>CM070564.1:6383243-8933858 GCA_036346405.1 Phyllostachys edulis
TCATGATATGAATAACACAATTGAGTTCATCTCATTTGGAGCTAGATTGCACTTTCTACCATTTTTCAAAAACAAGAACTTGAACAAAATTATAATGCACAAGTCCTCATTTTTATAACAGCAACGAGCTCAAAACTAATTTTCATAGTAAGTTCATTAATAGAGGAAACCAAAAAAGTTGGATTCACTCAAAAATAATCTACAGAGCATTAGTTATGTATTTTACAAGTTAGACATTATTTTGAGTGTATATTTAAAGTGAGTTTTAAAATCTAATGGCAAAACTGTGCTCTGGAGCTGAACTCAACTTACAATCATTTTTGGATTAAAGTCAAGTTCAAGACAGAGCTAACACAATTTGAATGACCTCATTTGGATTTAGAATGAATAAGATATGGAATTCTAAAGTTTATACCTTTTTAGGTCTATAATTAAGAGTTCACTTTGGAATTTCTAAACTTCCAAAAGCAGAGGGAGGACGTGAACCGTTGATTTAAATCAACGGCCCAAGACCTCCAGAGGAAGCAGCAAGACGCGCTGCAAGCAGTCCAGAGAACACGGGCCCTTGATCTTGGATCCAATGGTCCATGTCCTCCCCGCCACGCTTGCCGCAATGTAGGGGAGGTCGTGGCCGTTGATACCGCATCAACGAACCACAACACAAGAGGGAGGACCGGGCGGTCCAGATCAAACGAGGGAGGTCTGGATGGTGAGATCTTCCAAAGGAAGATCTAAACTATCAAGATCTCCCCAAGGAAGATCTACATCGTCAAGACCTCTCGAGGAGGTCTGGACGGTCCAGATTTTCCAAGGAGGACCTTAATGGCCTAGATTGTCCGGGGAGGACCTTAACGGTCAAGACAACAACAAAGAGGTCTGGGCGGTTCAGATCCACTTGGGGTGGTCTGAGCGGCCAAGATCTAACAAAGGGAGGTCCTAAGCGGCTCAGATTTCCTTTGGGAGGTGCAGGCGGCTAAGATTACCCGAGGAGGTCCACAAAGATTGAGAGGACCTCGGGGAGGTCCTACGGTGGAGATCAACACGGGGAGGACCTTAACGGCTAAGATCTCCCACAAGGAGGTCCTAGCGGTTAAGATCGCAAGGAGGAGGTCCTAGGGGTTGTCCTTACAAAAGACCGGGGTGGTCTTTGCAAAGAGGACCCCGAGGGGAGGTCCAAGATGGCTAAGATGGCCCGAGGAGGTCTGGCCGAGACCTAAGATGGGCGGCACAAGACCTCGCACGCAAACACTAAGGACACATTAAAAGCTACAATGATTGGAGGTGATTAGCCAAAATGGGGAGGTCTTTGTCTTAACGACAAAGGCACGGTGCCATGGTCATCCGACAAAATCCCGAGAGGCTACCAAGGCTCGACGCCGTGATGAGGACCTCACCGGCGCCATCCAGGACACCAGCGTGTGCGCAATAGTGTTCGCGACACGCCAGACCATTCCCGGCTGCGGGGTGGCCTCTGAGCGGCGACGAGCGAAGATTGGCGACGCAAAAAACACGGCCAAAACACAAACAGCGATAATGAGCTCCGCGTGAACATTCAAGCGTGTGCCAAGCTCGCAACAACATACATGCAGTGCCAGCATCTCTGGGACTACCGGGAGGGTTACCGGAGGTCGCGGAGGTCTTGAGGAGGTTGGGGACGTGGAGGACCGGAGTTGGGGAAGAAGGGTTGCTCCACGGACAACTCCAAGCTCCAAGCTCCAAGTTAGGCCTCTTGAAAATGTCAACCCAAATGGGGTTAGGGTTAACTCAGGAGGTGCAGGGAGCACAAAGTGAACAAGAGGTTGAAGAGGGAGCCACGAAGCACCGCCACCGAGGAGCTCCAAGGACTTCAACAATGGCGGCCAAAAGGGGTAGGTCGGTGGAGGAGATGCTCGGCCAGTACAGAGCAAGGCCAAGCTCAATGGTGTGTAAAAGAAGCCAAGAACAACAAAGTGGGGGTTTTATAGCTAGGGCAAAGAGGTCTGGACCACGGGTTAAGCTCATGGTGAGCTTAGCCCAAGGGAGGTCCACGGCTTGGACGGGGCGTGGAGGTGACAGAGCAGGCGAGGCTGCTTGGGGACTAAAAGCACCGACCGCATTGCACTGCGCAGCAAAGAGTCGTTGGGACAAGGCAGATCCTTGCCTCCTCCTTTGCCATGGCGTCTGCGCGCCAGAGCTAGGAGAAGAACAGAGTTGCCCTCCACCGTCCGATTAGAAATGAGGGGAGGTCGTGACCTCAGATCTAAATTGAAGCAGTAAGTTTTAAAGGAGAAGGAGGAGATCACAGCCATTGGATCTGGCCGGGAGGTCGTGACCCTCCGATTTCCATCATCTTGAATCTTGCGTGGAAAAAGGACGGGGAGGTCCAAGGCGTTGGATTTCAATCAGCGGTGCGGACTCTCTGTGAGGTGTTAACCGCACATGAACTTAAGAACAAGAGGGAGGTTATGGCCTTTGGATTTAAATCCAGGCGCACAACCAAAGGGAGGTCTTAGCACTACGGCGAAGCACAAGAGGTTATGGCCATCGATTAAGATCTAATGGTGATGAGAGGCGAGGAGGTGCGAGGCGTTGCGCAAAAAGGCAAGGGAGGTCGGGACCTTTGGATTTTTGATCCAAGCAGTTCGATCAAAAGAGGGGAGGTCTGAGTTTACATAACGCACCGGGAGATCATGGCCTTTAGATTTAAATCTAAGGGCTACGACCTCACGTCTTGTGGGAGGTCTAATGCGCACAAGACAAGGAGGAGGTCGTGGTCAGTGGATTTTAAATCCAACGGCTACAACACACGATGGGGAGGTTGGGTGCGCTAGATTTTGAGGGGAGGTCGTGGGTGTTGGATCGATCCAACGGCTATGACCTCGATTGAGGTGGGAGGTTTGCTTAGTCTAACGGTGAGGGGAGGTCAGGGCCATGGATTTTTGATCCAAGGCGATGACCTCAACAAGGTGGGAGATCACGCAGCGATGGTTTGCGAGGAGGTCGTGGCCTTTGGATTGGATCCAACGGACTCGACCTCAAGTGAGTGCAAAAGGGAGGTCTCGAGTAGTTTGAGCGAGGGGAGGTCATGGCCATGGATCGTTGATCCAAGGGCGATGACCTCATGTGAGTGCGGGAGGACTTGGCTGCGTTAGGCGAGGAGGAGGTCGTGGCGGTTGGATGTTAATCCAGCGGCTACGATTTGATCAAATGGAGAGGAGGTCGACGAGCAGGGGAAAAGGTTGGGAAATTTGGACGACTTTGGGAAAGTGGCTAGCCCAAGGAGCGATACCAAGCTTTTAAATTCAATTTCAACAATTTGAGATTTTGCAGGGTTGTTTGGAATAGCAATTGAGCTCCAAAATTTATGAAATTTTAACTGGAGCTTGCTGACAATGAGATTAACCTCACATAAAATTTCCAGAGGTTATTATGCAATGCATTTTTCTCAGGAAATTCATGAAGGTTGTTCAAGGATTTGTTTTACCTCCAAAATTTATCAAACAAGTTTTATAACTTGTGATATTTTTCAGAGGGGTCCCACATAAGTTTTAGGACCAAGGAAAATATTTTCCAAATGTTTGGCACAAGATTTAAGATAAACGGAGAATGAGTTTGACTTTTGGTCAACAAGAGCTTTGTGTTTTTGGATTATACAACTCTTGGACAAGAATTACATGAGAGATTAGGGGTTTTCAAGATGTGGGAAAAAGTTTTAATTTCTACACATATAATTATTCTTGAACAAACCCTAATTATACATTTGGGATGTTACATGAACCTACAGGGTCACACACTTAACGGGTTGGAACAAACCCAAGATCGAATACGATTAAATGGCGTGTGCAGATTGGATCCGTCACGAGCACTATATAAGGAGATGCATGAGGCTGTTGGGAGGTATGCGTGAAAACACCACCGAAACCCTAGCCGCCATCTTCCTGAGAGCTCTGCCGTGCGACTTGGTGCTAGCACACCGGCGTTCGGTTGTTCCTTCTCTGGACGTGTGGATACCATAGAGGCGCTACTACGATTGTTGCGCTTGAGGACGATCCGCGATCTTCACAAGGAACCGCAGACGTTGCTGGAGGAGACGATCGGCTCGTGAGGACATTGGACGATCGACTACGACCACTGCATCGACTTGCTGGACGTTGGACGATCGACTACAACCGCTTCATCGGCGCGCTCTTCGTTGGACCAGACTGCTCCAATCCTTCTTCCGCTGCTCTGCGCGTCTGTTAGTAACGATCTGTGATCATCTACTTGCTTGACATGCTGGTTCGCGTGGTAGAAATTTTTGTTTGTAGCTATCGTAGCCTACCCCGTGACCCAACAAAATCTACCCCTTCAATATTGATATTGACATTAAGGCAGATTTGATCAGTCATAAACACTGACCCAGGTGAGTGAATAATATGGGGTGGATGCAGATGATGCATAACTAGCTGATGTCGAGTAGCAAACTGACTACTAACAAAAGAATGAGATGCTCCAGAGTCAAATAAAACAGTAGCTGAACTGAAATTAACTAGGAGCATACCAAGGATAACCTCAGGTGCCTCGGCCGCTTCTTGGCCATTAGTTGATTCACACTACGCAATTTGGAACAGATCGAGCTTAACAGATTGTCTTTGGAGCGGTGCGGGGCCTTGATGGCTGGAGATGGTGAGCAGTGGCAACCCACGTGCCTTAGCAAAGCACTGATTCGCAAAATGCCCCGGGCGTCCACAATGATAACAAATCACACCCGGCCTGACATTGATAGCAGCGGGTGGCCTGTGTCCACTAGGTCGGGACTGTGCAGAGGGTGGCGGTGGGCGGAAAGCAAACACCGGCGCCCTAGGTGGAATTAAATGGCGCCAGAAAGGCGAGGTCGCCACAGAGACAGTCGTGAGCAACGCCACTAAATGGAAATTGAGTGGCCTACGCGCTCAGTGAATCTTCAAGGCCTTGCTCTTGGTTTTGACAATGATAGCTTTGTCCACAAGATGTTGGAAATTTCTGAAATCTTGTATTGCCAAAAGCGCGATTCTGACTCTTGAACAGACCATTCATGAACCGGTTTCGACGACGAGTGTCAGTCGAAACATCGTTAGGGGCATATCGAGCAAGAAAATTGAACTCATGAAGGTACTCGGTCACTGACTTTCGCCCTTGCTTGAGAGCGAGAAATTCTTGCTGCTTGAGCATCATCACTCCTTCAAGAATATGGGCCTCGCGAAAGGCCTCCATGAACTCAAGGCAAGTAGGAGTATGTCCGGTGGGTTGGATAGCTAGATAATTGTCCCACCAATTGCTAGCCGCCCGATCATTGGTAGCTAGCATCTGAGAACCTTCTCCCTTCGAACATTGGGCAATGGATGACTTCTTTTCAATTTCGAAGCCGTCCTCTGCCTCCAATGGATCTTGGGATTTGGAGAACATTGGCGGGTTAGTCCATTGAAAGTCGGCGAGACTTCCGCCCATCTTGAACTCTGCTCTACCGGTGGTGTAGGAGTAGAGGAGGTATTTGCATAATCTGCTCCAATATCGCGTCTCGTCCATGCGGTTGCGCTCAATTTGCAGGAGCACGTCCGCCATAGTGGGTGGTGGTGGAAGCTCCTCTTCCTGACGACCACCTTGCGGACCATGAGATCCGGAAGGGTCAGTCTGTTCCCCCTGAGTATGGAGAACAGGGGTTGAAAACCTCTCCTCTTGTTGTGTTCGCGAACGAGTGGTAGGTCCTGTCATCCTGTTGCCATATAATGGTTAACAAAATCACAAGGATACACTCGAGCTAACACATACAAGATTCTGAGATAAAAATAAAAGGGTACTAAACTTAAGCATGCACCATGTCATGACATGCAGCCAATTAACACCAAAAACAACAGCACACGGTACAGTAAAAAGTGCAGCCTCCATTCCCATATATTATGTCGGCTACACAAAACAGCACAACACAATAGAACAGAACACAACCAAAAGTCGGCCTCCATTTCATTAGTTGGCTAACCACTAGCAAGTTCCAAATTACTTAAGTAGGCACCCAGAATTTTCACAATATATACACTATTCTATTACACACTACTTAATGGACAACTATTAGTCTATTGCACAATATTTAGTGGACAGCTACTAGCCTATTACACAACCAGTGTCGAACACCACATCCAGCCCCTAAGTATAGTCATTACGGTTAAAATTCACCGGGAACTCATTTAACAAATGAGCTTCTGGTGAACCCGTATCTATGGGATCCCTAGGGCTGATGAGACGTGTAGGCGAACCCAGCAGCAAATGATGGCCCCCAGAGTGTGCAGGTCGCTGAGTACGAGGAAATCCAGCGGACATCCGGGACGACAACGCCGACCAAATCTGAAGCGAGCCGGGCACCTCTCGAAGTCGTAATCCCGTGGTGCGATGGCGGTGGAGGATCTCATTGTTGCCATAAAGCACGTTACGAGGAGCGCGTTCGTGGCAACACCAAGCCTCAAATATTCACGTGCCTCGTGCGCGACGGCGGTGGGTTTCCATAACTCACACGAGGCGGTGATAGGTTTGGTCCATAATACGGACCAACCTCGCTAACTTCAGCGCACGTATGGGTCCTCTCCGGCTGAATCTCATCAAAGCGTAATCACATCCGATCTAGGGCCGTGTTTCGAAGTGAACATAGGGTGGGTGAGACAGCTCCGTCAAATCATGACGAAGGAGGCTCATCATCCCACGCGACTTCTGCCTGACCATAGACTCGGAGGTGGCACTGCGTGGATGCGATGAGGGAACACTACCCACCACCTGTCTGGCGATCACATTAATGATAGCTTGGTATTCTTCCATACCAGGACCTCGGTATCGACGATAGATGGCATACTCTGGCTGATAAGTGAAATTGGCCCGCCACATCATATCTCGAAGTAAGGCCGAAAACCCGTCCACATCTTCGGCTCGAGTCTCCTTAATCAAATACCAGCCACTCATCTACAGATAAAAGACAAGGTAGGTAAGAAACTGATCTTAGAAAATCAACAGAAATGTGGATAAGGATTGATACTAAAAGAAAATAAGAAGTAAAAGATAGCATACTTAGATCTTTAGAAATTAATTATGTTAAAATAATTTCACAGAAACTCACTAAGGACAACGACCATGCTAATTCTATCCTACAGGCAAACGTATGCTCTGATACCAACGCTGTGAGACCCTCAAATATTGGAATGTGCCGAATTAAAATTATACTAATAGCATAATTCTTAATTAAGGAATAGTGTAATTCCTTTATTAAAAATCATACTAGAAGCATAATCATAATAAGTAACAATTCCAACATCCAGGTTCCCGGATATATGTCATGCAATAGTTCCCAGGATTAGTGACTATTGCGCATATATCCTTAAACAACATTGCATCAATTACATACAAGTCATACATTCACATAATTATACATCAGATTACATAATTGGTTTGGTTGCTACAGTGTCAGGTTTGCTACAGTACAGATGACCTTGGGTCATCACAAAAGAACAACAGCGGAAGCAAAAATAGATATAAAACCACCAATGGCCCCATCCCGCAGGCTATTGCATGGAGACTAGAACTAGCACTACTCGTTAGCGTCACCCAAATCGGCGCTAACGGGCATCTCATAAAGGAAACCATCTTCACCTGCAACAAGAGGTCATAAAACCCTGAGTACGAAAGGTACTCAGCAAGTCTTACACAAACTAATAAAAGAAAGTGTTTGATAGAACCTATACAAAGGAATAGAAAGTTTTATATGCATAAGGTTAACAACAGAAGGCTTAAGTGGTTCAACTTTTGCATAAAGCAACACATCTTAACCTATATTGGCTAAATTTTGACAAAGCAAGGTTTAATAAACCAATTTGGACTAAAAACAGTAGCATTAAAAAGGTATGAACATAAACAGTAATAATAATAAATCGCAATTCACTATAAAATTTTACATAACACTATCATGCCGAAATTATTTCCAATTCCAAACTTAGAGCAAAATCTATACAGGTGACATCAATTCAAGTATCGTCCATAACCGTGGACACGGCTATTCGAATAGTTTTAAACCTTGCAAGGATGTACATCTTTACCCACATGACTTAGTTAGCCCGTAAGCCTCCGGAATAATAGCACACTGCCTTTGGTGTGCCGGCCGGGTAAACTAAGATTTGGTATTTTTCAACAAGTTGACACTATTGAGTTGGAAGACCCATGTGCGACTGATCCCGCTTAAACATCGACTGATAGCATCTATTCAACCGGGGCCCGCATGTTGTGTCGGGAATGCCGACCCAATCAATTAAATGTGAACTGTGCTCACTACACATATTAGACCGCAGTCGGGGCCCTGAAGGTACGTACATGCGATAGAACACACCTACGCCCTCACCCTTCTAAGAACATCTGATATCAATATAAGCTCCACATGGCATATGACACGCCCCGAAGACTTAAGCATCTATGCCATATGAAATCAATACACATGTCCTTACTATCCTGTTTCCAACTCAATAGTATTAACCCTTTACTTAACCAAACAATGCCCATACACCGCGTGTGGAAGTACGTTGGAGCTTGAATTGGTAGTTAGAGTTCAGTCCTTAATCAACCCAGACAAGACATCCACATTTCCCAATTCTCGTGCACAAAGGCACCATCACTAGCATCCACTTGTCCAGATTTGAATTTAGTCTATCAACAAGATTTAGGATCATTTCAGATTCAAATAAACTGAACAAGAATCAAAAATAAATTTACTTGTTGTGCCCAGGTTTGACAAGATAAGCTTGCCAAACACTACCGTTCTATGGACTGCATGGCTAAGCCAAAATTTAAAACTAAGTATTATAATACTACAGACTACCTTAGGTTAAGTGTATGATTCAATTGAAGGTAAGCCACAAGCTCAGGTTATAACTAACTAAGACAGAGCACAAATAATTTCTTTTAGAAAAATTTGCATGTAACGATTATCCTTTGTATTTATAAATCTCTGATTCAAAAGAGTAGGATCAATATGGTGCGAGAGAGGTAGCTTGCCTTGGTAGTAATATATAACCTCTTGCTCAGGTTCTGGTTGCTTAACAAAAGACTCGACAATTTCAGAAGAACCAGTATCTAAAAGAAAATAAAATCCAATAAACACAGGGAAAAGAAACAGAGAAACAATTATGCATAAAAGAATGCATGGTCAAGGGATTATTGCATCATTAGCAACATGCCTAAGGTATATTAACTTATTTAAGGACAATAAGCTACAACTACCCCTTGCTAATATTATTTATTACAGTTTAGAGTTTAGATAAAGTTCTGCTTTTAGATTTTTGAAGCCGAGCAGATGACTCAAAATTAGTTTACTTGCTTAGCTAGTCATCACCTAAATGAAATACCTTACTTGAACTAAGAGTATTCAGATTAATACCGTGATCTAACTAATCATTTATGACTTATCATTAGCAATGTAAGACATTGGACTGAGGCTGTTTGTGTTGCCGGTTTGACCAACAACCAAAAACAGCAAAGGACAAGATTACCATTTTTGGTTGTCCTGAAGAAATACACAACACGAAAAACTTAAATGGGAGTTAGGGCTATCTGGAAAGTATTTGTTATCATAAGCTATTAATACTAATCTTAATTGCTCGGTTTAAGGAAAGAAAAGAGAGATAGAGCATTTGTCGGTTTGACCAACAACCATAAACAGCAATACTTTATTTACCAGTTTTGGTTGGCACGGAGAACTACATCAGACAAGGACTTTTAGTGATGTTACGACTATCTAGGAAGTATTTAATACCATAACCCATGATTGCTAATCCTTAATTGCCCGGCATAAAGAAAGAAAAGACAGATTACCTAATTGTCGGTTTTAACCGACACTAACTCAACAGGGAGGGGACTGCAACCAGAAATGAACCAGTGACCATAAGACCTTGACGAAAGATCACGGGTGTTGCTAGGGTTTTTCTAGGGACTTAGATAAGATAATACACTGGTAAAAGAAATCTTAAGTTTTGAAAACGATATGAAAGACCGAAAAGTTATAAAAACAACTTTTCAGTTAAACAAGATTGGAGTACCTCCTGGACGTGTGAGTGATCTATGGGAGCTAAAGATGTTCTTAAGGAACTTTAGATGATAAGACTCAAGGTCTAACTTACCAGCTAGAGTTGGATAAAAAGAAGTCAAGCTCTTGGTCAACAGAAAAGATCCAGTGTCCTTTTCCTTGCGCTGACCAAAAAGAAAATGATAGATCTAAGATTTAAAGATTATTAGGCACATTCTTGATGAGAAGGGAGGGACTTTAACTCACCAGGATGAGCTTTTTCCCAAAATAGTGCTTCACAGGATCAAGGTGACAGAGAAAAGAACCTTAAGTCCAACCTACAAGAAATGACCAACATCATATTAGCATGAGATTTAGGCCTTCTTGAAGTTGAACAAGGGTAGGAGTAAAGAAGCTTCACTGGGAAGGAAAACAACTAATGGAGTTCTCCCTGGTCAACAATGGCAGAGAGTAGAAACTAGGGTTTATATAGTGTTGGAGCTTCCCAGATCAACCGACAGTTCTCTAGAACCAAAGAGGTGGCACTTAGGATAATTATCAAGAGAAATATCTTCATTTTCATTGTATAACCGCCACCATTCGGCGACAATAGTGTTCACGGTGTGTAGCAAGAGAGGTAGCAAAGAATTTGTCAGCGAGGCGTGGGTCCTGTGGTCATTACGACCATGCACCACACTGGTGGCCCCAAAGAACCTGACCCTCCGATTAGAAGCGAATCGCCGTGATGAGAAGGCAAATAACACTTGAACCGGTATCGTGAAATATGGACCGGCGATTTCAGTGACGGCTCAGATTTAAGGGCGTCGGGGTGGTCCGAACATCCCAACACCACGAGCCCGTGCGATCTCGCTTCAACGGCCCAAGATCTCAGCGTGCTGATTCGTTTGCCCCTAGGGTCCATCGCCGTCAAATCACAAACCAACGGCCAAGGTTGAGGGGACTCAGGATGGTCCGAACGTTTCAATGGATTAGGGCGGTCCATTGCGCATCCTACGGTGGCCGAATGTGAGGAGGTTTACAAAGAGTGAGATAAGCTGCGATGCCGTAAAATTGAGATCCAACGGTGGAGATCAATTGGGCGTTAGGACGGTCCGAACAGCCCAATAGATCAGGACCGCACGTTGGGATTTCAACGGCCCAGATGTTTTCTATTTTTGACCATTTACGGAGGGTTTGTCTGGAGATTGCGCACCACACGTTGCTGATCCAACGGCCAATAATGGAGGATGGATTGGAGCGGTCCGAACAGCCCAATGGATCTGGCCCGTTCTCGCGAAAATGGACGGCTAGGATTTTGCCAAGAGTTTGGAGACACGCGTGGACATGACCGAGCCAGGCCTGGCACAATGGGTTGGGTCGCTACAGTACCAAT
This sequence comes from Phyllostachys edulis, assembly GCA_036346405.1. Taxonomy (NCBI): domain Eukaryota; kingdom Viridiplantae; phylum Streptophyta; class Magnoliopsida; order Poales; family Poaceae; genus Phyllostachys; species Phyllostachys edulis. The sequence goes on from CM070564.1 coordinate 6,394,661, forward strand.
GAGGTTTAGACCGAGAGATTTGACCAGCTTATTTCAAAATTCCAGAAACTTTGACTGGGATAGCAAAAATAGCAATTAAATTTATAAAATTATGAAATTTTGTAGAATTGCTACTGGGATGATATATTCCCCAAGTTAATTTTGAAACCACTGTTTCTTCTTTAGAAATACATAAATAATTCATTTAGATCAACTAGGGTTTGTTTAAGGACAATTATTTTTCTGAAAATCAAAATAATTTCTAAAAATTCAACAAAAATTATTTTTGGCCATAACACTTCATCTGGTTTTCAAATAAAATATCTCCCAGTCTTAATACCAACATTGAGTGGTATTTCCTTCTGAAGTTTTAATCAAGGTTGAGTTTGTAATAGAAATTTGGGGAAAAATAGATTGTAATCTGTTGCCTATTTTGCCAAAATGAACAGTGATGCTATGAACAGCACCTTAATGCTGTTTATTAGGGCTGAGGCTGTTACAGGGTGCATTCAGTGGTCCAAACGGCACACTAAATCCAGCCCGTTGATTACTAATCAGACGACTCAAGGTGAGGGGAGATAAGTGGTGCAGTGCGGACGGTTGGTCGAGTCAAACTTAGTCCAAGTGACTCGGTCGGTTCAACAGTGTTGGCTAGGTTTTGAAAAACAGACAGAGAGCCTTAAGGGATTTTATTAACCCAGTAAAAATGCTCCACAAATTCAGAAATTTTATGGAAGGTTGAAGATCTGATGGATGTTATGTTGTAAAATTTCTCTGACTTTTCATGTATTATATGTTTACGTAGAATTATTTTGAGCCCCTCTTTTTGATGTTTGACTTTCAAATCTCTTCTTTGGTGATTGTTTTAAAATAGCAAATAATTTCTAAAAATTAAGAAATTTTTTTCAAAGGTATCACCCAGCATCCCTTGAACTAAGGAAAAATATTTTCAAAGGTTGGCACAAGATTCTTGACAAAGGTGAATAAGGGTTTGACTTTAGTCAACTAGAGAATTGGGTTTTTGAATTCCACAATTCTTTTACAAGAATTATAAAAAAGTTCAAAAACTTCAAGATGTAAGAAAAGTTTTAATTTCTACTCATTTTCTTACATTTGAAACACACACCCATAATTGGTTACATTTGAAACACACAACTAGATTTGGTTACATTTGAAACACAAACCTAGATTTGGTTACATTTGAAACATAACCTATATTTGGAATGTTACAAAACCTCCCCCCCCCCCTACAAAAACCTTGTCCCGAGATTTGGGTGACTCGGGGAAGAAAGAGGGGTAGTTTGTACGCAGACGATTTTCCCTTTCCCAAGTAGCTTCATCCTCGGAATGGTTCGACCACTGAACCTTAAGAAACTTGATGGAACGATTTCTCGTTCTTTGTTCAGCTTCTTCAAGGATGCGAACAGGATGCTCGCGATAGGTCAAATCCCCTTGGACATCGAGAGTTTCCAACAGAGCTTTCTCGGTTGGAACACGGAGGCATTTCTTCAACTGGGACACATGAAACACATCATGTACCCCCTCAAGTGCAGCAGGCAAATCCAACTTATAAGCAACAGCTCCCTTCTTCTCGATGATGCGGTAAGGACCAACATATCGAGGAGCTAGCTTACCCTTGACGCCGAAATGTTGATGGCCCTTCAAAGGAGAGACTTTGAGATAAACAAAGTCATTAGGCTCAAAACTCACCTCACGACGACGGCGATCCGCATAGCTCTTTTGCCTTGATTGAGCCGTGCGCACACGATCACGAATAAGCTGGACTTGACTCTCTGCCTCATTGATCGAGTTCGAACTAAAGAAAGGTCTTTCGCCGGTCTCAAACCAATACAATGGGGTTCTACACTTTCTTCCGTATAAGGCCTCGAAAGGAGCCATGCCGAGACTGGCTTGAAAGCTGTTGTTATAAGAAAACTCGGCGAATGGCAAGCATTTCTCACAATGCTTCCCATAGGAAAGAACACAAGCACGAGGCATGTCTTCCAAAATTTGATTGACTCTTTCGGTCTGACCATCGGTTTGAGGATGGTAAGCTGAACTAAAAGAAAGACGAGTTCCCATAGCCTCTTGCAGACTATGCCAAAATCGAGAAGTGAACAGAGAACCACGATTTGAAACGATCGTCTTTGGTACATCTTGCAAGCTTACGAGCCTTGAGACATAAAGCTCAGCCAAGTGACCGGTACGAAACTTGGTTTTGACCGACAGAAAATGTGCCACTTTAGTCGACACGGGGAAACTTACCAGGTCCAGATATAACAAGGATTGACAGACTGAGAGCTTTTTCTTGATTCTATGGGTGGTGGTGCATGGCCGTTGTTAGTTGGTGGAGCGATTTGTCTGGTTAATTCCACTAACAACGGGATCTCAGCCTGCTAACTAGCTATGCGGAGTCATCCCTCCGCAGCTAGCTTCTTAGAGGTACCATGGCCGTTCCTAGTTGATGGAGCGATTTGTCTGGTTACTCCACTAACGAACAAGACCTCAGCCGGTTAACTAGCTATATGGAGTCATCCCTCCGCAGCTAGTCTCTTAGAGGGACTATGGCCGTTTAGGCCACATAAGTTTGAGGCAATTACAGGTTTGTGATGCCCTTAGATGTATAGGGAAGGAAATGTGCCACTTTAGTCAAACGATCGATGACAATCCAAATGGCATCATTTTTCTTGGGGGTTCGGGGTAGACTAGTAGACCTTTTTGAAATCGGGGCGGTACCGGGCACCAACTCGATGACGAACTCGAGCCTTCAAACTAGGGGCATCCCAGGCAGATCTTTGGGGAAGACATCGACGAAGTCACACATCGCTGGAACTGCACGAATATCCAGAGCTGACTTCGTTTCGAGCGCGAAGAGATGCGGACCTTGTAGCTTTGGCAAAAAAACAAACTTGCTCACCGGAGGGACTCGTGAGGTAGATGCGCTTTCTGGCGCAATCGATTTGCCCCAAGTGCTGAGACAATCACTCCATACTAAGAATCACATCTAAGCTCGCTGAATTGAGGAGGATAAGATTTGCGAAAGATCCTACTCCCTCAATCTCAACAGGAACATCCCGACACTCGGATTCAGCTCTCAACTCCTAATCGGGAGAGCGAATGAGCAACGGGACCAACAAGGAGCAAAAGAAGATCACCAACAGCGGCAAAAGACTGAGATACAAAAGAATGAGATGCTGCTGAATTTGAACAAAACAGCAGTAGGATGAAAGCTGACAAGAAGTGTACCCAACACGACGTCAGGCGCCTCCAAAGCTGAAGGGATGGGTTAGCAACGCACCCCGAAGACTAGAAGTTAAAGAAAGCGAAAAGGAAAGCCAACGACTAGGGGAATGGAACATCACCCTAACCGAAAGCTAACAAAATAGGTAGTACAGATCGCTACAGAGTTAATAATAGATTAGATGATAATAAATGTAAACTAAATGAAACAAGCAGAATGAAAAAAGTTATAGAAAGCATAATAAAGAAGAAACAAAAACAGCAAGGGAAAACACAAGATCAAAAGATCAACTTCCCGACACAACTAACCCGTATTGAATGAACGAGCAATCGGTTGAGAAGACAAAAATCAGAACGCAACTCGAGATTTAATCACATTTAAAGAGCAGAATAATACCACCTAAAGGGTGTTAGATACTTAGCCAACTAGTATCACATCTTACCCTTTTATTCCCACAAGTTTTAGTTGAGTTAACCTCTTATTATCTACCCTATTTCGAAACCATTGAGATTGCTGTCTGGAAATTTGATGCTCGCTGTCCAGATTTCACATCCAAGCTCCTAGCCGAATCACCGACTCCAGAACTTCAAAACCTTGAAAAGGGCAGCTCACACTTCAGTTCGCCAATCTCATTATTTCCCAAAAACCCGAATTAAATGATAACACTACCTTTTGAGAGAAGGAGAGGAAAACAACTTTTAAAACTCAATTGAGAGCAAGATGAGATGAGCAAGCTAAGATAGGTAAGGAGTAAAATTTGAGAACTTAAGCTTTCATAAACCATTTGATATTTTGAAATTAAGTTTTTCAAAACATCCTAAAGACGACCAAGCTAGGGCTTCTACGGCCAGTACGGCTCTGATACCAAATTTTGTGAGACCCCGGTTTATTCGGCTTGTAATGCTTAGTCATCCAATTGACCCTAGCATCACAAATCAAATACCCCGTGCCTCGGGAAAATGTATACATCCCAGAAGTGCTGTATACACACCCTTTTACAAAATTATACATCAATTCCATTCAATCACATAGAACCGAAGCACAACAAATAAATCAAAAGACATACATAATATAGAGTTAACACAACAAGGCCAATCGGCCACACAAGCTAAAACTTAAATAACAGCGGAAGCAAAAGTGCCATAAGATGGCGATAAACAAGAGCCAATTAGTGTACCTTTAACCCACAAGGCAACCAACCGAGCCGCCAGCTAGTCGTCAAAGCGAAGTCCACTCACAAAAGTTAATCCCTTGGGGATCAACCTCTTCCTCTGCAACAATTAAATTTAAGCAAAGCAAATGAGTACAAAAATGTACTCGCAAGACTGACGTGTAAGGGTAACAGACCTATACATATGCTACATGCAAGCTTATTTAAGTGGAGGAGGCTCTAGACTCATTTTCAGCATAAAGCAAGTTTTCATTTGCAATAATGTAATAGATTGAAAGTAGTTTTACAATCTATTTTTAATGTTTAAATAATAGTGAGTAACAACATAATAACAATAGATAGATGACAACAACAACCTGGAAGTGACTAACCCAATAGCCACCACAATAATAGCATGAGTATCCATTCATACCACCCACATCAACTTTAATTAAAAGGTTATAGTCTAATTCTTGTGGGAAATAACCAAGCTTGTCCATAACCTAGGACGAGGCTATTCGAATAGATTTAACCCTGCAGGGGTGTACCAATGTACCCACACGCCGCCTTTTCGCCACTAGATTAAGCACACTTCCTTTGGTATGCCAAGCACGCTAAGTCATCTGAGATATTTCCAATGGATGATGCTAATTAAGAGTTGCGACAACCCAAAGGGTAGGATACACCGCCCGACCTAAGCAAGCATGGTGCTCCCAATCCCTATAAAAACATTTTAACCACCATCGACTCATAATTAACACCCCCCAAAGTACTAAGTCAAGAGAGGTCCCATATCCCCCTCATGTGGTTAGCACGCAAAAGTGCTTGGATCAATGGCGCAAGTAATTCGGTCCTTGTTGACTTAGGCACCTTTCCATTCACCCAACAATCACACCAACATCCATTGTGCCCAAGTCTAAATCATTTTCATTTTTGGTTTTTGACTTTACAAAATTAACAAAGCACAAGTGCTGGACATAATGGAGTAATAAATAATATTTGTGTGATCAAGGTCATCGACGTAAGTCGACAACCGCCCAATTTCTACCGGTAGCTAAGCATTTCTAAGTATGACACCGTAAAGACAATAAAAGAGCATAATTAAATCACCGGGCTCTAATTCACCAGCGATATTAATAACTTATGTTTTGTGGGAGGGGATAACAATTTAAGGGCAACCATGCAATAGGAATAGCTACCTCTAATCGATAAACTTACTTTGACACAAAAGCATGCATACATACAATTTGTAAACAAAGTATTAGACTTTAAAGTAATGGGATTGGAATAAATATGATCAAACTGCTTGCCTTGCTGAAGTTGCTCAATATGCTGCAGAGGATCACTCTCGCAATCAACATCATCTAACGGTAGGAACTGACAAAGCGAAAATAACGACAAATAAACACCAAAATTCCAAAAAGTCTCCAACAATTATGAAATCACTACAGAAGAAAGATAATATTTTAGATGAAATTAGAGACAACAAATTATTTGAAATAGAGATTAAAGCATAAGGTCTACTTTGTTAGATAATGGTCTAAAGACTAAATGAATCAAGAAAGACGCTTGCTACTAGGATTGTTCAAGTTAGTAGTTTTCTAACAACTATGTCGATTACAAAACACATGACCTACAACACCACTAGCGGTTAACAAGTTGCTCCTGAAGGCTCAAAATATACATCTCCTTACTCAACTTATAAATTTCAAACTAACATTACAGTAACCTCTCTAACAAAGAAAAATCTCTAAACATAAGTGCTCTTGGACAACTTTCTTCAAAAATCAACTATCACCATTGTGAATTCACTTAAGTGGCCTAACTGACAAGAGCATTTCCAACTACTAAATTAACAAGGTCAACTTCTTAGAGCACTTATCACCTATCCTCTGAACTAACCTACTGACAATTCTAATCATCTTCAGGTTACAAGATCAAATAGTATTTCTGAACATCTAACAGTGGAAGAGAAAAATAAACACAGGGAGTTCAAGGCGGCAGGACAGGGGAGGCTCGGCCGGCTCAGGGCGGAGCAAGTTGCCGGCGGGTGGATGGATGGCGGCGGTTGAGCACCGGTGCAATGGATAGGGGGTGGCCGAGGCGAGCTCCACCTATAGAGAAAAGAAAAGACACTCTCCCAGGCATTCATACAAACACACAGAGAGCAACAAGAGGAAACCGAAGGTGGCTCGAGGACGCCGAGGGAGGTGCCGTGCGGCTACCGGGCGCGGAGAAGACCGGGGTCGGCGTAGATCTGGGCCGAGAAAGACGAGGCCAACGTGGGCTGGGGCAGCTAGGGCCGAGGGAGACGGGCGGCGATGAGGGGCGGCCGAGGCGGATCCGGCGCGGACTGGGGACGAGGTAGATGGGCAGCGCAGATCCGGTGGCGCCATGGACAGGGAGGCGCGAGGGAGACGAAGCGGCGCCGATCCGGCGACCGAAAGGTGGCGGCGGCGGAGTAGCCGAGCCAGGTCGGTGGAGGGAAAAGCCGGGGCAGATCCGGCGGCAATGGCGGCGGCGGCGGAGCAGCCGTGGTGGATCTGGGGCGATGAAGGCGGCGGCAGTGGAGCGGTAGGGTGGATCTGGAGGCGCGGCAGGCGAAGCGATCTAGGCGCATGGGCTCCAGCGCAGGCGCGGCTGGCAAGCGGAGGAGGGCGGCCAGGCTTGCCGAGGCCGGGCACTAAAATGAGCCGGTGGGGAAGCCGAGGCGGCATGAGCCGAGGACGGCGGGCGGGAGGTGTAGTGGCAATGGCAGATCGGGAAGGAGAGGCGGCTCGGTGGTGGAGGGCCCGGAGCATGGCTCCATTTCGGTGGACAAAAAAAGAAAGGGGAGAACCGGCCCGGGGCAAAGGGGGCTGAGAAAGATGGAATGGCAGGAGGGTGAGAGGGGGGGGTACTCGGTTGCAGCTAAGGAGGGGGAAAACTGACAGCGACAAAAATTGGGGTTTCTAGCCGTTGAAGGTGATGCACGGCGACGACAACGCCATGGTGCGCGCAGGCGAGGTGGCGAAGGCGCGGCCGCGACGTGGAGAAAGGAGGTCTGGCTAGCGGGCTCCACTCACCAGCGACACCATGAGAAAAGCCTGGGTCGGTGTTTAAATGACCGGGTCGAGTTGTGACCGTTAGATCAAGATCGGATGGTCCATGTGATGGAAACGCTCAGACAGTCCGATCGGCCCATTCAATCTGGATCGTCGATTTCCAATCGGATGGTCCAAGCGAGGGGGTGCGTTCGGTGGTCCGAACGGCACACTAAATCCAGCCCGTTGATTACTAATCGGACGGCTCAAGGTGAGGGGAGATAAGTGGTGCGGTGCGGACGGTTGGTCGAGTCAAACCGAGTCCAAGTGACTCGGTCGGTTCAACAGTGTTGGCTAGGTTTTGAAAAACAGACAGAGAGCCTTAAGGGATTTTATTAACCTAGTAAAAATGCTCCACAAATTCGGAAATTTTTATGGAAGGCTGAAGATACAGTGGATGTTATGTTGTAAAATTTCTACGGCTTTTCATGTATTATATGTTTCTGAGAATTATTTTGAGCCCTCTTTTTGATGTTTGACTTTCAAATCTCTTCTTTGGTGATTGTTTTAAAATAGCAAATAATTTCTAAAAATTATGAAATTTTTTTCAGAGGTATCACCCAGCATCCCTAGAACCAAGGAAAAATATTTCCAAAGGTTGGCACAAGATTCTTGACAAAGGTGAATAAAGGTTTGACTTTAGTCAACTGGAGAATTGGGTTTTTGAATTCCACAATTCTTTTACAAGAATTATAGAAAAGTTCAAAAACTTCAGGATGTAAGAAAAGTTTTAATTTCTACTCATTTTCTTACATTTGAAACACACACCCATAATTGGTTACATTTGAAACACACAACTAGATTTGGTTACATTTGAAACACAAACCTAGATTTGGTTACATTTGAAACACAATCTATATTTGGGATGTTACAGTACTCTAGTATCTAATCTGGATATCGGTTCGGTCTGAAATCCAATGCGTAAAATTTATTGTGATCGAACCCGTGCGGTGCCACAATGCTTTAGTACATGCCACAAATAGGCCACAATGCTCAAATACTAGTAAAGATCATGCATGTAATTAAATGAAATAGCCTAAGATACTACACCATAAGAAACCATGCATTGGGAAGATAGTATCCTAACACTCCTCATGCACTAAAAAAACTGCACTAAGATACTACCCATTGGGAGTAGCCTTAATGCCAGATCTCGCAAGGAGCATAATTATATGATAACGCTTGGATAGGTGTCAATACCCTTAAGGACTCATGCGCCACCAATGGTTGCTAGACGAACGCTATATTTGTGGTGGTGTAGCAAACAACGTCTGAGTACAATGGAACCAGATTCGTATTGGCCGGGATAAAATTCCTCTAGCTCACGACGAGGCTCCTCTATAAGCATAGCCTCAACAGAGTCGTTGCAAACAACTTGCACTTTTAGGCTGACGTTAAGTCTACGCTTGAACCGCTTCTAACAGACATCATCACTGGTAACCTACTCTAGAGCGTAGCGAGAGAGTTGGGTAAATTTGTTGAGATATTAACTCACGGACATACTTCTTTGTTGTAAATCACGGAACTCATTCTTCTTCATCTCCACTATGCCATATAGAGCATGCGGATTCTCATGGGTTACACTATATTTCTCCCACCATTTTGCGATTGTGCCCTGCCTTTTTGCTTCCACCATTCTCTTGAGAGAGAAAATATATTGTCGCTGAAACTTTGAAGGTGTAACATTGTAGGAGCCAGCAAAAGAATTATTACCACGATTTGGTTCGAAGCTTTTTGCCCCGTACTGTGTTTACATGATAAGGAAAAAAAACATCAGCAACTCTTGGTTAAATACTCAAATTACTCTGTAACCAGAATACTCATAATTGGTATACAATTTGATACACCCAAAATAATTGAATATATTCCAATTACATTACCTCTGTGTTTTAAAATCCAATGAAATTGCGATTACAATTTCAAATCAAGCATTAAATATGTAAACACATATTTTTTGCAATATACCTTAAATACAAGAGCTGTTACATTACATGAGTCAAGTTTATAAGATTAGATTGGCACTCCTGGACGCTTCCTACCTGACAAGGGTGTTTCAGGCATATCCTGAACACAACTTGGAACGAAGTGAACAATTGAAGTATAAGGGGGTATCCTTGATTCCCAAGACACTAGATTAAACTCAGTTTTTGGTCTGACAGTAGGATCTACCAATAGCTCTACAAATGTCACCTTTGGTACATCCTTCTTTGGAACATTAGTTGTGCTACTGCTACCAGTACACAGTTTGATGAGAAGTGGCTGAGAAGCTGGATCAAAGTCCGTTATGTCTACTCGATGACCTTGTTCAAAAAGTAAGTTTGGATGCTCACCATATACGGACAGGTTTTTCTCAACCACTCTTCTGTACCTATGCAATACGCAAAGCCAGAATTGAACATTCAGATTCTTTCTCAATGCATCTGCATACGCATTTGCTGGCACAAGTGACGATCCGAATTGCAACTCCTTGACAAATTCTTCTCCTATTCGGACCAGTTGTGCATGTTCCACCGGGTTTGCACTTCCAAATGCAAGTGTCTTGAAGAGGTAGCGAAACTCCTCAGGCGGCAGGGTATTAAGAAAAATTGGCCTCGCTGATCCAAATCTCACCAATCTTTCAAGTCTGCTTATGATGATCACCTTGCTTCCTCTTCTCATTCTTGTGACAAATGAGTAAAACTTTTTCCAGTCCTTGTCATCTACTTCTGAAACAAACTCAACAACGACCAACATCATACCTGACATGCGCCTTTTGTGCTCTACAATTCTCAAGAAATTGTCTCCATTCAAGTGCAAGATGGAAGAGAAGTGTGAGCGAACCCTCTCATCATTGCACACATGAGCTACCAAAGTTTTCTTCCCAACTGTGAAACCACCGATGATCGGACGAACAGCAGGTGCACCGGGATGGCTGTGTTGCAACAAGAAATTCAAGAGTTTTTGCTTTTCGGTATGTCGAGCGAACATGAAGTTATCGATGTAAAGATAGGCATCGTAGGGTCTACGCGACATGCGTTCACATCCGCCCAAAAGTACAACGAACTCTGCCATGTTAGCAACGGCAGTTTCTAAGTTTTCCAATGCACCATGTAGCTCAACGTTGAGGACCTTGCCCTTACTTGTTGTAGCAGTTGCTGTGCGAGAACGTTTCAGAGGAGTGCCAAAAGGCAAGGCAGATGAGTCGCTAACCTCGTTCGTGACGCTTTCCTCGGAGATCCTGTACTTGATGGTGTCTAGCACAAAGTAGCCTCGGTACATCGCCTCTGAAAGTATCTTGAGCTGCATCAGCATGCCGGAGTTGGTGATGTATCGCCCATCCGCCTCCTGGACGACGGTGTGTAGTCTTACGAGTAGCTGCTGCAGCCTTTTCAACTGCTTCTCTTCCAAGCCTACACGGCTCAAATACTTGTTCATTAGGAAGGAGATGGATCTGCTGACAAGTTCACCTGTAACTGCAGATACCACGAGCTCCATTGCGAAATCCTGAATGTAAGGGAGGACGGAGGTGGCAGGCAAGCTGATCTCTGTGGATTACTTGGTTGACTTGGTGTCCGGGTTGTTGATTGATGAAGAAGCTTGTGATCGTCGCGGCTGAGGCGCCGTGGCGAGCGCAGCCGCTAGGCAGAGCCTTGCTGTGATCGTCGAACAAAGTAATACAGAACCAAAGGAAAGAGCAGAAGAGGATTGGGGCAATTTTCTGATTTCTTTTTCATCCTCAAACGAAATAGATGGGTCTCTTGATTAGAGACTACTGCCTAACAATTGGAAAGCTAATACTATCTCTTAAGGAGATCAAATCGGAAACGACTGCTATCCCTTGTGGAAAGCTAAGCAATCAAACTATGCTAATACATAAGACTTGGGTAACTAATATGGAATCCTACTGCTGCACGTCATGTGTCGCCGCCGTGCGCTTGATCCGATGGCACGCTGCCGCTGCTATTGCCTTTGAGCATCTCTCCCCTCCTTTGAAAATACCTCGTCCTCGATGTCAGACCCGGATTCTGAGAATCCAAATCATCTATGAAAACACTGTGCTATTCTCTAGATCAGTAGATAGCACTCACAGGCATATTGATGAATCATTTCATACATGGCGTAAATGAAACCATACTATTTATTAATTAACACATCAGAGCTTTACATAGACCGCATCGGGTCAGGTTTTACAATAAGGGCCAAACAGGCCAAACTGATTACATTACAAAAGTTACGGAAGCGAAAACGGAAGCAAAAGGGTTGAGTGCACATCTCTCCACAGGCAAGTGACTGAGGAAACCAGTGTGCGCCCGATATTAACCAAGGATATGGTTAATATTGGATGCACGCAAGCACACCAACGGAGTCAACTAGACTGAGGTGAGATCTAGACTAAAAGAACTAAAATACTCCGCATCATCTTCTGGGCCTTCAAATTTAGGATCCTTGTAGTATGCGTAGTCTTCAGGATTTCTTGCTTCTGAGGATTTTGGGGGAAAGAGCGAGAATGAGCACAACTTCCATGCTTGCGAGCCAACACACAATATGCAATAATATACATGCACGGCTGAACAAAGATGGCTCGGGTTCTTTTATTTGCTAAAGCAATATTTTCAATTACCCATAATTACAAATTCCTATCACTTAGCATTTTAATAAATTGCATTTTATTAAAGAGAGTAATTGTGCAATATTTATTTCAGTAGAGGTTCCCTCCGTCGAAAACTCTACCTATGCCTCTTTTGATTTGGAGCTACCTCCAATTATCACTGCACTGAGTTTGAAACTCAGGAAAAATCCAATCTTAGGGCTAGGTAAGCCCATCACACTTTCATTCCACCCACAAAGGTTTTTGAAATAGAACTAACTCAAGCAAAGTTCCCATGTCCGCCTTTTGATCAGAGGTAATTTGTTTTAAACAGCTTTAGACTCAAGAGGTTATCTGCACTCCACAAGAGATAGTCATACTCATTACCCCACACGATTCCTTAGTCATGTAGTTGAGCGACCGTCACAGTAACCTTTCAAACTACCTTGCCCTTTCCGTTATCTCACCCATATGGGGTTGCGCCCATACGTTGCGCGGGATAGTTGTACCGTAGCGTTGGGCGTAATTTGGACTACCCACAATAGCTGGCAACCTCACCCATTCAAGCTGGATGTACCACAAGCTTGCGCCCCTTTCTCCACCCAGTGAGACGCTTTTAGGGTTTAATAATTTTACTAAGCCAAGTTGCAGTTTGCAGACTTGTGGTTGTACTTGTTTAACACGGGAGTTCATGACAAGATTATGTCCTTAATCCATCCGGGCGGTTCTTTGCACATACCAACCACTCTCGTGCTCTTTGAACACCCACCTTCTTGCCATCCGCCCAAATATGGTACTAGCAATTAGGGTCTTTGAGGAGTAAAAATCCGCCAATTCCACCATCTCAGTTATTTCCCCACAATGACTGTCTAAAATCATTTTCATGTTTAAAGGATGATGATTAGGACATTTAATGTCCTGGTACTTAAGCAAGACTAGCATGTTACTTAAGTACAAACTATAGCTAGTATTACCAGATATTTACTAGGGTGACATGGAATAATGGATTCAATTATCAAGGGATGACATACTAATTAATTAATCATCAAATGGGTGTTTAACTACCTTAAGCTTTAACATACATTTGATTAAATAATTAAAGCATGCAAGTTTGGTTAATATAAATGAATATAATTTTACATAAAATGTAGGATCAATATGATCAAAGTATTGAGTCGCCTTGATTATAGGCAAGAGGGTCTTGATTTTCTTGGGCTTGATCAACTTGGAGATCTCATGTGTCTTCAAATCCTAATCGGGCGAATATACTGGAAAAAGGCACAATGGCAAAGAGAGCAAATAAATACACAAGAATACACAAATGAATTCCAAATTGAACAAGACCTATGCCGTTAGCAAGATCTTTAATTTATAAAATTTTAAAATTTTATTTCATAATTTTTTGGAGCTATAACAGAGGAGAACGGAATTTATGAAGATTAAATCGAAATAAGAGAGAGGGAGGGAGGAAATGGTCCATAGCACAGTGCCATGGATCGGGTCTATGCGCACAGGGCACCGGTTCATGGGAGCAGCGGTGCCATGGGGCCCGCTGGTCAGTCACAGGGGTGAGATAACCGGGTGGTTTAATTGAATGATGGCCATTACTGTTTGCGAGGCCCAGTGGCAGTGAAACAAAAGGAGGTTTAGGACACCATTATTACTAATGATTGCGATTAGGTTTTAAGGACCGTCATTAGGGCTTAATGATGGGGAAATCCGGGCTGTCCGAACATGCCACGCGCGGGAGCTTGCAGGCGCGCACGGCTCCGGTTCGTTGCCGGCGGGAGCAGGCACGGTAGCGACGGCCAAGCATTGGAATGGGTAGCTGGCATGGTGGCGGCACTGGGAGGAGGGCTGTTGCCGGTGGCGGTTGGTGTTAAGCGGTGGTGGCGGTTCGGTGATGATGGAGTGGGCGCTCTGGTGGCTGGTTGAGCCAGGGAAGGTGAGCACCGGGTGGCTTTCGGCGAGGCAGAGCCAACGGGCTCAACGAGGAAGCCGGAGAGGGTCTGTGGGCAGCGGCGGATGGTGGGGAAGGCGACGGCCGGAGGCGAAGAAGGCGAGCGATTGCGGCGGCGGCGGTGGATGAAACCTCATGGGGGTTGAGGTGAAAGACTCCTAGTGGCCGGGGGCTCACGGTGACAGGGTCGGCAGCGCCAAAAGATGGCCGGAACGGTGGGACGACGGTGAAGGCGGTGGCGGCCGAAAAGGGAGGAAATGGCGGTTTTCACGATGAGCTTACCCGGAGCTCGGGGGTGGCGTGAGGAGATAACAAGGGTACAGGGGTGGGCTTTATAGGCCAAGAAGGGGGGGTGGGAGCCAACGGGAGGGAGCTCGGAGCCGTTGGAGGCACGCGGTCCCGAGGAGGGGTGGCGAGTTGCGCGCGGAGGCGACAGGGCGAAAGGTTGGTGGCGGTGCAGCGAGGCTGTCAAAGGGGTGGCATGCGCGTCAGAGGGAGCTGGAGGTGGCATGCGAGCGTAGGCGGCGGTGTAGAGGCTCGGGGCTGGCGAGTCTTGGCCAGCACCGCGCGTGCGCAGAGAGAGCATGGGTGCACGCTGCGCTGAGGGGACGGGGCGAGGAGATGGCGTGTTGGCCAGAGGGGGTGGCGGCGGTGCAGCGAGGCACGCAGGTGGCAGAGAAGCCAGAGGCAGCGTGCGAGCGCACGGGAGGAGAGAGGGAGGTGCGGTGCTGGCTGGAGGAGGAAGAAGCCAGGGGAAGATGACACGGTGCCGGGGTTGCTCGGGCCAAGAAAAGGCCGGGAGGGGGAGAAAGGAAAAGGGCCGGGCAGGCCGGTTGGGTCAGAGGAAATGGGCCAGGCCCAGAGGGGAATGGGCTGAGCCCAAGAGAAAAGGAGGCTAATTTTGAAAAAGGCCTAGGATTTCAAAAGAGAGGAATTTAAACTGGAAATTGAATTTCAGAGGTCAAGGGTATTTGAAACACATACCCGAGCTAAAAGAAGGAGAAGGTTTTCGCAAATAGTTTGGTAGTTTGAATTACGGCGAAGAACGAAAACCAGAACAGTAAACACTATACGTCATCCAAAAACGGGACGTTACAAATCCTACCCTCCTTAAACGGAATCTCGACCTCGACATTCGAGCTTCCCAGAGAACGTACCTCTTATAGCTTCTGGAGCTGCTTGGGTCTCTGCGGCGGCAACATGATTCACTTGACCATGGCTCTGACTTTGGCTTTGCGCAGAAACAGCTCTGGGTGCCTGCGAGGTCTGATGGATTTTGCTTGCAGCTGAAGTCTTGCATCGAGCTCGTGTGGCTCTCAAGTTGTACTCCTTCGGGGTGACTCGTTGAGGGCACTTGTAGGTAGGATGTCCCCTTTTTCTGCAGTTGAAACAGTGAGGACAAGCTATCCGGTTGTACGTTGCAGGTTGTCTGGCAGGGCGAGGGGTGCGAAGAGCATTCCCAATTCCTTTCATTTCCACTGAGGTACTCAGATATTTTGGTGCAATCCGGCTATTTTATTTTAAAATGAAGGGTGCCTGATACTGGTTGTCTTTGCCAACTTTATTTAAGGCGAGTCTTGTAGCGACTTGAAGACTTGTCCTTTGTAGCTCAACTGCCTTGGTCATAATCGGACGCAAAAAGCAGTCTTTGGGGCAGTGGTCTTGTCCTTCGCAGAGGAAGCACGTAACTCTAAGCATCGGGCATTCACCTGGCTGGTGGTCCTCATCACAGTTGGGGCAGTTTACATGGCATTGGTCTTCCTGGTGTCCTTTTTCTCCACAACGTGTGCAGGCTACTTGGTTCATAGGGCAATCTTCTGATTGATGGTGTTCCTCACAGCAGGGATAGTTGGGAACTGGGCACGTGTAGCAATAGTGTCCGTATTGCCCACATGTGAAGCATGTTCCTTTTGCATCTTGTCATATTGGAGGACACAATTGGGCGGCATGTCCTGTCTTGCCACATTCAAAGCAAACATTTGGCGGAGCTTCTGGGTCAGGTAGTAGAACTTTAGCAGGTATGCCTTGCTTTTTGCTAGGGCTCTTAATAATTTCTTCATTGCCAAGGCTGAAGTTGGTGGTGATAACATTCCTTGCTGGTTCTTCAAGATTCTGTTAGGGACATCTGCTCATAAGGTGTCCTAGGTGGCCGCAACAGAAACAAGTGACAACCTTCAAGGGTTCTCCGTTTGTAGTGGCACTGTTGTCTTTAATGTGACAACTTATTTCGAGTAATTCCTTAAGTCGATGGCTGGCAGGATCCGCTTTGTCGTCTTTTGCACAATGTGTAAGGCGAAGCTTCTTCTGGGGGCATCTATTGGGCGAAGTGCCCTTTTTCACCACACTTGAAGCAATGAAGGTGAGCTACCGAGTTACACACTGCAGGCTGTCTGGCGGGGCGGGGAGTGCAAAAATCATCCCTATTGGGATGAGGAGCTATCACCTGAGTTGGAGTTAGAACTCTTGGTGGTTGGACTGCTGACTGATTGAATGATGAGCTGCCAAGAAATACTGACTATTGGGGGTAGCTGCCTTGTGGTCGTTGCGCTGCCATCTTTTTGCGACTAGCACCGCTTGCTTGGGCTGCTGCTTTCTTTGGTGCCATCTGAAGGAACAACTCAGCTTAGAACTAGAGGAGTTATATGAGGGTTTACTGGCCCTCTAGAGCACACACAAAAGAACTTCAAACCAACAAGGAGAAAGAATCAAGTACAATACAAAGCCTAGAGTGGCTGCATTATATTAAGGGAGTTAAGTGTTACATGACTCCGGAAGCACACCATATATGCCATGCTAAGCCATGACATAAGATAGAAACACAACGTCTACAAAAGAAGAAAACAGAAAGTGCTTGCAACAAAAGATTGCCTAGCAAGCACTACTGGCTAACCTAGACTAAACCTAACTACTCCAATGGGGGTGCAGACTACTACAAATGGTGCAGTTGCCCGGGGAGTGGGAACAAGAATGGCTTTGACCGAAGCTCGGCGAACGAAAATGGCTGAGACTGCATCCACGGTTGGACTTTACAAGGTTGATGACGGGCGGTGGACTGGGGCGTCGTTGCACGCTCTTGCGCAGTCGTCCTGGTGCGTGGTCCTCCGAGTTAAAGTAGTCAAGCTAGCGTCGGGTTACTGGGGATGACGTCAAGCGTAATAGGAGCTAGGGTGGAGATCTTATTAATATTGAAATCCACCAATCCACATAACTTAAAGTCACCCAACTAAAATCCAATTATTCAATCAATCTTGCATTCTATTGATAAGACAACTTAATCCTCAACCTCTCTTGGACAAAAGCTCGAATAATCCAATAAATTCACCACATTGATTGCATGATTTCTTTACTGCATAAATCTACGAAAATCCAGTAGCAATAATCACATCTCCCAATTCGATAACTCCAAGATCATGCTAATTTCATTTTATCATTTTTTTGAAATTCTCCAATGATTATAATCACGTGTTTGCTTCCTCCAAAATTCTTAACTAAATCCACGACATCATTTACTTAATTTCTCAAGCATAATTATCAATTGCAATCTTCCAGAATTTCTTTGTACAAAACCAATATCTTCATTAGAGAACCTTCCAAAAAAGGCTGCTTATAATTTGTAAATTCAAATTTAATCTGCCAAATTATTTTATCGCCATCTATCCAATAATTTAATTAGTCCAACTCCAATGTCAGTAAGATAACCCTCAATCATGTATTCCAATATCCAACAATCATATGTTCATATAATCCAACATCCCACAATTATACACTTTTATAATCTGATTAAGATATATCTCTATAGTCCAACCAAAATCTCTTTTAAAACCCAACTTCTTTATTCAATCATATTCAATGGAATCCAATGTTACCAACATACCTAATTAATTTCCATACTTCTTGATTCAATTCACTCTACCAAGATCAACATCTTGAATTTGGTAAACCTATAATCCAATTTTCAACAATCATGTAATTCTTTAATCAAAATCCAACCGTATTAGATTTCTATGATCTATCATCCAACCATTATATTTCTACAATCCAATCAAGATTCAACTAACTCTTCCAAAATTAATATCATGAATCAACATGAAAACCCAATCTTCTTTGCATTCTTTCCTCTGCCTTTAATGCAGACATTATAATCAACTTAAGATTTGATGAAAATCCAATTTCTCATTATAATCAAATGAGTGCTTCAGATTCCCTATGTCCTTTAATCAAAATTTTCCTTTATGATCATTTGAGACAGATGCATTCCATCTGGACAGCCGGTTGAGAGGGTCTTCGGAGTGGTTGTAGCTGAAAGTGAGTAGCATCCGAAGTTTTATCCAATCTTGTACACGACGCTAGTGAGGGAAGCTATCATTGTCTGCGTAAGATGCACCTGGTGGGTCAGGCGAGGATCATTGTCTTGGGCGTCAAAGGCCTCCGGAATACGCTCTCTGTCGGGGAGATACGGGAAGAAGCAGAAAGGTGACTCCAGTAGGAGATCTTCGTGAATCCAGCACAAGTGGGAGGAGGCGATGCAGGCTGCATCCTGAATGGTGTCGAGACAGCTGTGACGGGGTGCCTCGGCCTGGAAGGTGTGGGTCATGAACTCGCTTCTCCTTGGGTAGAGGTAAACCTCCATCGACCAAGATTCGAGGTCCAGGACCTGAGTCTTTTAGCCCCTGAAGATAGGCTAGCGACAGTAGCCCAAGTACTGCATGAGCTGGCAGAGGATATCCACGAACTCTCTGAAGTCCTCTCCATGAGAGAAATAGTCCCACAGGACATCGGATGAAGCACTAGACGTCTATGATCTTTGAAATAAGAGGAGTCAGAATTGAGTAAAACTCAAAGTGAAGTCAAGGTAAGTGAAGAACTAAGAGAGATGAGAAAGAGCCATAATTACGCTATATTTTAACAAAAGTTTTTCTTAGTTTTTTTTAAATAGGACTCAAGTCCTTAGGCATGCCCAGTCTAACTAAGGCTCCTACAGTCATATGATCTGATACCAGCTCTATCGGACCCAGATTCTGAGAATCCAAATCCTCTGTAAAAACACTATACTATTCCCTGGATCAGTAGATAGCACTCATAGGCACATTGCTGAATCATTTCATACATGGCGTAAATGAAACCATACCATTTATTAATTAACACCGCAGAGCTTTACATACCACATCGGGTCAGGTTTTACAATAAGGGCCGAACAGGCCAAACTGATTACATTACAAAAGTTGCGGAAGCGAAAATGGGAGCAAAAGGGTTGAGAGCACATCTCTCCATAGGCAAGTGACTGAGGAAACCCGTGTGCGCCCGATATTAACCAAGGACATGGTTAATATTGGATGCACGCAAGCACACCAGCGGAGTAAACTAGACTGAGGTGAGATCTAGACTAAAAGAACTAAACTACTCCTCATCATCTTCTAGGCCTTCAACTTCTGGATCCTTATAGTATACATAGTCTTCAGGATTTCTTACTTTTGAGGATTTTGGGGGAAAGAGCGAGAATGAGCACAACTTCCGTGCTCGAGCACAACTTCCGTGCTCGAGCACAACTTCCGTGCTCACGAGCCAACACACAATATGCAATAATATACATGCACGGCTAAACAAGGATGGCTCAGGTTCTTTTATTTGCTAAAGCAATATTTTCAATTAAACCCATAATTAAAAATTCCTATCACTTGGCATTTTAACAAATTGCATTTTATTAAAGAGAGTTATTGTGCAATATTTATTTCAGTAGAGGTTCCCTCCGTCGGAAACTCTACCTATGCCTCTTTTGATTTGGAGCTACCTCCAATTATCACCGCACTGAGTTTGAAACTTAGGGAAAATCCAATCTCAGGGCTAGGTGAGCCCATCACATTTTCATTCCACCCTCAAAGGTTTTTGAAATAGAACTAACTCAAGCAAAGTTCCCATGTCGGCCTTTCACCGTAGGCGCGGCTGTTTAAATAGTTTAGACTCTGTAGAGATTGTACACTATACCCACAAGAGATAGTCATACTCATTACCCCACACGATTCCTTAGTCATGTAGTTGAGCGACCGTCACAGTAACCTTTCAAGCTACCTTGCCCTTTCCGTCATCTCACCCTTATGGGGTTGCGCCCATACGTTGCGCGGAATCGTTGTACCGCAGCGTTGGGCGTAGTTTGGACTACCCACAACAGCTGGCAACCTCACCCATTCAAGCTGGATGTACCGCAAGCTTGCGCCCCTTTCTCCACCCAGTGAGACTGTAACACCCTGGCCCAAAATCCGCTCAATGCCCAGCCCACCGTGGGGCGGACCCGCGCACACATAACACCCTACTTACACTTTCGTCCTCGCTTCATGTAAAAGGGTTAACCCGGAGGTGCAATGTTTGGACCCAACAGGCATTATATACTAGTACAACTCACTTTAGACAAGCAATTTGGGACTAATCCCACCACACAACTCCTCATGGGCCACATGGGCCGCATACGAGTAGGCCGAGGTATTACATTCACCCCCCCCTTAAGGGCCGACGCCCTCGGCAAAGACACCGCATACGCTGCAAATGCCTGTAACCACCCCTCGGTACACGCCCGCAGGCCCAAAGTCTGCAGACATATGCCATGCCGTGTGTCCACCGGGACCACACGCGCCATGCGCCATATGCCCGCGCCCCCCCGACGCCGCCGTCTGTGAAGGTTGATGCTCGATACCATCTGTAACACCTGCCCAAAATCCGCCAATGCCCAAATTTCAGTGAGGCGGACACAGACACATAACACCCCACTTACACTTTCGTCCTCGCCGTGTAAAAGGGTTAACCCGGAGGTGCTATGTTTGGATCCAACAGGCATTATATACTAGTACAACTCACTTTAGACCAGCAATGTGGGACTAATCCCACCACACAACTCCTCATGGGCCACATGGGCCGCATACGAGTAGGCCGAGGTATTACAGAGACACTTTTAGGTTTTAATACTTTTACTAAGCCAAGTTGTAGTTTACAGACTTGTGGTTGTATTTGTTTAACATGGGAGGTCGTGACAAGATTAAGTTCTTAATCCATCCGGGCGGTTCTTTCCACATACCAACCACTCTCGTGCTCCTTGAGCACCCACCGCCTTGCCGTCCGCCAAGATGTGGCACCATCTCAGCTATTTCCCCACAATGACTGTCTAAAATCATTTTCATGTTTAAAGGATGATGATTAGGACATTTAATGTCCCGGTACTTAAGCAAAACTAGCATGTCGACTAACTACAAACTATAGCTAGTATTACCATATATTTACTAGGGTGACATGGAATAATGGATTCAATTATCAAGGGATGATATACTAATTAATTAATCATCAAATGGGTGTTTAACTACCTTAAGCTTTAACATACATTTGATTAAATAATTAAAGCATGCAAGTTTGGTTAATTTAAATGAATATAATTTTACATAAAATGTAGGATCAATATGATCAAAGTATTGAGTCGCCTTGATTAGGGGTCTTGATATTCTTGGGCTTGATCAACTTGGATATCTCCCGCATCTTCAAATCCTAATCGGGCGAATATACCCGAAAAAGGCACAACAGCAAAGAGAGCAAATAAATATAGAAGAATACACAAATTAACTCCAAATTGAACAAGACCTATGCCATTAGCAAGATCTTGAATTTACAAAATTTTAGAAATTTATTTCATATTTTTTGGAGCTATAACGGAGGAGAACGGAATTTACGAAGATTAAATCAAAATAATAGAGAGGGAGGGAGGAAATGGTCCATATCACAGTGTCATGGATCGGGTCTATGCACATAGGGCGTCGGTTCATGGGAGTAGTCGCGCCATGGGGCCCACTGGTCAGTAGCAGGGGTGAGATAACTGGGTGGTTTAATTGAATGATGGCCATTACTGTTTGCAGGGCCCAGTGGCAGTGAAACAAAAGGAGGTTTAGGACACCATTATTACTAATGATTGTGATTAGGTTTTAAGGACCGTCATTAGGGCTTAATGATGGGGAAATCCGGGCTGTCCGAACCTGCCACGCGCGGGCGCGCTTGCGCTGCTGCGTTCGTTCGCCGGTGGGAGCGAAGGCTTGATAGCGTCGGCGAGCACCGGAATGGGGAGTCGCGTGGTGGCGCCGCCGGGAGGAGAGCTGTCGCCGGTGGCAAGTGGAGTTAAGCGGCGGCGGTGGCTCAGTGACGATGGAGTGGGCGCTCCGGTGGCGGGTTGAGCCGGGGAAGGTGAGCACCGGGTGGCTTTCGGTGAGATGGAGCCAACGGGCTCAACGGGGAAGGCAAAGAGGGTCTGTGAGCGGCGGCTAATGGTGGGGATGGCAGCGGCCGGAGGTGAAGAAAGCGAGCGATTGCGGCGGCGGCAGTGGATGAAACCTCACGGGGGTTGAGGTGAAAGACTCCTGGTGGCCGAGGGCTCACGGTGACGGGGTCGGCGGCATTGGAAGATGGCCAGAACGGCGAGACGACGGTGGAGGCGACGGTGGCCGAAAAGGGGGAAATGGCGGTTTTCACGGTGGGCTTACCGGGAGCTCGGGGGCGGTGTGAGGAGATAGCAAGGGTACAGGGGGGGCTTTGTAGGCCAAGGAGGGGGGGTGAGAGCCAACAGGAGGGAGCTCAGAGCTGTTGGAGGCGTGCGGTCCCGAGGAGGGGTGGCGAGCTGCGCGCAGAGGCGACAGGGCGAAAGGTAAGTGGTGGTGCAGCGAGGGTGTTAGAGGGGTGGCGTGCGTGCCAGAGGGAGCTGGAGGTGGCGTGCGAGCACAGGCGGCGGTGCCGAGGCTCGAGGCTGGCAAATCTTGGCAGCGACATGCGTCGAGAGAAACCAAGCCAAGACGCACTGAGGGGACGGGGCGAGGAGATGGCGTGCTGGCCAAAGGGGGTGGCGGCGGTGCAACGAGGCACACGGGTGGCAGAGAAGCCAGAGGCAGCGTGCAAGCGCACGGGAGGAGAGAGGGAGGCGCGGCGCTGGTTGGAGGAGGAAGAAGCCAGGGGGAAGACGACACGACGCTGGGGCAGCTCGGGCCAAGAAAAGGCCGGGAGGGGGAGAAAGGAAAAGGGTCGGGCAGGCCGATTGGGATGGTGGAAATGGGCCAAGCCCAGAGGGGAATGGGTTGAGCCCGAGAGAAAAGGAGGCCAATTTTGAAAAAGGCCCGAGAATTCAAAAGAGAGGAATTCAAACTGGAAATTGAATTTCAGAGGTCAAGGGTATTTGAAACACATACCCGAGCTAAAAGAAGGAATAAGGTTTTCGCAAATAGTTTGGTAGTTTGAATTACGGCAAAGAACGAAAACCAGAACAGTAAACACTATACGCCGTTTGAAAATGGGACGTTACACTCGAGCTGAAATAAAAGATATAACTGTTTAAATTGCTCAAGATCTTCCCAAAAAGTGCTTATTTCGGGTGCATTTTCCCATTGAACTAAAATCTGAAGACGGTTGCGAGCTCGACGAGATTTGATGACTTTGGCTGGCAAAGGACAAACCCACCCATGCAAAAATGTTGGCAGTGGCGACGGCGATGAAGGTGAAGGACCGATAAACTGCTTCAACAAACTAACATGAAACACATCATGAATTTTGGCGCGAGCTGGTAATTGCAAACGATATGCCACGGAACCCACTTTCTGAAGAATTTGATATTGCCCAACATAACGAGGTCCCAATTTTCCTTTGCTCGACATAGACAAAGATGTTTTAGGCCGATTATGAAGACGAAGCCAAACCCACTGTCCTGTCGAAAAATCCAGCTCACGATGACCTTTGTCATAATGCCATTTGTAAGTTTGTTGCGCAAGAAGTAATTTCAACCAAAAAATTATCCCGATCCTGAAGAAGTTGATCCACTGCTGGCAATCATGTAGAATTTCGTTGATAGGAACGCAAAGTCGGTGGTTCCCGGCCATAAACCACTTTGAATGGGGAAGTACGTAGTGATGTCTGAAAAGATGTATTATAACAATACTCGGCCCAAGGTAACCAACGAAGCCATTTGTTTAGGATGATCTCCCGTAAGGCAACGGAGATACATAACAATGATCTTGTTAACCACTTTCGACTGACCATCTGATTGGGGTTGAAAAGCAGAACTGATTAAGCTTAACACCGGCCAAACGAAAAAGTACCAACCAAAAAGAGCTAGTGAAAACTGTATCACGGTCACTGACAATAGATGTCAGAATACCATGGAGACGAACAATCTCACTAAAAAACACTTGAGCCACTGAATATGCCATGTAGGGATGAGCCACAGGTAGAAAATGAGCATATTTGGAAAAACGATCCACGACCATAAGGATAACTATTTTACCATGAATCCGAGGAAGCCCTTCAATAAAATCCATTGATATGTCGGCCCAAACAGTAGAAGGTACCTCTAACGGTTGAAGCAATCCAGCCGGATGCAATTGTTCGCCTTTATTGCATTGACAAACATCACAAGCTCGTATGTATTCTTGAACAATTGTGCGAACATGCGGCACATGAAAATCTGCTCGGAGGCGATAAAGAGTTTTCTGAATACCTTCATGCCCCGTACCATGAGCGAGCTGAATAATGGAAGGCAATACAGCAGTTGTTACTAGCACATATACGCGGCTGTTGAAGGTAACTAGTCCATCGGTGATAGCCCATGAGGCATTATGTTGACCAACTGCTACGGCAATACGTAATGCTTGCATGGCCGAATCCTCCTGGAAGCTGGTCCGTAACTCATCAAACAAAGAGAAGTGCGGTGATGATAGAGCCAAAGAAATCGGCTGGAGTGCAGCATCTCTGCGGGACAAAGAATTGGCTACCGGAAAAATCATAACCCAAGAGTTTACCGACCCATTGATGTTGGGGAATTGTCGAAAGTCTATGATCAAGTAAAAACTTCAAACTATAATGGTCGGTACGTACCACAAATCGGCTCCCCCATGAATAAGGTCTCCAATGACGAACCGCTTGAATGAGACCGATGAGTTCCCGTTCATAGGCTGCTAGGGAAGCATGTCTTGGTGCAATCGGACAACTGAAGAATGCCACAGCTCCGGTACCTTGATGTAGGACAGCGCCGAAGCTAGAACATGAGGCATCACACTCAACAATAAAATCTACAGTGAAGTTTGGTAATTGCAATACCGAAGCATGTGTTAATGCTGATTGAAGGTCAAGAAAAGCATTCTGAGCTTCTGACGTCCAAAGAAAAGCCTCCCGCTTAAGCAGCTTAGTAAGAGGAGCCGCAATAGTACCAAAATTTACACCTTGAAGCTCATCATGTAACTCGTCAACGATCAGAATAGGAAACTTATCTTTGATCGTTTTGTTGTTGAGGTTGTGATAATCCACACAAAAGCGCTAAGAGCCATCTCATTTTTTTTTACCAATAAGACTGGTGAGGAGAAGGCGGATGAACTACGATGGATGGTTCATTGTTGAAGCATATCCGAACACTGACGTTCCAGCTCGTCCTTCTGCAGTTGAGCATAACGGTATGGACGAACTACAATAGCATCTGTACCTTTCTTGAGGTGGATGTGGTGGGAGATCTCATGGACAGGCGGCAGAGCATGCGGAGGGGACGGTGTGCGGGTCGTTGCTAGGTTGAAACAATAACAAGTGTGGTCCGTTTAAATTTTTAAATCATTTTCACTTTAATTTAATTCCATAAATCATATTTGAGCTCAGGAAGTTACCAAACTTAGCTCAAAACTTCTGAAATTTTTTGGAGAAGCTCTTTAGATTACTTAGAACCAGAATAAATTATTTCCACGTTTTTAACAAGTTTTAATAAATTTCGAAAAATGCATTTTTCAGTAGTTTAAAGAACCATCGAAGGCGGAGAATTTGGAGCGAGTGTTGATAGGGGTGACACAAGGATGACAAGAGGCCATGTCGGCACGTTTGAGAAGCTGGCGAGCGTGCTGCCACTAGGACAAGAAAAGACCATTAGCATTCTTAGAGACAGAAATGCCAAGAAAATAGTGCAAAGGACCAATATTTGCCATGGCAAACTCACGATGAAGAGAGTGAGTAATCCGACGAAGAAAGTCAGCAGGTAAAGCAATAAGAATAATGCTATCAACATAGAGAAGGATATAAGTAACATCAGGACCAGAGCGAATGGTGTATGGTGTCACGTAGACGAGATAAAATGTCACAACATAAGTCACAATAAAGCGATGAATGGTGTTTGGTGTTGTGTGGACAAGAGAAAAGATCTTAATTAAACCTGATTGGGGAGTCAATCAATGAGTCCGATCATTCTTTGCTCGTTGACTCTTTCTTTTTGAAGTACTTAATTAATTGAGTAGCCATATGAACTATTACCCAGTTACAACATGCAAGACAAAAAAGACATTAATTTCTTGATCACATGCCTAGTACATTGAGGCTCCGTTTGGACCATTAATTTCTCAACAATGTTAACTCAATAAACTTCTCCTGTTTAATCGTATAACTCCAAGATATATAGGAAACTGGGAATACTGCATTTTCATAAGACCACTAACATTCAAAGTTAGGAAAAGCAAATAGGTTAGTAGTAGGGCGCTAGAGGTGATGGCCTGTAAACCACACTCTTATTTGCTTCAAAATAAAGCTACACTATTCACTCTGTAGGAAAACAATTAATGGAAGAAATCAAACGCTCGATCGGCGCTTCCTTGTAAGGGGTTGTACATCCGTGCTTCTCAGCACAAGCTGCAACAGACTGCACATACTTAGTATATGGAGGTATTCGTGATTCCCATGTCATTAGTTCAAACTCGTCATCAACCCGTCCACTGCACAAGCTAGCAATTGTTTTAAAAAAATATGAATATAGAAAGTTTATGATGAATATTGGCTGTATTTTTACAATAATATTGGCTGAATGTAAGGGAGGAGGGAGGTGGCAGGAAAGCAGATCTCTGTGGATTACTTGCTCGACTTGGTCTCCGGCCAAAGTATTCAGATCACTACACCATGGCACAATATTAAGGACAATGCAACTGCCGGGAAAAACGGCTTTTCCCGGCAATTTATCTGCCAGGAATGTGTATTCCCGGCACTTATTGCCTGCCCGGTAAAGTGCTACCGGGAAAGATATTTCCGCATATATGTGTATTCCGGCGATTAAAGTGCCCTAGATAAGTTGGTTTTCCGGCAGATTGGAGTTTCCCAAATAGCTAGATTTTTTCCCTATTGGAGTTTTCCGGCGATTATATGTATTGCCGGCAGTTAACATGCCCTCGATTGTATGTCTTGCCGGCAGTTAACATGCCCTCGATTGTATGTTTTGCCGAAAGTTAACATGCCCTCGATTGTATGTTTTGCCGAAAGTTAACATGCCCTCGATTGTATTTTTTGCCGGCAGTTAACATGCCCTCGATTGTATTTTTTGCCGACAGTTAACATGCCCTCGATTATCTATTGTCCCCACCAGAAAAGACACCTATATACATGTAAAATACCAATATAATTTAATTACGCCGCCAAGATATTTTCTCAATAGTTTGCACCATTCAACCAGAATTTAGAAAACATACAATTTCCCTGATCTTACCACTTAGAAAATATCATATCAACAATCAAATACAGCTGTAACACATAGATGAAATTCAGATGATGCAAAATACATAAACCTGAAATATGATATTTCTGATAAGCATAACAGTACATGTGCAGTACACCATACACATGCAATTTCAGAATTCTGAGCATTCTAATATAGCCACGATCTCCTTGGCATATAGAAAATATCCATACAAAAAAGTCGACAATACTAGTCTATCCTTCGCACATGTAAATTCTCGAGCCCCTTCTATCATAATACTAGTTTATCCTTGGTATTTACAAAACATCTACGCAAAAGAAGTCGACAATGAAATCATCATGCTATCACCGTTTGCAAAATAAGGACGATCACTCTATCAGCAAATAATAACTTCAACAAATTTCTTATGTTTTGTACCGAAAAGAAATTCAAAAGTCAATAACCGAAACCATATATCCCTTGTTGTATGAGTTTTTCCTTATTTTATTGCCAAAAATAGCATTGCATTTCCTACGATGGACTGCAAAGGATTGTGAACGATTATTGAAGGGTCGAATACGATTATGTTTTAAAAAGGTTAAACCTCTATTTGTGAGAGATGTTCAATTCATGGTTTGGAGAACACCATGAATGTATCGTTGAAACTTATATATAAATCCGTAACACATGTCCGGAGAACACCCACAAGACAATAACTCTTTCGCAGACACCATTTGGTTAGCCGACTAAACCATTCCACTAACATTACACAGGTTCATGGTTCATAAGCAAAGATGCAATGAGAGATCTTTTCCACGTGCATAAAGACACTAGTTATGAAAGTTCACTTACATATACTAAATCCAAGAATATATCATTTTGATCAAACCATGGATGTATCATCCGATCCTAGTATTCTAAGTAGGGGTGCAAACGGAGCGGATATATACGGACGGATATCGCTCATCCCGTATCATTTTCCATATTTTTTCTCGGATTCGGAATCGGACACGGACAAAGGATCTGATACTTAATCTAATGCAGATAGTCTCGGTCACAAACACGGAGTGAATACATGCCGAGCCGAATACGGATTGTCTCGGTCACAAACACTTATTCGAATATTGCGCGAAAACATAAACCATATATATCGCACAAATAAAGATCAATCAACCATACTACATGTCCAAAATGCAACTAGATTAGTAGTTTAACAAACAAATTTAAATATATCACACAATAACATAGGCTATTTAAGCAAGTAGTAGTAACTACTAACTAGCAACTAGCAAGTACATGACAAGGCTAAGTAAGCAAGTGTAACTACTAACTAGCAAGTTACAAGTTCGCAAATCATAAATCACAACTCATCGCCACCAAAACACCCTTCCCAGATTTACCAAACAGTAATGTTCAGAAGTACCAAGAAAGTTCAAAAAGTAATAAATAGTTCAATACCTTTGTTTTGACATGGTGATTAATTCGCAGCTGAAGATTATCTTGTCGAGTAAGCTTCTTTACTTCATCTTCAAGATTAAGAATGATAGTTTTGTAATTTGCATTCTCAGCCTACAATATACCAGCCAATTAATATAGGAAAACTAAAATTTACCAGAGAAAGAGGGAAAGAGATATGCCGTTTCTTTTCCAATGGAAAAGTGATTTGCCATACCTTCAAGAAGTCAATTTCAGCTACCAGAAAACATAAATTATGTTGTATGAAGATGTGCATCCTATTGTTACAAAATGATCATGTACCAAAGAAATAAGAAAGCATAAATCATATTGTTACAAAATGAAAATAGATGGTTCTAGCCACTAACTATCCATATAATATTTCAAAAAATGTTTAATCATCACTGACTACCATGAACATTCAAGCTAGATACAATTGAGAAATAAACACAAATGACACCTCAATGAACTGTGATATTCAAAAATAAGTCATGATGTAGTGGCAACATAGAATAATACTCATTTGAACGACCAAAGCTCTTGACTCAACATTATGTTGCAATTTTGAGGAGACATTATCAAAGCCAACAGCAACTTTGGATATGTCCATTATTTTAGCTTTTTTAAGCCCCAGAACAGCTTGTAGTCCTGCAGTAGAAATGATGGAGCAAATACCAAGTAAACAGAAAATTTGATGAAAAGGAAAAGCCAATAGTTTTACCTCCTTGTCATCTTTTTCAGCAATCTCCTCAATCATATCGAATGTCTTCCTAACAAATCTCTTGCGCACAAATGTCCAAAAAAAATATCACAAATAATGCAAACCTTCAGAATCTACTATTTTCAAGTATAAGAGTTGATGAAAAAAAATGGGCAACTCTTGACTTCTAGCCTCTGCTCCTAGCGAAAAAAATGGGCACAACTACTTCTGCTAATTGTGATGACTCTGTTCAATTTATACAGTGCCAAGATACTACGCTATGTGCTTGAGAACACATGGTCAAGAGATGCATCAGGAGATCACCTTCTCCATGCATGGCCTCCCCCAAAGACTCTACAATTCAGGAACCAGTAAAAGAAGTTAAGAGCAGCTAAATTAAACACATGCAGGTTCACAAAGAAAATGAATCAAAATCAGATGGATTCGGCTATCTTACCCCAAATAATTTGCCGACTAGATTTTATTTGCACCGGGTGACAAAACAACGGAGGGGATCCACCATCAAGACCATGAATTCCTGATTTAAACACACTCGACTCACTGTCAAGGCACCAAACAAAATTTGCAAAACTGCGCATGGTAGTTTGCTTGCATATGAAATAAGTTCAATATGCTTAAAATTATTCTCCAAAAGAAAAGTTTATAATCAGATGACAGTGGTGCAAGGTGGCTAAACTAGTTGAGCCATCGGCTTTAAAATGTAACTCAAAGAAACACAAATAGGACACTTGAAGCATAAACATCATGCGTAATTATGGAACATGTTTGTATCAAAGCACTGAGTTTGGAACTCCTGCTCAATTGTTCTACCAACTTGACTTCCTCCTTTGTTGCCATCTTCCATCTTTTAATCTCTTCTTCAAGAAATTGCCACGCCCATCATCGACCTTCAACCTAAAGTGCATGGCACACAGTTACTTGAGAGTGATAAAGTAGTATGCTTGAAACATCAGGCTAGGCATGAGGAGAAAATTACACTTTCATTTGCCACCCTTTCCTTCTCTTCAAGATGCTTTATTTGCTTCCTTAGCTAGCCAATCTTTTTTTCTTGCCCTTCCAGCCTTGTTCTAAGTAGACCAGACTAAGCCCTTAAAGCCAAAGTACATAGATGAGCACAAGCAAGAAGCAAATTAGGATCATTCAATTATTCAAAACATCGGTGATAGGAAACAACATTGCCGTTTCAGCTCCCATATTGAGATTTCAAAATGTGACATTTAACAATGGCTATTAGCAATCATATATGTTCTTTTTTTGTTACGCAGAAGTTCAAATAAGGATATGTTTTAATCCATAAGGCCATTTCACACCAAACCTATAGGGTAGTCTCCTAAATTGATAAATGTTATTCTAAAAGTTCAAAAGGCAGCAAAAAAAACACAAACTTGAACCACCAAGGCTTGCTCTACCCATGGAACTAGGAATGATGAAACCTATGGAAGATCGGAAGTAAATAGAACCAAAACTCAACAATAACAGTAGCTACCTAAGTGCTTTGGATTCTTAAGATACACTGATGATTTTGCCCATATATCTGACACATGATGAGTTACCCAGCCACTTACTTGGTAATTGACCTGTCACATTCACATAGTTCCCAACAATAAATGGCACAAAGGAATCTGACTTCTAAAATTTACTTGATTGCTGTAGAATGGGATAAAGGGCTTGTTTGTTTGAAAGGAACTTTACTATCAAATTTTACTGCAGCACATTCCAAGTACAGAAAGAAGAATCACATGAAGGGACTATTCCCTACTGCTAATTTGCAATGTGCTATATACATATTCACTAACTTAACGTCTGTCACTATTTGCTAGCCATTTTCATGTGAATAGTCACTAGAAGTATGAAGTTTGGTAATAATATTTGAATTACACAACTTTTCTTTGGTTCCATGATTAAGGCACAAGTTCTAATAATTGTTTGTAGGCCTACAAGAGACCCTACGAGATGACGACCAAAACTCAAAAAATACACAAATTCGGTCAATACATTAATTGTTTCCTAAAAATGTTGGTTGTAGAGCTTATCAGCATACATGAATGTAAATATTGAATTGACATTATAACTGACTAATGACTAGTAATGTTAAGCTCAAACTTACTCTATTCAGCTGATAGGTAGTTGGACAAACATACCTGACGAGAAACACTACATTCAGAAGTTTTTCACTACTAACACTTCATAAATGTAATTTTAAGAAACAAAGTATACAAATGCAAAGTCAGATAGCCTCACCTGCTTTACAAAATAGGTAACAACATTGTTATCTCGATAAGTTAAGAAATGAGTGAGCCCATCAAGACATCTCGCATGTATTATCTAACTCGACCATCTCATTTTGTCCTCGATGAGCTTGCTAAGTTTACTTGGCGTTCTTCAACAAAGCGTCGGTAAATTTGCTCTATATTTGTCATGTAGATGCGAGTAATTCCCGTCGATAAGGGCGGTCAAGGCAACAAAATGGGCGGTCCACTTTCTCCTCCAATATTTAAAAGCAAAAGAAAGAACGATTCTGAATGTTTTGCGATCAATTGATAAGTATTCAAGACCAAGGAGAATATAGACAATGAGTGCAAGATGATCCTCAAATATGTCCAAATACCCGAGCACATAATAGGTGTGCATTAACAGCTTAACATACTAAAGACAGAACATAAGATTTAAACAATGAAGAAGAGAGGACACAAATAAGACGGAACTCTGAACCAAAGATGGTTTGTAACTTGTGAGAAATGTGCAATTATAGCTTGTAACAGGATAAAATTAGGATTTTTAACAGGACGAGATTGCACAGTAAGACTCAGGTTTGAATTATCTCGGAGGGCATAAATACAAGTGCATCATATGCACAATCCAATTACGGATCTTTGGTAGAGATATAATTTATCTTCAACCATGAGACTAGGAGCAGAAAATATCTTTGAAGTACAAATCCTGAAAATTGGTAAACTAACTACCTGACAACTTGAACTTGAGCTATGATTTCTAGAACGTCATCAACAAGAAAACCATCTTGAATCTTTGACAACTCCATAAACTTTTTCCATCCCCAATCATGCTCCTTCTTCCGTAATCTATGCAAGGTGTGTGCAAAGTTACTTAGTTAACATCCAAGTCGGGTGTTTAGCTCAAGGAGAAAAATCACTGCACCATTTTACGAATATTTAACTTTCTTTGGATCAAGATTGCCTACAGACTATAGTAAATCGTGCAAAATGGCTCCATCCCGAAAGTGTCAAGGGCGTGATTAAAAAATACTATGTAGATGACATAAGATAGGTTAGGCAACATAGTAACACCAAACCTGGAAGGAGTTTGTCATGATTAGCAACACATAGAAACAATGACAAGTGATTGGAGACATCACATCCTTGAGGGTACACTAGAATATACCTGCAAAAATAATTGCAGATGAGCAAGGAATAAATTTATGAAATAGAGCATCTAAGCAGTATGCATCACAAATTGAGCTGCTCAACAATTTAGAATTCCTAGCTCAACAAAGCTAATAAAGCTATTGGAAAACGATAATAATATAGTAGTCATGAGGGAGATAAGCTAGTTTACAAATTTACATAGACTAACCGGCTCAAGGGTCTTGGAAATATGACTAGAGCTAGAATACAGAAGAAAATGAGTATGCAGTAAAATTTGGCGTATTAGTATTCTCCAAGCTCCAACTTAAGTTCGGAAGATATCAAACAAAATTAATAACATTGGTAGGATAAGCGCCATGCAATCCAATAAATTAGAGAAAAATGCAAGGATCAACATATCAACAAGACGAATATCACACACGCCATATATTTGATAAAATCGCATTATTCGTGGAGGGTTAAGATAACAACAACAAAAACATTCATGGAAGCCAATAAAGACCAAGAATTGTCACAACTCAAGACTCATAACCAATAGAAGTAACAATCACAATGTAACATTCTAACAACTAAAACTTAGTCTGTTGGGTTAGTAGCAAGATGAAATGGTGATATAGCTACCTTAAGGAACAATAATCTACTCACGTGATACATTTCAACAAAATGTCTTTAACAATAGTGGATTACATTACGGATTTTAATAAATAAAATGTCCATTCCTACTCCAATACGTAATGACTACTCAACTATTATTACAACGTAATTTGCATATCATCTACAAAGGCGGTCGAAGAACGCATAACGTTAGCTCGCTTTGTAGCAAGTTAGACAAGACATAAAAGATAACACTTGTAAAACACAAAATCTACAAATAATTGCACAGAATGGTAGTAGGTTAGGACCATTGAGTATTATATCAATCAAGATCATGGCTAATGTAGACAAAGATAGTGAAATAGCAACTCGAAGGGAATTGAACAAACCGAAATTATTCAAGACACAGATAGCTTTTGGTGTGTTATGTAGATATTCAAGAAGTTCTAAACCTATCTTTCTCTTTGTATCGACATCATCGCTAGCAAAGGCTTCAACTATGTACAATCACTCCTTCAGAGTTTCAAGCTTGCCTTACAAAGACTTAGTGAAAAACACAACAAATGTACAATTGAAATGAAGAATCTAGCATCATGCTAAAATTTAATCAAGACTAACCCAGCTATTTAACAATTCTATTTACATATATTAGGAAAAGTGTGCATATGCCTTTACCACCGACAACGAGGAACTAGAGTTTAACGCCATTATGAAAATATTTGATGACCTCTGAGGCTCTCTTACTTGCAACCTTGTCAAACAAAGACGGAGAAGAAACATGAGCTAGAAAGCATAGTAATACCGGCAACCATTCATACACGATAGGTTATATGTAGCATCAATTGAAAAGGAAACACTTCTCCATATGTAATAGAGATCGAGAAAGAACACTAAACCGCAAACATTTCAAACTAGGCTCATCACTGCACCAAAATAAGACAAAAGAGAAAGTTTGCAACAAGATTTTCAAGTCAATTGCCATTGAGCACCCTACCACTTATAACCATTGGCTTCAAATGGTTCGCTTTTCATTCTCTCTTCTTCTCCTTTGAAAAGTTTTCAATTCTCCAAGTATGTCGCTTAGAATAAATCAAGGTCTGGGGCCTGAGGTAATAATTGTCAGAGATTAGCTAAATGAAATGTAGCCACAATTACCACTAAACAAAAAAAATCCTTAATGTCTCTAAACAAAAACCCCATGTTAATTTGGAGAAGCTAACTACAATTAATGAAGTGTTAAGATTTGCACTGAAAACAAGTGCCCAGATTTATCCCTCCAGTCAACCACAAATGCTGATACAAAAGATATAACTAACCACAGACATGGTTAATGTATACTTTTCAACTCTTAATATGCCCTAAATCCAATTCAAAACTATATACGAATCGAGAGAATAGAATGAAGAATCACATTCTACAAGGATAAATAATCAGATTGTGCAAGGGCAAACAACACTTTGGAATTAAGTTATCAGGGAACTACCAAGACAGGTATGGGAATATACTGCATATGGTGATGACCTAAAAATCTCGACTACCGCATAATTATTTTTGGGTGCAACCGTGCAAGTACCCATGTGGAGCATCAAGAATGAAGAGCTAGTTCCCATTCTCTTCAAACAAAGCCTTCAGAATGCAGTGCTAATACTCCTACAGAAGTCGCTAAAGTCGCGAGATCCTGAAATTAGCAACACAGCTTTAATCATCAACATTTACAAATTTATCGATTTTTTAAACAAAACAAGAGAGCCACTAGATGTGCTGTAATCAACAAGAGCATTCCTTTTTTCCCTGTTTGGAAGAAGATGAAACTAGGAATGAAACAACCATATAAAACAAGGAAGTGGAAGTGGGATAAACATGGAGCTCCTAAGAGTCAAAGACTTAGTTCAATTACAGAAGTTCAACATGATGAATCTAATGATGCAATTTCAATGTGATTGTCTTCAGATTTTCCTCAACTGTGTATACAACCTACAAAAAGTCATCTTTCTGAACTAAGGTGTTACTAACTAATTCCCTTCAGATTTCAACTTTCAATCTTGCTAATTCACTGGAATTCAGCTCACATGTCTAAATTCATAAAGGAAATTTCACTATTGTAACAACCATGGTTGCTTCTGCTAGCTTAACAGCTAAATGAAACAACGACTTACTTACAAGCATTAGGATTGACAAAATTTACTATTTTTCTTATTTACATCCTAATTTTTTCCCTACTTAAATACCCTTATCAAGGATATTGTCTGGATTGATTAGGTGTTAACAAATATTCTTGCAAGTTCAGATACTTATTTGTTAAGCATATTTTGAGTGATCTGAAGCTCAATAAAGTATTAGCACTGCTCTTTCCTAACACTTCATCAGAAAGGAGTTGGTTAGCCTCTGTCAGTTCTGAAAATTCACATTTATCTCGGTTTTGTCAAATTTGAAAGCTGCTGTTAGATGAATGCCAATTTACTAATGGAATTAAAATCCAACTACTAGAGTTAATCAGGCTATTACCCATCTAACAAACATGATAATTTTTGATCTTGGGAGACAGAGTCGGCGTGGCGCTCCGGTGGCGCCGTGGGCAGGGAGGCCCGAGGGAGCCGACAGGGAAGAGGGGAAGGCTATGGCGCAGCAGAAGAGGGGGGAGGGGAGGGCGGCGGCGCGGGTGTACCTCGATTTGGCGGCGTAGATGGCGGGACAACCGCGATTCGGAGGCGGCGAGGTCGAGTCGACGGTGGAGATGGCGGGACGACCACGATTCGGAGACGGTGAGGTCGATTCGGGCGGGGAGCTTGATTCAAGAATGGAGTCTGAGGCGAGCACGATTCGGCGGTGGGGTAGACGCGACGCGAGAGCCGAAACCTAGGCGGCCCTCCGCCTAGCTCGCCGCCTTGACGGTCATGGCGGCTTCCCTCCATGACGCCGCCTAGTCGCCACCTCACCGGACTTCTTGAACCCTAGGAGGGAGGTGGGCGGCGTTGGGTGGTGGGGTGCCAGGAGGTGGGCGTGGGAGGAGGAAGCGGCAAGGAGGGAGGCGGGCGCTGGTGGTGAGCCGGCCAGAGGAGGTTGGCGATGGGTGGTGCGGCCGGGAAACGCGGCGCTGGGAGGGAAGGGGAAACGCTAGAGGACTTAGGGCGCTGGCGGGTGGGCGGGAGGGGAATTGGTGTGGTGGGAGGGGAAATAATTTGCAACTCACTCGCTTTTTTTTTCAGCTACGCGCCAAAGGGATGGGTAGTATTCCCGGCAGATAAGATGACATAGTTGATATTTTCTAGGGCAGTTATATTGTAGCTAATGTGAAAACATTGCCGGCAGATAAATTGTTCTAGAAAATAATTATTGCCGGCAGATAATAGGACCTTTAATCTTGTGAATATTGCCGGCAGATATTTTACCACTAATCCATTTTTTTCCTGGCAGTTAATTGCCCTTAATACTATGCTATGGTGTAGAGGATGGTGATGTTCACGGCAGGCAGCTGTGCTCACTTTTTCTTTCGACAAGGACGCCCCCCACTACCAATAAATGTATATCTCCCCTATGTACTTTATACCAAAATAGTGTGGTTTCGAGAGTGTGAACCTAAGACCTTCTTCTATGCTTAGACATGGTTTCAAATTACTTTTATATTGGACAAAATTGATTCAAAACCGTTTTTTTTGCCGGTTTGGATTTCTACTCGGGCTGATAAGACCAGTAAAACCGATTTTTGCCTGGTTTTCAGCCGATTTTTTGAACCGTGGTCGGAACCAGGATTTCGTTATGTCCTGCACGGTAGAGGACTAGGGGCCATGACTACTTGGGTTGCGAGGGAAGGTTGCGTCTCGGGATTATCTAAGCTTTGCACGGATAAATATCTCACGTCTTGGGCTGGAGCCAAAGCTGCCATTAGCCTAGATCCGTGTCGATCAAGACTTATAGAGCCTTCCCAACCACAATATAATGAACCATACGGAGGGGAGCTACCGCCTACCGCTAATAGAGATGCCATGCTCAGAAACCAAGCTTTTGGCCACAACTCGGTAAATCCGCCACTAGCCCCTCTCATATTCTTCGACATTTGTGTAGTTGAATATCAAAAGTAATTTTAGATTTATTTAGTTGTTTGTTCCCATCTTACTTTTAGATTTATTTAGTTGTTTGTTCCCAGCCACTGCCCCTCTTCCCTCTTCTCGGTGTGTTTTTAGATAGATTTTCTTTACCCAAAGATGGGTTTTACCAAACTGACTCACCTGGACGCCGATGGTGACGTCTACACCAGAGATCAAAATCAGGACGAACAACACTGCTATCAAGATGTATATCCTATACATTAATGAAGATCATCAACATTCTACTTCCTACTGTCGTGATTGTCAACAATCATGACTGTTGCAAGATACGGAGTCCACGACAAAGAAGATAAAGAAGTCTAGCACGTGCATCGACTTAAGGACTTGATGGTAACATGTTATTCATCTAGAATCTTCTATGTAAACGATGGGTACTCATGTAATTTACCTAAGTTGTTAAGTTAGAGGGTCTTTTTCTTAAAAAAACTACAATTAATTAATCTTCAAGTTTGGAAAGCTAAATGGGACTCACTCCAGTCACAATAATAAGTCATTTTGGGTTACGTGCAGTCAAATATTATAAACTTTAGCTATGAATATCTTTTTTAATGGTAACAACCCTGATTTTGGACTAAGTTTAGCCACGTTGTTGGCTGAAAAAAATCGCCTTAGTTTAGTTACGTTGCTAGCTAGATCACATTGTCTAGGGAGTAGTGTTGATCAAGCTACGGTGCTGGCAAAAACCTTATTATGTTGATCAATTGTTTTCGTGGATTGCATCGTTAGTCATTAGTCGTTCGTCGTATGTTGCTTAACCATTCGAAGTTCGACTAATCTGCTAAGTTTAGTCATGGAAGATCATGAACTCTATAGAGACCATACTTTCCTCAAGGCATCAATTGCAGTTGCATTTGCATAGCATCAGCCTTTTCTAAGAGAATCAAGTTTTGGAAATGTTTTAAAAAAGAAATGCATGTGCACTCTTAAAGTACACAATGTTGTCTTAAAGTACACAATGTTGTTGTAGGAGGTCAAATGAAATATTTTGGAGAACCCTCGAAAGGAATATATGGGATGTGCGGGTTCCACCAGATAGGGCTTATCACCTTAAGTATAAATGAAACAACTGACAGATGGCATTCAAGCATCATAAGACCCGCGCTGACCACATGACCTGGTAAGGGATGGTCAAAGCTGAGTGATGCCTTCTTAATGCCAGATCTCGCAAGGAGCATAATTATATGATAACGCTTGGATAGGTGTCAATACCCTTACGGACTCATGCGCCAGCGATGGTGGCTAGACGAACGCTATATGTGTGGTGGTGTAGCAAACAATGATTTTTTTTAAAACAATTCATTTTTTATTCGAAATTACAAAATTATACTTACGACCTTTTTTTCTTTACAGAATTATTCGTATGTCGCCCAATAGACAAGCGATAGAGATATACCAGCTGTACCGTTGGGCGACAGAGATGAAGTCAGCCAATGGTCGAATG
This sequence comes from Phyllostachys edulis, assembly GCA_036346405.1. Taxonomy (NCBI): domain Eukaryota; kingdom Viridiplantae; phylum Streptophyta; class Magnoliopsida; order Poales; family Poaceae; genus Phyllostachys; species Phyllostachys edulis. Next base: position 6,433,818 of record CM070564.1, read on the forward strand.
ACACATTCTGTTGCCTAACCGCTAGGCGACTGAATCCCTATCGCCTAACGGTTTTGCGACAGGAGACTGGGGCTGGTTTTTTATTATTTAATTCTTGTTTAGTTGTGTTATAATTAATATTACATTTTGTAGGTATTACATTTAGCTAATCTTATTGTATGATGGTTTTTTTTTTTGAAAATAAAAGTGTTGTGACAAGGTTGGTTGGTCTGTTTGATATTTTCGTAGAATATCAAAGGTACGAAATTTGTCAGACTCGCAATAACATTTTATGATCGTCGTATATTGTTGTAGTGCGCTAAATTTCTGTAGAATTTTGTGAGGACGATTGAGATAGTAATGAGTTGTAAGTAGGAAGGTAAGTGATATTACCATATGCCAAGGAATAACACGGGGCAACAGGTGGCTGGAGGCACCATTTTTTTTATTTTGTAATCATTTTTTACAAATTATTGAAAGTTAATCCCTTTGGAACTATCCATAACCTAAAAGTGAGAATCTATATGTGAACCATATATAAGACCATCCTTTTAACTGAGCGTAAATACATATATGGACTGAAAATCTTTTTGTGGATTGATAACCTTTGACACTTCAGCGTATATATCATTCACAAACAATATTTCTAGACCTTGCCCAGAAGTGATACATGTTGTTGGATGTCTTTATAATGATGCTGGGAATAACACGGAAGAATCGAATGCGAAAAGACGAGGATATTTGATGTTGCGAATTAAAATAGACTTTATAATGAAGGTAGAAATAACACGGCACATAGGGTTTGGTTACGTGCATAACAAACAGCATCATACACGATGCAACAAAGCGAAGTACTCCTACGATACATATGCGCCTTTTTGGAATGAAAATAGATTCGACCTTCGACAGGGGACTAGTACAGAATGGTCCGACCTACTACGTGGACCAGAGCCATTTTCCATTCCTTGCTAGCTCGGCGTTGAACTCCTCGCCAGCCTCTTTGGCCTTGGCCGCAATTTCCCTATTTCTCTCGCGTTCCCTCTCGCGAGCCTCACGCTCCCTGCGCCTGCACGTCTCGAGATGAGCTTGCGTCTCCTGATGTATGCGCTCGTTTTGCTCGTCGTTGCGGTGTCACTCCTCCCGGATCTCGCGGTCTCTTTTGTCTTGCCACTCGTCGAAGTCGAGAGACCACTGGTCATGTGGGTGGATCTCTTGGTCGATCCACTTGCGGTAGCCACATAGCGGATCTGGGGACTACAGGTAGACGAGAGAGGTTGTTAGTTCGTACTTTGAAAGAGAAATAGTACGGGAACACACAGTAACCGGTCCTTATCGGCTGCTGATAGCTGCTCGTGTCCCAACGTCGATCGAGATAGTCATTGGAGTAGTTCGCGCAACCCCAGTAACGTATGCCCAGGCTAATCCGGTGCTTGGACTTGAAGAACTTGCATGGGTCCCTGCACCAACAAAGGCGGCGTCTCCTCTCTGGCGGGTGTTGCGCGACGCGCCGGTTGAACGTTTCGAAGACGCTGGCGCCACGGGGCTTCATTACGAAGAGCTGCCAGATAGGCACGCGTCTCTTGTTCTACTTGGGCCGCAGCAGCCCTTCCTCGCTCTTCCCGGGCCCCAGCAGCCCTTGCTAGTTTGCGGATCTCGTCTCATTGCCTCTTCCTGTCGTCCATCCCGGCGTGGTGAAGGAAGCTCTGGTGTAGTAGCCTGTGAGGCGTGGAGAGGAAGCTCTGGTGTTGTAGGGTTGGGTTTGGTTGTGTAGTGTTCTCTCCCAGATTTCTTCCAGCCCCTTTTATAAGCTATAGGGTTGGCATGGTGTGGTTAATTTCATGTGAGTAGCCTATGAGGCAGAGTGTTGCCTTGTCATTATGAAAAGTTGCTAGCGTTAGGTCTTGTCACTGTGCAAAGCTACCCTATTTGGTCTTATCGCCACGCAAAGCTGCCCCGTTTGGTCTTGTCACTGTGCAAAGCAGCCAGCCCCGTTAGGTCTTATCACTACACAAAGCTGCCCCGTTTGGTCTTATCACTATGCAAAGCAGCCAGCCCCGTTAGGTCTTATCCCTGCACAAAGCTACCCCATTTGGTCTTGTCACTACGCAAGGCTGTCTCTTTTGGTCTTGTCACTGCACAAAGCTGCCCCGTTTGGTCTTGTCACTACGCAACGCTGTCTTCTTTGGTCTTGTCACTACACAAAGCTGCCTCGTTTGGTCTTGTCTTGCGCCAAGAAAGCAACAAATTTCGCCTCTGGTCTTGTCATCGCACAAAGCGCCGGCAAATTCTAGTCTTATCACTACGCAAAGCTGCCCCGTCTGGTCTTATCACTACGCAAATGGTGAACGCGTCATTGCGGTTGCCTTTTATCGAGTTAGCTGTTGCATTGATGTGTCGCGTGCAAGGATCAGTTAACCATTTTGGTGTTGATCCTGCCCCCACCGGCATGCAGAATCGCCGGTCCCGGTCAAACCGATGAAATTTGTTCAAATTTGAATAAAAACCATTCAAAATTTGAAAAAACCGCTGGGATCCCGTATCTCGGCTAGGCTCCAGTAAGCTATGACCCAGAGAGAACCTCAGCGGGTGTGGGCTGAGGTGCCGGGTCCTCATCCACAAGGAAGTCGTGTGCTTCCACGTCACCTAGGGAGGCCCCTAATTTGTCATAGGCCTGAACACTTGCACAGCAAATATTATTAGTTAATAAAAAAACATGATGCGTGCTGACAAATAGAGACGTGGCGTACCCTCGGCTAGCGCCATGGCACGCGAGAAGGCGTCCAGAGGGAAGTATGGCACGTCGTATGCGCCCTGCATATGCTGCGTATGGAAGGCGAAGGGGTCCGGAGGACCGACGAGGCGACGCCACGGTGGCTGTGGCTATGCCCACTGGACCCTCCGGCCTCCTCGGCCGCATGGTGGTGTGTAGCCGTCAAATACCATGCCTACCCAACGACCCAGCTTGTGCTTCGTCCATATCATTGGTAATATGACAACTCTGCCGACGACCCTTGCCACCTTCAGCATGTCAACATCCGGAATCCAGTTCCTGTTTGCAATATCCAAGGTGGCGAAGTTACCCACAACCCTGAACCCCCTAAGCTCGCCAGCCCACGCCTACACACCCTCTCCTTCATGAAGTACTCGGACACAAAGTTCAAAGGGTCCATGTGCACAATCCCTCATGCGGCGAGGACATGAGAGCATGGCTTGTGTAAGAGCTTCGGTTTGTTGCACGTACAGTTGGGTTTGTTCACATGATCTCCAAGGCATACCTCGTGGGTGACTAGAGAACAAGCCATCCCAAATCCGGCTCTATCCCGGAGGAGCACGTTGAAACGTTGCTCCATATTGTCCATCACGTACACCGTGTGTAACTGGCCCTTCTCTGTCTTCGCCTGCATGTATGCCATAATCTTTGAGCAGTACGATGTTTGAGGGTTGGTGGCATGAAGTGCGGCATTTGCATGCCTCTCCCTGAAATACCCGATTGTGCTGTGCAGAACACCTTCCACGATGGCGATGAGGGGCTGAGAACAAAGGCCCCTAAGAACCCAGTTGTACACCTCCGCAAGGTTAGTGGTCATTATGCTGTACCTTGCCCCGTACGTGTTGTGCAGTAGAGACCACTTGTCCAATGACTCAGCCTCGATCCAGTGGGAGAAACACTCGATGTTCCTTGAGGTCCTCCTCCTCGGACCAGCAGGTTTAGACTCTGGTCCCTGGTTCCTCTCGTCCATGTGTTTCTTGCTGTGTTCATCCAGCAATGCCCATAAAGTGTCAAATTTGTGCTGCTGGTTCTGCATAGCCATCCTCTTGAATAGCATCACCAATGGTTGCTTCGGGAACTTCTTGAAGAAGTTGGCCCCCAAGTGGCGAATGCACCATCTACTTCTCATATCCGACCAAGGGAACGGCTCCTCGGGGTCTTCCTAAAGTTTTCTTATGGCCTTCAGCATCCCGGCGTGGCAATCATGGATCACGCACACACCAGGACGAGCTCTAACAACTCCCACCCTCACATGTCGAATGAACCACAACCAGCTGTCCTAATTCTCACCTTCGACGAATGCGATGGCCAACGGCAGAATTTGATTATTCCTGTCAATGCCAATGGCCATAAGGATCTGCCCCTTGTATTTCTCGGTCAAAAAGGTCCCGTCAACTGAGATCAAGGGCAGTATATGCTTAAAAGCCTCGATGTAGGCACCGAAGGCTACGAAGGCCCTATGCAATATCGAAAAACCTCAAGCATATGTGGAAGGTTGTCGTACGCCGCCTCAAAAGACCCAAACCGTCTTTCTAAAGCCTTCTGCTTCGCATGCCATGCCTTCGCGTAGCTAATCTTGTACTTGAATTTCTTCTCAATAGCCACCATAATGTGCTTGGCCTCCACATCCTTCTTCTCCACTATCTCTCCATACATCAAAATAGCTACAAAGGTCGACGTTAGGTTACGATGTTTAGACAAAACACTGCTGAGCATGCAGGAGTGCGGCTCTACCTTCGAGGCAATCCAGTGAGTCTCATACTTCGGTCTATGTGCATGCACTCGCTAAGGACAACTGGCCTACTTGCACTTGACGGTGTACTGCTCCTGGCTAGATTTGACGACCCGAAACGTCCGCTACATAGACATAGCCCACAGCTTATTGGCATCCTACAAGGATGTCTTATCAGCAAATATTGAGTGCAACCGAACCTCCGTGGCATGGTACTCCCACGGCGATTCGTGCTCGTCATGTGTAGTTACACCCTCAGCGTCAAATATGTTCCATTCCTAGGGGATGGGAGCTCTGTCCTCATCGAAACTATCCTCGTCGTCCTCCTGTAAAGCTTCCTCTTCAGCCAAGGCCATCCGGTCATTGCTATCCATTTGACGCAATATGTACTCCCTATGCTCTCCTTCATCAGCATGTCTTGTAGGCTCACCATGCGGTGACCGATCTTCCTCTCATGTATTTGTCGTGTCGGGCTCATCACAAGCAACATCCTCCGAACCCTTGGTAGCACTGGCCTCTAGGTCCTCTTCTTCACCAACATGTTGAGCACCCGAGCTGCTCCTACCACCCTGATGATATCCAACAGCGGGGCTCTGCATAGCTTCCTTTGGGCATGCTTGCACAAGCAGCACACACTCATATCCATGGCGCCGATAGCCTTCTATAAAGCCCTTCCATACAGCTGTGCGCATCAGTCTTCTCAACTCCCATCTGATGCCCGTGGGAGATCGGCTCCAAAGCCCTTGTATGATGACGCTACACACCTCAGGGTCCAAGGAGAAGCTGCGGGTGAGCCAGTTCATCACATCTGCGATTCGTGCATTCTCCCCGTCCGGGTGTACCATAGTGGCTTACCAAAAAATGCTCAAGTCAACACTGCACGGACCTTCACGAACGGTGCCAACATCGTAATGCACTTTCAATATAGTGGGTACAGGCATGACTGATGTCTACCTACAAATATTTCCAATATTGCAACTAGTCAGATCACAACGCATAATATGTAAGTACTGCTACACTGTAATTTACATTTGTACGGCCCTTCGTCTATCGTGAACAACTACACTACAACATGGTCAAGACGTCATTCATTCTCTAAGGCAGAGGCCATAATGAACGTGCAGTACGATATTCAGATTCAACTCAAAACCGAGCTATTCCATAGCAGGCATTATCCGATTTTGATGCTAACTTGCAATCTGAAATGCTACAAGTGGCATTCCAGTCTTCTATAGAGCTATACCAATTACCTAAGTCAATTAGTTCATACTAATTAACCTGTACTAATTAGTCCATATAAATAATTCATCCTCGTCATGCGCTCGGCCAGAGTACCCACTGCTACTTACCAACTTTCTAATTATTCACCCAATAATAGTTGGTCACGCATGCACTGACACAACTACAATACTTCTCACAAACAACACTAATTCTCCCTCACTGACTATTTTTTTCTCTAACTAAAGTTTTCTACTGCCGCTACTTACATATAAATTAACAACATTTCGATTTTGCACTTTTTTTCTAACTAAAACTTCCTACGGGTGCTACTTATACTACTATTTTAACTACACAAACTATTTACTAACTATAAATTTTAACTACAAGATAAAAAAATTTACCTTACAGACGAAACTTTCCTGCTCTTCTTCTTCTCCCTCTCCCTCTCCCTCTCCTCTTCTTCTTCTCCCTCTTCTTTTTTTCCTCTCCTCTCCCTCTCTTCTTCTTCTCCTCTCCCTCACTTTCTTTCTTTCTTTCTCTCTCCTGTCGCTCGGCCGGGGGGCCGACTCGCGCGGTCCTTATATAAGCCATCCAGTCGCCCAACAGTTCGACGACTGGAGGTCCAATCACCACACGGTTCGGCGAATAGCATCTACCGCGCAACAGTTGGGCGACTACAATAATGACGCCGAACGGTTGGGCGCCTGCAGTAATGTTGCTCAATAGTTCAGCGACCACATTAGTGTCGCTTGTCCGTTGGGCGATTGGTACCAGTTGTCCAACGGTTCGGCGACAGGTGTATATTTTTGTAAAAAAAAAGTCGTAGGTATAATGTTGTAATTTAGAATAAAAAATGGATTATTTTAAAAAAATTCAGCAAACAATGTCTGAGTACAATGGAACCAGATTCGTATTGGCCGGGATGAAATTCCTCTAGCTCACGACGAGGCTCCTCTATAAGCATAGCCTTATCAACCATGTGCTGGAAGTCAATATAGACGTTGCAAACAACTTGTACTTTTAGGTTGGCGTTAAGTCCACGCTTGAACCGCTTCTGACGGACATCATGTCGGCACCCAAAAATACATCTCAGGAACCCTCTGTGTATACTGAACTAGTCCCAGATCAGTAGCTAGCTCACACAGGAAATAGTGATGAAATACCATCCATTTATTCGATTTAACTAAAAAGATCTCAGAGTACAAATAATAATAATAACTGGACCTTATGGTCAACGTTTACTTAACTTGCCACGTAGGGCTAAAGAAACAAATAAACTCTTGTAGTGGAACGAAACTCTGAAGAAGGCCAATCAACATGCCCACAGGCAGTCGAGTGGAGAACGCATCCTAATCCGCAAAACCTTTATGGTCTTCCTGCTGAAAGAACTCCTGAGCAGCTTGATATTCTTCAACTGCTGATCAACCAGAGGGCACTAGCCATGAATACTTTTGAATGTACTCAGCAAACCATAGGGAAATCTATGCAAATAGTATTCATGCATGGCTTGACAAGGTTAGCTGTATGGTTCTTTTGCAGAAAGCAGCATTTACGATAAATACAATAAATAGATTGAAATGCGTAGTTGAAAACAATAATAAGTAATTAAACAATTTATTCGAAACAACCAGTGAACTGCCCATTCACTTCCCAACCAAACCAATGATAAGTGAATCCCCAATTCACCAATCGACACAAACCACCAAGTGAATGACCTATTCACCAAACAAACATTATATTCATCAAGTGAACTTTCCATCCACACTCCGACTCATTTTAGAAGAAACTCTATCTCACGTGTGAAATCCCCGAGTACGTCCATAACCGCGAACACGACTATTCGAATAGTTTTACACTCTGCAGAGATTGTACAGCTTGACCCACAAGACATGAATTCTCTAGTTTGTTTGGCATATATCTATACCACCGTTCACTACCTTAGGTAAGCAGTCTAGAGCACGTGATAAGGCATTTACAAAGTCCTGTTTTGACCCAGTTCTGCTCGCTAAGGATTCGCCCTCCTCGCAAAAAACAACCCAAACAGAACCAAATCAAAACATCGCTAATTAATTAGCCAGGTCTGTCCCATACCAGACATGTAGTTGTACGGTTAAGGCCCAGTTCAATGGCGCACAAGATTAAGTCCTTGACAAGTTACTCAGGCGATCTTTCCACAACCCATACCATGCTAAACCCACACCCACTATCCACCAACCTGCTCGCCCGAGCGAAAACCATTTTATTTAACTATAACCAATGACATTCCCCTGTCATGATACACAAATTTTAACAAAAGTGGCTCACCACCACAATTTCATATATTATTAAGTCAAGATTAATCGTTATGACACATGCGATGATGAACCCATCGTAACTAAGCTTGACTAAGTATCTATACGATACCCATGTAGGTGATACAAATATGTCCAACTAAAATTATCCATGCTAGGGTGACAAAGGATTCATGTCATTCAAATAATCAAAGGAGGCATAATAACAACAGGTAATAACTAATCCCAAAATAATTTGTATAAAGATAGCATGCAATTGTATAAAACAATATAATTTTGAAATCATAGGTTCAATATGATCAAAGGACTACGGCTTGCCTTGGAATAAATCCTGGGATTGATCTTGATCTTGGTATACTCGTCCTTGCTCAAAACTTCCCGAAGTATCAACGTCTATTCGCAAAAGAGGCAAATAAACCAAATAAATAAATAACAAAGGCAAGACAAACTCCAAAAATTAAATGAAAATCTCAGATAAATAGATCTTGAATTTAGATGTATTTATGAATTTGAATGGACTCAAACGGAGTTCGGATGCAAAAGATATGGACTTTGGAAGATTGAAACCCTAAAGAATTAGAGAAAGGAACTGTTTAAAATTTTCCTGAATTAATTTTCTATTGAAAATCTCAATTAATGTGCCAACATGATGTTAGTGCATCAATTCAGAATTAAAAGAAATTCCAAAAAACTCCATAGTGGCTAACACGCGGGCTCGAGGTCCATGGACTAGGTCCACTCAAAGGCTCAAGGGTCTACGGGTGTATGGCTCATGGAATAGTGGCTCTGACCAGTGGGGACCACATGGCAGAGAATGGGCTCACAGTAGAACAGATGTACCCAAATTTGGATCTAGGGCTGGGTTAGGCGGTGCGACACAGGATCTGACTCAGCATGCCACGTAGACGGACAGGGGCGCAAAAGTGATGTGGCTGGAGATTTGGCGGTGACACAGGCTGCCACCTCGATTGAACGTCGGCGAAGCTCCGGCTTGTACGGCAACTGCGCTACAGGGCTCGCCGGCGGTAGCAAAAAGGTGCGCTCGACTCAAGGTGCTATTGCAGACCTAGCGACGCGGTCGATTGCCCCCGATGATGACCAAAATAGCAGCAGCACAGGACGGCACCATGACGAAGCTCCTGATGATGCGGTCCCGATGGCGAAGACGACGTGGGTAGAGAGGGACCAGCGGTGGAGAAATCCGGCCATGAAGGATGGCGGCGGCGCTCGGTTCTTCCAGCAAAATACGACAAAACGAGACGAGATTGGAACCAGGCTTTTAGGGTTTGGAGAGAGGATGACGGCGTACACCAATTGACGTGATCGGCCAGGTTTAAATAGTATGGGAGGGAGGAGATTGAGAAAGGGCCAGCGCTGTTGTGTTTGGTTCGGATACGGGAACGAGAGTCCCAGAGGAACACGAAGAACAGCGCTAGCAAGGCCACCGGTCAGTGAAAGCAAGAAAAAGGAAACGCTGGCCTTCGGCGCTGGGCTTCATCCGAATAGGCTGGTGCGGTTTGGTTGGTCCACGCGCAAGAAAAGAAGGCCGAGGTTGGCACTGGGCAGGAGCGCGAAATGAAAAGAGCGGCCAAGCCTTGGCTGATTCAGCGCCGACGCAGAAAAGAGATGGAACCGGGCTGGCTTCACGCACGCGCACCAAGGAAAAGAAAGCGGCGGCCTGGCCGAGAAAAGGAGACGGCGAAAAGAAATGGCGGCTCAGGTCCTGCGCACGGGAGGAAACGGCTAAGCCAAGGAGATGGGCCGGGACAAGGTGAATAGGATTGGGCTGAGACGAGAGTTTCGGCCCAAAGAGTAATCCGAGATTTTATATACTTTTTCCTTTTTAGAAAATAGCAGCAAATCCAAATAAGACTTAGGAAATAGAAAATAAACTCAGAAAAATTCTAGAAAATATATCCAAGCTCATAGAATCCAAATAAAATAGTTTTGATAATAGTTGATGTTGACATTAATCACATTGAATTGTTTTTGAACTCTGAAAATTCCAATTAAGCTTTTAACTTTAGTAGAAAAATTCAAATTGTTATTTTTCTTTTAAACTTTAAAACAGACCAAATTTTTGGGATGTTACACATCATCACCTGTAACCTCCTCTAGAGCACAGCGAGAGAATTAGGTAAACTTGTTGAGATATTGACTCACGGACATGCTTCCTTGTTGTAAATTACAGAACTCATTCTTCTTCATCCCCACTATGCCATATGGAACATGCAAATTATGCAGATTCTCATGGGTTACACTATATTTCTCCCACCATTCTGCGGTTGTGCCCTCCAGCTGATGTGTGGTGTAAAGAACTTTATCACGTTCATTACACTGAGCAATGGCGAGCTTCTTCTCAACAGAGCATAGCTAATCATCGGCTTCCAAGGGTTCTGATGAATGGGAACAAGTGGGCAAACGGGTCCTCATGAACTCTGATAGCTTGGACTGTGGATGAGCTGGTGGCGGTGCGGTAGCTGCTTTGTTATTCTCATTCAGCAAGTTGACCAAGGTAGCGACAGTCTTATTATGTTGATTCATCATGTTGTTCATGTTCTACATCATCGTGTTCACGACATGTGTCTGAGCTGCCAAAAATTGTCCAATGTTCTGGTCTGCTACTCCGGGTGTTGGTTGATGTCTGTTGAGATTGGCATTGGCATCCACTGGATGAGCGTGGCTAGCTGTGTTATGGGTGTCAACCATCTACGACGTTCCTCAACAGGTTAATAGACGAGAGGGAAATGCAGAAGATGAGTGGTAAGGTCACTTAGGGGTAGGCAATAAGTGATTATAGAAAACAACAAGAGGCATAGCCAAAGGGAAATTTTTTATATGCCACTCCAAAGTTCCCGGATCCCTGATCTACAAATACAAAACGACATCTCCCTTCCATGCCATCGCATTTAGCTGAACGTGCCTGTCCGTGCCATTGTTGACTATTTTTTGGTAGTCTTCCCGTGACGGAGGTGCATAAAGACCAATTTGCCCCTGGGTCTGCTTATGCAGGTAAAATGGCATCCACCACTAGGCTACTCATTACTCTACTATCTCTCCTACATCTTCTGCTGTGTTGTTTATTGTTGGCTTGTAAGTCTTTCTTGTAATAAACTCTGTTGATTATTAATAAAGTTATGCGAATTATGGATATTACCATATTTGTTTACTGTATGAACTAACTACTGATCATGAGACTAGTTCAGAAATATACAGAGGATTTGGGGGTGTTACTCCTGGGTCCGACAGGGAGAGACTCACTGCGAGATCCATAGCACTACGACTGTCGAGGACCCGTACCTAACGCATCAGGCGCGGCTGACACAGTTACAGGATAGTGAGTATGTCGAGGCGCTCACGGAGCTTACCGAGCTCCGACAGGCCCTCACCACTAGCAAGGCGAGCACTGAGGCACTTCGCGCCCAGCTAGACGAGCAGGGGGTAGCCTTGGCGACCGTAGTGCATAAGAGGGCAGAGGCTATCTCTGAGTTTGCTAGTGTGATTGCCGCCACCCTCGTCGTAGCAGCCATCGGCCCAGCCATACTTCCTACCGCTACACCAGCTGGTGGCAGCACCAGTGGTGTACGACTGAGGAACACTGCACGTAAGCACGTGTGCACCCTAGTCTCCATCATCCTGGTGGACTCTAGTGCCAGCCGCTCTCGCTCCCGTACTCCGCTTGCTCGTAGAGGCCTTGGTGGCTACATCAGCGAGACGGATCTGTCAAAGAGGGAGTAGTAGAATAGGGTTAACGTGCGAATGTAATAGGGATAGCTAGAGCAGTATTTTGGAGTTAGCTTGCAGTTGTCCCTTTGGCTATATAGAATTCTAGTAGTAGATGCAGCTGGTATGTGCTTTTGTTGCAAATATTTGCCAGGTGTTATGAACTCACTTTTGTTCTAATGCGTCTTTGTGATTTTTATCAGTTGGCTTTAATCATACTAGTTTATGTCATGAGTGTTGTGTAGGCTTATGATAGTCTCTTTTACTATAAGTATCAACCTGTGGTGCAGTGTAATGCTCTCAATAGTTTCTTTATAACAAATGCCTCCAATGAGAGCCGCCACTGGTCGTGGTCATGGTTGTAGCCCAACACCCCCGCCACCACCTCTTGAGCATCCCAAGATGGCCCAAGTAATGGCTTAGCAAACACTGTTGCTGCAAGCAATAGCAGCTAGTCAGCATACTGGAGCAGCTAGCCAGGGGTCAAAGCTTGGAGAATTTCTGCGCACAAAGCCTTCAATCTTCTCAAGCGCAAGCGAGCCGCTTGGAGCTGAACACTGGCTTCACACTATTGAGAAGAAGCTGACCTTGGCTCAATGTCACAAGGAGGACAAGGCGATGTTTGCAACACACTAACTCGTAGAACCAACTGCCAATTGGTGGGATAACTATTTAGAGGCCAGGGCCGACGAAGAACCTGAAACAGCAGCTGTAGAAGAAGAAGAAGAAGAAGTACAAGAGGTAGAAGCAACTGAAGAAGAGGAAGTTCAAGAACCGGCTACAGCAGAAGTAGCTACGCCAGCAGTGGGATAGGCTGAGTTCAAAGAAGCCCTCAGAAGCAACTTCATTCCCTCAAGTGTCATGTGCTGTAACATCCCCAAATTTAATAAATGATAATTAGTATGCATCTCTTTAACATGCACAGTTTTTTTGAATCTTTTGCATCATTTATTGCACTTGGGTTTGTATTTCAAATGTATAAAAATGAGGAGAATTTAAAAATTTTGAACATGCATTGGTTTTTCTGGAGCATTTGCATAATTTGTTGCATTTGAAACTTGGAAATCAAAGAAAACATACAACTCAATTTGAGGTTCCAAAAGAAAACAGAAATATAAACTTATGAACATCATCTGGAAATAATTTATTCAAATAATACAATAATTATCTTGAATAAATATAATTTTTCCCAAATTTTTGGGAATAGTTTTAACCCTTAGAAAATTCAAACACAATTCAATAACCTATTCTAAGTTTGAATTTAAATTACACAAATTAAATCATGAAGAGTGGGTTTTAAAATTTTATGACTACTAGGATGTCCCAGGAAGCCCCTTGAATTATTTCAGAATTTTTAGAAATTTATTTCTATTTTTAAAACCTTAGTCAAACCTATTGTTATTTGGTCAAACTGATTTTAAAACTCAGGCTTAACACTGTTGCACCGACCTGAACCAGATACTGTTCCGACCCTAGCCTCTTGTCTCGACTGGATCAACTAACTGCACCAATCGTTAATCGTCCGATCTAGAATCAACCGCCCTGATTTCTTAACCTTTCAAAACGGTCCGAACATCTCTCTTGATCTGAGCCATCCGATCAAGATCAAACGGCCCACACCGAACCACTTTATCGCTCCGCCCGCACTTCTTCAGCTGCCGCCTGCCCCGCTGCAGTAGGTATCTTCAACTCAAAGTTAAGCTCGCGCAGAGCTCGCTTCCACGCGCCCACCGCATGTCGCCGCGCCTCGATTTAGCGCCGTGACGCACCGCCCTCCATGGCCTATCCCTGAGCACCGCCTGCTAACGCCGCCTATTCCTCCGTCCTTGTACCCGAACAAAACCACCTCGGCACCCTCTTTTCTCCCCATTACTTCTCTCGGTGGCAGAGAAGGAAGAGGCTTGCTCTTGCTCATTACTTGGGTAAGCTCAAAGCTTCATCGTCCCCTAGCTTTGTCCTTGCATGCCGTTCCCATTTATGCTTATGTCAACCCGTGTCTTGGCTTGTAGCTCTTGGTCCTTTGTCGTGCCATTTCTTAGCCCCAGAGCGCGCTCTAAGGACCTCTGCCGCGCCTTTAGTGCTTCCGGTGAGCCATTCTCTCGCTTTTCCGCATCACCTTGCGTCCCTCTGTGTGAGGAAGTTTTCCCCTCATGTGATTTTGGCTTTCATCCACAGGAGCCTCGAAATTTTGAGTTTTCCCCCTTTTTCGGCCGCAAGTGCCCCTTTCGTCTCCATCTCCGGCACGGTGAGCCCCTGTCAAATTCCTTTCTTGTACACCATCTCTTAGCCTCACTGGTGCTATCTATACCTTTATTCCCGCTTTTTCTTCCTCAGGGCTTTCCCTCCTTGGTGAGGCTACCGCCGCCGCCTCGGTTCCTCGTCGTCGGCGCGACTCCGCCTAGCTTATCATCTGCGCTCCGCTCTGGTATGACCCTTGTGTTATCCAGTAGCTCATGCGCGTGCCGATTTTTTTGGTGTCGCTTGCCACAAGAATGCCACAACGGCCGTAGTAGCTCCTCCGCCCGCTCTGTCAGCTTGCCACACACCACCTCCGGCCAAGCTTCGACTACCCTTAGGATCGGCGAGCTGTGGGGAGTCCATTTCTGGCCTCCATACACGCCACCAAGGACCGCAACACCGGCGAGCCGGCAAGCAACCTCGCGGGTGCGCCAGTGCGCGTGGCGCGTTCCGACCGTCCCTGTAGCCATTAAGGTTAATCACGTTCATTAACTTTTAATGATTGCTTAGTTAATAAATGGCTGTCTTAGTGAACTTGATGAGAGTATTACATGTGGGACTGAGAACAGTTGTCGGTAGAGTTGAATAACGGTTAGATCTGAGATTGACGTGTGGACCCCTTTAGCCGGTTAAGTGATTGTGCACATTTAGGAAGAATGTAATCTTTTAGGGAAAAATGTATTCCCACAATGCCAAAGCAAATTTACGCTTCCCTGATTTTAAGACGTATTCTAAGGAACACGCCTTCAGTATAGCCTATGGTTGTGACCAAGTCATTATTGACTGGGTCAAACCTTTGACCCCGGTCCCACCCTTCATAGACTTTGGCTAGGTTCCGCTCGGTAAGAAAAGTACTAATTACTTAAGAAAATTCGGAATACATTTATTTATACACTGAAAATTGTATTAACTTCACAATTGCATAACCAATTCATTTTAACTCCAAAAAGCAGTGAAAGCAATTTTGATAATTTTCATTTCAAGTGAAATTTATTTTAAAATAGGTTTCAACCTTGTCACTGTCTCAGAAAATATAGTTTGTGGAAAGTGATCCAAAAATGAATTATTTTTACACTATAAATTGCTGTTAAACTTTGAAAATTCTTAACTAAATCATAAAAACTCCAAAATTTATGTTTCAAATTTTTTTAGTTTCCTTTTTACAGGTACTTTATTATAAAAATGGATTGAACCATTTTACTGTTCCAGAAAACACTTTTGGCAAAATTACTTTAGGTTTAGTAATATTGTTGCACTAAAAATTGTTTTAACTTCAAAATTGCATAAGTATTTCTCTGTAACTCCAAATTAAGTAAAATCAATTTTGTTGGATTCCTCTATTACTGTACTTAAATGTAGAATCGGTTTTGAGCATGTTACTACTACTAAAATCTTAGTTTACAATTGTTTTGTACACTACTTTCATGACGTTGAAAAATCATAGAAAATTCATCTTAGCTCCAAATGAGGTGAATCAAATTCCATTGTTCATCTCATGTGGTGCTCTGCCTACCATAAAAGTTTCAAGTACACCACCTCTCTGGAAATTTTCACGAAAATATTTAATTCGCATGAACAGTAACAGATGAGATTTAGTTTGATTTTTCTGAAATATGAGTTTCAAACTACTATAACTCTCGCATACTAAATCCAAACGGGATAATTCTTTCACCTAAATTCATCTAAAATCATGATCTACCTTCTGTGAATTTTTCACCATTTTTAGGTGAATTTGAATTTTTGAGTATTTTGGTGTTATCCTTTCTTATTGGTTCTTTTCGATTCTTTCGCTAGGTTTCGACGATTCTATTGTATACGAGAGTGATCCTCTGCAGTAAGTCAAGTATCTCCAGCAAGGCAAGCGCCCCCCCCCCTTTGATCATATTGATCCTATTACTTTCGTTACAAAATATCTTATTTGCAACTTGTATGCATGCATGCTCTACTTGAATGATTATTTTTCGCTAGAGGTAGTTATACCTAGTAGATACATGAGCTGTAGCAAATGTTATCCCTTGCCACTGAACTTAGGTCAATAATTCCGCTGGTGAATTAGAGCCCGGTGGATGATATATGGTCTACTTATGTTTATGTGATGTCATGCTTAGCAATGCTTAGAACGGTAGAATGGGGATCATCACCTCGGTGATGATCATTAAATCATTACTTTAAATTACTTGGGTCAGGGTACCAATGTATGTATTGTATCTGAGAAACTAAAACTGAAAACAAAATGTTTTGGACTTGGGCACATTGGTTGGATGGTGTGATTGTCGGGTGTGTGCTTGGTGCCCGAGTCAACAATGACCAAATTACTTGCGCCATTGATCCAACCACTCTTGCATGCAACCACATAAGGGGGATATGGAACCCCTCTTGACTAAGTACTTTGGGCAGTATTAATTAATGAGTCGCTGGTGGTAAAAAAAATGTTGTTGTTGGGAAATGAGGGGAGCATCCGCAACGGCTTGAGCTGGGCTGATGTATCCTACTCTTCGTATGGGTCCTTAGTGGGAGCCGGGATGGCATTTCACTAAGGGTTAACCCCCATATGTGTGACTCTTAATTAGTACAACCCATTGGAAAGCGTCTCGTAGGACTTAGCCGTGCCGGCATACCAGAGGAACTGTGCTAATAGCTTGGCGAAAAGGTGGTCTGACATGTGGGTAAAGTTGTACACCCCTGCAGGGTATAAACTATTTGAATAGCCTCGTCCTAGGTTATGGACACGCTTGGTTATTTCCCGCAAGAATTAGACTACAACATTTTCAATAAAATTTGAATTCGGGTGGTACGAATGGGTAATTCGTGCTATGTTGTGGTGGCTGTTGGGAAGTCACCTCCAGGATGTTATTTATGTTTATAAATGTTGTCTCGTTGTTATTTAATCAAATAAAAATAGATTTGTCAAACTGCCTTCAATCTATTACTCTATTGCAAAGGAAAAATTGCTTTATGCTGAAAACTGCTTAGTGGAGTAGCCTTCCTTTTACACAAGAATGCATCTATATATTCTTTTGCTTGTAAGTCTTGCGAGTACAACTTTGTACTCAGCTGCATTGATTTAATTGTTGCAGAGGAGGTTGATCCCTAAGGGATCAACTATTGTGAGACCAACTTCGTGTAGGACGACTAGCTTGGCGGCCCGGTCGGTTGCTTTGTGGGCAAGGGCAAACCGGTTGGCCTTTGTTTATCGCCATCTTATGGCCTTGTTTCTGCTACTACTTTGGTTATTTACCTTGTCAATTGGACAGTCGGCCCTACTTTTGTAATATGAACTTGTATGTCCTTGTGATGTAAACTTGTAGACTTGGTATTGTATTGACTTGTGTATGGAATGGATGCTTAATTTTTGTATGGGGTATGTGTACTGCAATTCTGGGAAGTATATATACACTGAGAGTCGGGATATTTGATTTGTAATGCTAGGACCAATTTGATGGTTAAGTATTACAAGTTAAATACCCCGGGTTCTCACATGTGCATGAAGCGAAATGAGTTCAGGGCCTTGAAGCAAGGCAACTCCTCAGCGGCATCTCACTCAGTTCAATCAGCTGGCTCGCTATGCATAGAATGACATAGTCATTGAAGAAGAGAAGATCGACTGCTTCATGGAAGCACTGCGTGATGGACTGCGAGTGCAGTTGATAGTTCATGACTTCTCAAACTTTCAACATCTGATCAACAAAGCATTGCTCCTTGAGAGTGAACACAAGACCTTTGAGGCCAGCCGCAAGAGAAAGATGGGGACCCCAAGTGGTCCAATCCCCAACTATCAACCGTTTCAAATGGCCCTTTCAAGTAGAGGCAGCATATCAATCACTTCTCCCCGAGCTCCTGCCCTAGTAAACCGCCCTAGTGGTGCCTCATACACCACTCCTGCCCGACCAGGTCAACCTCAATAGGGTGGCACTGCACCTGCTGACCTGGTGTGTTTCAAGTGTGGTGGGTCTGGGCACTACGCCCGCAACTGCATCTCACAGTCTACCACTCCCATTAAGTCTAAATTCGGTGGTACCCCGGCACATGGTCCATTCACTCTCGGCACAGCAGCAAGAAGAAGGCCCCTGACCTCATCAGCACCTAGACCAACATCATCCCAAGGGCGAGGCCAGGTGAATCATATCACCACTGAGGAAGCACATGAGGCTCCCGAAGTGCAAATGGGTACGTTCTCAGTTAATTCCTTACCAGCACGTGTTCTTTTTTATTCTGGAGCATCTCACTCATTCATCTCTAGTGAGTTTGTGGATCGAGGGTAGTTACCAACCTTCATTCTTAAGAAACCCTTAGAGCTCAGTTCACCTAGGGGTTTATTATGGGCCACATTAGTAAGCCCTGGGGTGGAATTGCAGTTAGAGGGAATAGTATTTTTAGATGACTTGATGGTATTACAAGCCCATACTTTAGACGTTATCCTAGGGATGTATTGGCTGGCCAAGTATCAAGTGGTAATAGACTGCGCCAACAGAACAGTAGTTCTTACCAAATTTCCTAGGTTGGTAGTTGAAATCAAGATGAACAGACCTTTCCAATGGAAAAGGGCAATTTGCTATGCTATAGGCGTTCCTCTAGAGGGAATGCCAGTGGTCCAAGAATACCTTGATATCTTTCTGTGGGGACCCCGGGTTATTCCCGTAAGACCGAGACCCACCCGGCCTTATGGAGACAACTTTGGGCCTCACGTTGATGGATTCCAACCTAATTCCATCTAAGTGAGAGGTCCTGACTGAAACTAGAGCCCCGGTGATCATGAGTACCGCTCCTCTGCGAGTACCACATGATTATCGGTTCTCTAATCAATGAAAGGCCACACTTAGTGGGTTAGATGGGAATCCACGAACAGCGAGCATGAGACCATGTTGACTCCCAAGATCAGCAACCAACATGCCTCAAACTCGCATACAACATTGATCATATCCATACAACATCATACATTAATAGTTCAAAGACATAAATTAAAGTAGTTCAAGTCTACGACTATTACAAGTGGCCGACCGGCCAAATTCAAATAAGTTCATAAATTAACAGCAGAAGCAAGTAAATAAATCAAAAGGTCCAGCATGGTATGCCCCATAACCCATCGGCAACCGACTGGGAGTTAAATGACAGCACTACTCGTTAGCGTCGCCTAAATCGGTGCTAACGAGCTCATCGGGCTCACAGTCTTCCTCACCTGAAATTGCAGCAACCGGATTGAGTACAAAGGTACTCACAAGTCTTACACAAATAAAAATTAGTTATGCATAGAGGTTGTTCCAAAGGATGGCTCATATTGGCTTAGTTTTGCCAAAAAACACAACAATTTAACAACCTACACATACTAGTTTTCAATTGCCATTTTGTAAACAGATTTGAAGTAGAAGTAAAGCATGTGAATAATTGATAAATTGAATAACAAATGAATTCACAAACACCATAGTGGCTGCCCACGATGATACAACAAAAATGCATGAACATCCCATTCATGCCGAACCAATAGTACCCACAATTTTAAATACAAAGTCTAACAATAGCAACCATATAACTCAAGTGGTCGTCCATAACCGTGGACACGGCTATTTGAATAGATTTATACCCTGTAGGGGTGTACTACTTTACCCACATGACTCGACTAGCCCGTAAGCCTCCAGATGCCTCCGAAAATAGCACACTTCCTTAGGTATGCCGACCAGGGAGAATCGAGATATGGTCATTTTAGGCAAGAAGACCCTATTGAGCTAAGTCCCCCATGAGAGATGGTTCCTTTCCTAGTAAAATCATCTGATAGCACTTGCTAGGGGGCTCACAAGTTGTATTGGAAATACCGATGCAATGAACACAAGGGAAATGGCGCGTCTCCTGCACACTATAGAAAATTACATCGGCTCCTAAGGAATATAGGATTTCACGGTCGCTATGTGCTTACACCACCATGAGACTTAACACAATAAAACCTTTCCCCTACTTAACCATACAGTACCCATATCCCGCGTGTGGTAGCACGAGTTTTACTTGAATCAATGATGTTACCAAAGTTCGGTTCCTAATGGTCCAAACAAGAGAACCACAAACCCAAATTGTGCACGAAGGCACCCTCACTAACCAGCACTTGTCCAGACCCCAAAACTCATTTAAGATGACAAAATTTAGTTCTCAAAATAGATACGAAGATTTGGAATAAAAAGAATATAAGAGAGTGTATATTTCCCAAAATTGTCGGGGTAATCCCGACAATCAAACTACCGTTCTAGACTTGCATGGCTAAGCAAACTCGAATACCATAATTCACACATCCTAACTTAAGCATGAGGTACTGGGATAATTCAAGAATAACCTTAATGAATAGGATATATCTAACTACTCATCACAAAAATAGCGACAAAGTAAAATAGACATGCAAGCAATTATCATTGCACTATCTTAACAAAACTGGGATCAAATATGATGCAAAAGAAAGTTCAAATGATGCTTGCCTTGCTGGAAGATTAGCTGCTCACTCTCAGTAGCGTAGGAGTCAATATCGATTTCTCCGGAATCTAGAGAAATAACGGTATCGATAAACACCGAGAAATACTTCAAAAATAAAAGTGCTAAAAAATACATTATTTTTCTACAGTGACTAGTGCATGATTTTATATGAACATCGGTGAAGTATTTACCTCATTTAGAGTTATTACGTGAAAGTTATAAATGTTTGAATTTCAGATTCCAATATGCCCTCGTTTAAACAATTTAATTATTTGTCAAAATTTGTATAGTAGTGGTGAGGCAAGGGATTATATGGATACATAGGGAATATTATTACAAGACCAAAATAGTTGAGTTTACCTCATTTGGAGTTTTTATGCATTAGTTATGAATTTTCTAAGTTATCAGCTTTTTCTTTTGTAAAAAAATGGAGTTAATGGATCAATTTCCAAAATAATATTCTCTGCTACAGAGACAAGGTTGAAACCAAATTTAATATAAATTTCATTAAAACTGAAAATTATAAGTACTGGTTTCATCCATTTTGGAGTTGAGAAGAATTAGTTAGGTATTTTAGAAGTTATACATATTTTACAGTGTATAAATAATTGGATTTCGAATTTCTAAAAGCTTTTATTACTTTTTACACTCACCGCTGCGCTAGCCACAGCGAATGACTCATGGGTCCGGTGAATAGATCATTTTCCATTTTACTTCCGATTTTAAAATGTGTACTGACAGGTGGATCTCGCCGTCACTGACTAGGTCCTATAGACTAAGTCCACCGACGCAGGCGCATGGTGCATGGTGCTTAAGTGGTTGGGCCCACTTGTCAGCCGCACTTCGTTTTCGCTTAAAGCGCTGGATTTCTGTGTAAGGGCCCACATGTAGGTGACACATTACCGCGGTTAAGACAGCCATTAAGACTAATGATTGCAGTTAAGGCTTAATGACGTTGCTACAGTCGTGGTCGGCGTCCGACAATGCGACCGCGCGCTTGCCCGGCGGCTTGCCGACGCTACGTGCCATGGCGGAGCCGGCCAAGGACATGCACAGATCCACAATAGCCTTGCGCACCATATGCGAGTAGTCTTGACGGCTGAGCCGGCCTGTATCGGCGGCTAGCCGGAGAGGAGCGGTGGCATCCAATACGGCACACATGCAAATAGCAAACGAGCTCCACAGCGTTCAAAGAAGCAGGTGCCTGGGCATCTAGGGACTAATAGGATGCTACCTGAGCGAGGTGGGTGCTCAGGGAATGTTGGAGTTGGCTGGAGCTGTGTCGGCACTGGAGAAGACAACGGCAACTGCACGGCTTCACGAGAGAGGTGATCCTGAGCAGAACCAAGTAGAGTGAATGATCAGAGAAGCTTAAGGACTATACTAGGATGCTACAGGAGCAAAGAATCAAAGAATGGCTTACCGAATTGAAGTGGGAGATGAACGGTTAGTAACTCGGCCGAAAATGCAACTTCTTCAAATCCACGAAAACCTGTCGTGCATTATTGAAATTGACTGAGGGGTTTTGCTTAGGAAACTCAAGCACACAAAATGACACGTAAGGTATAGATTAATACCTCCCGGAGACAAGGATTGACACAGGAAGGTCGCCGGTGCGCGCTCTAGAGCTTCCAATGGCACCACGATGGTCCGGGAGCTACAAGCAAAGAGAGGAGCTTGCATTAGCGAAAATGGAGAGGGCATGGAAGGTACAAGAGAGAAGAACCACGCGGGCAAAGCTTACCCAAGCGATGAGCTCGCATGAGCTTATTCTTCCTCAGCTACCGAGAGGAAGAATGGTGAAAAATGAAGGGGTGCGAGGGGTATTATGCCCGAGAAGATGACGGAGTAGAGGCGGCGTGAAGTGAGGGAGCTTCAGGAGTGGTCAGAGGAGGCAAGCGTAGCTGTGTGGCGAAGAGCTCCTGCGCGAGGTTGACGACGGAGCTGACAGCGTGGGCCCGCTTTGGCAGCGATTCATCGTGCGCGCGTGAGTCTAAGAGAAATGGGAGGTCGTGGGCCGTTAGATCTTGATCGGACGATCTGAAGAGAAAAGGGGTGGTCGTGGGCCGTTAGATCTCGATCGAATGGTCCGAAGAGAAAAAAAAGGGGTGGTCATGGGCCGTTAGATCTTGATTGAATGGTCGATGATACGCCTGGGTGGTCGTGGGCCGTTAGTCGATCGAATGGCCGACGATGAGCCTGGGTGGTCGCGGCTAGGCCGAAGAGAAGAGGGAGGTTGTGGGCCGTAGGATCTTAATCGCACGGCTCACGCAAGGTGCACTTAGGTGGTCTGATTGAGTCAAGTGGCCGGGTCAGACTTGAACCCAAGGAACAAATACCTTGCTAAGTCTAGGGTTTTGACTGAGAATTAAATTAGTTTTCCTACTTTGACCAAGGCCTTATAAATAGAAATAAAATTCCTAAAAATCTAAAATAATTCAGATGTGTTCCTGGGAAGGTCTAGTATCCCTAAAAATTATTCAACCTCACTATTCATGTTATAATTTGTTCATTTTAAAATTCAAACCTAAGATAGGTTATTGGATTATGTTTGAATTTTTCTGAGGTTCAAACTATTCCCAAAAATTCAGGAAAAATTATATTTATTCATGATAATTAATATAGTATTTGAATAAATTGATTCCAGATGATGTTCATGAGGTTTTGTTCCTGTTTTCCAAGTGTAGGTTTAATCTTTTTTTTGAGATTTTCCTAGTGCAATATATAATGTAAATGCTTGAAAACAGTGATGCATGCTCATGAGATGCATAGTAATCCTCTTTATTAATTTGGGGATGTGACACTTTCTAGAAGAATTGCGAGGGAGACCACTAGATCGCGATATAGAGTTCATCATAGAGCTAATGCCGGGGATATAGCACCCATATCCAAGAGGCCTTATAGGATGCCAGTTAATGAACTTGAGGAGCTGAAAAAGCAAATCCAAGAGTTGCAAGAGAAGGGGTTCGCTAGACCGAGCTCTTCACCATGGGGATCTCCTGTACTGCTCATGAAAAAGAAAGACAGCGATATGCGAATGTGCGTAGATTATCGGTCCCTAAATGAAGTAACCATCAAAAATAAATATCCGTTGCCCAGAATCGACGATTTGGTCGATCAACTCAAAGGGGCAACAAAATTTTCTAAGATAGATCTGCGTTCAAGGTATCACCAGTTAAAAATCAGACCTGAAGATATCCCCAAAATAGCCATCTCTACTCGATACAACCTCTATCAATTCACAGTTATACCATTTGGACTAACCAATGCCTCGGCCTATTTCATGAATCTGATGAACAAGGTATTTATGGAGTGCCTGGATATATTCGTGGTGGTATTCATTGATGATATCCTTGTCTATTCCAAGGATGCCGAAGAACACGCACAACATTTGAGATTGGTACTAGAAACACTCAGGGAGCATTAGCTGTATGCCAAGTACAGTAAGTGTGAGTTCTGGCTATCTGATGTTAGCTTCCTGGGTCATGTGATATCTGCGAGCAGAGTAGCTGTGGATCCAACAAAAGTGAAAGCTGTCCTTGATTGGCAACCACCTACCATGGCGACTGAAGTTCGGAGTTTCCTCAGATTGGTAGGATACTACCGCAGATTCATTGAGGGATTCTCCAAAATCGCCTAGCCCCTCACTCAACTACTGAAGAAAGAAAAGAAGTTTGAGTGGACAGAAGGGTGTGAGAAGAGTTTTCAAGCACTAAAAGTCCAGTTAACCTCTGCCCCAGTTCTAATACTTCCAAATATTCGTAAAGGTTTCGAGGTGTATTGTGATGCCTCTTGTCAAGGGCTAGGCAGTGTGCTAATGCAATACAAGAAGGTGATAGCATATGCATCCCTACAGCTTCGGCCACACGAAGAGAATTATCCTACTCACGATCTGGAATTGGCATCGGTAGTACATGCACTAAAAATATGGCGCCACTACCTCATCGGAAATCATTGTAACATATACACAGATCATAAGAGACTCAAATACATCTTCACCCAATTAGATCTTAACCTCAGATAGCGGAGATGGTTAGAACTGATAAAGGACTATGATTTAGATCTTCATTATCACCTGGGCAAGGCCAATGTGGTGGCTGATGCATTAAGCAGAAAGTCTTATTGGTACTACATTGTGACTCAAGAACTGCAGCCTTCTCTCTTTGAGAAGCTCAACCTAGAAATAATTCCACATGAGAGTCTCTTCACCTTGGAGGTGCACCCAACTTTAGAGGGAAGGATCAAAGTTGCGCAGTTGAGAAACACCAGCAAGGGAAGGCCTCCAAAATGATGAAAGATGATCAGGGCATCTTGTGGTTTAGAAAGCGCATTTTTGTACCCCCACCAATAGGATCTGAAGGATTTGATCCTCAAGGAGGCCCACGAATTAGCTTATTCTATTCATCCGGGTGGTACCAAAATGTACTAGGATTTGAAGCAACGTTACTGGTGGCCCCGCATGAAAAGGGACATTGTAGTATACGTAGCCTGCTGCGATGTGTGTCAGGGGATCAAAGAAGAACACGAGAAGCTTGTTGGTCTTTTGCAGCCATTACAAGTTCCCAAATGGAAATGGGAAGAAATCAGCATGGACTTCATCACTGGTTTGCCAAAGACCAGGTTGGGATATGATTCTGTCTAGGTCATAGTAGATCGATTGACTAAGACAACCCATTTTATTTTGGTGAAAACCAAATACAAAGTGGACCAATTAGCAGAATTATACATGTCCCGAATAGTAAGTTTGCATGGTGTGCCCAAGCGAATCGTCTCAGATAGGGGTTCACAGTTTAGCTCCCATTTCTGGGACAGTCTTCATGAGGCTTTGGGCACATATCTAGCATTCAGCACGACATACCACTCACAGACCGATGGTCAGACTGAAAGAGCGAACCAAGTTCTAGAAGACATGCTTCGGGCTTATGCTATAGAGTTCATTGCTAATTGGGAGAAGTGTATGCCATATGTTGAATTCGCATACAATAATAGCTATTAGTCTAGCCTAAAGATGTCACCCTTTGAAGCCCTTTATGGAAGACAATGTCGAACACCGCAGTTGTGGTCAGAAGCAGGGGAAGGATATCTCTTTGGACCAGACATCTTGAAGGAGGTTGAAGACAAGGTTTGTCTCATTCAAGACCAACTACAAGCAGCACAATTAAGACAGAAAAGCTATACCGACAGTCATCGCAGAGAGCTAGAGTTCAAAATATTAGACTTTGTCTACCTAAAGGTTTCCCCCCTCAGAGGAACTAGAAGATTCAAGGTCAAAGGGAAGCTAGCACCAAGGTATATAGGGCCATTTCAGATCATCTCGAAAATGGGAAAAGTAGCATATCAGCTAGAGCTACCCGAGAAGTTGTCCGACATACACGATGTATTCCATATGTCACAACTCAAGAAATGTCCTCGAGTGCCTGAAGAACAAGCTCGATTAGAAGACATCGAACTCAGCAAAGATTTGGCATATATCGAACATCCCGTTGAAATCCTAGAAGTAATGGAAAAATAAACATGAAATAGTGTATACTGCTTGTGTAAAGTTAGGTGGAGCAACCACACAGCAAGGGAAGCTACGTGGGAGCGTGAAGACCTGTTAAAAACCGAGTATCCCTAGTTATTTTGTAACCCTATCTGAATCTCGGGGTCGAGATTCTTTTTAAGGGGGGCTGGGTTTGTAACATCCCAAAAATTCATAAATATAAAAATATAGGATTTTTAAGCTTTTTATGTGATAACTAATGTCATTCTTCCTGACTGCATTTTTGAGACTTATTTGAATTGCATTTTCTTTTCCTGCCAACATAAGTGGTACAAAAATCAAAGAACCCTAAGATATGGAAACCCTAGAAACATAAATGGTCAAAGCAAACAAACTTAAAAGCATCCCTCTTTTAAATATTACATGTAAACCCTAAGAATCGAAAGTGTATAATTCAACACCTAATTCCCTAGGTGATCAAGAAGTCCAATCAGAAAGGCCCAATAAATATCAAACTATGTTTGTTGTTGCAGGAGAATCACCAAATGAAAATACCAGAATTATATAAAACTCTAAAATTCTATCCCATTTCTTTTTCCCATTCGCCCTAGCCTATTCTCATTCCCCCTGTTTCTTGTTCCTACAACCAGTGGCTTGTCAAATCCGGTGCAGCTACGACAGCTCCTTCAGTCGTATCCCCCCTCGATCAAACTAGAGGTAGCTGGCGAATGCTGTCACTTAGCCATTACTCACCATCGCTCAAGTCATCTCATCGTCTGCACTGTTCTGCCGACTCTATCAAAATCATCGACCACTCCTCAGTGCCGAGCCCGCGCCGAATGCATCGCAGACTCTTAGGCAATCTCCGCATAAACGGCTATAAATATCCCCGTTGCCCTCTACGATTACCCTTCGTCACCCCAAACACTCTACCATCCTCTCTCTTCCTTAATCAAGCCCGAGCTCTAGGTAAGGCTTGAGCACTCACTTTGGCCGAGCGCCACCACAACACCGCCATCGCCATTAACACCCATCAGTGAAGCAGTTCCCTCATTATATGTGTCAACTCATGTTCCAAGAGACGTTTCCCCTCAATTGATTCCACTCTTTGTTCACAGGAACTGCCGCTGGCCTCATTCTTCCTCCTCTCCAGCCAGAATAGCCCAAGCAGTCGAATCGACCTCGCAGATCAGCACCGCCGCTTGGAGCTTCTCTCGCCGTCACTGTCCACCGTCGCTAGACCATCTTCGGCTAGCTCGTCCCCTCCGCATCATATTGGTACATTTCTAGTGGCCACTAGATGCTCATGCTCACTCTAGTTCTGCGGAAGCATTGCTAGATCAACGAATGCATTGTAGAACTGAATTGTAGTCGAACCTCCTTCTTACTAGATAGTCAAACCTCCTTCTGCCTGGAATGTAGTCGAGCCTCCTCTCGACCATGTAGTCGAAACTCCTTCTGACCATGTAGTCGAACCTCCAGGTAGTCGAACGTCCTTGATCAAGAGCAAGAACAACAGTACCTGGACCAAGGTGAGTCAATACTTTGATCATATTGCACCTAATTTTTTTGCAATTATATTTCTTTAAATTATGAAATTGCATTGCTATATTTTATACAGCTATATTGGTCTAGCTCATAGTTAATGCCTTAACAATAATTGTGTATAAACTTCTAATCCTTGAACTTGGACATTATCCTTGTCACCGTAGAATTGATGGTTAACACTAGTTAATAAGTCTGTATCTAAGTGTCATGCTAAGCCTTGCTTAGATACATTATTATTCGGGTAGTAATTTGCCTGACATCATTAAAAAAACTTTGGAAAATGATATGGGGCAATCGAGGCTGCAACCCTGGTGGGTATGTTGGACTAAAGGTTATTTTGGAAACAAAAGAAAACCTGAATAACAGATTTCGACTTGGACGGCTGGAAAGAGTGGCTGGCGCCAGGTGCATGATGGTGGGGTATGTGGATGTACCGCCTAAGTCAATTAAGGACCGAATCTGGTAATGACTTCTCATATAAAAACAGTACAACCACAAGTTTGTAACACCTAAGACCTGGCTAACTAATTTGTCAGTCGCCTCACAATTTCACCACTGTTGGGAGTGTCGAGTGTGCAAAGGGTAAGGGAGTCACCGATTCACACAGCGCAAAAGGGAGACCTCCTGAGGGCGCGGCCCAAGGAGGTGATACTTAGAGGCGTGAAATTGCGATGAGGTGGAACGTTGTAAAGGCCTTATGATAATCAACTTAGCCGCACACCTACGGAAATGTGTTGGGGGCATCATAAGTTGACATATCTCTTGTGGGTAAAGTGTACAAACTCTGCAGAGTAAGAAAACTATCTAGATAGCCGTGCTCACGGTCAAGAGTGGTGCTAAGAACTTGCTTGATATTGCTTACATTTTTATAAAACCATTTGTGTGTGTGGATTGAAAAGGATGTGCCGGGAGCCCTAGGAATTGAGAAAGCCTGGTCTGGGACCAGTGGTAAATACAGGATAGCCTGAGCATTGGGTGGACGAATCCACTCAATGGTATAGGAGATGGAATCTCCACTAGTACTTTGCAAATAAAGACTCGGTTTATAAAACATGTTTGTTAAAAATGCTAAGTCTTAGGATTTTCTGCTACTTAATCTAATTCAAACTTAGGTTTGTGCAAATAAAAGAACTCTGAACTTCCCTTGACTAGCCTTGCATCTGTAATAAACTACATTGTGTGTTGGCTTGCGAGTACGGTTGTGTACTCAGGCTCGTTCAATATAATATTTCAGCACCACTTGATCAAGACCCTTATGACTACTACTTGGCAGCTAGACCTGATGGTGGAGAAGATGGTGAAGGTTAGGCCGGGACCCCCAGTAACTTTCCTGTGGGCAAAGTGAATAGATCCACTACTATTTCTTTTGCTTCTATACTAATCCTCTACTCTATACTCTGAACTATGTAATATTGTGGTCTTCGTGCCCCTTTTGTGAAACAGTAGGCCGCACGGCCTGTTATGTAATATATTATGTCGTTGTATGTGATGTATGTGAATGATCCAAGAATGTATTTGTGTGTTCTATCTACCGATCTAGGGAATGGCACCGATTGACATAGTAGATTACAAATTTGGGGTCTGACAAATATCCTCTCCTGACAACTGACAATTACCTAGAGTGGGCAATGAAGATGAAGGCGAACATGCGCGCCCAGGGATTCTGGGGTGCAATCGATCTGAAGGGGGAGGACAAGGAGGTGGATGACAAGGTGGACTAGATAGCTTTGGCCATCTTCTACCAAGTGGTGCCAGACTTGATGATGCATCAGCTCATCAGGAAAGAGACAGCACGTGAAGCATGGGTGATGCTTCAGAAGGTGCATGAGGGAGTTGACCGCGTGAAGGAGGTGCGGCTCCAGAATTTGCACAACGAGTTTGAGAATCTCCAGATGGGAGAAACCTAGTTGGTGGAAGAGTTCGCCGGCAAGCTGACTTCACTGTACAATCAGATTATCTCTCTCAGCGACAAGATGGAGGAATATGTGGTAGTGAAGAAATATCTACCTGTGATTCCAGAAAATTATGTACCTGTCATCACCACGCTCATGTACTCCTCCGATCTAGAGGAAAAGACGACTAAGGAGATCAGAAGATGCTGCCTGAAATTTACTTTATGCTGAATTTGTCACTACTACAAAAGTGCTAATACTAACGCCTGATCACAGACGGTTCATCGAAACCGTCTGTATTAAACACAATCTCAGACGGTTTTTGTTTACCGACCGTCTGTGTTATTTTTCGCGCTAAAAATTGTCTGTGAAGAGGTCATATCACGACGGTTCATAGCGAAACCGCTCGTGATATTACCCAATATCACGCATTTATTTTTAGTTAGGAACCGTCTCGTGATACTTCACGACGGTTTTAAATATGAACCGCTCGTGATATTACTACATATCACGAGGCGGTTTTGTTGAAAACCGTCCGTGATAATTAACTCATCATGCATTTGCAAAGGTACATAGCTCCCCAACAGAGTCTTCTTGATCTCCATCTCTGGCGCTACGGTAACCGCGGGAGATCTCCAAGCCCGGTGAGTCCATCGCCACTCCGTGCTCGGTTTGAGTACCACCTCACCTCACTGAGCCCGCTCATGTGGTCCATTTCAGCTATTGTCACCGAGGAGCCTACCGCCGTCGCCTCTGTTCACCGATCGACGACCAGCCACCTTAGACCTTCCCTGACTTCATTGACACCTTCCTCGTGATAGAGGTGAGCTACTGGAGCATAAGCATCCTTTAATTTGAGTAGTTTCAGGTATTTACGCCGAAATCGCTAGTGAAGCCCATGGCGCCGCCACGGGACATCACCGTTGGTTCACCTCAGGCGACCTTAGGGCCTTGAGCCACGACTATTAGCAATGCGATGTCACCCTAAGCCCAATTTGAGCTTAAAATCCTACTATTTTTAATAATTTAGTTAATAAACTAATGAGTTTGTGACGTGTGGGACCGCCATAGATTTTATAAATAAAATCATGAAATAAAAAATGAGTCACTAACAAGTAGGGCCCACATGTAAGTTAATAAAATCCGAAAAAATGAAAAAAGCCACCTTTAGTTCAGAGAAAAATACGCTTTTCGCTTGGAAAGCATAATTAAGCCTCGAAAATACGCCAAGTCACCCTTTATTTATTTCCGTGGTTTTCAATACGAACCGTGTGATGGACCGAAGCTGGATGTACACTGAGAACCGTGTGAGTGAAGAGTACATTAATGACGTGTGTGCTTTTACAAGAGCTGCCGAGGAGGATATGTTTAATATGGGGACGGAATATATGTACTGTCTATGCATTGACTGCGAGAATCTAAAGATGTTTAAGAACCGAGCGCAGATCGAAGCATACTTGATTTGAAGGGGTTTCAAAAAGGGTTATACATGTTGGACCAGTCACGGTGAAGAGCATATTATACAAGAAGTCAGCGATATGCCGCTGGATGATGTCGATTGTGGTTCCGATTCGGATGTGCCGCTAGATGAAGTCAACGATGACAATCTAGATCAGATGCTTCGTGATGCAGAAGGGAACTGTGATGTAACATCCCAACTGTATAAGCAGGGTTTGTTCAAATATAATTATATGGGTAGAAATTAAAACTTTTTCTCACATCTTGAAAACCCCTAAACTCTCATGTAATTCTTGTCCAAGAGTTGTGTAATCCAAAAACACAAAGCTCTTGTTGACCAAAAGTCAAACTTATTTCCCATTTGTCACAAATCATGTGCCAAACCCTTGGAAATAATTTTCCTTGGTCCTAGAAATGTTGTGGGACCCCTCTGAAAAATATCATGAGTTATAACACTTGTTTGATAATTTTTGGAGGTAAAACAAATCTTTGAACAGCCTTTAAGAATTTCCTGAGAAAAATGCAATGTATGAAAACCTCTGGAAATTTTATGTAAGGTTAATCTTAATGTCAGCAAGTTCCTGTTAAAATTTCAGGAAATTTGGAGTTCATTTGCTATCTGAAATAATTCTGCTAAGTCTCAGCTGTTAAAAACTAAATTTAAAGGCTTACACTGTTCCTCGGGCTGAGCCGCTGTCATTTCTGGGTTGAACCCAACCCCATCTGACCTCCCTTTCCACCTTGATCTGGTCATAGCCGTTGGATTAACATCCAACCACCACGATCTCCTCCGCGGTCAACACCGCAAGGTCTTCTCCCACCTTGTTGAGCTCATTGCCCTTGGATCAAAAATCCATGGTCACGACCTCCTCCTCTCAATCTAACTATCAGACCTCCCTTTGCACGTTGTTGAGGTCGTAGCCGTTGGATCCAATCCAAGCGCCACGACCTCCTCCTCAAACATTCACTGTAGGTCCTCCCGCCTACGTGAGGTCTTGTGCCCTTGGATCGAAGATCCATGGCCATGACCTCCCCTCACTGTCAAAACCTTCAGACATCCCACCTACATGAGGTCGCAGCCGTTGGATTCAGATCCAAAGGCCACGACCTCCGCTGCAAATCATCGCAGCCTAGGACCTCCTCGCGCATGTGAGGTCGTAGCCCTTAGATCTAAATCTAAAGGCCATGACCTCCCTTGTGCGTTGCGCAAGTTCAGGACCTCCCCCTCTTTTGATCAGAACCGTTGGATTAAAAATCCAAAGCTCCTGACCTCCCTTGCCTTTTGCGCAACGTCTCAGACCTCCTTTGCCCTCTCATCACCATTAGATCTTAATCTGATGGCCATGACCTGTTGTGCGCCACGCCAGAGTGCTAAGACCTCCCGGTCATTGTGTGCCCTTGGATTTAAATCCAAAGGCCATGACCACCCCTCATTTTCTTAAGGTCGTATGCAAGTTAAGTCCTTCCCAGAGGTCCGCGACCGCTGATTTAGATCCAACGCTTTGGACCTCCTAATCCCATTTTCCCTCGTTCGCATCCGTGTTAAGGAAATCGTGGGGCCACAACCTCCCCATCCTAGATCGTGTGGCTGGGACCTTCTCCCAGTCATTTAAGCGTAACGGTTCAAAATAACATCCGAGGGCAACGACCTCCCCGTAATCTTATCCAACGATCAAAATGACCTCCCCTGTTCTTCTCCTTCCTCGGTCACGCATGCGTGCTCCTGAGCAGTGAGTTAATGCTTGCCTGTCAAATGTGTACCTTACAACGACTCTTTGTCGACCAAGATTAAATGCCGGGTCACCTTCCGCCTCTCGATGCAGACAGTTCTGCCGCCATGTCAACACCACGTCTTGTCCAAACCCTGGACCGAGCCATGGGCTAAGCTCACCATGAGCTTAACCCCAGCTCGTGTGCCCTGCTTCTCCCAATTATAAAACCCCATTGAGTTCCTCCATTAGCTTCTTTGGCACACTTCCAAGCTTTAGCTTGCACCTGTGTCTTTTGAGCTTTCTCTCCCACTGACCTCCCCTCTTGGCCGCCATTGTTGAAAAGCTTGGAGCCCTTGGTGAAGGCTTGCTCCAGCGGCTCCCTCTCAACCTTTTGCTCATTTTAAGCTCCCCCAAACCTCCTGGAGTTGAACCTAACTTATTGTTAGGTTGACATTTTCAGGAGTGAGCTAGTGGAGCTTGGAGCGTGGACTTGAGCAGTGGGGCTTCTCATCTTCTCCAGCGCCGGTCCTCCTCGTCCTCGACCTCCCCAGCATCCCCGTGACCTCCAGGTAACCCTCCTGGTAGTCCCGTAGATGCTGGCACCCGCGTGTATGATGTTGCGGAGCTTTTCTTGGGCACACGCTTGAATGGACGTCGCGGAGCTTTATTTTTGCATTTTGGTCTTTGGCCGTGCTTGTCTTCGTGCTCCTCTCCAGCTCGCCGGCGTTTAAGGCCATCGCCGCCGTTGAGAGGAGGTCCACTGGGTGCGCAAGGCTATTGCACACTCAGTGGTACCATTGGATGTCGCCGGCGAGGTCTACATCGCCGGCGAGAACCACATCTTTGAGCTCGGGTTTTTGTCGGACGTACACGGCAGCGCCGTGTCAAATTTCGGACAAAGATCCTATACTTATTGCGCTAATCATTACTCAATCTCGCTAATCATTGGCGTGTCTTAACCGCCTTTAATCCCGCCCCGTGCGCGCATTTAAGACCTCTCGCGCGCGGACCTCCTTGCGTCCCGCGCATTAACCTTCGCGGTCTGCGGCGCGCGGCGCCGCAAGTTTTTGGCACCGGTCAGGACGCCCATGACCTCCTCCGAGGAGATCTGAACGCCCAGACCTCCTTGCGCATCGTGGCCGCCTGCACCTCCCAGAGATCTG
The DNA here is from genome assembly GCA_036346405.1 of Phyllostachys edulis. Lineage (NCBI taxonomy): Eukaryota > Viridiplantae > Streptophyta > Magnoliopsida > Poales > Poaceae > Phyllostachys > Phyllostachys edulis. The sequence continues at coordinate 6,467,477 of CM070564.1, forward strand.
CGGACGTTAAGACCTCCGCGTTGGACCTCCCCGCTGATCTGTGCCGCTTATGTCCTCTCTGTGTTGATCGCAGCCGCTGAGGACCTCCTCCTTGTTGTGGTCCGTTTGATGCAAGATCAGCGGCCACGACCTCCCTTTCTGCTGCTGAGGATGGGAGGACATGGACCGTTGGATCCAAGATCCACGGCCCATGACCTCTGGACCTCGCGAGCGCGCGTATGCATTGTTCTCCTGGGAGGTCTGAGCTGTTAGCTCTGAGATCTGTGGCTCACGTCCTCCCATGTCCTTATGGTTTTTAGAAATTCCAGTGAACTGTTATTTTAAGAACTGAAAAAGGTATGAACTTTAAAATTGCATATCTTTTTCATTTTAAATCCAAATGAGGTCATTCAAACTTTGTTAGCTCTGGCTCGACCTGGGCTCTAATCTAAAAATGGTTATGAGCCCAGTTCAGTTCCAGAACATGGTTTTACAAATAGAATTCAAAACTACCTTTAAATGTCTCCTTAAAAATTCAATTAACTTGTAAAATGCATAAGTGATGATCTGTAGATTGTTTTTGAGTGAATCCAACTTTGTTGGTTTCCTCTGAGAATGCTCTAAATGTTAGAGTAGGATTTAGGCATGTCACTGTTTTCAGAAAACTTTCTTGTGCATTATAATTTTGTCAAGTTCTTGTTTTTGAAAAATTGTAGAAAATGCAATATAGCTCCAAATGAGGTGAACTCAATTGTGTTATTCATCTCATGAGGTGCTTGTTCTACTGTAAAAATCTCAGTATCACCACCCTTCTAGAAAATGTTGCCTCATAATTAAATTAGTGAATAGTGACAGTTTGGTATTTTTAGGGCTGAGCAGAATTGTTTTGCTCATAACTTTTGCATTGAGAATCCAAATCAATTGATTCTTATTGCTAAATTCCCTAAAAATAATCCTCTTGCTGCTGTAGAAATTTCAGAGTATTTGGAGTTTGTTTGCTGTGCTGTCTTTGTCGTTTTCGTCGTTCTTATCGATTCTTTTCGTCTTTTCGATTAGGTGTTGACGAATGTGTTGATTCCGTGAGCGATCCTCGGCAACAATTTGACCAGAAACAGCAAGGCAAGCAGTTTGATCATATCCCCCCTAGCGTCCCATTACTTTAAAGGTTAATATATTGTTTTACTTGTATGTATGCATGCTATCTTGTGTTAAAATATCGCTAGCAATCCTATAGTTGCATAATCTGTAGGAATTGATTATCCTCTACTACCAATGAGCCTAGGTTATTTACTGTGGTGGGAGCTCGTTGGATGAGCTCTTATCACTTAGTAGTTTCGATTTAAATTGCTTAGACATGCTTAGTTATCGGTAGTAATGGGCGATCATCGATTTAGTCGATGGTCTTGATCACACAAATCTATTTATTACTCCTTTATGTCCAGCACTTGTGCTTTGTTATTTTGTAAAGTCAAATCTGAAAATAAAAGTTTGATTTGGACTTGGGCATAATGGATGGATGGTGTGGTTTTTGGAATGTGGTAGTATGCCTGAGTCATTAAGGACCGAGTTACTTGCGCCACCGTTCTGAGCAATTTTGCGTGCTAACCACACGAGGGGGATATGGGACCTCTCTTGACTAAGTACTTTGGAAGGTGTTAATTATGAGCTGGTTGGTGGGTATGTTTAAATAAAATGTGTGTGTGTGGTGTTGGGAGGAGCATTAGCAGACCGGCTAGGCTGCCTAATGTGTCCTTATCCTGTGGGTTGCGGCTCTTAATTAGCATCGTCCATTGGAAATGTCTCAGAGGACTTAGCCGTGCTGCATACCAAAGGAAGTGTGCTAAATCATGTGGCTAAAAGGCGGCGTGTGGGTACATTGGTACACCCCGCAGGTTAAAACTATTCAATAGCCTCGCCCTAGGTTATGGACACGCCGGATACGCCCGTGAGAACTAGACTACAACCTTTAATTACAACTTGACATGGGTGGTATGAATGGGTAATTCATGCTATTGTTGTGGTGGCTATTGGGTTAGTCACTTCCAGGTTGTTCATATTGTTGTTAATATGTATTATCTCGTTGTTACTTCAACAATTTAAAAATGCTTTGCCAAATTGCTTTCAATCTATTACATTATTGCAAATGAAAACTTGCTTTATGCTAAAAATGAGTCCAAAGCCTCATCCACTTAAATAAAGCTTGCATGTAGTTAAACTATAGTTACGTTATCCCACACGTCGGTCTTGCAGTACATTTTGTACTCATTTGCTTTGCTTAATAACTTTGTTGCAGAGGAGGTAGAGCCCAAAGGGCTTTACTTTTGTGAGTCTTGGTGGTTGGGAAAGCGACTAGCTTGGCGGTCCTGTCGATTGCCTTGTGGGCTAAGGCACCTTTGGTTGGCTCTTATTTTGGGCCATCTCTATGGCATTTTTGCTTCGCTGTTATCTTAGTAGACTTGTTGTTATTTGGCCGGTCGGCCTCTCTTTTGTAATAACTATCCTTTATTTATATTAACTTCTGGTTTGTTGCTTGTTCTGTTCTATGTGTGTGAATGGAATTGATGCAATCTTTTGTAATGAGTTGTGTGTACTGCATTTCTGGGAAGTACATATATCTCGAGGCACGGTTTATTTTGTTGATAATACTAGGGTCAATTGGATGACCAAGTATTATGAGCCTAATAAATCGGGGTCTCACATGTGATGAGAGGGAGTATGTTCAATTACGGGGCTTGATGGAGGACTTAGAGAAACCTTTGTTCCCGGGCTGCAAGTCAGAAAACACAAGGTTGTCATCCATGCTTGAACTGCTGAAATTGAAGGCAAGCAACGGTTGGTATGACAAGAGTTTCACGAGGCTGTTAGGTCTCTTAGCGGACATGCTTCCGGAGGGAAACGAGTTGCCCAAAACCACCTACAAAACCAAGAAGGTTCTTTGTCCATTGGAACTGGAAGTAGAAAGAATACATGCATGTCCGAACGACTGTATCCTCTACCGTAACGAGTATACAAACATGCATGTATGTCCGGTGTGCAACGCATCCCGATACAAGCGTAGGAATCAATCAGATGACGACGAGGGAATCGAGGTGAAGAAAGGACCTCCTGCTAAGGTGGCGTGATATCTTCCTGTAATTCCCAGTTTGAAGCGGTTTTTTGCGAACCCAAAGAATGCAAAACTGTTGCATTGGCACTCAGAGGAGCATAAGAATGACGGAAAGCTAAGACACCCTGCTGATTCCACCCAGTGGAGAAACATCGATATGAGGTTTGCAGACTTCGGTGTGGAACCGAGGAATATAAGGATTGGATTGAGTACAGATGGAATGAATCCTTTCGGTAACATGAGCAGCCGACATAGCACTTGGCCCGTGATGCTCTATATCTACAACCTTCCTTCTTTATTGTGTATGAAGCGGAAGTATATTTTGCTGTCGATACTTATCCAAGGGCCGAAGCAACCTGGGAATGATATTGATGTGTACCTAGCACCATTGATGGAAGATCTAAAAATACTATGGATTGAAGGGGTACAAGTATGGGATGCGTATAAACGAGAGAACTTCACTTTACGTTCATTATTGTTCTGCACCATATATGATTATCCTGCCCTTGCTAATCTGTCGGGCCAGAGTACAAAAGGGGCCAAAGCCTATACTCACTGCTTAGATGATATCGAGTGTGTGTGGCTGAATCACTCGTGCAAAACTGTGTACATGCGTCATCGTAGGTTCCTTTGGAGGGCTCACCCATACCGCAGGATGAAGAAATCGATGGAAGATTTGAAGTTAATTGACATGAAGTCTCATGATTGTCATGTGCTGATGACACAAATGCTCCCTGTTGCAATTAGAAGTATTTAGCTGATCAAGGTCCGAGAGACAATCATGAGGCTGTGTTATTTCTTTAACACAATTGCTCAGAAGGTCATCGATCTCGAAGGACTAGATGCTCTGCAGGACGAGGTGGTGATGACTCTATGTGATCTTGAGATATATTTCCCCCCCCCCCATCATTTTTTGATATCATGGTCCATCTAATTGTTCATACTGTGAGGGAGATAAAGATGTGCGGGCCCGTGTTCCTACGTAGCATGTACCCGTTCGAGAGGTTCATGGGAATTCTCAAGTCCTATGTACGGAATCGATCTCGGCCGGAGGGCAGCATCGTTGAAGGTTATGCAACCAAAGAGGTCATTGAGTTCTGCGTCGATTACATGGCTCAGGTCGAGCCGATAGGTGTGCCTCGATCTCGCCATGAGGGGAGGCTCGAGGGTATCGGGACCATCAGAAGGAAAGCAATCACTCCAGATATGGATGCGTATGCTCAAGCCCATTTCATGGTCTTGCAACACGTGACTGAAGTGTCCCCGTATATCGACTAGCACAAGGACGTGCTTCGACAACAGAATCTGGAGCGACCGGATGTTTGGATCACAAGACAATACAACAGACGATTCAACCAATGGTTGAAGGAGCGACTCGCTAGGAGCTTGTCAAGTGATATGCTGACATGGTTGGAAAAAGGGCCAACATTTACAGTTGTGACATGGCAAGGATACGACATAAATGGGTACACATTCTATACGCATGCTCAGGATATAAAGAGCACTAACGGGAACAGCGGTGTCCGCATAGATGCATTCAGTACCGATGGGCTGAGGAGCTCCTACTGTGGGCAAATAGAGGAGATATGGGAGCTCGACTACGTGCTTTTCAAGATCCCCCTATTTCGGTGCTGTTGGATCCATCTCCCACAGGTGAAGGTCGACAAGTATGGCGTCACTACCGTAGACCTCGAACGTGTCGGATACAAAGACGAACCATTCAGATCAAGCAAGTTGTTCAAGTCTTCTATGTAACCGACTCAGCAAATAAGAAGCACCACGTAGTTCTTCATGGGAAAAGGAGGATTGTCGGAGTTGAGAATGTAGTGGACGAGGAAGAGTACAATCAATTTGACGAGTTTCCTCCTTTTGGAAATGGTATAAGGGTTGAGGAAGAAGAACGTGACGAAACTAGCTACATACGTGTCGATCATCATGAAGGGCTAATTTTTAAAGATTAATTGTACAATGTGTTTATATGTATGTTCTGATGAATGGTTAATTATAGTTCATTTGAGTTAATTGATTTGTACTGTGAAATGGATGTGATTGTTTTTGAAATGAATGTGAATTGGATGTATATACATGTACTTGTTGTGTTTTCTGCTTGTTTCAGAGGGCACGGCTAGCATTTCCTGAGGCTAGCCAATAAACAGAACTAGATTAACCAATAAAAAATAATATCAAAGACAGTTTGTAGATCAAACCTTCTATGATTATATATCACAGATGGTTCCTTGGTAAAAACCGTCTGTGATACAATATATCACAGACGGTTGTTGATTGGAACCATCTGTGATACATCATATATCACAGATGGTTGTTTATTGGAACCGTCTGTGATACATCATATATCACAGACGGTTCTACTTTAGAACCGTCTGTGATATTATGTATCACAGATGGTTCTACTTTAGAACCGTCTGTGATGTCCATCCCTATTTATATTTGGACTCTAGGGTTTGTCCGCGCCCCCCACTCAAACGATTAAGTTTCTCAACTCCTCGCTCCCTCCTCCCCCGAGCCCGACGCCGCCATCCTCGATGCCGCCTCCTCAAGCAGGCCGACTCCTCCCAGAGCCCGCCGACACCTCCTCCTCTAGCCAGTGCGCCTCCTCCCCCGAGCCCGCCAGACCTCCTCCCCGAGCTTGGCAGTGCCTCCTCCCTCGACGCCGCCTCTTTGCTCTGGTGTTGCTCCCTGCTTGTCCTTCTCCTCGACGCCCAAAGGTAACCAATGCCGAGTTGGCGACCCTGATGCCCCTTTCCCTCACTCTTTCTATCAATAATCTGTCATGGTCCTCATTGACTCATGATAATTGTACTCTTTTTAGGAATTTGTATTTGTTCTAGTTAGTTATTCATATGGTATTTGTTTTGATACTGCTACTGGAATATATTGCAATGTGGTGTGGTGGGCTTGAGATGAATGCTCTGTGATGATAATAGTCTTGTACTAAAATTGTTTTGATAATCGGGTTTGAACTTGAGCTCTAATTGGAATGCTTACTCTATATGTGATAGCAATATCAAAATGTTAAATCTTAGCTTTATGCTGATTTCATTTGTTCACATGATGTTTGTGTTGAGCATATTATTCCTTTTAAATGACTTGGAGGATTTACATGTCTGTGTTAATTATGTCATTGTATTGGTCCTAATTTCTTCCCAACATATCCCAATTATTATTAATTGGTGTGTATACCCATATACATAGAGATTGAATCTTATGATAATATGTTCATGCGTGTCAGAACTTCTATTTCTTGTGAAGATGTCTTCCGATCATTGTTCGTCATCGCCGCCTTATGTGTCTGATGATGCACCATCCTCTTGAATATCCAAGTGCGGTAGAAGAAGAGGAATATCGAAAAGGCCCGTGGGCCGATATACCATCACGGAGGTTGATCAGTCTGGGACCCCTATCAATCCTCGCCGAGCAGCGTCCGCATTCTGGAGAACGGTCGAAATAGTTGCACGACAACTGGTCAACGTCACCTACGATTCGTGGAAGGAGTTGACCAAAGAACAGAAAGCTGAGCTACTGACGGATATTTTCTGATCGTTCGAGATCCCGGAACAACACCAGGACTCCGTGCGACGACACGCGTTGCTACAGGCATACAAAGCATGGAAGAACTTCGAGAGCACGCTTGTCAAGTACTATGTGGAGAAGGATCTGACGCCCTTTCATAAGTATCCGTTCTTGGAAGAGTCGTGGGCTGAGTTTGTGGTGAAGAAGATGACAGATGAATTTAGGAGTGAAAGGGCAGCGCACACGGCCCTCTAGGCAAAAAACAAGCACCCCCACAGACTCGGCACCGCTGGGTATGCGGGTAAAATCCTGATATGGACGGATCAGGACCTGCACTGACGCGGCAAGGGCCCGGTGCATCAGATGCATCTACACCTCGTGCTCACTCGACTCTTGTGAAGTCGACCTCTACAAAGCGAGGCAGCAAGGGCAAATCGAAGATGGTTGACTCCTGTTCTGATATCCCCTTCTTACCGTTGGCCCAGAAATTCATGCTAGGCGAGCCGTTGGTCGAGAGGTTAGACAGCCCTACCCTAGGACTGGCTTGCACGGCATTGCATACATGGTACATGGAATAGTCCAACAAGCCGGATGAACAACGATGCTCGGGTGTCACCGTCAAGTTCAAGGAGGATCATTTTAACCACGAGCTTCAAGACTGTGTCTTCACAGTTACCTTTGAGGACTTGTTCTATCTCTTCAACCTCGACCAGCTCGACGTCTCACTCATGCGATACTACACACTATAAGTGTGTACAATCACGGTCAATGTTCGTGTAATACCGATAAATGTTATATATAAATCCTTGCTTTTGTACATAGATACATGATGTCTGAAACCGAAAGAAGGAATTCACCGGTAGGTTTCCTCGACCCACACGTGGTCTCCGAGCAAACCATCAAGGTGAATGCACTGTTCGTCGAGGATTACGTTATAGCGTTTTTCCTTGCTCGCCGCAACAAGGAATACATACTTTTGCCCTACAACCAAGAGTAAGTGTTGCACTACTGGCTATACTTGTTGATTTGTACTTTATAAGCAACACGAACTTAGGTTTAATGACCATGGTGACATACCTGTGTAGCTTCCACTGGATTCTAATTGTAATTATACCAAAATGGAGCTTGGTAATATACCTAGATTCCCTACAGAGTTCCCCTCACAACTTCACAGTTATCCAGCATTTAATCAACAGGTAAACACATTTCCTCTATAGAAACTCTATTGTAGACTTTTCTTCCTTTGCAGTGGCTAAGGCTAACTTCTTGGAGTCACGTAGGGCGTTCGGCGTGCACTATGCTAGAGGAGGGAAAAACAAGGGAATGACGCTGTCACACGATCTAAAATTCCCGGTACTCGCTAGCTAGTACACATTAATCCTATATAACACATCGTAGTAATGCCTCTCGAACTAACCAATTCTATTTTTGTAGTGCCACCAACAGCCGCCGGGCCGCAACGTCTGTGGATACTATGTTTGCCACAACATGGAACTACTCATCGGTTCCGCGATCACCAATGATCCTCAGGTTTGTCAATCTTGCAACAATTATTTCATACTAGAAGATCACCCGTGCCATATAGCACGGGCGGTAATGGACTGGTAATGAGTTTAAATTGAGTTATATTAGATAGATCATATAATCTGTAGTGTAGCTACATAGTTAAGTGTAGCATCTGTTGAACTAAAAAAAATAGCTATTATTTGCATTATTGACATGAAGAGGAAGGGAGTGACGAAAGGGTCTGTATATATAAACTAAGTCAGTAACGTTTACAAAACAGTTACATCGTGATATCAATGGCATCAAACAAATTTATTAGTTTCACATGTTGGAATTGCTATAAGGTAGGAAGGATTATCAAGTCTAAGCTACGATCAGAATTAGAGAAACCACAAGAAAATTTATGAAAAAAAATTGCAACTAAAAGGTTTCACCCTCCCCGTATAAAAAAGTTAAATTTTTACTAAAAAAAACATTCAACTATCTTGAAACTGGAAGTGCTATGTTCCCTGGTTTGCAGCTGCTTGTAGGGTCAGATGGTCTCCCCATTCTGCAGATCTGCAGGGAGATACGTAAGAAGCTATGGATAACTCAAAAACTATCCGAATTTCTCTCTGAACTGTGAACATGATAAGCAGCTTAAATCTTTGTTCAATCGGAAACTTTTCATTTTCTTGAAGTACACCTTATATTCCGTTGGTATATAGCCCTCATAATGTTTTCTGAATTCCTTTAGCTAAAAAACAGGATAGTGTTTCAGCATAGTTGCATATCCATGAATTACATGAGTAGTAATGTATTTAATGCTGGAAGAAGTCCATGGCTAAGGCAAGAAAACTACCTATTTCATAACTACCTTTCTCACATGTTTGTGATAGTCAGGATTACAAAATATTTGGTCTACCAAAGCTCGAAACTGTAACAATATGGTAAAGGGAATGCATTAAGTGCTAGACTCCAGACGAAGAAAGATGTAAACAGATTTTTTTTGTTGCTAAAATGGTATAAAAGGAATGAATAAACATCAATAGTGTGACTGTTTGTTTAAAAACTCTAGGAATGCTAGCGGAAACTGGATGAAAAAAAAGGAAGTGAAGGACCGAACAAATGGTAACAGTGTAGCAGTCTGTTTCGTTCTTTTGCTACATCTTTTATACCGATCGACTGCGAGGATGTGTCACCAGAATGAAAAAGGGATGAACGAAGTTTTTTGTGGTGAATTGTTTCTATCTTTTTTTTATGCATGTAAGCTAGATGGTAGCAGCACACTGAGACATTCTTATTGACAAAAAGAAAGTTTATGTGAGTATACGACATAACAATTTATAAAAAAGACAATCTAATGGTGAATTTGAGCAATATATACAAAAGACAATCTAACGGCAAATCTAAGCAATAAGAAAAACCTGTTTGGGGTATTAAAATTGCTTAAGAGCTCAGCTTTGTAATTTTCTTGTAGAGGGCTGGTATTGATGATCATCATATATAGCTGCAAAAAAAAGGCAAGCTATAAACATACCACGTATAGCTCTTTCTTGCTCAAGCAATCTAGAAATGCAGCCAAGATTAAGCAAGCACGCTGCACACCTATACACAGGAGACATTCTCATTGCCAAAAAGAAAGTTTACGCAAGAATATGACATGACGATCTATATATAAAGGACAATCTAATGGCGAATTTAAGCAATATATACAAAAGACAATCTAACAGAAAATATAAGCAATACGAAAACCATGTTTGGGCTACTAAAATTGCATCATATATATTAGCAATACGTAAAGAAACAGGATACTGAGTAGATGTCAAATTGTGCAAGAAGGGTAAAATATTTAACCAAGTGGATGAAAACCATAGATAGGAACATACGTCCTATGATTCTGTTGTATGGTTATGAATGCTTGCTTGTTAGTGACAAAGGAAAATACATAATCCATCCCAATAGATAAAATCTATTGTTATGTACTAAAAGGACATCACATGTGTTCAAATGGTGTAATAGGAAAGATAAAAAAAAAATCAAATTTCAAAATCAGCTTCGAAACTATTGCAGAAGATGATGGCTTTGGCTTTTATAGCCGCATGCTCAATGAAAATCTTTAAACATGTTATACACTCCAAATAATCTTTCACAAATCTATCTATTGCACTGCTGCCTCTAATAAACTCGAATCCTAAACATTATGAGCAAATCCCTAGGAAATTAAGCATATTACCGTGAGAGTTCCTGTGCACTCTTTGGATATGATCCAGTTCTAGATGTAGCCAAGTTTGCTATCAGTCATGCTAACTTGCACACACGCATCATCATACCGAGAAATTATCTCAACAACCTGTAAGCATTCAGCAAAAATCAAAACAGAGACCATCACAACGTCTATCTCAACACAAGGTGTAAAAGAACAAGATATATCAAGCTGGTAATACACAGAAACTGAACAATAAATAATGTAAACAACATGTAATCATTCCACATAAATCAAAATAGAGACCATCACAATGTCTATCTCAACACAAGGTATGAAAGAATAAGCTATATCAACTTGATAATACAAAAAAAATGAATGATTCATATCCTCTGTAAAATGAAAAGAAATGCTCAGGTAATTTTATAGCTAAGAAAGCATGACATAAGATGTTGGCCTCTATAGCCGCATGCTCATCGCAAATTAATAAGTGTTAAGAAGCAACCTCTTTTTTGTTCTTTGATTTATGACACACGATGCTATCTATCTATCGATATCATTCGAAAGGAAAATAAACATCGAGAACGACGTGAATTCTTTCCATGACATGCGTCCATTGATTCCTTTGTCAAAAAGCAACCCTTTTTCCTGTAAAGTACGCAAGACACGATCAAGCATTTAAGTTTAGATAATTTACCATGTTAGCTAAACAACAGGAGTGATTGGAATAAGCGAATAACTTTGGTAGAACATAAAAGAATCTAGCGATTGTAGTCGACAAGCTTATAATAAATTTGCGGTTTGTAGGTTGCTAACAGTTTGTAAGTATCAAAGCGGTAGATATTTCTATATTTCAGAGGATGTAGTAAATTAGGGATTAAGAGCTTCTACGAGCAAAGAGCATGTAATCTTACATGTCGGTTTTGACAACATAGCCTTACATGGTATTGTTCGTTCTCTGGGACAATCATATATAATCTTACATGTTATTATTGAGAACTATAACGCACTGAGATACATTTTAGAGTAACTAAAATCTATTTTAAAGCTTTTTTGTAGCAAACCGATTAGAGTCTTGCCTTCTGAGTCATGCGAAGGTCTTGGATAAAAAATTCTTCCATTGCTAGTGTTGACGTGAAATGACTTGGAACTTCTTGTGATGCAGTATTTGTTTTCTTTTAATGTCACAACATCAATATAAATGAGATCTCCATGTAACCTGAGGAAAAATTAGTGATTGTTAATTCAGAAAAAAAACGAAATAGCTGGCGACAACCTTATATATATTGGTATCAGTGTTAGTCCTAACACTATAACGTGCATGTGAAGAAAGTTAGATAGAATTGCAACATCAAAGCTCCATGAATAGCATTAATTTGGAGCATTCATAGCTTAGGACCATAAATATATGCAAAGCAATATAAGGCAGGATAGAAGGAAGAAGCTAAATAAAGATCTAGCATGGTTAGCCAAGCTTTAAATATTAAGAACATATGAATGCGGAAAAAAATTATCGAACCAAGGAAAGCTTAAGGTGATGGACATGGTCCGTACATATTTTAGGTACAAAAAGGTATAAAACTTTTTAATGCCTTAACATTTTTTGTAAAGCCTGGCATAGTTCACTAAAAAACCATCTGTGATCCAACAACACTTCATAGTAATGAAAATTGTGCTATGGTGCGTTTGCCCAATGTCTGTTCAGTAACTTTGTGGTCGTCCCATTACAAATGTAACACTCTTGTTAGTGGCAGTTAATAATACTTTTTTTGAACCAATATAAGATATGGCATTAATAAAAGATATTGGCTAGGAATTTGAAGACAACATCAATTTAGCCACTATTTGCTTAATTATATTGACAAAGTAGATGTGTTATGCACAATGTATATCCAAAAGGAAATATGACAAACAAACCTAATCAATAAGATAATCACATCGGGATCTAAAAATTGCTTAGTAGTTCGGGTTCTTAACCATCTCCAATGAATGGATGCTAGCGATGATATCTCGTAACCTTAGAAATTTCATTGTAGTCCTCTAACCGATGGGTGCTATGATGAGTGGTTTAATGATTTCGGGTATTTGGGCGCCTTCATATGCAGCAAGTGACGTCGCTAGCTTAGTAATGATAGAAGGGTTGCTTTGTTGTATAAGAGATGTATCTTCTGCGCTGGATGGATGCGTGAAGGAAGGACTTGTTTAGAAAAGCGAAGAGTGCAGCTATCCACCCAAAACAATATCAATTATCTGAACATGAAGCGATGGTTCTTCTTGTAGGAGACTCTTATCGAGGTTGAGGCTAGGCCTGTTTGTCCTGTGGAAGATGGTAATATGACAATGAGGTTATACACAGATGTTTAGCAAGAGTGAGAATATATATATTTTGGCGGAGTTCTTACAAAGATGGCAACTGCAGTTTCTTCTTCACCATTCATTTCCATATTATGTACGTAAATTTTTGCTGCATATCCATTTCACATATCCAACCTGAATTTGTAACCACTATAAATGAAATGCAGATAATTACTTGACATATGTGCTGAAGATCTGTAAAAGATGTTCTGTATGAACATCTAGTATGATTCAAGATGTGTACCAACCTAGCGTCACATAGGAAGACTTAGGTACCACCCAAGAAAAATTACTCTCATGCAAGCACAGATCAAAGTATCCAAAGGAAAAGCTAATAATAGACTCTCAAGCAAGCATAGATCTAAGTATCCAACTCACTCTACCCATCTCTTCGTGGCCGAGGAGGCGGCACGCCTCCGCCCGCCCTCTCGCTGCTGACCTCACTGGCTCGGGAGAAGCAGCCCCTCCTCTCGATAGAAGTTCCCTAGTGGTAAGGCAAAGCTAATAATAGAAGCGATAGTTTGCGGCTACTGGGGAGGAAGACGGAGCGAGCACCGACGGCCTGGTAGGGCGAGGGGATGAGCACGGCGCAGAGACCGTATTGGGAGGGAAGCGAGGGGTGGTGCCGAGGCGGCGACTAGGAAGGACGACGGAGCGAGCGGTGACAGTTGGGGAGTGGAATCGAGCAATCGGGAGGGAAGGTAGGGGCGGCGCCGAGGCGATGACTGAGGGAGGGACCTGGAGGGGCAAGGACCACGGGGAGGAGAGCAGATCCAGGGAGAAGGGAGGGGCGGCTTGGAGGCGGCGACTGGGAAGGACGACGAGGAAGCGGCAATGCATTTACTGAGCGCGCGGCGGCGAGCAGAATAGAAGGCGGCGAGGCGGCGACTGAGGGAGGGACCTGGAGGGGCAAGGACCATGGGGAGGAGAGCGGAGAGTATATCCGGAGGGAGGGGCGGCGTGGAGGTGGCGACTAGGAAGGACACGGCCTGGAGGGGCAAGGACCGCGGGGAGGAGAGCGGAGAGCAGATCCGGAGGGAGAGGCGGCGTGGAGGTGGTGACTGGGAAGGACACGGAGCGAGCAGCGATGGCTGGGAGGGGAATCAAGAGCAGCGGGGCTGGTGAAAAGGGGGGATGGAGATAAGCGAGAAGCAAGAAGCGAGAAGCGAGAGGAAGACTCGCGAAGAAGACGCACTGGCGAGGCGACGTAGGCTCGCGTGCGTGGGTCAAGCGCAGGCGTCCATTCGGACCAAGTGCAGGAGGTCACTCATCTCGCATGCCACCCTGTTCGTCTGCTGCGCATCCGATGGGTGACATCTATCGGGGTGACGTGGGTAGCGCCGCTGGAGGACCTTTCCTTCAGGAATTAACTTTAGTAATATACTTACCAATTTATATAAGCATGAATTTAATCTTCCTATCGACAAGTTGCGACCATCGTCGAAACTGCGTTGGAACAGAGCTAGCTCATAAAAGTTCAATCACACCTTGCGTCATTCCTGAACAGTCAGGTCATAAATCTAGATGGGAGTTTCCATAGTGTAGATTGAACTTGATTGGGATAGATTGAACTTAATGGTACATGTGTGTAAATGTACATTAATGGTTAATTTTAGTTAATTGATTTGTGAATTGAATGTGCATGTTTTTGAAATGAATGCAAATTTGATGTGCTTCTGAAATGAATGCGAATTGGATGTGCTTGTTTCAAAGGGCATGGCTAGCATTTCCTGAGGCTAGCCAATAAACAGAAATAGATTTAGCAATGCAAAAGAATATCACAGACAGTTTGTAGATGAAACCGTCTGTGATAGTCGACTATCATAGATGGTTTCATCTACAAACCGTCTGTGATAGTCGACTATCACAGACGGTTTTGAGTTAATAACTGTCTATGATATTATGTATTACAGACGGTTCGAAAACCGTATGTGATGACCTCATGTCATTACTGACCCATAAACTCGGACGGCTCACGAAACCGTCTGTGATAGTGTTTTTGAACCGTCTATGAAGGCCTTTTCTATAGTAGTGTGTGCAACAACATACTCAGTCTCGGGCAGTTGGCAGAAGAAGGGTGCATGGTGGATGTCGGGACCCAAAAATGCAATTCTGGACCCTCTGTGTATACTGCACTAGTTCAGGATCACGCTAGTGCACACAGTGGAAACATTAGTGAAATATCATTTCCATATACAAAGATGACTAATAAATAGGCAAATAACAATAAATATCAGAGAAAAAACCTTAAGGTCAAAGCTTACAATTAATGTCTCAAAAGGCGAATAGCTCAATTAAGCTGCAGCGGAATGTAACGGAATAACTTCAGTGAAGCTCATCCATATGCCTACAGGCAATCGACTGGGGTAGCACGACCTAGTTCTCCACGATCCTTGAAGTAGACCTTGTTGACTGATGATTCCTCCACTTCTATTGATTGATTATAGCAAGAATGAGTACACAACCGTACTCACAAGTCATACCACAGAATGTCATGTATAGATAATGGCTTATTCCAAAGGAATGGCTTCTGTGGTTATTTTGTAGAAATGCAATACTTGCAATTTGAATATGAATAATAGATTGAAAGCATAATTCAAAACAAATAGACAATAATAATTTATCAGTTGTTTTCACAAAGACACATAGCCTGAACAATTTATTCACGCAGCCATATGACTTAAATCACATAGATGTCCCTTCCCAGCTGTTTTTATGAAAATTTACCCCTCGTGTGAAATCCCCGAGCATGTCCATGACCGCGGACGCAACTATTCGAAGAGATTTGATTTAACACTCTGCAGAGTTTCTACGCTTTACCCACAAGATACAATTAACTCATCATGTCTGTCATGACTCGCCATACAGAAGTATGTGATTGAGCAATCGTAACAAAACCTTTCAGAAACTTCATCTCAAGCATTGATACTCCTAGTGTGCTTAACCGTCATACCAAACTATACACAATTATTGGTACGACACATACTGTTGGACAGGGAAGCGGCGAACCATCCCGTGATGTAACTACTTGGTAGCACACCTCCACCCATGCAACACTGCCTAACCTACTACCTGAGTAACAATGTCAAGAATCCTTAACATACTAAGTTAGGCATGTGGTCGTACAGTAAGGCTTAATTCAATGGCGCACAAAGTTAAGTCCTTAATTGACTAAGGAAAGACTTCCAATTTCTAGCTGCAAATCCTTATGAACACAGCTTATTATTCCCATGCACACAGCTCCACCCAAAGTAGCACACAATACCACTTGCCTTCGTCTAAATCCTTTCCCACCCTGTTGGTTAAGTGCAACACATACCATTAACGAGTAATAGCACATAGTACACACAATATTATCACTTAGTTCCATAATCACTTAGTCAAGTTTATAATTGCAACTCACATGAAATGATCACTTGTGGCATGGCTAAGCAGACTAATCGTATCTAACCAACCCACGTTGGTGCTACGATAATACCAACTAATTAAACCAATCTAGGGTGACAAAAGATTATGACATAACAATAGACAAGTGTGGATATAACAAATTGGATAATAACTACACCCAAAAGTATTTAAATAAATACTTAAAGTAAATTCAATAATTTGAATCAATATAACTTTTGAAAACTAGGTTCAACATGATCAAAGGTATAACTTGCCTTGCTGTAGCAATGATGATCTTATTTTATCTTCAATCTTCTACTTCCTTGATCTTCAGCTCCTTCGGATGGTTCCGGGACTTCAACATCCAACGAGAAAGAAAGCACAAAACAAACAAAATTCAAAAAGACAAATCAAATAAACTCTAAATCCAAATTGAATGGTACTGGAAGGTAGGTAATGAATTTAAATGAATTTAGAAACTTGAATGGGTTCAATCAGAATTCGGATGAAGAAGATATTGTCACATCCCCAAATTAATAAAGAGAATTATTATGCATCTCTTAAGCATGCATCATTGTTTTCAAGCATTGGCATTATATTGCACTTGGAAAATCTGTGATAAGAGTAAAACCTATACCTTAAAACCTAATTGCAAACAAAGGCAGAAACCAAACATTATGTTAATCACTTGGAAATAATTTATTCAAATACTAGAACTAGTATAATGAATTAAAATAATTTTTCCCAAATTTTTGGGACTGGATTAAACCTTAATAAAATTCAAACACAACTTAATGACTTACATTAAGTTTGAATTTAAATTATACACATTATATCATGAACAGTGGGGTTTAATAATTTTTATGGATACTAGACCTTCCCAGGAACCCCTGTGATTTATTTCACAATTTTAGGAAATTTATTTCTATTTTTAACACCTTGGTCAAAGTGGAGAAACCAATTTAAATCTCAGTCAAACTCTAAACCCAACCAGCCGCACTATTCATCGGGCTCGAGTCCGACTCGGTGAACCGGCTCAGCCCAACCGCCTAAATGCACCATCAAATGCGGGCCATCAGATCTTAGTTCCACGGTCCGGATCTCACCACCACTTCGGTAATCCGAAGCTCACATCAAGTTTGAGCCGTCCGATTAGAAATCAACGGCCCAAATCGCGTACCACTTCGAACGATCTGAGCGCCCCTCGTCTAATCCTAGCCGTCCAGATTAGATCCAGTGGTCCACGCCAACCCACTTACCTGGACTCGTGCGCGCGCCATTGAGTCACTGGCAATGTGGGCCCCCACTGTTAGCTTCGTCCCTGACCTCGCGCAGGAGCTCCACGCCACGCGGCCAAGTGACTCCGACGCGCACAGAACGGCCACTTCGACGCCGTCAATCCACCACTGCCATTGACCACTCCTGGAACTTCCCCATCTAACGTCGCCTCCACTCCGTCATCTCCCTCGGGATAATACCCCCCTTGACACCCCGTTCTTCCTCACTTTTCCTTTCAGTGGCTGAGGAAAGGGAAGCTCTCCCGCCGGCATCACTTGGGTAAGCTTCCTCCACGTGGTTGCCCTCGACTCCTTGCTCTGTACCTTCTCCATTTTGCCTAACCTCAGCTCCTTCGGTTGCTTGTAGCTCTTAGACCACAGAGGTGCCATTGGAAGCCCTAGAGCGTGCACCCGAAGACCTCCCCGTGTCAACCATTGTCTCCAAGAGGTATTATCCTCAACTGAGCGTGTCACTTTGTGCCGTAGGACATCCTTAAGCTTTCCCCTCAACTAATTTGTCTAATGCACGACAGGTTTTCGTTGAATTGAAGAAATCGCGCTTTCGGCCTTAGGACCAACCCTTCGACTCCTACTTGGTTCCGGTAAGCCGTAGTTCAATTCCTTGGTCCCTTAGCATCCTCATAGGGTCTTTAATCCTTTTCGATCACTCACTCTCTATTATTTAGCTCAGAGACTCCTCTCCTCGTTGGAGCTCGTCGCTGTTATCTTCTTCTCCGGTGCCGACGCAGCTCCAGCCACTCCAGCCTTCCCTGAGCACCCTCCTCTACTCAGGTAGCTCCCATTTATCCCCTAAACGCCTTGGCACTCGCTGAATGACCGCTGCGGAGCTTTACTTATTGCATGCTCGTTTGCCGTATTGGTCGCCGCCGCTCAACGCCGGCTAGCCGCCGGTACGGGCCACCATTTGTGTCGCCACCACCACCCTTGGGTGCGCAGCACTAATGCGGAGCTATCGCGGGCCTTGGCCGGCTCCGCCATGGCACGTAGCACCGACGAGCTGCCGGGCAACCGCGCCGGGCGCGTTGTCGTACGCCAGCAGCTACTGTAGCTGTCCGTTTACGGCAAATGACCGTCATTAATGCTAATGATTGAGTTTAGTTTTAAACGTTGTCTTAGCCGTCATAATGTGTCACTGTCATGTGGGGCCGCGCACAGAAAACAAAAACATTAAGTGAAGGGAATGGAGAGACTGACCAGTGGGCCCAAGGCTTTAAGCCCGTGCACCGTGTCACTGACGGCGGGACCCACATGTCAGGACGGGGTTTAAATTCTGAAGTTATTTTGGAAAGCTCACTGTTCACCGGGCCCGCTAGTCAGCGCCGGTGGCTAGCGCTACGCTCGGTGAGAAAAGTAATAAATGAGTTAGAAAATCCAAAAATGAATTATGTGCACACTATAAAATATGCATAACTTTAAAAATTCATAACAAATTCATCTTAACTCCAAAATAGGTGAAACCACTTCTGGTAATTTTCATTTTTAATGAACTTCATATTAAAATTTGTTTCAAACTTGTACCTGTAGCAGAGAGTATTTGTGAGGACCCCGGGTTATCTCCATAAGACCGAGACTAAGCATGGTCTTAAGGACATAACTCTAAGGCCTCAAGTAAATGGATTCCGACTTAACTCAATCTTAGTGAAAAACTTGACTACAAACTAGAGCCCCGACGATCATGCGCGCTACTCACCTGTGAGCACTACATGATTGTCGGTTCTCCAACAAGTCAAGCACTACACTTAGTGAGTTAAATAGGAAGCCACGAACAGCTAGTATGCAATCATATCGGCTCCCAAGATCAACGACCAATATGCTCATACTCTCATACAACGTTGATCACATCCATACAACAACATACATAGATAGTTCAAAAGACATACAACGTAATAGTTAAAGTTTACATCTATTACAAACGGCCGACCGGCCAAATTCAAATAAGAGTATTAAGTAGCAATGGAAGCAAGTAAATAAACCAAAATATCCAGCATGGTATGCCCCATAACCCATCGGCAACCGACTGGGAGTTAAATGATAGCACTACTCGTTAGCGTTGCCAAAATCGGCGCTAACAAGCTCAACGGGCTCGTACACTTCGTCACCTAAAATTGTAGCAACCGGGTTGAGTACAAAGGTACTCGCAAGTCTTGCACAAATAAAAATTAGTTATACTAGAGGTTGTTCCAAAGGATGGCTCATATTGGCTTAGTTTTACAAAAGAGACGCAACAACTTACAACCTACACATACTAGTTTTTCAAGCGCCATTTCAAAATCAGATTTGAAGTAGAAGTAAAGCATGTGAATAAGTAGTAAATTGAATAGTAAATAAATCATCCAAATAACAAAGTGGCTGTCCACTTTGATACAACAACAAACATGAACATCCCATTCATGACGATACCAAGTTATAACCACAATTTTAATTCCAAGTCTAACAATAGCAACCATGTAACTCAAGTGGTCGTCCATAACCGTGGACACGGCTATTCGAATAGATTTATACCCTGCAGGGGTGTACTACTTTACCCACACGACTTGATTAGCCCGTAAGCCTCCGGATGCCTCCTAATATAGCATACTTCCTATGGTATCTTTGGTCAGATAAACCAAGACTTAGTATTTTTCAGCAAGTTGATACCATTGAGTTGACTCACCCATACGCAACGTAACCCCGTTTAAGTGTAGGCTACCCACCTACACTAAACGGGCACGTAAGTTGTGCCGAAAATGCCAACCCAATTAATAAAGCTTAAAGAGGGTTCACCCTCACAATAAAGAATTGCAATCGGCACCCTTATGGAACATATATGCGATGGAACACATATACGCCCTCACACCACCAGTCATCAACTCAACAATACCAACCCCTTACTTAACCAAGCAGTGCCCATACACCGCGTGTGATAGCACGAGTTTTACTTGAATCAAAGATGTTACCAAAGTTCGGTCCTTAATTGAACAGACAAGTCAACCACTTACCCGAATCTCGTGCACGAAGGCACCATCACTAACCATCACTTTTCCAGACCAAACGCTCGTTTAAAATGAAAAAATTTAACTCATAAAATAGATACGAAGATCTGAACCCACAGTATATAAAGGAAGTTGTTTGTATCCCATAATTGTCGGGTTATTCCCGACAATCGACTACCGGTTCTAGACTTGCATGGCTAAGCAAACCCGAACAATATATTTCAACCATTCTAACTTAAGCATGTGGTGCTGGAGTAATTCAAGGATAACCTCAATGAATTAGGAGATAACTAATCTACACATCACAAAAATAGCGACATTATCAAAATAGCATGCAAGCAATTATCATTGCACTAACTTAACAAAACTGGAATCAGATATGATGCAAAAGAAAGTTCAAATGATGCTTGCCTTGCTGGTAACTCAGTTGCTCTTCTTCAGTAGCGTATAAGTCAATATCGATAGGCTCGGTATCTAAATAAATATAATATCGAATAAGCATCGAGAAATACTCAAAAATTAAAAATGCTCAAAAATGCATGATTTTTGTACAGTATCTAAACCATGATTTTAGATGAATTTAGGTGAAAGAATTACTCCATTTGGATTTAGTATGCAAAAGTTATTAAGGTTTGAATTTCAGATTTCAAACATATTCTCATTGAGCAATTTAATTATTTGGCCAAAATTTGTAGAGCAGTGGAGGGTATAAGGATTATAAGGATAAATAGGGAATATTATTACAAGGCCAGAATAGTTGAGTTTACCCCATTTGCAATTTTTATGAATTAGTTATCCATTTTAAAGTTATCACCTTTTTCTATTGTAAAAATAATAGGTTTATGGATCATTTTCCATAATAATACTCTCTGCTACAGAGACATGTTTGAAATAAATTTTAATATAAAGTTCATCAAAAATGAAAATTACCAGAAGTGGTTTCATCCATTTTGGAGTTAATATGAATTAGTTATGTATTTTTAAAGTTCTTCATATTTTTTCGATTGTGCAAATTAATCGTTAAAGGATTTTATAAGGCATTTAACCTTTTCTTACCGGCGTGTGCTAGCCATCGCCATCGACAGTGGGCTGCCGCCATGCCGCCCATGCATGATATGTGCTTGTAGCGTGAATCTAAGGCCAGGCTTGTGAGCCGTTGGATCAAGATCCAACGGTCCACAGCCGAGGCGCCTTCGGAGCGGTCCGAACGGCCCATTGGAGCAAAGCCATCGATTTTACATCCAACGATCCAAAACAACCCTAGTTATATGCAGCTGTTTTACACGAAACGATAAGGTTTAAAATTTGGGCCCACATGTAAGCGAGTGTATTAGTGCGTTTAAGACACTGTTTAAATGCTAATGATTATCATTAACTCCTAATCATTATGCTACAGTGCGTGCCCAAATACGAAAACAGAATTTTGTCACCGCACGTTTCACTGGTGGCCCGCCGGCGCTGTGCGCCACGGCGACGTGAACCGATGGCATGCTTAGGTGCGCAATAGTATTGCGCACCCAGTGGTGGCATTCTAAACGGTGGTGCGGCTCTGTATCGGCGACTAGCTGGTGTTGAGCGGCGGCGCTCAATACGGCAAATACGAAAACAACAAGGTGAAGCTCCACAGCATCATTCAAGCGGGTGCCAGGGTGCTAGGGACTAAAAGAAAGCTACCTGAGCAGAGGAGGGTGCTCGGGGAAGCTTGGAGTAGCTGGAGCTGCGTCGGCACCGGAGAAGAAGGCGGCGACGTCACAGCACAAGCGGAGAGCTCAACCTGGTGAACCAGAGGGCAAATGAGTGGTCGTGACATGCTAAGGACCAAACAAGGATGCTAAGAGAGCGATGAATCGGAGAATGGCTTACCGAAGCCAAGTGGGAGATGAAGGGTTGGTCTTTAGGCCGAAAGCACGATTTCTCCAAATCAAAGAAAACCTGTCGTGCATTACACAAATTAGTTGAGGGGAAATTAACCTTAGGTACAAGGGCACCTGGTGACGCGCAAGGTTTAGGATAATACCCCCCGGACACGGAGAAACCACGGAGGTGTCCTGCGGAGCGCGCTCTGAAACAAGCCGAGAGCTCGAAGATGAACTGAGCTCTACAAACGACGACAAGGGCTCAGCTTAGCAAAAATGGAGAGTTCAAAGAACGAGGAGTCGAGGGCAACTACCCGGTGGGAGCTTACCCTAGAGACACGCACGGGAGAGCTTCCTCCTCCTCAGCCGAAAAGTGGAGAAGTGAGGAAGAACGGGCGGTCGAGGGGGTGTTATCCCCAGGGAGATGACGGAGTGGAGGCGGTGTCAAATGGAGAAGCGCCAGGAGTGGCCAACGGATGTGGTGCGGTCACGGCGATGACGGCGTGCGGCAGAGCGGGCCGGGCGCGTGGCGAGCGAAATCTGAGTGCTGCAGCGGGAGGTTGACGACAGCACCGACAGGTGGGACCGGCGTGGCAGCGACTCAGCGCGCGCGCGTGTCCGCCCGAGTAAGTGGGTTGGCGCGGGCTGTTGGATCCGATTTGGATGGCTAAGATTGAGAGGAGAAGTTCAGACCGGCCCAAGGGGTGCGCGTTCTAGACCATTGGATCACGAACGGAGGGTTCAGATTTGATGAGAGCTTCGGACCAAATTGAACAGCGGTGAAATCTGGACCGTTGAATTTAGATCTGACGCCTGCATGTGATGGTGCATCTAGGCAGTTGGACCGAGCCGGCTCGCAGCGTTAGACTTGAGCTCGATGAATAGTACTTGATCTGTTGGGTTTAGGGTTTGACTAGGATTTAAATTGTTTTCTCCACTTTGACCATGGTGCTAAAAATAGAAATAAATTTCCTAAAATTGTGAAATAAAACACAGGGGTTCCTGGGAAGGTCGAGTGCCCATAAAAATTATTGAACACTACTGTTCATGATATAATGTGTATATAATAAATTCAATCTTAGTGTATGTCATTAAATGATGTTTGAATTTTCTCAAGGTTTAAACCAGTCCCAAAAATTTGGGAAAAATTATAATAATTCATTATAATTACTATAGTATTTTAATA
This sequence comes from Phyllostachys edulis, assembly GCA_036346405.1. Classification (NCBI taxonomy): domain Eukaryota; kingdom Viridiplantae; phylum Streptophyta; class Magnoliopsida; order Poales; family Poaceae; genus Phyllostachys; species Phyllostachys edulis. The sequence goes on from CM070564.1 coordinate 6,490,838, forward strand.
AATTATTTCCAGGGGATGTTCATAAGGTTTTGTTCCTATTTTCTTTTGGAGTTGAATTACAAAGTGTAGGTTTAACACTTGTTTAAGATGTTCCTAGTGCAATAAATTATGCAAAAGTTTGAAAAAAAATGATGCATGCTCATGAGATGCATAATAATTCTCTTTATTAACTTGAGGATGTGACAGTATTGTTTTGGAGAATGATCCATTAACACTATTATTTTTACAAAAGGAAATGTTGATAACTTTAGAAATTCATAACTAAATCATGAAAATTCCAAATGAGGCAAACTCAACTGTTTTAGTCTTGTGTTAATATTCTATACTTATCCATATAATCGTTTGTCCCACTACTGTTCTACAAATTTTGCTCAAATAATTAATTTCAATGAACAGTAACCGGTGAGAATTAAATTGGATTTTCTAGCAAACTGAAATTCAAACCACCATAACTCTCACATACTAAATCCAAATGGAGTAATTCTTTCACCTAAATTCATCCAAAATCATGATTTACCTACTGTAGAAAAATCATGCATTTATGAGCATTTTGAATTTTTAGGTATTTCTCGGTGTTTATTCGATATTGTATTTATATAGATTATGAGCCTATCAATATTGACCTATACGCTACTGAGGGAGAGCAGCTAAGCTACCAGCAAGGCAAGCATCATTTAAAATTTCTTTTTTTGCATCATAATTGATCCCAGTTTTGTTAAGTTAGTGCAATGATAATTGCTTGCATGCTATTTTGTTAATGTCGCTATTTTGTGATGTGTAGAATAGCTATATCCCACTCTTTGAGGTTTATCTTGAATCATGAATAACTCCAATACCACATGCTTAAGATAGGATTGTGTGAATTACATAATGTTCGGGCTTGCTTAGCCATGCAAGTCTAAAACCAGTAGTTGATTGTCAGGAATAACCCGACAATTATGGGATACACACAATTTTCAATATATAATTTTGTTTCAGATCTTCATATCTATTTTATGAGTTAAATTTTGTCAATTTAAATGAACTTTTGGTATGGACAAGTGATGGTTAGTGATGGTGTCTTTGTACACGAGATTGGATAAGTGATGGGCTTGTCTGGACAATTAAGGACCAAACTTTGGGTACCTGCGGTTCAAGCAAAACTCATGCTATCACACGCGGTGTATGGGCACTGCTTGGTTAAGTAAGGGATTGGTGTTGTTAAGTTGATGACTGGTGGTGTGAGGACGTATATGTGTTCCATCGCATATATGCTTCGTAGGGTGCCGATCGCAATTCTATAATGTGCGGGTGAGCACTATTTAAACTTATTTATTGGGTCGGTATGCCCGGCACAACTTGCGTGCCCATTTAGCTAGTAGGTGGGTAGCCTACACTTAAGTGGGATTACGTCGCGCATGGGCAACTCAACTTAATGATATCAACTTGCTGAAAAATACTAAGTCTTGGTTTACCCGGCCGGCATACCATAGGAAGTATGCTATTTTCGGAGGCATCTGGAGGCTTACGGGCTAATCAAGTCATGTGGGTAAAGTAGTGCACCCCTGCAGGGTATAAATCTATTTGAATAAACGTGTCCACGGTTATGGACGATCGCTTGAGTTTGTGGCTGCTTATTGTTAGACTTGGAATTAAAATTGTGGTTATAACTTGGTAATTGTCATGAATGGGATATTCATGCTTGTTGTTGTATCAAAGTGGACAGCCACTTTGGTATTTGTATGATTTATTTGTTATTCAATTTACTACTTATTCACATGCTTTACTTCTACTTCAAATCTGATTTTGAAATGGCACTTGAAAAACTAGTATGTGTAGGTTGTAAAGTGTTGCGTCTCTTTTGCAAAACTAAGCCAATATGAGCCATCCTTTGGAACAACCTCTAGCATAACTAATTTTTATTTGTGTAAGACTTGCGAGTACATTTGTACTCAACCCAGTTGCTACAATTTCAGGTGAGGAAGGATATAAGCCCATTGAGCTTGTTAGCGTCGATTTAGGCGACGCTGACGAGTAGTGCTATCTTTTTAACTCCCAGTCGGTTGCCTTTGGGATATGGGCATACCACTGCTGGTCTTTTGGTTTATTTACTTACTTCTGCTACTACTTATCACTCTTATTTGAATTTTGCCGGTCGGCCGTTTGTAATAGTTGTAGACTTTAACTATTATGTTGTACGTCTTTTGAACTATTAATGTATGACTGTTGTATGGATGTGATCAACGTTGTATGAGAGTATGAGCATATTGGTCGCTGATCTTGGGAGCCAATATGATTGCATACTCACTGTTAGTGGCTTCCTATTTAACTCACTAAGTGTAGTGCTTGACTTGTTGGAGAACTGACAATCATGTAGTGCTTGCAAGGGAGCAGCGTGCATGATCGTCGGGGCTCTAGTTTTAGTTAAGCCTCTCACTTAGATCGAGTTAAGTTGGAATCCATTTACTGGAGGTCCAGAGTTATGTCCTTAAGACCATGCTTAGTCTCGGTCTTACAGAGATAACCCGGGGTCCCCACAGATATGGCTCTCGGAAGATTGGAATTCACATGAAATGACAATTGGGGTATACAGAATATTCTCAGAATATTCTATTATGAAAATATTAGAAAATGGCTGAGTGTATGGCATGTGGGACAGACAGGTATTGATGAATTTCTAGAATTAAAATAATTCCAAAAATAAGGTAGAGAGAGCGACATGTGGCACCAATAAGATAAAAGGATTTTTCAAGAATTAAGTTAATTCCTGAAAATAGGATTAGGGGTTGACATGTGGGGCACTAGTCTATGGACCAGGTCCACAGAGATATGTTAGTCCACGGTGGACCAAGCTCATGCACTAGGGTTGACTAGGAGTTGACTGACATGTAGGACCCGCATGTCAGAGAGAGCTAATCTAGGGTTTTAATTGGGAGGATGACAGGTAGGACCCACTAGATAATTGAATTCCAGAAATTAAATTAATTTCCAAAAAGGACAAAGAGGATGACATGTGGGCTATTGGTCCATAGACCAAGTCCACGATCTAGGGTTTATGGTGCACGGTGGATTAGGTTCCTAGAACAGTGCAATGACAAGCGTGGTCTAGATGTCATAGAGTAGGTTCACATGAACCATGTCCATACAGCTTTGGTTTAGGGTTTGGAAGGGTGGCACTTACGTGGCAGTGAGGTGGTGACCACATGGCGTGCACGTGGCTGGGTGATGTGGCAGCGGATGACATGGGGCCGATGGGGAAAAACAGGCGCACAAAACCGGCGCATGGTCATGGTGGCTCGCCGGCATGGGGATCTCCGGTGTGGCCAGCGGTGGCAGAGCTCCAGTGAGCTCGACGACCAGCGGCGGGGTTGAATGCGGCGCCTGCGAGGTCAGCCAAGGCGAGAGCGGCTCGGCAAGGGCATGAGGCGATGGAGGAATCCGAGGTGGAGGTGCATCGGTTGAAGAGGGACGGTGCTTTGGTGGTGGCTCGACGATGGCGGGCACGGTCGTAGGACGTGGGCGGCATGGGAACCTCGGATGCGGTGTCGGTGAGGGTGGAGAGGCACCAGATGGCGGTGGCCAGGAGCTCCGAAACGATGTCAATGGCGGCGGTGGCTCGGCTTCAACCCGGCGAGCTCGCGCGGCACGACGGCGGCATCTCCGGTGGCGGCTTCAAGGGCATCGGAGGCGGTGCGACGAGGGGAGCGCGGATCGAGAGGCGATGCTATTTATAGCACCTTGGGAGGCGTGCGGCTCATGGACTCCAAGACGACGGCGGTGGAAACCACAACGTGCACGCGCATAGCGGCGGCGGCGGCGGTTGCAAGTGGGCCCAGGTGAAACCCTAGAGTTTGAGCAGCGCTGGCCGGGCTGAGCAATGCGGCGTCGTCGGGCCGAGTCGATGGCTTGGCCCGCTTGGGCTTCGATAGTGTCGAAATGGGCCTGGTGGCGTGGGCCGGAGGAGAGAGGAAATGGCTATGGTGGAGACAAATGTAAATGGGCCAAACCGAATTCAGCCCAAGATGATTTTCGGAATTAGGAATGACTTAGGAATTAAATAAGAGCTGAAAAACCAAATGAGGTCGAATAAATTGCAAATAAATTGAGAAAAATCCAAGCAAATACACAAAAATTCCTTGGAACACAATTAAATATTTTTAATGTAGGAAATTCCCAATTAAGCTTTATTAATTCAAATAAAATTGGTGAAATTTTCCAGGGACCTAAACTACTCAAAAGATTTTTGAAAAGCCAAAGTTTAGGATGTTATAAACCTCCCTCCCTTAAAGGAATCTTGTCCCCGAGATTCAGGCTGGCTATAGACTAGGTTAAAGAACGCAGCCTTTGAGTTCTCTTTTGGCTTTCAGACTGCTTTGACTTTAACAGAACTGCTCTTCTGAACACTTACGGGACAAACGCCTTGCTTCTTGCTGAACTTCTTGCTTCAACAAAAACTTAACAAACTGGCTCTTAGTAGGAAAGGCATCTTGAAACTCGATTGCTTCTGACGGGCTGCTTGATCGGTGCTTGAAGATGCTTCTAGAGTTGAGGAAATTCTGCTACTGACTGGCAACTCGGGTTGACAACTCTTCTTCTGAGCTTCAAAATTTGAAATGACTGACACACCTCTGTCACCTCAGTCGTACAATCCTTAACACAGATCTTCAACAGGTATTCTGAAGATAGACATGATTGCGAGTGTGATAATCTGCATAGTTTGCGTAGCTTTTCTACTTGAACTAAGCTACTTACAATCCCTTTAGGATTAAAGATACTTGGTCTTCTGCTTCGTGATTAATAGAAAAATTCACATACTTTGTGATCTGATCTGCCCTTCGCTGAGTGATGACTTATGATCAACCACTGCAATTTTCAGATGGTGACAACTATGAACTGGCCGACAACTGGTGTTGTAGGGGAACTCTACACACAACACTTGCTCGACCTGGTACTTTGGGTTAAGGCACAACTCTTTTTTTCTCTGTCTACCGGTTCGGGGCGATACACAGTACTGAACTGAAATAAGCATCCAAGGCTTCATACACACTCTATTGCTAACACGAGGTAATCTAGGATCCTCGGTCTAACACTAACTTCTCTGACACGTCGTGCAAACTGATCATCTCTGTTGATCTGACACTATACCCATTTCGGTGAATACCATCTCTATCGTATACAACCTTTGTCGTATACCACTCTGGTAGACGGTCTCCAAACTCGATGATATTAATAGGAATGAAACAACAGATTTCTTTGACAAAATTGTCTGGTCAAGCCTGATTTTCCAACATCAGTTTGAACTCTGGAGTTCAACAGATATCCTTCTGTACTGACTTAAGACTCACTTCTGGATTTCACAAGTAACTTTAGCTGACTGGACAACAGATTCTTGTGGTAGTTCCTCTGATTCAAAGCATCTGCCACAATACTGGTCTATCCTAAGGGGATGGATTTCAACCTCATGTTTCTCAATCCAATAAAACCATCTTTGTTGCTCCATGATAGCAAACTTTGAAATACGACTAGGACAATTCACTGCTTGAAACTTCAGTTATTAGGAAGCGTTGGCGAAACTTCTTAACACACTGACTCTTGGATGTTCTGTAATAAAAGCTATCAATGTTCTTTCTGGTATCTCGCAATACGAACACTGGAGCAGTGATTGATCTCTTCTTAAATTCTCACCGACTCAGTTCACTTCTGGCGATCTAGGCGAACTTATCCTTTTACAAAGATGAGGGGTCTTGGCTATCTTAAAATGACTGCTTTACTGATCTTCAGCTGACACTATCTTGTTCATAGATGATCCTAGGGAAAACTAAAATTCTTACTCAAAACTCAAACAAGCTGATTCTGAAGTCCTGAAGATTACCTCCTAGATAAACTTAAATTCTCGCACATCCTGGTGCTAACAATTTATAATAACAACTCACACTAGCACATGACAAATTGAAGAACTTGATTTGACACTGCATATATCTTAGGGAATCCTTTGATCTGCTATATCATTTCTGCAAACTCTATTAACAAATTTTGTCATAGTTCACCTTTGACGTAATTTCTTCTAACATTGGCTGATCCTGGGTGCCAAGTCAAAGACAAACTTGACTTCTAATACAGTTGCGTACTGTATAGATCATTTGCAATGACAATTGTATATTCTCCTGCGGATATGGACATTATCCAATGGTTAGATTCTTCAACCATTTATGGTTATCTCACTGCTATGCAAAATGATGAGCTGGATTTCATAATCACATTCCATGGTTACGGCTCTACGGCCTTCAAACAACATGACTCAAAGTTTGATTACTCGACTTGCAAAGGCATATGCTTAAAGAGGTATCCAATGACTTAATACCCAACAATTCTTTTGCTTCACACTGGCATACAAAGATGTCCACCTTTGTGCTCTTAAGAAAAGAAAGGTTACATTAATTCTCTGACTTTGATTGCTACTAACAGAGGCATGACACTGCATAATCTGGTATCACCAATCTAGGCTTTCTTGGTAACATCATCGCACAAACGTCTCTTCTTTCATTTCTTTGTTGGACACATGGATCTTGCTACGTTACCACTTGCTCTGGGAGTTACCATCTTGACTGACACAACTTCTGGCATTCTTGCATCTGGAGTGAGTAACTGGTTCCTCTGAGGACATTGGCTAATGTAGTGACCTTCTTTACGACAATTGTAACAGACACGTGGCGAATATCGTGATTTTTCTGACCCGACTATGGCAGAACGACTATCCTTCTTGAAGGTTGAAGCTTGTCACTTTGCAGGGCATTACTTGGCATAGTGGTCTTGCTTACCACACTAGAAACACACTACTGATGATACTGGCTTGCTTCTCTTTTGAGGTAGTTTGCCAAGGTCAACATTTTGCTTTTGTGATTCTTCAACTGACTTATCTTGCACTGACAAAGGTTTGCCTTCTTTTGATAATGCTCTGATAGTGGCTTGGGAGTTCTCTCGCTGACGTTGTGTTGTAGAAGTCAACACTGAATACATAGAGCACTGGCTCAGACAATGATCATCGCCTTCACATAAGAAACATGTGATCTTTCTCATTGGACATTCTCCAATGAAATGGTTTCCTTCACAACTGGAACAATTCATATTGTGCCCATCAGCGCTATGGCCTATTTCTCCACAACGGATACATGCACAATCTTCTAACTTATTTGGTTGGCAGCATTTCAAATGGCAACAGCTAGTTTTGGTGTAGGATATCGGAATATCATGTTTCTCTTGATCACTCTTGCTTGATGTCATATGCTGTTGACGAAAAGCAGCGGTGAACTCTGACCAGGTGATGGTCTGCTTGTCCTGATGGGTGGCGCGAAATTGTTTCCACCAATCTAATGCAACTCCTTTCAATTGATGAGCAGCATAGAAAACATTCTCATTATCGTTGCATTGCGCAACAGTTAGCTTCTCTTTTATGGTGCGAATCCAAGATTATGCATCCTTGAGTGCAGTTGATCCTTCAAAGACGGGCGACTTGGTCATCATGAACTTCACAAACTTGGTCTGAGGCCGTGCCATTGGGATGGCAATGAGTTGTGCATCCTTGCAAACATTACCACTGTCTAACGGTTGAATCGTCGCTTGCATGAGCTGATTCTGGGTGGTAGGAAACTGGCTCGGGTTCTGATGTGTCACTACTGGTATTGAGGATAGTTGCTGGTCATTGTATGCTCTGGTACTGACACTGGTGATGGTATGATGGCATGCTTGATTATTCTGATTCATCAAATTGACTAAAGTAGCGGTGGTCTGATTCTGCTGTGCTATCATGTTGTTCATATTCTGCATCATCGCGTTCATGAACTGAGTCTGAGCTACCAAGAGTTGTCACATGACTAGATCTGCTACTCCTAGTACTGACAACTGTCCACTGGGGTTGATGAGGTCTGAGCTGGCACAAACTGTCTCAAGATTACCGACAAGGTTGGCTTCACTAGGGCTCTTTATCTGCTTGTTGACCAGGGCTAATAGATGAGAGGGAAAAGCATAAGGTAAGGGAAGACAATCTACTAAGGGGAGCAGGTTGAACCCAAGGAACACCAAAGAACACATAAATAGCTGGAAAGCTATTAAGAAGCACAAAACTCACAGATAAACTACACACAAGAGAAAGAAGACGAAAACTAATCATCTAGTCGATTAAACTCTAACTTAACTGGGTGACTTGGCTCAACACACGAGAGGAGCCACACTGATTTATCCTATATGGCTAGTTTGAAGAGAACTCGAACTGGTTACAGTCTTCATCAAACGTTGACTGCTTGCGACCCTTGGAGGCGAAGCTTGGAGAAGGCAGGGCGACACACAACTTCTTTTGGTCTTTAATTCTTGCGACGAGCTTGTCTTGAACACTTGGGGAGATATCGATACGTTGTTGTTGGTTGCATGGTCTTCGAAGAGTTGCTCAAAACAGCTCCTAGGAATCCATCGAGACATTTGGTATAGATAACGACAACTATAGAAGTTATGAGGGAAGCGAGTCCAATTTAATACTCAAAACGGTGAGCAAGAATATAGATGAGAAAGATATGGAATGGAAGAGTATAGAATCTAGACAAGATGAGAATAGCACATCATTGAGATTTTCCATTTGTAAAATAAGTTTTGAAGTTTTCCTTAACAACGGCCATTTTAACTAAGGTCATAACCTACAATCGAACCTGGCTCTAATACCACCTCTGTTGGGACCCAAAAATGCAATTCTGGACCCTCTGTGTATACTGAACTAGTCCAGGATCACGCTAGTGTACACAGTGGCAACATTAGTGAAATATCATTTCCATATACAAACATGACTAATAAATAGGCAAATAACAATAAATATCAGAATAAAGACCTTAAGGTTGAAGCTTACAATTAATGCCTCAGAAGACGAATAGCTGAATTAAGCTGCAGCGAAACGTAACGAAATAACTTCAGTGAAGACCATCCATATGCCTACAAGCAATCGGCTGGGGTAGCGCAACCTAGTTCTCCACTATCATTGATGTAGACCTTGTTGACTGATGATTCCTCCACTTCTGTTGATTGATTATAGCAAGAATGAGTACACAACCGTACTTGCAAATCATACCACAAAATGCAATGTATAGATGATGGCTTATTCCAAAGGAATGGCTTCTGTGGTTATTTTGCAGAAATGTAACATTTTCAATTTGAATATGAATAATAGATTGAAAGCATAATTCAAAACAGTAGACAATAATAATTTATCAGTTGTTTTCACAAAGACACATAGCCTAAACAATTTATTCACACAACCATATGACTTAAATCACACAGATGTCCCTTCCCAGTTGTTTTTATGAAAATCTACCCCTCTTGTGAAATCCCCAAGCATGTCCATGACCGCGGATGCGGCTATTTGAATAGATTGATTTAACACTCTGCAGGGTTTGTACACTTTACCCACAAGATACAGTTAACTCATCATGTCTGCCATGACTCGCCAAACAGAAGTATGTGATTGAGCAATCATAACAAAACCTTTCAGAAACTTCATCTCAAGCATTGATACTCCGAGTGTGCTTAACTGTCATACCAAACTATGCACAGTGATTGGTACGACATACACCGTTGGGCAGGGAAGCGACGAACCGTCCCGCGATATAACTACTTGGTAGCACACCTCCATCCATGCAACACAGCCTAACCTACTACCTGAGTAACAATGTTAAGAATTCATAACTTACTAAGTTAGGCCCGTCTCATACTAGGCATGTGGTCATACAGTAAGGCTCAGTTCAATGGTGCACAAAGTTAAGTCCTTAATTAACCAAGGCAAGGCTTCTAATTTCTAGCTACAAATCCCTATGCGCACAATTTATTATTCCCGTGCACACAGCTCCAGCCAAAGTAGCACACAGTACCACTTGCCTTCTTATGAATCCTTTCCCACCCTGTTGGTTAAGTGCAACACATGCCATCAACGAGTAATAGCACATAGTATACACAGTTTTATCACTTAGTCCCATAATCACTTAGTCAAGTTTATAATTGCAACTCACATGAAATGATGACTCGTGGCATGGCTAAGCAGACTAATCATATCTAACCAACCCACATTGGTGCTACGATAATACCAACTAATTAAACCAATCTAGGATGACAAAAGATTATGACATAACAATAGATAAGTGTGGATATAACAAATTGGATAATAACTACACCCAAAAGCATTTAAATAAATACTTAAAGTAAATACAATAATTTGAATCAATATAACTTTAGAAAACTGGGTTCAACATGATCAAATGTATAACTTGCCTTTCTATAGCAATGATGATCTTATTTTATCTTCAATCTTCTACTTTCTTGATCTTCAACTCCTTCGAATGGTTCCGGGACTTCAACGTCTAACGAGAAAGAAAGTGCAAAACAAACAAAATTTAAAAAGACAAATCAAACAAACTCCAAATCGAAATTGAATGGTACTGGAAGGTAGATAATGAATTTAGAAACTTGAATGGGTTCAATCAGAATTCGGATGAAGAAGATATGGCTCTCGGAAGATTGGAATTCACATGAAATGACAATTAGGGTATACGGAATATTCTCAGAATATTCTATTCCAAAAATATTAGAAAATGGCTGAGTGTATGGCATGTGCGACCGACTGGTATTGATGAATTTCTAGAATTAAAATAATTCCAGAAATAAGGTAGAGAGAGCGACATGTGGGACCAATAAGATAAAAGGATTTTTCAAGAATTAAGTTAATTCCTAAAAATAGGATTAGGGGTTGACATGTGGGGCACTAGTCTATGGACCAGGTCCACAGAGATATGTTAGTCCACGGTGGACCAAGCTCATGCACTAGGGTTGACTAGGAGTTGACTGACATGTAGGACCCGCATGTAAGAGAAAGCTAATCTAGTGTTTTAATTGGGAGGATGACGGTAGGACCCACTGGATAATTGAATTCCAGAAATTAAATTAATTTCCAAAAAGGACAAAGAGGATGACATGTGGGCTATTGGTCCATAGACCAAGTCCACGATCTAGGCTTTATGGTCCACGGTGGATTAGGTTCCTAGAACAGTGCAATGACAAGCGTGGTCTAGATGTCATAGAGTAGGTTCACATGAACCATGTCCATACAGCTTTGGTTTAGGGTTTGGTTGGGTGGCGCTTACGTGGCAGTGAGGTGGCAACCACATGGCGTGCACGTGGCTGGGTGATGTGGCAGCAGATGACATGGGGCCGATGGGGAAAAATAGGCGCACAAAACCGGCGCATGGTCATGGTGGCTCGCCGGCGTGGGGATCTCCGGTGTGGCCAGTGGGTGGCGGGGCTCCGGCGAGCTCGATGGCCAGCGGTGGGGTTGAATGCGGCACCAGCGTGGTCAGCCAAGGCGAGAGCGGCTCGGCAAGGGCGTGAGGCGCTGGAGGAATCCGAGGCGGCGGTGCATCGTGTGAGACCCTCAATTATTGAAATGTGCCTTATTAAAATTATACTAGTAGCATAATTCTTATGTAAGGAACAGTGCAAATCCTTTATTAAGAATCATACTAGAAGCATAATGATAACAAGTAACAATTTCAACATTCAGGTTCCCGGATATATGTCATGCAATATATCCCAGGATCAGTGAATATTGCACATATATCCTTAAACAACATTGCATCACTCACATACAAGTCATACATTAACATAATTATACATCAGTAATTACATCATAATTCGGTTGCTACAGTGCCAGGTCTGCTACAGTAACAGATGACCTTGGGTCATCACAAAAGAGCAACAGAGGAAGTAAAATTTAAAAACCACCAATGGCCCCATCATCCCATGAGCTATTGCGTGGAGACTAGAACTAGCATTACTCGTCAGCGTCACCCTGATCGGCGCTAACGGGCATCTCATAAAGATATCCATCCTCACCTGCAACAAGAGGTCATAAAACCCTGAGTACGAAAGGTACTCAGCAAGTCTTACACAAACTAATAAAAGAAAGTGTTTGATAGAACCTATACAAAGGAATAGAATTTTATATGCATAAGGTTATCAATGAAGGCTTAATTGGTTCAATTTGCATAAGCGATACATATTAACCTACAATTGCTAAATTTTGACAAAGCAGTTTTAATAATTCAATTTGGACTAAAAACAGTAAGTAATTGAACATAAGCAAAAAGCAGTATCAATAATAGTCACAGATCATTACCAAACCGAGCATGACACTCCTCATGCGAAATTAATAATTCCCAAAACCCAAATTAGAGCAAATTCTATGGTGACATCAATCAAGCGTTGTCCATAACCGTGGACACGGCTATTCGAATAGTTTTAACCTGCAGGGTGTACATCTTTACCCACACGATTTAGTTAGCCCGTAAGCCATCTAGAACAATAGCACACTTCCTTTGGTATGCGGCCGGGTAAACTAAAATTTGGTATTTTTCAACAAGTTAACACTATTGAGTTGGATGACCCATGTGGCCGATCCCGCTTAAACAACGGTGATAGCATATATTCAACCGAGGCTCACATGTTATGCAGGAATGCCGACCAGTCAATTAAATGCAAACTCGTGTTAGCCACACATATTACACATGATCGGGGCCTGAAGGTGCGTACATGCGATGTAACACATCTACGCCCTTACCCTTCTAAGAACATCGATATCGATATAAGCTCCACATGGCATACGACACGGCCGAAGACTTAAGCATCTATGCCATATGAAATCAATACACATGTCCTTACTCTCTGTATCCAACTCAATAATATTAACCCTTTACTTAACCAAACAGCGCCCATACTGCTGCGTGTGGAAATACGTTGGGGCTTGAATTGGGCCGTCAGAGTTCAGTCCTTAATCAACCCAGACAAGACATCCACAGTTCCCATTCTCGTGCACTAGGCACCATCACTAGCATCCACTTGTCCAGATTTGAAATAAATTTAACAACAAGATTTAGATTCATTTCAGATTTAAATAAACTGAACAAAGAATCATGAAATAAAATGTATTTGTTGTTCCCCAGGTTTGACAAGATAAGCTTGCCAAACACTACCGTTCTATGGACTGCATGGCTAAGCAAAATTGAAACTAAGTATTATATCACCACAAACTACCTTAGGTTGAGTGTATGATCAATTCAAGGTAAGCCATAAGTTCAGGTCATAGCTAACTAGGAACAGAGCATAAATAGTTTTTAGAAAATTGCATGCAACAGTATCACTGTATTTTATAAATCTACGGTTCAAAAGATTAGGATCAACATGGTGCGAGAGAGGAAGCTTGCCTTGGTAATAATAGATAACCTCTTGTTCAGGTTCTTGTGACTCAACAAAAGACTCAACAATCTCGGAAGAACCAGTATCTAGAAGAAAATAAAATCCAATGAATCCAAGGAAAAGAAGCGAGAGAGCAAAATGCGAGAAAAGAGTGCATGATCAATAACTCAATGCATATTTAACAACATGCTTAAGTTATATCTAATTTACATAAGGACAATAGCATATAGCGACACGCTAATACAATTTGTCACAAGTTAGAGTTTAAGCTAGAACCACAATTTCAGATTTGGAACAATACTGAAAACAGGACAATAGGACAAATTGGTTGCTTACTACATTATGAGTGAAAATATGATTTTTGTGTTTAAGTTACAACTAAAGTAGTGAAGTTAACAGCATAACATATCACTTGCAACTTTACTAAAAGAAATGGAAGGCTAATATCTTGCTGCATATGCTGTAAGCATGACCGGCAAGAAATAGCAAGACCGAACAGAGATTCGGTTGGCTAAAATTTCAGATTTTAGCCAAGCTGAAAAACTGGACAGATTTTCAATGAGTTTGGTTGCTGATTTCTACAAACCACAAGTTAATGAAGTTAAAAGTCTAACTTATTACTTATAAACTTTACTAGAAGAATTCAAGGACCAACATCTTGTTGTATGCTGTTGGCATGATCAGCCTTAGCAGCAAGCAAAGAATTGAGTTTCAGGTTTAGCTACAGCTTCAGGTTTTGCAAAAACTGAAATTTGGACAGATTGACAAAGGAATGTTTTGCTGCATCATTATACTATGACAAAAGAGTATTTCTGATTAAGTTACAGCTAAATGATTAGAATTCAAAACCTAGCTTACCACTTAACATCATTTAACACTAATGATCCAATTTCGGTTTAACTGAAACTGCAGTTTTCAGGTTTTAGCCAAAACCGAAATTTGGGCAGATTGTAAAAGAATGGTTAGCTGAGCAATTATACTATGACAAAATGATATTTTTGATTAAATCACAGCTAGATGAGTAATATTTAAAGTCTAGCTCATCACTTACCATCAGTTATCATTCACTATCAAATTTCGGTTAAAACTGGACTACAGTTTTCAGATTTGAAAACTGAACAGGACAAGTTGCAAAAGAATGTTTTGCTGATCTAAACATCCACAAATGGAGTGCTATGATTAATTTAGTGTACTCTTAACTAGTATAGCAGGTTAATTCATCATTTACTAATATTAATTAACAAGAACTAAAGATGTATGATGCTGCTGTGTACACTGTCAGCTAACCAACAATAGACAGGGGTGCAGCCGAAATCTGAAATGCCAAATGTGAAACACATAAAAGCAAGACCTTAGCTTAAGCTACCACTGCCTCTTTGGTATACCTAAAAACGAGGTTAGAGCCCAGCTAACCAATTCAGCAAAGATTAACAGAAAGAGAGTTACAGATTATAAAAACAGAACTTAAGACAGAGATTGCAGATTTTGGCTGTTTAGGGAATACACTAAGCAAATGATTTTAAATTGGAGCTAAAGCTGATCTTTAGAGTAGATATTACCCTAGACCAACCCTTGCTAGCGTTAACCAACAAAGATCAGCGAAAGAATGAAGCTACAGTTTTAGTCGGTGTAACTGACAATATACAACAGAAAAACTGAATTCTGTCCAAACTTGAATTGGAGACATAATGAATCATAAGAATAGTTGCTAAGGCTACTAGGGTTTAGAAGATAGCTCCCAACACAGAGAAGTTGCATTAGAATGGATTAAAAACTCTAAAAGATATGAAAGACCGAAAAGTTATAAAAAGAACTTTTCAGTCATAATTTAATTTGAGCATCTTGTGCACGAATGGGTGATTCCAGTGAGTTGTTGAGGTCCTTAGGAAGCTTAAGATGGAAAGAATTACAGACATAGCTCACGAGCAAAGTTGGAGAAGAAAGGTTGTAGTTTTCAGCTGAAAACAGTGAAAGATCGAAATCCCCTTCACCTGATTAACCAAAAAACGAAAATGATGGAAGACTTGAGCTAAATGGATCACAAGACCTGATCTTGACTTGAAGGATTGAAGAACCACCTCACGGAGCAAGAAACCACCAAAAGATGCTCCAATCGGCGATGGTCCATCGAGAGCCACTCCTTGCTCAACCTACAATGGTTGCCACAATCCACATGATAAGATGAATTGAGCATGCAAGCATGTAGGGATAACAGGAGTGAAGGCAAGAATTCTTCTTTGGACAAGAAAAGAGATGAGGAAGCTTCACGGTCAACAATGGCGATGAGCCAAAAAGCTAATGTTTTATGGAGGTTGAACCACCGAGAGAACACAGGAGGACTCTAGAAGCTGCTGCGGTGGCAAAATGATGACAGTGGCAAAGGATCATTCACAAGCTCATGGTGAATCGCCACCTCTTCTCCAAAGATACGGTTTCTTTGCGAAGGCACAGTGAGAGGAGAAAGAGATCAACACTGCTGCCCTGTGGCTCCTCTGTCGTCGATCGTAGCACTCACACACGATGCAAACTCAAAGGAATGACACCATTAGATCTAAAAGGAGTGGCTGAGATTGTGATAGACATTGGGAGTTCTAACTGTTACTTTGTATATAGGCCATACGATCTTAATTTGATGGCCACACAAAGACTCGGCTCTAGGCTCGCACGAGTTAAAACGGCACCACATGGATTAAATCCAGCGGCTCGGATGCATCGTGAGTTGGACGGTCCGAACGTCACTTGATCCGGGCGATTCGGCGAGGATCCGACGGATCACGACTTTGACTAGAAATTGGAGATTTTAGATTGTAACAACCTATCCATGTTTAAAAATAAACAGTGATGCTACGAAAAGTATCTTATTACTGTTTATTAAAATTGGGGCTGTTACAAACCTACCCCCCTTAAGAGAATCTCGTCCCGAGATTCCTAGTGGTCAAGTCGGAAAGGAATGAAGTTAAAATGATTCTTTTGGAAATATAACTTCAGTTGTCTTTATTTCTTTCAAAGATAGAAAAGAAAGATTCTAATAAACAACATAGTGTTGCCATTACATCCTTCTTTTACATTGCTTTGTTTAATCTTACCTTTCTTGATTCAAAGGCAATTTTTAAACAGCAAAAAGGTGAGGGTGCTCAATCCTCATCAGACCTTCACGCTCCCACGTGGCTTCATCCTCTGAATGATTAGCCCACTGAATTTTTTAGAACTTAACGGTGCGGTTTCTTGTCCTACGTTCCATTTCATCGAGGATACGCACCGGTTGCTCTTGATAGGAAAGATCGGTTGAAGATCAAGATTCTCATAAGCGATGGCCTCGGTAGGAACACGAAGGCATTTCTTCAGCTGAGAAACATGAAAAGTATCATGTACTGCTAAGAGAGTATCGGGAAGTTCCAATTGATATGCCACAGCCCCTCGCTTTGCAATAATTCGGAAAGGTCCGATATAACGAGGTGCTAGCTTCCCTTTTACTTGAAAGCGATGAGTACCTTTCATCGGCGATACTTTAAGATAGACAAAATCATCTACCTCAAAACTCAGTTCACGACGTCGATGATCGGCATAGCTCTTCTGACGAGACTGGGCATTTTTCAACCGGTCTCGAATCAGACGAACTTGTTCTTCAGCTTCTACAACCAAGCTTGGACCAAAGAATGGTCGTTCTCCAGACTCCGACCAATTTAATGGAGTCCTACAAGCTCTTCCATACAAGGCTTCAAAAGGTGACATTTGAATACTTGCTTGGTAGCTATTATTGTAGGAAAACTCCACATACGGCAAAGATTTCTCCCAATTCTTGCCATATGATAGCACACAGGCTCTAAGAAGATCCTCCATCACCTGATTCACCCTTTCAGTTTGACCACTGGTCTGAGGATGATAAGCAGTGCTGAAGGAGAGTTCAGTTCCCATTGCTTGATGAAGGCAATTCCAAAAATGGGAAGTGAATTGAGATCCACGATCTGAAACAATGACTTTTGGAACACCGTGGAGACAAACAATCTTAGCAATATACAATTCTGCTAATTGCTTGCCATTGAAAGTGGTTCTGACAGGGATGAAATGAGCCACTTTCGTTAGGCGATCAATTATCACCCAGATGGCATCAAATCCATTCTGAGTTTTCGGAAGTCCGGTAATAAAATCCATACCGACTTCTTCCCATTTCCATTGTGGAATAGGCAAGGGCTGAAGGGTACCAGCAGGTTTTAAGTGCTCGGCTTTAACCCTTTGGCAAATATCGCATTCAGCAACATACTGAGCAATTTGCCTTTTCATCTGGCTCCACCAAAATGTCTTCTTCAAGTCCTGGTACCTCTTAGTACTTCCAGGATGTATAGAAAACTTGGAATTATGAGCTTCTTTGAGAATTAGCTCTCTCAACTGAGAATTTGAAGGTACCACCAAACGATTGCGATAACGAATGGTACCACGAGCATCTTCAGAAAATTCATTGGCTTTACCTGCCTTCATGTTTTCTTTGATCTCTGCTACCTCAGCATCAGTTTTCTGGGCCTCCAGAATCTGATCTTCGAGTGTTGACTTTACTTCCAAAGTAGCAAGAAATCCATCTTCGACCATTTGAGACTTAAGCACCGAAGTCAAGACATAAACTCTTAGTCAAAGGAATTGTGGATAAGCAATTGCCTTTGTGACTTCTGCTTAGAGCATCAGCCACAACATTGGCTTTGCCAGGATGGTAGTGAATACCCATATCGTAGTCTTTGATCAATTCAAGCCATCTTCTTTGTCTCATATTCAGATCAACTTGAGTGAATATGTATTTGAACTCTTATGATCAATATAGATTTATAGCGATTGCCAAGAAGGTAATGTCGCCAAATCTTTAATGCATGGACTACGGCCGCCAATTCCAAATCATGGGTAGGATAATTCACCTCATGAGGTCGCAATTGCCTGGATGCATATGCCACAACTCGGCCCTCTTGCATAAGCACACAACCAAGTCCATGGCGAGATGCATCACAATAGATATCAAAATTCTTATGGATATCTGGAAGAGTGAGAACAGGAGCTTCAGTTAGGAGCTTTCTCAAGAGCTGAAAACTGTTTTCGCATTCCACTGACCAAAAGAATTTGTTATCTTTCTTCAAAAGCTGAGTCAGTGGTCTGGAAATCTTGGAAAAATTTTCAATGAACCTACGGTAATATCCCGCAAGTCCAAGGAAACTTCGAATTTCAGAACATTCGAGGTCGCTTCGATCTAGTACATCTTGTACCTTCTTTGGGATCAATGAGAATACCCCTTCAGATAATACATGCCCCAGAAATGCAACTTGCTTGAGCCAGAAAGCACACTTACTAAATTTAGCATACAGCTGATGCTTGCGAAGTGTATCCAGCACAAGTCTCAGATGTTGCTTATGTTCTTCGGTAGACTTGGAGTAGATAAGAATGTCGTCAATGAACACAACAACAAACTTATCCAAGAAATCCATGAATACTGAATTCATAAGATTCATGAAATAAGCAGGAGCATTTGTTAGACCAAAGGACATAATAGTATACTCGTACAACTCGTAACGAGTAGAAAATGATGTTTTAGGAATGTCCTCAGCTCTAACCTTGATCTGATGATAGCCCGATCACAAATCAATTTTAGAAAAGACTCGGGCTCCAGTCAATTAATCAAAAATAGGTGAGTGACAAGGCAGGGATCACCACTAATTTGATTAAGGACAAAAGAGTAAGACAATGTATGTTGTTAAAAGAGAAGGACAAGGGAAAGATAACAATGGTGCCACTAAGTGACCACATATAATGTAAAATCCACACCCATGGCTGTATTTAATACAACATGACTTGTATGGAATGCACAAGGACTTAGGTGATGGGGAAAGTGAGAATGACCAAGTCTGGTAAATAGGATTAGTCGGATTTGGGAATAGATTGGCCAAAGAGGTAGGTGACTATGGTTGGGACGTTAGACCAGCGGAATGTAACAATGGATTAGGCCGTCCATTATAGATCAAATGGACAACCAATCCATTAAAAATTTAACACAATCAAATTTGCTCGAAAGGCTACCTATTACATATTTATCTCGATACTACTAAAGAGATTCGATCGGTTTGAAAACCCACCCAAGTGAATAAATAACAAGAGATGGATGAAGATGATGCATGCTCCATTGAGGTAGGACAATAAACTGCTTACTAAACAAGGAATGGGATGCTCCAGAATCAAATAAAGCAGTAGCTGGACTAAAATTAACTAGGAACATACCCAGAACAACGTCAGGTGCATCAGCCGCTTTCTCAGCAATAAGCTGGTTCACTCGACCTCGGACTGGAACTGGATCGGATTTGACAAATACTTTTAGAGATGGTGCTGGACGAATAATGACTCGGAAAGGTTGAACAGGAGGCAACCCACGTTTCTTAGCAAAGCATTGGCTTGCGAAATGTCCAGGACGACCACAATGATAACAAATCACCCCAGACTTGATATTGCTGGTAGTGGGTGGCTGATTTCCACTAGGTCTGGGCTGCCCCATAGATGGAGGTGGACGAGGTGCAAATACTGGCGTCCTTGGTGAAATTGGAATTGGTGCTTGAGAAAGCCGAACAGGAGGTAGACCACGAGCCTTTGTGTAACATTGATTTGCAAAATGCCCGGGACGACCACAGTAGAAACAAAGCACTTTTGGCTTGACCTTATTAGCAATCTTGGGCTGATTCATAACAGTTCTTAGCTGATCCGAAGTTGTTTTGAGAACGGCTACGTGGAAAATCCGTTGTTGTAGTTCAACTGACTTGGTGATCATCTGGTATAGATGACAATCTTTGGGACAGTGATCGTGTCCTTCACAGAGAAAACAAGTGATCTTGATAGTCGGACAGACCCCCGGTGGATGTTCTCCGTCACAGTTGGGACAATTTGTAGTGCACTCGTTGATGTAGTGCCCTTCCTCTCCACAGCGTCGACAGACCTTGACCTTGCCGATTGCCCTTCTTAACTTCCCGGGTTGAGTGTTCAGAGGAGTACTAGGTTCTGCCATTCTATTGTCACACGGATGGTTAGAGGATAGACCAAGGGTACACTCATTTGAGTGCAAAAGATATTTCTAACAGCAAAGGGAGTATTAAACTTAGCATGCACAATGATATGAAATGCACCAAAATTTAATACCAAAGGAAGATGCAAAAGCACAAAGGCCAAACATAAGATCCAATAAAGCAAATCATAGTTTTCCAACATAATTGCTATATATATCTTGCTGTAGGCGACGCCAGCAATTACTTGGAACCAAAAGAGAGCGAACAATCACACTACAACATGTACTTCTACAGGATAAAGAAAATAATTAGGGTGGATATAATCTAAGAATAAGCCCTATTTTCATCCTAATTTCGCAGATTACAACATTGTCTTCTCGCCCCTTCGCCTTTGTTCTTACGGGTGAATACTAACATGTCTATCTTTGGAAACAAGAGATGAGCAATAGAAAATATTTTGCACAAATCCAATGAATAGTGAGGTAAGGATTAGAGACTAGGATGGGTAAGAAATAAAGGATGGCTTACTTAGACTTTCCAAAATTATTTTGCTAACTGGAAAATAATTTCTTAAAAGACTCACCAATGCTAACGGCCATGCTATTTCTAACCTACAGGCAACGTATGCTCGATACCAACGTATTTGTGAGACCCTCAATTATTGAAATGTGCCTTATTAAAATTATACTAGTAGCATAATTCTTATGTAAGGAACAGTGCAAATCCTTTATTAAGAATCATACTAGAAGCATAATGATAACAAGTAACAATTTCAACATTCAGGTTCCCGGATATATGTCATGCAATATTTCCCAGGATCAGTGAATATTGCACATATATCCTTAAACAACATTGCATCACTCACATACAAGTCATACATTAACATAATTATACATCAGTAATTACATCATAATTCGGTTGCTACAGTGCCAGGTCTGCTACAGTAACAGATGACCTTGGGTCATCACAAAAGAGCAACAGCGGAAGTAAAATTTAAAAACCACCAATGGCCCCATCATCCCGCAGGCTATTGCGTGGAGGCTAGAACTAGCATTACTCGTTAGCGTCACCCGGATCGGCGCTAACAGGCATCTCATAAAGATATCCATCCTCACCGCAACAAGAGGTCATAAAACCCCGAGTACGAAAGGTACTCCAAGAAGTCTTACACAAACTAATAAAAGAAAGTGTTTGATAGAACCTATACAAAGGAATAGAATTTTATATGCATAAGGTTATCAACTGAAGGCTTAATTGGTTCAATTTGCATAAAGCGATACATATTAACCTACAATTGCTAAATTTTGACAAAGCAGTTTTAATAATTCAATTTGGACTAAAAACAGTAAGTAATTGAACATAAGCAAAAACAGTATCAATAATAGTCACAGATCATTACCAAACCGAGCATGACACTCCTCATGCGAAATTAATAATTCCCAAAACCCAAATTAGAGCAAATTCTATACTGGTGACATCAATCCAAGCATTGTCCGTAATCGTGGACACGGCTATTCAATAGTTTTAACCCTGCAGGGGTGTACATCTTTACCCACACGATTTAGTTAGCCCGTAAGCCATCTAGAACAATAGCACACTTCCTTTGGTATGCCGGCCGGGTAAACTAAAATTTGGTATTTTTCAACAAGTTAACACTATTGAGTTGGATGACCCATGTGAAACTGATCCCGCTTAAACAACGACTGATAGCATATATTCAACCGAGGCTCACATGTTGTACAGGAATGCCGACCAATCAATTAAATGCAAACTCGTGTTAGCCACACATATTACACATGATCGGGGCCCTGAAGGTACGTACATGCGATGTAACACATCTACGCCCTTACCCTTCTAAGAACATCTGATATCGATATAAGCTCCACATGGCATACGACACGGCCCGAAGACTTAAGCATCTATGCCATATGAAATCAATACACATGTCCTTACTCTCCTGTATCCAACTCAATAATATTAACCCTTTACTTAACCAAACAGCGCCCATACACTGCGTGTGGAAGTACGTTGGGGCTTGAATTGGGCCGTCAGAGTTCAGTCCTTAATCAACCCAGACAAGACATCCACAGTTCCCATTCTCGTGCACTAGGCACCATCACTAGCATCCACTTGTCCAGATTTGAAATAAATTTAACAACAAGATTTAGATTCATTTCAGATTTAAATAAACTGAACAAAGAATCAACAGAAATAAAATGTATTTGTTGTTCCCCAGGTTTGACAAGATAAGCTTGCCAAACACTACCGTTCTATGGACTGCATGGCTAAGCAAAATTGAAACTAAGTATTATATCACCACAAACTACCTTAGGTTGAGTGTATGATCAATTCAAGGTAAGCCATAAGTTCAGGTCATAGCTAACTAGGAACAGAGCATAAATAGTTTTTAGAAAATTGCATGCAACAAGATATCCTTGTATTTTATAAATCTACGGTTCAAAAGATTAGGATCAACATGGTGCGAGAGGAAGCTTGCCTTGGTAATAATAGATAACCTCTTGTTCAGGTTCTTGTGGCTCAACAAAAGACTCAACAATCTCGGAAGAACCAATATCTAGAAGAAAATAAAATCCAATGAATCCAAGGAAAAGAAAGCAGAGAGCAAAATGCGTAAAAGAGTGCATGATCAATAACTCAATGCATATTTAACAACATGCTTAAGTTATATCTAATTTACATAAGGACAATAGCATATAGCGCTTCGCTAATACAATTTGTCACAAGTTAGAGTTTAAGCTAGAACCACAATTTCAGATTTGGAACAATACTGAAAACAGGACAATAGGACAAATTGGTTGCTTACTACATTATGAGTGAAAATATGATTTTTGTGTTTAAGTTACAACTAAAGTAGTGAAGTTAACAGCATAACATATCACTTGCAACTTTACTAAAAGAAATGGAAGGCTAATATCTTGCTGCATATGCTGTAAGCATGACCGGCAAGAAATAGCAAGACCGAACAGAGATTCGGTTGGCTAAAATTTCAGATTTTAGCAAAGCTGAAAAACTGGACAGATTTTCAATGAGTTTGGTTGCTGATTTCTACAAACCACAAGTTAATGAAGTTAAAAGTCTAACTTATTACTTATAAACTTTACTAGAAGAATTCAAGGACCAACATCTTGTTGTATGCTGTTGGCATGATCAGCCTTAGCAGCAAGCAAAGAATTGAGTTTCAGGTTTAGCTACAGCTTCAGGTTTTGCAAAAACTGAAATTTGGACAGATTGACAAAGGAATGTTTTGCTGCATCATTATACTATGACAAAAGAGTATTTCTGATTAAGTTACAGCTAAATGAGTAGAATTCAAAACCTAGCTTACCACTTAACATCATTTAACACTAATGATCCAATTTCGGTTTAACTGAAACTGCAGTTTTCAGGTTTTAGCCAAAACCGAAATTTGGGCAGATTGTAAAAGAATGGTTAGCTGAGCAATTATACTATGACAAAATGATATTTTTGATTAAATCACAGCTAGATGAGTAATATTTAAAGTCTAGCTCATCACTTACCATCAGTTATCATTCACTATCAAATTTCGGTTAAAACTGGACTACAGTTTTCAGATTTGAAAACTGAACAGGACAAGTTGCAAAAGAATGTTTTGCTGATCTAAACATCCACAAATGGAGTGCTATGATTAATTTAGTGTACTCTTAACTAGTATAGCAGGTTAATTCATCATTTACTAATATTAATTAACAAGAACTAAAGATGTATGATGCTGCTGTGTACACTGTCAGCTAACCAACAATAGACAGGGTGCAGCCGAAATCTGAAATGCCAAATGTGAAACACATAAAAGCAAGACCTTAGCTTAAGCTACCACTGCCTCTTTGGTATACCTAAAACGAGGTTAGAGCCCAGCTAACCAATTCAGCAAAGATTAACAGAAAGAGAGAGTTACAGATTATAAAAACAGAACTTAAGACAGAGATTGCAGATTTTGGCTGTTTAGGGAATACACTAAGCAAATGATTTTAAATTGGAGCTAAAGCTGATCTTTAGAGTAGATATTACCCTAGACCAACCCTTGCTAGCGTTAACCAACAAAGATCAGCGAAAGAATGAAGCTACAGTTTTAGTCGGTGTAACTGACAATATACAACAGAAAAACTGAATTCTGTCCAAACTTGAATTGGAGACATAATGAATCATAAGAATAGTTGCTAAGGCTACTAGGGTTTAGAAGATAGCTCCCAACACAGAGAAGTTGCATTAGAATGGATTAAAAACTCTAAAAGATATGAAAGACCGAAAAGTTATAAAAAGAACTTTTCAGTCATAATTTAATTTGAGCATCTTGTGCACGAATGGGTGATTCCAGTGAGTTGTTGAGGTCCTTAGGAAGCTTAAGATGGAAAGAATTACAGACATAGCTCACCAGAGCAAAGTTGGAGAAGAAAGGTTGTAGTTTTCAGCTGAAAACAGTGAAAGATCGAAATCCCCTTCACCTGATTAACCAAAAAACGAAAATGATGGAAGACTTGAGCTAAATGGATCACAAGACCTGATCTTGACTTGAAGGATTGAAGAACCACCTCACCGGAGCAAGAAACCACCAAAAGATGCTCCAGTCGGCGATGGTCCACTGAGAGCCACTCCCTTGCTCAACCTACAATGGTTGCCACAATCCACATGATAAGATGAATTGAGCATGCAAGCATGTAGGGATAACAGGGAGTGAAGGCAAGAATTCTTCATGGACAAGAAAAGAGATGAGGAAGCTTCACGGTCAACAATGGCAGTGAGCCAAAAAGCTAATGTTTTATGGAGGTTGAACCACCAGAGAACACAGGAGGACTCTAGAACTGCTGCGGTGGCAAAATGATGACAGGTGGCAAAGGATCATTCACAAGCTCATGGTGAATCGCCACCTCTTCTCCAAAGATTCGGTTTCTTTGCGAGGCACACCGAGAGGAGAAAGAGATCTGTGCCGCCTGCGTGGCTCCTCTGTCGACTGTAGCACTCACACACGATGCAAACTCCAAAGGAATGACAGCCATTAGATCTAAAAGGAGTGGCTGAGATTGTGATAGACATTGGGAGTTCTAACCGTTACTTTGTATATAGGCCGCACGATCTTAATCTGACGGCCACACAAAGACTCGGCTCTAGACTCGCACGAGTTAAAACGGCACCACATGTATTAAATCCAACGGCTCGGATGCATCGTGAGTTCGGACGGTCCGAACGTCACACTGATCTGGGCGATTCGAGCGAGGATCTGACGGATCACGACTTTGACTAGAAATTGGAGATTTTAGATTGTAACAACCTATCCAGGTTTAAAAATAAACAGTGATGCTACGAAAAGTATCTTATTACTGTTTATTAAAATTGGGGCTGTTACACATCGGTTGGAGTGGGACGGCGCTCTTGTGGCGGCTCAACGACGGTGGCCACGGTCGTAGGACGCGGGTGGCGCGGGAGCCTCGGATGTAGTGTTGGTGAGGGCGGAGAGGCACCAAACGGCGTTGGCTAGGAGCTCCGAAAGGGCGGTGGCCAGGAGCTCCGAATAGGAGTCAATGGCGGCGACGGCTCGGCTTCAACCTGACGAGCTCGCGCAGCGCGACGGCGGCATCTCCGGCGGCGGCTTCAGGGGCATCGGAGGCGGCACGACGAGGGGAGCACGGATCGAGAGGCAATGCTATTTATAGCACCTTGGGAGGCGTGCGGCTCATGGACTTCAAGGCGGCGGCGGCGGAAACCGTGGCATGCACGTGCGTAGCGACGACGGTGGCTGCAATGGGCCCGGGTGAAACCCTAGGGTTTGAGCAGCGCCGGTTGGACCAAGCGATGCGGCGCGGTCGGGCTGAGTCGATGGCCTGGCCCGCTAGGGCTTCGATGGCGTCGGAATGGGCCTAGTGGCGTGGGCCGAAGGAGAGAGGAAATGGCTGTGGTGGAGAGAAATGGAAATGGGCTGAACCAAATTTAGCCCAAGATTATTTTCGGAATTAGGAATGACCTAGGAATTAAATAAGAGCTGAAAAACCAAATGAGGTCAAATAAATTGCAACTAAATTCAGAAAAATCCAAGAAAATACACAAAAATTCCTTGGAGCACAAGAAAATACACAAAAATTCCTTGGAGCACAAAAATTGATGTTTAGATTAGTCAAATTAAATATTTTTAATTTCGCAAATTCCCAATTAAGCTTTATTAATTCAAATAAAATTGGTGAAATTTTCCAAAGACCTAAACTACTCAAAAGATTTTTGAAAAGCCAAATTTTAGGACGTTACAGTGGAGCTACAGGATGAGGTTTTGCGTGTCTATGACAAAAGTAAATATATGTTGATGAAGGTAAAGAAATCCTCGAACCGGTTGTATAAAGTTCCCCTGAAAACTTGTAAGCCGGTTTGTCTAAAGAATAGTTTGGAGGAGTCATAGCGTAACTTGGGCATCGAACCAGGTATGGAACAAAGTGGTTTCACTTTTTCAGTTTTAGATGAAGGTACAGACATAGCTAGTTCTCTCGACGAACCTATCTCTACCGCTGGACAGCAGGTCCCGTGCCCATCCAAATAAACTTTCAAATCTCTACCGCCGGCACAGAAGTCAGCAGACCCCACTCATGCAACTAGCGTGGGAAGTGCAAGAGGCACCAGGTCGGGCGGTCAAAGCGGCGGGTCCTTCAGTGATGGCAAGCCAATTTCACACGCATGCATGCACAAAGCTGGGGCGTTCGCCCAGATATAGATCGGTGGCAGAGGGCGGCTACTCGGGAGTTCCAGATGGCCTTCGCTGGTGCTTATGTAGTAGACGCGGGAGGTGCGGAATTTTTTACTGTTCTGGCCCTATAGCAATTTTTAATTTTAAAAATAGCCCTCATTCGCCATAATTTACAAAAATGGCCCTTGCAGTTTGCTCGCCTGACTCACGAGGGCGGTGGCGACTGCCTCGCCACCCGGCAGATGAGGCACTGCCTGCCCCAGGCGTGGCAGGTGCTGCCCGTGGCGACCACGGCAGTGGTGGCCACGGTGCAAAATCCATTTTTTAAAAAGAACGAAAAAATTGAAATTTTTAAATTTAAATATTATTTCGTTATATTTTTGAAAAAAGAACGAAAAAATTGAAAATTTTAAAATTTAAATATTATTTCATTATATTTGATTCAAAAGAATATTGGCATGGAGATTTGTAAGAAAACTTTCATTAAGAAATAAGGGTTTCCTTTTATCCGAAATTAGGGTTTCGTCGCAGTTTGAGCGCATATATAAAAAGGTATTAGGACTATTGGAGTGTCTCCTCGATGAAGTCGTCTGAACGTATAAGCGTATATAGGTAAGCAGTCGATGAAGTACTTTATGAAGCTTATACAGAATATGATTGGAGGGGCTGAGAACGCTCGTTGTGATGATGAAGATGTCCGAAAACATGGAGTCTCTCCTCGATGAAGTCGGTGCGAATGGTTCTTTATGGGATTTCACTAGAAGAGACATACTTGCAATATAGGCTTAGCGGAGACACGGAACCAGAACTACATTAGAGTACGCGGACAGAAGCATGTTACATGCAATGACATGGCATGATGGTCCGGCTAATTGCTTTAGTCATCCTCGCTACTACTACGATACACTGCGACACAAGCATCCGGACCATATAAGTACACATGCCTTTAGGGGATAGTAAAAAACATGGGGGGTGGGACGGGGGACTACTACGTAATGACCTGACCTACTGCGTGGACCAGGGCCATTTTCCCTTCCTTGCTAGCTCGGCGTTGAACTCCTCGCCGGCCTTCCCCTTCCCCTTGTCGCGGGAGTGTCCACGTCGAGCTGGTATGTCGAAGTCATCCATGTTCTGCGATTTCATGATGTAAGTTCACCGTATAGTGAAAATCGTAAGAAGGATGTAAATTCTTCATAACTCACATCGTCGATACGGATTATGCCCGGACAACTGGATACACTGTGGCGGCCGGGCTCAGCCGCATGAGCCTTTCCCTTGCCCTTGTCGCGGGACTGTCCACGTCGGGCTGGTATGTCAAAGTCGTCCATGTCCTGCGATTCCATGATGTTAGTGTACTGTATAGTGAAAATCGTAAGAATGATGTAAATTCTTCGTAACTCACGTCGTGGATACGGATTACGCCCGCAACTAGATACTGTGGTGGTTTGGGCTCACCAGATGAGCCTTTTCCTTGCCCTTGTCGCGGACCGCCCACGTCGGCCGGTATGTCAAGTCGCCCATGTCCCGCGATTCTATGATGTAAGTGAAAACATAATAAGGATGTAAATTCTTCATAACTCACGTCGTCGATATGGATTACGCCTGGGCGACTACTGGGCTTCTTTGGTGCGTCCTCAACAAGGTCCGGTACGTAAGGTTTCCACCGCATGAAGTTCTCGGCCCACACCGAGTAGTTCAGTATATACTTCGCCGATGAATGCCCCGTCAGACATCTCGGGCCGCCGATCCATCGAAGAAGTGGCAGCGCATCTCTGGCTGCCATTACGTGGGGAAGAAGCTAAAAATTTAAGGTATTCAACGTTGGGAGATGCGCGCGAAAGAAACGCTTACGAGGTAGTGCCCGCACGTGTAGTACGCCCGGGCTGCTGTGTCTGGGTGTGTGGACTGAATGATCTCTGCCGGTTTGCCACACACACGCTGCAGGGTCGGAAAACGTGGTGGTACTGGAGCATCTTTCATTGATTTATCTGGGTATTGTAGCTAGGTATCTATTGTGTAGTGTTGTGTAATGTTGGGTTTGGTTCAACCCCCTTTTATAAGCCCCATGGTTGGCATGGTGTGGTTAATTTCATGTCCAGTCCTGTCTTTTAGTTCTGAAAAGCTAACGAGGTAGAGTGTTGTAATGTCCATCTGAAAAGCTGGCGATGCATAGTGTTGTCACTACGCAAAGCTGCCCTGTGTGGTCTTGTCACTTCGCAAAGCTGTCTCCTTTGGTCTTATCACTGCGGAAAGCTGCCCCATGTGGTCTTGTCACTACGCAAAACTGTCTCCTTTGGTCTTATCACTGTGGAAAGCTGCCCTGTGTGGCCTCATCGAACATTCGAGTGAGTAGAGAATTATAATCACTACGACAGCAGCTGGTTTGCCCTCGTTGCAAGGATCCGGTTAATGTGTTTACCTCTCATACGCCAACGAATCCGTCCCGAGTGTTCATGAAGTGTTCAAATCTTTCGGTAACTTCTACAAAATCAGCACGAATGAATTGCATTGTAAATACCGGGTTTTGTTACTTTCATTTGAAGTCGCAATTCTTTTGTAGAACACAACATGTCGATTTTGGTGGGTCGACGGTTGTCCCGATGGTTCAAGATATTGCAATGCAAATTCTTTGCCTTCCAAGAAGACTCCGTGGTGTTGCTTTGCAATTGCGGCAATGGGCTCGAGCGTCCGATCAACTAATGCAAGACTCCGTGGTGTTACTACAATTAAATGCAAGGCTCGAGCATCCGATCAACCCATGCAAAATGAAGAGAAAAGGCTTCAAACACTGGATGAGAGGATGGAAAGAGTTGAGAAGATGCTTCAGAAGTTAGTTAAGATAGTTAGTTTTGCGGTCTTTCTTCTTTTATATCTTGTTCTTGCCAAGTAGAACGTCAGTTGTAATGAGATTGTACTGTCCACTCTTTATCTATGCATCGCAGTCCTTGATGAATGAGAATAAAATTGTTCTACTGAGATAGATAACGAAGTATAAGTGTCCAATTACCACACTCTGCTTGGATTACAAATCAGTTAATGAAGTACAAGTTACAACATATAATAGACTTCTAATGTTACTATCGCCACGTTGTTCTCCTCGCTCTCGGGCATAGTACCTGTCCGCCTTCCGCCGTGTTCTGCCATAGGTCTCGACGAATTTGTTCTCAGAGAAATGTCAACCTATCGGTGACCGTGGGTTCTGCCACAGTCATAGCGGGGCTCCTCAACCCTGCCAAGCGCTGAGGGGCATCACCGTGGGAGTGGCGTTGATAACAAGTCTATGATCCAAGCAGTAGGATCCGTTGAGGGGCACCAACTCGGCTCAGCTTGCGGGATGGACTGGGTGAACTGCTCGGGGTACGATTCACCTTGCGGGGTGAACGACGCAGGGTACAATGTGTACCCGGACTGATACCATGGCGCCGTATCGCCCATTGGAAATTTTCCAAGAGTGTGGGGCTGGGAGGGAGAATCTGGGATAACATCTGCCACGGTTTCGGGTTGCACGTCCGTGCTCTCCGGAATGTCCTCTTTGTGCCTCTGTGACGACGACGGCACCAGCGTAGGGTCCCTCCAAGACGACGATGGCATCAGCGTAGGGTCCCTCTGTGACGACAACGGCATCAGCATAGGGTCCCTCTGAGACGACGACGGCATCAACGTAGGGTCCCTCCGAGACGGCGACGGCATCAACGTAGTGTCCCTGCGTGGCAACTGCGCGGACGATCCGCCGCCCATGCTACTGCGCCGCTGGGTCGACTCGCTTGAACGGGAAGATGGAGGGGGCGAGGGTACGTGACGACGCTCCGTCCAATGCCTCAAGTCGACTTCGCTGGGCCTTCCACAGCTCATGTTACGAACGACCTGCTTAACATCATCAACAAGCGTCTTCATGACCGAAAACAGGCGTTCAACTGTGTTGTTCGTACCCTGCTCGAGTTCCCGGTGGCCACGCTCGATAACGCTCTCCAAACGGTCCATCTGCATGGTTACCGAAGAAACAAAATTTTGTTAGTTAACCCTATTTCGAAGGGTGGTTAATCTACTATGTGCTCAACGTACCGAATCGTCATGGCGTGCTGCACGGCGCGGGTCCAACCCAAGTCCAAGCGTTCGGCGTGGCTAGGATCTGCATGTCGGGCCGGCGGGCGCCTGTCAATCTCGTCCGCGTGTGCCGTACGTACCACTCCAAGTACGTGTCGTAAGTCCCTTCATCATAAGGCCGTGCCTCCTGCAAAATGGAATCAGTGGCGGTTTGCCATGCATCTACCCACGGCTGCTGCGTCAAGGCTCGGCCGCCATCGCTCTTGCGGCCCTTCTTCGTCTGCCTAAAGGTGGAACAAAATAAATAAATTATGGTACCGACATAACATATGACTAAAGGATCTACAATATTATTAAGCAATGCAATGTACTTACAAGTGATTATGCCTCGCAAGCGGTCGCCCTAGAGCGGGGGGATCTCCTGGTGCAGCTCGAACTGCCTCATCACCAGTTGTGGGTTGTACGGCTCAACCATATGGGAGAACATCAGATGACAAGTTGTCCTCCAGTACGCCGCATCCTGGTGGCATAGCAAGCTCAAGCCGTCAGGCGCCGTGCCCTACACGTGGGCGTTCGTCCAAGGAGCCCATATTATGTCGTCCTCGTGCAGGGCCTCGAATTCATTATGGAACTCAGGGTATAGGCGGCGCGCTCTCTCCCTAGCGTCCATCGGGATCCCATGGTCGGGCCTTCCATGGGATTCTTGTCGTCTGCCCCACCACAGAAATGCTGTGTGTGCGGATAAGGGTGGACTGGGGCGCAGAAGTACGGCCGTCTGACTGCGAAGTGCTCCCACGACCACAACAGAATAATGCAGACAACCCGAGAGCATGAGCTCTGTTCCGTGCGGCGACATCGTGAAGCGCCGCCG
Organism: Phyllostachys edulis; assembly: GCA_036346405.1. Taxonomy (NCBI): domain Eukaryota; kingdom Viridiplantae; phylum Streptophyta; class Magnoliopsida; order Poales; family Poaceae; genus Phyllostachys; species Phyllostachys edulis. Next base: position 6,522,735 of record CM070564.1, read on the forward strand.
ACAAAGCCATGCAGACGTAAGCGCATAAAGATAGTGAACCCCAACTGCATTTGCAAGACGTCCTCATCGTCGGTGTCCACGATGGACTCCGCAAGGTGAATATAACTCGGGTACACCATGTCCCCCTGCGTGCTAGGGAACATGACCCGCCCGAATATAAACAACAAATATGCAATAAGGTGGCATCGAACCACCTCCTCCGTTGCGTCATTTGGGTAATGCATGAATCGTCGCAACCAGGCGTGTGGAACACCCTTAGACCTCTCGGGGATAGGCTGCCCGAAGCGATAATTGAGACGCGCCTTCCAGTTCGGCGACCTCGGAGGGGGAACAACTGCACGGCCTCGCAACGGAAGGCCAGTAATGAAGCTGACGTCTTGCAGTGTCACCGTCATCTCCCCCCACCGGAAGTGGAACGTGTGGATCTCCGGCCGCCAATGATCAACCAGGGCGGAAAGAAGAGAGGCATCAATTAGGAGGTTCTGCCCCATATTCAGCATGCGGGTGAACGCAATCAGCCCGGATTGACGAAGTCTCAAAACATACCACTCGTCCAACGGCCAGGTCTCCCTCGGTCCCCATGTCACCAGAGTTGGTGGCCCATCGCCATCGATCCAAGCGTGACAGCGATGCTTGTCATCCCATGCCGCTTCAAGTAGGGGTGGTAGAGTATGTGCCATTGCTACAAATAGATAAAAACTAACAATTAGCGAAATCTAAGTACGTACTTAACGGTAAAAAATGCAATAAGAAAAAAATTAAACACGTACTTAGCTAAACTAATCGGAACGCACGCTGCGCTTATGAGCGATTCGGCCGCGCGCGTTCGTTTATATACGCAGCTCCTGAAGACAACGAAAGACTGCGACGTGATTTAAAGAGAGAAAAAACCAAAAACGCATGCAGCCAAACGACCTTTCGGTGGAAAAGCGGCGTGCGTGGCGAGCGAGGGGAGCAAAGGAATTGCGTCTTGGTCGGGCAAGAAGACTCACCGCACCCGCCACAGGGGTGTGCTCACTTGCGCCGGGGGCAGGCAGTGCTCACGCACTGGTGGCGGGAGAAGGTTCTGTCGCGCCCGTAGTAGTCGCGGCAGAGCACTATTCAGGCCATTTTTAAAATTATGGTGAATGAGGGCTATTTTAAAATTAAAAGTTACTATAGGGCCAAAACAAAAAAAAAATTGGAGGTGCGAGCTCAGTGGTCAAGGTGGCAAGTCCCATCAAGAACAGGGGCCGTCATGCGTTGACGCGGAGGACCAAAGGAAGGAGCAAGCTCGGGAGGACCAAAGAAGTCCAGGCGGTGGGTCCCTCCAGTGCATGCAAAGGCAGCAATGAGAGGCAAATGTAGCGGCTCAGATGGTCTAGCCGGCAGGCCCGCATGCATGTAAGCTCATAAGGCAGTTGTTCGGGATTTTCAGGCCCCGGGTTGTGCATTTTCTGTGAGGATTTCAATATCTCCTAGGAATAAGTTCAAACTACTCCCTTAAATTATTGGAAAAGTCTGGTTTACCCTTCTTAACTTCAAAACCGGTTATTTAACCTCGTAAATTTGCGAAATCCAATCAATAAACCCCTCATACCGGTTTCAAGTGGCGGTTTTGCACACGTGGTAGTGGTTTTGCTAACTGGCAGTCATACAGAGAGAGAGAGAGAGCAACAAATAGAGAGACAGAGCAGACGAGAAGAGGCATCGAGCTGCTCATGCTCGCCAGCCTCAAGCTGCTCGGCGACGTGCACCTCAAAAACAACAACATTCGCCTCTCCCGCGACCTCCCTGTCCCCACCGCCGCCGCCGACCGCGTGCTCTATACCTCCCCCGTCGCGCTCCGCGGGGGCTTCTCCACCTAGTTCGTCTTCACCGTTGCCACCCTCAACCCCTCCTCCGATTAGGGGCTCACCTTGTCGCCATCGACGACGCCCTCGGCGGCCGGCCATACATCGGGTTTCCGACCGACGCCACCGTCGAGTTCGACACCCTCATGGACGTCCAGTTTGAGGACATCAATGGCAACCACATCGGCCTCGATCTTGGGACCATGGTGTTCGCCGCCGTCGCCGACCTCGACGGCGCAGGCATCGACCTCACCGGCGGCAGGACCATCTACACCTGGATCGACTACTCAAGCAAGGGGCTCATGGAGGTCTTCGTCTCCCATTCGCCCAAGAAGCCACCGGAGCCGATGCTGTCCATGCCGCTCGATCTTGGGGAGTATGTCAAGGACGCTGCTTTCATTGGATTATCGGTGTCCATGCAGGGCAGCATGGAGATTCACGACGTCGAGTGGTGGACCTTCTCGTCCCTATCCCCGTCTCCGTCCAAATCGGCGCATCCGGCGCCACCGCTGGAAGCGTCTATTTCCTTGGCCACTTCTCCCCCTCTATTGAGTGCCAATCTGATGCTTCCCTGGTCCCCGTAGCTCCTAGGAGTCATGCCGTCGCCACCAACGGCGACGGTTTCGGCGTCGACCAGCTCGATTGCGACCGCGAGCGCCTTTTTGACGGTGGGGAATGTCGACTCGCCGACCATCACAAGACGCAAAGAATGGCGACGCCGCCGACGGCGGGCTTTCGTGGTCGTTTTCTTTGTCGGCTTCACGCCAGGTGCTCGTCGTCGTCGCGACGAGGGCTAAGAAGCGCACGACATTAGTGGTGGCCAAGAAGCGCGATAGCCTCGCGGCGGCCGAGGCGCTGGCGCAGTCACCGTGGGAGTTCACCTACAAGGAGCTCAGTGCCGCGACGCGCGGCTTCGACGCGTCCCATGTCATCGGCAGCGGCGCGTTCGGCACAGTGTACAAAAGAATCATCCCCAACACCGACGTCATGGTCGCTATGAAGCGCTGCACCAACGCTAACGCTGACGGCGCGCAGGCGCGCTCCGAGTTCCTGTTCGAGATCTCCATCATCGCCAGCCCGCGCCACCGCAACCTCCTCCGCCTCTAGGGCTAGTGCTAAGAGAAAGGCGAGATCTTGCTCGTGTACGACTACATGCGCAACAGTAGCCTCGACGAGGTGATGTTCGACGCCTCATCCCCGGTGCTCCCATGGCACCACCGCCGCGAGATCCTCACTGGTGTGGCCTCCACGCTGGCCTACCTCCACCACGAGTGCGAGCGCCGCGTCATCCACCATGACATCAAGTTGAGCAACGTCATGCTCAACGAGGCATACCACGCGCGCCTCGGCGACTTTGTCCTCGCGTGGTAGGCCGAGCACCGCAAGTCCCCCGACGCGACCGCTGTGGCCGGCACGATGTGGTACCTGGCCCCCAAGTACCTCCTCACCAGGCGTGCGACCAAGGGCACCGACGTGTTTAGCTTCAGCGCGCTCATGCTTGAGGTGGCATGTGGGTGCAGGCCCATTGCCACAGAGGGCCGGTGCAACAACCTCGTCAAGTGGGTGTGGAGCCTGCACGGTGACGGCCACGTGCTGGACGCCGTGGACGCAAGGCTGGACGGCGAGTATGACGAGGGGGATGAGGAGGGTGCTGCTGGTCAGGCTAGCGTGCACTAGCCCCGAGTCGGCGCTCCGGTGCGCGTCAATGCCCCTAACCCATTTTTGCTCTCCCCAGTCGTCGTCGCCGCCACCGCCGCCGCCTGTCACCCCTTCGCCGTTGTTGTTAGACTTGACGCCGCCACCGCCGCCGCCTGTCACCCCTTCGCCGTTGTTGTTAGACTTGACGCCTCCTCTCCTCTGCTCCGTCTCTCTGTTTGTTGCTCTCTCTCTCTCTCTCTCTCTCTATGTGTGACTGCCAGTCAGCAAAACCACTGCCACATGTGCAAAACCGCCACTTGAAACCGGCATGAGAGGTTTATTGACCGGATTTTGCAAATTTAGAGGATTAAATAACCGGTTTTGAAGTTCAGAAGGTAAACCAGACTTTTCTACTAGTTCGATGGAATAAACTGGACTTTTTCCTATCTCCTTTAATGGATCTCGTATACCCCGTCCGATGCGCAAGTGGACAGAGAGCAAGCTTGGGATCGAAATGCCCGTGCTATTGACAAAACTGGGATCTTGATGAAAAATCTATTCGCTTCAGACATCGCTCAAAGGCTTGAAGAAAGATTGACCGAGAAGGATTTTATATTAACTACAGAAAGACAAGAAAGTAAAGCAACTAAGAAATTACTCGATGAAGCTCAAGTAAAAATTGGAGAGCTAAAAAGGAACCTTGAAGACGCTGATAGGAGAAACAATCTGCTTCAAGATTCTTTACAGAGGCCGGAAGAGACTGTAACAGAAGGGAAGGCCCTTTTGCTAGTAGAAAGACAGCAAAAGGAAGAAGCTAGTGTTGCACTAGCTGAATCTCAAGTCAGAGATGCAAGCAAGCTTGATAAAGATGCTGAGAAACAAATCACTCTGCTCCAGGAAACTGTTAAAAGATTCGAAGGTGGCATGATAAATCTGGAGTCTTCACTAAAAATTGAAAAGCAGCAACATGAGGCAAGTGTGGTAGAACTACCTCAAGTTAGTCTTAAGGCGAAAGGGTATGTACAGAAGCAAGGGTTGAACAGAAGATCAACTCGCCGATGTTTTGACGAAATCGTTAGGGTGGATTAAGTTCTTGGAGATGAGAGAAGATTGACGTGATCAAGGTGAAGAAACAAGATAAAGAGGGTGATTGATGGAATTAATCTTGTTTACAGTTTTTCATTTGTGTTTTCTGTTTTAATTGACGTATTCGGTTTGGATATTATACGCAATAGAATCCGAGTGGGAAGTAGAGTCCGTACGTGGGTCATATAAATAGCCTTTATAAGGCAGAGTTGAGTCTTCTGAGTTGAGTTGAAAAGTGTGGGCATAATCTAAGGCTAAACATGATTAGATGACATTAATCCTAGCTCAGTCATGAACACATAACATAATCTTTAGAGCGGAAGTATGATTTACTAACCCGAACTTGAAGATGCCATTGGAGTTGTAGATTTGTTGATGTAGAGGTGGTCGGCGGGCGTAGATGGTGTAGGTGAGGCCGGCGGTGACGGTGGCTTGACAGTGACGACGTCGGCCTTTAGCTTCCGGTCTTCGCCCACCTGAGCGCTCGAGATAGATTGGATTGTTTGGGGCTTTTGTAGGCTAGAACCGCATGAGGGTGAAAAGCCTACCGAGCCCCCTTTATTTCTTATAGCGCAGGTGAACGGGACCGAAACTACTTGTTGAAGGTTGCGCCCCCGATTAGGGCGCGAGTGGGGCGTGGCCCCCTTAAATCTCGGGGTTGGTTGTTAGCCGAGATCATCCCAATATTCTCCCCTTTGATCGTAAGGCTAACATCATAAGCCCATTCTCAATAAAAAAACATACCAAGATAATACGTCGCATGACCAATGAAGTGTCATACAACCACAGTACCTATAGTGTACTATCCTATCTTGAAATGGATATTCATTGTACTTGATGGGAGTTGGTTTGCTTTAAGGTCCTTTTATCCAAAATCAGAGGCTTTCTAATAAACCCATGCCGGCAACATGATCACGAAAGATATTGGGTGGTAAGCCTTTAGTAAGCGGATCTGCAAGCATTGACTTAGTACTAATATGCTTGATACTAATGGTTTGATCCTGGATTCATCTTTCACAACATGGTACTTAATGTCAATGTGTTTGGGCACCACTTGACTTGTTGTTACTGCATAAAAGACTGCGGGTTCGTTATCGCAGTATAAGGTGAGTGGTTTAGAGATGCTGTCTACCACTCTAAGTCTCAGGATAAAATTCTTAAGCCATACAGCCTGCCTAACATGCCACAAACTCAGCTTGCATCGTTGAAGATGCTGTAAGGGTTTGTTTTGAGCTTTTCAACGAGATAGCTCCCTTAGCGAGTGTGAAGATATAACCTGACGTGGATTTCTTAGTATCAACACATCCCGCAAAATCTGAATCAATAACCAACAACTTCAAGGTTGTCGAATTTTATATGTGAGCATGAAATGTTTAGTAGCTTGCATATAACGCAAGGCTTTCTTAACGGCCTTCCAAATTGGTCCGGTCTCGATTTGGTGATATCCGCCAAGCATCCCGTTACAAAAGCTAAATCGGTATGCGTACATACTTGAGCATACATAATGCTTCCGACAATTTGAAGCATAAGGAACCGATTTCATCGTCGGTTTCATATTGGTTCCTTGGACATTGAAATGTCCCAAACTTATCGCCCTTAACAATAGGAACAGGCGAGCCAGAGCACTTATGCATATTATATCTCTTTAGTACTCTGTCAATGTATGCCTTCTAAGATAAACCTAATACTCCTTTGGACCTATCTCGGTGAATTTCAATGCCAAGAACGTAAGACGCATCACCAAGATCCTTCATATCAAAATTAGATGAAAGAAATCTCTTGGTCTCATAAAGCATATCTTTATCACTGCTAGCCAATAAGATGTCATCCACATAAAGAACTAAGATGGTGAATTTACTCCCCTTGAACTTAACATATATGTAGTTATTAACTTCATTTTCCTTAAACTCAAAATTCCTTATGACCTTATCGAATTTGAGGTACCATTGCCTTGACGCTTGCTTTAAGCCATAAATTGATTTCTTAAGTCGACATCCCATATGCTCCTTGCCTTCCACGACAAAACCTTAGGTTGAGCCATGAAAACGTTTTCTTGCAAGTCGCCATATGAATGCTTGTCTTAACATCCATCTAATGTAGCTCTAAATCATAATGAGCTACAAGTGCCATAACAATTCTGAATGAATCTTTAGTTGAGACAGAGAAAAGTGTCATTATAGTCAATCCCCTCTCTTTGTGAGAAGCCTTTTGCTACAAGCCTTGCTTTGAACCTTTCGATATTTCCCTTAGAGTCATGCTTGGTTTTGTAGACCCATTTACAGCCTACTGTTTTGACTCCGTCAGGAATTTCTACTAAGTCCCATACATCATTAGTGTTCATAGACTTTAGTTCATCCCATTTCATGTGAATTGTAAACTTCCCGGGGTTTGTTCTCCTTCATACGAACTCCGATTTCATCGATTCAAATTTTTAAATTCATATAAATTCAAGATCTAGCTAACTAAACTAAAATTATTTAATTTGGAGTTCATTTGAATCTTCATTTGAATTTTGTTTAAATTCGGTTTATTTTCGCGTATAGATTTCGACGACTTCGGTGAGTCAGAATTCGACGCCGTTTGAGAACAACTAATCCATTGAGCAAGGCAAGTTACATTCTTGATCATATTTGCACCCATTATTTAAAATTATTTAATTCTGTTTTAAATTTTTATTGCATGCTTATTTATATTCAGTAATTTAAATTCCTGTTTTAAATTATAGTTATGCCTAAATCCTTTGTACTGCCAATGTTGATACTGAATCAAACATATTGTCACCCTAGGTAAACCTAGTTGATACAATAGTATGAACTACGATCATTTGAAAAAATTATGCTTAGCGAAGCTTAGATCCAAAAATGTTTGATTTGGGGAATTTCAGCCAAAAATCAATTATTGTTTAAAATGTATCCATGGCATTGGTGTGTTATGGAAGTTTATAAATGACTTTGAAAAATGAAATAAAATGATGGTTTGTACTTGGGCGAAATGGTTGTTTGGTTGGTGCATGTCAACGCACGGGCTCAATCTGGTCAGGGTTGAGGCCCAGGGGTTATTTGGAAAGTCGCCCAAGTTAGTTAAGGACTGGCCTCTGAGCGTTCCTTTGCTAGGGGACCTGGCCAACTAATTTGCAATATTTCACCGTGGTTTTTCCCTTCCGATGCGGTGGGTAGTCATGTTACGACCTACGTTAGTCCCACATGGCGCAAGAGGGGGCCACAAACCCAGCGAGTTGGAGCCCAAAGGGGGCGAAACCTTAGCGAGGGGAAACTACAGTGGAATTACGCTTTGTAAAGGCCTCGTCACGTGCTCTAGACTGCTTACCTAAGGTAGTGAGCAGTGGTATCGACGGATGCCAAATAAACTAGAGAAGTCGTGTCTTGTGGGTAAATCTGTACAACCTCTGCAGAGTGTAAAACTATTCGAATAGCCGTGTCCACGATCATGGGCATGCTAGCAAAGCCACTCAAAGTTAGATCTTTGGTTTTGATTTCAAAATGATTTTGTAAAACAGTTTTGACATGGATGGGTGTCCATGAGAAAAGTTATGGGTTGAAGCGTCGGGTTGGTGCCCATGTTGATGTTAGTGTTAGGTTGATGCCTACACTATCTTTATTCATTCAAAATAAATTTTAATTATTGTAAAAATTGGGCCTTTGAACTTAGTATTGTATTTAAAATGTCAAACATTGCTTTTGTGCAAATCAACCATATTAAGCCTTCCTTTGGGATATCCATATATGCATGTCATTCTGTTACTTGAAGGGTGTAACTTGCGAGCACGGTAGTTGTGCTCATACTTGCTTTACGCAAATAAATTTCAGAGGAGAAAGACTTCGCTCCGGTGTGGATCTTGACGACTAGGGCGCTACCCCAGTCGATTTTCTATGGCAGATCAGCTGGACTCCACTACTTCTTCGTCTTCCACTGTGTTCTTTACTGTTGGCTTGTAAGCCTCTTTTGTAATAAATTCTGTTGATTATTAATTTAATTGTGCGATTTATGGATGTTACCATATCTATTCAACTGTGTGAACTAGCTACTGATCATGGGACTAGTTCAGAAATGCACAGAGGATTTGGGGTGTTAATCTCAGGTCTGACAGAAGTGGTATCAGAGAAGAATGTTCACTTATCATGGCCTCCTTATAAGAGGTGGGATCTTCTACCTTCCCTATATCATTAATATCCTCATTCATATAAACAACATAATCATTTGGGATGGCAGATCTTCTCTCCCGCTGTGATCTTCTAATAGGTTCAACAGCTATTGCAGGGGACTGTTGAGGCTCATCATTAGGTACGACATTAGGAATTTCAGAGACCTCAACAATGGGTGCGACAACAGTATTCTGTACTGGAGGTGCAACCACCTGAGGCACAGGAATAAAGATCTCTGGGATAACTGGTGAAGGAACATAAACCCGCTTCTCTTCAAGATCTATTTTCCGGCTCCTGTGTCCTCGCTATTCTCTAAGAACACGGCGTGTGTTGTTTCTACAAACTTAGTTATCCTATCAGACAAGAAAATCGATACCCTTTGGATCTTTCAGGTACCCAATAAAATGGCAACTTATCGTCTTAGGATCTAATTTCCCAATATGTGGATTAAAAATCTTAGCTTCAAAGACGACAACCCCACACTCGTAAATATTTCAAACTTGGTTTCCTCGGTCCATAATTCATAAGGTGTCTTAGGCAATCGATTTATCGGGAACCCGATTAAGAATATGTGCATTGTCTTTAGTGCTTCCATCCACAAATCGGTTTGCAAAGTAGAATAGCTAAGCATGCTCCGCACCATATCCATAATCAGCGGTTGTGTCACTTTCACTACCCCATTCTCGCCGAGGTTCACCGTGTAGAATACTGGGCAACAATGCTATTTTCCTGAAGGAACTTAGCAAAAGGGCCAGGAATTTGCCCATAAGGGGCATGTCTCCCATAATATTCTCCCCCACGGTCCAATCTTACCACTTTAATTCTTAGGTTATGCTGATTTTCAACTTTAGCCTTAAATATCTTGAATTTGTCAAGTGACTCAGATCGGTCTTTAATGGGAAAGATATAACCATAACGGGAAAAATCATCAGTGAATGTGATGAAGGAATCAAAACCATCCACTGATGTCACAGGAAAAGGACCATAAATATCAGTATGAATTAATTCTAAGAGTCCTGTGCTGCGAGTGGCTCCCTTCTTTATTTGTTTTACATATTTTCCTTTAATGCAACCAATGCAATGGTTTGAGTTAGAGAAATCTAATGGGTGGAGAATTTCTTCCATAATGAGACGCTCTATTCTCCCCCTCGAAATGTGGCCTAAACGACAGTGCCACAGTTTCGAAGAAGTCTCATCATTCTTTTTACGCTTAGCATCACACACATTCAAAGATACATGAGATTCATTAAGGGAAAGCATATAGAGCTTGTCTTGTCTAAAAGCAAGACCAACATTATTTGAATTAAATGCAATAATGCACTTATTGTTATCATCGTCCAATAAAGAAACCGAAATCAAATTCCTCCTTATGGAAGGAACATAGACTACATTATTAAGACGAAGTATGAAGCCACTATCTAAAACTAATGAAATAGATCCAACTGATTCAACTTCAGCTTCTTTTCCATCCGCGACTCTAAGACTTCGCTCCCCCTTTCTTAGTGTTCTCGCGGTATGGAATCCCTGTAAAGAGTTGGTAACGTGCACAGTTGCACCTGAGTCAATCCACCAAGACTTAAGGGAGAAATCAGCATAAAGAATTTCATTAATAAACGTTATTGTATCATTACCCTTTTTTGCGAGCCACTTTAGAAAACCGACACAATCCTTCTGAAAATGCCCCAACTGCTTGCAGAAGTGACATTCATCCCCTTTAAGTGCTCCAGCGGGAGCAACATGGGGCTTAGGTGCATTGTGCACCTTAGGCCCTGACTTATCTGAATTAGGGGAGTAATGCAGCTTTTTCTTGGATTTGAAGTCCCCTGAGAACTTCCTTTTGTTAGGACCGCCAACTTGATTCACAAGATCTTTCTTTTCGGTCCTTATTCTTTCTTCCTCCATTTATCTTTCTGAGTATTGTAATTTATCTTAGATGCAATGTAGTCAGAAGGAAGAGAAGTCATAATAAAGTGGACTAGGAAACCATCAGATATCTCCATATCCATGCCCTTGAGCTTTCCAGCCATATCGGTCATCATCATGATATGCTCTCTTATGCTGCCGGACCCGTCATACTTAGTGGATAAGAGCCTCTGGATCAAAGTACTGGTATAAACTTTAGTGGAGCCTTTGAATTTCTCTTCAACTGAAGCCAAGTACTCCTTAGCATTTTCAGAATCAGGGATTGCTCCCCTGATCCCAACTGAGATAGAGGTCTTCATGATCATTAGTGACAGGCGGTTGGACCGCTCCCATTTTTCAGCATTAGCATCATAAGTTTTCTTTTTCTCATCATAATTATCCTCACCGTCGGTGGGGGGAATGGGAGGAGTCACCCTTAACGCATAGTCAAGGTCTAAAACTCCAAGGATAACTGAAATTCTTTCTTTCCAAGCGGGAAAGTTGCTTCCCATAAGCTGTTCAATGTTGTCAATTGTGGTGGCAACATTTGAAGCGTTTATTGCTGCAAAATTTAAAATAACATAAAGATGTATTGCGTGTAATTAACCCTACGTTGGTTTGATCAACAACATGTAAAACTACAGTTTTAATCCATATCACCGTTGGGAAGAAAATGGAAAAAGAACTTAACAATTTAATATGGCGACACACGACTACAAACAACGTTGGTCAAAATATAATCATGTGCATACATAATGCCAAAATAAAACATAAAAATCTCTAATCAAAATGTCTTGTTGGTTCAATTTTGATTAGAGACAAAACATTATCTTAATACACTATTATTGGGCATCTAAACATTAATTAAACAGCAGCACAAAAATAAATAAAAAAAGACCTCTCAAAACCGGCCCATTCATCTCAGCCGGCCCAAAATCGAAATGGCACAATGGCCCTTGGATTCGAACGGACGGTCGAGATTGATCCCTGAGAAAAACAAAAGGCCACCAAACCCTAAACCTAATTTCATTCTCCCCTTTCTCCTCCCGCAAAAATCAGGCGGCCAAAGGGAGGCGACGCTGGGCGGCGCTACAAGACGGGATGCTTGTGGAAATGATGACGCCATGAAAGCAGAGGAGAGCCCGGAGCGACGGCTTGAGACGGCGCCACTGCAGCCCCTTTCGCCGGCGCGTGCGTGCGATCGAGGTTGCGTGCACCGCCGTCGAGTGGAGCTACGGTGGTGCCCGAACCCGAAGAGACTCCGGTGAACATCAAAACGTAAGTCTCCGCCGCACCTTAGGGTTCTTAGGGTTCCGATTTGGTTCCAAACTGGCGTTTTGATTTGGGGGGAATGCTTCAGGAGGTTCCGATCTTGCATAATTTCTTAATTCCCCTCCTTCTAAGTGCTAAACCGGGAGAGATCCGGGCTAATCCGGGCATAATCAAATTCGGTTGGGACTAATGAGGGTTCAATCCGAGACTAGGGAGGCTCTGATACCAAATGTGGGCATAATCTAAGGCTAAACATGATTAGATGACATTAATCCTAACTCAGTCGTGAACACATAACATAATCTTTAGAGCGGAAGCATGATTCACTAACCCGAACTTGAAGATGCCATTAGAGTTGTAGATCTGTTGATGTAGAGGTGGTCGGCGGGCGTAGATGGTCTAGGCGAGGCCGGTGGTGACGGCGGCTTGATGGTGACGACGTCGGCCTTCGTCTTCCGGTCTTCGCCCACCTGAGCGCTCGAGATAGATTGGATTGTTTGGGGCTTTCGTAGGCTAGAACCACATGAGGGTGAAAAGCCTGCCGAGCCCCCTTTATTTCTTATAGTGCTGGTGAACGGGACCGAAACCACTTGTTGGCAGTTGCGCCCCCGATCAAGGCGCGAGTGGGGCGTGGCCCCCTTAAATCTCGGGGTTGGTTGTTAGCCGAGATCATCCCAACAAAAAGAAATAAGAAAAACAAAAAGAGGAACCACGGTTTTCGGTGCTCCCGATAAATTGTGTCTCGGTGTTGATTCTTCTCTCTAGTAGATCGCAGTTATTGCCTAAGACTAGGAGGGGCGCAGCCTTGTGCCAGGCGAGACAACACGTGAAGACAAATAGACTAGAGGTCCAGCAACTTCAAGTAGAGGCGCCATTTCTTTGTGCTTCAAGCGTAGCTGCCCAACGGGCGGTTTAGTCCTAAGACGCAAGACGGGCCCGTGTCGGCATGACCCATTTAGGCCTGGCCCATTCTAGCCTGGCTACTATTCGTGCCATACCGGGCCGGTCCACATGCCGGGGTGGCGGCCTAGGCACGGCCCGTCGGCCGTTCATGCCGTGCTGGGCCGGCACAAGCCCGTTTAGCCCATCAGGCCAAGTGTGGCCCGTTTAGCCTGACAGAATGAAGAAATGCAAAAAAAATCCAAAAAAATTCTAGAAAAATTAGAAAAATGTGTAGAATTCAGAAGTAGACATGAAAATTGAAAAAAAAAATGAGACAATCATATTGAAAATGTAATAAAGAGCTTTATTAATGTCCAACTAGCTGTCTCATTAAAACCTTCGCCAAGTAAAAACTCAAAATGAGAAAACCATGGCAAAGAAAAACGAGAACAACATTTAGCTCTACATACATAATACATCATTGTTCTACGGTGCTACTGTCATTGTCTAAGTACAGATTTTCGAACACCTCCGACAACTCTGGATTTTCCATAGAGTGTTGTGTTCGTGAATTAGCTTGTTCCGAGTCCTTCACAGTTAGAATGATCCCCACCATCTCACTTGTGTGATTTGTTCTTCTCTCCTCCAATATTCTTCCAGAAAGACTGAAAGTAGACTCGAAGGAAACCGTAGAGACAGGAACAGTTAACACATCACGTGCAAGTATGGATAGCACGGGATATGTTAACTTATGGGTTTGCCACCATTGCAAGATATCGAAGCCTTCTGAGTTGAAATCCACCGTATCGCTATCCAGATAGGTGGATAGTTTTCCGCTCCTTATGGGTCTTGGCTGAGCAGGCGATGGTGTAGAAGAAGAAGAAGATCTGGACCTATACCTAGAGGAAGAGGGACCGAAGATCGTGCTTACATATTTGCTTTCCAACTCGAGGTGGTGGCTACTAGAAAATATAATAGAATTTATATATACTTATAAAATGAAAATTGTAAAAAATGAGATAAGCATATTAAAAATGTAATAGAATTTTATTAATGTTCAAATAGTTGGTCGTTAAAATATTTGTCATTTAGCTCATAAGACATGAAAAATTGAAAAACATGTAAAACAATCCTAGAAAAAATATATATATTTAAAAAACCAAAAATAAATTTATATATACTTATAAAATGAACTATATAAAATTTAAAAACTACAAAATAAAACCATATAAGTATTAAAATGGAAAGAAAATCATATAAATATTAATAAATAAAAATAAAATTATATATGTATATAAAAATAGTGTCATGCCTAATGGGCCGGGCCGAACCTAGCCTGACACTATTTGTACTGCGTCGCGTCCGCCTGTCGCGCCAGTAGGCGGCCTGCACGGCCGGTTTATCGTCGTGCGTGCCAGCCCGGTCCGTAAATAGTACAGACCGTGTCGTGTTATATCTAGATCAGAGAAGCAGTATCGTGCCTCGGACCGGTCTGACAGGTACGGCCGGTTTGGCCAGCTGAGAAGGACAGGGCTGTAACGTCGAAGCAAATCGTGAAGACAGAGAACAAGCGCAGCTTCCAGGCAGGTGCGACGTCAAGAGCAAGGACCGAGAGGCTTTCCAGCGGGAAGGTGCTGCTTCGTGCAAGTCAAGTCGAAGACAGGGCAGCGGGTCCTACTGGGAAAACCCAGTAAATCGTTTTTTCTGGACTAAGCCGAGCGTTCTATGGAACGAAACAGTAAACAGCAAAGGAAAAATTCCAACAGTGAGATGTGCATGGTTGCTGTCCCAATGAGCCTTCTTCTTACATCACATTTTCCATTCTTTATAGAAAAAGTAAGACTATAGGCCGCCCTGTTGTGTATACAACTCCAAGCTCCAAAGTCATGGTCCAACCTTAGTAGCAGTTGAAGGCTGCAAATTAGACATAGAATAGAGGGAGGGGGAGAGAGAGCACCATTGATCCACCTGGGCTAATGGAAACTATCACATCTGCAATCGTGGGTGAATTCCTCAGCCGATTCGTCTCCTTTCTAGCAAGTTGTTAGCGCGCATGCATCGCTGGCCTCCAGACGCGCTCGCTCGTCAACCGTCTCGCCCCGGAAGACTCGCTCCCCATCTACAAACGTGCAGCATGCCCCGAAGACTCTCTCGCCAAGCCGCGATACTCGCTAGCCAGTTGCTCGCCAAGTCTGTTGTACTCGTATATATGTAACAGCATACTGATCAATACAACGTGTGGTTGATCGATACTGTGCCTCGCTCCTCTTCATGGTATCAGTGACCGAAAGATCCACCCTGTGAATTCCTTCGCGTCCTCCCCTGCTTCCGCTCTCCATGGCCTCCCCGGCTTCCTCTGACTCCAACAACGCCGACGTCCGTCTCCCTGCTACGCCGGCGTCTGTCGTCCAACAGGTCAACATCCGATCCCACGTCCCTGTCGTCCTCGACCTCAACGAGTCGAACTACAGCCAGTGGCGATGCCGAAGACTCTCTCGCCAAGCCGCGATACTCGCTAGCCAGTTGCTCGCCAAGTCTGTTGTACTCGTATATATGTAACAGCATACTGATCAATACAACGTGTGGTTGATCGATACTGTGCCTCGCTCCTCTTCACAAGTAAGTACACAGATCGAGCATGTCGTGAGAAGGATCAAGAAAAACTGCAAAATCTCCTACTGCAAGTTCGTGTTGTTGTCGATGAGGCAGAGGGACGTTACATCACCAACTCCACCATGCTCACGCAGCTCAAGACAATTGTCGAGAGTATGTATCGAGGGTACAACATTTTAGACACCTTCAAGTGCAAGCCCCTCGAGGAGATGATGATCAAGGGTTGAGAATGCTGGAAGAGTCGGTCGAGCTCGAGTTAATGCACGTGGAGATCAAAGATAAATAATATGTGTTGGAGCTACGGAGGTGCGGTTCGGAGGCTACAACGCATGATAATTTTGGGGTGTCCAAAATTGAAAAGCTGAGAGAATTTGGAAATCTCTTGTTTGTGGGGATTGGGTTGAATTTGGTAAACTGATGTATAAGCCCGCGTATTAGATCCTAGGATTATTGTGGACCGTACGCGGGTGATTAGGTGTTTATAGCGGCAGGCATTACGTGCTGGCGCGGTAGGGTTTGGAGACTGTATGGGAGGTGTATAAGAGCTGGCGGCGGAAAAGAAATAAGTGCTCTCGGCTGTACAGACTTTGCGGGATCAGGCGAGGTGCGACTGGAGAGGTCAAGGGCTGGTGGCGGCTTGAGTTGTGGCTGGATGTGATTATGTGCTCACGGGGCAGCACATACGCTGGAGGGGATTAGGTGAAGTGCTAGTGGCGGCTCCCTGTTCGTGAGATTTTGGTGAATAGGTGATGTGCTTGGGGGCTTGGGGCGGCTGTAGAGGTGATGTGCTCACGCGGCTGTTGACGTGAGATTTTGATGCGGTTGTTTGCGGCGGCTGCACATGTGAGCAGCGAGGCGCTGGCTGCTGGGCGTGATCAGGTGCTGACGGCGGCTGCACATTTGCTGATTTTATCCTAGGTTTTTTAGGGGTGCTTTGAGGGCACTTTATAGCCACAAATAAGATGATTCAGAAATAAAAAGTTAAATCTATCTTCCACAATCATTCACCCGCCTCTCTGATTATCATTAACAATCCTACAGTTGGTCTCCTTTCTAGCAAGTAAGTACGCAGATCGAGTATGTCGTGAGAAGGATAAAGAAAAACTGCAAAATCTCCTACTGCGAGTTCGTGCTGTTGTCGAGGAGGCAGAGGGACCATACATCACCAACTCCACCTTGCTCACGCAGCTCAAGACAATTGTTTTTTTTTTTTTTGAATGGAGCTCCAGCCGAGCATATATATAAAGAAGAAGAGAATTGACCTAATTTATAAGGAAAACCGAGCCTGAAAATCTTAACAAATGCACGGTTTCAGAGAGAAAAACCAGCAGCCAACCCTGAGACGCAGTGGCGGAGCTGGGCCTCGGGCCTCTCGGGCCATGGCCCGAAGCCCAGCAAAAAACTGCATGTAAAAATCTTAAATGCCACCATATACTGTATAGTTTGAGCCAAAGCATAATGGGCCGGCCCGAGGCCCAGGCCAACGCCGGCTACGCCCCTGCCGAGACGACAAAACGACCTCAATTCGAACAGAACGATGCTCACACCGAAAGGCACAACCAGACAGCAGGCAAGACCAAC
Source organism: Phyllostachys edulis (assembly GCA_036346405.1). Taxonomy (NCBI): domain Eukaryota; kingdom Viridiplantae; phylum Streptophyta; class Magnoliopsida; order Poales; family Poaceae; genus Phyllostachys; species Phyllostachys edulis. The sequence goes on from CM070564.1 coordinate 6,539,704, forward strand.
CCAACTCAACTCGCGCGCTAACCAACCAACCCAACACTCGGTCGGCGGAGCCCTGCTCCCACGCCGCTCCTCTCTATCGGCGGAGCCCTGCTCCCACGCCGCTCCTCTCTGTCACACAAGTCGGCAGCGCGTCACTTCGGAGGAGCGCGCATTGGACCGGAAAGCTGTTGTGAAGCGCCAAACCAGAAAGAAGAGCCGCCGTGAATCGAGGACGTTGGGGGTAAACCTACAGAAGAAACTGGTGGTTCAAAACGAAGAGAGAAGGGGCTTCTCGAAGCGACGCCTTCAGAAAGGTAACGACAGCAATGCCGCTGTCGCCCATCCGGACACCCAGACAGGGTTTTCACCCGGAGAAGCATCTAGGGCGGAGACGCGAAGGTGTCGCCTCCAGGGAGGGAATGACACCCGAGGGCGTCAACGACCTTTGCACCAGCAAGCCGGGCAGAGCTTTCGCTCGCGGCTCCGCGCCCTAGAAACCTGCACAAAAAGAGGTACGGGCCAAGCGACCCACGCCCAGCCGCACCAGCACAGCACCGCGCCGGCGTGGACTCCACAACACACCGCGACTAGAGGCAGTCACCGCAGCCGAGGCGCAGCACGTCGGTGCGCACCACCACGCCGTAGCACCAGAGAGGCGCGGCCGTGGCGAGCTGGCCACCAGGACGCAGATCCGGCCCGCGGGAGACCCGAACCGACTAGGCCGGAGCGGCTCCGGCGAGGACACGACGGCCCGGTGAGCACCTCGCGACGGAGAAACGCCGTAGCACCAGAGAGGCGCAGATCTGCAGCGAGCTGGCCAACAGGACGCAGATCCCGCTGGAGGGAGACCCGATCCGGCCAGGCCGGAGTAGATCCGGCGAGGACACGACGGTCTCGGCGAGCACCTCGCAATGGAGAAAACCAACCAGCGGGGGAGGAGAAAGGATGAGGGGAGAGGAGAAAGGGGGAAGAGAGAGGGGGAGGGGGGCCGCCGCCGTCGGAGTAGGTCGCCGATGGCGGCGGCGGCCGGGCAGGGTGCGGCGAGGGGGGGGGTGCTACGCGGCGGGTAAGTCGCCCCGAGTCGACCTGAGGGGACGACGCGAGCGGATGGAGTCTTTCCTAGGTGGAATGTGAACCCGAGACTGTGTGCTAAATTCACACGAAGATGAACACAACAATCAGGCCAGAAATCATACGCCTATCAACTTATCATCCAGCTAAACATGATTGGTGCTACTGCTCAAGACAATTGTCGAGAGTATGTATCGAGGGTACTACATTTTAGACACCTTCAAGTAAAGACCCTCGAGGAGATGATGATCAAGGATGAAGGGGAGGTGAGCAGCTCTTGTTCCTTGTCTTATTCATATCCAGCCAAACGCCTTCATACAACTGCTAGTACAACTAAGAGCATTAGCGTTGGTGATGTCATGATGACCTAAAAAGCACACTGAAAAATTTAGAAACTATTGTTTCTAATATGACAGAGTTTGTCATACTTCTTGGTGCGTGCGAACGTATGCATCGCAAGCCGTATGACACCTATCTTTACCTCGACAACTTCATGTTTGGACATGTTATCGAAAGGCAGCGGATGATCATCAACTTCTGGTTGCAGGACAACCCTCCTTTTGGTGCTCCAGTTGTGCTTCCAATCAGCGATGGCTGTCGTACTGGTAAGAAAACTCTGGTGGGGTATGCATGTAGTGACACTAGAGTCTGCTCCCACTTCACCTCAATTTTGAACAGTAAAGCCAATTAGTTTGAACAGATTGCCAAATGAGGAGTGTGTTTACCTCTTCAAGGTTCTCGCATTTGGTAGCGCAAACCCAAAAGACCACCCTCAGTTGGAATCAATAGGGATAGAAATAGCAGCAATGTTGCAAGGGTTGCTTTTATCTGCAAATGTGATTGCTAACATGCTAAGAAAGAACCTGAATGTCCAGTTTTGGCTCCGGATATTGAACAGGTATAGAAATGGGGTAGACAACAGCTTCTCTATCTTTGGTGAGCATCCAAAAGCTCTTCTGGACAAGGACCATCCAGTTGACCTCACCAAGCTTGCGCCTCCATCTAGTATTTGTTAGAATAATCTTGTTGTTTCTTTTCTAACTGCATGGAGCAGTTTTTCTATTACCAAATGATGCGTTGTTTAGGAAGTGAAGTGTTGATTCTAAATGTCGTGTTGTTTCATGTAACAACGTGTCATTCTGATTAGTATAAATACCCCTTGTACTTAGCAGTGGTTCAATAAGGCACACGAATAAAAACTAGTGCATTGTTCTTGTTTCAACAGAAGTTCCGAAGCAAGAGAACAAGACTTGGTGTATTTTGTGATCGCGTGTGTGAAACACCTAGTGTTTTCTAACAATTGGTATCAGAACCATAGCCAACGAAGACGCGCAATCCTCGTCTGGTTCGCGCACTCCACCAAGAACCCGTGGGGGGAGCAAGACACGGAGGGGCGGACGCGAGCTATTGGTGCAGGAGCGCGTCATGAGGGAATCCAGCGGCACGGTCGTCTACCCGACATTGACGAACACCAACTACACCGAGTGGGCACTTGTAATGCGCATCAATCTCCAGGCGATAGTGCTCTGGGAGGCGATCGAACCCGGGGACGCTTCTTTCCGCGACGATCGCATGGCGCTCTCAGCCATCCTCCGTGTTGTCCTACCTAACATGCTCGCAACGCTCGCCGTGAAGGACACGGCAAAGCAAGCATGGGACGCCGTCAAGCTGATGAGGATTGGGGTGGAGCGCGTGTGCGAGGCTAACGCCCAGAAGTTGCAGAAGGAATTCGAGGCTATCTTCTTCAAGGATGGGGAGTCCGTGGATGCGTTCGCAATGCACATCACTAGGCTCGTTAACAATCTACGCACGCTCGGAGACGCCATCGCTGAGGGGAAGGTGGTCCAGAAGTTTCTCCGGGTAGTGCCCCCTCGTTACACGCAGGTAGCGATCACGATCGAGACGCTGCTCGACCTGAGCACAATGGCGATTGAGGAGTTGACAAGCCGGCTGCGCTCAGTGGAGCAATGCTACGGCCTCGACGATGACGACACACAAGAGTCAGGGAGCCGTCTGCTCCTCACGGAGGAGGAGTGGACTGCATGCATACGACAGCACGAGCAGGCCCGGGGCTCATCTGACGGCAGCCAAAACAACAACCGAGGCCACGAAACCAAGGACAGAGGCAATTTTGGAGAACGCGACATGACCAAGGTAAAATGTTACAATTGTAACAAGATGGGTCATTTCTCTAAGGACTACCGTGCACCGCGCCGTGAGCGCAAGGAACGTGCCAATTTGGTAGAGGTCGATGATGACGAGCCGACACTGTTGGCAGTGGTTCAATAAGGCACATGAATAAAAACTAGTGCATTGTTCTTGTTTCAACAGAAGTTCCGGAGCAAGAGAACAAGACTTGGTGTATTTTGTGATTGTGTGTGTGAAACACCTAGTGTTTTCTAATAGTACTCCTCTTTGTCTCAGACCTCCTTGCAGCAAAGGTGTTGATGCTTGCAAGGAGAAATCTGAGGTGACATTTGGTGACCTAATTGTGGGTTGTAATATTGTTTTGCCTAAGGAGGAAGAGTTTGAGATAGTGGTGTGGGAGTCAACGATACCCCCTTTCACTAAGTATGTTACAACTTGTGTTCAAGAGAAGAATCTATGCGCAGCCACATGGAAGAAAAAACGCGGAGGGTTATTACCTAATTTAATAGCCAGAGGAAAGCATCGCTCCTAGCGCCCTATACGTCACCACAAAAGGCCAGCCGTCCGATCCCTCACGCGCACGCCTGTGCCGGTCCAATTGGAGCTGGTGTGCTTGCTGGGAAGGGCTGGCCCTCGCGCGGCCACGTCGCCTCGGATACTACTGCATGTGGCGTGCCTGCGTCCTAGGACCGAGCCTCTCTCTTCGCTCGCTCGAGCCTACGCCGCGCTCCTCCCCTCCCTCCTTTCCCCTCCCGGTCCCTCACTCTTCTTCTGTCACCACCCGGTCGATTTCCCTCCCCATCTGTCGCCGCTCGCACCATCATCCTTCCCAGTCGGCGCCTCGGCGCCACCCCTCCCTTGCCTCCTCATCCGGTCTCCATTCTCCTCCCCCCCACTCCTTTCCCCTCCCGGCCCCTCCCTCTTCTTCCCTCACCGCTTTCGATTTCCACCTTGACCATCGGCACTCGCTCAAATCTTCCTCCTCGATCGACCTCGGCGCCACCCTCCCTTCCCTCCCAATTCGGTCTCCTCACCTCCTTCACAGCATTCTATGTGCTCTTCTATCTCCGTGACGTGGCTAGGTTTATGTGTCATTTTGCAACGGATTCGATCGGCGGCGAAGGTTGGTCGCTACACCGACCTAGTTAGAGAACCGATGTCATCTTCTTCTTCTGTGGTAAGGGGTCCATGCTCCATTACCTCAAACTCATAGGCAGATTTATGCTCCAGTTCTACCGTCACTTTGTTGATTATGTGCTTGCGAGATTTGATTCGAGAGCCCTTTGGTTTCTCTGTGACATCGCCTCAGACACCAGCTGAACGTTGGCTGATTGTTCGTGTATGCTTTAGTTTGAACAGTTCAGATTAGAATTTCGGTTTGTACTTTTTAGTTACTTCTCCGCAATAGAGCTGGGAGGTAGGAATTTCTGTGTTTATTGTATCCTTAACCGTTTCTTCTTTTGCTTGACACAAGGAACTCACCATGGATTCGCTGCTTGCTACTGGATTGTTCGTAGTCCTTGCTCCTATTGGGCACCATGAATCCACTACTTATTTTCATATACAATGGAACACTGATGTCTTTCTAATTCCCTTTAGCTTATTTTCATGAAGTTTTGTCCTTACAGTTCCTTTTTTTCAGGGACGACGGTTCCGATTTATGTGAAGTGCAGACACGATGAGCAAGAGAAAGATGGTTCACGCATGTACATCTGCTTACTGTCGATGTTTGGTTAGTGTTAACTTTTCTTGAAACTTATCATTTTAATATTTTCTGTAATTATTTCTATGAGAAAATTGATCACTTAAAACTTTTCTTTCATTATTTTTATGCAGCTTTTCTGACGGTACTGCCATCTATTCTTCTGCAAGAATGATACTAATTGATAGATAACACCCTAGGCCATGGATCAGCCACCAAAAAAAAAGGTAGCTCTTCATTAAGGTGAACGTCCATGAGAGCATAGCTTCTAACGTATGGCCTACATATGTCCATCTTCCGTTGTTCGTGCTCTTGAAGTCGTTGATTCTTTCAAGTTGATACATCCCCTCTTTATCTTAACATGCACGTATGAGCGACAAGCAGGCCAGTACAGGTGTAGTCAAATGATTTTTGTTAGGTGATGCAGACAAGCTGGAGTGGTATTGCTACTACAACTTCATGCTTTATTCTTCTTTTAAATACGAGATCTGGCCAAGACCTCTCAGTGTATCATAATTAGTTGTCGGTTGTTTTTCCGAATAGCACGAACATGGTTGCACCTGAATTGTCAGTTGTTTTTCTAAATAGCATGAACATGGTTGCACCTAAATTGTCAAATATGTACTCCATCTAGTAATTCTACCGATTGGTTATACCTGTATGCTCTGTTGGTCAACTGCACAATTTATTTTTGTTCTCAAATTATTTGTCCGATGCTTGGGAACAAAACTAATGACAGACTCATTGTACCCTTCGTTGGGTAGTTAATCAAGGTGAATGCATGCCTATTTCTCTTACCATTAGTATTCCATCAAAGTTATTTAATTATGCCTATTTCTTAGTTCTTACCCATCAACGAATCACACATGTTCCCAATATTCTTCCTTTTCAGATTTTACTTGTGCACCAAGTACCAATTTGTTAAACCTGTATGCTCTGTTGGTAAAGTGAAGAATTTATTTTTGTTCCCAAATTATTTGTCTGATGCCTGGGAATAAAACTAATGAAAAACTCATTGTACCCTTCATCGGGTAGTTAATCAAGGTGAATGCATGCTTATTTCTCTTACCATTAGTATCCCATCAGAGTTATTAAATTCTACCTATTGTTTAGTGCTTTGCCATCAACGAATCACACATGTTCCCATTATTCTTCCTTTCTAGTTTTATATAGTATGCAGATTGAACACATAGGCTACAACGAGGTGGATGTCAACAAATGGTAATTTTATTTGTTTCATAACAATCTAGATTTTGTGTCAAATAAGCGTATGGGGATTGTTTACCCATAACTGTCGGTCACTTGGTCCTAATATGTATTTGTCTAGCATTTTTCCACCTTTAGGAACCATCATAAAAAATTGTTGATAAATAAAATCCAGGTTGATAGTTTTGCAGTTCTACAATTCTACTAATTTGTTAAACCTGTATGCTCTGTTGGTGAACTAAAGATTTTATTTTCGTTCTCAAATTATTTTTCCGATGCTTGGGGATAAAACTAATGCCAAACTCATTGTACCCTTCGTCGGGTAGTTAATCAAGGTGAATGTATGCCTATTTCTCTTACCATTAGTATCCCATCAGAGTGATTAAATTCTGCCTATTTCTTAGTGCTTTGCCGTCGACGAACCACACATGTTCCCAATATTCTTCCTCTCTAATTTTATATAGTATGCAGATTGTACACATAGGCTACAACGAGCTGGATGTCAACAAATGATAATTTTATTTGTTTCATAACAATCTAGATTTTGTGTAAGATAACCGTATGTGGATTGTTTACCTATAATTGCCGTTCACTTGGTCCTGAGATGTATTTGTCTAGCATTTTTCCCGCTTTAGGTACCATCAGCAACAATTGTTGACAAATAAAATCCAGGTTGATTGCTATGCTAATTCTAGCTGTGTGTTATGAATTTGTTAATGAGAAATAAGAGTCACAACCTTTTTAACGTGTCTATTTGACAGCATACGAGCGTCGTTATTTCTATAGCTCATCCTGCCATCTTTGTACCATCTTTGTTTTACTCACCTGTTCTATTTTTGCTTTGCTTCTTGCAGAGTTATATCAGTAGAAAGAAGTGCAACAAACCCATAGGCATTTGTGCTGCAAGAATAAGTGAAGCTAAAATATAATAGTCCTCTTTCTTTGCGTGTTTTTTTTTATTTTAAGTTGTAGCTAAATACAGGTGTTTCCTACTTGTACACACTGATGGTGTGTCTCAAACATCTACTTTAGTTGAAGCAAAGTCATCTGCTCAATATTTCTAATTAGTCACTGCCAAACTTATTTATTCTTGATAGCTCCTCTTCCCAATGCATTTATCTTCTGCAGTAGTCGTTGTACTGTGAATCATTATCATCTGTGAACTACGAGTCCCACTTGCTACCTTCGGTGCTCCTAGGTTTTATTTATAGCTAAACCTTTAGTCACATGAGATCTCATTTGTAGCAACTTTTTTTACTTTACATTTTATGTTTTAGATTTGTTATATAAAACTTCTGATTGTGTAGGCATCTGACTATCTTTTTGATGCAGTGGGAGTCGCTCGCGCGGTTGTCATATTTTGTCAACCCCTAAAGGGGAAAATAGTTTATTGCATACGAGGATCTGTTGGTTCTTCTCGGTTTGGTCGATTACCTTCATCCTATAGGTAAGTCTATGTATATCTTGAAGTATATGTACCTTGAAATGGAGTAAGAAGGACAATGTTTGTAATGCTTAGCAACATGTCCTTTCATTTTCTTTCCTCTCTTTCTTGTAGGGTATCATAGGATTATAATCTGCATCAAGACCTGTGAGGTGATGGATGATGATCTCCTCTGATAGTGGTTTCCCAACTACCGCTAGGGTGTTGACCAGACTCTTCACTTTGTTGAAGTAGACAACGGTTGTGTCCTCCTTTTGTATGTTTGACAACTGGATGCAATTTGCATGGTTCTCGCTCAAGATTCAGACTAGAACTTCCACTTCAGGGCGACCCATACATATCATGCAGTCATCAACAGCATCACCCACGAGAGCACTTCCGGTGACAGTCATGAAAGAAGAGTACTGAGAACCAACTGGTCATGTTGCAACCAGTTTTGATACGTCGGGTTTCCTACTAGGGCTATGGAAACGATGAAGACGGCGTTAATTAGGTCCAAGCCTTAGTCAGTTGCCCAGGGCAATGTGTGGAGGCCACAGTCTTATGACATTCTTTATGCTGCTATGTTTACTTTATGTTGCTACTCTGTCACTCTGAACTATTTGGCATGTCCGCCCATTCTATAAACTTTGGCCTTAAGGCCTATTCACCATGTTTGGTAATAATATTTCAATATTGTTTATGTATGTGCTTGTGTGGATGTGATATACACCGATAATTGTACTGTGTGAGCTAGCTATTGATCATGAGACTAGCTCAGAATACCTAGAGGGTCTGGATGCAAATCCGGGTCCCCACACTTATCCTGTAGTATACAATTTGTTGAGTACATGGTGTATACTCGAAAATCAGTTTATTATCCCACTATTTGTTATGGGTTGTCATCAATTACCAAAAAGGGGGAAATTGAAGAATCTAGACCCGCTATTATGAGTTAATAGAGTGTTTCGGTAATTAATGAAAATATAATTGTGAGACTAACATTTTCGATGAGTGGGATGAATAGGTTATGTCCCATGGTGATGAATAACTTCGGATGGTGTCATGGGTTGATTATCATGAACTCAAGTGATCGGCATCTTGTGTTGATGCTCAAGTCAAGAACTCAGTCTTGGAGTGTAGATGTTCATCATTAACCGTAAGGCTCCAAGTGGATGCGTAAGGCAAATATATAACTAGCATAGGCTAATGTATTCTTAGTCATTTTATCGGTTATGGTGTTTGGTTGGGTGACCGGGTTGCTAGTATAGGTTATCGTACTATTAAAAGGGGGGTCTTAACTAGTATCTTGAGTGTGTCATGTGTTGATAGCTCAATGTGCTTGCTCTACCTCTCCACGGCATGATTCTAGTTATTTGCGAATGTGTTTTTTAAATAGTTGAGGCTCATGCATAATCCTTATAGTATGCGACTAAAGTTTGCAAATGTGTTTTCCAAACGGCTCGACTCCATGTTTCTAATCCTTGTGGCATGATTCTAAAGTTAGCAAATGTGTTTTGCAGCTTATCGTGGAGCATGCTTTAACTCTAGCTTGCATAATACTGCGATTTGCAAATGTGTTTTGCAAGTTTGTTGAAGTATATGCAACCTTGCCTTTGCTGGAAAATGTGGATTGGTCTAACCGCGATGTGTTGGCCGGTCTGACTGCTCAAGCGGTCCAACTGGCATCTTGTTGTAGGTAGTCTTCTTCCAAAAGGCATGTTCTATACTCTCTCTGGCTCATCTACAAGCGGTCAGACTGTCATATGTTGGCCGGTCTCACTAGTGGCATTGGTGCGACCAGGCATGTGTTTTCGGTCGGTTTCTAGAGAGGCTCGTCTTTTCTTCATCTCGATGCCGAAGTGGAGTGGTCTGACCGGCTTTGTGTCAAAGGTCTAACCGGCCATGGCAGTGCGACCTGGCCTGTGTAGCTAGTAGTTATTTTCTAGAGAGGCAGTTTTGTGCCTCTCTCTGGAATTTGTTGGCGGTCTGACTGGCTCTCTATGAGTGCTCTGACCAGCCTGGCGGTCTAGTCGATGCCTGTGTGGGTTGTTAGACCGGTGGACGCTGTAATGGCTAGTTTTCTAGCAGTTGCAGAGGTGGTGGCTCTGACTGGACATTAGTTGGTGGTCAGACCGGCTCATGCTGATTTCTGCTGGAATCTTGCTCAAACAACTAGCTTTTTCTACAGATATGAGAGGTATCTTTTGTTCGAAAATTTTCCCATTGGGCTGCTTCCAAATATTTCAAGATGCACTTATGAATAACTCCATGAAGAAAGCATAAATTTTTTTGTTTAGCTTTGAATGAGCATATGATTGATGTCCAAGTCTTCACGCCATTGAATTCCTAATTTTTTCCTACAAGTCTTCTTTGGCGGCAAGTGAAAAATAAATGCATGATAGTTTCTTCATTCCCAGTCTGACAGAGGGCACATTGGGTATCATTGCATGTATGATAGTGCATTCTAAGTAACATGTTCTTTGTGTTGAGCATATCATTCAATACAAGCCACCCAAAAACCTTTAGATTCATCACACATTTACTTTTCCAGGCCCATTTGAGAGTGACAGACACTTGCAAACCTCTACTGATGCATGTAAAATTTCCTTTATGTGTAACATCCTTAGCCCCAAATATATGTCCACACATCTGAAGTTCCTTCGTGTAGTTGCAATTCCGTGATGTCCGGTTGCAAAGCATTATACTCCTCAAATGCTTAACCGAAAGAGAGATAGAATTTATTTTGAGGTTCCAGGTCTCATAGGAATTCTTGCACCGAAACATCTTGATTTATGGCATATGACAAGAGCCTCTGGTACTCATGACAAAATATACGCCCATTCCATAGTTCTTTCCAAAATAACAAGGTATCACCTTCCCCTAGTTGTGTAGCACTTGCTCCTCTAAAATATGTTACAAGGAGCATAATATCCTTCCACCAGAAGGACCCACATTCTGCAGCTGCATGCGGAATGTTCTCTCTGTAATATTTGCTCCAAATTAGCTTTATCCAAGGGATGTCATGTCTGTTGTAAAATCTGTGCATATGCTTAAGTAACAAAGCTTTGCTTTGAATTTCTAAGTTAATGATGCCCAAGCCTCCCTTCTCCTTTGGTTTACAAACCATCTCCCATGAAGCTAATGATTTACATCTTGGCTAAAGGTCAGATGATCCTCTCCATAAACAATGTCTTGTGGCTCCATCAATGTATTTTATTAGGGATAATTGATTATTTACCACCGCAAAGAAGAGCCTTATAGGATTTGCCACTCCTAACAATACAATCTATAATTTGCCACTCCAATGGTTGATTGCTTAATAATTTGCTATTTTGGCCAGTTAATAACATTTCTTATGTTTTCTCTCTTTTTTCCTACGTGAAATGACCTTACTGCCCCTCTCCAATTTACACAGGCATACAACCCGGCGCCTCTGTCTGGCTCGACGCATCCTCTTCCTCTGGGATCCCCTTCTTCGTGCGCTTCTTCCCCATCGCCAATGGGCGTGATTGGACTGAGAATGCGGATGGTGCATACCATCTAACATAGGAATGGAAGAAATTCTCGCGTGTTAGTGTGCCATGTGCTACGTGCTGTCTAGTTATCACTTGGGTTTATTCAATTCAGTTCAACCATTCCCATCTAGCTAGTACTAGATCCATGTACTTCTTCTTCGTAGGTTCGAAATTACGAGCTTGCATGTTTCAGATGCTAACATGATTCATCTGAACTTTTTCCCAAGAGGTGCATGACCGAGCTTGAGAGTGATGTTGTTGTCGAAGTAGGAGAGATGTCCTTTTACCTCCACAAGGTTAGTAGTGTCTTTGTTCTAAATCACCGTTCCCGCCGCAGTCGCCCCTGGTGATGGGGAAGAAGTGTACGAAGAAGGGGATCCTAGAGGAAGAGGATGCGTCGAGCCAGACAGAGGTATCGGACTGTGTGCCTGTGTAAATTGGAGAGGGGTAGTAAGGTCATTTCACGTAGGAAAAAAGGAGAGAAAACATAATAAATGTCATTAATTGGCCAAAATGGCAAATTATTAAGCAACCAATATTTAGAGTGGCAAATTATAGATTGCATTGCTAGGAGTGACAAATCCTAGAAGGTTCTTCTTTACAGTGGCAAATAATCAATTATCCCTTATTGTCTTGGGCAGCTTGAGTGAGCACACATAATATGTTGGTAGATTAGAGAGCAATGAGTTGACTAGAGTAAGTCAACCCCCAAAAGACAAGAAAGTTGAACTGCTTATTAAATCTTCTTTCAATTCTGTCGACAAGAGGGGGAAAATCCTGGACAGAGAGTTTGGTTGTCCCCACCGGTAGCCCTAAGCAAGTAAAGCGCATTTTGCCAATTGAACAGCCAAAAGTACCAGCCAGATGTAAAGTTTTTTCCTTTGAAACATTGATGGGAATCAAAGAAGATTTATGAAAGTTCACTCTTAAGCTAGTAGATTGAGGATAAGTATTGAGAAGGGCCTTGAGACATAATGATTGACGTGCACATGCTGGCATTATGAGTAATGTATCATCCGCATATTGAATTATAGGGTAATCTGCTCCCTCATCGACTGGTATTGGCGTTTTCATTAGGTCTCTCCTGACTGCTTCATTTACTATTGCTTGCAACAAGTGCATTAAGGGGTAGAATGTAATACTCCGATTTTCGATTTGGAGAGAATTTAATTGGGGAAGGTCTTTTAGTGAAAAATCTAGAGTTTTGGGGAATTAAGGAGTTGGGCCTACGGCCCATGCTTGCAGCCTTGTGGCTGGCCTAGTGGGCCAAGAGGGGGAGGCACCTAGTGGCCCAAGACCCAAGGGGGCACCCCCTTCTCCCCTTCCCTTGGCCGCCACCTATTCCCCCAAGCAGCTGCCCCCTGCTGTCCCTAAGCCGCCCCTCCCTCCTGGTGATTGGCGCCTCCCCCTGCCTCCTGGAGCCGCTCCCCTGCCTTGGTGCCGACCCCCCTGCTGCCGGCCATTGGTGAAGGAAGGTGAGGGTCTTTGCGTGGTTGACGATCAAGAAGGAGAGGAAGGAGAAGGGACTAGGAGAGGAGCTTCTTTGAGGATAGATCATCATCTTCCCATGGGTCTTCAAGGGTAACGAGGTGCTTTCTCCGCTGTTTGATGATGATTAGATGCGAATTCGATTAGTTGGATTGGATCGAATTGCTGCTGTTAGAATTTCAGAACTGTCCAGATTGTTGCGTGGCCAATTTAGGATTCTTAGAGGCTGAATTGGGGATTTCCATCTCCTAGAGATATATAGATATTGTTCTTAGCTTTCCGTAGCCACTAAGAACACCTAATTCCGACGTATGGATCAAAAGTTATGGTATGATCTTTCCTGCTGTCCTAGATTCCTGACGAGAATGAACTGTCAAGTTGTCTTTTAAAATATGATTAATATAATGGTAGATTCAGGGTTTCAACCCAACTAGGTTGTTGTATCAATTTTTGTAACCTTTCCAGAATGATAAAGAACACCCTAATCGGAGTTGTAGATCAAAAGTTGTGATCTATTCTTTACTACTGTCTTTTTCGTCTAGACAGAATCTGTCTTATACTTTCATCTACCTATTAGCTTATTCTTTTGGCCGAATTGGGAGACCTCGCCAACTAGACTTTTGTAGATATGTTCGTTAAGTTTTCTTAGGATCTGGGCTCACCTCGTTCCGAGTCACAGATCATTAGTTATGATTTATTCCGTGCTGATGTCCAGATTCATTTACTGTGATTGTGTTGTCTGTTTTAGAATAGGTCTAATAGTTAATTCTTGGGTTGTCAGGAAGGTGTTGTAGAACATTGTTGGTAGTGTCCTGTACCATGTTGTTCTTATTTCAAGTACTTAATTGTGTAGGTGGAGAGGCTTCGGGTTTAAGGGCACATTCGTTGCCTACTAACAGCGTCATAGCGCGAAGGCAAGTACTTTAATATTCTTAAGGCTAGTGAATCTTTGAATGCTTGATGTTACTGACTTGTGTTTTCTATGATCCATGAGAAGTTTCAGTGTTTATGTTCCTTTCATATTCGTTACTCCATGTTTAAAGATGATGTCTTTCATTATTCATAGTTCATTACATGCATCCATTGTTCATGTTTCATCCACGGGAGTGGATTTCAAAGACCCATCAATTCCAGTATGGGCACGTAAGACCCATCATTCCAATGTGGGCAGATTTGGACTCCCGTATGAAATGTTCTTCATACGGGCTTTGGATCCCCGTATTTTGTTAAATACGGGCCTAAGTGAACACCGACGGGTGTGTCACTAGCTATACCGGTATAAGCAGGAGTGTAGTCCATTCATTACATTCAATCCATTCATACCATTCATTCATATGTTCTTTTGGTGCTATGTTCATATTCTTTAATGATGTTGTCTTATTCATATTTATTGTATGTCCAATTATTCTTTGTACTTGCTAAGTCTCGGACTCATTCTTGCCTTTGTTGTTTATTTTAGGTGATCGTTGATGATAGCATTGTTGGGAAGGAGTAGACACGCACTATTCATTCACTTCACCATATTCAAGTTTCAATAATATGATTTAGTTTCTGTCTTCCATTCGTTAAGTGATGAACTGTAATAAATGAAGTTAGATGGTGGATGATACCTTTCTCTACGTTATGTTTGATTAAGTACTGCTTGTGATCCTTGATCATCTCTTTGATATAATTATTTGGATTCAGATTATATTCCTGCCTTTGCTCTATTAAATTTTGATCTCTTCATGTCATTAGATGAGATATTGTTTAAATTCTTCCGCATTATGGTTGTATGTTAGAGTCTTTAGGTAACATTTTGGCTTCCAAATAGCCAGGGTGTTACATCAGCGGATTAGGAACATGGAGTTGAGCAATTTGGAAAATACATTTGCAAACTCCAGGTTTCTAAGTTTTCTTCTATCTTGCTCAATTTAATGCCTGATGTTTGCTCAATTCGTCATATTATTCCTAATGTGGGCTTATCTGTACTGTAGCCAAGCCGATTGGTTGGCCGCCGCCTAAGCGCAGTCTAGTCCGCCTAGGCGCTAGGCACCGGACCACCGTCCGCCTAGCACCTAGCGCTTTCTTAAACCTTACTGAACTGGCAAGTGAAAAATAAATGCATGATAGTTTCTTCATTCCCAGTCTAGCAGAGGGCACATTGGGTATCATTGCATGTATGATAGTGCCTTCTAAGTAACATGTTCTTTGTGTTGAGCATATCATTCAATAGAAGCTACCCAAAAGCCTTTAGTTTCATCACACATTTACTTTTCCAGACTCATTTGAGAATGATAGACACTTGCAAACCTCTGAGCTGATGCATGTAAAATTTCCTTGATGTGTAACATCCTTAGCCCCAAATATATGTCCGCACATTCAGGGGCGGAGCTAGCGCTAGGCCAAGCCTCGGACCGGGCCAGCCACTTTTGGCCCAAGGTCTGATTTTTATGTTTTTTCAGAGATTTTTATGTGGAATCTTGACACTGGGCCTCAGGCCATTGCCCCGGAGGTCCGAGGCCCGAGGCCCGCTCCACCGCTGCACACATTTGAAGTTCCTTCTTGCAGTTGCAATTCCGTGATGTCCAGTTGCAAAGCATTATACTCCTCAAATGCTTAACCGAAAGAGAAAGATGGAATTTATTTTGAGGTTCCGGGACTTGTAGGAATTCTTGCACCGAAACATCTTGATTTATGGCATATGACAAGAGCCTCTGGTACTCATGACAAAATATACGCCCATTCCATAGTTCTTTCCAAAATAACAAGGTATCACCTTCCCCTAGTTGTGCAGCACTTGCTCCTCTAAAATCTGTTACAAGGAGCATAATATCCTTCCACCAGAAGGACCCACATTCTGCAGCTGCATGCGGAATGTTCTCTCTGTAATATTTGCTCCAAATTAGCTTTATCCAAGGGATGTCATGTCTGTTGTAAAATCTGTGCATATGCTTAAGTAACAAAGCTTTGCTTTGAATTTCTAAGTTAATGATGCCCAAGCCTCCCTTCTCCTTTGGTTTACAAACCATCTCCCATGAAGCTAATGATTTACATCTTGGCTAAAGGTCAGATGATCCTCTTGTTAAATCTTCTTTCAATTCTGTCGACAAGAGGGGGAAAATCCTGGACAGAGGGTTTGGTTGTCCCCACAGGTAGCCCTAAGTAAGTAAAGCGCATTTTGCCAATTGAACAGCCAAAAGTACCAGCCAGATGTAAAGTTTTTTCCTTTGAAACATTGATGGGAATCAAAGAAGATTTTTGAAAGTTCACTCTTAAGCGATGGGTTGAGGATAAGTATTGAGAAGGGCCTTGAGACATAATGGTAGCGTGCACATCTTTGGCATTATGAGTAATGTATCATCCGATATTGAATTATAGGGTAATCTGCTCCCTCATCGATCGGTATTGGCGTTTTCATTAGGTCTCTCTGATTGCTTCATTTACTATTGCTTGCAACAAGTCTGCAGCTAGTACAAATAACAAAGGAGATAGTGAATCACCTTGTCTAACTCCTCTTCTACACTAGAAAGTTTTCCCTGGTACACCATTTAGAAGGATTGAGGAGTGTCCTGAAGATAAAATTCTTGAAACCCAGCCTATCCATCGCTCAGGGAAGCCCATATGCCTCATCATAGAAATGATTGTAGAGTGTTCAGACCGCCCACTGCCAACAAGGGTGAAAACAGATTGCACACCTTGCTTCAACTCAATTTGCAAAACAAATTTGCCAATTGACGTAAGATACACACAAGGGATGAAAGCAAGATTCTCAACAAGTTGCAAAACACATTTGCCGACTTTTAGAATCAATGCCACAAGGAATAAGGTACATGGACTTAAACCATTTGCAAAACACATTCGCAAACTAAAGTCACATGCTACAGGATTATTCATGAGCCTCAACTATTTGCAGAACACATTCGCAAATATTGGCAACATGCTAACGAGAGCTAGAGAAAGCACAAAGAGCTATCAACACATGACTAACTTAAGCTACTAGTCAAGACCCATCTTAATAGTACAGCAACCTATACTAGCAATCCGGTCTTCCAACCAAACATCAAGGCCGGTAAAAGACTAGGAACACATCTTTAGCCCTAGCTAGTCAGACCTTTGCCTTGCACATTCACTTGAAGCTTGATGACGTACATCTTCTCTTCAAGACCGGATCATTGACTTGATAATCATCAACACATGATGATTTCCCTTTACTTCTAGTTGTTGACTTGAATATGCATCAACCCATGATGCACTCTTTCACTTGACCTCCATCAACACATGATGGGTCTTCTTTTGACTTGATGATCAACTCATGATCATCTCCTCTTCATGAACATCATCAACACATGATGATTTTCTTTTCTTCGAGATCTTGATACGCATCAATACATAATGCATCCTTTACTCTAAGCTCTTGACTTGATGACGATCAAGTCATGATGTCATCTAAAGTCTCCATCAACATGGAACATAACCTATTAATCCAACTTATAAAAAAAGTTAGTTCCACAATATGATTGTCATTAATTACCACAATATACTATTAACTCATAATGGTGGGGACAAGATACTCCCATCTTTCCCTCTTTGGTAATTGATAACAACCATCACAATTGCAAATAATTGAATATTAAGTCATATGAGTATATATGAACTACACAACTCTTATATACTCATTTGATATGTTTCAAATTAAAGATCCTTAATCGATGTGGAAAAAGGAATAGGGATCAATACTAATGAAATCGCAAAACACAGAGTGAACTCCCCCTAAATGTGTGCATACATAAATGTGTAATAGAAACATATGCACATATTCAAGTTAGACTTTTGGTGGAGTTCAACCTATATTTTGGATCCGAGGAATGGAATAAGATATAAGAATATGATGTCGAATGCATACCTCCTTGATTTTCATCTTTTCATCCAAACGAGACTAAACAATATCATACTAAACAAGAGAGTTAGTCTCACATATAGACTTGTTATTGATCACTAAAATAATCCATTAACTCAAAATGACGAGTCTAGATTCTTCACCAGTCTGACCTTCACCCTCGGCCGGTCTGACCAACGGTCCTCGGCTGGTCCAACCGCCGATCACTTGACAGCAGCTCCGGTAAAATTGCAACTCCCCTAAAACAAAACTCAAACTTTGGCAACACATGCAAAGCGCAGTAAATTACCCATCGCAAACCATAGTTGACCTCCACGTACTCTCACAAAAAATGAAATGGAATCGTGGTTGTAATGTCACCGACTTCGTAGACAACCAAGTCGTCTAAACCATTTACAAGAACCACAATAATTGCCGACCAACTCTCAAAACAAAGATTTGCAGACCAGATAGGGACCAATTTGGCCAAGTAAATGATCTGAGCATCTTCCAGTATACCACGGATCTGTATCTCTGCTTTTAGTTTCATTTAGAAAGACAGATCAGCATCGATCCCCTCCTCTCTTTCTCTCTCTCTCTCTCTCAAGACAATTCCGGATGGAGCTTGCCATATCTGCAGTTGCGAGTGATCTAGTGAGCCGATTCATCTCCTCTATTATCAATAAGTTCTCAAGCTGTTCATGTTTGGAGGAGAAGCTGGAGAAGCTGCGCCATATCTTGCTGAGAGTTCAGACAGTTGTCGAGGAGGCGGATGCGCGATGCATCACCAACTCCGGTATGCTGTTACAGCTGAAGGTGCTCGGGGATGCCATGTACAGGGGCTACTACGTGCTGGATACCTTCAAGTACAGGCGCCTCAGGGAGGACGTCGAAGATGAGGTGAGCGACGGCTCTTCAGCCCTGTTTTTTGCCACTCCTCTGAAACGTTTCCACAGAAGTGCTGGTACTAGAAATCACTACAATCTTGCCAATAATGAGCTGCAAAGTGCACTTGGTAATCTTGAAGCTGCTGTTACTAATATGACAGAATTCGTTATACTTTTGGGCGGATGCGAACGCATGCCCCGTAGACCATATGACACTTACCTTTACATGGAAAACTTCATGTTTGGTCGTCATGCCGAGAAGCAGCAGGTCATCAACATCTTGTTGGACAACAATCCTCTAAATAATGCCCCAACCATCCTTCCAATCATCGGTGGCCGTTTGGTTGGGAAGAAAACTCTGGTGGCGCATGTTTGCAACGATGAGAGGGTTCGCTCCCACTTCTCTTCGATTTTGAACCTAAATGGGGATAATTTTCGGAAAATAGACCAGGAAACGTACTTGTCTGGAAGGTGTCTGGTCATTGTCGAGTTTGTATCAGATGTGACAGATGAGGATTGGACAAAGTTTTACTCATTGTTAGCATGCATTGGCAACGGAAGCAAGGTGATAGTCATAAGTGGGCTTCAAAAATTCGCAAGATTTGGAACAGTGAAGCCCATTTGTCTGAACAATTTGTCATTCGAGGAGTACAGCTACCTCTTCAAGGTTCTATCATTCGGAAGCACAAACATGGACGATTACCCACATTTGGCATCAATAGCGCAAGAGTTCCCAATGCTGCTGAGAGGGTCATTCCCCTCGGCATACGCGTTGGCCGACGTTCTGAGGAAGAATATGAACACCCAGTTCTGGCTCTGCATTCTTACTAGGTTAAGGAATGTGGTCGATAACAACCTCTCCATGTTCGGCGAGCATCCGAAGCTACTACTTCAAAGAGATCGTCCGACGGACATAACAAAGTTCCTATCTCCTTCCGCCGGTCGGCTGCGTCTAATGCCTCGTCGCAGCGAAACCGAAGTCGCTAAAAGGTCGCTGCCTGCAGTGACATTTGGGGAATTAATAGCGGATCCTACGACCTTACCCAAAGGTGATTTTGATCTAGTGACATGGGAATCAAGGATAGCCCCGTATACTAAGTATGTTCGCTTTGTTCCAGCTTGTGGTGAGGAGAAGACTCAGGGATTGTCAGCAAGGAGGAAACGCCGTGCAGTATTGCTCTAGTCTTGCACTCTCACGATGTATTTGATAAAACCTCTACTTTCTGTAAGATTTCGATAAACTATTTCATTTGTTATATACTCTGTTTGAGCCCTCGTTGGAAATCAACTTTTCTTCACCTCATTAGCTATGAAAGTTCTGAAAATCAGAAGCACAAGCACAATGAAAGTCTTGCGTTGAACCCGGAGACACAAAGACCAAAATCAGCAAAAACTCACAAATCAACACAAGGCCGGTCTGACCTCCTATTGGTGGCGGTCTGACCTGTGGCTGGTCGGTTTGACCCCCCGAGGCGGCGGTCTGACCGCTGGTGCCCTGAGCGTAGTCCGAGACGATCAATCAAAACACCTAACTTCCTACTCGGCGATCCAAATCATCTGAAACTTCAACCACAACTTATCAAAATGGTTAGAAACCTCTTCCAATCGACGATCGGGACGATCGAAGCCAATGATCCACGAATTTCGTAGATGAGGTCAAGTAAATCACCTGTAACTCACGCACTAACTCTCGCCACTATCTCCTAATAACTTGTCCACTAAGAAAACTTCCAACATTACACACTAGTAAATCACCTGTAACTCACGCCACTATCTCCTAATAACATGTCCACTTAACTCTATGCAACCCACTAACTCAACTAATGCATGATACACTATATTACCACTTGTCCACTACTGCATGAAGTTATCAAGATTTAAGTCCAACAGAGGCAGAGGGACGATACATCACCAACTCCACCATGCTCACGCAGCTCAAGACACTTGTCGAGAGTATGTATCGAGGGTACTACATTTTAGACACCTTCAAGTGCAAGCCCCTCGAGGAGATGATGATCAAGGATGAAGGGGAGGTGAGCAGTTCTTGTTCCTTGTCTTATTCAAATCCAGCCAAACGCCTTCATACAACTGCTAGTACAACTAACAGCATTAGCGTTGGTGATGACCTAAAAAGCACACTGAAAAATTTAGAAACTATTGTTTCTAATATGACAGAGTTTTTCATACTTCTTGGTGCGTGCGAACGTATGCATCGCAAGCCGTATGACACCTATCTTTACCTTGACAACTTCATGTTTGGACATGTTATCGAAAAGCAGCGGATGATCATCAACTTCTGGTTGCTCCAGTTGTGCTTCCAATCAGCGATGGCTGTCGTACTGGTAAGAAAACTCTGGTGGGGTATGCATGTAGTGACACTAGAGTCTGCTCCCACTTCACCTCAATTTTGCACCTCAAAGGGGATGATATTTGGAGAATGCACCATGGATTGTTCAGGCGTGTGAAAACTTTAGTTGTCATTGAGTTTCGTTCAGACGTGGATGATGAGGATTGGTTGAAGTTTTGCTCGTCAGCAACACAGTTGGGTAGAGGAAGCAAAGTGATCGTCATAACTAGGCATGAAACGATTGCAAGGTTTGGAGCAGTCACTACTACAGAACAGACCTTTGGTCCCGGGCCTAAAGGGCCTCTAGTCCCGGTTATAGAGCCGGGACTAGGAAATCGGGACTAAATGTCTCACCTTTAGTCCGGGTCCCAGGCCGGGACTAAAACCGATTTAGTCGGTTGGTAATACCAACCGGGACTAAAAGGTCCAGCCGGCCCGGGACTAAAGGCCGACCTTTAGTCCCGGTTGGTAATACCAACCGGGACAAAAAGGTCCGCTGGGCTGAGCCACGGGGCTGGCCCTTTTAATCCCGGTTGGTATTACCAACCGGGACTAAAGGTGTTTTTTTTTCTTTTTTGTTTCCATTTCAATTCATTATTGATTTTGGTTTTACAATTACATTAGGTTTTCAAATCGTATTCTTATTTGCTAATATATGTATACGCCACATATAATTTAGTTTGGAACATTATTACACACAAATAAAGTATGAAACTATATATATTATGGAGCTATATATATGTATAATATATATATATATGCACATAAAATTTACAACATTATTCATGCATCCTTGGTATTTACAACACAAATGTTGTCCTCCACTTAAATGTCATACAAATGTTAAATCTGGTTTGGCTTCAATTGTTCATCTGGGTTAAAGTAGAACTTCGGTGCGGGCTTGAGGACATGCTCATTAAGAAATCCTGCGATTGTCTCTTGAATTCCTTTGAGGCGGTCCATATCCAACACTGTTCCTTCAACCATATCTCCTTCAATTTGCATTAAGCGAAAGAAGTATTAATATACATAAGATTTATTTAATAGCAACAAATAAATAAAATGGATTTATTATATATACTTATTACGTACTTTACGCATCTGTAGATGGGTTCTTTTGCATACACCATGAGGAACTCGCATAAGCGTAGTATCCACACAAATTGTTGCTGGTGGCTGTAGTAGAACCCATGCGATATAAAAGATTACTCTCGTCATCCGTAGCGTGAGTGAAGCATGATAAGGTAAAGATGCGGGGAGCTAGTACAACTTACATCCGTCGGTGTGGATCAGAAGTGGCGCTTCGGATCCGGACGGTGTAGTTGAACGAACCAAGCCCAAACCCCGCCTAATAATTGGATCGTTAATTAACTATTGCGAGTTAAAGAGCAGGAATAAATATTTAAAGATCGAAGTTACCCTGGATAATGTCTATCATATCTTGGTAATCTTCTGCGGTTTTCTCAACGAGTCATAGATTAGCAAATGACCGTCGGAGAGATCGAAGACAATCAAGTATCGATGGAATTTGCATTTGTTTATAGAGTCAACATATATATCTTTATGTTGGATTGAGTAAGTAAAGTAAAATGTGCACACGATAACAACACTCACCCAAAGTTGTAGGGAAGAGTATAAATCTTTTGTTCTTTTGGTTGATCAAGAACCTCCGGAAATTCCTCTCCGTTTGAGGTCTCCATTGATCGTAGGGAGTGTTTGGGTCCTTGAATACGATATATGGATCAACGAAACCAATGTTCTTGTCCTTTCTACGTGTGAGGTCTCTCATCATGTCTCTGCATATGTATAGACATGCTAGCTAGTGTGAGGATAATTACTTATACATATACATATGCTAGAGTGAGATTATTAAAAGAAAGAATCACGTACAGACAAAAGCAGCTGATGAGAGATTTGTCTAGAGCGTTCATGTGGCATATTTGGTGTAACTCATTAAACTGAACCATTATAATGTCATCGCCACGGAAGTAATGATGGTTTCTAATTTTGACGCAAATATAGTCATCCGCTTTTCTGCGACACGCCGCCATGTACCACTTGTTTAACAAGTACATTTGCGTACGAAGTTCCATGAGCTTCTCAGGGTTGTATAGACTCTTGCCATATACATATTCCTTCTTCCAATGATCAACTTCCGGAGCACTTTTGATGTGTGCTCCGCCGAGCATTTGGGAAATGCTTAGACCGATTTCATGAAAAATTCATCAAGTTGATCCAAATGCACATTTACGGATATCTGTTCTAGCACGTTAGTGTTTGAACCATATTCATTCCCAATAACTAGCGGGGCTCGATTGTTGTGATTGTTCCCGAGTGCAACACCCTTCCGTGCTCTCTTCTCTTTCTTCTTCGCCTCCTCAATTGACTTGGTGAGAGTGCGGTCATAGTCCGATAGTGGCGAATCCTTACGAGCATGGCGTAACTTTTTACGGTGGCGTCCACCTTTGCCTTAGAACTTCGGACGTCGAAGAAACGGCTTCTCGTGGTTTCGCCGCTTCACTTTTAGCCTTGACTTTCGCGAAAAGCTGTCCATCTGTTTTCTGTTATGAAGCATCTATTTCCTCGGCGATCTTCTCATAGGAAAGTTTAAATGCGTCTTAGAAATAGCTGGTGTTCTCCCCGAGGCTTTCTTCTTGGCGGCGGTGGGGCCGACGCGTTTGTGGGTGCGCCTCTTCTTTGGCGATGGGGCGGTGGCGGCGTTGGAGCCCGCCGTGGAAGCGATGGAGCGGCCGGTGTCGGCGTTGGAGCCCGCCGTGGAGGCGATGGAGCGGCGATGGCGGCGTTGGAGCCCGCCGTGGAAGGCGATGGGGCGATGGCGGCGTTGGAGCCCGCCGTGGAGGCGATGGGCGGCGGTGTCGGCGTTGGAGCCCGCCGTGGAGGCGATGGGGCGGTGGGGATGCGGCCGTGTCTTCCACTTCATTGTCATCGCCCGCAACACTTGTGACGGTGGTGAATGGATAATTGGACTTAGGTTGGGGAGGTTCTGCTGTGAAAACAACGTGGTATGAGTAAACCGTTATTTAAGCCAATACATAATTAGTGAAAAAATGTTTCGTTCACTTTCATCCGCACCTAGGGTTAGGTTGTTGAGGAGGAGGAGGTGGCGCCCTAGGAATAATGATATAGCGCTTGCGCCAACATATGAATGTCTTCTCCGCTTCTCCTAAAGTCTTCTCCCATCACCTCCTTCAATGTCAAGAGGCACATTGCTATTACCTTTCACAACTCTATCCACCGAGGCGCTAGCATATCCAGAGGTATTAATGCCCCATGGCATCTTGGTGTCTTCATAGGGTCGTCGAGATACAACACCGATAGCCACCATGGTGTGGCATTCCCTCTGGAATGTGCGGCTCACATGTCGTGAGAGGATCGGTGATGTCATCCACGGGAAGCGCACCTGCGTCATCTTGAATCTTGGCACCTCCGTGGAAGCGCAGCGCTTTCAAGCGATTAGGGGTGATGTTGACTCCGGCTCGATGCGATTTGCCTTTGGATGGAACTTACTACTATCTGCACTTGCCTTTTGATTTCCTCATTCATTTTGGCTTCAAGTGCTTTTTCTCGCTCTCTTGCTTCACGAGCCACTTCCGTGACTCAAGAACCATTTCCTCCATCCTGCGCATCCGCTCTGCCTCCTCGTACTTCTTTCTCTGGCGGCTTCTATAGGTGGCTTTGTCTTTAGGGAAGGCATGCTCCCGACACCTCCCATAGCCTCTTGTTCGCCCACCGTGTTTGATACTCTCCGGCGTATGTCGGCTCATCCTTATCTCGTTGGTGCCACCGCCACTCTCACCAAGCCTCGAGCATAAGCAAATCTTTTCTTTGCTCTTTGGAGTTTTCGCCATACACTATCTTTCCGGTCTCTAGGTCGGGCTTCCCCATGACCGAAAAACCAATACTTAGCGCGCTCGGGCGGTTGATTGATTCAGTTCGATCCTTGGCAAGAATCTCCGTTCCATTCTTTCCCACTTAGGAATGGCACTCTGTAGCCACGATCCCAAGTGATGGTGGTATTGCTTTTGTCGGGCATTCTGTTGGTTCCTTCTCACCCGTGCCTCACCCTCTTCCGATGTCTTGAACTGTACAAACTCATCCCAAAACGGCCTCAACAGCGTAGGCCTTAGTGTTGAAATCTGGCGTCGAGGTTCTTCTTGATAAATGTGTTGTACAATTTCTTCTTCCAACACTTTGGAATTGTGTGGCCATCTTCTTCATAGCCAGTTCCTAACTCTCTCCTTCAAAGCTTCATCTTACAGATCGGTAGCGAAATGTTGAAGGACATCTTGCCAAACTAGTGCCTTGTCACGATCAGAGACAAAACTAATATGAGGAGCAACTTTCTTTTGCTTCCATTCACGAGCATTGATCGGGATCTGTCCCTTACAAGGTACCCACGATGGGTGACAAATTTACGTGCATGTGGTCCAAGTACTTTGCTGTATCCTCCTCGAATTCGAGAGAATGAACCGATCCTCCAACGGCTTCTTGGACCTCGTACATTTCTACTCTTCCCGTTGTTGTCGTCGATCCAGAGGGCTACGAATGTAGAAACACAAAGATTTAAATAAATATATTTATCGACAAATGAAATTATTCGAATTTCATGTATACATAAGAGATTGTAGATAGACCTCGCTTGACATTGTCTTGCTCATCTTCATAATCGGCAAAATCTTGACTCCGTCATCTACTTCTTGATTGTTGTCATCACCTTGAATTGGGCACCTTGTAAGGCGTCATTGTTGATAATATCCATCATGGCATCGTCCATGTTGTCATTCGGTCGGCCATTTACGCAAATATATGTGTAGGGCGTTAGAGCGGTTCGTGATCGGTAGGGGTGGATAACGAGGTGACTCGGCTCGGCTCGGCTCGACTTCGTTAAGGCTCGTTAAGAAAACGAGCTCGGCTCGGCTCGGCTCGTTAAGATAACGAGCAAAAACCGAGCTTCGGCTCGGCTCGTTAAAAACTTCGAACTCGACTCGTTAGGCTCGTTAGCAATAAACATGGTGAACATCTTAAAATTTCATAAAATTTTGTAAAGCGAGATGTAAAGAACAATCATTGACCACCCAAACATGCCTTATTCAACCAAACACATGCATGGCAATTCATGAGAGCAAGTGTTCTTTGAACTAAACCCAAAAATAAATGATTATAGATGCCATGAACATCCATGCAATTGTCCATATCACAAATCATCATCACAAGTTCACAAATCACAATCATCGATAAACATTTATAGCATTCATAAATCATATCCATGCGGTCCATATCACAAATCATGCAACATGCATGCGAGATCCATACATAACCATTGCCATTTTGAGTACTATTTTTATCAATGATCTCAACCCTTTCTCTGGAGATATCGATATGGTTGATAACCATCGGCTTCCAAGACAATCTAGAATGTCAAGAGAATACCGTTCATAAAATTTGGCAAACTGCCCACTAGAGCTTAATCTTAGAAGTGAATCGAAGCGAGCTTAACGAGTTAACAGAGTTACTCGCGAGCCAGCTTCGGCTCGGCTCGTTAACAAAGCGAGTTTTTTTTTGGCTTGGCTCGGCTCGTTAAGGGACCGAGTTCGAGCCGAAGTCGAGCCGAGCCCTTAACGAGCCGAAATGCTCGCGAGTTCGGGCTTTTTTTCCACCTAGTGATCGGGTTATGATTTCGCATCAAGTGGCGTGCGGTTCGTGACATGCATCGACAAAAGAAAAACAACATATACATTCAATTCGCGACTCTGCAAAAATGATTTCTCGGCTCGATGGCGGTCACAAAAGAGGGCTCGCCACGGGTTAGTCTTTGTGTAAATCGTCTATACCACATTGCCACCGAGGCACCGACAACGATGGCGGCTAGCTAATCTCGTTTGCCTCCTCTGTGAACCGTATATTTTTCTCTCTCGATCTCCTTTTACGCTCCTGCAAATCGACAAGAGACAGTAGGAGCTCACCGGCGTGGAGGAGGCGGCTCGGCGGTGGTGGCGGTTGCTTCTTGGAGCCAAGGCCGGATCCGGTGAAGGAGGGAGGAGCCAAGAGGAGCGGCGGAGGGAGGAGCCGAGGCGAGCTGGAGCGGCGGAGGGAGGAGCCGAGTGGAGGTGGTGGCGGGAGTGGGGCGCCACGGGAGGAAGGAGGAGGCCGGGGCGCGACAAGCTGGAGCCGAGCAATTAAGCGCTGCATGAGGAGGCGGCGAGGAGGCGGAAGGGTGGAAGAAGGAAGAAGCCACTGTTGTTATAAATCTTGGGGACCTTTAGTCAAGTAGATACTAAAGGGACTAAAGACCTTTAGTCCCGGGTGGTATCTGGACGGGACTAAAAGGTGGACCTTTAGTCCGGGTGGTGCCACGCCGGGACTAAAGGTTTTTGTGGGACATATTTTCCAGAGAACCTTTAGTCCCGTGTGTGACCTTTAGTCCCGAGGCGTATACGGACCGGGACTAAAAGCTGAACCTTAGTCCGGGTGGTGCCACTGACAGGGACTAAAGGTTTTATGAGGACATATTTTCCAGAGAACCTTTAGTCGGGTGTGTGACCTTTAGTCGAGTGTCTGGACCGGGACTAAAGGTCCCCACTATTCGATTCCGCCAGTTTTCCAGATTTGGGTTTTGTATTAAGTTTATTTGTATAAATATGCTAATTCTTGTTAAATGCATAGTAAATTAAATACTAGGCATAAATTTTTAAAAATAATAGTTGCATTTCCTTTTATCTTATTGACATTTCAAACGACTTTTATAGTGACCACAAGCTAGGAAGTGAAGAGCCAACTATAAACAAAATGAAGGGCTCAAACCACAAGTGGGAATTTCATTTGAAGGCATAAATACTTGCTAAAAAATTTCAAGTCATTTTTACACGGTGGAGAAGACATGCTTCACAGAGGTACATGTGTCCTTTTATCGAATAGGAATTTCATTTGAAGCGATAAAAACAAGAAAAATATGATAGAAACATCTGAAGTTACAATTATTACATAAAATCTCTAATACACACTATTTATTAAACATCACTATATATCAAGCGGGCACATGGTGAACTTCTTCTTGACGTATAACCCTTGGTTATGATCATGCAGTAACCATGGAGTGTCCTCGGCATTTAGCGGGATGCTTGGGTCTTTGGTCTGCTTGAAGGGCGGGATTCGGTCATCCCTTTCATAATCTTGACTTGTCGACTTGTCCTCAATTTCCACGATGTTTCTTTTCCTGAAAGAACTATGTGGCGTTTTAGCTCATTGGTTGATTTGTCGTTGTTTTTCCCTCTCTTGGGTTTTGTAGACATGTCTTTCACATAGAACACCGATTCACATCGGCAGAAGGACGAATGGTTCGTCTTTGTACCCAATATTGTTGAGGTCCTTGTTGTCATTCCATACTCCTTGTCATTGTTACCCGCCTCCGGTCATCTTCACCCATTAGCCTTTGGAACAAAGGGACTTTAAAATTAGGTCGTAGTCTAGTTCCCAAATCTCCTCTATCGGCCATAATATGTTTGCCTCTTTCCATTTGGGTGCATGGCATCTCTGCGGACACCACTTGTTTTGGTTCGTGCTCCTTTTATCTTGGGCTACGGTGTAAAATGTATTTCCATTTATCTCGTACCCTTTATGCGTGAGGATGTGCCACGATGGTTGCCTAGCCAACAAATCTGATTGCTCATCAATATTGTCATCACCACGACATTCTTTTCGCAACCAACCGCTGAAAGTTTCCATGTGATGGCGCCTAATCCAAGCTTCATTCTTCCTCGAGGCGGGATCATAGGAACTCCTTGTGTACCTCGACATACGGCTCCACCACGGAGGAGTTTTGAAGAAGCTGTGTAGTGCGCTTTATTGAAATAATCGTCCCCGTGCATCGATATATGTTTTCTTCCCTAGTGTTCCCTTTCCACTAAGTCTCCCCTCGTGTCGCGATTCGGGAACACCAATCGGGTCAAGGTCGGGAATGAAGTCAACACAGAACTCAATGACCTCCTCGTCCGTAGCCCTTGGCGATGCTTCCTTCGGCGAAAGCACGTTGGTGAACATATTTCTTGAGGACTCCATGAACCTCTCAAAGGGAACATGTTGTGTAGGAACAGGGACCGAGAATATTAATCTCCTTGACCGGGTGAACTAGGAGGTGTGTCATGATATTAAAGAAGGATGGAGGAACACCAACTCAAAGTGACAAGACATTGAACCACATCATTACAGTAGAGTAGCTAGTTCCATTGGATTGATTGCCTTCGAGAAATTGCATTGAGGAATGCACATAGCTTCACGGTGGCAAGCGTACATGTGGAGGTAGAATTCCTCTTAAAGCAACGGAAGCAATTGCGTCATAAGCACGTGGCGATCATGGGACTTTAAGTGTAGGAATTTCTTCTCGGCACATTTATTATCGCTTTATATTGGAGGAGAATCCAGATGGGACCTTGATCTTTGTTTAGGCATTCAAACATGCTTTCCTTCTCTTCTTTGCTAAGAGTGAAGCTAGCGGGTCTTAAGTAATGGCGTCCATCGTCTCTTCTCTGGATGCGAGTTGTCTCGTTCTTTCATCGTTGCAAGTCTGTCGTGCTTCGAGTGAATCCTTAGACTTTCCATACACATCCATGAATCCTAGCGAGTTCACACAAAGATTCTTTGTCGGTGCATCACGTCGATCGCGTTGCGGACCTCTAGGACTTGCCAATAGGGTAGCTCCCAAAATATGGACTTCTTCTTCCACATGGGTGCGTGTCCTTAGCATCTTCGAACAGGTTATTTGCCTTGTCCCTTTCAAAGACTACTTGCACATCCTTGACCATATCAAGTACATCCTCCCGGTTCGGTTGCGAGGCTTGGTTCGGTGTTACGCCTTACCGTTAAAATGCTTGCCTTTCTTTCTTAGTTGGTGATTCATAGGAAGAAAGCAGCGATGGCCAAGGTACACGACCTTTCGATATTTTTCAAATATATCTTGTCAATGTCATCAAAACATTGTGTGCATGCATTATATCCCTTGTTTATGCATCACGAAAGATTACTTAGAGCGGGCCAATCATTGATTATTACGAACAACAATGCTCGCATGGTCGAAGTGTTCTGTTTGTACTCATCCCACACACGTACACTGGTTTGCTCCATAAGCAGGAGTTCCTCAACTAATAGCCTCAAGTAGACATCGATGTCGTTGCCGGGTTGCCTCGGGCCTTGGATGAGCACCGCATCATAATGAACTTCCGCTTCATGCATAACCATGGAGGAAGGTTGTAGATACATAGAGTGTGAGGCCAAGTGCTATGACTAGTGCTCTGGTCCCCAAAAGGATTCATACCATCCGTCCTTAAAGCGAACCTTAGGTTTCTTCGTCATCTGCAAACTCCGGAATTCTCGTCTATTGCTCTCCTTTGGGATCCATCGGCCAGGTGTCTCAACATGTTGTCTACCTTACGGTCTTCTTTGTGCCATCGCGACAACTTTGCATGGTCCTTGTTTATGAGCAGACGTTTCAGCGTGGTATTATAGGAGCATACCACATAACCTTGGCGAGGATTTTCTTCCGCACGTTCTTCGCCCTCAACATCGCCAGGTCATCTCGCTTTGATCTTATACGCGACGCTTTGCATACGGGGCATTCATCCAAATTCTCGTAGTCCTTGCCACGATCTGAGATGCGATCATTAGGACATGCATGTATCTTACGGATTTCTAATCCCAAAGGGCGAGCGACTGTTTTGCTTCAGACGTAGTGGCGGGCAATTCGTTAGGCCGGAAGCATCTTTTTGGATCTTGATAATTGCCCAAATGCCTTGTCGGATACACCATTACATGCCTTCCATTGTAGCAACTCGGTGTTGTACCCAACTTTTTTGCCCATCTTCTACGGACGGGTATAGTAATTTCTTGTGATCCTCTAGCATGCGGTCAAACTTAGCCTTCTCCTTTTCACTTCGCAATCTCTTTGTGCATCACGAATGACATCACCAAGAGCATCATCTTGGCGAGTGTGTCTTACGCCTTGCCTCTTCTTGACTTCGCCCATTGCAAGTATCATCGAAGTCACCGTATTGAGCAATAATGTCGTTAGGGTCCAATTGTTCTTCTTCACCTTCTTCCATTATAACCTGGTTTCTCCGTGCTTGGTCCAACAAATATAGTTTGGCATGAAACCCGACTTCAACAAGTGTGAGTGAAGACTCCTTGAGCGTAATATTCCTTCAAATTCTTACAGGGCACATGGACAAAGACATGAAACCATCCGCTTGTTTGCCTCGGCCACTCTTAAGAAATAATGCACGCCATCAATGAACTCTTTGAGCGGCGATCGGCATTGTACATCCAATGGCGTGTCATAAATGCATTATATGACATATCACATAATTAAATTTCAAGTTTCAAATTTTTCCCGGATAGTACACATGATAGAGAGGCTACCCAAAATTTTTAGAATTTTTGAAATTAAGATGAATTTATTTTGAATTTTCAAAGAATCAGCACTATTTGTGACGTTTGCACTAGGAGCTTCGCCTTGCGGCGTATGGAGTGTCCCTGGCGACGACGGCGTTCGCCTCGCTCTGTGTGAGCAAAACAGAAAGCTTAAGGAGAAGGGACATCAAGTTAAATGATAATTAATAATTAACTAAATTGCCCAAAGTCATTAAGGGTGAATGACCCTAGGTCAACAATCAATCCAAAAGGCAAACAATAACTAAGTGATTAAGCTAATTAAGAGATTAACTAATTACTTAATAATTAAATATTAAACTTATTTATTAAAACAAAATTAATATTTATTATTTTTACCCAAGAGGTTGGATCTGATAAGATAAGACTTATCTCATCAAACACCCTCAAAGCTTAACCTAACTAACACATGTAAAAGTCATTTTTCATTTATTTAAATAATTATTAAATAAGGTGAAAAATAAAAGTCTTCAGATTGATCCCAAACTTTTTGTACAGATAGTTCATAGCCTAATTAAATGGCAAAACAATTTTCAGAATTTTTGGATCATTAATTTAGCCTACAAAATTCATGGAATAATAATTAAATAAATAAGCATAAAATAGGTATAAATTCAACTTTGTCCAAATAGTCTTAAAATTTTTATATGGACTGTTCACAGTGTAACTTAGTGGAAAAACAAATTTCATGATTTTTGGAAATTTATTGTGGCCTACAAAAATCATGAAAGTTCCATTTATGAATTAATTGGCAATTTTATAACATATAAAATTATTCAAATTTCACATTTCATATTTTTCATAATGGACGGCAGGGTTAGCATCAGAGCTTACCGCATGAACACGCCGGTGAATACGGTTGAGTGAATGAGCAGCTCGGTGGTGGTGGCAATGGCGTGGCGTGTCGGCGGCGGCAGCGGCGTTCGGCTCTGTGATTTAACGCCAAACATGAGTTTAAATAGAAGGACATTTAGTCGGTTGGTGTTACCAAGGGACTAAATCTCAACCTAGTCAAGTTGGTACTACAATCCGGGACTAAAGATTTAGTCCGGATTGTAGTACCAAGGGACTAAAGGTTGACATTTAGTCGGTTGGTAACACCAACAGGGACTAAATGTCCTCTCTACAAAAGCTCGCCACGAGCCGTTGGGCGGGGACTTTTAGTCGGTTGGTGTTACCAAGGGACTAAAGATCTTTTTGGTCCCGGACGCAATTTTCTCCGAGACTATTGCCCATTTGGCAGTTCGACCAAAGGTCTGTTCTGTAGTAGTGAGTAAAGCCAATTAGTTTGAACAAATTGCCAAATGAGGAGTGTGTTTACCTCTTCAAGGTTCTCGCATTTGGTAGCGCAAACCCAAGAGACCACCCTCAGTTGGAATCAATAGGGATAGAAATAGCAGCAATGTTGCAAGGGTTGCTCTTATCTGAAAATGTGATTGCTGACATGCTAAGAAAGAACCTGAATGTCCAGTTTTGGCTCCGGATATTGAACAGGTATAGAAATGGGGTAGACAACAACTTCTCTATCTTTGGTGAGCATCCAAAAGCTCTTATGGACAAGGACCATCCAGTTGACCTCACCAAGCTTGCGCCTCCATCTAGTATTTGTTAGAATAATCTTGTTGTTTCTTTTCTAACTGCATGGAGCAGTTTTTCTATTACCAAATGATGTGTTGTTTAGGAAATGACGTGTTGATTCTAAGTGTCACGTTGTTTCATGTAACAACGTGTCATTCTGATTAGTATAAATACCCCTTGTACTTAGCAATGGTTCAATAAGACACACGAATAAAAACTAGTGCATTGTTCTTGTTTCAACAGAAGTTCCAGAGCAAGAGAACAAGACTTGGTGTATTTTGTGATCGCGTGTGTGAAACACCTAGTGTTTTCTAACAATTGGTATCAGAGCCATGGCCAACGAAGACGCGCAATCCTCGTCTGGTTCACGCACTCCGCCAAGAACCCGTGGGCGGAGCAGGACACGGAGGGGCGGACGCGAGCTATTGGTGTAGGAGCGCGTCATGAGGGAATCCAGTGGCACGGTCGTCTACCCGACATTGACGAACACCACTACACCGAGTGGGCGTTTGTAATGCGCGTCAATGTCCAGGCGATAGGGCTCTGGGAGGCGATCGACCCCGGGGACGCTTCTTTCCGTGACGATCGCATGGCGCTCTCAGCCATCCTCCGTGCTGTCCTGCCTGACATGCTCGCGACACTCGCCGTGAAGGACATGGCAAAGCAAGCATGTGACGCCGTCAAGCTGATGAGGATTGGGGTGGAGCGCGTGTGCGAGGCTAACGCCCAGAGGTTGCAAAAGGAATTCGAGGCTATCTTCTTCAAGGATGGGGAGTCTGTGGATGCGTTCGCAATGCACATCACTAGGCTCGTTAACAATCTACGCACGCTCAGAGACGCCATCGCCGAGGAGAAGGTGGTCCAGAAGTTTCTCCAGGTAGTGCCCCCTCATTACACGCAGGCAACGATCACGATCGAGACGCTACTCGATCTGAGCACAATGACAATTGAGGAGTTGACAGGCCGGCTGCGCTCAGTGGAGCAACGCTACGGCCTCAACGACGATGACGCACAAGAGTTAGGGAGCCGTCAGCTCCTCACGGAGGAGGAGTGGACTACACGCGTACGACGGCATGAGCAGGCCCGGGGCTCATCTGACGGCGGCCAAAACGACAACCGAGGCCATGAAACCAAGGACGAAGGCAATTTTGGAGAACGCGACATGACCAAGGTAAAATATTACAATTGTAACAAGATGGGTAATTTCTCCAAGGACTATTGTGCACCGCGCCGTGAGCGCAAGGAACGTGCCAATTTGGTAGAGGTCGACGATGACGAGCCGACACTGTTATTGGCACGAGCGAGCACGCTCGACGATGAAGTACCAGCACTACTGATGGCGCATGTGAGCACCATCACTGAGATCACAATGGGCGCCACCGAGCATGTCACGCTGAACGAGGAATAAGCTCAAGTCCACCTCGGATGTGAGGATGACCACTGCGACAACTTGTGGTTCCTCGATACCAGCGCTAGCAACCACATGATGGGCTACAAGAGCATCGATGGCATGACGCCATACGAGGCCTGACACGGACACAAGCCAGACATGCACTTCCTCCGCACACAACAAGATTAGGGAGTGATTTGTTAGAATAATCTTGTTGTTTCTTTTCTAACTGCATGGAGCAGTTTTTCTATTACCAAATGATGTGTTGTTTAGGAAGTGATGTGTTGATTCTAAGTGTCGCGTTGTTTCATGTAACAACGCGTCGTTCTGACTAGTATAAATACCCCTTGTACTTGGCAGTGGTTCAATAAGGCACACGAATAAAAACTAGTGCATTGTTCTTGTTTCAACAGAAGTTCTGAAGCAAGAGAACAAGACTTGGTGTATTTGTGATCGTGTGTGTGAAACACCTAGTGTTTTCTAACAGTACTCCTCTTTGTCTCAGACCTCCTTGCAGCAAAGGTGTTGATGCTTGCAAGGAGAAATCTAAGGTGACATTTGGTGACCTAATTGTGGGTTGTAATATTGTTTTGCCTAAGGAGGAGGAGTTTGAGATAGTGGTGTGGGAGTCAATGATACCCCCTTTCACTAAGTATGTTACAACTTGTGTTCAAGAGAAGAATCTATGCGCAGCCACACGGAAGAAAAAACGCAGAGGGTTATTACCTAATTTAATAGCCGGAGGAAAGTGTCGCTCCCAGCACCCTCTACGTCACCACAAAAGGCCAGCCGTCCGATCCCTCACGTGCACGCCTGTGCTGGCCTGATTGGAGCTGGTGTGCTTGCTGGGAAGGGCTGGCCTTCACGCGGCCACGTCGCCTCGAATACTACTGCATGTGGCGCGCCTGCGTCCTAGGACCGAGCCTCTCTCTTCGCTCGCTCGAGCCTACGCCGCGCTCCTCCCCTCCCTCCTTTCCCCTCTTGGTCCCTCACTCTTCTTCTGTCACGACCCGGTCGATTTCCCTCCCCATCTGTCGTCGCTCGCACCGTCATCCTTCCCAGTCGGCGCCTCGGCGAACCACACATGTTCCCATTATTCTTCCTCTCTAGTTTTATATAGTATGCGGATTGTACACATAGGCTACAACGAGCTGGATGTCAACAAATGATAATTTTATTTGTTTCATAACAATCTAGATTTTGTGTAAGATAACCGTATGTGGATTGTTTACCTATAATTGTCGTTCACTTGGTCCTGAGATGTATTTGTCTAGCATTTTTCCCGCTTTAGGTACCATCAGCAACAATTGTTGACAAATAAAATCCAGGTTGATTGCTATGCTAATTCTAGCTGTGTGTTATGAATTTGTTAATGAGAAATAAGAGTCACAACCTTTTTAACGTGTCTGTTTGACAGCATATGTGCGTCATTGTTTCTATAGCTCATCCTGCCATCTTTGTACCATCTTTGTTTTACTCACCTGTTCTATTTTTGCTTTGCTTCTTGCAGAGTTATATCAGTAGAAAGAAGTGCAACAAACCCATAGGCATTTGTGCTGCAAGAATAAGTAAAGCTAAAATATAATAGTCCTCTTTCTTTGCGTGTTTTGTTTATTTTAAGCTGTAGCTAAAGACAGGTATTTCCTACCTGTACACACTGATGGTGTGTCTCAAACATCTACTTTTAATGAAGCAAAGTCATTTGCTCAATATTTCTAATTAGTCACTGCCAAACTTATTTATTCTTGATAGCTCCTCTTCCCAATGCATTTATCTTCCTCAGTATTCGTTGTACTGTGAATCATTATCATCTGTGAACTACGAGTCCCACTTGCTACCTTCGGTGCTCCTAGGTTTTATTTATAGCTAAACCTTTAGTCACATGAGATCTCATTTGTAGCAACTTTTTTTACTTTACATTTTATGTTTTAGATTTGTTATATAAAACTTATGATTGTGTAGGCATCTGACTATCTTTTTGATGCAGTGGGAGTCGCTCGCGCGGTTGTCATATTTTGTCAACCCCTAGAGGGGAAAATAGTTTATTGCATACGAGGATCTGTTGGTTCTTCTTGGTTTGGTCGATTACCTTCATCCTATAGGTAAGTCTATGTATATCTTGAAGTATATTTACCTCGAAATGGAGCAAGATGGACAATGTTTGTAATGCTTAGCAACATGTCCTTTCATTTTCTTTCCTCTCTTTTTTGTAGGGTATCACAGGATTATAATTTGCATCAAGACCTGTGAGGTGATGGATGATGATCTCCTCTGATAGTGGTTTCCCAACTACCACTAGGGTGTCGGCCAGACTCTTCACTTTGTTGAAGTAGACAACGGTTGTGTCCTCCTTCTGTATGTTTGACAACTGGATGCAATTTGCATGATTCTCGCTCAAGATTGAGACTAGAACTTCCACTTCAGGGCGACCCATACATATCATGCAGTCGTCAACAGCATCACCCACGAGAGCACTTCCGGTGACAGTCATGAAAGAAGAGTAGTAAGAACCAACTGGTCATGTTGCAACCAGTGTTGATACGTCGGGTTTCCGACTAGGGCTACGGAAACGATGAAGACGGCGTTAATTAGGTCCAAGCCTTAGTCGGTTGCCCAGGGCAATGTGTGGAGGCCACAGTCTTATGACATTCTTTCCACTGCTATGTTTACTTTATGTTGCTACTCTGTCACTCTGAACTATTTGGCATGTCGGCCCATTCTATAAACTTTGGCCTCAAGGCCTATTCACCATGTTTGGTAATAATATTTCAATATTGTTTATGTATGTGCTTGTATGGATGTGATATACGCCAATAATTGTACTGTGTGAGCTAGCTATTGATCATGAGACTAGCTCAGAATACCTAGAGGGTCTGGATGCAAATCCGGGTCCCCACACTTATCCTGGAGTATACAATTTGTTGAGTACATGGTGTATACTCGAAAATCAGTTTATTATCCCACTATTTGTTATGGGTTGTCATCAATTACCAAAAAGGGGGAGATTGAAGAATCTAGACCCGCTATTATGAGTTAATAGAGTGTTTTGGTAATTAATGAAAATATAATTGTGAGACTAACATTTTCTATGAGTGGGATGAATAGGTTATGTCCCATGGTAATGAATAACTTCAGATGGTGTCATGGGTTGATTATCATGAACTCAAGTGATCGGCATCATGTGTTGATGCTCAAGTCAAGAACTCGGTCTTGGAGTGTAGATGTTCATCATTAACCGTAAGGATCCAAGTGGATGCGTAAGGCAAATATATAACTAGCATAGGCTAATGTATTCTTAGTCATTTTATCGGTTATGGTGTTTGGTTGGGTGACCGGGTTGCTAGTATAGGTTATCGTACTATTAAAAGGGGGTCTTAACTAGTAGCTTGAGTGTGTCATGTGTTGATAGCTCAATGTGCTTGCTCTACCTCTCCATGGCATGATTCTAGTTATTTGCAAATGTGTTTTTTAAATAGTTGAGGCTCATGCATAATCCTTATAGTATGCGACTAAAGTTTGCGAATGTGTTTTCCAAACGGCTCGACTCCATGTTTCTAATCCTTGTGGCATGATTATAAAGTTGGCAAATGTGTTTTGCAGCTTATCGTGGATCATGCTTTAACTCTAGCTTGCATAATACTGCGATTTGCAAATGTGTTTTGCAAGTTTGTTGAAGTATATGCAATCTTGCCTTTGGTAGAAAATGTGGATTGGTCTGACCGCGATGTGTTGGCCGGTCTGACCGCTCAAGCAGTCCAACTGGCATCTTGTTGTCGGTAGTCTTCTTCCAAAAGGCATGTTCTATACACTCTCTGGCTCATCTACAAGCGGTCAGACTGTCATATGTTGGCCGGTCTCACCAGTGGCATTGGTGCGACCAGGCATGTGTTTTCGGTCGGTTTCTAGAGAGGCTCGTCTTTTCTTCTTCTCGATGCCGAAGTGGAGTGGTCTGACCGGCTTTGTGTCAAAGGTCTGACTGGCCATGGCAGTGCGACCTGGCTTGTGTAGCTAGTAGTTATTTTCTAGAGAGGCAGTTTTGTGCCTCTCTCTGGAATTTGTTGGCA
Organism: Phyllostachys edulis; assembly: GCA_036346405.1. Classification (NCBI taxonomy): domain Eukaryota; kingdom Viridiplantae; phylum Streptophyta; class Magnoliopsida; order Poales; family Poaceae; genus Phyllostachys; species Phyllostachys edulis. The sequence goes on from CM070564.1 coordinate 6,577,821, forward strand.
ATCTTACTGGCTCTCTGTGAGTGCTCTGACCAGCTTGGCGGTCTGGTCGATGCCTGTGTGGGTTGTTAGACCGGTGGACGCTGTAATGGCTAGTTTTCTAGCAGTTGCGGAGGTGGTGGGTCTGACTGGACATTAGTTGGTGGTCAGACCGGCTCATGCTGATTTCTGCTGGAATCTTGCTCAAACAGCTAGCTTTTTCTACAGATATGAGAGGTATCTTTTGTTCAAAAATTTTCCCATTGGGCTGCTTCCAAATATTTCAAGATGCACTTATGAATAACTCCATGAAGAAAGCATAAAATTTTTTTGTTTAGCCTGAATGAGCATATGATTGATGTCCAAGTGCTGCTGCCACTGAATTCCTAATTTTTTTTTCCAACAAGTCTTACTGAACTGGCAAGTGAAAAATAAATGCATGATAGTTTCTTCATTCCCAATCTGACAGAGGGCACATTGGGTATCATTGCATGTATGATAGTGCATTCTAAGTAACATGTTCTTTGTGTTGAGCATATCATTCAATACAAGCCACCCAAAAACCTTTAGATTCATCGCACATTTACTTTTCCAGGCCCATTTGAGAGTGACAGACACGTGCAAACCTCTAAACTGATGCATGTAAAATTTCCTTGATGTGTAACATCCTTAGCCCCAAATATATGTCCACACATCTGAAGTTCCTTCTTGTAGTTGCAATTCCGTGATGTCCAGTTGCAAAGCATTATACTCCTCAAATGCTTAACCGAAAGAGAGATAGAATTTATTTTGAGGTTCCGGGACTTGTAGGAATTCTTGCACCGAAACATCTTGATTTATGGCATATGACAAGAGCCTCTGGTACTCATGACAAAATATCGCCCATTCCATAGTTCTTTCCAAAATAACAAGGTATCACCTTCCCTAGTTGTGCAAAGACTCGCTCCTCTAAAATATGTTACAAGGAGCATAATATCCTTCCACTGAAGGACCCACATTCTCTTGTTGCATGCGGAATGTTCTCTCTGTAATATTTGCTCCAAATTAGCTTTATCCAAGGGATGTCATATCATTGTAAAATCATGCATATGCTTAAGTAACAAAGCTTTGCTTTGAATTTCTAAGTTAATGATGCCCAAGCCTCCCTTCTCCTTTGGTTTACAAACCATCTCCCATGAAGCTAATGATTTACATCTTGGCTAAAGGTCAGATGATCCTCTCCATAAACAATGTCTTGTGGCGGTATGAGCTCTGAGAGGTGCATGGGGATCTGATCGCACCCCAAAATTTTTGCACAAAAAACTGATATATATACCCCCCCTTAATACATAAAGTATATACTACACATGTTAATATACATGTTCTCCAATATACATGCTCTCAAGAATTTCATTTCGTGACCAATGACCCACCGCCCACCCCATTTCTTATCCGGCCCAAGTCCGGAGTCGGCAAGCCCATTAGCCATTGCCGGCTGCTTCTCCTCTAATCTCTCTCCCCAATCCCCATTTCTCTCTTTCACTCTGTGGATTGTGGTCTCCACTCCAGATCGGCCTTGAGCCGCTTGGCGTCGGTTGCCTCAAACCTCCACCTGCGCGCCTTGGCCTCCGCCCGGCGCCCGGCTTGCCCTCGCCCACCCCTCGCCCGGTGCAGTCGCCCCTTGTCGTCGCGGTCACAGCCCGCACCGCCAAGCCTCCTGCGTGCCGCCACGCCCATGCGCTCTCAGGCTGGCTCGGCCTCCGGCCGCCGTCCGCTCCCTCTCCTGTGTGTGCTTTGGTTAGTGACTACTGACTTAGTGCTCTGTGATTGTGAATGGCAGAATGGGAAATGGGTGATGTAGTACTGATGTCTGATGTTATATTGTTTGGCTGATTGGCTCACTGAGTTACTTGATTGATCATTGAATGATTGAATCCCCTATGCTTTGGTGGTGCACTAGTGCTCTGTGAATGGGTGATATACTGATGTTATTGTTTGGCTCACTAAGTTAGTTAATTCTTTATTGATCATTGAATGATTGAATCCGGAATCCCTTGTGCTTTGGTAGTGCTCTGTGAATAGGACAATGGCCAATGGGTGATGTACTAATGTTATTGTTTGGCTCACTGGATTAGTTGATTGATCATTGATGTATGGTTAGGGTCAGCCATCCCCCTGGCAGCTGGCAGCCCTTCTTGATTCTAGATTATGTGGTTGCTTACTATCATTGATGTATGGTTAGGGTCAGCCCTCCCCCTGGCAGCTGGCAGCCCTCCCTTTGGCATGAAGGAACGCCGTATCAAGTTGTAATTTTCTAAAATATTTTGTGATGTTGGTCATAATGCGAACATGTAATTTGACACATTTGAGCTTATGTAGTATGTCATTTGAACTTGTGTTAGAACGAATGTGTCTTAAGTTCACACTCTCATCGTCAAAATCTTGGCCCCGCCACTGTCTTGTGGCTCCATCAATGTATTTTATTATTGTCTTGGGCAGCCTGAGTGAGCACATATAATATGTTGGTAGATTAGAGAGCAATGAGTTGACTAGAGTAAGTACCAGCCAGATGTAAAGTTTTTTCCTTTGAAACATTGATGGGAATCAAAGAAGATTTATGAAAGTTCACTCTCAAGCCAGTAGATTGAGGATAAGTATTGAGAAGGGCCTTGAGACATAATGACTGACGTGCACATGCTGGCATTATGAGTAATGTATCATCCGCATATTGGATTATAGGGTAATCTGCTCCCTCATCGACTGGTATTGGCGTTTTCATTAGGTCTCTCCTGACTGCTTCATTTACTATTGCTTGCAACAAGTCTGCAGCTAGTACAAATAACAAAGGAGATAGTGGATCACCCTGTCTAACTCCTCTTCTACACTGGAAAGTTTTCCCTGGTACACCATTTAGAAGGATTGAGGAGTGTCCTGAAGATAAAATTCTTGAAACCCAGCCTATCCATCGCTCAGGGAAGCCCTTATGCTTCATCATAGAAATGATTGTAGAGTGTTCTGTTGTGTGAAAAGCATTTTCAAAGTCAAGCTTCAGAATCACTCTCTCTCTTACTCTGGTGACACTGACGAATGAACTCAAATGCCCATGCCATCTTGTATAGTTTTGCTTTTCAGAAAGACATATTGGTTTTGATGTACTAGTTGCAGTATCACTCCTATAAGTCTATTTGCTAGAAATTTTGTGAGCTTCAAATATGAATTTAGAAGCGAAATTGGCCTGTAATCATTGACCGTTTCTAGGGAGGACTCTTTAGGCACAAGAGTGATATATGATCCATTGATGCTTGTTATGTCTAATTCTTCATAAAAAAAAAGCTTGGCACAGATCATAGAAATCCTGAGCTATAATATGCCAACATCTCTTCATGAATAATCCATTAAATCCATCTGGCCCAAGTGATTTGTCAACCGGTAGAGATTTTACAGCCCCATCAATTTCCTGCTTTGTAAAGTTTTCAGCAAGATGTTGTAGTCCTTCCTCCATTGGCAGTAGATCATAAAAATTAAATTGCATAGATGGCTGTGGAGATATCCCCGTTCTACCTTTGAAAGATTGCCAAAGTGCTGCCACTTTTGCATCATGATCAAATATTGTCCTCGCATCTTGTAGGACTAGATGAAATATTTAATTTCTCTTGTAGCTTTCTGTAGCAACTGAATGAAAAAAATTGGTATTTTCATCCCAAACTTGACCCACCTAACAGTGCATCTCTTCTTCCAACAAATATGTTTATAATGTAAAAGTCTTAGGGGATGCCTTTTTATTATCTTTATGAAATTGAATTCAGTTCTGAATAAAGGTCACCTTTCTTCAAACTTATCCATATACAGAATAACCATGTTGCAATTCTGAAATAATTGAGAAAGGTGTGAAAGATTGGTGTATTGTTTCATTTCCTTGAGCTAAGAGTAAACCTTCTCATTTCTTATATGCATGCATTGTACTTAGTGAGCTTGAAGAGGCAAATCCTTGTGTGTGTGTTGCACTTGGTGGTTGATTGTGTATCTATCGAGTTTCAGCACTTAATTCATTCAAGTGAGCATCTCTGACTTGTTACTCTTAAATGTTGTCGCCTCCTAGACAGCCCGTAAGAGTTGTGCTGGTGATCTTCTCAAAGAAACCTGTGGGAAGACCCGGTTGGTTGTGAATGGTTCGGTGCTCATCATCTCTGGGGTGGAGGAAGATCAACCCTGGTGTATTCAGGGTGGTCTTAATTTGTGGAGTCAGTTCAATTCGTTTTGGTTTATCTCAACGTGGATTAGAGGAGATCGACAAGTCTCCGAACACCACGGTAAAAAAAATCGTGTGTCAATTGTGGTTTGCTTCATGTGCTCATTTACTCTGCACAATTTATATTCCTAGAATTAATTGATTGCTTGTAATCTTAGGATTGCAAACCTTAACATACACTTATATTGTTGGTGCACATAGTTGAGACTAGACGATTTACGTTTTAATTGTGCAAAATCGATTTTATTTACGCTTTCACATATAAAACTTGGTTTTGACCAAAGATAATCTTAAAACCATATGTTCATCCTCTCTGGTCGGCCTCCTCGACCTTACACCATCGTTGTAGAAGAGCAGCAAGTCCTCAATACCTTACTGCAAGCTAATCTTCCTCCTTTCGCTCCGACTGTTCTCCCAATCATTGGCACTAGTAGAGTCGGTAAGCAAACTCTAGTTACGTGTGCAACAATGAGAAAGTCCGGTCACACTTCTCTTCAGCCTTGCACTTGGATGGAGAAAAACATTGGGAATACGGAGCATCAAGCTTTCGTTCCAGGGAGGACTATGGTGGTGGTTGAATTTACTTCAGATATGGACGATGAGAATTGGCCAAAGTTCTATTCATCAGCCACACAAATGGGCAGAGGAAGGGTCTGTTTATTTCAGTTGTGCTTTTCTGAAAAAACGACTTCCGACTATGCTGCAGGGCTTTCCGACGACGAAATTTGAATAGTGGCTTTTCGATTTGGTATTTAGTATCGGCTTTTAAATATCTTGTCGCGATTTTCGAGATGGAAAATGTCCGAAATGCCCCTGAGGATAGTAACAGCTTGTTTTATGCCGTTTAACGCAATTAACAACATTTAACGACAACTAATGATAATTGACGATTATTAACGACGACTAATAAACATTTGTTACAACAAATAATTATTAAAAAAAATTATTGTAATTAATTTGACAACAACTAAGTAGTTAACGTCAAGTGATGATAACTAACGACAAGTGACGATAACTAACAACATTTGACAACTAAGGGTAGTTAACGACAAGTGACAATAACTAATAACATTTGATGACAACTAACAGTATTTAACAACAAATTGACCGCAATTAATGCAATTAACTTCAATCAACAATAAATAATTATTACGACAAACAATTATTACAGAAATAATTGCAATAAATATTTATTACAACCAACAATTATTACAGAAATAATTGCAATAAATAATCACAATAATGTTAGCACTATGGTGCCATACCACTACAAGGTTGCTAGCCTAAACATACACTTTGAATAATTCATGCCCTCTCTACTTTTTTCTAGGCTTGAGACCGACATAAGCAGTGTTAGGCACACCCACCCTCACACGTACCCCAAAAATAAAGAAGTAACAAAGAGAAATGCACATGAGTTCATACCATGCATCTACATATCTAAATAAACTAAAATGCCCGGGAGGTACTTGAACAACAAGTAAACAAGTAATAATGAGAATTGCATCCGACAGCGAAAACTTCCTACTAGTAACTAGCACAAAGCATAATCATCCAAAATACACTAATGTTCTTGTCTGATTGAACTTCAAGCAAATAAGTAGTAGCAAACACAATTCATCATTTTCATAGATTCATGGATGAAAATAACAAGCAATACCATAATCAATCGGTTCATGAAAAACTGCGACCCTTTTTCTGAAATTCTCATGCAGACAAGAACTTACCCTTTTTCTGAAATTCTGATCCTATCTCCACCCTTGTTAACTGCCAGGGTGCATCACACAGTACATTGAAATGTTCTTTATTTTTTATGGCACAATGACCATGATGGTATCTAAAGCAACTTGGTCTTACTCACTGAACACTAAACATCATATTTTTAATTTAATCACACAACCTATGTTAGCTTACCCTCACAAAAATCGCAGCATCAATACATTGAGAGATCAAACAGCATATCTTGATCTCGGCAAGGCTACCCTGAATAAAATGCGGTAGTGAAAACTGCATCAAGAATTGTGGGAATTGAAGCATTGGGCAAAGGAAGTCTAGAACAGAAACCCCAAAACCCCAAAAAATAAATATTTCAATTCCCATAATTTTCTCCTATCAATACTAGCTCGCAAGAAAATACCAAACCATTTATGATCTCCAAATACAAACATACTTTACCAAGTCTAAAGATCCAACTACAACATACATTGTTAGCTCAACACAATTTTGTAAATGCTCCAATGGGCAACATTACATAGGCGCAAACGATGATAACATTTTTACATGATCTAAAGAACGGCCAGCCTCTGATCTCCACAAACTCTGAACACAGATGAATGACACAAAGCCAATTGATTGATTAAATAGTTTCCCCCAGATCCTCATTTCCAATGCTACCATCCTGCCTTCTCCGCCAACACAGAACAACAATACACAAAGCAAGCAACAGATTCATGGAGTAACCATCCATCTAATATCAAGAACTAATGAGCATAACTGCAGAATTGATACCGAACTCACCCCATCCCTGGAAGCATCTGAAGTGGATCGATCATTTGGATGACACTCGGTTCTTCTTGATCTTTGTTCTTCTTTGGAGCATGAGCTCCTCACTGAGCCCAGGCGGTCTGAGTAGCCCAACAAGGATGGTGGTGCGGTGTGGCGCCTTGGACTTGAGCCTTCTGGGAGACGCCGTCTGGCGGAGCTCTGCGGGGTGAGCGCGAGGACGACGTCCGGAACACGTTAGGCTCGCCGAGGAGCGAGAGAAGCGGGGAGTAGACGGAGAAGGCGGCCCTGAAGGCGAAGGCTGGTAGAGAATGGATCGGACGAGGGAGTGGAATGGGCGGTGCGGGCAGTGGAAGGCCAGGGGCTCGTGGGCATCGATGACGGTGGCGAGGGCGGGGCCGGCGGAGCGCAGGTGGCGGCCACCTCGCCGTCGGCGGAGAGGGGGCGGCCCAGGATGGACAGCGTCAGGCGGGGCTTCTTGGATGGGTTGGAGCCGGCGGGGTCCGAGGAGTGTGGCTTCTTGGAGCGCTAGGCGGCGGGTTGCTGGGCTGGGGCGTGGCAGTGGAGAGGGGAGGCGAGGCGAGGAGAAGTGGATGGTGGCTCGGGGGAGGAGGTGTGAGACGACCCACCCCGTGATGTACTGCAAGAGGTCCGGAGGACCATTTTTTTTTTTTGCTGAAGTCACCACGAAGGATGTGGTAGCACCGCATGGAGCTTCTGAGGAGGTGCCGGGACCTCCCAGAGGTCTTGCGGACCTCCTGGAGGTCTTGGCTCGCCATCGACCTCCCGGGAGGTCTTGAGGACCTCTGGAGGTCGTGGCCGCCACTGCTTCAGTAGCACCTCCAGCACATCACCAAGAGAGGTCGGCGGGACCTCCCGAGCTAAGTCCGTGGGACCTCTGGTGGTCCCCCCTGTGCATCTGAGCTAGTCCCAGGACAATCAGAGCTAGCTCGCACAAGAACACAAGCCAATACCACAACCACGAGGTCAAACAAAGATGAAGCAGACAAATTAAACTTTATATAATAGGACCTTATGGTCAAGCTTGTTAACAAAGTGCACGCCATCGAGGGCTCACAAAACCAACGAGGACTTACAACTGGCGACAAGGAGCTCTAGGGCTCAAACACCAAAACACGCAGAAGCCATCCAACAAGCACCACAGGCTGTCGGGTGGAGGACGTCCTAGGCATCTTAGTCGTCGAAGAACTCCTCCTCGAAGAGGTCTGCACTGCCCTGCACTTGGTCATCCTCATAATCTGCTTTGACACAGGGCTTAAGCCATGAGTACTTGGAATGTACTCAGCAAGTCACAGAGAGCAAAGATGCAATAATATTCATGCAAGGACTTACCAATGGAGAGCTGTATGGTTAATTTGCATAAAGCCAAATTTGACAATAATAGCAATAATAGATTGAAAGGCGACAAGGTAAAACCATAATACATAATACTTTTGATGTTTTAATAAAAGGTGGTGTGAGCACCAACTCACGGCCACAACCAAAAATTGGGGAAGGTGCGATCACACGGTGGCGTGTCCTCACCCAAAACCCACTCGAACACCTGTTCAGAGGTCGAACCAACCTGGACCACTACCGAGCCAACCTTGACCCCTCTGGAGCCGGCCAAGGTCTCTTGAGGCAAAGCCAAAGCATCTCATGGAAGTGTCGATGGCACAAGCTTTTGAAACATCTACCCCTTGCACCATTTCACCGAGAATGTCCATGACCAAGGATGTGGCTATTGAATAGATCTTTTACTGCAGAGGTGTACAACTTTACCCACAATCCACGATCTCTCTAGCGGGATGGGTTCGGTCACCCTTGCTCACTTCCTAAGGTGAGCATCTAGAAGCACAGCAAGGCCTTTACAAAGCTTTGAGCCGACTAGGGCTGCCCGCTAAGGTTTCATAATCCCCCAAATGGTCTAGAAATCCACGGGGTTATGGGGTGCCCCTCTTGCGCCAACGAATCACACGCTCAACCAAAACAGCCCTAAGCCATCTCATTGCTAATTATTCAGCCTGACCATTCCCATAAAATGATCTTGTGGTTGCACTAATTGGCCCGATTAAACAGACACAAAGTGAAGTCCTTAATTGTGCTAAGGCAAGACTTCCACAAACCGGTGTGCAAAGACACCACTACTCACTCCCTGCCTTCTTGCCTTAGCAAAACAATTGTATTAGCCCATGCCAAAAGACCACCCATCTGGCACACAAATTTTAACCAAGTGGTCTCACACCACGATCGACCTGACTTAGGCATCCCGCCATAGTTGCTCAACAATGGCACCAACCACCCATTTCATAACTTATTAGTCAAGATTATTAGAGATGAAGCATGATACGCTCAAACCACGTTTTCTAAGCGAGGCTATATAAGACCTACGGCCCCCATGTTGGCAAATAACAAAGAACACCAACTAAATTATCCACCCTAAGGCTCACAAGGTGAACATGACAACATGATGGAGACAAGGTATAAGGAGGCATAACAGCAAGTAGGTAAGTAACTATAGCCCAAACCATTTTCTTATAAACATAGCCATGCATGATAAAGTAAAACCGAAATACATTTGCAAAACTTGGTTCAAGATGATCAAAAGGAGGTCTGTGGCTTGCCTTGGTCAAGCAGTGGAGAGCCTTCTGCAGAAGAGTCGGGTCCAAGATTTCCTCGAACTCGTGATCTACACGTTCGCAAGAGAATCAAATAAGCAAAACCACACTAAGCCAGAGAACAACAAAAGAACCAAAAAGGAACTCAAACCAACTCAGCCAAAAGGAAACCAAGAGGCTTAACACCGCCTCAAAGAGCTCCTAGGGAGGGTCTTGCAAGGAAGAACCGAAAGCAGAGGAGGCAGGAAGGAAGAAATGAGCAAAAAGATTACAAAGGCACGCCTCCCGGGCTATATATAGCGGAGTTGGTGGAGTGCACCAAGAAAAAGGTTCATTGACGTGTAGGCAATCGGGATAACTAGGGGGGCTTGCCCAAAAGAATTGAAATAAAGTACCTCGGATGTGATTTGCATTTAATGTGACCCGACACCTATTAAATGCGCATGAGTTCTGAGGCAAAACAATAATTACAAGGTGAAGAGGGGTGGCAAGTGGGGCCGATCAAAAGGGTGCACCACTTGGTCAAAGAGGTGGCCCCACCGCAAAGGGTCATTCCCGCCAAAGACCCTTCGCGAGGTCTGGGCAAGAGGTCCTCAAAGCTCACAACGAGGAGGCCACGACACTCGGACTGCACAAGGGAGGTCTAAGGGTCAAGATTTCAAGGGAGGACCTCAACGGTCCAGATCAAAGGGCGCAGGAGGTCTGACGAGTAGATCTCCAAAAGGGAGATCTAACGGTCAAGATCTCAAGGGAGGACCTCAACGGTCCAGATCAAAGGGTGCAGGAGGTCCGACCAACAGAATATTCAAGGTTAGGAGGTGGTCTTTACAAAAGACCAAAGAAGGGCCGAGGAGGAGGTCTTGGACCTAAGGAGGTCGGAACCTTTGGATCCCACTAAAGGAGAACACGGACGGCTAAGATCTCCGAGAGGAGGTCCTAAAGGCGAGATCCTAACAAGGGAGGTCTGAGCGGCTAGATCTCAACAAGGGGAGGTCTGAGCGGCTAGATCTCAACAAGGGAGGTCCGAGCGGCTAGATCTCAACAAGGGGAGGTCCGAGCGGCTAGATCTCAACAAGGGAGGTCTCGAGGCTAGATCTCAACAAGGGGAGGTGCGAGCGGCTAGATCTCAACAAGGGGAGGTCTGAGCGGCTAGATCTCAACAAGGGGAGGTCTGAGCGGCTAGATCTCAACAAGGGAGGTCTGAGCGGCTAGATCTCAACAAGGGAGGTTTGAGCAGGAGGAGAGGGAGAGAGGTCTGGATCTCAAAGAGATTCAAACCAACAAGGGAAGTTAAGAGAGAGAGAAGAGGCGAACCCGGGGCACACAGAAGGCTTTGAGCACCACAACCCGAGGCGGCAAAGACACCACAGAGAGCCACAACCAAAGCAAGGAACACCAACAACGACTTAGTTAAGGTTTGATTAATTCCAATTGAACTCTCAGATTCAAAAATCTCGGGTTAAGCTTTGGATTCTCAATAAAGCCAAATGGTTACTTTTATTTTGAAAACTTGGCAAGGACTTAAAAGAAAGCGGGGCGTTACAAACCTTCACCCTTAAGGGAATCTCGACCCGAGATTCAGGTGAAGCTAGGGAATAGGTGGGGAACTCCTTCTGAGGTCCTCTTCTCGTTCCCATGTTGCCTCGGGCCGAGTGGTTGCTCCATTGCACCTTGCAGACTTGGTGGTCTTGCTCTGGTAACTCTCTCGACACGTCCAAAATCTTGATGGGGTGTTCTCTGTAAGTGAGGTCTTCTTGGAGGTCCTGACTTCTAAAGGCATTTGGTCCTCTGGCATTCGCAAGCATTTCTTCAACTCGACACATGGAACACATTGTGAACTCCAAAGAAGTCGAGGAGGAGGTCCAAGCGGTAGGCTACTTCACCCCTTCTGCAAGGATGGAAAGGGTCCAATAAATCTTGGAGCAAGCTTCCCACTAACTCTGAACCGCTGCATACCTTTGAGAGGTGAAACTTTGAGGTAGACCTGGTCTCCTGGGACAAAAGCTAAGTCTCGACGCCTAACATCTGCGTAGCTCTTTTGCCTAGTTTGGGCCGCCTTTAACTTCTCCCTAATTGATCTCACTTGATCCTCGACTTCTTTCAGCAGGTCCGGGCCAAGAACTTGGCCTTCACCCGATTCTGCCCGAAGACAAGGGAGTCCTACACTTTCTCCCATAAATAGCTTCAAAGGGACATTTGGAGACTCGCTGGTAGTCTGTTATTATAGGAAAATTCCATATGGTAACATCTTGTCCCAACTAGATTGTCTTTCTAGAGCGCAAGCTCTCAAAGATGTCCTCAAGGACTTGGTTAACTCTCTCGCTTTGGCCATCTGCTTGAGGGTGGTATGTCAGTACTAAAGTTGAGGTCGGTGCCCAAGGCATCATGTAGCTTTTGCCAAAACTTGGAGGTGAATTGAGATCCTCTGTTCGAGACTATCTTCTTTGGAACACCATGAAGGCACACTACTTTTGCCATGTAGATTTGGCTAGCTTGTCTCCGAATAAGTAGTCTTCACAGAATAAAGTGAGCCATTTTTGTTAATCTATCCACTATGACCCAAATAGAATCAAAACCAGCTTGGGTACGAGGTAAACCAGTAATAAAATCCATGCCGATCTCTTCCCACTTCCACTCGGGTATGGGTAAGGGCACTAAAAGTCCTCCAGGTCTTTGGTGCATCGCTTTAACCTTTGGCAAGTGTCACATTTGGCCACAAAATCTGCTATCTCCTTCTTCATTTTCGCCACCAAGACAATTCCTTGACATCTTGGTACATTTTTGTAACTCCTGGATGTATAGAATACAAAGCTTCATGGGCTTCTTTAAGTATTATACCCTTGAGCTCCGTGTTATTGGGCACACAGAGCCTCTTATCAAACCAGACCGCACCTAGGTCATCCATAGAAAACCTTGCGCCTTTCCTTCTCTTATGTTGGTCTTAATCTCTTGGATGCTAGCATCTCCATCTTGGGTGCCTTGATCTGCTTTTTTGTAAGGTAGGTTGCACTTCAAGAGTTGCCAAAACCCTTCTTCCACTAACTCAAGTCTAAGCTTCAAGAATTCTTCATACAAGGCAGGTTGGCTCTCCTTAACCATCAAAGTATTGACATAAACTTTTACGCTCAAAGCATCTCGCCACCACATTGGCCTTGCTCAGGTGGTAGTGAATTCCACATTGTAGTCCTTAATAAGCTCAAGCCACCTTCTCGCCTCAAATTCAAATCTGCTTGTGTAAAAATGTACTTTAGGCTTTTGTGGTCGGTGTAAATTTCACACCTATTACCAATGAGGTAATGGCGCCAAATTTTAAGGCATGAACCACAGCAGACCAACTCTAGGTCATGAGTAGGGTAGTTTGCTTCATGAGGCTTCAAGCTGTCTTGAAGCGTAAGCTACCACTTTTTCATCTGCATTAGAACACAGCCAAGTCCTTGCTTTGATGCATCACAATAAACTTCGAAATCTTTCTTGACATCTGGAAGAACCAAAACTGGGGCAGAGGTCAACTTTCTCTTGAGCTCTTGGAAGCTCTGCTCACAACTGAGGTCCAAAGGAACTTCTTTTCTTTCTTTAACGGTGAGTGAGAGGTTTTGCAATCCGGGAGAAGCCTTCAATAAACCTTCAGAATAACCGCCATGCCAAGAAAACTTGAACTTGAGGCACGGTCCTAGGGGTTCCCAATTGAGCACATCTTGAACCTTACTAGGATTGACAGACACTCCTTCTTTAGACAAAACATGCCCCAAAAAGACCACTTCTTTTAGCCAAAACTCACACTTACTAAATTTGGCAAAGAGCTGATGAGCTCTCAGCTTTTCCAAAACCGAAAAGAGATGGCTTGTATGCTCCTCTTCACTCTTGGAGTACACTAGAATGTCGTCAATAAAGACAATGACAAACTTGTCTAGATACTCCATGAACACTCGGTTCATCAAATTCATGAAATAGGCAGGGGCATTGGTCAGCCCAAAAGACATGACAGTGAATTCAAATAACCCATACCTAGTTGAAAAAGCTGTCTTAGGGATGTCTTCCTTTCGAATTTTGAGTTGGTGGTATCCTGTTCTCAAATCTATCTTGGAAAACACAAAAGCCCCTTCAATTGATCAAATAAATCATCAATTCTTGGCAAAGGATACTTGTTCTTGATGGTGACATCATTGAGAGCTCAGAGTCCACACACATCCTTTGAGTGCCATCCTTTTAGGCACAAAAATCACTGGGCTCCCCAAGGTGAGGAGCTAGGTCTAATAAAACCTTTGCTCTGCAAGTCTTCCAACCGCTTCTTCAACTCCACATGATCATCAACATGCAATCTGAGGGCCTTTTGGAGATGGGGAGGTCCACAGGACAAGGTTTATGACAAACTCAAGGTCTCTGTCTGGGGCATTCCCTGGAGCTCATCGGGAACACATCCACAAATTCTTTAACAACAGGACATCCTCCAAAACTTGAACTTGAGCACTACAAGATAGGGCTCCTTGGAGTTTCTCCGAGGTGGCGAAAACTTCACAAATGGCACCACTAGGGCTGGTCAAAGAGATACTTTTGCCACTACAATCCAACATGGCATGGTGGTTAGCTAGCCACCCATGCCCAAAATCACATCTAGGGACCCGTGTCCAAAAGGATAAGGTTGGCTAGAAATTCTACTCCTTCTATGACCATTTTCACTTGTGGACAACCCTGGTTCGTGCTTAGTTCTCGAGTCGGGATTGAACCAACAAGGTAGACTTAAGAGCAACAACTCAAACCGGTGCTTTGCAAAGAAAACTCCGAGAAATAAACGAATGGGAAGCTCCGAGTCAAATAAAAGCTGCACTGCATCAATTTACTAGGAACATACCTAGTACCACGCCCGAGGAGGTCTGTGCTTCTTCCATCGCCACATGGTTCACACGGCCCCTTCAAAAGTTTGGGAGGTTCGGCTTGAGGAGGTCCTGCGACTGAGGGTCTTGGCCGAGGGAGGTCCCAAGTAGAGGTCTTGGTGGTTGGCTCTGTCTTTAGTGGGCATTGATTAGCAAAATGCCCCACTTGGTGACACTTGAAGGTGTGATCCAATTCTTTGTGGAGGTCGTTAGGGTTGTCTTGGTCTTCGCCAGTGATCTTGTTGGCCGAAAGGTTAGGCGGGAGGTCTTGGCAGAGGTCTGGGAGGTCCAGAGGTCCTTGGCGCTTGGTTGGTCTTGCACAAAAGCTTTGTGGCGCTGGGAGGTCTTTGCCGAGCAGGAGGGTGGCACTTTTCTCTTGTAGGACTCAGAGAGTTCTCTTGGGATTCCTCAATGAGTATTGCCTTGTTCACCATATCTTTGGAAATCGGGATAATCGTTGCTCACAACTTGAACTTTTAAGGTGGGATGGAGGCCTCGCTAAAGCGCTTCGCAGCAAGATCATCCGTAGCCACATCTTCGCGAGCATAACGCGACAATTGAGTGAACTTAATGAGATACTCACTTCTCGACATGCCGCCTTGCTTGAGCTCTCTAAACTCTTCCTTTTTCATCTCTACCTTCCCATCGGGACATGGGAGTGGCGAAAAGTCGCAGAGAACTCGCCCAAGAGATCCTCTGGGGTCAAGATGTGAGACACAAAATGTGTCCCACCACTCACCGCAGTCCTTCCAGCTTGATGTGAGGCAAACAAAACCTTCTCCCTGTCTTCACAATGAGCAATATCCAACTTCTTCTCTGTTGATCTCAGCCAATCATCGCATCTAAAGGCTCGGGAGAGCTCGAAAATGTAGCCGGGCGTGTCTTCATGAACTCGACACTTTGATTGATGGTGAGTGGGGGTGGAGGTGGTGGCCGCAGCACTCGACTATATTCGACTCATCATGGCAAGTAAAGCATTGGTGGTGCGGCTTTGTTGAGCCATAATCTGGTTCATATTCTCGCATCATAGAGCTCATCATCGAGCTTGGCCGCCATAAACCGCCTAAAACCCGGGTGCTGTCGCCATCGAGGAGGTGGGGGTGGAGGCAAGCTGCAGGGGCTCACCGACTTGTGGATGCCGAGTTCTGCACTATCTGGACAAAACTCTAAAGGTTTAATAGGTAAGAAGGAAAGCATAAAAGGTAAGAGGATCTGAGAGAAATAAGGATAAGGCATCTATTAGGGGTGACTTGGTTAACCCAAGAGAGAACCAAAAAGGTCGGGGAGGCCAAAAGAGGCAACAGAAGCTTCAAAACAGAGGTCTTCAAGACCCAAGCTAAGCGAGACTCGAGAATAGGACCACTAATCCTAACCTTTCTACTGATCGGCCCTATTGAAGTTATAAAGGCAAGGAAGTCAAATTAGATTCAAAATCAAGGTTCCAAAGAGAGATAAGATAAGAGAACTAAGGAGGAGTTAAGATGAGAGTAGAACAGACAAGAAAAGATTTTAAGCAAGATAAAGGCAAGATAGAACCAAAGACAAGGAAAGAACTACTAAACAAATTTTAAGTTGACTTGCTTTAGAAAATAGCTTTTTGGATAAAAACTAAATCGACCTTTACGCCTATGGCCACGCCCCTCTGACCACCTAGGCTCGATACTAACCGAGACGACTCCACCCGTGATGTACCGCAAGAGGTCCGGAGGACCATTTTTTTTTTGCTGCCAAGTCACCACGGAAGGATGTGGTAGCACCGCATGGAGCTTTACCGAGGAGGTTCACAGACCTCCCAGAGGTCTTGCGGACCTCCTGGAGGTCTTGGCTCACCATCGACCTCCCAGAGGTCTTGAGGACCTCCCGAGGTCGTGGCCGCCACCGCCGCAGTAGCACCTCCAGCACATCACCAAGAGAGGTCGGCAGACCTCCCGAGCTAAGTCCGTGGGACCTCCCGGTGGTCCCGCCTGTGCATCCGAGCTAGTCCCGGGACAATCGAGCTAGCTCGCACAAGAACACAAGCCAATACCACAACCACGAGGTCAAACAAAGATGAAGGCATAAATTAAACTTTATATAATAGGACCTTATGGTCAAGCTTGTTAACAAGGGGTCTGCCATCGAGGGCTTACAAAACCAACGAGGACTTACAATGGCGACAAGGAGCTCTAGGGCTCAAACACCAAAACACGCAGGCCATCCAACAAGCACCACAGTCGTCGGGTGGAGGACGCCCTAGGCATCTTAGTCGTCAAGAACTCCTCCTCGAAGAGGTCTCAGACCGCCTACGCACTTGGTCATCCTCATAATCTGCTTTGACACGGGGCTTAAGCCATGAGTACTTGGAATGTACTCAAGAAGTCACAGAGAGCAAAGATGCAATAATATTCATGCAAGGACTTACCAATGGAGAGTCAGTATGGTTAATTTGCGCAAAGCCAAATTTGACAATAATAGCAATAATAGATTGAAAGGCGAGAAGGTAAAACCATAATACATAATACTTTTGATGTTTTAATAAAAGGTGGTGTGAGCACCAACTCACGGCCACAACCAAAAATTGGGGAAGGTCTGATCACACCGGTGGCTGTGTCCTCACCCAAAACCCACTCGAACACCTGCCCAGAGGTCGAACCAACCCTGGACCACTACCCGAGCCAACCTTGACCCCTCCGAGCCGGCCAAGGTCTCTTCGAGGCAAAGCCAAAGCATCTCGCGGAAGTGTCCAAATGGCACAAGCTTTTGAAACATCTACCCTTGCACCATTTCACTGAGCATGTCCATGACCAAGGACGTGGCTATTGAATAGATCTTTTACTCTGCAGAGGTGTACAACTTACCCACAATCCACGATCTCTCTAGCGGATGGGTTCCGGCCACCCTTGCTCACTTCCTAAGGTGGCGATCTAGAGAGCGCAGCAAGGCCTTTACAAAGCTTTGAAGCGATTAGGGCTGCCCGCTAAGGTTTTATAATCCCTCCAAAGGGTCTAGAAATCCACGGGGTTATGGGGTGCCCCTCTGCGCCAACTAATCACACGCCAACCAAAACAGCCCCAAGCCATCTCATTGCTAATTATTCAGCCTGCACCATTCCCATAAAATGATCTTGTGGTTGCACTAATTGGCCCATTCAACAGACACAAAGTGAAGTCCTTAATTGTGCTAAGGCAAGACTTCCACAAACCGGTGTGCACAAAGACACCACTACTCACTCCTGCCTTCTTGCCTTAGCAAAACAATTGTATTAGCCCATGCCAAAAGACCACCCATCTGGCACACAATTTTAACCAAGTGGTCTCACACCACATCGACCTGACTTAGGCATCCCGCCATAGCTGCTCAACAATGGCACCAACCACTCATTTCATAACTTATTAGTCAAGATTATTAGAGATGAAGCATGATACGCTCAAACCACGTTTTCTAAGCGAGGCTATATAAGACCTACGGCCCCCATGTTGGCAAATAACAAAGAACACCAACTAAATTATCCACCCTAAGGCTCACAAGGTGAACATGACAACATGATGGAGACAAGGTATAAAGGAGGCATAACAGCAAGTAGGTAAGTAACTATAGCCCAAACCATTTTCTTATAAACATAGCCATGCATGATAAAGTAAAACCGAAATACATTTGCAAAACTTGGTTCAAGATGATCAAAAGGAGGTCTGTGGCTTGCCTTGGTCAAGCAAAGGAGAGCCTTCGCAAAGAAGAGTCGGGTCCAAGATTTCCTCGAACTCGTGATCTACACGTTCGAAGAGAATCAAATAAGCAAAACCACACTAAGCCGAGAACAACAAAAGAACCAAAAAGGAACTCAAACCAACTCAGCCAAAAGGAAACCAAGAGGCTTAACACCGCCTCAAAGAGCTCCTTGGGAGGGTCTTGCGCAAGGAAGAACCGAGCAGAGGAGGCAGGGAAGGAAGAAATGAGCAAAAGATTACAAAGGCTCGCCTCCCGGGCTATATATAGCGGAGTTGGTGGAGTGCACCAAGAAAAAGGTTCAATGACGTGTAGGCAATCGGGATAACTAGGCGCAGGCTTGCCCAAAAGAATTGAAATAAAGTACCTCAGATGTGACTGCATTTAATGTGACCCGACACCTATTAAATGCGCACAGAGTTCTGAGGCAAGAGCAATAATTACAAGGTGAAGAGGGGCTGGCAAGTGGGGCCAGTCAAAAAGGGTGCACCACTGGTCAAAGAGGTGGCCCCACCGCAAAAGGGTCATTCCCGCCAAAGACCACTGCGAGGTCCTGGGCAAGAGGTCCTCAAAGCTCACAACGAGGAGGCCCTGACACTCGGACCTGCACAAGGGAGGTCTAAGGGTCAAGATTTCAAGGGGAGGACCTCAACGGTCCAGATCAAAGGGCGCAGGGAGGTCCTGACGAGTAGATCTCCAAAAGGGAGATCTAACGGTCAAGATCTCAAAGGGGAGGACCTCAACGGTCCAGATCAAAGGGCGCAGGGAGGTCCTGACCAACAGGAATATTCAAGGTTAGGAGGGTGGTCTTTACAAAAGACCAGCAAGGGCCGAGGAGGAGGTCTTGGACCTAAGGAGGTCGGAACCTTTGGATCCCACTAAAGGAGAACCTGGACGGCTAAGATCTCCAGAGAGGAGGTCCTAAAGGCCAGATCCTAACAAGGGGAGGTCTGAGCGGCTAGATCTCAACAAGGGGAGGTCTGAGCGGCTAGATCTCAACAAGGGAGGTCCCGAGCGGCTAGATCTCAACAAGGGAGGTGCGAGCGGCTAGATCTCAACAAGGGGAGGTCTGAGCGGCTAGATCTCAACAAGGGAGGTCCGAGCGGCTAGATCTCAACAAGGGGAGGTCTTGAGCGGCTAGATCTCAACAAGGGGAGGTCTGAGCGGCTAGATCTCAACAAGGGAGGTTTCAACAGAGGGAGAGGTGAGAGAGGTGCGGATCTCAAAGAGATTCAAACCAACAAGGGAAGTTAAGAGAGAGAGAAGAGGCGAACCGGGGCACACAGTAAAGGCTTCAGAGCACCACAACCCGAGGGCGGCAAAGACACCACAGAGAGCCACAACCAAAGAAGGAACACCAACAACGACTTAGTTAAGGTTTGATTAATTCCAATTGAACTCTCCAGATTCAAAAATCTCAGGTTAAGCTTTGGATTCTCAATAAAGCCAAATGGTTACTTTTATTTTGAAAACTTGGCAAGGACTTAAAAGAAAACGGGACGTTACAGGGTGTCAGATCCCGGTTAGGATCTGGATGTTTTGGGGAAAAGTGTGAACTGAAGAGAACACTAAGAACTAAATTAGGGTTTGAAATAATAGCATTATGCCTTTTTCATTTCATTTCAAGGTTTTTATATGCTTGGTTGAGCCACGGTTAAATCTGGAGTACGGCTCAGAGCAATTACAACTGAAAGTAACTGTTCGAGGTAAGTGAAGCAAAAGGAAAGTAAATAATAACTTCTGGATAGTATGTCAGCCGTTGATCTTCTGTCCATCGGTATCTTTAGATCTTGACCACCCGATGTCACTTAAGCTTTCTTCCTCCCCAGCGATTCTTCTGTCTTTTGTCTGAACTTCTTGTTTCTCTGTACTTAGCTTCTGATAGGAGGAGGGGAGGGCGGTGCGTGGGCGGCGGAGGCTAGGAGGAGGAGAAGGACGGGAGCTGCTCGGGGGAGGAGGAGAAGAAGTGGGGCGGGGCAGCGTCGCTCGGGCGAGATCCAGATCTGGATCTGGATCTGCAGGGAGGAGTGTGGGAGAGGAGGAGGAGGTTGGGGGAGGAGGGCGCTGAGCGGGCGGGCGGGGGCGGCGCTGGCGTTTATCCGGTGGCAATGGACGGGTAATTACTCCAAACTTCAGGGGTAATTTGGGAAGCAGCTTCAGTGAAAAGCCGGTCGTTTGGGATGACTTCCAGCTTTTTTGGACGAAAACCGGAAACTGAAGACATCCCAAACAGGCCGAAGCAAGATCATAATCATAGGTAGAATTTGGAAGCTATCAAGGTAGACATTTCGACTTGGCGGGTAATTACCCCCAACTTGGGGGTAAAGTTAGAATAGAGATTGTGGAAAGCCGTGGAAAGCTGTCCTTGGCAACTTCTTCGGTTTTCTCCCATTATACGTAGCTTTTGGCTTCAGGAAAAGCCGCGAAAAAAACCACCGTTTGAGACGGTTTCTGGCTTTTCCAAGAAAAAAGCGGAAGCTGAAGCCGTTCCAAACACGGCTATAACCAAACTTGCATCATCATCTGCTCCACTTCGCCGCATAACGAAGACGATGATTCAAAGAGGGAGTTGCCCAAGGTGATGTTTGGAGACCTAGTAGCTGGCTTTGTTGTTCTACCAAAGGAGAAGTTTTGAGTTAGTCTAGTGGGAATCACGGATAGCCCTACCCCCTTACAAAAGGTTTGTCAACCTTGCTACATATTGTGAAGAGATCTCTCAGCATCAGAATACAACCACACCTAGCAACAGGCGCCAAAGATTAGATAAGTATCATGGTAGCAACCTCAATGGTGTATGTGGCTCCATGTCATTTCTGCTGGCAATGAGCTCTTGTAATTTTGTATTCATTAATGAAAGGATATAGCTTTTTTTACCTGGCTCGCCCCGGTCTTTGTTAGCTTTCTAACTTTTGAAGTTGTTTTCTGAACAGATTACTCCCAAAAAAAAGTGTAAAATATTACATCAATGTAACACAGCATTGGCAAACAGATATACTGAGAGTAAACATGATTTGATAAATGCAGGTGAAAACGGGTGTTGTTTTATCCAAACTACCCAGTCATCGACCCATTCTGATTAATCTATTTCTCAACACGGCAAAATTATGCGTTTGGCATTCAAAAGGATCCAGATAATTTTGTTTAAATTGCGTGCTGAAACACAGTTCTAGTCCCAGAGGTCTCCCTTGTCCAACTCTTCCAGATAACTTCAGGGAGTTGGAACACAGCCTGATTAAAAATTGTCATTACACACGGAACATGATTTCAGATTACACCACACCACAACACATCGCCCTAAAATGCTTCTATTGATTTTATGTAACATGTGTGTTATCTTCATTACAATCATACAACCCAACAAATATAGAAGATATAAAAGAATGGCTCATTAGTGGTCCCAAAGAAATGAACAATCAAAAAGCGGCACCTTGACAACAAGCACATGTCGCAAGCAAGACAGATAACACAAACTTGGATTCACATGCTTTCCACATTGCAGGTGGTAATGCATATGAGCACATACATCATATATTGATGTCTGCTCGGCTTGTTCTACCACTGCTTGCATCAGGAATTGCCGATGAGGAGAACCTGTGATATCTGTAGTTCTCTGAGGAAGAAGACATTGGCTGCTGCGGGTAGAGAGTGGGGGGTGGAGTTAGGTTCCGCTGCGCAGGCAATGGGGTAACCCCATTGTATTTGTAGCTCTGGCCGCCGTAGCTGCACAAGGTTAACAAATAAATGTGTCAACAATATGCTGCAAAAGTAACTAATAATGAAATGATTGCTCTTGTTTCTCTCATATTTCCAGTTGGCGTCAAGAATTTCAAATGAACTGCAAAGAGAATGTGCAATATATCAAGTGTGCATGCATGTTGTCAGCAACAAATAGAGGGAAACTCACCTTTTCCTTTGGAACAGGTCATCGTCATTCACAGTTTCCACAGGAAGAATGGTATCATCTCTAGGAGTGAGCGACCATGGGCTAGGAGCAGGAAATTCATTCAAAAAATACCTTCTCCTTATCAACTGAAAGATGCACCTCAACAGCATTACCAAATAATAATGCATAACAAGACTTGTTAATCAAATGGACAATGATTCTTTTGCACAAACCATGTGGAAGAACTTGACCAAGGCTTCTTTGTCATATCTTGCCTCTTTGGCAGACTGTATTAAAAGGTCAACATGTCATTCCAAAAGTCCTAAAAGCCTCAATGCGTATACACAAAGAGAGAAAACAATTGAGTAAACATTATTATCCACTAGTCAAACTGCCTATGGATCACCATATTATAGTCGAGTCAAGGGGTAAGACATGAATATCCGGCAATGCAAAATGTCAACAGGGCCATGTTAATGTTGGAATGAGGCTTGTTCTCTATTCCAATGGGCCAAAGGGCCGATATATAAAATGTACAGGGTTGCTAATATGCAAAGAACACCCTAACTATATATATATCTAACACCTCTCTCAAACTCATGGTGGATCAACAACACTAAGTTTGGAGAGGTAAAAGCTATGCTAAACTTTAGTCTGTGCCTTGGTGAAGAAATTTGTCAACTAAAGCTCCAAAGTCACATACTGAAGATCAATAACTTGGTCTTGCACCTGCGATCACATGTACGAAGCACCCACTCCAATGTGCTTGGTGAGCTCATGCTTCACGGGATCTCGAGCAATGCTGATTGCACCAAGATTATCTCGATAAGAGAGAGTCGATCTGAAGTATAAACACCGAAATCCTCATAAGAGAGGAGTCAGTACAGAAGCAGAAACACCGAAATCCTCAAGTAGCCACCGAAGCCAAGTGATCTCGGCTGTCAACGACGCCATGGCTCTCAACTCAGCCTCAGCGCTCGAACACGAAACAACAGTCTGCTTCTTTGTCTTCTAGGCAATCTAGGAGGAACCAAGAAAAATACAATAGGCAAAAAGAGACCGACAACCAGAATGATAGTTTGCCCAGGTCGCACCAGAGTATGCTTGAAGCTGTAAGGAACTGGAGCGAGGAAAGAAAAGGCGGCGAGTGATGGTCCTGCGAAGATGTCGCAGAACACGAAGAAGGTGACTGTAGTGGAGCTGAGTGGGAGCAGAGATGAACTGACTCAGGATGTGAACTGGGTGAGAGATGTCAGGGCGAGTGATCCCAAGATAGACAAGGCTCCCGACAAGATAGTGGTAGCGAGTGGGATCCTCAAGAGGCTCACTATCAGTAGGCTGAAGGTGAACACCCAGCTCTATAGGAGTATCCACCATATGCTAATCAGTGAAACAAGTGCGAGTAAGGACATACGCTATTTAG
This sequence comes from Phyllostachys edulis, assembly GCA_036346405.1. NCBI lineage: Eukaryota > Viridiplantae > Streptophyta > Magnoliopsida > Poales > Poaceae > Phyllostachys > Phyllostachys edulis. The sequence goes on from CM070564.1 coordinate 6,601,024, forward strand.
TGAGACAAGTGCGAGTAAGGATATCCTGAATGTACTTCTCCTAAGAGAGATAGCAGCCCTTAGGTGTAGAAGTGATCTCAATCCCAAGGAAGTAACGAAGAGGACCCAAATCAGACATCAGGAACTGCTCACTGAGATTCTCCTTCACAAAGGCAATGTATTGAGAGTCATCTCCAGTAATGATCATATCATCCGCATATAGAAGGATGAGCGTCTGACCCCAAGGGGAGGTGTGAACAAAGAGGGCAGGGTCGTGATCACTGGCGGAGAAGCTGAAAGCAGTGACAACAAAGGAGAAGCGGTCAAACCAAGCACGAGGGGCTTGTTTGAGTCCATATAGAGAGCGACGAAGACAAACCATGCCATCGGGACAGAATACCCAGGGGGGCGGCTGCATGTAGACCTCACGGAGCTCTCCATTGAGAAAGGCGTCCTTAACGTCCAACTGAGACATGAGCTACTATCGAACAGAGGCCACAACAAGGAGAGTGCGAACAGTGGTCATGTGAGCAACAGGAGCGAAAGTCTCATCGTAGCTACGACCATTCTCCTGCTGAAAACCACACACCACGAGACGAGCCTTGTAGCGCTCAAAGGAACCTTCCGAGCGGGTCTTGATCTTATACACCCATTTGCACATGATGGGAGTGACACGCGCAGGTAAGGGCACAAGATCCCAAGTGCCAGTATGCTCCAAGGAAGCAATCTCCTCAGACATTGCGAGCTGCCACTCAAGGTGAGCAGCAGCCTCACGGTAGGTCATAGGCTCAGAAAGAGCAACGACTGCAAAGCCGTAGTGCTCAGGAGGCCTGACAGTGTGACGATCATGAAGATCGTATTTGGGAGGAGAAGGCGGAGCGAGGCCCAGCAAGGACGGAGAAGAAGAACTGGGAACAGGGCCTAGCAAAGACCGAGACTCAATAAGGGAAGGAGTAGGCCAAGGACGGCAAGAGTAGTGCAGAAGAAAAGATGGAATCTCAACAAACGAGCGGGAAGGAAGCTCCGACGGAGAGGGAATAGGTGGAGCCAAAGGAGAAAAAGGCGAAGAAGATGGAGGATGAATCGAAACAGTGGTGGAAAGCTGAGAATCAGGAAAAATCAGAAAGGAGATCGACTCAACAAGAGAATCTGAGCTGACAGTGGGGGAACGAGGGTAGTAAGATCGGGACTCATCAAAAGTGACATCTCGAGAAATCCTCATCCTGCGAGCAACAGGGTCATAGCAACGATAACCCTTATGCTCAAGACTGTAGCCAAGAAAAACACATTCAACTGACTGAGCAGTCAGCTTGGTACGCTCACGAGGTGGAAGAAGGACAAAGCAGACATAGCCGAAACTGCGAAGGTAGTCGTACTCTGGAGCTCGAGTGCTCGACCATAGAGACGCTCAACAGGAGTAAAGCCCTGAAGAGCAGTGGAAGGCTGCATGTTGATGAGAAAAACAGTAGTGGAAACAACCTCGGCCCAAAAGTGAGGGGGAACAGAAGAGGCAAACATGAGAGCGCGAGCGGTCTCAAGCAAGTGACGATACTTACGCTCAAAGACACCGTTCTGAGCGTTAGCACCAGGATAAGAGTACTAGGGAAGAGTACCCTGCTCAGCGAGAAAACAATGCAAAGCAGCAAAAAGATACTCACCAGCAGAGTCGGCACAAAACACACGAATGGCTGAATCAAACTGAGTACGAACCATGGTGGCGAACATCTGGTAAATAGAGAGAACCTGACTGATATGAAGTAGATCCAAGTATGACGAGAATAATCATCAATAAAGATCACATAGTATCGATGACCCCCTTTCGAAACGAAGGGAACCGGACCCCAAACATCAGAGTGAACAAGATCAAAAGGACGACTAGAAATAGAATCACTAGAGAGATAGAGGAGCTGCAACTGCTTGCCAAGCTTACAACCCGTACAATGTAAAGAGGTATCCCTAGAAACAGACCCAAGAACACCACGACCTACTAGTGACGACAGACGAGAGCCGCAGAGATGACCGAGACGATGGTGCCACTGAGCGAAGGAGGTAGTGGAGAACGCGGCAAGACCAGAGGTAGTGGTAGTGGCTGACTAACTGGTGGAGACAACGGAAGGAAGATGAAGCCAGTCGAGCTCCCAAAGACGGCTGCGAATCACGGCGCCAAGGGCCGATACCAAGCAGAGTCCCCGTGCGGCGGTCCTGAACACAACAAGAGTCAGACTCAAGAACAACGCGACAGACGTGATCAGTGATCTGACCAGCTGACATAAGCTACATAGTAAGCTGAGGAATATGAGAAACTGCAGGAACATGGAAAGAAGAAGCGGAAAGGGTGTCTCAGCCTGCAACAGGAAGAGAGGTACCATCTGTAGTCTGAACAGTGGAAGGAAAAATTGTGGGACGCACAGAAGTCAGGTGGGCAGAATCTAATGTCATGTGAAAGGAAGCACTAGAGTCAGATCCACGGAGACAAGATACCTGATGAGGAAAGAGGCGGAGGCGAGAAAGACTGCTAAGAAGCAAGAGCCAGACAAGCAGAACCCGATGAGTCTGAGGACGAGCCGACACCGAGGCACTAGAGCAGTAAGAGGAGCGGCTGTGTGGCGTCACCGGAGGAGTCTTGGTGCGAGGCGCCAGCTCCTGAGTAGGAGGAACCTCCAGAGCCCTTCGGGAGACGTCCACCCCAACGACCTTGGTCCCTCCTCCGCTTGTAGCGATCTGATAAGTGTGGTCATCACACTAGCGATGGTGCGATGGAGACCCGCATGAGAGGCAAGAACCACTAGTCTTGCTTGGGAGGTGGGGAGGTATCATGGTCGGTGCTGAAGACAACAGCAAAGGAGCAGGTGCTGAAGCAAACAAGACATCTTTTATCTGAGCCACGCCATGGTGACGAGTCTACTCAGCACGCACACCCGTGAGGGCCTCCACCAAACTCAGGCGCGGGTGACGAGTCAGGAGCTAAGCACGCACAGTCTCGAACTCAGGCTGGAGACACGTCAGGAAATCGTAGAGACGGTGAGTCTCCTAGTGAGCGCGGAGCTGCACACAGCAGGGATAGGTCCGACAAACATCCGGCCCCAAAGAGTCAAGCTGCCGCCACACCTCAGACATCTGCTGGTAAAAGTCATCCACGGTGGTATCTAGCTGCTAAAGAGATGCGCCTAGTGCACAACTGAGAGGTACATAGCATCACTCGTCGGTTGGTAGTGAGCTCGGAGGCGCTCCCACATAAGCTGTGTCATCGGCAACCCCGCCACATCCATGGAGATGGCCACGGGCATGCTAACCACCAGGATGGCGGTAGCATGAGCCTCGGCATCCTGCCATCGCTCATAGGCATGCAACTCAGACTGGTAGAGCTCCAGGGCCTCCTCTAGTGCAGCATTGGCGGTCTCCTGAGCTGCCTGATCCGCACTAGTAGGGAGAGCGGGCAGAACGGGCAATGTAGGGTGAGGTGGGCAGGGGTGCTTGCCGGTGAGATGACTCCAGAGACGCTGGTTGTTGAGGTGAATCTTCAGGTGAACAACCCACTCTCGGAAGTTCGTCTCGTCGAAACGAACCGAAGGGAGCGGGATAGCGAAGGAACCGCCAGCAGAAGCCATCTGGAGCAGAGAGGTGGCGTGGATGTCAAGGTCCAGGGTTGGAGAAACCGGATCGGGAGCCAAGATGGTGTCTGGATCGGTAGTAGTAGGCTCGAGGGCAGTCTGGCAGCAGCTCATGGGCAAAGAAGCAGCAGCCGGCTTCGGGGAAGAGACGGAGCAGCACGGGCCAAGCATGAGGGACCAGATCCGAGGAGACCCGATCGGCAGGATCCGGCGACGACGCCCGGGATTTGGGCGACGATGCGCTGGAGTTGGCGATTCTTCGGTGATGGAGCAAAAACAGAGGAGGGATGGGCGACAGCGGAAAAAGCAGAGGGGGTCACGGGGAGGATGGCAGCGGCAAACCCTAACCCTAGCCTTGCTCTTATACCATATTGGAATGAGGCTTGTTCTCTATTCCAATGGGCCAAAGGGCTAATATATAACATGTACAGGGTTGCCAATATGCAAAGAATACCCTAAACTATATACATATCTAACAGTTAATACAGAAGCTTTACCGTGAGCAAACCAGAATTGCCAGGGAAACTTTCTGCGAGTGGAAGTTCTTCGCTGGATGGAAGTAGACCTTGCTTCTCAACCCATTGACGAGCAACATCAACAAGATTTCCACTACTGACTCTTCTACCATCTCTTGGAGCAATGTCCACTTTATTAGCAATCACTAGGTAAGGAACTGGAAGGCCTCCTGGACCACCAGACCCAAGGGGAGCTGAAAAGGTCCCAGATTCAGCAACCTCCACTGCCCACTTGTTCAAATTTGTCTTTGTCTTCCTCTGAGAGAGGTCATAAACAAATATGACACCTGATGAATAATATTGGAAAAGGTGAATACAGGATCTGTAATATCTACTTACTAACCAAGACATGAAGTCATGAACTACATATCCAAGATTATTCAGACACAACAGAATAGAAGCATTGAATCTTTTTTCAAATTAAGAATGTGAAAAAAAAACAAAAAAAAACATTTAATTATGTGTACATGTACAAATTTTTCTAGCTGAGAAGATGACTAAACTGGAAAAACAGAGCATGAATTAACTTAAGTCAAATAATTTCATGCAGTTGTGCAAGTTGTGAATTAAACAACAAGCAGTAGCAAATATGGAAGATCATACAATTCTAGAGGCAATTAACATTTGAAATGATCAAATCGATATTCTGCCATATGTTAAGGGTAGTAGTGCACTAGTGTGTGTGTTTGTGTTAAGGGTATATGTGGTATTGTAGTGGTAGTCTAGGGTTGTGTCTCTGGTACTCTATATGTATGCGCTTTGGACTCGTGCAATACATCCAATCGAGTCGTGTCTTCCTCAAAAGTTAACACCATACAGATTACAAAACAAGACTAGTGGGAAGAAAAAGACCTACAATTTTAAAGAAACAAGCTTTATGATGGCTACAAAGATGACAGCACAATATTAGTATGTTAGTAAAGAAGAAGAAACAGAAAGCACATACCGTTAATTTGCGAATAAAAAAGTGAACGACACTCTTTGTAGCGTTCATGTCCCGAAACATCCCAAAGCTCAACAAAGAAGTTCCTTTCAGCATCACCCTTGATGCTATTAGAAGAATTCCCTGGACTTCCATAAGTAATATGCTGAAATGATGAGTGAAACCTTGTGTGAGAAATTGAGAATATATTTCCAAAATACAAACAAGGCAAGTGATGCACCCATTACTTACTTTAACATCAACCGTGCATCCAATAGTTTGGGCTGGTCGAGCAATTGCTGAACCTTTTAAAATGAGATGCACCAATGAAGATTTCCCCACACCTGAAAAAAAATGGGAAAAATAATCATTTCCCATGCAATTGAATAACAGCAGGTAAACTAATACATTATCTGAGCATCTCTGCAAGTTGCTCCAAGATGTGAATCCTAAAGTTTATTGGTCATTTCAACTAATACCTATCCACAATCATATCAAATCTAGTACGGTTACTTGATGTGTAATTTGATGATAAGGGATGCAGCAGAATTTTTCCCATACAATAAACAATTAGTATATATAGTTCGTCAATTCTTGTAGACAACTCATATTTTGGTGCAGCATGTTATTAGCAGGAGAATAAGCAAGCAGAACCATTATCGACAATTTAAAATAGTTGGACTGATGTGTAGGACAAGTTGAAAAAAAAATAGCTTGGGCTCGCAAAGTTGAGATTCAAGCGTATGAAAGAATATCTCCCCAATGAATCTTTTGACAATTGACAGGAACTTTTGTTTTTTGAAACGAAGAAAAGACTGAAACAATAAAAACATTATAATGGTTGAAGAAACAGTTATCATGGGTACGGCATAAATTTTTATAAAAGAAAAACACAAACAAATCAGAAGCTTAATGAGACAGGAAATTGAGGTGCTGTATTCACTGGAAGGTTAATAATTTAAAAAAGGGAGTGGCTGCACTCCACAAACGCAGACCTTAGCTTATCTCTAAACATTATCCAAGTTGTACTAAAAAGAAAATCCTGATAGTTCATGATGCAAATCTAATTCATTGCCCACAAAACTTTTTCCTAGCCCATAGATATGTCATGTGTGATTATGTGAATTCTGCTGGTGAAGACATCACATGCATATATGATTCATGATCTCAGGTTACAAACACAGATAGGCGAATACACAGTTCGACAATATGGCATCACACCATCTTCCTTTTCAAGTCTTGCATGTTAATCTGAAGAGTGAAGACAGCTTATATTTTGGCGAAATTCCATATACTGCTGTTATGGGCATGGGCCCAGGGGGAGCTACGGCAATGCAAAGAGACTGTTATAGTCAGGAATTACTGTTCATGAGCACTGTCGATTAGATTAGATTAGTTGTTTCTTCTATATTAGGAATAGTTAGATACATATCTTCATATTATAAATGATTAGATGCATATCTTCATATTTAGAAAGTATGGATATTATCTTATCCTTAGTTGATTGGTTGCATTAGATACAATAGTTTCCATATTATTAGGGGCTAACCTCATCTATATAAAGAGAGGAGCCCCACCATTCAAAGGAAGCAAGAAAGAAATAGAAAAGTCATTCCAAGTCTTAGTCTACCCCTCTCCCCATCCTCACCGACGCCACCCGGCCATCCTCCTAACGGTGTTTACCCCATTATGATCTAATAGTCCTAACAACTTGGTATCTGAGCCACCTACTGCATCTTCATCCATAGGCAGCGGTGGTGTCGATCCCACCAAAATCGAGGAGATCACCGCGCAGCTGAAGATGATCAGCAAGACGCTAGAGGCGCACGGTGCACAATTGGCCATCATCAACTTCCGCCTTGACAACCACGACAAGCATATCACGTGCTTGGAGAAGGCCAAGGCTGGAGAACCGGGGACCATCACACCAAATGACGGCTTGCTCGGCGCAGCTCCCACGGCAGTCATTGCCGCACCGAAGCGATAAGCTTGCTCGGCGCGACCCGCGGCGATTCTTTGCCACACCAGAGATGGCTTGTTTCGGCGCAGCTTCGCCGCCACGCCACATCGCACGGCGATTGCGGCGTGGTACCGGCTCGCCACGACATCGCCAGAGCTCGCCACAAGAATCGAGACCCTACCAATCCCTACCACGGTAGCGCCACGACCTGTCACGCTGCTGCCAATGCTTGCCGTGGCAATCACAACTATGCCAGAGCTTGTCACAGTGCTACCACGGCTATCGCAACTAACTGTGGTGTTAGTGGAGCATGTGCGTCACTTGCCACGTCGTCTGCCAAGGCGACCGCGATCTTCATGGCACGACGGCCAACGATGTGCCTTTTGAGGTGCGGTGTGCAATGGGTGACATTTGGTAGGTTGCGATGTCGTCACGTCTCTCGCACATCCATTGCATCTTGTGACAGGAAGGGGAATAGGACTGCCCCACTGGCGGCCCTCGTCGGCAACATCTTTGTCGATAACGGGCAACGTTAAGGCCCCCACACCATTGCTGTCAACCGACGTCAATAGCCTAGGGCTGCAACCATGGCCACCACCCCACAGCTCGAGGACGAGCTGCTTGTCCGGCTGGGACGAGGTGTTATGGGCATGGGCCCAGGGAGAGCTACGGCCATACAAGGAGACCGCTATGGGCAAAAATACTGTTCACATGTACATGTTCATACATGTGAACAATGCACTGAACACATTCGATTAGATTAGATTAGTTGTTTCTTCTATATTAGGAATAGTTAGATGCATATCTTCATATTAGAAATGATTAGATGCATATCTTAATATTTAGAAAGTATGGATATTATCTTATCCTTAGTTGATTGGTTGCATTAGATATGATAGTTTCTATATTGTTAGGAGCTAACCTCATCTATATAAAGAGAGGAGCCGCACTATTCAAAGGAAGCAAGAAAGAAATAGAAAAGTCATTCCAAATCTTAGTCTACCCCCCTCCCCATCCTCGCCGACGCCGCCCGGCCATCCTCCCGGCAGTGTTTACCCCGTTATGATCTAAAGGTCATAACACTGCTCACAAGTTAGAGCTGTAACTAAACCGGACTGCATATTAACCAGTGCTAAATCAGAGGGATCTGTAGACTATGTCACCGTTAAGCGTACAAGGGAAAGGAAATTAGGAAAGATCAAATGGCATCAAATTGAGGAGTGCAAGAATACGTAAGTCAAATTCTAAGCAAGAAAAGGAGGCATCATTTGTCCATGTTTATTAAGGTATGATTATCCTGTTTGAAATCGGCAAGAAATGTTTTTTTGCAAAGCCAATTTGGAGGTGAATATATGGAGAAGCAACCTTATGGACAACATATAATCACGCGGTTCACATAAAAACAGAAGCTAGTTAACTGGCTCCCAAAAAATAGTGTGCCAATTCTTGATTGGTTATTTGGTTGGCTATCATATTTAGCCCCACTCAAGCCTCCTAGCATGCGTTTTGCTTGTCAAATCTCTAATCCTCCCTAAACATGTTGCTAGCAATCAATACTAACCAGAACTCGTTGTTTACTAATGCTACAAACCTCACACATCCTAGTCAAGAAGAAAGGGCGCGACATTTCGGACAGGACTGGCTGACCTGAGTCGCCGACGACGAGGACGCGCACCTGGCCGCAGGGCGGCCCGCCGTTGAGGTCCCGGCCGCTCCCGCTCGCGCCGCCGTCCCTCCAGAACCTCATCTCCCCCTCCTCCTCGCCTCCCACACAAACAGCAAAAGCAACTGCAGCGGCGAGTCGACGGCTAGACCGTCGGATCGGGAGGCGGCGACGTCCCCGCCCGCAGCCCTAGCCGCATCGGGGGGGGGGGGGATGGATCCGAGGGGCTAGGAGGGGCTCAAATCTTGGGGGGAAGCGAGATTCCTGGGGTTCGCGGGATCTGCGATCTTGCGGCTGGTGAGTCGGTCCGTCGGCTGCCTCCTCCTTCCTTGCGGCTAGATGCTCTTGGCTCTTTCCTTTTTGCTCCTTAATTGCACGACTGGCTACCCTGGTAGCAACCGCGGGGGCTACGGTCGTCGGATCGAATAGGAGCGGTGGAGATCTGACATTGGATTATGTCTCCTCACATTCTCGACGGCGAACTCCGGAAGCTAACTTTCCATCGCCGGAGCACCTTGAACTGCCAAGTTGTTAACTTGGATCGTTGCACCATCGAAAGGAAAAAAGAAGAATACTAGAATCGTTGCAGATGAACCACCGAGGTGCAATCAGACTCGAGAATTGCATGCTAGCGAGTTTGGTCTCACACAAGCTAGTTCTTCTTTTGCATGCCAGTGCTCCAATCTCCTCAGACCTCAGCGTCAGTTCCATTGAAGATCACCAGCCAAAAGCTAGCAGGAGCACGCTGCCTTTGTCATCCCGGATGACAGCCCCAATGCAAATCTCAGGATTCTATTAAAAAAAATTTGCTGCATGGGGAAAAAATGTGATCATCTTCGAGTCAGAAACGAAGTGGATCCTGCACCGCACGTAGGCTTAGGACCAATTGTCTGGATGGAGCAGAAGGTCAAGATAATAATTGCTTACTCAAATAAAACTTTAGTTTCGAAGTTAATCATGCTAAGCCATAGGTTTGAGAAATAATTATAGTATTTGAACAAGATGATTTTGTATTAAAATAAACATACAACCTCTCTTTTAGATCATCTCCAATGTTGTGTTTTAACCGGTTCAAATGAGAAGAGAGAAAGCATTGAATCGATTCAATACATTGGAGGGGTCGATTCCAAAAAAAAAATGCATAGAAACCGAACTCTACTTAGGAATCGATTCAAAGCATTAAACAACTCATATGAGCATTAAATAACTACATAGAAGAAAGTGCGTTTGAGAGATGATATTATTATTTTGTGTTTTTTAATATAACGTGGGTCCCAATTATTAGTAGAAATCGGTTCAATACACTGGAGAAAAACAAGCTCGGTTCTTAGAATACTTACGTGGTATGACTTTGAATCGACGTCGGTTCAATACACTAAACATTGAACCGATGTCGATTCAAAGTTATGCAACGTAAGTATTCTAGGAACCGAGCTTGTTTTTCTCCAGTGTATTGAACCGATTCCTACTAATAACTGGGACCCACGTTACATTAAAAAACCCAAAATAATAATATCCTCTCTCAAACGCACTCTCTTCTATGTAGTTGTTTAATACTCATATGAATTGTTTAATGTTTTGAATCGATTCCTAAGTAGAGTTCAGTTCCATGCATTTTTTTGGTTAGAATCGACCCCTCTAATGTATTGAATCAATTCAATGCATTCTCTCTCCTCATTTGAACCGGCTAAAACACAACATTGGAGATGGTCTTAGAAGCCTTCTATCTATATACTTGTATTTATGGTGAAGACTTGCTAAGTACCTTTGTACTAATAGTTGTTCATTTATGTGTATTCAGTACCCCGAAGATACCAACCTGTTAACAGTTGCCCCTTTCCTATCGGGAGATGAAGATGACGTCAAATATTAGGTCGCTTACCCAATCGATTGTCTGTGAGCATATCCTAAGAGTCACCATGACTATTTATATTTTCCACTTCAAGACTTCATTTGAATTGGCCTTCCTGGCCATGATGTTAGACTTCTACCTCGTGGTCTGTATATCCTTATTTATTATCTTTATTTGCTTATATAGATACGATATTGATCGAGCTAGCGCCTGATCATTGGACTAGCTTGGTCCGATGTAAAACGAGAACTTATTCGTGCAAAATCAAGATGAGCTACTACCTGCGGTATAGAAACTTGTTTACGGATGATAAACAGTGAGAAGATTGCCGCTAAAATGTTTCTTGACCTCCATCGACTCAAGGTCAACCATGAAGACATCAGTATGGTTTGATATGAAGACCACACTATCATCCTCAGCAAAGCCCAGTATCACTCTCAACCCCGGTCACAGCGCGAGGAGCTTGTCCAGTTGAACGGTTTTCCGCAGCACCCATGTGCCAGAACTGGCCTTCCTCTCCCACAATTGGGTTGTTTTTCCTGACGAAACGGCGACGCCGCGCTCACCATCCTCTGATGGCATGATCTGAAACTTGACGGCTACTCCTCTGTTTAAGAATGTGTGACATTTTAGCAGTGCCAGATTCAGAATTTTCAGGATCGATGAGTTTTTGGAGTTACAAAAATGTTGTTCCAACGTAAAACATAAATATTCACAATATAAAAAAAAGTACAAATTGTTCCTCCTAGAGATAACATCTAAAATAATTTAGAGAAATTATAAAATAATTAAGAAAATTACGATCTAACTCGACGTTCCTTCATAGCTTGGAAACGAGATATGATATCATCATCTTTAACTTGCACAAAAAAAATCTTGCTAAAAAAATGTAACCAAGCAATCATTCAAGTATTGCTTCCTCATCCTATTCCTTAGCATATTCTCTGTATAATTCATTGAAAAAAATACTCTCTCAACACTAGCCGTTGCAACCGGAAGAATCAACACCGATTTAAGAAGCTTGTAAATAATTTTATATTTGTTATGCTAGAGTTAAAAATGTGAGTTCTTGATTAGTTAGTTGCTCCTTGTTGCTAAAAACATAGTCTGGGTAGGTCAAAACATGTCCTGTTTTCAGATTTGCAAAACTGAAAGGAAACAGCTCACCTTGACCTCGTCATGCGCTCCTTGCTTTGCGCTGCTGACTGCGCCTCTGTTGGTGGCCACTCGGCGCCGCCCACTACACGCTCCTCCTTGCTCACGGTCGCCGCCACTCCGACCTCCATCCCTAGCTCGTCGCTCGCCATGCGCTGCTCCTTGCCCCAACACTATCGCATGCACTGATGGCTGCTCTGCACTCGCCTGCTGCCCCACTCCCTGGCTCGCCGGTCACCGCCGCCATGACCCGTCGGTGCCGCGCCCTCCATCCCCGGCTGACCTCTCGCTATGGCCACAGGGCTGCCCTGCTGCTCTCCACGTGTTGCACCCTCCACCCTTGGCACAGGCCGCCCTCGCCCTCTCCCTACCGATAAATAAATGCGCCTCGTGTCCCCTTGCGCCACCGCCATAGAGAGTTGAGACCGAGAAAGTGAGTGCGAGAGGATAGGGTTAGGGTGCGGGGTGGACTTGGCCTGGCCACTTGGGCCGTGATGTTTACAGTTGGGATGCGCGTGTAATACTTCGATTTATTCTATAAAAGAAAATGTTCAAAAGGGAAATTAGGAATAAGAAAATGAGATTTACGCATTTTTTGGTAGAACTGGTCTTGGGCCTTGGCCCAGAGGCCCATGAGGGCCGCCACCAATAAAAGGAGGGGAAAAACCCTAGCTGCTAAAGATCGCCGCCTGTGCAGTCAGTAGCATCAAGATAGTAATCCCCTCTTTGCTATGCCAAGAGGAGAAAGGGAGGAGAGGAAGGAAGAAGAAGAAGAAAGGAAAAGAAAGGAGGAGAAGAGAAGGGATCATCTTCTCCAAGGATCGTTCATTGTTCTCCGGGGTTCTTCAAGGGTAACGAGATGTTTCCCTGCTGTTTAATGTTGATTAGATGCGAAATTAGATTATTTAGTTTGGATCGAATTCGTTCGGTTGTAAGTTCAGTTCTGTCTAGTAGCTTGCGTGGCATATTTCGGGTTCTTAGAGGCCGATTTGGAGGTGTCCATCTTCTAGATATATTTAGATAATATTCTTAGCTTTCCGTAGCCGCTAAGAATACGTAATTCTGACGTACGGATCAAACGTTATGGTCTGATCTTTACCGCTGTCCTGAAATCCTGACGAGAGTGAACTATCAAGTTGTCTCCTAAATTATGATTATGTTATTGGCAGATTCAGGGTTTTCACCCAACTAGGTTATTGTAGAAATTTTTATAACCTTTTCAGAATGATAAAGAATGCCTCAATCGGAGTTGTAGATCAAAAGTTGTGTTATTTTCTTTACTGCTGCCCATTTCGTCGGGACAGATTCTGTCTTTCAAGTTCATCTGCCTGTAGTATATTGATTTTGGCCGAATTGGGTTATCTCACCAACTAGGTTTTCGTAGATATGTTTGTTAAGTTTTCATAGGATCTAGGCTCACCTCTTTCCGAGTCCCAGATCGTTAGATATGAGTGATTCCGTGCTGCTGTCCAGAATCAGTTCCATGATTGTGTCGTCTGTTTTCAGATTAGATCTAATTAGTTAATTGTGGGTTGTCGGGAAGGCGTTGTAGAACGTTAATGGAAGTGTCCTGTTATATGTTGTTCTTATTTGAGTGTATATTGTGTAGGCGGAGAGGCTTCAGGTTTAGGAGCACCGCCATTGCCTACTAACGCGTCGCATCATGAAGGCAAGTACTTTGATGTTCGATAATTAGAAAATGTTGAATGTTTGATGTTGATATTGTGTTTTTCTAAGATCCATGATAATATTTAATGTTCATGTTCCTTCCATATGTGTTATCTCCATAATTAGAGAGCATGTCTTTTCAATATACATATTGCATTCCATGCATCCATTATTCATGTTTCATCCACGGGAGTGGATTAAAAAGACCCATCAATTCCAGTATGGGTACGTAAGACCCACCATTTCAATGTGGGTAGATTGGGACACCCATATGAAACGTTCTTCATACGGGACTTGGATCCCCGTATTTCGTTAAATGCAGGCTTAGGTGAACACCGACGGGTGTGTCACTAGCAATACCGGTATATGCATGTGTGTAGTCCCTTCATTTCATTCAATCCATTCATTCAAATATTCGTTCTGTGATTTATTCATATTCTTCAATGATGTTGGCTTGATCATATTTGTTGTATGTCCCATTTATTCACTGTACTTGCTGAGTCTCGGACTCATTCTTGCGTTGTTTGTTTATTTTAGGTGATCATTGATGTTGGCTCTATTGGGAGGGAGTAGACACGCACTACTTATTCACTTCACCCTATTTAAGTCCTAGATTATGATTTAGTTCTATCTTTCATTCGTTATTGATGAACTGTAATAAATAAATTTAGATGATGAATGATACCTATTGCTATGTTATGGTTAATTCAGTAATACTTGTGATCTTTGATTATTCCTTCGATAGTTATTGCTTAGATTTGGACTATATTCATGACATGGTCCTATTGAATATTGATCTCTTTTTGTCATTAGATGAGATGGTGTTCTAATTCTTCCGCATTATGGTTGTATGTTAGATTATTTAGGTGACATCTTGGCTTAGAATAGCCAAGGTGTTCTGACGTGAGAGACGAGCAAGATTGGGAAAGAGTGGGTGGGACGGGCTAAAATCAACTAGATGTTGAAATACGTATTTTTGAGCCCACTTATTAGTATATACACCTAATATACCTATTATATACTAGGTTTATTGCCAAAAATTTTGGGTGTACGTTTGTACACCCATGTTCCTATACTAGATCCGCCCCTCCGTTTTAGACATTGACATGGTGTCCAATATCCAACTTTGAACATTACTTTTCATATGATTATGTTAGTAAAAAGTTATAAAAATACTATATTATGAAAATATTTATCATGAAAAATCTAATGATATTATTCTATTGTAATCAATCTAAATAGTTTTCCATATATTATTATTCAAAGTAAGAGAAGTTTGACCGCATACTTTCTAAAGGCATGTTTGGTAGGGCTCCGCTCCTCATTTTTCAGCTCTCAACTTCTAATTCTTAAAGTATCCACTCCTCTAATGTCCTGTTTGTTTAGGCTTTTTGTCTGGCTTAAAAGGAAAAAAGCCTAAGCCTAAACAAAATGGTGACTTTTTCATCTAGTTTATAAAAAGCTTAAATCATTTAAAGCCTAAAAGCCATAAGCCATGACAGAGGTGTTTTTTTTTTTGCTTTTGTGGAATGAAATATCCCTTTGCCACTGAACTTCATTGAAATTACCCTCAAAATGTCATTCGTATATAAATGCAAACCCTTTCATTTTTTTGTCTTGCTTTCGTTCTTTTCCTCCCATTCGGCTCCCCCTACACCCCCCCCCCGACGCCTCCGATCCCCTCCCCTCCCATTCAGCTCCCACCCTAACACCTCCAATCCCTCCCCGCCGCCCCTCCTCTCCATCCCCAATGCCACCGCCTCTCCTCCCCTCGGACGACGACGTCACCTCCACTCCCCCAAGACCGCCGCCTCCCCTCCCCTCGGATGACGCTGCCTCCCCTCCTAGATCAAGGTGACCCCTTTTCACTCTCAGACAATTCGGTTGACTTGGTAGTCTTCTTTTGATGATCCCATTCTTCCAAAACCCCAAAGGGAGTTGACATTTGCCTCAAATCCTTAGGGTTCTACTAGAAGTAAAACATGAGTAACCAAATGGTAACAAGGTGAGAACTGGAAATAGCCATAGCCTTGTAGATTATCTGCCTGATCATTTGGCATCCAAAATATAACTAATACCAATTGACCAAATATTTCATATGTTTTCTAAATCTGGATAAGATTTTTCTGCATCATGGATATATGTCTCAAAATGTGATGCAGTGTGTGACTTCGACATGAGGTTTACCTTTGTTGTTGCCGGATGGCCGTGTTGAGCGCATGACACAAGGATTTTCAATAACACTTTGGATAAATATTTGAACCGGTTTTCACATCCTCCTGAAGGTAATTTGCTTCTTTAATCATATAATTATTTATTATGATAACATTCCTGATTTGTATTGTCAACATTTATATGTTTCATGTATGTAGGGAAATATACATGCTTAACATGATCCTTTAAACCCTCAAGGGCAATTCAGATTTTTTATCCTTCACACACAACTCAATAAGCCAACATCCTATAAAAAGTCAGATTACCAAACACCAAAGCTTGGCTTAGAAGCTCAAGGGCTTATAAGCTGATTAAGCCAAAAAATTGGCTTTAAGCTATAAGCCAAAAAGCCTAAGCCTAAACAAACATGGCTTAAGAATCTGGAGCGGGCTAGTGGAAGCATTTGGTAGGAGGTTCGCTCCCAAAACTCTAAAAGTGAGAATTTGAGGCAAAAAGACCATGCTATCCCTATTTTTAACACCTAAACTATTTGCATCACACTTCTTTCTATTTGTACACAAATTTCAAAAAATCTTTACAAATTTCCCAGGATTGATTCAATTTGAATGTGATACCCTATTTAGATATACCAGTTCGTGGCAAAAGCATTATCCTTTCAGATACAAATACTCATAGATCACAGGACTAAAAAATACTAGCATTCATCCCAAAATGATCGTCAGTGTCTAAATTATCCAAATTCCATCGGTTGAAATTAGTTGTAACGCAGTGTGAAGAGAAGCGAGCAAGAAATTGATCACATGCAAGATGTGCTCTGCATCACAATATTACAGGGCAACAGCTGAACATCATGCATTGTAAGGGCTCTCAAGCAAGTGTGGAAGACAGTAATGTGATATTTAAAAGTCAATCGGAAAACCAGTTCATCTAGATTGATACATCCAGGCTATGTATATTATACACTCACAAGACTTGAACTTTTACCAAGTATTTTGCAATTTCTCACCAAACACAAATAGCAGACAGGATGCGCATGTACAGTGAAAACTGTGTCTGCAACTTGCTAGTCACAAAAAAATCAGACAATTACAAGGCCTTGTACAAGCAGAACAATAATAATTTAAACAAAAAATATGTACCTAGGCAGAACACCTTCACTGGATGGTGTAAATCAAACAATTACATAAATCTCCATGATCTCCATGAGCGAATCAGGCATAAACATGATCTTCGTTATCCATACAAAAGAATCAACCACAATCCGATGGGACATCTAGTAGATCTTAAAAGGAACATCACAGCATATCACAATTCTTTCCCATTTTTGCTCTCTTACAAATAGCATCAGGACTATTCTACTTTGTCTTTGGTTTCCCATGTAATGGTCAATCCTGCATAACAAATAGAAAGGAACACAGCTGTAACATCCCAAAATTTCAGTTCATTTTCAAATGTTTGAAAATGTGGACTTTCTAAAACCTTTCGATGTATATTGGTGTCATTCGTTTTTCCTGGATTTTCATTCAAGATTTTTATCTAATTATAAAACTTAAGTATCAAATTTTGAAATACAAACCTAATTGATAATTAAAACAAATTAAAATGAAAGATGATAATTAAAAATCCAAATTAGGTGTATTTGTACTGTTAATAAAATGGGCAAATATTTCAAACATGTTTTGAAATTTTTCTCAAATCAAACAATACAAATGCATACAAACATAAGCTTAAAAGAATTTTGGGGATAAATACTGAAGAAATAAAATCCTACAAAAATTACACAATAACCCACATTGTGTTAGAAGCCTCCCCATCAATTTTCATAATTTTTGGAGATATATTTCTAAATTTAAGAATTCTCTCAAACCATCAGCCTTTTTTCAAAACTCCTGGAATTGAACTTCTCTCTCTCCTCTCACTGACCAGCCAGACCCACCCACCAGCCGTCTTCCTCCATGCACTGCTTTGCCCCATGCGCGCTAGCCAACGACCGCGCTAGCGCAGCTCTCCTCGTCCCGGCTTTGGACCACGCCCGTGGTTTCGCCTCGCGCTCATGCTTGTGCCCATGCCCTACCCCGATCGCGCGCCCACACCCTACTCTGCGCTGCACCCATGATAGCGCGTCATCACCAATAGCGTCTCGCCGTCGGTTCTTGCGAGTTCTCGTGAACACCTTCGCCCATACACATGAGCACTGAGTGCGCCTGATTGCCCTCTCCATTCCCTCACTTTCCTTCTCCATTCCCATTATTCCCCAAGCTTGAGACGAGCTCATAGACAACCTGCCACATGCCGGCCATGGACGCCGCCGCCGCCAAGCCTCCCAGCAGCACCAAAGAGCTTTGGACCACTCCTTGTCTCTCTGTACCTCCTCAATGCCCACTTTCCATTCCTCACCACCTTTCTGTCTCTCTGCAGCTAAAGCTCTAGGAACGCGTTGTTTCTTCTTTGTGTCTAGCGACACTCAGTTCACGGCCGCTGCTTCCACTCGTCGTTCCGGCCAACTCAGTGAGCTCCTCCCCTAATGGACTACGTCACAGCATGTTCTAGCCCTCAAAGACTATTTCCCCTCACCCAATTTGATTCTTCATGCGCAGGAGCACCACACCACTGTCATCTTCTTCGCTCACGGCCAAAACCGCCGCCGTCGACACCATTTCCTCTTGAGTGAGATCTAGCCCAATTCCTCTCACCCAAAGTATCTACACTCATCCCTCTTTCTTCCCCTACCATTGATTTGAGTCGCTATTCGCCCTAGGTCGCCGCCACCATGGAACCCGCTTCGCCGCCCATGGCTCACGCCACTGTCCTGCCTCGATCGCTCCCCGCCTTCACTGACCGGACCAATGAGATACCCTTGACGTTCTCATTCCTATGATCCCCCTAGTTTTTCCCCTATCCCATCCGACGCCACCATCCCCGTTTCACCATCACGACCAACCACCACGTGCCTCCGCCACGTTGACACAGAGCCACCTTAGCCACGACACGCCTTCCTTAGCTTCCTCATCCCGTCGACAACCCATTTTTTGGGTCACCACCACTCCGTCGCTGGCGACGAGCGCCGCCCCGAGCCGCTCTGGCCTCCTTTAATCTTCTCCCTCTCTATTGCCCTATTTGTGCTTTCTCTCTCCCTCTCTAGTGGGTTAATGATAGCGGGCCTAAGCACTGTTCCTAACCCCACTTGTCATTTGCCACTCAAAGTGATTAACTGCCAGAAAGTTTATTATGAAAAGGTTTAGTTAAAACAATATTTTAAATAAGCAATTTCTTATAGAATGTATGAATAGAGAGGAAATTTAGAAGGCAACTAGGAAAGGGACAGTGACCTAATGCCACATCAAATACAAGGGAAAATTGATTAGGAATTTTGTAGTTTTATTTAGCAAATAGTAATTAAGCTCAAAGAGCAATTCAAGCTAAAATCAAGAATTGAAATATGGCTATTTAAAATAAACAGTAGACTCCCACCCAATAATTGGATGGACTAAAAATAGTTAGTGAGTTAATTAGTTAATGATATAGTTAGCAAATGCACTCTAGTAAAAATGATGAAGGGTTAGATTAAAAGTATTTTATTTAAGTAAATAAAGGCTATATGGGTGTGCCAATAGCATTTAAGCTAAAAAGAATAAACTAGTAGAAGTGAATGTTATAACATAGATGTGTAAACAATAGTAAGCCCTATGCCATGGATATGATAATAACAATAGTGGCAATAGGTCAATGGGATGGTTATTAAATATTGGTAAAATGGTTAGATATTAACTCTTATCAGTATGCTCTTAGAGTAAATCAAAAGATGGTGCTCCAAATTGAAAATCAGGTAAAATTGCCAATTTTGCTAGTATCCTGATAATGGCCATAGCGTTTGCATACAAACTCCAAATCAAATGATTTTTTTTTATAAATTCATATAAAATCATGATCTCTCTGAAT
This sequence comes from Phyllostachys edulis, assembly GCA_036346405.1. Taxonomy (NCBI): domain Eukaryota; kingdom Viridiplantae; phylum Streptophyta; class Magnoliopsida; order Poales; family Poaceae; genus Phyllostachys; species Phyllostachys edulis. The sequence continues at coordinate 6,620,463 of CM070564.1, forward strand.
ATGCAAAAATATTTGAATTTCCTTGTTGTTGAATTTATTTTATCATTTGTGATTTATTCTCGATTCTTTCAAATAGACGTTGGAATTCGCGAGCAAGTTTAACGATGATCAGGTGACCTCACTCTCTGAACAACCTGAGCAAGGCAAACACCTCCTTTGACCATGTCGATCCTACTATTTTATTTATTGTACCTCTTTTTGCAAAATCTATTATGCTTGCGTGTATGTTTGCTTAAAATTGCTAGATTTGGGGACAACGGTAGTTATAGTCCTATTCGATGCATGACCCTCCTTGAAATATTGATATCCTTACTATTGTACGCAATAAGTTACAGTTTAGGCAATAGATGATATCGATTTGGGTATTTCAAGAGCGAATATCGCACAATTGCTTAGTTGGGCTCTAGAATTACTAAAATTTGAAAATGGACAAAATGTTGAACATGAATTTTGGGAGATTTCGAAATGATGTTCCAGAGAGGTTTACCTCTGTTATTTTGTATAAAAAATAAAAATAAAAAACTTAGTTTGTGATACGGGCGAGTTATATTATAATCTGAGGAGCGTGAGAGGTGTATCTCACAAGTAGATAGGGGGAAATCCTCGCCCGGGTCAATTAAGGACCGAACTTTGGTATATCCGACCTAAGTGTAAGTGTACAACCACATGTGCCGGTATGGGATGGACTAGCTAATTAAGTCATTGAAAACTAGCCTTGCACGTTGGTAGGCTGAGATGGAGGTGTACCCGAGTGAAGTGAGGGTGTTCATTCGTTGGGCTAGTGCAAGGTTAAGACTAGGTGATGTAAAGGCTTTGATACGTACTCTAGACTACTTACCAAAGGATAGTGAGCGATGGTATCGACTGATGCCAAACAAACTAGAGAATTCGTATACTGTGAATAATGTTGTACACCTTTTGTAACGTCCCGTTTCTCTTAGGTTCTTACCCAGTTTTCAAAATAAAAGTAATCATTTGGTTTTGTTGAGAACTCAAAGCTTAACCTAATATTTTGAATTTGGAGAGTTTAACCTGAATTAATCAAACCTTAACTAAGCTCCTTGTTGGCGCTCTCTGCTGGTTGTGGCTCTCGGTTGTTCTTCGCTGCCCCTTGGGGTTGTTTTCCCTCCGTAGCTTCTCTATGTGCCTTTGGGTGTATCTCTTCTCTTCTAACTTCCTTTGTTGGTTTGAATCTCTTTGAGGCTCAGACCTCCCCCCTCTGCTCAGACCTCCCCTTGCTTTGGTTTTCCAGTTGAGGATCCAGCTCGGGTTTGTGTTTCAAAACCCCTTTGATCTCTCAAAGCCAAGCTTGGCTTTGTTTCCTTTGGACCACCCCGTGGACCTCTCCACGTTCATTTGTAACCCTTGAGTTCTCTTGGGCGTCCCAGAGTTCCTCTGGACCTCCCAGTGCCCTTTTGGAGCCTTCCTCGGACCTCCCTGAGTCCTATCGGGGCTATCTTTGTCCTACGGACCTCCTTTGCGTCCTTTAGGACCTCCCCTTGTTGAGATCTGGCCGTTAGGACCTCCTCTCTGGAGATCTTAACCGCACAGACCTCCCCTTGTTGAGATCTGCCCGTTAGGACCTCCTCTCTGGAGATCTTAACCGCACAGACCTCCCCTTGTTGAGATCTGGCCGTTAGGACCTCCTCTCTAGAGATCTTAACCGCACAGACCTCCCCTTGTTGAGATCTGGCCGTTAGGACCTCCTCTCTGGAGATCTTAACCGCACAGACCTCCCCTTGTTGAGATCTAGCCATTAGGACCTCCTCTCTGGAGATCTTAACCGCTCAGACCTCCCCTTGTTGAAACCTCTTTGTGGTCTAGACCTCCCTGTTGTGTTTGGACCTCCTTAGGTCCAAGACCTCCTTAGTACTTGGACTCATCATTGGTTCCTGCGGGCGTACCACCTAAGGCTTTGCCTTCCTCACCTAAGGACAGTTCGATGCTGTTCGGATGGCCCGATCCTAAGGGCACGTTCACTCGGTCCGAACGTCCCCTTTCCCTCCTAGCCGTCCGATCTAAATTAGACGGCCTAGTCTCGTTGACCTGTTCGCTCGGTCCGAACTTCCCCTTTGTTTTGCGCCATTCGATCTTAATCTAACGGCTCAAGCTGTGATGTAACGTTTGGATGGTCCGAGCGTTCCTTTCCTTCTGACCGCTTGGATTCCAATCGAGCGGCTCTGCTTTCTTCTTGCGTTTTCCTTTGTTCCCGTGACCTCTTCCGGCTGTTTTGCAAGGACCACCTCCTCGATCCTTGCTGGTCTTTTTGTAAAGACCACCCTCCTAGCCCAGAGTATCCCTGTTGGTCAGGACCTCCCTGCACCATTTGATCTGGACCGTTAAGGTCCTCCTCTTTGAGATCTTGACCGTTAGACCTCCCTTTTGGAGATTTAACCGTCAGGACCTCCCTGCACCCTTTGATCTGGACCGTTAAGGTCCTCCCCTTTGAGATCTTAACCACCCAGGACCTCTTCCTGGCTATTTTGCAAGGACCACCTCCTCAATCCTTGCTGATCTTTTTGTAAAGACCACCCTCCTGTCCAGGACCTCCTCTTGAGTCCTTGGACCTCCCCTCGAGGACCTCCCTCTTGAGTATTTTGGACCTCCTGTCCAGGACCTCCCAGTGGTCTGTTGCGGAGACAGCCCTTGTGGTGGGGCCATCCCTTTGACCGGTTGTGCACCCTTTTGACTGGCCCCACTTGCCAGCCTCTCTCCACCTTGTTATCATCGCTTCCGCCTCAGAACTTTGTGCGCATTTAATAGGGGTTGGATCACATTAAATGCAGTCACATCTGAGGTACCTTATTTCAATTCTTTTAGGGCAAGCCCTACCCTAGCTGCCCTGATTGCCAACACGTCATTGAGCCTCCTCTTGGTGCACTCTACCAACTCTGGCTATATTTAGCCTGGGCAGGCATTCATTTGCCACCTTTGGTTCATTTCTTGTTTCCTTGCCTCCTTCGCCTGGTTCTCTCCTGGCGCAGGACCTCCCCTGGAGCTCGTTGAGGTTGTGCTGAGCCTCTTGGTTTTCCTTTCTTGCCGTTGGTTTGAGTTCCTTTTGGGTCTTTTTGAAGTTCTTTGGCCTAGTGTGGTTTTGCTCATTTGGTTTTTGCGAACGTGTAGATCACGAGTTCGAGGAGATCTTGGATCCAGCTCTTCTAGCCGAAGGTTCTCCACTGCTTGACCAAGGCAAGCCACAGACCTCCTTTTGATCATATTGAACCTAGCTTTGCAAATCTATTTTGGTTTTACTTTATCATGCATGGCTATCTTTATAAGAAAATGTTTGGGCTGTAGTTACTTTCCTACTTGATTTATGCCTCCTTCACAACTTGCTCAGGTCATGTTGTCATGTTCACCTTGTAAGCCTTAGGTTGGGTATTTAGTTAGTATTCCTTGTTATTTGCCAACATGGGGCCGTAGGTCATGTATTGCTTCGCTCTAGAAATCGTGGGACTGTGAATCATGTTTCATTCCTAATAATCTTGACTAATGAGCTATGGAACCTGTGGTCGGTGCCACTATTAAGAAGCTATGGCAGGATGCCTAAGTTGTGTTGGCTGTGGTGTGAGGCCACTTTGTTAAAACTGTTGTGCCAAGACTGGGTGGTCTTTTGGCAAGGGTAATTACAAAAGGTTTTGCTGAGGCAAGAAGGCAGGGAGCGAGTAGTGGGTGCTATGCACATCTGGGTTTGTGGAAGTCTTGCCTTAGCACAATTAAGGACTTAACTTTGCGTTCTGTTGAACTGAGCCAATCAGTGCAACTACAAGATTACTTTATGGGGGTGGTCTGGGCTGAATAATTAGCCATGAGATGGCTTGGGGCTGTTGTGGTGGAGCGTGTGATTTGTTGGCGCAAGAGGGGGCACCCCATAACCCTGCGGACTTCTAGACCAAAGGGGGGGGGGGAATTGCGAAACCTTAGCGGGCAGCTCCGAGTCGATTCAAAGCTTTGTAAAGGCCTTGCAGCGCTCTCTAGGCGCTCACCTTGGAGTGAGCATAGGTGACCGGAACCCGTCCGCTAGAGAGATCGTGGATTGTGGGTAAAGTTGTACACCTCTGTAGAGTGTAAAGATCTATTCGAATAGCCAAGTCCTTGGTCATGGACATGCTCAGTGAAAATGGTGCAAGGGGTAGTTGTTTCAAAAGTTTGTGCCACTAGACACTTCAATGAGATGCCTTGGCTTTGCCTCGAAGAGACCTTGGCGGCTCGGAGGGGTCGGGGTTGGCTCGAGTAATGGTCCAGGGTGGTTCGGACCTCTGGAGTGGGTGCTCTAGAGTGGTTTTGGGTGAGGACACAGTCACGGGTATGACCGGACCTCCTCCATTTTGTTGTGGATGTGAGTTGGTGCTCACTCCACTTTTCAAGCATCAAATGTATTATGTACTAGTATTTTAACTTCTTTGCTTTTCAATCTACTAATGCTATTCTTTGTCAAAACACGGCTTTTGCTAAACTAACCATCTGACTCTCATTTGGTAAGCCCTTGCATGAATATTGTTGCATGAATGCTCCTGTGACTTCTTGAGTACATTCAAAATACTCATGGCTTTAAGCCACGTGTCAAAGCAGATTATGAAGATGATCAAGTGCGAGGCGGTCTGAGACCTCTTTGAGGAGGAGTTCTTGACGATCCATTTGCTTAGGGCGTCCTCCACCCGCTGACTGTGGGGCTTGTTGGATAACCTGCGTGCTTTTGGTGTTGGAGCTTTAGAGCTCTTTGTTGCCGATTGTAAATCCTTGTTGGTTTTGTAAGCCCTCGATGGCAGACCTCTTGTTAACAAGCTTGACCATAAGGTCTGTCTTATATTAAGTTTAATTTATGCCTTCATCTTTGTTTGACCTCGTGGTTGTGATATTAGCTTGTGTTCTTGTGTGAGGTAACCTGGCATCCCCGGGACTAGCTCGGTGCAGGCGGGACCTCCAGGAGTTCCTACGGGACTTAGCCTGGGAGGTCCTGTCGGACCTCTCTAGTGATATACCAGGAGGTGCTATCGAAAGGGTTGCGGGCCAAGACCTCCAGGAGGTCTTTAAGACCTCCTGGGAGGTCGGTTGCGGACCAAGACCTCCAGGAGGTCCTGAAGACCTCCTGGGATATCTCCTCGAGAATGCATCGAGCGGTGCTACCACACCTCTATGTGGTGGCACCGCAGCGCAAAAAAAAATGGTCCTCCTGGACCTCTTGCGGTATATCACAGGGTGGGTCGTCACAGGTGGTATCAGAGCCCTGGTCGGCTGTAGGACGTGGCCCTAGGTAGAAAGGTCGATTTAGTTTTGATTCAAAAGTTATTTTCTAAAGCAAATCAACTTAAAAACTTGTTTAGGGGTTCTTTCCTTGTTCTGGTTCTATGCTGCTCTTAACTTGTCCAAATCATTTCTTATCTTATTCTACTTCAATTTTAACTCCTTCTGTAGTCCTGTGATCTTGTCCCTGCTGGATCCCTGATTTTAAGTCTAATTTGACCTCCTTGCCTTTATAACTTCTATAGGGTTGATTTCAAGTAAGGTCAGGGTTAGTGGTCCTAGTCTGAGTCTCGCTTAGCTTTGGTCTTTAAGACCTCTGTTTTGAAGTTTTGTTGCCTCTTTTTGGCCTCCTGGCCTTTTGGTTTTCTCTTGGGTTTAATCAAGTCACCCCTAATAGATGCTCTATCTTTCTTCCCTGTTCTAACTCATCTTGGTGCTTTATCCCTCTTACCTATTATGCTTCCTTTCTTACCTATTAAACCTTTAGAGTTTTGAGTGCAGATAGTGCAGCACTTCGGTGATCCACAAGTCGAGGTGAGCCCCTGAGCGCTTGCCTCCACCCCCACCTCCTCCAGTGGCAGCATCAGACCCGGGTTTTGGGCAGTTTATGGCAGCACAAGCCCAAATGATGAGCTCTATGATGCAGAATATGAACCAAATTATGGCTCAACAAAGCCAAACCACCAATGCTTTACTTGCCATGATGAGCCAGAATAGTCAAGCTACAGTAGTGCCACCACCTCCACCCCCAGCTCACCATCAGTCAAGGCTATCAGAGTTCATGAAGACGTGCCCAGCTACCTTTTCAAGTTCCCCTGAGCCCTTAGATGCAGATGATTGGCTGAGATCAACAGAGAAAAAGCTGGATATTGCTCGCTGTGAAGACAGGGAGAAGGTTTTGTTTGCCTCACATCAATTGGAAGGGGCTGCAGCTGAATGGTGGGACACATTTTGTGCCTCACATGTTGACCCCCAGAGGATCACTTGGGCAAAATTCTTAGCTGCGTTTTGCCATTCTCATGTTCCTAATGGGAAGGTAGAGATGAAGAAGAATGAGTTTAGAGATCCCAAGCAAGGCAGCATGTCAGTGAGTGAGTATCTCAACATGAGCTTGAAATGCTACTAAAAATAACACAGCATAATACTAAGGTAAGATTTTTCTCTTTATTTCGACAGAGTCTCCTTTGAAATTTTGACCATTAAAGGGATTCCAAACATCTGACAGGTATTCGAGCAAGATAATAATATATCAAACTTTACAACATAATCATAAAATTTACCATGGAATCACCATCCGACTTTATTACAAGAAATCAAATACACCTCGATGGGTGAACACGATCATAATGAAAAATTACATTCTCTGGTAGGTTCATCCAATTAAACTTAAGTTACTGAATTAATAAGCATGGTGTTTAACATGGTGGAGTGCGCATCAAATTTTTCTAGCCCTTCCTATGCATGTCGCCTTCACAAGATGTACCTAAAACAAAACATAACAACAACCGTGAGTCCTTGACTCAGCAAAGTACAATCAAAACAATAAACCAAACCTCATAAGCAAACTTTGATTATAATAGTAAAAATTGCTCACATGTAGTCATCCACAATAATATCATAATTGTTCAACTTTTACTACAATGCAATGCAAATGTCACAAATGCACATTTCTTTTCTCTTTGCAATTACCGGTAATGCGGAGTATGCATCTGTCGATGCATACCTATGCCTGTGCCTTCTAGCATAGGGACCTCAAGCCCACACTCTACGAGTGTTGGGACCTCATGCCTATCTAATACATGACAGAGACCTTATATATATCAATACTTGGCTACCACGTAGTCCAAGTCTCAAGGATAAATGTAATGATGCAAATGGGCCTATACATTTAATCAACATAAACATATAGCAACTAGTAGCAAATTCATGAATAAAAATTCATATTCTTAAATCATTAACAAATCATGAATAATCTCCGAATGTACTACCCACTACTTGCACTTGCCTCAACTGTGTGATGTATGACGAGGAGAAGAGGGCACTACCCCCGGATTCACACCACCACCTGAGCATTCATAAAACATTCTAAGAAGACAATCCAGGAGCTTACAACATTACAAAAAATATAAATATAAATACCCCGCTCCTACTCGCAACCCAAAATGACATGTTCCTTCCTGAACACCGTTTTGTCCCAAAACAGAATAGTCCCCTTACAAAAAATCACAACTAATGATCTATAACTCCAAAAATCATGAACTTATACTTTCTGGAATCATTAAGATGTTATCTAATTTTGTTATGAAGATAGAAACTCCAAAATAGTTCATCTTTTATTTTTAATCATCAAATTTATGCTTCCTGCCTGAACCCGATAACTAAACGGACAAACAGTTACAAAGAAAATCATAACTTCCATTTTGTTTATACAAAAATTGCATTCTTGGTCTCTCTGGAAACCTTGAAGAATTATCTGTAATAGTCATGTTGGTCAAGTTCCCTAATTAAATCATTAACTATTTTAAATCTACAGATTACTACAACTGCCAGAACCTGACAGAGTCTCTAGACAGCAGGATTGCAAAGGCCATAACTCAAAAACTATTCATCCAAACAACATGAACTAAGACTCTACAGAAAGCTATTGAAATTATCCACAAATCTCTAAGAGACACAATCTTCAAATTTCGCACTATAAGTATCCGAAACTACAGTGCAAAACAAATAGCAGAATCACCGATCTGCTACACAATTTCTCCCAACTAGCAAAAGTACGTAACAACACAAGGGAGATTTGTTCATTACCCTTGGGACCACGTCAATGGTCACTGAAATACCCATGAGAAACCCTTTCCTTTTATCCTTCTCCTTCTTCTCCCCTTTCTCCTTTCTTTCCTTGCTGAAATCCCTTTCTCCCTCTTCCTTTTGGCCAATGGTAGCAGCAAGGAAGGAGATGCAGGGAGATGGGGGTGTAGGAAATGGCGCAGGGAGGTGAGGGGTCTGGGCAAGGGTGGGCGTAGGGAGGTGGGGGTGGCGGCTAGGGTTGGGAGGCTGCCTTCCCCCTTTTTGGCTGGCTGCCCTTCCCCCCTTGGGCCTTGTCGCCATGGGCTGAGAGCTCACGGCCCAAGATCCCCATCTTAAGCGAAAACCCCCCTCTAACTCCTGTTAAATCTTTTCTTTGAATTACTTATTCTCTCCAAAGTGAAACGAGGTATTACACTAAGTGTAGTATTGCTGGGTATAGACTTGGTTTTTATGAAAACAGCTCTTGTTGAAAAAATGTGGGAATGGTTTTGTTGTTGTTATTTGAATTGAGTGACATGTCGATGGCTGGAAATAAGATGTTGATCGCAGCTGAGGAGGGTTGTGATTTGTTATTTATTCAAGTACTTATTTGTTGTTCTTTATCTATTTAACTGCTCTTTAAATTCCCATTGCAAAGTACTATATATTGTTATTACAAATAAAACTTACTTAATGCTGAAAAAAAACTTGTAGCATAGAGCCTCATCCTTGTTATATATACACACACACACACACACACACACACACACATATATATATATATATACATATACATATACATATATATATATATATATATATATATATATATATATATATATATATATATATATATATGTATATATATACATACATATACATACATATATACATACATATACATACACATACATATATATATACATACACATACATATACATGTATACATATATGTGTGTGTGTGTATATATATATATATATATATATATATATATATATATATATATATATATATATATATATATATATATATATATATATATATATATATATATATATATATATATATATATATATATATATATATATATATATATATATACATATATATATATATATATATATATACACATATATATATATATATATATGTGTGTGTATATATATATATATATATATATATATATATATATATATATATATATATATATATATATATATATATATATATATATATACATATATATATATAGTGATACACTACCCATGATTTGGTATTTTTCAACAAGTTGACACTATTGAGTGGACTACCCATGTGTGACTCGATCCTCGTTCAAGTTACTAATAGAACACACTCGCAAGGGGTCCACATGTTGTCTTGGGAATCCAAGCCGATCGACAAAAATTACATGACAGAAAGTAGAGCTGTGCTAGCTGCACATATTAGATCGCAATCGGAGCCCTTAAGGTACGTACATGTGATGGAACGCATGTACGTCCTCACCCTCTTAAGAACATATGATACATATATGAGATCAAACACATATGTCCTTACTCCCCTGTTTTCCAACTCAATAGCATCAAATTCTTACTTAACCAAACATCGCCCATACACTGCGTGTGGAAGTATGTTGGGGCTTGAATCGTCCAGTCAATGTTCAGTCCTTAATCAACCCAGACAAGACAACCACATTTCCCAATCTCGTGCACTAAGGCACCATCACTAGCATCCACTTGTCCGATTTAAAATCGGTGTAAACAAACAAAATTTGATTTTGTTTCAGATTTAAATAGATGAACAAAGAATAAAATAAATGAAGTTCATTTAGTGTTCCCAAGTTTGACAAGGTAAGCTTGCCAAACACTAACGTTCTCTGATCGCATGGGTAAGCAATAGCGAAAACAAGTATTTAAGTATAGAAGCACTACCTTAAGTTTGAGTGTATGATCGATTAAAGGTAAGCCTCAAGTGTTAGGTTGTAACTATCTAGTGATGAGATCACAAATAATTTTAGAAAATTAGCATGCAACAGTATCTCTGTATTTTAGAAATCTACAGTTCAAAAATTCTGGGATCAACATGGTGCAAAGAGGATGCTTGCCTTGTTAGAAGTCCACTTGTTCACTCTTGTAGGCGTAAATGTTCACTCCGTGCAATTTATAATCTAGAGAGAAAATACGATAGCGAATAAACACCGATAAAATCGAGAAATCCAAAATGCTCAAAAATACATGACAGTTACATATTAATGAGGTTATGATTCTAGATGCATTTAGATATAGATTTTAGTTTAATTAGAGTTCAATTTCGTATGGACTTGTTGAAGTTAAATCAATTTCTAGTGTAACCATAACAATTGATGATACCTAGAGTTTAGGTGATATTGCTTTCCTTAACAGATGACTAGTACTCACAAACACTCTCTCTAGGCATTCTATGTATACATCCACGATGATCATACAGTCAAAATCAAGCCTCTTACGCTCTCCTCTCAATTAGTCTTCTAAAATCTTAACAAGTATTCAAAAGAATAGCTTATTTCATTATCTTACTAACTACTAAGACAATTATTCACATACAAAGAAAAGACAATGACTTCTGAATTCCTTAATAATTATACAATTAATGGTACTAAGTGAGATGTCACTAATCAATTCTACCATTCCTCTACTGACTTGATTCACTAAAGCACTTGACAAATGCAACACTATTTCACTAATCACCTAACTAATCATCTATGCATCTAACTATAAGAGACAGTGCTATGTATGCATATGACAATGCAATACCTTGATCTATGACACTACAGAACCACTAGCTAGCTATGAGAGATGGCCTCTAGTTCAGATTTGCCTTAGTAGGATAATGACAACATACAAGTGACCAAGCTCAAGTATCAACTCATCTCCTCTATGCAACTATTTATCAAAAGGGAGGTGCTGCTAGCTGACCATCTACAAAACTAACTTTCAAAATAGCTAAACTATTTGAACTAGTCTCAACACTACCTCTGTTCATATATCAAAAATAGGACAGCAATCTTAACTAAAAAGTTACCATCTAATCTTCATACTAACTCAAACTGCAAGCTTTTGTCAGATCAATTGAGTGGTTTGAAACATCAGTCACTAGGTTAGTTAGCACCAAGTGGGTGATGTATTCACTAATCCTTGTCTCTCATACATACGTAAACTAAGGTTCACAAGAGAATAGAAGATCATGACAATCACTAGATTATACCCAATTGACAAAACAACTAATCATCTAATACCTTCTTTGTTCAATCATTTCATCGATTTTCATTGTCTAATTCTAATCTTGTATTGGCTCTATACATCTGCTAGCATTTCGCTTTACATCTCAATTAGCACGAGTACTCTGAGAGAATGGTGAGGGGCTCACCTATCATGGAAACAAGAAAGGAAGCACAGAGGCGAGAAGGGGCGAACGAGGGAAGGCTCGAGGCGGCTCGGGTGCACTTGTTGCCAGCGATGGAGAGCGATGGTGGCGGCCATTGAAAACAAATGGGATGACGCGAGCGGAGGCCACCTGGGTGGTAGCAACGCAGCTCGGGCGACACTGGGGCGCTGGCGGCATGTGGCGGCATGGAGGAGGCGACGATGATGCCATTGTGGTGGAAGAGGAGAGGCGTTAGGATGAGCACGAGCAACAGGAGGACGGCGGAACTCACCGGAGCGGTGGTAGAGGCGGAGGTGGTGCGAGGAAGGCGGCGGCGTCGCCATGGGCGACATGACGGGCGCCGTGGAGGCGACGCCGGTGGAAGAGAGCTCGGACCGAGGTGGGAAGCCTTGGGGAGGCGGGGTTGCTCCTCCACGAAGAATTGAGCCGTAGATGCTCGGTGGGGAGGCGGCGAGTGGCGATCTCGGGCTAGAGCCGGTGAAGAAGAGCGCCGGGGTTCCTGCGAACACTGCATTTAAAGTGGGTGAGGGAAGCTTGGCGGGGTGGGGAGGTGCGGCGTGATGCGAGGAATTTGGGAGAAATGCTCTAGGCCGGCCGGACGGCGAGGGCAGCGTCGGCGGAGGTTCTCGCGGCGGGGCTCCTGGAGAGGATGAGAGGGCAAGTGAGTGATCGGAAAGGGTAAAGGAGAACTAGAAGGTGCTCAGGGAGGGAGGAATCGAAGGGGGAGTCCTCGGAGAAGGAGCGGCGGTGGAGGAGGCGGTGCCGGCCGGACACGAAGAAGACGAGTACGCGCGTCTCCTCAATGGACGATTCTTCAAATTAACTGGGGATTTTTGATGGTGGGTTGGTGGGGCACCGTGTGACGTGGCTGCGAGTGGTCGGAGCTAGCCGGAGTGGCTGGGGCGGTTACGAGCGGCTTGGCGATGAAGGAGGGGAAAGGGCAGGAGAGTGAAAAAGGTGAGGCGTGCTGCTCCTACAGATGGTGATCAAGAAGCTGCGAGATCGGGGTGGCGTGGCGTGCATGCAAGCTCACTTCGACAGAGGCGCTGGCGCGTGTCCCAGGCGCTGCCACGGCGAAGGGGCTGCGTGGCGTCGGCACCGCTTGGAGAAGAAGACAAGCCGGCGATCGAGTGGGGCCTGCCGGTCAGTGGAAGAAAAGAGACGACGCAGTCGGTTGGGTTTAAGTTAAACAGTGCTTGGCCCAGTATGGTTTAGTTTGGACCACCCGATCATGAATGGACGGTCGAGATTGCGCGGAACGTTCGGACCACCCGATCAGGCGTGAGATCTAGGCCGTTGATTTCCAATCGAACGGTCCAAATGCGTCGGGTGTGGCACGGGGCAACTAGTTGACTCCGCCGAGTCAAGTGGCCGGGTTGGACTCGAGTCCAAAACACAGTGCCACTAGTTTGGGTCTAGGGTTTGACTGAGATTTCAATTCCAATTCCTACGTTGACCGAGGGTTTAAAAATAGAATTAAAATTTGTAAAATCCTGAAATAATTCAGGTGGGTTCCTAGAAAGTTATAGTGTTCATAAAAATTATTAAACCTTACTGCTCATGAGATATTTTGTATAATATAAATTCAAACTTAGTATAAGCTATGGATATATGTTTGAATTTTCTGTGGTTTAAATTTGGCCCCAAAAATTTCGGAAAAATTATATTAATTCATGATAATTGATATAGTATTTAAATAAATTGTTTTATAGAGATCTTCATGAGTATTTATTTTAAATTTCTTATGTGGCTTTAGTTTGGGGTTAGTGGTCTATATTTGATTTTAAAATTTTCAAATGCATAATTTATGCACATGCTCCAGAAATAATATGAAATGCATATAATTATTGTTTATTAAAATTGGGCTATTACATTATTTATCTTTGATCTTCCATTTCCTTGAACTTCAGCTCCTTCAGACGATTCCGGGACTTCAACGTCTAATGAGAAAGAAAGCGCAAAGCAAACAAAATTCAAAAATACAAATGAAATAAACTCAAACTTAAAATTGAATGGTACTGGAAGGTAGATAATGAATTTAGATGAATTTATAAACTTGAATGGGCTCAATCGGAGTTTGTATGAGAAAGAACGAGCTTTCAGAAGATTGAAATGCACATGAAATGATGAAAAAGAAAAGGGAGATAGAAAACTAACATGTGGGATCCATGGAATATTCCAAAATATTCTATTATGAAAATATTAGAAAATGGCTAAGTGAATGACAGGTGGGACCTACTGAAATTTATGGATTTCTAGAATTAAAATAATTCCAAAAAAAGGTAGAGAGAGTGACATGTGGAGCCACTGGTCTATGGAGCAGGTCCACAGAGAGATGCTAGTCCACGGTGGACCAAGCTCATGAACAAGGGTTGACTGACATGCAGGGACCACATGTAAGAGAGAGAAAGAATTAGGGTTTTGAGTTGGGTGGTTGACATATGGGGTGTCGGGACCCAAAAATGCAATTCTGGACCCTCTATGTATACTGCACTAGTCCAGGATCACGCTAATGCGCACAGTGTCAACATAGATGAATATCAATCCACACAAGATGATTAATAACATAAACGATTAATTTGATAAACAAATAATGGTTTTGACCTTATGGTCGAGTTTACACTTATTAAGCCACGCAGGACTGACAGAGAATTAAATAGCAACGGGCACTACTACAGAAATGCTAATACTGGACGCCTGATCATAGACGGTTCATCGAAACCGTCTGTATTAAACACAATCTCAGACGGTTTTTGTTACCCACCATCGTGTTATTCTCGCGCTAAAACCGCTCAGGAAGATGTCATATCACAGACGGTTCATGTTTGGAACCGTCGTGATACTTCACTGACGAGTTCAAACATGAACCGTCTGTGATATCACCCAATATCACGAGCGGTTTTTGGTTAGAACCGTCGTGATACTTCCTGACGGTTCCAAACATGAACCGCTCGTGATATTGCCCAATATCACGAGCGGTTTTGTTAAAACCGTCCGTGATAATTAACTCATCACGACGTATATATATAGCTCCGCCTCCCGGCCAAAACAGATATAGTCTTCTTGATCTCCATATCTCTGGCGCCACGATAGGTCCATCGCCGTTCGTGCGGTTTGAGTACATCGCCTCACCTCATTTGGCCGGCTGGTCCATTTCACCAGTATATTGTCGCCGAGGAGCTTGCGCCGCCACCTCATTCACCGATCGACGACCACCGCGCCTTGGACCTTCCCGACTTTCATTGACACCTTCCTCGTGATCGGTGAGATAATCAAGCATAAGCATCCTTTAATTTGAGTAGTTTCAGCGTTCGCCAAATCGCTAGTTTCAGCGCCCATGGGACATCACCGTCGGTTCGCCTCAAAGCGAGACCTTAGGCCGAGAGCCACGACTATATAGCAATGCGATGTCACCCTAAGCCCGCTTTGAGCTTCAAATTAATCCTCTTTTTTTAATCATTTAGTTAATAAACTAACGAGTCTCTCGACATGTGGGATCGCCATAGATTTTATAAATAAAATCATGAAATAAAAATGAGTCAGCGACAAGTAGGGCCCACATGTAAGTTAATAAAATCCGAAAAAATGAAAAAATAAAAAATCGTAATTAAGCCTCGGAAAATACGCTTTGAAAGTCATCACCCTTTTATTTATTTTCGGGGTTTTCAATACGAACCGTGTGATGGACCGAAGTGGATGTACACCGAGAACCGTGTGAGTGAAGAGTACATTAATGGCGTGTTCCTTTTACAAGAGCTGCCGAGGAGGATATGTTGAATAAGGGCGAATATATGTCTTGTCCATGCATTGATTGCGAGAATCGAAGATGTTTAACAACCGAGCGCAGATCGAAGCACACTTGATTGAAGGGGTTTCAAAAGGGTTATACATGTTGGAGCGATCACGGTGAAGAGCATATTATACAGAAGTCAACGATATGCATATTATACAGAAGTCAACGATATGCCGCGAATGTCGATTGTGGTTCCGATTCGGATAAGGTACGCACGATGACAATCTAGATCGAGATGCTTAGCGATGCGAAGGAACCGTGATGAGATGGAGTATGTTCAATTCGGGCGTGATGGAGGACTCAGAGAAACCTTTGTTCCCGGCCGCAAGTCGGAATACACAAGGTTGTCATCCGTGCTTAAAGCCGCTGAAATTGAAGGCAAGCAGCGGTTGGTCCGACAAGAGTTTCACTTGAGTGTTAGGTCTCTTAGCGGACATGCTTCCGGAGGGAAATGAGTTGCCCAAAACCACCTACAAAGCCAAAAGGTTCTTTGTCCATTGGGAATGGAGGTAGAAAGAATACATGCATGTCCGAACGATTGTATCCTCTACCGTAACGAGTATACAAACATGCATGTATGTGGGTGTGCAACGCATCCCGATACAAGCGTAAAGCAATCGGATGACGACGAGGGAATCGAGGTGAAGAAAGGACCTCTGCTAAGGTGGCGTGGTATCTTCGTGTAATTCCCGTTTGAAGCGGTTTTTGCGAACCCAAAGAATGCAAAAGCTGCAGATTGGCACTCGAGGGCGTAAGAATGACGGAAAGTTAAGACACCTGCTGATTACGCGGTGGAGAAACATCGATAGGAGGTTTGCGACTTCGGTGCGGAACCGAGGAATATAAGGTTTGGATTGAGTCTGAGATGGAATGAATCCTTTCGGTAACATGAGCACCGACATAGCACTTGGCCCGTGGACGCTCAGTATCTACAACCTTCCTCCTTGGTTGTGTATGAAGCGGAAGTATATTTTGTTGTCGATACTTATCCAAGGGCGAAGCAACCGGGAATGATATTGATGTGTACCTAGCACCATTGATGGAAGATCTAAAAATCTTGTGGATTGAAGGGTGCGGTATGGGATGCGTACAAGCGAGAGAACTTCACTTTACGTTCCTTGTTGTTACGCACCATAAATGATTATCTGCGCCTTGCTAATCTGTCGGGCAGTAGTAAAAGGGGCCAAAGCACAGTACTCACCGCTTAGATGATACCGAGAGTGTGTGCATTTGAATCACTCGCATAAAACCGTGTACATGCGTCATCGTGAGGTTCCTTGGAGGGCTCACCCATACCGCAGATGAAGAAATAATTGACGGAGAGAAGGAGGACAGTTCGGCTCCAAGGCATTTAAGCGGTAAAGAGGTCTATAATATGGTTAAGGATTTAGATGTTGTGCTTGGAAAGGGATGTAAATCGAGGACAAGTAAGAAGAACATGTGGAAGAAGAGATCAATATTTTGGGACTTACCTTATTGGGAGCACCTAGAAGTTCGCCCTTTGCATCGGCGTCATGCATGTAGAGAAGAATGTATGTGATGACTTGATTGGTCTCTTC
This sequence comes from Phyllostachys edulis, assembly GCA_036346405.1. Classification (NCBI taxonomy): domain Eukaryota; kingdom Viridiplantae; phylum Streptophyta; class Magnoliopsida; order Poales; family Poaceae; genus Phyllostachys; species Phyllostachys edulis. The sequence goes on from CM070564.1 coordinate 6,637,265, forward strand.
TTGAACATTCGTGACAAAACAAAGGATGGTGTCAACGCATGCGGCTTGACTTGGTTGATATGGACATCGGACACGAGTTAGCACCGGCGAGGATTAAAACCTCTATGTATTATTTTAAATGCATAGTAAAAGACCATCGTCTTCATGGTCGTAACCCCTAAGACTAACGACCTCCACAGTCGTTAGTATTGAAGGTTATAATGGGTACCACGGTGGGATGAGGCTTTGTGCCTAATCCCGACCAGATAACCGCTTCGTAAAATTCTTGGCTGGTATTTCTTATCGTATGATGAATGGAACACGTGTTATCGTTCCAAACCATGCGATGGTACAACCACGAGACAACGACTATTAACCACCCTACGGTTAAGCTTTTCACAAGCAACGCAAGGAAGTTAGCACATTGCTAACTTCTCTACCGGTCAAACCGATCGTAGCGCTTCACCGAGGGCGTCTTCTCCGGGAGTAATCGCCATCTCTTTGGAAGTTATTTAAAGGTGAAGCCACAGATAACAAGGGACAAGAAGGAGGCGATAGGCGATACACAAAACAAGGCCAAGGCAAAGATATGCCTGAAGCCTAAGCGGTGGAATTAGAAGCTAGATAATCGACCTTAGACTCATATTCTAAGTCGATTGCGGGTTAAACATTCCTCCATTCGATGTAATTCGAGGGTAGTACTTAGCCACATCTTGTAAATCCGGTTCATATCAATAAAGAGCGACCCCATTCCATTCCGGGATATTCCACGTCATTTTCCTCGTTTATTTTAAGTAAGATCGGCGATTCGGCCGTCGACAATTTGGCGCCGTCCGTGGGGAAGAAGGCGTAAGTTTCTGAAGAAATTTTTTTTCGCTCAAGAAAATCCTCGCCCAAAAACTCGCAATCGCTCATGCGACTATGCGGAGTTTGGGATGAGAAAAGCGGTTCGATTTGGCGGACTCGCCAACCTCGACATGGAAGGATGTATCCGCGCCATGGAAGAAAATGGCGAGTCATCCTCGTCATCCTCCTCCACCGGCTCGCACGTCGCCGGCGTTAGCGAGTCGTCGGATGGATGAAGATCGCCGCCACTACCGGTGGCGCAATCCGGAGAACCGGCCGTTCAGACCGATTCGAAATGCGGAGGATCTCTTCAAGCCGGTCTTCTCGGCCGTGAAAGCAGTGAAGAAATTTCAGCTCCATCACCGGAAAACTCTATACCATTGATGAAATCATGGTGAAAGATACTCTCCTTGCTTCACGGCAATTCGAGTCAACCGTCACCGTAAGCGGTGTCGATGAAACCTCCACCGTGCGTAGGCCATGTGGGGATGATCACACTCGAGATCGATCGGCGGTTCGTCGGATCGGTGAAGACCTCGAGAAGTGCTCATCTCCGACCGATCTCCATCGTGGAAGATTACTCGCGAAGCGACAAGCTCTCCATTAGTTATGATGGAAGCTCATCGGAAGATCAATCTTTGGAAGCACGAGGTCAACGCGATCGGAGATGAAGATCAAGATGCCCCTGCGGTCCTACACTCTCTACCACGCCATCACGTGTTGTTAGAGATGATCCGGGCCGTCAAGCACCAACTTCCGGAGGCAGCGGAACTAATCGGCGTCAATCGGTTAACTACTTTGCATCGCCCCACCCACTGAGTGGTAGCGGGATCGAACAAATCCGAAGGTCGGGGAAGGTTCGGACATGCGTACACCAACGACCAAGATGAACCACGAGACCTTCAGATAGCTATCTAAAACTTGCGGCGTATTCAAAACATGTTAAATAATTCGATCTGCTCTAGCAGAACGCCTAGTTTTGTACAACTCGTAGGACATGTATCCGAAATTCTCCAACAGACCATGCGACAAGCGGAAGCGTCATCGAAACGAGAGGGGTTCAGAAGTCGGACTAGGACTTCGTCCCAGCGCTCCTCCTCGGTGAGGGGACAAAGACGGTCATATCGAGAGCGATCGATACCAAGACCTCCTCGGCGATTCCGACCAAGGAGTCACGAGGGAGAAGGCTATTTCAAGAGGTACTCCCCCGCTGCGTCGAGAAGAACCACCACCACTAGGACCTAACGATCTCCGACATCGTTTGAACCAAGTGGCGATGCGTGGACATCATATCAATGTCCACGGCCGGATCGGCTACCGGAGTTCAGCGTTCCAATCTTAGGGATCGGTCTCCGACCGATTACAATCCGGCACCTTCCCAGAGAAGACGCCATGAATCAATCACAGGTTGTCGAGCCTTCTCTGCTGGGCTCCAAGCTGTGCGTTGGCCTAGCCGGTTCGGACCGGCCAACTTGGACAAATTCAATGGAACTCAAAACCCATTGGAATTTCTCCAAATATATACCACCGCTTATCGTGGCTGCTGGTGGCGATGAGAATGTAATGGCCAACTATTTACCCACCGTGCTCGAAGGTGCGCCCGGTCGTGGTTGTTAAACTTACGGTCGGATCCATATATACTTGGGAACAACTCGTGATCTTCGATTGCCAACTTCGAGTGCGTCACGACCGCATACAGGAAGGAGGGCGATCTCCACGAGAATCGGCGAGGATCGATGAGACTTTCGTCAATATATCAAGAGGTTCGGCGGGTTCAGTAACTCTATACCAAGTCGCAGAGTCCTCTGTTATTCAAAGCTTTTAAAAGCAGGTCTAAGGAATCGGCGGTTTCACGGAGGACATAGCAATGAACCCTCCAAGAACAACCGTTGAGCTTTTTGATATGGCGGACAAATATGCCACTGCTAGTGAAGCAATCGAGTGGTGTGAAGCCATCGATCGGAAAGACAAGATTCCCCAGCCCGGTCTGGACAAACAGGAGAAAAAGAACAAGAAGTCTCTCAAGAAGAAAAAGAACCGCAGACCCGACGACAAAGAAGTTGTAACATCCCAAATGTATAATTAGGGTTAATCAGGTATAATTATATGTGTAGAAATTAAAACTTTTTCTCACATCTTGAAAAACCCTAAAATCTTATGTAATTATTGTCCAAGAGTTGTGTAATTCAAAAACACAAAGCTCTTGTTGACCAAAAATCAAACTCATTCTCCAATTATCTTAAATCTTGTGTCAAACATTTGGAATATATTTTCCTTGGTCCCAAAACTGATATGGGACCCCTCTGAAAAAATATCACAAGTTGTAAAACTAGTTTGATAAATTTTGGAGGTAAAACAATCCTTTAAACAACCTTAATGAATTTCCTGAGAAAATGCATTGCATAATAACCTCTGGAAATTTTATGCAAGGTTGATCTCATTGTCAACAAGCTCGAGTTAAAGTTTCATCAAATTTGGAGTTCATTTGCTATCTCAAATAATTACGGTAAGTTTCAATTGTTAAAACTAAATTTAAAAGCCTACACTTGTTCCTTGGGCTAGCCATATTCAAAGTTGGTCCAGATCCAACCATGTATCGCACCTCAGCGAGACCCCATCTCCACCTTGATCGGTCGCAGTAGTTGGATTTACATCCAACCGCCACGACCTCCTCATGATCAACACCGCAAGGACCTCCCGCCTCATGAGGTCATTCTTGTTGGATCCGTGATCAGCAGTCATGACCTCCCTGTGTGTTAAACCTCAAAGACCTCCTCGATTTTGTTAAACCATCGCAATGAGGTCATCCCATTTGTTGAGGTCGTGGCCGTTGGATCAAATCCAATGACCACAACCTCCTCCTCAACATACTCATCAGGTCATCCCACCTCACGTGAGGTCATAGCCCTTGGATCCAAGATCCATGGCCTGACCTCCTCCTCTCAACCTAAACTAAACAAACCTCCCACCTAACCAAGGTCGAGCCGTTGGACCGAGATCCAACGACTCACGACCTCCCCGTGTTATCAAGCACTCACAACCTCCCCCATCTTTTGTTGTGCACCGTTAGATTAAAATCTACGGTCACGACCTCCTTTGTCTCATGCGCATCAGACCTCCCCAGCGCACGTGAGATCGTAGCCCTTAGATCTAAATCTAAAGGCCATGACCTCCCTTGTGCGTTGCGCAAGCTCAGGACCTCCACCTCCTTTGATCGGAACCCTTAGATCTAAATCTAACGGTCCTGACCTCCCTTGCCTGTTGCGCATCATATCAGACCTCCACGGTCATTGTGTGCCCTTGGATTTAAATCCAAAGGCCATGACCTCCCCTCATGTCGTTTTGATCGCGTGCGGTTAAGTCCTCTTTGGAGGTCGCACCGTTGGATGGAGATCAACGCTTTGGACCTCTGTCCCTTTTCCTCACGTGCGTTTTCGCGATTAAGAAATCGGAGGGCCGCGACCTCCCATCCTTGATCGTGTGGTGGGACCTCCTCCCGGCCACTTAAAACCTCTTGGTTCGAAAATGAGATCCGATGGTTAGGACCTCCCGAGTCTTATCCAGCGGTCATAAGGACCTCCTGTTCTTCTCCTTCCTCTGGCGCGCATCGTGCTCTGGCGGTGGAGTTAATGCGCCGAGCCTCTGCACCTTTTGACTCTTTCTTGACCGCATTTAATCTGGTCGACTTTCATATCTCTGGTCAGCCTGACCTGCCCGGTTGTCAACTTTATGTCATGTCCATCCCATAGACCAACCGTGGGCTAAGCTCACCATGGAGCTTAGCCCCACTCATAACCTTCACCTCGGGCTATAAGTGTCCCTCGAGCTCCCGTTGGCTTCCTTTACACACTTGGAGCTGTCATACCGATGTTTGGTGAGCTCCTAACTCACTCACCTCCTCTCTAGTGGCTGCCATTGTTGAAGTCCTTGGAGCTTCTCGGTAGCTCGGGGAGTTCGAGTGGCTCCCTCTTTCAAACCTTGCTCACTCTTGCTCCCCAAACCTCCTGGAATAACCCTAACTTATTTTGTTTGGGCATTTTTGAGAGGTGGACAAAGTGAGCTTGGAGCCGGTGCCGTGAGTCGCAAGCTTCGTTGTCTTCCCCAACTCGGTCATCACCTCCACGACCTCCCGGCACCTTAGGACCTCCAGTACCTCCTGTTAGTCCTTTAGTTCTTGGCACCCGCTGAATGCATGTCGCGGAGCTTTAGTTTTAGCACACGCTTGATTGTCGCATGTGAGCTCCATTTTGCATTTTAAGTAGTTTGGCCGTCTTTGGTCATCTTTTGACCTCTCGGCTCGACGGCGTTCAAGGCCGTCGCCGCCGTTGAAGAGGACCATTAGTGCGCACGGTTATTGCGGACCGCGGTGTCATTGGACCTCACCGGCGGGCTCTATATCGCCGGCGAGATCACTTCTTCTCTCGGGATTTTGTCGGACGTCCGGCGTGTCATTGTCGTTTTAGGACATAAATTCACCGTTTAAATGCCCAATCATTGCAATCATGGGGTTAGCGTTAAATGCCATTAACTTTGTCTCTTGTCGCATTTAAAACCTCCCTCGCGGACCTCCTCATGGTCCCGGCGCATTTATTCATGTCTAGCGCTCTTGAGTTATGGCGCTGAGTGCAGGGCGTCGGACCTCCTCAGGAGATCTGGGCGCCCAAGACCTCCCTTGCTAATCGTGGCCGTCGAGACCTCCACGGAGGTGCGTGGCGTTAGGACCTCCCTTAGGACCTCCCTAGGTTATCTCGGTAGTTCATGACCTCCCGGGTAGATCTTGGCCGTCAAGGTCCTCCTCTGACGATCTGAACCATCGAGGACCTCCTTGGAACATCTGGACCGTCCGGGACCTCCCTGTGAGGTCTTGGCGATGCAGATCTTCCTTGGGGAGATCTTGATAGTTTAGATCTTCCTTTGGAAGATCTCACCGTTGAGGACCTCCCTTTAGATGCAGTCCGTTCAGGACCTCCTTTACGTGTTGTGGTCCGTTGGATCTCCCATCTCTGACCACGACCTCCCTCACCTCGCGCATGTGAGTTGCTAAGAGGTCGGGACCTCTGGACCTTCAAGTCTTGGCGTGTGTGATGTTCTCTGGGAGGTCTTGAGCCGTTGGATTTAAGATCGTGGCTCACGTCCTCCCATGCCCTTGTGAGTTTTAGAAATTCGGTGAGGTCTTAGTTAAAGCTGAAATAAGGTATAGACTTTAGAATTTCATATCTCTTTCATTTTAATTCCAAATGAGGTCATTCAAATTGTGTTAGCTCTGTATTGAACTTGACTTTAATCCAAAAATGATTGTAAGTTGAGTTCAGCTCGAGCCTGATTTGCCATCGAGTTTTAAAACTCCTTTAAATATACACTCAAAAACAATACTTAACTTGTAAAATACATAACTAATGCTCTATAGACTATTTTTGGGTGAGACCAACTTTGTTGGTTTCCTCTCTTAGTGAACTCACTGTGAAAAATTAGTTTTGAGCATGTTGCTGTTAGGAAAATGAGGACTTGTGCATTATAATTTTGCTCAAGTTCTTGTTTTTGAAAATTTGTAGAGAGTGCAATATAGCTCCAAATGAGGTGAACTCAATTGTGTTATTCATCTCATGAGGTGCTGGTTTTACAGTAAAAATTTCAGCTTCACTTCTATTCTAGAAAATTTTGCGATGAACAGTAACATATTTCTAATTAATAGGCTGAGCAGAATTGTTTTGCTCATATCTTTTGCATTGAGAATCCAAATCCATTGGTTCTTGTTGTAAAATTTCCTAGAAATCACCCTCTTGCTGATGTAGAAAATTCAGAGAATTTGGAGTTCGTTTGTTGTGCTGTCTTTGTTGTGTTCCCTCGTTCTTATCGGTTCTTTCTCGCTTTTCCGTTAGGCTTCGACATTTGTGGTGATCCCGAGAGTGACCCTCCGCAACAAAGTGACCACCAGCAACAAGGCAAGCAGTTTGATCATTTCCATCATTGTCCCATTACTTTAAAGCTTAATATAACGTTTTACTTCTATGTATGCATGCTACTTTGTGTTAAATGTAAGCTAGCAAGCCTATAGTTGCATAATCTGAGGAATTGTTCATCCTCTACTACCATGAGCCTAGGTTATTTGCTGTGGTGGGAGCTCGTTGGATGAGCTCTTATCACTTAGTAGTTTCGATTTAAATTGCTTAGACATGCTTAGTTATCGGTAGAAATGGGCGATCATCGACTTAGTCGATGGTCTTGATCACTCAAAACTGATTATTACTCTTATATGTCCAGCACTTGTGCTTTGATTAATTGTAAAATCAAAACTGAAAATAAAAGATTGATTTAGACTTGGGCATATTGGATGGATGGCGTGGTTTTGGATGTGGTGGTATGCAGGGTCCCTAAGGACCGAGTACTTGGGTCACTAAGCCAGCGATTTTGCGTACTAACCACACGAGGGGCATATGGAACCCTCTTGACTAAGTACTTTGGGCGGTGTTAATTGGGGTCTTTCGGTTGGTGTGTTTTTAAAGATAAAATGTGTGTGTGATGTGGGAGAGGAGCATTAGCTTCGGGAAGGTTGTGTGATGTCTCCTTCTCCCGTGGGTTGTGCGACTCGAAATTAGCATTGTCCATTGGAAATGTCTCGTAGGACTTAGCCGTGCTGGCATACCAAAGGTAGTGTGCCTAATGGAAAGGCGATCCGGCGTGTGTACAATGATGGTACACCTGCAGGATAAAACTATTGAATAGCCTCGCCCTAGGTTATGGACATGCTTGGTAAGGTCGTTCAAGACTAGACTACAACCTTTAATTAAAACTTGACATGGTTGGTATGAGCGGGAGTTCATGCTATTGTTGTGGTGACTTGGGTTAGTCACTTCGAGATTGTTCTTGTTGTTGTTATTATGTTATTATCGCGTTGTTATTTCAACAATTAAAAATGCTTTGTCAAATTGCTTTCAATCTACTATATTATTGCAAATAAATGTTGCTTTATGCTAAAATGAGTCCAAAGCCTCATCCACTTAAATAAAGCTTGCATGTAGCTAAATTATAGTTACGTTATCTTACACGTCGGTCTTGCAGTACAATAAACAAGTTATTGTACTCATTTGCTTCTTAACAACTTTGTTGCAGAGGAGGTAGAGCCCAAAGGGCTTTACTTTTTTGAGTTGTCTGCGGTGGTTGGGAGAGCGACTAGCTTGGCGGTCGTCGATTGCCTTGTGGGCTAAAGGCACCTTTGGTTGGCTCTTATTTTGGGCCATCTTTATGGCACTTTTGCTTCCGCTGTTATCTTTTTGTAACTATTGTTATTTGGCCTAAGGGCCTCTCTTTTGTAATATCTATTCCATATTAATGTTAACTTCTGGTTTGTGGCTTATGCACTATGTGTTGTATGGAATTGATACATCCTTTTGTTGTGAGGTATGTATACTGCATTCTGGGAAGTATACATCTCTCGAGACTGGGTTTATTTGGTTGATAATACTAGGGTCAATTGGATGACTAAGTATTATGAGCCTAATAAACGTCGGGGTCTCACAGAAGTCCTCGCCGTTCCAGACAATATTAGGAAGGGCAAGAAGGACTATGCCGGTCGAAGCAAAGCAAAAGTTCCGACCGAAGGATTCGAGACGAATAAGAAGTGGTGTCCACTTCACGGTGACGGGGCATGACTCGCACACTGTCGTGTCTGGCGGAAGAAGCGGAGGATTATTATGCGGGTAAGGACCATTTCGGCAATACAGGAACATGGAGAAACGAGCTCCAAAAGGACAAGGATGGCGGCGAGGAGATGGAGTACGGGATCCCCAACACACGTCAACATGATTTTTGGAGGATCTTCTTCATACGAGTCGAGACGTCATCGAAGGCCATGGGCGGGAGGTCAACCTCGTCGAATCTCCAAGCGTAATCAAGCACTCGAAGTGGTCGGACACATAATTTCCTTGACAAAGACGATCGCACCATCCCATCGACTCGAGGGTAGGTTCCCCATCGTCGTTGAACCAACTATTAATAATTGTCGGGTTAATCGGGTCTTAGTGGATGGGGTAGTTCCTTGAATATATTATTTGTAGGAGCTTTAGAAGAAATGCAGTCCCCATGTCAAAGGTGAAACACATGAAATATGCTTTTCATGGCATAGTTAGGGTTCTACCGCTAAACCGATAGGACAAGTTTCCTTCTAGGTGGCGTTTGGAAAACGACAATTTCGAGCAGAGAAGATCCCGTTTGATGTAGTAAACTTGAATCCGATACAGCGGAATCCTCGGTCGACCGGCATTAGCAAAATTCTTGATAGCCACGCATTACGGTTATCAAAGTTTGAAAATCCGGGCCAAAGGGAGTCATCACAATTCGAGGAGATCAGAAAATGGCTTACGTATGCGATCGGAAATCCTTTGCACTGGTTGATGAACTTCCGACCAGAGAGGTTAATCCGTCTCCCATGCAAGTCAAGCACTCGAAGCCAAAGATGACGCCCAAACCATCCGACCAGACCAAGGAGGTACTACTCGACAAAAGCGCTTCTCCGGACAGCGTCAAGTCGTCACATGGGTCAGGACAACCAGATCCAACCACCCGCAAGATTCTGGTCGGGGCAAGACTCGACCCTAAATAGGAAGAGTCGCTCGTCTCCTTCCTCCGAGCAAATCAAGACGTGTTTGCTTGGCAAGCGTCCGATATGCCTCGAGTCCCCCGGGAGGTGATCGAGCACAGGCTTGCTCTCGGCGATAAAAACCGATCAGCGAAACTACGACGTTTTGCACCGATCGGAAGGAAGCAATCGATCGGAGATTGACAAGCTTCTCGGCGGGATTTATTCGTGAAGTCGACCACCCACGGTGGCTTGCTAATCTGTAATGGTTAGGAAAAATAATGGGAAATGGCGAATGTGTATCGACTTTAGATCTTAATAAAGCTTGTCCGAAGGATGACTTTCCCCTCCCGCATTGATCAACTAGTAGACTCTACTTACGGGTGCGAGTTACTAAGTTTTTTAGATGCGTATTGAGGTATCACCAGTTAGTATGTGTAAAGAAGATGAGGAGAAAACTTCCTTCATCACCCCATATGGTACTTCTTGTTATATTAAGATGCCATTTGGTCTCAAAAATCTTTGGTGCAACTTTTCAAAGGTTGATGCAAAAACTTTTAGTCCACAAATCGGTCGGAATCTAGAAGCTTATGTTGACGATCCGGTCGTAAAGACCACCAACGCCGGCGACCACGTTCTCGACTTACAAGAAACCTTTAACAACTTGAGAAGACATAACCTCAAGTTAAATCCGGAAAAAGTGTGTGTTCGAGTTTCACCGCTGAAACCGCTTGGTTTCCTAGTTTCGCTAGAGGTATTGAAGCTAATCCGGAAAAATTGCGCCATCGACGGATCGCCCTCAGACCACGAAGAAAGAAGTCCAAAACTAAGCGGGTTTGATGGCGTTAAGCCGTTCATAGCAAGATTAGGGAAAAAGGATTACCTTTCTTTAAACTTCTTGGAAGCATGGGAGTTTGAGTGGACTAAAGAGGCAAATGATGCCTTTGAGGAACTCAAAAAGTACCTTACAAGTACCCCGGTTTTAGTTTCTCCGAGACCGGAGAAACATTGCTAATTTACGTGGCAGCAACACCACAGACAGTTAGCGGTGTACTGGTTGTAGAAAGGAATAATATCCAACGACCAGTCTATTACGTGGCGAAGTCTTACATGGACCAAAGGAAAGATACCCACAGGTACAAAAGTTGCTCTATGGCCTCCTTATGTCTTCAAGGAAGCTAAGGCACTACTTTCAGGCCCACAAAGTGGTCGTACCTACCGGATATCCCTTGGTCAAGTCCTTGAAACAGGAATCATCGGGACGAATAGCCAAATGGGCGGTCGAGCTAGGGCGTTCGATCTCCATTTTATTTCACTTAACAGCGATAAAGTCGAGCAATAGCGAATTCATTGCGAATGGACAAACCTGAACCCACCCAAGGACCCGAGTACGAACACCACGACAGTGGACAATGTATTCGACGGTTCCTTGATGTTACAAGGATCGGGGTGGAGTGGTCTTGATATCCCTCTTGGCGAACACATCAAATCGCCATCGGTTAAATTTTCTCGCCACCAATAATGTGGCGAGAATATGAAGGTTTCTTGGCGGGACTCGAGCGGCTCGTTAAGCTCGGGATTCGCAGATTACTAGTGAAAGGCGATTCTCAACTAGTAGCGAATCAAGTGGGGAAAAGTATCAATGCTCTAGTACCAAGATGTCATCTTATCTGGCGGAAGTACGAAAACTTGAAAAGCACTTCTTGGTTTTCGGATCCAACATATTCCTAGAAAGGAAAACTTTCTGGCGGAACCGGTTAGCGCGGATGGCCTCCACGAGGTCGGCCGTCCCGCCCGGAGTTTTTCTCGAGCAACTCAATTCACCCTCGGTAGTTGAGCCTTCCGAGAACATACATGATTCTTTGCAAGTTGAACAAACTAATCAAGGAACATGGATGCTCCACAGTCGTTGACGGTTGGCGTTATCACGATCAAGGTAGAGGCTGGATGACATCGATCTACAATTATCTTGACATGACACAATTCGAGAAGATGATGTAGAGGCCGATCAGATATACGAAAAGCCAAATCATACACTCTAATCGAAAGTACCTTGTATAAGCGAGGATCTCATGGAGTGTTGATGAGATGCATATCTCAAGCGGATGGCATTAGATTGCTAACCGAAATCCATGAAGGTGTCGTGGAGAACACCATTCCTCTGAGAACCACGGTCGGTAAAGCCTTCCGGCAAGGCTATTCTTGCCAAGCGCCCTTCATGATGCAAAAGAGCTTGTGATGAAGTGTGTACAATGTCGGTTTCATAGCCGACAAGTACACCGGCCAAAGACAAGCCTTACAAACAATTCCTCTTTCTTGGCCTTTTGCAACTTTGGGATTTGGACATTCGGGACCTTTCCCAAGAGCACCGGGGCTTGAATTCCTTTTCGTCATGATTGACACGTTTACAAAATGGATTGAAGCCGAGCGATCGTTAAAATAACAACCGAGGCCGCTAAGAGATTTCTCTGAAAAATGTGATCACGCGATTTGGTGTACCCAATCGTATCATCACGAACAATGGTTCCCGATTCTCCAAAGAATCAATTCCAGAATTTGCGATGAACTTGGTGTCAAAGTTCATTTTGCATTGCACATCCGCAGAGCAACGGAGCGATTGAGCGAGCTAATGGTATCCTTATGCGAGGATCAAACGCCGAGTATTGACCGATTAATCAAGCGGTCAGCGCTTGGGTTAAAGAACTTCCCTCGTGTTATGGGCGTTCGAACCACGACGATCGTGCGGCCGGTGAAACTCCATTCTTTTTGGTTTATGGTGTTGAAGCTATGCTTCCTCGAACTCAAAATTGGCTCGCTTTCGGCGATCGTTTGGGCGAAAATGATCGAGAATGAATGACGACTTCGGCGAGCGTCGATTTCCTTGAAGAACAGCGAAACCAAGCCCTTATACGATCGGCGGTCTACCAACAAGCCATGCGAAGGTACCATAGTCGTAAGGTGCGACCTCGCTGACCTTCTTTGTAGGTGATCTGGTTCTCGAGAAAATTCAGAGCCAAACAAATCGCAATAAACTTTCTCCTAAATGGGAAGGTCCTTACTGCGTGGTCGAAGTAACCCGACCGGGTTCCGTCTGTTGGCTATGTCGATGGGCAAATTTTGTCAAATTCTTGGAACATCGATCAATTCGTAAGTTCTATGTTTAATTTTCATTCTTTCATTTCTTTCAATTTCAATTTCATTAAATTCATTAATTAATTAAGAAGTGCAACTTTGCTTTTATATATACACCTACATTACAGTCGTTTATTATTGTTAGTGCAGTGGAGAAGACATTTTTCTCCGATATCCTTTTAAGGATCTACGATACTCTATGGTCCTAGTCGTGAGCATTTTCTTCAAATGATTCCCATGCGACTACACTCTTTTCTCAAAGAAAATGAGTAATCGAGCGCCACACAACTAACTATCTCATGAATGATATGCTTACGATTACGAAGATTATGCTTCATTATTTTAAGATTACGGTCTATTCTTGTCAGCTCTCGGTGGGACACGGAAAGCCTCCTAGTCGAAGTCTCTCCTTTTTACGACGTGGTCACCTTGCTGGAAGGAGCTTCCTAGCGACGGTTCTTTTCTTCGATCCTCGCTACCGATCGGATCTGAGAATTTGAACACGTTTCAAGAAATGTGTCGTATGCCTTCGAGTCTTAGCATTAGTTCCAGATTATGGGACAATAGATATAAACAAAGTTCACTTATAATTTGTTGCATACATATTTGCATTTCTTCTTATGTCAAGTTTGACAAAGTCTTTTTCCGACCATATATAGTGTTTTTTATGGGTATTTCCATTATGACAAACAAAGATCTATAACTAGTCGAAATCATCTGTTGGTCGACCACATTTGATTTCCTAATCTTTTAACGATCGCTTTTGTCTTACATGTCCAAACATACCTTCAAAACTCACATACATGGTTATGACCTCTTTTTTATTCTCTTTCTTGGCTCCTTTGCATGCGATGAACGTTCTTCTACTATAAAGCGTTCGGGGCTAGGAAATATCGAGAATTTAAAAAAAGTCAAGCAGGATAAACAAAAGCTTTGTCAATGACATAAAAGGTAAGTTTTCATAGATATTCAAATATTTTTACACTTGCAGGAACCTACTCTAAGAAATATTCCCCTAACTCATTGTTTGTGGGAGATTAGACCTCCATCTCCTCTACAACTATATCTCCGAGTGGCCCGAGTTCTTCCATGAACTTGGTCGCCTCCTCAGTGGGCGATTGAAGTCATCTTTAACAGACTTGGAGATCTATGGAGGGTCGGAAGCTTTCGGTTTGCCAAAGCAAAACTAACTCCACTTGCAACGCCTTTGTTTTTAGGGCACAGGCATAATTTGTCCGAGTAGTTTTGAGCGTAACTTTAAGATCCCTAGAAGTTGACCCAAATAGTTCATTTTCTCTATTGGATCTCCTAAGGAAGGCGGAGCTTGATCCTCGATCCCATATCAAAGATCATCTTGTTCAAAGCATGAATCTTTTCATCAATATTTTGAGCAAGAGCCGCCCTTATCCTGCTCAAATTTCAGAGTTTTCTTTACTCGTTCAACATTTGCGTTTGCTCTGCAAAAACAAATCCAGTTAATGAACACAAGCATAAATGAAGGAAAAATCAAGCTTACGACATATTACCTTCATTTGTTTTGCTAAGTGTTTCATATTTGGTCGTTGTTTCGATGATCAACAGGTCTTTAAAGTGAACTTGCTTGACAAATGATCGATCCTTAGCTTTTATTTCTTCTTCAAGAAAAGCTGTCTTGGCTTTCTCAGCCACAACCTCCTCTTTTATTTTCTCCAGATCTATCGAATGCGATAAGGGAGAATAATTGTAGAGGAGCAAAGTATTGAAGAAAAAACAAAAGTTCAAAAGGGAAAAGTTCTTACTTTCCAACTCGGAGTGCTTTTGCTCCAAGTCCTTAACTCGCTGGGTCAGTCCTCCGATCACAGCAAAGTTCTCGACCAAATGCTACACAAATAGCGTTCTCTTTCTTAAGTTTCTTATAAACTTTTTAAAGAAGAGCTATGAAGTCGGGTCGTAGAATACTTACGAATTGCTCGGTCATTATAACGGCAAAAATCAAATCGAGGTGCATCTTGAGTGAGTATCCGATACTTTCGCCACGCCTCATCAAGCTCCTTATCCTCGATGAATCGGGACGAAAAGGAACTTGTTAGGTTGGGAAGGGTCATCGGCGATGATCGGAACTGTTGAGACCTCTCGAGGCATCTACCTCCACGAAGGGGTTTCAATCACCAAAGGATCCAACTCAACCGTTGCCCTTGTCACCTGCTCGGGGGCTTCTTCGACCACTATTCCCTCAAGAACTTTGTCACGAGAAGTGCTCTGGTGGGGAACTTCCACAGTGCAGTCCTCGGGAAGAACACAGTGGGAAGCGACCGTAACACCAGAAGACCTATGCAAACCGAAGATGGGAAGTTCAAAGTATCAAATCATCAAGGAATTATTAGAGGTACATACTTATACAATCACTTTCATTTGTACATACCTTGTTAATCTCAGGATTTGACTCAAAAGCAGCAAGAGAGAAATCATGCCGCTAGCCTTCCTTTTCTTCTCCTCCAATCTTCTTTGGTTACGGACCAAAGAAGTTTGTTGAACCTCACATCCTCCAACAAGATGTCGGAAGCTATGTCCTCGACCAGTTCATCAAGGACCGCATTTCGACTATACTGGTGGGAGGAGTGGTTTCATCAATCTCGGATCGCTTGTTTCATTAACAACCATAAGGTCGTGCGACCACTCTGAGTCTCTGACCTCCTTGATTACATTCTGCGGGCCTCGAGCTTATCCACCTAAATCAAAGAACAAATTTGATTGGGTGAAGAAATCCTTTATCTAAAAAATTCGTACATATATGATTCCAAATGTTCTATTACCTCGAGGATTCATCTCCAAGTGCCTCGAGGCACGACTCGGTCGGAACTAAGGTGGGACATTGATCCTCACCAGATTGTATGATTCATAATCCGACCGATTGCAAAAGTAGAACACGATTGGAAATCTGGTGGAATATATGTATACACATGGTAAAAGGAATTTTGATTAAATTACCTTAAGCCTTGCAGTCTCCTTCAATAGGAGTTACGGCTAAGATCTTGGGGCATTCACCTTTCTCCAGCTCCCCTACGCAGATCATCGACTCGATCTCTAATTTCCCAGGAAAGAGCTTTAATGAAGGAAGAATAGACATATTTTAAGGTAATACATTAATCAAATCAAAATACCGATCGAATTTATCTCAAAGACTTACCACCTTACGAGGTAGCTTCATCACGATCAAGGCACCAGAGCGGGGAATGAGTCAGGAGCTTCAATGGGCTAATCGGCGAAAGGTGAAATCCTTCACCACATGCCGAAGTCGGGCCTCGACTCGAAGTCATAGATGGCATCCGCCCATCTTTTGACTATCCCTGTCTTCTTTACGGTTTCCTTCCACTTGGAGTTTTCACTTGCTCTAGTTCCGGCGAAGTAGAGGCCATCGTCTTTCGTAACCGTCATGTAAAACCAGTACTTTTTCCACGACGACCACGAAGATTTCGCGTACATGAAGATGTACTCATCGGCCTTCCCGTCATGAAGACGCAATGTGCATTCCCCAGGAGCTGCCTCAGATTTCGCCGCAGATTTTCCCATCACCATGCGGTAGAAATAACTAAAGAGCTTCAAGTTCGGTTGTATTCCCAGGTATGCCTCGCACAAATATGCAAAAATACTAATATTTGCGATCGAATTTGGGGCCAAATTCACCAATTCCACCCCGTAATGTTCAAGAACGCGGAGGAGGAATTTGTGTACCCAGAGTCTCGGCCCACATTCGATGTAGGCAAGAAAAACAGGATTTCGCCATCTTCACGGCTCGGAAAATGCTCTCCGATCGCGGTCTCCAATTTTAATCGATTCCTATCTGGGAGCATTCCCATCTTCGCCAAAGCCTCAAGCTTTTTCTTGCCCAATTCAAGGCAACCACTTTGTGTCTGCTCCGACATGGCGAAAATCCTCAAGAATGAGTAGCAAAAGTTGGAGACTTTGTGGTCGGAAGAACAGAAAAGACTCGGAGGATTTCTTGGCGAGAAGCTAAAGGAGATCGAAGGGGATTTTGGAAGCATAAAAATTCTAAGAGCCCAAATGAGAGAAGATTTTATAAACTTCCGATACTTTCAAGGATTCCCACAAAGTCAAACCGACAAAAAGCTTCTTTTTTGTTCAAGCAGACAGAGGAACTCTTCGTTTCCCAAGGCAAGTTCTCAACTTGAAAGTGAACCTGAGACACGCCGTATACCACGACATTAAATGGGGTTCGCGTCGATACGATTTCATCGGGAAAAGGTATATACACGACCAGTTCATTTAAAGTTCAGGGGCTAGCTGACGAGGATTAAAACCTCTATGTATTATTTTAAATGCATAGTAAAAGACCATACGTCTTCATGGTCGTAACCCCTAAGACTAACGACCTCCCGGTAGTTAGTATTGAGAGGTTACTTAATGGGTACCACTGATGGGATGAGGCTTTGTGCCTAATCCCGACCGAGATAACGCCGTAAAATTCTTGAATCGGTATTTCTTATCGTATGATGAATGGAACACGTGTTATCGTTCCAAACCATGCGATGGTACAACCACGAGACATCGACTATTAACCACCCTACGGTTAAGCTTTTCACAAGCAACCGCAAGGAAGTTAGCACATTGCTAACTTCTCTACCGCTCAAACCGGTCGTAACGCTTCACGAGGGCGTCTTCTCCAGAGTAATGCGCCATCTCTTCGGAAGTTATTTAAAGGTGAAGCACAGATAACAAGGGACAAGAAGGGAGACGATAGGCGATACACAAAACAAGGCCAAGGCAAAGATATGCACAGAAGCCTAAGCGGTGGAATTAGAAGCTAGATAATCAGCCTTAGACTCATATTCTAAGTCCGATTGTCGGTTACATTCCTCCATTGGTGTAATTCAGGGTAGTACTTAGCCACATCTTGTAAATCCAGTTCATATCAATAAAGAGCGACCCCCATTCCATTCCAGGATATTCCACGTCATTTTCCTCGTTTATTTTCGTAAGATCGGCGATTCGACCGTCGACAGCACCAACAAGGACCGATAAAGGACGAACGTACCTTCCCCGCTTGTTACACTCTGTCCAAGGCCGAGAGAACCGAATCGTGCGGTGCTTGCATGGCGTGAAAGTTCCGTCGGTTACTCGCCAACATGAAGAAACTTGTTTCGATAAAAGATTTGAAGTTAACTGGCATGAAGTCTCATGATTGTCATGTGTTGATGACACAAATGCTCCCTGTTGCAATTAGAAGTATGTAACACCCTGATTTTTAGAGCCTTTTTGAAAATTTTCAAAATAAAAAGAACCATTTGATTTTGATGATAATTCAAAGCTTAACTTGAGAATTTCAGAATTTGGGATGTTTAAAATGACTAAGCTAAACTTCAACTAAATCAAAGTTTGATTCTTTTGATGTAGCTCTAGCTCTCTGGAGTTATCTTCCTTTTCTTGATAGGATTTCTTTTCCTTCAGTCTATTTGGACATTTTTATATGTCCAGACCGTCCCTCTTCTTTGACCTTTGTTGTTGTCTGGATCTCTTCTGATCCTAGACCACAATTTTCGGTTGGGCATATTCTTGTGCCTGCAGACCTCCTTGTTCTTGATCTAGCCGGACCTCCCTCACATCTTTTGCTTGAGTCTCCTTTTGCTCCTTTGGAATGCCGGTAATTCACTTGAACCTACTGTGCCAATTGGATCTTCTTTGCATTCGATTGAACCACCTTTGTGCTCAATGGGACCCCTTGATTTCCCTCTCGAGCCGTCGGACCTCCCATGTGGAGGCTGAACTGTTCAGACCTCTCGTGATCATCATCCAAGGATCAGGACCTCTTTAGGTCTAGATCTCCTAAGTGCTGGACCTTCCTGGTCCAGATCTCCTTCTCGACTTAGACCTCTTGAGGTCTAGGTCTCCCTTTATAACCACTTGAGTTCCTTCTATGCTCTTGTGAATCTCTTGGTGATCACTTGGACTCCTTTTGCCCCGATCCTTGTAGCCTTCTCTTTGGAAAGGTCCTTCTAGTGCAATCCGGTATTACCACCCCAATTCATGGTAATACCATTCTTTAGACCTCTCTCCCATTCGTTCGGACCTTTCCTTTAAGTTTGATTACTTTGAATCTCTTTGTTGGTTTGAATCTCTTTGGATCGACCTCTTTTCTGCTCGACTTCTCTTAAGTCTAAACTTCTTATTGCTCGGCACCTTTCTATGCAGACCACTTTTCATTGAACCTCCTTGTATTCCGGTGGACTTCTTATATGCCTTCAAACCTCCCGAGTTCATTGAACCCCTAGGCATTTCTTCTTGGCGAAAGGAACTCTTTAGGGTTCATTCTAACTGCCACGCTTTTGATCTCACCCTAGAGGTTGGAGCCTCCTTTGAGTTGCCTTGACTCATGAACTCTGTTGGACCACCTTTTGTGGATCTCCTCCGTGGAATCCTCGTTCTTGGAACCCCACCGTCTGGACCTTCTCCTTTTGGTTGAATCCAACGGTTTGGACCTCTTCTCACTTTGAATCCAAAGGCCCGGACCTCCCGTGCATTATTTCTCTCTGGGACCTCCCCTTCCGTTGACCTTGGCTATTGGACCTCCCTTTGGAGATCCAACCGCTTGGGACCTCAACCCGCCTTTAATCTCAACCACGTGATTTCTTTGAAGTTTGGGACCTCTGTCCAAGACATCCCGTGGCCTCTTAAACTGGCTCGGGACCTCCTCGCGAGACCTCTCTTGAAGAGATCCTCACCGTCGGGGACCTCCTGTTGTTGATCGACCGTCGGGACCTCCCATGTCGAGACCTCCTCCACATGTCTGGACCTCCTCAACTTCAGACCTCCTTGAGTCGCGGGACTCCTTTGATGAAGTCTGGTTGTCCGAACCTCGATCCGTGGACCTCCTCCATGTGTATTTGGACCTCCCCATGTTGGGACCTCCTTTGTGTATATTAAGACCTCTTAGTTTCTTAGACCTCCTCTGCTGGGCAAGACCTCCCTATTTTGACCCATTGTTTCTAGGTTGGTGGCCCCACTCGCCGGTCTTGGTCATTCTCATTTCTCCGCCACGTTAGTGTTTTGGGCATTTAATGCATGTCTTGTCACATTAAATGCAATTGTATACGTGGTGTCTACTTTGAATGTGGTCACGTAGTGGTACTCTGACATTTTTCTTTGTTCCTTCCTATAGCAACCTAAGTTGCCCTTCCTCGTACCTTTTACCCAGGGTGGTGGTGACACCTGCCCTGACATTCACCCACTTTTGACTCATTTTTATACTTATCCCTGGCACGTATGTGTCTAGTTTTCTTCACCCCTTTTTGCCTATAATTAGTCTAGGGAGCTCTACCATTTTACCCTTTCCACATTCACCATCCTGTCTTTCGTCCAGTGGCTGTCCAGGGAAGACTTGGCTCTCACAACCTTCCTTAGTCCATTACCTCTTGTCCCTCGTAAGTTCCTTTGGTAATCTGCTCCCACTGTGTTCACCATCGCCTTGAGCCGATCGTGTCCTTCACAGACCTCCCCCGTGGACACCTTCGATTCCTATGGCCCTCGATGAGGACCTCCTCTCTGGACCTTCTTGTGAGAAATTAATTCTCGGGGCCTCTCTGTTTCATTCCGTGATCACTCCTCTAGGGTCTTTTGCCAAAGACCACCCTCCTCTGATAGCTTAGACCTACTCCCTAAGACCCTAATCTGAAATTTAGACCTCCTCTGTTAATTGACTTTTGAGGTTCCTCTGGAGTTCTTATGATTCTTTGCTTGCGTCTTTGTTGGTTCTTTATTTGGAGCTTGGTCTGAATATGTTCCCTTGCCGTGTAGATCTTGACGTTTCCCGAGCGCCAGAACTGTGAGAAATTAGAATCTTAAGCTATCAAGCAAGAGGCAAGTTACACTTTTGATCATATTGCACCCAATAATTCAAATTATTTATGTTCTATTTTAATGTCTATTGCATGCCTATTTCTACCAAGTTATTTCAATACTGTTTTAAATTCATAGTTATGCCGATCTCCTTGGTATGGCCATCGATGGTTTTAATTTGAACAGTTGTCACCTCTAGGTCAAACTTGGTACATGCGAGAGTGTGAGCCAAGATCATTTGAAAAACCTATGCTTAGTCTTGCTTAGACCAAAAGTATTGATTTGGGGAAATCTTTACCAACATGACCAACTGTTTCCTTAATGTTTTAACCATGACATTGGGTTGTCATGGAGGTATGAAAGTATTGCTAGGGAAGCAAAGAAAAGGAAATGGATTTAGACTGGGCGAATTGGTTGGCTTGGTTGGTGCAAGTTTATGCGGGATCGTGTCATTATGATAGATCGATGCCACAGGGGTTTGTGGAAGTCGCCCTAGTCATTTGAGGACCGGTCTTTGAGCGACCAATGCCATGCCTATAATGAGCTATGCCAAAACCGTGCAACCACATGTCTCGATTGTGGGGCGTGGGACTGGCCGATTAATTTGCAAAACTCTACCATATGTCGCTCCATTGGAGGTGTGGGAGGTCTTGTTTGGCCAATGGTCTTTTATAACCCATCGTTCCCCTTGGTGCAAGAGGGGCTTCACGGATTGCTATCCATAGGGGGTGAAACCTTAGCAAGGAAAGGCGTGGTGGAGCAATGCATTGTAAAGGCCTTGTCATGAACTCTAGACCTCTTACCTTGGCGGTGAGAGGTGGCACTCACAAGATGCCAAACAAACTAGAGTACTCATGTCGTGTGGGTAAAGTGCACAACCTCTGCAGAGTTAAATCTATTCAATAGCCGTGTCGCGGTCATGGACGTCTTGGCAAAGGCCACTTGAAGTTAGCCGTTGACTTTGGGAATTTCTCGAAATGATTTTCAAATCTGTTTTGGGATTTTATCCCATGGGTTGGTTTGGGAGCCTAATGTCGAGGGTATCCTTCACCATCTTATGATGAATGTTATCCAACCGAAAAACTGATTTGATAAAATGAATTTTAATTATTGTATTATCGCCTTAGAACTTAATACATGTGTTTGAAATAAACATGGCTTTATGCAAATCAACCATATTAAGCCTTCCATTGTGATATCCATTATGCATGTCATTTTGTTATCCAACGGATGTAACTTGCAGCACGGTTGTTGTGCTCACTCTTGCTTGTTGTTGTCTTTAGCAGAAATGGAAGCTCTCGGTGATCATTCGATGGGCCAAGTGGTCCGATCGACTAGGATTGCGCCCTCCAAACCGATTGCCTCGTGGTATATTGGGTGGTCTAGTATGTTCTTCTCATTGTGTGATAACTTGTGGCTAGTAAGCCTCCCTTTGTAAACAACTTTGTTGATATAAATAAAGCTTGTATTGTTGAAATGTTACCACTATTGTTGCTGTGGAAGAGCTAGCCATGATCCTTGGGACTAGCTCAAGACTCACAGGGACCCCGGAGCAAGCTCGGACCTCTATGTTCTCACGATGGGATGAACGTGTGAGGTTCCGAGGTGGTCTCGGACCTCCACGACCTCCTCCGGAGGGTCATTTGGTGGTTTTGGGGTGTCCTCGAGACCTCCTTGTTTTTCTCTCGACTGTGGCCGTGGCAGTCCGTGAGTGCTCCCTAGCTCCAAGACCCTCTCGGGTTATGTTCTCTCTGGACCTCCGGGAGGTCTCGCTGACCTCTGGGAGGTCTTGGTGGATCTGTCGAGAGGTCCTTTGTCAGACCTCTGGGAGGTCTGATGGACTTTCCAAAAGGTCATGGAGGACCTCTCGGGTGCCCTAAGGGTGGGTCGTTACAAAGTATTTTGCCGATCAAGGTCCGAGAGACAATCATGAGGCTGTGTTATTTTTTAACACAATTGCTCGAAGGTCATCGATCTCGAAGGACTAGATGCTCTGCAGACGCGAGGTGGTGAGCGACACTATGTGATCTTGAGATGTATTTCCCTCCGTCGTTTTTCGATATCATGGTCCATCTCATTGTTCATATTGTGAGGAGATAAAGATGTGCGGGCCCGTGTTCCTACGTAGCATGTACCCGTTCGAGAGGTTCATGGGAATTCTCAAGTCATATGTACGGAATCGATCTCGGCGAGGGCAAGATCGTCGAAGGTTATGCAATCAAGAGGTCATTGAGTTACGCCTCGATTACATGGCTCAGTCGAACCGATAGGTGTGCCTCGATCTCGCCATGAGGGAGGCTCGAGGGTATCGGGACCATCGGAAGGAAAGCAATCACTCCAAATATGGATGCGTATGCTCAAGCCCATTTCACGTCTTGCAACACATGGTGAAGTGTCCTCAGATATCGACCAAAGACAAGGGCGTGCTTCGCAATGTAATCATTGCGGCGGATGTTTGGATCACGAGACAACACAACAGACGGTTCAACCAATGGTTGAAGGAGCGACTTGCTAGGAGCTCGTCAAGTGATATGCTGACATGGTTGGCAAAAGGGCCAACATTTACAGTTGTAACATGGCGAGGATACGACATAAATGGGTACACATTCTATACGCAGCTCGGGATATAAAAAGCACTAACCGAGCAGCGGTGTCCGTGATAGATGCATTCAGTACCGATGGGCTGAGGAGCTCCTACTATGGGCAAATAGAGGAGATATGGGAGCTCGACTACGTGCTTTTCAAGATCCCCCTATTTCGGTGCCGTTGGGTCCATCTCCCACAGGTGAAGGTCGACAAGTACGGCGTCACTACCGTGGACCTCGAACGTGTCGGATACAAAGACGAACCATTCGATCTTGGCTAACCAAGTTGTTCAAGTCTTCTATGTTACCGATCTCCGGCAAATAAGAAGCGCCACGTAGTTCTTCATGGAAAAAGGAGGATTGTCGGAGTTGAGAATGTAGTGGGCGAGGAAGAATACAATCAATTTGACGAGTTGCCTCCTTTGGAAACGGCATAAGGGTCGAGGAAGAAGAACATGACGAAACTAGCTACATATGCGTCGATCATCATGAAGGGCTAATTTTAAAGATTAATTGAACAATGTGTGTATATGTATATACATTACGATGAATGGTTAATTTTAGTTCATTTGAGTTAATTAATTGATTTGTCTTTGTGAAATGGATGTGATTGTTTCTCAAATGAATGTGAATTGGATGTATATACATGTACTTGTTGTCTTTTTCTCGCTTGTTTCAGAGGGCATGGCTAGCATTTCCGAGGCTAGCCAATAAGCGAATCGATCTAGATATTAACCAATACAAAATAATATCACGCACGGTTTGAACTACGCATCGTCTCACATGTATATCACAGACGGTTGTTTATCAAAACCGCTCATGCTACATGTATATCACAGACGGTTGTTTATTAACACCGCTCAGGATACATCATATATCCTGAGCGGTTCTAAGTTAGAACCGCTGCAGGATATATCACATATCACAGCGGTTGTTTATTAAAACCGCGTGATACATCACATATCACGAGCGGTTCTAAGTTAGAACCGCTGCGTGATAGTGTATCCTGAGCGGTTCTAATTTAGAACCATCTGTGATGTCCATCTTTACATTCGGACTCTAGCTAGGGTTTGCGCCCGCCACTCTCAAGCGATTAAGTTTCTCAACTCCTCTCGCTCTCCTCCTCCCCGAGCCCGTCGCCATTGTCCTCGACGCCTCCTCGAGCCTGGGCCTTCTCCTCCCGATCCCGTCTGCCGCCTCCTCCTCGGCCAGCCGCGCCTCCCCGAGCTCCTTGAGTCTCCTCCTCTGACCGGCGCGCCTCCCCGAGCCCACGCGCCTCTGCCCGAGCCCCGCCTCCTCCTCCCAGAGCTGGCGCCTCCCTTCGACGCCGCCGCCCTCTTGCTCGTCTTGCTCCTGCTCGTCCTTCTCTCGACGCCCAAAGGTAACCAATGCCGAAGTTACCGATCGACCGTGCCCCTTTCCCTAACTATTTCTATCAATAATCTGTCATGGTCCTTCATGATAATTGTACTTGTTTTAGGAATTTGTATTTGTTCTAGTCGATTATTCATATGGTATTTGTTTTGATATCGCTCTTTGGAATACATTGCATTGTGGTGTGGTGGGCTTGAGATGAATGCTTTCTGTGATGATAATAGTCTTGTCTTGAAATTGTTTTGATAATCGGGTTTGTACTTGAGCTCTAATTGGAATGCTTACTCTACATCGATAGCAATATCAAAATGTTAAATCTTAGCTTTATCTTGATTTCATTTGTTCACATGATGTTCTATTTCTTGTGAAGATGTCTTCCGCTCATTCGAGTCGGTAGCCTACCATGTGTCTCGATGATGCACCATCCTCTCGAACAATATCCAACCGCGGTAGAAGAAGAGGAATATCGAAAAGGCCCACGGGCCGATTTACCATCACGGAGGTCGATCAGTCTGGGACCCCTATCAATCCTCGCCGAGCAGCGTCCGCATTCCGGAGAATGGTCGGAATAGTTGCACGGGAATGGGTCAAGATCACCAACGATTCGTGGAAGGTGGTGCCCGGACCATTGAAAACTCGCCAGGTCGACGGAAATTCTTGCATCGCTCGAGATCCCGGTAGAACTCCCGGACTCCGGCGACGACGCAGCGTTACTACTGGCGCAAAGCGTGGAAGAACTTCAAGAGCACGCTTGTCAAGAACTACGTGGAGAAGGATCTGAAGCCGCCCTTCCACAAGTATCTACTCTTGGAAGAGTCCTGGGCCGAGTTTGTGGCGAAGAAGACGACAGATGAATTTAAGAGTGAAAGTGCGGCGCACACGGCCCTCCAGGCAAAAAACAAGCACCCCCACAGACTCGGCACCGCTGGGTATGCGGGTAAAGCCCCGATATGGAGGGATCAGAACAACAACAAGCGGTTTGAATCTCTCCTCGCTATTTCCGAGATCAGCGATGTCTTGGCGAGCGGTGGTTATTTGCGAGGTTATCTATTCGGCCTACGGGGGAAGTGTACTTTCCAAACCCCGAAGACCAGGAAGTGTCCCAACGCCTGGTAAGATATCGAACTACCTAGTTTGTAATTACTCCATAACTTCATAGGAAGTGAAATGACATGTCGGGCTATATTGCAGATAACGCTGAGTGCACAATCTTCCCAAGGCTCATTCGAGCAGATAGGGAGAAAGATATACTCTCTGCGGCCCTAGGAAACAAGTGAGCATCAAGGTCGCACGAGAGGCGCCGGTGTTTTGTTACATGGGAACAATGGTTCCAAGCGGATCATGGATCGTCTGGGAGTAGGAGGAGAGCCAAAGCCGAGCACATTGCAAAGCTACGAGAGGATCTTTGTGCATCCTCAGAGATGAGCTCCTTGAAAAAATCAGAGCGGAGGTCGATGAAAAAAGTCACACAGAGGTCACTCAATCCTTTGAGGAAAGGATTCGTATGCGTTCGAGCAAAAGCGAAAGAGACTTTTGAGGAAAGGATTAGGGATTGCAAATGCCAAGTCGGTTGGAAGCCCTCGCCCCTACTATACCGCTTAGCCCCCCAAACATCCGAGTAGTCGCGTCCAACCCTAACCCTACCACAATAGGTGATGACAGATTTTCCGTCGATGACATCTGGTAATAATTATTATCTCTGGAATGCTCAATCCATTGATAAGCTTTGTTGGAGTAGCTAATTTTGTACCGTTATGTATGCGTGAGGTGGCTACGAAGTGCAAGCTCCAAGTGAGATATGTCTCTGTTGCCTTAGATCTTTGCTTGGGGCAGTGTATCCATCCGGTGTCGGAGCTTTGGTGCACGGTGCAAATCTAGCGCGGGTTTCGCAAAAGTGAATGTGGACGGTGTTTGTGCCAATTTCGAGGCCGTCCCGCTGAAAATTCCCCCAAACGATGAGGTCATGACTCTAGGGCAAGCCGTTGGAACATTCATCTAGTGGCCCAAGGAGGACATCCGCTCGAGCTACTGCTCGGTGTCAACTTCACGGAATATCTGCCAACGGCATCAAGTCCACGGGACTGGCGCACCGGCTACTCTGACCGACATGGCAAGGGCCCGCCGCATCACATGCATCTACACCTCGTGCTCGATCGACTCTTGTGAAGTCGACTTATACAAAGCAAGGCAAAGAAGGGCAAGGGCAAATCGAAGACGATCGAGTCCTCTCCGATATCCCCTTCTTGCCGTTGGCCCGAAATACAAGCAAAGCGAGCCGTTGCTCGAGAAGTTAGACGACCCTACCCTAGGATTTGGATTGCACGGAATTGCATGCATGGTACATGGAGCGATCCAACAAGCCGGTTGATCAGCGATGCTCGGGTGTCACCGTCAAGTTCAAGGAGCATCATTTTAACCACGTGTATCAAGATGTTGTCTTCACGGTGACCTTCGACGACTTGTTCGTCTCTTCAACCTCGACGAGCTCGGCGTCTCAATCATACGATCTTTGTCGACAATCGTAAGTGTGTACAATCACGGTCAATGTTCGTGTAATATCGATAAATGTTATATATAACTCCTAGCTTTTGTATAATAGATACATGATCCGTGAAGCGAAAGAAGGAAATCACCGGTAGGTTTCCTCGACCCACACGTTGTCTCCGAGCAAAGCATCACGGCGAATGCAACATTCGCCGAGAATTACGTTATAGATTTTTTCATGGCTCACCGCAACAAGGAATTCATACTTTTGCCCTACAACGTAAGTAAGTAGTGTTGCACTCTGGCTATATTTGTTGATTTGTACTTTATAAGCAACACGAACTTAGGTTTAATGACCATCTTGACATACCGTGTAGGTTCCATTGGATTCTAATTGTAATTATACCAAAACGAAAATCGTAATATACCTAGATTCCCTACATAGGGCCACTCACAACTTCACTGACTATCAGGAGTTTAATCATCGTAAACACATTTCCTCCATAGAAACTCTATTGTAGTCTTTCCTTCCTTTGCAATGGCTAAGGCTAACTTCTTGGAGTCACGAGGGTGTTCGACGTGTTACATGCTAAAGGATGGAATATCAAGGGAAGGACGCGCAACATGATCAAACATTCCTGTGACTTGCTAGCTAGTACACATTAATCCTATATAACACTTCGTAGCAATGCCTCTCGAACTAACCAATTCTATTTTTGCGGTGCCACCGAAATACCGGCAAGACATAGCGTCTGTGGATACTATGTTTGCCACAACATGCAACTACTCATCGGTTCGCGATCACCAATGATCCTCGGGTTTGTCAATCTTTCAACAATTATTTCATATATACTTACCAATTTATATAAGCCCAAATTTAACCTTCATATCGACGGAGTTGCGAACATCGCCAAAGCTGCGTTGGAACAGAGCGAGCTCATAAAATTCGATCACACCTTGCGGCATTCACGAACACACGGTCATAAATCCAAATGGGAGTTTCCACAAGTGTAGCGATTGAACTTGATTGAGATAGATTGAACATAATGGTACACGTGTGTAAATTAATGTACATTAATGGTTAATTTTAGTTAATTGATTTGTGAATTGGATGTGTGCTTGTTTCGAAATGAATGCAATTTTGATGTGCTTCGAAATGAATGAGAATTGGATGTGCTTGTTTCAGAGGGCATGGCTAGCATTTCTGAGGCTAGCCAATAAGCGTAAATAGATTTAGCAATGCAAAGACTACCCGCAGGCGATGCGTAGATGAAACGAAATGCGTGATAGTCGACTTCTACATGACGGTTCGTAGATGAAACCGTGCGTGATGATCGATTACCCGCGACGGTCGTAGATGAAACCGTCGTGATGATCGACTTACCACTGAGCGATGTCAGATGAAACCGTGCGCGATAGTCGACATTACCACAGGAGCGATACGTATATGAAACCGCTGCGTGATAGTTTCCACTATCACGCAGCGGTTTCATATACGATCGTCTGCGGTAGTCATCATCACGCACGGTTTCATCTACGTATCGCTCGGTCGATCATCGCGCACGGTTTCATCTGACCGTCTCGGTAGTCGACTATCACGACGGTTTCATCTGCATCGCCTGTGATAGTAGTATTACGACGGTTCAAACCGTCTGTGATGACCATTAGCATTATCGACCCATAAACTCGGGCGGCTCACGGAACCGCTCGTGATGGCGTTGAACCGCTGTAGAAGGCCTTTTCTGTAGTAGTGGGGACAGATAACTTCAGCGGAATCCCATCAATTCGCCGCAGGCAACTGACTGGAATCAAGACCCTAACGATTAGGCGCCTTCATAAAACTCCTCCTCGAAAGCAGGCGAAGACTCCTCCTCTTCTGTTAATTTGATTTAGCAAGCATGAGTAAACAACCGTATTCGCATGAGTACATGATGGCTTATTCCAAAGGAATGGCTTCTATGGTTCTTTTGTAGAAATGCAATATTTGCAATTTGAATATGAATAATAGATTGAAAACGTAAAGTAAAACAATTAAATAATATTAATGTTAACAGTTTGATTTTACAAAGACACATAGCCTAAACAAGTTATTCATACTATCATATGACTTAGATCACACATCTCCCTTCCCAAAGTTTTTATGAAAATCTACCCCTCGTGTGAAATCCCCAAGCATGTCCATGACCGCGGATGCGGCTATTCGAATAGATTAATTGTAACATCCCAAACAATGGTGCGTATTTCAAATGTAATAAGTGATGCACATTGTATAATTTTTCCAGGGTTTTTCTTGTTCTGAATTTTTCCGTATAATTATTTTAAGTACTAGTTTTGTTGGTTGTGTTTTGTTGGGGAGGAGATAAATAGCAGTGCAATTCTTCCTCCGTTTCTCCAACTCGCTCAAATGACCTTGCATGCAGGAACCGCTTGCAAAAATGGAATGCTTGCGCGATGACGAACGCAATGGTATAACATGCGTTGCATGATTTTTGGTTTTTGGTTGTGATTGCGAGGAGAGAAGTTGAGGAAAAAGAATGAACACACAAGCGATTCATCTGCTACTTATTTTCTCCGCTCACGAAATCGAGCAAACTGTCATGCATGCGAAAACAAATTGCAGAATCGGGTTGGTCATGCGATGACGATCGCGGTGGTATGACATGCATAGCTTGGTTTTGAGTTTTTGGACGAGATTTGAAGGAGAGAGCGAAAATAGTTAGCAGCGAAGGAAAAAGGCAGATGACAGAAAAAGAAGGGACACGCGGGCGTTTCGCCTGTGGTCGATCAAACTGGAAAATGAGAACGGTGATAATAATGTATGCATAATGACATGATTTCTGTGATGCATGCGAAAACATAAAATCAAGATAATTAAATTTCTAATTGCATTTTTTTGAACAATTTGATTTAATATTGATTTTTTTACTTGATGTGAGAAAATTGCAAAACATGCTTTAATTAGTTCCTCAATTTGTATTTAGAATTATGCTGAGTTTGGATTTTTAATTATGAATTTTCATATCTATTTTTTTTATTTACCTATTAGGTTTGTGTTTTAAATTCAAGTTCAAAATTGAACAAGCAAATTAAATAGGAACCAAATAACCTCCAATAAATTCCAGAAATCCAAACAAGCATATCCGAGAACATAGAAACCAACTAAAACATTCACACAATTGAAACCTATTTGCTGCAACAAAAAGTTTTGAAAAGTCCAAAATTTCACAAATGCACATTAAATGCTTAACTAATCCAACTTTGGGATTTTGGGCTGTTACAAAACCTATCCCCCTTAAACAGAATCTCGTCCCAAGATTTGGTAGTTCAAAGTCGAACGAAGGTCAGGCAAACCTAATGGGTTTGGTCACGTGGTCATACTACGGATTTCGTCGCTAACCGAACTCAAATCCGAAACAATTAAATGAGGTTCTTCTTAAGTTTCAGGTCCTAAAGAGGGAAGCTTTGTCGAAGGTTTGCTAAGATCCTTCTGTTAGGTGTTTTCTAGGTGTTTCTTTCAACTCTAAATGAAATGCTGTAGCAGCTCGGTTTACTGTTCATCCGAACCTTGTGCTTGCGTGGGAGGCTATATAAACCCCCCCTATGGCCGCACCATGTAGGCGAACAAGTTAAAGTTGAAGAAAATACAGAAAATTCACATGTTTGTGTGGCGCAAAATGAATACATGCGTTTCGGAAATTCCCGTCTAGGGTTTTGTGATTGCGTGAATATTGGAGGGAGGTTGTTCTTCCAAGATCCGTGATTCCTTGTGGATCATCTCACTAATTCGTAGCATTCTCAATTGCTCATGGTTTGGTGTTGTCTTCGGGTTTGATTTTGTTTCTCTTTTCGGATTGATTCAACATCAACCAAGTATTACTTGTTTTGGAAATACACTTGTTCTTCCTTTTTACTGAACTAAGAAGGAGGAAAGCTAGGGTTTTGCTTCGATCAAGATTGAAATACAAGTACCGTGAAAGATTGGGCCACATTATGCATCAACTACACGTAGATCCATATCAATCCTAGCCATATGACGGGCTTACTAATTATTCGTTTGTGTGTAGGTCGAGTGGATGGTCCCACAACCCACTGCCAACCAGGTGTAGCGGCACCTCGAGGCGTACCTACTGTGGCTCTTTGGTTGGGTACTGTGTACCAGCAACCACGGTGACTCCGTCGACGCCCACCTCGTGGCAGACAGCCATAGCATATCGGGAGAGGGGAAAAGGGGGAGAAGGTAGAGAGAGGGAGACAAGGGGAGGTGAGGAGCTTGGAAGAGGTACACAAGGGGAGGAGCAGAGCTCGGGAGAGGGCGGTTTGGGAGGAGAGGAGCTCGAGACGTGAAAGAGAAAGACGAAGGAAGCTCGTTGATATGAAGAGAAGGTCTCCGCGTGAAGGTAATAGTCTTATTTGTTCTTGTTCTCGGCCGAATGTAGGCAACGTGTAGCTACTTGTTGGTTTAGCACGTATTTGGGGAATGTATGTTGAGAAATCACTGGTTGCAATGTTTGAAATATTTGCAGTGAGAAATCAGTCATGTCGGAGCCTACAAGATTACGATGTTGGTACATTACAGTGTTGGTACGGTTCGTGAAGGTCCATACGGTGTTGACCTAAGTGTTTTCCAGCAAGTCACTATGGTACACCCGGACGTGGAGGATGCCCGAATCAGAGATGTCCTACGCTGGCTCACCGGAAGCTTCTCCTTGGACCCCGAGGTGTAGAGTGTCGTCGTACAAGGGCTTTGGAGTCGGTCTGCCATGCACATTCGGTGGGAGTTGACCAGACTGATGCGCACGATTGCACAGAAGGGGTTTCTGGAAGGCTGCAAGCGCCGTGGCTACTCGTGCATGCTACTCGTGCAACCATGTCCGAAGGGAGTCGTCGGAGGCCCTTTCGACGGCTACTGTCGGGTTGGTGGGAGTAGCTCGAACGCGGAGCACGTGGTTCAAGAAGAAGACGCGGTGGCCGATGTTGCAGAGACAGAAGAGGACGAGGTGACCGATGTTGCGGAGGTAGAAGAGGAGGCGGTGACCCATGTTGCTGAGGCAGAAGAGGGATATGCACACTGCACGCTCAGCCCAGTGCACAGGCAGATGCAGGGGATTATGTCGATAGCATAGTGCGTCAGCTGAAGATTGATGACTTGACAGCCCGGGCGGAGGAGGAAGCTTTAGAAGAGGATGGTGATGACTCTTCTGAGGAGGACGAAGGTTCTATCCCGCAGGAATGGAATAGGGTGGACGTTGAGGGTCTTGCTGTGCATGACGAGCACGAATCACCGTGGGAGTACCATGGGACGGAGGTTCGGCTTTGTGCAATGTTTGCTGACAAGGGATCACTGCAGGATGCCATTAAGCTGTGGGTCTTGTCCATGCAGCAGCCATTTCGTGTACTCAAATCCAGCCAGGAGCAGTACAACGTGGTATACGAGCAGGCTGAGTGTCCTTGGCGTGTGCACGCATGAAGACCCAAGCACGAGACTCACTGGATTGTCTCTAAGGTGGAGGCACACTCCTGCTTGCTGAATAGTGTTTTGCCGAGGCATCCTAACCTGACGTCCACCTTCATAACCAATATGATGTACGGAGAGATAGTGAAGAAGACGGATTTGGAGGCCAAGCACATCGTGGTGGCTATCGAGTAGAAATTCAAGTACAAGATTAGCTACACGGAGGCATGGCGTGCTAAGCAGAAGGCTTTGGAAAGGAGGTTCGGTTTTTTCGAGGCGTCTTACGACAACCTTCCTCGTATGCTCCAGATGCTGCAGGACAGGAACCTAGGCACATACATTGCTGTGAAGGACAAACCATCCAAAAGACCGCCGCTAGGTTTTATGGTATTGTAAAGGTCCTTCTTAGCATTCGGTCCCTGCATTGATGCATTCAGACATATGTTGCCCGTGATCTCAGTGGACGGGATGGTTCTAACTGGTAAATACAAAGGCATAATCCTAACAGCAATTGGCATTGATGGCAACAATCAGATTCTGCCCTTATCCATCGCTTTCGTCGAAAGTGAGAATTTCGACTGCTGGTTATGGTTCCTTCGACATCTGAAGGAGGGAGTGGTTGGGGCACGTCCAGATGTCTGTATAATCCATGATCACCACCCTAGGATGATGAAGGCCATCCAAAAACTTCAGCAAGACCCCGATAAGCCGTTCCCTTGGCCAAACATGAGGAACAGATGGGGCATTCGCTATCTGGGGGCCAACTTCTTCAAACAGTTCAGGCAGCAACCGTTAATGAAGCTGTTCAAGAAACTTGCTATATAGAACCAGCAGCGTAAATTTGATACGTTGTGGGAGATGTTGGACGAGCACACTAGGAAGTATGTCATCGAGAGGAACAAGCGTCCCCTCATTCCTAGGGCGGCACAGCCCGAACGCCTCACACCACTGCGGGAGCTCGGCCCTCCACATTTGACGTGGAGGACCTCGAGGGATATCGAGTGTTTCTCTCATTGGATTGAGGCCGAGCCATTGGAGAAGTGGTCCTTGCTGCATGACACGGATGATGCAAGGTACGACATAATGACTACTAACCTTGCAGAGGTGTACAACTGGGTTATTAGGGGCCTCCGTTCTTAGCCTCTCGTCGCCATCGTGGAAGGCATTCTGCATGGTACAATCGGATATTTCAGAGGAAGGCATGCAAATGCAACACTTTATGCAGCCAACCCACATACTGTTGGGCCATGGGCAGGCTACGATAGCTACAAATCAAAAATTTCTACCACGCAAACCAGGAAGCCAAGCAAGTAGATGACCACAGATTGTTACCATCAGACGCGCAGAGCAGCGGAAGAAGGGTTGGAGTAGCCTGGTCCAACGAAGAGCGCGTCTTTGTAGTGGTCGTAGTCGATCGTCCAACGTCCTCACGAGTCGATCGTCTCCTCCAGCAACTTTTGCAGTTCCTTGTGAAGATCGCGGATCGTCCTCAAGCGCAACAGTCGCAGTAGTGCCTCTACGGTGTCCACATGTCCAGGGAAGGAACAACTGTACGTCGGTGTACTAGCACCAAGTCGCACGGCAGAGCTCTCAGGAAGATGGCGGCTAGGGTTTCGGTGGTGTAAAAAACTATCCCAAACAGCCTCATGCATCTCCTTATATAGTGCTCGTGACGGATCCTATCTGAACACATTTAACGAATCATATTCGTACTGGTTTGTTCCAACCCATTAAGTGTGTGACCAGAGGTTCATGCGTGTCGGTTGTGACTCAAAACCCTTTCCGATCACGTAGTCATGAACGGCTCCTAGCGAACATAGCGATTCCGAATACACACAAATTATATCGGACGAACCTTAATGCAATATTATCTACGATCAGTCCTCATCACTTACGACCGGTCCTATCTCTATCTGACAGGTTCATATTTGGTCACGACTATTCAGAAGTCCTTATGACCGTGTTTCGACCACTTTGTGATTACGTTCGACCGATCTACGACCAGCTCAGATCTCCATAACGACCAAATCAGAATCGATTGAACCGAGTGGCCTACTACGTGTATACTCTCTTTTCCTCATGATGTCTGGTTGAACTCCAGGTGAGATGTTGTGTCATCCATGGACTGTTCAATACTTTCTTGATCGAGTGTCGGATAACTTCACATGGTCGAACACTTTGACCACTAGTGGCATAGCCATACACTTTCTTTATTCGACCACAATGAGGGGCCCAGAGACATCTCTCCTGTTATGTTAGGAAGGGAAAATCCCATATCCGATCAGTCACATTCCTCTGCATGTTTCATAGCATACCCGAAAGTTACCTTTATAACTACCTAGTTACGGTGTAGCGTTTGGCAGTCCCTAAGAGTGCTATTACACATGTAGAAAACCTTGCTGATCTCAGGTCTAAGGATTATACATCATCATTGCTTGAGACCAACTAACGACACATAGAATCATAACAATCTCAATAGTGTCTCAAGGTGGGTCTTATCCAACATCATGTTCTCTAACATGTGTCCATATTATTGGTTTGATATCTCCATATCCATGACCCGTGAAACATAGTCATCAACCAATATATATGCTAGTCTATTCATATGTGTCCTCATATGTTTTCGACCAGGGAATGTTTAAGAATAATCATCGCAGAAATATAGAGTTTCACAATCAAGTCACATACTTGATAATAAATATTAACAATATTATTCTAGGAACGAGATAACATATTATCCAATATTATGAACATAATGAAATATAATCATCTCTATGATTGCCTCTAGGGCATATTTCCAACACATACACTATATTGCTCGAAGATTACAACGTACATGAAGGCCAAGACCGAGAAGGCTCAATTACACATGGTCTTCGTAATGGGCAATACGGAGCATCGATTCGACGTGGTCCTTCGAGACAGAGCCAGATTTGGGACGGCTCGGTCTCTTGTTACCCACGAGGTATGCCTTGGAGACCATGTGAATGAACCTAGCTGCACATGCAACAAGCTAAAGCTCCTTCATAAGCTATGCTCTCATGTCCTCGCCGCTTGTGGCACCATCCACATGGACCCATTGAACTTCATATCGGAGTTCTTCATGAAGGAGAGGGTGTAGCAGGCATGGTGCGGCGAGCTAAGGGGCTTCAGGGTTGTGGGCAACTTCGCCACGTTGGATATTGCACAGAAGACATGGATTCCGGATCTAGACCTATTGAAGGGGGGAAGGGCCGTCGGCAGAGTTGTCGTATTAGGAACGATATGGACGAAGGGGAAGCTGGAGTGGCGGATAGACGTTGCGGCCGCTGCCGATAGGAAGGCCACACTGCGAGAACTTGCAAGGTGCCTACCGACACGTAGGAACACCGACTTGTACTTCAGCATGTTGTAAATTGTATTTCAGTCAGTACTTTGCTTGTACTATAAAACTAATTGTATCGTAATTGCAAATTTTAACTTTATTTGAAGTGCCAATCTATCGTCTTAATTGCAATGCACGACGTGATTTCGCTCGGCAGCGCACCACGTGACCACTCTCTGCAAAGCAGGACGAGACCACTCTTTGTAAAGCAGGATGTGACCACTCTCTGCAAAGCAAGACGTGACCACTCTCTGCAAAGAAGGATGTGACCCGACGAGACAGCTTTTCAGGACGACGTGACCCAACGAGTCAGCTTTTTACGACAACGTGACCCGACAAGCCAACTTTTCAGGACGATGTGACCCAACGAGGCAGCCTTTCAGGACAACATGACCCGACGAGGTAGCCTTTAAGCATGACGTGACCCGACGAGGCAGTCTTTCAGGATGACGTGACCCGACGAGTCAGCTTTTATGGATGATATGACCCAATGAGTCAGCTTTTCAGGACGACGTGACCCAACGAGTCTCCTTAGGGACGCTGCCTTGTGGACACGAATTTCTTTCAACTGAATTACAATTCAGTCGCGTACTCAGTGCCAGCTCAGCATATAAGTACTACCCCTTCCACGCCGGGTTCTCCTACATCCTGAGTTCAACACAATCTCGCTCAAATGGACAAGCACCGGGAGGAGGTCCGCGAAATGCAAAGGGAGTATGCAGCCAGGAGGAACGAAGGGAGCGTGCCAAGAGGCCATCTCCTCGCAATGACGCCCCCCCCATAGTAGCAACCCCTACCACAACATTCCAACCGAGCGTTTGCCGCAACACCCGTCGAGGGTGAGACGCCGCCCCTCTGTTGGTGCAGGGATAGATGTAAGTTCTTCAAGTCCAAGCACCGGCTAAGCCTGGGAATGCGTTACTGGGGTTGCGCAAACTACTCCAACGACTATCCCGACCGCCGTTGGGACACGAGATGCTATCGACAGCCGGTAAGAACATGTAGCATTATGTTCCCCTACCATTTCTCTTTCAAAGTCCATACTAACAACCTCCCCCGTCCACCCGCAGTCTCCCGATCCACTATGTGGCTATCGCAAGTGGATCGACCTAGAGATCCAACCACATGACTAGTGGACTCTTGACTACGAGGAGTGGGATGCCAATGAGGACCATGGCGGAGGAGGAGGAGCGCCAAGACCAAGAGCACAACCAACAGATATCCATGAGAGACGATGCCCATTTAGAGGCGTCTTGGTAGGAGTCGAGGCTCATGAGCGAAAGCGCGAGAAAAAGAGGAAATTGGCAACCGAGGCCAAGGTGGCCGGTGAGGAGTACAACGATGAGCTCGCAAGGAAGGACAAATGGCCTCTGTCCACGCAGTAGTCCGACCTTCTTCGTCCATATGTCCCATATATTTCTAATTCCCTAAAAACATACGTGTACCGTCCTTAGTTTGTTAGTCTGCTTGCCATGTAATCCCTTGTCGGATCAAATAACGTATTGTTATCGTTGCACCATTTCTCCAAAGTTCACCGTGTATTAATTTCCTAGCGCATAGCAATATCACTCACCTTCATAGTTATGAATCATTGCTACCTCTATCGTCCTCATAAAATTCTTCAGAAATTATGCGCACTAGAACAACATACGACGATCACAAAATATTATTGCGAGTCTCACAAATTTCGTACCCTTCTGATTCTACGAAAATCACAAACAGACCAACCAACCTTGTTACCCCTTTTATTTAAAAAAAAAACATCCTACAACAGAATTTTCTAAATATAATACCTAATAAATGTATCATTTATTCCAACATAATTATTTCAATCGGATTTACTAAATACCAGATTTGCTACCTCAAATCGCCTAGTGGTTGAACGACTTTAAGTAAGTCGCTCAGCTACTGGACGACTTAGTGAAGTCGCTCAATTGTCAGGCGACTCCAACGCTTGGCACACTGTGGTTGAGCGACTAGGAGTAAGTCGTCTAACGGTATGACGACTGATGGTTATTTCTGATAAAAAAAAAGATAGTGTTATTTTTTAATTCCGAATAAAAAATAGATTATTTTTAAAAAAATTCTTCTTTTTAACTAGGGGAATCTCATTGAGAATAGAACGAGGTCGGCCTGTGCACTCCTCTTTTGCCCCAGAACACCGGGCAAGCAATAAATGGCGTTATAGCCACGGGCCTTCGCGAAGGTCTTCAGGCTGCCCTCGCCGCATCGCGCCTTCCTCTCCTCCTCACAATTTGTTCGTTGTACCTCTTCACCGGCGGCCTCACCGCCGGCGACGGGACACACAGCAAGCCAGGCAGACCTCCTCCTTCCTCCCCAAGTCTTCTCTCGTCGAGAGGCGTCGCCCTCCTCCTCCCCACCTCTGCTGGTGCTGAACTGGCGTGGAGTGGAGATCCATCCGGGCTCGGAATCGATTCCTCCTCTTGTCGGTAAGGACCCTAGCTTTTCTTGGATGTGTCTGATTGTTCGAAGAGTTTGTTTGTTTTGTTCTTGGGATCTTTTCTTTGCTGTGGCTTTGAGCAGTCAAATCCAAATCTTTCTTCATCTTCATTCTGTTTGCTGCGGATTTGTCTGCAGTTTATTTTTCCTAGGATCTTGGGGGTTCGACTGAACCCCACCGCCATGCCCCAGGTCAAGGCCAAGGTGTCAGCGGTGGCGGCGACCTCAGCCGGGACGTCGGCGGCGGCGGCGCCGCCGCCCAGGAGGTGGGAGGGGGTGGACCCGGCGCTGGAGAGGACGGTGCTGCGGGCGTGCCTGGACCAGGCCCCCGAGCGGCGCCGCGTCCGCGAGGCATTCAAGGACGTGCAGCTCAGCATCGACCACTGCCTCTTCAAGGTATATGATGTTCTTGTCCTAATGGAGCCAGGAAGGTGTTGATTTTTTTCAGGGCAATCTTGTATGCGGTCAGATTTTGACTTGAAAACTCTTCGGGCACATGTGTTTTGGGAGGACGTTAGTGAGGATAGGAGCTTTGTATCAGAATGGTCCAAACTTGGGTC
This sequence comes from Phyllostachys edulis, assembly GCA_036346405.1. Classification (NCBI taxonomy): domain Eukaryota; kingdom Viridiplantae; phylum Streptophyta; class Magnoliopsida; order Poales; family Poaceae; genus Phyllostachys; species Phyllostachys edulis. The sequence continues at coordinate 6,675,906 of CM070564.1, forward strand.
ACCGTTGTTCCCACACAGAGCTTTGTGATTGGTCCGGGGTCACCGCACATATGGCCATACGCCAACAGCCATTTTGGGGATTAATTACAATAGCTGCTGTACTAGTTGATTAGGATGGTACAGACGTACTACTGATTTGTGCATTCTTGAAGGTGTAAAGGCTAGTTGTTTGGGATTACGAGTTATAAATATCTGACGTACTGCTTTTGGTTTACCGTTTACACCTTCCGGAAGTTGGAACCTGAATGTAGGGCTTTGAATAAAGCCAGATCATTCTTGAGGTGCTTGAGCGCATTTGCAGCACGTATGAGATAGCAAACTATCGCCCACGTGGAGCAACATTTATAGGGAAAGGATAAATTGGCACCATAGTGCTGAAAGACAGAAAGAGTACCACCACTTTAGGAAAGTAGCACCAAAAGTTCAAACCGTTGTAAAGTGCCAGTCCGAGTGTTAAGGTTTTTAACATTATGAGCAAGCAGTTAATACTTTTTGTCTACTCCTTAGTTCTGTATGTGCTGATTCTTTTATTTAAGCTAACTATGCTTTTGATGTTATGTCATGCCTTGGGATGATTTCTCTTACTTGCATTTGTTCTATGATGCAGGGGCAATATAGTGGCATCGGAACAAAGGAGGTGCTATTTCTTGGTCCAGCCATTGTTCTTTACAATTTCTTCATAATAAGTAGCTCACTGCATTTAACTGCTGCAATACAGAAATTTCTGTTACATTGCGTGTAAGACTCTTAGGCATATAGAGTTTGTCCTCTTCTTCGCATTTGTGTGTGCTCTAAGTAAAGAGAGAGTTTCGAGAGATTCCACTCTACGTAATCCAGCAGGCATAGTAATCAATGAGATTCAGTTGTTTTGAGAAAATGAGCACCCATTAGTTCCTCCGTTTATCCAATAGAAGAAGTTTTGCTGTGATGGATGAGATTTCACCAGTAGCTATGCTTAAACAGAAGTCGACTACTATATAGATCATTCTTTGCTGGTTTGCAAGACACTCTAAGATGGTATCCCAAAAATGTTAATTTGCGCAATGGTGCTCCTAACTCCTAAGCCATCATGGCATACCAGTTAATCCGTTGCTCTTCAGAAGTTTATGCCAACTTGTTGATTATATATTCTCCACCGTTATAACGTGACATTTTTTTTTCTCGCTTCGACAGTCATATGAGGTGAACTCCAGGGGTGTGGAGATTTTCTCAAAATGTTGGTTTCCTGAGAATCATCGCATGAAAGCAATTGTTTGTCTCTGCCATGGTTATGGAGACACCTGTACCTTTTTCCTTGATGGTACCTTTTGCCCTGTGATGCTAGTAATGTTGTGTTTGATCTGATGCTTAGTTTTCGTTACATTTTAAAGTTTATCTCTCTTTCAGGGATTGCTAGGAAGATCGCTTCAGCTGGATATGGAGTATTTGCATTGGACTACCCTGGTTTTGGTCTTTCGGAAGGACTTCATGGATATATTCCTAGCTTTGATACTCTGGTTGATGATGTAGCTGAGCATTTTGTTAAGGTCAAAGGTATGCTATCATTACGTTGATGCTGCCTTGCCTCTTCCTCATGCTGTCTCCTTTTCTGTACAAGTTTTTGAGAAAAAGTTGTGAAGTGCTGCTGTATCTTTTCCTACATAAAAAATATGTTTTTTTTTTGTTAAAATTGCTATTGATGAAGTTCATATGTCAAATTTACTTGGAATTTTCTTCACTAAGTTGAGTAACTTGATCTTGTGCTCAAGTAACATGCCGAAATGTTTGCTAACCACCTTACCTTTTAAAGTGATAGTTCTTACAAATTAACAAAAAAGAACATATTATGTGATCTTTTAGGTTCTGGTATTTGAAATAGTTGCTTTGTGTAGGTTTGCAAAGTGTGGCTAAAGAGTTGCTTTATCTCGTTCTATTCTCTTCCAAATTATGAAAGAGAACATATACTACCTTCAGTCTCTGAAATACTTGTCATTTTAGTTCACACAGAACAAGGAAAGAACTAGTGCTTTAGTTTTTGACGTAGTTCACTCTTATTAATTGTATGCCCACAGCTCTAACACAACTACCAATACGCAATCAATATGGGCATTTGGTGGAAAATGTTGTCTCCAGAAAACCAAAATGACAGTATTTGCAATGCAAAACTAACTAGCTAAGGCATCTATTTTGAACTGGAGGGAGTACAATTATGCGGAGGGAGCACTACCCATGTGGCACTGTTTATGACAAAAAATTGAGATTGATTGTTAATATTTTCGACTTTTCATGTAAGAGTTAATCAATTACGTGCGACTGTTAAATCAATGTATAGAATGGAATACTTATGACAGTGGCAAATAGGGGGCAGTTGCATGGGGTAAGTTTGAAACTTTGAATCAAGTATATGCCTGCTGTAGACAACCTCCACATTGCCAAACTGGAGAATGGTTGACAAACTGAAAAGTAAATCTTCTTTGACATAAAGATTAAATTGGTTGATCAAGTGTTTCCATTCTCTATATCATAAATGATATTTTCTTTTTCAATAATTTCCTTTTATTATTTTGAATTGAATTTATATCTGGCCATACATACTCTATTCCTTGTTTTCCATTTTTTCTGTAAGACTCACAAATCACAATACTTGTAATCCGAATATTACTTATTTCACTGTAAAAGTGCAATTTATATGTTGGCAGGACAATCTGAACATAGAGGTCTTCAGAGCTTTCTGTTTGGTCAATCTATGGGTGGGGCAGTCGCATTGAAGGTTCACTTCAATCAACCAAATGAATGGAATGGTGCAATACTAGTTGCACCCATGTGCAAGGTAGTTTTATCTATGTAGGACTCTTATCTATATCAGTTATGTCTGACCACTTATTCACAAACTGATTTCTTTATAGATAGCAGATGATGTGGTTCCGTCTTGGCCTGTTCAGCAAGTTCTAATTTTTTTGGCTAGACTTCTTCCAAAAGGCAAGCTTGTTCCACAGAAAGATTTAGCAGAGTTGGCATTCAAAGAGAAGAAAAAGCAAGAGCAGGTCAATATCTGTAATACTGACTTCTCTGTAACAGATATTTGTATTCTCTTATTTAATTACTATCTTTGCTTGTTGAGTTTCATTTCAACTGATTTGCACTTTTTTTTTACAACAGTTGTATCCAGAAATTTTTTTGGAAGAAAATAATGGGAATAACTAAAAAGATCCATTTAATATTGCTTCATGCCCCACTCCCAGAAGAAAGGGCATTATCATCTGTTTTCAATAAGCAGTACAACAAAGAACTTATGTCATACATATAATTTTACTTATTTCTGCTTCCAGTTTTGGGTAAATTTAACCTAAAGTATGTATGAAATTGTAGTTCAAAAGCAGGTGCTGTTAGGTTTGTTACTTGTAGAATAATTTTGTGGTTGAACGAGAGCTAAGTTGAGTTCATTGAGAATTTCCTTATTCAGTTATAGCTAGTCTTGGCTTATGCCTTGCGAAAAGAATGATGTTATTAATTGTCTGCTCAATGCAGTGTGCTTACAATGCGATTGCCTACAAGGATAAACCACGTCTCCGAACAGCTGTTGAGATGCTGAGAACCACACAGGAGATAGAGAGTCGTCTAGAAGAAGTATGTGGCTTATTTTTGCTTTGCTCTAGTTGGTTCTGTTATAGATGTCATCCATGCTATGTAAGTTCCGTACAGTTGCTTATAACATTACCCATTTTGACATCAATAGAAATTGTAGACTCTTTGGTTCGAACACTTGGCATGCATGAATTTGCATTTATTCTTTGGATACGTCATTCATGGGCAACATGGCCAATACGTGCACACGGGATCGATCTGTGAGGTGCCTTATGGCTTAGAAGAACTGAGCCAATTGTCTCCAATGAGAAGTTTTGAACCGTGGCCTGGATTGAGAAATTTTGAACTGGAGAGATTGAGAAACTTCATTGAATTTTTAATGAGCAACACCACACGATCCACTGGGTATAAGGGTTACGGAACCTAGTTCCTGTTTGATTACTACCAAGCTTGTGACACTGATTGGTGATTGCCAGAAATATGCCTTGGCCATTTCTCGGATAAACTGTAAAATCAAACTGATCAGGACCTCATATCCTGCTGCTGGCAGGCAGAGTTTTCTATTTTAATGTTCCTGTTGTTTGATCCAAACTCCTCAGATCATGTTCCTCCATGAAGGACACAATGTCACTGCTCGTTTGATAGGTGACAGTTTTTTTTTCTTTGAGACTGATGCTGATAGGTGGCATATTTTAATGCATCCTACAGAATCATACACAGTTTCAGCAGTGCTTTTTTTTATGCTTCGAATTTAATTCCTAATTTGATAGTTTAAGTTTTTTATGAGCTGATCTTTTGTCATTATGCTTTGTACTGGGTGTAAAATTCATGCTTTTAGCAAAAAAATCTGAAAGTAGACTGGTGTAATCAGATAAGTGTCTGGCCATAATTGATAAAAACTTTTGTCCTCGCTAAACACTTGGCCTTATAAGATTTCAATATAATGAACTGTACTGTTTCTGAAAGACAATTGTTAATGAGTCGTATTACACTAGCATTGTGGATGGTCTATTTTTCTGCTATGTTACCGTTTCAGTTCTTTGATGGTTGAAGCCTACTTCATCTTTCCCATTTAGGTTTGTCTGCCCATTATCATTTTGCATGGTGAGGCTGATTTGGTCACTGACCCAGCCGTGAGTAAAGCTCTCTATGAAAAAGCAAAGAGTTCAGACAAGATGCTGCGCCTTTATAAAGATGCATACCATTCTATCCTGGAAGGCGAACCGGACGAGGCAATTTTTCAAGTTCTCGATGATATAATCTCTTGGCTGGATCAGCATTCCACAAAGGAAGTTTCGTCATCGTAAACTGCACAGAGCTATTCACCAGCATTGGGTAAATTTCTTTGCATTGTTGTATCCCTTGTTGTCTGGTAACTGGTATCCTAGGTCCAACAGGTCTGGAATTCCATTTTGGCACGAGCCCTGTATTCGTTCTTGCTTATTGCTAGCGAATGTATCTCTCATCTGGAAACGTATTGTGTGCATTCTAGTGATAGCGTATTCATCTGAGCGATGTACATAAGTGATCAATGTGTATTTATCTGTCACGATTTATTTAAGAAAAGTTTGGAGTTTTTATTCCATTCACCTTATTGTAATATATTCCGTTCTCTTTTTTCGTTATATGCTTTTGAGTACAAGACTTGAGTTTTGTCAATCTGAGTGAAGGATAACAGTAAAAAAAATGGTAACAGAAAGAAATGTATTTTGTGTTCCTACAGTTTACAACGAATTGGGCGGGGAGCTTAGAGTTAATTGCCACATTTTTTAACACCGTGGTGCAATTTGGCTGGCATATATATATATATATATATATATATATATATATATATATATGAATGAAAATGGTACGTACTCCTCTTATATACCACTTAAATCATACGATGATACCTTTTTATCTATTTGAGCATACTCCAATAATAATTATATGATACCCAAAAGTGAGTTTTATGAAAAATTTCATTAAATTTCACTTTTTATAGCAAAATTTGTATATATACTTCTTTTATATATGAAAAAAGGTATATTGCAAAAAAATAGATGGCTCAATGAAAAATTTTCAATCAAGTCGCATAGGAGCATCTTATAATTGGTATATAAGTATAATAAAAATGATAAAGAAGTATAATATGTGTGTTTAAGTGGTATATTAGAAGTGGGAGTACATACTCCCAAGAGTACGAAACGGTCATCATATATATATGAAAATGGTATGGTACTCTTGGGAGTATATACTCCCACTTCTCATATACCACTTAAATTGTATGATGATATCTCTTTATCAATTTGAGCATGCTCCAATAATGATTACAAGATACCCCAAAGTGAGTTCCATGAAAAATTCATTGAAATCCATTTTTTATAGCAAAATCGTGTATATACTTCATTTATATATGAAAAAAGGTATACGGCAAAAATAAAGGGCTATGATGAATTTTTTCCAATCAAGTCACATTGAAGTATCTTATAATTGGTATTTAAGTATCTTGAAAATGATAAAGAAGTATAATATATTTATTTAAGTGGTATATTAGAAGTGGGAGTATGTACTCTGAAAGAGTATATATATATATATATATATATATATATATATATATATATATATATATATATATATATATATATATATATATATATATATTATTTCTTTATCATTTTCAAAGATACTTAAATACCAATTATAAGATACTCTAATGAGATTTGATTGAAAAATTTTCATTGGAGCAGTATATTTTTTGCAATATATATAAAGATGTATCATCATACGATTTAAGTAGTATATGAGAAGTGGGAGTACGTACTCCCAGGAGTACCATACCATTTTCATATATATTAAAAAAAGGAAAATCTACTTTGACCCTCAAGTATGGTTCTAATTAACATCCTGAAGTACGAAACCTGGTTTCGTGCCCCTGAACTATGAAAAACACCATGAGGCTGTGACGTATGATGTGACCGAATACATGGGCAAATTAAATATATAAATTTTTTGACACTGAAAACTATGGGAAGAAGCGCATCAGCCGGCATCTCGATCACAGCTAGTAGGCTCTGGCCAGTGGCCACCCCCAATAATCAACCAGCAAAGTGAATTCCCGGACAGGATCACTGAACAAACTGGAGATGTAATCGCTGTTGAGGCATTCCCATGTAACCAGACGCCGATCCGTAAACGGAGGCGTAACCTAACCTACTAAGGACTCTGTCTATGTCGCCGCCGAACCCCGGCGGAAACGGCACGTGGCGCTGGTCGCCGGTCACAGGGTCCCACACGACGGCCTCGAGCCACGTCTAGATGAAGAGGTTGAGGCCGTGGCGACAGCCGACCAAGGTACAGAAATAACTTCACATTCTCTCCTTCACATCACTTAAATACTGATATGACAATTTCTTAATAACAAGTGACGTGAACTGTTGTAAATACTCTAAGCACTGCATAATTAAATTTTTGTGTCCCGACGTGGAGGAGAGCAACAGCCGCAAAAAGAGCAAACCTAGCCAACCGTTATTGTTCTATGGTTAGCACGAGTGAATTTGCCACATAGAAACAAGATGCCAGTTGGGTTGTCCTTAAGGCCATGCTCCCGCATTTCAGGTAACATGGGCACACGCCATCGTACCCATGCTCCCGCACAAATAGTCCAAACGACAACAACAAGCTCAAAGATGACCACCCAAACATAATACTAGTGATTAAATCCATCATGAGCTTAAGGGGTGACTATTTGACTACTCTAGGGTGACAGAAATTATTAATGGGCAACAACTTCAGGACATGGCATAATGGACAAATAAGCTGGATTGATGGAAATTAACTGCAGGGTTGGCTTTGCATTTCAGTTATTCTGTAATCTGCTTATCTTGAGATGTAGCTAACTTGGGATAGAGGTGTTCTAGATCCTGTAGATCTTTATGTAATTATGTACTAGATTTTTTATTAATAAATGTCTTTCAGTAGGGCTCTCCCCTACTGTTCCTGTCAAAAAAATGAACAAATAAGTGACCTATCATGACCTACAACATCGCATTTCACAAATCATGTTTCCATGCATGTATTTTAAATATAATTAATCATCAAGGGTGTCGATCAAGCAAAATATGCATTATAAGAATACATGCTTAGGGCTAATCAAGATGTTCAAAGAACCATCTTTCACTACTCCATCCCCCTCAACATGCTGTCTGGATCGTGCACAACATAATTGATAAGTTGGCCATAAATGACATGAAAAATATGACTATTTGAGATGCAATTAATGAAATGCATGCCCTCTACTTTCTTCCATCTAATATCTACATATCTGTCTCCAAAATGACCGTTCACTACTGAACTGAACAATTATCTACATACACCAAAACCGAGTTTTAAGAACCTCCACAACCCTCTAGGTTAGCATCCAACAAATTATTTGCACAACTTCCGCATTAGCACTCCTCAAATTTCAGATTTCAAGCATCAGATACATGCTCTAAAATCATCACTCATCAATGACTCCAAGACATGCACACATTCACATATAGTTGCATGATTGACTTAAATGAGTGAAATCTGAAAATTTACACTCTAACGCAACTTAAATGAGATATGATAGCTTGTTTATGGTCTACATTCTTGCCAACCCACAAAGGATCCATATGCCACAGGGAATCTGAGGGGGAAAAAACACTTCAATTGGGTGGGATGGGAGATGAGTATGGTGAAACAACAGGTTTTCTAATTATGGGAATCCTAGTGCAAAAATTTTAGGCCAAGATGAAATTATAAGGAATGTGCGACTCATATGCAAATGCGAGAAATTAACAAAGCGAACTTTCGCTCCCTTAGAGTCCGAATTGCCCTTGGTAGGCTAGTAATATTACAGATACGCACTACTAGAAATCCCTGTTTTTCCTATAGTTTAAAACATTTCCTAGTAATGGAATTGTAATCCAAAGGAAAGTATCTATCCCTGTGTGAGATAAAAAAAAACCTAGGGGACGAAATCGTTCCCTACTGTTTACATAAATTACTAGAGAAAGACTATAGAGGGAGAAATTGACTATGCCATGTCAACGCCATGGTGCCAACTTTCCCTGCTTGGATAGGCAAAACCGAAGGGAATGTATTTTTTGTTTTTGCCTCCGATTGTTTTTAGCGCCCCGCCAGTTTTTTTTTTGCTGCGTGCGCCACTTTTTTTAGGCATCGCGCTAGGTTTTTTTGGCTGCACTCTACTTGCCTCGTTCACACGGTATGCCCTACCCAAAACCAACGCCCTAACCAAATTCCCCAAACAGGCTGCCGCCCCTAGCATGGTCGCCCTCCCCTGCGGTGTCGCCCCCTCCTCCTCCCGAGCCGCCTCCTCCTCCCCTCTCCGTCCTCCTTCAAGTCATTGTCATTGCCCGCTCCCCTTCTTCACCTCCAACCTCAGTGTCGCCCTTGCCAAGCCAGCGCTTGCATTGCCTCTGTGTTGTCGCTTCCATGCCCTCTTGCCCCGCCACCGACCTCCTCCTTCCTCGAGCCGCCTCTTCCCGACGCCGCCCCAAACAAATCCCTCCACCTCGTCCTCAAGATATGACAAGCGACTTCTTTGTCCTCCACCGCCCCCAATCCTGACCTCGCTGCCGCTACGAAACCCTAGTCCATCAAGGTTCTTCGCCCGACGTCACCTGCTGAACACGCTGCCACCCCTTAAGCTTCTTATGTTATGCACTTGCAATCTTTAATTATGATTCTATTGACCAATGACTTACAATTTTTGTTCTGATTTCTTCCTTTGTTGGTTCGGTGGACGTAGTTGTGCTGATCCTTGGGTTGGAGAAGAACTAAAAAGATATCCAGAGAACTGAGAGAAAGTTGCTGATAAGATAGAGTGGAAGTAGGATTCTTGTGTGTTATAGAGTTTATTGTGGAGGGTAAACAATAATTTTTTGCTATTTTCTGTTGATGGAGTAGGGTGTCTGCTATTTCTTGAGTTGGAGATGAACCACAAGACACAAAAAAAGTTCATCTGCAAATGATAGAAGCTTAGAAGTAAGTATGCTCATCTCCTTCCTTCATGATTGGCATGCAAATTGTTTATTGTGCACTATTGTACAGTTTTTGTGGTTTCGATGAGGTAGTTAGACTATATAAATAGGGATATGTGTCAATGCTTTGTTTAATAAATGAGTAAGATTGTTTATCCCCACTTGTGATAAGAAAATAGCTATGCATGTGCGATAATCATAGGAGAGGACATTGTTATTTTGTGTGGCATACTTTTGTACGATTTCACTACTTTTTCGCTGCCCCTTCTACTGGACTAATTTGGTTAATAATACTTCGCCAAAAGTAAGTGGTTTTGAATAATATTAGTCATACTTGATAGTCTTGTTAATTAATCTAGACATTGACATGCAAAATTTTGTTTCAGTTTTGTGGAGATCATGTGGATATGATCCTAATCTTAGTGTGTTGAACAATTAGCAATAGCGTCGAGGTGTTTGGAAAAACCCTTGTTTTCGGTAAAGTCCTACTGCTGTCAGATCTCAAGCGGTCAAACCAGCCATTGTGTGGCGGTCAGACCGGCCAGGCCTCAAGTCAGGCTCAGGCTGAGTGGCTGGCGGTCAGACCGGCCAATGGGTGGCGGTCTGATAAGCCATAAGAGATTTTGGATTTTGGAGCTGGGCCAAAAATAGAGGGTGTAGGCAAGAGAGGGGTTTCTACTACACTTGGTCTCATAATTTTTGGAGCTTCCAGGCAAAAGTTCTTTTGGTTTGAAAATTCCAGTAGGTCTCGGATTTCTAGGGAGGAAATTTGGCAAAGTCCTAGCTGGGCGGTCAGACCGGCCAACAGGTGGCGGTCAGACCGGCCAAAGTGGCGGTCTGACCGGTTTTGGCTTGTTCGTCAGCCAGCTTAGCGGCGATGTTTATTGGTTAGGTCACGTTCATGGGTTTCATTGCATATATGTTGCATGATGCATGTTTTGACTAACATAGGTCAAGTTGTAAAAAACTTGTGCCCGGAAATGGTTGCATGGTTTATTGCTGTGCAGGTGACTTGAAGTCAACTATGGTCAACAACGAGGAGGATTGGGACTAGGTTAGAAGAACCGAGGTCCAGAACGATCGTGGATGTCAGGTGAGATAGTTGGACTCAAGCAAGGCGCAAAATGGACCAAAACCATGGAAGGCGAAGTTTGAGCAAAGGCCTCAGTGAAGGTATGTGCTCATGCCTCATCAATTATGTGAATTGATGATTGTGCGTATCGTACGGTGCTACGTAACGGTTTGCTTGTTTGTGATGGTTGTAGGACACCGGAGCTAGGTCATGGTGAGGCGGACTAGATCGGGACTAGGTTAGGAGAACCGAGGTCTAGAACAATCGAGGTGTTGCTGGAAGATAACTGAGGCTAGCGGAGTGCGTACAAGCCGAGAAGACAAGGAACCGGAGCGGAAGCTACCGGTGATGAACATGATGGGCAGCAGCAAGGTTGATCGGGACTAGACTCAGGGATGAGTTGAGGTCCAGACTAGGCTCAGGGATGAGCTGAGGTCCTGAACGGTCAAGGAAGCCGGGTGCAGTTATGGTGAGACATATGGTGCGCCAAGTGACTTGGTCCTAGTTGCAAGCGAGGACGGTTCGATTGGATCCGAACGTGTGAGAGGCTTGGCGGGAAGTCATTGGGGCCACATGGATGATGACGGAGCATGGAGGATGTTTCGAGACGAAGGAATCGCCAAAGGTCGGTAGAGGGGTATTTTGGGAAATTGCCCTATACCGAAAAGTGGTACGTGGTGGTGTGTGTAACCACCTTCTTGCCTTGGAGAAACCGCGGCGCAAGATGGCGCAAGGAGAGGCGATCTAGGTCAAGAGAAGATGAAGACGATGCTTTAAAATACGTGCGTAAGTGAACCCGTTTGTGTGTGGGCCTAATGGGTGCCCATTAGGGTTTTGCTTCTAGAAGGTCTAAGCCTCCACTATAAATAGAGAAGGGAGGTGGCTACACCCCCTTCAACCCTTCAATTGGAAACCCTAGCTTTTGTTGTTAGGGCTTGAAGAGATTAGTGGGAGGTTAGGGTTCTAGAGAGATGGATTGATTTGAGTGCTCAAGTGTTAAGCTTTGTCCTCCATGGTGGAGTGGCTGTAAACATACCATCTATCCAATCAATCCATAAAAGATTTCACAAGATGAGTTCTTTTGTGTTCTTACTCTCTATTTTGTGATTTTGGGTCTTTCTTTGATCCGCGAGTCTTTGCTTGGTTTCTTGTCTTGATATAACTTGCTGTGACATGTGGGAGCCCATCTAGGATCATCTTGATCATCAATCACCCACAAGCAAGTCTTTAGATCACATTTCGATTTTGACTCGGTTTTGGAGCACCCTTCGTGCAAACTGAAAAAAGATAGGAATTTTGGCATGGATCTACGCGATCTTTGATTGGAATTGGTTCCTAATATCTTTTAGAAGGTGTCTCAAGTTTCGTGGAATTTGCCCTTGTAGATCAAAAGTTAGGTCAATTTGCAATCTTGAACTCAGGCCGTTTTCACTGTTCTTCGTCAGGCGCGGTTAAACCGATCTCATACCGCCGGTCAGACCGCTCATTTGCCGCCGGTCAGACCACCCGCCGGTCCGACCACGCAATACACGCTGGTTTGACCGCCCTTAGAGTTTGAGCCCCTATTTGGCATTTTGCTTTGGGGTTTTGGATTGGATTCAATACAAGTCTTCCGCTATACTTGTATATTGATCTTCATAACTTCCATAGCTACTGAAGTGAAATTGGTATTGAATCCGATCAAAGTGAAAAAAGTGAGCGTGCTCCTATTCAAACCCCCCCTCTAGTCGTCGTTTCGGTCCAACAAGCTTGTTGGCGTGACGTTAGTCATGTCGATAGAAGAGCATGGTTGGATGTACAGTGGATGTGATGATAATGACTGTCATTCCCAAGAGTAGGTGCGCAAAACAAATGCTTTCTTGGATCGTGCTTTTGAAGGTTTTCCTAATGCTGAAAAATTTGGAGTAGTGTGTCTATGTTTAGTTTGTCGCAATAGGGTTAGACGGAGGAAAGACACAATGAGCATGCATCTCTGCCAAAGAGGATTTATGCCTGGGTACACTAGATGGACTGAACATGGAGAGCACCCTGTTAGGTCGTCTACATTAGAAGAGACTTATAGCATCGCTGACTGCTTAGATGACATGTTGGGTGACTTTGGTGATACAATGCAAACTGATATGCTAGAGGATGAACCAACAACATATGCGAAGGCCTTTTATGCTATGTTGGCTGCTTCACAAGAGCTGCTCCACAATTTCACTTAAGTTTCACGCCTAACAGCTGTCACACACTTAATGGGCATTAAGTCACGTCACAATGTATTTGCAGAATGCATAGATAATTTGCTTAAGCTTATTTGTGATATACTACAAGAGGGCCACAAAATGCCGTCGAACATGTATGAGTGTAAGTGTCTTCTAAGCGGTCTAAAAATGGCATATAACAAGATATATGTCTGCATAAATAATTGTATGATATACTACAAGGTAAGGACCCGGAATTAACACCCCAAATCATCTGTGCATTTCCGAACTAATCCTATGATCAGTGGCTAGCTCGCACAGTAAACAAATATGGTACAACAACCATAATCGCAAAACTTTATTAATAAATATCAGAATTGATTACCAGAAAGACTTACGAGCCAACAATACAGAACACAACGGAAGACGAAACAAGAAGCAATAGAGCCCAGCTAATCTGCCACAGGCAATCGACTGGGGTAGCGGCCTAGTCGTCGAGATCTTCGGCAGGTGCAAAGTCCTTCTCATCTGAACAACATTTTATTAAGTAAGAGTGAGTACAAATGAATGTACTCCGCAAGTTATACCCAATAACATAATTATAATGCATGCAGGGGTATAAAAAAGGAAGGCTTATATGGCTGTTTTGCATAAAGCAATGTTTCTTTCCAAATACTTGTACTAAGTTCCAAAGCAGATATTCTATAACTAAAATTCATTTTCTAAATTCTCAAGTTTTATAGTCAGATAACATTCATCAACGAGTGGTAAAGGATACCGTCCTATCACAAGGCTACCTGCCTAATTCCCATTTGGGTAGAAATCCAAAATCATTTTATAAAGTCTTTTGAAATCAAAACAAAAATCTAACTTGGAGTGGCTTTGCTAGCATGTCCTTAACCGTAGACATGGCTATTCGAATAGTTTTACACTCTGCAGAGGTTGTACAGCTTTACCCATATAACACAGCTTCTCTAGTTTGTTTGGCATCCATCGATACCACCACTCACTACCTTAGGTAAGCAGTCTAGAGCACGTAGCAAGGCCTTTACAATGTGTCATCCCACCGTAGTCCCGCCTCGCTAAGGTTTTGCCCCCTTTGGATAGAAACCCGCCGGGTTCAGGCCCCCTCTTGCGCCAGGTGGGAATATATAAAAGTATGTCATAAAATACACCCACGCAACCGGATGGCACGACCACAGTGAAACATTGCAAATTAGTTAGCCAGGTCCCTCCCATTCGAGACATGTGGTAGTACGATGGGGCTTAACAAGATGCAGCTCGAAGACTGGTCCTTAATTGACTTGGGCGACTTTCCAATAAAACCCCCAGGCCTCGATCATAGAAATGAATCGATCCCGTGCATAAACATGCACCTATCCAAACATCCATTTCGCCTAAGTTCAAACCAATTTTTATTTTATTTAACAAGGCAAACCATTTTACAAACTTCTATAGTAAAGACAATACCATAGTATCATTTTAAATCATAGTTGAACTTTTGGCTAAATTCCCCAAATTCAATATTTTTGGTTTTAAGTTTTGTCTAAGCATAAAGTTTTTCAATCAAGAGCATCTTGTTAACACTATTGTATTAACCAGAGTTTTATCTAGGGTGACAAGGTGTGAGGGACTCAATGTCTAAGAACTGTCAAGTACGAGATCAGTATGTAAACCATCAATATTGCAATCATAATCCAATCTCCAGTAATTGTATAATCCTGTACTCCAATATCAATTAGTCCAATATCTATTTCTATGATCCGACTTCAATCGGTCCAATATTCAACAATACTCAAATTTTATAATCCGATATCCTTCAATCCAATGATTATGTAACCCTATAATCCAATTTCCGATAATCTAATATCCAATAATCATCTATTTCTATAATCATTCTTCGAAGTCCAATATCAACAATTATATACTTCTAGAATCTAATATCCAACAATTTGATATCTAACAATAAGATACTTCTAGAATCCAACATCCAATAATCATGTATTTCTAATAATCCAATGTCCAATGACAATGTATTTGTCCAATCCAATATCCAACATTAATGTGGTCCTATAACCCAATATCCAACATTAATGTAGTCCCAAAATCCAATATTCAACGATAATATATTTCTACAATCCCATATCCAATTAGCATATATCTCTAACAATCCAACATCCAATCATAATCTATTTCTATCATCCACATCCGTTAATATTGCATTTCTATGATTCGATCTCCAACAATTATTCAACCCTATAATCCAACAATCAACAATTGTATAATTCTGTAATCAATATCTAAGAAACATGTATTCCTACAATCCAGCTTCCATCCATTGTATATTCCTATAATCTAATAAAAAGGTATTCTTATGGTCAAACATCCGACAATAATGTATTCTTATAATCCAGTCTTTTCAATTTCTATTCCCTAAATACATCACATTCGGGAAGGTTCTCCATACTCTCTATCTTGACGATAAATGGCTACACAACGGAATTGGGAATAACTATAAAGTTTAAAACAGGAATTTAAATTACTTGAATTTAAATAAGCATGCAATAATAATTTAAAACAGAATTAAAATAATTTAAAATACTGAGATTCAAATATGATCAAAGATCTAACTTGCCTTGCTCATTTAGTTGTTGTTCTTAAATGGCGTCGAACTGCGGAGAAGCGTCGAAATCCGGTTCTCCAAAATCGTTGAAATCTACACGTGAAGAAAAGCCAAATTCATAAAAAAATCAAAATAACATTCAAATGAACTCCAAATTAAATAATTTTAGTTCTCAGAGGCAGATATTGAATTTAGATTAATTTAGAAATTTGAATCGCTTGAATCGGAGTTCGAACGGAGGAGAACGGGCTCCCGGAAGTTTGAAAACACATGAAATGGTGAAAAAGGGGATTTTCGGAAATTATTTTTCAAAAGGAAAGGGCTTGAGCCATTGACAGGTAGGCCCGGGTCTTGTGGACCGGGTTCACGAGCATGTGCTAGTCCACGGTGGACCTAGCTCACGGCACAGCGGTAGAGCTGACGCAAGCGTACACGCGGGCGTGACCGGGCTGCCACGTCAGCGAAGGAGGCGACGTGGCGCTGACTTGGAGTCGAGGTGGCTTGGCCACGTCAGCGACCGACGACGGCAGCTTGGGCACGGTGCTCATCGGTGCTATACGCCACAGCGAGCGGCGGCGAGGGCAGCTACAGGGAAAGGGGAGCGAGGCGAAGTGAGTGTACATGGTTTTGGTGGCTAGGCTTAACGGAAGTGGCCGGCGATGAGGGAGAACACGGCGACAGCGACGGTCGAAGGTAGTGGCGACGCTCTGGTGGGTTCCTGGTGGAGTGAATGAGCGCACGGGGTGGCTCACAGTCGTGTGATGCCGGCGGTGGAGGCGGAGGATGCTCGACGGCGGCGCAAATGGCGGCGGCGCAAGCTTCGGCCGAAGCTCTTGGAGCTTCAAATTCCGGCGATGGAGGGCGAGAGAGAGGGAGCGGGTTGGGGGAAAAGGGAGAGGGGCTCAAGGGGCACCAGGTGCTTGCTTTTATAGCCGCCGAGGAGGAGGAGAGAGGCGGTTCAACGGGCGGGGCGCACGAGCAAAGCTCTGGCCACGTAGGGCATGCCGCAGGACGCGTGGAGTGACAGGGGCAAGTGGCGGCGGGAAACGCAACATTCAATGCCCTGTTGACGAGGCAGCGAGGATGGACGAAGGTGCCGGCGGGATTCGTGGCGCAACGAAGAAAAACGGGGGCGACATGGGTTCCCAACGGGCAGGAGGAGGAAGACGACAAGGGGAGAGGCCAACAGGTGGGGCCCACCTATCGGTGAGGGTGAGCGAGAAAGGCGCGGTGTTTCGGGACCATCCAATTTTGATCAGACCGTCCAAAATGATTGGAACGTTCGGACTGCCCGAACGTTACATCTTAATCGGGCCGTTCAAACTCGATCGGACGGTCCACAACGCTTGGGGCGTTCGGACCGTCCGAACCGCCCATCTTGATCGGGCCATCCAATCTTGATCGGACGGTCCACAAGAAGGAAAGGCGCGGGCTGGCGCGGGAGCTGGGCCGCGCGCGCGATTGGGCCGAGGAATTGGGCCGAAGGTGCGGGACGGAAACGTGTCGAGAAGAATTCAGCCCGAAGGCAAAAGAGGAGTTTTTAAATGGATTTTTGATTTAATAAATTCAAGAAATTGAAAAGGCTTTTTAGAAAATAGTTAATTAGGTCCAAAAATTCTAGAAAAATACACAGAAATTCCTTGAATTATTTGGAACTTAATAACATTATTTATAACTTAACTTTAGCTTTTAATTTTGCAAATAAATTATTTTTGGCTTTTGGGCAAAAAAGAAAACCCCTTTTTAAATCCAGAAAATTCAAGAAAATACTTAATGCACTCTTTTTTTACTTTAAATCAAATAAAACCCAAGAAATTCAAATAAACCTGATTTTGAATTAATTGAAGTTTGATTAACTTAATTTAAATTGTTTTTGTTTTCTAAAATTTCAAGTTTAAGCTTGAACAAATCCGGAAAAATTAAATGGTGATTTTTATTTTGAAAACTTCGAAAAGGCCTGAAAATCAAATAGATTAGCTTTGAAATAATCAAAATTACTTCCAACTTAAAGTTGGCTTTTATTTTTACACATAACTATTTTTAATTTTTGAAAGACAGGAAGAACCTTTTTAAATACCAGGAGATTCAAGGAATTAATTACGTTTTTATTTTTAACTTTAAATCCAAGAAAATCTCATAAACTTAATACATTTTATTTTTGAATTTTTATAATAAAGGAATTTCAGGAAAATCAATAAAACTCTTTTAAATTTTAGAAAATCCAATAAAATAATATTTTATTAATTTTAAAATTGGTATGAGAACTTTGGGATGTTATAAGGAGGATGAGTACAAAGAAAAATGTGACTTTGTGAGGAAAGTCGCTATGTAGTTTTTCAAGAGGAAAGCCAAGGGGGAAGTGAAAACTAGTACCACATAAAGTTATGCGCTATCTCCCATTTATACCAAGATTGCAACAGATGTATATGGAGTCGGAGCTTGCAAAGCACATGCGGTGGCATAAGGAAGGTACGCGTGCTGATCCAACACTAATGGTGCACCCATCTGATGGCCAACACTAGAAAGACATCGATAGGGACTTTCCAGATTTTGCAACTGATGCAAGGAACGTCCGTGTCGCAGTAGCCACTGGTGGCTTCAACCCGTTTGGGTTTGGTGCATCACAATATTCTTCTAGGCCGGTGTTTGTGATACCTCTGAACTTACCCCCAGCTACTTGCATGAAAGATGAAAATATCTTTCTTAGTCTATTGATTCCTGGTCCAAAGCACCCTAGGAATAACTTGAATGTGCTCTTGCAACCCCTAGTAGATGAATTCAAGCAAGCGTGGTCCAGAGTAGACACTTATGACATCTCCCTTAAGCAAAATTTCAATTTGAGGGTGTTCTACCTTTATTCCATCCATGATGCTCCTGCATTAGGTATGTTTGCTAGATGGTCCACACATGGTGGATTAGCTTGTCAAGAATGTATGGCAAGTGTTGATACTACTTGGCTCCCTAACGGGCACAAGTATAGCTGGTTTAATTGTCATTGAAGATTTCTGCCACCTAACCACCCATTTAGGAATATAAAAAAATGCATTTAGAAAGGGCACAATAGTGCATGACATACCTCCACGTCGATTAACCAGAGAAGAGGTGCAAGCATACATGAATGATGTCAAAGAGAAGTCTTTTGAGGGATATGGCACAACACATCATTGGACCCACATCCCAATATGGTGGGAATTGCCTTATTTCCCCAAGCTTTTGCTACGACATAACATTGATGTTATGTACAATGAAAAAAATGTAGCGGAAGCTATTTTTAACACATGTCTTGACATTAATGAAAAGACGAAGGATAATGCTAAGGCTCGACTTGACTAATCTCTGATATGTAATAGAAGCCACCTCAACCTTGCTGAAAAGCCAAACAATAGGTGGGAGAAACCTAGAGCACCTTATTGCTTGACAAGAGCCCAAAAAAGGATGTAATGATGTCGTTTAAGGAGATCAAATTACCAGATGGGTATGCAGCAAACCTAAGGCGAGGGGTCAACATGGAGCAACTGAAAATACATGGAATGAAGAGCCACGACCACCACATTTTTATGGAGCAGTTGCTGCCTATCATGGTCCGAGGATTTGTTAACAATGACGTGTGGGAGTTATTAGCAGGGCAAAGTTATTTTTATAGAATGCTTTGTGCGAAAGAGATCGATCCTGTGCAGATGCAACAATTGGAAGCTAATATACCGATTATATTATGCAAATTGGAGAAACTTTTCCCACCGGGTTTTTTCAATTCAATGGAGCATCTAATGATACACCTCATATATCAAGCTAGGGTGGGAGGCCCTATAAAGTATCGTTGGATGTATTTAGCTGAGAGGTACGTTATTAAAATTTCGTATGTTGTCCATATTATCAATCTTATGCAACGAACTAATACCTCCCCTCATGTAGGTTCATAAAAAAACTCAAAGGAAAAGTTGGTAACATGGCACGTGTTGAAGGGTCAATACTAGAGTCATATCTTGTTGAGGAGATTTCACACTTCACATCGTTGCACTTGCCTAAACAAATACCTAGCTCACACAACCATCCACATCGTTATGCTCAAGATGGTCCTGCAAGTAAAAGTAACCTTAGCTTGTTCCAAACGCGGGGATGGAACATGGGTAGAGGGATATCTATTGAAGAGTACAAGACATCAATGATTT
The DNA here is from genome assembly GCA_036346405.1 of Phyllostachys edulis. Lineage (NCBI taxonomy): Eukaryota > Viridiplantae > Streptophyta > Magnoliopsida > Poales > Poaceae > Phyllostachys > Phyllostachys edulis. Next base: position 6,695,528 of record CM070564.1, read on the forward strand.
ATATCCTCACAAACATGAGTGAAATGGATGATTTTGTGGAGTAAGTAGTCTAAATATGCAAAAAAAAAAATTAAAACTTTTGTCATGCATATACTTAATTATGTCATTGCTGAAAACTATAGAAAATTTGATCATGAACAATGGAGGCATTCGAGACCACCAAATCAAAGACAGTTGGACAATCTAAGGAGGAATGGAGCTGGTAATAGCCAACCAAACCCGCTGGATTGGTTCAGAAAATTGGTAATGTACCTAATGCTACTTATAATGAAATGGCATTTGGCCCCACACTTAGGATTTAATTCTAGTTTGCAACATTGCAGTGCTCTAAGGATGCAAGCATACATAAAGAAATACGTCGTCTATCATGTGGTTGTGGCTTCAAGGTCAAGTCATATGATGTTTATGAAGTTAATGGGTATAGATTTCGGTCTGAAAAGTATGAAAAAGCCTAAGGGAATCTAACTACTATCAATACGGGGGTGCTTGCTGTTGGGACTGATGATGCCACTTCCAGCTTGGTATGGTGATGGGGACCCGTTCCCTTCCAAGTATCCCACAAATGGTCCGGAATGCTGCCACTGCTTTCTTGGGACTCAGAGGGACCCCAGCGGTACTGACCTCCGTGATGGTCATTCGGCCCGCAAGCAATTTCGATATTCCTCTGCCATCTCGCTTACGTACCACTTTCCACGGAGATCCAAACACATTCGGCGACGTCGATGATGGCGACAAAGACGGTGCGGACGCCATCTCGCTTACATTCTATCTATATAAGTTACATACGCAATGAACTAAAATTTCAGAATTCAAAACACTGATATTTTAAATAAAATAGATTGCAAGTTGATATCCACTAGGTATTTTTGAAGATAATTTCCCTTCGAAACATATTTTATACAGAAAAAATAAAAGTTACCTAACCAATGAACTAAAATTGCCTTATAAACAGATTAACTATATAAACAAATAGAAGTTACCCAACCAATGAACTAAACACATAATAATGCAGAATATAACATCTCAACTTATGCTTTCGGCCAACAGAAGATCATCAATGCAAAATGATCACAGAATTAAACACTTGAATCTATAAGCTAACAAAACACTAATAAACTCAAAGTGATTCTTCCAAGTCATCTAAAGAGAATAATATGCTTAATACGTTCATCAAGAGAACATCAAAATTGAGCATAAAGCTTAGATATAAGATGATGATGAGTGCTCTCAGAAGGCTAGTTGCAAAAGAATTAATCTTTGTCATCTTAACCCTTTAGATTATATTCTTCACAAATTGAATAAGATAACAAGCTATCAAATTTGAACTCTAAATAAACCTTGCCTAACTGACAAAAGAAACCTCATACAAAGAGTTAAAGTCAGTAGATTATTAATGAATTCAATAGGCAGCCAAAATCACAGAACTTATAGAGTTCAACCAAAGACCTTTGGCCAGAAGAACCAGCAGCAACCAAACTATCCAAGTGATCAAGTTAAGCACAACAAGGTAACAGAACCTCTAGAGAGTAATATGCTAGTAGCAAAAAAATTCTATTAGAGCTCAATCTAATCAAGTTATCATACCAATTTCAGTATAAGACCATCAAAATCACAGAGTAGTATATCAAGCCCACATTATTCACTTTGCTATATCTCACAATGTATGAATCAATTCAGAACAGCACACACATATATATAATCAAAGTGAACTGCAATTGAACAAAGTAATACTCATTGAGCCGGTGATATTCCAAACCACCGTGATGAACAAGACAAGGCTTGTTCTTCGTCGTGGATAAGGAGGACGAGCGGCATGGCTCCAACATGGAGGAGGACGAGCAGCGTGGAGGAGGCTTCGGGCAGCGGCGACGCTCGGGTGGGGAGGGGAACGGGCGAGAGTAAGGGCACTGGGTAGGGGAACAGGCAAGTGATGAGAATAAGGGCGTAAACCCTAGTGGTTTCCTACTAATAAATGGATATCACAGATGGTTCTATTATGAAACTGTCTGTGATAAGTAATCACAGACGGTTCCATAATAGAACTGTCTGTGATATGCAGCCATATCATAGATGGCTCTATTATGGAACCGTCTGTGATTAGTTATCACAGACGGTTTGTTGCACTAAACCGCCTGTGATAGTTTAGCTACAGAATATTCAATTTTTCGGCTAGCCTCAGGAAATGCTATCCATGTCCTCTGAAAACAAGAAATTCACAGATGGAATAATTTCTTAATTACTGAATCAATTACAATGGAATAAATTCTTAATTACATGCCGAGTTTCTTAATTACAATGGAATAAATTCTTAATTAAAAAATAACCCTTCATGATGATCGACGCGCATATAGCTAGCTTCCTTACTAGGTTCTTCCTCGAGCCTGATGACGTCTTCAAAAGGAGGCAACTTGTCAAATTGATTGTATTCTTCCTCATCCACGTTATTCTCAACTCCGACAATCCTTCTTTTTCTATGAAGAACTACGTGGTGGTTCTTATTTGTCGGGTCCGTTACATAAAAAACTTGAACAACTTGCTTAGTGAGTACGAATGGTTCATCCTTGTATCCGACACGTTTGAAGTCCACAGTAGTGACATCGTACTTGTTGACCTTTACACCCTACGGAAGTTTAACCCAATGGTATCGAAATAGGGGGATCTTCAAAAGTACATAGTCGAGCTCCCAAATCTCATCTACGAACCCATAGAGGAGTTCAACCCACATAGCCCAGCGGTATTGAACTGTTCGTGAAATGCATCTATGCAGACATCGTTGTTTTGGACTGTGCCCTTCCTATCCAGAGTTATCATATAAAATGTGTACCCATTTATGTCGTATCATTACCATGTCACAATTGTAAATTTTGGCCCTTTTGCCAACCATAGTAGTGTATCATCACTTGATGACCTCTCAGTGAATCGCACCTTTAACCATTCGTTGAACCGACGGTTGTGCTCTCTCGTGATCCAAATCTCTGACCGGCTTGGATTCTATTGGCGTACCATGTCTTTGTGCTTGTCGATGTACGGGGACACTTGGGTCATGTGTTGTAAGATCATGAAATGGGTTTGAGCATACTTATCCAGATCAAGAGTGATTGCTTTCTTTCCGATGGTCCTGATACCCTCCAGTCTCCACTCATGATGAGATAGAGGCACACCTATCGGTTCCACTTGAGCCATGCAGTCAACGCAGAACTCAATGATCTGTTTGGTTGCATAATCTTCGATGATGCTGCCCTCCGGTCGATATCGATTTTGTACGTAGAACTTGAGAATTCTCATGTACCTCTCGAACGGGTACATATGACGTAGGAATACAGGGCCGCATATCTTTATCTCTTTCACAAGGTAAACAATGAGATGGACCATGATATCAAAAAATGACGGAGGGAAATACATCTCAAGATGACATAGAGTCATCACCATCTCGGCCTACAGAGCATCTAGTCCTTTGGGATCGATGAACTTCTAAGCAATTGAGTTAAAACAAATAACACAGCCTCATGATTGCCACTCGGACCTTGTTCGGCAAGATACTCCTAATTGCAATAGAAATCATTTGTGTCATCAGCATATGACAATCATGAGACTTCATACCAATTAATTTCAAATCTTCCATAGAAACAAGTTTCTTAATGCTGACGGGGTAACCGGACAGAACTTTCACACCATACAAGTTATGGCACAGTTCCTTTCTCTCAGCCATGGACAGAGTGTAGCAAGCTGGGGGAAGGTACGTTCGGCCTTTATCAGTCTCTTTCGGTGCTAACTCGGTCCTTATGTTCATATCAACCAAGTCACGATGTGCGTTGACACCATCCTTTGTTTTGCCACTAATATTCAGTAAGAGACCAATCAAGCTATCACATGCATTCTTCTCCACGTGCATGACGTTGATGCAGTGGTAAACTTCTAAGTGCTCCCAATAAGGCATAAGGCAAGTCCCAAAAAATTGATCGCTTCTTCCAGGTGTTCTTCTGATGGGTCCTTAATTTACGTCCCTTTCCAAGCACAATATCGATATTTTTAACCATATCATAGACCTCTTTCCCTCTAAAATCCCTTGGAGCTGAACCGTCCTCCTTATTTCCGTCGAATTGTTTCTTCATCTTGCAGTATGGGTGATACATGGAAAGAAACATACGGTGACGCATGTACACAGTTTTGCGCGAGTTGATCAGCCATACACTCTCGGTAGCATTTAAGCAGTGCAGACAGGCTTTGGCTCCTTTTGTACTGAACCCCGATAGGTTACCAAGGGTAGAAAAATCATTGATAGTGTAGAACAACATGGCGCGTAAAGTGAAGTTTTGTCATTTGTATGCATCTCATACTTGTACCCCTTCGTTCCACAGTGTCACAAGATCTTCCAACAATGGTGCTAGGTACACATCAATATTGTTCCCAGATTGCTTCGGCCCTTGGATAAGCAGTGACATCAAAATGTACTTTTGCTTCATACACAGTCAATGAGAAAGGTTGTACATACATAGATTCACGGGCCAGGTGCTATGTCGGTTGCTCATGTTACCAAAAGGATTTATTCCATCTGTACTCAACCCTAACCTTATGTTCCTTAGTTCCGCACCAAAGTTTTTGAAGCTCCGATCGAACTTTCTCTACTGGGCAAAATCAGCAGGGTGTCTTAGCTTTCCATCTTTCTTACGCTCCTCCGAGTGCCAATACAGCAATCTTGCCTCCTTTTGGTTCGCAAATAAACGCTTCAAACGTGGGATTACAGGCAGATACCACAACACCTTAGCAGGAGGTCTTTACTTCACCTTAGCAGGATTCTTACGCTTATATCAGGATGCTTTGCACACCGGACATACATGCATGTCTGCATACTCTTTATGGTAGAGGATACAATCGTTCGGACATATATATATTCTTTCTACTTTCATTCACAATGGACAAAGAACCTTCTTAGCTTGGTAGGTGGTGTTGGGCAACTCGTTTCCCTCCGGAAGGATGTCCGTTAGGAGACCTAACAATGCCGTGAAACTCTTGTCGGGCTAACCATTGCTTTCCTTCAATTTTAGCAGTTTAAGCACGGATGACAATCTTGTATATTCCAGCTTGCAACCAGGGAACAAAGGTTTCCCCGAGTCCTCCATTAAGCCCTTGAATTTACCAAACTCTCTCTCACTGTAGTTTCCTTCTACATCACGTAGCATCTGATCCATATTGTCATTGTGCGACCTATCCTCATCAAAAGCGCAGTCCATATCTGGCATATCGTTGACTTCCTCGGCGATGTCGTTATTATTACCTTCTTGTATAATCTGTTCTTCACCGTGACTGGTCCAACATGTATACCCCTTTTTGAAACCCCTTCGAATCAAGTGCGCTTCGATCTGTGCTGGGTTGCTAAACATCTTCAGATTATCACAATCAATGCATGGATAGTACATAAATTTTATCTCCTTCAACATATCCTGCTCGGCGGCTCTTCTAAAAGTAGACACGCCATTAATGTACTCTTCACTCACATGGTTCTCACCGTACATCCAACTTCGATCCATCTACGCTACGCACGTAACAAATTAGTGTTAAATTAGATTAATACACACGACCACTCTTCATATTGACCAAACATACTAAAATTGGTTAGCGATTAACCTATGGAAAATATAAAGGGTTACAAATCGTTACCCTTAGAGCTCACGACGAAAATCCCAAATATCCCGCGAGATCCTCCTCCCTTTCTTCCGCCTTTCCTTCTCCTCCCTCCCTTCCTCCTTCCCTTCTCCTCTCTTTAGCTTCCGCCTTTCCTTCTCCTCCCTGCCTCCTTCCTTCCATTCCTTCTCCTCTCTAAGGTGGCGAATGGGAGGAGGCGGCGAGTGGCGGCTCAAGCGAGGAGTGGAGGCGCTAAAGCGGGGTCTGTCGAGAGGGCCGGGTATTTAACGTCTGAGCATATCATAGATGGTTCTTATTAAGAACCGTCTATAACGTTTGCAATATCACAGACTGTTATTGTTAATAACCGTTTGGGAAGTATCACAGACGGTTTTTAATCAGAACCATCTGTGACGTCTGCGATTATCACAGACGGTTCTATCTACAAACCATCTGCGATAATTACGTATCACAGACGGTTATAGGCATCGCTACATATTACAGACGGTTCTTAATAATAACTGTCTGTGATAAGTACAACACAGACGGTCATGGGCGGACCCTCAAGGGGTCATGGGTGTTCAGTCGAACACCCATTTTTTTCTTCAAAATATCTGGTATATAATAGGTATATTAGATGTATATGTTATTAGTTAGGTCAGAACTATATATTTTGTCTGCAAATGAATTCAGCTCACATTCCTCATGTAACACATTAGGCTCATTTTCCCTCCTACTTTAGCCCACCAAACCCTAACATCTATTCTCTCTCTCATCCTGTGGTTGTATGTGTGTGTTTGGGGGGCTCCGGCCTCCAAGTGGCGAATGAGCGGAGGCGCGTGCTACGAAGGCGAGTGACGGTCGGTAGACAGCACCAAGGGAGCAACGCGGTGGCCGGGAGGGAGCGTGGCGGCGGGAAAGGAGCATCATATCCAGCTCACCGTCATCATCCTCTCTCAAGATCTAGGTGTGTTCTATGCACTCCATTTCTTCTCCCTGGCTCTGCTCCGCTCTAGCTCCGGTTCTTTCTGGAGTCTAGCCTCTTCCTCTGCTTTCTTAGTTCTTTCCAATGGATGTTGTACAAAAATACAATCTTTGCCTTGGGCAATGAACACATAGTTGGGCCCTTGTTACATATGTTTACATGCTAATTTTTGCTCTATAGAATGAACATTCTTAGATGGGGTTCTTGCTGATGGAGAAAAAAGAAAAAAAGAACAGGATCAGCAAGGTATGCATCTGTCAAAAAAAAATCTGAAAAAGAAGGCAGGAGCTCTACCGATCACTATTAGAGGAAGAAAAATAAGTTTTGGTAGTCTAACTGCTATAACTTGGAATAGAAAAAAGTGAGAAAACAACAACGACCAAGACCAAGACCAAGTTTTTTTTTAAAAAAAAAGAAGAAGATATGACATCTACCGATCACTATTAGATGAAGAAAATAAGATTTAGCGGTATAGCTGGTACAGCACATAACAGAAAAATAGAGAAAATAACAACGGTCAAGCACCAAGCACAAGTCTTGGTTGCACGCTGCAATAACAACATAACTCAGCAAAATAAGAAGCCTGGAGCAAAAATAGCTCTATTCGAAGTTTCCACCTCCTCAACTGTCATTGATATCTATAATTTGTTGTTTAATTCATGCCATTATATTTGCCTTATATCGCCCAATTCCTCATATGAAATCATTAATTTCTATATTTTTTGTATTTTATTATATATACGTGTATCGTCGTATCAGTGTTTTGGGGGGAAATGACATCTCATGGTATCAGCGTATTGGTATCGGCATATCTGGACAACCTAGCTCCGAAGTACGAACACCCATCCTAAAAATCCTGGGTCCGCCACTGCAGACGGTTCCAAAGGAACCGTCTGTGATGAAGCATCAAGTATAGTCTGTTTTGTAATAGTGAGAAGGGCGGACCACTCTTTCTAAATTATGATGATGAAGGAGAAAATGAAGACGTGAGTGTGATAACAACCGACAAGGAGTCACAAGTCTGTTGTGTTAAGCCATGTTGATGCCTTGATAGATTCTGATGATTATGCTTTACTTTTGCTATTTGAGACTTGGGAACTTGTTGTCGTGTTACTTAACTATCGTGTAGAACACTATTGTCGTTGAAAACTTGATGTGTTATATGCTTAATTTCCTAATTGCTCATTTATTTGTTGTTATGTACTTATGTTCTATTATTTGTATTATCCTCTTTAATTCATGGTGCTATATTACTCTCCTTTAAAGGTACTGTATGAGATCATCATAGTTTATCTTCACCAATCATCGTATGCTCATTCTTGTTTTTTAATTTTGCAGTATGAAGGTCTCAAATCATGTCTCAAAGATGGATTCAACAAGTCAAATGAAGGGAGTTTGGACTCCAAACATTTAAGTCATCAATCCTCTCTTTAATTCAAGTTATAGACGTACTTTTCAATCACTGCAATACAAGGTATATAATATATATATATAATACATAACAAATAACAATAGCAACACAGACGATTATTATCTTGCATAAAATATGTTGGGTGAAAGAGCGTAACTAGCTTTAAGCTTTGAATTATTCATTTGACATTTAGATGGATTCAGGATAATTTTTAGTGTGTTATTTTTCAAGTGTTATGTAGGCATGTTGTTCATGATTCTTGCATCCATGCAAAAAATTCTCAGTACTACAGTTACATGCATACACACACTACCATAGCACAGTTACTGCATACAACAATACAAGGCAACAATAAACTCTTGTTCTACTTCTGTAAAATGAATTTGCCAATCGTTGGGTTCATGGTTTTGTGTCCACAGGCTTTCATAGAATAAACGATTTAAAAACAGTTTTCTACCTCCGAATACAAGCACATAGTTCAGTGATAATATAAAAAACTTGATAAACCTGCAAAGTAAAGACACGATATTACCTGCACTAGATACTTGTGTAGGGATAACAGACGCAGACGGTGTCCAAACTCCAAAGTGCATCTGAAAATAGTCTTAATGTCCATTGATTCAAGTTGGACCATGAATACACCGATGGGTGTGCATAGATAAAGCACTTCGAAGTCCTCAGCATAGCCTAGTATCACCGGTGTCTCCATCTGCGGTGTCAGCGAAAAGAGGTTGTCCAGTTCAATGGTTTTCTGCAGCACCCATCTGGCAACACCATCAGAATTGGCCTTCCTCTCCCACAAGGTGAGAAATTCTGAACAAATGGCGAGGCCGAGCCCGCCACCCTCTGTCGTTATGATCTGACAGGAGTTAACGTTGGGAAGAAGCGCATCAACCGGCATCTTGATCACAGCTAGGCTCTGGCTATCAAGATGAAACTCAAGGATGCAACTCCCAATAATCAACCAGCAAAGTGAATTCCCAACCAGGACGCCGGGCCTCACTGAACAAACTGGAGATGTAATCGCTGTTGAGACGGCATTCCCCCTTACACCAGACGCTGATTCGTAAACGGAGGCGTAACCCCGTGTGGAGGCGTCAACCCGTGCGGGATCAACGTCGGTGCGCACCAAGACCAGTTTGAAGTCGCAGGGTCCCACACGACGGCCTCAAGCCGCGTCTGGCTGAAGAGGAGGGCGTGGCCGTGGCGGCAGCCGACGGAGGTCCAGAGATCGTCGCGGAGATGAGGCTGGGAGAAGCGCGAGGGCGGGATGCGGTCGGGCGGGTCCAGCAAGGGGTAGAATAAGAAGCCTTCGTATTCGTGGGCCAAGACGCCGAGGACGGGGGGTTTCCGGTGGCGGGCGCGGAAGCGGCGGAGGAATCCGGGGTCGGAGACGAGGCGGCGCCAGCGCATGCAGACTAGGGAGGCGCGGGGTAGGGAGGACGGCCGCGGCGGGAGGCGGAGCAGGATCTCGGAGAGGAGGTCGTCGTCGTCGTCCGGCAGTGGCGGTGCCGCCGGCGAGATGGTGGTCGTGTCGCTATCGCTAATTTCAGAATTGGGTGCGGTTCAGGCGATGCGGCGGCTCTACGAGTTCTTTTGTGTCCATCTCAGTGTCTCTGTCTCTAGTGGACCCACTAGTCAGCTACTTACCGCGCTAGTACTTATGCAGGGCCAATCAAATCACGCGACGTGTCTCACTAACGATGTGTTAATCCTTGAAAACGACTAGTTTCCTTCCGGTTCGAAATCTCGGTGGAAAAAACAGAGGGGCTTTTTGGTCTCAACACAGATTTACCGCCATCAAGCCTTACCAAAGAAATGAACTAGAGAGCAAAGGGAGATGAGAATCTTGCCAAAGTTTAGTACCAAACCAAATGTCTGCTAAATTTGGTCAACGCTGCCAAATTTTGGTAAGGAAGCATTGACAACCATTGAAAGCAAACCAAACAGCCGCAGAGTCCGCACCTCTCCTCTTCTTCCGCAGTTCCGCCTATGGGTCTATTTGGGACGACTACGGCTTTAATTTTTCGCTAGAAAAAGCCAGAAGCTGTCCCAAACGAGTGGTTTTCAATAGCTGCTTTTGGAAAAGTCGACAACTGCATTGAACGTGGAGAAGCCGGAAGCGGGAAGCTGGCCTGGGGCAGTTTTCCACGGTTTTGACGGGTTGGGGTTCTGACTTTGCCCCCGGAGTTGGAGAAAATTACCCCCTCATTCAATGTATAAAATCCCCACCCGCACCCCTCTCGCACCCGCATTGTCGTGTACCATCCCCCTTGGTGTCGCCGCCTCGGTCGGCCTCCTCCTCGGCACCTTTTCCTTCTCCCTCAACGCCGTCACCTCGACCGACCTCCTCGTCCCTCGGCGCCGCCTCCCCAACCTCCTCCAGCAGCCGCCTCGACTGGCCTCGTCCTCCCTTAGCGTCGTTGCCCTGACCTCCACCAGCCGCCTCCTTTATTTTCCTTTTTTTTCTTGTGTGCAAATTGTGGTTAAGATTTGCTTGTGTGCAAATTATCGTTAATTTTCATTAAGATTGCAATTTTCAATGTACGTTTTGTATTTAATACTTGGTGCAATCCTTATATTGTTCTAATGATGCAATGCAAATGAATATGCGAAAGTTCAAAGCAAAGATCCCAAACATGTAACGTTTTGTATTTAATACTTGACAATAGGGACTTTAATACATTTCTTTCTTAAATTTACATTTCTATGGGAACGTGAAAAAAAATGAAATCCACTCATAATATCCATTAAATGGCATCAAACAAGCCATCATTTGTCTCAAGGGCATATCAGACATTTCCTAACTTAGAAACTCAAGCCAAACTGTCAAACACTAAACGTTGTCAGCTCAGTCCTTCAACCCAGCTGGAAGTTGCTTATCAGAAAACCAATAGCTATGGCAAATAGGCCCTATGTCCCATCCCATCCCATCCCATCTGCTCTCATGTATTTTCTATGATGTTCAGCTTAGCAGGAAGCTGCTTTTCCGAAAAGCTGCAACCATGCCAAATAGCCCCTATGTCCCATCCCATCCCATGTATTTTCTATGATGTACACTTGCATATCATGAATTTTAAGAATGATCTAATCTTGTTATAATTAGAGCTGACCAAATAGGCCGTGTCTGTCGAGCCAGCCCGAGGCACAACAATGTTGGCACGATCCAGGCATGACACGATGAGCCAAAGCGCGTGCTGGCCGCCACCCGCACGCTGACAAGCTAGCACTGCACACGAATAGTCTTTGGGCTCAAATTTAAGATTTAACATGGCCCGTTAGGCACTATTACACTATTTTAATATACATATATAATTTTATTTTTATTTATTTTTATTTATATGATTTCCTTTCCATTTTTAATACTTATATGGTTTTATTTTGTAGTTTTTAAATTTTATATAGTTCATTTTATAAGTATATATAAATTTATTTTGCTTTTTTAAATATATTTTTTTCTAGGATTGTTTTTCAATTTTTCATGTCTTATGAGCTCAATGACAAATATTTTAACGAGCTGACTATTTAAACATTAATAAAATTCTATTACATTTTCAGATATACTTATCTCATTTTTTACAATTTTCATATGTATTTTTTTAATTCTACACATTTTTATGAATTTTTTGATTTTTTTTTTAAGTTTAGGCCTAACGAGCTAGGTACGCCAGAATTGGACCGTTGGGCTAAACGGACTCGGGCCGACACAGCCCGAAAGGCCACCAGGCCGTGCCTCGGCTGCCTAGCAGGTATGTGGGCCGACACGACACAACCCATTTAGTTCGTGGATCAGGATGAGTCGTGCCGGCATGGGCCCATGTGGGCCGTCCATTTGGTCCGCTCTGGTTATAATCATAGAATGCCCTTAAGTAGCCAAGTACTTCTTGTGGACGTTGGTATAGCCCTATAGCCTTTCCGTAGGCCTTCACCTGTTATGAATACGATGGTGTTGTTGCTTCCAAGATCCACACCAAGAACTTGCCCGATGTACAAGCCCACAAGTAATAGGTGTCAGGACTTAGTAATGCAAACAAAGAACTTTGATTGGCCCTGCATGTATGTTAGGTGAGGGCTGTAACGATCCAACTCTAAGGTACCCAAGAGGTCTTCTTAGGTCTCTAGGAAAGTCCGTCAGGACCTCCCAGGAGACCCCAAAAAGGATCTCTTGGTTTGTCCACCAAGACCTCCTAGGAGGTCCCTCAGGACCTGGAAGTCCAGGAGAACAAAACCCGAGAGGGTCTTGGAGCCAAGGAGCACCCCGAAGAGCTACCACGGGCAGATCAGGGAAAAACGTGGAGGTCTGAGAGCATCCCAAGACCACCCGCGACCCTCCAGAGGAGGTCGTGGAGGACTGAGACCACCCCAGAGCCACACACGTTCATTCCATTGAGTGGACGTGGAGGACTGGGCTTGCTCCAAGGTTCCCTGTGCATACTGAGCTAGTCCCAAGGATCATGGCTAGCTCTTCACAGCAATAATACAAAGGTGGTAACATCCAGAACGCATATTTATTATAGCAAAATATCAACAGAGTTGTTTACAAGGTGGCCTTGGGCCAAGCATATATACAAAAGCAACAAAAGAACAAAAGGTCCATCAGCACGTCACAGGCAACTGACTGGAAGGCACAACCTAGTCGCTTTGGTCTTCATCACTGCAAAGGTCCTCTCCTGGCAAAAATTGTAATGAGCAAGAGTGAACACAACAACCGTGCTCGCAAGTTACACCCGTGGTTTAGCAAGATGACATGCATATATGGATATCACAAAGGAAGGCTTAATATGGTTGATTTGTGCAATGCCAAGTTTCTTTTAATTACAAATACTAAGTTCCAAAGCAAGTATTTAGTAGATAAAATTCATTTTATCAAGCAATTTTTCAGTTGGATAACGTTCATCAACAAGTTGGTGAAGGATACCCTCCTGTCACAAGGCTCCCCGCCCACAACCCATGGGATGGAAATCCCAAAACAGTTTAATAAATATTTTCAGAAACCAAAACTAATATCTAATGGAAATCCCAAAACAGTTTAATAAACATTTTCAGAAACCAAAACCAATATCTAACTCTGAGTAGCCTTTGCCAGCACGTCCATGACCGCGGACATGGCTATTCGAATAGATTTAACTCTGTAGAGGTTGTGCACTTTACCCACACGACATGAGTCCTCTAGTTTGTCCCAAGATTCGTCAATGCCACCTCTCACTACCAAAGGTAAGAGGTCTAGAGTTCATGACAAGGCCTTTACAATGCATTGTTCCACCACAGCCTCCTCCTTGCTAAGGTTTCACTTTCCTATGGATAGAAACTGGCGGAAAGCCCCTCTTGCACTAGTGGGAACCAAGAGGTTATAAAAGACCATTGGCCATAAAAGACCTCCCACACCTCCAATGGAACAACTTGTGGTAGAACTTTGCAAATTATTCAGCCAGGTCCCACGCCCCACACTGAAGACATGTGGTTGCACGATTTTGGCATAGCCCATTATAGGCATGGCATTGGTCGCTCAAAGACCGGTTCTCAAATGACTAGGGCGGCTTTCACAAACCCTGGGTACCGGCCATAGAAATGGCATGGTCCCGTGCATACACATGCACCATCCAATCAACTGGTCCGCCCCAGCCTAATTCCATTTTCCTTTTCTTTGCTTTCCCAGCAACATTTTCATCCTCCCATGACAACCCAATGTCATGGTGAAAACATTTAAAACAGTAATTGGTCATGATGGTAAAGATTTCTCCAAAACAATACTTTTGGTCTAAGCATGACTAAGCATATGTTTTTCAAATGGTCTTGGCTCATACTATTGCATTAACCAAGTTTGATCTAATGGCGACAGCATGTTCAGTCCAAAGTCAACAGTGGCTATACAAAAGAAGTAGGCATAGCTATGGATTTAAAACAGGCATTGAAATAACTTGGTAGAAATAGGCATGCAGTATACATTAAAACAGGACATAAATAATTTGAATTATTGGGTGCAATATGATCAAAAGTGTAACTTGTCTTGTTCACTATCCTGAGAATCTTCCTCTTCAGTACACTCAGACTCCCTGGAGTCTTCGCAATCTACATGGGTAAAAGAGCAAGTTCAAACAAAGCTCAAATAAAGAACCAACTGAAATCAACAAGAAAACCAAGCGAACCCCAGAGGGGACCCAAAACTCAACCAACAGGAGGGATCTATATTTTAGAATAGATTCTTTTAGAAGAGGTCCAAGCTTACCAGGAGGAGGTGGTCTTTAACAAAAGACCCTAAAAGAGTGATTTAGCCACAGAACAGGAAGGTCCTGAGATATGATCCTTACGCCTGGTCAGAAAGGGACAGAAGGAGTGTTCCTTGCGCAAAGACCAGGGAGGGGCTTCTCATATAAAAGCCATAGAAATCCAGAAGGTACCCACAAGAGGAGGTCCTGAAAAGGACACAACCAGCTTAATGTGGCGACAAGAATAAGAGTAGAGCAGATCACCAAGGGACTTACCAGGGACAAGAAGGAGACAATGGATGAAGGGGAGGTCGTGGGGCAACAAGGTCGTCCCTAGAAAGCCACTGAGCGAGAGCCAAGATGATGAGTGTGAAGAACGGTAATGTAGTAGGGTTTTCTGGACTAATCATAGCCAAAGTGGGTGAAGAAAACTAGGAGCTTACGTATCAAGGATAAGTACAGAAATGTGTCAAAGATAGGTGAGTGACAGGGCAGGTGTCACTACCACCTTGGTAAAAAGGTACGAGGGAAGGACAACGATGTTGCTATGGAAAGGAACAAGGAAGGATGTCGAGTACTGACTAAGTGACCAAATTGAGTGAACGCCACGATATGGATGCATTTAATGTGACATGACACGCATTAAATGCCCAAGATATTAACGTGGCGGAGGAAATGAGAATGACCAAGGCCGGCAAGTGGGGCGACCAACTTAGAAACAGACGGGTCAAGGAGGGAGGTCTTGCCCGCAGAGAGGTCCTTGAGGAGGTCTCGAGGGGCTTAGGAGGTCCTAGGCCCAAAGGATAAGGAGGTCTAAAGGTTGGGGAGGTCCACCATGCAGAGGAGGTCCGGACATAGGAGGTCCTGACGGTCAGGATCTCTTCAAGGGAGGTCTGGCGAGAAGGTCCAGAGTCAGGTCTAAAAGGCCACAGAGAAATCTTGGACAGGAGGTCTAGAGGACTACAAGGAGGTCCCGTGGTTGGGATCAAGAGCAGGTTGAGGTCCGGGCGGTTGGATCTCCGAGAGGGAAGTCCAACAGCTAAGATCAAAGGTGAAGGTGAGGTTCCTAGAGGGAAATAATGCACGGGGAGGTCTGAACCTTTGGATTCGAAATAAGGAGAGGTCCGAACCGTTAGATCTAAACAAAGGAGAGGTCCAGGCGGAGGGGTTCCAAGAAAGAGGGATCCCACGGAGGAGATCCACAAAAGGTGGTTTCAAAAGAAGTCGCAAGGGTCAAGGTAACTCAAAGGAGATTTCCAACCGCTAGGGTGAGGTCAAAAGTCTTGGCGGTTAGGATGAACCCAAAGGAAGTCCTTTCGGCCAAGAGGAAATGTCGAGGAGGTTCAAATGAACTCAGGAGGTTCGAAGGCACGCGAGAGCTCCAATGGAATACAAGGATGTCCCGACTGAAAAGAGGTCTAGGCATAAGAGAGTGTCCAGGCAACAAGGTGGTCTAGACTTAGAAGACGTCTGGACAAGAAGGAGGTCTGAACCAAAGAGATTCAAACCAACAAAGAGATCCAAGGTGATCAATCTAAAAGGGAAAGGTCCGGACATAAAGATATGCCCAAGTGAGAAAAGGTCTGAGCCCCAATGGAGGTCTAACCTCAAGAACCACTGGGGAGGTCTAGGCCACAGAGAGGGTCTAAACCTTACATAATCCAAAAGAGATAGGCTAAAGGAGGACCTGCCGAGCATACCAGAAAGGAAGTATCAACAACTCAAACCTCTCCAACTGAACCAAACTTTAAATTCTCATCAAAACAAAATAGTTTTAATTTATTTTACACACTTAAGAAGGATTTAGAAAATTAGGATGTTACAAGCACCTGAGCCGGACTCGGCAATTATGCCTTCAAAGCGGGGAAAACAAGTAGATACCTGAATGTGAAAATGGCCACTACAGGCCGCTAAACTTGTAGTATTAACGACTTAGGTTTGGAACACAGGATATTCATTGAAAATTTGCAGAGAGTTTCATAGAAAACAGTTCAATTCTAGTAGGAATCGGGAAAAAAATTGTTCCGAGTACTCGCAAGGTTATACATGATGTGATGATGGTGGTCGATCTCACAGAAACCTATCCAAGCCTCGGTCGAGGCAAGTTATTATTTCTTCTTGAGCCCATCCAGTCCAGCCCCAGCTCGCCGAAAATACACATCCACGCGTCTCTTTGGTCCCTACTAATTATTTGGACATGCTATCACTCAACAATAGTTCTTCCATCTAAAATAGATGTCATTTTAGCTCCGTGCGCATGAACATGAACAAGGACGAAGTTAAATTTTAATTTGTGGCATTGTTTGCCCCTACTGATTGTATGCTGTAATACTAACACAAATAAGTATTTGAGATAGGCATTTGATCAAAATGATTGGTATTCGCAAACCAAAACATACTAAAACGACATCTATAATGTTGGACCGAAGCGAGGACAAATCTCACTGTCTAATAACCGGAAAGTGCACTTTGCAAGCTCAATGACACACGGGGCACTTTACTTTTGAAAAAATAATCGTTTGAACAAAGCCTAAACATAGTATCCTAGATGATTAATGAGACGCAAATTTTAAAACCTACGGAGCACTTTACCCTTGCCTCCATAACTTCAGAAATTCACGAGTACAGATTTGCTACCTATATGGTTCAAATATTCTTGAATGCAATATGCATAGGATGAGACGAACCACTAAGTTAACCAGGGTTGCTTAAATGGCTTCCATTGAGCTCAGTTGAGTTATACCAATTAGCCAAAGCGTTAAACGCTATCACAGCAGCTACCAAGCATACAACATTTCATTTAGTTATTTCTGAAGAAAGAAAATCACGTCATGAGAATTGGGCAATTCGTACAACTCCAGTTCTCCAGTTCACATTTGATAAGTAAATATAGGGGCATATTCCACAGGACCTGCATCACAAAAAGCTACTTCTGCATCTTGGTAACTGACAGGCGACTGTCTGGATACCTGTGAAGCAAACAATTTGATCAGTAAATCATTTTTTGCCTACCGACCGATGCAAAAGTTGCGGCTAACAATTTTCAGAATTCAGATCGTTCAATGTTCAAATAGTAAGCATCAACTTCACCGTTACAAAACCTATGGCTGAATCTCTGAAGTTCAATCATTGTAGCATTTTTTTTGTTGAAAAAAATCATTGCAGGAATATTAGGTAAAAGTAACAAACATTAGGAAGAGGGAAACCAAGCACTACAAGACTGGTTTACCTTCAACTCTTATTGTTGCGCTGCTACCAAGATTTTGTCAAATGTAACATCTTAGTATTAGGCTATCAGCTAAATATTTAGTGATCGAATAGCTCAGTCGGAGGTGACTACTGAACCCAAGGTTGTCACGGTCCTCTGGGCAGTCGCGGTGACCCCAAGGCGCCAGGACATCTAGGCGCCTAGATGGTGATTAGACGATGACATATATTAGGCAAATCAGCACATATAACACACATATAACAGAAAAAAAAAGGAATAGATGACAGATGGGCCACTATCCACTCAGCCCACAACTCCACTCAGGCCCAAAAGCCCATCTAAGGCATTCACTCCCTCCTCCCGTGTACTAATAGCACCAGGCCGCCACCTCATCCGGTCCATGGGTGAGTAGCAGAGGAAGGCGAGCAGCACCATCCACTCATCCAGCATCCCGAGCTGCAGAGGAGAGACGCGAGCAGCAAAGAGGACTGCGATGGGCGACGAGGAGCAGAGCAGATCAGGGGAGAGGGAGGAGTAGAGAAGAAAGGAGAGGGAAGGATAGTACTTGCGAGACGATAGAAGGCAGGGAGGCGACGACATGCTGTGGACAGCGGCGGCAGATGCGAGCTGGAGAGGGTTGACAACCGGTGGCGGCAACTAGGGATCCCTCCCAGGCCTGAGCCCTCTCTCCTCCTCTCTCTCGAGTCGCCCAGAAGCCAGATCTGAGCCTCTCTCTCTCTCCTAGACCACTCCCAGTCTAGGCGAGCAACCATGTCATCCACTGCTGGCCGACTGGTAGAAACATAAATCCCGTTCCTACCTCCTAGGCATCCTTTTGGCAATTCCGCTTGATTTTCTTAATGAAATTGCAATAGTGGCGATACAAAGTAGATAAAAATGAGATCTACACCCTGGAGGTTTTCTAGCAACAGCTTGGCACTGTAAAAATTGTCTATAAGACTAAGCAATTGCACCAAGTAAGAAAATTAGTAGGATTAGATTGAACAAGAAATGTTCTTCAAGTTTTGCACCAGTCGCTAGATATCATAATGTAACCAAAAAAGGAAATATACACCTAACATGGAAGTTGGCTTAAGCTTTGAAATAAGAAGGAATGTGAAACGACACAACTGTAAACTTGTCAAAGGAAAGTGAGTATCTAAAACCAAATGTTCCAAAATAGTATGTTATCAGTTACTTTGCCAAAACGATGGATGGTTTACAAATCATAAACCACAGTAGGTCTTAATATATCACAGCTAATTTAGCCAGTGATAGTAAAACGGTCTAAATTTTCACAAAGCACAAAAAAGGAAAAATAATCATTCGGATATTACTTAGCTAGGAAATGTATAGCACTCTCATCTGTGAGCACACTGCGCATATGCACAATTAGGGAAAGGAGTAGGGCCAGCCAATAGGTCATTGACAATCTGAGGAACTACAAGGAGAGAGCCAAGCTAGAAGGGAGTGGCAAATGAGGGAAAACCTCGGAGGACATTGGAGGGATGGTCTAGGCAATGGCAACTGGCAGCAAGGCAGCTGGATTATGAACTTCTCTATGGGAATTTGATTGTTTAGAAACCAAAGTAAATTAGCAAGAGCTAAATAAAATATTCTTGGCAACTGGAGGCAAGGCAGCTGGATTATGAACTTCTCTCCGGGAATTTGGTTGTTGAGAAATCAAAGTAAGAAACATGGGCTAAATAAAATATTCTAACAGTTTAGATTCCTCAAACTACATTGTATGCAGCTTGTTTGAAACTGCATGGAGTATTGATCCAAGTTGACTAAATCATTGTTCTAAAAGGTGGCCGCCTAGCCTTCCTATGCGGCGCCTAAGCGCCAGGTGACACCCTCTCGCCTAGCCCACCTAGCCGATTTATCCCGCCTAGGCCCGCCTAATCAGCAATTAGGCGCTAGGCGCTGGTCTGCCGCTCGACTAGCACCTAGCGCCTTGGTGAACATTGGACTAAATAGGTCATTCGTACACCACTTGCCAAACATATGAGACATACTGATTAATAATAAAGATGTTGACAAACAATAATAGACAAATAACACAACATAATCTTACATCACCTGTTCACCCAACACTTCTACTGGCAGGTCTGAGTGGGCATTCATCTTATGCATTGACAGCATTGGGCAACATTTCAGCTCCATCAACTCCACCACCAATGCCCATGCCTAAGAACAGAACATAGGACGTCGAAGCAACCAAATGCAGATACCAAGGAAAAGCCAAAATAGAAAGTGAATCATTGAGATATTTAGATGAGTCGGCAACTATATATTAATGAAATTTGAGCACAATTAATCATTTTTTGTACAAGATTAGGAATAGATAAGCAAAACCACATCTACTGCCAAATGCAAGGAACTTTCCTCAAAAGGCAGCATACTCAACTCAATTAAGGACATGCATGTTCAGCCTATTTAGCTGATTGCCTGATTCCAAAACAAAATTATCTAGATCTGTCCTTAAGTGAGATCATATGTCATGTCAAGCGAACTAAATGAAAATATGCTCAAAGTAGGATAGATGCAAGTCTTTATTATGGATTTATGATCGAGACCAAGATCAACAGAAATAAAGATCTTCCAGAAAAAATATTGAATGAGAGATCATATCTACCTTTAAACTTCTAAATGTGCCAATCGAGTTCCTCATTTGACATAGCAGATGTTCAAGCTTAGTTTTTAGTGCGTATGTTGTCAATTTTTATCTGCTATGTAGCTCATGCTGAAAAGATCAGTGCAGTAGCTATATGCATATGAACTCTACCATAGCGTAATTTATGCACACAGCGATGGACAGGCGCTTTTGTTGTTATTTTTGTTATAACTATAAATTCACATAGTTCAATGATAACATCGAAAGTAACATTGCCATATGTTCACCAATCCGACCAAGGATACAAAATTGTTGGTCAAAACTGAAGGACCCGGCCGGTATTCCACCAACCATGTATGAAAGTGTAAAGATGAGCAGTTACCTGCAGTATAGAAACTTGAGTAGGGAAAGTAGGTGGCCAAGGCATTCCTTGCAAAAATTTTCCTGGAGTGCATTGACTCAAATTGGACCATGAAGACACCAATGACCGTCCATAGAAAGATGGCATTAACATCCTCAGCAAACCCCATCACATATATTTTCCCTCCCAAGTTTAAAGATCCCAGCCCAAGGATCTCGCCCAGTTGAACAGTTTTCCGCAGCTCCCACCCAGCAAGACCTCCAGAACTGGCCTTCCTCTCCCACAATTGGGCATCGTGGTCTGTCAAAATGGCAAGGCCAAGCTCACCGTCCTTTGTGGGCATGATCTGAAAAAATAACCCGCTAGGACCATATGCGCCCACTGGCTTCTCGATCACAGCTAGGCTCTGCGTATCCAAATCGAACTCAAGAAAGTCATCCCGAACAGTAAGCAACCAGTAGAGACGACTACCAACAAGGGTGCTCGGCCTCATCTCAGAAACCATAAATTGAACCGCTGTCGAGACGATTTTGCCCCATTTACCGGACTCGGAGGAGTAGACGCAGGCAAACGCTCTGATTCCATCGGTGCACACCAAGACCACCTGGAAGGGGCAACCACCGTCGCCGCAGGCAGCGGTCCGGAGCACCGCCATGTTGCGGATGATCTTATTCTCCATATTGTCGAGCTCCGGCGGAATGGCTACGCGGCACTGGTGGCCCGTCGCGGGGTCCCACACCAGGGCCTGGCGCTGCTCCTGCCCGAGCAGGAGGGCGAGGCCGTGGCGGCAGTCGAGGAGGGTCCAGTCCTTGCGGAGGTCTTCGTCATCGTCGAGCTGCCGCTGCAGGGAGAAGCGCGCGGAGGGGATGCGGTCAGGCGGGTCCAGAATGGGAATGAAGGAGTCTTTGCCTACGTCTCTTAAGAAGAAGCCGAGAAGGGGAGGTGTCCGGTGGTGGGCGCGGAAGCGGCGGAGGAATCCGGGGTCGGAGACGAGGCGGTGCCAGCGATTGCAGACGAGGGATGCACGGGGGAGGGAGGACGGCTGCGGGGGGAGGCGGAGGAGGATGTCGGAGAGGAGATCGTCGTCGTCCAGTGGAAGCGCCGGCGACAGTGAGGCGGGGCGGAGGCGGCGGCGGGTCATCTCGCTCTCGCTCATGTTCGAGTCAGTGTGGAGGTGAATGCGTTGCACAGCAGTTGGGTGGGTCCAGCCGTCCAGCCACTTAACGAGGCGCGCAACTGTTGTGCTGCAGCTAGGGTTTTGGCGGTTTTATGTGAGGAATGAGCAAGGATGGGAAATGGTAAAATATAATTCGTTTTATCTGATGTTTGTATCTGAGAAAATATAAATATAGTAAATAAAATTCGTATTCAAATGAAAAACGAATATGGATACAAATACTATCCTTTTTTTTGGATACGAATACGGATGTGGTATGCGGAATAACACCGAATATGAATATTAGCTGTTTTTTTTCGGATACGAATGCAGATGTGGTATACGAATACAAATAGTATTATGATTCGCAATAAGTGGATCCTAAGGTTCAGATTAATCGAAAAGGAGAAAACTAGATGCTTTTCTAAAGGATATCTGTGAAGTAGGCCAACAATAGTCTGACTTGGAAAATATTGCAATGAGCCATTGTTGAGATGGCCTCAAGATGAATACTTTGACATTTTTTTATAGTGGAAGGCCTAGGGTGTGAAGTCTAAAACTCGGTTATGTCAAAAGTTGCTACGATGCTCGTGTAGATGTGTATTCATGTTATATAAATTTGTTCTACTGAGATTTGTCGTAAAAGTTATAGGATATTCGTATTCGACCGAATTGAGTACATATTCAATTCGAAATCGTATTCGCTACGACATGTGATTCGTATTCGTATTCATTTTAAAAATATAGATTCGTATTCGAGACTATTTAATTCATATTCGATCCGTTTCCAACCCTAGGAAGGAGCTTCCCGGGCATATTCAATAGTTTGTTCTAGGTCGTCTCTAAATTCACATCATCTATTAATAGTGCAAGAGACAACAACTCTAATGATTCGAAATCCTTATTTGATGTTAGCTCCCATGCCGACACGCGCCTGATGTTGCCATGTATGAAAAAAAAACGCCCCACACACAACTGAGATCCCAACACGTGGCTCCATTGCACACATCAACAACCCTAGCTCCCCTCTCCACTCACTACTACTAGAGCTGGGCATTGGGCGTGTCGTCTTGGCCCTACCGAGCCTGTCGTGCTTGGGCCCGTCGTGTGGCCGTCTTGGCTCGGCCGGTCACTCGCTGCAGTGCGTGTCGGCCCACCTCGCCTCCAACCAGCCTGTGCACGCCCAAAGCCTGTCGTGTGCGTGCCACCCAACCCTAGCCCAAAATAACTATAGACAATGGAGGCGGCGATGATGGCAAGAACCGCCATCTTCATTCCTCTTGGCCGAGGAGAGCGGAGAGGAGGAAGGCGCGTGGGAGAGAGAGCCGAGAGGAGGAGGAGGAAAGCGATGCTTGGGGGGGAGGAACCGAGGTGGAGGACCGGAGGCGGTGTGTGGGATTGGGGATATGGATTAGCCGGATGGGGTTAGGGTTGGGCCAGTCACGTGGGGAGAATGGGATTGGGCCAGCTACCATGCGGGAGGATAGGATTGGGCCAGTAGGAGGATTGAGGATTGGGTTCTTTTAGGTGTCGTCGCCTAACGGGTCGCGCGTTCTCGAGCCCGGCCCGGACGACGCGTCTTGCGTCTTGGTCCGACCAAGCCAGAGCCAACCTGTAAAAGCCCGGCCCAAGTCCCAGCTCTAACTGCTACCACGGCACACTCCTCACTCCCTGTTCCCCCTCCCCCGGTTCTGCCCTGAGAAAAAACTAGCACGACACCATGTGAGCCACTTGGCCCTGTGCTCATTGCCGCGCGATGCCGACGCTCGTGCCCTGCCACCTGTGCCACCGTGAGAGCGCGCAAGCAACCACCAGAGATTGTGCGCCGCCGCCGAGAGCCCGGGAAGAGAAGGTAAACCCAAACCCTAAACCCTAATTTGATTTTCTTTTTTCGTTTTGAATCGAGTGAATTTTCTTGAAAACTGGGTTGAAATTATTCGGAATTGAGTTGAAATTCCCTTATTTTAAACTTCCCAATTTGAAATTTTTCCGATTTAAAGGTTTTTATTATAAATTACCCATTTGAAAATTTTTTGATTTGCAAATTTCATATTTGAAAAAACAATTATGTTTTGAAAAATTTCTGATTGAAAGGTGGGAGTGTGCGCCATCAGGGAGGACATCGCCTGCACCGTGGTGTGGAGGGATGACGCTATTTCCTCCACGTGTCACGTTTTGGCGGCCATGTTCATCAAGTTTGATAGGTGAGCAAATTAGAAGCTCCCCAATAATTTGTCTCTTGGCATGGAGCACGACACCATTTTATAATTTTACGAATTGCTGGCCCACATGCCTGTCCATTCCTCCCTTTACCTCACTGTGCTCTTTCCACCGCTGGCCGTCAGCGTCGTTCTCCCTCGTAGCCACCATCTCCACCTCACCGCCACCATCTGCCGGCCTACACCAACCCTCTGCCTCCCACCTCCTCATCGGCCTCCCCTACCCATCTGTCATCAACCATTGCCTCCTTACGCGCCTTCCTCCGCATCAAGCCTTACTGCCGCTATCTAGAGACGGAACTAGAATGAAAATGACCAGGGTTCACCACTTTACCATACATATAACAACATATATAATTTTCAAGCAACACTATATTAAATAGTAATTTATGCGGCAAAAGATTGGAGGTTGGACTGAACCGGGGTATACAGCTTTTAGGCTAGGGGTGTACGCATAGTATATACATGATAATATCTGCTATTTTTTCTGAGGGACCCAGTGTCCTGTGACACCGGGTGGACCCAAGTACTTCCACCCCTGACGACCCACGGAGGCGGCAGAAGACCAGAGGGCCGCAGCGCGCGGAGAGCCAGCAGAAGCCCGAGCAACATCGTGGTGTGCGAAGGCGGCAGAAAGCCAGACGGCTTCGCAGATGACGCCTGAGCAGACGCGCCGCAACCGACTCGTAGGGGCAGAGGAATAAAAAAATCCGATCTAAAAAACTGAAGCTAGGGGGGGGGGATAGAAGCGTAGCAGGGAAGGCAAGAATCGATCTGATCTTAAACCAACGAAGCTACAAAAAGATGATCTGATCTGATCTATTGTGCTGGGAAAGAACAGATCCGAATGGAAAAACTCCGATTCCAAACAGGTCTCTATACAGATTTAAAATCAAAGTGCATATTTTCCTTAATAGATACTCAGTCTTTTAATAAATATTTTATTTGATCAATTTATATATTTGAGCCAAACCAAAAGATAGATAGCTAATATGTATATAAACTCATGTAGGTCTACATAACAAGAAATTAATCCAACAACTTATGTTATTGGTCGGATTATTGGTCTATTCTGCAGAGAAAGGAGGCACACGCTGTGCTATATCAAGGAGCTGAAAGGATGATATGTTTTAAGTCACTGAGGAAGTAGAGCACCTGTGGGTGTGGCTGCGGATGGTATCTTTGGCCAGTATAGTAGACTCCAACAGGTTCTAGCACGCACTGAAGCTGATATAGAACGGCTACGGTTGGCGATCAATGATGCATTGAGAAATGGTAAGTTGTGTAAGGCTAGCTATGGGTGGTGAAGTGCTGGCTGAAGTTAAAGATACTTCGAAAGGATGGATGAGGTCTACATACTAGAACATGTGGATCTGAAAGAAATCTGTAGAGGAGCAGTCTAAAAGCAAAGTCCGAATAGAGCATTATACAAAGCAAAAGTTGAGGCAATGAAAGCGTGCATACTAATTAGGTATCAGGATCAGTGAGCACAGCTGAGGCGGGAATATTTACATAAAAGGGTACAGAGTAGGAACAGTGGTAGCAAAAGGGCCGAGCTATTATATGTCGACGGTGGGTAGCATTGCCTAAACACGCATACAAAAAGTTTTTGCTGTTGCTGTAGAAGCGCCGGTTGTGTTGTCTGTACGCTAGGTCGTCTGCAAGAACGAAACGCAGTGAGGTAGCAAAAAACAAATAGTATATCAGGCTGATAGAGTTTGCAAATCGAAAAATGGTAGTGTACTCTACCCGAATCATTCTAGCTTTATGTAGGATGACTGTCATTCCGTAGAGGTGGGTAACCTGTTTTATTTAGTGGCTGGATCTATCGTGGAACGGCCCGGCGACGACAAAGGCCTGCGTAATAGATTTAGTGGTAGTGTGGTGTTGGAGGTGATAATACAAAATAGTCGTCGGAAGAGCTGGGCTTGGATGTGCCTACCTCTTCCCAGGAAGAGCTTTAGGAGTTTTTTCAGCTGGCGTGGAGAGGAGACCTATGATAGTAGCAGTTAAGGAGGACTAAGAAATAGGGTTAATGTAATATATGTAGGACTTTGTAGGAGCTATTTTGCTGGCAGTGAAGATGAAATAGCTAAATATGTATCAGGAAAGCTTTTTATTATGAGTTAGTTGGTAGCGTGCTGTACAGATGTAGTTGTATTTGCGCGACCATAAATTGTAATACTCAAGCAGGGGTATCGTAATACACTGAAGAGTTGCACGAGATAGGTGCATGTAGGTATGTATGTAAATTTATGTTTTGTTGCTGAAGATCAGTGTGGATTTCTGAAAGAGTCAATTTGGGAACGATGCCGGCTATATACTGTACATGTAGAAGCGATTCTTGCATATTAAGTTCTCGTCCATACCAAAGTATCCATGGCTTGATCTGTAGATTCCTGATCAGGAAATAAGGTTCTACGAACAGTACGCGGTTGAGGGACGGGCGTTTCACTGCATTCAATAGCATATGGAGGAATTTTTAATGGTAGCAAAAGCAGCGCGGGCAAAAAAGTAGAGCGGCATCTTTTCGTAGAATGCAGATACACTAGACAAATCTGGACTCTTGTGGCTGCCTGGGTTGGACGGCAAAACCTTTCCCCAACACAGTGGACTACACGACTACGGATGGTGGATTGGTGGATTGACACCTTCCATTCGGGCATAGGTAGTTGCCGAAAAGACCAAGCCTCCTTGATTCTTCTCACTATGTGGCACATTTGGAAAGAAAAAAATAAACGAATCTTCGAGCAACACAGAGAGGAGCCAATCGGATTACTGGCCATCATTAAGGAGGAAGCCTGGGCATGGGTGGTTAGTGGGGCGACCAAGCTCCGAGACTATTTACCAGAGAACAATGTAACTGAGCTTTTAGTAGAAGAAGCTTAACGCCGGCTCTAGCCGGCATAAGGAGCTTCTTTTTTGTTTTTGGTTTTTGGTTTCTTGGTTTTTTCTGGGCCTTGTGTCCTTTTTTTGTGTGTATTTTTGTTTTCTCCTCTCTTTAATGCATTAGCGGTAATCTCGCCGTTATTCAAAAAAAAAAAAAAGTAGAGCGGCGATATTAGACAGGGGACATCTGGCTCTAAGGTAAATACCTGGAGGAATAGCCTATCGGAGTCTGTAGTATGTCCGATGATGACGTCCTAGGTCGAGCAGAGTTTTTGGCCGTGTAGAATTTAAACGGAGAGTATGAGTAACAAAATATAGGAAAGCATGTAGGAAGAACTATAGTATGGTGTAATGTCGGCCTGCGTTGACGTGCCAGATGCAGTTTAAAGAATTACAGAAAATGTCGGAAGCGACGGGAGCCATAGTACTCTAGATGATGAGGGTAAAAAAGAAAATTTTTTATTAATTAAACTTTTTAAAACTTTTATTTTAAATTTAACCTTCGACGTACTTTATTTCCAATTTTAACCTCTTTGGTCATGTTACCATTCGTAGCGTGACAAAACAACACTGTCACGCAGTAGAATAAGTCCGCTAAATAGCACTTTTTGTCACGTCACTGATCGTGACATGACCAAACAACAGTGTCACGCCACAGGTGGTGGCGTGATAAGAGATACGAACAACGTGACAACATTATTTTATCACGTAACGGGTGGTGGCGTGACAAAAAGGTTAGAACTGAAAATAAAGTGCGTCAAAGGTTAACTTTAAAATAAAAAATAAAAAAGGCTAATTAATAAATAAAAATTCGTAGAAAAGAGGCGTGGAGTAAGAGTTTTGTAGTAACGTTGTGACAACTGTTAAAGGAAGAAAGTATGTAGGAAGAACTATACTACTCTTGAAACTGTTGATCCCGAATCAGCAGCAGAGATACGACAGCAACCAACATTGGGCGTGCAAAAGGTCGAATGGAAGCAGCTGCATGTAACGTAAGCACGTGACTGTTATGGGTGGAGCCCAATGAAGGACCGGTGTCACAGGACACTGGATCAAAAAAAAATTTAGCAGATATTAGTCCATATATACTAGACGTACACCTTCTGACTTAAAAGTCGTGTACCCAGTTCAACTTAATCTCTGGCTAGATGATGTATTTTGCTAATATTTGTCACATAAATTACTATTTCGTACATTATTACTTAAAAATTATATATGTTGTTATATGTACGATAAAGTAGTAAACTTTGAATATTTTCGTTCTAGTTCCGCCCCGGACTGTTACGCGAGGAAAAATGAATGTAGCCAAGTAACCGGAGACGGTATGAACGCCAACGAAAAGCGAAGGACAGTGAGTGAGCCAGCAAAAACGGCAGTGTGAACTGTTGGTAACACGCGGAGGGACTAAGGCGCTAAACACAACCAATTAGCAACTGATCGCAACTGATCAGAAGACAACGACAGGAAGGAAGGACTGACGTAAGCAGTTGAAGCTAAGCGGAACGACACAGGTACAGGGAGTAATAGAGAGCACTGTACTGACCTTAGCCGAAGCGCAGCAAGACGACGAAGGACTATGTAGTACACGTATGGCAAACGAATAAACTGGAGAGTAGCTCGCCGACGAAACAACCTGGAAAGACATGGAGCAAAGACGGTTAGAGAAACAAAACAACCAAGCGAAAAGGCGCTAAACACAACAAATTAGCAAGTCAGCAAAAGACAACGAAAGCAAGTCTTGAAGTAAGCAGGCTGAAGCAAAGTGGAACAACACAGGTACATGGAGTACTAGCGATGACTGTACCGGCCTTACCAGAAGCGCAGGACGACGGCGAAGGACCGGGCAGAACACGTACGGCAGACCAAGAAACGGAGAGCAGCTCGAAGAGGGAAAAACCTAGAAAGGCATGGAGCAAAGACAGTTACAGAAGCAAAACAACAAATCGAAAAGGAGCTTGAGGAAATACACAACTGGAAAAGATCGATGAAAAAGCGCTTCGAGAAGGGAAAGACGGGCTGGAGCTCACAAAGGCACGCAGGCACGTCACGTTGAGTGGCGCGCGACGGATAAATGTGCACACACATAGCAAGCCGTTCAAAGGCGCGTGAGGATGCGGAAGGGGAATCGGAAAAGTACCAAGCCAAGAGGGGCAGGCGGCAGAAGCACAAACACGATGAAATCAAAGAAGCGAACGACAACCTGGATAGAAAGTCGGCACAATAGGTATGGAGGGGAAATACCTGAGGAACAACCTGGGTACACAAGCGCACCACCCGGATCGCCAAACGCGGCCGACAATAGCGTTCGATAAAGCAGCAAAGAAGGCGATTAGACAGGCTAAACATAGGAATTAAACAAATGTCAGCACAATCGGCCCAGAAGACGAAGCTAAGAACAAAGAAAAAACCTGGATGAACCCGTGAACCGGCGAACAAAGGATCACATCGTAAGAACCGAAGGTAGCATGGCGGTAAAACAGCTAAAGAGAGGAAGGAAGAGCCACGAAAGCAACTGATCGAGGCGAGGATAACTAACAGCAAGGAATGCTCGACGACGAAGGAAATAATTCTGTCATGTTCGCGTAAGAAGGCTTTAATGGAAAGCATGACTCACGGTACGAATTCTGGCGATGCAGCGAGGCTGCACTGGTGTCTACAGGAAGCATTAAATGGTAAGCACGATTCACGGAGAACTATGGCGAGACGGGGGCTGGCTCATTAGCGTAGCTGGTAACAGGATCGATACCGTTGAGTAACCATCGATGAGTTTAGTTCGAATGATTATTTTGTAGATAAATATAGAATCGTTTAGAACAATATAAGAACATAAGAACAGAACAGTAGATTGAACACAGAGATATAGGAGGTTTCTAGCTTCTTTTTATTCCTTTATCAATCGATCAATCGTTTACAGTAAATAACACCTCTTATTTATAGGCTAGAGTCCCTGCTAGGGTTTGGGATAGAGAGCCCATACATGGGCTGGCTTCTGGGCTGAGTCCATAGTTTCTTAATACTCCCTCTTGGGCACACATCCTCACATGTTCATGCCTCGTCAAAACTCCATAAAAATTCAGTGGGAAAAATTTGGAGAAAGAGCACATAATACAAGTTCTGCTGCATTGCTTGAATTGCCTCATTAAAAACCTTAGCCGAGAAACTTCAAGAAAACTCATCAAGAGAAAAAGAGTACAATCCACCCAATTTCATTTAATCTCCAGAATTTACTCTTTGGGTACTCGATCTTCGTGATCAAATTTCAATAATGAGTTCGTGAAGATTCTCCCCTTGAATTCTGCACTTCTCTAAGTTTCGTCATTACAATCCCACATATGCACCTTTCAAAACTAGATGCTAGAAGTAACTTAGTGAATAAATCTGCAAGATTTTCACATGACTTACTATGCAGTATTTTAATTTCGTCCATCTTTTGCAATTCATGAGCATAGAAGAATTTGTGGTTGATATGCTTTGTGAGATGACTCTTCACATAACCCATCTGCACTTGTGCAACACAAGCTGCATTATCTTCATAGATAATAGTGGGGGTTTGCGCGACATTCAATCCACACGACTACTGGATATGGTGAATCATCCGCCGAAGCCAAACACATTCTCGTGAGGCCTCGTACAATGCTATGATTTCCAAGTGGTTCGTCGGAGTCGATACAAGACTCTGCTTAGATGATTTTCATGGAATTGCAGTTTCAGCACATAGGAATACATAGACTGTTTGTGACTTGGTTGTATGCGGGTTCTACAGGTACCCGGCATCTGCATAGCCATTCATATTCAGGTCTTGGTTCTTTCGGTAAAACAGACCAAGTTCTTTGCTTCCTTGGAGGTATCGGAAGATGTCCTTCATTCCCTACCAATGCCTTTGGTAGGTTCTGCACTATACATCGCTAATAGGTTAACGGCAAATGCAATGGACGATCTAGTACAATTTGCTAAATACATAAGTGCTCCTATTGCACTTAAGTTTGGGAATTCCGGTCCCAGGACTTCATCCCCCTCTTCTTTAGGTCTGTACGGGTCTTTGTCTTACTGTAAAGATCTCCCGACCATTGGCAATTTCAAAGGGTATGCCTTTCAAAATCAAACCTTTCTAACACCTTCTGAGTGTAGGTTGACTGATGCATTAAAATCCCTTCAGGGGTATGCTAAAGCTGCAAGCCTAGGCAATATTTGATTTTACCCAATTCTCTCATTTCAAACTCTGACTCTAGGTAAGAGCTTGTTTTCTTAATACCTTACATGGTTCCAATGATATTCAGATCATCTTCATACACTGGGATTATACAAAATCCATCCTGGGATCGTCGTATAAATACACAGGGATTATTCTCATTGTTCGTGTAGCCTTTCTTGCATAGAAAGTCGCTTCAAGCGATTATACCACATCCTACCCGATTGCTTACGTTTGTACAGTGACTTTTTGAGTTTCACACTATACAAATTTTTATTTGCTCTGTCTTGGTTCGGGACAGGGATACATTCAGGTATCTTCATATAAATGTCCGAATCCAATATTTCATAAAGATATACAGTTACCACATCCATCAATTTCACTTTTAACTTCAAGTTTACTGCCATTGAGATTAAATATCTAAAGGGTGGTTCCGCCCATGACCGAGGAATAGGTTTATGTAACGACCCCAACCCTAGGGCACCCGAGAGGTCCTCCAAGAACCCTTGGAAAGTCTGTTAGGACCTCCCAGGAGGTCCAAAAAGGACCTCTCAGATAGTCCTCCAAGACCTCCCAGAGTTCAGCAGGGACCTCCCGAAGTCCGGAGAACATAACCCGAGAGGGTCTTGGAGCCAGGGAGCACCTGAAGATCTACCATGGCTAGGCCAGGGAAAAACGTGGAGGTCTGAGGGCACCCCAAGACCACCCGCGACCCTCCAGAGGAGGTCGTGGAGGTCTGAGACCACTCTAGAGCCTCACGCGTTCATTCCATGGAGTGGACATGGAGGTCTGGGCTTGCTCCAAGGTTCCCTGTGAAACCCGAGCTAGTCCCAAGGATCATGGCTAGCTCTTCACAGCAATAATACAACGGTGGTGACATCCAGAACGCATATTTATTATAGCAAAATATCAACAGAGTTGTTACAAGGTGGCCTTAGGCCAAGCATATCTACAAAAGAGCAAAAGATCAAAAGGTCCATCAGCACACCACAGGCAACTGACTGGAAGGCACAACCTATTCACTTTGGACTTCATCACTGCCAAGGTCCTCTCCTGGCAAAAATCATAATGAGCAAGAGTGAGCACACAACCGTGCTCGCAAGTTACACCCGTGGATTAGCAGGATGACATGCATATCAGGATAGTCAATGGATGGCATAATATGGTTGATTCGCACAAAG
This sequence comes from Phyllostachys edulis, assembly GCA_036346405.1. Taxonomy (NCBI): domain Eukaryota; kingdom Viridiplantae; phylum Streptophyta; class Magnoliopsida; order Poales; family Poaceae; genus Phyllostachys; species Phyllostachys edulis. Next base: position 6,727,572 of record CM070564.1, read on the forward strand.
CCAAGTTTCTTTCAAATACAAATATTAAGTTCCAAAGCATTATACAATAAATAAAATTCATTTAGTAAATCTGTTTTCAGTTGGATAACATTCATCAACAAGTTGGTGAAGGATATCCTCCTGTCACAAGGCTCCCCGCCCAAAACCCATGGGATAAAGATCCCAAAACAGATTTAATAAACATTTCTGGAAACCCAAAACCAACATCTAACTCTGAGTAGCCTTTGCCAGCACGTCCATGACCGCGGACACGGCTATTCGAATAGATTTAACTCTGCAGAGGTTGTGCACTTTACCCACACGACATGAATCCTCTAGTTTGTACGGCATTCGTCAATGCCACCTCTCACTACCAAAGGTAAGAGGTCTAGAGTTCATGACAAGGCCTTTACAATGCATTGCTCCACCACAGCCTTTCCTTGCTAAGGTTTCACTTTCCGTTTGTAACAGCCTCAGCTCTAATATACAGTAATAAAGTATTGTTCATGTCATTAATGTTCATTTAGGCAATTTAGGCAACTTGTTACAAACCTTTTTCCCAAATTTCTTTTTGCAAACTCCAACTTGATCAGAATTTCAAAAGGAAATACCATCTAATGTTGGTATTATGGTAGGATATATTTTAATTGAAAATCGATGAATTATTATGGTCAAAAACAATTTTTATGAAATTTTTAGAAATTATTTTGATTTTCGAGAAAAATACTTGTCTTTAAATAAACCCTAGTTGGTCTAAATAAATTATTTATGTATTTATTAATAAGAAACTGTGATTTTAAAATTTATCCGGGGAATATATCATCCCAAGAGTAATTCTCGCTAAATCTCGTGATTTTTCAAATTTATTTGATATATTTTAGAGCCCGGTCAAACCTTTTAACAATTTAAACCGATCCGTCAAAGGTCTCGGTCTAAACTCGGACCAAACATCATGAGCGACTCGGCCCGTCGAGTCAAGTCCAAACCGGTGCTGGCGCGGTCACGTTACGCAAGCACCTCTATCCTCCAAAGATCTTGTGAGCCGTTGATCTCTTAGCCGGTTGTGATTCGCGACTGTTCGGACCACCTCACACACACACAAATAATTCCACCGTTGGATCTCAATTCGACAAGATCGCATCCTTTCTCTATCTCTGAAACCCTCCTCACTTCCGCCACCGTTGGATCTGCAATGGACCGTCCTGATCCATTGGGCCGTTCGGACCACTACAGTCCCCTATCCAATCTCAACCATCAAATCTAAATCGAGGGCTCCTGTTAGCTGGGCACTTCGGACCACCCGCCAACCCCTTGATCTCGGTAGTAAAGTTAGATCCCGATGCGGGTGGATCACGTGAAAACCCTGGACGTGTACCTTTTCGTGAGCCACCGTTGGATTTGAATCCAACGTCCATCCTTGATTGGGCCGACCGGACCACCATAGGAGCCGTTTCATCTTAACCGTTTCTTTGCGATCGGACGGCTCGCGTGGGTAGGGATGTTCGGATCACCCAGAGCTCCATTCGATCTTAGCCATTCGCTGGAAATCGCACGGTCCTTACATACCGATACCGCTTTGGTGTGTCTTTACATTGAATCACTGACCGCTCAACTTTGAATTGAGCGGTGGGCGTGTGTCGCAATGATTGATTGCGTGCTGCATCTTTGTGGTTATGTAACGACCCAACTCTAGGGCACCGAGAGATCCTCCATGACCTCTGGAAGTCCACAGACCTCCCAGAGGTCCATAAGACCCTCGGCAGTCCACCAAGACCTCCCAGGAGGTCCAACGAGACCTCCTGGAGGTCCAGGAGAACGTGACCCGAGAGTGAGCCTAGGAACCAGGGAGCACCCGAGGGCCTTACCACGGCCAAACAGAGAAGGATGAGGAGGTCTGAGAGCATTCCCAAGACCTCCCACGACCCTCCAGAGGAGGTCGTGGAGATCTGGGACCACCCCAGTACCTCCTGCATTCACTCCACTGTGTGGACATGGAGGTCCAAGCATACTCCAGGGTTCCCTGTGAAACCCGAGCTAGTCCCAAGGATCATGGCTAGCTCTTCACAGCAACAATAGTGGTAACATTTCAACAATACAAGCTTTATTAATATCAACAAAGTTGTTTACAAAAGGGAGGCTTACTAGCCACAAGTTATCACACAGCAGAAGAACATACTAGACCACCCAATATACCACAGCAATACCGAGGGCTTAATCCTAGTCGATCAGACCACTTGGCCCATCGAATGATCACCAGAGAGCTTCCATTTCTGCTAAAGATAACAACAAGCAAGAGTGAGCACAACAACCGTGTTTCGCAAGTTACACCTGCTGGATAACAAAATGACATGCATAATGGATATCACAATGGAAGGCTTAATATGGTTGATTTGCATAAAGCCATGTTTATTTCAAACACATGTATTAAGTTCTAAGGCGATAATACAATAATTAAAATTCATTTTATCAAATCAGTTTTTAGGTTGGATAACATTCATCATAAGATGGTGAAGGATACCCCTCGACATTAGGCTCCGGCCCAAACCCATGGGATAAAATCCTAAAAGCAGATTTGAAAATCATTTTAAATTCTCAAAGTCAACAACTAACTTCAAGTGGCCTTTACCAAGACGCCCATGACCGCGGACACGGCTATTCAATAGATTTAACTCGCAGAGGTTGTGCACTTTACCCACACGACATGAGTACTCTAGTTTGTTTGGCATGCTTGTGAGTGCCACCTCTCACTACCGAAGGTAAGAGGTCTAGAGCTCATGACAAGGCCTTTACAATGTATTGCTCCACCACGACCTTTCCTTGCTAAGGTTTCACCCCGTGGATCGCAATCCGTGGAAGCCCCTCTTGCACCAAGTGGGAACAGAGGGTTATAAAAGACCATTGGCCAAACAAGACCTCCCACACCTCCAATGGAGCAAAGATATGGTAGTGTTTTGCAAATTAATCAGCCAGGTCCCACGCCCCACACTGGAGACATGTGGTTGCACGGTTTTGGCATAGCCCATTATAGGCATGGCATTGGTCGCTCAAAGACCGGTCCTCAAATGACTAGGGCGACTTCCACAAACCCAAGGGCATCGATCTATCATAATGACACGATCCGTGCATAAACTTGCACCAACCAAGCCAACCAATTTCGCCCCAGTCTAAATCCATTTCCTTTTCTTTGCTTCCCCAGCAATACTTTCATACCTCCATGACAACCCAATGTCATGGTTAAAACATTCAAAACAGTTCTTGGTCATGTTGGTAAAGATTTCCCCAAATCAATAATTTTGGTCTAAGCAAGACTAAGCATAGGTTTTTCAAATGATCTTGGCTCACACTACTGCATGTACCAAGTTTGACCTAGAGGTGACAACCTGTTCAGTCCAAAACCAACAGTGGCCATACCAAGGAGATCGGCATAACTATGAATTTAAAACAGGTATTGAAATAACTTGGTAGAAATAGGCATGCAATAGACATTAAAACAGAACATAAATAATTTGAAATACTGGGTGCAATATGATCAAAAGTGTAACTTGCCTCTTGCTTGATAGCTTAAGATTCTAATTTCTCACAGCTCTGGCGCTCAGGAAACGTCAAGATCTACACGGCAAGGGAACATATTCAGACCAAGCTCCAAATAAAGAACCAACAAAGACTCAAGCAAAGAATTATAAGAACTCCAGAGGAACCTCAAAATTCAATTAACAGAGGAGGTCTAAATTTCAGATTAGGGTCTTAGGGAGTAGGTCTAAGCTTACCAGAGGAGGGTGGTCTTTGGCAAAAGACCCTAGAGGAGTGATCACGGCAATGAAACAGAGAGGCCCCGAGGATTAATTTCAAGCAAGGTCCAGAGAGGAGGTCCTCATACGAGGGCCATAGGAATCGAAGGTGTCCACTGTGGAGGTCTGTGAAGGACACGATCACCAAAGGCAGTCTGATGGTGAACACAGAGAGTGGAGCAGACACAAAGGAACTTACCAGGACAAGAGGTAATGGACTAAGGGAAGGTTGTGAGAGCCAAGTCTTCCTGGATGACCACCGGACTAAAGCCGGATGGTGAATGTGAAAAGGGTAAAATGGTAGAGCTCCCTGGACTAATTATAGGCAAAAAGGGGTGAAGAAAACTAGACACATACGTGCCAGGGATAAGTATAAAAATGAGTCAAAAGTGGGTGAATGTCAGGGCAGGTGTCACCACCACCCTGGGTAAAAGGTACGAGGAAGGACAACTTAGGTTGCTATGGGAAGGAACAAAGAAAAATGTCAGAGTACCACTACGTGACCACATTCAAAGTAGACACCACGTATACAATTGCATTTAATGTGACAGACATGCATTAAATGCCCAAAATACTAACGTGGCGGAGGAAATGAGATGACCAAGGCTGGCGAGTGGGGCCACCAACCTAGAAACAATCGGGTCAAAATAGGGGAGGTCTTGCCCTCACAGAGGAGGTCTAAGAAACTAAGAGGTCTTGATATATACAAAGGAGGTCCGAACATGGGGAGGTCCAAATACACATGGAGGAGGTCCACGTGACTGAGGTTCGGACAACCAGGACTTCATCAAAGGAGTCCCGCGACTCAAGGAGGTCTGAAGTTGAGGAGGTCCAGACATGCGGAGGAGGTCTGGACATGGGAGGTCCCGACGGTCGATCAACAAGGAGGTCCCGACGGTGAGGATCAACAACAGGAGGTCCCGACGGTGAGGATCTCTTCAAGAGAGGTCTGGCGAGGAGGTCTGAGCCAAGTTTAAGAGGCCACGGGATGTCTTGGACAGAGGTCCCAAACTTCAAAGAAATCACGTGGTTGAGATTAAAGGCGGGTTGAGGTCCCAAGCGGTTGGATCTCCGAGAGGAGGTCCAATAGCCAAGGTCAACGGAAGGGGAGGTCCCAGAGAGAAATAATGCACGGGGAGGTCTGGGCCTTTGGATTCAAAGTGAGAAGAGGTCCAAACCGTTGGATTCAACCAAAAGGAGAAGGTCCAGACAGTGGGGTTCCAAGAACGAGGGATTCCACGGAGGAGATCCACAAAAGGTGGTCCAACAGGAGTTCATGAGTCAAGGCAACTCAAAGGAGGCTCCAACCTCTAGGGTGAGATCAAAAGCCGTGACAGTTAGAATGAACCCTAAAGAGTTCCTTTCGGCCAAGAAGAAATGCCTAGGGGTTCGAATGAACTCAGGAGGTTTGAAGGCATATAAGAAGTCCACTCGAATACAAGGAGGTTCGAATGAAAAGTGGTCTGGCATAGAAAGGTGCCGGGCAATAAGAAGTTTAGACTTAAGAGAAGTGCGAATGTAAAAGAGGTCGATCCAAAGAGATTCAAACCAACAAAGAGATTCAAAGTAATCAAACTTAAAGGGAAAGGTCTGAACGAATGGGAGAGAGGTCCTAAAGAATGGTATTACCATGAATTGGGGTGGTAATACCGGATTGCACTAGAAGGACCTTTCCAAAGAGAAGGCTACAAGGATCGGGGCAAAAAGGAGTCTAAGTGACCACCAAGAGATTCACAAGAGCATAGAAGGAACTCAAGTGGTTATAAAAGGGAGACCTAGACCCTGAAGAGGTCTAAGTCAAAGAAGGAGATCTGGACCAGGGAAGGTCCAGCACTTAGGAGATCTAGACCTAAAGAGGTCCAGGATCCTGGATGATGATCACGAGAGGTCTGAACAGTTCAGCCTCCACATGGGAGGTCCGACGGCTCAAAGGGAAATCAAGGGGTCCCATTGAGCACAAAGGTGGTTCAATCAATGCAAAGAAGATCCAATTGGCCACCATGTAGGTTCAAGTGAATTAGGGCATTCCAAAGGAGCAAAAGGAGACTCAAGCAAAAGATGTGAGGGGAGGTCTGGCTAGATCAGCAAACAAGGAGGTCTGGGCACAAGAATATGCCCAACCGAAGATTGTGGTCTAGGATCAGAAGAGATCCAGACAACAACAGAGGTCAAACAAGAGGGACGGTCGGACATATAAAATGTCCAAATAGATCAAGGAAAAGAAATCCTATCAAGAAAAGGAAGATAACTCCAGAGAGCTAGAGCTACATCAAAAGAACCAAACTTTGATTTAGTTGAAGTTTAGCTTAGTCATTTTAAACATCCCAAATTCTGAAATTCTCAAGTTAAGCTTGAATTATCATCAAAATCAAATGGTTCTTTTTATTTTGAAAATTTTCAAAAAGGCTCTAAAAATCAGGGTGTTACAGGTTACCCCTGGGACCCGCATGTCAGGGACGGGTTTTGCTCCCATGCGTGCGGTGCACCAGTGCAACAATCCTCGCTGGTGTTGAGGTCGTGAACAGTGTTTAGGAAGATATTTCTTTTGATAGTTATCCGTAAGTGCCACCTCATTAGCTCTAGATGGTTCCCGTGAGCTCTAGTAACTCCACATTATATAAACCCTAGCTTTAGGTCTTCTGCCATTATTGACCAGGAGTAGCTCTCTCACTTTGCCTTCATACCAGTGAAGCTTCTCTTGTTCTATCCTTGTTCAACCTCAAGAAGGTCTGCATCTCATACTAATATGAGTTTTGGACATTTCTTGTAGGGTTGAACAAAAGGTTTTCTTTTCGGTCACTAAAGCCAGTGAGAACCCCACCTTGGTGCAACCACATCCTGGTGAGATGGTTCCTTCTTTTCTTAGCAAGAAAATGACTAATGATCTTTAAAGACTTAGTTCTACCATTCTTGTTTTGGTCAGAATCAAAGAAAGGACTTGGATCTTTTCTATTGACCAGAACTGATCCTTTATCCTCTAACCCTAGCTGGTAAGTATACCTTGGCTTCTGTCACTTTAAGCTTCCTAAGAACCTCAGTAGCTCACAAGAATCACTCATCTATTCATGTGATGCTCCTATCTTGATTTAGCTAAAAACTTGTATTTTAATTTTTCGGTTTTTCATATCGCTTCAAGAACTTTAGATTTCTCATACCAAGATGTTAGTTGTTTAGGTCCTAATAGAAACCCTAGCAAACATCATAACCTTTCTTTAAAGTTTTTAAAGTCCCTAGTTCTTTCATTAATATAAATCTCTTCTCTGTCGATTTTCTTGGCTAAAACCAGACAAATGGTGTAGTTTCCATTTCTTTCTTATACTAGCTTGTTAAGGGTTAGTGATTAGGAGTATGGTATTAAGTACTTCCTAGATAATTGTAACTTCCATTAAAATTTTGTCCGGTGTTGTTCTCCGTACAACCAAAACGGTAGTTAAAGTATTCTTGTTTTGGGTTATTGGTCCAAACCGACAACACCAACTAATTCACCCAACATCTTACATTACTAATGATAGATAATAAATGGGTGTATAGTTCCACGCTGCCCAAAATGGTAAGGTTCCTTACTATTTATTGTTGTCCAAACCGACAACAATTATAGCAAGAAGTCAAATCCTTAAAACCGCTCTTTATAGATATTAAATGCCCAGTTAGATTACAGCACTAAGCTTTATACACTTAACTAACATGCAAGATCTCATTTGTATGAAGTTAAGCTAAATAATTAAATTAATTACGCTTGTCCTGTTCTAGTTCAACAACTCGACATCGTAGCTATAAGCTAAAACTTAAACCTGAATAATAAATGCCAATGGATAGTATGTATGGGTTATTAACTTAATAAATTAGATATAGCTTAAGCATACTATTACTCCTGCATTAAGACCTTGACCATACATTCTTTTATGCATCTTGTTCTCTGTTTTTCCTGTGTTCATTGGAATTCTTTTATTCTCTTTTAGACACTGGTTCTTCTGAGTGTTTTGAACCTTTTGTTGAACCACAAGAACCTGAGCAAGAGGTTATTTACTACTATCAAGGCAAGCTTCCTCTTTGCACCATGTTGAGCCTAATCTTTTGAACTGTAGATTTACAAAATACAGTGACACTGTGCATGCAACTTTCTAAAAAAATTATTTGTGCCCTGTTCCTAGTTAGTTATACCCTGAACTTGTGGCTTATCTTTAATTTAACCATACACTCAACCTAAGGTAGTTTGTGATGTTATTATATTTAATTTTAACTTTTGCTTAGCCATGCAAATCCATAGAGCAGTAGTGTTTGACAAGCTTAACTTGTCAAACCCGGGAACAACAAATAATTTGTATTTATCTTTGATCCTTGTTCGTTTATTTGATTTGGAAATGCTTCTAAATCTGTTATCAATTAATTCAAATCTGGACAAGTGGATGCTAGTGATGGTGCCTTTGTGCACGAGATTTGGGAAATGTGGATGTCTTATGCAGGTTGATTAAGGACCGAGCTCGACAATTTAATTCAAGTCCCAACGCATTTCCACACGCAAAGGTATGGGCGCTGTTTGGTTAAGTAAAGGGTTAGTATTATTGAGTTGATATCGGAGAGTAAGGACATGTGTATTGATTTCATATGGCATAGATGCTTAAGTCTTCGGCCGTGTCGTATGCCATGTGGAACTTATATTGATATCGATGTTCTTAGAAGGGTAAGGGCGTAGATGTGTTACATCGCATGTACGCTCCTTCAGGCCCCGATCATGTGTAATATGTGTGGCTAACACGAGTTTGCATTTAATTGACTGGTCGGCATTCCGGTACAACATGTGAGCCCGGTTGAATATATGCTATCCGTCGTTGTTTAAGCGGATCGATCTCACATGGGTCATCCAACTCAATAGTATTAACTTGTTGAAAAATACCAAATCTTAGTTTACTCGGCCGGCACACCAAAGGCAGTGTGTTATTATTCCGGAGGCCTACGGGCTAACTAAGTCATGTGGGTAAAGATGTACACCCTTGCAAGGTTTAAAACTATTCGAATAGCCGTGTCCACGGTTACGGACAATACTTGAATTGATGTCACCTGTATAGATTTTGCTCTAAGTTTGGTTTTGGGAATTGGTTCGGCATGATGGTTGTCATGCACATTTAATTGTGAGCTGTTATTTACTTTTGTTACTGTTTATGCTTATAATTGCACTCACTCACTGTTTTAGTCCAAATCAATTTATCAAAATTGCTTTATCAAAACATAGCAACTGTAGGTTAAGATGTATCTCTTTATGCAAAATGGAACCATTTAAGCCTTATACATTGTCGACCTTATGCATATACAACTTTCTATTCCTTTGTATAGGTTCTAACAAACACTTTCTTTTATTAGTTTGTGAAGACTTCTTTGAGTACCTTTCGTACTCGTGGTTTTATGACCTCTTGTTGCGGTGAGGATGGATATCTTTATGAAATGCCCGTTAGCGCCGATCTAGGTGACGCTAACGAGTGATGCTAGTTCTAGCCTCCACGCAATAGCCTGCGGGATGATGGGGCCATTGGTGATGTCATCTTTTATATTTTTGTTTCCGCTGTTGCTCTTTTTGTTAATGACCCAAGGTCATTTGTTCTTATATATGTTTGATTCTGTAGCAGACCTGACACTGTAGCAACCGAATTATGATGTAATTACTGATGTATAATATTATGTGAATGTATGACTTGTATGTGATTGATGCAATGTTGATTAAGGATATATGTGCAATAGTCACTAATCACAGGAACTATTGCATGGCATATATCAGGAACCTAAATGTTGGATTGTTACTTATTATGATTATGCTTCTAGTATGATTTTTATTATGACATTACATCTTTGTTCCTTAATTAAGAATTATGCTACCAAGATAATTTATAATTCGCACGGTCCAATATTTGAGGGTCTCACACCTATGGATAGCAATCCGGCGGAAAGCCCCCTCTTGCACCAGTGGGAACAGTAGGTTATAAAAGACCATTGGCCCTAAAAGACCTCCCACACCTCCAATGGAGCAGCTTATGGTAGAACTTTGCAAATTACTCAGCCATGTCCCACGCCCCATTCTGGAGACATGTGGTTGCACGATTGTGGCATAGCCCATTATAGGCATGGCATTGGTCGCTCAAAGACCGGTCCTCAAATGACTAGGGCGACTTTCACAAACCCCTGGATCTCTACCTTACCCAGGATAGAGTCCGTGCACAAACATTGCACCAGCCAAGCAAACCATTTCGCCCCAGTCCAAATCCATTTTCATTTTCTTTGTTTCCCCAGCAATACTTTCATATTCCCATGACAACCCAATGTCATGGTCAAAACATTTTAAACAATAGTTGGTCATATTGGTAAAGATTTCCCCAAATCAATACTTTTGGTCTAAGCATGACTAAGCATATGTTTTTCAAATGGTCTTGGCTCACACTATTGCATGACCCAAGTTTGGTCTAGTGGTGACAACATGCTTAGTCCAAAGTCAACAGTGGCCATACAAAGGAAGTAGGCATAACTATGAATTTAAAACAGGTATTGAAATAACTTGGTAAAACTAGGCATGCAGTATACATTAAAACAGGACATAATTAATTTGAATTATTGGGTGCAATATGATCAAAAGTGTAACTTGCCTTGCTCACTATCCTGAGAATCTTCCTCTTTAGTACACTCAGACTCCTTGGAGTCTTCGTAATCTACACGGGTAAAAGAGCAAGTTCAAATAAAGCTCAAATAAAGAACCAACTGAGATCAACAAGAAAACCAAGCGGACCCCAGAGGGAGTCCAAAACTCAACCAACAGGAGAGGTCTATATTTTAGAATAGGTTCTTATGGAAGAGGTCTAAGCTTACCAGGAGGAGGGTGGTCTTTAGCAAAAGACCCCAAAAGAGTGATTTCAGCAATAGAACAGGGAGGTCCTGAGAAATGGTCCTTGCGCAAAAACCAGGGGAGAGCTCCTCATATAAAGGCCATAGAAATCCAAAAGGAGCCCACAAGGGGAGGTCCTGAGAAGGGCACAACCAGCTCAAAGCAGTGGCAAGAATAAGAGTGGAGCAAATCACCAAGTGACTTACCAGGGACAAGAAGGAACCAACAGATGGAGGGGAGGTCGTGGGCAACAAGGTCTTCCCTGGGAGCCACTGAGCGAGAGCCAAGATGATGAGTGTGGGGAAGTGTGACGTCCCACCCTGTGATATACAGCAAAGGTCCGGGGGGACCATTTTTTTTTGAGCTGTGGTACTACCGCATGGAGGAGCGGTAGTACCGCTCGGCGCTGCCCGAGGGAGGTCTGCCCGGACCTCCCAAGAGGCCCTCAAGACCTCCTGGAGGTCTTGGCCAACAACCCGCCAGGAGCACCTCAGCGTATATCACAGAGAGGTCCGACAGGATCTCCCAGGCCAAGTCCCGTAGGACCTCCTGGAGGTCCTGCCTCTGCGCACCGAGCTAGTCCCAGGAACAAATTGGCTAGCTCGTGCAGAACAAACACAAGTGTAAGCAAATCCATACAACAAGCTTAAAGAGAAGACAAACCAAAATAACACATATATTAACAAGTGGCCTTATGGCCAAGGTTTGTACAGGGGTACCACTAAAGGCTAAAAGCAAAAAGGGAGACAACTACACAGCGGAGGCAAAAACATAAACACTAGGTCCATTCGGCCAGCCCACAGGCTACCAAGTGGAGGACGTCACCTACTGCGCAAGGTCTTCAAGGGTGCTCCCCTCCTGAGGGCACTGGACCACCTGGAACTCCAACCTCTGCTGATCAAAACAGCAGGGCACAAGCCAATGAGTACTTTGAATGTACTCAGCAAGCCATGGGTAAGGTATGCAAGTAATAATCATGCATGGCTTGACAAAGTGAGCTGTATGGTTAGTTTGCGTAAAGCCAAAGTGACAGTAAATAACATAATAGATTGCAAAGCTCAAGTTTAGAAAACATAATACATAAGTAAATTTGATTTTTAAAAGGGGACAGTGAGCACCCACTCACACCCAAGGCACCAACCCAAACCTCTCTGGAGCACCCACTCCAGAGCACCAGAAGACCAGCCCCTGAACCACTTTGTGAGCCAGCCATGACCCCTCTAAAGCCGGCCAAGGTCTCTTCGAGGCACAAGCCATGACCTCTCACCAAAGTGCCCAGGAGGAACACAATTTCACAAAAAGAAATCTACCCCTCATTCGAAATCTCCGGGCATGTCCATAACCGAGGACGCGGCTATTCGAACAGATTTACACTATGCAGAGGTGCACAACTTTACCCACAAGAGGTAGTCGCTTGATATTTCACACGTTACCTTAGACATGCGAATCAAGTGGAGACTACCACCGGGCTTTTACAAGGTCCTGCTCTGACTCACTCACCAACATTAAGGTTTCGCCATCACGGTGTGCGTATAGCACCCGGTGGCCCCCTCTTAAGCCGTGGTGCTCCATCAACACCTCCTCTACCTTGGAACCGAATCAGAACAAGACCAGTTATTACTCCCGGTCCACCCCATAATGGACATGTGGTTGCACGGTTTGGCCCAGATCAATGGCTCCCAAGGTTCAGTCCTTAAATGACTCGCTTTCAAAGAGGCATTCCACAACCCAAATGTGACCCCAGCAACAACTTGGGGCACCCAGGTGACTCCATGGCTACAACCCTTGGAGCACCCACTACTCACCTCTGGCCAACTCGCCCGAGCAAAACAGCTTTTAGGTTCAACCTGGCCAAAGACCACCCAGTCCTGGCGCAACATAAAATTAAAGTGGTCTTGCACCACAAACAACACAACTATGGCTTCAACCCTAGTTGCATATCAGTGGCACCAACCAAAGTTCCATAATTCATTAGTCAAGATTAAGCCATAATGATGATTCATGAGGAGACCAACGTCTACTAGAGCAAGGCTAAGCAAGAACGATACCCATGTTGGCAATAGCAATACAAGACCAACTAACAGTACCATCCTAAGGCTGTCAAAGGTAACATGTCAACATGTGGACTACCAAATAGTCAAGGAGGCATAAAACCAGTAGGTATTTAACTAGAGCCCAAACCATTTTATACAAATAGCAATGCAAGTTTAACAAATCAAAATACTTTTGCAAATGGGATCAAGATGGTCAAGGGTCCCATGTCTTGCCTTCAATGGCGTGTCATTGAGCTTCAACTGTGGTCGCTGGATCTTCACGCTCCTTAGCACCCACGGAATCTACGATGCAAAGAAAACAACTAAATAAAGCGACTTAAAAAGGAAACCGAAAAGAACTAGCAAGAACAGAAAGAAAAGATCCTCAAAAGGGAGGTCCAACAAGGAGGAAGGAGGAGGTCCGAGAGGGTGGAAATCACGGGAGGGAGGTCCAAGAAGTGAAGGGCTCGGATTCAAGGAGGTCCGAACGGAGGAGCTTGGAGAGCTCCTCGAACCGAGAGAAAAGAGGAAGGGAAGAAATGACTAACAGGAGCAAATGGAGGCCCCTAGTGCCCTATTTAAAGAGAAAGGAGAATAGGAGCACCCTCAAAAGGGCGTCGATTCAAGGCATCGATACAAAGGCACCTTTGCCACAAGGTGCGAAAAAGGATAAAGAAAGCTAGTGATGTGACAAAAAGTAGAAAAGAGTAGAAAGGTAGTGTATGACAGCATTTAATGTGACTCAACCCACATCAAATGCACTTAAGACTGCCAAAGGGCGATCAAAGGTCTTGAGACAGATCAAAGGACATGGTCCACGGTCCAAGGAGGAGGTCCAAGGAGGAGGTCCTACGAGGAGGTCCTAGGACAAACAGGGAGGTCTAGACCTCAAAGGTCTAAACACAAAAGGGGAAGTCTGAACCCAAAGTAGGTCCAAACACAACAGGGAGGTCTGAACCTAATGAGGTCCAAACACAACAGGGAGGTCTGAACCTAAGGAGGTCCAAACACAACAGGGAGGTCTGAACCTAAGGAGGTCCAAACACAACAGGGAGGTCTAGACCACAAAGGTCTAAACACAAAAGAGGAGGTCCTGTGGACAGAAGGTCCAACAGACACGCACGAGGAGGAGGTCTTGACGGTTAGATCTCCAAAAGGGAGGTCTAACGGTCAAGATCTCAAAGAGGAGGACCTTCACGGTCAAGATCAAAAGGCAACGGGAGGTCCTGACGCTCAGGATCTAAAAGGAGAACCTGAACGGCCAAGATCTCAAAGGGAGGACACAGGACGGTCAAGATTTCCAAAAGGGAGGTCCAACGGCGAGATCTCAACAAGGGGAGGTCTGGCAGCTAAGATCTCAGAGAGGAGGTCCTAACGGCGAGATCTCAACAAAGGGGAGGTCTGAGCGGCTAAGATCTCCAGAGAGGAGGTCCTAACGGCGAGATCTCAACAAGGGGAGGTATGATGGCTAAGATCTCTAGAGAGGAGGTCCTAACGGCGAGATCTCAACAAGGGGAGGTATGAGCGGCTAAGATCTCTAGAGAGGAGGTCCTAACGGCGAGATCTCAACAAAGGGGAGGTCTGAGCGGCTAAGATCTCCAGAGAGGAGGTCCTAACGGCGAGATCTCAACAAGGGGAGGTATGAGCGGCTAAGATCTCAGAGAGGAGGTCCTAACGGCGAGATCTCAACAAAGGGGAGGTCCGAGCGGCTAAGATCTCCAGAGAGTAGGTCCTAACGGCGAGATCTCAACAAGGGGAGGTATGAGCGGCTAAGATCTCGAGAGGAGGTCCAAGCGGCAGATCTCAACAAAGGGGAGGTCTGAGCGGCTAAGATCTCAGAGAGGAGGTCCTAACGGCGAGATCTCAACAAGGGGAGATATGAGCGGCTAAGATCTCGAGAGGAGGTCCTAACGGCGAGATCTCAATAAGGGGAGGTATGAGCGGCTAAGATCTCAGAGAGGAGGTACTAACGGCGGATCTCGGCAGGGGGAGGTCTGAGCGGCTAAGATCTCAGAGAGGAGGTCCTAATGGTCGAGATCTCAACAAGGGGAGGTCTGAGCGGCTAAGATCTCAGAGAGGAGGTCGGACTACTGAGGATAGGCACAAGGAAAAGGTCCAAAGATGAGAGGGTTTGAAACACAAACTGAATGGGTCTAAACCCAAAGGAGGCTGGGCCGACAAGGAGAGAAAGAAAGAGAAGGGCACCCTGGACACAAAAGAGGTCTAGGAAGGAGAAGCCAAACCCAAAGGCACACAAAGCACAAGAGGGAGGAAAGGAACACACCAACAAACTCCCAAAGGAAATCGAACAGATTTAGTTCAAGTTTAGATTAGTCAATTAAAGCTTCTTTTTGAAAACTCAGGTTAAGATTTAAACTCTCACCAAAACCAAATGGTTATTTTTAAAACTCCGAAAAAACAGGACGTTACAGGAAGGTAATGTGGTAGAGTTCCCTAGACTAATTATAGCCAAAGTGGGTGAAGAAAACTAGGAGCTTACGTATTAGAGATAAGTATAGAAATGGGTCAAAGATAGGTGAGTATCAGGGCAGGTGTCACTACCACCCTAGGTAAAAGGTACGAGGAAGGACAACGTATGTTGCTATGGGAAGGAACAAAGAAGGATGTCAGAGTACAGCTAGGTGACCCAATTCAGAGTAAACGCCACATATATGGATGCATTTAATGTGACAAGACATGCATTAAATGCCCAAGATATTAATGTGGCGGAGGAAATGAGAATGACCAAGTCCGGCAAGTGGGGCCAGTCAATTTTAGAAATAGTCGGGTCAAAAGGGAGGTCTTGCCCCACAGGGGAAGTCTTTGAGGAGGTCCGAGAGGCTTAGGAGGTGCTAGGATCTAGGGAGGTCTGGAGCGGTAGGATCAAATCCAGACGGGAGGTCTGAACGGTCAGGATTTCCAAGGGGGGGTCCTAACGATCGGACCTGCCCAAGAAGGGAGGTCTGAACGGTTAAGATCTCCAAGGGGAGGTCTGAACGGTCCAGATTTACTAAGAGGAGGTCTGGAGGCTAAGAGGTCCTGATATACACAAAGGAGGTCCGAACATGGGGAGGTCCAAATACACATGGAGGAGGTCCACGTGACCGAGAGGTTCGACCACGGGACCTCATCAAGGGAGGTCTAGCGAGAAGGTCGAGTCATGTTTAAAAGGACACAGAGAGACCTTGGACAGAGGTCTAGAGGACTACCAAGAGGTCCGTGGTTGGGATCAAGAGCGAGTTGAGGTCCAGGCGGTTCGATCTTCGAGAGGAGGTCCAACGGCCAAGATCAAGCGTGAAGGTGAGGTCCCTAGAGAAATATTGCACGGGGAGGTCTGGACCTTTAGATTCGAAGTGAGGGGAGGTCCGAACCGTTAGATCCAAACAAAGGAAAGGTCCAAAGGCGGTGGGGTTCCAAGAAAGAGGATCCCACGAAGGAGATCCACTGGAATACAAGGAGGTCTAGACTTAAAAAGGAGTCTGGATAGTAAGAAGGTCTGAACCAAAGAGATTCAAACCAACAAAGAGATCCAAAGTGATCAAACTCAAAGAGAAAGGCCTGGACATGATGATGTGTCCATGTAAGAAAAGATCTGAGCCCCAAGGGAGGTCTAACCTCAAGAACCCATGGGGAGGTCTAGGCCACATAGAAGGTCTAAACCTTACATAACCCAAAAGAGTTAGGCTAAAGGAGGACCTGCCGGGCATACCAGAAAGGAGGTATCAACAACTAAACCTCTCCAACCGAACCAAACTTTGAATTCTCATCAAAACAAAATAGTTTTAATTTGTTTTACACATTTAAAAGGATTTAGAAAATCAGGGTGTTACAGTTTCTTCATAAACAACTCCTGAATGTTGAGTGAAACCTTATACAATAAGCCTTATTTTACTTCATTATTTTCATTTCTCTTTCGAACAAATACCCACTTATGCTCTACATGATGCACATAGGGAGGCGTGTGGCTTACAGGCCCCAACACCTTTCTTTTTATTCAGAGATAATAATTCTGCTTCTATTGCCTTCTTCCAATCTTCCTAATCTGATCTTTTCTTTCAACGAGCGATACAAGCTCTGGATCAAGATCGATGATTGTGGCAATTTTCTTTGCAGAATCAATGTCGACATTGGCTGTTGTCTTATTAATAGATTCTCCCGAGGTCACAAAGTTTTGTAGCTATTTCTTCAAGGGGCGATTCTTCTAATGCTTCTACTTGCTCACTGCTGCTTTCATTTACGGGGGCAAGTCCATTTAGTTTTTCAGCTCTGATGTGTGCGCACACATCCATGCTGATGTCTCCCTTCATGGAGATGTTCAATTCTAGTATGCCTTTTCTGAAGGTTTCATACTGGTGCCAAGTCTCAACTGCCTCCCCTTCTGGTTCTGGGGAACTTCGGTGATCGGCTGTGTCAAGTCGTTCTTATCCTTTTTCACCAGGCGTCCCCGGTTATTTCGCATTCAAGGGGCCGGAGTTCTCATCCTTTCAGAGGCCTTAAGACGGGATTAGGGATACCTTCATCGGTATTTCAACCCTCTCCGGTGCATTGCGTACAAGCATATACGACTTGGTCACGCTCTTCAAATCACTAAAGTGGTTAGGCAGTTGATTCGCTAATGCTTGCAAATCAATTATCTTCTAGACTTCAATATTTGCTTCACTAGTGCGCGGGTCATGTGCATGAATTCAATTATCTTCTGGACTTCTCTATTTCCCGACATTTTCAACAAGGGGTTGATTTCCCCCCCCCTTATGATGGGAAACTAATCTCATCTAATATACTATCAGTGAATCAGGCAGTATGCAAATCTCTCATCATAGGTTCAAAATACCTGATTATGGATGCTGTCACATAACCAGTGTATATCCCAGACTTTCGGAGAAGGCCCATTGCAATTCGCTATGGTGGTATAGGTATAGAAACCTTGCAACCAAACCTTCAAAGATGAGAAATTTTCTATGCTGACCCTTGCACTAGTTGCATAGGTGAACGGATGTTATATGCCGGTGGTCTAAAATTGATGAGAGTTGCTATGAGCAGGACTGCATGTCCCCAAGATGCAGTTGGTAAATTACAATTCTTCAAAGGTGGTCGGGTAATAAATTTAATCCTTGTAATTAATGCCGGTGTTAGTCCATTCTGGGTGTGGACATGCGGTACGGAATGCTCAACTTTAATTCCCATTGCCATACAATAATCATCAAATGCCTTTGAAGTAAATTCTCCGGCGTTGTCCATTCTGGTGGACTTCACATGATAATCAGGGAAATTATTTCTAATTTCAATTATCTGCGAGATTTAGCCTTACAAAAGCGTAGTTTCTCGTAGACAATAAACATACATGCGACCATTTCGAGGAAGCATCGATGAGCACCATAAAATACATAAATGGCCCTTACAGGGGCTGTATAGGACTGTAAAAAGGTCTCCCTGGATACGGTCCAGGAATATAGGGACTTCATCCTTCGCTTTCAGAGCAGAAGGTTTAGTAATTAAATTCCCGGTGGCACATGCGGGGCACACAAAATCTTCCTAATTCGGGAAATTCTTTACATTGACATTATGTCCCTGTGAATTGTTAATTATATTTTTCATCATTCTAAGACCTAGGTGGCATTCTGTATCGTGTCAGAGATAGAAAAGGTTCAGAGCTTCTAAATACGGTTTTCAGGGTAGTATAGGCTGCAGATGCCTTAATATTAGTGTAGTATAGCCCAGTTTTAAATGAAGGAAGTCGTTCTGATACCATTTTTCTACTTTCTTCACGCTTTATAATGAGCAGGTATTTCTTATCATACTCTTCTTCAGTCTCTACGTGGAAACTGTTTGCGCGAATATTCTTGAGAGTTCTAGTCGATTCTGGATACAACAAGACTTCTTCAATAACCAAAGTTGTGCCCATTAGAGGTATAATTGAGGCCCTTCCTGAGCCTATTATACAAGTATTGCTGCCTGCGATTGTCGTAAGACTACCAGTATTCTTGCTGATCGACTGAAAGATTTTTGTCTCTCTCAAGATGGTATTTGTTGTGCTGCTACCGGCTAAGCACACTTCCTCCAATAGGGCGCCACAGCGTTATAATATAATGTACTTTATTAATATGTAGCAGAAAGCAAGCAACACATAAATAAAATACTTCAGATATCAGAACATAACTTGTTATTATAAATACGGGAAGAAGTCTTGCAGGACTCGTCATAAGAATTTAATGCTTTGCTCTCCTAGAGCTTACAACCATTATTCAAAAATAATTCAATGTTCTGCTTCAATTACAAACTGCACGTTGCTATAAAAGATCCAAGTGCAATGCGTGCACTAGATCTAATCAGCGAAGTATTCAGAAACTTCTGCCTCAATCTGCTCCATGGAGATGTTCTCCTTTTGGGCAACTACGGCTGCGGCCACTGCAATGTCTAGAGGAGAGATAATGGGGCTGCTGCTAGGCTATCCACATCCATGAGTGCAACTAATGAGTGTGGATCTTCCGTGCCTACAATGGCGAGGTGTGCCTCATGTTGTCCTATGCCCTTCTTCTTAGACTGGAAAGCATCAATAACGTGCGACTCACGACCTTACCCTTCTTACTCCTCTCCTTCATGAGAGGCTTTATCACCTTGTAGCTGTTAGCATTGGCTTCACGGCCAACATTGCTACTAGGTGGCTATGTGATGTAGTTCTTCCTTAGAACATTATCTTAAACTTCTACAACTTGCATAGTGTCAATTAATGCGGCATACTCTGTGTAGCTGTCTTGACGATGTCGCGTGCGGATTGCACCATATTTGGGTGAAAGATAGAGGAGTCTTCTCAATCTTCTGCTTATCCGTGATTACATTATCACAGAGTTGAAGACTTGTACAAATTATGTACAAATTCTGGCCATGCTGGGTCAGTTCTTCGAACTCCTGGTTCGTGATGCCAGTCATATTTATATTCATGCAAATAGTTCATAAGATTACTGCTAGTAATTTATATAAAATGGTTGCAAAATTCTTATAATGCTCTTCGAACTCCCGGTTCGTAATCCCGTAGTTTTCTATGCATTTTCATGATTCACTGCTATTTTCAGTGATTAAAAGCAATATAAACAATCACAGATAATTAAAACAGTAAATACAATAAATAAATTGCATAGAAATAATAATAACAAAGTTAAACATGCTTCAAATGCAAAAATTGATTCGAAAATTGAATTCCCGAGACCCTTTTCTGCTGGAAAAATGATTTTCGGCGAAATATGCATTTTCCAGGGGTTAAAACGTGAAATTTCAATTCAGAGAAAATTTTCGCGTAATTTCCGAAATTCGGGGCTTTTGCAAATCTCGGGATTTCCTTTCCTTTCCCGATTTTTTTTCTCTCACCGGCCGGGCCCCCTATTTTCTTTTCCGGCCTGATTGTGAGTGGGCCGGCCCGGCCTAATCCTTCAGCCGGCCTGGTTCCAAAAGGGGAGCTAGGTAAACCTAGCTCCTTTCTCTAAGCGGCGGCGGCAAGACAAGAAGCCTTGAGGCGGCCGGCGTTCAGGCGGTGGGCGCGCAAGGCGGAGTATGGCGGCGGCGATCGCGGGCGGCGACCGGCGGCCGGAGGCGATCGCTAGGCGGCGGGCCGGCGAGTGGGGCGGCAGCAGCACGTCTTTGCGTGGCGGCGGCGCAGCTGCGTCTTGCAGCAGGGTGGCGTCGCGGCCCGCTCCGCAGCGCGCGGCGACCGTCTCCGGTGGCGGCGGGCTACGCGGATGCGGCTTGGCGGGTCAGTAGTTACGGCGGCGGCGGCGCCCCACGCGCGAAGTTCCATGCGTGGTGGCGGTAGCCACGGTGGCGGAGGCGGCGGCCCCATGGGCGTCGCGAGCAAAAGCTTCAGCGCGCAGCGCTCCATCGCGCCGCCATGGCGGCGCTTCAGGCCGCCGCTTCCCTCCCCTGCGTTTTTTCTTTTAAATCGGCGCCATGCGGCGGCGGCGTGCACGAGGAGGACGCGCCATCCGGCGGCGATCGCGTGCGTTCGGCGGAGGCGGCGCATGGCCGGGCGGTGCGGTGAGGGGAAGCCAGCGGCTCTCGAGCCGTCGGCCAATTTTTTGTTTCTTGAGATCGGTTCGTGATCGATTCTTGGCGCGGCGCGTTCTGGCACACATACCAAGAACGACGACGTACAGCGTCAACCTAGCTTAGTAGTGCTAGCATACAAGTAGCACAGATTGGTGATGCGCGCGGCGCTTCTTGGCCGGTTCACCTTTTTATTTCTTTTCTTGTTCATACAATGCAATTATCGTTCATGCAATTACCGATCGGCATGGCTGGCGACTTCAAGTCGGCTCACGGTAGATTAGAACGAATTTGCAACTTCCAATCTATGGTACAATCGACATCCGATTTTTCGTGCAATCTACCCATCAACATTGTGTCGGCGACTTCAAGTCGGCTTACGGTATATTAGAACGGATTTGCACCATAGAAAGTCAATATAGAAAGCGAATTTGCAGAATTGAAAGCGATCTAGAAAGAAAACGATTCAATCTACGAGTGTCGTTCATTGACGGTTACCTTTCGATCCAAGTAAAGTAGGCTTAGAAGTAGGCTGGAGTCGATCGTGCTGATAACGTGTTGAGTAACCATCGTTGGCGAGTCCAGTCCGAACGATTACCTCGTAGACAAGCGTAGAATCGCTTAGAACAATACAAGAACATAAGAACAGAATAGTAGATTGAACACAGAGATATAGGGTTTTTTTTGCTTCTCTTTATTTCTTCATCAATCGATCAATCGTTTACAGTGAATAGCACCCCTATTTATAGGCTAGAGTCCCTGGTAGGGTTTGGGATGGGGAGCACATACATGGGCCGGCTTCTGGGCCGAGCCCATAGTTTCTTAACAGATACACCCAAAAGGCCGATGGACCAGGTACGGCACGGATCCGTGTCGGTATAGCCCACTTAGGTTCGATCTATTCTGAAGCGATTACTATTTGTGCCGTGTTATGTTGGGCTAGACCACGTGTTAGGGTGATGGCCTAGGCATGACCCATCAGTCATTCGTACCGTGTCGGACCGGCATGAACCCATTTAGCCCATCGGGTCAAGTGTGGTCTGTTTAGCTTGTTTGACCCGATAGAATGAAAAAATTCCAAAAGAATCCAAAACAATTTCAGAAAAATTAGAAAAATGTGTAGAATTCAAAGTAAACATGAAAATTGAAAAAACAAAATGAGACAATCATATTGAAAATTTAATAAAGAGCATTATTAATGTTCAACATACTATCTCGTTAAAACCTTTGCCAAATAAAACTTAAAATGTGAAAACAATGGCAAAGGAAAAAGAGATAGAATGAAAAAATTCCAAAAAAATTCCAGAAAAAATTAGAAAAATGTGTAGAATTCAAAGTAAACATGAAAATTGGAAAAAAAGACAATCATATTGAAAATTTAATAAAGAGCATTATTGATGTTCAACAGACTATCTCGTTAAAACCTTTGCCAAATAAAACTCAAAATGAGAAAACAATGGCAAAGAAAAAAGAGTACAACTTATAGCTTTACATACATAATACATCATTATTCTACGTGTCGGTACTATTGTCATTGTCTAAGTACAGATTTTCGAACACCTTCGACAACTCTGGATTTTTCACATAGTGTTGTGTTCGTGAATCACCTTATTCTCAATCCTTCACAGTTAGAAAGATATTGTAACACCCTGGTTTTCGAAGTCTTTTTGAATTTTCAAAATAAAAAGAATCATTTGGTTTTGATGAGAATTCAAAGCTTAACTTGAGATTTTAAAAAGAGCTTTAACGGGACTAAATCAAACTTTAATTAAGTCAGTTCGGCTTCTGTTCGAGTTTGTTGGAGTTCTTCCTTTTCTTTGTTAGCTCCGTGCTCTCCTTCGGCCCCGTTCTCTCTTCCCTATTTGGACCACCTCCCTTCATCTGGATCTGAGGGTCCAGACCTCTCTTGTGGTTCAGACCTCCTCTTTGTTGGTTCGAATCTCTTTGTGGTTTCGATCTCTTTTTGGTCGAAACCTCCCTTTTCTGTTTAGACTTCCTTTCCTGTTCTGAACCTTCCTCCGGTTTTGACCTCCTCCCTTTGGGTCACGACCACCCCCGAGACGTTCTAACTCGGGTGTGTGTTTCAAATATTCTTGATTTTGAAATTCTAATTTCGGGTTGAATTCCCCCTTCGTTTGGACATCTTGACCGTTGAGACCTCCCCTGTGTTGGTCTTGACCGTCGAGATCTCCCTTTGCTTTCATCTTGACCGTTGAGACCTCTCCTGTGTTGGTCTTGACCGTCGAGATCTCCCTTTGCTTTCATCTTGACTGTTGAGACCTCCCCTGTGCTGGTCTTGACCGTCTCATCTCGACCGTTGAGACCTCCCCTATGTTGGTCTTGACCGTCGAGATCTCCCTTCGGTTTCATTTTGACCGTCAGGACCACCCTTGGGTTCATCCTGACCGTCAATATCTCCCTTTGATTCATTTGAACCATTCAGGACTTCCTTGGAGTTCATCTTGATCGTTGAGACCTTCTTTGATCTCATCTTCCCCGGAGGGCTACTCGTCGTCCTCCTGTTGAGCACTCCGACAGTGACGAAGCGGCATCCTCGCCGTCTTTGTCCTCTGTACCAAGCGCCAGTGAGCATATGGATGAAGAGGATGATGCTGAGCAAGAATTTCCACCTGAACCTCGTGTGGACCTTCGGTCTATCCGAAATGATGATTTCAAGCAACTCAGGAAGCAATCTCCATATGAGTAGCCGAGGACAGCCACAGATGAGCGATTTCACTCAATATTTCAGGAAGGTTGCTATAATCATGTGGTGCTTCACAAGCAGTTTGCTATTCAGAAATACATTGATTGGTCTTATCTCAATGAGCAAACTCGGTATGCAAGTTTGTATTCTCGTTTTCACAATGCTAGCTTGGATGGAATTGTTAGCATCAAGTGTAATTTCAATGAGGAGGTAATCCGTCAGTTTTATGCTACAGTTCACATTCCATCTAATTTGGCCACTGTGACATGGATGATAGGCTCGGTGCGCTACACGGCCACCAAGCGTCATTTTGAGGAGGCCCTCAATCTTCCAGCACGTGATTATGTCAAGATTCATCTTGAGCCTGCGCTGCAGACTCCAAAACAGACTCAGTTCTATGAACCTACCTATGCTGGAGCTGTCCCTGGTAAGGTTGCCGGTTTGAGACCTCTTCCTAGTGTCCTTAACAGGATTATCAGGGCCACCATCTTGCCCAGGAGCGGCAACAATGACGCTATTCGAGGTCATGCCTGAAATGTCATAGATTATGTGATGCAAGGAAAGAAGTTTGATATTATGCATCTAATCTTGACTGAGCTGCAATCTTGCCAAGGTGATTTGGGAAAGAGAATGTATTATGCACCTTACATCATGAAGCTCATATTGAGAACAACTGACTTTGATGGTGCCACTCCTTTTCCTCACAAGCAATACAAGCCAGAAGGCGACCACCAAAGAGACTTGAGGAACAGGCCTCTTCACCCCCGTTGTTGATGCTCCCGCTTCTCCTCAGCCCGCCCCTCAGCAGCAGGGTGGACTTGATCCTCTGTTGTTGGAGGTTCTGCATACTGGCATCAACACGATAGTGTCTCGCTTCGATGCAGTGGATCATCGCTTAGAGGTTCTGGATCATCGCATGGATGCCTTAGAGAGTACCACTCAGTCTTTGGACTGTCGCCAGGCTGCCGTAGAGTAGTCCAACTCTGTTGTGCTTCAGCACTTGGATCAGATGACTGGTTGGGTTTCTAAGATTCAGACCAACATTGCTGAGATGACCACTCGCGTCTCGTCAATCGAGCAGACTGTCACTTATTCTCGGCGTCGGCGCATTGATTCTCCTCCTGCAGCCCTTTCCACGTCGACTGCCGCTCCTCCTCCTCCCCCTACTTCGTAGCTTTTGGTATTTGATGCCAAAGGGGGAGAAGTCCTATATACTCTATATTAGATATCTATTATGGTTGTTGAATGCTTGTTGGACTTTTGTGTGTAATAGTTAGAGGATAAGCTTATTGCTCTCTTTTGTTATTTATGTAAGCTTATTGAACCTCTCCTATGTACTCTTAATGTTCTACCGTTTATGAGCATGGTTGAATGATTATGTACTTATGTGCTTGTAATCGGTTTAAAACATTGTTATGGTTTTTATCTTGGTGAACTTGTTGGATATCCTTAAGCTTATGTTACTCTCTTGAAATGCTATGTTTATAATGTTCATATATTGTTGCATTTCCTCAAGTTCCATTATGTAAAAGAAACTCCGCCAAAATTCTCTAAAAATCTCTACATGTGCTTGCAAAAATTCTCTACCATTTATATGCAGATATTTAGGGGGTTTAGGGGGAGCTTTCTTTAATCAGGATTTAACAAGGAAATAATTCTCAAAACTCATTTAAGCTTATTGCAAGAATTATTTTGTTGTTAAGTCATCAAAAGGAATATACACTCATAGTATATTCAAAACAATCATTCTCTCACATATTAGATGTATTGTCATCAATTACCAAAAAAGGGAAGATTGAAAGCATCTAGGCCCCTAAAAATTGTTTTGGTAATTAATGATAATATGTGAATATGAGATTAACGTGTTTATTGAGTATTTACAAAGTTAAGTCCCATTGGTGCTTTTGATGACCTGGAATTGCACGTGAAAGGATTACATGAAGATCATTTGGCTTAAAGACAATGTACAATAGTCTAGGATCTTTTTATTTTGCCGGTCTTAGGTGAATTGGTTGGAAGACCGGGTTATAGGCTAGACAGCCGTACTATAAAGAGTGTTCAAGAATTGAGTACCTTGAAAGTGATTGATGCCACAATTGCTCAAATCATATTTGGATTAATCTTGGATTTGTTTTTGCTTTGGCCTCGATTTAAATTTGCTGAAATCCTTTGGAGGCCGGACTGACCGACGGTACATGTCCGGACTGACCGGGGTCCCGGACCAAAAGGGACGGTCAACTTTTTCCAGAAGGTGGTTTTCCTGTTTTTGCTGAAAAACTTCTGGGCCGGACTAATCGACGGCTAAGTGTCGGACTGACCGGGGTCCCGGGTCTTGGACGCGGTCAACATTTTCCAGAGAAGAGAATTTTCGTTTTTCAATTGAAATCTTGAGGCCGGACTAACCGCCAGCATACTCGCGGACTAACCGCGAGTTTGCCTACGGTCTGACCGGGGTCACCGTAACAGCTATTTTTCTAGTGCATTTAATGCGTTTCAGAGGAGGAAAAAAACATTACGGCAAGGGCCTGACCGATCAAGACTATTGCTGTGATCCGACCGCGCTTCTCGAAAATTTGGGGATTTCGTGCCCCAACGGCTAGTGCAGTGGGTGGAGGCTATAAATACCTCACCCACTGCAACTAGAAGTGTTGTTGAGCCTCATAAAACCCCTTGAGCCCTTTGCATTGTTTCCAACTCATTTGAGAGCATTCAATTCCTCTTGCAAAGGTAGTTGAGGTTTTTCCAAGAGCATTTAGTTGAGTTTGATCATTGTGGCATTAGAGCACTTTCAAGTGAAGATCTCTTGCTCTATTACTCTTGGAGATTGCCGTCTCCTAGACGGCTTGAAGTTTGGTTTGGTGATCTTCACGAAGGAGATTGTGAAAAGACCCGGGCAAATTGTGAAGGTTGGAGCTCGCCTATCCGGAGAGGAGAAGAGCTAGCATTAGTGATCGAGGGAAGGCTTAATTCGTGGGGCCGGTTTGAGTTGATCAAGCTTCCTCAACGTGGACTAGTGAAGACCGGCAAGTCTTCGATACCACGGGAAAAACATCGTTGTGTCTTTGTGGTTATTTCTAGTCTTTACATTTTCACATTTATATTTCTAGATTATTTCTTGTGTTAAATTGCTTAGCTAGAATTATATCTTGCTTAGACTAAGTAGTTAATTGGCTAAATTTGTTAAATTGTTAAAAAGTTTAAAAACCTCGTATTCACCGCCTCTAGTCGGTTATCCTTGATCCTACAAGTGGTATCAGAGCTTGGTCTCTCATTGATTTAGACTTAACTGTCTAAGAGAGAAAAGGATGGCTAGTGAGGGAATTGCTATAGGAAAGGCTCCTCTCTTTGATGGCTCTAATTATGCTTATTAGAAAATTAAAATGTCAATTTATTTAAAGGCTATGAGTCCAAGAATTTGGAAAATCGTAAATGAGGGTTACGTCATGCCTCTTAATCCACTACTTCCCGCGGAGCAAGAGGAGCGTAATGCTCATTTAGATGTCCTAGCTATGAACTCTCTCTTTGGCGCTTTGAACGCGGATGAGTTCAATAGAGTGAGCAACTTAGAAACCGCTCATGATATTTGGACCACCCTCTCGGAAATCCATAAGGGAACATCCATGGTCAAAGAAGCCAAATTGCATAGGCTTCGGATTAAATATGAGACATTCATTATGTTGCCTCATGAAAATATCAATGAGATGTATTGAAGACTCAACAACATTGTGAATGAGCTCAAAGGCCTTGAGACTAACCTTCTTGATGTTGATATTGTTCGCAAGATGCTTATGGCTCTTCTGGATAAATATGAGACGTTGGTGACGCTATTTCTCAACTCACCCGAGTTGCCAAGAATGACACCAACGGGGCTCTTGGGCAATCTCATCACAAATGAGTTATTCAAGAAGGACAAAGAATAGCTCTTGGAAACATCTTCCTCAAAGACGAAGATTACCACTTTCAAAGCCAAAGCGGAATCAAGTGATGATGAGGATGAAGAAGATGAATCCGATGAGGAGTATGCACTCCTTGTGAGAAGAATGAAGGGGGTCATGAAGAGGCGCCCCAATAGAAGCTATAACTTCGACAAGTTCAAGAAGGGGCAATCCTCAAATGACAAGAAGAGATATAGCAACATTAGATGCTATAATTGTGAAGAAAAGGGGCACATTGCTTCTCGTTGCCCTGAAAAGAAGGATGACAAGGGCAAGCCATTCAAGAAGAAGGAATACAACGGCAAGAAGAAGATTTTCAAGAAGCTTCACAAGGATAGCAAGAATGAAGCTCACATTGGAGAGTGGCATTCAAATGATGAGTCAAGCGACTCCGACTCTGACTCTGATGAGGAAGAGTCCCCCAAGAAGAAGGGACTAGTCGGCATCGCCATCAAGGAAGCTCCGTCGCTTTTCTCCACTCCTACTTGCCTTATGGCAAAAGGAGATAAGGTAAAATCCATTAATAGTGATGAACCAACTTATGATGAATTAATGGATATGCTTGATGAAT
This sequence comes from Phyllostachys edulis, assembly GCA_036346405.1. Taxonomy (NCBI): domain Eukaryota; kingdom Viridiplantae; phylum Streptophyta; class Magnoliopsida; order Poales; family Poaceae; genus Phyllostachys; species Phyllostachys edulis. Next base: position 6,755,481 of record CM070564.1, read on the forward strand.
TAAGTGAATATCTTGGAAAAGAAAAGTCAAAGTATAAGGTCTTGAATAGAGAATATAATTCTCTAAGAGATTCCTATGAGGGGCTAAAGGAAGCTCATGACTTGCTTATCCAAGAATATTCAAATAAGTCTTATTCTAGTATAGGAATTACATGCGATATTATTGATGATATGCCTAGCTTAGAAATTGCTAAAACTAGTGCATCTACTTCATGTAATGACCTACTTGCTATGCCATGTTGCTTTAGTATTAATGCTAATCATGATATTGTTGAGCAAAATGATGCAAAGCTTGTTGATGAGAACAATGAGCTAAAAGAACAAGTGACCAAGCTAAGCAAAAGCTTGGAAAGGTGTTTCAAAGGTAAGGCAACTCTTGACAAGCTTTTGAGTAAGCAAAGGTGCTCATTCAACAAGGAAAGTCTTGGGTATGTGCCTAAGAAAGGTAAGAAGCCGGTAAACAAGCCCACAAGATTTGTGAGGCAAAATGATATGTATTGCCATAAGTGCCGAGAAATAGGACATGTGCAACAAAATTGTCCTAAGGGTAAGGTTCCATCACTTGGTATATATGATTCATGCTATATGCTTAGAAAGACTAAGGATGGTAAAGTAGTTGCTTGTTTTGTTGGCACTTCAATTTTAGGCGCTAAAAAGAATGCTATTTGGGTGTCTAAATCCTTGGTAACTAACCTCCAAGGACCCAAACAAATTTGGGTATCTAAAAGAACTTGATTCTTGTTTTGTAGGTGAACTATAAAACCGGTGGAAAACATTGGGTGTTTGATAGTGGATGCACTCAACACATGACCGGTGATAAAAAATGTTCACCATATTTGAGAATGGAAAAGGAGTAGACAAGATCACTTTTGGCGATATTAGCAAAGGAAAGGTATTGGGATTGGGTAAAATTGCTATCTCAAATGACCTTTCTATTTATTGCTATCTCAAATGACCTTTCTATTTCTAATGTTTCTTTAGTAGAATCATTAAACTTTAACTTGCTATCTGTTGCTCAAATATGTGATCTTAGACTAATTTGCTCATTCTCTAGTGAAGGTGTAACCATATCTAATGCAAAAGATAGCTCTTTAGCTTTCAAAGGCTTTAGACTTGGAAATCTTTACTTAGTAGATTTTAGTTCAAGTGAATCATGTTTAAAAACTTATTTATTGGCAAAAACCTCCTTGGGTTGGCTTTGGCATAGAAGGCTAGCTCATATTGGAATGATTCAACTCAAAAAGCTTTTCAAACATGATTTAGTTATTGGCTTGAAAGATGTGAAGTTTGAGAAAAATAGACTGTGTAGTGCTTGTCAAGCTGGTAAACAAGTCGCTAATTCTCATCATTCCAAAAGTATCATGTCAACTTCTAGACCATTGGAAGTCTTATATATGGATTTGTTTGGGCCAACAACCTATAAGAGTATCGGGGGAAATAGCTATTGTTTAGTTATTGTGGATGATTACTCTAGATACACATGGGTATTCTTCCTAGATGATAAAAGTGAAACCTCCGGCATTTTCAAAAGATTTGCAAAAAGGACCCAAAATGAATTTAATTTCAAAATAAAGAAAATCCGTAGTGATAATGGTACCGAGTTCAAGAATACTAAAGTTGAAGACTTTTGTGATGAACTTGGTATAAAGCACGAACTTTCCACAACCTACACTCCAGAGCAAAATGGAGTTGTAGAAAGGAAAAATCGTACATTGATTGAAATGGCTAGGACAATGCTTGATGAGTATAATACTTCCGATAGTTTTTGGGTGGAAGCTATTAACACCGCTTGTCATGCCATAAATCGTCTTTATTTGCACCGTCTTTTAAAAAAGACTTCCTATGAGCTTATTATAGGAAGAAAACCGAACATCTCTTACTTTCGCGTATTTGGTTGCAAGTATTATATTTTGAAGAAGGGTGTTCGTCTTTCAAAATTTGATAGTCGTTGTGATGTTGGTTTCTTGCTTGGTTATTCTTCAAATAGCAAGGCTTATCGTATCTTTAACAAAAACTCTGGTTTAGTTGAAGAAAGGCACGATGTGCAATTTGATGAAACTAACAGCTCTCAAGAAGAGCATGAGAATTTGGATGATGTAGGTGATGAAGCCTTAAGAAAAGCAATGGAACATATGCAAATAGGCGACATCAAGCCCGAAGATAATTCATCATCTTCCACTCAAGTTGAACCACCCACATCTTTCACAAGTCAAGTACAAATTAATGAAGAGGATAACAAGGAAGATGATCAACCATCCAACCTACCACCAAGAATCCACAATGTAATTGCAAAGGATCATCCAATAGATCAAATATTGGGTGACGTAAGTAAGGGTGTCCAAACTCGCTCTCGTGTTGCTTCTTTTTATGAACATTACTCTTTTGTCTCTTCTATTGAGCCAAAGCATGTAGAAGAAGCACTTGACGACCCGGATTGGGTGAACGTGATGCATGAAGAACTCAATAATTTCACCCAGAATGAAGTTTGGACATTAGTGGATCGACCCAAAGAACACAATGTTATTGACACAAAATGGGTCTTTAGAAACAAGCAAGATGAGAATGGTTTGGTTGTTCGAAACAAAGCAAGATTGGTCGCTCAAAGTTATTCACAAGTCAAAGGTTTGGATTTTGGTGAAACTTTCGCTCCCGTAGCTAGACTTGAGTCAATTCGGATATTACTTGCTTTTGCATCTTGCTTTGATATTAAATTATTTCAAATGGATGTTAAAAGTGTATTCTTAAATGGTAAAATATCCGAACTTGTCTTTGTTGAACAACCTCCCGGTTTTGAAGATCTTAAAAATCCAAATCATATCTATAAACTCTCCAAGGCGCTCTATAGTCTTAAACAAGCTCATAGAGCATGGTATGAATGTCTTAGAGATTTTCTAGTCTCAAAAGGATTCAAAATCGGGAAAATTGATTCAACTTTATTTACTAAATTTTTAGATGATGATTTCTTTGTATGTCAAATTTATGTTGATGATATCATTTTTGGGTCTACTAATCAAGATTTTTGCGAAGAATTTGGAGATATGATGTCTAGGGAATTTGAAATGTCAATGATTGGAGAATTAAGCTATTTCCTTGGACTTCAAATCAAGCAACTCAAAGATGGGACTTTCATAAGTCAAGCCAAGTACGTGAAGGATTTACTTAAAAGATTTGGCATGGAAGATGCAAAGCCCATCAAGACTCCCATGGCTACAAATGGTCATCTTGATCTAAATGAGGGAGGTAAATCGGTAGATTTAAAGCTTTATAGATCCATGATTGGTAGCTTGCTTTATCTTACCGCATCTAGGCCCGATATCATGTTTAGTGTTTGTATGTGTGCTCGTTTTCAAGCTTCTCCAGAAGAATGTCATCTTATGGCCGTTAAAAGAATTCTTAGATATTTAAAGCATTCCTCTAGCATTGGCCTATGGTTCCCCAAAGGTGCTGAATTTGATTTAATTGGATATTCCGATTCCGATTATGCCGGTTGCAAAGTGGATAGAAAAAGCACCTCGGGTAGTTGTCAATTCTTAGGAAGATCCTTAGTATCGTGGTCATCCAAGAAACAAAACTCCGTAGCTTTATCCACCGTCGAAGCCGATTATGTTTCCGCGGGAAGTTGTTGTGCTCAATTGCTATGGATGAGGCAAACATTGATGGATTATGGAATTAAATTTGATAAAATGCCTCTTTTGTGTGACAATGATAGTGCGGTGAAAATTGCTAATAACTCTGTTCAACACTCAAGAACCAAACATATAGATATTCGCCACTATTTCTTGAGAGATCATGTGAGCAAGGGAGATATTGAAATTAGCCACATAAGAACCGAAGACCAATTAGCGGATATTTTCACTAAACCTTTAGATGAAGGCCGCTTTTGCAAGTTGAGGAATGAATTAAATGTCATAGATTTCTCTAATGTCATTTGATTACATTATGCTTTGAAATCTTAGTTGAATTGGATTTTCTTTCATGATTCTCTTGATTCAAGAACCAAGATGGGAAACACATTTAGGGGGAGTGTTATACAATCACTATGTATACCACATCTCTAATTATGCACATATCAACAAACATGATAGAATGTGTTTTCAAAAACCACTCATTTTGGTCAAAAAGTCAAAATTTAGTTTTTATTACTCAAACCTCTTGAAAAACTAGCTACATCTATTCCCTAGTGTATTTCAAAGGTTTTTGGTTGAAAAGATCTCAAAATTATCTATCTTAAAAGAAAAATCAAGTTGTGCCCAAAACTAGTTTCTTATATATATTGTTTTTGACCAAAAACGGATTTTCATCCAAAAGTTATTCCAAAAGGAATTTGTTTTTGCTTCCAAAAGGAAAAATCTAAAGATGGTTATTCGTGACCTTTTTCGTATTCATAAGTTTTTCAAACTCTCAACCAAATCAAAGTTATTTAAGTTTGAATCTCGCTCAAAAATAGCCCAAAACCCGAAAAATTCACATGTGTCAATTCTAGCATAAAATGAGTATTGCTATTTAGGCAATGTTTTCTCTCATATATTGCCTCAAAATAGTATTTTATACTCATATATATCTTCACAAGTAACAAACTTTGTTGTTTGCTTCCTTTAATTCATTTAAAATCTTTTTCTTCAAAAATTGCTCTATTTTCTTAAAAATCTATGTTTAAAATGTTGGAAATATGCCCTAGAGGCAATCATAGAGATGATAATATTTCATTATGTTCATGACATTGGATAATGTGTTATCTTGTTCCTAGAATAATATTGTTAATATTTATTATCAAGTATGTGACTTGGTTGTGAAACTCTATATTCCTGCGATAATTATTCTTATACGATCCCTTGTCGTAAACATATGAGGACACATATGAATAGACTAGCATATGTATTGGTTGATGACTATGTTTCACGAGTCATAGATATGGAGATATCAAACCAATAATATGGACGCATGTTAGATAACATGATGTTGGATTAGACCCACCTTGAGACACTATTGAGATCGTTATGATTCTATGTGTCATTAGTTGGTCTCAAGCAATGATGATGTATAATCCTTAGACCTGAGATTAGCATGGTTTCCTACATGTGTAATAGCACTCTTAGGGGTTGCCAAATGCTACTCCGTAAATGGGTAGTTATAAAGGTAGCTTTCGGGTATGCTATGAAACATGCAGAGGAATGTGACTGGTCGGATACGGGATTTGCCCCTCCTAACATAACAGGAGAGATGTCTCTGGGCCCCTCGTTGTGATCGGATAAAGAAAGTGCATGGCCATGCCACTAGTAGTCGAAGTGTTCGACCACGTAAAGTTATCTAACACTCGATCGAGAAAGAATTGAACAGTCCATGGATGACACAACATCTCAACTGGAGTTCAACCAGACATCGTGAGGCAAAGGGAGTATACATGAGTAGGTCGCTTAGTTCGACGATTCTGGATTGGTCGTATCTGAGATATGAGCTGATCGTGGATCGGTCGAGCGTAGTCCAGAGTGGTCGTAACACGGTCGTAAGCAATTATGAACTGGTCGTGACCAAATCTGAACTGGTCGTATAAAGATAGGACACAGTCGTAAGTGATGAGGACCTGGTCGTAGATCATATTGCATTAAGGTTCGTCCGATATAATTTGTGTGTATTGGGAATCGATATGTTACGCTAGGAGCCGCCACGACTCGTGATCGGAAATGGTTTCGAGTCACAACCGAACTACACATGAACCCTCTGGTCACATACTTAACGGGTTGGAACAAACCAGTATGGATACGATTCGTAAACGTGTTCGGATAGGATCCGTCACGAGCACTATATAAGGAGATGCATGAGGCTGTGGGGAGAGAGACAGAGGTAACACGAGTTGACGTAAGTTGCTCCACCGAAACCCTAGCCGCCATCTTCCTGAGAGCTCCGCCGTGCGACTTGGTGCTAGCACACGGCGTTCGGTTGTTCGTTCCTCGGGCGTGTGGATACCGAGAGGCGCTACTACGATTGTTGCGCTTGAGGGCGATCCGCGATCTTCACAAGGAATCTGAGAGGTTCTTTGGAGGAGACGATCGACTCGACCATTGCATCGACTTGCTAGGCGTTGGACGATCGACTACGACCACTACATCGACGTGCTCTTCGTTGGACCAGGCTGCTCCAACCCTTCTTCCGCTGCTCTGCGCGTCTGGTGGTAACGATATATGATCATCTACTTGCTTGGCATCCTAGTTTGCGTGGTAGAAATTTTTGTTTGTAGCTATCGTAGCCTACCCCGCGGCCCAACACAAAACTCTTTTGTTGATCTAATCTCGTTGAAATTGCTCCAAGATGGATCTTTGTTGTGTGCTAACTCTATGGAGCAAAGACAACACAAAAAAATCTGCTAAACATCTCAAAAATCTTCAGGAGCGGTCAACCCGTCGACATAACCACGATCAACACGCAGGTTAGTTCCCAGACTGACCGAGCTTTACCCTGCGGTTTGACCGTGCACAGTAGTTAATGCGCATCAGTTTCTCTCCTTTATTTCTCCACCGACCCGTCAGTTCGCCCTGTTCTTTCTCATCTCACCCGACGGTTTCCCTCTCCTCTCTCAACTGCGTTGCCGCCCTCGGAGCGCACCCTCGTCTCCACGCCGCCGGTTGCTCCTCCTCATCGCCGGCCGTACTCCTCCTCGCCGCCGGCTCCTCTTCCTCACCGCCGACACCGCAAGGTCATTTTCCTCTCAAGATCGATCAACTCTTTCTTGTTTCGTCTCTAGATCTATCCCTAGAACGATAATCGTCCTTGAGTATACCCCCATTGACGCATTACTCACTTGATTGTTGGATTATGACCTGCATTGTGAAGATTCCGTTGAAAATGACAAAACCCTAGCTTTTGCGGTCAAGGCCGGACTAACCGACGTGTTGCGTGCGGCTAGTCCACGCTACCTGCGGACTAACCGGCCAACTGCCTGCGGTTAGGTCGGCCCTGACAGAAAAACTTCTGTTTTGTTGATTCGTTAATCTTTATTCCTTTCATCTCGCCCCTTGTTTGGTCTTGTCTACCTCTCCAGTGATCATGGCAAGGACCAAGACCGTAGTCGACCCCGAGGCTTCTTCGTCTCATCCTCCCCGGAGGGCTACTCGTCGTCCTCCTGTTGAGCACTCCGACAGTGATGAAGCGGCATCCTCACCGTCTTTGTCCTCTGTGCCAAGCGCCAGTGAGCATATGGATGAAGAGGATGATCTTGGCGAGAATTTCCACAGATCTCGTGTGGACCTTCGGTCTATCCGAAATGATGATTTCAAGCAACTCAGGAAGCAATCTCCATATGAGCAGCCGAGGACAGCCACAAATGAGCGATTTCACTCAATATTTCAGGAAGATTGCTATAATCATGTGGTGTTTCACAAGCAGTTTGCTATTTAGAAATACATTGATTGGTCTTATCCCAATGAGCAAACTCGGTATGCAAGTTTGTATTCTCATTCTAAATGGAAGGTTACAAGTAACTGGACCAGAGCTTATTGGCAATTTCGTGATTATTTCGCCTTGGACTTTCTCGTCACACAATGACAATGTGTAATCTAAATGATAGTTTACTCAAGAGATTGAGTGTGATATGAATCGAGCTCTCGATTACTGCGCGTCTTTGCTTTTCGTCGAATCGAGAAGTAGCTGATAAACATCAGCACCAAGGAGCAACCGGACGGCAGTCCCGAGGAACCGAGCCGTGCATCCGTAGGAAACAAGGAGAAGCAGTCGATTATTAAATTTAACTATCTCCGATTAAACTACTTTTGCTAGGTACACTAGCATCCGTACCAGGGTCTTCTCAAGCGATTTGCTACGTCCACACATGGAAGGCTACCAGGAGTTCGTGCTATCTCGCTACACATGCACGAAATTGTATCAGCAAATTTAGGATTTATTCACATGTCAATTTTTAAGTATGATCTTCCGCTGCTGGATCTAGACACGGGATTCTCTATGGCAATGCAAGATGCGAGATATTCTTGCACAGGTCGATTTGGATGACGCTTTATTGGGGAATGGTAAGAAGTCCGTTACGTGGTCTCTTGAGGAGAAGCAAAGAAAAGATCGTAAGACATTATCTCAGATTCATCTTCATCTATTAAATAATATTATGCATAGGGTTTTGAAGGAGAAGACCACTGTCGTATTGAAACTAAAGCATATTTGCATGATGAAAGATCTGACCAATAAGATGTATTTGAAACAAAAGTTTTATTCACACAAGATGGCAGAAGGTGGGTCATTATTTAACCACTTGACAACGTTCAAAAAAGTAGTCTCGAATTTCGAGTCTAAAGAGGTAAAATATGACATGAAGATTTGGGTCTTAATATGACGTGAAGATTTGGGTTTTACTCTTTTATGCTCGCTGCTTAGTTCATACTCTATGTTCAGAGATACTATTCTATATAGCCGAGATACTCTTATAGTTAATGAAGTTTATGAAGTATTGCATGTGAAGAAAAAGATGAAACTCATCGTTCCGAACGAAAATCCAACCTCGCATGCAGAAGGTCTAGTTGTCCATGGCAGACAACATGAGAGGAGTTCAAATGGCGATTCAAGAGTCAAAATCTCGAGCAGAAATTACAAAGGCAGATCGAAATCCAGAGGCAGGTACAAGTCATGTAAGTATTGCAAGAAAAATAGACGTGACATATCTGAGTCACTACTACAGAAAAGGTATTCACAGACAGTTCCAAAACGTCATCACAAACGGTTTCGTGGCAAATGCGAGTTTATGGGTCGATGATGAATGAGGTCATCACGAGCGGTTTTCAAACCGTCGTGATGCATACTTTCCTGAGCGGTTATTAATCGAAACAAATGCGTGATCGGAACCTATCACAGACGGTTTCAGCTACAAACCGTATGTGATACGTATATATCACAGACGGTTTCATCCACAAACCGTCTGTGATAAGTATATATCACAGATGGTTTGTGGCTGAAACCGTCTGTGATGACTTTTCTCTATAAAGCCCCAAGAAGTGGCTGCTTGTGCCATTAAAACTGGCATCATGTGTGTGTGTGTGTGTGTATTGTTCTAAGTCCCCAGCCACTTTCAGGGGAGTTGTCCACGCAGCATGAGAAGGATGAGACAGTAGCCACGGGCAACCTAATTAAGCCCCTGCAAATTTAAAAAGTATGGATGTAAGAAGACCGTTAGGAGATCCAATTACCTAGATGTTGTCGATAGGTAATTGGACCTAGGTTCAGAAAGTGACGTGGACGTGCAGGTATTCCGACTGGGATGTGGCATCATGTATCAGCAACCAACCATTCTTGAGCATGTAATCGTCTTTAAACCCAACAAGAACACCAAGCAACAAGTACCAAGCAACAATACTTGTTGCTTGGTGTTCTTGTTGGGTTTAAAGACGATTACATGCTCAAGAATTGTTGGTTGCCACTTCCCAGTCGGAGTACCTGTGCATCAACGTCACTTTCTGAACATAGCGACGTCCAATTACCTATCGACAACATCCAAGTAATTGGATGTCCTGACGCTCTTCTTGCATCCATACTTTTTAAACCCGCAGGGGATCAATGAGGTTGCCCGTGGCTACTGTCTCATCCTTCTCATGTCATGTGACTAATTTCCTAAAGTGGTCAGACTTAGAATATATATATATATATATATATATATATATATATATATATATATATATATAAAATATATGATACGGTTTTAATGGCACAAGCAACCACCGCTGGAGACTTTATAGAGAAGAGATTATGAATGGAGCAATGGGGCGTGCACGAGGCGCAAGGTAGGAGAACTTGACCGGCATGAACACGATTACGAGACAAAGGTGAAATGAATGGCGAGAGACAGGTGAAGAGGTGTTGTAGCAAGATGCATAGAATGCACATACACCAATAGCCCTCAGTTTACATCACAAAGCAAGGGGACTCTTAATATGAACTAATTATCACTTCAATTTCAGCATAAGATTATTAACATCATTACATCATAGAGCAAGGGGACTATTAATATGAACTAATTATCACTTCAATTTTAGCATAAGACTATTAACATCATTACATCACAGAGCAAGGGGACTATTAATATGAACTAATTATCAATTCAATTTCAGCATAAGACTATTAACATCATTACATCACAGAGCAAGGGGACTATTAATATGAACTAATTATCAATTCAATTTCAGCATAAGACTATTAACATCATTGAGCAGTTCAACGGCAAGACAGCAAGACCAAGGGTGTCCAAACTCGGCCACCACACCAGTAGTAGCCCTCGGCATCCATCGCAGAGCACTAGCCATTTTCATCACAGAGCAAGGGGGTAGAGACAAAGAGGGACTAAGGTAGGGTGATACCTCAGTACAACGCAACCACGGCGACGACCCCACCACCAGCACAACCCTCATCGATCCATCTCCTTCACCTTGCATAAATCACACAAACATCAGGATACAACTTAAGGCTCAAGCATAAAAATTAAACTCAACAAAAGATATTAAGCTAACAGATCTAGAGGAGAATAGAGGGAGGATGGGGGAAAAGCAAAGCCTAGCGGAGTAAATGCGTTGGGGAGTGACGAGAGTTAGGGCGTCACCGTAGTTGTGGCACTGCGGTGACAACGCAAAAGACACTCTTGTCGCACGAGTGTCTTGTCTGAGAAACCGTGGTGTCTGGCAACCGTCGGCGACAGGAAGAATGGCGGCGTCGGACGGGTCACTTTCGGGTGGGGGGAGCAGAGATGAGAGTAAGGCGGCTGAGGGAGTGACGAGTTAGAGCGCAAACCCTAGCGGCAGGCGGGCTCCTACTAATAAAGAGACTTATCACGAGCGGTTCTATTATGGAACCGTCAATGATAATTATCACGACGGTTCCATAATGGAACCGTGCGTGATATGGGCATGTCACAGATGGTTCCATTATGGAACATGGAACCGTCTGTGATATGCCCCATATCACCGACGGTTCCATAATAGAACTTCACCTCCAAACTTTTTTTTTCATTCTAGAATTTTCATATGGCCAAACAAAGCATGGCGTTAAACACAAAAAATTAAAAAAGTAGAAACCTATAAATAAACAAAGTTTTTCTAGTGGCGGAGGTAGGTGCTATCTCCGTCTTCAATACTTCATAAGCGGCGGCGTCGGCATCGAGCAGTTCACGATCATCGTGAGCGAAGCTCGAAATCGTCCACCCGACGCGCTCGTTCGAGTGTCTCCCGAAGACCCTCGGACTGTTGAACCAAGAAGAATTGAGCCCATAGGCTCTCTTCCCTTGCTTGAGGGGTCTCGGCCTGGTCGACTCGGTCGCCCGCCGCCTTGATTAAGCAATCCTATTGATGGCAAGCCTCCTAGAGACGTGCAACGTCGTTGTGGAGGACCACGTCGATGACGCGGTAAACTCGCCAAAAGTGGGAGATCACCCGGAAGACACGGCGGAGGCGGATGTCAGGACGGCGGAAGGTGGCCGTCACCTGCTCCGGCAAATTCTCGGCCGACAGAGGAGTGAAGACACTGTTGAAACAGTGTTCTTCGCGACATGGTTCAACGTGCCGCAGAGGTGCTCGTGCAGTCTTGACGAGTAGGCCATCAATGCCGGCGACAAGGAAGAGGCAGCCATTTCTGTTTTTTATAAGTATGGGGGGGATGATCATCTTCGATGGCGGATGATCCTTTTTATAAAACAAGGAATAAATTCGGAGCGTGAGACGAAGAGACGCATCGGGCAGCCGAAGCGGATCGATGCAACGAAGAGACGTATCGGGGAGCCGAAGTAGATGTGTGAGGACCCCGGCTTATTTAGCTTGTAATGCTTAGTCATCCATTGACCCTAGCATCACAAACAAAATAACCCGTATCTTCGAGATATGTATACTTCCCAGAAAAGCAGTATACACACCCCTTTACAAAATCATGCATCGATTCGTACAAGACATAGAACCAAAGCACGAACTAGATTAAAACAAAGACATACATAATAAAGAGAGAGTTATTACAAAAGGGGCCGACCGGCCAAATACAACTAAGGAAGATAAACAACAGCGGAAGCAAAAGCCATAAGATGATGATAAACAAAAGAAGGCCACAAGGTTTGTCTTTAGCCCACAAGGCAACCGGCCGGGCCGCCTAGCTAGTCCTCCCAACCGCAGCACATCTCACAAAAGTAAAGCCCTTTGGGCTCTACCTCCTCTGCAACAAAGTTATTAAGCAAAGCAAATGAGTACTGAAATATACTACATAAGGCGGCGTGTAAAGGTAACAGACCTATACATATGCTACATACAAGCTTTATTTAAGTGGAAGGCTTTAGGCTCATTTTAGCATAAAGCAAGTTTTCATTTGCAATATTTAAATAGATTCAAAGCAGTTTTGCAATTCATTTTTAATTTGCAATTAACAACAAGACAACAACAATATAACAATAGATAGAAGACAACAACAATCCTGGAAGTGACTAACCCAATAGCCACCACAACAATAGCATGAATCACCCAATTCATACCACCCATGTCAAGTTTTAATTAAATGTTTAGTCTAGTTCTTGCACGACCTTACCAAGCATGTCCATAACCTAGGACGAGGCTATTCGAATAGTTTTAACCTGCAAGGGTGTACCAATGTACCCACACGTCAGACCGCCTTTTCGCCAAGCTATTTAGCACACTTCCTTTGGTATGCCGGCACGACTAAGTCCTACGAGGCATTTCCAATGAATGATGCTAATTAAGAGTCGCGACAACCCGGAAGGTAGGAGGCACCGGCCCAGCCTAAGCAACTGCGGGTGCTCTTTCCCTTATAAAAACAGTTTTAACCACCTGCGACCCACAATTAACACCTCCCAAAGTACTTAGCCAAGAGGGGTTCCCAATACCCTCGTGTGGTTAGCACGCAAAAGCGCTTGGCTTAGTGACACAAGTAACTCGGTCCTTGGGGACCTAGGCACCATTCCATTCACACCCAACAATCACACCAACATCCATTGTGCCCAAGTCATGAAACAATTTTGTTTTCATTTTTATTTTATTTGTTTACAAAGTAACAAAGCACAAGATGGACATAATGGAATAATAATTTTTGTGTGATCAAGGTCATCGACATAATGTCGACAACCGCCCATTTCTACCGTTATCTAAACATTTCTAAGCATTAACAACGCAAGCTACTAAGTGATAAGAGTCCATCCAGCGAACTCTACATCACAGCAAGATAATCCTAGGCTTAGTAGTAGAGAATGAACAATTACCTACAGAGTATGCATCTATAGGCTCAACTAATCGATAATTTAACACAAAGTAGCATGCATACATACAAGTGAAACAAAGTATTAAACTTTTAAAGTAATGGGACAATATGGATATGATCAAACTGCTTGCCTTGCTGGGGCTGTTCACTATGCTCCACAGGATCGCTCACGGGATCAACACACTCGTCGGCACCTAATGAAAAAGCGAAAAAGAACCGATAAGAACGAAGAAAACCGAAAGGACTCCACATCAAACTTTCTCCAAATGCTCTGAAATTTTTACAGAAGTAAGAGCATAATTTTTAAAGAATTTAGCAACAAGAACCAATTGATTTGGATTCTCAATGCAAAAGATATGGCCAAAACAATTCTGCACAGCCTGGAAATTGCTGGAAAATTCAAATCGGTTACTGTTCATCCGAATTAAATTCCCTAGCACAATTTTTCAAAGAGGTGCTGCACCTAGGATTTTTATGGTAATACCAGCACCTCATGAGATGAATAACACAATTGAGTTCACCTCATTTGGAGCTGTGATGCATGTTTTATGATTTTTCAAAGACATGCAAAAGAGCACAAATAAAATGGACCCACAATTATTTTGAAAATAGTGACATGGCTAAATCCTATTCTACCATTTAGTGCACTAAAAGAGGAAGCCAACAAAGTTGGATTCACTCAAAAAGGATCTATAGATAATTACTTATGCATTTTACAAGTTAATTGCAATTTTTAGAGCAACATTTAAAGTCTATTTCTAAACCAATTTGCAAAACCATTTTCTGGAGCCGAACTAAACTTACAACCATTTTTAGATTAAATTTTAGTTCACACCAGAGCCACCAAAATTTGAATCAACTTAAATGGAGCTAAAATGAATTAGTTATGCATTCTCAAAGTTTATTACCTTTTTCAGTTTACAATTAAATCCATCGGAAAAATCTCCCAAATAGAAAACGACGTGGAAAAGTCTGGGCCGTTGATCCTGGATCGGATGGCCAAGACCTCGGTGAAAACGTGCACTCGCGCGCTCGCGGGAGCGACGAACATGGGCCGTGGATCCTGGATCCAACGGCTCACGACTCTTGACATCGACAAGGCCTTCGCGCGAGTCCAACGAACATGGGCCGTTGATCCTGAATCCAACGGCTCATGTCCCCAAGAACGCGTTTGGAACTTCGCGGCATAAGCGGGAGGAGGTCGTGACCGTTGATCGCGAGATGGACGGCTCGCGACCAACGCACACAGCGCACACGCGGACGTCCCTGCGAGATCTGAACCCCAGATCTAAACACGGGCTGCTCAGGGACAATGCTACAGTGTCGGTTTCGTCCGACAACGAAACCGACGGCGAAGACATGGCCATCGCCGGCAACTCACGGCACGGCGGTGCGAGTGGGTGCCAGGTACGGGTGCGCAATAGCAGTGCACACCCACTGGTACCACTCACACCCGCGGTGGTGGACTAGAGCGCCGGCGAGCCGGAGAGGGGCAGCGCAGCAACGCACGGCTAAAAGCGAAAATGAAGTGAAGCTCCGCAACAATCATACAAGCGGGTGCCCGAGCTCTAAGGGACTACCAGGAGGTACCTGGAGGTCGCTGAGAGGTCGAGGAGGACAGGGGAGCTCCGGCGACGCAGGACCTTGTCGGCGCCGAGGAGGACTGCGAGGAGAGGAGGACCTGGGCAATTTCAACAGCACCGGGTCATCCCATTGGATTCAATACAGCTAGGAGGTGCTCCTAGAGCGAGGAATTGAAAGGAGGAGGTCTTACCGTGGCTGAGGAAGAAAGGGGGAGCTCACGGCTGAAAAGGGGAAGCTCAAATTTCAGCTGCACCCTGAAGAGGCAAACCTAAATCGAGTTAGGGTTAAGACTCCAGGAGGGCAAAGGAACAAGATGGAACAAGAGGTTGAGTGAGGGAGCCACTGGAGCACGGGTTCCCCGAGGAGCTCCAAGCTTCAACAATGGCGGCCAAGGAGCTCCAAGCTTCAACAATGGCGGCCAAGGAGCTCCGGGTGACTTGAGCTCCACAGAACCGAGAGCAAGAGGTGAAGTGTGTAAAAGAAGCCAAGGAGGTGCGGGGAGAGGTCTTATAGCCTGAGGAGAAGGGACCATGAGCTAGGGTTAAGCTCCATGGTGAGCTTAGCCCATGGCTCGGTCCATGGCTCAGACAAGGACGTGGAGGTGATGGGGGCAGGTCTGCGCGCGACTTAGGGGGCGGAAAGGCTGACACGCATTAAATGCTCGCAGCAAAGAGCTATTGGGAGTGGACAGGTCACTGCCCTCCTCCTCTACCATGGCGCACGCACGCGCCCGAGGAAGGAGAAGAACAGGACCCCACCTCCACCGTTGGATCAGCGAAGAGTGAGGTCATGACCCTCAGATCTGATTCGAAAACGGTATGACCTGCAAAGGAAAGGGGGAGTTCGTGGGCGTTGGATTTCAATCCAAGGGCATACGACAGAGGTGGGAGGTCATGGGCTTGCGCACGACGCAATGGGAGGTCGTAGCTGTTGGATTTTGATCCAACGGCGTACGACAAGGTGGGTGGTCGTGGGTGTTGCGCACGACACAGAGGGTGGTCGTGACGGTTGGATTTTGATCCAACGGCGCACGACAAGGTGGGAGGTCAGGACCATTGGATTTACATCCAAAGGCGCTGAATAGAGGAGGGAGGTCGTGGCGGTTGCGCACGACACGGAAAAGAGGTGGGGGGGGTTCGTGGTGGTTGGATCTTGATCCAACGGCTACGAACAGAAGTGGGAGGTCGTGGCGGTTGGATTCTCATCCAACGGAGCACGATATTGAGGGGAGGTCGTGGCTGGCGCGCACGATGCAAAGGAGGTCGTGGCCGTGAGATCTTGATCTGACGGCAACGAGATGAGAGGGGAGGTCGTGGCCGTTGATGTTAATCCAACAGCGCAAGACCTTGCGAGGGAGGAGGACAGGGCTGAGCTGGGCCAAGGTTGGCTATGGCGGAGGTCGTGGCTATTGGATCTGAATCCAACAACTACGACCTCGCGAGAGAGGAGGAGCTCGCGGTGAGCTGGGAAGTGGGTTGGGTTCGACCCACTTGGAAAGTGGCTCGGACCCAAGGAATAGTGCCTGATTTGAACTCAAATTGGAAGGCTGAGGTTGGAGGAATTTTTAGAGGTAGCAAACTAACTCCAAAAATTCCGAAATTTTAACTGGAGCTCCCCCACTTCAGGATTAACCTTACATAAAATTTCCAGAGGTTTTTGTGCACTGTATTTTTCTCAGGAAATTCATCAAGGCTGCTCTAGGGTATGACTTGCCTCCAAAAATTATCAAATAATTTCTAAAAATTATGAAATAATTCAGAGGAGTCACACAGCATCTCTAGAACCTAGGAAAAATATTTCCAAGGGTTGGCACAAGATTTGTGACAAAGTAGAATAAGGGTTTGACTTTAGTCAACAGGAGGTTTAGGTTTTTGAACTCCACCATTCTTGACAAGAATTATAGAAGAGTTCAAGAGTTTCAATATGTGAGAAAATTTTTTAATTTCTACATATTTTCTTACATTTGAAACACACACTCATTTATACATTTGGGATGTTACAGGATGCGACGAAGAGACTCATAAGCGACGAAGAAACTCATGATCGGGCTTCAACCGGGAGCTCTAGCATATTATCATAGATGATTATGACAAAAAACCGTCTGTGATATGTAGTAATATCATAGACAGTTATTGTTAAGAACTGTCTGTGATGTTTCACAGACGAAAACCATCTGTGGTATGTAGAATTATCACAGACGGTTATTATCAAGAACCGTCTGTGATGTTTCACAGACGGTCTTAGCTATGAACCGTCTGTGATATTATCTCTCCACAGACGGTTTTTAGCGCGGTCAATAACACAGACGGTCTCTAAACCAAAACTGTCTGTGATTGCATGTAATACAGACGGTTTTGGTCAGCTGTCTGTGATGAGGTGTCCAGTATTAGCTTTTTTGTAGTAGTGAGTGCTGGTGAGTAAAGAAAAAGAATAAAAAGGATAAAAATTTTAAGAAGGATGAAAAAGAGGATGATGCTAAAGCAACCATTGTTACTAAGCAAGATTCTGATGAAGATGTTCTTATTACCATTACCGGTAATTTTAAAACCGGTGATAAGTGGATTCTTGATACGCGAGCAAGACGGGACCTCGGAGCTGGCTTTCGGTGGTATGGCCAAAAGCAAGGAACGCAATAGTAACTGGCCCGCCAAAGACTGCGCTACAAGATAGAACGGGACCGAGCGGGCCTGGCGCAAAACCAATGGGACAGAACACGTGTGCAGCAGCAAGGAAGCAGACGCGAGTGCAGCAGGGAAAAATTACACGCGTGAACCGATGCACGGATCGGCAGCGCAACCGAGGAGCACGCGCCTGGAGCGGCACTACGATCGGGGAGCAGCCGAGCGTTGCGTTTGAACGGGCACTGCGCATCTGGACGCGCGGACGGGCCTAGTAAGACGCAGACGTGATCTAACGAACGAAAAACTCCCGAGAAAGCTAGCAACGCAACTAGCTGGCGAAGCGAGCGCCTCGATCGAACGGACAACATGCATCTGGAGCACGGATGGTTCTGGAACGACGCAAGTGCGATCCAACAGACGGCGAATTCATGCCGACGTAGACAGCCCCGTGAGGCGCGCTTTCCACTAGCTGCTAAGATAGGTAATCCTTCCTTTTATTAAAGCCTGTAGAATCGGCGCTCAACCAGTGTGTCCACATCGGCCGCAAAAGGAGTATCATTCGATTGTGTCCGCAGGCCCCCCGTTCGAACGCGGCCAGTGTGCCGATTGCATCTAGCGAACCTCTCGGTCCTTCCCGTCCCTTCCCCTTTCAGACTCTTCTCGCTCCTCCACGCCCTCGCACTCGGTCCCTCCCCTGCCGTAGCTATTGCCACCGCTCCCTCCTCCTTCCTCGCCCCTACCTCTCTTTTGCCATTCCCCTCACCCTCTCCGTCTCTGCCCCCAGAGCACGCACAGCCCTAGCCATGCTCCCCTCCTCCCCTTCGCCCGCTGCCCCCTCCCCTTCGTCTGTGCCGCCTGCGCCGCACTCTCCTCCCCTTCCACCGTTCGCCGCCCTCGCCAAACATGCATGTCTCCTTCCTCCATCGCTCCCTGCCTCTTCCTCCTCCGCCGTCAGATCGGAACCACCGCTGGCTTCTTTTCCCCCCTCCGCCTCCCGTCTCCTTCCTCCGTCGCCCCTCGACCTCCCCTTCGCCCCCGCCGTAGCCGTCGGTTGCCTCCTCCCCTTCACCCGTGCTGACCTCCCCGCTCCCCTTTGCCCACTCCTGCCCTCGCCTAGCATCCCTCGCTTCCTCCACACCCTCAGTAGTGCTGGAGTCGCCCCTCTCCGCTAGCTCCGCCGCTCCCTGCCTCTTCCTCCTCTGCCGTCCCCTCGACCTCCCATTTGCCCGCGCCGCAGCCGTCGGCCGCTTCCTTCCCTTCGCCCGCGCTGCCCTCCCCGCTATCCTTTGCCCACTCCTGCCCTCGCCTAGCATCCCTCGCCTCCTCCACACCCTCGGTCGCGCTGCCCTCGCACTAGCTTCCTCCCCTTCTCCTCCCCTACTACCACTGCTCCCTCCTACCCCCCGATGCTTCTGATTTGTGTGTCCGTGTTGCTCCATTTTGTATTAATTTTTAGCCCATATTCTTGTTTTTTTGCATACTTGTTTGAGTAACAAAGGCTTGATTCTTCAGTTTGTACATGAATGACTTATTTTTGGTTGTAAATAGATTAACTGGAAGTGACGCTACTACCAATTTTTGTTCTTGTTGTTCTATACAGGTTCGTGGGAACGACACTGATGAAGATGGTTGCGGCCGTGAGACTACTCAGTGGTGGCAGAGACTCCCGGTGGCCGCAATTGTGCACATCTCGGTAGCGCAGGTCAGCGGAGTGGCTGAGATGAGTACCTCCATAGCTCATCTAATTGTCTAAATATTTGGAGTTATTGGTACCTTCAAAATGGGAAAGCTTTGAGTTCATCCCACTAACTCCAAAGTCTAAGTATCTGGTATTTGGAGTTATTGGTACCTTCAAAATGGGAAGGGAAAGCTGTGAGTTCGTCTCGCTAGCTCCAAAGTCTAAATATCTGGAGTTATTGGGTTTTGTTTGTTAGCTGAGCACTTTATTACTACAGGTTGGAGTGAGTTTATCATATGTAAAAGAGATCTTTGCTATAACAGTGGTATCAAATGCCACTAGATGGGACACATTTTTTTATTCTGCACATATATTTTTCGTTGAAGCTTTCAACCTAGGAAGAGTAGATCTTTCAATTTCCCTTGTTGCAATGTTCTTCATCTGCTACAACCTCAATATATTTCCATTTCATGAGTCTAGCCTGCTCTGTGGCTAAATAGCAAGGCGATCTGAAGAAGCTATTCTTTGCTATCTCGACAGGCAGACTTGGAGTTGTTCCTGCTTGCATGTAGCTACAATAAGGTGATTATGTTCTCCTTTTACATTGTTCGCTTCGCTCCTGTGACTGTTTGGAGAGATAGATGATTTTTCGTTGTGCTTAAACTTGTATGATAGTTAATTTTTTCCTAATGTCCTAACCAAAAGGGAATGCATATATAGTATTGCTGTTCAGTGCTGCTTACATTTTTTCCTCTGCATGTGTTATATACCAACTATGCTTACTTCCATGAGAAGGCTTGCATCCAAGCTTGTCCTAGTATTTCATACTGAAGTGTTGTGTGAGTGTCAACGATAATTTTTTATTTTACAACCTTGCACGTTGAGAATTGTGATTGTGCTGTTGTGGTGATGACGTACGACACAAATTATCCAGGTGCTCTGCTATGGTATTCCATAAAATGGCATATCCTACAAAAAGTCTTTGCTCAGCTTTGATTTATGAGGTAGGGAGATCATGCTTTGATTTATTTTAGTTACTTAATAGCTAATTTCGATCACTCATGTTTATTTTTTGCACACCGCTAGGCTATTTTCTCTACTTGGGTTGGCTTCTTGGTCCTCGATAGTTTTGCCCAAAAGGTTTTGAGATATGATTACATCCAACTCACATGTGCTGCTTTTACTATTGCAGATTGATGATTGTTATAACCACAATGCTCCAATTTCTTATCACATCTGTTTATGTTATTCTACATCCACACTTCCAGAGGTAAATCCCTCTTATTTCCCATCTGAGGTTCATCTCAATTTCATGGTTATGACAGTTCCATGAACCATGGTATTTCAGCTGGTTCTCAACTTTACTGCAAAGGATTTATTGAAATTTATGCATACCACAGTTTTTTTTGTTGTCTTTTTATGAAGTATTTTTTACGGCGTTCTGTCTCTGATGGAGAAGCAATAGTTGTTTGCATTTGCCTGCTCTGACTTTCTGCATGATGAGCGTAGAGATATTGATTTTAGCACCATTTTTTTGTTAGGCTGGCGCATTTATATTTTCGGTTTATACGATGGTGGTAAAAAAATAGATATTTTCCTTCAGATTACTACACATTTACACCTCAAGAGATATTAGCTACCAAGATGCAAAAAAAAAACATAATTAAAATATCTTCAAAGATGATCATATAACATTGACAAAAAAGAATTTACCTTCAAGTCATCACACGTTTACACCTCAGGACATATTAGCCTGTCTGGCATCATATATTTAACAGACGCTTGTTCACATTTGTCAGATAACAGATCACATTAACCAAAAGCCCAATAAGACATGTTACATTTGTCAGCATAGTATGCGTTAGTTCTGACCTCGCATGCCACATGCAGAGAGCCTACACTTCGTAAGAATACATCCAAGAGTCAGCTAAACACTATTCCATACGCCTCCCCTATACCTGACAACATGCATCTGCATCTTAGTTTATGTGTGCTAGGTACATTTCAGTCGCTACCTCAACTTTTCATCGCTCTTTTCGCTGACCCATTACCAAAATGATAATTCACTAGCACAATATCTAGAATAGCACAGAGGTTCGCTTATTGTATGTTTTGTCAATTAGCAGTAGTAGCTTGTTTCCTATAACATATTACCTTAATATATTCATTGTCAATTAGCAGTAGTGGTGGTTTCGTATAGCATGATAGTAACAGGCTCACATATTACAAGTCCAGAAAAGTACACCTTCTTATTTTTATGGACTTCATATCTTCTCAAAGAAAGTTTCCTCTAATCCATCTAACACAAAAAAAAATCCTATAAAACATGCTCCTGATCTTTCATGAGAAAGTTTCCTCTAATCCATCTAACACCAAAAAAAAAATCCTATAAAACATGCTCCTGATCTTTCATGCACTGCGTACCATGTTACATTATACCACACAAAACACCATAAAAACAACTGCCAAATATCATATATTCAATGGGCGCCGTGTAGCACGACATTGTGAATTACGATTGTTAATTCTCACTGCTTCCGAATGATGTTGGTAATAGAGAGATAGCATCATGCTGAGCTCTAAATATTTGTTCGTATCCTTTTTGTCTCTACATTTTTCTGTAAACTATTGATGATTGAGGTACCTTATTGTAGGTCATCACAGTTAGCATCTGTCCTGGTCTTTAAATGCGAATTTTGCTAGATGATTGTGCTATCTTCTGATAGTTGTTCACTCGTTTGTTGTGCGGATTATTTTAATTCTGGAGTCAGTTGAGTTGCCGAATTCTGTATACAATGCTATTTCTGTAACAAATCGACTTTCTAAGATTAATCGTGAATTAGTTTGCTGGTTGCTGTCCATTTGTCGCTTGACAGTGTCAGATGTTGTTCAGGTCTTGCCGTATACACCACATGCGCCCTCATCGATTTCGTGTTGGATCAAGCTCATGGTTCACTTGTTTGGTCTCAGTTGGGTCAACTACAGTTGGTGACCAATAGCCAGGTATTTAGCTTCAATAGATAGATATTTACTTCCATGATTTCATTTGGGATTTTCTTAACTTCTCCTTTTTCCCTTGTGAAGATCAACTTTTAGTTCTCGATTTACCTATTTTCTTTTGTACCTTTTATCTTACAATCTGAAATCCTTTAATGTGCATGAACAGTTCATATACCTATTGTTACTTATAGTACATGACGGATTATATCTTTTGTTCTTGGTCAATTTCGTATACGATATTATTAGTCTATACATTTGCCTAATTGTCCTAACATTTCTTTGCTTATGAATTAACATCATATTTTCATTATCCAAAAAATATTCATTTTTTTGCCCCTATTGAATTCCCTTGATTGAGCTGTATCGTCAAGAGAAAAAAAAACTATTCGTCATAATAGCCTTACATGTGAAGAGCTTCTCCATAATTAACTTTACACAGATACAATGTTATATTCTTCTGCTAGGGCCTAGCGTAGATAATACACTAAACCAAGAGCAAACACTTTACACAGTACTTTGCCATGAGAATTTCCTTCGTACTAATTATAGCACATAGTTTGTTGGTCCCAAGTGAGGTCCATATTAATTTCTTAGTGATTGTACAGCCTAACCATAACTTTAGTTGATAAATTCTGACAAGCACACCTGAACTTATAAGCTGATCCTCCTCCCTTTGGGCCTTTTGGAGTCTATGTGAATGAAAACTCGATTGCTATTACTAGCAAACACTAATCACATGTTTCTTGCTTTGCTTCTGCCTTCTTGTACTAAACTTAAGAGTTCAGAATATCCATGCTACCTACAGGTCCATCCAAGATAGTAAAAGGAACAAGGCAAAAAACTCTTTTTCTGGGGCACTTTACCAGGTTGTCCTTCTAGCTCTAGAACAGCTGTTCTAAAATCTGGAGTAGAATACACCTCACACCAACCTCCTTTCGCTCTCAGTTTTTCCTTCTATGCCAGAGATTTTTCCTTTTAGATAGCAGAGAACATGGATCAGTTCCTTCTCTCTTTTGTGTCTTTATGACCTCATTGGCATTCTTAGACCTTGACTTAAGGCCATGGAGAATATGATCAGAAAGATGAATGCTTGACTTTTGCGAGGCATGTTATATTGTTGGAAATTGTACAAGACTTGTTGGGAGATCAAGCTACAGAGCGAAAGGTGGTTTGCTACCACCATCCACACCGTGTCCTGTAGCTATACTTACATGTCAACACACACAGTTTTACTAAAGCATTAAATCTACAAGGCTAGGATTCTATCCAAAATACTTGAAGTGTTGTTATCCAGAATACTTGAAGTTTGTTATCCAAAACACTTCAAGTATTTACTTGCATGTAAACACATACATTTTTACTGAAGCAATAAATCTGCAAGGCTAGGTTACACACATTTTCTCAAGGTCTGTAACTAGAGGTTTAGTCCTGTTTCCTCAGAGCCAACCAAAATTATTGCAAGAGTTGCAACTGATATCTAGGTATCCATTACACAAAATAATAATAATTAGACCAGCCAGCAATCAAAATAGTTCCATACATCCAAACACTATATAGGTTGCCCTAAGGTCAAATGGCACTGCTCTCTATCCAATTGCTTAGTTTTTGAAAAAAAAGTGTTCTTGTTAATTGTAAGGCTATGTATCTGGCCCATTAGTAGGAAGATTTAGGACAAACAAGACTCTGTACTTTATGGTTATTTGAATTTAATATTGTAATTTATAGCTGAGATACAAACAACAATCTACCATTAAATTTATGTCTCCTATTCAAATACTATGCTATTAAATTTGATGTGTAGTAATTCTTAGGCTATGTATTGGGCCCATTAGTATATATTCATTGAAATAACCCAAATCGTCGAAGATTTTGTCTAATGTTGATTAGTGTTTTGCAAGTGATTCCACAAGAATGAAAGTTCTTTCAGCTATGAACCACGATTAGCTCATTTACCCATTCCATTTGCCAGTCAAGGTAATCTTTGAGAAATTGCTTGTTAGCAAAAAAAGTTCATGGACAAAAAAATGTAGCCTTCAAAGAGCCTTTGTAGCTACATTTTTCGTTTGGTAGTACCATACTATTAAAAATGTTTGTTATAACGTCATTTTTTACTGATGCTAGAATGTGCAAAGCATGCAAACAACAAATTCGGATTTGTTCTTCCAATTATCATGGATATCATTTCTTCGTTTATGACAACATAGAAATAATTTATTTCTAACCACTAATTTATCTTATGTTAACTTCTGTTCATAGGCTACAGCTCTACATATTCCAGATTCTAACAACTCAAGCGGTTGGTATGTCACAAGAAAATCTTTGTCCCAAACATGATAACAATAGGATTTAGCAGCTTCTCCTCATGTATCATCCTGTTTTATGAATATCTGTAATACCCCATTTAAAAATAAAACAAATAATGTTTAATACTGAAATTAAATAGAAATAGAAAGGAAAAATTCAGAATTTAGGTAGAGTATTAGAACCTGTGCCTTTGGCCCATAGCACTTTGGCCCCAGTGGGAACAGGCTTAAAAGGGGGAAAACCAAACCCTAGCCCTCCCCCAAGTACTGTAGCATAGCCGCCACTGTAGCACCTCCCCACCTCCCTTTGTTCCTCCCTGCTGCCGACCATTAGGAAGAAGAAGGAAGAAAGGAAGAGAGGAAGAGAGGAAGAGAGGAAGAGGAAGAAGGTCAGGGTGATCTTCGCGAGGATTACAGCGTGGTCCAACGAGGGATTTCGTGGGTAAGATCATGATCCTCTATAGCTAGTTCGGTTCTATAGATGTTTTGCTACTGATTAATCATTGTAGTATCATGCTGTGTAGATCGGTAGTGCTGCTGTTCTGTTGACTCGCGAGATTGGGTTAGTTCCAGGTAGATTCAGTATTTAGGGTCTCCTGGAGATGTGGGGAATTTCTTTAGCTTTCCAAAAAGTATTAATTCGTAATTTTTGGATGAATGACGAATTAGTTATGAATTTTTCAAGTCTGGGTGCTTATTCAGTCTCAGGATTCGGACAGCGAGTTTAGTTCTGCGAAGTAGGGGTTGGAGATGGACGAATTTGGTCGTTTGATCTCCATGAGATATGTAGATATCTTTATGATGATTCCAGGAAGGTATAGTGTATAATTTTTGGACATTTAGAACGAAATATATGAATTTTTGAAGTTAATGTGGTAATCTGTCCTTCTATTGTGGACAGTAGAGAAATACATAGCTGTTTACAACCTTTGTTACACAGTAGGGATAATTGTGATAAATTTATTGAGAAAGCTAGTTTTTTTAGTTTCCAGAGAGTCTTAGAACAGTGGGTTTGGATATACCAAATAAAAGTTACGAAATTCCCAATTCAGAAGTACCGAAGATGACAGAACGGTCTTCGGGATTAAAAACAAAGGTTTAGATGTGATAATTTGATCTTTCGGTTACCTGAGAAGTTGTATCTATGCTTGTGTAGGTTCCAGGAAAATTGGATTCATGACTTTTAGAGTTTTTACTCAAAAGTTATGGATTTTCCTTTGATAGCTGTCAGTTTGGACAGATTGGGATTTGAGAGTGTATCGATTAAGTTTCGGGTTGCGATTAGGAGCGATTGCTTTCATTTTGTTCCATTGCAATGCTGTGAACTTTTGAATGGTATACTTAGTATAATTTACGATTGCCTGGTGGTAGTGAGCACTGGGGCTAGAGCTTTCCCGTCGTTGTCATCCGTCTCACGGTTGAGGCAAGTACAATTAGTGGATAGAGTATCTGGATGGATATTCATGCATTGTTAATCAATTATGAGAATGAATGTGTGAGGACCCCGGCTTATTTGGCTTGTAATGCTTAGTCATCCATTGACCCTAGCATCACAAACAAAATAACCCGTGTCTTCGAGATATGTATACTTCCCAGAAATGCAGTATACACACCCTTTTACAAAATCATGCATCAATTCCATTCAAGACATAGAACCAAAGCACGAACTAGATTAAACAAAAGACATACATAATAGAGTTATTACAAAAAGGGCCGACCGGCCAAATAACAATTAAGAGAGATAAATAACAGCGGAAGCAAAAGCCATAAGATGGCGATAAACAAAAGCCAATTAGTGTGCCTTTAACCCACATGGCAACCAACCGGGCTGCCAACCTAGTCGTCGAATCCACCGCACATCTCACAAAAGTGATACCATGGGGGATCAACCTCCTCTGCAACAAATTAATTAAGCAAGCAAATGAGTACAAAAATGTACTCGCGAGACTTACGTGTAGTGTAACAGACCTATACATATGCTACATGCAAGCTTATTTAAGTGGAGGCTGTAGGTTGTTTTCAGCATAAAGCAAGTTTTCATTTGCAATAATTAAATAGATTCAAAGTAGTTTTACAATTCATTTTTAATTTGCAAATAACAGCGAGACAACAACATAATAACAATAGATAGATGACAACAACAATCCTGGAAGTGACTAACCCCATAGTCACCACAACAATAGCATGAATTACCCATTCATACCACCCACATCAAGTTTTAATTAAAAGGTTATAGTCTAACTCTCGAAAGACCTCCCCAAGCATGTCCATAACTAGGACAAGGCTATTCGAATAGTTTGAACCCTACAGGGGTGTACCAATGTACCCACACGCTAGACCGCCTTTTCACCAAGCTATTTAGCATACTTCCTTTGGTATGCCGGTACGGCTAAGTCTTACGAGACATTTCCAATAGGTGATGCTAATTAAGAGTCGCGACAACCCGAAGGGTAGGATGCACCGGCCTAGCCTAAGCAACTGCGGGTGCTCCTAATCCCTATAAAAACATTTTAACCACCATCGACTCATAATTAACACCCCCCAAAGTACTTAGTCAAGAGAGGTCCCATATCCCCCTCATGTGGTTAGCACGCAAAATTGCTTGGATTAGTGTAATAAGATGTTCGGTCTTTGTTGACTTAGGCACCATTCCACATACCAACAGATCACACCATCATCCATTGTGCCCAAGTCCAAATAGTTTTCATTTTCAGTTTTGTTTTGACTTTACAAATTAACAAAGCACAAGTGCTGGACATAATGGAATAATAATTAGATTTGTGTGATCAAGATCATCGACTAAGTCGATGACCGCCCAATTCTACCGTAAGCTAAGCATTTCTAAGCAATACCAACATGTGATCTACTAAGTGACAAGAGCTCATCCAACGAACTCTAAATCACAGCAAGATATTCCTAGGCTTAGTAGTAGAGATTGAACATTTACCTACAGAGTATGCATCTATAGGATCAACTAATCGACAATAATTTAACAACAAAATAGAGCATGCATACATACACTTTGCAAACAATATATTAGACTTTGAAGGTAATGGGATCAAACATGACCAAACTGATTGCCTTGCTGGATTTGCTTACTAAGCTGTAGAGGATCACTCACGGGATCAACGCACTCGTCGGCACCTAACGAAAAAGCGAAAAGAACCGATAAGAACGAAGAAAACCGAAAGAACTCATCAGAAAACTTTCTCCAAATGCTTTGAAATTTTTACAGCAGATCGAGCATGATTTTTAAAGAATTTAGCAATAAGAACCAATTGATTTGGATCCTCAATGCAAAAGTTATGGCCAAAACAATTTTGCTCAGCCTGGAAAATGCTGAAAAATTCAAATCGGTTACTGTTCATCCGAATTAAATTCTCAAGCACAATTTTACAAAGCGGTGTTGCACCTGGGATTTTTATGGTAAGTAAAGCACCTCATGAGATGAATAACACAATTGAGTTCACCTCATTTGGAGCTAGTATGCATTTTCTATGATTTTTCCAAGACATGCACAAGAGCACAAATAAAATGCACCCACAAAGATTTTGAAAATAGTGACATGCCTAAAACCTATTCTACCTTTTAGTGCACTAATAGAGGAAGCCAACAAAATTAGATTCACTCAAAAAGGATCTATAGAGAATTACTTATGCAATTTACAAGTTAAATGCAACATTTAGAGCAACAATTAAAACCTATTTCTAAACCAATTTTATCAAACCATTTTCTGGAGCTGAACTAAGCTTCTAACCATTTTTAGATTGAAGCTGAGTTCAAACCAGAGCTAACAAAATTTGAATCAACTCAATTGGATTTAAAATGAAATAGTTATGCAATTTTGAAGTTTATTTCCTTTTTTCAGTTCACAATTAATTCCCTCGGGAAATCCTAAATTCCAAATCAACGTGGACGAACCTGGGCCGTTGATCTTGGATCCAACAGTCCAAGCCCATGGGACGAGGTGCACACGCCCGCGCGAGATCGACAAACGTGGACCATTGATCTTGGATCCAAAGGTCCAGATTGAACCTCGCGCGCTGCGTTTGAATCCACGCGCGGGAAAGGGGGCAGCGACTGTGGACCATCGATCGCGAGATGGACGGCTCACGATGAACGCCACATAGTGCACACGCATAACCTACGCGAATCTCCGCCGTTGATCTAAAAATGGACGGTCCGAAACGATCGACGAAGCGAAACGCTTCCGCGATCTGAGCCGTAGATCAAACGATGGACGACTCACGACGAGCCACGTCGCGCAGATGCACTGTGCCGGCGCATCCGACAACGAGCTCGACGGCTTCCACGGCGAATCGTCGGCGACCTAAGGCACGGCGGTGCGAACTGATGCCAGCTATGGGTGCGCAATAGTAGTGTGCACCCACTGGTACCACTCACTCCTGTGGTGATGGCCCAGAACGGCGGCTAGCCGGAAATGGTGGCGCGGCAAACATGGCCGAGAATGAAAAACGCGATAGAGCTCTGCCGCAGTTCAAGTAAGCAGGTGCCCAGCTCCTAGGGACTACCAGGAGGTTACCTGAAGGACGCGGAGGGACAGAGGGGGTCTGAGCTGCGCCGACGACGAAGCACTATGACGGCGACAACGCGGGGAGGACAACCTGAGCATCTAGAGGGAGACTGCATCATCGGGATAGCTCAGACATAGCACAAGGATGGTCCCAGAGCAAGGAATTGGGAAATGGAGCACTCACCGGCGACGGAGACGAAGAGGGGTTGATTTCGGCCGCAAAGGGGGGAAACTCCAATTTCAACTGCTCCCTGTTGAGGCAACCAAAATTGGATGAGGGTTAATACTCCAGGAGGTTAAAGGGATAAGCTGGAGCAATTGATTGAGCAAGAGGGCCACTGGAGTACAGGCTTCACCGAGGAGCTTCACGGGCCCGAAATGGCGGCAGAGGGGTTTTGGAGAATTGGGCTCAACCAAGCACAAAGGGCGCTCGGCAAAGCTCAAAGTGATTAAAAGGAAGGCAAAGAAGAGCTTGAGGGGCTTAAGTAGCAGAGAGGGCGAAGGAGGGAACGGGTGGATGCTCGGGAAGGAGCTGCGGTCCACGCTCTCCCCTGCGCGACTTGAGCGGCGGGAGCAGGTGAGGACTGCGACTTTGAGGGAGGGAGCACATTGCACATTTAATGCTACGACCCGTTGGCGAGGACACAGAGTGGACACGACATTGCACGCCCACGCTCCGCTCTGTTCATGGCGACCGCGCGCGGACGTGAGGACCCGAGGAAGGAGACGACGCGCCCGGCGTTGGATTTTGCTCCAACGGCTCACATGAACCCGGGCGATCGCGACTTGAGTCCAACAATGCGCGAGCAGGTCGAGCCAAACCCACAGGCGTGGTGAAACGGCGACGGTTGGATCGCGATCCAACGGCTCACATGAGATCTTGGGTGCACAGCCCCGCGCAAACGTGGGCGGTGCGATGGAGATCCAACGGCCCACGAGGCGTGCGCCAAAATGACCGGTCGGTACAGTTAGGTGGTTGGGTCGAGTCAAGTCGGGGTTGGCTCAGACCCGAGGAACAGTGCACCAGATTGAGTTTGAATTTGAAAGCTGAGTTTGGAAGAATTTTTAGAGGTAACAAACTAACTCCAAAAATTCTGAAATTTTGACTGGAGCTTTCTCACTCCAGGATTAACCTTACATAAAATTTCCAGAGATTTTCATGTACTGCATTTTTCTCAAGAAATTCCTCAAGGTTTGTCCAATTGAAAAACTGGTTTGACTTGCCTCCAAAAATTATCAAATAATTTCTAAAAATTATGAATTTTTTTTAGAGGGGTCACACATCATCCCTAGAACCAAGGAAAAATATTTCCAAAGGTTGATCACGAGATTCCTGACAAAGTTGAATAAGGGTTTGACTTTAGTCAACAGGAGATTTGTGTTTTGAATTCCACAATTCTTTTACAAGAAGTATAGAAAAGTTCAAAAACTTCAAGATGTAAGAAAAGTTTTAACTTCTTCTCATTTTCTTACATTTGAAACACACACCCATATTAGGTTACATTTGAAACACAAACCTTGGATTGGTTACATTTAAAACACAACCTGTATTTGGGATGTTACAGAATGTTTACTTATGATCTTGCTGCTGGTTGTCATGTACTCGTGTTGAGTAAATGCATAGACTCATTTGCATCATACATTCATCTTTGAGGCTTGTACTACGTGGTAGCCAAGCAATTTTATTGTTGAGGTCCCCGTCATGAATTTGATGGGTATAAGGCTTGAGGTCCCCATGCTAAAGGCATAGGCATGGGTATGTATCGACGGATGCATACCTCGCATTACTGGTATATGCAAAAGAGAAAAGAAAAGTGCATTTGTAGCATGAGCATTGCATGACAATTAAAGTTGGATGGATATGGTGATACTATGAATGACTGTATGTGATGGGCTTTACTAATATTCAAAGTATGTTATGATGTTTGGTTTATTGATTTAATTTGTACTTTGCTGAGTCTTGGACTCACGCTTGTTTATTTAATTTTTTAGGTAAACGTTGATGACGGCACATTTTGGGGAAGAAAGTAGAACATGGGACTATTGCACTTGAAAAGTACTTCATTCCATATCATGATTCATTCATTCTAGAATTGTAATAATTGAATAGGTTGTGGTTCCCTTAGTTCCTCATGGTCGATAGTATTGTTAGTTGATGTTTTTCTCTTAATTGAAATTTATCTATAATGCCCTTGATAATTAATTAGATTGATTTACAATTGAACTATGATTAACCATCTTGCTGAAACTATGAGTACCTCATTGTATAATGTTTAATCATGATGCCTATAAGGTAGTAATACTTGAGTTTGATGTAGAAAAGTGTAGTAATAATAGTTGTAGGTGACATCTTGGGCTTTTGCTAAGCCGGGGTGTTACAATATCTCTTTAATGAATGCAACGTATTCTCTATTTATGATAGAATTACAATTGAGAATGTTTTTAGGGGATTACCTAACAGTTATGTTGCCTTTTTTGCGTATGTTGCAGCTTTGTGCATCCCTACAAGCTCAATGGGGTTGATTCATATACTCCAAATGCGGAAAGAGTCAGGAGCTTAGGCACCAACTCCTGATCTTGCATATAGCTTATGGCCTTTTTCCCTGCTACGATCCAATTCATTTTCCCATTTTTGTTTATCTTGCAAGTGAAAAACTCACGCGGATTCTTATAGCACATGTTGTGTTGTTCCTAAGATCACTTAGCCAAATTTGTTATAACGTCCACGTTGTATTATATTCTTCTGCCGCCATTAGCCTTTTTAGCCAAAGTATTTGACTAGAAAGTGTCAGCAGATCACTCTGCAGCGCAGCGACATCTCATGCTTCATGTTGGATTTCAGGGGCTGCGGGCGCAGCATAGCGCACCAATTCCACCTAGTTATTATGTATTTTGTAAGAACTAGAGGATGTTCCTTTAGCAGTAGGTTAGATGGTTACTGAGTTGTTCTATCTTAGCTTGCTGTTACTTTTCATCGTTGTCGGTTTGTAGTTGGTAATCAAAGTTCTGTCACATGCCTTGACTTTCCAGAAAAAGCTTGTGAAACTCTATAAGACATTGTTAATTCTGCTCAGTTTCAATAAATGAAATCGGGGTCTTTTCCCTCTTGATAAAATAATAATAAAAAGCTGACATGGCTTGATGCTCATGGAAAAAATTTAAGAAATTTTGCAGTACATTCTACCGATAGTATATAGTGGTAGACCATTGATTTGTTAAGCGCATAATAGCTTTTTTACCTTGTATTTATAATTTTTGTGAGAGTATTATGGATTTTTCCAACTAGGGTTCAAAATATTAATCTCGTGCCATGTGATCTCCACATGGTCAATTACAGTTCTACCCCTCTTGGGATTCCGCTACTCATACTACTGGGTGTAATATAACTAAATCCTAACTAATCTGAATCATTGGATCAAGAAGAATAGACGGCTCGTATTAAATTGAGTGTACCGTAAAAGAGCTCAAAATTATAGGGTCCAACTATCATCCTCTTTTTCCTCTCCTCTCTTCCTTTTCTTCCTCCTCTTATCCCTCTTCCTCACCTTCTTCTTCCTCCTTAAGAGTCGAGCTCAGCCAAGGAGGTCTACCGCCACCTTCTGGTCATACGACGCCAAGTACTACAACAACTTCAGTTTGCCATCCTAAGTTGCATTCACAACTTGAGGTAACAATGGGTGCTGATTTGATCAAAGAAATGAAGGAAGTGTTACATGTGGCCAAGAGGGTGGATGGGGAGAGAGGCCAAAGGGAAAGAAGACAATGCTTGCTTTCGGCTGAAAGCAAGGCTAGACAAGGAAGGCATGTAGTGCGTGAGAAAAAAGCACCTGGGCCGAAGGCTATGCATAGGAGGTCAAGCATGCATGCATGGCGTGCAGTGACAAAGTGGCCGCGTGGGGAGCCAAGGTGGAAGCCAAGCACATGGCAAGAGAAGCTTGGATGGTTTGCGGCACAAGAAGGCTAGTGCAAGGAGCAAAGGAAAGAGAGATTTGGTTTCCAAGTGGGACTCCTTTGGATTCTGTTTTGAGCTCTCATTCAAACAGCCATCCGAGGAGGAGTTTGTATCAATTATCTCTGAGAGTCCTAGTGGTATGCGTTTAATCTTTAATTCCAAATTTATTTATATTTCCTTTTTTAATTTAAGGGTCTGAATAGGAGGGTGAGTTAGAGTTGGTTTCGGTCCTTTAAATCTAAAATTCCTTTTGCTGAATTTTAATTCCGAAATTCAAGAGAGTGGGGTGCATTTAGGAGTGTTGAGTTGGTTTCGGTTACTGTTCATTAGAAAGCATTGTGCTTGCATGTGAGGCTATTTAAGCCCCGTGGCCACACCATGTGAAGGGACAAGTTTTGATTTAGATAATAAAATTCAGAAAAGTCGTTTTGGCACATATCGTATGTTCTTGAGAAGAGTTGAGAGACATCAAGAGTTTGGGTACTGTTCATGCACGGTTACTATTCATGTGTGGACACTGTTCACGAAGGCTACTATTATTTGCAATTCAATCTATTAGATTGGTCAGTGAGTGTGCTGATTTTCTTGCAATTCAATTCACCCAAATTAGTTTGTGAGTTTACTATTCTTCGTGTGTACCGTGAAAGATTGGGCCAACAATTTAGGATCCTTCTAATCAACTAGTTGGATCCTTATCAGGTGGTATTACAGCTTCAGTTGCTCATGGTACTTTGTTGCTGTGAAGATCGAAGATCGACATGGCCGACATGACGAAGATGAAGTTGATCATAAAATTCAGTAATACTATAGATCAATGTGAGGAGGATCCACTACGTGGGTCGAGCTACATGTTCTTCAATTGTTGTCGAGTGCGGAACACAAATTGTGCTATGATGATCGATACGGGAAGCTTGACAAACGCTGCAAGCCAAACACTTATGGATAGATTGGGGTTGGTCACAAAGCCGCATCTGGAGCCATATCAGCTGCTGTGGAGGTTCAAGCACATTCTGATCACAAAACAAGTCGAGGTAAAATTTTCTTTGGATGGGTATACTATTTGTTTTACTTGTGATGTGATTCCTATGCATATGAGGGCATATTCGTTGGTGATTGGCACCTATTGGTTGAAAGAACAACACATACATCAAGTTGCATCACGTCTCGTCATGCGATACTCTTTTCCTTGGAGAGAAATGCGAAGGGAGATTACATCTTGGTCATTACTAAGGTACCTTGAAGATAGACATCGACGTGACAAGGTCCAAGATGCCATTGAAGCCCAATGATGAAAGCTAAAGGCTAAGCAACAGGAAGAAGAAAGGTTAGCCGAGGAAGAAAAGAAGAAAATAGCGATGGAGGCCCTTCTTTCTACCCATGAATGGCAAGATGACTCCTCTCATGATGGCAAAACTGACGGGAGGTACCGCAAGACAGTCTTTGGATGCTGACCAAGACGGTTCGGGTTGACGACACGTCTATTGTCTATAAAGGACAATGAAGCAACATGTTTAAATCTGAATGCAAGACCAAAGAGAAGGTTTGCAAGCTTATCATTGATGGTGGCAGCTACAACAACATCATCAGCAATGATTTAGTGCAAGCTTTGGGCTTGTCAATGTGGCGGCATACCCAACGGTACTATGTGCAATGGTTGCACAATGTTGGTAAGCTAAAGGTCACTCACCGTGTTACAATTCATTTTTTAGTGGGTGATTATGAGGACAATGTGGATTGTGATGTCGTGCCCATGCACACATGTCACTTGTTATTGGGACGTCTGTGGCAGTTCGACCGTAACGATACACACCATGGGAGGTCCAACAAGTACTCTTTGGGGCATCAAGGAAGATCATATACCCTGTGTCCTATGTCGGTGAGTGCTCTTCGAGTTGAGAGATTGTTGCTGAAAAGACGGCCGTGAAGACTACCCTGAAACCAAGAATGGTTTTGCTTGAAGGGGGAGGGGATGGTACGGTGTCAAGTACTACTACCACTTCAGTTTGTCACCCTAAGTTGCATTCACAACTTGAGGTAACAATGGATGTTGATTTGATCAAAGAAATGAAGGAAGTGTCACATGTGGCCAAGAGGGTGGATAGGGAGGCCGGCCAAAGGGAAAGAAGACAATGCTTCCTTTCGGCTGAAAGGAAGGCTAGACAAGGAAGGCATACGACACGTGTGGAAAAGGCACCTAGGACGAAGGCTATGCATGGGAGGCCAAGCATGCATGCATTGCATGTGGTGACAAAGTGGCCGCGTGGGGAGCCAAGATGGAAGCCAAGTGCATGGCATGAGATGCTTGGATGGTTTTTGGCACAAGAAGGTTGGTGCAAGGAGCAAAAGAAAGAGAGATTCGGTTTCCAAGTGGGACTCCTTTGGATTCCGTTTTGAGCTCTCATTCAAACAGCCATCCGAGGAGTTCGTATCAATTATCTCTAAGAGTCCTAGTGGTGTGTGTTTCGTCTTTAATTCCAAAATTATTTATATTTCCTTTTTAAAGTTAAGAGTCTGAATAAGAGGGTTAGTTCGAGTTGGTTTCGGTCCTTTAAATCCGAAATTCCTTTTGCTGAATTTTAATTCCGAAATTGAAGAGAGTTTGAGTTGTGTGCATTTAGGAGTGTTGAGTTGGTTTTGGTTACTGTTCACCGCATGTACTCTTCGTTCGATAGCATTGTGCTTACGTGGGAGGCTATTTAAGCCCCATGGCCACACCATGTAAAGGGACAAGTTATGATTTAGATAATAAAATTCAGAAAAGTCGTTTTGGCGCATATCTTGTGTTCTTGAGATGAGTTGAGAGAGTAAGATTGAGAGAGATCAAGAGTCTAACCTAGGACATTACACAGTGAAGTGTGTAGTGAAAGGCTACCCTAGCAAGGTCAACGCTCACCGACTAAAGTTCTTCTGCTCAATCTTCACGGTCAAGGCGGTGACCGACCATACTTGCAAGCTTAGGGAGCCGCTATGACAGCATTGGAATGTGACTTCTGCAAATGTGGCAAGCCTCATCAGCCATGTGAGACCCCGACGTTTATTAGGCTCATAATACTTAGTCATCCTATTGACCCTAGTATTATCAACCAAATAAACCCGGTCTCGAGAGATGTATACTCCCCAGGATGCAGTATACATACCTCACACCAAAAGAATGTATCAATTCCATACAACACATAGAACATAAGCAACAAACCCGAAGTTAATATTAATAAGGAAAAGCTATTACAAAAGAGGGCCCTTAGGCCAAATAGCAACAATTCTACAAAGATAACAATGAAGCAAAAGTGCCATAAAGATGGCTATAACACAAAGCCAATCGGTGTGCCTTAACCCCTAGGCATCCGTGGGACCGCCAAGCTAGTCGTCAAGAAAGCGCAACACGTAGCACAAAAGAGAGGCTCTTGGAGCTCTCCTTCTTCCTCTGCAACAAAAGCCACAAAATGCCACAACCACGAGATGAGTACATAAAGTACTCCATAAGACTTACGTGTGAGATAACAGAACTATAAATAGCTACATGCAAGCTTTATTTAAGTGGATGAGGCTTTGGACTCATTTTAGCATAAAGCAACATTTATTTGCAATAACATAATAGATTGAAGGCAATTTGGCAAAGCATTTTTAAATGTTGAAGTAACAACGAGATAATAACATAGTAACAACAACAAGATCAACTTGGAAGTGACTAACCCAATAGTCACCACAACAATAGCATGAACTCCCCGTTCATACCAACCATGTCAAGTTTTAATTAAAGGTTGTAGTCTAATTCTTACGGGAAATAACCAAGCGTGTCCATAACCTAGGACGAGGCTATTGAATAGTTTTATCCTGCAGGGTGTACCAATGTACCCACACGTCGACCGCCTTTCCTTTAAGCACACTACCTTAGGTGTCTTGCACGGCTAAGTCCTACGAGACATTTCCAATGGACAATGCTAATTCGAGTCGCACAACCCACGGGAGAAAGAGACATCACACAACCTTCCGGAAGCTAATGCTCCTCCCACATCACACACATATTTTATTTTTAAAAACACACCAACCGAGCGACCCCAATTAACACCGCCCAAAGTACTTAGTCAAGAGGGTTCCATATGCCCTCGTGTGGTTAGCACATAAAATTGCTTGGATCAATGGCGCAAGAATTAGGTCCTTGTTGACTCGGGCATACCACCACATCCAAAACCACACCATCCATCCAATATGCCCAAGTCTAAATCAATCTTTTATTTTCAGTTTTGATTTTACAAATTAATCAAAGCACAAGTCTGGACATATAGGAGTAATAATCAGTTTTGAGTGATCAAGACCATCGACTAAGTCGATGATCGCCCATTCTACCGATAACTAAGCATGTCTAAGCAATTTAAAACGAAACTACTAAGTGATAAGAGCTCATCCAACGAGCTCCCACCACAGCAAATAACCTAGGCTCATGGTAGTAGAGGATGAACAATTCCTCAGATTATGCAACTATAGGCTTGCTAGCGACATTTAACACAAAGTAGCATGCATACATAGAAGTAAAACGATATATTAAGCTTTAAAGTAATGGGACAATGATGGAAATGATCAAACTGCTTGCCTTGCTGTTGGTGGTCACTTTGTTGCGGAGGGTCACTTTCGGGATCACCACAAATGTCGAAACCTAACGGAAAAGCAATCAAGAACCGATAAGAACGACGAAAAACAACAAAGACAGCACAGCAAACGAACTCCAAATCCTCTGAATTTTCTACAGAAGCAAGAGAGTGATTTTAGGGATTTTGCAACAAGAACCAATTGATTTGGATTCTCAATGCAAAAGTTATGAGCAAAACAATTCTGCTCAGCCCTAAAAATACCAAACTGCACTATTCACTAATTTAATTATGAGGCAACATTTTCTAGAACAAAAGTGAAGCTGAAATTTTTACTGTAAAACCAGCACTTCATGATATGAATAACACAATTGAGTTCACCTCATTAGGAGCTAAATTGCACTCTCTACAAATTTTCAAAAACAAGAACTTGAACAAAATTATAATGCACAAGTCCTCATTTTCCTAGCAGCAACATGCTCAAAACTAATGTTCATAGTAAGACCATTAATGGAGGAAACCAACAAAGTTGGTCTCACTCAAAAATAATCTACTGAGCATTAGTTATGTATTTTACAAGTTAAGCATTAATTTGAGTGTATATTTAAAAGTTGGTTTTAAAATCTAATGGCAAAACTGTGCTCTGGAGCTGAACTCAACTTACAATCATTTTTGGATTAAAGTCAAGTTCAAGACAGAGCTAACACAATTTGAATGACCTCATTTGGAATTAAAATGAAAGAGATATGAAATTCTAAAGTCTATACCTTATTTCAGTTTAACTAAGACCTCATTGGAATTTCTAAAACTCACAAGGGTATGGGAGGACGTGAGCCACAGATCTTAGATCCAACGGCTCAAGACCTCCCAGTGAACAACGCCTGCGCTCAGAGGTCCAGAGGTCTGGACCTCCTAGCAACGCATCTTGTGAGGTGAGGGAGGTCGGGGCCGTGAGATGCGAAATCCAGCAGACCACAACATGGAAAGGAGGTCCGGAACGGACCAGATCTAAAGGGGGAGGTTCTCAACGGTTGAGATCTTCCAAAGGAAGGTCCAAACTATCAAGATCTCCCTGAGGAAGATCTACATCGTCAGGACCTCACGGGGGAGGTCCTGGACGGTCCAGATGTTCCAAGGGAGGTCCTTGATGGTCCAGATCGTCCGAGGGAGGACCTTGACGGTCAAGATCTACCCGGGGAGGTCATGAAAGGCTGAGATGGCTTCGGGGAGGTCTTAAGCGGAGGTCTAAACGTTACAGACCTCCAGGGAGGTCTGGACGGCCACGATAGCGCAAGGGAGGTCTTGGACGCTCCAGATCTCCTCGGAGGAGGTCTGGACGTCCCAGACCCAGCGCCTTAACTCGCGCACGCGTTTGGACATGAATAAATGCGCGGGATCATGAGGAGGTCCGCGCGAGGGAGGTTTTAAATGCACACAAGAGACAGGTTTAATGGCATTTATCGCTAACCCCATGATTGCAATGATTGGGCATTTAAAACGGTGAATTTATGTCCTAAAAACGACAATGACACGCTCGGGACGTCCGACAAAATCCCGAGCGGGAAGAAGTGATCCTCGCCGGCGATGTAGAGCCCGCCGGTGAGGTCCAATGATACCGTTGGGTCCGCAATAACCATGCGCACCCAATGGTCCTCCTCTCAACGGCGGCGACGGCCTTGAACGCCGTCGAGCCGGAGAGGTCAAAAGATGACCAGCACGGCCAAACTACGAAAATGCAAAATGGAGCTCATGCGACAATCAGCGTGTGCCAAAACTTAAGCTCCGCAACATGCATTCAAGCGGGTGCCAGCATCTAAAGGACTAACAGGGGGTGTACCTGGAGGTCCTAAGGTGCTGGGGAGGTCGTGGAGGTGATGACCGGAGTTGGGGAAGGCAGTGAAGCTTCACAGCCCAAAGCTCCAGCCCCAAGCTCGACTTTGTCCACCTCTGAAAAATGCCCAAACAATTCAAGTTAGGGTTAACTTCCAAGAGGTTTTTAGGAGCAAGAGTGAGCAAGGTTTGAAAGAGGGAGCCACTGGAACTCCTGAGCTACCGAGAAGCTCCAAGGTCCACAACAATGGCAGCCAAGATGGGAGGTGAGTTTGGGGGTGAGGAGCTCAGCCACGCACAAGTGCAAGGCTGAGGTCAATTGTGTGCAAAGGAAGCCAAGGGAGGATCCCCAGGGTGACTTATAGACTGAGGTGAAGGTTATGAGCTGAGGCTAAGCTCCATGGTGAGCTTAGCCCACGGGTTGGTCCATGGGGTGGCAAGGACATTGAGGTTGACAAGGTGACAGGGCTGAGCTGACCAATGAGGCGGAAAGCTGACCTGCATTAAATGCGGGTCAGCAAAGAGCTGTTATAATGTACCCCAAGGTCAGACACGCATTAATGCTGCTTTCAGAGCTCGCATGCGCCAGAGGAAGGAGAAGAACAGGAGGTCTTGGTGACCGTTGGATAAGACACAGGAGAGGTCCTAACCATCGGATCAATTTTTGAACCGTTATGTTTTAAGTAGCCGGGAGGAGGTCCCAGCCACACGATCAAGGATGGGGAGGTCGTGGCCCTCCGATTTCCTTAATGTGTACGCCAAGACGTGGGAAAAGGGACAGAGGTCCGGCGTTGGATCTCCATCCAAGCGGTGTGGACCTCCGGTGAGGACTTAACTGCACGCGATCAAAAGGACATGAGGGAGGTCATGGCCTTTGGATTTAAATCCAAGGGCACCGACACGATGGGGAGGTCGATATGATGCGCAGCAGCAAGGGAGGTCGGGACCGTTAGATTTAGATCTAAGGGTTCCGATCAAAAGAGGTGGAGGTCTGAGCTTGCATAACGCACAAGGGAGGTCGGGGCCTTTAGATTTAGATCTAAGGGCTACGATCTCACGTCTTGCCGGGAGGTCTGTGCGCATGAGACAAAGGAGGTCGTGACCGTAGATTTTAATCTAACGGTGCACAACAAAAGATGGGGAGGTTGTGAGTGCTTGATAGCACGGGAGGTCGTGAGTTGTTGGATCGATCCAACGGCCACGACCTTGGTTAGGTGGGAGGTTTGTTTAGTTTAACGGTGAGGGAAGGTCGGGGCCATGGATCTTGGATCCAAGGGCTATGACCTCACGAGGTGGGAGGACTGACCGAGTATGTTGAGGAGGAGGTCGTGGTCATTGGATTTGATCCAACGGCCACGACCTCAACAAGGTGGGATGACTTCATTGCGATGGTTTAACAGCTCGAGGAGGTCTTTGAGGTTTAACACATGGGGAGGTCATGACCGTGGATCTTTGATCCAACAGCACGACGATGAGGTGGGAAAGCCTTTGCGGTGTTGACCATGAGGAGGTCTGGCGCCCACGCTGACCCGAGGAGGTCCACGCGGTCCGGAGGACTTCAAGGGAGGTCTGGGCGCTTGTTGGTTGAGGGGAGGTCGTGGCCTTTGGATTGATCCAACGGCCACGACCTCATCAAGGTGGGGAAGGAGGTCGATGGGGTTAATGGACCGACTTTGCAAAGTGGCTAGCCCAAGGAACAGTGTAGGCTTTTAAATTTAGTTTTTAACAGCTGAAACTTAGCAGAATTATTTGAGATAGCAAATGAACTCCAAATTTGATGAAATTTTGACTGGAGCTTGCTGACAATGAGATCAACCTTGCATAAAATTTCCAGAGGTTATTATGCAATGCATTTTTCTCAGGAAATTTGTTAAGGTTGTTTAAAGGATTGTTTTACCTCCAAAATTTATCAAACTAGTTTTACAACTTGTGATATTTTTCAGAGGGGTCCCATATCAGTTTTGGGACCAAGGAAAATACTTTCCAATTGTTTGGCACAAGATTTAAAATAATTGGAAGAGGAATTCGACTTTTGGTCAACAAGAGCTTTGTGTTTTTGGATTACACAACTCTTGGACAAGAATTACATGAGATTTTAGGGGTTTTCAAGTTGTGAGAAAAATTTTTAATTTCTACACATATAATTATACTTGATTAACCCTAATTACACAGTTGGGATGTTACAAGCCACCTTGTTGAGGAGGACGTGTCCGTCTCCCCCAAGATGTTGCTATTAGAAGTCATCAATCTGCTTGGTTATCCCGTCAGCTATAGCAAGGTCCGACGAGCCAAACAGATGGTTATCGAGTCCATATACAGGACATACGAAGAGGCGTACAACCTTGAGCCAAGAATGCTTCACGAGATTGCCGAAGCAAACCCCGACACATACATAAACAAGCTTGAAAGTGAAGATGCCGATGGAGGTCCCAACTGCTTCATACAGGATCGGGTTTTCTGGGCTTTCGTCCAAGCCATAGAGGGCTTCAAGTTCTATCATCATGTGCTTACGATGGATGGCACTTTCCTAATGGGGAGGTACAAGGGCACTATTCTCACCACAGTGGTAGTTGACGTAAATGAACAGCTTCTTCTGGTTGCTTTTGCCATTGTAGAGAATGAGAATACATCCAATTGGTTGTGGTTCCTAGCGAATGTGAAGCGGGCGGTTGTGGGAGACCAGCCCAACATATGCCTTTCACAGACTGCAATGTTGGGTTGTTGTCGGCTTTGAACACCATGAAGAATGGAATAGAACCCCCTCACCAGTGGAACGACGTGGAAACCTGGTGGTGCATGAGGCATCTTGCATCAAACTTCTTCACATGGTTCCGCGCAAGAAATTATGAAGACATTCAAGGCGTTGTGCCTACAGAACTAGAGGTGAAAGTTTGAGTCCATCTGGACAGATCTTGAACATAAGACTATGAGGCATACAAGGGAGTCCCCTCTAGAGTCATAGGAGGGACAGCAGCCCGCGAGCGGACAGTCGAGGAGCACCATAAGTTTCACACAGTGGATTAATCTCCATGCTCCTGAATTAGAGAAATGGTCCCTACTCTATGACACAAATAGTGTGAGGTATGGAATTATGACGACTAACATGTTCGAGGTATACAATAGCGTGCTCAAAGGTGTGAGGTGCCTCCCTATCAGTGCGATCGTTGATGAGACATAGACTCGCATAGTCGGTTACTTCATCAATAGAGACACCATAACGAGACGACAGTTGGAAGAAGGGAAGTAGTGGTCTGAGAACTGTTACATCCCAAACAATGGTGTGTGTTTCAAATGTATAAAAATGAGGATAAATTAAAACTTTTTATGCCTCATGATGTCATTGAAATTTTCTGGAAACTTTCCCCGTGAATTTCCTATTTTCAAAGAATCAATGCTTCAACTGATGGAAGTTTTAGTCCTTGAAAACTCCATAATCAAATCTTGTGATAATCCTCTAGAAATATTTTTCCTAGCTTCTAGATCACGCTAGGAGCCTCTCTGAAAAATTTCATACTTTTTAGATTTTAGTTGCTATTTCTAAAGAGCTAGTCAAACCAGTTAGAACTCTGGTCAAACCTCTAGGGCAGCCACTTGTGAATTTTCTAGAGAGCAATTCAGTGCATGAAAATTCCTACAAAAATTACACAAGGTTTTTCTCAGATCCAGCAAGTTTCCATAAAAATTTCAGAATTTTTGGAGCTTCAGAGCTATCTCTAAAAATTCCCCAAATCACCTCAGCCTTATTTTCCCAAAAATCAGATTCACTGTTGGGTTGACTCAAGCCGGACTCAAGTCCGACCCAAGCCGACTTGGCTCGACCGACTCACCTAACCCACGCCTCCGACCGCACCACACCGCGTCTCCTTGAGCCGTCCAATTTAGGATCGACGGTCCGGAGCCATCCCTCACCGTGCCGTTGTTGTGCCGCTGACGTGCTGGGCCCGCGCGTGAGGGTCATCATCCACCTCCTGTTCCCGCGCGTAGGAGCGACGCGCCACGTCGCGGCGAAGCTCTGAGGCGCTCCGTCCACGGCGTCAATCCACCACCCCTCTCGGCCAATCCCTAAGCACCGCTAGTTGACGCCGCTTCCATTTCCGTCGTCGCCTGGGGATAATACCCCCGCTCTCGCCCGTTGGAAGTCATTCCTCCTCTCGGTGGCTGAGGAGGGAGGCGTTTGTTCAAGCTGCTCTCTAGGCCCGAGGAGACGAGGCACGCTCCCTGCTGCTCCAGAGCACGCACCTAAAGCCGCCGCCGTGCCAACTCCGTGTCCAGAGCTCGGGAATTTCTGGATTTCTCCATTTTCGGCTGCTTGAGCCCCTTTCTTCTCCGGCGACGGCACGGTGAGCCATTCCCTAATTCCTTGCTCTGTGACCATCGCAGTGACCCTACCTAGCAGTTCCGACACCTCTTTCTCTCTTTCTTTGCTCAGGGCGAGCTCTCCTCGGTGAGGTGCCGCCGCCACCTCGGTTTCTCGTCGCCGGCCCAACTCCGGCAACTTCCCTACCTCCGGGTCATCGTAGTAAGTTCCCTGAGCCTCCCTTTTGCTCATGTGCGTGTTGAATCACCTCGGGCGCCATCGCTTTGCGCGTTGACTTGTAGCCCGAGCACCATCGCCGCCTTTGCTCGTCAGCGCGCTTGACCACCGTTAGCCTCACTGCATTGGTGTCCGGCCGGTCTTGCGAGGTTATGGCTATCCATTTTGAGCATTCACCCTTGC
This sequence comes from Phyllostachys edulis, assembly GCA_036346405.1. Lineage (NCBI taxonomy): Eukaryota > Viridiplantae > Streptophyta > Magnoliopsida > Poales > Poaceae > Phyllostachys > Phyllostachys edulis. Next base: position 6,799,512 of record CM070564.1, read on the forward strand.
CGTCGTGCTCTGGTTCGCCAGCGTTTCGCCGAGGAAGCTCGCGGCCGCGCGCGGCCCTGTGTGGCGTGTTCTGACCGCCACTGTAGCACCGGGATTAGAGCAAATCTCGGGTCATTAAGGCTAATGATTGCTTAGATTATTAATGGCTGTCTTAAGGGAGATAGTGAGTCTATTACATGTAGGACCAAGCATAGTAAAAGTTATACAAATAACGGTTTGGATCTATGTATGACATGTGGGCCTAAGGGCTTAAGTGCACAGTTGTGAACTCGTAGACCGGCCGTGGACCAAGAGTCCATGCACTGTTCTGTGAACCTAGTGTATGACATGTGGACCCCACATGTCAGGCCGCATTTTTATTTCGGAAACTAAAATGAAAAGGGCACTATTCAGAGGGCCCACTAGTCAGTGACCGTGGCTAGGTTAGGCTGGGTATAAAAAGTATGTTATGTTTATATAATTTCTGAAATGCTTTATTTGTGAACTGAAAATTGGTTAAACTTCAAAACTGCATAAGTAATTCATTTTGGCTCCAAAATTGATGATTCAAATTTTGTTAGTTTCATTTTTAAATGTACTTTAATATAAAAATGGGTTGAATCATGTTATTGTTACAGAAAACACTTTTGGCAAAATTACTTTAGGTTTAGTAATATTGTTGCATTAAAAATTGCCTTAACTTCAAAAATGCATAAGTATTTCTCTGTAGCTCCAAATTGAGTAAACCCAATTTTGTTGGATTCCTCTGTTACTGTACTTTAGTGTAAAATAGGTTTTGAACATGTTGCTATCTTTAAAAATCTGATTTTACTTATGTCATGTGCACTACTTTCATGACTTTGAAAAATCATAGAAAATTCATCGTAGCTCCAAATGAGGTGAATCAAATTCCATTGTTCATCTCATGTGGAGCTCTGCCTACCATAAAAATTTCAAGTACACCACATCTCTGGCAATTTTTACCAAAACAATTAATTCGGATGAACAGTAGCTGGTATCAATTTATTTAGATTTTCTGGAAAACTGACCTTCAAACTACCATAACTTTTGCATAGATCATCCAAATAAATTGATTCTTGTTGCTAAATTCACCTAAAATCATGCTCTACCTTCTGTGAATTTTTCATGATTTTTGGATGACTTTGAATTTTTGGGTCTTTTCGGTATTATTCGTTCTTATTATACTTTCGACTCTTTCGGTAGGTTCCGACGATTCTATTGTATACGAGAGTGATCCTCTGCAGCAAGAAAGTCATCCCCAGCAAGGCAAGCAGTTTGATCATAAATATCCCATTACTTTCAAGTCTAATACTTTGTTTACAAATTGTATGTATGCATGCTTTTGTGTCAAAGTTTATTTCCCCGATTAGAGGTAGTTATTCCTATTGCATGGTTGCCCTTAAATTGTTCATCCCCTGCCACTAAACATAAGGTATTAACCTCACCGGTGAATTAGAGCCCGGTGGTTGAATTATACTCTTTTATTGTCTTTACGGTGTCATGCTTAGCTACCGGTAGAATTGGGCGGTTATCGACTTAGTCGATAACTTTGATCACACAAAATTATTACTATCATTATGCTCAGCACTTTGTGCTTTGTTACTTTGTAAAGTCAAAAACTGAAACTGAAAATGAAATGTTTGAGACTTTGGCACAATGGTTGATGGTGTGATCTTATGGTGTGACTGAATGGTTCCCAAGTCAATCAAGGACCGAGTTACTTGCACCACCGTACCGAGCAATTTGCGTGCTAACCACATGAGAGGGATATAGGACCTCTCTTGACTTAGTACTTTGGCGTGTGTTAGCTCCGGGTCGCATGGTGGGCATTGGGTGAGCAGTGCTGGAGGTTATCCACTGCAAGGAGTATCGTCCTTTATAAAGGTGGTGAGCATCTTTGATGACTCCGTATCAACATATGGGCTTCTTCCATATGGGCAACTCGTAGTTAATACACAATATTGGAAACGTCTCGTAGGACTTAGCTCTGCTGGCATATCTTCGGAAGTGTGCTTTATCGCATGGCATAAGGAGGGTTTAATCTATTCGAATAGCCTCGTCCTAGGTTATGGACACACTTGGATACGCCCCGTGACAACTAGACTATAACATTTAATTAAAACTTGATGTGGGTGGTATGAATGGGGAATTCATGCTATTGTTGTGGTGGCTATTGGGTTAGCCACTTCCAGCCAGGATGTCTTTTATTATTGTTACTTGTATCTCGTTGTTTTTGTCAAATAAAAATAGATTGTAAAACTGCTTTAAATCTATTACATTATTGTAAATGAAAACTTGCTTTATGCTGAAAATGAGTCTAGAGCCTCCTCCACTTAAATAAGCTTGCATGTAGCTATCTATAGGCTTGTTACACTACACGTAAGTCTTGCGAGTACATTTTTGTACTCATTTGCTATGCTTAATTAATTGTTGCAGAGGAGGAAGCTAATCCCTAAGGGATCCACTTTTGTGAGATGTGCGGCGGGTTTGACGACTAGGTTGGTAGCCCGGTTGGTTGCCTTGTGGGTTAAAGGCACACTAATTGGCTCTTGTTTATCGTCATCTTATGGCTGTTTGCTTCCGCTGTTTATCTAACTCTTTAGTTGTTATTTGGCCGGTCAGCTCCTTTTGTAATAACTCTATTATGTATATCTTTTGAATTGCTTAGTTGTACTTCGGTTCTATGTGTTGAATGGAATTGATGCATAATTTTTGTATGGGGTATGTGTACTGCAATTCTGGGAAGTACATATACGCTGAGGGTCGAGATATTTGATTTGTAATGCTTGAATCATCTTGATGGCTAAGTATTACAAGTTAAATACCCCGGGTTATCACAAGAACATACAGAGGTATATGGACCAGAAGATACAGAAGGACCAAATACATGACATCTCGGTGATCGATGGCCTCAGGAGGAAGTACGAGATCAGGCTGCGACAAAAAATATGTAAATAGTCATGCCAGGGGGAAAGGAAACATGCACGAACCCAATGTAATACCCCATTAGATTAAATAGTTAAAGACGAAATAAAAGGGATTAAAAGGAAAAGAATTAAGAGGAGGAAGAGGACTTAGGGGAGGTATGGGTTGCTGGCCCATAGCCCAAAACGATTCTATCTCCTACTCGACAAAGGGGGAGCCGAGCTGCACATACAAGAGGAAAAGGGGGAGGACCAAAAGAAAACCCTAGCCGAGCCTTGCACTCCTGCCCTCTACAACCGCCGCCCCAACTCATTCCTCTTGTGCCCCCACCTCATGGCCGCCGCCCCAAACCCATTTCTCCCGACGCCGCCGTTGGTGCTTCCTCGCCCGGCCGCCGTTGGTCCTTGCCGACCCAGCCGCCTCCACCGCCGCCACCAGGCCTGCCCAAGCCCTTCTGCTCCATGCATGCCTGAGCCGCCTCCTTCCTCGTGCGTGCCTGAGTCACCTCCTCGTGCTGGGCCTTTGCTCCAAACATGTCAGAACGCCCCGTTTTCTTTAAAGTTTCTTGCACGGTTTTCAAAATAAAAGTAACCATTTGGCTTTATTGAGAATCCAAAGCTTAACCCGACGCCTTGAAACTGGAGAGTTCAATTGGAATTAATTAAGCCTTAATTAAGTTCTTTGTTGGTGTTCCTTCTTTGTTTGAGCCTCTCTGTGTGTCCCGGGTTTGTCTCTTCTCTCTTAACTTCCTTTGTTGGGTTGAACCTCTTTGAGATCCAGACCTCTCTCTTATCTCCCCTCTGTTCGAGACCTCCTTGTTGAGATCTAGCCGCTCAGACCTCACCTTGTTGAGATCTAGCCGCTCAGACCTCCCCTTGTTGAGATCTAGCCGCTCAGACCTCCCCTTATTGAGATCTAGCCGCTCAGACCTCCCTTGTTGAGATCTAGCCGCCGAGACCTCCCTTGTTGAGATCTAGCCGCTCAGACCTCCCTTGTTGAGACCTAGCCGCTCAGACCTCTCCTTGTTGAGATCTAGCCGCTCGGACCTCCCCTTGTTAGGATCTCGCCATTAGGACCTCCTCTCGGGAGATCTTAGCCGTCGTGTCCTCCCTTAGTTGGATCCAAAGGTTCCGACCTCCTTAGGTCCAAGACCTCCTTAGCGCTTAGACCCATCTTTGACTCTCGTGGTCAGACGCTTGAGGCCTTGCCTTCTTAACCTTAGGACCATCGATGTGGTTTGGATGGCCCGATCCTAAGGGCACGTTAGTTTGGTCCGAACGTTCCTATCCTTTTGGGCCGCCCGATTTTAATCGAGCGGCTCGCTTTCTTCGCGTGTTTTCCTTGTTTCGGGACCTCCTCCTGGTTGTTTTGCAAAGACCACCTCCTCGGTCCTTCTTTGGTCTTTTGTAAGGACCACCTCTGAATCAGGATATCCCTATTGGTCAGGACCTCCCCTGCACCCTTTGATCTGGACCGTTGAGGTCCTCCCCTTGAAATCTTGACCCTTTGTAACATCCCAACTGTGTAATTAGGGTTAATCAAGTATAATTATATGTGTAGAAATTAAAACTTTTTCTCACATCTTGAAAACCCCTAAAATCTTATGTAATTCTTGTCCAAGAGTTGTGTAATCCAAAAACACAAAGCTCTTGTTGACCAAAAACCAAACTCATTTTCCAATTATCTTAAATCTTGTGCCAAACATTTGGAATATATTTTCTTTGGTCCTAAAACTGAGGTGGGACCCCTCTGAAAAATATCATGAGTTATAACACTTGTTGATAATTTTTGGAGGCAAAACAATCCTTTAAGCAACCTTTATGAATTTCCTGAGAAAAATGCATTGCATAATAACCTCTGGAAATTTTATGCAAGGTTACTCTCATTGTCAGCAAGCTCCAGTTAAAGTTTCATCAAATTTGGAGTTCATTTGCTATCTCAAATAATTACGCTAAGTTTCATTTGTTAAAAAACTAAATTTAAAAGCCTACACTTGTTCCTTGGGCTAGCCATATTCAAAGTTGGTCCAGCCCAACCATGTCCGCACCTCACAGACCTCATCTCCACCTTGATCAAATGCACTGTTGGATTTACATCCAACACCATGACCTCCTCCATGGTCAACACCGCAAAGACCTCCCACCTCATGAGGTCATTGCCGTTGGATCAAAGATCCACGGTCATGACCTCCCCCGTGTTAAACCTCAAAGACCTCCTCGATTTGTTAAACCATCGCAATGAGGTCATCCCATTTGTTGAGGTCGTGGCCGTTGGATCAAATCCAACGACCACGACCTCCTCCTCAACATACTCAGTCAGGTCTTCCCACCTATGTGAGGTCACAGCCCTTGGATCCAAGATCCATGGCCCTGACCTCCCCTCACTGTTAAACTAAACAAACCTCCCACCTAACCAAGGTCGTAGCCATTGGATCAAATCCAACAGCTCACGACCTCCCCGTGCTATCAAGCACTAACAACCTCCCCCATCTTTTGTTGTGCACCGTTAGATCAAAATCTACGGTCACGACCTCCTTTTTGTCTCATGCGCACCAGACCTCCCCAGCGCACGTGAGATCGTAGCCCTTAGATCTAAATCTAAAGGCCCTGACCTCCCTTGTGCGTTGCGCAAGCTCAGGACCTCCACCTCTTTTGATCGGAACCCTTAGATCTAAATCTAGCGGTCCTGACCTCCCTTGCCTGTTGCGCATCATATCCAGACCTCCCCATCGTCGGTGCCCTTGATTTAAATCCAAAGGCCATGACCTCCCCTCATGTCCTTTTGATCGCGTGCGCGTTAAGTCCTCCTTGGAGGTCCGCACTGCTGGATGGAGATCCAACGCTTTGGACCTCCTATCCCTTTTCCTCACGTGCGTTTTGCGCGACATGAAATCGGAGGGCCACGACCTCCCCATCCTTGATCGTGTGGTGGGACCTCCTCCCGGCCACTTAAAACATAACGGTTCAAAAATTGATCCGATGGTTAGGACCTCTCCTGAGTCTTATCCAACGGTCACCAAGACCTCCTGTTCTTCTCCTTCCTCTGGCGCGCATGCGTGCTCGAGCGGTGGAGTGTCGCGCGCCAGCCTCTGTGCACCTTTTTGACTCTCTCACGACCGCATTTAATCTTTGGGGACCTTCCGCTCTCATGTCCACTCGACTGCCAGTTGTCAACTTTATGTCATGTCCACCCCATGGACCAACCCGTGGGCTAAGCTCACCATGGAGCTTAGCCCGGCTCTCATAACCTTCACCTCGGGCTATAAGTGTCCACTCGAGCTCCCCGTTGGCTTCCTTTACACACTTGGAGCTGTCATACCGATGTTTGGTGAGCTCCTAACTCACTCACCTCCTCTCTAGTGGTCGCCATTGTTGAAGTCCTTGGAACTCCTCGGTGACTCAAGGGTTCCAGTGGCTCCTTCTTCAACCCTTGCTCACTTTGTGCTCCCCAAACCTCCTGGAATAACCCTAACTTATTTTGTTTGGGCATTTTTCAGAGGTGGACAAAGTGAGCTTGGAGGCTGTGCCGTGAGTCAAGCTTCATTGTCTTCCCCAACTCCGGCCATCACCTCCACGACCTCCCAAAGACCTTAGGACCTCCGGTACCTCCTGTTAGTCCTTTAGTTCTTGGCACCCGCTGAATGCATGTTGCGGAGCTTAAGTTTTGGCACACGCTTGAATGTCGCGCATGAGCTCCTTTTTGCATTTTGTCGTTTGGCAGATCTGCCTTCGTTGTCCTCTCCGGCCACGGCGTTCAAGGCCGTCGCCGCCGTTGAGAGGAGGTCCTTTGTGCGCATGGTTATTGCGGACCCAACGGTATTATGGATCTCGCCGCGAGGTCTACATCGCGGCGATGACCACATCTTTTGCGCGGGTTTTGTCGGACTGGCAGCGGCGTCGTTGTCGTTTTAGGACGAAATCCTCCATGTTTAATGCGCTAATCATGTGTTCCAATCATTGTAATCATTGGATGTCTTAAGCGCCTTTAATCCACCCTTTATTGCGTGCATTTAAGACCTCCGGTAGCGGACCTCCTGTTGTCCCGCGCATTAATCTCTTGTCCAAACACGCGTGCGTGTGCGAAGCACGTGGTCGCGAGCTCGACCTCCATGACCTCCTCCAAGGAGATCCGAGCGCCCAAGACCTCCCTTGCGCAATCATGGCCGCCTGGACCTCCCTGGAGGTCTGTGACATTTAGACCTCTGCTTAGGACCTCCCCGAGGCCATCTCAGCCGTTCATGACCTCCCCGGGTAGATCTTAACCGTCAAGGTCCTCCCTCGGACGATCTGAACCATCAATGACCTCCCTTGGAACATCTGGACCGGCCCAGACCTCTCTGTGAGGTCTCGACGATGTAGATCTTCCTCGAGGAGATCTTGGTAGTTTGGATCTTCCGTTGGAAGATCTCAACCGTTGAGGACCTCCCCGTGTTGATCTGAGCCGCTCATGACCTCCCGTTTAGATCTCGTCCTTAGGACCTCCCATGAGGTCTTTTCTGGTTTTCTTGAAAGGTATAAACTTTGAAATTGCATGTCTTTCTCATTTTAAATCCAAATGTGGTCATTCAACTTGTGTTAGCTCTGTCTTGAACTTGACTTTAATCCAAAAATGATTGAAAGTTGAATTCAGCTCTAGAGCACAGTTTGCCATTAGGTTTTAAAACTCACTTTAAATATACACTCAAAAACAATACTTAACTTGTAAAAGGTATAACTAATGCTCTATAGATTATTTTTGGGTGAGACCAACTTTGTTGGTTTCCTCTCTTAATGAACTCACTGTGAAAATTAGTTTTGAGCTTGTTGCTGTTATAAAAATGAGAACTTGTGCATTATAATTTTGTTCAAGTTCTTGTTTTTGAAAAATTATAGAAAGTGCAATATAGCTCCAAATGAGGTGAACTCAATTGTGTTATTCATCTCATGAGGTGCTGGTTTTACAGTAAAAATTTCAGCTTCACTTCTATTCTAGAAAATTTTGCGATGAACAGTAGCATATTTCTAATTAATAGGCTGTGCAGAATTGATTTCATCATATCTTTTGCATTAAGAATCCAAATCAATTGGTTCTTGTTGCTAAATTCATGATAAATCATTGTCTTGCTGCTGTAAAATTTTCATAGCTTTCGGAGAAGTTTCTCTGTTGCGTCTTTTTGGTTTTTCGTCGTTCTTATCGGTTCTTTCTCGCTTTTCCGTTAGGTTTCGACATTTGTGGTGATCCCGAGAGTGACCCTCTACCACAACTTGGCCAGCAACAACAAGGCAAGCAGTTTGATCATTTCCATCATTGTCCCATTACTTTAAAGCTTAATATATCGTTTTACTTCTATGTATGCATGCTACTTTGTGTTAAATGTCGCTAGCAAGCCTATAGTTGCATAATCTGTAGGAATTGTTCATCCTCTACTACCATGAGCCTAGGTTATTTGCTGTGGTGGGAGCTCGTTGGATGAGCTCTTATCACTTAGTAGTTTCGAGGTAAATTGCTTAGACATGCTTAGTTATCGGTAGAATGGGCGATCATCGACTTAGTCGATGGTCTTGATCACTCAAAACGGATTATTACTCTTATATGTCCAGCACTTGTGCTTTGATTAATTGTAAAATCAAAAACTGAAAATAAAAGATTGATTTAGACTTGGGCATATTGGATGGATGGTGTGGTTTTGGATGTGGTGGTATGCCCGAGTCAACAAGGACCGAATTCTTGCGCCATTGATCCAAGCAATTTTATGTGCTAACCACACGAGGGCATATGGAACCCTCTTGACTAAGTACTTTGGGCGGTGTTAATTGGGGTCGCTTTCGGTTGGTGTGTTTTTAAAGATAAAATGTGTGTGTGATGTGGGAGGAGCATTAGCTTCCGGGAAGGTTGTGTGATGTCTCCTTCTCCCGTGGGTTGTGCGACTCGAATTAGCATTGTCCATTGGAAATGTCTCGAGGACTTAGCCGTGCGGCACACCAAAGGTAGTGTGCTTTAAGGAAAGGCGATCGACGTGTGGGTACATTGGTACACCCTGCAGGATAAAACTATTGAATAGCCTCGCCCTAGGTTATGGACACGCTTGGTTATTTCCGTAAGAATTAGACTACAACCTTTAATTAAAACTTGACATGGTTGGTATGAACGGGAGTTCATGCTATTGTTGTGGTGACTATTGGGTTAGTCACTTCGTGTTGATCTTGTTGTTGTTACTATGTTATTATCTCGTTGTTACTTCAACATTTAAAAATGCTTTGCCAAATTGCCTTCAATCTATTATGTTATTGCAAATAAATGTTGCTTTATGCTAAAATGAGTCCAAAGCCTCATCCACTTAAATAAAGCTTGCATGTAGCTATTTATAGTTCTGTTATCTCACACGTAAGTCTTGCGGAGTACTTTATGTACTCATCTGCCCGTGGTTGTGGCATTTTTGTGGCTTTTGTTGCAGAGGAAGAAGGAGAGCTCCAAGAGCCTCTCTTTTGTGCTACGTGTTGCGCTTTCTTGACGACTAGCTTGGCGGTCGGTCGAGATGCCTAGGGTTAAGGCACACCGATTGGCTTTGTGTTATAGCCATCTTTATGGCACTTTTGCTTCATTGTTATCTTTGTAGAATTGTTGCTATTTGGCCTAAGGGCCCTCTTTTGTAATAGCTTTTCCTTATTAATATTAACTTCGGTTTGTTGCTTATGTTCTATGTGTTGTATGGAATTGATACATTCTTTTGGTGTGAGGTATGTATATTGCATCCCGGGAGTATACATCTCGAGACCGGTTTATTTGGTTGATAATACTAGGGTCAATTGGATGACTAAGTATTATGAGCCTAATAAACGTCGAGTCTCACAAAAGTTGGTATCGAGCCGTTATGACCGTAGTAACGCAAGCTTGGTCGATCCTTAGGATATTTTGAAAACCTATTTTCAAAGCATCAAATGAATTTTGAAAGCTTAGGTAAATTCTCGGATTTTATTCCTTACCTATCTTAGCTTTTCTTCTCACCTCACTCTAATTTGAGTTTTAAAGGTTGTTTCCTCTCTTCCTTCTACAAAATAATTGTTATCGATTAACACTGGGTTTTGGGAGAACCAATGAGATTGGCAAATTGAAGTGTGAGCTGCCCACTACAAGGTTTTGAAGTTACAGAGTCGGTGATTCGACAAGGAGCTTGGATGCGAAATCTGGACAGCAAGCATCAAATTTCCGGACAGCAGTCTCAAAGGTGTCTAATTAGGATAGATAATGAGAGGTTAATCAACTAAAACTTGTGGGAATAAAAGGGTAAGATGTGATACTAGTTAGCTAAGTATCTAACACTTATTTCGCTGCATTAACCTTGCTCTCTAATAGTTTTAGATCTCATCTTACAATCTGATTTTTGATCTTCTCGACCAATTACTCGTTCATTCAATACGGGTTAGTTGAGTTGAGAAGTTGAGCCTGCGCTTGGTGTTTCTTGGCTGTTTTAGAGTCTTTTAGAAGCTTTTAAAGTTTAAATAACCGCTTATTTTGGCTTTCGTTTGGGGTGATATTCCATTCCCTAGTCGATCGCTTTTGCTTTCTTTAAGGCTTTGTTTTTGGGTCTAGTTGCTAACCAAAATTCCTTGTAACAGATGGCGGGCCTTTTCGAGCGGCCAAGGCGGCCGGTGGTCCGGACGAGAGCTTCCTCCTCCTCCGACCATGGCCGAGGTTCTTCTTCAGATCGGCGCAACCGCGCGGATGACCGGAGAGTTCTCTTCGACGTCATCGCGCGCAACACCACTAGACTTACCGGAGCTTCAGGATCCGGGCAAGGAACGCCCATCACCGCGTGGAGGACTCGCGGAGTTTCTTCGTACTCGGCCCCTACCTTTTCGGCCCGAGGACCCTTTGGATGCAGACGATTGGCCGTCTTGTGGAGCGTAAGCCAGATCGCGCAGTGATGCGAGAGCACGAGAAGGCGCTGTTCAGATCGCACGGCTAGAGGGTGCGGCCTTGTCATGGTGGGAGAGCTTTCTGCCATGCAGCCCGCAGACCACACCGTTTCTTGGGAGGAGTTTACGTCTCGCCTTCCGTCGGGCTCACATCCTGCCGGCTTGATGGAGATCAAGAAGGGGAGTTTCTTCTGCGCTCAAGCAAGGGCGTGGCTCATCATGGAGTATGTCTATGAGTTCAACCATCTAGCTCGTTATGCTCCCGAGGATGTGGCCACCGATATGGCTAAGGAGCCAAGTTCAGCGTGGCTTGTCCGAGGAGTGAAGGACAAGCTATCCATTGTCGACTTTCACGATTTTCGGACCTTAGTCGACAAGGCCATCGTCGCCGAGCATGCGGCTCGAGAGCTTATGGACTCCGTAAGCGCAAGTGGGAGGCCCATAAGTCATCCAGGGCAGTTCCTCGCCCCGCTTGGGCGTCTCGGGGTACCACTCTCACTCTTGGCGCCCGAGGTCACTGCCCGTTCCTCGTCCTTCGCAGCCGTGTCTCGATCCGTGCACTGCGAGTCGCCAGAGCGGCCCCCATAACCGGCCGGGTCACATGTTTCTCATGCAACTGAAGGGGCATTATGCGAACCAATGCCCTAAGAAGGCGAGAGCGACCCCTCGTCCTAATGGAGGACGCGGGCGAGAGGTGGTGCACTTCAGGACGTAAGATCGTCCGGCTACCCAAAGGCGTGGGTAGTGGTGGCGTCAACGCCATCACCACCGAGGAGGCTCGGGAGGCACCCGACGCCGTGCTAGGTACACTTTTCGTTAACTCTCATCCCGCTCATCGTTTTGTTTGATTCAGAGCATCTCATTCCTTTGTTTCGAGTCTTTTGTTGCTATCGGAGAGCTTCTTTTCTCTCCATTGTCGGTCCCGCTTACTCATTCGCTCTCTGGTTCGGAGTTGAGAGCCGAATCTGAGTGTAAGGATGTCCCTATCGAGATCGGCGAGGTTTCTTAGCAAACCTTATCCTTCTCCATTCAATGAGTCTTGATGTGATTCTTGGCATGGATTGGTTGTCCCAAAGACATGGGGCAAATCGATTGCGCCAGAAGCTCATCTCTATCTAGTCCTCCGCGGCGGGTTAAGCTTGCCGAAGTCGCTAGATCCGCATCTCTTGGCTTGAAGCGAAGCCGCTCTAGATATTAGCGAAGTCCCAACAGTTTGTGACTTTGTTGATGTCTTTCCGCAGATCTTCCGGGATGCCACCCGCTCGAGACCTCGAGTTTGTCATTGAGTTGGCTCTGGTACCGCCCCTATCTCAAAGAGGCCTTATCGGATGCCACCGAACGAGTTGGTAGAATTGAAGAAGCGATTAAGTGAGCTGCAAGAGAAGGGTTTCATCCGCCCTAGCTCATCTCCTTGGGGTTGTCGGCAAGAATTCAAAGAAGAAGGGCGGTACTTTTATGATGTGCGTTGATTACCGCCCACTTAATGAAGTGACGGTGAAGAACAAGTATCCTTTGCCCAAGATCGACGATCTCTTCGATCAATTAACCGGAGCTCGAGTTTTCTCCAAGATTGATTCGAGAGGGATATCATCGAGTTGGATTCGACCGAGGATATTCCAAAACGGTGTTCTCTACTCGCCACGGCTTGTATGAGTACCATTGTCATGTCATTCGCTTAACCAATGCTCCTGCCTTGTTCATGAACCTCATGAATTCGGTATTCATGGAGTATTTGGATAAGTTTGTCGTGGTCTTCATCGATGATATCCTTATCTATTCCCAGAACGATGAGGAACATGCCGAGCATCTGAAGCTTGTGTTAGGCAAGCTACGTGAGCACCGGTTGTCTGCGAAGTTGACAAGTGTGCGTTACGGTTGAAGGAAGTGGCTTTCTTAGGCCATATTCTTTCAGCGGAGGCGAGTGTTGATCCTAGCAAGGTCACCGATGTTCTTTCATGGAGTCCGCCCACCGGTCACCGGTGCGGAGTTTTCTTGGTTTAGCGGGATATTATCGCCGCTTTATCGAGAACTTCTCCAAGATCGCGGCCGATGACGGAGTTGCTCAAGAAGGACAAGAAGTTCGTGGTGGTCCGCTGAGTGTGAGGAAAGTTTCCAATACTCAAAAGCGTTTGACCACCGCTCCGTTCTTGTTCTTCCCGATATCCATCGAAGCTTCGATATCTTTTGCGATGCTTCTCGTCGAGGCCTCGGTTGTGTCCTTATGCAAGAAGGCAAGGTAGTGGCCTATGCATCAAGGCAATTGAGACCTCATGAACTCAACTACCCTACTCATGACTTGGAGTTGGCTTCGTGATTCATGCACTTAAGATTTGGCGACATTACCTAATCAGAATCGCTAGAAGTGTATTCGGATCACAAGAGCCTTAAGTATTTGTTCACCCCGGCTGACCTAAACCTCGGGCAAAGGAGATGGTTGGAGTTGATCAAGGATTATGACATGGGTATACACTACCATCCGGGCAAGGCTAATGTCGTTGCCGGCGCGCTTAGTCGCAAAGCGCATTGCCATGCCTTGTTGTCCAGGAGCTTGACCGCTCTTTCGAAGAGTTTCGTCTCAACTTGGGTTTAGTTGAGCGTGGTTCTCTCGCTGCCTTGGTTGTGCAACCAACCTTGGTGGATCGGATCAAGTCCGCCAGCGATCGGATGTTGGAGTGAGCCACATTAAGGCAAATGTCAAGAACGGAGCGACCAAGTGCTTCTCGAGGATGAGCATGGCGTCGTGAGGTTCGAGCAACGCCTTGTGGTTCCAAAGGACATGGAGTTGCGAATTTAATCCTCCATGAAGCCCATGATTCGCTTTTATCCATTCATCCCGGCCACAAAGATGTATCAAGATCTCCGCCAGAGATTTTGGTGGACCCGAATGAAGAGGAGATTGCGAGTTCGTTGTCGAAAGCGACGCGTGTGTCGTCGTGTCAAGGCCGAACATCGGCGTCAGCAGATCGCTTGACCTCTGCCTATTCCGGAGTGGAAGTGGGATTCGATCGGAATGGATTTCATCACCGGTCTACCCACGTCCCCGAAGGGAAATGATTGCATTTGGGTCGTCATCGATCGATTGACTAAAGTGGCTCATTTTCTTCCAGTCAAGACCAAGATTCGTACCGATTGCCTAGCTGAGCTCTATGTCTCTAGGATTGTGAGCTTACATGGCGAAACTAAGACGATCGTTTCTGATCGTGGCTCCATCTTCACTTCCCGTTTCTGGCATAGCCTGCAAAAGGCTATGGGAACCCGTCTTACCTTTAGCACGGCATTTCACCCCCAAACTGATGGTCAGACCGAGAGGGTCAACCAAGTTTTGGAGGACATGCTTCGTGCTTGTGTCCTTTCATATGGGAAGCATTGGGAGAAATGCTTGCCATTCGCCGAAGTTTTCTTATAACAATGTTTTCAAAGCCGGTCTCGGCATGGCACCTTTTGAGGCCTTATACGGAGAAAGTGTAGGACCCGTTGAACTGGTCGAGACCGGTGAGAGACCTCTCTTTGGCCGGACTCAATCAATGAGGCCGGCGCCAAGTCCTGACTTATTCGTGGCGTTTGCGCCACAGCTCAATCCGAGCAAAAGAGCTATGCGGATCGCCGTCGGCGTGAGTTACGTTTTGAGCCTAATGACTTTGTTTATCTCAAAGTCTCTCCTTTGAAGGGCCATCAACGTTTGGCGTCAAGGGCAAGTTAGCTCCTCGATATGTCGGTCCCTACTGCGTTATCGAGAAGAAGGAGCTGTTGCCTATAAGTTGGAGTTGCTACTGCACTTGAGGGGGTACATGATGTTTTCATGTGTCCCACTTAAGAAGTGCCTCCGTGTTCCAACCGAGGAAGCTCCGTTGGAAACTCTCGATGTCCAACCCGATTTGACCTATCGCGAGCACCCTGCTCGGCGACTCGATGAGTCCGAGCGAAGGACAAGGAATAAGACCATCAAGTTCCTTAAAGTTCAATTGGTCAAACCATTACGAGGATGAGGCTACTTGGGAAAGAGAAGATCGTCTGCGTGCGGACTATCCATCTTTCTTTATCGAGTGAGCCAAATCTCGGACGAGATTTTGTAAGGGGAGAGATTTTGTAACATCCCAACTGTGTAATTAGGGTTAATCAAGTATAATTATATGTGTAGAAATTAAAACTTTTTCTCACATCTTGAAAACCCTAAAATCTTATGTAATTCTTGTCCAAGAGTTGTGTAATCCAAAACACAAAGCTCTTGTTGACCAAAAATCAAACTCATTTTCCAATTATCTTAAATCTTGTGCCAAACATTTGGAATATATTTTCTTTGGTCCTAAAACTGATATGGGACCCTCTGAAAAATATCATGAGTTATAACACTTGTTGATAATTTTTGGAGGCAAAACAATCCTTTAAACAACCTTCATGAATTTCCTGAGAAAATGCATTGCATAATAACCTCTGAAAATTTTATGCAAGGTTACTCTCATTGTCAGCAAGCTCCAGTTAAAATTTCATCAAATTTGGAGTTCATTTGCTATCTCAAATAATTCTGCTAAGTTTCATTTGTTAAAAAACTAAATTTAAAAGCCTACACTGTTCCTTGGGCTAGCCATATTCAAAGTTGGTCCAGCCCAACCATGTCCGCACCTCGCCAGACCTCATCTCCACCTTGATCAAGTCGCGTGGTTGATTTACATCCAACAAACCATGACCTCCTCCGCGGTCAACACCAAGAAAGACCTCCCCACCTCATGAGGTCATTGCCGTTGGATCAAAGATCCACGGTCATGACCTCCTCGTGTTAAACCTCAAAGACCTCCTCGAGTTTGTTAAACCATCGCAGCGAGGTCATCCCATTTGTTGAGGTCGTGGCCGTTGGATCAAATCCAACACCACGACCTCCTCCTCAACATACTCGATCAGTCTTCCCATCTATGTGAGGTCATGCCCTTGGATCCAAGATCCATGGCCTCGACCTCCCTCACCGTTAAACTAAACAAACCTCCCACCTAACCAAGGTCGTAGCCATTGGATCAAATCCAACGACTCACGACCTCCCGTGCTATCAAGCACTAACAACCTCCCCATCTTTTGTTGTGCACCGTTAGATCAAAATCTACGGTCCACGACCTCCTTTGTCTCATGCTTTTGAGACCTCCCAAGACGTGAGATCGTAGCCCTTAGATCTAAATCTAAAGGCCACGACCTCCCTTGTGCGTTGCAAGCTCGGGACCTCCACCTCTTTTGATCGGAACCCTTAGATCTAAATCTAGCGGTCTGACCTCCCTTACTGTGCGCATCATATCGAGACCTCCCCATCGTGTCGGTGCCCTTGGATTTAAATCCAAAGGCCATGACCTCCCCTCATGTCCTTTTGATCGCGTGCGTTAAGTCCTCACCTTGGAGGTCCGCGACTGTTGGATGGAGATCAACGCTTTGGACCTCTGTCCCTTTTCCTCACGTGCGTTTTCGCGATTATGAAATCGGAGGGCCACGACCTCCCCATCCTTGATCGTGTGGGTGGGACCTCCTCCCACCACTTAAAACATAACGGTTCAAAAATTGGATCCGATGGTTAGGACCTCTCCCGTGTCTTATCCAACGGTCACCAAGACCTCCCTGTTCTTCTCCTTCCTCGGCGCGCATGCGTGCTCTCGGCGGTGGAGTCTTGCGCCGAGCCTCTGTGCACCTTTATGACTCTCACGACCCGCATTTAATCTTTGGTCACCTTCCGCTCTCATGTCCACTCGACCGCCAGTTGTCAACTTTATGTCATGTCCACCCCATGGACCAACCCGTGGGCTAAGCTCACCATGGAGCTTAGCCCCACTCATAACCTTCACCTCGGGCTATAAGTGTCCACTCGAGCTCCCCGTTGGCTTCCTTTACACACTTGGAGCTGTCATACCGATGTTTGGTGAGCTCCTAACTCACTCACCTCCTCTCTAGTGGTCGCCATTGTTGAAGTCCTTGGAACTCCTCGGTGACTCAAGGGTTCAGTGGCTCCTTCTTCAACCCTTGCTCACTTTGTGCTCCCCAAACCTCCTGGAATAACCCTAACTTATTTTGTTTGGGCATTTTTCAGAGGTGGACAAAGTGAGCTTGGAGCTGGTGCCGTGAGTGCAAGCTTCATTGTCTTCCCCAACTCCGGTCATCACCTCCACGACCTCCCAAAGACCTTAGGACCTCCGGTACCTCCTGTTAGTCCTTTAGTTCTTGGCACCCGCTGAATGCATGTTGCGGAGCTTAAGTTTTGCTGCACACGCTTGAATGTCGCATGAGCTCCTTTTTGCATTTTGTCGTTTGGCGTATCGCCTTCGTTGTCCTCTCGGCTCGCCATGGCGTTCAAAACGTCGCCGCCGTTGAGAGGAGGTCCTTTGGGTGCGCATGGTTATTGCGGACCAACGGTATTATGGATCTCGCCCGAGGTCTACATCGCCGGCGATGACCACATCTTCTTCGGGTTTTGTCGGACACAACGGCAGCGTCGTTGTCGTTTTAGGACAGAAATCCTCCATGTTTAATCGCTAATCATGTGTTCCAATCATTGTAATCATTGGATGTCTTAAGCGCCTTTAATCCACCCTTTATTGCGTGCATTTAAGACCTCCGGTAGCGGACCTCCTGTTGTCCCGCGCATTAATCTCTTGTCCAAACGCGTGCGTGTGCAAGAAGCACGTGGTCGCGAAGCTCGACCTCCATGACCTCCTCCAAGGAGATCCGGGCGCCCAAGACCTCCACTGCATAATCATGGCCGTGCAGACCTCCACGGAGGTGCAGGACGTTAGACCTCTGCTTAGGACCTCCCGAGGCCATCTCACCGTTCATGACCTCCCGGGTAGATCTTAACCGTCAAGGTCCTCCCTCGGACGATCTGAACCATCAATGACCTCCTTGGAACATCTGGACCGCCGGGACCTCCCCCTGTGAGGTCTCGACGATGTAGATCTTCCTCGAGGAGATCTTGGTAGTTTGGATCTTCCGTTGGAAGATCTCAACCGTTGAGGACCTCCCGTGTTGATCTGAGCCGCTCATGACCTCCGTTTAGATCTCGTCCTTAGGACCTCCCATGAGGTCTTTTTTCGGTTTTCTTGAAAGGTATAAACTTTGAAATTGCATATCTTTCTCGTTTTAAATCCAAATGAGGTCATTCAACTTGTGTTAGCTCTGTCTTGAACTTGACTTTAATCCAAAAATGATTGAAAGTTGAATTCAGCTCTAGAGCACAGTTTGCCATTAGGTTTTAAAACTCACTTTAAATATACACTCAAAAACAATACTTAACTTGTAAAAGGTATAACTAATGCTCTATAGATTATTTTTGGGTGAGACCAACTTTGTTGGTTTCCTCTCTTAATGAACTCACTGTGAAAATTAGTTTTGAGCTTGTTGCTGTTATAAAAATGAGAACTTGTGCATTATAATTTTGTTCAAGTTCTTGTTTTTGAAAAATTATAGAAAGTGCAATATAGCTCCAAATGAGGTGAACTCAATTGTGTTATTCATCTCATGAAGTGCTGGTTTTACAGTAAAATTTCAGCTTCACTTCTATTCTAGAAAATTTTGCGATGAACAGTAGCATATTTCTAATTAATAGGCTGAGCAGAATTGATTTCATCATATCTTTTGCATTAAGAATCCAAATCAATTGGTTCTTGTTGCTAAATTCATGATAAATCATTGTCTTGCTGCTGTAAAATTTTCATAGCTTTGGAGAAGTTTCTCTGTTGCGTCTTTTTGGTTTTTCGTCGTTCTTATCGGTTCTTTCTCGCTTTTCCGTTAGGTTTCGACATTTGTGGTGATCCCGAGAGTGACCCTCTGCCACAACTTGGCCAGCAACAACAAGGCAAGCAGTTTGATCATTTCCATCATTGTCCCATTACTTTAAAGCTTAATATATCGTTTTACTTCTATGTATGCATGCTACTTTGTGTTAAATGTAAGCTAGCAAGCCTATAGTTGCATAATCTGTAGGAATTGTTCATCCTCTACTACCATGAGCCTAGGTTATTTGCTGTGGTGGGAGCTCGTTGGATGAGCTCTTATCACTTAGTAGTTTCGAGGTAAATTGCTTAGACATGCTTAGTTATCGGTAGAAATGGGCGATCATCGACTTAGTCGATGGTCTTGATCACTCAAAACTGATTATTACTCTTATATGTCCAGCACTTGTGCTTTGATTAATTTGTAAAATCAAAACTGAAAATAAAAGATTGATTTAGACTTGGGCATATTGGATGGATGGTGTGGTTTTTGGATGTGGTGGTATGCCCGAGTCAACAAGGACCGAATTCTTGCGCCATTGATCCAAGCAATTTTGCGTGCTAACCACACGAGGGCATATGGAACCCTCTTGACTAAGTACTTTAGGCGGTGTTAATTGGGGTCGCTCGGTTGGTGTGTTTTAAAGATAAAATGTGTGTGTGATGTGGGAGGAGCATTAGCTTCCGGGAAGGTTGTGTGATGTCTCCTTCTCCCCGTGGGTTGTGCGACTCGAAATTAGCATTGTCCATTGGAAATGTCTCGTAGGACTTAGCTGTGCAAGCACACCAAAGGTAGTGTGCTTTAAGGAAAGGCGATGCGGCGTGTGGGTACATTGGTACACCTCTGCGAGGATAAAACTATTGAATAGCCTCGCCCTAGGTTATGGACACGCTTGGTTATTTCCGTAAGAATTAGACTACAACCTTTAATTAAAACTTGACATGGTTGGTATGAGCGGGAGTTCATGCTATTGTTGTGGTGACTATTGGGTTAGTCACTTCGTGTTGATCTTGTTGTTGTTACTATGTTATTATCTCGTTGTTACTTCAACATTTAAAAATGCTTTGCCAAAGCGCCTTCAATCTATTATGTTATTGCAAATAAATGTTGCTTTATGCTAAAATGAGTCCAAAGCCTCATCCACTTAAATAAAGCTTGCATGTAGCTATTTATAGTTCTGTTATCTCACACGTAAGTCTTATGGAGTACTTTATGTACTCATCCGCCGTGGTTGTGGCAATTTTGTGGCTTTTGTTGCAGAGGAAGAAGGAGAGCTCCAAGAGCCTCTCTTTTGTGCTACGTGTTGCGCTTTCTTGACGACTAGCTTGGCGGTCGGTCACGATGCCTAGGGGTTAAGGCACACCGATTGGCTTTGTGTTATAGCCATCTTTATGGCACTTTTGCTTCATTGTTATCTTTGTAGAATTGTTGCTATTTGGCCTAAGGGCCCTCTTTTGTAATAGCTTTTCCTTATTAATATTAACTTCGGTTTGTTGCTTATGTTCTATGTGTTGTATGGAATTGATACATTCTTTTGGTGTGAGGTATGTATCTTGCATCACGGGAGTATACATCTCTCGAGACCGGTTTATTTGGTTGATAATACTAGGGTCAATTGGATGACTAAGTATTATGAGCCTAATAAACGTCGAGGTCTCACACCCTTAGACCTCCCTTGTGTGGTCTAAGCGTCGGAGACCTCCTCGTGGTGAGCTTTTACGGACCTCTTGTCAGAACCTCCTCCCGAGTCCTTGGACCTCCTGTCCAGGACCTCCCCTCTCGAGTGTCTTGGACCTCTTGCCTAGGACCTCACAAGTGGTCTTTGGCGGGGATGACCCTTGCGGTGGGGCCACCTCTTTGACTTGTGGTGCACCCTTTTGGCCCCACTTGCGGCCCCTCTTCACCTTGTAATTATTGCTCTTGCCTCGAGAACTCGTGCGCATTTAATAGGTGTCGGGTCACATTAAATGTAGTCATATCTCGAGGTACTTTATTTCAATTCTTTTAGGGCAAGCCTTGCCCTAGTTGTCCCGATTGCCTACACCTCACTTGAGTTTTTCCTTGTGGTGCACACTACCAACTCGGCTATATAGGCTTTGGGCGGGCCGACCTTTGTAACTTTGTTGCTCATTTCTTCCTTCCTGCCTCATCCGCTTTCAGTTCTTCCTTGTGCAAGACCTTTCCCAGAGCTCTTTGAGGTGTGTTAAGCCTCTTGGTTTCCTTTTTTGGTGAGTTGGTTTGAGTTCCTTTTGGTTCTTTTGAAGTTCTCTCGGCTTAGTGTGGTTTTGCTTATTTGGTTTTCTTGCTAACGTGTAGATCACGAGTTCGAGGAGATCTTGGACCCGGCTCTTCTTTGCAGAAGGCTCTCCTTTGCTTGACCAAGGCAAGCCACAGATCCCCTTTGATCATCTTGAACCAAGTTTCGTAAATGTATTTCGGTTTTACTTTATCATGCATTGCTATGTTTATATGAAAATGGTTTGAAATTTGTAGTTACTTGCCTACTTGTCGTTATACCTCCTTTATACCTTGTCTCCATCATGTTGTCATGTTCACCTTGTGAGCCTTAGGGTGGATAATTTAGTTGGTGTTCTTTGTTATTTGCCAACATGGGGGCCGTGGGTCTTATCTGACCTTGCTTAGAAAAACGGGTTGAGCGTATCATGCTTCATCTCTAATAATCTTGACTAATAAATATGAAATGTGTGGTGGTGCCATTGTTGAGCAACTATGGCGGGACGCCTAAGTTGTGTTGACTGTGGTGTGAGATCACTTGGTTAAAAGCTGTTGTGCCAAGACTGGGTGGTCTTTTGGCATGGGCTTATACAAATTGTTTCTTTGAGGCAAGAAGGCAGGAGTGAGTAGTGGGTGCTTTGTACACTTGGTTGTGGAAGTCTTGCCTTGGCACAATTAAGGACTTCACTTTGTGTCATTGAATCTGGCCAAGCAATTGCAACCACAAGATCATTTTATGGGAATGGTGCAGGCTGAATAATTAGCAATGGGTTGGCTTGGGGCTGTTGTGGTTGGCGTGTGATTAGTTGGCGCAAGAGGGCACCCATAACCTGCGGACTTCTAGACCACGAGGAGGGATTGCGAAACCTTAGCAGGCAGCCCGAGTCAGTTCAAAGCTTTGTAAAGGCCTTTGCGCTCTCTAGGCTGCTCACCTTAGGAAGTGAGCAAGGGTGACCGGAACCCGCCCCGCTAGAGAGATCGTGGATTGTGGGTAAAGTTGTACACCTCTGCAGAGTGTAAGATCTATTCGAATAGCCAAGTCCTTGGTCATGGACATGCTCGATGAAATGGTGCAAGGGGTAGCTGTTTCAAAAGCTTGTGCCATTGGACACTTCTGCGAGATGCCTTGGCTTTGCCTCGAAGAGACCTTGGGCTCCAGAGGGGTCAAGGTTGGCTCGGGTAGTGGTCGGGGGTTGGTTTGGACCTCTGGAGTGGGTGCTCTGGAGTGGGTTTTGGTAAGGACACTGGTCACGGTGTGACCGGAACTCCTTCTTTTTGGTTGTGGTACGTGAGTTGGTGCTCACCCCACCTTTTAAACATCAAAAGTATTATGTACTATGGTTTTACTTTCTTTGCTTTTCAATCTATTACTATTTTATTGTTCAAATCGGCTTTGCATAAACTAACCATACAACTCTCCATTGGTAAGTCCGTGCATGAATATTATTGCATCTTTGCTCTCTGTGACTTCTTGAGCACATTCCAAGTACTCATGTCTTAAGCCCTGTGTCAAAGCAGATTATGAGGATGATCAAGTGCGAGGCGGGCAGACCTCTTCGAGGAGGAGTTCTTCGACGACTAAGTCGCTTAGGGCGTCCTCCACCCGACGACTGTGGTGCTTGTTGGATGGCTTTTGCGTGTTCTCGTGTTTGAGCCCTTGAAGCTCCTTGTTGCCGCTTGTAAGTCCTCGTTGGTGTTGTAAGCCCTCGATGGCGGACCTCTTGTTAACAAGCTTGGCCATAAGGTCCTATTATATAAAGTTTAATTTATGCGCTTCATCTTTGTTTGACCTCGTGGTTGTGGTATTGGCTTGTGTTCTTGTGCGGGCTAGCTCTGTTGTCCCGAGACTAGCTCAGATGCAGGCGGAGACCACCAGAGGTCCTTGGGACTTAGCTTTGGGAGGTCCCGGACCTCTCTTAGTGATGTGCTGGAGGTGCTACTGCGGCGGGTGGTGGCCACGACCTCGGGAGGTCCGCAAGACCTCTGGGAGGTCTGGCAGCACCTCGGTTAAGCTCCATGCGATGCTACCACATCTTTCCGTGGTGACTTGGCGCAAAAAAAAATGGTCCTCCGGACCTCTTACGGTACATCACGGGGTGGGTCGTCACAGGTTGGTATCGAGCCACAGTCGTGTGAGGGCGTGACCCTAGGTAGAAAGGTCGGTTTAGTTTTGATTCAAAAGGTTATTTTCTAAAGCAAAACAACTTAAAATCGGTTTGGAGGTTCTTACCTTGTTACGGTTCTATCTTCAGTGCTTAACTTGTCTAAATCATTCCTTACCTGTTCTACTTCAATTTTAACTCCTCTTTAGTTCTTACCTTACCCTTGGAACCTCAAATTTTTAAGTCTAATTTGACCACCTTGCCTTTATAATTTCTATAGGACCGATCGTGGTAAGGTTAGGGTTAGTGGTCCTATTACGAGTCTTGCCTAGCTTGTGTCTTTAAGACCTCTGTTTTGAAGCTTTGGTTGCCTCTTTTGGCCTCCTGGCCTTCGGTTCTCTCTTAGGTTTAACCAAGTTACCCTTTTGATGCTCTATCTTTCTCTCTCGATCCCTCTTATCCTCTATGCTTTCTGTCTTACCTATTAAGCCTTTAGAGTTTTGTCCAGATAGTGCAGAACTCGGTGATCCACAAGTCGGGGTGAGCCCCTGCAGTTGCCTCCACCTCCACCTCCTCCAAAGGGCAAGACAGACCCGGGTTTTAGGCGGTTTATGGCGGCACAAGCCCAAATGATGAGCTCCATGATGCGAGAATATGAACAGATTGTGGCTCAACAAAGCCGAGACCACCAATGCTTTACTTGCCATGATGAGTCGAGTAGTCAAGCGGCGGCGCCACCCCCTCCACCCCCGGCTCACCATCAATCAAAAAGTGTCGAGTTCATGAAGACACGCCCACCTACATTTTCGAGCTCCCAGAGCCCTTAGATGCCGATGATTGGTGAGATCAACAGAGAAGAAGTTGGATATTGCTCATTGTGAAGACAGGAGAAGGTTTTGTTTGCCTCACATCAACTGGAAGGACTGCGGTGAGTGGTGGGACACATTTTGTGCCTCACATGTTGACCCCAGGAGGATCACTTGGGCAGAATTCGTAGCTGCTTTTCGTCACTCGCATGTCCCCGATGGGAAGGTAGAGATGAAAAAGGAAGAGTTTAGAGAGCTCAAGCATCAGTGAGCGAGTATCTCACAAAGTTCACCCAATTGTCACGTTATGCTCGTGAAGATGTGGCTACGAATGATGCACGCAGCGAAGCGCTTCAGCGAGGCCTCCATCCCGCTTTAAAAGTTCAAGTTGTGGGCAACGATTATCACGATTTCGGCATATGGTGAACAAGGCAATGCTCATTGAGGAATCCCAAGAGAACTCTCCGAGTCCTTCAAGAGAAAGGTGCCACCCTCCGAAGGCTTTCGGCAAAGACCTCCCAAAGGTCAAGACGTTTGTACAGTACCAACCCAAGCGCCAAGGACCTCTGGACCTCCGGGACCTCTGTCAAGACCTCCCGCCAAATAGCTTGAAAATTGCCGCCTCACTGGCAAACACTAAGTCAACCCAATGACCCCCACGGCGGGGATCACTGTTCAAGTGTCATCAAGTGGGGCATTTTGCCAATCAATGCCCATCAAGATCGAGCCACCAATAAAGACCTCTACTTCAGACCTCCATGCCAAGACCTCTCAGTCAGAGGACCTCCTCAAGCAGGACCTCCCGGACTTTTGGAAGGGGCCGTGTGAACCATGTGGCAGTGGAAGAAGCTCAGACCTCCTCAGATGTGGTACTAGGTATGTTTCTAGTAAATTCAAGGTTTACCGTAGTTTTGTTTGACTCTGGAGCTTCCCATTCGTTTATTTCTCGGAGTTTTGCTGCAAAGCACCAGTTTCGAGTTGTTGCTCTTAAGACTATGTAACATCCCAAATGTATAAACAGGGTTATTCAAGTATAATTATATGTGTAGAAATTAAAACTTTTTCTCACATCTTGAAAAACCCTAAAATCTCATGGAATTTTTGTCCAAGAGTTGTGTAATCCAAAAACACAAAGCTCTTGTTGACCAAAAGTCAAATTCATTTTCCATTTATCTAAAATCTTGTGCCAATCAATTGGAAATATTTTCCCTTGGTCCAAAAACTGATGTGGGACCCCTCTGAAAAATATCACAAGTTGTAAAACTAGTTTGATAAATTTTGGAGGTAAAACAATCCTTTAAACAACCTTAATAAATTTCCTGAGAAAAATGCATTGCATAATAACCTCTGGAAAATTTCTGTAAGGTTAACCATGTTGTCAGCAAGCTCCAGTTAAAATTTCATCAAATTTGGAGCTCATTTGCTAGCCCAAACAATTACGCAAAATCTTAGCTGTTTAAAAGTTCAAATTCAAAAACCTCAAGACTGTTCCTTGGGCTAGCCATGTTCAAAGCTGGTCAAACCCCAACCCCTTTGGACCTCCTCAACCAGTGCACCCCAAACAGACCTCCTCTCTCCACTTAATCAGTCGCACTGTTGGATTCACATCCAATGACCACGACCTCCTCATGACTAACACCAAGAAAGACCTTCCCACCTCATGAGGTCATAGCCATTGGATCAAAGATCCACTGGCCACGACCTCCCCGTGTGTGAAACCTCAAAGACCTCCTCATTTGTTAAACCATCGCGCCGAGGTCATCCCATTTGTTGAGGTCGAGCGTTGGATCAAATCCAACCGCCACGACCTCCTCCTCAACATACTCGGTCAGGTCCTCCCACTGCGTGAGGTCTTGGCCCTTGGATTCAAGATCCACGGCCACGACCTCCCTCCTCGTTAAAACCACTTAGACATCCCACCACGTGAGGTCATAGCCCTTGGATTAAAAATCTAAGGCCATGACCTCCCTTGTCTTCTTCGCCTTTGGATCTCGCTCAACGCACGAGATCAATGAGCCGCTCGGACCACCCAATATTGACCATTGGATTTACATCTCGATGCCGCTAACAAATGGGCGATTCGGACCATCGCGTGAGCCCTTAGATCCAAATCGGAGGGCTAAGACCTCCTTGCGCCACGTGCAGTCCTCTCGACCTCCTTATTCACTTTGTGCGTATTAGACCTCCCCATCAGTCGGTGCCCTTGGATTTACATCCAAAGGCCATGACCTCCCCTCGATCTCTTATGTTCGCGTGCAGTTAAGTCCCAACCGGAGGTCGCGACTGTTGGATGGAGATCCAACGCTTTGGACCTCCTGTCCATTTCCTCACGTGCGTTTTCACGTTAAGTGAAATCGTGAGGCCATGACCTCCCCACGTTTGATCGTGTGGCTGGGACCTCCTCCCAGCCACTTAAAAACATAACGGTTCAAAATGGGATCCGATGGCCAGGACCTCCTCGAGGTCTCATCCAATGGCCACTAGGACCTCCCCTGTTCTTCTCCTTCCTCTGGCGCGTGGGAGCTTCGGCGATGCATTTAATGCATGTCCGGCAGGAGGTACTGCTCATGACTTTTCTTGACCGCATTTAATGCTTGGTCGACTTTCGCCTCAATGGTCAGCCCGAGCCTGCCCCCTTGTCATCCCCATGTCTTGTCCACTCCATAGACCATGCCATGGGCCAAGCTCACCATGAGCTTAGCCAGTGGTCTAAGACCTCAATTGCCCTAGGATAAAACCACCCCCACCGGTCCTTTGGCTTCCTTTGCACACCATCGTCACTTTGCTCACACCTTGTGTTTGTGAGCTCTAAAACACCAAAGTCTCCTTGGCCGCCATTGTTGGACTTGAAGTTCCTCGGTGGACAAGGGTCGCTGGGGTTTCCCACCTTTTCTCCTTGCTTCCGGTTGTGCTTTCCTCTGGGACCAAGACCTCACTCGTTTTGGTTTGAACTTTTACAGAGGTGGACAAAGTTGGAGCTGGAGCTTTGGCCGTGGAGCACCCCTCTTCCCCAACTCCGGCCACCACCTCCACGACCTCCCCAGCATCTTAAGGACCTCCAGGTACCTCCTGATAGTCCTTAGTGCTGGCACCTGCGTGGATGTTGCTGCGGAGCTCTTATTTGGCACACGCTTGTATGTCGCGCGGAGCTTCTTTTTGCTTTTCGTATTTTGCCCGTGCGGGTCACCTTGGCCCTCTCCGGCTCGCCGGCGTTCAAAGCCGCCGTCGCCGTCGAGAGGAGGTCCCTTGGTGCGCGCAACGTTATTGTGCACTCGGTGGTATCATTGACCTCAACGGCGAGATCTACATCGCGGCGAGATCCTTTCTTCACGCTTCGGGATTTTGTCGGACGCCCCGGCGTGTCATTGTCGTTTTGGACAAAGATTCGCCGAGTTATTGCGCCATCATTTGCCCAAATTATTGCAATCAATAGCGTGTCTTAACCGTCCTTAAATCCACCATTTATTGCGCGCCATTAATTCCTCCATGACCTCATCGTGGTCCGCGCGCATTTATGCCCCTGTCCAAACATGTGCGTCGCGAGCTCAGGATGTCGGACCTCCTCCAAGGAGATCCGAGCGCCCAAGACCTCCTTGGCGCAATCTTGGCGTCGAGACCTCCACGGAGGTCGGTGGCGTTGAGGACCTCCTCTGGGACCTCCTCGAGGTCATCTCACCATGAGGACCTCCCCTTTAGATCTGGTCCGTTCCGGACCTCCCCATCATCGTTGTGGTTCGTTGGATCCTCAATCTACGGCCACGACCTCCCTCGCCTCGCGCATGTGCGTGGTTAGGAGGTCCAGACCTCTGGACCTCCCATGTGCGTGTGTGTTGTCCTCAGGGAGGTCTCGAGCCGTTAGATCTGTGATCTGTGGCTCACGACCTCCCATGTCTCTGTGAGTTTTAGAAATGTCAGTAAATTCTTAAGTATGAACTGAAATAAGGTATAAACTTTAGAATTTCATATCTCTTTCATTTTAATTCCAAATGAGGTCATTCAAATTGTGTTAGCTCTATCTTGAACTTGACTTTAATCCAAAAATGATTGCAAGTTGAGTTCAGTCCCAGAGCACTGATTAGCCACTAGGTTTTAAAACTAACTTTAAATATACATTCAAATTAATGCTTAACTTGTGAAACTCATAACTAATGCTCTGTAGATTCTTTTTGAGTGAGACCAACTTTGTTGGTTTCCTCTAGTAATGAACTCACTAAGAAAATTAGTTTTGAGCTTGTTGCTGTTAGAAAAATGAGGACTTGTGCATTATAATTTTGTTCACGTTCTTGTTTTTGAAAAATTATAGAAATTGCATAATAGCTCCAAATGAGATGAACTCAATTGTGTTATTCATCTCATGAGGTGCTGGTTTTACAGTAAAAATTTCAGCCTCACCACTTTTCTAGAAAATGTTGTCTCATAATTAAATTAGTGAATAGTGCAGTTTGGTATTTTTAGGGCTGAGCAGAGTTGTTTTGCTCATAACTTTTGCATTGAGAATCCAAATCAATTGGTTCTTGTTGCTAAATTCCCTAAAAATCCTCCTCTTGCTGCAGTAGAAATTTCAGAGGATTTGGAGTTCGGTTGCTGTGTTGTCTTTGTTGCTTTTCGTCGTTCTTATCGGTTCTTTATTGCTTTTTCCGTTAGGGTTCGACATTTGTGGTGATCCCCATGAACGACCCTCCGCAACAAAGTGACCAGCAGCAAGGCAAGCAGTTTGACCATTTCCATCATTGTCCCATTACGTTAAAGCTTACTACTTTGTTTTACTTCTATGTATGCATGCTACTTTGTGTTAAATGTCGCTAGCTTTCCTATAGTTGCATAATCTGTAGGAATTGTTATCCTCTACTACCAATGAGCCTAGGTTATTCGCTGTGGTTTGAGCTCGTTGGATGAGCTCTCATCACTTAGTAGTTTACGTTAATATTGCTTAGACATGCTTAGCTATCGGTAGTAATGGGCGATCATCGACTTAGTCGATGGTCTTGATCACACAAGTATTATTATTCCTCCTATATGTCCAGCACTTGTGCTTTGATTAATTGTAAGATCAAAAAAAAACTGAAAATAAAATGTTGATTTAGACTTGGGCATATTGGATGGATGGTGCGGTTTTTGGAATGTGGTGGTATGCGGGTCCCTAAGGACCGAGTACTTGGGTCACTAAGCCAAGCGCTTTTGCGTGCTAACCACACGAGGGGATATGGGACCTCTCTTGACTAAGTACTTTGGGAGGTGTTAATTATGAGCTGGTTGGTGGGTATGTTTTAATAAAATCTGTGTGTGTGGTGTTGGGAGGAGCATTGGCGCACCGGTTAGGGTCTGTCTAATGTGTCTTGTCCCGTGGGTTCTTGCCCGTAATTAGCATCGTCCATTGGAAATGTCTCGTAGGACTTAGCGTGCTGCAAGCACACCAAAGGTCGTGTGCCTAAAGGAAAGGCGATGCGGCGTGTGGGTACATTGGTACACCCTGCAGGGATAAAACTATTGAATAGCCTCGCCCTAGGTTATGGACATGCTTGGTAAGGTCGTTCAAGACTAGTCTCAACCTTTTAATTAAAACTTGATGGGTTGGTATGAGCGGGAGTTCATGCTATTGTTGTGGTGACTAAGGGTTAGTCACTTCGAGTTTGTTCTTGTTGTTGTTATTATGTTATTATCGCGTTGTATTTCAACAATTAAAATTGCTTTATCAAATTGCCTTCAATCTATTATGTTATTGCAAATGAAACTTGCTTTGTGCTAAAATGAGTCCAAAGCCTCATCCACTTAAATAAAGCTTGCATGTAGCTAAATTATAGTTCTGTTATCTTACACGTCAGTCTTGCGAGTACAATAAACAAGTTATTGTACTCATTTGCTTTGCTTAACAAATTTGTTGCAGAGGAAGAAGGAGAGCTCCAAGAGCCTCTCTTTTGTGCTACGTGTTGCGCTTTCTTGACGACTAGCTTGGCGGTCGGTCGAGATGCCTAGGGGTTAAGGCACACCGATTGGCTTTGTGTTATAGCCATCTTTATGGCACTTTTGCTTCATTGTTATCTTTTTATTTGTTGCTATTTGGCCTAAGGGCCTCTCTTTTGTAATAGCTATTCCATATTAATATTAACTTCTGGTTTGTTGCTTATGTTCTCTGTGTTGTTTGGAATTGATACATTCTTTTGTTGTGAGGTATGTATACTGCATCCTGGGGAGTATACATCTCTCGAGACCGAGTTTATTTGGTTGATAATACTAGGGTCAATTGGATGACTAAGTATTATGAGCCTAATAAATGTCGGGGTCTCACAGACTACCTTGTTGGTTCAATCCCCCGGCTCAGAACTAAGTACGAACCAGGGTTGTCCAGAAGTGAAAATGGTCATAGAAGAAGTAGAATTTCTAGCCAACCTTATCCTTTTGGACACGGGTCCCTAGATGTGATCTTGGGCATGGATGGCTAGCTAACCACCATGCCATGTTGGATTGTAGTGGCAAAAGTATCTCTTTGACCAGCCCTAGTGGTGCCATTGTGAAGTTTTCGCCACCTCGAGAAGCTCCAAGGAGCCCTATCTTGCAGCGCTCAAGTTCAAGTTTTGAAGGATGTCCTGTTGTTAAAGAATTTGTGGATGTGTTCCTGATGAGCTCCTGTGAATGCCCCAGCACAGAGACCTTGAGTTTGTCATTAACCTTGTCCTGGGACCTCCCCATCTCCAAAAGGCCCTCTGATTGCATGTTGATGATCGGTGGAGTTGAAGAAGCGGTTGGAAGACTTGCAGAGCAAGGGTTTTATTAGACCTAGCTCCTCACCTTGGGGAGCCCAGTGATTTTGTGCCTAAAAGGATGGTACTCAAAGGATGTGTGTGGACTATAGAGCTCTCAATGATGTCACCATTAAGAACAAGTATCCTTTGCCAAGAATCGATGATTTGTTTGATCAATTGAAGGGAGCTCATTGTGTTTTCAAAGATAGACTTGAGAATGTGATATCACCAACTCAAGATTCGCAAGGAAGACATCCCTAAGACAGCTTTTTCAACTAGGTATGGGTTATTTGAATTCATTGTCATGTCTTTTGGGTGACCAATGCCCTGCCTATTTCATGAATTTGATGAACCGAGTGTTCATGGAGTACCTAGACAAGTTTGTCATTGTCTTCATTGATGACATTCTTGTATATTCCAAGAGTGAAGAGGAGCATGCAAGCCATCTCTTTTCGGTTTTGGGGAAGCTGAGAGCTCATCAGCTCTTTGCCAAGTTTAGTAAGTGTGAATTTTGGCTAAAGGAAGTGGTCTTTTTAGGGCATGTTTTGTCAGAAGATGGAGTGTCTGTCAATCCCACCAAGGTGCAAGATGTGCTCAATTGGGAGCCCCCTAGGACAGTGCCTCAAGTCAGGAGTTTTCTTGGCATGGCTGGCTACTACAGAAGGTTTATTGAAGGCTTTTCCCGTATTGCAAGACCTCTCACTCAGTTGTTAAAGAAAGAAAAGAAGTTCCTCTGGACCTCAGAGTGTGAACAAAGCTTCCAAGAGCTCAAGAAGAAGTTGACCTCTGCCCCAGTTTTGGTTCTTCCAAATGTCAGGAAAGATTTTGAGGTCTATTGTGATGCATCAAAGCAAGGACTTGGCTATGTTCTTATGCAAGATGTAAAAGTGATAGCTTATGCTTCAAGACAGTTGAAGCCCCATGAAGCAAACTACCCTACTCATGACCTAGAGTTAGCTGTTGTGGTTCATGCCTTAAAGATTTGGCGCCATTACCTCATAGGTAATAGGTGTGAAATCTATCTTGACCACAAAAGCCTAAAGTATATCTTTACTCAAGCAGATCTGAATTTGAGGCGAGAGAAGGTGGCTAGAGCTTATTAAGGACTACAATATGGGAATTCATTACCACCTGCAAGGCCAACGTGGTGGCGAGATGCCTTGAGCAGAAAATTTATGCTAATACTTTGATGATCAAGGAGAGCCACCTACTTTGTATGAAGAATTCTTGAAGCTTAGACTTGAATTAGTTGAAGAGGATTCTTAGAAGACTTGAAGTGCAACCCACATTGCAAAAAACAGATCAAAGGCAAAACCCAAGAGGAGATGCTAACATCCAAGAAATCAAGGCCAACATAAGAGAAGGGAAGGTGCAAGGTTTTCTATAGGCGACCTAGGTGCGATGTCTGGTTTGATAAGAGGCTCTGTGTGCCCAATAACACAGAGCTCAAGGGAGTAATACTTAAAGAAGCACATGAGACATTGTATTCTATACACCTGGGAGCTACAAAATGTACCAAGATATCAAGGAATTGTCTTGGTGGCGAAAATGAAGAGAGAAATAGCAGATTTTGTGGCCAAATATGACACTTGCCAAAAGTTAAGGCGGTGCACCAAAGACACGGAGGACTTTTAGTGCCTTTACCCATACCCGAGTGGAAATAGGAAGAGGTGGGATGGACTTCATAACTGGTTTACCTCGTACCCAAGCTGGTTTTGATTCCATTTGGGTCATTGTGGATAGATTGACAAAAATGGCTCACTTTATTCTCAGAAGACTACCTATTCTCGGAGACAAACCGCCGAGATCTACATGGCAAAGGTTGTGTGCCTTCATGGTGTTCCAAAGAAGATAGTCTCGAAGCATGAGGATCCCAATTCACCTCCAAATTTTGGCAAAAGCTACATGATGCCTTGGGCACAGACCTTAATTTCAAGATCAACGTACTACCCACAAACAGATGGCCAAACCGAGAGAGTTAATCAAGTCCTTGAGGACATCTTTGAGAGCTTGTGCCCTAGAAAGGCAATCTAGTTGGGACAAGATGTTGCCATATGAATTTTCCTACAATAATGACTACTGCGAGCCTTCAAATGTCCCCTTTTGAAGCTATTTATGGGAGGAAATGTAGGACTCCCTTGTACTGGACAGAATCGGGTGAAGGCCAAGTTCTTGGCCCGGACCTACTAAAAGAAGCCGGAGATCAAGTAAGGTCAATAAGGGAGAAGCTAAGGGCTGCTCAAACACGGCAAAAGAGCTACGCAGATGTTAGGCGTCGAGACCTAGCTTTTGTTCCAGAGACCAAGTCTACCTCAAAGTGTCACCTCTCAAGGGTATGCAATGGTTCGAGTTAGTGGGAAACTTGCTCCAAGGTTTATTGGTCCCTTTCGATCCTTGCAGAAGAGTGAAGTAGCCTACAAGTTGGACCTCCCTCCTCGGCTCATTGGAGTCCACAATGTGTTCCATGTTTCACAGTTGAAAAAGTGCTTATGATCGCCAGAGGACGAGATGCCTTTAGAAGTCTGTGGACCTCCAAGAAGACCTCACTTACAGAGAGCACCCCATCAAGATTTTGGGCGTGTTAGAGAGTTACAAGGAACAAGACCACCAAGGCGTGCAAGGTGCAATGGAGCAACCACTCAAGCCGAGGCAACTTGGGAGCGTGAAGAGGACCTCAAGAAGGAGTTCCCCACTTGTTCCCTAGCTCGGCTGAATCTCGGGGTCGAGATTCCCTTAAAGGGTGAAGGTTTGTAACGTCCGTTTTCTTTAAAGTTTCTTGCCCGGTTTTCAAAATAAAAGTAACCATTTGGCTTTATTGAGAATCCAAAGCTTAACTTTGACGTCTTGAAATCTGGAGAGTTCAATTGGAATTAATTAAGCCTTAATTAAGTTCTTTGTTGGTGTTCCTTCTTTGTTTGAGCCTCTCTGTGTGTCCTGGGTTTGTCTCTTCTCTCTTAACTTCCTTTGTTGGGTTGAACCTCTTTGAGATCCAGACCTCTCTCTTATCTCCCCTCTGTTCGAGACCTCCCTTGTTGAGATCTAGCTCAGACCTCCCCTTGTTGAGATCTAGCCGCTCAGACCTCCCCTTGTTGAGATCTAGCCGCTCAGACCTCCCTTGTTGAGATCTAGCCGCTCAGACCTCCCTTGTTGAGACCTAGCCGCTCGAGACCTCTCCTTGTTGAGATCTAGCCGCTCGGACCTCCCCTTGTTAGGATCGGCCATTAGGACCTCCTCTCGGGAGATCTTAGCCGTCGAGTCCTCCCTTAGTTGGATCCAAAGGTTCCGACCTCCTTAGGTCCAAGACCTCCTTAGCACTTGGACCCATCTTTGACTCTCGTGGTCAGATCGCTGAGGCCTTGCCTTCTTAACCTTAGGACCATCCGATGTGGTTTGGATGGCCCGATCCTAAGGGCACGTTAGTTTGGTCCGAACGTTCCTATCCTTTTTGGGCGCTTGGATTTTAATCGAGCGGCTCTGCTTTCTCTGTAGCGTTTTCCTTGTTTCCAGGACCTCCTCCTGGTTGTTTTGGAAAGACCACCTCCTCGGTCCTTGCTGGTCTTTTGTAAGGACCACCCTCCTAAATCAGGATATCCCTATTGGTTAGGACCTCCCCTGCACCCTTTGATCTGGACCGTTGAGGTCCTCCCCTTGAAATCTTGACCCTTAGACCTCCCTTGTGCAGGTCTAAGCGTCAGGACCTCCTCGTGGTGAGCTTTACGGACCTCTTGTCCAGAACCTCCTCTTGAGTCCTTGGACCTCCTATCCAGGACCTCCCCCTCTGAGTGTCTTGGACCTCTTGCCCAGGACCTCACAGTGGTCTTTGGCGGGGATGACCCTTGCGGTGGGGCCACCTCTTTGACTTGTGGTGCACCCTTTTGACTGGCCCCACTTGCCAGCCCCTCTTCACCTTGTAATTATTGCTCTTGCCTCAGAACTCTGTGCGCATTTAATAGGTGTCGGGTCACATTAAATGCAGTCATATCTGAGGTACTTTATTTCAATTCTTTTAGGGCAAGCCTTGCCCTAGTTGTCCCGATTGCCTACACCTCACTGAGTTTTTCCTTGTGGTGCACACTACCAATTCCGGCTATATGAAGCCTGGGCGGGCCAGCCTTTGTAACCTGTTGCTCATTTCTTCCTTCCCTGCCTCATCTGCTCAGTTCTTCCTTGTGCAAGACCTTTCCCAGGAGCTCTTTGAGGCTGTGTTAAGCCTCTTGGTTTCCTTTTTGGCTGAGTTGGTTTGAGTTCCTTTTGGTTCTTTTGAAGTTCTCGGCTTAGTGTGGTTTTGCTTATTTGGTTTTCTTGCGAACGTGTAGATCACGAGTTCGAGGAGATCTTGGACCCGGCTCTTCTTTGAGAAGGCTCTCCTTTGCTTGACCAAGGCAAGCCACAGATCCCCTTTGATCATCTTGAACCAAGTTTAAGTAAATGTATTTCGGTTTTACTTTATCATGCATGGCTATGTTTATATGAAAATGGTTTAATGTAGTTACTTGCCTACTTGTCGTTATGCCTCCTTTATACCTTGTCTCCATCATGTTGTCATGTTCACCTTGTGAGCCTTAGGGTGGATAATTTAGTTGGTGTTCTTTGTTATTTGCCAACATGGGGTAGTAGGTCTTATCTGACCTTGCTTAGAAAACGTGGTTGAGCGTATCATGCTTCATCTCTAATAATCTTGACTAATAAATATGAAATGTGTGGTGGTGCCATTGTTGAGCTTGACTATGGCGGGACGCCTAAGTTGTGTTATTTGTGGTGTGAGATCACTTGGTTAAAAGCTGTTGTGCCAAGACTGGGTGGTCTTTTGGCATGGGCTTATACAAATTGTTTCTTTGAGGAAAGAAGGGGGGAGTGAGTAGTGGGTGCTTTGTACACTTGGTTGTGGAAGTCTTGCCTTGGCACAATTAAGGACTTCACTTTGTGTCATTGAATCTGGGCCAAGCATTGCAACCACAAGATCATTTTATGGGAATGGTGCAGGTGAATAATTAGCAATGGGTTGGCTTGGGGCTGTTGTGGTTGGCGTGTGATTAGATTGGCGCAAGAGGGCACCCATAACCTGTGGACTTCTAGACCACAGAGAGGATTCTGAAACCTTAGCGGGCAGCCCGAGTCGATTCAAAACTTTGTAAAGGCCTTGCGCTCTCTAGGCGCTCACCTTAGGAAGTGAGCAAGGGTGACCGGAACCCGTCCGCTAGAGATCGTGGATTGTGGGTAAAGTTGTACACCTCTGCAGAGTGTAAAGATCTATTGAATAGCCAAGTCCTTGGTCATGGACATGCTCGGTGAAATGGTGCAAGGGGTAGCTGTTTCAAAAGCTTGTGCCTTTGGACAATTCCATGAGATGCCTTGGCTTTGCCTCGAAGAGACCTTGGCCGGCTCAGAGGGGTCAAGGTTGGCTCGGTAGTGGTCCGGGGTTGGTTTGGACCTCTGGGTGGGTGCTCTGGAGTGGGTTTTGGGTAAGGACCTGGTCACGGGTGTGATCGGAACTCCTTCTTTTTGGTTGTGGCTGTGAGTTGGTGCTCACCCCACCTTTTTAAACATCAAAAGTATTATGTACTATGGTTTTACTTTGCTGCTTTTCAATCTATTACTATTTTATTGTTCAAATCTGGCTTTGCGCAAACTAACCATACAACTCTCCATTGGTAAGTCCGTGCATGAATATTATTGCATCTTTGCTCTCTGTGACTTGCTGAGTACATTCCAAGTACTCATGGCTTAAGCCCTGTGTCAAAGCAGATTATGAGGATGATCAAGTGCGAGGCGGTCTGAGACCTCTTCGAGGAGGAGTTCTTCGACGACTAAGTCGCTTAGGGCGTCCTCCACCCGACTGACTGTGGTGCTTGTTGGATGGCTTTTGCGTGTTCCGTGTTTGAGCCCTAGAAGCTCCTTGTTGCAGTTGTAAGTCCTCGTTGGTGTTGTAAGCCCTCGATGGCGAGACCTCTTGTTAACAAGCTTGGCCATAAGGTCCTATTATATAAAGTTTAATTTATGCGCTTCATCTTTGTTTGACCTCGTGGTTGTGGTATTGGCTTGTGTTCTTGTGCGGGCTAGCTCTGTTGTCTGGGACTAGCTCAGATGCTGCAGGCGGGACCACCAGGAGGTCCTTGGGACTTCTTTGGGAGGTCTGCGGACCTCTCTTAGTGATGTGCTGGAGGTGCTACTGAGCGGGTGGCGGCCACGACCTCCGGGAGGTCCGCAAGACCTCTGGGAGGTCTGGCGGAACCTCGGTTAAGCTCCATGTGGTGCTACCACATCTTTCCGTGGTGACTGAGTGCAGTGTAAAAAATGGTCCTCCGGACCTCTTCACGGTACATCACGGGTGGGTCGTCACACATGCCGAGCCGCCGCCTTCTTCGTGCGCGCCCGAGCCGACTCTGTGCGCGTTCGCCGCCGACCTGGATCGGCCGGATCTGGCGCCGCTGACTCGGATCCATCATCGCCGGCCCCGGATCCGCAGCCGACGTGTCTTCCTTTGCTCTGGGCCGCCCCTGCTGCTGGAGGCCGCCACCTCCCTGCTGCTTTGTCGTCCGCTGAGCAGTGCCGCCTTTTCTGCTGCCTTGGATTCATCCTCTATTGTTGCCTCGAGTGTTGTGGTCAGCAATTTGTCGCTTCGGCGTGCAGCGGCCATCTCACACGATGGGAGATTCAGCAAGTTCTTGTTGAAATTTGCGACAAGGATCCATCATTTATTGGATCTCGGGAATGGATTGGAGCGATTGAGCTAAGCTTTGTCCTTAACAAACTACTTGGAGTTAGTTGCCAGATTATTAATGTGAGATCTGGTGATGAACTTCCTGAGAAATGCAGAGAACTTGCCATGTATTTTGAAACCCAGGGAACTCTTGAGATGATTGGTGGTGGAGTCTTGGCTTACACTCTTTTGGGAGTTGATTACAACGCAGCCAGTGGTGATTGTGCTTTTCTCATCCTTGATCCACACTACACTGGTGCTGATGACCTCAAGAAGATTGTGAATTGTGGATGGAGCGGGTGGAAGAAATCTGTCGACAGCAAAGGTCAGAGCTTCTTCTTGAAGGACAAGTTCTACAACCTTCTTCTACCCCAAAGGCCCAATATGGTGTGAGAAGTTATGTTAAAAGTGTTCATGTATAAAGGATCAAGGAGAGTATCAAGCTTGATGATCAAAGGGAAACTGGTGAGGAAACCTTTCGCACTCTGTCTGGTAGTCAGGGTTGTACACTAATTTCATAGAGAGAAACTAGAGCTGCCATGACCTGCATTTGTGTGGTTGCTAGCTTATGCATGCAGAAGGGATGGAGGTGGGTTACCTGGGTTGGCTATGGCGGTGGTGCTTGTCGAGGTGGTAGTGAACCCCGGTGCTAGAGCGTTCCGCCATTTGTCTTCTGTCTCACGGTTGAGGCAAGTGCATATAGTAATAATGTGTTGCTTTATTTCATAATTGATGAATGTCATGGTTTAATGATGAAACTTTAAGTTTGATAATGTTGATGAGCATTACTTTTCATGATGAGTTGATATCATGCTTTAAATTTTGCATCATGGCATACATTTCTGTATCTTGGTCTACATGGTAGCCAAGGTTTGTTCTTTTGAGATCCCCGTCATGCACTAGACGGGCTTAGGTCCCCATACTCGTAGAGTGTGGGCATTGGATCCCTGTGCCTAGAGGGCATAGGACTTGAGTATGTATCGGATCCCCGTCATGCATTGGACGGGCTTGGGTCCCCACACTCGTGGAGTGTGGGCATTGGCTCCCTGTGCCTAGAGTGCACAGGCCTTGAGTATGTATCGACGGATACATTACTCGGCATTACCGGTAATTGCAAAGAAGTTGAAGAAAGTGCATTCATGACATGTTCATTGCATTTCTGCATAAGAGATGGATTTGTGGTATATAATGCTGTTGTTCATGATGGGATTGTTATTCCCTTTAACTACTTATGATGCTATCATAAGAGATGGATTTGTGGTATAAAATGTTGTTGTTCATGATGGGATTGTTTATTCCCTTTGGCTGATTATGATGCTATGTTATTTATTGCTATTGCACTTTGCTGAGTCGTGGACTCACACTTGCTGTGTTGTGCTTACTAGGTACCTCTCGAGGCAGCGACATGCATGGGAAGGGATAAACATGGTGCACGTCACATAAACACAAACCACAATGAATAAACTAGTCCAACTATCCACAATTCATATTCTTGATAATTGCTTTAGTTTCAGTTTTAGTGACCATCCTTCGTGGTGGATGTTTTGATTGTGATCATGGAAGATCCAGTTATGTTCTTAATTCCTCGTTGTTTAAGTTCATTTAATTCTTTTTGATGGATTAGAAGGTTTGATTTGATTATTCTATCATTCTCGTTGAATTGCTGATTATTGATGCTCTAGATGTAGCTATTTGATCATTAACTGCTTGAGCATAGTAATGTTGGAATGCTTTTGATTAGTTGATAAAGAGAAGGCTTCATGAATTGATTTATGTTCAATTGTTAGATGATATGCTTCTATTAAGTAATTATAGATTGTGCTAGTGTTGAATATTAGTTTTATATCTTTCATGAATGAATGTTTGGTTGATGGTTTGAATAGATGTTGTTGGTTTATATTATCATTCTTCATGATATGGTTGAATTAGTAATGGCTTAATGATCTTCGTATAGATTCTTGATAGTGTTATCATAATTGATTCACTATGATTGGATGATTGAGATTGATTTGTTGACGAATTCTGATTCAATTCTTATATTCATTCTACTAGATATGGATCTTTTTTATGTTATTATTTGAAAGATGGTTGAAATTATTCCATATTGTTGTTGTATGTTAGTCTTTTAGGTAACATCTTGGCTTCCGTATAGCCAAGGTGTTACAGGGTGATGTGTGTACATGCACCTGCAACAAGCCGAAGCTCCTATACAAGCCATGCTCACATGTGTACAAGGCGTGTGTGCAAATAAGACAGATGTCTAAGCCGTATATCTCCGAGTACTACGACATGCAGCATATTTTTGGTACATAGAGTGCAGAGTTTCACTCGTGTGGCTTGGACATGAACTATAGGGATTTTTGGCCGGACAGGGTGCAATAGGGCCCAAACAAGGCATTGAAGTCAACTGGGAAGGGATGACGGCAGACGTGGCGCTTCTGGAATGACATGAATAACAACTAGTGCGGGGGCCTGAGCCACACGATGAAGTGCAGGATATAAAAGACCCTTAGGCACTCCATGAAATATTTCCCCAACAAACCGAGCTCGTCTAGTCATCATTCAGTGTGGTAATTTATTGTATTGTCTGCCTATACGGGGACCATCATGTCATATAAATGGGTAGTCGGCTCATATTTGTGCACATCTTTATATCATTCTTTCTTAACGTGTATGTATCTCAACATTATATTTGTTCTAAACTGACTCGCCCTTGCTTTGTGCGCAATAGCAAAACATTAGGTCGGCCTACAATATGTTGGACTCGTCGGCGAACTTTTATGCAAATATATTGCAAAAGCGCAAGTGGCTTGCGTAGAGACCTAAACCCTACCTAGACCTTTCTATGAAGGATGCACCGGTACCACCAGAGTTTCCATGCCCGTAATGTGTGTGCGAATAGCCAGTGAAGATCATTCAGTCCACACACCCGCTCACCGCCGCTCGGGCGTACTACACGTGCGGGGACGTCCTTGTAAGAGAATCTTAAACACATAGATTTTTCACACCCTACGTTGAATTCCACAAATCTCTAACTTCATCCACGTGTAATGGCAGCCCGAGATGCATTGCAACTTCTTCCAATGGATCGACAGCCCGAAAATATACGAGAGGGCGTTCATCGAGTAGAAGTACATGTTGAACTCTGCGATGTGAGCCGAGACCTTCCAGTGATATAAACCTTACGTACCGGACCATATTGAAAAGACACCGGAGTAGCTCAAGACAGCCAAGTGGTGGAGGACCCCCGAATAGAAAGCTGAGTACGACCGGGCATAGCGCGCGATGGATAAGGGGAAGGCTCCTGCTACTGAGACCGACGACCGTCGTTGCTTCTCCCATCGCTAGGGCACACTACATATCAAAGATATGAGTTATGTACAATTTGCATCATGATTATGTATTTGGCCATTCGTTCTTCTAACAGCATGCTATCGTCCAGTCTGTCTCGCAGAACATGGGGAACTTCAACACACGCCACTGACGTGGGCAGTCCCGAGACAAGGGGAAGGCTCCTGCTACTGAGACCGGTGGCCGTCGTAGTGTTTTCAGTCCCCCAGGTGCACTAGGTGAGTTATGTACAATTTGCATCCTAGTTATGTATTTGGTTGTACGATTTGCTTACATCATGGAATCGCATGACATGGATGACTTCGACACTCGCCGCCACCATGGGCAGTCTCGAGACAAGGGGAAGGGGCTATTGCGACGCGAAGACTAGTTTCGATCCTCCTTTTTCCCAATTCAAAAAAAAGCTGCACATGTATCTTAGGTGTTTTCCGGTTTGTTCAGTCATGCATGCTGTCGTTTGTAATGCACGTAACCAAACCGTGTGTGGCATGTAATTCACAAATCACAATGTGCATTACGAAATATTGTCAATTTTTTTTATCAAATTTTAGATTGCAACTCCATTTGAAATGTTGACACTCTGAGTTTTCTGATTTCATGTGAATCCGCAACCGATCAACTCCGACAATACGCACATAATATACAAAATATGCATACCAATATACCGCAACAAAATCGCATAATATCTATGAAGTGCAATTACACACGGGATACAATATAGCTTACTCATCTAAGCAACTCTCTACTCGTTGCGTCTGTGTGTGCGTGCACGTCCTGGTTTTGCGTCGAGCATGTCCCATTGGATAAGTTAACTAGTCCGGAGAGCGTGTATTGGTTCGGAGGAGGTACAGATACTGTTGAGTGGGCGGAGGTGCACCAGTAATCTGACCCTGGCCCAATTGAGTCTGTTCAACGTCAATGTCGTCTAGCTAAGTCATGCCGAACTGGTTACCACCTGCAATCATGTCAGTAATGAAGGAATCAAGAAATCCACGCCTAGATTGTCTGCCCCCAACGTACGCTGTCTGTAAGTCTGATAATGCGGAGGAGCTCTGGCCTTGACCGTGCGAAGTGCCAGCGACCCCATATGAGCTCTACCCTTCGTACGGTACTCCGTACTGGCCAACGTACGACAGGGGTGGGTGCCCTGGGTGCTATGCTCCAAACCCTGGTGTTGTGTACTACTCCTTGGCAGTAGCTGGGAAGGGTGTCTCCTCATCGGTTGACGAATGACCGTTGTCGGGACCTGAACATGCAAATCCGGACCCTGTAGTATGAACTAGTCCTATGATCAGTAGCTAGCTCACACAGTGACAACATCGGTGAAAATCATATACATACAACGAAATAGGTAAGAAATAAGCCAATTGTTATTAAATAGTAGAAGTGGACCTTATGGTCAAAATTTACACAGTTTGTCACGCGGAGCTTAAAAGACAAATAAACAAATTAACTACGACCAAATTAATTATGACTTAATAATAAAGCCACTAAATTAATTACAACTTAATTAACTACAACTGATTAATTGCAACTAATTAATTACGACTTATTAATTAACTGATACTAACTAATTATGACTAATTAATTCGTAACTAATTAACTACGACTAATTAATTATGACCTAATTTATTGCAACTAATTAAATAACACAAATTTAATTACACCTAAATGATAACGATGTAAGTAAATTACGCCTAAATAACTACAACTAATTAATTACGACTAATTAACTAACTACACAGTTAATAAAGATAATACATACGAGATAAAAATTACATGTTCATATGACCGCTAATGACGGCTCCAAACAATCCTTAATCGTCTGCGAAAACGAAATCGACCGGGATTGCGAGAGAGCGAGCGAGCGAGGATGAGAGTGAGCAAAGAGTCTCACTCGCTACTTGGAATTTATAGCAAGAATGAGAGAGAGCGACAGGAGGGAATCGGATTCCCTCCCGCGCGCAGGCAGCATGCATGCACTGGATGGCGACAGGAGACGCGACTGATGGACGGGACAGGGAATAAAGGAGGTAGGGTGTGCAGCGTGTCCGGATCAGGGTAGCCTGGCGCTGCCCACGTGGTGCGTCCGGGCGTGGGCGGGCCAGAAGCAATGCTGTTTGCGCCCTAGGTGGACGGGCGAGCGCCGTGCCCACGCGAGGGGGGGGGGCAGAGGCGCGCTAGGTGGACAACCCACGCTTGTCCGGGCCAAGGAGCTACGACCGAACGCCAGCTAGCGCGTCTGGGCCAGGGTGCTACAGAGAAGGCAGTGTCCGGGCTACGGTGGTGCGGACGCGACGACGTGGCAGCACGGCAAGGGTCCAAGCCACCTAGGAACGGTGCAGATTACCTCCGCGAGATAGGGTCACGGACGTGGACACATGTCGACGACCGGCGTGCTGTTGTGCCAAATTTAGCAATATGGCGCGACGAGGACCACTTTTGCTAATACCGTGCGCAACCATGCCATTTAGGCCAAAATCTTGACCTATGACCTGTATAAATATCACTCCTGGTCACAAAAGGGTGTCGTTTTGAACATTGACGCAGCACCCAAAATGCACTTAC
This sequence comes from Phyllostachys edulis, assembly GCA_036346405.1. Taxonomy (NCBI): domain Eukaryota; kingdom Viridiplantae; phylum Streptophyta; class Magnoliopsida; order Poales; family Poaceae; genus Phyllostachys; species Phyllostachys edulis. The sequence continues at coordinate 6,842,571 of CM070564.1, forward strand.
TACTAATTTATATTATAATAGATTAAAAAAATCTAATATAATGAAATTACTTTTCAATACAAATCTATCCATATCATTTCCACATATCCAATATAAAATATTTATCAAAATATTGATGACTAAAGTTTATAAAGTTTGACTGAATGCATCTCGAAACGTCGCTAGCGCTCGTTGTGACTGGAGGGAGTATCTCAAGCTATTTATTACTGATGCAAGCTATCATATTGTAGTAACTAGTATCCCGGGCGCACCCTGGGCGCGCAGCATGCGAGGCTGAAAAGCCACAGTGACCGGCCTTCGGGCGCACAGCCTGGAACGGATAAGAAGGTCGGACGAACAGCATCGCACGTCTCATACGAAGGAACAGCAGCTCGCAAAATAAAAAAAATATCCAACAGATGGGACGAGAGGAGGCGCTGAATCGGACGGCAATACAAAAAACGAGCGACGTAGCCCATGACCCCTCACGTCCTTTTTCTCTTCCTTTATACCAGAGGACTAGTAACCCTCGCACATCTTGGCGTGCGGAATTGAAGACTAAAACTATAATTAGGACTAAAGAATCGCTGGTGATAGAACACATGAAGATGCAAGTGATAGCTTTAATTATGTAAGCAATATTGTCAGGGTGTTATTTATTACACAATAAATACATTATGTAAGGAAGCGTTATTTACAGGGCTAGCTAAAGCGGGCACATCATTTTTAATAGGTAACTCTGTAGGTACACCAAGCAATTCACTGAAGCCATTGAAGACCAGTTACAAGGCAGAGAAGCCATTGACTTGACATACCTCTAATATATACAGAACAAGAAGGATAAGCTATAAGATAGAACCGGATTGTTGTGTTCCGGAATAAAGAACAGCATTGTGTAAGCAAATACGAATACCATCTTATTGATTTAGTCAGCTTGCATGGACACATAAGGTGTGATATGAGTAGTGAGAAATGAAATCTTATTTGATCACTTGAAGTGGACACATAAGATGCGATGAGTAGTGAGAAATGAATTCTTATTTGATCACATGAAACACAGTAGAAAGCATCCTAAACAGAATGAAATGTTGTTAAGAAGAAGCTACCTGGACCAACCAGTACACCATTTTTCCTAATGTGTCACTACCCATATCAGTTACAACATCTTCAGTTTCTAAGCTTTCAGTTCCTTTTTCTTACAGTATACAAAATAGGATTCTGGATTGCTCTTCATTTAGTTAGATTTATTCCCTTGCTTTTCAACGTATATATATCTGCCTGCCTTGTTTACCTATTTGTTCTACAATTCACATAACTCATTGAAACCAACTTTCTTCTGCCTACATTTTATTTCGACAGTAGTTATCCTGTATAATGATTTATTTATGGTCGCTACTGTCCTAACCGAGGACATTAAATTCCCTTGAACAATGATCGCTGACTCCCTTCGGTCTTCCCTAGCACCAGCAAAACCCCCGATCAATAATGACCCCAAAAAAAACACTATACTTGTTTGAAGAAATATCCATAAACAACCATAACATGGGAATAAATACATCCATAAACAACCATAACTTGAAAATTAAGAATAGGTAAGCCTGTGTAATGGGTCCTAGCTGATGTAGAAGAGTTCTGGTGTGAGGAGTGGTGATTAAAGTACCACCAGATATATCTAGCGGAACTTGTTATGTAATTTTAGACATGAAGGTTCATATAAGTTTTTGGATCGACATAAAACAAAACATCTGCCTTCAAACAAGCATTGTGTTACCAAAGCATATATCATGTTAATTTGTTGGTTATTAAGTCCAATTGCTATAAGGGAGGATAGTGTACGCCGAAATAGTGTACTAAAAAGGGCTAGTAAGCATATTCTTCCTTTGGTATACCTGCCAGGTTACCACTATTACATAGAGATGAGCCAAGATTGGTAAATCAAGTCACAGAAAAGAAATGCAGCTCAAGCACCGCACTTTTCTTTTAGGATTTAGAAGTTATAAAATGCCTTAATAACTTAAAATTAAACTATTAATCAGTATTTTCTAAAAAAAATAGAACCACTCCAGATGTCCATATGTGCTTACTATCCATTTGGCAAAATCTCAATGTGGCCAAAAAAACTGAATGGGTACACAATGTCATGCCTGACAATCTCCCATGGGCTGAACTTCTGGAAAACAAAAAACACCATAACTAAAATCATTGAGTGCTACATAAAAAAGACTATGATAAAATCGTATGTACATTTATAAATGGTACCTCAAGCCAATCTTCAGCAATTTCTTGTTGGCCTTCCTGGGAGATGCGGTGTTTGAATAGGCCATGTTGGTAACGCAGGCCATAGCCCCAATCAGGCAGATTCAGTGTTGCAATTGAGTCCAAAAAGAAAGATGCACGCCTACCCAAGCCACCATTTCCCGGAGTAGTATCTTTCTCCTGAGTATAATCGATTCAATAATATCTCGCATCATCAATTTCTGATGAAAAAGGCTCCAGACATTTCAATAAGAAGGTTTATTATAATGCCATGAATAATTTGGTTCCTTGGTAACATTTAGGTTCACATTAAGCCGAACTATGGCAAACAAAAGAGAAAATATGTCCAATCTTGTAGATCCTGAAGCTTTGCTTTTGTTAGTATAATAAACGACTGATTTTTAGCTCCTCTTTACCAATGATGTGCGTATCAAATTGCTGCCCAGAACAATCATACTGTCAGTCTGGGTTTTTAGAAAGCAGAATAAACTACCGAACACATATTTTATAAAACGGGTATAATGACAAACCAGTTAAATTTACAGTTTACATGGTTTATATCTAAAATATTGCAGAAGTTATCCCATAGAGGAGACCTTCTAAGTTTGTAAATATTTTTTTGGTTAAATAGTATGTTAAATCTAATTCATCGAACCAAATATCTCAACTGCTTATAAAACAAGTCACATAGAACGTTAATCCTATTAGACAATGTCACAGTCAAACAAAGCACAAAATAAATAATGTCACTACCAAGTACTACTAAAATAGCCTTAACTAAACAAAGAACACTCCAATTTAGGATTAGAGACACTCCAATATAGCTCACCTGTCCTGAGAGAGCCTCGAGCTCGTACCCGAACTTCTTCACGGCCTCCGCGTAGGCGCCGGTGATGCCGAGGTTGCCAACATTGTTGGTGAGCGTGCGGCCCTACTCTCCATGGACAGGTGCTATGTCTGCTTCAGATCCGTCTTGTGGAAACACATGTACATCTCGTTCCATCTCTGCGCACACGCGAGGAAAAGCAAAGATCGCGCCTCGGCACGGACGGGCGCGAATGGGAGCCACGAGGAGCTCTTAGGATTGGCACACGCGCGAAAAACGCACCTGGTCGAGGTGGTCGCAGACGCTCTCAACAGTGGCGTAGAAGGGCTGCTCGGGGCCAAACGCGAGCAGCGAGAAGTCGGGGTTGTACTACGCGTGTTAGAAGATGTTGCCAGCGATAGCGGCCGACTCTCCAGAGGAGGGCGGCAAGGAGGAGCGGGGAGAGCGCAGGGCGCCACATGGCTAGCCGGAGCAGCCAACACATTAGAGTGCGGAGAATGCCGGCCACATTTCAGCCCACACCCAGATCTTGTTGCCTCATCCTGACCACATAAACGACAACTTGCAGCGAATGTAGAATAAAGGCCTAAAGACACCATGGAGAAAACAGCACAGGCACATCAAAAACAGCATCTTCAAAACAGTACGCATCAATCTAGATCCAGCCAACCCAAAAAAAAAGGAAAATCCGAGAAGACCACGCACCTAAGTAGGAGTGTCGATTAGACCACCGAATCGAACCCAGAAGCACCACACGCTGCAGCAAAATCTGAATCAGACAAACAATTCTAAATTTTCAATTGCTACGGCGCAGAGCACACACAGAAACAACGATTTCTGGGGGAAACGACGCACCTCGGTAGTGTCGGGCGGCGGATACTGCGAAAAATTTATGACCAAAGACAATCCAAGTAGAGCAACGCGAGGGGAGCTGGACTCGTGGAGAAGAAGAAGGATGTGGAGATGGTGAAGAAGGAGGGGAGGCGAACTTGCCGTGGAGGAGGACGGAGCGGCAGCGGCAGCGACAGGCCTACAGCAGAAGGAGTAGGGGAGCCGACCGTGCGGTGGAGAAGAGAAGCTCGGGAAGATACATTGAAGCAGTCCGCTCAATCCCCTTTTGCTCTGTGCGCGCGAGTAGAAGCGTCGTGGCGGAGGTAACATGTTCGACGCGAGGCAGCTGCGATCCGACGGATGCAGACGTGCGGAACGAAGATCCGACAGCCAGAAAAATCTTGTCGACGTGATCACTCTCTCCTCAGCCCCTTTTGCCTCCTTTTATACGGAGAGATGTGCCCTTATCTCATCAAACTTGTATTCTGACCGTGTTGCTTGCTTTTAACTTGGCACATACTCTCTAAAAAAACATGGCACATACTGATACCATCGCCCTTGCTCTCCGGAGCATGCAGGTGCGTGCTATGTCTTCGATCTATCCGGGGCAGAGGAACGTGAGTCTTTAGCTAAATTGACGTGTTTTCTATTCGTAATAAGTAAAAGTAGCTCTTGCTCAATCTCGTAATTACAAAAATAACATCATGAAAAGCTAGACAAGTCATATACCATATTCCCAGACCGCCGCAATCACATACCGCGTTCCCGGACCACCGCAATCATATACCACGCTCCCGGAGCAAGGTAGGATAGCTGCCACGCTCTTGAAGCGCATCATGTAAAAGGGGCACTGTTTTGCACTATTTTAGCTCTGCAGTGCGTCACTATTCAGGACTGTACACATCCTGATTTCCAGATGCACAATACGAACCTTCTACCATAGTATTTCTGCAATTACGTTTGAGAGAACACTACTTTTACAACTACAAACGAAAAAACGTGCCAAATCAGCTAAAAAAAACCAGAGGAATGTGGGGTGGCGATTTAGTTAGAATCCTGCCCTGCCTCCGATCCGAATCTTTTGGGAAATTCTTCTTTTAACAAACACCTCAAGGGCGCATCCAAATCCGGCATTTCTCGCGGACAAGTTAATAATTTACACGCATGATACGGCACAATTATCTGGAACTTGGAACCTTTGCACGCGACACCACATGCAATGCAAACACACCAATTTATTCTTTCAGCTGTTTCCATGCATGGGCCTTGGAGACCCAAGAGGTCCAAGACAACGCAAACAGGATGAGGTCCAAGAAAATCAGACCTTAAAATGCTTACGGTTTGGTGCTTTCCTTACAAATCTCGTATGTAAGAGAAGAAAAAAGGGAAAAAATATATCCCATTTAAGCTTTATTAAGCACCCAATCTCTACATTTACAAGCTTGGTAGCCAGCAGAGATCATTACACCTGTGCTATGATACATCTCACTAGAAGCCTAGGAGTACAATATTCACAGAGAACTTTACAGAAGCAAATAGGCTGTGGTTTCGGGAAAGGCTAAGGCAGCACAAGGGCGAAACACTTCCCTTCTGCAGCGTCATGGTTCTCTATAAGCCGTACAGTTATCTTCAACGTCTTCAATGCAGATATGCTGAGCGCCTATGGAGAACCAAGTGACCATATTTGAAGTCGCAAGGCAATCATTTCGATTGGACTACTCTGTAATGAAGAATCAAATCTTCCGGCTTCTTCCAAATGTATGTTCGCACTGTGGCCAAACTCATGTCAGGTGACAAAACCTGCTTCATAGAGTAATTTTTAGCACACCTGCGCGACATGTTAAAGAAATTTGCTCTAAACATCAGACCACAAAAACATAATCCAGACTTATAGAGCAAAGTCGAAAACACATCATAGCGTGTCTTTTCTTTAGTCCAGGAAAACCTCAATCATTATTACTTTCCTAATATTCGTAAAGTGAAAGAAATTCCACGAATCAAGCAGAAAATGTTCAAAACAATGTAAGGTTACTGCAAAATAAAAAAGTAGCACGAATGCTTATTTGACAAAAATAACAATATTAGAACAACTTACAAGATGATATGCAAGAATAATGTTCCAGGAAGGACTGTATTATTTACATGGATAGTCTGGAACGATATAATTTCTAATTAAATTTAGCACAAAGAAATTGACCAGGGCAGGTTATAAAATATGTTCAAAAGGTGAAGACATGCATCTTGTTTGTTGACTGCACCAAACTTTAAAATACTTGGAATAAAATAAAACATATGGGGTATTAAAAGTAAATCCGAATTGATAGGAAGCTGTTAATGGGGAAACACAGTGGATAAAACAAGAAGGGTCTGGATAATATAGATGGATTTTATCTGTTGCAATACAGGACCTTTGTAAATATTTGCTGTAATATGTTATTTTTTTGTAGAAACAGGGGCTTGTTCCCTTTGCTCCCGATGTTGGTAGAAGTACATCTAAAGAGAGAACATAATGGTTACATATATAAATACTTGCCTGGTTGTTGCACAATATCTCTACAGATGGTTTTAGTTTTTGCCATGGCTTTAGTCCGAGCCTTGAAGAACTATCTAGCGCTGAAAGTTGTGCTTGACCAGATGTCAATCCCATAGCAAATGTGTTGTCAGAACTTCCATCCAATTGTTTATCAAGAACGACTTTCTCAACCACATAGTTAGCTACCTGTACGAAGAAACAGAGTATAAGTAAACTTTAATAGAGAGAATAAAAAAAGATGATCTGTAACAATTAACAATAATTTGTTTGCAATATGTACCCATGATCTGATACAATATCAATAGCAACAACTTGTTCATAATATGTAACCCTACGTTATCCAACCATAGCATGAATATGCATGATTCAGATCCAGGATCCTGAAGTATAGCTACCTATTATCTAGGTAGTTAGCTCCCGAAATAAATAAATAATCTAGGTAGTTAGGTTAGGTCCCAAAATAAATAAATATCTAGGTAGTTAGCTCCCCGCACAAAAAGTCTGACTAGTTAGCTATTTTCATGCTTCTCCCCACGCATGTAACTGCTTCACATCTAGTCCTTTGCCAAGAACCGCCTCCAACATTTTCGTTGAGAGGAATTCACCGTTTGCAACTTAACATCTGTTTTAGATCAACACTTTTGAGATCTTACTTTGTGAATCCGCAATATTCGTGGAGCACTGAGTTTCCCTTGTGTTATGTTCGGTGCAGGTGAACCTTCAGCAGGTTGCAAATAAAAGCCACACCTACATTGAAGAAAAGAAACAACAAAGTTACCCCATGGAAGTCATGCCAGCCTAGGCACTCTGTATACATTAATATTTGCAGTAAGCATCATATCTAAATTTCCATTTGCTCATATTTTCTTTCTTTTCAGTAGGACTAAAAATAAGATCCACCACTGATAGGGAAAAAAAGAACATTATGATACAAAGTGAAACCATCACTGATTTTTTATATAGGTGTCACATAGGTGTATGCAGAGATATCTGCTCTAACAAAGACTAGAGTTAGATATTGTAAACAGATTTGAAGCAGTCTAGAATCATGGAAGACAAATCTCATATGGATTCCAAATTACTAGAGAGTCTGCAAATGATTCTTCTTCCCAATTCCAATTAGGATATACTGCAGAAGCATCACAGAAAGTTGGGCTTACTAACTATCGCAATAAAAATGTTGCTTGACCTTATAAGATGCTATGTTATTCCAACTTCCATGGTAATGTATCTCCAAGGAAAGTAAACAATATTTCAAAGATATCAAAGAAAAAAGATCATCTCAGGAGAAAAGGAATTCGAAATGAGCAATTACTTTGTATTCTCTTTCGGAAATCGACTGTGCTCATCACAGTCCACACACCACCAAGGGAGATCACCCTCAGTTCCATCCAAATCAGTAATTCTCTTTCTCCAAGGCCCTCCACTAGAACCTTCCGTGATAATTGATGGAGGTGAAACTGTAGAAAACTCAAACGAGGGAAGCACCTGACTTGCATTGTTTTCGGTTCCATCATCAACCTCAGATCTTGGATGGGGTAAATTTCTCATTGATACATCTTTCCCTATTGAACTGTCACCATTTGACAAGCTGTGTGAGCCAGATTTCTGCTTTCTTTTACTCCAATGAACTAACAAACCACGAAGAGTCTCCTGAGCCAAATTAATCTGCACAAGTTTTTGGAGAAATCTTCAGAAAATGATATCGGGTACAGCCAGAATCTCGCTCACTGGCAGCAATCATATTTTGGTGAAGTGAATTCCATCAATAGGTGTCATGAATGGTTTTAAGCAAGAACAAAAGGTGAAATTTATCAATAAAAAGAAAGAGCTTTCTATTGCAACTTAACAACATAACTGAACATTGGTCCAACAAAATTCTGAAGAACAGACAACTTTAAAACAGAAACAATCAGTTTGCATATCGATATGTTTCTGTGCAAACCTTAAGATCTTCCTGTGCTCCAGCAACATTTAAGTCAACCGCATATATTTCTGCAGAAAAGCATTGTGGGGTATCCAGGTGGACAGACAGGCATCCCAATCGAGCATCCATGGTAAACCAGGCAGGTATGCTAACCTAAAAAATAAAGACGCAAATAATATAGTGATAGGTAGCACAATTTTACAAAATATAGAAATCGTGATTATATCAGTATTACCATCTCAAATAACTCCTTTCTCTTATCATCAAAAGAAACCTGCACAAACAAAATGAAGTGGCTTAACATTGTAGCAACCATCCAGTTTATTCAAAATACAACCAGTGTTAACTCTGGACTTCTCAAATTGGAATTCAAATTAGCAATGCTGCTAATTATTAAAATGTTCATATATCTTTTGAGGAAAAAGGCATTCAAGAAATTGAGGAAAAACAAGAACCTTGCCAAAGTCGTCAATAACAGCTCCTCGAGTAATCTCCCATAATTTGACGGAATCAGCAGTATCCTGCAAAAGAGGAGAAAGGTGCATATGTCACTCATTGTCATTGCAGTTTGATAACGGCAGAACACAATTAAAAAAAAAGTAATGATCACCTTTGTCAGTACATGCCTTCTATTATTCATGATCTCATGCTGAATTATTGCTGGAACTCCTGAAATAGTGAAAGCTGGCTCTTTGTATACAGGGACCTAAAGTGGAATAGATCATAAGTACTTATTAGTAAGTAATCACCATTAGTTAACACTCTTCTAGTAGAAGAGAACTGAGTGGACAAAACTGCTGTTAATCAGGCAATGAAAATATTTACAGCATTGAGTAGATCAGTGAAAAGTTACTAAGAATAATAATGAGCACGTGAAAGAAAAAAAAAAAAGGAACAAAGGAACTTTTCGCTGTATCCGGCATCAGGTATGGATATTGCCCAAAGAGTCATAGAAGATTAAAAGTGAAATTGCCAAAAAAAATTGCGCTGATATTTCTACATGACAATGTCGCACTGAGAAGAAAGGCCTAGGGAAAACCAGTTGATCTTACAAGGTTTCTATTGCAGAATCCCTTAGACCCTACACTAGTTAGTCTAAGTTCGTTTCCATGTGTACAAGTATGGCATCAGCTATGGCAGGTGAAACTGTCACCACAGACTGCATATTTTGCAAAACACAAAGTTATGAATAGCGCATCTGTGCAGAAATGGAGAATAATTTCTCAGGACACAATGTGTCCGACATAGTAATGTAATTAATGAAAAGGATGATAACTGTCATGCTCACAGGTGCTGATCCTTCTAAAGAAGCTCTTGCCCTTGAGAATGACAAATTCCCAGCTAAGAATGAGCCACCCTTTTGGAAAACCTTTTGGGGCGTGCGCCCTTCAGCTGGCCATCTATGCACAGAAGAATCGGTTGTTGCGACCCATATATCATCCTGCAAGGACAACTGTAGGATTGGGTGTTCATTTGTGCAGAGTAAGACACTCTCTCGTGTAGACAAATCTGTCAAGTATACCTGCAATACAGGGAAACATGAAAGTGCAGAACTCAGAAGTAACGTAACTATTCAACACACATGAGATTATTGTACTCACGGACTGATCTCTTCCACCACTATAAACATGAGCAAACGAAGGAGTGCTTGCAAGCGCCCAAACAGAATCAGTATGCACAGCATAAGAATGTACACAGCGCTGCTGTCCTAGATCCCATAGTCTGCAAAGTACATAAACATATAAATGTAAGACGTCCAAAATTATCCGCAGCAGTCATGTCAAGCTACACGGCATCATGGCCAGTTACAGAATACAGATACTTTAAGATGCGCACGGGTGTGAGAGAGATTTGGGTGGAGATTGGGGCTGTGTATTTACCTTATCATTGAATCAGATGAGCCTGATAGACAATACCTGTAAACAATGTTACAAACAGGGTTAAGTAGCAGTTCAATGAACTTAAATGGGTATAAACCAAATATTTCCGTTAAATATGACACGTCAGCTTCCACCATCATGTTATTGTGCCACATAAGCCCCTTCCACGTCATCATCTTGTGTGGGGTATTCCATACCAACGCTGGTGCCCTGCTTCAACGGTTATGGCAAGTCCGGAATTGGTGTGATCTTTTAGGAAGTTCTATTTATTTCCATCTTTTAGAGATTAGCTCGGATTGTCTCTTTCCCTATTTCAGAGATTGGATTAGATTGTCTCTTTCCATATTTCAGAGATTGGATCTGTGATCCTTTCCTTCCTGATTAGTTATGCTTTCCTTTTCTGATTCATGTAGCTGGCCTTATATGTGCCGCATCCTTTGTTTCTTACGAGCAACGAAAGATTAAAAAGCTATTTCAATTTCTTAGTTTAGTAGAAGTAGTTTAGCTTCTCTTTTGAGGCTTGGCAGATACCAATTTGGTATCAGAGCCACGTTTGGGAGCGAGAGCCCCGTTCCGACACCACGCATGGAGGACACCCTGCAAGTCATCGCCAAGCAATTGGAGAGCTTCGTACAAGAACGCCTGGAGGACCGCGCGTTGATGGGTGATGTGTTGCGTAGAATTGCGGCCGTGGAGAAGTGGCCGGTGTGGGAAGAAACAACGGCGGTTGTGCCTAGCGCAAGCCAAGTTTTTACCTCACCACCTCCTGGTAGTACGCCGACACTACCATCAAGCTCAATGCCGTCCCTACCGCCCAATTTTTTTCCGCAGCGCAACCACCACCCTCCATCTTCGTCCAATCTCAGCCATCACCATCAACCATCCCGAACTACCACCCTCCACAACACCTCAGCCAACTTTCTCCCCTTCCCTACCCACAATTACAGCCACCCTACCCGCCCCAACCACATCCCCAGCGCCCATATTTCCCACCTCCTCCATCCAGGTACACCCCCTCACTTGCTCCCTTAGCCGAGCAACCAAGCCTGCATATGGGTGTCGCGCCTAAATACCACAAGCTCGAGTTTCCCGTCGATCCTCTCGGGTGGCTTAACCGGTGAGAGCAGTTCTTTCGAGGACAGCGCACGGCGGAGGTCGACAAGGTTTGGTTGGCGGCCTATCATCTGACGGAAGACACGTAGAATTGGTATCTCTAGTTGGAGTGGGACTACAGCGTGCCTACATGGGAGCACTTCAAATAGGCGCGCCACTTGCGGTTCGGACCGCCGGGCCGTAATAATCTCTTCGGTGAGCTCGCTCGTTTACCATTTGCATCATCTGTTGCCGACTACACCAGCAAATTCCTCGTGCTCCTGTGCCGCAATTGGGAACCGCTTTCGCCTAGCCAGCAACATTTCCTCTACATGGCTAGCCTTCCGGAGGAGCTGCGCACAGACGTGGAGCTTCAACAACCGGTGGAACTACAGGCGGCCATCTCCTCCATCCAGCTACACCCCATCACTTGCTCCCTTAGCCGAGCAACCAAGCCTGCACATGGGTGCTAGTTCGGCCGCGCCTAAATACCATAAGCTCGAGTTTCCCACCTACGACAGCTCCGTCGATCCTCTCGGGTGGCTTAATTGATGCGAGCAGTTCTTTCGAGGACAGCGCACGGCGGAGGTCGACAAGGTCTGGTTGGCGGCCTATCATCTGACGGAAGACGCGCAGAATTGGTATCTCCAGTTGGAGCGGGAATACAGCATGCCTACATGGGAGCACTTCAAAGAGGCGTGCCACTTGCGGTTCGGACCACGCGGCCGTAATAATCCCCTCGGTGAGCTCGCTCGTTTACCATTCGCATCATCTGTTGCCGACTACACCAGCAAATTCCTCGCGCTCCTGTGCTGCAATTGGGAACCGCTTTCGCCTAGCCAACAACAATTCCTCTACACGGCTAGCCTTCCGAAGGAGCTGCACACAGACATGGAGCTTCAACAGCCGGTGGACCATCAGGCGGCCATCACCTTGGCATGGGCGTATGAATGTCGACACTCATCGGCGGGTGTTCCGACCACCGCTTCGTCGGCAATGCGCCCACGACCCCCCTGGCCGCAACCAGCATAGCCGGCGTTCGGTCCACCACGCACCACACCAGCAAGCAGCGCTTCTCTTCCTACACCGACGGCAACACCATCACCGCCATCAACTCGGCCACTCCACCGCCTTTCACCCCTGGAGATGGCGGAATGGCGCAAGCAGGGCCTGTGCTATAACTGCGATGAGTAGTATGTGCGCGGTCACAAGTGTGCTCGCCTTTTCTACATCAAGCTAGACGACTACGACGACAACATGCTCATGGAGGACACTCCAACTGAGCCATGCATTTCACTACAGGCCCTCACGGGACTGTGGAGTGTTCGTACGGCAGAAACCATGAAGGTGGAGATCTTCATCAGCGAGGAGCGCTTCACCGCCCTCATGGACACTGGCTCAACACACAATTTCCTCAGCCACGACGTCCTCGCTCGAGTCGGCTTGACACCAACCGCAACACCCAGCCTCCGTGATGGTGGCCAACGGCGATCGAGTGGCCCCCCTGCGCATCGGCGACTTGGAGTTTCACGTGGACTGCTTCGCTCTTCCTCTAGGCGGCTTTGATGTGGTCCTCGGCGTCTAGTGGCTCCGAACACTAGGGCCCACTCTGTGGGATCTCGATAACCTCCGGATGTCCTTCCGTGTGCACGACCGCATGGTTTCTTGGACAGGGTTGGCAGCTCCACGACCTGGGGCGCTGCACGCCATGACCGGCCACGACTCGGCACTCATGGAAGATATGCTCCGAGAGTTCAACGACATCTTTGCCGAGCCGACTGGACTGCCACAGGTGCGTCGCTGGGACCATCGCATTCGGCTACACCCGGACGCATCACCGGTGGCGGTACGACCCTACCGCTATCCACAACTACAGAAGGACGAGTTGGAGCGGCAGTGTGCTGCTATGCTGCAGCAAGGAATTATCAGGGAAAGCGACTCCGCGTTTTCCTCCCCAATCCTCCTTGTCAAGAAGCATGATGGGACATGGCGTTTCTGCGTCGATTATCGTGCGCTCAATGCACACACTGTAAAAGACCAATTTCCAATCCCTGTCGTCGATGAGCTATTAGATGAGTTGCGTGGTGCCCGATTCTTCACCAAACTGGATCTTTGTTCCGGGTACCATCAGATCCACATACATCCGGACGACATCACCAAGACAGCGTTTCACACCCACAACGGGCACTACGAGTTCCTGGTCATGCCTTTTGGCCTGACCAATGCGCCAGCAACTTTCCACGCGTTGATGAATGACATCTTACGACCATTCCTACGACGCTTCGTCTTGGTTTTCTTTTATGACATTCTCATTTATAGCTCATCCTAGTTGGAGCACCTCCGCCATCTTCGCCTTGTCTTTCAAGTCCTGCGGGAACATTCGCTCTTCCTCAAGCGGTCCAAGTGCTCGTTTGCCACACTCCAAGTGACTTATTTGGGGCATGTCATCTCGGCTAATGGTGTAGCCATGGATGCCGAGAAGGTGTGTGCTGTGACAGAGTGGCCAATGCCACGGTCAACACGTGGCCTTCGGGGCTTCCTGGGACTCGCGGGATATTACCGCAAGTTCATCCAGGACTTCAGCCTCATCGCTGCCCCGTTGATCGCTCTCCTTAAAAAAGTGGGATTCAAATGGTCCGAGGCGGCTCAGGATGCGTTCGGCAAGCTCAAGACCACACTATCTTCGGTACCCGATCCTCTAGATGCCAAACTTTGGGGCCACATTTATGGTGGACTGCGGCGAGTCAAGCTCAGGGTTTGGTGCCATCCTCCATCAGGGTGCGGGCCCTTTGGTGTTCTTTAGCAAGCCCATTGCTCTCCGTCATGCGAAGCTCGCGGCATACGAGCACGAGCTCATTGGGCTAGTCCACATCGTCCGCCATTGGCGACCATATTTATGGGGTTGTTCATTTATCGTCTGCACTGACTATTACAGTTTGAAGTTCTTATTGGATCAGCGACTCTCCACCATTCCCCAACATCAGTGGGTGAGTAAGCTGCTCGGCTTCGACTTCACCGTGGAGTATCATCTTGGGCGCCTCAATACAGTGGCTAACGCCCTGTCTAGGCAGGAGGAAGGTGACCCGACCACTTCCTTCGCACTATCTACACCAACCTTCTCCATCTTTGATGATTTGCGCCAAGAAATTGCTGCCTCGGCCGACTTATCCATGCTCCGTGCTCGTATTCTCGCCGGCGGGCTAGGCAAACCATGGGCATGTGTAGATGACCTCATCCTACACGACCACCGGGTCCATGTGTTGCACCGCAGCCATGAGGGTGTCCAAAAGACACTTCATCACGTGCGGCGAGACTTCCACATTCCGGGCGATCATCGATTAGTCCATGAGTTGGTGCGGGCTTGTGCTGTTTGCCAGCGCAACAAGACAGAATATGCTCCTAGCTGGCCTACTACAGCCTTTAAAGATGCCATCTTCAGTTTGGGCTAACATTGCCATGGATTTCATCGACGGACTCCCTCGTGTACGCGGCAAGTCAGTAATTCTTACGGTGGTTGATCGTTTTTCCAAGTATGCACATTTCATTCCATTATCACATCCATATACGGCGAATATAGTGGCTCGTGCATTCTGAGGGTATAGTGCGTTTGCATGGATTGCCTATCTCTATTGTGAGCGATCGGGACCCGGTTTTCACCAGCAATTTTTGCGGGATCTTTTTCGGATGTCGGGCGTATGCCTTCACATGAGTTCCGCATTCCATCCGCTGTCTGATGGCCAGTCTGAGGTAGTTAACAAGGTGATCGTGGTGTATCTTTGTTGCATGATAGGGGATCGACCACGGCAATGGGTGGACCAGTTACCCTGGGCAGAGTATTATTATAATACTTCGTATCATTCCGCTCTCAAAGCGCCGCCCTTCAATGCGGTGTATAGTCAGGACCCTACTCCTCTACTCGATTATGTGCAGGGGGACGCCAAGGTGGCCGCTGTTGATGCCATCCTCTGATCGCGATAGTTTCCTCAAGGAGGTGTGTGACCACCTGTTGCACGCCCAACAATATGCGAAGAAGCACTATGACGCAAATCACTGTGCAATCGAGTTTTCGGTCGGCGCGTGGGTGTGGCTTTGTCCCCAACACCGGCCGGCTTCTTCTGTTCCAGGACATGTCCGAGGCAAGTTGGCACCACGTTTTTATGGACCATACCAGATTTTGGCTCGTATTGGGTCGGTTGCATATCGCCTACAGCTGCCGAAGGGTGCCAGACTCCATGATGTCTTTCATGTCAGCATGCTGAAGAAATTTCAAGGATCTCCACCTTCCGTGTTGGCTCCATTACCGCCAATTGAGAATGGCAGGGCTGTCCCTCATCCTCAGCGTGTGTTGGGCGCTTGTCTACGCCGAGACGTTCGTCACATCCTTGTGCAATGGGTCGGGGCGTCCTAAGATGATGCCTCCTGGGTATCTCTTGCCGAGTTCCAGCAACAGTGGCTACAATTCAAGCTCGAGGACGAGCTTCTTGCCAGGGGGGGGGGGAGATGTTGTGTGGGGTATTCCATACCAACACCGGTGCCCTACTTCAACGATTATGGCAAGTCCGGAATTGGTGTGAAGTGTGATCTTTTAGGAAGTTTTATTTCTTTCCATCTTTTAAAGATTAGCTCAGATTGTCTCTTTCCATATTTCAGAGATTGGATTAGATTGTCTCTTTCCATATTTCAGAGATTGGATCTGTGATCCTTTCCTTCCTGATTAGTTATGCTTTCCTTTTCTGATTCATGTAGCTGGCCTTATATGCGCCGCATTTTTTGTTTCTTACGAGCAATGAAAGATTAAAAAGCTATTTCAATTTCTTAGTTTAGTAGAAGTAGTTTAGCTTCTCTCTTGAGGCTTGGCAGATACCACATCAACTCACTTAAAAGTATACATGGACGTGGGTTACATGGCACATTAACTGACTAGGAATCTATTGCTTTGAATAGTTAAATTACTGATTTGAACTGATGACTTGACTGATGCAATTTAAAAGATAGTGAACACAAAAGAATGTTTCAGGGGCAAGCTTCATCCAAAATAGACAGGGAGCACTGCTCCGAGCAACCATCTCAAATTAAATGTTACAATGGGATAAGAGGTAAATGATAAATCTGTTCATTTGTTGGTCTATAAAGTTGTACTTTCAAAACACATAGTGATGGCAATGATATTATCAGGAATGTACACTTGACCTTTGAAATATCTAACATCGTGATAATATCTCATTTGCACTCAATGAACCGTATAATATAATAAAAAGATTGTGTATTGAGGCAAGCCACAATAAAAAATTAAAAACATTAGCACTACTAACCGACTGCTCTTTCATTCTGGACAAATGTAATAGAAGGCCAAAAGGTTTAACACTGAACAATATAAACTTGCTAAGCCAAGTACTAGTGTACTACCATACCCAAGGCCATCAACTAGGAGCATGCGAGTATCTTGGAATTATGGCAGATGTAAACTTACAGATATTAATTACAACAACGGAACAAAAGTAACTGCAGGAAATTTAAAGATCACAGAGCAATTATACATTTTTATGGCAGCATAAGAAGCTAGGGTATATTTTGATGACAGTATGAAGGGTGGCAACAATGGGAAAGACGAAATTCAATTTTTAAGGAAAAGGAACAGCATAGCTTTGATGAATAAACAAGAGCATTTGGTGATGACTACGCACAAACCTTCCAGTAGAATCAAGAAGTAAAGCCCTGATATTGTCAGTGTGCCCTCTCAATTTCATATTTTTCGATCCTGTCCTGGGATCCCAAACACGGACAACCTACATCAAACCAGTGAATATAAGGAAATATTCTAGGAGAGGTCTTGAAGGAGTGTCTACAGAAACTGGCAGTTAATGGGCCTCCTAATCACAAGGAAAATTTCACACTTGTTCTTGAAGATAAAAACATAATACCTTTTCAGTACCACCAGAGACAAGCAAGGTTCCTGTATCATTCATAGCCAGTGTATAAACTGAATCTTTGTGACCTTTGGCAGCAATTGGACTGTACCCATGTGATTGGCCGTTCGTGGAGACAATGTTGCTACTAGGTCCAGTGTTTCCATTAGGAATCTCGTCTTCTTTTCCATCTACAGATTTGGCTACAGGAGCAAGAGCAGCATCCAGGTCCCATATGAAGACCTCACCACCAAGGCCACCAGAGGCTACAATATTGCTCTACAGCACACAGAGGCACAAAAACTATGAAAAAACGAAGGGATAAAAACCAATAGTTTCATGGAAAAGCATAGGGCTGGGTAATATTACGTTCTTTTCAGCTGCAGCAAGACAGATCACATAATCAGAATGCTGACGAAGCGTCCTGGTACAAGCACCATCTGATAAGCAATTCCACACCTGTGAAATATTAGAAATTAAAAGGCATGTATGCCCAACAACGTATATTAAACAAACTGTTGAAACAACAAACCTTTAGAGTGGTGTCTGAGGAACAGGAAACAAGAGTTTGGCCAACAATAATGGCATCGTTAACCTGCATAATAAAGATAACATCTTGAACAACAGAAATTACTTCAGCAGTAATAAAAAGAGTCCACATTAAGCATTTAGTTTCAAGCTCCTAAAGGACATATTTCTCCATCCGCTGCCAGAATCCATTCCCAAATTTTCATATTTGGGCATAAAAAAAATCATAAAACAATATGGTAAATCTTGTTTCCAGCTTATCCTGCTTTACCCAAATAAAAGTAACAAAGTATCTAGCAAATATGGAAAATGCTACAGGCATTGAGACTTGCTTCCACCTTAGCACTGCTCCCAACTTTTGTCCTCTACGGCCTACCACCCTTGACCTTTTTTTTTACTTAAACACTACAATAATGAAGGAAAAGAGCAGGAGGAATTGAGGAACAGAAGAAAATAATGCAGACCAACTTCAATATACCAAACTAAAAATATGTAAACAAAATGTACTCACATATCAATCATATTTAATTATTGGCACCAAAACAGTAAACCTCACATGATTTCATGCCCAAATTTATATAGGAACTCAAGGACAGATTTGATAAGCCTCATCTTGAAATTTTTAACTAGTCGAGTTGCAAAACATAATAGTCAAATAGCAGTTCAGTTCCAAACACTAATCACTATTTCAAATTGTAAAATCGGCTTGAACAGGGGAACAAAGAAAGATATACCCAATCAACATGTGACTCAAAAGTTGCAGAGAAGCTTGCATCCCCATTTTTTAATTCCCATCTCTTCAAGGTACCATCACGACTTCCAGTAAAAAGGTAATCACTTGTACCAATAGCAGAAGCATTTAGATATGCCAAGCAGTTGATCCCAGCACAGTGCTGAAAAATAAACAGAAGGAAATGCATGAGAACCTTTCACTGAAACATGAATTGTTTCAAACCTTTAGAAAATATCTGAGGACAACTAGATCCGAACAAATCAAAAGGAATGGCAACAATGGTTTATTTTAAAGTGGAACTGACCTTTTTATTATTAACATCGTTGAGCACATATGTGAAGCGCTTCTCCTTTCTCGGTCGACCTGAACCGGCCGTGTTACCAGCACTCCCAACACGATGCATTGAAGGGTTCCTATCCAAATGGGAGCAGCTTAACCTACAAACCAGTGATAAATCATTTCAACTTAACCAAATGAAACCAAGCTACAAGTATTTCATAAAGAAGTTGAGATTGCATAATTTCTAGTATGCTAATAAGCATCAGAATAGTGTAAGTTGAAATAACTCTGCGAGCATCTTTGGCAAATTTGGAGCTACATAAGGTCCAGCATCTAGTAGCACTTCGAAATCTAAAAGTTCCTCAAATGAGTTTACAGACCTTACTAGCATGAAGCAAATATTGAGTTTTGAGTGTCCACATCACATGTACCAAAATAAGCTGGATGAAACTTCCAACTTAAACAAAACATACTCGTTTCCACTTGTTGGATCAACTCACAAGGCTCCAGTTCTCCACCACTCTTAGTCTATACAAAGGTTGATTACTGCGTTGAACTTGCTACCTGGACTCGTGTGGGATTGCTAGGATTTTAGTGGTGCAACGGTTGTGAATCTATACATGAGTCGAGGTAGCAAATTCAGCGCACTCAAAATTACGGAAGCCGGCATGGATCAATTAGTAACACAGTGGATGGGAAGACTGGAGAAAACATGGTTAGATTGATGTCTATGCACTTTAGGGAGGCCTCCAGGAGATCCTGGTAAGGTTGAGCTACTTGGCATGATTCAGGAACAGAAGACGCTTGCACATTACCTGGGATCAGACGAGGGGCGACGATCGGCAGCGCACCGGCATTGGGAGCTTAGGATGCGGCAACAATTTAAGGTGGCATAGAGCAATCGAGGCGCTTGGAGCGATGGCGTCTGGGAGCAGCAAAGGGAGGACCGGCGTCCCACGAGGGGAGCGACACAGAGTTGCGCCAACGGCGACAGAGGAAGAGGAGCAAGGAGGGGGAGGAGCCAAGGAGGCAGGTGGGTCATTGGTTGACATCACCTCGCCTGATGGCTGCTTGCTTTCTTGGTTTGGTTGGATGTTGAATGGGCTTTGGGTGGGTTCGATGAGCCGAAGAAGGCCCTATACGCGAAAAACAGGAGATGTTGCCTGTTGGCCCATTTAAATGTTGTTGTTTGCCCTCACACGGTCACACTCTCTCTTTTTCCCCTTTTATTTTACTTGTATAGAAAACCATCGTGGCATTGTGGGAAGAAAATTTGCTGGGAGAGAGCCTCCCATTCCATCTCTAGAGACCTTGTCTATGATCTCACCGCGTATACATTATACAATGTGAATCTCAAAAACAACCCACCCATTTGGTCATTCCTCTCTTCTTCCCTGCCCCCACAATTCTCACTCTTCTCTGTAGCTCTACTTCCAGCTAAAAGAACCCGATCTCTTCAGGCCCCCTTCCTTTCCAGCTCCGGTGAGCTTTCCGGCTACGAGCGGGAGGCAAATCCATCCTGCATCTTGTCCTTGTCCATAGTTGTTTCTCTTCTATTCCTTGCTTTTGTCCTTTTGTGTTTTTTTCCCAGTAGCCTTCCCGATTGGGTTATGGCAGCTTCCCGTATGAGATTTCCAGTGAGACTACATGCTTTGGATCCGCCCCAGTTTCCTCTTGTCCTAGCTCAAATTTTGTTGGATCTGAGGCAGCGGATCAACCAATAATTGGAGTTCCTTGCCGGAAAGAAGAGTGCTTATCAGTTGGATCTCCAACAAGCTCTACCTGCCTCTGCATGCATTGAGACAGGCGCCCTCATGTGGCCTCACGGACTATGTACCGTCTATGGCAGCAAGTCAGCTTCTCCTCGATGGCATGTGCGACTTGTGGCTTGTGGGGAAGAAAGACAGGAGTCCTTTTAGATTTGTGTGTGCCACGTGTCAAAATAATAGGAGGGGCCTCTTTAGCTGTGCGATTAGGCCCTGTCCCAGCAAATTTTTCTTCTAGCATCGTGCATGTACTGCTTAAACAGCTATACTTAGGGTCTATTTGGTAGAGCTCCGACTCCTACATCCTCAACCGGAGCAGCCGAAGCCCAGCCAAACACCCTGGCTCCTCGTTTTGGAGAATCAGGATCTCGGAGGAGCGAAGTGGTCTCGTAGTGCATTTCCACTGAGTGACCTTCCCCTCGCTCCCCGCACGGAGTAGGAACCCCGTTGCCGAAATACCATCCGAGTTGGGAGATAATTACCCACTTTTGCCACTCAACGAAACCCCCTAGCCCTAACTCTCGTTCGACCCTCCCCTCCTTCCCTGATTCTTGCACCTCACCCCCTCTCTCGCCCGCATGGGACTCCAAACCCTAATGTCGCTGCCTCAGTCCATGCCACCACCGGCCACGGAAGTACCTCGCCGCCGCCGTCCACATAGCAGCTCCTTCCCCCATCCGCAACCTCAACTGCGAACAGTCAACGACTTCCCTCCATCCGCGCTTCCCAGATCCAATCCTCACGCCACGAGCGCCTTGTGCACGGCCCCACGGAGCAGTCACATTGCCGACCCCAAATCCAAGGATGACCACCCATGGCGTCGTCTGCGGGTGTCAAGGTTAGAGCTCGCCGGCCTCCCTCCCCCTTGGCCCCCATCCTCCCTCCTCCCTCCTCCCCCTTTGCCTCAAGTCCCCTTTGTACTAGGTTTTTTCTGGTTTGGATTGTGTAGTTTCGCAAATCTAAGAAAATAATGGTGCTAGTAGATGGAACATGTATAGGATTAGGTTAATTTGCTTCATTTGGTTGTGATATTCTTGACCTCATATGCTGATGAAAATATGTTCATCGGTTCATGGATGAGAATATGTTGTATACACTAGACCTCTGTACAATGTGATCTTGTACTCTATTGAATACACTAGCTTAGATGAAATATTGCCCCAATTACATCAGGAGCATAGCAAATAATAAGATGAAATTCCTTATTTGATCCTTTTTGTCACCTTTAACTAACAATACAAAGAATTAGTTGAGTGATGCGATCGCAATTTCCTGACCAGATAACTCTTTTTTGGTTCCCCTGTGTAGCTTTATACATCTAGGAATGAAAACCTAGCATAAAATACAATGAAGTTCATGTGCAGATTTCTTCTCCTCATGCATTCTGCATATCTTTATCTTGTCATTAATATGAGTTCAAACTATGCTGGCATTGTTTTATTAGTATTTCTTTATTAATCTCCTTAAATGGTATTACGCTGCTCAGTATGTATCTGAAAGAGGAACTCTACATTGCTGTTCCACTATTTTGCACATGACTTGGCTAGGGCTTTAGAATTTTTTTTTTTTGGACAGAAAATGGATTGTGAATTTCATAAAAAATAATGCTTTTGCACACGATACTACAGACAAATCAAAAGTTTTCCCCAAGGATATGGAAGCTCAACCAGGAGGAGTGGATGATATGACAAGATTATCATACTTACATGAACCTGGTGTTCTACAGAATCTTGCTACCCGTTATGAATTGAATGAAATATATGTGAGTGCCTTGTCATTTGTGTCTAAAATCTTATGTGGAATAAATTGCATATCTTGCAAATAATCTTATGTGGCTGTTTTGGGCATTGTTAGGCCGAAACCTGTGAGCATGAAATTGGATCAAGAGCAGCATGAGATTTTGATTGGTTTGCTTCTAGGAGGCACACAAATAGAATCTTATGCACAGAGAATGTGTGTGGTTTACCGTAGTGTATATGGTTTGTGCTTGTGCATGGATTGAGACTGTAATATGCAAGACCAAGTGAAGCGTGTAGCTCATTTGAATGAGACATCACAGTTGATTTGTAAGAATGTAGTTAACTGAATGGATGTGTGCTTCTGTATCAATTTTGAGATGAACTCATAGCTTGGTTCTTGTAATTGATGGATGAATGAGCCAACTCGGCAATAATCAAGCACCCGGTCATTTTGGGATGAATGCTAATACTTTTTTGTAGTCCCATGATCTGTGAGTACTAGTAGTACTGGTGTCGATCTGCGAGTATGTGTATTTGAAAGGATAATGCTTTTGCCATGAACGGATGCATCTGAATAGGTTATCACGTTCAAATTGAATCAGTCCTAGGAAATTTGTAAAGAAATTTCCAAAATTTGTGTACAAATAGGAGTGTGACACAAATAGACTTAGGTGTTATAAACAGGGGTAACATGGTCCTTTTGCCTCAAATTCTCACTTTCAGAGTTTTGAGAGCCAACCTCCTACCAAACGCTTCCGTCAGATAGCTCCATATTCTCCGAGGAGTGGATTCTCTAAGAATCAAGAGTTGAGAGCTAAAAAAATGAGCAGAACCCTATCAAACAGGCCCTTAACCATGGGGGCTCACCTACGCGTGCGCTCGCATCTGGTGACACTTTCGCTATTGCTTCATCCCCTCGTCCCCTCTCGGTTCCTTCTTCCTCTCCCTCCACAGATCTCTCTCGTTCCTCCTTTATTTGTTACGGATTTCATTGTGGATGCTTTTTTAGCGTTCTATTTTGCATAATTTGTTATTTGATTTTTCCATGTGTTGTTGTTAGTGTCATAACTCAGATCTGAACATAACCAAAATGATATATAGTTCAACTGGCACTGCACTACATGCAATAATCAGAATCTCCAGATCACACTAATGTAATAATCAGAGTCTCCAGATCTGAATGTCATAATCCACAGTCACCATTTTGGAATGAACCAAAGCAGCAGAAAATCATAGTTAAGCACAAGAAGTAATGATCCAAGACTGTTGCGCAATAGTTGAACTTCTAAGATTTGGCAGCCCCAATGACCAAACCAACCATCCGAGCGAAGATCTGAACTGACGGGTGGTGATCGGCTTACCTCGGCGGAGGGAGGTGGCGCAGAGCGGGGGGAGTCGATCGGAGGCAGGGACGAAGGGAGGCGGCGTCAACGGAGGAGGCCGAGGTCAGCGCCGGCAGGAGGAGGTCGTCGAGGTCGTTGGGGCCAGAGGCGCGGACGTACGGGGCGGTGGGATGGCGGGGAAGGCGGCAAGCAGATCTGACACGGGTCGCCGGCGCCGGACTTCAACGAGAAGGATGCGTGAGACGGGTCCGAGATGGGGCCGGAGGAGAATATGACGAGACGGAGGCGGGGGAGTTCGATTCTGGTGACGGCCGGCCGGAAGCGAGCCCCGACACCTGGCGGCGGCGGCGGCGGCGGCGGCCCTAGTCGCCTGTGAGGTGCGCACGGGTCGGGTCGGGGAGGGCAATGGGCTGGGCGAGGGGAAAGTTGTCCCCACTAGTAGCAGTAATTCTCTCTTCTCTCGCTTTGCCACGTTGCCATCAGATTTATGATCGTCCGATCGCGTTGCTTCAGCGTCTTAGTCGTCCGATCGCTTGCTCTCCTGATTTATACCTTAGCCGAGGAGTGAATTTTTTTAAAAAATAATACATTTTTAATAGAATTATAAAAATAAATACTTATATAATAAACTTACAAAAATAGGCTTCTGTCGCCATTTCAAATGGCGAAATAGCTATGTCAGCATTTGGATTGTCGACAGGATTGTTGACAGGTCTCCTGTCGCCATACAAACAGTATGAAATGTTTCCGTAGCCATTTGTAACGGTAGCATAAACGTAAGTCACCATTTGAATTGGCGACATGATAGGACTTGAAATTTTGTTTTGCACAAAAAAATTTGAAATTAGCACTAAACAGAAACAAAAAATTAGGTGTTTACATTGTTCATAATAAGAAATAGAAAACAATAAGAAACAACATGAGCGATAGTACATAGGTTGCACAGAATGATTCGACGCACGACATAATATCGGTACAGCGGACAACAAAACTAAATAGGACATATACATAGTTGTTCGATTAATCACAATAATAGTAAGCAAAACATTCATTACAGCATATTTCAATAAGATAAACCATCCACGTGGCCGCCACCTCTACATCTGTCATGTTCACCCCCACGGTGCCTGCCTCAAATGGAGCGATCGAATGAGGTCCCCGCGACGTCGTCCGGACTGGCGATCTCTCCTTCATGTTGTTCATTTCTCGCATAGCAATACTTAAAGGTATGCCCGGACTCCCTACAAATATAGTACTTCTTCATACGACATACGGCTTCTGATTTGTCCATATCATTCCTGATACGTCATCTCTGTCGTCGGCCAACCATTCCCTTCAGCCTATCAATGTCGACAGCTCATATATGCTCCTCCCAGGTAGATGGCCACCCAAATGGCAACCACGTCGTAACCATACAGCTCTACACTCCAGGTTAGCATCACCTTTTCCTTGGTGAAATATTCAGAAATGTATTGCCCAGGATGCTGCACCAACGTCGAACATGCGGTTATCATATGTGAGAATGGTCTATGCAAAAGAAGTGGCTTGTTGCAAGTGCATATGCAACGAGCGCAGCCAAGCGTGCACTTAAGGATGATCCTCACACGATTCGTCCCACGGCATCCTTTCTGCCTGCAAAGTATCTCGAAGTGACGCTCCCTTGTGCATATCGCCCTTCTTGCTATTCTCCTCCATGTACTTGGTGGTCATGGTGGAGTACAGTACTATGTAATTTTCCATGGAGTGTGGCACGATGTTGCTTTAGTCAACAAAGTATTTTGTACTACTACACAGAATTGTCTTCACAATACCAACCAAAGGGAGGCACCTCGCACATGCGCATGATCCAGTTATCCACCTTAGCTAGATTCATTGTCATGACACCACACCGAGCACTATCCTTGTCATGTAGCAATGATCACTTCACCTTAGGCTCGTGCTCAATCCAGTCCGAGAAAATTTCACCTGTCCGCCGGTCTTCCTCGTCAAATTAGGACCATCTGTGGGTGACTGGGGCAATGACTCGAGGATATTTTCATCGCTTGTGGGGGGCTTCTTCGCCGCCTCCCTTTTGTGCATCCTCGTCTGCTCATCTAGAGTTTTCTAGAGTACATTGAACTTCCTTTGTTTATTCTGGTTGTACATCCATTTGAAAATGTTCATCAAGTTCTTGTTGTGAAACTTCTTGTAAAAGTTTGCATCCATGTGTCTCATGCACCACCTACTCTACAAATCTACCCATAGAAGTGTCTCGTGTAAACTACCTCAGGAGCTGTTGCATCTGCGATGTCAGAACCTACCACCCCTATCGTGGCAGCAAATTTGCCCGTCGTGACAACAAATTCGGTTGTCGCGGTAGCAACTCTGTTGCTATCTCTGCCACTGCAGCCGGGTCCTAGACAGTAGCTTCATCTAGCTCAGACACCCCATCAACCGAAGAACCACATCACAGCCGACTACTCCAGGATGTGTACAATGCAACTTCCCCCATTAAGCTTGACATGGAAGAGTTGTACTTGGTGAGTTCGGAAGAACCACCGAGTCTACCTGAAGCCAAGAAGCAATCATGTTGGAGGCAGGCAATGGATGAGGAACTATGGTCCATCCGGAGCAATGATACATGGGAGCTTGTGAAGGAGCCTGAAGGGGCTAAACCCATTGGTTTGAAGTGGGTGTACAATGTTAAGAAAGATGCAAGAGGGGCTATTGTGAATTATAAGGTTCGCTTAGTGGCAAAAGGCTATGTGCAACATCAAGGAGTTGATTTTGATGAGCACTAGTGGCACAACTTGAGACCGTGAGATTGCTCATTGCACTAGCAGCTCAAGAAGCGTGGGAGGTACACCACATGGATGTCAAGTCAGCTTTTCTCAATGGAGAACTTCAGGAGGAAGTTTATGTCACTCAACCACCCGGGTATGAGGAGAAGGACAACGAAGACAGAGTTCTGAGGCTGAATAAAACACTATATGGTCTTCGTCAAGCTCCTCGTGCATGGAATGCAAAGCTTGATCACAGCTTGGTGTCACTCAGGTTTGAGAGAAGCCCTCTTGAGCATGCAGTGTATAAGAGGAACTCAGTTCAAAGCTACTAGTGGGAGTCTATGTGGATGACTTGGTCATCATTGGATCAAGTCCCATGGAGGTGGCTAAGTTCAAGAAGCAAATGAAGGAAATGTTCAGCACGAGTGATTTGGGTTTATTGTCCTACTATTTGGGAATAGAAGTTTCTCAAACTAGCAAAGGCATCTATGTGTGTCAAGCCTCATATGCATTCAAGATCTTGGAGAAGATGGGAATGACTGAGTGTAATGCATGTCAAACACCCACAGAACCGAGACTAAAACTGAGCAAATCGGGTCAAGAAACATCGGTGGATGCTACATACTACCGAAGTATAGTGGGAAGTCTCAGGTACTTAGTGAATACCAGGCCAGACTTGGTTTATGCGGTGGGCATCGTCAGCCCCTACATGGAGAAGCCAAACACCTAGCACATGGCTGCAGTGAAACAAATCCTTAGATACATCCGAGGAACAATCTCCCTTGGATGCTTCTATGGAAGGAAGGATGAAGAGGAGCCACGTCTGGTAGGATACAGTGACAGTAACATGGCTGGGGATGTTGATGACCGAAAAAGTACAACTGGGATGATCGACTTCTTTGGCTCAAGCGCAGTAACGTGGAATTCCAAAAAACAAAAGGTGGTAGCACTATCTACATGTGAAGCTGAATACATTGCAGCCACTACAGCGGCTTGTCAAGGGATATGGCTCGGACGACTCCTGGCCGAATTGATGAAGAGCAAGCCATCTCAGGTGACGCTCAAGATGGACAATAAATCAGCTATTTCGCTGTGAAAGAATTCCGTCTACCATGAAATAAGTAAGCACATTGACACCCGTTATCACTTCATTCGGGAGTGTGTGGAGAATGGAAGGATTGGCATGGAGTATGTTGCTACCGGTGATCAACTTGCAAACATATTGATGAAGCCGTTGGGGCGAGTCAAGTTAATGGAGTTACGAGAAAGAATCGGGCTGAAAGTTATCAAGAAGAGGCAACAAGATTAAAGGGGGATTGTTGAGTATAATCTTCGTTGCATTACATATTTTCCACGTTAAGCTAGTACGTGTCTTAGAGGACTTAGCTTGTACCAGGCGTGTCATGTGTATATGTTACCGTCGTGCATGGTGTTGCATGTAGGTGATTTGGTCAAGTGCGTGTTGGTGTGCACGTTGTGGTCATGGCGTAGGAAACAATCTAGTCTGTTAGTGGACCAAGTGTTTAGTGTGTGAGTTGAATTGCTTTGAGCCCTGATAATCTGGTTGAGTTGAGTTCGTGAGAATAACAGAAAGAAAGAAAACTAGTGCAAGCTGTTAGCACCACACCATCTGTTGTTCTATCTTCGTTCTCATCTCTGGCAAACTCATCTTGCTGAGTGTATGTGACCACGGTGCCGCGTGCGTTGTGAGAGTAATCTGGGCCAACAACAGAGGCGCAGACGGAGGCAGCCAGCGACAGCAGCACCGAGTGCAACTACAAGTGCCAGTGCATGGTCATGGCGGTGCTCCGAGAGGCGTCAGCCAAGGCCATCAACCGCGTAATGTACGAGGACGTATTCACGTTACATAACGTATATACCTTGCTCTTTGTACATTGTTGGCTCGATATCACTTGCTGGTTAATCCAACTGCGCGCGCAAGCCATTATGCATGCCATCAAGCTGAGGCGGTGCACCACCGACAGGGGCGAGACAACATTAAAGGATGGAAGAAAGGGAGGCTTATCACGCAATCAAGACGGTGCGCTTGGTGGGAACCGCAACCTCTCACGCGGGACACGTTACGTGCCACCTGCCCAAGCTCTACCTCACCTTGTCGCCTCATGCGCGTGCTGTCCTCCCCAGATCCCCTTTTTGCATCTGCTCTCCCCAAATCCTCCTCTCCAACGCCTTCTCCTCACCATCGCCGCCGTTGCCCTCTCGCTTCCTCTCTCCTGCACGCCTATGGTCACCCCTCGCCTTTGCCCTACTCTCCACCTCCAGTCCTAGCCCTCTTTTTCCTCCTCCTTCTCCCAGCCGCTGCCACCTCCGGGCTAATGCAACCCCTACACCTCCTGTGGCGACAGCGGCTGGCTAATGCAACCCCTATGCCTCCTGTGGTGGCAGCGGCCCCCGCGATTAACGCCGTCGTCCTACGCTGCCCCTGGATAAGGGAGTGAGGCTCCGGCTCCTCTCTCCCATGCTCCACCGGCTGCCTCGCCTCCGCTCTCCCAGGCGCAGCCATCCCCCTTGGTATGTTCTCCGAGCAACTCCGACTCCTCCCTCTCCTCTCCCTCTTCTCTTCCTCTTCCTCCCATTCCTACCCACGCTGCCCCCGCCTGCTCCCCGCACTACCACCAAGGGGGAGCGAGGTAGGGTTGAAATGGCACTGCCGGCGGCGGTGTGGGATCGGGCAGCAACCGATGGCTTGGATGGCGCCGGAGCGGCGGAGGCCAAGAGGACGAGCCAGGGCAACTCGAGCAGTGTGGCGCGCGGCGACAGCCGAGAGGGTGGCAGCGGAGAGTCTAGCAAGCACGCGAGCAAATCCATGTTTGGCATCGACCTCCACCATGTTCTTGCATAAGGTTTCAAACTTTTGTTTCAGAAATTTTTTTGCAAGAACATTCCTATGATGTGTTGCTGGACAGTAAGAACGTGCAGTCCAAGTTTCTCGCGATTGACTGTCATGGCCCACGATTTGGTCAAACAGAAGGCCAAGTAAGTTTCTCCTTGGAAGGAGAACAGATGGTGCTGAATCAAGAATTTGGGGTAACTCTATCATTTCCTCTGAATCGTTTGAAGTATATTGAAAAGATACAGTTCTTAATGGATGCTATTTTATAAACTATAGTGTGGGATCCCTGAGTCTTGTGAGAGACAAATTTTTTGCAAGAACATTCCTATGCTGTGTTGCTGGACAGTAAGAACAAGCAGTCCATGTTTCTCGTGATTGACTGTCATGGCCCACGATTTGGTCAAACGAAAGGCCAGGTAGGTTTCTCCTTGGAAGGAGAACAGATGGTGCTGAATCAGGAATCTGGGGTAACTCTATCATTTCCTTTGAATCATTTGAAGTATATTGAAAAGATACAGTTCTTAATGGATGCTATTTTATAAAATGCACTGTGGGATCCTGAGTCTTGGGAGAGGCAAACAATCATCAAAAGAATTGCTGATTATGTGCTTAACAAGCATTTGTCATTGCAGAAGGAAGATTTGATTCATGTTGTTGATCAGCTTCACTTTTGCCACCTATTTGGTGGCCAAGGTAAGTTTCTGAGCTTTCTATCTGGTGCTTTACATGTCATTGGTTGTGGCCTTAATTGGAATTATGCAGACACAATCGGCATTTCTTTTAAGAATTGTTCACAGGTGTGAGAGGATTCAAGATAATTTTGATTGTTCAAAATATGTTCCCGCTCCATTGACTCAATCTGATGTTGTTTAAGCTTGGAGGATCGGGGAATGTTTGTTATAACTAGTAAAGGTGAGTTCAATGTTCTTACATCTGGATAATCATTATTGCTCAAAATATTTCATCAAAGAGGTTTACTATTTCATCCGGCACTTCTTCTCTTCCACTTGGTACATATTCATAGATTTTCCTATGATACAGGTTTACAATCGGCGTATATATGACATTACAAATATCCTTGAAGGAATTGGGCTTATAGAAAACATGCTTAAGAACAGAATCCGTTGGAAGTAATATGTCTTCTTCCTTTGACCTGTGTCTTCTTGTATTATCATGCTAATCTTATTTCTTTAACCCGTATCTTCCTGTATTATTATGCTAATCTCGCGCAACAGTAGAGGGGCTTGGATGATTCGTGTCTTCCTGTATTATCATGCTAATCTTATTTCTTTAACCCGTATCTTCCTGTATTATTATGCTAATATCGCACAACAATAGAGGGGCTTGGATGATTCAGGCTAAAATTAGATAATGGCCTTTCAGTTTTGCAGGTATCTATTCCTATAAATTTGTTATTCCTATAGAAATTGGCAAACTAATCCTAAATGCACCTGTTTTTTTTTAAAATATGGCGTTAGGATGACTATATCTAAGCTCAGTTTTGTATAACCTCTTTTTTCAGACAGAGGTTGGAAATCTTTGTCTGCAAGAGTGAGCCTTAGATGAGCGTACAAGGTTGATAGCAGTTGCAAATTGTGGACTTCTCCGTAGACCATGCTATGTGCTATGTTACTATGGCTAACAAAAACATAGTATATTCTGGAAAAAAAATTTCCTTGCAGTGATATGCACGAAAAAGCTAAGGGGGTTAACTGAAGATGAAAACAATCAAAGGTAAGTGTATTCCTTTTGCATTAGTTGTGCTAGGATGCCATTGTTTAGTGATGTGCAACATCCTGCTTTCATTTTTTTGGTAGGTGGCTCTATGTCACTGCATCCTAAAATTCATTTTCCTTGCAGTGTTTAGCTACATAACAATTGGAACCGACAGCTTAAGGAGACATAGGGTCATCATAGATAGCAATAGGGGTAGCTCTCATTTCATGTCGCAACCCCCTTTTTCCCAGTTGTTTGCTGACAAGATTTATTTATTTTCCCTTATATATTAAATTCCAGTTACAGTCGTCTAATGTTTTGTGCAGCTTTTAGGTTGAAATGAAGATAGGGAAAAGGAACTTGCTACGCTGAGAAGCTATTTTCGTCGTTTTACAACTTAAGGTAATGTATGTCTTTGCTATTCAACTTTGCAAAACTTTGTTTATCGTGCTGAATTGACTTGATTTCCCCACTTTAGTTGTTTAGCCTAACTAGGGTAGAGTATCAGAGAGGTTTCATGTGACCACCACGATTTCACGACAGTCTTCGGGTTGAGGTAAGAATGGTGCACAGTTCTGAAATTCTGATTGAGTGTAGGTCTAATTGTTTCCTCCTTTGTGCATTGCCATAGTTTTTGATATAGAGTAATACCAACTTGGGCACAGGAAAGAGAAAAAGGGAAAAAAATCATCGGTTTAGGCCTTGAGATGATTAATATATTTCTTATTCCATTGATCTATCTTTGCAGTTTCACAGAGGTTATATCAAAAGCTTCATGAATGAGTTTCTAGGTTCAGAAACTATATTTGACCACTACAAGCTTCTATATATGGAGTGCATACTGTGCCATTTCAATTAAGTAATGATTTGTTTCTTCCTTTGGTAAATAGATGCCCATCTGTACATGAAGTGTACATTTGAGCCATTCAGGCCTTGAGATGATTAATATATTTCCTATTCCATTGATCTATCTTTGCAGTTTCACAGAGGTTATATCAAAAGCTTCATGAATGAGTTTCTTGGTTCAGAAACTATATTTGACCACTGCAAGCTTCTATATATGGAGTGCATACCGTGCCATTTCAGTTGAGTAATGATTTGTTTTTTCCTTTGGTAAATAGATGCCCATCTGTTCATGAAGTGTACATTTGAACCATTTGATCCACATGCATAAACCAGACATATTTTCTTATTTAAAAGCAATTTAAATGGTTGTTAACAAGCATTACTGTTCCATGTTGGTGTCAAGTGCTTCTGCTATTTTACCATTTTGGTGGTCCGATTTGACTGTGGATTCACTTTCTCGGTGTTGTGTTGGAGGATCTAAAATTTATTGAAATTTATAGATCAGTTGTTAACTAACACCACACGTCTGTTTCATGTAGATCCTGTCTAAATAGGTTGGCACAACAAGTAGGCTAACTACTGAATGCTATATTAGCTCAGCTCACTCATTACATTAAGAAAGACATATTATTTCATTCCTCTATTCATCTTGCCATGTGTATATTAAGAGATCATTAATACATCAACTTTTAAAATAGTTGTTGAATGTCAATACACTTTTGCCCGATTATTTATTGTCGATTATGTTAGAACAGTCGTAATCCTACATCAACAAACCGGCATAAATTTCTCCATACACTACACCATGGCATAGTATTAAGGGCAATTATCTGCTGGGAAAAAACTAGATTAGTGGCAATCTATCTGCCGGCAATATCCAAAATTTTAGAGGTCCCATTATCTGTCGAAAATAATTATTTTCTTGAACAATCTATCTGCCAGCAATGTTTTAACGTTAGCAACAATATATCTGCCCTAGAAAAAGTCAACCAGGTCAACCTATCTACCGGGAATACTCTTTGGGCGGGAAGATGAAAAAGTTATCCCGCTTCCATGTTAGATCTCCCACACACCTCCTCCCACGCCCGCGGTCCCGCCCCCAGCCCCCCAAAATCCAAATTGCCTCCTCCTCCCTCCTCCCCTGCCATCGCCTCCCTCCTCCCTCGCTGCCGTAGCCGCCGCCTCCCTCTGACTTCGCACCCGCTGCCGCCTCCCTCTATCCCATCTAAGACCCAGCCCCTTCCCTCTCCCACTACCCTCTTCTCTACTAGAAGCAGCCCAAATCGAGCTCAAGCCGCCCACCTTGCCATCACCACCGCACCCCCACCACGCCACCGGTGCTCCGGCGAGTACTTCTCCACCACCTCCTCCCTTCACCCCTCTTCCCCCGCCGAGCAGAAGGAGGCCCGAGGGGAGCTCAAGCCAACCGCGCCACTCCCGGCCTCCAGCGCCACTGACGCCGCCCTCATCGTCCGGCCGCCCCAGAGCTTTTTCCCCAAATCCCTCGCGTCAAAATGTATCCTAGGACTCCCTCTGTGTTTCCCCTCACCCAATTTTGGGTTTCACCTGCAGGATTGTGCCGCCGACTCCATCTTCACTGGCTCCGGCCTGAGACCGCCACTCATGTTGCCTCCCATTGGAGCACCTTGGCTCGATTCTTCGCAGGTGGAGCATCACCGACCTCCTCCCCCTTTCCCGCCTTGGTTTGGCTCCTTCCTCCATAGCTTGCCATGGAAGACTCCCATGTGCCGTGCAGACGTGTCGCCACCCAACTCCGATCCTCTCGCCTCCATTGACTACCCAAGAAGTCCCTACATTCCGCCAATACTCATGCTCTCGCTAACTTCTTCCTCTACCCCATCCGGTTGGCGCCCTTTTTGCTTCCCCCACACACAAGACATAGCCGCCGCCATGCCATCCTCCTCAAGCCACAAAGCTGCCACCAAGAAGACCACGACTCCTCATCGGTTCCATTTCGCCCATGCTCGGCCGGCGCCGTCACCTCCTCTACCGGCGCCGCAATCGCCACTAAGCTGTCTTGGCACACCTCAACTCCTCTCTGTTTCAGGTGAACCCCATTAGTGTATGACTGTATGTTGTATGTGTTGTGTAGAAGTGCATGACAGTGGAGGATGTAATTAGTTTTTAGATCACTCCAGTGAGTTAGCACAAATGGGAAGTTAAGAGTTTAAAGGAAGTTTACTGGTAGCTCTTTCCTTTCGATTTTGTTGGTCGTTGTAGGATGTAGGAATAGTAATTTGAAGATAATTAATTACATCCATAAGACTAATGCCATGGTTAGTATGATCGGTAGAAATGCTCTTGAGTCATTTTTGACGGTGGAGCATTTATCCTCTAGTTGTAGCCAAACCTGATTAAAACCAATTTGGATTCAATTAACCATTTGAATACTTAAGCTATCAGTAGTAGTCTAATCTGAAAATTAAGAGTGGAGGTGAAGTTTCAAAAACCAACAATAAGCAACCAAAGCTTTTGATAAAGTGATGAACAGAGAAGGTCTCCTGTTGTGAACATGCAGTTGGTAGTAGACTCCCACTTAGCTTTTAGACTGCGTCATTTTGCTGTTAGCTAAGCCAAACTTTGTTAATAGCTAAGCCAAGAGTATTTGCTTCTTCTTCTTCTTCTTCTTTTTGGTTAGGCTGGCTGGGAGATTTCTTCTGGTTTTAAAAAAATGCTAATTATCTTCTTTATGCCCAGGTTGAAAAGGGTGCTAAGGTGGACCTTCCATTTTGGCTTGCACATGGGTTGCTGTCTCTGGAACAAGCGGTGTCCATAAATGTACCTCCTTGCTTCACCCAGTAGGTTTCTTCATAATTTGTTTTTGCATTCTTTGCATACACGAAGTTCTTAAAGCAACACTAAAGTATCTTGTATACAAGAGTATCTAGTATTCTTATTTCAACAAATTTACATGGAAGTTCCTCTTGTCGACTTAATGAAGGGTTTTCAAGACTACAAATACCTATTGGTTGAGTTTGGTGGCTCATGTTGTGTACTTTGTAGTCTAATTGAGTTTGTCCTAGAAAGATGCCTTAAGATCATATCATAATGGTGCGAGAACTCGGAAGGAGATCCAAGTCGATGCGACTGTGTTGATTTGAGGAACCGGTGCCCTTACTTTTATGAGTTAGGATGCAAGATTGTTCCTTTGTAAGTTCTGAAATTACTTCAATTACACATACTGTTAGATTTCATGGTTTTGTTCTAGCTCATTTACCTTTCTTTTTGAAATCTTGAATTCTTAGTTCTCATTAAAATGTTTCTTTGTTATCTTTGTTAGAATACCCACTTCATTGCTTTACAGAATTTTGACCATCTTTGAATTCGTATGCTATAATATTTTTCTGTTACAATGACCTGGTAATTGTGTAGGCATACAACCCTCCAATACAATATTCTTTCTGCATGTCCGTTTCCTTTTTTAAAAAAATGCTTCCATGTCTATCAACAAGATATCACTCATATATTAATTAAGTTAAAACAGGAGGAACTGCTGTAAGTTGTAATAGCAACAATCTTGGAAAACAATGCAGTTATATAAAAAAAATGATGATCCATGTTAAGGTTGATCCATGTAGGAGCAATGCTACAAATAGTTGAAATTTGCAATTTGGAGGACAGATATTTTTTTGGCATATAGAGAGGGTGAGGACTATCCTGACTCATAGATACCCATACCCGCATGATACCCATACCCATATCGACTCAAAATGGAGAGGGTGAGGACTATCGACTCATAGATACCCATACCCGCATGAGCACTCAAGACATTTCATGATTCTTTGATTTCTTTGGTGGCTTTTCTTTATTTCATCGGATAACTTGCAAAACTTTATAATGAAGTTGGACAAGAATTTTAAATGGTGGTCCATGTATGCTTGTTTGATTGGTTTCTTCTATTTCTTCTCATCACCTTTTATTAGGAAGACTATCAAACCAAGCTATTCAAACTTTAGTCGTTGGTAAGCAATCTCTGGAGTCTATGAACCGGTAATTTAAGTAAAACAAGATGTATTGGTTCTCTGAATCATTTCTCGATGCGTATATTGCTTGGATATTCTTGGCAAAGATTATACCACCTCCCCAATTTTCGATTAATGGGGTTGGATTTGAGGATGAATCTTTCCTCTTCCTCACAATTTATATATCCTCTCTAATTTTCTTGATTGTCTTCCATGTCTGTGGTATTTGGGTCTTGTTTACGGCATGGCGAGAGAAGAAGCCGAGATGCTTACTATTATCCAAAAGCTATGTGAGAAGTTTCTTGGCGTACAAGTGTCTCTCTTTTCACCTAATCTTCTTTAGCTACGTGTACTTTGTCTAAGATTTTGCATTTTGTGTCATATCGCAGTTATAAGTATAGCTTGTTGCGTGTTTCTGACCTTCGTGGTAACAGGATCTGTTTCAAGAGATAAATCTATTGACCGTAGAGCGCTAGTGGATTGCATTCTCACTTTGGAAAAACACAATGACAATACTGCGATTTCAAAGTCATTGCGTATGCATAAGTTTAAAGACCGATTTGCACGTCTTGGTTTGCTCGATTGGCTCTGCTAGTGATTATCCTCTTCTCTCTAAATGGGCCATTTATGGAGAAGTTAGTACACTTCACCTTTTGTTTGTCTTTTGATATTACTTCCTTTTGTTTTCTTGGTTTATTCTCATGTCTTTTATGTTTGCTCCATTAACTTCAAATGGATCCAGGACACTCAATGACATTTCACTGTCTACTCTTTGTGGGCTACATTCATTGGTCTTTACATAGCCAATTATGTCATGGAGCGGTCATTGGGTATGTCAACTATCCAGAACACATGCATCTGATAGTTCAGACTATGTATTATGACAATTTATGAGTCAACAAATAAGTTTGTGTTCTATCATCTTGAGGAAGGAACACATGCTTCTTGACCCAAAAGGGAGTT
This sequence comes from Phyllostachys edulis, assembly GCA_036346405.1. Taxonomy (NCBI): domain Eukaryota; kingdom Viridiplantae; phylum Streptophyta; class Magnoliopsida; order Poales; family Poaceae; genus Phyllostachys; species Phyllostachys edulis. Next base: position 6,879,313 of record CM070564.1, read on the forward strand.
TGACGAGTTGCTATGGTTTCTGTACTATGATCCTAGTTGCATGTACTCATGAATACTCCATTTGTGCTTTCTTAACTTGTAGCTTCTTGTGGCATATAATACTAATTTGTTTCCCACCTTCACAATATTTACTCGAGCATAATTAACCAAATTTCATTTGTATTTTGATATTCATCGATCGGTGGTATTGAATGCATATGCACTTCTTGCAGCTATCGTGTGGGGTCTGGAGCTCATCAGAATTCAAACTCCTTGGGGCTAGCATGCGCAATGGCATTGCCAGAAATTTCAGTCCTGAAGTAATATCTCATGCTTGTAACGTTTTACTTATTTTTGTGAGTTCTGCAGAAAAGATAAACATTAGAATTTAGCTCCTGAGTTATATATGTGATTTTATGAAAAGAAAGAGTAGGTGTGGATCTCATAATTCATATGTGAGCAATGTCACTCCTTGAACATGTCACTTATATGCTGATTTGTAATTATACAACTTTATTGTTATAGTTGCTTCAAGTATACAATTGAAAGGCCTTGTTTTGTGTAGAAATTAGAGTAGCTATTCTCAATGTGGATATAATAGCCATTAATAGCTATTGAGCTATCCGGACCATTAGATGTTATCTGAGCTAGCATTCCATGAGTTATTTCATACACAGTTTTTTTAGTCAGAAACTAGGAATGGTAGCATATCTTATCATCTTATGTGTCTTAGGATGTTAAAAAGTAAAATATGTGTCATATCAAAATGCAACAAACCTTTTCTACTACATCTTATCATTACTCAAATGCGATTTGCAAAGTGCATTGTCCTTACCCCGTACTATCAAATTTTGTATATTTAGATTAGTTATCTCATGTTAGAATTCTGTGAGGACCGAGGATATTGAGTGTTGTTTGTGCACACTTAGTGGTGTAAAGTCTAGTGCTAATAATCATTAGAAGTTAACTGAATGATAGTCCCTCCATTTCATATTATAAGTCATTCTAACTCTGCTAAAATGACCAAACATAACCCTATTTAAGATGTCTTGGCAATTGGCACAACAGAAAAAAGTATTAACATCTCGCTGATCAGGTTCTCCTTCCGATATCGTTTACATGATAACTTTTGCTATACATTGTTGCACATTTAATTATAATTTTTTATTTTCCTTCATCTCTTGTGTATATGGTGACTGGATCTCATAATTCATAAACTTTCTTATGTCAGCAACTAAACTAATTGCTCATTAGAAAATGAATTGGGGAAAAGAGACAATCGAGGGTAGTTAACTGCCGGGGAAACTCTAACTGCCGGGAAAACAATTAACTGCCGGGGAAAACCAAGTATCTAGGGCACTTGACTGCCGGGAAAAGAGACAATCAAGGGCAGTTAACTGCTGGGGAAAACATACATCAAGGGCACTTAACTGCTGGGGAAAACATACATCAAGGGTAGGTTAACTGCCGGCAATACATCTAACTGCCGGGAAAACTCTAATTGCCGGGGAAACTCTAACTAGCGGGGAAACTCTAACTGTCGGGCAAAAACGACTTTTCTAGGGCAGTTAACTACCGGGAATGCACATATCTGCTGGGAAATGTTTTTCCCGGCAGCACTTTACCGGGCAGGCAATAAGTGTCGGGAATACACATTCCCGGCAGATAAATTGTCGGGAAAAGCAGTTTTTCCTGGCAGTTGCATTGCCCTTAATACTATGCCATGGTGTAGTGATATTGCAGATGAGTTTTTTCATGAGAGCCCGGGGTATTTAACTTGTAATACTTAACCATCCACTAGTCCTAGCATTACAAACCAAATATCCCGCCCTCGATGTATTGTATACCTCCTAGGAGCGGTATACACACACCGTTCACAAAATAATATCAATATCAATGCCATACAATAATAGTTCATTACCGTAGTCACAAAAGGTTACAACAAAGTCATCACAACTTTAGTTTCATACATACGGCCGACTGGCCCAATAACCATAATAAAAGTATTAAGAGTGCAGCGGAAACATAGCCATAAGATGGCACCAAAAGAAAAGCCGACCGGCGTGCCCTTACCCACAAGGCAACCAGACCGAAAATCTCCAAGCTAGTTGTCGTCCTGCGTGAAGTCGGTCTCACAATAGTTGATCCATTGGGGATCAACTTCCTCTGAAACTGCAGCAAGCAGGTTGAGTACAATTGCACTCGCAAGACTTACAAGCAAAAGAATATTTAGATGCATTCATGTATCAAAGGAAGGCTGCTACTCTAGGAAATTTTCAGCATAAAGCAACATTTGATTTGAAGTACAAGTAATATATTGAAATGGCAAGTAAGCAAACATTTTTGACAACTTTAAATAACAGCAGATAAACATTATTAGACAACATCTAAACAACAATAGGCGGTTGTCCTGCAGCTCACAAACATAGCATGAGACCATTCTCAATACCACCCGAACAAGTTTTTAAGTTAAAATTCCAAAACGTTAAGTCTAACTCCTGCAAATCCAATCCTAAGCGTGTCCAAAACCTAGGACGAGGCTATTCGAATACTTTATACCCGGTAGGGGTGTACCATTGTACCCACACGCCAGACCGCCTTTTTGCCAAGCTATGAAGCACACTTCCTTAGGTATGCCGGCACGACTAAGTCCTACGAGATATTTCCAATATTATGTATTAACTAGGAGTCGCCCGTATGATGGAAGCCATATATTGTGTCGGAGTCATCGGCAGAGAGATAACTTACCGATGCTCCTCGAGGTGGAGAACCTAGACAGGAACCCACCCCGTCACACCCAATAACAACAACACATTTCTTTTTTTTATTCACAACACACACAACCTCCTACGACTCGGAGCTAACACATGCCAAAGTACTAAGTCAATAGAGGTCCCATATCCCTCTCATGTGGTTAGCACGCAATTATGCTTGGTTTTGGTGAAACAAGATGTTCGGTCCTTGTTGACCTAGGCAAGGCATTCACACACCCAACAACACACCATCCAACCACTTGCCCAAGTCTAAATCATTTTATTTGCACTTTTAGTTTTCAAAGTAATATAGCACAAGGTGCTGGACATAGTGTAATAAATTGATTTGTGTGATCAAAGTTGTCGACTAAGTTGATAACCGCCCAATTCTACTGAAATCTATGCATGACTAAGCAACACATCACATATACATGCATAGACTCTATAACATCCACCGAGCACTAGCATCAGCGGGAATAATAACTTAGGGTTAGTGGCAAGGGATAAACATTTGCTACAGCTCATGCATCTAATAGGAATAACTACCTCTAACGAAAAATAACCATTCAAGTAGAACATGCATACCTACAAGTTGCAAACAAGATATTTTGTATCGAAAGTAATAGGATCAATATGATCAGGGGAGCTGCTTGCCTTACTGAAGATAACCCTCTTGCTGCTGTTGAGGATCACAATTGAGCTCATTCGGATCTTCGTAAGCTAATGTTCGAATACGAAAACCCAATAAGAACACTTAACACCAAATATATCCAAAAAGTCAAATTTCTCCAAAAATCATGAAAATTTTACAGTAGGTAGATCATGATTTTAGATGAATTTAAAAACAAAAATCAATTGATTTGGAGTTTGTATGAGGAAGTTATAGCTGTTGGAAAATCAGATTTCAGGAAAATCCAAAGAAATTCGGATCTGTTACTGTTCACCGAAATTAAAATATTTGGTGAAATTTTGAAGAGTAGTGGTGGATACAAGGATTACATAGGTAAATAGGTAATAAAGTTATAAGATCAAAATAACTAGGTTCATCTCATTTGGAGTTTTTATGATTTAGTTATGAATTTTTGAAGTTAAAGTATTTTCTAGTGTAAAAATAATCCTATTCCAAGTGAAATATTAAAACTAGTTTTTCCAGGATAGTAACATGTACAAGAATTATACCATGTTAAAGTTCGTTAAAAGATAAATTACCAAAATTGGTTTCACTGGATTTGGAGTTAAAATGAATTAGTTATGCATTTTTGAAGTTAATTGATTTTTCAGTTCAACAATAAATCCTTTCAGAATTCTTAAAAGCATTAAAGGCTTTTCTTACCGGGCTGAGAGCTAGCCACAGAGGATGACATGAGGGGTCCACTAAATAGTGTCAGTTTTCTTTTTAATTTCTGATTTAAATTCCTGATGACAGGTGGGTCCTATAAGTCATACTCACGGTTCACAGAATAGTGCATAGACTAAAGCATATGCACCCGGTTCATGGTCCAACTACTGCGCACTTAAGGCTTTGGGCCCACTTGTCAATCACATATTTCAATAGTGTGGATATCATGGGGATATGTGCATGATCTTAGGATGATGATACAATTGGCAATGGCATTAGCGGTTTGTCGATTAGAGCGTTTTCAGCAAAGGATCTAAACTGTCAGGTCATTGGCGGTCAGACCGGCCATACCTCGAGTGTTTTTCGGTTCGATCCCTGGCGGTCGGATCGACGAGCAATGATCCGACCGATTTTGACTTGTCTTCGTCGCCTTGTTGGCGTCTGGCGTTAGGTTAGCCTAAGGACATCGGCTTGGTGCATATGTGTTGCATGTTGCATGTTTTCACTAACGTGGGTCAAGTTGTGAAGAACTTGTTCTCGGATTCGATTTGCTGGTCTATTGGTGTGCAGGTTGCTTGGAGGTCAACGACGGTCAACGGCGAGGAGGATCGGGACTAAGCTTGGAGAGCTGAGGTCCAAAATGATCAAGGATGCCGGGTGAGGTTAATGGACTCAAGCGTGGCGCAGAATGGACAAGGATGGTGAGCAGGCGATTCGGTGTGATGGTTGATCAAGCGGTGCGGGGTTGGTGCAAGTGCCATGGTGGTCGGTGAGAGCCGGATGGGAGAACTTGTCGACACGATAGAGTCATTGGATCAACCTACACGCGAAGCATGGATGTGTTTAGCAGATTCGGACTCGGTCTTCGGAAAAGATCGAGAAGGGGTATTTTGGTAATTTTACCAAATACCGCCTTGGTGACCTAATGCCAACCCGCGGCGCAAGACGGTGCGTCAAGAAGTGGATTAGGTCAAGAGAAGTGAAGACGACGCTTTAAAATACGTGCGTGTGTGACCCGTTTGTATTGGGCCTTAACGGGAGCCCATTAGGGTTTGTCTTCTAGAAGGTGTAGGCCTCATATAAATAGGAGGGGTGCTGTCAAGCAGCCACCAAGCACTTCATTTTGTAAACCCTAGTTTGTCTTAGGGCTTAGGGAGAAAAAGGAGCGGCTTAGGAATCTAGGGAGATGAGTTGAGTTGTGTGCTCATGGATTGAGCTTTGTCCTCCATGGATGGAGTGGCTGTAAACTCTCTTAACCTCAGATCAATCTATGGATGATTCCCAAAGATGAGTCTCTTTTGCGTTCTTGCTCTATATTTGAGATTTTGGATGTTTCTTTGATCTAGTGTTTTTTGATTGGTTTCGTGCCCTCTTCTACTTTGCTGTGACATGTGGGAACATATCTAAGATCATCTAGATCATCAATCTCCCACGAGCAAGGTTTAGATTAGGTTTTTGTTTTTGCCTAGTTTTGAACCTTCCTTCGGTAGAATGGAAAAATGTCAAAACTTTGACGTGGATCTACTCAATCTCTGCTTAGAATAGGTTCCTAATATCCTTAGGAAGGTGTGTTCCAAATTTGGTCAAGTTTGGCCGTGTAGATCAAAAGTTAGACCGATTTTTGTTTTGGTTTCAGGCTGTCAATAGTGCTACAGTGGGGTTGGTCAGGACTAAATTTTATATCTTGGTCGACCGCCTTTTGATCGACCGCCCATTACATGCTTGGCCTCGACCGCCCATTACATGCCGGTCTGACCGCCCTTTTAGGGTTTGTGTCCTTTTGGTTCATTGTCTTGGGGATTTTGGTTCGGATCCAACATAAGTCTTTTGTTGTACTTAACTGTTGATCTTCATAGCTCTCATAGCTATTGGAGTGATATTGTGTTGAATCTGAACAAGGTGAAATTTAGGCGAGCTCCTATTCACCCCCCTTTAGTCGCCTTTCTAGTCCTACAAATAGTTATTTACCTTCTTGCTTACTGTGCTTGGTCCCATGTGACAGTGACTCATCAACTCTTTTTAAGACAGCCATTAATTAATCTAAACAATCATTGGCTTTAATGACCCGAGATTTGCTCTAATGACTTACTACAGTGGCTGTTCGAAAAGCCACACAGAGCAGCTCATGCTTGTGGCTTTGCTTGGTGGCTCGCCGGAGCTACGCGCCATGGCGGCGCCGACCAAGGCCAAAAATGGAAACCTCGTGTTTGATGGCTCTTGGTCTTAGGTGGTAGGTTTCGCGGCGGCCTATAGCGGCGGCGCACCGGAGAGTTGCAGCGGCGAGCTACGGGTGAACATGCAAGTCACAACTCGAGCATTAAACTAGCTAGCTAGCACGTGCAAAGGTGACTAAGGGTTCAGTGAGCGTACCGGGGTGAAGTTGAGAGGACCAGTGGGTTGGAGGCTCGCCGGCGACGAAGAACCTTGGCGACGGTGGCAGCTTCACCGAGGAGGGGATGGCTCGGGCTAACAAAGGAGAAAAGGGAGGTTAAGAGAGCTCAAGTAAGGCCCTAAGAGCGTCTCAAAGTGAGGAATCGACGGATGGCTCACCTGAACGTCGTCGGAGAAGAAAAGGGGTCCTTGCAGCCGGAAATGGGGAAACCCAAAATTCCAACGATCCTATGATGAAAAGGCCAAATTGGTTGAGGGGAAAGTAATGTTAAGGGACACAAGATGATGTGCTTGAGCATGGGTAGGACTCACCGAAGACAAAGATGGCCAAAGGGGTTAGCCGCGGGCGCACTCTGGAACTGGTGAGGACGACCTTGGCGTTCCAGAAGCTACAAGCCGAGAAAGATGCTCGGGTTAGGGAAAATGGGGACGATGTCAAAGAAGAAAAAGAATGGCACAGTCGCGCAATGCTTACTGGGACGGAGGAGAGCTCAAAGCCTCCTTCTCTCCCACGACCGAGGAGAGAAGTGAGGGGAGAGAAGGGGATAACGCCCGTTTTGTGCGAGAAGGAGGACGGAGATAGCTACGGCGTGAAGAAGCGGTGCTTGGGGATTGGTCGACGAAGGCAGTGCGGTCGCGGTGAAGACAGAGGCGCGGAAGAGCTTGCACGGCGTGTTGCACTCAGTGCTTGAGCTCTTCAGCGCGTTGGAGAAGATGACCTGTGGGTAGGGTCCGCAGGTCAGCAACACAAGGAAAAGGCGGCTCGGTCGGTAAGTTTAGATTTGTTCGGGTGGTCCTATTGAAAATGGACATCCTCGATTGAGATGGCCGTTCGGACGGTCCGAACGGCCCAAGCGACATGGACGGTCCGATGGAGATTGGACGGTCCTGATTGAAATGGACGTCCGGGCGGTCCGAACGTTCCAACCGATCTGGACGGTCCGATTTAGATTGGACGGCTCGTGTGAAGGTTGGCTCGAGCCAGGTGCGATTAGGTGGTCAGGTCCAACCGAGTCAAAGTGGCTCAGGCCAAGTCAACAGTTGACTCATAATTTAAATCAAACTCTCCTACTTTGACCAGGGGTTTAAAAATAGCAAATAAAATCCTAAAAATCTAAAAATTTTCAGGGAGGTTCCTGGGATGACCTAGTACCCATATAAAATTTGAAACCTCACTGTTCAACTTATCATTGCTTAATTTAAATTCAAACCTAGAATAGGTTGTTGATGTGAGTTTGAATTTTCTAAAGGTTGAGTTTAGTTCCAAAAATTTTGAAAAAATTATATTAATTCATGATAAATATTATAGTATTTGAATAAATTATTTCCAGAGGATGATCACAAGTTTTTTTTTGTTTTCTTTTGGAACTTCACTTTGAGTTGTATGTTTTTCTTTGATTTCAACAATTTCAAATGCAACAATTTATGCAAATGCTCCATAAAAACCAATGCATATTCAAAAGTTTTAAAATCTCCTCATTTTTATACATTTGAAATACAAACCCAAGATCTAGGATGTTAAAGTTTTGCCCCGTTTTACTCCTAGGCCATTCTATATCATGGAACGCCTTGCAAAGATTGAAACATGGCAAGACACTGAAGTGTTTCCTATCAAAGTTTGTGGGTACATTACTCTTTAGAAAAACAAGTGTCTTTATGTGCACATACGTTGCTCTTGTGATTCCCTCATTTATGTACTCAATTCAGATTAAAAGCTCTTGTGGTTTTGTAATTTATGTATTCAGTTCTCGTAACAAAACACGTCCAATCTATCTGTTTATGTACTCAATTCTCATGGAAATAGCCAGTGGTTCGTAGTTATGCTATTTATTTCCGCTTCGCTTCCCTTATATAATGAAGTATGATGAGTCTTCACACAGATATGGATTGCTATTTTGTATATTTATCTTTTTTTTTGCACATATTTGCCTTATGCGCTATGACTGGTCGGATCCTAATGTTAAAAAAGAAATAAGCTCAGTTATAACCTTGCCACCTACATGCAATAACCACATCCGCGCTATTTGATGCGAGTTGCCTTCTAGTTACTCCTTATAAGGGCGGATGAATCACCGCTCAACCAGCCCATCCACGTCGCCTTTTCCTAATTTTTAGCCAATCAGGTGCGAGTCAGCTCTTCGTCGTCCGATCGCAGCAAGCGGGGCAATTGCAGCCAGCAGAGTGAGCCTCGCGATGCTTCCCATCCCTTTCCCTCCAGCTCTTCCCCTCGCCCGCCATTCCCCGTGGAGACCCCTTGATTCCTGCCCCTGTCCCCCTTTCGCCAGCGCCGTCCACCTCCTGCCCCTCTCTTTGTGCTTTTCCTCCCTCCCAACGCCGCCCATCTTCTGCCCCTTTCTCTATGCTTTTCCTTCCTCGCTCTCTACTTTATCTCGCTGACATAGCCACCACCGTTCTTGGTCAGATCGGGACCGTAGCACACTCCTTTTCCCCTTAGCCTCCCATTCCCTTCCTCTCCCTCCTCAACCACCCCTCTCCGCTAGCTTCATCGGCCCGTCCCTCTTTATCCCCCATCGCCCCCTCGATCTGCGATTTCCTGAGGTGGGTCGATTTGGATCCCTACTCTTAGCTTGGCCTTAGCGAGTTTTCTTTTCTTGTGTTTCTAATAGGTTCATGCCTTGCTTCAGATGATCAACAACTGTTCCTTTCATTCTGATTTATTCTTGTAGGTGGTGGTGGTGGTGGATTTTCCTTGCTCGGTTTGCGATTTGCCCATTCAGATTCTGCCGACCAGTGCCCGGTCGTCTCTGCAATTTCCTGAGGTGGGTCAAAATTGGATCCCTGCTCTTAGCTTGGCTTCTGCGAGTTTTATTTTCTTGTGTTTCTAATATGTTCTTGCCTTGCTTCCGATGATCAACAACATGGTAAACAACAAGCTATTTCTAGATTTGGAAAGCAGCTTTTTTAGGTTTTCTTTCATTTTCTCATTAGATATATGAGTCCATGTAAATATATATTAGACCATGCAAACAGTACATACACACATTGAATAATATCCATTAGTAATTCTACTTCTAGATCTGCAAAGCAACTTTTTCCTTTAGTTTTTCTTGGATTTTCTCATCAGATATATGAGTCCATGTAAATATATTAGACCATGTAAACAGTTAGTACTCACACTGCATAGTATCCATTAGTAATTCTTCTGCTCTGTTGATTACATGACAGTATACATGTAGTGGTAATTTTTTCGCATTCTTTTAACAGCTTTTACCAGATACGTGAGAGACGAACGTTTTCTTTTCTTGTGTTTCTAATATATCCATGCCTTGCTTCTCATGACCACCAGCATGTTGAACAACAAGTTGCTTATTTTGTACATTCATTTCTTCATTGCAAAACAGTTAAATAATCTGCATTTCACTAAAATTTATTTGATTCACCAGTATATTGAAGCATTTTCCCTATGGTTATGCTTAGCCTTGATGGTTACTACACCAATGATTGTTTCTTTTTTCAGCCCTACGCAGTATCTTGAATAACTATCTTTACTTAGATGCTTCAACAGAAATTTCCACTACATAGATATGCATTTAGTTTACTACTAAATAAATGTATTATTATCTCATCAATCCTTTCCACCTACCAAAAAAGCTCCTTATAAAAAAATATGAAGAACAATCACTATTCCAGTGCCTAGCTCTCTGAGGAGTGCATCTTGTAGAAGTTCATATTGACTAGAGTTGCTTGATCCAATAATCTCTCACTCTCTGTGATGAACAAGTCAGTCATGTGTTGAATCTTGAATACAATCCTTCTTTCACACTATTAACTAAACTACAAAATAATCAAACTTTTGAATCAACACACTACAGGTATTGTTGTGCTGATGGCTTGGTTTTTCTTCAAAAAGAAGAAAGAAAAGCAGCAGATCACACACATTTCACGTGATGAAACCCTTTCGAATATACCCGTGCGACTGTCGACCAATCACATTATTGAGCTTGTGCAACTCCAGGACATTACTAGGCCAGTTAGTATAATTATCTTTGTATCTTTCATGCTCAATAGCTAAGTGTTGACATTTCCTGAAGTGCATACATTTTTTTCAGCACACACATACTGCATTTCTTTTAAAAAACTTCATTTGGTAACTTGTAGATTGAGAGGTATTTTAGGTTATATTGGTAGGTTTAAAAGCATCTGTTACTCGAGCAATGCAGCATGCCTCTGTTCCTTCAGTTCGGGTAGACCAGTCTTACATATTGGCTAAATACCAAAAAAACCTGACTTGCTTTTTAGTTTGTATATTTCATACAAATGACTTGGGACCTTTATCTTTATGGTACCATAATGCAACTTCCCTTTTGACAGGATGACTTTGAGAAGCGTAGTGAATCTATTGCGACAAAATCACGGTTCAGGGCTGAGGTTCGATTTAAGGCTAATATCAAGTCAGTCATTCGTTGAATCTTGAATACAATCCTTCTTTCACACTATTAACTAAACTAAAAAATAATCAAACTTTTGAATCATCACACTGCAGGTATTGTTGTGCTGGTGGCTTGGTTTTTCTTCGAAAACAAGAAAGAAAAGTAGCAGATCACACAAATTTCTTGTGATGAACCCCTTTCAAGTCTACCTGTGAGACTGTCGACCAATCGCATTATTGAGCTTGTGCAACTCTGGAACATTACTAAGCCAGTTAGTATAATTCTCTTTGTATCTTTCATGCGCAATAGCTATGTGTTGACATTTCCTGAAGCGCATACATTTTTTTCAGCACACACATATTGCATTTGTTTAAAAAAAATTCATTTGGTAACTTGTGGATTGAGAGGTATTTTAGGTTATATTGGCAGGTTTAAAAGCATCTGTTACTCGAGCAATGCAAATGCGTCGAGAGGTAACGGACTAATCTGCTCAAACGAGGCGTTCTTCTAATTCTCGTGGTCTTTGGTGCTTCTCGAATCATAAACCAAACCAAGAGGATTTGGTACGACAAGATCTGCTGCATCAGTTCCTTCAATTGGGGTTAGACCAGTCTTACATATTGGCTAAATACAAAAAAAAAAAAAAACCGGCCTGCCTTGTAGTTTGTATATTTCATACAAATGACTTGGGACCTTTATCTTTCTGATAGTATAATGCAAATTTCCTTTTGATAGGATCACTTTGAGAAGTGTAGTGAATCTATTACGGAAAAATCACGGTTGAGGGCTGAGGTTCGATTTAAGGCTGATATTATCTCTCCTGAACAATGGGAAAGGTACCTTTTCTTTTACCTTTTCCTTTCATATATCTACGTTTTGTTCCTATACTGTATATATTTCTTTAAAGAGTAACTAGAATGTATTTTTCATATGATTTTACTATTTCTACATAGCATAACAACATAGGATGTGTACTTAGACAGCATAGCAGGATAAAAAAGATACACATTTTTAAAATTTATTGCCAAACAAATAGGCTTATGATCCACTCTGTAATGTCAAAAAAAATCTGGTCTGCCCCTAAATAGCATACACCATTAGCGTTAAAAGACGTGTCACCCATTTCCACTAATAATGTTTGCTTTTTTGTGCCAATTCAACATTACAATGGACATTGTTAGCAGGAAAACAGAAGAAAATGATCAAAACTGCTTTATTCCCTTTGTTTACCATTCAGTCACATCCTCAGACATAGTTAGACAGGAGATTTTTGGAATATACTGTATTTAATGAAGACGAAGTTATGTCGATGTCATCGTAAACATGCAAAATTATGAGGGTACCATTGTAGTTGTCCTCGACTGGCCACTTGGTCAGTGCTATCAGTCATCACAAGCCCTTAAATTATGGAAAATACCATCCTCGACTAACGCGATTTAGGAATGTAACCTGGAAGAGATAGAGGAGGAAAAGCTTTTTAAAAGTTCTAAAGATTCAAAAAAAAGAAGGCAAATGGGCCAGATAAAGAGAAAAGCCCAAGTCTTGTATTTAAGATTACTAAAGGGCTGCATACAAAACTGTACTAAAAGGTTGATACCTCAAGCAAACCTCTTAAACAACGGTACCAAATCTCGATAGTCCGTTAACACAACATGCATAAATTTTAATCCCACAGAAAGGTCCAGCACAGTCCCCAACGGTATGTGCACTACTCTCTAAACCTGATATAGCTAATCAACTGCTCATAACATGGATTTGATTGGATGCTTATACAGCTACCTCCCTCACCAAACAAAGATATAGAACTCTCAATCGAGGTCACAACTCCAGCAAAACAAGAGCTTGCTCCTCACCTAATGGCCTCCAAACGGTACATCTCCTTATGATAGTTTTCCTCCTTATCAAGAACAACCAAAGGAAGCTGCTCTTTTACAGTACAATAATGTCCATGCGTACAACATCATATATATCTTTAAAATTATTTTTATGCTTACAGTCATACAACCTCTCGATCTATCTCAAAGACTGCTAAGAAATTGTTTAAAGATGACGACGGAAGATCCGTTGGGAAAACATAGGTTGGTTCGACACATCTCGAATGATCTCTCTTTATGCAAGCTTATCGCTTTACTTACATACAAATTTCACCTTTTTCCATTTCTTACAGAGTAGGCAAATGGTTTCCCAGTTTAAAGTATGCGTTCGTTTCGTCCCGAGAAAAAAAACTTGCTGTGTAAACATAAAACAAATAGTTACATGTTGACTCCAACAACCCAAAGATGTTTTCATGTTTTCTGAAAACCCCTAAAACTACCTTACCTCCTACAGATTGTATTCACTATTACAACTACCAATTGTCACATTGCTTCTTTCTTTCAGACCAAACTAACAGCTTTCTTCGGTTTCCATATCTACTCAAGTTGTACTCATAAGGGCTAACCATTAGACAAATACACATAATACACTATAGTGATACAGATAAAATATGTTATCATAGCTTTCCAGTTCTAATATAGTTCATTTTCTAGGCTAGCATCTTTAATTAGACAGCAGGTCTTCTTTTGACGCAGTTCCCTTTTTATGATCTGTTTGAAATAACTATAGCAAGCATCTCTGCAAAGCTAGAATATCCTACTATTCAGTTTGATGATCTCTTTCATAATACAGCCCATCTTCCAAACTGGGAAAAGTAACAGTAAATCGTACATCCATTCTAGGCCTAGACTGCATACGACAAAAAAAAAAAACATGTCGCTGTACGCTACACATTACATAGTTTTCAGAACTAAAACCTTGTACAGGAAACCGCCTAAAAGCTAACAATTCTCTATGAATGACCTAGGTCTGACACATTTATGGAATTCTTTATCTTACAGGAAGCATTAAACATGTCTACAGCTTTTGCTAAAACAATATGTGAATCGTCGTGTAAAAAACATTTGCACTGGATTGCCTACTGCTGTGCACTTTTGCTGCCTAGAGACAATCCTATGCTCCTCTCAACAGCAGAACTACTTCAACGATGAATATCAGACTAATATTTATTTTACAGCCACACTCATATCGTACTAATGTTGGTATTACAACCGTGCTGAGACAAAGCATCTGTCCCATGTAATTTCTATTTGGTCTTTACGGTTAGTTCTGTAATATATAGTGACAACTACCTAATCGTTATGTACCTAAGCGCAACTATACTAAGACTACGTATAAGCCAAATATTTAAGCTCCCTCACATTTTCTTTTACCGCTTTTCATATCCAAATATTTCATACTGATATCAAGTAGCCTACTTTCAACAGTATTATACCCTAGCTAATCCTATGAACAAGCAACCCTGCTTTGTACAACCCTGAAAACAAAATTGTTTACTTACAAACCCATGACTCTTGTCGCACCAGTGTATGATCAGTGGCACGGCATCACGCGCATTTCCAGCCTAGTATGTGTAATGCATGTATCGATCGGTCGAATAAGGAAACCCGATAAAGGGGTAATCAATTTCTAGGTTGCCTGATTTTTTTTTGTTAAAAATCAGTCACTTATTTAATGGCTGAGATTGCCATAACTCCTTGCTTATGTATAGACACATGATCCTAGAAGCCAAACAAAGAAAAGAACCAGTCGGTTTTCTCGACCCACACTTGATCTCTGAGCAATGCATCAACGACAATGCATCATACGTCGAGGATTACGTAAAAACGGGACTACATGTTCACAATGACAAGGAGTACATACTTGTACCCTACAACCAAAGGTAAGTGTTTCACTCATTGCTATACTCATTGATTTGTACTTCATATGCAACACGAACTTAGTTTTAAAGACTATGGCGGCATACATATGTAGGTGGCACTGGATTCTAATTGTCATTGTACCAAAGTAGAACAAGATAATATACCTTGATTCCCTAATCAAGAGCCAGCACAACTTCACACTTGTGCAACAATTAATCGATAGGTAAACTCATTTCATTTATAACTAACTCTATGTACCATTCATTTGCAATGGCTGAGGCTAACTTTTTCGAATCACGTAGGCTGTTCGCCACGTACATTGCCAAAAGAGGGAGACACGTGGAAGGGAACACCACACTGCGACATGTGACACAATTTTCGATACCCGCTAGTACACAATAATCCTACATTACACTTCGTAATGATGTCTCTCATGCTGAACAAACCTATGTATGTAATTCTATTTTTGCAGTGCCACCAGCAGCTATATGGCAACATATGTGGATTCTATGTTTGCCGCCATATGCAAGAAATCATGGGTGGTAGGCCCAAGGATCCATAAGTTTGTCAATCTCACAATAATTATTTTCTACTTATCAATTAATATATATAAATGTTATTCATGCTAACCAATATGGATTTCTGAAAGGGAGAACTATTCAAGATTGTCTAGCATGGGCTTTTCAATACCTTCATATTTGCCATCAGTCCAAGCGACCAATTGTCATTCTTAAGTTGGATTTTGAGAAAGCCTTTGACAAGGTTGAACACCATGTGATTCTGGCCATGCTACAATATAAAGGTTTTAGTGATAAATGGCAACTTTGGATTAAAAATATTCTGTGTTCCGGTACCTCTTCGGTATTGTTAAATGGTGTTCCAGGAAAGGTGTTCCACTGTAAGAGGGGTGTAAGACAAGGGGATCCTCTTTCGCCTCTCTTATTTGTGCTTGTAGCTGATCTTCTCCAATCTATTATCAATCAAGCTTTTCGTATGGGGTTATTTACTTGCCCCTTGGAATCAGATATCGAGCAAGATTTTCCTATAATCCAATATGCTGATGACACCCTTCTTTTCATGCCGGCTGATGCTCCTCAACTTTTCTGCCTCAAAGGTCTTCTTCGGTCTTTTGCGGACTCTACAGGATTAAGAGTTAATTTCCATAAATCTTCTATGATTCCAATTAATGTTGATCCTTCAAGGTTACTTCATCTCGCTAACACTTTCTGGTGCAATGTTGGGGCAATGCCTTTTACTTACTTAGGGCTGCCACTGGGGTCTTCAAAACCGAAGTGTGTTAGCTACTTGCCGCTGCTAGACCGTATTTCTCGTCGGTTGTCAGGATTATCACCGTTTCTTTCTTATGGAGGTCGATTGGTATTGGTGAATTCGGTGTTTTCCTCCCAAGTGGTTTATCATCTCTCCTCTCTTCAAATTCCAGCTAAAGTTCTTAATCAGATCGATAAGTTACGAAGACAGGCGCTGTGGCATGGTTCAGATATCAATAAGCGTGGTGGTTGTTTAGTAGCCTAGTCAGCTGTTTGTCGCCCTAAACAGCAAGGGGGTCTTGGTATTTTAAATCTCAGGATCCAGAACAAAGCGTTATTGATGAAGCACCTTCACAAGTTTCTTAACAGAGAGAATGTCTCTTGGGTCCTTCTAACTTGGAGGGCGCTATACAGAAATTTTGCTGTGCCTAGTGCTGCTCATCTGTGTGGCTCTTTCTGGTGGAAAGACCTGTTGTGTCTCCTAGCTGAATTCAAAGGTTTCTCTTCTTGCTCGGTCTATGATGGGCTTTCTTGTTTCTTCTGGAAGGACTATTGGAACTTGGGTTTTCCAATTCTTAAGTGGCCTCATCTTTTCTCTTTTGCCCTAAACAAAGATATCTCTGTGGCTGCAGTCCTGCATTCGGAGGATCTACAATCTCTTTTTCAGCTACCCCTTTCTCCCACAGCGACATTGCAGTTTCTGGAACTGAGTGGTTATATTGATTCATTGGATTCGGAGACAACCAGGCATGATGAATGGAATTTCATTTGGGGCTTTCGGACTTTCACCTCCAAGCAAGCTTATATTCAGATGATGGGTTCAATTAACACGCCTTCTCCTTTTACCTGGCTGTGGTCCTCTTCATGTTTAAGTAAGCAAAAGTTTTTCTTTTGGCTTCTCTTGAAGGATCGGTTGAATACTAAGGACCTCCTAATCCGAAAGAATTTTGCTCTGGACAATGCAGACTGCGTTCTGTGTCAGGATGGTATTCAGGAATCTTCGAAACATCTTTTCTTTGAATGCTCATTTAGTAAACAATGTTGGTCCTTAGTTGGTTCTGCTTGGGATTCAACCCTCTCAGTGGCTGGACTTATTCAAGAGGGTAAGATTCAGTTTTGTCAGAAGTTCTTCAAAGAGATTACGATTATTGCCTGTTGGAGTATTTGGCTGCATCGCAATAAGGTTATTTTCAATCAAGGGAGGGTTTCTTTATCCAATTGGAAATTTGAGTTCCGGGAAGCTTGTACCATGGTTATCCATAGGGTTAAACCTTCCCTGAGAGGTTCTTTTGTTATTTGGTTGCGAGGTTTAGGTTAATTGTCTTGTGATCCGTCCTTGTAATTAACCCTCTTGTATATATATTTTTTAATATATTTACAGTAGGGGTTTAGACTCCTCCTGTTTTTCGGTCAAAAAAAATTAATATATATATAAGTGCTTACAACTTTACTCTTCCTAGTGACAGGGCATCAACATCCCTTTAAGTACAGTCCAAATGAATGAACTCTCCAAAATTCGAGGACGGCTTGCCACCTTCTTAATGACGGCCGAGAGTGAATAAATTTTTTAGTGACAAACAATATTTTCTTATTGTATCTGTAAACATGTTGTAAAAACATTATGACAATTCATCTATAATCAATCTGTGAATTTGTTTATCTGTGATCGATATATGTGTATTTGTGATATATCTATGTATTTATGTATTTTCTTGTATTTGTTATCTATATATTGTTTTCAGAGGGCATGGCTAGCATTTCTTAAGGCTAGCCGAAAAACAGAAAATTTTCTATATATAGAGCGAACTACCATAGACAGTTTTGTGGTATAAACCGTCTATGAACGCCTACTACCATAGATGGTTCTGTGCACCAACCGTCTGTAATATGCAGCCCATCACAGACGGTTGTAAATACAACCGTCTATAATGGCCGACATATCACTGACGGTTTCGTGGTCGAAGCCATCTGTGATAGTTGGCGTTCACATACGGTTATTTATATGAACCGTCTGTGTTGTGACTTATCACAGATGGCTCAAAAACTGTCTGTGATAATCGTCTGTTATCACAAACCCAATAAATTAGACGATTCAGAAGCCGTCTGTGATGAGGGTTTAGAACCATCTATGATGACTCTCTGTGTGGTAGTGATCCCACCTATCCTCTCACCTCTCTACTGCCACCCAAGTCCCGCTGCCTCTACCACCTCCACCCCTGCGCCACCTCTTGCCGCCTCTGGTGTCAGTGAGGCCCACTAGCAAGCCTCTGCTTCGCTACCCGCCTCCTCGTCCTCCTTCCCAACTCACCACCCCCTGCCTTCATCCTCTTCGGCGAGACCCCCCTCCTCATCTCCAGCGGCTACCACAGTCGGATTTGTCACTACGTCCCGCATCCTCCTAACTATTTCGGTTCTCATCGCCTCCGTTGACCTCCACCACCCTCCTCCTCGTCCGCGTCTGCCAGCGGTGCCAGTGTCGCCACCCCAACATCCCTCTAATCCTTGGGGCACGGGTGAACCCAAACCCTAAATGGGTGAACTAGAGCCCTAATCCGCCGGCTGCTGTCACCACCATCCATTATTGTCAGAGAGGATGACGGCGCCGTCGATTGCATCACGAATCTTGGCACAAACCCAACGGTCCTAAAATTCGACTGGAATGTCACGAATCTTAGTTGCCTGAGAAGTAGCAAACCCAATAAATGAATAAAAGTTCAACTTTCTTTAACAGGTCGCTTAATATATAGCATAGAAAATATTTCCTAGAGATACCTGAAGTCATCAATAATATATTCTGCTTGTACAGGGTCAACTAATGTATAATTAAGTAGCAGTACATTTTTATGGTGCACCATAAGTGCATTTATGCCAAGGACAATATGTTTCACCACTAAAACTTAGAAGTTACAGGCCATCAACCCGATTTTTTTATTAATAATAAATAGAAAATTCAAAATCACAAAAGTAAGATAGAATGCCTAGTTTTTACCAATCTATGAAGGACGCCCTTCTTGTTAGCGTTCACAGGTCATGTGCGTTCCCTTTACTCAGACAACACTACCCTTTTAACATAGGATAAATTTGAAATTAAATTTTTATACACTAGTCATCAACCCATGAGGATGCACGGGCCAGATGTTTCGCAATGATAGTCTTAATGTTAATGTTTTTCTTGTTAATTTAATTCGTAATTTATGCAAATTGTATAGATGATTTTAGTTCAAAACTTCAGATCAAAATTATAAGGAACAATTCCACGTTTTCAACTTTGAACTCTGGCCTCGGTTTGTTTTTCAACCCCGAAATCTGAAGCTGCTCGAATGGGAACCTTGAACTAACGAAATCGTCCACTTTACCCCTTCGACCCAAACCAGGGTGGTTTTCGCTAACGTGTCGTCCACAGATCCCAGCTATCAAAGTATACTTTAGAGCTATCCAAATGGGTTGTTCCGCCTGAAGCACGGGACTGTTGGCCCGGCCTGGGCACGACACGGCCTGACCAGGTGTGTCGTGCTTGGGTCGGCACCTCAGCCAGTGGGTTGGCACCACATGACATGCACAGTGTTGTGCCTGAACCAACACGACTCAGGGCATGACATGACACTATTGGGGCCGAGGAGGAGGCGACTACGCGTGACCGCGGACGAGGTGTAACAACCCAATTTTGGAGTCTTTTGAGATTTGTTGGATTTTATGGAATTTTTTGGATTTTCAAAAGGTTTTGTGGTTTTGTGTGAAGTTACAAAAATTTGGGTGCATTTCAAAAGTTAAATCCAAACCCTAGCCTTAAAACAAAATTAATAAAATTGTAGGACCGGTATGGCAACAGAGGGGGGAGGGGTGTAACATCCCGTTTTTTTTTCTGGAGTTTTAAAAATAACCATTTGGTTTTGGTGAGAGTTTAAAGCTTAACCTGAGTTTTCAAAAAGAAGCTTTAATTGACTAATCTAAACTTGAACTAAATCTGTTCGGTTTCCTTTGGGAGTTTGTTGGTGTGTTCCTTTCCTCCCTCTTGTGCTTTGTGTGCCTTTGGGTTTGGCTTCTCCTTCCCAAACCTGTTTTGTGTCTGGGTGCCCCTTCTCTTTCTCTCTCCTTGTCGGCCCAAGCCTCCCTTGGGTTTAGACCAGCTCAGGTTTGTGTTTCAAACCCCTCTGATCTTTGGACCTTTTCCTTGTGCCTATCTTGTAGTCCAGACCTCCTCTCTGGAGATCTTAGCCGCTCAGACCTCCCCCTTGTTGAGATCTGGCCGTTAGGACCTCCTCTCTGGAGATCTTAGCCGCTCAGACCTCCCCCTTGTTGAGATCTAGCCGTTAGGACCTCCTCTCTGGAGATCTTAGCCGCTCAGACCTCCCCTTGTTGAGATCTGGCCGTCGGACCTCCCTTTTGGAAATCTTGACCGTCCAGGTCCTCCCCTTTGAGATCTTGGCCGTTCAGGTTCTCCTTTTAGATCCTGAGCATCAGGACCTCCCGTTGCCTTTTGATCTTGACCGTGTAGGTCCTCCTCTTTGAGATCTTGACCGTTAGACCTCCCTTTTGGAGATCTAATCGTCAGGACCTCCTCCCCGTGCGTGTCTTTTGGACCTCCCGTCCATAGGACCTCCTCGTGGTTGTGTCTTTGGACCTTCTGTCCATAGGACCCTCCGCGTTGTGTGTCTTTTGGACCTTCTGTCCACTGGACCTCCTCTTTTGTGTTTAGACCTTTGTGGTCTAGACCTCCCTGTTGCGTTTGGACCTCTTTTAGGTTTAGAACTCCCTGTGTTGTGTTTGGACCTCCCTTGGGTTCAGACCTCCTCTTTTGTGTTTAGATCTTTGTGGTCTAGACCTCTCTGTTTGCCCTTGGACCTCATTGTGGCCTTTAGGACCATTAGTCCTCAAAGACCTCCCTGTCTGTCCTCTCTGGATCTCCTCGCAGGACCTCCTCCTTGGACCTCCTCCTTGGATCTCCTCTTTGGACCATGGACCATGCCCTTTGACTGGTCTGTGCACCTTTTGACTGGCCCCTTGGGCAGTCTTAAGTGCATTTGATGTGGGTTGAGTCACATTAAATGCTGCTAGCTACCTTTGTACTCTTTTCTACTTTTTGTCACATCCCTAGCTTTCTTTACCCTTTTTCGTACCTTGTGGCAGTGTGCCTTTGTACTGATGCCTTGAATCTGGACGTCCCTTTTTAGGGTGCTCCTATTCTCCCTTTTTCTTTAAATAGGGCACCAGGGGCCTCCATTTGCTCCTTGTTCATCATTTCTTCCCCTTCCCTCTTTTCTCTCGGTTCCGGAGGAGCTCTCCAAGCTCCTCTGGTTCGGACCTCCTTGAGTCCGAGCCCTTCACTTCTTGGACCTCCCTCCCGTGGGATTTCCTCCCTCTCGGACCTCCTCCTTCCTCCTTGTTGGACCTCCCCTTCTGTGGATCTTTTCTTTCTATTCTTGCTAGTTCTTTTCGGTTTCCTTTTTAAGTTGCTTTATTTAGTTGTTTTCTTTGCATCGTGTAGATTCCGTGGGTGCTAAGGGGCGTGAAGATCCAGCAGCCCTGGTTGAAGCTCAGCAGCCCACCATTGAAGGCAAGACATGGGACCTTTGACCATCTTGATGATCCCATTTGCAAAAGTATTTTGATTTGTTAAACTTGCATTGCTATTTGTATAAAATGGTTTGGGCTCTAGTTAAGTACCCTCTTGGTTTTATGCCTCCTTGTCTATTTGGTAGTCCACATGTTGACATGTTACCTTTGTGACCTTAGGATGGTACTGTTAGTTGGTCTTGTATTGCTATTGCCAACATGGGTATCGTTCTTGCTTAGCCTTGCTCTAGTAGACGTTGGTCTCCTCATGAATCATCTTTATGGCTTAATCTTGACTAATGAATTATGGAACTTTGGTTGGTGCCACTGATATGCAACTAGGGTTGAAGCCATAGTTGTGTTGTTTGTGGTGCAAGACCACTTTAAATTATGTTGCGCCAGGACTGGGTGGTCTTTGGCCAGGTTGAACCTAAAAGCTATTTGCTCGGGCGAGTTGGCCAGAGGCGAGTAGTGGGTGCTCCAAGGGTTGTAGCCATGGAGTCACCTGGGTGATCCAAGGGTGGCAACCATGGAGTCACTGGGTGCCCCAAGTTGTTCTTTGGGGTCACATTTGGGTTGTGGAATGCCTACTTTGGCGACCATTTAAGGATTGAACCTTGGGAGCCATTGATTTGGGCCAAACCGTGCAACCACATGTCCATTATGGGGTGGACCGGGAGTAATAACTGGTCTTGTTCTGATTCGGTTCCAAGGTAGAGGAGGTGTTGATGGAGCACCACGGCTTAAGAGGGGGCCACCGGGTGCTATATGCACACCGTGATGGCGAAACCTTAATGTTGGTGTCTGAGTCAGAGCAGGACCTTGTAAAAGCCCGGTGGTAGTCTCCACTTGATTCGCATGTCTAAGGTAACGTGTGAAATATCAAGCGACTACCTCTTGTGGGTAAAGTTGTGCACCTCTGCAGAGTGTAAATCTGTTCGAATAGCCGCGTCCTCGGTTATGGACATGCCTGGAGATTTCGAATGAGGGGTAGAATTCTTTTTGTGAAATTGTGTTCCTCCTGGGCGCTTTGGTGAGAGGTCATGGTTTGTGCCTCGAAGAGACCTTGGCCGGCTCTAGAGGGGTCATGGCTGGCTCACAAAGTGGTTCAGGAGCTGGTCTTGTGGTGCTCTGGAGTGGGTGCTCCAAAGAGGTTTGGGTTGGTGTCTTGGGTGTGAGTGGGTGCTCACTGTCCCCTTTAAAAAAAATCAAATGTACTTATGTATTATGTTTTCTAACTTGAGCTTTGCAATCTATTATGTTATTTACTGTCACTTTGGCTTTACGCAAACTAACCATACAGGAAGCTCACTTTGTCAAGCCATGCATGATTATTACTTGCATACCTTACCCATGGCTTGTTGAATACATTCAAAGTACTCATTGGCTTGTGCCCTGCTGTTTTGATCAGCAAAGGTTGGAGTTCCAGGTGGTCCAGTGCCCTCAGGAGGGGAGCACCCTTGAAGACCTTGTGCAGTAGGTGACGTCCTCCACTTGGTAGCCTGTGGGCTGGCCGAATGGACCTAGTGTTTATGTTTTTGTCTCCGCTGTGTAGTTGTCTCCCTTTTTGCTTTTAGCCTTTAGTGGCACCCCTGTACAAACCTTGGCTATAAGGCCACTTGTTAATATATGTGTTATTTTGGTTTGTCTTCTCTTTAAGCTTGTTGTATGGATTTGATTACACTTGTGTTTGTTCTGTGCGAGCTAGCCAATTTGTTCCTGCGACTAGCTCGGTCTTGAGGCGGGACCTCCGGGAGGTCCCACGGGACTTGGCTGGAGATCTGTCGGACCTCTCTGTGATATACGCTGAGGTGCTCCTGGCGGGTTGTTGGCCAAGACCTCCAGGAGGTCTTGGAGACCTCCTGGGAGGTCCTGGTGGTCAAGACCTCCAGGAGGTCTTGAGACCTTCGGGAGGTCAGGCAGACCTCCTCGGCGTGGCCAGCAGTACTACCGCTCCTTCATGCTGAGTACCGTGACTAAAAAAATGGTCCTTGGGACCTTTGTCAGATATCTCGGGGTGGGGCGTCACAGGGGGTGAATGGTGCCTTCAAATTTTCCCCCAAGTATTCACCTACTCTTCACTCCAATAGCTATGAGAAGCTATGAAGATCAAAAATCAAAAAAATCAAATTGCTACAGTAAATTCAGATCGTGAACAATAAAAACCAGCATTATTTCAAATCCGAAAATCCATGTAACTTTTGATTCGTAGATCCAAAAGACTTGAAACTTGAACCAAGGCTAGATCATGATCTTAGGAACCTATCCCAATAGCAAAATCTGAAAGAACTTGAGAGAATTTGGATCTTTTGGTTCGTGAAGCTCTGCTGCACCAAAATCGAGTCAAAACCATAAATTGAGCTAACTTTCAAACCAAAGCTCCAAATGACTTGAAATTTGGTGTGCACCCTCTCTAGGATGTCAGAAACCTATTCGACTCAACAATCAAGAAAATCGTTGCCAAAGTTATGACATTTTCCTATTTGAGGGAAAGTTGCACAAAAACAGGGCAAAAACCGAAGATGATGAATATGACTTGCTCTTGGATGGATAAAGGCCAAGATGGCTCTAGATATGGTCCCACATATCACAGCAAGCGAGAATACCAAAGAAATCGAGGCAAAAACAGTTGAATCAAGAAATCACTCGGAGAGGCCAAAGAAAGCAAAAACCGGGTTTCTTCATGAATCTTACCATGAAAGTGCCTAGATGGGTGGAGATTGATTTCCAGAGGTTATCTCCATCTCTTACACGTCCTTGGAACAACAAGATCAAGAAGGAAAGAGAGATGGGGAAAAACCAACCAAATCAAGAGCAAATCAATCAACACAAAAGAGATTCATGGAGATGAACAAAGATTGATGCATTGTTACTTGAGGATGAGGGTTTTACAGCCACTCCACTTGGAAGACAAGAGAGCACACCATAGCTCTCAAATTTTCTCAAACCCTAACCCTAGAACTCATGAACCCTAGGTCTCAAGAGAGGATGGTTAGATAGATGACCACAAGTCTCCATCCTAACCACTTAAATAGATGGGCTAACCAGCCACATCCAACCCTTAGTGGATACTATCTACTTAGCACAATGGGGGAAACCCGATAACCTCACACACACGGGTTTTAACTCACACTACTCTTATGCACGCTTTTCAAAGTGCATAAGCCTGAATCTGCTAAGTCCTTAGCCTTGATCCAACTTGATCATACCAGCTTCTCCATGACCTAAACCGCCTTTCCAAACACCGCTCAAGCGCCGCGGTTTTCTTCCGAAGCAGTTTCTGGTATTTTGGTCAAACTACCAAAATACCCTTCCTTGACCCGGTCTTCTCCATCCATTGCAAGCAATTGCCATGCTTGCCACGTGTAGATGCTCCACTGGCTTGCCGCGCGTCGACAAGTCTCTCCCATTCCAGTTCCACCAGACCACGCCTCACTTGGACCGGCCAAGCCACATGGTGCAATCCCGCCGTTCGAACTTCCCTTCAACATTTCCCGCCTTTCTCGTGCCATGCTTGAGATCACCACCTCACCTGGCATCCACGATCGTTCTACACCTCAGCTCCTCCATGAGTTTAGCCTCGATCCTTGCCATTGATCGTGGTTGACTCCAGACGACTCTGCACATCCAAAGACAAAGAAATCGTTTCCGAACACAAGTTCTTCACAACTTGATCTACGTTAGCAGTAACATGAATCATGCAACCTATAAACTCCGATAAATTTGCAAATCAATTTTTTGACCTTCACAAATTGCAATGGTTCATCACAACATTATCTAGGACCCTCTCACATGGTCCTTCAATCTCTCCCTTGATGAACACATTGACAATGTCTCAAAAATGCAATTTGGATGTGGATTTAGGCAATAGAGAGGAAAAATTGCAAATAGAGCTCCAATTGATCAAGAGAGGAATGCAAAGAGCTGAAAGTGACCAATTGAGGCAGAGGTGAATTGAAGCTACAAAAAAAATGAAATTTCACAAAAAGCTTCAAGTTCACCAAATGAGTCAAGAAATCTTACTCCAGGTCTATATGAAAGAACAATTGTTCTATTTGACCTTGATCATGGTGAGAAGAAATCAACAGATCAAGATAATTATAATAAAACATTATAACTCCAATTTTAGTAAGACTTTGCACAAAACTCCAAATCAAGCTCTAAAATAGCATTTTTACCAATCTTCCCCCCCCCTTTGACAATGAAGTCATCAAGATGCATGGAAGAAGATAGAGCATGAATGAAATGGAATGGCTGCAATTTATTCATTTTTAGCAAAAGGAGCCATGAAAATTATCCATGGTGTCTTTACAACTATTACACCAAGCCATATTATGTGAAGTAGCTATTTTATATCATGGCAAATCATATATAGCAAAGCTAAAGCCAAATGAGAAATAATCTGAGATTAAATGGATGTTTAGCATGTCAAGGTGCTCAAGATCATAGTTTAGCCAAATGTATCCAAAAATGAGCCAAGCCATGTCAATAAACTAAATGGAACCAAGAAACTACAATTGTGTTAATTTAGAGAGCTACAAGTTCAATGTTGAATCATTTTGTTCAAGCACTTGGAATTAAGCAAATTTAGCACATTTAGCATTTGCAGAAATTCATTTTTAGTTTTATCTTAGCAAAACAAGTCCTGAACTAGGAGCCATCCACAACTGTCTCCTAAGCTTCAACCAGTTTCCACAATTTTTGTTGCATTAGTCATGTGCTAGATCTCAAGCCGTGTTACGACCAACCTAAGCAATAAGCTTAAGAGAGTGGTCTAGGTCATCCAAAACTCCCATTAAGTTCTTGCCTAGTGCAATGACAAACCGTCTCATGAGAAAGAATTGGTGAGATCAGTTTTTTCGCACAGAAAAGATCATTTTCCATTTTCTTGACTTAGTTCAAGAACAAAAGTTAATGCTAGCTCATACTTCAACAAGGAACTAGCATAGCTCAATCTAAAACTCAATTTAGGTTCAAGACTCAACTTAGCCTATTTGACATGGCATGAATTATAAGAGGATCACTAGAGCAAAACTAGTCACAAGATTCAACAAGTCATGATTTACTTCACGTTTCTCACAGTTAATAGAGCTAGCATGACAAAAGCTGAGCTAAACATAAAAGGACATGAAAAATCTAGCAAACTAGTACAAGACATGGCAAGATGTAAAGCAAGATATCCTGTCACACAAGGATGATAGTCAAAGCTCCAAGTACTTATATTACAATGTGAATTGCTGATTTTAAAATGCAATATGGTACAATGGATGTAAAAGATCAAACTCCCCCTCAAAACAGGCCAAGAGGACTAATAACCCCCGACTCTCCCCGCAAAGAAGCAAAACGAGAAGAATCAAGAGTCTTAGTAAAAATATCTACAACCTGCTACTCAGACTCTACAAAGTGAAGCACACCATCACCCTTCTCTACATGGTCTCTAAGGAAATGATATCTAATGTGAATATGCTTGGTCCTAGAGTGTTGCACTAGGTTTTTGGCAATATTTATGGCACTAGTGTTGTCATAGAAAAGAGGAACACTATCTAAGAACAACACATAGTCCCGCAGAGTAGACAAGATCCAGAGAACCTGAGAGCAGCTACTAGCTGCAACTACATACTCTGCCTTGGCAGTGGACTGTGCAACAGAGGACTACTTCCTAGATGACCAAGAGATAAGAGAAGTGCCTAAGAAGTGACAAGTACCAGAAGTGCTCTTCTTATCCACTCTACACCCCGCAAAATCAACATCAGAAAAAGCCCGAATGGAGAGAGCAGAATCAGAAGAATACCAGAGTCCAAAGTCAAGAGTGTCCTGAAGGTACCTGAAGATGCGACACACTGCTTGATGATATGAGGTACGAGGGGAAGCCTGAAATTGAGCGCACAGACACACAGCAAACTGTATGTCCGGCCTTGACACCGTAAGGTAGAGGAGGGAGCCGATTATGCGGCGGTACTCCTTCTGGTCCACGAGCTCTCCATCCTCATCAGGATCCAACACAGTAGAAGTGATAATGGGAGTAGACATTGGCTTGCTGCTTCCCATATCAAAGCGTCGAAAAAGGTCCTTTGTATAGTTGCTTCGATGAATGAAGGTACCCTCTTTTAATTGCTTGACTTGAAGACTAAGGAAGAAGGTCAGCTCGCCCATCATCCTCATTTCGAATTCCCTGCTCATAAAATCTGAAAATCTGGATACCAAAGCATGAGAAGAACCACCGAATATGATGTCATCCACATAAATCTGAACCAGTAAAAAGTCACTGCCACGCTTGAGAATGAACAAGGTTCTATCTACCATTCCCATTTTGAACTCATTCTTAAGCAAGAAGCTCTTAAGCCTATCATACCAAGCTCTAGGGGCTTGCTTCAATCCATACAAGTCTTTGGAGAGCTTAAACATATGGTTTGGGAACTTGTGATTTTCAAAACTAGGGGGTTGCTTGACATAGACTTCTTCTTCTATGAAACCATTAAGGAAAGCACTCTTGACATCCATTTGAAAAAGCCCTTAGATGCCGCGAAAGCTAGCAATATGCGAATGTCTTATAATCTAGCTACAGGAGCAAAGATCTCTTCAAAGTCTAAGCCCTCTACCTGGGAATAACCTTGAGCTACAAGCCTAGCCTTGTTGCGAACTATCAACCCATACTCACTTTGCTTATTCTTGAAAATCCATTTTGTTCCAATTACATTGTGATTAGGTGGAGGTTCTACTAAGGTCCAGACTTGGTTTCTTTCAAAATTTTCAAGCTCTTCATGCATGGCATTGACCCAAGAGGAATCAGATAAAGCATGGGTGACATCTCGGGGTTCAAAAAACGCACCAAAAATAGAATGCACATGAGAATCTAGAGAGATAAACCTGTGGCGAGTAACTCGCTCGTGGAGATCCCCAATCATCTGCTCTGGAGGGTGTCGTCGCTGAATATGAAGAGGAGGTCCTGGTGCAGATGTGGCCTTGTAACATTCTGATTTTTCCAAGCGCTTTTAAAAATGTGTAAAATAAATTAAAACTATTTTGCTCTAGTGAGAATTCAAAGTTGGGTTCTGTTGGAAGGATTTGGGTTGTTGTGTCTTCTTGTTAGTGAGCTCGACAACTCTCCTGAGAACCTATCTCCTTCGGGTCTTGTAGATTTAGACCTCCTTAAAAGCTTAAGACTTTGTCTTATTGGAGTATCCCCTTTTGACCAGGTCTCCTTTCTTTGAACTTGGTCACTTAGATCTTTTGTTGGTTTGAATCTCTTAGGATTCAAACCAATTTTCTGTTCAGACTTCTCTTAGGTTTAGATCTCTTATCGCTTGGGCACTTCATAGTGCCCAGATCCCTTTATTTGGACCTCTTTGTAATTTCGTGGCCCTTTTGTGTGCCTTCGTTTTCCTAGTTCAATTGAAGCTGTATTGACTTCGCTCTGAGCCGAGGAGACCTCCCTTGAGAGGAACTCCTTTGTGGAATGTCTCTGGAACCACTCCGCATGGACCTCCCTTGTATTTGATCCGGCGGTCTCGACCTCCTCCCCTCTCTAATCTAAGGGTCTAGACCTCTCCAGCGTTATGTCCCTTTAGAGACCTCCTATTTGTTCTGAATCGGACGGCTAGGACCTCCCCTCACCTCGAATCCAATGGTTCAGACCTCCCATGCGCTATACCCCTTAGCGGACCTCCCCTCTACATTCAATCCAACGATTTGGACCTGCCCTTGCTTTAGATCCAAGGGATTAGACCTCCCCCGCGCGTCTGTTCTCTCTGAGGACCTCCCCCTCGCGCGACCCTTGACTGTTGGACCTCCCTCTCGGAGATCCAACCGCTCAGACCTCCTCGCCAGACCTCCTGTGGTGAGATCCTGACCGTCAGGACCTCCCCCTGTCTGGACCTCCATAACCTTTAGACCTCCCTGTCCTTGGGCTTGGGACCTCCTAAGCCGCTCGGACCTCCCCTGAGGACCTCTCTTATGGGTAAGACCTCCCATTGTTGACCCGATTGTTTCAAAATTTATCGCCCCACTTGTGGGTCTTAGTCAACCTCATTCCCTCCGCCACATAAATGTCTTAGGCATTTAATGCAGGTCTTGTCACATTTAATGCATTCAAATACGTGGTGTATACCTTGAACCTAGTCACTTAGTTGTACTCTGACATACTTCCTTGTTCCTTCTCAAAGCATCATACGTGTTCTTTTAATGTACCTTTCACCCAGGGTGGTGGTGACACCTGCCCTGACAATCACCAACTTTTGACTTACCTCTATACTTATCCTTGGCACGTAAGTGTCTAGTTTTTATCACCTATTGTTGACTATTAGCAGTCCAGGAAACCCGGTCATTTTGCCTACTTCACGTTCACCATTGTGGCTCGGGTCCAGTGGCCTTCCAGGGGCGTTCATGTAGTTCACGACCTCTTTTCCATCCATTGCTTTTCCTTGTCCTGGTAAGTCCTCCGCTAGTTTGCCTCCTTCTTTGTATTGATCATGGTATTGAATTGGTCGTGTCCCTCACAGACCTTCTTTTGTGGACTTCCGTGGCTTTTTGTACAAAGACCCCCTCCTTGGTTTTTGCTTAGGGGCGCCTTTGCAGACCTCCTTGTTCTATCACTCATATCACTTCCTTAGGGTCTTTTGTTACAAGACCACCCTCATCTGGTGAGCCTAGACCTCCTCTCTAAGAACCCAATCTGGAGTTGAAACCTCCTCTGTTGAATATGTATTGGTTGTTCTTTTGAGATTCTTATGGTCTTCTTATTGTTCTTAATTGGATCTTTATTTGAATCTTCTTTGAACTTGCCTTATATACATATATATATGTGTGTGTAGATTGTGAAGGTTCACAAGAGTCTGAGGATTCTGAAGAGGAAGAATCTCAAAGTAGTGAGCAAGGCAAGTTGCACTTTTGAACATATTGCACCCAGTAATTCAAAGTATTATGTTCTATTTTTAAAATATATTGCATGCCTATGTTTATCAAGTTAATTCAATCCAGTTTAACTTTAGAGTATCCCCATTTCCTTTGTATGACCTCTGTTGTGCTTGGGTGAACACCTTGTCACCATTAAGTTAAACTTGGCTAATGCAAGAGCACAAGCCAAGAACATTTGATAAAACCTATGCTTAGTAATGCTTAGACCAAAACTATTGATTTGGGGAAATCTTTACCAACACAACCAAATAATATTTAAATGTTTTCACCATGACATTGGGTTGTCATGGAGGTATGAAAATGGTGCTGGGTAAGCAAAGAGAACAACAATTGGTTGCCTGGGGCAAATTGGATTGCTTGGTTGGTGCAATGTTTATAATTGGACTCTAACACAGCTAGGGTGGAGGTCCAAGGGTTAGTGAATGTTGCCCTAGTCATGTGAGGACCGGTCTTTGAGCGACCAATGCCATGCCTATAATGGGCTATACCACAATCGTGCAGCCACATGTCTCCAGAATGGGGTGTGGGACCTGGCTGAGTAATTTGCAAAATTCCACTACATGCTGCTCCATTGGTGGTGTGGGAGGTCTTGTCGACTAGAGGTCTTTGATGACCCATTGTTCCCCTTGGTGCAAGAGGGGCTTTCCACGGATTGCGATCCATAGGAAGGTGAAACCTTAGCAAGGAAAGGCGTGGTGGAGTGATGCATTGTAAAAGCCTTGTCTTGAGCTCTAGATCTCTTACCTTTGG
Source organism: Phyllostachys edulis (assembly GCA_036346405.1). Classification (NCBI taxonomy): domain Eukaryota; kingdom Viridiplantae; phylum Streptophyta; class Magnoliopsida; order Poales; family Poaceae; genus Phyllostachys; species Phyllostachys edulis. Next base: position 6,910,387 of record CM070564.1, read on the forward strand.
TAGTGAGAGATGGTATTGACGAATGCCGGACAAACTAGGGTACTCAAGTCGTGTGGGTAAAGTGCACAACCTCTGCAGAGTTAAATCTATTGAATAGCCGTGTCCACGGTCAAGGACATCTTGGCAAAGGCCACTTGAAGTTAGATATTGATTTTGGGGTTTTCGAAATGGTTTCAAATCTGTTTTGGGATTGTTATCCCTTGGGTTTGGGCGAGGAGCCTAACATCGAGGGTATCCTTCACCGCTTTTTGATGATTGATATCCAAGCGAAAAATTGTTTTGATATAAAGAGTATTATTTATTAAAATTTGGCTTTAAGAACATAATAATGGTACTTAAAAGAAAATTGGCTTTGTGCAAAATAACCCTATTATGCCATCCTTGATTACCCATTATGCATGTCATATTGTTAATCCACGGGTGTAACTTATGCAGCACAATGGTAGTGCTCACTCTTGCTCATTACAATCTTTGCGGAGAAGACTTTGGTAGTGATGGAGATCAAAGCGACTAGGTTATGCCTCGGTCATTTGCCTGTGGCGTGTTGATGGACTTTTGTGTTATCTTTTAACCTCTTTTTGCTTTTATGTACTTGTGTTGGGCCCAAGGCCATCCTGTAATCAACACTGTTAAATATTATGTTTCAATAAAGGTATGTTCTGGATGTCATCACCTTTGTGCTTGTACTGTGAAGAGCTAGCCATGATCCTTGGGATGGCTCGGGTTTCCAGAGAACCTTGAGTAAATTTGAACCTCCCCACCCTCACTTGTGGAGTGTATGCAGGAGGTCTTGAGGTGGTCTCAGACCTCCACGACCTCCTCTGGAGGCTCGTGGGAGATTTTGGGAGCCCTCTCGGTCCTCCTCATCCTCTTCTGTTTGGTCGTGGTAAAGTTCTCATGTGCTCCGGGTTCTAAGACCCTCTCTCGGGTTGTGATCTCTGGACCTCCGGGAGGTCTTGCTGACCTCTGGCAGGTCTTGAAGGTCAACCCGAGAGGTCCTTGAGGACCTCTGGAAGGTCTCTTTGGACTTTCCAGAGGTCTGGAGGATCTCTCGGGAACCCTAGGATTGGGTCGTCACAAAAGTGGTATCGAGCACCTTCGATCAGAGGTCGTAACCTAGTAGAAATGGTTGTAGTATTTCAAAATTTCTTTATGACAAAAGAACAATAAAATGTTCTTTCTTACAGGTCATCTTTCCATTCTTACCTTTTACGGTTCTTTCCTTATCTTAACCTCATCTTATCTTGTTACGTCTACATACCCATTTATAATATTTAATGGACCTTCTTGCCTTCAAAATTACTTATTAGAGGTTTTAAGTTAGGTGCGGTATATTAGAACCTCCCTAAAAAGAGTAAGACACGTGTAGTATGATATTTGATAAGTTGAAGTTTTGTAAAGGCTCTTATTCTTTGAGTTCTTTGTGTTGGAGTTGTGATTCTTTGAAATTGATGGTTGGGCTAGTTTTCCTTAGCTTCTTCTCTTTTCTTTTTCCAGCCCTGGTACCTTGGTAATGGGACATTATGGTCACCTCTAGGAATGGCAGTGGCAATTCAAGCCATCATAGTCGACAAGTTGAGGAAGAGGCTGAGAACCCTGCCATATGGACCAACCAAAATAGAGGAGTTGAGGGTGAACAAGGGCAACCAACATCACAACCACCCCCACCTCCAGCTGAAGGTCCTACTTGGACACAACTGTTGGCCAACCAAACTCAATTGATAAACTTACTTTCACAGTCTATTGCCAACACTCAATCTCTGCAAGCTGCAGCAGTACCTCAAGCTCAAGCTCCACCTCCACCAAGATCTAGTATCGCAGAATTTATGAGGTTGCGTCCTCCAACTTTCTCCAGTAGTGCAGAACCTTTGGAGGCTGATGATTGGTTAAGAGCAGTTGGTAGAAAATTGGACATGGTGCAGTGTACAGACCATGAGAGGGTACTCTTTGCTTCTCACCAACTTAGTGGACCAGCCTCTGAGTGGTGGGACAATTTTAGTCAATCCCATCCTAACCCTCAGGATATTACATGGGATGAATTCAAGAAAGCCTTTCATCGTGCTCATCTCCCACCGGTATGATGTCATTAAAGAGGATGATTTCGTGACTTTGAAGCAAGGTGGACGATTGTTAATGAATACATGCACAAGTTCAATCTCGTTAGCAAGATACGCTCCTGGGGATGTTGCTACCGATGAGAGCAAGCAAGAACACTTTATGGAAGGGTTGAATGATAATATCTCAGTGCATCTGGTTTCCCAGGAACACACAAATTTCCAGCAATTGGTGAGTAAGGCCATCCGACAAGAGGACAAACTCCAAAAGATGGAAGGCGAAAAAGAAAGAAAGTCAGGCAGAGGTTTAACCACGGAGGATTTCCTAAGCCTAGGACCTCCAGCCCCAGACCTCTCAAAGATAAGTCCTCACGGACTTCCTCTAGAGCATCGAGGTCGGAGCAGCATTCAAGCAGGTCAAGTTATCATAGGACCTCCTCTGGGAGTCAGTTTCCAAAGAAGCCAACTAAGACCTCCTCAGTTGGTGTGACCTGTTTCTTTTGTAATGAAATTGGACACTACGCAAATAAGTGCCCAAAGAAGCTACAAATCGCAGCGTCAGTTCGACCTGAACAAGGGGCATCGGCTCAAGGAAGTGCCTCAAGTGTGAAGCCTACCACTAAAGTCGTTAAGGGCCGTGTCACACATGTCACGGCAAAGGAGGCACATGATGCACCTGACGTTGTCCTCGGTATGTTCCCTGTTAATTCTGTGTTAGCCTCGGTTTTATTTGATTCAGGGGCTTCCCATTCTTTTGTTTCAAGCAAATTTGTGGGAAAGTGTGGACTATCTATAATACCTTTGGCTAACCCTATGTTAATACATGTCCCGGGCATAGATATGAGGACTAATACCCTTTGCCCAAATCTCACTTTAGAAATTTCTGGAGTATTATTTCATGCCGACTTGATAGTCTTACCAACTCAAGGACTGGATGTAATCCTTGGTATGAATTGGTTGGCTAAGAACAAAGGAAGATTAATTGTGTTACTAAGTCCATAATCCTTACCAATGAACAAGGAAATAGAGTGGAGTTCCACCAAAGACTTCCTTCATACGTAACCTCTTCTAACTAATGTAAAGGAGGTTGTGAGGTCGAAGACCTCCCGTGGTCGAGAGTATTTGGATGTGTTCACTGAGGAGCTCCTGGTATGCCACCCGACAGGGACATATCCTTTCTAATAGACCTTGCTCCTGGAACAGCACCCATATCTAAAAGACCTTACAGGATGCCTGTGAATGAACTTGTAGAATTGAAGAAACAGATCCAAGAATTGAAGGAAAAAGGATTTATTAGACCAAGTTCTTCACCATGGGGAGCACTGTCTTTGTTTGTCAAGAAGAAAGACAAGAGCTTGAGAATGTGTGTGGATTATAGATCACTTAATGAGGTTACTATTAAGAACAAATATCCATTGCCAAGGATAGATGACCTCTTTGATCAACTTAAGGGGCAAGTGTGTTTTCCAAAATAGACCTAAGGTGCGGTTATCATCAACTTAAAATCGGGCCAGAGGACATTCCCAAAACAAACTTTTACCACAAGGTATGGACTATATGAGTTCACTTTGTGATGTCATTTGGATTGACCAATGCTCCGACTTATTTTATGACCATGATGAACAAAGTATTCATGGACTTCCTTGACAAATTTGTGGTGGTATTTATTGATGATATCCTCATCTATTCTAAAAATGAAGCGTAACATGAAGACCACCTAAGAATGGTGTTAGGAAGATTGAGAGAGCGACATCTCTATGCTAAATTGAGTAAATGTGAGTTTTGGCTAAGTCAAGTAGCCTTCTTAGGCCATATTATTTCAGCCAAAGGAGTAGTCAGAGATCCTCAAAAGTGGAAGTCATCTGGCGGAGACCTCCTAAAACAAAGGATCGAGGTAAGAAGCTTTCTTGGACTAGTGGTTATTATAGGAGATTCATTAAAGATTTTTCTAAGATTGCTAGGCCCTTACTCAACTTTTGAAAAAGGAAAAGAAGTTTGAGTGGACTAAGACACTGTGAACAAACTTTTCAGAGGTTGAAGGAAAAACTTTCCACATCTCTGTGTTGACACTCCTGCACATTCAAAAGGACTTTGAAATATTTTGTGATGCTTCTCATCAAGGTGCAGGCCGTGTGTTAATGCAAGATAGAAGGGTAGTGGCATATGCCTCTAGGCAGTTAAGACCTCATGAGGAGAACTACCCTACACATGATCTTGAACTAGCATTTGTTGTACATGCTTTAAAGATATGGCGACATTACCTCATTGGCAATCGGTGTGAGGTATATCTCGACCACAAAAGCTTGAAGTACATTTTCACACAAGCAGGTGAACTTAAGACAGAGAAGGTGGTTAGAATTAATTAAGGACTATGACCTTGGGATACACTATCACCTGTAAAGCCAACATCGTGGTGATGCTTTAAGCGAAAAGGGTATTGTAATACCTTGTCGGTCAAAGAACAACAACCCAGATCTATATGAGGAAATGAAGTACCTCAATTTGGAGATAGTAGAGCAAGGTTGTATAAATACTTTGGAGATATATCCAACTGTTCTGGATCAAATCAAGAAACAACAAGAAGGAGATGAGGACATCCAAGACATCAAGAGAAATATGAGAAAAGGTAAAGCCTTAGGCTTCTCCGAGGATGAAAAAGGAGTAATATGGTTTGGTAGCCGAATTTGTGTGCCAAACAACCCAGAAATCAAACAGCTCATTTTGGTGGAAGCACATGGATCACCATACTCAATCCACCCGGGCAGTACCAAAATGTATCGAGACCTTAAAGAAAGGTACTGGTGGACCAGTATGAAGCAAGATGTGGCTAAGTATGTGGCCCAGTGTGATGTGTGTATGAGAGTCAAGGCTCTACACCAAAAACCCGTAGGTTTGTTACAGCCCTTACCCATACCCGAATGGAAATGGGAGCAAGTGGGCATGGATTTTATTACTGGTTTGCCTAGGACCCAATCGGGGTATGACTCCATATGGGTGGTGGTTGACAAAGCTAACTAAGGTAGCACATTTTATACTGTCAAGACCACCTACACTAGCAATGTCTGGCAGATCTATATATGGCCGTAATTGTTTGTTTGCATGGAGTGCCCAAAAGAATAGTGTCGACAGAGGATCACAATTCACCTCGAGGTTTTGGCAAAGTTTGCATGAAGCCCTAGGTACTAAACTCAACTTTAGTACTGACTTATCATCCTCAAACCGATGGGCAAACAGAGAGGGTAAACCAAATATTGGAGGACATGCTTAGGGCATGTGCACTAGACTTTGGGAAAAGTTGGGACAAAAACTTGCCCTATCTTTGAGTTTTCTTATAATAATAGCTATCAAGCTAGCCTTCAAATGTCCCCGCTTGAGGCTTTATATGGTAGACCTTGTAGGACACCACTTCTTTGGGATGAGGTGGGAGAACATCAACTTTATGGGCGGACACGATCAAAGATGCCGAGAGCAAGGTCAAGTTGATTAAGGAACGATTGAGAGTGGCCCAATCTCGACAAAAGAGCTATCTCGACACCGACGAGAGACTTATCCTTTGAGGTTGGTGACTTTGTTTACCTCGAGTAACACCAATTCGGGAGTTAGAAGATTTGGATTAGAGGTAAGTTGGCACCAAGGTATGTAGGACCATACAAGATCTTAACGAGACAAGGTGAAGTAGCATATAAGTTGGAACTTCCGAGTCCTGGCGGCAAGACACAACATTTTTCATGTATCACAACTAAGGAAATGCCTACGAGTTCCTCAAGACCATCTTCTTTGTGGGACGACTTAGACTTGCAGAAGACCTTACATATGTGGAGCGCCCGATTAAAATTACGGATGTTGCAGAGCGAGTCACCGTAAGTAGAATTATCAAATCATACAAAGTACAATGGAGCCATCATCCAGAGAGCGGTTACATGGGAAAAAGAAGAGGACCTCAAGAACAACTACCCCTACCTCTTTGTCGATATCGCTTGAATCTCGAGGTCGAGATTCTTCTAAGGGGGTAGGTTTGTAACATTCTCGATTTTTCCAAGCGCTTTTAAAATGTGTAAAATAAATTAAAACTATTTTGCTCTAGTGAGAATTCAAAGTTGGGTTACATTGGAAGGATTTGGGTTGTTGTGTCTTCTTGTTAGTGAGCTCGACAACTCTCCAGTAACCTATCTCCTTGGTCTTGTAGATTTAGACCTCCTTAAAAGCTTAAGACTTTGTCTTATTGGAGTATCCTTTTGACCAGTCTCCTTTCTTTGAACTTGGTCACTTAGATCTTTTGTTGGTTTGAATCTCTTAGGATTCAAACCAATTTTATTCGAGACTTCTCTTAGGTTTAGATCTCTTATCATGGGGCACTTCATAGTGCCCAGATCCCTTTATTTGGACCTCTTTGTAATTTCGTGGCCCTTTTGTGTGCCTTCGTTTTCCTAGTTCAATTGAACTGTATTGACTTTCGCTCTGAGCCGAGGAGACCTCCTTGAGAGGAACTCCTTTGTGGAATGTCTCGAACCACTCGCATGGACCTCCCTTGTATTTGATCCGTGGTCTCGACCTCCTCCCCTCTCTAATCTAAGGGTCTAGACCTCTCCAGCGTTATGTCCCTTTAGAGACCTCCTATTTGTTCTGAATCGGACGGCTAGGACCTCCCCTCACCTCGAATCCAATGGTTCAGACCTCCCATGCGCTATACCCCTTAGCGGACCTCCCCTCTACATTCAATCCAACGATTTGGACCTGCCCTTGCTTTAGATCCAAGGGATTAGACCTCCCATGCGTCTGTTCTCTCGAGGACCTCCCCTCATGTGACCCTTGATCTGTTGGACCTCCTCTCGGAGATCCAACCGCTCAGACCTCTCGCCCAGACCTCTGTGGTGAGATCTCGACCGTCAGACCTCCCCTGTCTGGACCTCCATAACCTTTAGACCTCCCTGTCCTTGGGCTTGGGACCTCCTAAGCCGCTCGGACCTCCCCGAGGACCTCTCTTATGGGTAAGACCTCCCCATTGTTGACCCGATTGTTTCAAAATTTATCGCCCCACTTGTGGGTCTTAGTCAACCTCATTCCTCCGCCACATAAATGTCTTAGGCATTTAATGCAGTCTTGTCACATTTAATGCATTCAAATACGTGGTGTATACCTTGAACCTAGTCACTTAGTTGTACTCGACATACTTCCTTGTTCCTTCTCAAAGCATCATACGTGTTTTTTAATGTACCTTTCACCTGGGTGGTGGTGACACCGCCTACGACAATCACCAACTTTTGACTTACCTCTATACTTATCCTTGGCACGTAAGTGTCTAGTTTTATCACCTATTGTTGACTATTAGCGATCCAGAAACCCGGTCATTTTGCCTACTTCACGCTCACCATTGTGGCTCGGGTCGATGGCCTTCGATGCGTTCATGTAGTTCACGACCTCTTTTCCATCCATTGCTTTTCCTTGTCCCTGGTAAGTCCTCTCGCTAGTTTGCCTCCTTCTTTGTATTGATCATGGTATTGAATTGGTCGTGTCCCTCACGGGACCTTCTTTTGTGGACTTCCGTGGCTTTTTGTACAAAGACCCCCTCCTTGGTTTTTGCTAGGGTCGCTTTTGCAGACCTCCTTGTTCTATCACTCATATCACTTCCTTAGGGTCTTTTGTTACAAGACCACCCTCATCTGGTGAGCCTAGACCTCCTCTCTAAGAACCCAACTGAGTTGAAACCTCCTCTGTTGAATATGTATTGGTTGTTCTTTTGAGATTCTTATGGTCTTCTTATTGTTCTTAATTGGATCTTTATTTGAATCTTCTTTGAACTTGCCTTATATACATATATATATGTGTGTGTAGATTGTGAAGGTTCACAAGAGTCCGAGGATTACAAGAGGAAGAATCTCAAAGTAGTGAGCAAGGCAAGTTGCACTTTTGAACATATTGCACCCAAAGAATTCAAAGTATTATGTTACATTTTTAAAATATATTGCATGCCTATGTTTATCAAGTTAATTCAATCCCAGTTTAACTTTAGAGTATCCCCATTTCCTTTGTATGACCTCTGTTGTGCTTGGGTGAACACCTTGTCACCATTAAGTTAAACTTGGCTAATGCACGAGAGCACAAGCCAAGAACATTTGATAAAACCTATGCTTAGTAATGCTTAGACCAAAACTATTGATTTGGGGAAATCTTTACCAACACAACCAAATAATATTTAAATGTTTTCACCATGACATTGGGTTGTCATGGAGGTATGAAAATGGTGCTGGGTAAGCAAAGAGAACAACAATTGGTTGCCTGGGGCAAATTGGATTGCTTGGTTGGTGCAATGTTTATGCACTGGACTCTAACCTGGCTAGGGTGGAGGTCCAAGGGTTAGTGAATGTTGCCCTAGTCATGTGAGGACCGGTCTTTGAGCGACCAATGCCATGCCTATAATGGGCTATGCCACAATCGTGCAGCCACATGTCTCCAGAATGGGGTGTGGGACCTGGCTGAGTAATTTGCAAAATTCCACTACATGCTGCTCCATTGGTGGTGTGGGAGGTCTTGTCGACTAGAGGTCTTTGATGACCCATTGTTCCCACTGGTGCAAGAGGGGGCTTTCCACCGGATTGCGATCCATAGGAAGGTGAAACCTTAGCAAGGAAAGGCTGTGGTGGAGTGATGCATTGTAAAAGCCTTGTCTTGAGCTCTAGATCTCTTACCTTTGGTAGTGAGAGATGGTATTGACGAATGCCAGACAAACTAGGGTACTCAAGTCGTGTGGGTAAAGTGCACAACCTCTGCAGAGTTAAATCTATTCGAATAGCCGTGTCCACGGTCAAGGACATGCTGGCAAAGGCCACTTGAAGTTAGATATTGATTTTGGGGTTTTCCAGAAATGGTTTCAAATCTGTTTTGGGATTGTTATCCCTTGGGTTTGGGCAGGGAGCCTAACATCAGGAGGGTATCCTTCACCAGTTTTTGATGATTGATATCCAACTGAAAAATTGTTTTGATATAAAGAGTATTATTTATTAAAATTTGGCTTTAAGAACATAATAATGGTACTTAAAAGAAAATTGGCTTTGTGCAAAATAACCCTATTATGCCATCCTTGATTACCCATTATGCATGTCATATTGTTAATCCACGGGTGTAACTTATGCACACAAATGGTAGTGCTCACTCTTGCTCATTACAATCTTTGCCAGAGAAGACTTTGGTAGTGATGGAGATCAAAGCAACTAGGTTATGCCTCCGATCGGTTCGTGGCGTGTTGATGGACTTTTGTGTTATCTTTTAACCTCTTTTTGCTTTTATGTACTTGTGTTGGGCCCAAGGCCATCCTCAGTAATCAACAACATTAAATATTATGTTTCAATAAAGGTATGTTGGATGTCATCACCTTTGTGCTTGTCTTGTGAAGAGCTAGCCATGATCTTTGGGATGGCTCGGGTTTCACAGAGAACCTTGAGTAAATTTGAACCTCCCCACCTCACTGTGGAGTGTATGCAGGAGGAATCTTGAGGTGGTCTCAGACCTCCACGACCTCCTCTGGAGGCTCGTGGGAGATTTTGGGAGCCCTCTCGGTCCTCCTCATCCTCTTCTGTTTTGGCGTGGTAAAGTTCTCATGTGCTCCGGGTTCTAAGACCCTCTCTCGGGTTGTGATCTCCTGGACCTCCAGGAGGTCTTGCTGGACCTCCTGGCAGGTCTTGAAGGTCAACCCGAGAGGTCCTTTGAGGACCTCCTGGAAGGTCCTGCTGGACTTTCCAGAGGTCCTGGAGGATCTCTCGGGAACCCTAGGATTGGGTCGTCACAGGCCTCTACCTCATGGGTTGTGGAGGTAGGAGCAGAGCCACTCGAAGCGCTAGCGAAGGTGGGAAGAGGCTGCTCTACTGAAGCTAGAGAAGTAGAAGCAGGCTCTCCAACCATATCAGGAGTGACTAGAGGATGGATTGGTCCTCATCCTCTATGTCAGAGTCGTCATCGACGAAGATACTCTCTCGATCACTAAGAACCTGTGTACCTGCACCGTCAGGTCCAGTACCAGGACTAGCCTCATCAAAAGTGACTTCACAAGTCTCAACAATTTTGTTAGTATCCAAATTAAATACACGAAAGCCACGAGAGTGAGCAGGATATCCAAGGAAAATACCATCATAACATCTAGATTCAAATTTATCCAAGTTGCCATGTTTAAGAATGAAGCACTTGCAACCAAATATCTTGAAATGAGAGACTCTAGGCCAATGACCAAATCTAAGCTCAAAGGAAGTCTTGCCTATGACCGATCTCAAGAAAACCCTATTGGACACATAGCAAGCAGTAGAGATCGCCTCAGCCCAAAACCTCCTAGGTGGGCTATGCTCATCTAGCATGGTCCTAGCCATTTCTACAAGGGTTTTGTTCTTCCTTTCTACAACCCCATTCTGCTGGGGAACTCTAGATGAGAAAAACTGGTGCTCTAACCCTCTCTCAATGCAGAAAGTGGCAAAAGATGAGTTCTTGAATTCTGTGCCATTGTCACTCCTAATGGTTCTCAAGGCTCCAAGGAGGTCAACTGCTAGTCTAAGGACCAACTATCTAAAGCAGCCAAATGCCTCATCCTTAGAAACCAGAAAATATACCCAAAAATACCTAGAGAAGTTATCTACAATGACAAGCACATACCACTTCCCTCCTGCAGACTGGACTCTAGAAGGGCCAACCGTGTCTAAGTGCAAGAGCTAACCAGGCCCATTAGTCATCACTAATGTAAGAGGAGGATGAGAAGCACAGACCATCTTACCATGTCTACAGGGTGTGCACACTAGGTCTCTAACATTCTTAAGCCTAGGCAAACCTCTAATCAAGTTCTGGCTACTGACTCTGGTCAAATGGTCGAAGCCTATGTGTCCAAGCCTACGATTCCACAACACTAAGTCATGAGAGTCAGAAGTCACAAGGCACCTAGGGCTGGAGGTAGAAGAGATACTGAAATCAGCACTAAAGATCCTCTCAAACCTAGAGATCCTAAAGACATGCTCACCCGAGGAGTCTAGAACTCTACACTCACCACTCTTGAACCTCACTTCTAGACCCTCATTAGGAAGCTGAGAGACAGATAGCAAATTATACCTCAGCTTACTTACCAAAGCGATGTCCTTAAGCATGAAGTTGTTGTTGATGCGCACTGTGCCCTTGGCTGTCACGGTCCCGGTAGAAGCATCCCCAAACATGATCAACTCATTGCTGGATGCACGTGTGAGGGAGGAGAACCATTTAGAATCTTCGGTCATGTGTCGAGAACACCTAGAGTCAACAAGCCATATGTCCTCCTTCCTCGCATATCGGACCTATAGGGCGTAAGCAGGGAACATCTGTGCCTCAGTACTGGGGTTAGTGATAAAAGACTTGGGAATCCAATACTGAGCCACACGATGCCTAGGAGCAGCAATAAAATGGTTAGAGGGATAATCATAAGAATGCAAACATGAAACACCTAGACCTCTCCGAATCAACCTACCAAAAGGTCGGCATTCCCCCTGTCTAGATGCTACCCGTGGTCTATCCTCACGATATCCTAACCCAAAATGCTTCTTAGAGCCACCAAAGGAGTCAAAGAAGTCATCTACAAACCTAGGCCTATGTCTAGTAGGAAAGACAGGCTACTTGGCTCTAGAGACAGTCGTAGGTGAACGAACTCCTCTAATGGACCTCAAGGCCCGCACTCTCTCCTTCCTCTCACCCTTGGCTCTACGGAAGCAGAACTCAACTATGTGGCCATCCTTCTTGCAGAAGATGCAATGATACTTGACCTTTTGAGAGGTCTGACCTGCTGAAATAGAAGCATTGGACTTGCTAGAAGGGGTTTGGGCAAAACCTGCAGATCTAAAGACTGACTTAGATGGCTCAGGGGGTTCTACCTCAAACTTGCCACTCTCAACAGCTTTCACAACCTTAGGTAGGTGGTTCTTGGAATACTCTAGGGAATTAAATCCTAGGCCACTCTTCTTCACACTCACCTTAGATTGATCGAGGATCATGTTGAGGTTCTTCTTCCCACTCTCAAGAGTCTTTTTGAGATAGTCATTTTCTTTGGCTAGATCCTTACATGTGGCACACTTGTTCGACTTGGTTGCCCTAGCATATCTTTCTTTATGAATAGCTACCTCAACTTTTAAGGCCTCACAAGACACACAAGAGGAATTCCTAATCCTACTCAACTGCACTTTGAATTTGACTCTAAACGCCTCTTGTATCTCATCTAAATTAGTCCCAATTTTAGCACAAAAGGCACAAGAATTAGAATCAATTACTTTCTTGGATGCAGTCATGGATATGGATTTTTCAATTTTAGATTTCTCCTCTAGAGTCTTGTTAAGAGTATCATTCTCAATTGTGAGTTTATAACAGTTTTCACACGAAGCAGTCTTAGAATGAAGAATCATTTCAATCATTTCCTTCATTTTAATCTTGCTATCCTCACAATGAGAGCAAGTGTGACTAGAATTAAATTTCAGTAATTCCTTAGTAGCACTATCCAATTTCAATTCGAGCAAAGCACAACTTGAGCAAGGTGATGGAATAGCATCTACAAGAGTCACATCTAAAGCAATAGCATCCAAGCAAACATGACTATGACTAGATTTGAGAGATTCTAGTTCATCTAGAGCATCTTTAAGTTGATTTACAATAGAGGAATGAGCAGATTTCAGATTTGCCAATTCATCATGCAAGCAAGAGCAAGAATCACAATTATAAGCATGATTAATGGATTTGAGCCTAACCACTTCTAGGTTCAAGTTGTCAACCATGATATCCTGTCTCCTAATCATTTTAGCTTGCTTTTTCAGATTTCATTCAGCAGAAACCAAAGCATGTTTCATCTCATTAGGTGAGGGGCATACCTCGTCAGGATAGCTGTAGGGCTCGTCGTCGTTAGAGGATTCAACGTCATGGCTGTCCTTGGCCATGAAGCACATGCCGGTGAAGTCCCGGGCCTTCTTCTTACCATGGGAATCATCCTCGTCGTCCTCCGTACCCGAGTCCACATCACTCATATAAACGTTCTCAAGAGCGGCAAGGACCCGATTGACAAACTTCCAGTAGTTGGGCTTCTTGGCCTTCGCATATCGAGCTTGAGGACACCTCTAGAAGTCTTTCTCCTCCTTGCCCTTCAGGTTGGGGCACTTAGCCCGAATGTGGTTTGGCTCACCACACTCAAAGCAAGTAACAGGGCCACTTCTCTTCTTGTTTCTCACTTTGTTGTAGGCTCTCGTGAATTTTGTGGATAGGAGGGCTAAGTCATCCTCAGGTAGCCTCTCTAGCTACTCATCGCTCAAGGGGTGCAAGGTGGACAATGAAAATCCAGATGTGCCAAAGTCCAAAGAATCAGAAGAGCTACTCTTAGAAGGGTCAATCACCGGAGCCATCAACTCTGTCTTGGGGAGACGCGAGATGAAGTCAATCTCATGCGTCTTCAACCTCGAGTAGAGCTTATCCATGGTAAGCTCACTCATGACAGTGTTGTCATTGATGGAAGTGATCTTCATCCCCAAACTCTCACATCAAGTGCACCCAAGAGCTGGCGTGCATTCTCAGACTTAGAAAATACAAGGTCCACATCACGTAAGTCATGAATGATCTTGGAAAACCTTCCCCACAACTCATCCAAAAATTTACCGGGCCTTTGCTCGATCTTTGAGTACTCTTTCTTAAGTTGGTTCTATCTCACTTCCTTGATCGCGGTAGAGCCCTCATGGTAGTCAGCGAGGGTCTTCCAGATCTCGTGAGCATACTTTAAGTCAGCAACACGCTCAAACTCAGATCGACTAAGTCCTTGAATCAAGAAATTTTGAGCCTTACTATTTGCCTCCACATCAGGTGAGATCACATCGTCATTGGCCGGCACTACATAATGATTCTTGACCTTAAGCCAAATTGAGTGCCCTTAAGCCTCGGCCAGTGGGCCGGCACGACATGACATACACAGTGTTGTGCCCGACTCGACATGACCCAGGGCACGACATGACACTATCGGTGCCAAGGAGGAGGAGGAGGTGGCTACGCGTGACCACGGACGAGGTGTAACAACCCAATTTTGGAGTCTTTTGAGATTTGTTGGATTTTATGGAATTTTGTGGATTTTCAAAAGCTTTTGTGGTTTTGTGTGAAGTTACAAAAATTTGGGTGCATTTCTAAAGTTAAATCCAAATCCTAGCCTTAAAACAGAATTAATAAAATTTTCGGACCGGTATGGCAACAGAGGGGGGTGAATGGTGCCTTAAAATTTTCACCCAAGTATTCACCTACTCTTCACTCCAATAGCTATGAGAAGCTATAAAGATCAAAAATCAAATGGCTACAGTAAATTCAGATCGTGAACAGTAAAAACCAGCACTATTTCAAATCCAAAAATCCATGTAACTTTTGATTCGTAGATCCAAAAGACTTGAAACTTGAACCAAGGCTAGATCATGATCTTAGGAACCTATCCCAACAGAAAAATCTGAAAGAACTTGAGAGAATTCAGATCTTTTGGTTCGTGAAGCTCTGCTGCACCAAAATCGGGTCAAAACCATAAATTGAGCTAACTCTCAAACCAAAGCTCCAAATGACTTGAAATTTGGTGTGAACCATCTCTAGGATGTCAGAAACCTATTCCACTCAAAAATCAAGAAAATCGTTGCCAACGTTATGACATTTTCCTGTTTGAGGGAAAGTTGCACAAAAACGGGGCAAAAACCGAAGATGATGAATATGACTTGCTCATGGATGGATAAAGGCCAAGATGGCTCTAAATATGTTCCCACATATTACAGCAAGCAAGAATACCAAAGAAATCGAGGCAAAAACAGCTGAATCAAGAAATCACTCGGAGAGGCCAAAGGAGCAAAAACCAGGTTTCTTCATGAATCTTGCCATGAAAGTGCCTAGATGGGTGGAGATTGATTTCCAGAGGTTATCTCCATCTCTTACACATCCTTGGAACAACAAGATCAAGAAGGGAAGAGAGATGGGGAAAAACCAACCAAATCAATAGAAAATCAATCAACACAAAAGAGATTCGTGGAGATGAACAAAGATTGATGCATTGCTACTTGAGGATAAGGGTTTTACAGCCACTCCACTTGGAGGACAAGAGAGCACACCATAGCTCCCAACTTTTCTCAAACCCTAACCCTAGAACTCATGAACCCTAGGTCTCAAGAGAGGATGGTTGGATGGATGACCACAAGTCTCCATCCCAACCACTTAAATAGATGGGCTAACCAGCCACATCCAACCCTTAGTGGATACTATCCACTTAGCACGATGGGGGAAACCCGATAACCACACACACAGGTTTTAACTCACACTCTACTCTTATGCACGCTTTTCAAAGCGCATAAGCCTGAATCCACTAAGTCCTTAGCCTTGATCCAACTTGATCATACCATCTTCTCCATGACATAAACCGCCATTCCAAACGCCGCTCAAGCGCCGCAATTTTCTTTCGAAGCAGTTTCCGGTATTTTGGTCAAACTACCAAAATACCCTTCGTTGACCCGGTCTTCTCCATCCATTACAAGCAATTGCCATGCTTTCCATGTGTACATGCACCACCGGCTTGCCGCGCGTCGGCAAGTCTCTCCCGTTCCAATTCCACCGGACCACGCCTCACTGGACCGACTAAGCCACATGGTGCAATCCTGCCGTTCAAGCTTCCCTTCAACATTTCCCACCTTTCTCGTACCATGCTTGAGATCACCACCTCACCTAGCATCCACGGTCGTTCTAGGCCTCAGCTCCTCCATGAGCTTAGCCTCGATCCTTGCCATTGAGCTAGGTTGACTCCAGGCGACCCTGCACATCCAAAGACAAAGAAATCATTTTCGGACACAACTTCTTCACAACTTGACCTACGTTAGTAGTAACATGACTCATGCAACCTGTAAACTCTGATAAATTTGCAAATCAATTTTCTGACCTTCACAAATTGCAATGGTTCATCACAACATTATCTAGGACCCTCTCACATGGTCCTTCAAAAAATTTACATGAAAAGTTAAGGCCAAAAATAACTATATGCAATTCAAATTCATCTCAAAAGAATTCAAACAAAAACCAAATTCAATTCTTTTCCCTCCTTCCCACATGGGCCAAATCCCGCTCGTCGGCCCACCTCCTTTTCCCTCCCCCACGCTGTCCACCTCTCCTCCCGGCCTGCTCGCGTCCCCGCTTGCCTCCCCTCTGCTCCTTCCTTCCTTTCCTTCACGTGCGGCCCAGCCACTCTCCAGCCCACTCCCTCGCTCACGCTCACTACCCGGTGGCCCCGTGCCCCACCCGTCAGCCTCACTTGCTCGCTCGCCCACTAATAGTGGCCCCGAGGCCCACCTGCCAGCCAGCCTTGTTCATTGTCTTCCGATCCCCAGCTCACCCCGTTCTCTCTCTTCTCTGCTCGCCATCAAATCCCGCACTCGAGTGCTCCTCTGGCTCGACAGACCTCGAGTGCACCACCTCCATCGCGACCTTGTCGCATGAAGACGCCATTTGCCGGCCCACAAATCCCGCGAAAACATGAGTTCTCATGCCTGGCCACGACTTGGTCGTCGCCATCTCGTCCATTCCTGCGCCTATAAAGCCCCCCAAGCACGTCATCTTCTTCGCCTCATCCACTACAAGCTTTTCCCCCCATCCACTCCATCCCTCTTGCTCTCAATTGTTGGGAAGCCGCCCTCAACCGAGCTCCTGATCCGCCTCAGTCGCCGCCACCTGTTCCTCGCCGACTCAGTGAGCTTCGACCTTGAAGATCACCATGGTTGGATTCGCCTTTCTGTGTTCTCTCTGCTGCCCCCTTCCTCTTTCCAGTTGGAGCACCAGAGCCTCTTGCTCTCGCCGCTAGAACAGTACCGCCGTCGCCCCCTTCTTCCTCGCTATCTCTAGGGAGTATTCTTTCCCCTTCTTCGCGTCATTTCATTCACCTTGCCACTATGTACATCCTTGGCTAGATAATGTGGTAGTTAGCCCTCTGTGTCTCTGTAGCCTCATCGATCATCTTCTTCACGGCAGGTCGTAGTTACCATCCCGCTCTCGTGCCTCTTCTTGCATGCCTCCACCATAGATAGCATTGTCGGATCACGTAGATACTCAACCGCGCAAAGTTTGGTCGCCAGTAGCACCGTAGCTTAGTTTGCACCACAGCATAGTAGCGCCACCACGCTCATCCCCGTTGTATTGCCGTCTCGGGCCATCTCCCGATGCGCCACTACCACTGCGACCCATTTTGCCGGTCCCGAGAGTCCGCCGAGCCCTACCTCGCCAGCAGCAAGCTCCCAACTGAGTCGGCCATGGCAAGCCCTGTGCTCTCCTCTATTATGAGAAGAAGCTAACATGGACGCCACGTGGTCGCCATGTGGATGCCACTTAGGCATCATTAGTGTTAACCGATTTAGTTAATGTTATGCAGGTAGTTAGTCAGAGTATGACATGTGGGCCTATAGTGTTTAAACGTTAAGTTAAAACGGTAAATATTAAGTAAATAGTTTGTAGACTGAGTTTGTGGACCACAGTCTCTAACCAGCGAGGCCCCCGGCTCGGTGCAAAGTTGAGTGGACTTGGTCCAATGGACCGACGCCCTAGATGTCAGTCTCTTGGGATTTCCCATTTAGAAATAAAAAAATAAAATAAAATAAAAAACCAGTGGACCCACCTGTCAGTCATAGTAGATTTTCTTAAATAAAACAAATTAAAATTAAAAAGAAAACCCTAGTGGGATCCACATGTCAGAAATTTTAGAACTTAAATTTATCTCAGGTCAAATTTTGGAGAGTTCGTTCTCCCTTGTTTTAAATCCAAATCAAGTGATGTTTGTTTCTAAATTCATTATATTTCCAACAATACCAAAATCATAATTTTTGGAGTTCACTAGAATTTATCTTGAATTTATTTGTGTTATGGGTATTTATTTGAAGTCATCGTTTTCGCATTAAATAGATTTGAATGTCGCCGAAGACCTCTTTAATTGGTTCAAGTCAAGATCAAGACCAAGACATATCCACATTTGAGCAAGGCAAGTCCTTACCATTGATCATGTTGAACCTACATTTCAAATGCAAAGTATTTCGATTTAAATTATTACTTGCATGCTTGTTATTATTTATGAAAGGCTATGTCAAATGTTGATACTTAGTTATGCCAAATTTGCTTATCAATACTGAATTCCCTCCTTGATTATTGATACCCCTGTACCTTGTCACCTTAAGGATAATTACTACATGTGTGGAATATCCCATTTTTGAAATAAACATGACTCTTTGGTTGTGCTTAGAAGTTGCTTAGTAATTAAACGTGAATAGGACACAAACATTCCTACAAGAGAACTTGGTTACTGATGAACGGTAGAGTGGTGACATGGGTTACCACTAGAAACAGGAAAATATATTTATAAATGGAGACTTGGGCGAGTGGTTGTTTGAGATTGGTGCTATATATGTGCACATAGTGAATTGGTGGTTTGCCACACCTGAGTCGATTAAAGACCGAATCATGTATTCCATTCACACCTGCTAAGTCATACAACCACATGTCTAGTATGGGATAGACCTGACCTATTACTTTATTCTAGCGTTTGCATGAAAACATGCGCGGCTGGTTACTATGTTATTTTTCGAGAAGGGTCGTGACTCCCCAACAACGGATGATCCCTCATTGAAAATGCACCCCGTAATGGAGCACTCTGGGGGTGGCTGTAACATCCCAAAATTCTAGTTCATTTTCAAATCTTTGAAAATGTGGACTTTTAAAAAGCTTTTGATGCATATTATTGTAATTCATTTTTCTGCATTTCCATTGAAGTTTTTTCTCTAATTATAAAACTTAAGCATCAAATTTTGAAATACAAACCTAGTTGATAATTAAAAAACAACAAAATGAAATATGATAATTAGAAAATACAAAATAGGTGTATTTGTACTGTTAATAAAATGGGGAAATATTTTCAAACATGTTTTGAAACTTTTGTACAAATCAAATAACATAAATGCATGCAAACAGAAGTGTAAACGAATTTTGGAGCAAAATATAGAACAAAGAAAATCCTAGAAAAAAATTACACAAAAATCTACACGGTTTCAAGCGCCTCCTCAAAAAAATTCATAGTTTTTGGAGCTATATTTATATATGTAAAAATTCCCTAAAACCCTCAGCCTTTTAAGAAATTCTGGAAACAGAATCCTCTTTTCTTCTGTCGTGACCAAGCTGGGCACGCTGTTGGTCTTAAATCTCCATCTTGCGTGCGCCCACCTCGTTGCCAGCTCGCGCCCATGCCGCGCTAGCAGCGCTTGCCCCTGGCTTTGGCCAAGCCGCCCCCAGTTTCCTCTCCTCCCCATACCCTGCTTGTGACGACCCACCCTATGATATACCGCAAAAGGTCCGGAAGGACTATTTTTTTTTTGCGCTGTGGTGCTACCGCAGAGGGGAGCGGTAGCACCGCTCAGTGCATCCCGAGGGAGGTCTGCCAGGACCTCCCAGGAGGTCTTTAAGTCCTCCTGGAGGTCTTGGCCCACAACCGACCTCCCAGGAGGTCTTTAAGACCTCCTGGAGGTCTTTGCCCGCAACCCTATGGTAGCACCTCTTGGTATATCACTAGGGAGGTCCGACAGATCTCCTGTGCTAAGTCGTGGGACCTCACGGAGGTCACCCGCCTCAGGTTCGAGCTGGTCCCGGGACAACGAAGCCGGCTCACACGGGAACACCAGATAATACCACAACCACCAGGTCAAACAAAAGATGAAGCAGACAAATTAAGCTTAATATAAAACAGGACCTTATGGTCAAGCTTGTCAACAAGAGGTCTGCCACTAAGGGCTTACAAAATCAACAAGGACTTACAACCGGCAACAAAGAGCTCTAAAGTAACAACACCAAAAGCACGCAGAAGCCATCCAACAAGCCCACAGGCTGTCGAGTGGAGGACGTCCTAGGCAGCTGGATCGTCGAAGAACTCCTCCTCAAAGAGGTCTGCACTGCCCTGCACTTGATCATCTTCCAAATCTGCTTTGACACAGGGCTTAAGCCATAAGTACTTTGAATGTACTCAACAAGACACAGGGAGTATTTATGCAATAATATTCATGCAAGGGCTTACCAAATGAGAGCTGTATGGTTAGTTTGCACAAAGCTATGTTTTGACAGCAATAACATTATTAGATTGAAAAGCAGCAAGTTGAAAACAATAGTATATAATACATTTGAATTTTTCAAAGAGGGAGTGAGCACCAACTCACAACCACAACCAAAAAGGGAGGTCTGGTCGCACCCAAGACCAGGTCCTCACCCAAAAACCACCCTAGAGCACCCACTCCAGAGGTCCGAACCAACCTCTGGACCACTACCTGAGCCAACCCTAACCCCTCTGGAGCCGGCCAAGGTATCTTCGAGGCAAAGCCAGGGCATCTCGCTGAAGTGTCCAGTGGCACAAACTTTGAGAACACTACCCCTTGCACCATTTTCACCAGGCATGTCCATGACCAAGGACTTGGCTATTCGAATAGATTTTACACTCTGCAAGGTGTACAACTTTACCCACAATCCACGGTCTTTCTAGCGAGACGGGTTCAGGAAAGACCCTTGCTCACTTCGATGGTGGCAGATCTAGAAAGCGGCAAGGCCTTTACCAAGCTTTGAACCCGACTCGGGGCTTCCCGCTAAGGTTTCGCATTCCCCCCGTGGTCTAGAAATCCATGAGGTTATGGGGTGCCCTCTGCGCCAATGAATCAGCACGTTCCACCACAACAGCCCCAAGCCACCTCATTGCTAATTATTCAGCCCAGACCATTCCCATAAAATGATTTTGTGGTTGCACTGATTGGCCCAGATCAACAGAACACAAAGTTAAGTTCTTAATTGTGATAAGGCAAGACTTCCACAACCCAATGTGCAAAGCACCCACTACTCACTTCCTGCCTTCTTGCCTCAGCAAAACACTTTGTAATTAACCCTGCCAAAAGACCACCCAGTCTTGGCACAAATGTTATAATGGTGATCTTGCACCACAATCATCACAACTTAGGCATCCTGCCATAGCTGCTTAACAGTGGCACCGACCACAGGTTCCATAGATCATTAGTCAAGATTATTAAGGATGAAACATGATACGTTGGCACCACGGTTTCTAGAGCGAAGCTAAATATAACCCTACGGCCCCATGTTGGCAAATAACAAGGAATACCAACTAAATACCCAATCTAAGGCTTACAAGGTAAACATGTCAACATGACCAGAACAAGAGACAAAGAAGGCATAACAGCAAGTAGGAGAGTAACTACAGCCCAAACATTTCTTATACAAAATAGCCATACATGATAAAGTAAAACCAAAATATATTTTGCAAAGCTAGGCTCAATATGATCAAAAGGAGGTCTGTGGCTTGCCTTGGTCAAGCAGTGGAGAACCTTCAGTAGAGAGAGCTAGATCCAAGAACTCCTCGAACTCGTGATCTACACGTTTGCAAAAACCAAATAAGTAAAACCACACTAGGCCAAAGAACTTCAAAAGAAGACCAAAAGGAACTTAAACAAAACTTAACCAAAACCAGACAAACAGGTGACCCAAAGTGAGGAGGGAGGTCCAAGGCACGAGAGGGTGGTCTTTAAGCAAAAGACCAGCAAAAATCCGCGAGGAGATCTCCCAGAGGATGTTCACTCCCGCGGCTAACTCTTGGGGAAACTCCGAGCACAAGCCTGGAGCGAACAAGGCAGGAGCAAGGTTGGCAAGTGAGCAAAAGGTTACAAGGGTTTGCCCACCCAGGCTATATATAGCCAGAGTTGGTGAAGTGCACCAAGGGAAAAAGGGGTCAATGACGTGTGGGCAATCAGGGTAGCTAGGACAGGGCTTGCCCTAAAAGAATTAAAATAAGGTACCTCAGATGTGACTGCATTTAATGTGACCCGACACCTATTAAATGCCCACAGAGTTCTGAGGCAAGAGCAATAATAACAAAGTTGAGTGAGGCTGGCATGTGGGGCTAGTCAAAAGGGTGCACCACTGGTCAAAGAGGTGGCCCCACCGCAAGGGCTGTCTCCGCAAAAGACCACAGGGGGTTCCTGGACAGGAAGTCCAAAACACTCAAGGGGAGGTCCTGGACAAGAGGTCCAAAACACTCAAAGGGAGGTCCTGGACAGGAGGTCCAAAACACTCAAAGGGAGGTCCTGGACAGGAGGTCCAAAACACTCAAGGGGAGGTCCTGGACAGGAGGTCCAAAACACTCAAGGGGAGGTCCTGGACAGGAGGTCCAAAACACTCAAGGGGAGGTCCTGGACAGGAGGTCCAAAACACTCAAAGGGGAGGTCCTGATCAAAAAGGATACTATGGACTAGGAGGGTGGTCTTTACAAAAGGACCAGCAAGGATCGAGGAGGTGGTCCTTGCAAAACAGCTAGGAAGAGGTCCTGGGCGGTCAAGATCTCAAAGAGGAGGACCTTAACGGTCTAGATCAAAGGGTGCAGGGAGGTCCTGACAGTTAAATCTCCAAAAGGGAGGTCTAACGGTCAAGATCTCAAAGACCAAGGGAGGTCCGCAGAGGCAAGGATACGCGAGGAAAGGCTGAGGCCGTTAGATCCAGATCGGATGGCACAAAACAAAGGGGCCGTTCGGACCGAGCGAATGGGTCAACGAGACCAGGCCGCCTGATCAAGATTGGACGGCTAGAAGGGAAAGGGGACGTTCGGACCAAGCGAACGTGCCCTTAGGATCGGGCCATCCGAACAACATCGAACGGTCCTTAGGTGAAGAAGGCAAAGCCTTAGGCGATATGCCCGTAGGAACCAACGGTGGGTCCAAGTGCTAAGGAGGTCTTGGACCTAAGGCGGTCGGGACCTTTAGATCCACTCAAAGGAAGGACCTGGACGGCTAAGATCTCCAAAAGGGAGATCCTAACGGCTAGATCTGAACAAGGGGAGGTCTGAACGGTTAAGATCTCCAAAGAGGAGGTCCTAACGGCCAGATCTCAACAAGGGGAGGTCTGTGCGGTTAAGATCTCCAAAGAGGTGGTCCTAACGGCCAGATCTCAACAAGGGGGGAGGTGCATGCGGTTAAGATCTCAGAGAGGAGGTCCTAACGGCGAGATCTCAACAAGGGGAGGTGCATGCGGTTAAGATCTCCAAAGAGGATGTCCTAACGGCCAGATCTCAACATGGGGGAGGTCTGTGCGGTTAAGATCTCCATAGAGGAGGTCCTAACGGCCAGATCTCAACAAGGGGGAGGTCTGTGCGGTTAAGATCTCCAAAGAGGAGGTCCTAACGGCCAGTTCTCAACAAGGGGAGGTCTGTGCGGTTAAGATCTCTAGAGAGGAGGTCCTAAGATCTCCAAAGAGGAGGTCCTAACGGCCAGATCTCAACAAGGGGAGGTCTGTGCGGTTAAGATCTCCAGAGAGGAGGTCCTAACGGCCAGATCTCAACAAGGGGGAGGTCTGTTGGAACACGGGGGAGATCCAAATAGGCAAGGGAGGTCCTAAAGGACCCAGGGAGGTCCGATAGGACAAAGGGAGTTCAAGGAAGGTTCCAAAAGGGCACTGGGAGGTCCAGAGGAACTCTGGAACGCCCAAGTGAACTCAGGAGGGGTTCAAAAGAGAGGTGAGAGGTCCACGGGGGAGGTCCGAGAGGGCAAAGGGGAATCTAAAGGATTCCAAGGGCACCCCAAATGAACTCAGGGAGTTGATAAGAACGCAGAGAGGTGCACGGGGAGGTCAAAAACAAAGAGGGAGAACGAGAAAGGAGTTCCAGACACAAAAGAGATCTGGAGAGGAGAAACCAAACACAAGGGCACACAGAGCCGAAAGAGGGAGAACGGGAAACTCCAACAAACAACAAAGGCACCGAGCAGATTTAGTTCAAGTTTGGTTTAATCAATTAAAGATCTTTTGAAAACTCAAGTTAAGCTTTGAACTCTCATCAAAACCAAATGGTTATTTTTATTTTGGAAACTGGGCAAGAACCTAGGAGAAACGGGACATTACAAACCTTCACCCCTTAAGGAATCTCGACCCCGAGATTTGGGCTCAGCTAGGGAATAGGTGGGGGAACTCCTTCTTGAGGTCCTCTTCCCGCTCCCATGTTGCTTCGGCTTCGGAGTGGTTGCTCCATTGCACTTTGCACAGCTTGGTGGTCTTGCTCCTTTTAACTCTTTCTGACACGTCCAAGATCTTGATGGGTTGCTCTTTGTAAGTGAGGTCTTCTTGGAGGTCCACAGCTTCTAAAGGCATTTGATCCTCTGGCACTCGTAAGCACTTCTTCAATTGTGACACATGGAAAACATCATGAACTCCAGCAAGCTGAGGAGGGAGGTCTAACTTGTAGGCCACTTCACCCCTTCGGGCAAGAATTGGAAAAGGTCCAATAAATCTTGGGGCAAGCTTTCCACTGACTCTAAACCGCTGCATACCTTTGAGAGGTGATACTTTGAGGTAGACTTGATCTCCTAGAGTAAAGGCTAAGTCTCGACGCCTAATGTCTGCATAGCTCTTTTGCCGAGTTTGTGTAGTCCTCAACTTCTCCCTTATTGACTTTACTTGATCTTCAGCTTCTTTCAAAAGGTCTGGACCAAGAACTTGGCCTTCACCAGTTTCTGTCCAGTACAAAGGTGTTCTACACTTTCTTCCATAAATAGCTTCAAAAGGGGACATTTGAAGGCTTGCTTGGTAGTTGTTATTGTAGGAAAATTCAGCATAAGGTAGCATTTTATCCCAGCTAGCTTGCTTCTCTAGGGCGCAAGCTCTCAACATGTCCTCTAGGACTTGATTCACTCTTTTAGTTTGTCCGTCGGTTTGTGGGTGGTATGCTGTGCTAAAATTGAGGTCTGTGCCTAGAGCTTCATGTAGCTTTTGCCAAAATTTGGAGGTGAACTGAGATCCTCTGTCTGAAACTATCTTCTTTGGGACACCATGAAGACACACAACCTTTGCCATGTAAATTTCGGCCAGCTTGTCTCGAGAATAGGTAGTCTTCACAGGAATAAAGTGAGCTATTTTGGTTAACCTATCCACGATGACTCAAATAGAATCGAAACCAGCTTGGGTACGGGGTAGACCAATTATGAAGTCCATCCCGACCTCTTCCCATTTCCATTCGGGTATGGGTAAAGGCACTAGAAGTCCTCCAGGTCTTTGGTGTACTGCCTTAACCTTTTGGCAAGTGTCACATTTGGCCACAAAATCTGCTATTTCTTTCTTCATTCTTGGCCACCAATACAGCTCCTTGATGCCTTGATACATTTTTGTAGCTCCTGGATGTATAGAATACAATGCCTCATGGGCTTCTTTAAGTATCACTTTCTTGAGCTCTGTGTTATTAGGCACACAGAGACTCTTATCAAACCAGACCGCACCTTGCTCATCTTCCAAGAACCTTGCAGCCTTCCCTTTTCTCATGTTAGCCTTGATTTCTTGAATGTCAGCATCTTCAACTTGAGCTGCCTTGATCTATTTTTGCAAGGTAGGTTGCACCTCAAGAGCTGCTAAAAACCCTTCCTCAACTAACTCAAGCCTAAGTTTTAAGAATTCTTCATGCAAAGTAGGTTGGCTCTCTTTGATCATCAATGTGCCACCATAAACTTTTCTGCTCAAAGCATCTGCCACCACATTGGCCTTTCCTGGGTGGTAATGAATTCCCACATTGTAGTCTTTAATTAGCTCTAGCCATCTTCTCTGCCTCAAATTTAAGTCTGTCTGAGTGAAAATGTACTTTAGACTTTTATGGTTAGTGTAAATTTCACACCTATTACCAATAAGGTAGTGGCGCCAAATCTTCAAAGCATGTACCACCGCAGCCAATTCAAGGTCATGAGTCGGGTAGTTTGCTTCATGAGGCTTTAATTGTCTTGAGGCATAGGCCACCACTCTTCTTTCTTGCATTAGAACACAACCAAGTCCTTGCTTTGATGCATCACAATAGACTTCAAAGTCTTTTCTGACATCAGGCAACACCAAAACTGGAGCAGAGGTCAACTTTTTCTTGAGCTCTTGGAAGCTTTGCTCACAATCAGAGGTCCAAAGAAACTTCTTTTCTTTCTTTAAGAGCTGAGTTAGAGGTCTTGCAATTCGGGAAAAGCCTTCAATAAACCTTCTGTAGTACCCTGCTATACCAAGAAAACTCCTGACTTGAGGCACTGATCTAGGAGGTTCCCAATTGAGCACATCTTGAACCTTACTGGGGTTGACAGAGACTCCCTTTTCAGACAAGACATGCCCTAAAAAGACCACTTCTTTTAGCCAAAACTCACATTTGCTAAACTTAGCAAAGAGTTGATGAGCTCTCAGCTTCTCCAAAACCGAAAAGAGGTGCTTTGCATGCTCCTCCTCACTCTTGGAATACACAAGAATGTCATCAATGAAAATAATGACAAACTTGTCTAGGTACTCCATGAACACTCTATTCATCAAATTCATGAAATAGGCAGGGGCATTGGTCAGCCCAAAAGACATAACAGTGAACTCAAACAGTCCATATCTAGTTGAAAAAGCTGTCTTTGGGATGTCTTCTTTTCGAATCTTGAGTTGATGGTAACCTAACCTCAAATCTATCTTTGAAAACACAACAGCCCACTTCAATTGATCAAACAAATCATCAATTCTTGGCAAGGGATACTTGTTCTTGAGGGTGACATCACTAAGAGCTCTGTAATGTACACACATTCTTTGTGTACCATCCTTTTTGGGCACAAAAATCACTGGGGCTCCCCAAGGTGAGGAGCTAGGTCTAATGAAACCCTTGCTCTGCAAGTCTTCTAGCTGTTTCTTCAACTCCACTTGATCATCAACATGTAACATGTAAGGACTTTTGGAGATGGGGGAGGTTCCTGGAACAAGGTTGATAGCAAATTCAAGGTCTCTGTCTGGAGGCATTCCTGGGAGCTCATCAGGGAACACATCAGCAAACTCTTTAACAACAGGGACATCTTCCAAAGTATGAACTTGAGCACTACAAGTTAGGGCTCCTTTGAGCTTCTCTGAAGTAGCTTTAAACTTCACAGTGCACCACTAGGGTTGGTCAAAGAGATACTTTTGCCACTACAATCCAACACTGCATGGTGGTCAGCTAGCCAATCCATGCCCAAAATCACATCTAGGGACCTGGTGTCCAAAAGGATGAGATTGGCTAGGAATTCTACTCCTTCTATGACCATTTTAGCTTGTGGACAACCCTGATTCGTGCTTTATTCGAACCGGGATTGAACCAACAAGGTAGACTTAAGAGCAACAACTCAAAGCGGTGCTTTGCGGACAAAACTCGAGAAATAAACGAATGAGAAGCTCAGAGTCAAACAAAGCTGCGGTGCAATTGAATTTACTAGGAACATACCTAGCACCACATCGAGGAGGTCTCGAGCTTCTTCCTTTGCAACATGGTTCACACGTCCTCTTCCAAAAGATTGAGAGGTCCTAGCTTGAGGAGGTCCTGCTGCTTGGGAGGTCTTGGCGAGGAGGTCTGAAGTAGAGGTCTTCTTGACTTGATGAGTCTTCAGTGGGCACTGACTTGCAAAATGCTCCAACTGGTGACATTTAAAACAAGTGACCCAGTTCTTTGAGAGGTCATTTGGGGGTTGTTTGGTCTTTGCCGATGATCTTGTTATGGACTGGGCGGTGGGCGGGAGGTCTTGGTGGAGGTCCTGGGAGGTCCAGGAGGTCCTTGGCGCTTATGTTGAAACTGCACAAAGGTTTTTGCACGCTGGGGAGGTCTTGGTTGAGCACTGGAGGGTGGCACCTTTCTCTTGAAGGACTCTGAAAGCTCTCTTCGAGACTCTTCAATGAGCATTGCTTTGTTCACCATATGCTGAAAATCAGGATAATCGTTGCCAACAACTTAAAAATTCAATTAGTAAGAAGTTCGGTTAAACAACACTTCAAATAAGAAAATTATTCTCAATGTTTAGAATATCTGAACAGTTAGTAAAATTTGAGGACAATTGGAAATAACAGTGAGCTAATGCCATTTCAAATGTAAAGGCAAAATTTGAAATTATGTAGATTTATTTAGCCAATAGCATCTAGGCTAAAAGAGCAAACTAGTTTGAATACAAGGATTGAAATATGGTTTTTCAAAATAAACATTGAACAATCACTCAATAATTGGATAAACAAAAGAATGGTTAGTGAACTAAGTGATCCAGTGAATGCTTTAATTAGGCAAATTCTTAATGAAGATGATGAACAATAGGAAAATTGGAATGGGACAGCGAGATAGAGCCATGACAAATGCCAAACCAAGTTGATTAGAAACAATAATGATTTATTAACCATTGACATTTAATCTAAAAGAGTAAAACTAATTAGGAATGAAGAGTTGGAATATGGTTATCTAAACAACAGTAAACCCTAGACCTTGGTTATGATGATGTCAATAGTAGCAATAGGTTATGAGGTGGTTAATCAAAATGGGTAAAATGATTAGATATTAATAATCATCAATATGCACTTAGAGTAATTCAAAAGATGGTGCTCCAAATTGAAAATCAAGTAAAATTACCAATTTTGCAAGTGTCCTGATAATGGCCATAACTTTTGCATACGAACTCCAAATTAAATTAATCTATTTTCTAAATTCATCTAAACTCATGCTCTATATGGATATGCAAAAATATTTGTGTTTTTTGCTGTTAAAATTATTTTTACATATTTAATTTGCTTTCGGTTCTTTTGATTAGACGTCGATTGTTCGAGCGAAATTTATAGCAATCATCCATCTTCTTATTTAGAGTAACCAGAACAAGGAAAGCACCTCCTTTGACCATGTTGATCCTACTATTTTAATTATTGTACTTCTTTTTGCAAAATCTATTATGCTTGCGTGTATGTTTACATAAAATTGCTATATTTGGGGATAATGTAGTTATAGTCCCATTCGATGCATGATCCTCCTTGAAATATTGATATCCTTATTTTTGTAGCCATTAGGGTATGGTTTAGACAATGAATGATGTCAAATTGGGTTTTTCAAATGCGATTATCGCATAAATGCAGATGACATGTTGAATATGAGTTTGGGAGATTTCGAAGTGATGGTATAGAGGAGTTTACCTCTATTATTTTGTATAAAAATGAAAATGAAAAACTTAGTTTGTGACGCGGACGAGTTATATTATATTATGAGAAGTGTGAGAGGTATATCTGACAAGTAGATCGGGGGAGATCCTCGCCCAGGTCAATTAAGGACCAAACACCGATATATCCGGCCTAAGCGTAAGCGTACAACCACATGTGCTGGTATGGGACAGCCTTAGCTAATTAAGTCATCGAAAACTAGCCTTGCATGTTGGTAGGCTGTAGTAGTGCGAGCATGTTTGATTGCTCAAAGGGGCTCCCTTCACCACAATGTTTGGAACAAAGCTTGACGACACAACGGTGAATGCCTCACTGAGACGGGGCTGTACCCGGGTGAAGTGAGGGTGTTCATTCACCGGGGTAGTACAAGGTTAGGACTAGATGATGTAAAGGCTTTGATGCATGCTCTAGACTGCTTACCAAAGGTTAGTGAGCGGTGGTATCGACGAATACCGAATAAACTAGAGAATTCGTGTGCTGTGGGTAAAGTTGTACACCTTTACAGAGTGTAAATCTATTTAAATAGCCATGCTCGCGGTGATGAGCGTGCTAAGTGTAGTATTGCCGGGTATAGTCTTGGTTTTTACAAAAAATGGTTCTTGTTGGAAAATGAGGGAATGGTTTTGTTGTGTTATTTGAATTGAGTTCCATGTCTATGGCTGAGAATAAGATATTGATCGCAGCCGAGGAGGGTTGGGATTTATTATTTATCAAGTACTTGTTGTCCTTTATCTATTTAACTGCTCTTTAAATTTCCGTTGCAAAGTACCACGTATTGATATTGCAAATAAAACTTGCATAATGCTGAAAATAACCTGTAGCGTAGAACCTTATTAAGCTGGTCGAAAACTCGGGTTTTGATGCCCTGCATTATTTGGTTATTCGCTCTTTCAACTGCCCCATTGCTTTGAGGGTGGGCAACAGAAGCATAACACAATTTGGTACCCAACTCGTCGCAAAATTATGGGAATTTTTTGCTGGAAAATTGCCGACCATTATCTGTGATTATTCGACTTGGGACTCCAAACCGAGTAATCACACTTCTCATCATGAACCTTTTTGTTGCTTCCGTTGTTATTCCAGTCATAGGTTCGGCTTCAATCCACTTTGTGAACGTATCAATAGCCACAAAAAGGATCTCGAAGCCACCTGGAGCTTTTGGGAACAGTCCTAGGATATCGAGACCCCAGGTCACAAAAGGCCATGATAGAGGGATTGTTTGTAATGCCTAAGTTAGTTGGCGTATTTGCCTGCTGTGAAACTAGCATTGCACACACTTCTTAACCAGCTCTTTGGCATCATAAAAGGGCTGTTAGCCAGTAGAAACCTTGTCGAAAGGCCTTTTCGACCAGCGTTCTGTTGGAAGCATGAGTTCCACAGATGCCCCCATGTATGTCGTGAAGGAGGTTTAATCCTTCTCTCTGCGATATGCATCGCATAAGTACCCCTTGAGTGCCTCATTTATAGAGGACTCCTTCGACCAAAGTATACATTTTGGCCTTTCGGGATAAGCGATTTACCTCGAGATCATCATGGGGTATTGTACCCGTCTCAAGATACTTGTAGATGGGATTCGTCTAGGTATCCTCGTATTCTAGAGAGGCTGTCTCAATAGGAGTTGTCTCTAGTGTTTCGACCAGAGACGGCTTCTGGAGCTGCTCCAAGAAGACTCCTTTTGGTACTTGTGATCAGGAAGAAGCCATACGAGCAAACTGTTATGCGAGGAAGTTGTCCTTTCGAGGGATAAATTGTACCTCAAAACCGAAAAAATGGTTTTTAAGCTTTCAAACTTCCGATAAGTACCGAGACATGGTCGGGTTAGAGCACTGGTACTTTTTTCTGACCTGATTCACGACTAGTTGAGAGTCTCCTCTCACGAGTAGCCGTCGAATCCCGAGCGCTTTCGCAGCTCGTATGCCAGCCAACAAACCTTCGTATTCTACCACGTTATTAGTGGCA
Organism: Phyllostachys edulis; assembly: GCA_036346405.1. Lineage (NCBI taxonomy): Eukaryota > Viridiplantae > Streptophyta > Magnoliopsida > Poales > Poaceae > Phyllostachys > Phyllostachys edulis. The sequence goes on from CM070564.1 coordinate 6,941,418, forward strand.
GGAAAGTCAAATTGAATGGCATACTTTAATGTCTCTCTTGTAGGAGATTCTGGGACCACCCCAGCCCCCGAGCCACTTAACGTAAGTGACCCGTCAAAGTACATCGTCCACTGGCCATGGGTATCGTACTAGGGATCCTGAAAAGGTTTAGGATTTGTCCATTTGGTGACAAAGTCTGCTAAGATCTAGGATTTAATGGCTGTTCGGGACACGAAATGGAGGTCGAACAACCCAAGTTCTACTGACTATTTTGCCATGCGTTCCACTACTTCCCTATTCTGGATGACCACTCCTAAGGGAAACTCAGACGGCACAATTATCTTGTGCGCCTGAAAATAATGACACAGTTTCCTCAAAGACATGAGGAGGGCATATAGAAGTTTTTTGAACCTGAGGGTATCACTCCTTAGATCCATGTAAAACTTCACTTACGTCGTAAACTGGTCGTTGAACGTTTTCATATTCTGCGACCAGTACTACGCTCACTGCCTGTGACGTGGCAGCTAGATATATTATGAGTGTCTCTTCTGGTTTTGGAGAAACCAAAATAGGAGCACTCGTAAGATACAACGGATGATGGCAAGCTTCCTTTCTGTCATGCGCAGCCAGTCATCGGCGTCCAAAGGCTCAGAGGAACTGGAGAATGTAGGAGGTCGGGTCCTCATGAACTGTGCCAGCTTGGGCTGAGGGAAAACTGGTGGTGGTGGCGACAAGGCAGCAGCTTTGCTGTTCTGGTTCATCATTGAGAGCAGGGCGGCAGCTGTCTGGTTCTGTTGAGCCATCATTTGGTTCATGTTCTGCATCATGGCATTCATCAACTGAGCTTGGGCTGCCATAAACTGACTCAAATTCTGATCTGCGGGGGCTGCCGGAGGAGGTGGTGGCGATAAAGAGGGATCCACATGCTCATCTTGACTTGCCGAGTGCCGGGTCTGAACCATCTGCACAAACCTCTGGGGCTGAATAGATGAGGAGAAGAAAGCACAATAGGTGAGAGGGAAAAGCACCATAGGCGAGTAAGAACAAGGAGGAAAGATGGAACAATCTAGTTGGGGAAAAGCAAGTTAAACCCGAAAGAGCAAGTGGCCGAGAGGCCAAAAGAGGCAGAAAGACGCAATAGGACCCCCTACTGGAGCCTTATTGCACAAGCTAACGATACGACAACGGGGAGGACCACTCTACTGGAGCACCTCTAGCTTAATCTTAAGGGGAGGGTCAACTAGAACAAGGCTCGGTCCTATAGATATTACTAAGATAAGGAGATCAATTGAGTTTGAAAACATGGTTCCAGAAGGGATAAGATGCAAGAGCCTGAGAATAAGACAAGAAAAGACTAGAGTGAGGTGAGAACAGAATAGAACAAGACAAGAGAAGAACCACTTGTCGGATTTTCAGGTTGGTTTCATTTAGAAAATAATTTTTGAAACTCGACTAAAATGACCATTCTAACTAAGGTTACGTCCTACAGTCGGTACAGCTCTGATACCACCATTGTGAGGACCTGTCTCAGGAGTTCCTGTAGAGATCTCCCAAGACCTCCCAGGAGATCCGACAGGATCACCTAGAGGTCTGGGAGGTCCTCCAAGACCACCCGAGGAGGTCTCCCAGGACCACCAGGAGGTCTCCAGGACCTCCCCAGGCAGACTCAAAGGTCCACCCGGAGGTCCTCTAAGACCGCCCGAAGGTCCCAGCCTCTGTGCACCATGAGCTAGTCCTTGGATCAGTAAACTAGCTCGCATAGACTTACATCGGTGACATCACAACCATACAACAAGCACAAAAGATGAAGCACACAAATTAATATTATTAACAAAAGACCTTATGGTCAAGCTTGTTTACAAAGGTGCCACGTAGGGCTAACAACAAAAGGAAAAACCTGCAGCGGAAACAAAAACACGAGAAGGCCATTCGACAAGCCCACAAGCTACCGAGTGGAGGACGTCCCCTATGCGCAAGGTCTTCAAAAGAGGTCTCCATCAAAGAGCACAAGACTTCCTGGATCTCCTTCCTCTGCTGATTAAAAATAGAGGGCACAAGCCAATGAGTACTTTGAATGTACACAACAAGCCGTGGGGACAATGTATGCAAATAATAGTCATGCACGGCTTGACAAGGTGAGCTATATGGTTAGTTTGCAGGAAGCAAAGTTGACAGTAAATAGCATGTATAGATTGCAAAGCTCAAGTTAAAACAATAATACATAAGTACATTTTTGTTTTCAAAGGAGGTCGTGAGCACCCACTCACTCCCAAGACCACACCCGAGGACCTGGTAGCACCCACGACCAGGACCTCTCCCACAGCACCAACCAGACCTCTCTGGAGCACCCACTCCAGAGAACCACAAGACCAGCCCTTGGACCACTTCACGAGCCAGCCATGACCCCTCTGGAGCCGGCCAAGGTCTCTTCGAGGTAAAAGCCATGACCTCTCGCCGAAGTGCCCAAGAACACAACTTCTATAAAAAGAAGTCTACCCCTCGTTCGAAATCTCCGGGCATGTCCATAACCGAGGACGCGGCCACTCGAATAGATCTACTCTGCAAAGGTGTACATCTTTACCCACAAGAGGCAGTCGCTTGATATTTCACACGTTACCTTGGACATGTGAATCAAGTAGAGACTACCACCAGGCTTTTACAAAGGTCCGCTTCGACCCGGTTCTGCTCGCTAAGGATTCACCTCAATCCGGCCCCCTCTTGCGCCATTTCCAACCACAACAGAACCGAATCAAGCATCCTGTAGCGACCTGACACAGGGGCACCCGAGAGGTCCTCTAAGAGCTCCAAGAAGGTCCGCCAGGACCTCCCAGGAGGTCCTAAAAGGATCTCCCGGTCAGTCCACCAAGACCTCCCAGGAGGTCCAGCGGGACCACTTGGAAGTCCAGGAGAACAAACCCGAGGGGGGGTCGTGAAGCCAGGGAGCACCCCGAAGACCTGCCACGGCCAGCCCAGGGGAAGTCGTGGAGGTCTGAGGTCATCCCAAGACCACCCACGACCACCAGAGGAGGTCGGGGAGGACTGAGATCCCCCAGAACCACACACGTCCATCCTGAGGGTGGTCGTGGAGGACTGGGCTTACTCCAAGGATCCCTGTGCATACTGAGCTAGTCCCAAGGATCATGGCTAGCTCTTCACAGCAACAATAGTGATAGCATTGCAACAACACCAGATTTATTAATATCAAGGAAGTTGTTTACAAGAGAGCTTACAAACTAACAAGCCAAAATACAGCAGAAGGTAAGACATTTAGGCCACCCGATACACCACAGCAATCAATTTGGAGAGCGCATCCTAGTCGTTCTAGGACCACTTGGTCCACAGCAAGGTTATCCCAAAGCTTCCAATTCCTGCTAAAGATAGCAGCAAGCAAGAGTGAGCACAACAACCGTGCTCGCAAGTTACACCCGTTAGATAACAAAATGACATGCATAAATGGATATCACAATGGAAGGCTTATTATGGTTAATTTGTGTAAAGCCAAGTTTCTTTCAAATACAAATACTAAGTTCCAAAGCAGGTACTTAATAGATAAAATTCATTTTCTAAACTCGATTTTCAGTTGGATATTCATTCATCACAAGTGGTGAAGGATACCCTCCTGTCACAAGGCTCCCTGCCCAACCCATGGGATAGCAATCCCAAAACCGGTTTAATAAACATTTCTGAAAAACCCAAAACCAACATCTAACTCTGAGTGGCCGCTGCCAGCATGTCCATGACCGTGGACACGGCTATTCGAATAGATTTAACTCTGCAGAGGTTGTACACTTTACCCACATGACATGATTCCTCTAGTTTGTTTGGCATGCGCGAGTGCCACCTCTCACTGCCGAAGGTAAGAGGTCTAGAGTTCATGACAAGGCCTTTACAATGCATTGTTCCACCATAGCCTTTCCTTGCTAAGGTTTCACTCTCCTATGGATAGCAATCCGGCGGAAAGCCCCCTCTTGCACCAATGGGAACAATAGGTTATAATAGACCATTGGCCATTGAAGACCTCCCACACCTCCAATGGAGTAGCTTATGGTAGAACTTTCCAAATTACTCAGCTAGGTCCCACACCCCATACTGGAGACATGTGGTTGCACGATTTTGGCATAGCCCATTATAGGCTTAGCATTGGCGGCTCAAAGACCGGTCCTCAACTGACTTGGGCGACAATCACATACCCCTGGACTTCCACCTTTTCCAGGATAGAGTCCGTGCACAAACCTTGCACCAGCCAAGCCAACCATTTCGCCCAAGTCCAAGTCCAAATCCATTTTCCTTTTTCCTTTTCTTTGCTTCCCCAGCAATATTTCCATATGTCCATGACACCCCAATGTCATGGCCAAAACATTTAAATCAGTAGTTGGTCATGATGGTAAAGATTTTCCCAAATCAAGTACTTTTGGTCTAAGCAAGTCTAAGCATTTGGTTTTACAATTGTTCCTGGTTCACACTATTGTATCAACCAGATTTTGCCTAATGGTGACAATAAGTTGGGTACAACATCAAAAGTCGGCCATATGAAAGAGATAGGCATAACTATGGATTTGAAGGCAGTATTGAAATAGCTTGATAGAAATAAGCATGCGATATACTTTGAAAGCAGAACATAAGTAATTTAAGATCTTTGGGTGCAATATGGTCAAAAGTGTAACTTGCCTCTTGCTTGATAGCTTAAGAATCTATTCTTCCTCACAGCTCTGGCTCTCTGGAACACCAAGATCTACACGGGTACAAAGCAAAGCAAATAAAGATCCAAATGAAATCCAATGAACTGAGCAAGAAGTAAATAGCAGAGGATGATACTAAAAGAAAAACCAGAGAGGATCCTTGGGAGGAGGTCGATGGGTGAAGGGCTCGGGCTCGTGGGGTCCGAACGGAGGGCTTGGAGAGCTCCTTAAAACAGAAAGAGTGAAAGCAGAGAGGTGAAATGAAGAACAAGGAGGTTGTGGCGTTCTGGTGCTCTATTTAAACGAGAGGAATAGAAGCACCATAAGCAAGAGGATGTCCAAATTCGGTGTATTGGTACAAAGGCACCTTGTGTGCCCAGTCTGAAAGAGAATAAAGAAAGCAAGGGATGTGACAAAAAGTAGAAAAGAGGATAAGGGTAGATGGCAGCATTTAATGTGACTCATCCCACATCAAATGCACTTAAGAGCCAAGGGAAACCAGTCAAAAGGGTGAACAGCTTGGTCAAAGGGGACGGTCCAAGGAGGAGGTCCTGAAGACAAACAGGGAGGTCTTTGAGGACAAAAGGTCCTAAAGGCCACAAGGAGGTCTAAGGACATGAGATGCAAAAAGGCGAGAGAGGTCTAAACCACAAAGGTCTAAACACAAAGGGAGGTCCAGCACCATAAGGGTCGAACACCATAGGGAAGTTGGAACCCAAAGGAGGTCCAAAACTCAACAGGAGGTGGGACATAGGGAGGTCTGTTGTTGAGATCTCTACAAGGAGGTGCAGACGGTTGGGATCGAGACAAAGGGAGGTCCTAGAGAACATGAAGAGGTCTGAAGGACATGGGAAGATCCAACTAAACAAGGAGGAGGTCCCAAAGGACGCAAGGAGGTCTTGAAGGACAAAAGAGGTTCAAAGGATTGAAATGAAATTGCGGTCAAGATTTGGTCTAGGAGGTCCTTAGCGAGTGAGATCAACTCAGGGGAGGTCTCAACGGCTGGGATGAAATCAAGAGAGCTTTAACGATTAAGATCAAGGCAAGGGGAGGTCCAAAGGACACACAGGGGAGGTCTCATGGACGGGAGGTCGAAAGACACCCACGAGATGGTCTGAGGACAGGACCCTAAAGGGTAGTCCCGACGGTCCGATCTCATAAGGAGGAGGTCGACGGTCAAGATCAAAAAGCCGGAGAGGTCCCGACGATCAAGAAAATAAGCAAAGGAGATCTGGAGGCTCGAGAGATGATGATCAAAGGAGGTCGGAGCGGTTTAGATCATCCCAAAAGAGGTCCGGATGGCTCGAGATATGATCAAAGAACACCTTAATGGTCTAGCCTATTCGGAGGAGGTGCAGGCGGTTGGGGCGTGGTCAAAGGACGGGGAGGTCAAGTGATCACCGAGAGGTTCACAAGAGCATAAAAGGAACTAAAGTGGTTATGAGGGGAGACCTAGACCACGAGGAGGTCTAAGCCGAGAAGAAAATCTGGACCAGGGAGGTCCAATTTGAGCACAAAGGTGGTTCAATCAAATGCAAAGAAGGTCTAATTGGACACGAGTGGGTTCAAGTGAATTCTTGGGCGTTCAAAGTGAGCATGAGGAGACTCAAGCAAAAGACTTAAGGGAGGTCTAGCATAAGAGTATACCCAAACAAAGAATGAGGTCTATGATCAAAAGAGATACAAATATCAAATAGATCAAGACAAAGAAGAGATCCGCACCATAGGTGAGGTCCAAGTGGTAAGGAGGTTTGGGCATACAAAAGGGTCTAATCATCCAGGAAGTCTAGACTTAGAAAAAGTCTCGAACACAGGAAGGAGGTCTCGAACCAAAGAGATTCAAACCAACAAAGAGATCCAGCGCCCAAACCAAAGGGAAGGTCCGGACACAGAGAGGATCGATCCAAGAGAGTACCCAAATAAAAAGGAAAGTGGTTTAAAGCCACAAAGATGATCTAGACCTCAGAGGAGGTCTAGCTACAAAGGAAGCCTAAACCTCAAGGGAGGTCTAAACTACAAAAGAGAGTTTAAGAGAGAGGTCCCGACCCAAAGGTGGTCTGGACCAAAGAGGTAGACTAGACAAAAGGTCTCAATAGAGAGAGATTTTCAGGGGAGAGGAAAGACCCGACAAGACAAGGAGGAGATGACCACAGCAGAGGTCAAACAAGAGGGACAGTTTGGACATAAAAGAATGTCTAAGTGGGATAGACGAGAAGAAGTACTAACAAGAGAAGGAAAGATAGCTCCAGAAAGCTAGAGCAATACCAAGAGAATCAAGCTTTTGGTTAGTTGAAGTTTAGTTTAGTCATTTCAACACTTCAAATTCTGAAAACTTCAGGTTAAGCTTGGAATTCGCATCAAAACCAAATGGTTCTTTTTATTTTGAAAATTTTCAAAAAGGCTCTGAAAATCAGGGCGTTACACATCCCTAATTATTACACCTGGTCCACCCCATCCTAGACATGTGGTTGCACGGCATGGCCCAGATCAATGGCTCACAAGGTTAAGTCCTTAGTTGGTCGCTTTCGGTAGTCGACCACAACCCGATGTGCATCTTTGCACCACTACTCAAATTCACCCAACTCCTTAGAGCATAAAAGGGTTTTGTGTTCAAACCAGCCCAAGGACCACCCCAGTCCCGGGCACACATCTTTTAACAGCAGTGGCATTGCCATGGTTCCATAGCTCACTAACAAAATTATCATTGTTGGGTTCAACCCGGCCAGAGGACCACCCAGTCCTTGGCACACCAATTTTAGTTAAGGTGACAACAAATGTCATAGCCTCACACAGGGCCACACTTCATTTTAATCAGCTACACCGGCCGCTACTACACAAGCCACAACCGGTGCACTGGGGGTAAGCTAACAGTGATGATTCATGGTGAGATCGACGTCTACTGAAGCATGGCTAAGCAAACACGATACCCAGGTTGGCAATATCAAAAGAGACCAACTAACAGTACCCATTCTAAGGTGCTCAAGGAAACATGTCAATATGTGGATTGCCAAATAAACAAGGAGGCATAAAGCAGGTAGGTATGTAACTATGCCCAAAACCATTTCTTATAAAAGTAGCCATGCAAGTTTAACAAATCAAAATACTTTTGTAAAAATGGGTTCAGAATGATCAAGGACCACGACTTGCCTTCAATGGTGAGCTGCTGAGCTTCAACAAGGGCTATTGGATCTTCGAGCTCCTCAGCGAAACCAAGATCTACACATTCGCAAAGAAACCAAATAAATAAAGCAACTCCAAGTAGAAACCGAAAAGAACTTAACCAGAACCAAAAGAGAAGAGATCCACTGGAGGGGAGGTCCAACAGGGGGGGGGGGAGGTCCAACCAGAGGAGCCAGGAGAGCTCTCTAAAACAAAGAGAGATATGAATGGAAAAGTTAGAATGGAGAACAAGGAGGCAGTGGTTGCTCTGGGTGCTCTATTTATAGCGGAAGGAGAAAAAGAGCACCCCCAAGGAGGAGCGACCAGATTCAAAGGTAGTGAGGTGATGGTACACTGCTAGCAAGTACCAAAAAGGACAGAAACAGGGCTAAGGAGGTGACAAAAAGGTAGAAAAATGTACAATGGTAGATGGCATCATTTAATGTGACCCAACCCACATCAAATGCGCTTAAGAGCTTGGGGTGGAAGAATTGAGAAAGGAATAGGATTGATAAGAGGGCCAGTCAAAAAGGGTGAACAGACCAGTCAAAGGGGATGGTCTCAACCGCAGAGGTGGTCTTTGCAAAAAGACCAGAGGTCGTGACCTCTAGGGGAGGTCTAACCACAAAGGTGGTCTTTGCAAAAAGACCACCAGGAGGTCCTGGGGACAAAAAGGCTCAAGGGAGGAGATTCGGAAGACAAGGAGGTCCTAACCAAAGGGAAAGTCGAGACCAAGAGGAGGTCTTAACCCCAAAGGGAAAGGTCAAACCCACAAGGGGAAGGTGTAGGCCAACGAGGAGGTCTAAACCAACAAAGAGGTTTAAACCCAAAGGGGAGGTTTAGACCAACAGAGAGGTCTAAACACAAAAGGGAGGTCCAAACACACAAGAGGGAGGTCTGAACCTAAAGGAGGTCCAAACACACAAGAGGGAGATCTGAGAAGACAAGGAGGCCCAAAGGATATGGAGGTCCTGCGGGGAGGAGGTCCTAAGGACGAAGAGAGGGGTCTTGAGGAGATCCTGGAGACAAGGAAGTTTAGAGGAGGTCCTGAAGACTAGCAGGGAGGTCTTGAGGACAAAGGTCCTAAAGACAGCAGGGAGGTCTGAAGAGAAAAGGGAAAGAGAGGAGGTCTAAACCATCAGGAGGTCTAAATACAAAGAGGAGGTCTAGACCAAAAGTTTTAAACACAGAGAAGGGGGGGGTCCTGACGATTAGATCCAACAAAGGGGAGTTCCTGATAGTCGGATCCACAAAGGGGAGGTCCTGACGGTCAGATCTCTCAAAAGAGATCCTAACGGTCAAGATCAAAAGCAAGGGGGAGGTCCTGACGGTTAGATCTCTCAAGGGGAGGTCCTAACGATCAGATCCAACAAAGGGGAGGTCTGAAGGTTAAGATCTCCAAAGGGGAGGTCGTAACGGTCAGATCTAACAAGGGGGAGGTCTGAGCGGTAAAGATCTCCAAATGGGAGGTCCTAAAGGCCAGATCTAACAAGGGGGGGTCTGAGCGGTCAAGATCTCCAAAGGGGAGGTCCTAACGGCCAGATCTAATAAGGGGGAGGTCTAAACGGTCAAGATCTCCAAAAGGGATGTCCTAACGACCAGATCTAACAAGGGGGAGGTCTCAGCGGTCAAGATCTCCAAAGGGGAGGTCCTAACGGCCCAGATCTAACAAGGGGGAGGTCTGAACGGTCAAGATCTCCAAAGGGGAGGAGCGATAGCGAGGGAAAGGCGTGGAGGAGCAAGAGCTGTCCGATTGGACACGGGTAGCTCAAAAGGAGCTCCATACGGACACAAGGAGGTCCATAAGGGCACGGGGAGGTCCAAAAGAACTCTAGGATGCTCAAATGTACTCAGGGAGTTCAAATGAACGTTGAGAGGTCCACGGGGAGGTCCACACGAGAAAGAGGTCTAGATCAAATGAGATCCAGACAGAGATGAAAGTTTAGACCAGAGAGGAGGTCTAAACACAAAGAGATTCAAACTAACAAAGAGGAGGTCTAGACTAAAGGAAGTCCAAACAAAAGATACAAGGAAAAGTCCAGAGATCAAAAAGGTTTGAAACACAAACCCGAGCTGGTCTAAACTCAAAAGGGAGGTCTTAGACCAACAAAGGGGTCTGAGCAAGGGGGAGGTCCAACACAAAGGAGGACTGGACCGAGGGAGAGGTCCAAAGACAGAAGAGGTCCTGGAAAGGAGAAGCCAAGCTTAAAGGCTCACAGAGCAACAAAAAAAAGAGAAAAAGGAAAACTCCAACAAACTCCAGAAGAAACCGAATTGATTAGTTGAAGTTTGGTTTAGTCAATTAAAGCTCTTTTAAAATCTCAAGTTAAGATTTGAACTCTCATGCAAACCAAATGGTTCCTTTTATTTTGAAATTTTTCAAAAACTCAGGACAAACGGGACGTTACAAAATGACTTAGAGCCACTATGCAACCTGTGAGTTTATGGACCTCTTTCTTCGTGGTTGGCGGGCGCATGTGCACAATGGCCTTTCTCTTTTCAGGATTTGCTTCGATTCCTCGTACAGAAACAAGGAATCCGAGCAACTTTCCTGAAACACACACTTCTCAGAATTGAGTTTCAGGCGGTGTTTTCTAAGGTTGTCGAATGTTTCTTGCAAGTCGAAAACATGATTAAGTTGCTTGATGCTTTTTACGACTAGATTGTCAACATGGGCTTCCAAATTTCGGCCTAGTTGAGGTGAAAAAGTCGATTGCATCAAGCGTTGAAAAGAAGCGCCAGTATTTTTTAGACCAAATGACATTTTCACATAGCAAAATATTCCAAATGATGTAATAAACGTGGTCTTTTCTTCATCTTCTTAACACATACTAATCTGATGGTAACCAGAATATACATCTGGAAAACTTAATGTTTCACAATCGGCAGTAGAATCAACCAATTGATCGATATGAGTTAAAGGAAAATCATCTTTTAGACAAGCTTTATTGAGATCAGTGAAGTCTGCACACATACACCAATTGCCATTAGACTTCCTAACCATTACAGGGTTGGCCAACCACTCTAGTTGGTCGACTTCTCTTATAAAGCCTTGTTTGTAGCTTGTCCAATTTTGATCTAATAGCATCTCGTCGATCAGGTGCAAATCTTCATAATTTTTGTTTTACGGGTTTCTTGTCAAGCTATAAAGCTAGCCTATGCTCGATCACCTCCCTGGGGACTCTTGGCATGTCGGATGCTTACCGTGCAAAGACATCTGCGTTAGCTTGGAGGAAAGTGATGAGGGCGTCTTCCTATTTGGGGTTGAAAGTATCCCCAATGCGAACAGTCTTCGAGGGCTCCTCTGGATCCAGAGGAACCTCTTTGACCTGGTCGTTCGGCTTTGGTGCAGCTTTAAGCTTCAACTGCTTGATCGAAAGCTGCTCCTTGTTTTCTTCTCGAGTTGGTATCTAGTTAACCATCTCGAGGGATCGACGGTCACATGTACGCGCCATCTTTTTATCACAGTGAATTGTGATTACTCCTTTGGAACCTAACATCTTAAGACATTAATACCCATAATGAGCAGCCATTAAGAATTTTGCCAAAGTTGGTCGTCCGAGTATGGCATTATATGCGTATCGAAATCGACCACATCAAAAGATATTTTCTCTGTCCTGAAATTTCTTGGAGAACCAAATGTTAAAAGAAGAGAAACTTGGCCAATAGGTTTGGCCGAAGACCCCAGTACAATTCCATGAAAAGAGTATCGTACCGGTCTTACCTTAGTCCTAGGTACTTGCATCTCATCTAGGGCAATCGTAAACAAGATGTTTAATGAGCTACCACCATCAACTAACTCTCGATTTACTCGACAGTTGTTGATGGTGGGCTCGACCACAATCGAGAACCGACCTGGTCGAGTAGAAGGAATTGGACAGTCACCCTTCTCGAAAGAGATGGTGACTTCTGACCACTTCAGCAATTTATTGACAAGAGGAGGGTCAATAGAGTTTACCTCATGTTCGACAGCCTTAAGCTGTCGTTTTGACTCGTATGTCGATGATCCCCCATAGATGTCCTCGATGGTATGCTCCAGATCTTGGAGTGGCATCTCCTCGTCGTCGTCGTCGTCTGATTGCTTTTGACCACTCACTCGACCTACCTCCTCGAGAGTAGGGAGAGGTCCTTTGCTAGTGTAATAGTCCTCGAGTTTTCATTGGAAAACCCGTCAATTGCGAAGGTCGTGTCCTTCCTTTCTATGGAAAGGACATCACATAGGCTTGTCATTCTTCCACTCGAGGTGCTTACCTTTGCCTCGGTCGGGACATGGCTTGGAACTTCATGGCTTCTTATCGCTTATGGCCAAGACCTCCTTAGAACTGTTGGCTTGAGGTTTTTGGCCCTTTGCCTTGTTCTTGGATTTCTTGGCCTTTTTGTCCTTCTTATTGCTACTTTCGCCTGCTTCTTAAGGATTATTGTCGTCTCGATCGATAGTTTTGTTCCACTCAACTGCTTCAGCAGCAGTCGCATATCGATCGGCCATCTCGAAGAGTTCAGCGACAGTAGTCGGAGGATTCAAAGTGATATCTTCTATAATCCTTCTACTGCGGACTCCCTGTTTAAAGGCTCTGATAACAGATGAGTCAGAAACCTCTGGAATTGAATTTCGAACTTGACTAAAACGCCTGATGAATTGGCGTAAGGTCTCGTGGTTATTTTTTCGTATCCTGTGCAGGTCATCCTCCTTTCTAGGGTGATTGTAGGTGCCCTAGAAGTTGGCCAACAGAAGGTCACAGAGGTGTTGCCATGAATAGATCAACTCGAGTGGTTGATTTAGCAACCACGATCGAGCGTACCCTTCGAGTATAGTCAGAAGGTAATTCACCATGACACGCTGTCCTCCTCCTGCGGCTTGGACAGTGGTCATGTAGATTTGAAGGAATTCGATAAGATTCCGAGACCCATCAAACTTCTCCATGTTCACTGGTCAAAACCGCAGTGGCCAGCGAACTGTTTGGAGATCAAGCGAGAATGCCCTACATCCGGTAATCACATCGTAACGCCTCCTTTGTAAGAAAGAAGAGTTGATGTCGCCAGGTGATCATACACGACGATACCCGGCCGTGGGTGAACCCGACTTATGATAAGTCTCGACCCTACGAGGGTAATACTCCTCATATTTCATCTGCTGCTGCAGATTTCTGGGTCGAAGTGGTGAACAATCACCTCTCCTGTAGGCTTGTTGATCATCAAGCATTTGAGGAACTCTTCTCTAACTAGAGTTAAGGTTAGGGGAACGACATAACCTATTGTCGCGCTGATCTCCATGTGGTGAGTTGTTCAAACGACTGGTAGCTGATGGAATCGTACCGCTACGCCTTCTAGAATGATGTCGACGAGGATGTTCAAGTCTGGCCATCATGCTTCGAAGCCTTCATGCGATCTCTTCGGCAAAGAGGTCGTAGCCGGGAGTTCGGGCAAGCTCTCGAGTTGGGTTCTCGAGCAGATCGTTGATGTGTCGTAGTTCCTGAGCTTCCTTCGACTGATACTGAACGCGCCCAGGCAGATTTCTCTAAGCCGTAATTCTTCTCCGTCGGGTTGTCTCAGGATCGTCCATATCCGATCCTTGAGTTTGCCTCAATGGAGTGCGTTCATTTCGAGGATTTCCCCCCACGCTCATCAAAGTGTTGACCCCGTTCATCACCGGAGGTGTCCTCGCCATTGCCACAAGGGGTCGTAGAGTGTGATAGGTGGAGAGCATCCTTAGTCCTGTCTCTAGGAGAGTGAGCATTATCTGAGGGAAGGACGAAGACCTCCCGTTGAGGATCTCCACAAGCGCTTGAGGCATCCTCGCTTGAGGAGTAATCGAAAGACATCGTCTGATGACTTGGAGCAAGCCCCTCCAGGAAGGAGAATTCCAGGTTATAACCATATCCATCCGCAGGTGAGCACCTTGAGGGTATGGTTGAACTCGCAGAAAAAGCATTCTCGACCCCATCCTCTATGGGGCTAACCGAAGAGAGATGACCACCAGATGCTAATGAAGCTCCAAAATGATGGCTTCCAGAACTTGCCTCGCCAGGTCGAACTGCCTCAAGAGGATTCAAACATTTGGAGGGAGAGCCCTTGTCATGTTGTGAGCTTGCCTTGGTACAGTCTTGATCATGGTCGGATAGACCCTTGCCCTCTGAGGAAACTGGTCCCTCAATTGGACGTATTGTTGTGGGGGACAAGGATCCCTCCTCAACCCCATCTGTGGTATGGTCTCCTAGATCTGGCGAATGATCTCTAGAGGCGATATTACCATCGGATAAAGTGATACTCGGCTCGTAGTCGAAGCCGGCGTGCATGTCAATATGTGCGTAATCGGCCAAGTCGAACCAATTCTCCTCGTTCCACTCTCTTACCATGGAAGCATTAGAATTGAGAAAAATGAAGAATACCTGTTGATGAGAAATCACCGAACGAGAATCCCCACGGTTGGCGCCAACTATCGGTGTTTTAGAACCGATCTTACATATGATTGGTTGATTCGGGGGGTCTCCAAGATTGATCACGTAGAGAGAACAACACAGGGATTTTATACAGGTTCAAGCCTTCTCCGAAGAGAATAACAACCATACTCCTGTTTGGCTATATTGAGTATGCTGGTTACAAATCAAGATAAAGCCTAAAGTCTAATGTCTTGTGTTCTTGATTCTTCCTCCTCCCTGTCTCTATCTGTCTATAGCCTTTATATAGTGTGCGAAGAGGTGGCTGTTTCTCTAGGCTAAGAGGTGCCTCATCATTTCATATAATGGGCATGTTGATGGTAGTTATTACTGGAGTAGTAACCCCTTCACGTTGCTTGGTAGTTATTATCAGAGACAAAGGCGTATTGCATGCTGTTATGCCAGAGAATAACAGCGTATACTAACTACTTAGAGTCCCTAATTGATTGGGCCTACTTGTCTGCAAGCTCCATCAATTATAAGATGGTCGTAACTGACCTCGTCGTAGAAGAACTTACGACCATATGGTGGTCGTGGAAAAGCTTACGACCATAAGGTGGTCACAGAAGAACATACGACCACATGGTGGTCGTAGAAAGGCTTACGACCATGAGGTAGTCATAGAAGGACTTACGACTATTAGAAGGACTTATGACTATGAGAGTGGTCGCAGAAGGACTTACGACCTCTTAGCTAGCTTCTCCCTTATAAACATTAAGGGGTATACCCAAGAACCATACAATGACATTGTTATCCATAATAAGAATTACAGATAAATAATTAAATGAGAATTATCAGTTCCTCGTCACTTAGCAAGATCCGCAGTAAAACCCACCCTCCCCACAAAAAGAAAAAAATAACCACAGTGTAGACAAACAAAGAACCATCAGCAATAGGAAACATAATAGGGGTGGAGAGAACCGAAGGAAGAGAGCGTGCGAACAGTGACGGCGACAACCAGAAGGGAAAAGGCAATCGTGTGACGAGAGAAAGAGCGAGACGGGAGAGACAAAACAGCAGAGAAAGGCCAATCGAGCGCTGCCCGATGGGGGGGGGAGCAAACAAGAGCGAGTGGAGGTGAAGCAGTAGGCACAGGAAGCATGGCGCACATCGAACCGGACAGAGCACATGCGAGCGCAGCGCTACGTTCGCCAAACGCAACGCCTCCGAACGCACCGCCGAACGGAATCCGACGGCAGAAGCATAGCAACGATCATCCGACACCCAAGATAAAAGTGGCGACATGGCCACCCTAGGCGTAGCGCCTGTGAGCCTCCTTTTACCCGTAAAGATTCTCATGTGTGTTAGAGTTGATCATTGCATGGTCTTGATCAAATAATGGAACAAATAAAAGTTCTTCAGTTAACAGTTGGCTATTTGTGCGGTGTGCCCACCAGGGTTCAAGTAGACTTGATGCTGGTGACCACATATTTTAGAAGTACACACATGTGTGCGCGTTCAGTGGGAAAGCTCGTGTCTGCACTCCGTGAAGCTTTGGATATCTCTGATAAATTCTAAGTATGTGTAGAGAATGTACACGCGTGTATGTGCATGAATGGTGTGAGTATGGTTTGTGTAGGGAACACACTCACACGTGCACGTGGGTGGTGTGAGTGTGTGCCTACATTGTACTAAAAAAACAGTCGGACTTTGCTTTGACATTGATTTAAACTGAAGCTGTTGGGTCCCTTTCAAAAAAAAATCTGAAGTTTGCGATTGATGTAAACGAATTTCGCAGTTTTTTTTTCGTTTTGAGAGAGCTTAGCAGATGGCCGGCCGGTGTGAACATGCATGACTGAGGGCCTGTTTACCGAATGCTATCGCATGCTCTGTTGCGCTTTGAAACGTAGTTAGTTATGAGAATCTTCCAATAATTAATTTGTTGTTATGGATCCCAAAAACATACTTTGAACTAGTCATTGCACCGAAAAGTACTAAAAAATATAAGTGCTTTTAAAAAGTCACTGCAATAATGGAACCTGGGTGGTGCAAAATTCACATTAATGATCCGGTCATTCTCTAACAAGCCGAGCATAAGCTAAGAAAGGTTCCCAGTTCCCACAGTTGAACCTATAGACGGCCAGATAGCCTGCAAGTTTTCTCTCTTGTTTTCTCGTTGCTTCAGAAGTCAGTCTCCACATGCCCCTAGAGATAGTGTTTCTCTCACTATCTTCCTATGAGCAGACATACAACACATCTGATCGTAACTCGTAACGTACTGCAAGTGATTGTCAACAATTTCGACGTAACATCGAAAAACTGTGACTACATAAACTGGTGACCAATAACGTAACAAGCCCTGACCCTTAATTACAAGCATTGCATATTTACACGCATACTATTCACCTGCAATGCATATGCACTCCCTTTTTTTAGATTAATTTAGTTAGACCTTTTTTTGCGATCAGCAACACAAAGAAAATTCCTCCAAAAAGATGACATTTAATTTATTTCAAACTATGGGGAAAAGTTATGCAATATCTTATATGGATTGGGATAAGTAAAAATATATATGTACAATTCCAACTCCTAAATAGTACAATAGGTCTTCAGGATCCGTCTCGCGAGATCAGTTGCTTCGCTTTTCTTGTAGATTAGATGTAAATTGAATGCAGCCTCCCTTCGGACGTCGCAATAGCCTGGCCTCAGATCCTGCTGTGCGCACGAATCTTCCTCGTATGGAAGCTTGGGTATGGGGTGATCTTCCACCTCGATGGCTAAAGCCTTCTCGTAGTAAATGGCTGCCAAGGTGTTCAGGCCAACATGGTGATACGCCCGAGCAATGTTGTACAAGGCTTCCTACAAGGCCAAAACATAATTAGTTATGGACCTTAAATCATGACAGTTATTTATTCAAGTCCAGAAGCCTGCTTGGATGCTGTAGTATATATAAAAGAAACGTTTTCTGAATATTGACTCCAACTTATGATATCATAGTATTTTTTTTTCAGTTTTAAGAAAAATATACAAAGATATTTTATTTTCACATAATGCTCCCAGTCCCACTAGCCAAAAGGACCGTCATTTTTCTACATGTGCCAATCAAAGTTTTACAACTTTTGACATTTGATATGTTTTAACAGTTAAGATTGGTCATAAGAATGACAATTCATTACACAAAGTACTTCCATAATGTTATGCTTCTATTTTTTTCCCTACTATATAATAAAAAAAATAAGTCCAAGTTGTACATTAGAGACGAGGCAAGTCAAAAGCGGTAATGTTTTTGAACTAGCGAGAGTGATTTGTGTAAAGGGTTGGTATCCAATGCAAAGTAGTCTTGCTGTGTAAAATTGTGCAAGGTGCTATTTGTTATGAATATTATATGTATATTCAAGAGGGCCCAAAGAGCAATATATATAGAGATGTACAAGGGGGATTTCCATATACAGATAAGAAAAATACAAAAGAGTTCTATTCTAAACCCCCCCCCCTCCCCCCCCTCAAACTCATGGTGAATCACACACACTGAGTTTGGAGAGAAAATACAAATGTTATGCCCTAGTCTGTGGCTTCATGAAGAAGTCAGTAACCTGTAACTCTAATAGCACAAACTGTAAAGCAAGTACTCCCTCATGCACCTGTGAGCGAGCGTATAAAGCATCCACACCAATGTGCTTGGTGAGCTCATGCTTCACTAGGTTCTAGGCAATACTGATAGCATCTGTACTGTCAAACAAAAGAGTCGTAGGTCCCAACACGGGCACTCCAAAATCTGCAAGTTGCCACCTCAACCAAGTAACCACTGCTGTTACTACTGCCATAGCTCTCAACTCAGCCTCTACACTCGAACGGGAAACTGTAGTCTGCTTCTTAATCTTCCAGGCAATCAGTGAGGAGCCAAGAAAAACACAGTAAGTAGAAAGAGAATGATGATCAGAAGGATCAATAGCCTAGGTCGCATGAAAGTACGCCCGAAGCTGTAATGATGTAGAGCTAGGGAAAAACAAATGACAAGGATAGTCCCACACAAATAGTGAAGAACACGAAGAAGGTGACTGTAGAGAAGATAGGTAGAACGAGCCATGAACTGACTCAAGACATGGACAGCATTAACGATGAGTGCTCACAAGATACACCAAACTCCCAACAAGATAGTGATACCAAGTAGGATCCTCAAAAAGATCACCATCAGTGGTATGAAACTGTAGGGATAATTCCATGGGAGTCTCAGCAGTACGAGTGTCAGTTAGACCAGACCGATCAAGAAGATCCTAGACAAACTTCTGCTGGGACGGGTAGTAGCCCTCAGGCATGGAAGACCTCAATCCCAAGAAAGTACGTAAGAGAACCAAGATCAGTCATCAAAAACTGCTCACTGAAATGCTTCTTCACATATGTAATGAATGAGAAATCATCACCAGTTATGAGCATATCATCAACATACAGAAGTAGTGTCCTACCCCGAGATGAGACATAGACAAAAAGAGCAGGATCATGAGAACTGACAGTGAAACCGACAACAGTAATCACTGAGGTAAAACGCGCAAATCAGGCACGAGGAGCCTACTTGAGGCCATAAAGAGCATGACGAAGACGACAAACATGCCCATTAGGAACAGAATACCCAGGTGGTGGCTGCATGTAGACCTCCTCAAGCAAAACACCATTAAGAAAGGCATTCTTAACATCGAGCTGAGAAACAGACCACCAGCGAACAGAAGCAACCGCAACAAGAGTGTGAATAGTGGTCATATGGGCAATAGGGTCAAAAGTCTCATTGTAGTCACAACCGTACTCCTGTTGAAAGCCACGAGCCACAAGACGAGCCTTGTAACGCTCAATAGTACCATCAGACCGGGTCTTGTACACCCACTTACACGTGATCGGACGAGCATGCACATGTGTCGGTACAATATCCCAAGTCTCCGTACGTCAAAGAGCATCAAGCTCCTCTGCCATAGCGAGCTGCCTCACGATAAGAACTAGACTCAGTGACAGAGAGCATAAGCTATCAGAGCAAATCCAAGACGATCAGGAGGTCGAAGGGATGTTCGATCACGAAGGACGTAACGAGGAGCATCATCAGAAGAATCAGATGTGGGTGTCAGCAAGATACCAGGAGAGGAGACTGGTGAAGGACAAGGACGTCTGGAGTAGTGAATACCAAAGAAACGAGAAGGCGGTCTTTCAAGAAGAAGAAGAGGTGGCCGCAGGAGGCAAAGACCGAGACGAAGGTACGTAAAAAACCACCGGAGATGCATCGTGGGAAGATTGTGATAGTGGAGAAATGGGTGAAGAGTCAGAGACAACCATGAAATTGACTCAATGGTGGAAACAGGAGGAGTCGAATCTCGATAGAAGAAAGGTCGAGATTCGTCAAAGACAACGTCTCCTGAAATCCTGATCCGTCAGCAGAAAGATCCCAGCAGCGATAACCCTTATGCTCAAAACTATAACCAAGAAACACACACTCAACTGACTGAGCCGATAGTTTAGTGCGCTCACGAGGCTGCAGCAGAACAAAACAAGTACAACAAAAAAACATGAAGGTGAGTGTACTAGGGGGCTCGAGAGTAGAGCCGCTCTATAGGACTGACACCCTTAAGAGCAGTGGAAGGCTGCATATTGATGAGGTATACAACCGTAGAAACAACCTCAGCCTAGAACTGTGGTAGAACGTGAGAGGCAAAGAGAAGAGCGCAAGCGCCTCAATCGATGACGATGTTTGCGCCAAGAACCCCATTCTAAGCATGGGCACCGGGACAAGAAGACCCGGTAAAAGAGTACCTGTTTCAAAGAAACCGTCTAAAAGCGCCGTAACAAGATTTCGCCAAACAGAATCACGGTGAAAAGTACAGATGGGAGAATCAAACTGAGTACGAACCATCGTTGCAAAGCTACGATAGATCACAAGAAACTGACCACGATTAGACATAAGGAAAATCCATGTAAAACAGGAATAATTATCAATGAAGATCACATAAAGTTTATGCCCGCCTTTAGAGATAATAGGCGCAGGTCCCCATACATCTGAATGAACTAAGTCAAAAGGACGAGAAGACAAGGACTCACTAGAATGATAAGGAAACTGTAGCTGCTTGCCCAGCTTACAACCTTGACAAAACATGGTCGTGTCAATAGTAACACGTCTAAAAACACCCTGACGAACTAATGAAGAAAGACGGGGGACCTACACAAGTGACCTAAACGATGATGCCACTGCGCAAAGACGCCAGAGGCGGTAGCAGCAGTGGCGGTAAAAGTAAACGTAGAGGTGACAGGAGCAACTGAAGTGCACGGAAGATGGAGGCGATCAAGGATGTAGAGACCCTGACGATCTCTACGGCGCCGGCCAGTCCCAAGTACCGTCCATGTCTGTCGATCCTGGATGAAATAGGTGTGAGAGTCAAAACCAACCCTACAGCCGAGATTGGTGAGCTGACCCACCGAGAGAAGCTGCATGGTAAGTTGGGGAACATGGGAAACAGCTAGAACAGAAAAGTCAGTGGGCAACAGAGTGCCCTGACAGCTGACAGACAGGAGTACCGTCAACTGTCTGAACAGAGATGGGAAAAACAGAAGGTCTTACTAAAGTGAGAGATGTGGAATCCGGTGTCATGTGGAAAGAGGGACCAGAATCCAAAACCCAAGAGGTACCTGGAGGAGACGCTCGAGCTAGATTGATGTAACTCCGCCGAGCCGTGAGAGAGTCAGTCAAGTATAGCTCGCAGAATCGCCGAACAGAGTCACTCGCCGAGAAGATCTCGACGCGGCCGGGTCGTCCTTCTAGTCGAAGAAGGGCCTCCCTGCCCTCTCTTGGAGCGTGGACCTCCACGCGCCATGTTCTGCTTTGTTCGCACCGCATAACGCTGATAGTCGTGCCCGAAGTTCTTGCAATAATTGCACTGAACCCCAGTTGGTGCAAAAACAGGAGTTGAAACAGACACCTGAGGAGGGACTGCAGTCGAAGCAGAAACCATCGGTGTAGTCGAAGAAGAAGAGGTAGCAAGCACAGCCGGAACAAATTGTGCTGCTAACGCGCGGCGAAGCTCCTCAGCATGAAGCGCCGAAAGAGGCTCGGATCGCTTGGTCGTGGCGAAGCGGCCAGTTAGCTTGAGCCTCGACAGCTCAAACTCTAGGCGAAGACGGCAGACAAAGTCATAAAGGCGAAGGTGATCACTCCTGGCAGAGCGGGGAAGCCAGCTCATCCAGCTAGCGCCAGAGATTGGCCAGGGCTCAGAAGAAATCGTCGACGGAGGAGTCCTCCTGGCGAAACGTCTCCAACTCACGCTGAAGCAAGAAGAACTAAGCATCACTACTGTGCTAGTATCGCTCGCGCAAGTACTCCCAGATCTAACGAGTGGCACGTAGACCAGCAATATCTGGCTGGATGGAATCGTCGACGCTGACCACCAGGATGGCTCGAACACATGCCTCATTAGCATTAGCACAACAAATACAAAAGCGTCTTGGCATACCGAAGGCCTCATCAAGACAACAAAGACTTAAAAGCGCCTATAGCATACCGAAGACCTCATCGCCAGCGTCGGCTGATAGCAATAATACGCTGCCTCCTTGGCGGCCTTATCTTCTGCAGGAGGTGTAGAGGTAGGTCTACCGGGAGAAAACGAACCCAAGAAGCATGAGAAGGTCGAGCACCAAAGAATATGTCCCGTAGGCGAGACCATCGAGTGTGATCTCCATGAGGGAAGACCACAACCTGTAGTTCGTCCCACTAAGCTTTGTTCCCGAGAATGGGATCGCAGCTAATGGAACAGAAGCCATTAGTGGGCGGCGCTGGATGGCGCGACGACCAAGACAATGAAGTCTAACAGGCGACGCTGGACGACGCGGCGGTTAGATCGACGTCTTTTTCTTTCTTCTTTTTTTTTGGCCGAGGCCGACCTTTTTGTTCTTTCTTTAGCTGGGCCGGCTTAAAACGACCCACGCAACCAACACACGCGCGGGGGAACCCTAGCTCCCCTGGTCGCGGCGGGCAGGTGTTAGCAATGACGGTGGTCCTCGCGGCGCCGATCAAGCGGCGGCGATGGTCGAGCGGCGGCTTTCCGACGTCGGGCGCGGCGACTTCAAGTCGGGCGGCGCCAGTGTCGAGATCGAGCGTGGGCGGCGAGGCGCGGCAGATGATGGAAAGCATCTCAGCGGCCGTGGTCGAAAGCGCCGTCCGGTGTTACGGCTAGCGTCAGCGATGGCGTCGTCCGGCGTCTGTTTGTCTTCGGGCAGCGTCCTTGGGCGACTCGCTGCGATTGGCAGAGTGCGGTGGTGGCGCGGGGGGAAGCTAGAGTTCCACGATGCTGGCTGAAGCGACAAACATGGCGATGCGATGGCGGCAAGAACACGAGCGGCGACGGCGGCAATGGTGGAACGGCGGCGATACGCACAAGGACGAGAATCTAAAAGAGCTAGGTTAGTAACCTCGCTCTGATACCATGTTATGAATATTGTGTGTATATTCAAGAGGGCCCAATGGGCAATATATATAGAGATGTACAAGGGGGGTTTCCATATACCGATAAGGAAATACAAAAGAGTTCTATTCTAACACTATTAAAAATATCAAAAATAAGTTGAAAAGGTAAATAAGATTATAAGAAACCAAAAAAGAGAGAAATGTAGCTTTTTTTGTCTTTTTACTTTCTCCAAATATATAAAGAGTTGGATCATGAAATTTGATAAAGATATAGAGTGATTCAAACATTATTTATTATATATGTTACAATTTTTTAAGGGAAGCTGCTAACCCACACTATCCCGTTGCAATGGGATAGCTCCACCAACGCCGCCGCTTCGCTCCGAGGCTCTCTTCTTCGCACCCGACGCCTCCGCCTTTCTTCTCTAGCGGTTGCCAGGCTCAAGGCCTCCTCCCCTGGTCCCTCCTCCCCACAGAGGCCTGCAACCTCGCCGCCTCCGCCTCCCCCACTTCGTCCAACCTAATATTTAGCGTCGCTGCTTCCCTCTGAGGCTCTTTCTTTTCCACGCCCACCGCCCTCCTTGCCTTCTCTGGCACCGACCACAACTCTGCACTCCACCTCCCCTGCTCCCTCCAAGATAGGCGCCACGGCCACCTGCCTCCCTCCCCACCGCCCCACCCCATCCAACCTAATATTTAGTGCGTTGTCGCCTCGGCGTACCTCCCTCCACCACCACCCAACACCCTCCACTAGCGCCCACCGCTAGGCCACCACCTCCGAGGCCTCCCTCTACAACTGGGGGCGTGGTGAACCCGGCAGTGCCACCCCGGTCGGCCGTCGCACGAGATTTGGTGCATCCATAGAGCCTGGATCGTACAACTGTGACGTATACCATCAGAACACTATAGCGTTCGTTAGTTTCTCTTTTTTAAAAAACAAAGAAATTATGTGTTACTTTGCATGAGTTTACGCTGTACATCTACTTTGCACTAGATACCAATCATTCTTTAAAAGGCCAAGAGGCATTTGATTGCGCACCAGCAATGGGAGTAGGAATAGACGGGTTCAAGGTTGTGATATGAGTTTTTAGTCGCATTCCTTTGCTTGATATATGTCGGATTGGGCTAGGGAATCAAGGGCGGACCCAACGTGGGCCCAGGCCACCACCCAAATCCTGGCGTGCGGCTATAAATCCCAAGCTTTCACCATGAGTTTACAACTGTGACGTATACCATCAGAACACTATAGCGTTCATTAGTTTCTCTTTTTTTAAAACAAAGAAATTATGTGTTACTTTGCATGAGTTTACGCTGTACATCTACTTTGCACTAGATACCAACCATTCTTTAAAAAACCAAGAGGCATTTGATTGCGCACCAGCAATGGGAGTAGGAATAGACGGCTTCAAGATTGTGATATGAGTTTTTAGTCGCATTCCTTTGCTTGATATATGTCGGATTGGGCCAGGGGATCAAGGGCGGACCCAATGTGGCCCAGGCCACCACCCAAATCCTGGCCTGCGGCTATAAATCCCAAGTTTTCACCATGGGTTCCCCCAATGGGCCAACTGAGGTACCCTCACTCCTGGCGGTCTAAATTCTGCAGCAGCCCAGGCACTGGGGCGTGCAAGCAAGGCCCCGACAATTCTGCAGCCTAGTCACTGCCCTGACCTAAGAATTGCTGTGGCCTGCTGCTCTACGGTTCGTTAAGGCCTGCTGACCTGCCCCTCTTGGCCCATACAAGGTACCGGAGCGCTTACAACTCAACCCTAAACAATGCAACTGCTGGATAGCACATGCTAAGCCCCACAATTAAATCAGTAGGAAAACAACCACTCCTAATAACTGCTCAGAGACTGAAAGTAACAGAGCATTATCCACATGGAATATCAGGAATCCAGCACCAAACCTGACTGTTGCCACAAAGGCGAAGGTACTGATAGAGGAATGCAAAAGCTTGTACGATGCACTGGTTCTTATTCTGAAGCCTGAAGCCAAGGGCTAAATTAATCAACGCAGAACCTGCAAAGAATGAACAACCAAGTGAGTCGTATTCTCATATATTGATGCATATTAATACCACATGCCATGGTTGTAGTGACATACCAACACAAAGATTAATAAGAGGATTTTCTGGGTCCAACTTATAAGCTTCCAGATAATCTCGAGCA
Source organism: Phyllostachys edulis (assembly GCA_036346405.1). Lineage (NCBI taxonomy): Eukaryota > Viridiplantae > Streptophyta > Magnoliopsida > Poales > Poaceae > Phyllostachys > Phyllostachys edulis. Next base: position 6,966,211 of record CM070564.1, read on the forward strand.
GCTGACTGATGCTGACTGATAGCAGTAAATCGATGCCCAGATATAATTATAGGAGGCACACAGTCGATCTTGTCTTCTCTTGTCCGAAGAAGAAACTTCAAATGACGTGAAAACCTATCCTCTATTCTGCAAAGCAAATGCCAAAATAGTTTATTCAGTTATTACGTTGCATAACTAGAATTATACGGGGGAAAAGTTGTCTTGAGTAGTAATATTAAGGAGTATCGTAACAAAATGGAAAATGGGGAGTCCAGCAAGTAAGTGCAATGCCATAGAAAACCAGGAGGCCCATTAGAAGGTCCTCAGGATATTTCATGTCAAATTTATTAACCATACCATGTTATAATAATCTGAAGCACTGTATTTTCAATAAAAGTAGGGATTGGAAAACTAGCAGTGACAGGCCAATTATCAGCTTTTCAACAAGATGATCCTAGCCCAAGGAGAGGTTTCAAATGTTGATTGGACTAGGATCCGATAGAATTGATGAGCCAGTCCAAGTTAGTCTGAGTATGCTCGAGTCATAGAACAAATGATTCATTGGTCTAAGTATAATATGTAAAGAGTCTGGTACATATTAGTAGTCTCTCTCTTGGTCCATGTGGCCCCTATAGCCCATAAGACCTAACTAATCATGTCTATATATATCATCTCAATAATAAATAAGATGTACAGTTGTGAAAAGCAAAATCCTTTACAAATATATCATGGTATCAGAGCCTAGGGTTAGGGACTAGACCCGGTCCGGCAGCCGCCATCCTCGCCGTCACCGGTGAGTCTCCGGCGAGCTCAATACATCGTCGCCCCTGCTACCACGACGCCGTCTGCACTTCATCATCCCACAGTTCGTCACGCGGCCATCGCCCTTGCTACCACGACACCGTCTGCACCTCGTCGTCCCCAAGTTCATCACGCGGGCACCCCTGCTCTGCCTGTTCTGCACCTACAGCCACTAAACTCCGCCACCCCGCTCTGCCTTGCTTTGCTCCAGGTGCTCTGCCACTGAGCCCCACCACCCCTGCTCTGCCTTACTCTGCTTTGGCTGCTCTACCACTGCTGGTGCTCTGCTACTACTGTGTTGGTGCTCTGCTAGCCCTGCTCTGCCTTGCTCTGCTTCGGGTGCTCTGCCTGGTTGGACTACTGTGTGGTGTTGTTGGTTCATTCTAGCTGGTACTCTTGTATTGCTGCTGGCTGCAGGCGCTTGAATCTTCTGTAGTTGCTTGGTACCAGTGTACTTTCTATCATGACGTTTAAAGGTATTCTTGGTCCTGGTCCTATCCGGCGTCATCCTATCTGTTCTCATTGCAAGAGATATGGCCATCTAGAAGATCGGTATCTGAAGTTACATCCTGAGCTGAGGTTGCCATTGTGTTGCCTCATCGAGATGATGCTGCTATTGTTTCGTTGCAAGTGAAACCAACGGCTTCAGGCTCCGATATAGAGCTTTGGAGTCATGTCGAACTAAGTTTGGTCAGATTTAGGCTCCGATGAGCAACCTTTAGGCTCAACTGTGTCAGCTGCAGGCATCTTCTAGTGGATCCATTGGCCATTCTGGTCCAATGTTATATCATGTGTCAGGTACTGCTCTCCCTTGGGTGTTGAACTCAGGGGCCTCTTTCCATATGACATCTGATGCATCTCAACTCCTATCATTTCATCCTGCTACAAAAGGTATCAAGATTCGAACAGCTGATGGCACACCTTGCACGGTCACTCATCAAGGGACTCTTTCTGCCTCACTTTGCAGTTTCGAATGTTTCACTTGTCCATACGCTCTCCATGAATCTCATCTTTGTCGGTAAGCTCGCAGATATGAGTTGTTTTGTTGGATTTGATGATTGCTCCTACTTTGTGCAACATCGTCAAACAAAAGATGTCATTGGTATAGGCCATCATAAGAAAGGTTCTGTAGGGCTCTGTGTTTTTTATCATCTGAGTCTCCCTTTCTCCTCCACTTCTGGTATTGCTCCTGCTATTTCATCTTCTGCTGGTGATCCATCTACTCCACTCTTCTGCATCTACTTATGTTTGCAAATCGTTCCCTCAATAGCACCATCGCTTGGGGCACTTGTGTGGCTCACGCCTTTCCATTTTGATTCATCAAGGTATTCTTAGTCCTGTTTCTGTTGACACCAGTTTTTAGTGCAAGGGTTGTAGGGCTTGGCAAGGGTTGTGGGCTCGGCCATGATCGCTGCACCGTGATGGTCGCAACCGCTTGATAGCGCTTCGAGTGTTTGTTTGACAAGGTAACCAAGCAATAGAAACGATGAATAGAGGAGCAGAGAAGATTGGGACAGTTTTCTGATATTTCTAAATGAAATCAAAGCAGTATCTCTCCTTTAAATAGAGCGAAGACCTAACAAACCGAACTAGTAATACAACTTGAATACGAATAACAAACTAGGACAATATTCCGAAATAACTAAGAACTCGAAAGGAAACTGCAATACAAACTATTCCTAATCTGACAAAGCTAGTAAAACTGTCGTAGCATCCTGACCGAACGTATCCTAAGCAGCGTCCTTCGATTTCTTCTTCCTCCGTTGGTACTTGATGCCCCACATGACATCTCTCCCCTGCTTTGAAAATTGCTCGTCCTCGAGCTTAAATAACAGATAGAGTTGTTGAAATTGCTCTAAATCCTCCCATGAAGCACTTGTTTCAGGTGCATTTTCCCATTGCACTAAGACTTGAAGGCGGCCACGAGCTCGATGAGACTTAAGCACTTTGGCCGGTACAGCACAAACTCGACCATGTAACAGTATTGGCAAGGGCGGAGGTGAGGATGGCGATGGACCAGTAAATGGTAGCAAACTCACATGAAAGACATTATGGATCTTTGCACGGACAGGTAATCGTAAGCGATAAGCCACAGAACCCACTTTCTGAAGAATTTGATAAAGTCGAAAATGCCGGAGTCCCAATTTTCCTTGTGCAGGCTGCGACAAAGAAGCGATAGGCCGTTTATGTAAATGAAGCCACACCCACTGCCCTTCCAAAAATTCCAACTCATGATGGCCCTTGTCGTAATGTCGTTTGTCGGTTTGATGGGCGAGTAGTAAGCGATCATGAATTTCAATCAAGAAAGCATCCCTTTCCTTTAAAAGTTGGTCCACTGCCGACAACTTGCTGGTCCCGGTTTGATAAGAACGCAAAGTCGGTGGATCTCTGCCATAGACCACTTCAAACGGTGAAGTCCGGAGCGAAGTCTGAAAAGATGTATTATAACAATACTTAGCCCAAGGTAACCAACAGAGCCATTGTTTAGGTCGATCTCCAGTAAGGCAACGTAGATACATAACGATAATCTTGTTCACCACTTCCGACTGGCCATCCGATTAGGGGTGGAAAGCAGAACTAAAGTAAAGCTGAACCTCGGCTATACGAAAAAGTTCTGACCAAAAAGTGCTTGTAAAAACTGAATCTCTGTCACTAACAATGTATGTCGGGAATACCATGGAGACGAACAATCTTAGTAAAAAAAACTTGAGCCACGAAAAATGTTGTGCACGGATGAGCCAATAGAAGAAAATGGGCAAATTTGGAAAAACGATCCACAACTGTAAGAATGATGGTTTTACCATTTACACGAGGAAGTCCCTCGATGAAATCCATTGATATGTCGGCCCATACTATAGAAGATACCTCCAATGGTTGAAGTAAACCAGCTGGATGTAATTGTTCACACTTATTGCGTTGACAAACATCACAAGCGCGCATGTAGTCTTGAATGACGGCTCGAGCACAAGGAATATGAAAATCGGCGCGGAGACGGTGAAGGGTTTTCTGAATACCTTCATGTCCTGTACCATGTGCAAGCTATATAATGGATGGCAAGAATGCTGCTATAACAGGAACATATACTCGGTTTTTGAATGTCACCGGCCCATCTGTTATTGCCCACGGTCCCGTTTGAAGTCCAGCGGTTATGTTAGCGTGTAGCGACTGCATGGCTTGATCATCCCGGAAGCTGTGATGCAATTCATCAAACAATGAAAATTGTGGTGAGCAATAGAAACGGCATAAAGTTCAGCATCTCAACGGGACAGAGAGTCAGCCACCATATTAGTGCTACCCGGTTTCTATTCAACAGAGAAATCGTATCCCATTAATTTACTGACCCATTGATGTTGCGGAATTGTCGACAAACGTTGATCAAGCAAAAATTTCAAACGGTAGTGGTCAGTACTGTTAGTCGCTAGACTCTTGCACTTGGTGATAGCAAGATCCTTACTCTCATCGGGAGGATGACACTTGGAGATGGGGGGCAATTTTCTTTGTTTATTTCTCACATAATGCCATGCCAACCCGAGGGTTGGGGATACAAATTTATAGGTCGCTAACCCACCAAGCATATGCTAAGATGCTAGTCTAAGATGTTTGTCCTAAAAGCAACCCTAAAAGCAGCCTAAGATGTTGTCCTCTAAAGCGCCTAAGATGTTTGTCTCTAAGATGTTTGTCCTTGAAGGGCAAAGAAAAGCAAACACACAAGACTTATCCAACAAGTACAGAGACTTATTCATCATTCTCCCCTAAGTCTTGTGCGCCGCCTTATGGGAGAGTTGAACCATCCCGATCCCGGAGCAGAGCTCGAGGAATTTGACCCACCCAAGAGGCTTGGCGAAAGGTGTCCGCAAGTCGATCCGTGGTGTTGATGTAGCTCGCCTTGATGTCGCCTTCATCCAAAAATTTCGGATGAAGCGGCATTTCACCCGGATGTGCTTGTTCGCTCATGGAAAACGGTTCTTTGCCGAGCTGAGCGACTTGTTTGTCCACCCCGAGCGCCACCGCTTCAGTGTCTCGCCGAGGAGATCACCAAGTCGAACGAGCCGTAGCGCCGAAGTCGAAGCGGCGGAGGCCGTATGTACTCGCCACACCGACAGGCTACCACCGCCGCTGATCGACCGCCAAATTTAACGAGGCACTTGCCGAGGAAGAAGAGAATCCCGCTTGTGTTTTGCCGGTGTCGATGTCGCCGCGGGTCGCTGTCATTATGCATTCGATGAAGTCTTGTGCGCCACGACACCTCGGGTAGTGCAAGCCGAAGTCGGAGGTGCCCGCAACGAAGCGGAGGATCCTCTTCACGACCGCCGATGTTCGCCGCTTGCCGCCGTGATGAACCGACCGACGAGCCGACGGGAACGCTAAGTCCGGTTGGCGTGCGGACAAGGTAGCGAAGGTCGCCTATAACGCGCCGCAGATCGTCGCGCCCACCTCCTCCGCCAGGTCGCCGGCGGCCACCACCTCTCCTCCATAGAGCGTGTGGGGGGGTTGCGATGGCGAGCCCGCCCACTCAACGATGCGCTTGGCGAGGCGGTCCGGCGAAGGAGATACGGAGCTGTCCCGTGGACCTCGATCCCTGTAGAAGGCAGAGCCCCAAGTCGCTCATCCGAAGGCGGTCTTCATCTCCGCTTTGAACGCTTCGACCTCGGCCCTTGAGCCGGCGGATCACCAAGTCGCCGACGAGACGCCACCGCCAGGCGTTGCCGCTTGCCCCGCCGCAGAGACCGCTGACCTCGTGGCGCGCTTCCGCCGAACCCCATTTGCATAAGGGTGGAGTCGACTTAGCGTTCTGTGCTCGTGGTGCTCGCCAAGAAGCCGTAGAGGTTTTTGCGTGGCGGAGGACCTTGCCCTCCTTGGGGATGACGAATCCCGACGGCCGACGGACGAGACCTCCTCCTTCAAGTCGCCGCTGAGGAAGGCGGACTCGACGTCCATGTGATGGACGTGCTAACCTTCCTGGCCGCAAGCGCGAAAGCGAAGACTAACGGACTCCATCGCGCGCGACGCGCGAAAGCGCCGCCGGTCGATCCTCCGCCGCATGAAGCCTCGTGCCACCAAGCGAGCCTTGTGCTTGACGATGGCGCGGCCATCCCGCTTCGGCTTGAACACCCACTTAACGGATGATCGCAGACCGGCAGAAGATCCGCCACCTCCCACGCCCGGTTCCGCCGACGCGCCCATCTCTTGTTTATCGCGACACGCCACGCCGCTCCTCCGCCAAAGCAAAGGCGGGGCTCGCCGCCGTCGATGCATGCCGCAGCCCGGTCGTCGTCTTCGCCCGATCGAGGACGGCGGCTTCGAGGATGTTATCCATGGTACGCAGAGCGCAGAGGCTTGCTGTCGTGGTAGGCGTCGACGCGATCTCGTCGTGGGACGGTGAGTAGCGAACTCCACCGCGCCGCTTGCCGCGTGGACCGGTTGCCGGGGCCGATCCGGTGGGTGTGGCGCCAGCAGAGAGCGCGAGCCGCGGAGTGGCCGGTGGTGAAGAGCGGGCGAGCTGGTGCCGAAGGTGGCGGAGCACTCGCCGAGTCAGCGGCGAAGCGAGATGTCGAAGCTCGGTGAAGACGAGCCGCTAGCTCCGCTCTCTCGAAATGGACGAGTCGACAACGGTCCTGGGAATCGAAGTCAATCGCCGCCCACCGCTTGTCCCATGTCGGCCGCATTTTCGCCGAACACAACGCCACGTGAGATGCGACGCCAGGTGTCGTGGTCGAGGATGCGAGAGCCTTCGAGCCTCGCACAGAGCCGGCGAACACTCCCGAGTGCTTTCGCTGCCGAAGCTTGCCGGGTGGCCAAGCTCCTGGCGAACGCGAGGGAGCCAAGACCCGCAAGTGAAACCGCCGGCTTGCGCCATGCTAAACCTCGACGGCGCCCCCGCCGAGTGCTTGGTAGGCGAAGCGGTTGAGGATGTAGACTACCGCTACCACCGCTTTCCCAGAAGACAGTGCAGATCCCTCGCTGAGGAGGCCCGAGCCATCCCCACAACCGCTCGTTGCGCCGCCGACAACGCTGTTCGCCGCGGCCAGTCTGTGAGAATAGTGGCGCTGAATGCCCTCATCAAGACAAGACGACGCGACCACCGCCGTGAATTCGCCGCCGTTATGTGGCGCAAGACGCGCAGCCTACGGCCGCTCTGCCTCGCGGCAGACTGCGTGGCGCTTGATGGCGCCCATGACCTCTCCCTTGCCGCCGAGGACCATCACCCACATGTAGCGGGAGAGGTCGCCGACGGCGGCAGGAAGTAGCGCGTCGTCTCGGTGTGGCCGGTGTCACCGCCACACAAGTCCCGCACGAAGCTCGAGCCTCTCCTTGGCCTTTAAACTCGCCGGGAAGCGGAGTCGCCCTGCCGCCAACACGCAGACGCCGCAGGCGCTCCACATGGTCAAGGGACGGCAGCCTCGCGACCATCTCCGTGGCACCGAGCCGCCAGGCCTCGAAGGGAAAGGTGCCCAAAGCGCTCGATGCCATCGCCACGCCTCGTCGTCCGACGGCAATGCGAACAGAGGGTTGTGCCGCTGCACGCGTGAAGGATGTAGAGTCTATTTGCCTCTCGTTACCTTGGCAAGAAGGCGTGGCGAAGATCCCAAATCCAAGACTTCGGTGCTCGATCTCGACATCGCGAGCCGTTTCATCCAAATTGTCCCCAAGCCGATGATGGAGTTCTCGCAGACGGGGATGTAGTAGACGCCGGTGAAAGCGGTACTGGCTCTCCGACACGGCGGTGAAGATGACGAGCCGACGCTCTTGATTTTCACCCGGAGGCGCCCCAAACTTGACGGAGCCTCGAACGTTTGAGTCGAGCTCGAGAAGAACTCCCATCGCCGGCCATGTGGTGGGTGGCGCGGTGTCGAGGCACCACCCGTCGGTCTTATTCTTTAACTGCCGCCGGGAGGCATGTGCTTTTGGCTCGTCAAGGTGGATAAGGCATGCGGCGGTGCTTGGTGGAGGTAGTTCGATGCTCGCATGAGCAATGAACAGAGCCGTACTTCCTCCTCCTCAAGGCTGACGTGGGCTTCGGCGCCGCGTGTTGCCGACAATCCTTGGCCCAATGACCAAGCTTGCGCAGCTTGTGGCAAGAGTCGCCTCGTCGGCTTTTGCTTGCCGCCAGCCGCCTGGCGCCCACTCATCATCGCCTCGTGGTCGCCGACAATCCTTGGCCCATGACCCGAGCTTGCCGCAGCCAGGCAAGAGTTGTCTCGTCTTCGGCTTTTGCTTGCCACGCTTATGCCGCTGTCGTGGAAGAAGACTCCCCTTCTTCCCCGTCACCTTGGCCGGTGACCAGCCGCTCCCGAGCGAGGAGGAGCTTCCGCCATGGTGACGGGTCCCGAGGGACGCCAGGGCTCATCGCTGCCAACGACCTTTGAGGCGACCTAACGCCTCGATCGTCATCGTGAGAGGTCCAGCAGAGACTCGACGAGCGAGCCATCTGCTTGTACTTCTCGGGACGCAACGGAAGAGCTTCTCCACGACTCTCTCTCGCCAGAGGTGTCGCCGCCGAATCGCACTAACTTCGCAACAGAGTGTTGAGACGGAGAGCAAAGTCATCAAGCGCCCTCGCACCGCTTGAAGGCGAGTTCTCCCTCCTGCGTAGTGGTCGCAATGTAGACTTGCGCGCTGCGGCCGCTGCCGCGCGTCTTTGCAGGCGATGGCGTCCCCAGCCTCTTTGGCGATCGCTTGTTGGTAAGCGAGAATCGTGATCTCGGCGGGATCGCGGCGATGATGAGAAAGATCGGCGCCGTCGATCTGGTAAAGATCGACGTCTCCGCATCGGATCAGATCCCACATATGCCGCGACTGGAGCTTTTACCTCATCACCGGCCCGCTCGACGTAGTTGGTCTTGGTGAGGGTAGGCCGCCACGGGCCGACGTCCCCGACGACAAACTGGTACTCGTGGTGACCACGATGATCAATCGGGAGAGAGCGTCGCTGTGCTGAAGGCGCGCTCTCCGTCGACCAGACGCTGCCGCCGCCGTCGCGTCTCCTCCAGAGCGGACGCCGCGTCCGCCGCCTTCGCCGCCGCCGCCGCTGCGTGGCGTGCGCGGTTGCCCATCGCGCCCTTTCTTCCTCGCCGCTTCCTCTCCGATGGCTCAAGGTCGCGTCGGCCATTATCGCCAGAGATGGAGCTGCTGCCGCCGCTGCCAGAACCTCGACCGCAGCGGCGCAGACGCTGCCGTGACCGCCGCCGCCGCTTCCACCTCCGCTACGTCTTTGCCAATTTGACGCTTTTTTCCGCGCCTTGGCTGTGTCGCCGCCGCTCGCGTTCTTACCGCCAATGCCGAAACTTCTTTGCCGCCGCCAGGTTTCGAGGCGATCGAAGGCCGAGATCGCCTCGCGGACATGGCGTACCGGGAAGCTCGCTGCGTGGAGAGAGTCGCTTTTGGTTGGCCGCCTGCGGGCCGAAGCGAGGTCGAGAAGGGATTGAGCAGAGATGCTCGGAGTTGCGAGGATAGGCCGGCTCTCGATACCACTTGTTAGTCATTTGGACTCTTGCACTTGGTGATAGCAAGATCCTTACTCTCATCGGGAGGATGACACTTGGAGACGGGGGGCAATTTTCTTTGTTTATTTCTCACATTAATGCCATGCCAACCCGAGGGTTGGGGATACAAATTTATAGGTCGCTAACCACCAAGCATATGCTAAGATGCTAGTCTAAGATGTTTGTCCTAAAAGCGATCCCTAAAAGCGGCCTAAGATGTCGTCCCTAAAAGCGATCTAAGATGTTTGTCCTAAAAGCGATCTAAGATGTTTGTCCTAAAAGCGATCTAAGATGTTGTCCTCTAAGATGTTGTCCTCTAAGATGCTGTCCTTGAAGGGCAGCAAAAGCAAACACACAAGACTTATCCAACAAGTACAGAGACTTATTCATCAAGTACGTACCAGCAACCAACGCCCCCACAAATAAGGGCGCCAATGTCAAATTGCTTGAACGAGACAGATTAATTCAAGTTCATAGGCCGCAAGGGAAACATGTCGTGGCGCAATTGGGCGACTGAAAAATGCTATCGCACCTATGCCTTGATGTAATACAGCACCAAATCCAGAACCTGAGGCATTACACTCAACAATGAAATCACTCATGAAGTTTGGTAACTCTTAAGACTAGAGCTTCTGTGAGTGCTGATGTGAGGCATGAAAAAGCATCTTGAGCTTCTGTTGTCCAAAGCAAAGCCTCCCGCTTGAGCAATTTAGTCAATGGAGCCGCAATAATACCAAAATCACGAATAAATTTTCGGTAATAGCTGGCCAACCCATGCGAAGACAAGCGATGGCGTTGGAGGCGTTGAAATACCGTGCGAAGATGTTGTAAATGCGCTAACCACGTAGGACTGTAGATGAGAATATCATCAAAGAAAACCAAGACGTAGCGACAAAGAAAGTCCTGAAGCACAGTATTCATAAGGGCCTGAAATGTCGCTGGACCATTAGTAAGGCCAAACGGAATGACAACAAATTCAAACGAGACCCTGATGAGTGCGAAACGTAGTTTTCTCAATGTCATCCGAATACATTAACACTTGATGATATCCAGAACGTAAGTCCAATTTCGAAAAAAAATTGGCACCACGAAGCTCATCAAGTAACTCATCAACGACTGGAATAGAAAATTTGTCCTTAATCGTTTTGTCGTTGAGATGTCGATAATCCAAACAAAAACGCCAAGAACCATCCTTTTTTTGACCAATAAGACGAGTGAAGAGAAAGCTGATGAACTGCGATGGATGGTACCTTGTTGGAGCATAGTAGCACACTGACGTTCAAGCTCATCCTTTTGTAACTGTGCATAATGGTATGGTCAGACGACAATGGCATCAGTCCCTTTTTTCAGATGAATACGGTGGACAATCTCGCGTACTGGTGATAGACCATTGGGCTCCACAAAAAGGTCATTGAATTCATGGAGAAGATCCTCCAATAAGTCTGTTCCTGTGCATGCATGCGCATGACTTGTGCGTGGGATCAATGCTAGGTCGGCCCATGTGACTCGTCGGCCCTGTCGAGCAAAGGACATTGTCATGTTGGAAAAATCCCAAGCAATAGGACCAAGAATACTGAGCCATTGAACTCCAAATATCACACCGAATCCATCGAGGGGCATGGCGTAACAATCCAAGGAGAACTCGTTGTCCAATATGGATGGCCATGGCCTTGCACAAGCCCAAACTGGCGACCCGATCACCGTTAGCCACTGTTACGCTAAGACCAGACAGCGGGCAAACAATGACTCCAGTAGCAGCCACAACATCATTGGCAATAAAATTATGCGTTGAACCTGAGTCAAGAAGAGCAATGACTTTGCTACATCCGATTTCAACCTGAAGGTGCTTCGTCTGACTAGACCGAGGTTGGATACCCGTGAGGGCTACTAGAGAAATTTCAGGTTCGCTGCCATCCTTTGAGCACTCGTCATCACTGCCTAGATCAGGCTGACTTTCAATATCGAACAGGCGTTTGCACCAGTGTCCGACCATGAATTTATCGTCACATCGATAGTATAAACCTTGGGCACGGCGGTGTTCTAACTCGGCTGGAGACAAGGTGCATACTGCCGTAGGGGTAGGGATGGAAAAGGAACGAATACGAATCGAGTAGTCCTGAATACGAATACGAATCTCTATTTTTAAAACGAATACGAATACGAATCCCTATTTTTAAAACGAATACGAATACAAATTCGAACATTCTCAAATACGAATACAAATCGAATGTCGTAACGAATACGAATTCGAATCGAATATGTACTCAATTCGGTCGAATGCGAATATCCTACAACTTTTACGACAAATCTCGATAGAACAAATAGTATTAAATTCAGTATCCAGGAAAAAAGCGGATAGTATTCAGATTCGTTTTCCAGATAGTATTTGTTTTTTGAATACTATCGGGTTTTTCAGGATCTGAATAACATCGAATACGGATCTGAATACTATCCATTTTTTCGGATCTGAATAACAGAATCACGGATATGAATACTATTGAATCTGAATTTTACCTACCACATTTGTATTTTCTCGGATACAACTATCGGATAAAACGGATTATCCTTTACCATTTCCCATCCCTACTAGGGGACAAGTTGCCGCTTCCTTGATCAATAGTCGAGCAGGTGCCCAAACCCATAGGAAGCGCTGCTGTAGGCGCCCTGACGTCGCGACGCTACGTTGGTGGGGCGGCATCTTACTGGTCGTGTGCGGCATTCATTTGCTCGAGCTAAACTCATCGCCGATTCTAATGATTGCGGTGCTTGCAATTTTACTTCAGTTTGCAGCGATTGGCCGAGACCGGCGGTAAACAATTGAACTTGCTGGTGTTCCGTCAGTGGGTCAGTGCGGCACAAAAGGGCGAGAAACTGGTCGAAGAAGTCACAGACGGTGCCCTACTTACGGAGAGCAATGAGTTCGCCCAATGAATTGGTTCGTAACAGAGGTTCGAAGCGCATGTTAACCAGCTCAACGAAGCAGCGCCAAGAGGGCGTGCCGGTGTCGCACTCCAAACGATGATACCACAACTGGGCGGAACCGATCATATGGAATGTAGCCAGCCAAACCTTGTCTTCATCATCTGCTGACCTCGGAAGAACTGGTCGCAACGATTCAACCACGGCAATGGGTCGTTCTGCCCGTCGAACATGGGAAAGCTCAGTTTATAGAATCTAGGGACACTTTCTCGACCAGCATATGGCCCTCTGCCGTGCTGCGATGATGAGCCCTGGTCCCTCCCCGTCGGCGTTCGCAGTCCATGACCGGCCGGGGTGTTTATCTTTGGGGTCGATGAGGATTGGGCAGGATGCCATCGGCTGCTCTGAGACGTGTATCGGTGATGGTGTCCTGCTCAACCGCGTCGGGTGAATTGTTGCGCCCGTGCTCCAAACGACTGGTAGCCACATGGTGTGCCCGCTGTTGATGATCAATATCTCGAATGGTGCCAGATAGATTATCGATCTTATCGTGCAATTTCAAGCGGTCTGCCTCCATCTACTGAAATAAAACATCGAACTTCTTGCTGATCGCTTCGATGTTGTCCCCCTCCGACATGATGGATGGCGCAGCGAAATCTGATACCAAATTGTCAAAGACCTAGATTGCAGATGAAGGGTTTGAACGCAAGTTGTAGTCAAGCACTGGATTGGGCCAAGGTCCAGAGCCTCGGCGTTGCGACTGGGGCACCGTGATGGTCGCAGCCGCGCGGCAGAGCTCTGGAGTGCTTGTCGGATAAGCAGAGCCAAGCAATAGAGAATAGAATAGAGGAGCAGAGAAGATTGGAACAATTTTCTGATATTTCTTAATGAAACCAAAGCAGTATCTCCCATTTAAATAGAGAGAAGACCTAACAAACCGAACTAGTAATACAACTCGAATACGAATAACAAACTAGGACAATATTCCGAAATAACAAAGAACTCAAAAGGAAACTGCAATATAAACTATTCCTAATACGACAAAGCTAGTAAAACTACCGTAGCATCCTGACTGAACGTCTCCTGAGCAGCGTCCTTCGATTTCTTCTTCCTCTGTTGGCACTTGATGCCCCACATGACAACCACACTCGATACACTTCGATCTACTTCATGAAACACGGTTCGCAGTTGATTTCCACTTATCAGTCTTTTACTAAGATGGTTCATACTCAGTTCTCTTCTTCCATTCATGTTTTCTATTTTGACTCTGAGGGAGTATCTTTCATCAACTTTTCGTCAATTCCTTTCTTCTGATGGTACTCTTCCTCAGTTCTCGTGTCCTACAGCTCATGCTCATAATGGTGTTGCTGAGTGCAAGCACAGTCACATTATTGAGATTGCACGTACTCCTCATTTCCTCCTCTGTTCCCTCAATTCTGGGGGAAGCAGACTCTACGTCAGTCTATCTCATCAACCGTTAGCCATCTTCCAAGATTCAGGGCAAGTGTCCTAGTAAGGTCCTGTACAGAGCACCTGCTCGCTATGCTCATCTTCGTGTCTTTGGTTGTGTCAGTTATGTCCTTCTAGCACCTCATTAGCGCTCCGTCAGTTGAGTGTCTTCCTGGGTTGCATAAGGGTTATCGTTGCTATGATCATTCAGCACGTTGTATTCGCATCTCGTGCTGTGAACTTGGATGAAGGTCAGCCTTTCTTTTATCATCCTTCTACACATCCCACTCCTTCCATATATTTCACATCTTTCTTGTATCCACCTCCTATTCCCTCACCAGACTTGTCTTCTCCAGATATACTCTCCACCAATTTCACTTTCAAATGTGTCTCCACCAACTCCACCAATTTCTGACACTTCCGCTTTCCCCTCTTCACAATAGACGCCGACGGAGAGTTCCTTCTGATCCTTAGACTTCCATTCCTCTTGAACCTTCTGATCCTCGATACTCCTCTCCTCCACTTGACCCTCCGGCAAGTACCACGGACTCTGGCGATCGTTCTAGTACATCACGGTATGCCCTACTGACAAACCTTCTGACGTAGGTGCAGTATCTGAGTCGAGAACCTATCATGAGGCAACCAGTATACCTGGGTGGTAATAGGCTATGACTGAGGAGCATACAGCATTAGAGCATACAAGCACTTGGGATCTTGTTCCGCTACCATCTGAAGCTGTTCCTATAACTTGCAAATAGGTGTACAAAGTAAAGATCAAGTCAGACGATTCAATAGAGCGATACAAGGCTCTTCTTGTGGCAAGAAGTTTTCAGTAGGCGTATGCTCAAGATTATGATGAGACTTTTGCTCCAGTTGCTCATATGACTATAGTCCGCACTCTCATTGCTGTTGCAACGGTACACTCATAGACTATATCTCAGATAAATGTCAAGAATATCTTTCTTCATGGTGATCTACATAAAATCTATATGTAGCCACCCCTAGGAGTTGAGGCTCCTACAGGCTATATTTGTCATTCTTAGGCATGCTCTATATGGTCTCAAGAGGCTCCTCGTGCTTGGTTCGAACGTTTCAGTTCTGTAATTCGAGCTGTTGGTTTCGCTCCAAGTGAGCATGACCACGCCTTGTTTATTTAGACTTCTCAGCAGGTCGTATTTTGCTTCTACTATATGTAGATGATATACTGATCACAGGAAATGACATGGATTATGTAGCTTTTGTCAGAAGAAATTGAGTGAGCAATTTATGATGTCAGATTTGGAACCATTGAGCTATTTTCTAGGAGATGGTGTACCACTGACAGATCCTTCCTGCTATAAGCAGCTCATTGGAAGCCTTGTTCATCTCACTGTCACCAGGCCAGACATTGCTCACGTTGTTCATGTGCTCAACCAGTTTGTTAGTGCTCCCACCTCAATGCACTATAGTCATATTCTTCGTGTGCTGAGATTCTTGAGGGGGACAACGTCTAGACGTCTATTCTATGCCAGTTTGAGTCAGCTCCATGCTTACTCTGACTCCATTTGGGCTAGTGATCCTGTTGATCACCGATCTATAACTAACTACTGCATCTCTCTTGGTACTTCGCTCATTGCCTGGAAGTCCAAGAAGCAGACTGCAATGTCACACTCTAGTGCAGAGGCTGAGCTTCGAGCTCTTATCGTTACCACCTAAGAGATTGTTTGGCCTCAACGGCTTTTGGCTAATCTTGGTGTTCATTCTGATAATCCTACACCTTTGTTTTGTGACAATATAAGTGACATTCAGATTACCAATGATCCGGTCAAGCATGAGTTGACAAAGCACAGTGGTGTTGATGCATCATTCACACGATCACATTTCTTCACTAAGGCTCAAACGCAAGAACAGTATTGGCTTCATCTACTCAAACTCAATGCATTAGATCCTCCTGATCCCCCTTGAGTTTGAAGGAGGATTGTAAGAGTCTTGTACATATTAGTAGTCTCTCTTTCTTGGCACATGTGGCCCCTGTAGCCTATGAGGCCCAACTAATCTTGTTCATATATATTTTCTCAATAATGAATAAGACGAACAGTTTTGAATAGCAAAATCCTCTCCAAAATCTATCATAATATTCATGGTTGTCAAGGCAGTAAGGCGAGGCGGGGTTCCAGACCATTGCACGACTAGGCGCTTATTGCGTGTGGCAAGGCGACGCCACATTTGCCAACAGACAGCTGCAATTAGATAAGGACATAGCAAATAAATAGAGATATGGCAAAGGGAAAATGGCAAAAACAGCCTGCCATGCCACCTAGCCCACAAAGCCCAATAACTTAACCCATCCCACCATGCTCTGTGTGCCCTTAAGAGCCAACCATGCTGCCGTCAGAACAAGGGCAAACCAGGGGAGAGTGGGGTACCAGCCAATGTAGCCGAAGCTCGCTGTCGCTGGAGATGACTACGCGAGTAGTGACAACTGTAGCGGCGGCGACAAACCGAGATTCGATTGCAGCGGTGTGGGATCGAGAAGCCGTGACAACGACAAATAGATGGCCCGGTGTCAAAAGTGCGCCACACAGACCCAAGATCGACATGTCGCCACCTCTGATCACCTTTTGCCTGGCTTCTTCCCGGCTCTCTTGCTCATAAGGCTAGGTGACAACGGTGGCGATAGTTGTTGTGGTCTTTGGTTGGGTACGGGTCCGAGGACCGAAGGTAGGGCACTCACCCTCATCTAACCGCCGACAAGGCACTTCCCTGTCAAGGTAGCGAGACTCTAAGACTTGATTAGACAAGGAGGCGAGGGATCACTATCCAAGCTCGGCCAGGACTCTTCCCGACGAACAAGGAGGCTCTGACCTTTAGCCAACCAGTGAGGGACTAACTTTGTTTATTTGTTGCTTGATTGATAATGGATAAATGCTATCCCTTTTATAGGGACGACCCGACTTGACACCTAAGAAATAATCTATAACGAAACTTATCTCTAACAATCCAATCTAATAATAACTTGTCTAACTAATAGATAATACCAAATACCTAATAGATAGATTCCTAAATAATAAATCATACCTAATACTTGCAGGCATTAATGTTCACGTGGTGCTACAGTACTTGCGCGCTGTTGTACTCGCTTGGATATTGTACCATAACATTACACCCCTGTAGCCACGGTCCTTGGTAACCCCATGTTGATGAGAGGGTACAATGACGTTGCGTCGTGTGGACGAGGATCAACAAAGCTCCAATAGACGGCAGTTATGTTGTCGAGTAAGACCTACTCTTCGCTGTTAGCCTTCAACTTCTCCAAGAAAGATGGTGCGGCACCGGAAGCCATGGTGAGCGTCATGGCTCTGATACCAAATGTTGTCGATACCAAATGTTGTGATCTTTGGATGGGTACTGGTCTGAGGATAGAGGGTAGGGCTCTCGCCCTCATCTAATCGCTAACAGGGCTCTTCCCTTTCGAGGTAGCGAGGCTCTGAGGCTTGATTAGCCAAGGAGGCGAGGGATCGCCCTCAAAGCTCGGCCAGGACTCTTCCCAACGAATAAGGGTGCGTTTGGTTGGTGGGATGAGGTTGAATGGGATGTGATGGTACAAGTAGGATGGGATCGTCCTAAATAAGATGATACAAGTATGGTGTTTGGTTAGTGGGATAGGATGATACATGATTTTGTTTGGTTGATGGGATAGAATGGTTCTGGTTGGTTCAAGATGGTGTTTAGTTTGATGAATGAGGTTGTATTTGGATTGCAATAAACTTTGGGATGTTATGACATGTGGGGCCTGCATGATATTTTTTGCACTAAAATATGACAAGAGTGGTCTTGTTTTGTTGATTAAATGACGAGGAACACAATGGTTCAATCGGATCGCAAATCAGATACTCGGTTTAGGAAATATGGTCATTTGAAGCTCGTAAATCAAACTATTTTTTCCGTCCGTGCCTTGGAATTCGAGTGAACGGCGTGGTTAGGGATTTTTTCCGAGCAGGATGATCTGACATAAACATGGAATATTCTCATTTCTTGAACCATCTCATCCCGAATGGTTTGGTTCCATTCAACCAACCAAACACCTGAACGAGCTCATTTCCCGTACCGGTTGGTTCAGGACCAAATGATTCAACGAACCAAACGCACCCTAAGTAGGCTCTGATCTTTAGCCAACCGGTTAGAGACTAACTTTGTTTATTTCTTGCTTGATTGATAATGGATACATGCTATCTCTTTTATAGAGACGACTCCTGACTTGACCCTTAAGAAATAATCTATAAGAAAAGTTATCTTTAACAATGCAATCTAATAACTTGCCTAACTAATAAATAATACCAAACACCTAATAGATAGATTCCTAAATAATAAATCATGCATAATACGTACATGTGCTCCGTGCTTTTGCGCTACAGTACTCACCCATATATTGGCCCATAGCGGTAGCCCTCGCCTAATCGGCGATTAGGCAACACCTTAATAACCATGATAATATTTTAAAATACTATGTAAACTTCAGGAATTGACAACAATTCAGCCTTTATTCCTGAGTTTACACAAAACAGAGCAAAAATTGATTAACCAGATTCTAGGAGGCTTCTACCCAATTCCTAACTGGGTTTTGTTGCTGCATCAGTTTTTTCACATTGGTCACCACTATATTCCAGCTGAAAACCACTACAAGCAGACTGGCAAAAACTCAGTAAAAGGTCTTTCAACCCGTTACAAAAGTGGCTAAGGGCGGGCATATGCCTCACAAAATTGTAGTACAACATGCAGTCATAAAAGGTGTGGTTACAATTTAGAAGTAAGAATAAAATTGTAGAACATATAGTCATAAAAGGTGCAATCGCTAGTATAAAACAGCATAAAGTTTTAAATAAAGAGAGTATGGGTGCCATCTTATGGCATGCTAACCAATCACCTTGATGTCACTTTATAGTAGGAGTTCCATGCAGCGAGGGAATATGGGTGCTGCTGAACTACGTAACGGACATAATTAAAGCCATGCCTGGGATCTGGAGCTCTATATGCTATTTCTGCAAAATTGCAAGAATATTTATTTATCAAGTTAAACAAAGCGGCTGTTGTCTAAGATCTTGTCCGAAAAATTACCAAAGAGACTGTCTCAAGTTAAACAAATAGGTGATGTTTCCTGAACAACTCAATTTCATAATAAAATATTATATATTGCCAGGAATAGATCTTACGAGCACCCAAGGATCTGAGCTCCTCTTTGTTGTCATCAGAGAGTGTATCATGTCCAAGTTTGAGAGTACGGTTGATAATTTGCAGTGCCTCCCAGTATCTCTGAAGCAAAGCTAATGTTCGACAAAGCTACAAAACCAAGACAAATAGATGTTAATGACCGGTATAAGATTGGTAAAGAGCAGCCGTAAGAAGTTCAACTAAATACGCATCAAAGTAGAAACCAAAGAAAATGATCAAACAGTCAACAGAATAAGAACACAAGATATATGAATGATGTCTGCTTGTGTGCCATCTTAAGCTTCTGTGTAAAGTCTTATTTGCCATTGCACATTAAGCTCTCAGCGCTAACAAGTACTTCACAACTCAAGGTTCATTCTGATGGTAGTACGCCTTACAAAAGACTATGATGGTAGTAGGTCTCTAATGGAAAACGAAGTCAAATATGATTTAATTCGTGTGCCATCATTAAGGTCCCAAAACCTGCATGGATGTGACACCTAGGTCCTTAAACTTGCATTTGAATACAGTGTGTTACTGCGTCCCTAAAATTGCATTAGCGTAGCACTTAGATCCCTATACTTGTCTCGGTTAGGCAAGTACATCATTTTCCTTGTTAACTAACGGTTGTAGTTGACATGGCCAATGTGGGCAGGTCATGCGTGTGTGGTGAACACTATCACCAAACAGATGAGAAAATCCACCCAACGCAATGCTGCGAATAAATAAATCCTAATTTTTCCAGTGCAAGGATACCAAACAGGTGCAAAGCAAATAGAGTGGTTTGGGAATGCAAAGGGGTCAAACAAGACAGAACACTTACACTGGTTAGCAACTATTATAATTGGGGGCAGTGACGGCTAGAAATTGGAAGATGAATAGGGTGTGAGGAAGAACAAATTGAATTGACATTTATTAAGAACGCACAAGTTGAACTGCAAACTTCTTGCGCCAAATGTGTGGTTGTCCTACATCCACCTAATCAGCATCCCCTGAAAACTTCGTACACCAAAAAGGATGTATTTACCTAACTTTGACAAGTTTACAGACCTAAGTGTCACACCTATTAATGTTTATGGATCTACTAGATTAAATCGCAAGTTTAGTGACCCACTAGATCAAAATTCAAGTTTAGGGACCTAAGTGCCACACTTACACAAAGTTTAAAGGGGGCACCAAATTAAGTGCCATACTCACAAAGTTTACAAATCTATAGTGCAATCTACTCCAACTTTTATGACTAATAGTACATGCAATCAAGGATCAAAATCCCGGCGGTTACCGGAAAAACAGGTGAGAACAAAGAGGGAAAAAACCGGCCGAAATTTTTCAAATTTAAATTTAAATTTATGACTGCATAATGCACTTTCTAGGTTGGTTTAGGCTTTTTTTGTGCTAGATTACCTATTGTATAAGCTAAATATACTTGAATTATTGTACTTCCCAACCGGTTTTCTCTGTTTTTTTCCAGTTTTGGTAGCGGTTTTTCCAGTTTTTTGAAGCAGTTTTTCCGGGTTTAGGTAGTAACCATTCCGGTTACCGGTTTTAAAACATCCCAAATTCAAATTTCAGTATTCGAATTTTTACCGGTTTTTTCCGGTTACCGGCCGCCGGGCGGTTTTTCCTCCGGTTCCGAGATTTTGATCCTTGCATGCAATTGACAAGTGTAAAAATGAAACACCAGAGAGAGGAGGGGGGGCATCTGACAGATACGCACATGTAACACAAGCTGATGATTCTCCACATTTGTCAGTAGACCAGCAACAGGAGGTATTTGCTTTGCACTTCGCTAAAAAACATCAAATAAGAAAGGTATGAATAATTTAGTAAGGGAAAAACACTTCCAACTAGAAACACCAGCAGAAAACTAAATACCGAAACATCTTTTATCATATCTTCATTTGAAGCTGCCCTTTTCTCTAGTAATTTCTTTGCTCTGGTTGCCTTTTGTCTGGTAAAAGATTTAACACGATATCAGTAACACGGAAAAAAAACATAGGTGAAGAAGGTGAGATAAATAATCAACAAGCCTGTAATCAGTGGTAGAATGGGATCAACATTAAATAAACCAACAAATAGACATACATCTGAAGTCAGCATGATAATTGATAAAAGAACTTAAGACCATCAAATATAGCACATAAACCATACAATGACAAAGAAGGATGTGCAAGTCATGGAGAAAAACACAAATAACATCATAACCAGATGGATACATCTATCTCCTGTTCTGGGTTTCTGTTGTACATAATATATAGCATCACAAACAACAGTGGACCTTTAATATTTATTGAAAAACAAGAGACAGCTGTGCATGTTTGGCTATCAAAAAATTCTTTACTACTTAAAAAGACTCGCTTGATGAATGGTGGTGATGGTACGTCATCCCCTCCCACCTCCCTAAAAAATCTCACAAAAAACTAGAAAATAGAACACATCCCAAACAAACTAAATTCTAACAAAGACTCGCTTGATGAATGGTGGTGATGGTACGTCATCCCCTCCCACCTCCCTAAAAAATCTCACAAAAAACTAGAAAATAGAACACATCCTAAACAAACTAAATTCTAACAAACCGCCACGAAGGGTGAGGCACAGGAGGCAAAGCATTCTCCCAACAATCTCCTCCTCCCTCTCACAAATTCCTTTTCGTGCCTCCCCAGTTCCTATCATCCCTCTCCTCTATTTTCCCGGTCACCACCACCGACGAGGCTACAACAAACCTTGTCGCTAGTGGTCCCACCTCTTCATCAGTGTCGAGTGAGGCCACATCTCCCAGTCCCAGCCCGGAGGGCCCAATTTGTCTACTAGCGGCGCGATGCAAGCATGGCAAAATGCAGCCCAGGAGTGGCAGCGAGTCCAAGCATGGCAGCAGAGGCATGGCACGCCACAGCGGGGCTCGACCGAGTGTGGCGGTGAAGCCAAGGGAGCGGCGCAGGGTGCGCATGGCGGTGTAACGTGGGCCACAGTGAAGCTCGGTCAACCGCGGCAGCGGAGACTGCTATGCAATGAACCCAACTTCATTCCTTGGGCCAAAAGGCCAATATGTACTGTTAAGAGTATTGTATATTCTGCATTTCTCTCTCTCTCTTGGCCCATGTGGCCCTTGTAGCCCATGAGGCCCATGTATCTTTGTCTATATATATCTCCTTCATTAATGAATAAGATGCAAAGTTGTGAATAGTAAACCCTAGTTTTATTTGTCTAACATGGTATCAGAGCCATTCAATCCTAACCCTAGTTCTACTCCACCGCCGGCGGCTTCTCATCGAGCTTTCGCTCGGTAGGCTCTGAGCAGAGCGCCCCGAGCTCTCGTTCATTCCTTTGCTCCAAGCCGGCCCAGATCCGGCGTCGCTCTGCCTCGTCTTTCTTGCCGTCGCCTCGTCGCCACTGTCGCTTGGTATCCTCGCCTCGCCTCGAGGCCTCGTCTTTGCTGCCCGGAGACGACAGATCCGCGCCGCCCGCCTCCTTGGTCCGGATCGGTGCCATCACGGAGAAACGACAGATCTGTAGGCCGCCTCCTTACTCCTCATTGCTCGGCGGCCAAGACGAGCTCTCTCTCTCCAAGACGCCTCCTCTGCTACCTCTGCGCCGCTGGAGCACCGAGATCTTGGAGCCCTCCCCGCGCCGCTGGAGCCTCTGCATTCTGCTCGGGCCTTGCTCGCGCCCAAGTCCCGAATCGCCGCCGAGGCCCGAGGTGTAGCTAAGTCGTCTGTCTTGCTTTCTGTGATCTGACTCTGTGTTGATTGGTACTACTCCGTGTTGATTGGTACTACTCTCTGCTACTATTGATTATCGCTCATTGTTGCTCTGTGATTAGTAATCTTGTTGTGGTATGGCTAGATCCGACTCAATGTTTGGGGGTAGCTCATCTCTTGTGTTCACGGACATCAAGCTTGATGGGTTGAACTACCGGGCATGGGCATTCTCAGTCAAGACTACTCTCCAGGGTTATGGTTTGGCCTCTCATTTGACTGATGATCCTTCTGATCCGAAGACCGTTGATGTTGAGGTATTAAAGGCTTGGCAGAAAGAAGATGATCGTGTTATGACTGGCATTGTCTTTGAGTGTTGATGTTTCTCTGCGAATGAGTCTTGAGTATCATACTTGATAGCGAGATGTGGACATACTTTGAGAAGAGATATGTTCGATCGATGGTGCTCTTCGCTTCACATTGCTCAAGAACATTCATAGTCTTGGCCAGCTGCCGGATCATCGATGGAGGAGTATTACAATGCTTTCACTCATATCACCGGTCCTCTAGAGTCTATGACACGAAAGGTCTTTGTACTGTCGGTCTTGTCAGGCCGCCAAAGATGAGTATGCTCACAGACGCTCATGTATCGATTTGTGATGGGGCTTGATCGAATTTGAGCCTATTCGTACTTTCGGTTGCTCAACTATCCCACTCCACCGACTTTGATTGCGGGCTCTCTAGTTTGATTGCAGAGAGACGCGTCTTCATTCCCTTATGCTGTCTCGGGATCCTCACCACATCTTGTCTGAGTCTCTCACATGATGCGGATCTACAGGCGACACCGAGTGTTGGTTTGTTCCCATTGTAAGAGGATCGGTCATCATGTTGACAAATGTTTCAAGTTACATCCAGATCAACTTATTGCCTATCGTGCTAAATGACCATTTGACCGTAAATCGTGGAGCATCTATTGGGCCTTCCGAGTACTTCATCGAGCGATCCATCACGACACATCCACATCTATCGTGACTTCGGATCGATGTTCGCTATGACATCGCTTGCACCTTCGCTTCTAGCGCCGCTCATCCTTGGTTCGGATTCGGTGCTTCGTTTCATGTCACATCCGACTCTCGGCTTGTTGCTCGTAGGCGTGGATGATGCTACCTATGTTCACACTAGCGATGGTACACCTTGCTCTATTACCCATCGGGGCATTCTCTCTACATCTTGCTTCTCTGTTCTCGATGTGTCTTTTGTTCCTCGATTATCTATGAATCTTCTTTACGTTGGTCAACTAAGCGATATGAAGCTGTTTCATTGGATTTGATGATTCTTCTTGTTTCATTCAGGATCGTCAAAGCAGAAGAGTGATTGGTTCTGGCCATCGCCGTAGGGGCTTCTCCCGTCTCTATGTCTTGGACACCTTACATCTTCCTTCCACCAGTACGTCGAAGGCCTTAGTGTCTTCTGCTATGTCTTCATCTCAGTCTCCTGTTGGGTCTTCCTTCAGCAAGTGGCATCATCAACTTGGTCATCTTTGTGGAGCTCGCCTCACCACTTTAGTTCACCAGGGTTCCTTAGGTCATGTCACTGTTGAGTCTAGTTTTCATTGTACTGGTTGTAAGTTGGGAAAACAACAACAACTTCCATATCGATAGTACCCTCGGTCTTGATCCTTTTGATTTGGTGCATTCGGATGTATGGGGTCCATCTCCTTTTGTTTGAAGGGTGGTCATAGTTATTATGTCATATTTGTTGATGATCACTCTCGATATACTTGGATCTATTTTATGAAACATCGCTCTCGGTTGATTTCCATTTATCGATCTTTTGCTAAGATGGTTCATACACAATTTTCTTCTTCCATTCGTGTTTTCCGCTCCGACTACGGAGGAGAGTATCTTTCTCGGCCTTTCGTGGTTCCTTTCTTACGAGGTACTCTTCCTCGGCTCTCGTGTCCGGTGCTCATGCTCGAGAATGGTGTTCTTGGCATAAGCACCGTCACATCATCAAGGATTTCGACTCTTCTCATTTCCTCCTTTGTCCCTCACTGCGGGGAAGCGGTCTCTACAAGATCTATCTTATTAACCGTCACCTCTTCTAAGCTTGAGGCAAGTGTCTGGTGAGGTCTGTCTGAGCACCCGCCACTATGCTCATCTTAGCGCTTTTGGTTGTGTCTGCTATGTCCTTCTAGCACCTCGTGAGCGCACAAAGCTGAGCCCTCAGTCAGTTGAGTGTGTTTTTCTTATAGTCCTGAGCATAAGGGTTATCGTTGCTATGATCCCTCAGCACGTCGCATTCGCATCTCTCGTGATGTGACTTTTGATGAGGGACGTCCTTTCTTTCATCATCCTTCTCTACATCCCACTTCTTCCACAGATTCCACTTCCTTTTTGTGTCTACCTCCCATTCATTCTCCAGATACACCTTCTCCACCTGATTTCACCTTCTCGTGTACCTTCTCCGCGGCTCCACCATTTCTAACACTTCCACTCTTCCCTTCTACTATAGTCGCCGACAGAGAGTTCCTTTCGATCCTCGGTCCTCCTCTCCTCCACTTGATTCTCTCGTCCTCCTCTCCTCCGCTTGATCCTCGGCGGTACCATCGACTCGGCGATCGTTCTAGTACATCACGATATGCCCCTACGTGATCGTTCTTCTATTCGAGCACCGAGAGATGGGGTTTTTCAGCGTCTTGAGAGTCGATGGTGGCCGAGTACCTATCAAGAGGCTGTCAGTGTACCTGAGTGGCAGTTGGCTATGACAGAGGAGCTCACAACATTAGAGTGCACGGGCACTTGGGATCTTGTTCCGCTACCGTCTGGAGCTGTTCCTATCACTTGCAAGTGGGTGTACAAAATAAAGAACAAATCAGATGGGTCAGTATAGCGATACAAGGCTCATCTTGTTGCAAGAGGTTTTCAGCAGGCTTATGGTCGAGATTATGATAAGACTTTTGCTCCAGTTGCTCATATGACCACAAATTGTACACTTATTGCGATTGCGACAATACGCACATGTCATGTGGGGCATCACTTATGGAAGAAGAAGGAAGAAGACGTTGGACATCACTACAGAACAATCCGGTTTGGTTACTTGAGCAAAAGTCGTTAAGTTGTCGGTTTGAGAATAGTTGTTCTCTAAAGTTTCCTTTTACGATCTTAGTTCGCTTTTGGAAACATGTACGCTTTAGTTCTCGTATTCCTTTACGTTCCTAGTTTGGTTTGTTAGCTCCTCCTTATATAAGGGAGACAGACTCTTTGCTTTGATTAAGAAAGAAATCGAAAATTGCCTCAATCTCTCTGTCTCTCTATACATTCTCTGAGTCCCGAGTTAGATTCGTCTGACAACCATCCGGAGTCCGATCCGCATGGCTGCGTTCACTACTGGCGCCCATCCGAAGTCGCCGAGGTGCTGGGGGCAAGCAACCTCCGAGGCATACTACAATCTCCGTTCGAATACTACATCATCAAAACAAGACCTCGACAAAGACATGGACTATATCTCGGATGAATGTCAAGAATGCTTTTCTTCATGGTGATCTACATGAGGAGGTCTATATCGACCACCCCTGTGTGTTGAGGCTCCTCTGAGCTATGTTTGTCACCTTAGGCGTGCTCTATATGGTCTCAGCGGGCTCCTCGTGTTTGGTTTGGCGTTTGATTACGTGATTCGATTGCTTTGGTTTCACTTGAGTGAGCATGACCTGCCTTGTTTGTTCACACTTCTCGGCGAGTCGATTTTTGCTTCTTAGTATGTAGATAATATCTCGATCACGGGAGATGACATGGACCACGTGGCTTTTGTCAAGAAGAAATTGAGTGAACAATTTATGATGTCCGATTTGGGACCATTAAGCTATTTTCTAGGAATTGATGTTCATTCTGATGGTGATGGCTACTATCTCTCTCAGCATATGTTCAGGATCTGCTTGCTCACTCTGGGATGATCGATATCAGATCTTCTTTGCCACACCCATAGAGCTTCACTTGCGGCTTCGACCTCTGAGACGGTGTACCCGATGATTCTTCTCGCTATCGTCGGCTTGTTGGGAGTCTTGTCTATCTCACGATAACTGGGCGGACATTGCTCATCTTTGTTCATGTGCTCACCGGTTTGTCGGTGCTCCACTTTCGATTCACTATAGTCATGTTCTTCGTGTCTTGAGATACTTGAGAGAAGCTGCGTCTAGGCGTCTGTTCTATGCCGATTCAGTCGACTCGGCTCCATGCTTACTCGACTCTACTTGGCGAGTGATCCTGCTGATCGCCGATCATCATCAGCTATTGTATCTCTCTTGGTACTTCGCTTATTGCTCGAAGTCAAGAAGCAGATCATGTGTCACGCTCTAGTCTGAGGCAGAGCTTGAGCACTTGCCGCTACAACATCGAGATCGTTTGGCCGATGGCTCTTGGTGATCTTGGTGTCCCTTGTGACAATCCTACCCTCTCTTTTGTGACAATACAAGTGCCATTCAAATTGCCAATGATCCGGTCAAGCATGGTGACAAAACACATTGGTGTTGATGCATCCTTCACGCGATCTCATTGTCGTGATTGACCATCACCCTCAAGTATATTCCTCGAGCTCTAAGTTGCAGATTTCTTCACTAAAGCTCAGACTAGAGAACATCATCGACTTCATCTACTCAAACTCAGTGCATCAAATCCTCCTAATCCACCTTGAGTTTGAAGGGGGGTTACAAGAGCAGGCAAATAAGCAAATAACACCCTATACAAGTAACTAATCACGCAGCTATACAATACTCTTAACACTCCCCCTCAAACTCATGGTGGATCAACAACAATGAGTTTGGAGAAGTAGGAGCTGTGTTGAGCTCTAGTCTATGCTTTGGTGAAGAAATCTACTAACTGAACCTCCGAAGGCACATACTGAAGAGCAACAACTTACTCCTGCGCCTACGATCTCATGTACGAAGCATTTACTTCGATGTGTTTGGTAAGCTCATGTTTCATTAGAACTCGAGCGATACAGATCGCACATGTGCTGTTTGATAAGAGAGGAGTTGGTGCAAGAACTGAAACACCGAAATCCTCAAGCAACCACCGAAGCCAAGTGATCTCGGCTGTCAACGACGCCATGGCTCGCAATTCAGCCTCAGTACTCGAACGATAAACGGTAGTCTGTTTCTTGGTCTTCTAGGCAATCAGAGAGAAACCAAAGAAAACACAATAGGCAAAAAGAGACCAACAATCAGAATGATCAGTAGCCCCGGTTACATCAGAATACACCTGAAGCTACAGAGAGCTGGAACAAGGAAAGAAAAGGCAGCGATTGACGGTCCCGCGAAGATATATCATAACACGAAAAAGGTGATTGTAGTGGAGCTGAGTGGCAACCGAAACGAACTGACTCTGAATGTGAACTAGGTGAGAAACATCAGGTCGAGTGATTCCAAAGTAGACGAGGCTCCCGACAAGATGGCGGTAGCGAGTGGGGTCCTCAAGAGCCACACCATTAATGGGCCGAAGGTGAACACCAAGCTCCATAGGAGTGTCCACCATGCGCTGATCAGTGAGAAGCGCGAGCAAAGAGATTCTGAATGTACTTCTCCTGAGAGAGGTAGCTGCCCTCAGACGTAGAAGTGACCTCAATTCCAAGGAAATAACGAAGAGGACCCAAATCCGACATCAAGAACTGCTCATTAAGACACTCCTTCACAAAATTAATGTACTGAGTCATCCCCGGTAATGATCATATCATCCACATTGAGAAGGAGCGTCCGACCTCAAGGAGAAGTGTGAACAAAGAGAGCAGGGTCGTGATCACTAGCGGAGAAGCCGACAGTAGTAACAACAGAGGAGAAACGGTAAAACCAAGCACGAGGTGGCATCGGCCCAAGAAGCAAAGGTAGGGCGACAGGGGCTCAGGGTTGAGAAAGACCAAGCGCGGCTGACCCAAAGCAGAAGGCGGCGACGCCACAAGCGCAGAGGAAGAACGAGCGATGGTTAGGGGCACAGGCCCCAAAAGCAGAAGCGAGGTCCTAAGAGAGTTGCGGTGGCGATCGAGAAAGGAAATGGCGGCGGCTTCGAGTAGTGAGAGGAGGAAACAGCAGCGGCGCTCAGCGGCGACAATGGTCAAGGGCGGCGGCGAGGTCCTGAGGATGACAGCGGTGGACAGTGGCTAGGGTTCAGGTTGGGGAGAGAGCCATGGGCTCTGATACCATGTTAGGCAATGAACCCAACTTCATTCCTAGGGTCAAAAAGGCCAATATGTATGGGTTACAAGAGTGGGCAAATAAGCAAATAACACCCTATACAAGTAACTAATCATGTAGCTATACAGTACTCTTAACATAGACAAGGCCATGTCATAGACCGAGACCCGCGACTAGCTCGTCGTATTGGGATAATATGATTTTTTTTATCCATAGCAACGCAGTGGCATTCAACTAGTAACATGTAAATTACGTGTGAGAATATGGTGCATTCTTCTGCGAATCAATTTTCAAATAAAAATTTAAATTCTTATGGACATAATTTTCTAGAGTAATACTACTCTACACCCCTCCTGGAGGATAACTAATATACACCCCCACCCTATCTCCATACAAATCTAATCCCTAGCAATTCCGCCCACCCGCTTGATCCCGACTCGCGATGCACCATGGGCCTGGTTACCCCCGTGCAACAGAGAGTTTGACTCATGCACCCGCCCTATCTCCGTACAAATCTAATGTTTTGGTTCTTATTTGAGCTATGTGTTTACGACGGATGTCATTTGCAAATTGAGTTGGTTCTATGTTGGTATGTGCAGTTCTTTCCGGTTAAGAAAAAGAAAGGAATGGTTAATTTGGCAGTCAAGTGATTTCGTTTTTGGCTTATGTGGTATTTATTTGCAAATTGCCTACTTTCAAAGAGAAATATTTTCTAATGAATATTTTGATTTTGGGTTGGATTCTTTTGGAGGGAAGTTGGTTATATGTTGGTTGCATTGTGAATCCTTTGTTTTTCAGTTTGGGTTAGTTTTGTAATAAGATTGTTTTAATGCGAGCTCTCTATGCATCCCTTGTTAAATGAGATGCTCATGGCAAAGGTGTAGTGATCGAATGAGTGTTGTAGTAAGGGTTCCTCATGTTAGTGAAGGTTGTGCGTTTGTGCAGTCTGGTACCAAAGGGAAGTTTAGCCCTAGGTACGTTGGACCGTTTCCGATAGATGTGCGAATCGTCGTTGTTGATTTCAGATTTGTTGTTCGTCGAGTAGAATGACGAGAGTAGAATTCGGGGACAAATTCTTTTAAGGGGGTAGAATGTGATATCCTGTTTTTAATTAAGCCTTTAACAGGTTTTTTTAGGGCCCATTAAGAGATTAAGACCCATGGGGGGATTAGCCTAGACTTTAAAAGGAACTAGGGGAGGGGGCCTGCAACCCTAATGCATCTCTCCATCCTTCCCAGCCGTCGCCAGTCCTTGTGCCCTAGCTCAGCCACCTGCATGCTCCTGCGCAGCCCCTTTGCATGGAGGCTGCCGACTCTCTCTCCCTCTGCAATGCATGCTCTGCTGTAATTGCTTGGCATGTGCCCTGCACCTGCTAGATATTGCTGCATGCATCTAGCTAGTCATCTACTCCTGCACTGCTAGCTGCCTTTTTCTTATTCGGCACGAGAGAAAGAAAGAGAGAGGATGCTGCTGCTGCTGGGTGAGTGTGCTGCAACGACAGGAGGGAGAGAGAGGAAGCAAGAAGGAAAAGGAGAAGGAGAGAAGAGAGGAAGAGAAGGGAAATCGCGCAGGTTCACGTTCTTCGTCATTGTTCTTCAGGAGTAACGATATGAAAGCCTTTAGTTGGTCGTTCATTAATTTTTGTTCAATTTATAGAATGTTTGGTTTATGGGAAGCGTAGATTTCAGTAAGCCCTAGTTCGTCAAATTGCGCTACAAAACCTTGCGAGGGCAATTAGCAGTATTTACGTTCAGACTCAGGTTTCGTCTAGCTAGGAAAAATGTGAGGAATTTCACTAGCTTTCTAGGAAGATCTAGAACACTAGATTTGAAGTTGCGAGCGAAAAGTTATGGCCTCATGAAGGTTACTGTCCGGAAAACGGACGCCATTGGAAGTTATCATGTACATGGGCCGATTACGCCTAGTAAATGAAGTAATTTAATTTTTGTCATAACTTGAATAAGCTAGGGAATTTTGAGTACATTCCAGAACTGTTATTGTTCATTATTTTTCAAGTTATATAAAAAAAAATACGAAATTATGAAATGGTCTGTCCTGACATATTCTGGGGTAGTCCTCCGGATTGGAAACGTGGAAGTAAACAGTGAATTCAGAAGTTCGTCAAAACTATAAAGTTGTAGGTAATTCTGTGGGGCTTCCAGAAAGTATATGTTTCGCTAGATTTGGGGTTCAGGGGGGAGAGAGTTAGAGCCATATTACTACTGGGACAGCGAGTAGTGCGTCCGGTAGAATCAAGCTAAATGTGTCGATTTTGCATAGACATACCAAGACGATTAGTGTAATGTTTTTGTGTTGTGGTGGTGTGTTTTGTAGTATGTTTTTAATTGTGTTGTTCAAGGAGGGTTGCCTCTAGTACCTTACCACCATCTCGTTACCCGGCTCCGAGAAGATAAGAGACAAGTGCATGGTAGAACGGTGATCGATGGTTTGATTGTTGTTTTCTTTATATTCATTGCAATTATGCTATTTATTTCATTAGATTGCTCAATTACACATCTTGCGAGTGATTATGGTATCGATTTTGATGATGAAGATATGACTTGTGGTTAATGGAATAATTGATGAGATTAAATTAAATTGTTGCATCATTGCATAAAAAAGAAGGTGATCATGGTGATCACATATCTACCTCGTGGTAGAGACTCCACGGGAGTGGAGAGGTCCCCAATCCTTTGAGGATGGGCTTCATGAAAGGGTGAACACTGTAGCGGGTGCTAACTCATGCTATACCGTTATAAGCGATGCATGTGAGCATGTAGTATAGAGTTGCATCGTACGAGCTTGAGGAGAAATAAATGGATATTGTTGATGATATTGATTACGGTTATGAAATTATTATTCATTGTTTTATTATGTGCTTACTGAGTCGTGGACTCACCCTTGCTCTACTGTTGTTTTAGGTGAACATTGACATCAGCTCGCACTGGAAGGGATAGCGCACATGGAACACTTGCAATCACTAAATTACTTGATTCATTTTGTCCTGAGGACTTTAATTATAGTGTGATGATATTTCCTTTAGGATTTGATAGACATTGAATAATTCCAGATGATTGGTTGGTACTTGATTTATTCATTCGATAGACTCATTATGGATGGTTATTACTAAATTCTTGGGTTATTATTTGGTATTGCTATCTAGTGGTTAGATACTTATACTTGTGCCACTTTAAATGTTTTATTGTGACCTGTGGATGGGTTTTATTATTTAACTGCTTGCTGGAATTTATTGTAAAATTTTGTTAGAACTGGTAGTTAGTGTATTTTAGTAGCATTCTGGGCTCGGTGTTGGCGGAGGTGTTACACACAAGGGGAAAAAAGGGCAGTTACCGGCCAGTTTCCAGAAAAACCAGGAGGAAAAAACCGCTCGAATGTTTCCAAATTTATGACTGCATAATGCACTTCCTAAGTTGGTTTAGGCCCTTTCGAATGTTTCCAAATTTAAATTTAAATTTATGACTGCATAATGCACTTCCTAGGTTGGTTTAGGCCCTTTTTGTGCTAGATCACCTATTGTATGAGCTAAATATGCTTGAATTATTATACTCCCAAGTTCCAACATTTTTTAGACAATCCCCAATTCAATTTACCGGTTTGGTAGTGGTTTTTCCAGGTTTTTTAAGCGGTTTTTCTGGTTTTGGGCGGTAACCGTTCCGATTACCAGGTTTAAAACATCCCCAATTCAATTTTCAATTTTCGAATTTTGACCGGTTTTTTTCCGGTTACCGTTACAAGCCGCCGGGTGGGGATTTCTTCGGTTCCGAGATTTGTATCCTTGGTTACACATGCATCCACTAGTAGTTAGTTGGTCTCTAATCCATCCCAAACTAGATAGATACAAGACATGTCAACCATCACATATTCCGATCTGATATTATTACTAGTACTAAACACAATTGATAGTTATTGCGTTGATTACAAGCATGGCACAAAGATGTGCGTTGCTGTGGTGGCTAGCACTGCATCCCACAAGCCTGGGCTGGCTGGTTCGAATTCCCATCTAGCTGAAATAATTTTTTTGGCAGTTTCCGCGCATGCTGCATGTGGGGTCCCATGTGCGCGGCGCAGTGCGGGAGAGGTAAGGCACTGAAGGTTTGAGCACGTGGTACACGAGGTGCAAGGCGTAGTTGGTGGGGTCCGGGTTTGTACAGTAGGAAGGGTGGGGTGTAGAATAGTATTTCTATAATTTTCTGTGCTATCCAAATATATAAGTTCAAGGATATACTATTATACTTCAATCCTGCTTTTGTCCTTAAAATATATAAGAAACTCAGAATTATGAATCTAAATTTCAATTTGAACTTTCAGGATTAAATCGATAGCTCATATTTCATTTCTGAATTTGTGAAAAGTAAATCATATACTGTTCCAAATATTACCAAAATATTCATGGATATACTATATGTAATGTTATGCAAACATGTAAAATTTCAAGGTCCAATTTGTCCGTACTGTGTAGAACTGAATGAGAGAGTGACAAACTATGCGTGTGAATAGAATAGTGCATGGTTTCCAAGTATTGGAGCGCGGAAGTGCACAAGCATGAGGTCCTGGCTTCAATCCCGAGTCATGCATGGGTGAAAACACCCTATGTCAAAAAAGAAAGGATGAATAGTGCATGATAAAGTGCTTGTCAACCAGTGTTTCGACTGTCGAGATGACATATCAAGATTTCAGGAACCCATGACAATCAAACAGTCAACCAACTAGATGAGAGAATAATGTAACTAGATCCAGGCATAGCCAGGCAAACAAATGCACTATATAATGTACTAGGAACCATGGTATAAATATTCAGGATTGCACGGGCTTGAAGTAAATTAGTTCGATCAATTAAAGATTACAGAAAATGTTGTGAACGAATGTTGTACTTACAACTCTGCAGGTGATGCTATTGGCCTGAATCCTTGAAATACACTGTCTGGACGTTGTTCACCCAGCACTTTAGCTCTTTCATATAGAACAGTATTTGGAAGCTTTTTAGTTGTCTTCACCTGCTTGAAAGTACTTAGAAACTGACTAAATCTCTTCAAAAAAACAGAGTAAGCTCCAAGCTCACCAGCAAAACATAATTTTCAACAGCTCTTACTTACACATATTGTTCATCAAGAAAAATAACATGACTTTTGTCTTGTAAATTTACAGAAAACTATTACATGCAGCCATTACAAGACAAATTATGGTGCAGTGTTTATTGTTCGTACAAGACAATCATGCCAAGAAGAAAAAGTCAAAGGAAGCAGATAACTGAAAGGGAAGGTATATTTCCTACATATGTTTTGACGATATATGGACTAAACCCATGGTCACCAAAGAACCCAATGCCTTGCACTTGATCAAAACAGAGATTCCACATGCATGCACGGACACAAGCCAATGTTTTAACAAGTGGTACATGGATGCTAAGAGCAAGTGTGCGGTTGCGGCGCCATGCTAAGTGGTGCAGCGTGGCCAAAGCTGATGCGAGGAAGCAGTTGTGAAAATCTAGTAACTTGTTTGGCAAATCAAATGAAAATTTAAGGAACTATGTTTTTTTCTGTGGTAAGTTGTAACTACCCACATCTTCTGACGTTTAGAACTCAACAGTCTCCATTTGCAACACAATTTAGAAAAAATGCAGGTAGCCCAATAAGATTGTCATAATCCACCGCAATGCTAAACGGTTGTCATAATCCACCGCAATGCTAAACGGAGTCCTATATGCCTTATAATCAAATTAATGGAATAGTCAAAGGACAAATCAAACACACAAAGTTATTTAAGAAGTTGCAAAGAATGCCTCATGATTGGCAAGCAGACGTACATGCCAAATTGATAGCAAATGGTTCTTTTTTTATTTGTCGTCCTAGAATGCGTGCAACCAACATTTTTAAACTTTGACTAGTAATATATATATAAGTATTTAGATTTAACAATGAAAATGATATTAGTAAATTTAACATCAAATATACTTCGATATCATTATATTTTTAATAAATTTTACCAACATATAATTAGAAAAGGTAATGGTCAAACACATGCATTGGAGACCATGTTGATGTCCAAAATCACAAATAAAAAAGAACGGAAGGAGTAACTTAGCAAGGACAATTACACCTGGTAGTATACTAATTAGTAAGAACCAAAACAAATAGCAGCCATCATATGCACAGATTGATGAAGCAAACACATAAACACCATACATGGAAAAGGAATGTTTCTACCTTTCGATTAGCATACTCGATATTCAGTGTTTCAAGAATGGGAAGAAAAATGGTGCCCACAAAGTCCTCCAGCATGCCTTTATTGTAAAAATGTTTCGCGAGCTGCATCTTTACTTTCCCATCAAGCCACCAAGGTTTCTGTTGGTCTGGAGTATTAGCAGACTGCAACTCTGCTTAAGCCATAGCAAACACTGAACAATGACAGCAGTTACTTGCAATGAACAGCTTAGAAAATAGCGCACCTGAATTTTCAGGAGGAGAAAGCAAAGTGATAGCTTCATCATTCTTATCCTCATCAACAAGAAGGGAGGATAAGGTTATCCGTAAATCAACATTGTCCTCCATTGTTTGTAAGGCTAAGAAAAAAAAACATACGCTACATCAAAATTGACAATAGAGAACTCAACTCCAAGCAATTAAGCAAAGCAATAGATCGTCATGCCATGGATGCGGATTTTCCGCTATTAGGGGTGGCTGCACCCATTATACCGGTTGGGGCATGACTGCATGAGATATGCCCCGAAAATTCTAAAAGAATTCTCACATGTGAAACATGTAATGTCCCGAGTACCTTCCAAGTTTCACGGTCATATGAGAGATCGTTTGGGACTAAACAAAAAAGAGAAAGCGCAGGATACATATTTTCTTTATATTTTGGTCCAATTTGTCTTTTTGTTTATATCCCATGTATCATCATAGGGAAAATTTGTAACATCGCATATTTGTCCACGTAAATTTGCATGTGTGCATTTCCTAGACTCCTAGTGTGTCTTATATCCATGGTTTTTTAAAGATTTTTGGAACCTCCCTAATGTACCAACCAAACGGGAGTGGGACTCTAATAGTAAAATTGTTTTTTCTCATCAAGCCATATAGTAATTGTGTTAAGAACAATGCTTAGAAGGTGTTAAAGTCTTGTACATTCTCTCTCTCTTGGCTCATGTGGCCCATGTCTATATGTATATATATATACTTTCTCAATAATAAATAAGATGTACAGTTGTGAATAGCAAAATCCTTCTTTCCCTAAAACTAACATGGTATCAGAGCTGCTTCTACCCACACCCTAACCCTAATTCCCGCCGTCGCTGACCCCCTCTCCACCGCGGGACCATTGTTATTAAGTCGGACGACTAGTCGCGACTAATCGTCGATTAGTCGACAAGTCGGCACACTGGCACCGACTAGTGCAAACGACTCGACTAGTAGCGCTAGTCGTACGACTTGCCGACTAGTCGGCGACTAGCCGCGACTAGTCGGCCTGTTCCAGTCGGACGACTCGGCCCATCGTCGACCTCGAGCCCGGCCAATGGCTGAGGTAATGTATATGAACAAAAATTAATGGAGAGAGGAAGGACACCAGATCCACTCGGCTCCCACTCCCCGCAGCACGCCGCCGAGAGAGTAACCCTAGCCCATCGCCAGCCGCCGTCGCCGCCGCCGCCTCCTCCTCAACCTCCCCGCCTCCTTGTCCCCAATCCACGCCATCGCCGCCACTGCGTGGCTATCCCGACTCGAGTGGTCGTCGCCGACCCACGACACCACCATGCATGACGCCACCTCCTCGCCTCCCCTCGTTAAATGCCGACCCGAGCGTGAGCCAAGTGGTGAGCACCACTCCTCCTCCTCCCCTCTCTCTCTCTCTTTCCTCTTCTTGCGCCATGCCTCGCGCCTCGCTCTGCTTCTGTTGCTCTGCTCCCTTCTCTTCTCGCTTGTTGCTCTGCTTCTTCTTGCTCTTGCGCTGCTCTGCCCCTCTTCTTGCTCTGCGCCTCTGTTTAGTAGTACTAGTAGTAGTAGTAGTAGCAGCAGTGCCAGTATTGCATAGCAGCAGCAGTAATAAGCATTGCCATTTAGGCTAGTAGCAGTCCAGTATAGCATTATGGCTAGTAGCAGTATAAGCATTATAACTTGAGTCTTCAGTCTTGTGAGTTGTAACTTGCGAATAGCATTATAGCAGTAAGCATTTAGGCTAGTAGCAGTAGTACCATTTGTGTATTAAAACAAGTCATCAACTCATTATCATGCTTATGTTGTTTTTCTCTTTATTTCATGAAGTACAATATGCATATGTGTATATTTGTTGCTACAACTTAGTACATTATATGCCCTGTATATATATGTCCTAGTCTACCGACTAGTCATGGCTAGTCGCGACTAGTCGGTCGACTAGTCGGCCAAGTCGACAAGTCGGTCCCCTTACGACTCGACTCGACTTTACGACTTAATAACCTTGCGCGGGACAGTGGGTTCTAGGCCACTTGCGCACGCGCCTTCCTCATATGCTCCGCCTCCTCCTGCCTTGGGCGTCTAGAGCTTGCGCCTTCCTCCTCTACTCCAAGCAAAGTGCAGCCAAGATCCACGCCGTGCCGCCTCCTCACGACCGGATCTATGCTGCCTTTCTCTGTGCCGCTGCCTCCTCACGACTGGATCCGCGGCACCACTGCTTCCTCCTTTGCTCCGGCTGAGCGGCGACCACTTCCTCTGCTTCAACGAGGCAGCCACCACCTCCTCTGCTCCGGCAGAGCAACAGGCTGCCGCCGCCTCCTCTGCTTCAGTGCTTCGACGAGGACATCCTCTGCTCCGGCGACCACTAACCTCCTCTGCTCCGGCAACTATTGCTCTGCTGCTCGGTGCCCCTCATGCTCTGCTACGACTGTTGATGCTACAACTGTTGCTCTACTGTTGTTGATTGCTCTGCCTGACTGCTCTGTTCTACTACTATTGTGCTGCTACTGTCTGATTGTGGCCCATCAAGATGGCATAGTATGACTCATTGTTTGGGGGCAGTTCATCTCTCGTGTTCACATACATCAAGCTTGAGGGAGAGCAAGGCTTTCTTAGTCAAGACTACCCTGAGTGGTTATAGTTTGGCTTCTCATTTGACTGATGATCCCCCAGATCCGAAGACAGTTGATACTAAGGCAGTAAAAGATTGGCAGAAAGAAGACGATCTTGTCATGACTGGTTTGGTCTTGGGTGTTGATGTTTCGCTAAGGATGAGTCTTAAGTATCATACTTCAGCCAAGCAGATGTGGACATACTTTGAGAAGAGATATATTTAGTCCAGTGGTGCTCTTCGCTTCACATTGCTCAAGAACCTTCATAGCATTTAGCAACAGGACATGCCAGTGGAGGAATATTACTGTGTTTTCACTCATATCACCGGCCCTCTAGAGTCTGACACTGAAGGCTACTACTGCTTGCTAGTCTTGCGTTGCCAACGAGGATTATGCTCAGCATACGCTCATATATCAGCTTGTGATGGGGCTTCGATCAAAGTTTGAGCCTATTCGTACTCAACTATCCTACTCCATCGACTTTGACTAGCAGGCTCTCTAGTTTGATTGCAAAGGAAACTCGCCTTCATTTGCTTATGCATACCTCAGGATCCTCACCACCTCTGATACATGGACACGGCTGGAAATAGGCGAGTCCATGTCGGACACCATGTTGGACATGGACATGGCTCCGACACGGCTTGGACACGTATCTGAGACGTCCGAAATTAGGCCTGCGAAAAAAAATAATTTGAAATTCAAACACGTATTGGACACGTATTTGCCATTTCGACCCAGTCCATTTGGCCCAAACTTGGAAGCCCAGCCCATTGCGCTATGTTAACCCTAGCTTTCTAGAGCCAGAGCCGATTCCCTCACACATCCCCACTCGACGCGCCTCATCCTCACGCCGCGCCGCCTAATCGCTTCTTCTACTCGGTTGGCGACTAACCACGGCATGACCCTTCCTCATGTGCTATCCCCGACGCCACCCTTTTGTTTTTTCCCCACGACCGCCCTGCTATGCCGCCTCCCGTCCCTAGTCTTTATACTGCTCGTGGCGGCAAGACGGCCAATGGCGCTTTACCCTCCTGTGCTACCCCCGACGCCACCCCTTCGCCTTTTTCTCACGACATCCCTTTCGCCGCCTTCCCACCTTTAGTCTTGCGCTTCCGGCGACGACCGATGACCGGCCCCTCCCTCATGTGCTCTTCCCGACGCCGCCCCTTCGCCTTCCTTCTCCCCGACGCCGCCCCCTTCTCCTTCATCTCCTCTCGCACGACGGCGAACCGACAACTGCCTCCTCCGGCGGCGACCAACGAACGACGACGACGACTTCCTCCGACGACGACCGACGGTGAGTGAATCATCCCATGATCCTTCCTCTCCACTCTTCATGCTCCTTCCTAGATCTTCCCTGGTTCATGTGCTATAAGAAACCAGTCCGGTTCTCTAGAGAAATAAAAAGCTGGCTAAGATCTTACTCACATGTTATATCAACCTTTACATCTGACTAGAACTCAAACTTGGACTCGGATTGAACCAACTAATAGTTGCACACGCAAGTGCTAGGCTCCGAAACAAAATGAACAAAAAAATTAGGTAACTAACCAGGAAATTAACTAACCAAATTAGAATCCTTCCAATCCAGAGCCAGCGGATTTTTGGAGGGATGTCTGGGATCTTCTCCGATTCTAGTTTGGGCTTCGCACGTCCCTCGATTCCTGCATCACAACACCACATCGTAGTAGTACTAGGTGTCGTATCATCCCCTCCCCCTTTAAGCAAAGCTGTCATAGGCGTGGGTCCAGGGGGAGCCCGAGCCACGGCCCTGGAAGGAATTTTATGGGTGTGGTACTGTAGCACATTGCACTGTTTACACGTGCACTGTTCATGCGCAATTAGTTTCATTTATTAGAGATTAGATTGATTTTGTTAGTTTGAAAGCTTATCTTCAGCTAGTTTGCATCTATAATTAAAGATTGTTTTTAGTCAAGTTATCCTATCAAAGGGATGACATTATATCTTCTTTAATAAAGCAAAGAGGAATAAACAAGTTCCTAGTCCCTAAAGTCCAGTTATGATCGTTCCCTTAACCAGCTATTCTAGATCTATTCTTCTCACAATCGGTGCCCTCCTTCACCTAGCACCGTTCTACTTTAGGTCGTCGTCGTCTACCAAAGCGTACATCAAATCCTTGCTAATCACATTGGTATCACTCCCACCCTCAATGATCAGGTTGCACGCTTTCTCCGTGATCTTGCACTCCGTTTGGAAAATACTATATTGTTGCCCTTTAGCTTTAATTTCAGCACTTTGCACCTTCCGGACCAAAAGATTAACACCACCCAAATGAGGGTCATAAATAATAGGACTATCATCGCCGTGCTCTTCGTCGAACCCAAGGTTATTAAGTCAACAAGTCAACACTATCCTCCTAGTGACCGACTAGTCGACTAGTCGGCCGACTAGCCAACTAGTCGACAGGTATTGTTCACATGACAGTGATATGTATGTACACATGTAGCAGCTAGCAAACTCCTCTGCCCAAGCTCCCACTCCTCTGCCTGAGCAAACTAGTCGACAACCAGCAAACATGTAGCAGCTAGCAAACTAGTCACCTCCACTCCTCTGCCCGAGCCCCATACGCCCACCTCCCTCCTCGCCCTCCCTCCCGACGGCGACCCGAGC
This sequence comes from Phyllostachys edulis, assembly GCA_036346405.1. NCBI lineage: Eukaryota > Viridiplantae > Streptophyta > Magnoliopsida > Poales > Poaceae > Phyllostachys > Phyllostachys edulis. Next base: position 7,006,597 of record CM070564.1, read on the forward strand.
TCTTCCCTCCTCCCAGCCCCCTCCTCAGCCTCCGCCCCTCCCCTCCCCTTTGGAGGAAGGGCATCTGGATCCAAGCACCACTACCATGACAGGAGGATGGGCGGGACGGTGGCCGAGTAAGGACGAAGGGCGATGAAGCTGCAACAACTGGATTTGCCTCCGAGGGGCGAGGACGAAGTCCGGTGTCACGGCGCGAGCTGCCTCCTAGGGCGGCGACGACTGGATTTGGAGCTCTAGAGTCGTGCGTGAGTGGTGAGCCCCTGACTGCCCTCCCTCACTCACTCACTGCCGGCGCAAGTCGAGTCGCCACCTCTAGTCGGCACATCTCCGACGACTCGTCGACTAGTCGACGACTTGATAAGCATGGTCGAACCTCTTGCTTTCGGATTCGCTACCGGTAGAACTTGTCGTAGCGTACCCATCATAAGTAATGAGCACCTTCGCTGATTTGGACAATCACACATCATATGCCATCTTCCTTTGCACTTAAAGCACTCAATGTTACTAATACAAACAGAAGAAAATGCACTAGAATCAACTTTAGAAGCTTCTTTATCTCCATTAGTCGAAGCTTTCGACACCTCCTTTGAAACAGCCCCAGTTGACTTGTGTGATGCTGCCACCCTGGCGCTTGCGCCAATATCATCTCCTCCTCATGGTGGTCGCCACCACGTGTAGTTGTGGGTAGTGCGGTTTCCACATATTTGGCGTTGCAAGATATGTTGTTCAGACCGCAGCGCATGATACACAAAGTCTTGTAGATTGTTGTATTCTAACGATCCGTCTTCTCTTGCACATTGTCATTCAGACCCTTAAAGAAACAAGCCATGGTCGCCGCCTCAAGTTCGTTCATGCTCGTACGAATCGTGAGAATCTCCACTCGTCCATAGACAAGGAACCTTGATTAAGACGCTGCAACTTTGTGTGCAAGGTTCTAGTGTAGTGCATCGACACGAATCGCCTCCTCATGATGTTCTTCATGTGTTCCCATGTGCCGAGTCGTCCTCTAGCACGGCACAATTGGTTCCACCAAACAAGAGCACATTCTGTGAACTCAATTGATGCAGCGCGCACCTTCTTCTCCTTGGTGTAGTTGTGGCTATCAAAAATTTCATCCACGCGCATCTCCCACTCCAAGAACACCTCCGAATCGGTACACCCATTGAACGCCGGCATGGAAATTTTGAGCCTCCCAATACCGTCGTCATCGAGTTGTTTCCAACAGATCCTCTATCGCACCCAGAGAAATTTGGCCATATGCAGCACCTCCACGACAAGGATTGAAGTACTGCCGCTGCCCAAGGGCACCATCCGACTGCATGTCCATATCGGAATCATACTCCTCCAAAACGATGTGCTCGTTCAGGTGGTGGTTGATGTAGAACCCACACGGCAGCACCATCTATCGGTAGACGTCGCACCAGAAGTATTTCTCACATGAGGTCTAGTATCTCCGCCCGAAGCTGGTCATCCAAGGTGTCCCATGTATGATCGATACAGTTCAGAAAGAAGTCACACGTCCTCTCAAAGTGAAACTTGATTTCAGCAGGAACTTGAGGACCATAAGCGAAAGTCTCCTAGCCGGCACCACTGTGATCACCGATTTGCGCACTTTGCTCTGACTTTACCACCTTGCCCGATTAGCCATACAAAAAATTGAAAAATCAAGATGTACCGTGAATTAACTAAGCTCGATACCACGATCGACACGGCACAAATTAGAAGAACCCTAATTTGTACGCGGGTTGACCCAATCTTTCGCGGTACAAGAAATTTACTACTCAATCTTCTACTTGTCTAGGCCAAGAAAACAGCAACAATCTTCCCTCGTTTTCCACGCACACCAGCAGCAAGATTTGGAATTGATACAGGTGTATGTGCATCAACACCAATACCAATCCCTAGCTCGTCCTTCTCAAGATCAGCAGTACAACAGTGACTCTCTAGTACTTGTGCAGTCTCCGAATCAACGAAACCAACAGAGAGATGGGAGGACAGGCGCACCAGCCAACAAAGCTCTAATCTCAGTCCCTTTGAACAGCAGCTCCTGGTCTTCTCACGTTCTACTATTTCCTGTGCCAGCCTGAGAACAAGAAGCAAATCTTCCACCCGAGAGCACCTCAACTCACGAACAGAGGAATAGGTCACAAGATCAGCCCGCAACTTCGATCCACAAGATCAAAGACCCGCAGCCTCAATGAACTCTCAAGTAAATTCACAGAATCTCAAGAAACGATGTGGTCACCATAAGGGTGTTTTCTGGTTTTTCTTACTTTCATGCAAAAATGTTTGATCTTATCTCGGACGGGCTCGACACACGTACATGCATACGCACCTGACTTGGTATTGGTTTTCCCAAGTTCCTCTCAAAAACCAGTCCAGTTCTCTAGAGAAATAAAAAACCGGCTAACATTCTACTCGCACACGTTATATCAACCTTTACATATGACTAGAACACAAACCTGGACTCGGATTGAACCAACTAATAGTCGCACACGCAGGTGCTAGGCTCGGAAACAAACAGAACAAAAAAATTGGGTAACTAACCTGGAAATTAAGTAACTAAACGAATTGGAATCCTTCCAATCCGGAGCAAGCAGATTTTTGGAGGGACGTCTAGGAACCCCGATTCTAGCCTGGGCTTCACTTGGCCCTCGGTTCCTTCATCACAGCAACATGTCCTAGTAGTACTTGATGTCGAATCACGTACTCTTCCTATTTCCTCATTTATTCCCTCACTTCTAGGGGAAACGGTCTCAACGGCAGTCTATCTCATCAACCGTCAGCCCTCTTCCAAGCTTCAAGGCAAGTGTCCTGGTGAGGTCCAATACAGAGCACCTACTCACTATGCTCATCTTCATATTTTTGGTTGTCCGCTATGTCCTTCTAGCACCTCGTGAGTGCACCAATCTGAGCGCTCAGTCGGTTGAGTGTCTTCCTGGGTTATCGTCAACTCGTTGGGAGCTTTGTTTATCTCACTGTAACCAGGCCAGACATTGCTCATGAACAATGTTGTTCATGTACTCATTTTGTGAGTGCTCCCACCTCAGTCCACTATGGTCATGTTCTTCGTGTGCTGAAATACTTAAGGGGTACTGTGTCCAGACATCTGTTCTATGTCAGTTCGAGTCAGCTTCAGCTCCACGCTTACTCTGACTCCACTTGGACGAGTGATCCTGTTGATCACCGATTTATCACTGGCTACTGCATCTCTTGGTAGTTCGCTCATTGCCTGGAAGTCCAAGAAGCATACTGCAGTGTCACACTCTACTGTAGGGGCTGAGCTTCGGGCCCTTGCCGCTACCACCTCAGAGATTGTTTGGCTTCGAAAGCTTTTGGCTGATCTTGGTGTTCTTTGTGATAATCCTACAACTTTGTTTTGAGACAATACAAATGTCATTCATATTGGTGTGATCCAGTCAAACATGAGTTGACAAAGCACATTGGTGTTAATGCATCATACACACGGTCTCATCGTCAGTAGTCGACCATCGACCTCCAGTATGTACAGAGCTTCAAGATGCAGATTTCTTCACTAAGGTTTAGACTCGAGAACAGCATTGGCTTTATCTACTCAAACTCAATGCATCATATCCTCCAGATCCACCTTGAGTTTGAGGGGGGTGTTAGTCTTGTACATTCTCTCTCTCTCTCTCTCTCTCTCTCTCTCTCTCTCTCTCCTCATGTAGCCCATGAGGCCCATGTCTATGTCTATATATACTTTCTCAATAATGAATAAGATACATGGTTGTGACTAGGAAAATCCTTCTCTTTCCTAAAACTAACTGAAGGAATCAGGTATTGCACATACAAAGCAGACATTCAGGAGTCCTTAGAAAAGGTTCATCAATGATGAAATGCCAGATAGAATGATCTCAAGTATCTAATAACTCCATATCAATAACCAAATATAATGAGAGTATTTGAACACAAATTGATCCAAATATCGAAGAACATATAAAAAAGAATGGATTAAGCTTCTCTGCTTTAGGTCACCACAGAGGTAATGCCCCTTTCTCATAAAGCTGATTCAGAGTAAGGGGGTCCTAACAACAAACAGATTTGTGATGTAATTTTCACCAACTATATTATCTTTTTAAAAGAGAAGTGCTTCCTGAAGGAAATCGAACAGAACCTTTATAAAAGTAAGGAATAGCCTTTCTTTTCTCCCCTACGACCATGTAGCATTGAGCAACTTTCTCATATGAATAACCCTGAAACAAGTTGCAGTAGATCAAACTAGAGAAGAGTAAAGGAAACAAAGCAAACATGCAATTATCTACAAAAGATAAGAGACAAAAATAAGAACTTTCAACTAGATGTACCAAATAAATGTTTCCAAAAAGCTTATAAACTTCCTGACTCTTCCGAGTTAACAAACCCTTCCTCGTGTAGTGAAAAGAAAAATACATGGACAAAATGAACTAGACCCTGTGCAGATGCTATTTAGCTTATCATTGTTAACAAAGAAAATGTCCCTGTAGGCATTAATCCATGTATCAATATGTAAATATACTATGTTACTACTCAGACTTTGGATATGCTCCAACCAATAAGAAAATGAACTACAATTCGTGAAACAACGCCACATTTTTGGAATCATGTTAGCATCCATTAAGCCTTCTATGGAGCATGTACATTCTAATCTAATTTAGAGCATCTCTCTGGCCAGCTAGGAGTACTACAAGCTGTTATAAAGCAAGTTCTCAAACATGGGAATTTATATTTCATGCCATTTCCGTTCAAAATTAACTATAGAACCTGCTTTCCATTAAAGTATTCCTCTAAGAGCTGCAAAGGACATCAGATTTCCCATGCATAATCTCCTCTCTTGAAATATATTGGATTACATGTTCGATCCAATAACTTGTTCAACTCACTAGCAATGCATAGATAATTCAAATTTTACTGTATCCATTGAGATGGATATTGTTCTCCCTTGCAAGAAAATTCTGTAGAAACTAACACCAATGACGTGTTCCAACTTCAATGTTTATCGTACTTGTGTTATCTATAAGTCTCAAGATTCACAGGACTGAATTGCTCCCATGAAGATTTATAAAAAAAATTATACTGTCTTAATAAACAATGCATCTTACATCTATTGAAAAGTAAGAAATTGTAGATTGCAAACAATACCTGAATTCTAAAATCAATCTCTGCAAACATATATTATGGAAAGAAAACTTCAAAAATAAGCAAATTAACTACTCACATCATTACGAACAGCAACATCTTCAAGCATCAAGTAAAACTTTATTGCATACTCGTATTGTCCTACATTTTCAAGAGCGTTAGCGACCTCCTTAATCAAATCGGTGTTATCTTTTGAACGCTCCAAACGCACATCCTGAAGGAACACCTGCAGAAGAGGTAATGCTGATTGAATAACTACGAACTTAAATGTGCAACTTTTTAAGTAATATTGGAAAACAGTGACTTCATGCAAGCAGAAAGCTAATCATTCAGAGTTGATATCAGGGAATTACATTGTCAATATACCAGAAACCAAGGATAGAAAAAGGGGGAAATTTGATTAAAGAAGGATGCATTGTGTCAAGGGACCTACAACAGAACAGTACAGGAACAAACCTCAGCATGTTTCATGTCTCCAAGATAAGCGTGGCATATTACTGCTTTTGCCTGCAATTGTACTAGTAATTCATGTTGAGATCCCAACAGTAGGTGTGCCTTCTCAATCTGCCTCAGTGCTTCACTATGGGCATTATTTCTCAGATGAAGGGATATTAGTAAATCTAGAAGACTCCAGACAACGCTTGTTGCTCGAGCATTGACATAATCCTCCAACAAATTAATAGCTTTATCAATTTGACCACAGTCTCTGTACATCTGAAGAGAAAAGGCAAGAAGCAATAAGTAAAACTAACTGAACATTCCCTACAACTGTTAACACAGAAATACTAAGTACAAGAATATAAGATTTTTGAAACCATAAGTGGTCTGTTAAGGTTTTCGCCTGGTTTCCAGGCCAAAAAATCGGACCAGTTTTTTGGGTGCATTTCGAATTTTTAAAAAATCAAATGATTTGAAGTTGGGATCTTGGCACTAATATACACATTCCAGTGGAAATTGAGATCAAGTGTGTGTGGGTGGGATGGGGGTGGGGGATGTTAAGGCGCTGAGCATGTCAGGGTTGGAAAACAAAACCTGGCTGATTCCTAACGGTTTTCCGAACCCTACAAGAATTCATGCATCCAAAAATTGATATTACCCTGCTCCAGGAGTTACTTTGGATTATTGCATTAAAGCTACTAAAAATTCAATGTAATAGCAAATCTATGGTCCACAAACAAAACATCACACATCATTATCAAATGGCAAACACAAAATGCAATAATGTGACATTTATACATAGTGTTCACGCTAACTCAGGTGCATAGATTGGCAAATTGTTGCTGAAAAGTGTAGTGTGCTCTGACAGTACTATGACCATTCATAGATAAGCTCGTGTCTCTCTTAACATGGTACCACATGCAATATATTATATGTGTCACGGTTGTTTGAGTAGATTGGCAAGGTGTGGCTACTGCAGTGTACATTCAGTGTCTACAATAAACCAGTAATAGTACAGGTATTTTAATACATGTCAACAGTTGCAGACATTTCTCACCTTATGATGAAATGGAGATGTAATCTTTTGAGTTTTGACTTTTGGTATTTCCTTTAGTTTGTAACTACTATCTACATTTAGTATTGTACAGTTGTATATCAGCAAATCTTTGAATCAACATTTCTTATGGCTACAATGACAAGTCAAAATATAAATGGATAGCAAATGAAAGTCATATGGGCAGAAGATTAAACAGAAGAAAACATATATTAGAGCAAAGAAATCGTGTTTTCATATCAATTTTGAAGGTCCATTCTGAGACTGCAGTATGAGAGAACAATCAACAAAAAGCGGGAAATGCTGAAGTGAGAAGGCCTGGTACTTCAACTAGAATCAAGGTATAGCATATAGGCACCACCAAATAACACAACGACTAACTGTCATAGGCAATAAACCTGTGCTGCTGCTTTACGAGCGACAATGTTGGAAGGATAAATTCTGACTATCTGCTCATATATCTCTGCAGCTTTCTGGTAGTCACGAAGGGCACGATATATGTTAGCACAATCAAACTTCAGTCCTACATCTTCCGGATCTGCTCTCATTGCTTTTAAAACACAATGTCTTGCTAGAGCAGCATCTTCTTTTTTCCTGGCAAATAGAATAAAGTAGTCAATGAGGTCACTGTCTCTATTTTCTTTCATCTTACTATATTCTTTATGTCCAGGAAGTAATAATGATTTATGTTAGATAATCAGTACTCCCTCCATCCCACAATTTAAGTCCCCCTTCTTGGGAAGCGGCGTCCCATAATATAAATCCATTGAGGGGATCAAGTGTAGTTATTACAATATTTCCACTCTATACCTTTGTTTTAATACAGAAGTGGTTGTGTAGTTGTAGTGTGCCCTTTAATAAGGGTATGTATGGTCCAATGACATAAACTTTTTCTAAGATTTAGTGCTTCCTTGGTCTGTGCGTATGGTGTGTATGGTGGGATTGGACTTATATTGCGAGCCAGAGGAAGTAATTAATGAAATTTTGAATCACCTGCATTAATGAGCAAGATGTTTCTGTAAAATGCATATCACATAATATCAAAGCAAAACTGAGGGTGAAAAGAGATTAAATATCACCTGTTTTTGAGAATGCAACATATTTACTCAGCAAATTATCAGGCCAAGTAATTTACCAATAAAAAAACAGCCATGTGATTTCAAACAAAAAACAAACACACAAAAAAAAACAAAAGGGATTAGTATGAACTCACAATGCCAAGTCAATGAGTTTCTTCCACAGAGATGCATCCTTTGGGGAGACATATGCAGCAAGCATCAGAAAGTTAATGGCTTTATCTAGTTCACCGTTCTCTTTATAAATGCTTCCAAGTAGTTGATATGAATTTGGCAAATTTGGTGCAATCCGCACAATCTCATGTAATATACGAATTGCCTGCAGTACATGACACCAACGCAAAGGTTACTGTTAGACAAATTCAAACATCATAACAAAATGCATAAAATTGCATTTACATATACTAAAATTCTACAATATGGTAGGCTATGATCCCCCGATACGTCGCCGAGTTGCCGTTCCTGTACGCAATACGGGATACGGCGGAAATACGGCGCGATACAGTATAGGGGAGTATCGGGGGATTTTAATTTCCAAAATAAATAAATAAAAATCCCGATACTCCCTCGATACTTTGTGATACTCCCTTCGATACGTTGATGGTGGTATCTCACTGCTGCCCACGCAATCCCCTCCTGACCGCTCGCCGCCAGCTCTTCCGCATCTCGACCGCGAACAGCATCGACTGAAGGCGGAATGAGACGACGAAGCTGATGCGATTCCTGGCGGTGAGGAGGGAGGGCATGAGGCTGGAGAGTGGAGAGCGAGGGAGAGAAAGAAATAGGGAGGAGAGGAAGAAGAGCGAGGGAGAGAAAGAAATAGGGAGGAGAGGAAGAAACTGAGAGGGAGAATAGAGACTGCACACTGCAGTGCTGCCTACATGCTGGGAGTCGATAGAAGGGGCTAGGGCAAAGAGCACAGCTGTGCAGGTGGATCGTGTGGGCTGGAAAGGGCACAGCCGTGCAGGTGGGTTGGATGGGCCAAACTAGTCCATCTGTTTCCTCCTTGCCTTTTTCTCATGATTGCAAGATGGATCTTCTGTGTCCATTTGCATGTGGCATAACATATCTCACGGCTGCTATTATACACACAAACACACACACACACACACACTCGCCGAATTGACGTATCCTTGTTTTCAGGAAATATCGCATTGCGGTATCGCCGTATCCGTATCGAGGCAACATAGATGGTAGGTATACATTATCAGTTTGTTAAATCCACAAAGATACTATCTAAAACTGGTATAAAAGCATTACAAACAAGAATGACAATTTGGGCATGCAGATGATATATAACCTAATCAGGACAGGCACAAAGATAGCTACAGAAAAAACTTCTATAGAACTTGAATTCCACGGAAAACTGAAACAGACAATCAATATCAATGATAATTCTTAATATTATAAATGTTAAGTATCTTAAATGAAGTTGAGTTATTGTTCAATAATCTCAGAAACAAGCAGTAGGGTGATATAAAAGGAGCTCACCTCCTTCAAAACAATAGATAGGCCACTAAGTTGTATTATCACACACTAAATGGCCAAAACAACCCACAACAAAGCTGTCAGCACTACCAGAGAAAATCCAAAGATATTTTATTAAGAAAACAAGAGAGAGAACCCTGAATGTTTAATATTTCAGTTAGGGATTCTATTCAAGTATCAGCAGATCAGTTATCAATAATCCTCTCAACCCTCAATTTTGTGGGGAACTAGCTCGCAGGATAGCATGTTCAGACATAATAATCTTTGAAGTCATTGAGAACTTGGACAGACATAAAGGTGAAGACAGTATCAAAACTCGGTGCCACTGCCAGGTGCACATCAACTTCCAGTCTGTCAAAAACTTCTCCCGACTCCCAACACTAGATATCTAGGTCAAGTGATCAGCTAAACCAACAAACCATCTAGTTTACCCATTTAGCTGTCGTGTGGCTTATGAATGATTAGGGGGAAAACTCAGAATCTTGAATTAGCTCAGCATGCAAATAAAAGTAATGTTCACAATCTTGCCATTAGAAAAATTGCATTGAATTTGGCACACCAACATAATCAACTTATGCCTCGAACCACTTATCAACAACATAGAGAATCAACAACTATTCATAAGAGTAAGCAAGATAGAGATTGTACCTCTTTAAATTTGTTCTCCGTAAAAAGCAAAGTGGCATCACCCAATTTTTTAATGACTTCAGGACTGCACTTATTCCTTGTTCCTTTCCTTCTTCCCCTTTTCTTGACCTGATTAAAATAAACAATAAAGAAAGAAAAATACCAATTTGATCGATCCTATCAAAATTCTAAGTATGACACGAATGGACTGCAGTGCATTGAGCACAACATGAAGGTGTGAGTATTTATTAATCTACATACTAACTGTTTTCCAGATCAAGTCAAAAACAGTTTCTAGAAAGAGCTAGCAACAGCCACTCGACCACAAATGAAGCTATGAATGAAAGGGATCATACTTGATTTAAATATGGAATACAATTTCTTCATGAAAAAACAAATGCTGCTCAGATCACTTCAGTCTTCATTCAATTCTAAGAAATTTTGCAAACCCAGAATGCTAATTGTACATTCTAATGCAAATAAATTTGGAAAACAAAACCAAAAAGGAAAGCACCAGTCACAATTCACAAACCATACATAATGCAGTTATTTTTCAGTGTTTTCCACATAATCAATACTATGAGGGGATTTCCCAAGCAGCATCTGTGCTAAGAATTTAACAACAGTACCATACATCTTTCGACCTTCTTTTTCGCCGAAGGCCAAAGCCTTCCATCAGCTGGTCAAACATCGTTGCTGCTTCCACTTCTGAAAGCTCATCCTGCCTTGGCTTTTTTGAACATTCTTCCCTGGATGATGACAAAGATTTTTCAAATATATCTACTGCAACTGCAATTACTTGTAACAGAATACATGATGGATCAACAACGCCTGAAACAAAAAACTTTAAACAGCATGTGAAAAAAAAGCATAAATTGTACTTCAAAGAACATGGTGAGAACAGGAGATCAGTAAAACTTTACATCACAGAAAAAAAAAAAGGTTACCCTTGCAAAGACAGAAGCACAATTTACACATCGATCTACTAGAAGAGTTCCACATAAATGATAGTGTGAACTACTAAAGCATAGTGAACATCGGCATTTCACCAAATTATAACAAATTAGAATTAGAAAGGCACCATTACACTAGAATTAACAGTTCGCAATTTACTGTTCTACAAAATCAGTTGAACAAGCAGAAAAAAACAATTTGCATCTTTAGTAGCAAATTGCACCAAATAGGCAAAAAACAAACCAAATTAAAATTAGATGAAGCTTGAGCACCTAAAGCCCACTTAATGTGCCACAAACAGCGCAATAGGTGGCACCTTTAGCATCAGGTTTAATGAAATTACGTATTTACGTTCCAGTTTTGTCATTCGAGCAATGAGCATAGATAGATAGAATGGAAGCAAACAAGGCAAGAAATGTGCCACCTTTCGGGTTGCTCCTCGGCGAGGGCCTTCCGCTTGCACCCCGCGAGCGCGTCGTGGATTTGGGTGCCGGAGTGCAGCACCCCGGTGGCAACTGCGGCACCGCTCCGCTCCGCCATCTCCACGCACTGCATCGCGTCGTCCGCGTCGCCGAATTCGTACCCCTCCTCGTCCTCATCATAATCTTCCCCGTCGAGGTCTTCCTGCTCGAATGTCTCCCCCGTCGCCGACATCGCCAGAGGGTGCGGAGGAGGAGAGGATAGGAATGGAAGACTTGGAGAGGGGAAAAGGATAGGGCTCGGGAGGCTAGCTGCTCACTGGATAGGGCTCGGGAGGCCGGGTGGCAGAAGATGGCGCGGCCGGCTGAGGAGAGAGCCGGAGGCGAGGCGGGCGGTGGCTCGGGCCGGCGGAGGCGCCGAGGGACGAGGAGGACAGCGGCGGCGGCTCAGGGGAGGAGGCGCCGAGTCGGGGGAGGAGGAGGACCGCGGCGGCGCGGGCCGACGGAGAGCCGGAGGCGAGGCGGGCGGCGGCGCGGGCCGGAGGAGGCGCCGAGGGAGGAGGAGGAGAGCGGCGGCGGTGGCTCGGGGGGAGGTGAGCAGCGCCGGGTCGGGAGGGGGAGGAGGAGGTGGGCGGCGGCGGGTCGGGAAGGAGGGGGAATCGAGGTTGAGGGGATGGAGCAGACGGGGCGGGCAGCGCATCGAAAAAAGAATTTTTTTTATTTAATTATTTTATTAATATTTTAAAGTTAATCTATCGTCAACTTTATTTTCAAATCTGACCTCTTTGACCACGCCACTATACTTGACGTGGTAAATGAACTCTATCACGCTACCTGCAGCGGCGTGACGAAACATGTCACGCAAGCCCTCGACCGCACGCCGTGGCAACGTGGAGCTTGCATGGCATATGTCACGCCATATCTCATGGTGTGACAGAATCCGATACGGAGGAAACGTTCAGACCGTCCGATTCCAATTGGACGGTCCAAACAGACGGAGACATTCGGACGGTCCGAACGTACCCTTTGTCACATCATTTAGCACGGCGTGACAATAGCTCTGTGTCACGCCATATCCCATGGCGTGACAGAACTCGATGCAGAGGAAACGTTCGGACCGTCCGATTCTAATCGGACGATCCAAACAGATGGAAACATTCGAACGGTCCGAATATACCATTTGTCACGCTATTTAGCACGGCGTGACAGTAGTGCTGTGTCATGCCAGCCAGATTGGCGGGACAGGAGCTACTCCCAGTTTGTTTGTAAATTATGACCGTTATTCCATTTGGATTTATAGGTTTGGAACCTGTGGTAAGATGATAACAAAGGGTTTTCCTTTTGAAAGATCAAAAACAATTGAAGGTACGGTGATGCATAACACCATATACATGTAATATTTAACAATCCACAACTTGAAAATAGAGATATCTCTACGTAACCAAATATAAGACCATCCTTTTAAATAAGAGTAAATACATATATGGACCAGTAATCTTTTTTTGCTTTGAAAACCTTTGACACTTCACAATATTTCCAGGACGTGTCTCAAAAGTGATACATAATGCATCCTGCAAAAACGAGAAATGTGTGGATTGTGTGGTACAAAATGAGGCACAGTTATGCACATATGCTAGACAGTACCGCTGATGAAAGATACGTAGACATCCTAGTGGAATGATAGGTGGCAAAAACATAACTTTGTGGTCGTAGACCAAACGGTAAACTTCCAGAACTCGATTTTTTCTTGTTGTTGGATGCCTTGGTACGCGAATAATTGAATGCGAAAATACGATGAGATTTAAAGTTGTGAATTAAAATAGACTTCATAATGAAGCTTGGAATAACATAGTGCACAGGGTTTGGTTACGTGCATAAGAAACAACATCATGCACGGTGCAACAAACCGAAATACTCCTACGATACATATGCACCTTTTTGGAATGGAAATAGATTCGACCTTCGACGGGGGACTAGTACAGAATGGTCCGACCTACTGCGTGGACCGAGGCCATTTTCCCTTCCTTGCTAGCTCGGCATTGAACTCCTCGCCGGCCTCTTTGGCCTTGGCCGCAATTTTCCTCTTCCTCTCGCGCTCCCTCTCGCGAGCCTCGTGCTCCCGATGCCTGCACACCTCGAGATGAGTTTGCGTCTCTCGACGTATGCGCTCATTGTGCTCGTCATTGCGGCGTCGCTCCTCTAGGATCTCGCGGTCTCTTTGGTCATGCCACTCGTCCATGTTGAGATACCACTGGTCATGTGGGTGGATCTCGTGGTCGATCCACTTCATGCGGTACCTGAGTGGATCCGGGACTCTGGTAGACGGAGAGGTTGTTAGTGCGCATTTTGAAAGAGAAATAGTCTGTAAACAAATCAGAATCTGGTCCTTCGCATTGTCGATAATGCTTTCGTGTCTCGGCGTCGGTCGGGATAATCATTTGGAGTAGTTCGCGCAACCTAGTAACGTATGCCCAGTTTGGCGGGTGCTTGACTTGAAGAACTTGCATCCGTCCCTACACCAACAGAGGGCGTCTCTCCTCAAAGTAGTGTTGCGCTTAACGCTTCGGTTGGAGCGTTCGATATGGGGTTGTTGCTACGGAGGCTTCATTACGAAGAGATGTCATGTAGGCACGCGTCTCTTGTTCGACCTGCCCTAGCGACCCTTGCTTTCGATCGTCCGCTCCCAAGACCCTTGCTAGTTCGCGGATCCGGTCCCATTGCCTCTGCTTGTCGTCCATCCCGGCGTGGTGAAGGAAGCTCTAGTGTAGTAGCTTGTGAGGAGTGGAGATGAAGCTCTGGTGTTGCAGTGTTGGGTTTGGTTGTGTAGTGTTGTCTTCTAGATCTCTTGCACCCCCTTTTATAGGCCACATGGTTGGCATGGTGTGGTAAATTATCTGCAGAGTCCTGTATTTTGGTTCTGAAAAGCTGAGGACGTAGAGTGTTGTCATGTCGATCTGAAAAGCTAGCAAGACAGAGTGTTATCACGTCTTTCTTTGCAGAGAGAAGTCATGTCTCGCTTTGTAGAGTGCTATCTTTTCGGTCTGAAAAGCTGGCGAGGCAGAGTGTTGTCACGTCTTTTTTTGCAGAGTCATGTCTTTTCGTTCTGAAAAGACTAAACCCTAAGCCTAAACCCTAAACCTAAACTGTAAACCCTAACCCTAAACCTAAACTACAAACCCTAACCCTAACCCTACCCCTAAACCCTAAACACTAAACCTAAACTGCAAACCCTAACCCTAAACCCGATCTGGTGCTAAGTCCTGCAACGCCAAAGTTGCCTGCTTGTCTTTTTCACTGCGCAAAGTCTGTTCTATTCGATCTTGTCACCCATAAAAGTCGCCCGTCTAGTCTTGTCTTCGCGCAAAAGTATCACGTCTTGTCTTGTCACTGCGCAAAGCTATCACGTCTTGTCTGGTCACTGCGTAAGGCTGTCTCATTTGGCCTTGTTACTGCGCAAAGCTGCTCCGTGTGGTCTTGTCATTGCGCAAAGCTGCCTCGTCCGGTCTTGTCATTGCGCAAGGCTGTCTTTTTTGGTCTTGTCACTGTGCAAAGCTATTCCGTTTGGTCTTATCTCTACACAAAGCAGCCAGCCCTGTCAGGTCTTGTCATCTGCAACCAAACACGTTACCCGCTTTGTTAGCCTCCCCCCGCGGGATATAAAATATGGGCCCCACGCTCCGGAAGAAGGACCACTCGACCCTTCAAACGTAGGAAGAAGAACCTTCTCCGTTATACAGTAATATACCATGGCAAACGCCGAGGGACCAGTCCAACCTGGGTCACCGAAAAACGAGGCGTAGACGAACTATATCCAGGAATCATTCCCAGCTTGCATTGTTCTCACCATCTGTCAATGCGAATGCTAATAGGATCAACTGGTCCTCTACATCAATACCCATCACGAGCATCAAGGCACCATAGTACTTCCCCGTCAGAAATGTAGCGTCAACAGATAAGACAGGCTTGCAATGTTTGAAGGCCTCTATGCATTGCCCAAAGGACCAATACACCCTTCCAAGGACATGTTTCATAACCCCTCCATCGAGTTCCATACGGTTGATGTGCCAAGGGTAAAACGTCATGCCCGGATTCTTGGCCTACATAGCGGTTAGGATTTGAGGAAGCAAACCGTAAGCCTCCTTCCAATCACCCTACAATAACTGCATCGCTATCTGTTTTGCCCTCTAGGCTTTCCCGTACTTCACACGGTACTTAATGAACCCGTAGATAACCTCGATGAGGGTGGCGACGGACACATCAGGATTGACAGCCACAACCACCATAATACGCCTAGCAATGAAATTTGCGGTCGCCTGGAGGTGCTCCCCGGACACTTGTGCGGTCCGACAAGTGTGAGGCTGCTTCACATTCGCTATTTTCCATTGCTTGTCCCTTATTTTACGGCCCCATACCTTCTATCTGCACCCCTTTCGCACCTCACGGTGTACCTTTTGTTCACATCGGAGTGTTGCACTATGAATGGACGATGGTGCCGCACTGAGTATTCTAGCAGCCAAACCTT
Organism: Phyllostachys edulis; assembly: GCA_036346405.1. NCBI lineage: Eukaryota > Viridiplantae > Streptophyta > Magnoliopsida > Poales > Poaceae > Phyllostachys > Phyllostachys edulis. The sequence goes on from CM070564.1 coordinate 7,022,311, forward strand.
CATGTCCTCCATGGTTGGAAACAACATGTTCTTCCGTATTATGTCATTCTTGTTGGAAATATGCCCTAGAGGCAATCATAGAGATGATTATATTTCGTTATGTTCATGACATTGGATAATGTGTTATCTTGTTCCTAGAATAATATTGTTAATATTTATTATCAAGTATGTGACTTGGTTGTGAAACTCTATATTCCTGCGATAATTATTCTTACACGATCCCTGGTCGTAAACATATGTGGACACATATGAATAGACTAGCATATGTATTGGTTGATGACTATATTTCACAAGTCATAGATATGGAGATATCAGACCGATAATATGGACACATGTTAGAGAACATGATGTTGGATAAGACCCACATTGAGACACTATTGAGATTGTTATGAATCTATGTGTCGTTAGTTGGTCTCAAGCAATGATGATGTATAATCCTTAGACACGAGATCAAGCATGGTTTCCTACATGTGTAAGAGCACTCTTAGGGGTTGCCAAACGCTACACCGTGAATCGGGTAGTTATAAAGGTAGCTTTCGGGTATGCTCAAACATGGAGAGGAATGTGATTTGTGCGTATATGGGATTTGCCCTCCTAACATAACAGAGAGATGTCTCTGGGCCCCTCGTTGTGATCGGATAAAGAAAGTGCATGACCATGCCACTAGTAGTCGAAGTGTTCGACCACGTAAAGTTATCGACACTTGATCGAGAAAGTATTGAATATCCATGGATGACACAACATCTCACGGAGTTCACCGGACATCGTGAGGCAAAGGGAGTATACAGTAGTAGGTCGCTTAGTTCGACGATTCATTGATTGGTGATATCTGAGATACAAGTCGTCGTCAGAGGCGGTCGAACGTAGTCACAAGTCCAGTGGTCGTAATCGTCGTAAGCAATTACGAGTGGTCGTGACCAAATACGAATCTGGTCGTATAAAGATAGGACCTAGTCGTAAGTGATGAGGACCTAGTCGTAGATCATATTGCATTAAGGTTCATCCGATATAATTTGTGTGTATTAGGGAATCGATATGTTCGCTAGGAGCCGCCACGACTAGTGATCGGAAACGGTTTCGAGTCACAACCGAACTACACATGAACCTCTGTGGTCACACACTTAACGGGTTGAACAAACCAAGACGAATCGATTAAACGCGTGTTGGATAGGATCCGCCACGAGCACTATATAAGGAGGTGCATGAGGTTGTTGGGAAGCGGGTGAAAACACCACCAAAACCCTAGCCGCCATCTTCCCGAGAGCTCCACCGTGCGACTTGGTGCCGCACACCGACGTTCGGTTGTTCCTTCCCGGACGTGTGGATACCGTAGAGGCGCTTACTACGATTGTTGCGCTTTGAGGACGATCCGCGATCTTCACAAGGAACCACAGACGCGTTCTTTGGAGGAGACGATCGACTACGACCACGGCATCGACTTGTGAACATTGGACGATCGACACGACCACTACATCGACGCGCTTCGTTGGACCAGTCGCCCAACCCTTCTTCCGCCGCTCGCTGGCGTCGGTGGTAACGATCTATGATCATCTACTTGCATGGCTTCCTGGTTTGCGTGGTAGATTTTTGTTTGTAGCTATCGTAGCCTACCCGTGACCCAACAGTGGTATCAGAGCCATCCTGCGTAGTTTTTGATCTGGATCGATCGCATATACTTGATATGTGGTAGTAGTAGATTGGGTCTATTACTGGTCGATTTTGGTAACCTAGATCTGTTCATATAGATGGAACGACCTAGACCCTGGTCGATAAGATCGATCGGTTTCTCGATGGTAGTAGATGGGTTTACGAGGAGGTATAAGCTATAAGGACTAGAAGGTTTATTGCACTTGTCCACGACCAGACTACATATCACTCCTACCGGTCGGAATTCCGCCATCGGAGTATCTTTAAAGATGTGGTCGTATCAAGGCATGATCGGATTGGTTCTAATAGGGCTAATTTGATTAACTTGATGATTTCCAAGGCTCGGACACGTGAATAAGATTCATGTTTAAAAGGAAAAAAGTTTCGGCCTTGTTGCCCTTCGAACCCGCCTTAACTAAGGCTAGTGGGACTGCCGTCTTTGGTATTAGATCTGCACGCTATAGGTAGTGTGTGCTCATGTCGTCCGTTAGAATTGGATTTTGTGCATAACTTGTTTTTGCGAGGATTGATGTGAATAGTATGACCCATCTTGTTTCATGTATGAGATGCATGTATGCTTGTAATATTCATGACTGCGTGTCATGTCAATTCTGACCAAGGTCAGTCTATAATTGTATAACTGACTGCGTGTCGACTTGTGATGCTTCTTTACTCCTTGTGGTTCATTACTAGTGCTATTAGAAATAATGGCTTAGTGGAAGTGCTTGGAGGAGTCCACCACTCGAAGACATGGTGAACAGGATGCATGGCGATGGAGATTACCATGAAGAAGGGTCATGCTATATCACAATGCAATTTGATTGTCTGTGAATGCCTTTACATTCCTATTCATTAATTTCTATGCATGTTATTTTGCTTTAATTGCTTTTAACATGATAGAAGTAAAATTCCTCACTTAATATTAAGTTAAATTGATGTCCTCCCAAACATGCCGCACCATCCAAAGTCATGTATTTTAATGGTAGGTCTTGCCAAAGCAGAGTGCCATTAACTCTCCTTGACTAGATGGGTTTGTGTCGACACTTACGGCGGCATTGGTTTAACTTAACAAGGTTATCATAACAGATTGTGGACCTTGGGGCATAAAGGTTGGAGTCTTAGAAGCATCTGAGATCTTTGCCCAACAACAAGAGTCATATAGTTGATATGATTAGCAATGGTTGCTTACCGTTTTCACTAGTCTTCTAGCGGTGAAGCCAAAGCTCACTAGTTGATTAAATGATTATGGATCTTGAATCATTAAATATCATAAGAGGATATGGTGTTTAGTGGGAGTATCTTTATTAAATTGTTTAATAGAAGTTACTTTAATGAACATATGTCTTAGTTTTGCATATATTTTTGTTGTAGATCATGGCACCAATCTGCTGTACCTACATCGCTTTTGCTTATGCGTTCGATACTTGAAAGGAAAAACTTAATGGAACAAATTTTGCGGATTGGTCCATAACTTGAGAATTGTTCTCGGGCAAGATAAAAGGAACATGTTCTAGAAGAACTAATTCCGAAGTGCCTCATGAAAATGTCGTTGTCGCTATTAAAGCGCCTATAAAAGGCATGTGATGAGTCCCTTGATGTTAGTGTCTCATGCTTGTCGCTATGAACTCAGACCTTCGTAAAGCAGTTTGAGAACATAGAGGCTCACGATATGATCGTAGCGCTCAAAGGCATGTTTGAGACACAAGCAAGAACGAGAGATTTGAGATCTCAAAGAACTTGTTTGGATGTAAGCTAGCCGAGGGTGGTCGGTGAGCCCTCATGTAATCAAAATGGTTGGTTACACACGAGCTTGGAAAAACTTGGTTTTCCACTTAGCCAAGAATTGGCTCTGATTTGATTCTTGCTTCGCTTCTCGAAAGTTATGGCAGTTCATTTTGAACTTCCATATGAGCAGCTTAGACAAGAACCTCACCGAATCGCATATGATGCTTAAGGCAATGAGAGGGCAAGATAAGAAATGCAACAATCATGTGATGATGGTGCAAAAGAGTACAAGCTTCAAGAAGAAGGCTAAGACTTGGGTCAAGAAAAGGGCAAGGCTAAAGTTTGGATGAGATCCAAACCGACAAACCTAAACCCAAGACTAAGTCCGCCCGACTCAAGAGAATGAATGCTTTTACCGCAAAGAACTAGGACCTTTGGAAGAGGAACCGCAAGAAATACCGGCCGATCGAGAAAAGGAATGGTGGGACTAAAACTTCCACTCTGGTATTAATGTTATAGATATTTTTCTTCTTGACTCTTACGTTAACTCATGGGTATTTGATCTGGGATCGGTTGCTCATATTTGCAATTCGATGCGAGTCTAACAAGAAGTAGGATGATTGCAAGAGGCGAGATGGATCTTGGCGTCGGGAATAAAGCAAAGGTTCTTTGCATTAGCCGTCGGGACTATGCCACTACTTTTGCCTTCGTGATTTATTATGGAATTAAATAATTGTTATTACGTTCGACCATTAGTAGAAACATTATCTACGCCTCATGTTTGATGACGAGAGGTTATAAATTCATTATAGAGAACAATGGTTGTTCTATATTTTTGAATGAAGTGTTTTATAGCTATGCACCTGTTTTGAATGGGTTGTTTATTTTAAATCTTGATAATGCATCAGTCTATAATATTAATACGAAAAGGCTTCGGCCTAATGAAATAAATTTCACTTTTATTTGGCATTGTCGTTTGGGTCACATAAGTGAGAAACGCATGAAAAAGCTCCATAATGATGGAACTCTAAACTCATTTGATTTGGAATCATTTGAAACATGCGAGTCTTGCCTGGTCGGTAAGATGACCAAGACACCTTTCACTGGTCGTAGTGAAAGGGCGTCCGACCAGTTGGCACTCATACATACTGATGTGTGTGGACCAATAAGTCTGACGACTAGAGGTGGTTTCGATGCTTCATTACTTTCACCGATGACTATAGTAGATATGGATATATCTACTTAATGAGGCACAAGTCGGAATCCTTTGAAAAGTTCAAGAAGTTCCAAAATGAAGTACAGAATCAACTTGGCAAGACAATCAAATCTTTACGATCTGATCGTGGAGGTGAGTTTTTAAGTCATGAGTTTGGTAATCATTTGAAACAATGTGGAATTGTTCCTGAGCTTACACCACCCGACACTCCACAATGGAATGGGGTGTCCGAGCATCTAACAGACCTTGTTGGATATGGTTCGATCAATGATGAGCTAATCGGATCTGCCATTATATTTTTGGGGTTATGCTCTAGAAACTGCCGCTTTCATTTTAAATAAGGTACCATCTAAATCAGTAGATAAGACACCATATGAGATGTGGACTGGGAAAGGTCCTAGTTTGTCTTTGCTAAGGATTTGGGGATGTGATGTCTATGTTAAGCGTTTGACGTCGATAAGCTCACACCCAAATCGGATAAATGCTTCTTTATAGGATATCCTAGGGAAACCAAAGGATATTATTTCTACAAAGGGAAGAAGACAAAGTTTTTGTTGCGAAATGGTGTCTTTTGGAGAAAGAGTTTCTTTCAAAAGGAGTCGATGGGAGAAAGGTGCAACTCGAAGAAATTCGGAAACATCGAAAGTGTTTCAACTCCTATTGAACCTCTCTTTGGATGAACAAATTGTTGTTGAACACAGTAGATAAGGCACCACCACGTAGATCTAAAAGGCGCGTCAATTGCCTACAAGGTATGGGCATGACGTATTATTATTGAATAATGGTGAGCCTAAGACTTATGAGGAAGCGATGATGGACCCGGACTCGAGAAATGGCTTGGAGCCATGAAATCGAAATAGATTCCATGAGAGAAAATCGGGTTTGGAACCCGGTCGATCCACTTGATGGTGTCAAAACCATTGAGTGCAAATGGATCTATAAGAAAAAGATTGATATGGATGGAAATGTTCACATTCATAAGGCTCGACTAGTCGCAAAAGGTTTTCGACAAGTTCAAGGAGTTGACTACGATGAGACTTTCTCACGATGGCGATGCTTAAATCTGTTTGGATCATTCTAGCAATTCTTTGCATATTTCACTATGAGATATGGCAAATGGATGTCAAAACGACTTTCCTTAATGGAAACCTAGATGAGGATGTGTACATGATACAACCTGAAGGTTTTGTCGATCCAAACAATGCTAGTAAAGTATGCAAACTTCAAAAGTCCATTTATGGGTTGAAACAAGCATCTCGGAGTTGGAATATACGTTTTGATGAGGAGATCAAAAGGTTTGGTTTAAATCAAGAACAAAGAAGAACCTTGTGTTTACATGAAGGTTAGTGGGAGCGCACTTGTTATTACGATCTTGTATGTAGATGACATACTCTTGGTGGAAATGACATTCCAATGCTAGAATTGTTAAATCTTCATTAAGAAAAAGTTTCTCAATGAAATATTTAGGAGATGCAAACATATATCTTGGGGAATAAAGATCTATAGATATAGATCTAAGAGGCTAATTGGATTAAGCCAGAAATGTACATAGACAAAGTGTTGAATCGATTCAACATGCAAAATTCAAGAGAGGATTCTTGCCCATGGCACATGGCATTAATCTTATAAGAATCGGTGTCCTACGACCAGCGATGAGCGAGACAAAATGAGTGATATTCCATATGCTTCGGCCATTGGATCTATCATGTACGCCATGACATGTACACGACCAGATGTATCATATGCTCTAAGTGTTACGAGCAGATACCAAGTCGATCCGGTGAAGGTCATCGACAACGGTATGAAAAACATTCTTAAGTACTTAAGAAGGGCTAAGGATGTGTTCCTAGTTTATGGCGGTGATGAAGAGCTCGTTGTAAATGGTTACACCGATGCGAGCTTTCAAACCGACAAAGATGATTATCGTTCGCAATCTGGTTTTGTATTCATTTTGAATGGAGGAGCAGTGAGCTGGAAAAGTTCCAAGCAAGAGACGGTTGCTGATTCCACAACAGAGGCTGAGTACATTGCGCTTCAAGTCGCAAAAGAAGGTGCTTGGATAAGGAATTTCATTCTTTGAATTAGGCATGGTTCCGAGTGCCTCGAGCCCAATGGATCTCTATTGTGACAACAATGGAGCCATTGCTCAAGATAAGGAGCCTAGATCCCATCGGAAGTCCAAACACATACTCATGCGTTATCATCTTATCCGCGAATTGGGGGATAGAGGAGATGTTAAGATATGCAAAGTTTATACTGATTTAAATGTTGCCGATCCGTTGACAAAGCCTCTCACTGACCAAAGCATGAGGCACACACAAGAGCTATCGGTATTAGATACCTAAAATGATTGACTCTAGTGCAAGTGGGAGACTGTTGGAAATATGCCCTAGAGGCAATCATAGAGATGATTATATTTCGTTATGTTCATGACATTGGATAATGTGTTATCTTGTTCCTAGAATAATATTGTTAATATTTATTATCAAGTATGTGACTTGGTTGTGAAACTCTATATTCTGCGATAATTATTCTTACACGATCCTCGGTCGTAAACATATGTGGACACATATGAATAGACTAGCATATGTATTGGTTGATGACTATATTTCACAAGTCATAGATATGGAGATATCAAACCGATAATATGGACACATGTTAGAGAACATGATGTTGGATAAGACCCACATTGAGACACTATTGAGATTGTTATGAATCTATGTGTCGTTAGTTGGTCTCAAGCAATGATGATGTATAATCCTTAGACACGAGATCAAGATGGTTTCCTACATGTGTAAGAGCACTCTTAGGGGTTGCCAAACGCTACACAGATTCTCGGGTAGTTATAAAGGTAGCTTTCGGGTATGCTCAAACATGGAGAGGAATGTGATTTGGTCAGATATGGGATTTGCCCTCCTAACATAACAGAGAGATGTCTCTGGGCCCTCGTTGTGATCGGATAAAGAAAGTGCATGACCATGCCACTAGTAGTCGAAGTGTTCGACCACGTAAAGTTATCGACACTTGATCGAGAAAGTATTGAGCAGATCCATGGATGACACAACATCTCACCGGAGTTCACCGGACATCGTGAGGCAAAGGGAGTATACACGAGTAGGTCGCTTAGTTCGACGATTCATTGATGGTCATTATCTGAGATACAAGCCGTCGAGATCGGTCGAGCGTAGTCACAGTGTGGTCGTAACACGTCGTAAGCAATTACGAAGTGGTCGTGACCAAATCTGAACCTGGTCGTATAAAGATAGGACCTAGTCGTAAGTGATGAGGACCTAGTCGTAGATCATATTGCATTAAGGTTCGTCAGATATAATTTGTGTGTATTAGGGAATCGATATGTTCGCTAGGAGCCGCTACGACTAGTGATCGGAAGCGGTTTAGAGTCACAACCGAACTACACATGAACCTCTGGTCACACACTTAGCAGGTTGGAACAAACCAAGACGAATCTGATTCAGATGGCGTGTTGGATAGGATCCGTCACGAGCACTATATAAGGAGGTGCATGAGGCTGTTGGGAAGGCGGGTGAAAACACCACCGAAACCCTAGCCGCCATCTTCCTGAGAGCTCCACCGTGCGACTTGGTGCTCGCACACCGACGTTCGGTTGTTCCTTCCCTGGACGTGTGGATACCGAGAGGCGCTACTACGATTGTTGCGCTTGAGGGCGATCGCGATCTTCACAAGGAACCACAGAGGCGTTCTTTGGAGGAGACGATCGACTACGACCACGGCATCGACTTGCTGAACATTGGACGATCGACTACGACCACTACATCGACGCGCCCTTTGTTGGACCAGGCTGCTCCAACCCTTCTTCCATTGCTGCTGGCGTCGGTGGTAACGATCTATGATCATCTACTTGCATGGCTTCTCGATTTGCGTGGTAGATTTTTGTTTGTAGCTATCGTAGCCTACCCGTGACCCAACAATTCTCTGGGTCCGCGATGCCATCCCTGCTCTTCAACTCATTAGCATAAACTGCCTTATCACCATACTAACATCATTGAAAGCATGCAAGCGGGACCTCACCCATTACTCGCGAAGAACCCCGCCTTCCTCACGAGGAGAAAAGTGGTGCGGAGCCTCGTCTTGATCGAGCTCCATCCTTCGTCAGACTCCACTTCACGGGTTGTTCCATTGCGAAACAACTCCTCCTCAAGCTCGTTGTTCATTATAGTGCCGTTGAAATCAGTCACAGGGTCAATAACACGTTGCGGAGAAGATACAGGCAGATCCACCGACAGGGGGCCATGGTTGGTACGACTCACGCTAACGAACTCTTCGGAAGGTCGCTCTTCCATTAGGAGGCCTCGCAAATGATGGGCAGCGGGGTCTAGTTCCACCGTGTTGCCATTCACTACATCCAAATTGTCTAGCAAATCCTCAACAACGATTGTCCTCTCCACCGCCACCTCCAACAACCAGACATGAGATGCGAGCACAATTTCCTTGTACATGTCTCAATCATCGGCGGACAGGATTGGCACCAACAAGGCGTGCACCTTAGAACTCAGCCCTGCATCATATCGTCCTTGCATTCCGACAATGACCTCGGGCTCATCCCATCCAAATGTCGACTTAATCCGGGTCACAAGAGTTTTAAAGTCCGGTGATTCGCGAAACAAAAGGATTTGTCGCTTCCATCTTGCGCAAGTCGACATAACTTCGGTTTAGCTAATCGTCCCACCAGTAAATACACGTACAACTTTGTCCATCTACATCCAACAAAATATTGCAGAGTCAGTACTGCATGGCATATGAGCGAAATACCGCAAGTTCGAAATATCACAATCAACATTAGACATAACTAAAGCTCAGTTTCCTGAGACATGCTAGCAGTTTGACGGTACAAATATATGAATAATTAAAGCTTGTTTCCTCCATATTGTGTACTATGATAGTACTTTCAGAAGAATTCTGAGAATGAGCATGATGGTTTACATCATCATGGAACAATACCTCTTTTAAATGAAGTTTACGGGTCGTTTCACAATGAATTGAGGTGTGTTAGGCCAACACAGTGGACGAATAACACCAAGAAACAAGGAGATGCAAAATGGTCCAAAACCTACACTACTTGAGTCTGTGGATATCATGGGGATATGCTCATGATCTTAGGATGATGAAACGATTGGCAATGGCGTTGATGGTTTGAAGTTTCATGCGTTTTCGTTAAAGTTAGAGAGGCGACCAGTGAACTGCGGTCAGACCGTCTTTGTGCTGAATGTTGAGATATTGAGAATTGGTTATGGGTTATGTCTTATCCATATTTGTTAATGCATATATGTTGCATATTGAATGTTTTGAGCTAACGTGGGTCAAGTTGTGAAGAACTTGTTTCTGGAGACGATTTCTTGATCTATTACTGTGCAGGTGGCTTGCAGGTCAATGACGGTCAACGGCGAGGATGATTGGGACTAAGCTTGGAGAGCTGAGGTCCAGAACGATCGAGGATGCCGGGTGAGGTCAATAGACTCAAGCGTGGCGCAGAATGGACAAGGATGACCGAACGGGCAGTTCGGTGTGACTGGTTGGATCAAGCGGTGTGGGAGTCGGTGCAAGTCCCAAGGTGGTCCAGTGGGAACCGGATGGGAGAGACTTGCCGACATGATGAGAGCCGTTGATCAACCTACACGTGGCGAAGCAGGCGATTGCTTCGACGGGATTGGACTCGGTCTTCGGAAAAGATCGAGAAGGGGTATTTTGGTAATTTTACCAAATACCGCCTTGGTGACCTAATGCCAACCCGCGGCGCAAGACGATGTGTCAAGAAGTGGATTAGGTCAAGAGAAGTGAAGACGGCGCTTTAAAATACGTGCGTATGTGTTCCGTTGATGTTGGGCCTTAACGGAAGCCCGTTAAGGTTTTTAGGGTTAGAGGCTGCCCTATAAAAAAGAGGAGATGGGACATCTGTTAGGATGGTCTTTGGTAGAGCCACAATGGCGGCGCCTGTAGCCCAAGAAACCGAAGCACGTGTGGCGCGCTCTCTGTAAAATCCGGAGGCATGGCGGCGGCTTGTCCTCCCAAGAATTAGGCTTGAGGCAGCTGTAGTTCATGGCCGTTTTTGCCTCATGGAGATGAGTGATTTGATCTGGGATGCAGCAGTTCTCTTGTGCGTGCGTGTCCCATCGGCTTGTGGAAAATCGAATTCACTGCTTTGAGTATGGATTAGTTTATTGCCTTGGCTTCCTTCCTGTTGTGTCTGCTGAATCGATTTGCTAGCTGTGTCCTTGGTGAGATTTTTGGTTCATTGAATGCTTTGTTTATTGCCAAGTGACTGCAACTTTTTGCTGGCCTGTCTCTCGATGCTGTGCCCTGCAGAAAATAGGAGTCTTGCAGCGGCTTGCAGTCTCTTGTGTAGACAGAAATTTCTAGGGGCCGGCAGCCTTTAGTAGGAGCGGCGACAGCTATTGCGATTGTTTGTTCCGTCGGATTCTTGCTGCTGCACGAGCTGTGCTGTTTCCCCATGCGTGTTGCGACCGATTCCTTGGTTTAATTGCGAGGGGATTTGAGATTATTTATTGCTTTGGCTGCATCTTTTTGCCTACTTGTCAGCTCGGCGGCTGTAGCTTGTTGGTTGTCATCGGTTTGCAGTTTCTGTAAGAGATCTATTACTTTGGATGATCTGAAGTTCACTGTTGTTGCGGTGAGTGAATCCTGATTGTTCCCTGTTTCAAGATTTCTTATTTGACTGCTCAATGATGCGACAGCTATTTTGGTTTTGATTATCAAAAGGTTGCTGTGTGGATTTGTCGATTGCATGGCTGTCTTCATGATCCGACTAAAGTTTTGTTTGTTAATTGCTAGCGGGCTTCACTGTGTTAGATTAGTTTACTTTATACTTGCTTGACTGCTCTGTTTGGTTTGATGTTGGACATCCAGTGCGTGCGACGCTGTGCCCTGCAGAAAAGAGGAGACCCTGGGCGGCGGTTGTAGTGATCGCCGGTGGCTTTCCGGTTTTCCCTTCGATTTGGGGAACACCGCCTTTGGAACAGAGGTTCGGCTTGTGCGTGATTAGCAAGAGAGAATACAGAATCTAGATGCATTCAATTTCATCCACTAGTTTTTGTTCTAGCCATTAGTTCATTACTAGTTAGTACCTCCTTGGTTTTTGCTTGTGCTCTGTAGTGAGAGAAGGCTTTGGATTTTGTGCATGCGGTTGTGACATGTTTTGATCTTTTGCTTCGGGGTTTGATCGGATTCAACACAGGTCATCCGCTGTGCCTGTATACAGATCTTCATAGCTTTTGTTGCTATTGGAGTAAAAGTAGTGTTGAGTTTGATCGAGGTGAAAAATAGAGAAAGCGTCTATTCACCCCCTAGTCGCCTTTCCGGTCCTACAGAGTCTCTCGTGCTCAGTCACGCTCGAGATCCCGTTCTCGAGACCACCCAAACCACGTGTTTGGGACCGCTCAGAGCTTGCCTCTGAGTGCGACCTACACTACCCTAGATCCACGCGCCCAGGTACGCTTGAGATCCTATTCTCGAGACCGCCATAACCACGTGTTTGGGACCACCCAGGGCTCATTCCTGAGTACGCCCAGGACTTCGCTCCTGGGTACGCCAGAGCTACACACTCGGAGTGCCACGAACCACTTGTTCGGGAAATCTTATATGCAGAAAAGAGGTAAGTCAACATTTATTTCATTTCAGCCTATATTTTATTTCTTTAATTACACTTGATTACTTTTAGAACTCTGACAGGTTATTTTAATTATCTGAGCCTCAATTGTTTCTACTAGGAACATCATGTTTTATAAGAATGTCTTTTGGTATCCTAAATTTTGATACCATAAGACATGATTTGAATGAGCAATTAGCAACATGGGTCATGTTAACTAGCATGGCAATGATGAAGAAAGATGATAACTACTATTAAAATCAAGAGTCAAAACCACCTAAGTTCTCTATACAGCTCAAGGGCTTTCTCTAATAATATGCCACTTTGTAGAGCTATAATACTCAGCTATATCAACCATTTTTGATCTCCAAAAAGGATATAACACATCACTAAAATAAAGCAAATTATGATTTCAAGCGTGCAAAGAGTCTATATCCCTCCTGTTGTTCGATCCGGAGAAAACTCTATGACACATCAATGTCCACAGATATCAATTGGCGCTCATGTAGAATGTCTTGTGCATGCATGAAACAAATCCTTACTGTGATGTAAAACATGTGAAAGGGTCATGGAATGAACCACATTGTGGGTTCGACCTTCGTGAGAACATTCTCAAGATAAGCCAGCCTACAGTAGCAATTTGACAATTAAAGATGGATGAAAATGACTTCTTTCTATAGATTTGACCACTGAAATTCTTGAACACATGGACAACGCCAATTAGAATTTAGTAATTATTGTGCAACTAGGTAACTTCAAATTGAACTATTTTAATGCAAAAAACGAATGTATCGGTTGATTATTTCGTTTTTATGCCAAATGATAGTTTTGTCCAGAAACTATGCAATAACTAATCATCAACATGACCTATACGAGAAGGCTTGTATAATATGAATCTGGAATTCACAAATGTGCAAATATATCAACAAGGATCAATGATTACATATTACAGTAGTATTGCAAAAATAAATCCTGAATACACAGAATTATCAATTCACCATCATGCCATCATCCAATATGTTATATCAAATCTAAATCCAACTCTAAGGGGACCCCCATATGTCGTCAGACACAGACAAGTTGACCAATGCTAAATCGGATTGAAGGTGAACTGACAAAGATAGCGAAGTAATCAAACGGAGGAAGTACTCAATACCTTAGAGGCGGCCGGGACTCGTGACGAGGCGCGGAGGAGGACGCGGCGGCGGGCGTGGAGGCGTGAGGGCGTCTTGGGCGACGGGAGGCGAAGCCGTCTTGGGCTTGGCATGACAGACGGAGAGGAGCCGAGGCGTCGGGGTGGGCAGAGTGGAGGGAGAGGCAGCGTTGGGAGGATGCACCGCCACGAGGAGGCCCGTGATGGGAGAGGACCGATGGCGGGGAGGGCAAGGGGGAGCTGGCCGACCAGGGAGGACCCGGCAGGAGGGACCCGAGCATAGGGAGGACCGGTCTGGCAGGCGTGGCGTGGATGGTGGAAAGCGTGGCGCATGAGAGGTAGAGAGGCTACGGATGAAGAGATGGGGAAAATGGGTCACACGACACTTTTAGTGTGCCAGTGTCACGCCATGTATAGAGGCGTGACAGGAAGGGTTGTCACTCCATGTGACACGGCGTAACAGACGCCATGCAAGCCCTCCACGCTGGCATGTGCACGGCTGAGGGCTTGCGTGGCATATTTTGTCACGCCATGGGTGGTGGTGGATAGTATGGTTTTGTCACACCACGGGTGGTGGCGTGACCAAAGGGGGTCAGAATTAGAAATAAAGTTCGCGAGGGATTAACTTTAAAATATTAATAAAAACATTAAATAATAATAATAATTCTCGAAAAAACTACCCTTTGTTTAGGGAATAATTGATTATTTGCCACTGCAAAAGCGTGAATTTTATGATTTGCTACTACATGTGAGTATGACATATGGGTCTAGGGACCACATGTCATACTCACATCAGTGGCAAATAATCAATTACGCATGTTTGGTAGTGGCAAATAATTGAATCTCCCGTTTAGGGAACGGAGCGGGCGGCGCATCGAAAAAACTACCCTTTGTTTAGGGAATAATTGATTATTTGCCACTGCAAAAGTGTGAATTTTATGATTCGCTACTGCATGTGAGTATGACATATGGGTCCAGGGACCACATGTCAAACTCACATCAGTGGCAAATAATCAATTACGCATGTTTGGTAGTGGCAAATAATTGAATCTCCCTTTGTTTAGGGTCCGCCACCCTTTTTTTCACGACTAGCTCGGTTAGAGCGCTAATCGTACGCTCCACTCTGACACAATCGTAACATTTTTTTCACCTATTACAACATATCAAAAATTTATATGCAACATTTCAAAAATAAAGGATGTCTCAAAAATCTCATAATCAAAACAAACATCTAGAAAATGATAACAACATATACAAAAAAGATGCAACATCTCAGAATTCATATGCAACATTTTTTTTCAATGATCGTAACATCTTTTTCAACGGCCGCAATTTTATTTCAACAGTCACAATATTTTTTTCAACGATCGCAACATATCAAAGAAGTTCAAATAAACAACAATCAAATGGAGGGGAGGGAGGATAGAATGGGACATACCTCGCATCTGGATTGGCAGTCGTCGTGGACGAACTTGATGATGCCGCTGTAGGCGTAGGGATGGCACAGGGGCGTGGTCGACCTCAGCCGGGAAGCGACAGATGCGACATTGCTCCTCCTTGTCTTCGGAGCCGTCCACTGCAGAGGGCACCGTCGCCGGTGGAGGGGCAATGGCCATTAACCTTGATGAAGCTTCGTCGTCTTCAAATCTCTCGCTCTCTCTCCTCACTTCGCGGCCGGATGAGGATTGGGTGGATAGAAGAAGCGTGGAAAAAAAGGAGGAATGAGTGGCTAGGAGCAGCGTGTGGGAAAAAAGTGAAGTGAATAGGTAGCATGTGAGCGCCCACAAGGACAAGTGAAGCGTCCGATTTTTTATTTGCCTCGTACGTCTATGTACTATCGTCCCCCCCCCTGAAAAGCAGCTTTCGGTTGAGCCGAATGGCTCAACTGAGAACTTTTGGTGTTTGGCAATCGGGTTTTTAGGTTTGCTGCCTAAAGCTTCTGAGTTAGAAAATATCAAAAATACCTCTGAGGAAAATGAAGGCTTATTTGACGTTAAATGACAATTAAATACAAATAATGACAAATAACAACAGTTGACAGCACTTTACGACAAGTGCAGCAATTAGTGCAATTGGCGACAATTAACACAATGGATGATCAGTATCGCAATTAACGACAATTAACGCAATTGACCGCAATTAACGACAATTAACGCAATAGATCGCAATTAACGTATTTAATGATAATTAACAATAAATAATTATTACATAAATATCTCATTTACGATAGAAAAAAAAGAAAATTAAACAGATAAAAAACGACGGCTAGGGTTGCTGTCGGCGTCAGTGGCGGTGGCGGAGGACGGTGGTGACGGTGAGAGGAGGGGAGGAAGAGGGAAGAGGTTGGAGCCGTGGAAAAAAGGCGCCCGTTTGGGACGGCTTCTAGCTTTTCCGAGGGAAAGACAAAGCCAAAGTCATCCCAAACAGTTTGAACAATTTAACAATTTACTCATATATGCGAATGCACCATCATGCCCATGCTCATATGCATCTCATCAGCTGATATCGGTGTAGCGAAATGTTCACCCGTTGATGACACACTCTTCCCTTGTCTTCTTTAAGATGGGGTCCCTACATTGTAGGACTTTAACTTGTCCCTACAAATGTAAGACTTTATCTAGACACTCCAACTAGTCATGTATCTTTCACATCGACCTCACGAGAATAGTATATGACTTTCTCACCGACCTGGCCCGTGCACTCTTATCACGATGAATGTAAATTATTCAATATCATAATTAATCATTTACGCAACTCATCTCATTCTCTTTAACTCAATGTTGTCAATATCTTGTATGTGAATAAGCTTCACGAAAGCATAATAAATAACATAATAAGTAATATAAATGGCAATGACGAACAACCCATTGTTCACCACTCTACCATGTACTTACTGTTTAGCCTTTAGACACTGGGTGACGAAATTGTGGCACGACGCATGAGGCCACAGTCCCTGAACAAGCAAGTTAAAACAATCTCAAAACCATATCATCACAATACCAAAACATTACACTAATCACCCTCGCATGTCTACGCCAAGACGACACAATTAATCCAATTCTACCGGACGCACTACCAATTATCCAAGTAGTAAAAACTCTCTAACTTATTCATCCAAACTCCAAATTCAACCAACTAAGACTTTCTGAAATCCTCATGAAAAAGCCTACAACTCCCGAGCTATGACGAACTTCTGATTCAACCGTTTTCTTCCCCGTTTTCTTTCTCGAAGACCGTCCTAGAGTTTGTCAGGACAGTCCGCTTTACAATTTTATATCTTTAATTCTAAAACTTGAAAAGGTATGAATGATACCAGTTCTAGAAACTACATAAAATTTCCTCACTTAATTAAGTTATCACCACATTTTAATTTTGCCATCTACTAGATAAAACCGACCCATCTACACAACATCTACCAGCTACGTCCAAATTCTAGATAGTGACTTTTCCAAGGCCGTAACTCTTCGTTCGCTACTCCGATTGTAGTGATTTAGATCTTTCTAGAAATATAACAAGATTATCTAACTTTTATCTAATTATATCAAACTCTGAATCCGATCCTAACTACCCCAAATTGCCCCCACAAGGTTCTATATCTAACCTCGACAAACTAGGGCATGCTGAGAATCAATCTTTCCCTAAGCAAAATGATCTACAATCTTAACAACGACTAAACCATAGAAAATCCTAGGGATTAATAGGCATTACCCTTGAAGATCACGGCGGATCACGGAAACCCGGCAAAAATCCTCTCTTCTTCTTCCTCTTCTCCTTCTTTCCTTTCTTCTTACTGGCCTTCTGTCAGGACCCAAATATGCAAACATGGACCCTCTGTGTATACTGCACTAGTCCAGGATCACGCTAGTGCACACAGTGGCAACATCGATGAAATATCATTCCATAAGCAAAGATGACTAATAAATAGGAAAATAACAATAATTATCAAAGTAACGACCTTAAGTAGGGCTGGAAAAATAGCTCGAGGCTCGTGAGCCAGCTCGGCTCGAACCAAGCTCGAGCCAGCTCAGCTCGGGCTCGTTACTTTTTAAGCCAAGCCGGGCCTCCTTTTTAGCTCGCAAGAAATTCGAACCGAGCTCGAGCCCGCTCGCAATTCGCTTTTGGCTCATGCGGTCCTGACTGCTTGTCTGCTTGACTATCCCCGATTCCCCATCTGATCCCAAATTCCCCATCCTTCCTCTCTGCCCCCAGTCCACCGACCGCACCGCTCGTACTCACTTTCCCAAAATCATCGCCGCCGCACCGCCGTGGAGAAGGTCCTTCTCCATCCCCTCCAAGGCCCGCCCTCCTAAGCCCCCATTTGGGAGGCCTCAAAGTCGGAGGCCGAGCGTATCCACCACCTCTGCCTGGTCCAGTCACCGTGACTGGCCATCAGCGGGCTATGTGGGCGCGGCTACGCCATCGACCACTTCGTCGACGCTCCATGAGGCTGGCGTGGGTTCTTTGCCTTCCCCTTTTTCTTCTGGTCCTCTTCTCTCCCCATCTCACTTCTTCTCCATTCTAGTGGTTGCTTTGGCTAATACTTCTTGTGCCTCCCCTCTGCCCACTCCGGTGCCTCCTTGCGCCCTCTGGCCCGTGTGCGCCGCGCCCGGCATCTGGTGCACCCGCGCCCCCAGCCCAGCGCTCTATGTGTGTGCTTGCCCCCTTTGACGACGCTCCATGAGGCCGGCGTGGGTTCGTTGACGCCTAGACGAACCTAGTTGCAAGCCTGCAATGCCAACTTTCTATAGCACATGACCCTTCATCCCTGTCGCTTGGCACGCGAGCCCACACATGCCCACTCGAGCTTTATCACGAGCTGACCCAAACCTCTCTTGTGGCTCGTTTCCGAAACGAGCCGAGTTGAGCCAAGCCTACTGTTCATCCGAGCTAAAACAAGCCTGGCTCGAGCCAACTCGGCTCGGCTCGTTTTCACCCTTAACCTTAAGGTCAAACCTCACAATTAATGTCTCAAAAGGCGAGTAACTCAAATAAGCTGCAGCGGAAGGTGACGGAATAACTTCAGTGAAGCTCATCCATATGCCCATAAACAATCGACAGGGGTAGCGCGACCTAGTTCTCCACGATCCTTGAAGTAGACCTTTTTGACCAACAATGGACTGGTATAGCCTTCCCAACTGAACAACATTGTTTATAGCAAGAATGAGTACATAGAGTACTCAAACAAGTTGCACCACAAAATGCAATTATAGGTGATGGGTTATTCCAAAGGAAATGACTTCTATAGTTCTTTTGCCTAAAAGCAACAGTTGCAGTTGAATATGAATAATAGATTGAAAGCGTAATTCAAAACGAACAAACAATAATGGTTTAGTAATTGTTTTCACAAAACTCACATAACCTTTTTAGTTTATTTTACATAGTTGTATAAGTTTTCCCAAATAGTCGTCTCTTCCCAATTGTTTTATAAAAATCTATCCCTCGTGTGAAATCCCCAAACATGTCCATAACCGCAGACGCAGCTATTCGAATAGATTGATTAACACTCTACAGTGGTTGTACACTTTACCCATAGGATGCAATCAACTTGTACGGAGCAGATCACAACAAAATCTTTCAGAAGTTTCATCTCAACAATTGACTCTCCCGATGGGCATACAATCGACCCCAACCTCACTTGTAGGTTCGATGCACACCTTTAAACCTGGAAGCGGTGAACCGTCTATCAATGTGACTTTAAGAGTAGTCCACACCTCCACCCATCACTAACCTACTACCTGAGTAGTCAATGTCAAAACTCCACAACTTACTAAGTTAGGCATGTGGTTGTACAGTTGTAGCTCGGTTCAATGGCGCACAAAGTTAAGTTCTTAATTGACCAAGGCAAGACTGCCAAAATTCTACTAGTAACCACAATTCACATTTCCCAATCACATGTCCATCGTACTACCAATCCTTTCCACTCGCCTCAGTCTAAATATTTTTCCCATCGTGTTGGTTAAGTGCATCACATGCCATTAACGAGTAACAACATACAACACAAAGTCTTTTCATAACATGTTCCATAATCATTTAGTCAAGTTTATACCTTGCAACTCAAAATGATATTAATAACTCGTTGCATGGCTAAGCAGGCTATTCCTATCTAACCAACCCACATTGGTGCTATGATAATACCAACTAATAATTAACCAAGCTAGGGTGATAAAAGATCAGGATAATACAATGATCAAAGTGAATGTAATCAAATAGGTGAATAGCTAATCCCAAAATATTTAAATAAATAATGAAAGTAGAATGCAATAATTTGAATCAAGATAATTTTGGAAAACTGGGTTCAACATGGTCAAAGGTACAACTTGCCTTGCTATAGCAATGATGTTCTTATTTTATCTTTAATGTTGTACTTTCTTGACCTTCAGCTCCTTCGGACGATTCCGGGACTTCAACGTCTAACGAAAATGAAAGCGCAAAACAAACAAAATTCAAAAATACAAATAAAATAAACTCCAAATTGAAATTTAATGGTACTAGAAGGTAGATCTTGAATGGGTTCAATCGGAGTTCGTACGAGGGAGAATGAGCTCTTAGAAGTTTGATCGGGAATGAAAATGTGGAAAAAGGAAAAGGGAGAGCGAACATGTGAGACTGACAGGTGGGGCTGAGTGTGACGACCCAGCCAGGGGCCTCACCTGAGAGGTCCTCCAAGACCTCCCTGGGAGTCCACCAGGACCTCCTAGGAGGTCCCAAGGACCTCTCGGGCAGTCCTCCTAGGCTTCCCAAGAGGTCCAGGGAACTGACCCGAGGAGGTCTTTGAGGCTCAGGACCTCCCCAAGAGCCACGACCAGACCTGGGGGAGGTCCAGAGACCAACCCAAGGAGGTCATGGGACTTGGAGAAGACCTAACCCTCCTGTGATCTGAACCAGTCCTAAGGATCAATGGCTGGTTCACACAACTGACACGAGTGGTAACATACATCCACGAGAGACTTTATTAACAGTAAAAGAGTTGATTACAAGGTTGCTTACAAGCCAAGACAACATAGCAAAAATACACAGCGGAAGCAAAACCAAGTCCTTCCAATACACCACAGGTAATTGGCTGGAGGGCACGGCCGAAGTGATCTAGTCCTCCTCATCATCAAAGAAGTCTTCTGCTCAATTCATCAATCAAGCAAGAATGAGCACAACCACCGTGCTCGCAAGTTACACCCGTCAAATAATAGAATGACATGCATAATGGATATCAAAGGGAAGGCATAATAGGTTGATTTGCGTAAAGCCAAGTTTCTTTCAAATACATATACTAAGTTCCAAGGCAGTTATACAATATCTAAAATTCATTTTGGCAAATCTTAATTTTCAGTTGGATAACATTCATCATCAAGATGGTGAAAAATACCCTCCTGTCACAAGGCTCCCTGCCCAACCCATGGGATAGAAATCCCAAAACCAGCTTGTCAAAGCCTTTTGAAAACAAAACCAAGTCTAACTCTGAGTAGTCTTTTACCAGCACGTCCATGACCGTGGACACGGCTATTCAAATAGTTTTCACTCTGCAGAGGTTGTACACTTTACCCACACGACATGATTCCTCTAGTTTATTTGGCATTCGTCAATGCCACATCTCACTGCCAAAGGTAAGAGGTCTAGAGTTCATGACAAGGCTTTTACAATGCATCATTCCACCACAGCCCCTCCTCGCTAAGGTTTCGCTTCCATTAGATAGAAACACGCGGAAAAAGCCCTCTTGCGCCAGTGGGAAACATAGGTTATAAAAGACCATAGGCCATGAAAGACCTCCCACACATCAAAGTGGAACAACCGCGGTGGAACTTTGCAAATTAATTGGCCAGGTCCCATGCCCCATTCTGGAGACATGTGGTTGTACGGTGAGGCATAGCCCATTATAGGCCTAGCAAAGGATTGCTCAAAGGTCGGTCCTCAATTGACTTGGGCGACCACCACAAACCCTAGGCACCAGCCATACAAATGACACGGCCCCGTGCATAAACATTGCACCAGCCAAGCAAACCACTTCGCCCAAGTCCAAATCCATTTTCCTTTCATTTGCTTTTCAAAAGCATTTAGAAGCTTGCATGACAACCCAATGCCATGGCTTAAAACCTTTAAACAGCAGTTGGTCATGTTGGTAAAATTTCTCCAAATCAAATACTTTTGGTCTAAGCAAGACTAAGCATAAGGTTTCACAATTTGCTCCTGGTTCACACTATTGTATCAACCAGATTTTATCTAGGGTAACAACAGGTTTGGTTCAATTTCAATGTTGGCCATACAAAGGAGATAGGCATAGCTATGAGTTTAAAGACAGGTATTGAAATAACTTAGTAAAGTAAGCATGCATTAACATTTAAAATGGAACATATATAGGGCGAATTAATGGGTGCAATATGATCAAGAGTGTAACTTGCCTTGCTCAAAGGCTTGAGTGTCTTCTTCTTCCTCAAGGAACTCTTGTTCTTCATTGCCTTCGCAATCTACACGGTGGGAAACAAAATAACTCAAATAGAGCTCAAGTAAGAACCGAGGAAACTCCAATAAAACACTGAAATAAAACCAACAGAGAGGCTAGGTGATCAGGGGGAGGGTCCAAGGAGCTTGCTGGAGGAGGTCCGAGAGCTTTGGAGGAGGTCCAAGAGCTGTTCAGTTCTAGCCAAGGAGTGGAAATGAGCAAAGGGTGAAGAGGAAGGGCTACTCAAGCTTTTATAGCCAGAGCTGCCCAGATTTCCGAGGGTAGGCGTGTTCAAGAGTTAGTGAAAAGGACAATGGGAGCAGGCAAAAGATGTGACAAGAGGATAGCGCGGGTGCTGCAAAAAGGTAGAAGCATTTAATGTGATACAACAGGCATTAAATATGGGGAGACTCCCATGCGCAAAGGACACGGTCAAAGGATAAAGAAAGAGGAGTGTGACTGCCAAATGGGGCCAGTCAACGTGTCAGGGGAGGTCCTACGGACAGGAGGTCCAAAGGACACAACAAGGGGGAGGTCTGGACGGTCGGATCTAACAAGGGGGAGGTCTGGACGGTTAAGATCTCCAAAGGGGATGTCTTAACGACCAGATCTAACAAAGGGGAGGTTTGGACGGTTAAAATCTCCAAAGGGGAGGTCTTAACGGCCAGATCTAACAAGGGGGGGTCTGGACCGTTAAGATCTCCAAAGGGGAGGTCTTAACGGCCAGATCTAACAAGAGGGAGGTCTAGACAGTTAAGATCTCCAAAGGGGAGGTCTTAACGGCTAGATCTAACAAGGGGGAGGTCCTAAAGGACACAAGGAGGTCCTGAAGGACACAAGGAGGTCCAAATAGACAAGGAGGAGGTCTTAAGGGACACAGGGAGGTCCTGAAGGACACGGAGGGATTCAAATAGACAAGGAGGAGGTCCTAAAGGATATATGGAGGTCCTGAAGGACACAGGGAGGTCCAAATAGACAAGGAGGAGGTCCTAAGGACACAGGGAAGCTCGAGAGAGTGTAGAAGGAACTCAAATGAACCCAGGGAAGGATTAGGCCTGGGGAGGTTTAGGCCGGAACAAGACCAAAAAGGGAGGCTTGGACCAAGGGAGGTCTAGACCTAAGGAGGTCTGGTCGAGAGAAGAACGAAGCAAGCTCAGATGGGGAGGAAATCACCAAAACTCCAACAAACCCAACAACCAAAAGAGAGTCTTTAGTTGAAGTTTGAGTTAGTCGATTGAAATCCATTCTGAATTTTCAAGTTAAGCTTTGGAATTCTGATCAAAACAAAACGGTTCTTTTTATTTTGAAAATTCAAAGAGGCTCCAAAAATCAGGGTGTTACACTGAGGGAATATTCCTGAGAATCTTTGTTTTTAGAAATTCAGAAAATAGCCGAGAGCACGACATGTGGGACCCACTGATATTTATGGATTTAAAAGAATTAAAAGAATTTCAGAAAAGGGCAGAGTGGCTGTCAAGTAGGGCCACTGTTCTATGGACCAAGTTCACGAAGTTGGGTCTACGGTGCACGTTGGATTAGGTTCATGGAACAGTGCCTGACACATGGGGTCCACGAGGCATTGACACGGCTCATGGTGGACTGGATCTATATGGATTTGAATATGGGTTTAGGCTAGGTGGATGCCACGTGGGCAATGACGGTGTAGCCACGTGGGCGATGATGGTGCGGCCATGTTACACAGAGAAGATGAGGTGGCAAGAGGTGGTGTAACATCCCAATTTTTAGGGCTTCTTGAAACTTTTCAAATTAAAAATAACCATTTGATTTTCGTTGAGTTGTTAAAGCTTAACTTGAAAATTTGGAAATTTAAATCAATTTAATATGAATTAATCAAACTTCAATTAATTCAAATTTGGTTTAATTGGGTTTTCTGGTATTTAAAATAAAAAATCTTTAAAAATTTCCTTTTCGCTGTTTGGGCCGAATTCTCTTTGGCCCGTTCCCCGCGCGCTGATCCACTCCACCTCCTCCCGCTCTCGCCCTCATCGACAGATGGGCTGCGCCTGTCAGCCTCCGCCTCGCCTGGTCACCGTCTCCTTCCTCTCGCCCATGCCGCCAGTGCTCACCCGCGTCACCGCCGTGACGAAAGTCATCGTCTTCGGGGCGAATCCCGCCCTGTTTTCCTCAGCAGCGTGCACATTTAATTGCATGTCTTTCACCGCACTCACCCCCTCTGTTCTTTCTCCTCCCCACCTGCTCCCGTCTTGTCCCGTCGCAGACGCTTCTTGACTGGCCGAACCGCCTGCGCCTTGTTGTCGAGCCGTCCCTCACGCCTCTCCTATAAAGAGGAGCACCGGGACCCCCTCGTTCCCCTCTCTCTTTTCCCCCATCTCCCTCTCACCCTCATTTCGCCGTGTTGTGAGCTTGAAGCCACTCGGTCGAGCTCCTCTCCGCCGCCTTTTGCGCCGCCGTTGAAGCCTCTCCGACATCCTCGTCTTCACCGTTGGCTTCACAAGCCCACGCTCGACCCCGTGCGCACCTCCTCGTGGCTGAAGCGTCACCGGAGTTCTAGCGCTGCCGCAAGCCAGATCTCACCACCGCTCCTCCTCTCGCCGTCAATCACTTTGTTGAGCCTCACCGCTGAAACCGTGCGCCTTGGGTTTGCTTCGCTCCCCTCTCCCCATTGCTACCTTCACCGTCGCTCGCCGTGGCGCATAGCGCCAGCGAGCCATCGGGCCCGAAGAGCCCCGCCGCTAGATTTCGCTGCACTGCCGCTTCAGGTTGTGGTCGAAACATCCTTCCGACCATGTGGTTGAAACCTCCTTCGGACCATGTGTTTTCAAACTTCTGAGAGCTCATTCTCCTTCGTAAAAGCTCCGATTTGAGTGATTCAAATTTCTAAATTCGTCTAAATTCAGTGCCTTTCTTTTGGTTCTAGTTTGGTAATATCATTTTTTGGATTTTATTTGGAATTGTTTTATTTATTTGGCTCTTTTCGCACGTATAGATTCCGACGTTTCCGAAGAGCTCTTGGACCCGACGACTGAAGCAACTGAAACATTCAGCGAAGGCAAGTCGTAGACCTTTGATTATGTTGAACCCAATTTATAAAATTATATTATTTTATATTAACATGATTGCTAGGTTTATAACAAATGCTTTTGGGGAATAGTTAAATGCCTACTCGGGGTCGAGATTCCCTTAAGGGGGGTAGGTTTGTGACACCCTGATTTTTCAGAGCCTTTTTGAAATTTTCAAAATAAAAAGAACCATTTTGTTTTGATGAGAATTCAAAGCTTAACATGAAATTTCAGAATGGATTTAAATTGACTAACTCAAACTTCAACTAAAAATCCTTAATGGTTTGTTGAATTGTTGGAATTTTGAGGATCTTCCCTTTTCTGTCCATCTTTTGCCCATCTTTGAACCAGACCTCCCTTCGTCTGGAATCTAATGGTCCAGACCTCCCTTTTGTTTGGATCCAAGGGTCCGGACCTCCTTTGTTTTGTCCTCCTCTGGTCCAGACCTCCCTTTTGTTTGGATCCAAGGGTCCGGACCTCCTTTGTTTTGTCCTCCTCTGGTCCAGACCTCCTTGGGTCTAGACCTCCCAAGTGCTTGGACCTCCCTGGGTCCAAATCTCCCTCTTGGGTTTTCTCTGGCTTAAAACCTTCCCAAGCCTACGCCACCCTCATATTCATCTAAGTTCCTTTGGAATCCTGTTAAAGCTTTTCATGTTTACTTGGACTTTCCTTCGTTGCTTGTATCCTTGAAACCTTCTCTGGAGGTTCGCTTCGACACCAACCCGGTAGTACCGCCCGCACTTTGCGGTGCTATCGCTCTCTAGGACCTCCCCTTACCTTTATTGGACCTCCCCGTGTCCTACAGGACCTCCCCATGTCCTACAGGACATCCCCATGTCCTCCAGGACCTCCCCTTACCTTTATTGGACCTCCCTGTGTCCTACAGGACCTCCCCATGTCCTCTAGGACCTCCCCTTACCTTTATTGGACCTCCCCAGGTCCTCTAGGGCCTCCTCCTTTTCAATTTGCACCTATATCATTTATGAATCGTCCGATTTGAATTGGACGGTTTGATCCTGGTAAGACGTTCGGATGGTCCGAACGTCCCACCCTCTCTGAGCCTTAGATCTTGGCTGGACGGTCCGAACGTCCCAACCATTTTGGACTACCCGATCCAATTTAAGGGCTGAGATCCAGCGCTAACTCTGGTGGTCTGAACGGCCCAATTACTTTGGGTGGTTCGATTGGAATCCATTGGCTCCCGCTTCCTATCTCGCTATCGCGGATCAGACCGTTAGGACCTCTGTAACAACCCAATCCTAGGGCACCCGAGAGGTCCTCCAAGAACTCCTGGAAAGTCCATCAGGACCTCCCAGGAGGTCCAAAAAGGATCTCTCGGATAATCCACCACGACCTCCCCGGAGGTCCATCAGGACCTCCTGGAGGTCCAGGAGAACAGAACCCGAGAGGGTCGTGGAGCCAAGGAGCACCCCGAAGACCTGCCACGGCCAGGCCAGGGAAAAACGTGGAGGTCTGAGGGCATCCCAGGACCACCCGCGACCCACCAGAGGAGGTCTTGGAGGACTGAGACCTCCCCAGAACCACACACGTCTATTCCATTGAGTGGACGTGGAGGACTGGGCTTGCTTCAAGGTTCCTCAGGCATCTTGAGCTAGTCCCAAGGATCATGGCTAGCTCTTCACAAAGAATACAAAGGTGGGGTCATCCGTAACGATATTTATTATAGCAAAATATCAACAGAGTTGTTTACAAGGTGGCCTTGGGCCAAGCATAGCTCTGAAGCACAAAAGTACAAAAGATCCATCAAGACGCCTATAGGCAATCGATCGAAGGCACAACCTAATCGCTTTGGTCTTCATCTTCGCCAAGGTCCTCTCCGGCAAAAATTGTATCGAGCAAGAGTGAGCACAACAACCGTGTTCGCAAGTTACACAGATTAGATAACAAAATGACATGCATAAACAGATATCACAAAGGAAGGCTTAATATGGTTGATTTGCGTAAAGCTAAGTTTCTTTCAATTACAAATACTAAGTTCCAAAGCAAGTATTTAGTAGATAAAGTTCATTTTCCAAACTTGATTTTCAGTTGGATAACATTCATCAACAAGTTGGTGAAGGATACCCTCCTGTCACATGGCTCCCTGCCCAAAATCCATGGGATAGAAATCTCAAAAACAGTTTGATAAACATTTTCAGAAACCAAAACCAAGTCTAACTTTGAGTGGTCTCTGCCAGCACGTCCATGACCGCGGACACGGCTATTCGAATAGATTTAACTCTGCAGAGGTTGTACACTTTACCGACATGACATGATTCCTCTAGTTTGTTTGGCATGCGCGAGTGCCACCTCTCACTGCCGAAGGTAAGAGGTCTAGAGTTCATGACAAGGCTTTTACAAAGCATTGTTCCACCACAGCTCTCTCCTTGCTAAGGTTTCACTTTCCTATGGATAGAAACCCCATGAAAGCCCTCTTGCTCCGAGGGGAACAAGAGGTTATAAAAGACCATTGGCCATGAAAGACCTCCCACACACATCCAGTGGGACAACTGTGGTGGAATTCTGCAAATTACTCAGCCAGGTCCCACGCCCCATTCTGGAGACATGTGGTTGTACGATTTTGGCTTAGCCCATTATAGGCCTAGCAAAGGGACGCTCAAAGGCCGGTCCTCAATTGACTTAGGTGACCACCACAAGCCCCTGGACCTCCATCTTAACCAGGATAGGGTCCGTGCATAAACCTTGCACCAGCCAAGCCAACCATTTCGCCCAAGTTCAAAACCAAGTTCCTTTTCTTTGCTTACCCAGCAACATTTTCGTACTGCCATGACAACCCAATGTCATGGTGAAAACATTTAAAATAGTAGTTGGTCATGATGGTAAAGATTTTCCCAAATCAATACTTTTGGTCTAAGCATGACTAAGCATATATTTTTCAAATGGTCTTGGCTCACACTATTGCATTAACCAAGTTTGATCTAATGGTGACAACATGTTCAGTCCAAAGTCAACAGTGGCCATACAAAGGAAGTAGGCATAGCTATGAATTTAAAATAGGTATTGAAATAACTTGGTAGAAATAGGCATGCAGTATACATTGAAACAGAACATAAATAATTTGAGATATTGGGTGCAATATGATCAAAAGTGTAACTTGCCTTGCTCACTATCTTGAGAATCTTCCTCTTCAGTACACTCAGACTCCTTGGAGTCTTCGCGATCTACATGGGTGAAAGAGCAAGTTCAAATAGAGCTAAAAAAAAGAACCAACTGAGATCAACGAGAAAAACAAAGCGAACCCCAGAGGAAACCCAAAATTCAACCAACAGAAGAGATCTATATTTTAGAATAGGTTCTTTTGGAAGAGGTCCAAACTTACCAGGAGGGGGGGTGGTCTTTAGCAAAAGACCCCAAAGGAGTGACTTAAGCAACAGAACAGGAAGGTCATGAGAAATGGTCCTTGCATACGGCCAGAAAGGGGATGTTCCTTGCGCAAAGACCAGGGAGGGGCTCCTTAAGAGGAGGTCCTAAGAAGGGCACAACCAGCTTAATGTGGGGCAAGAATAAGAGTAGAGCAGATCACCAAGGGACTTACCAGGGACAAGAAGGAAACAATGGGGGAAGGGGAGGTCGTGGGGCAACAAGGTCTTCCCTGGAAAGCCACTGAGCTAGAGCCAAGATGATGAGCGTGGAGAAAGGTAAGGCGGTAGGGTTCCCTGGACTAATTATAGCCAAAGTGGGTGAAGAAAACTAGAAACATACGTGTTAAGGATAAGTATAGAAATGGGTCAAAGATAGGTGAGTGACAGGGCAGGTGTCACTACCACCTTGGTGAGAGGCAGGAGGAAAGGACAACATATGTTGCTACGGAAAGGAACAATGAAGGATGACAGGGTACAGTTAAGTGACCAAATTTAGAGTAAACACCACGTATATGGATGCATTTAACGCGACATGACATGCATTAAATGCTCAAGATACTATCGTGGCGGAGGAAATGAGAATGACCAAGGCTGGCAAGTGGGACCAAATGATTTAGAGACAGACGAGTTAAGGAGGGAGGTCCTGCCCCGCAGGAGAGGTCCTCGGGGAGGTCCGAGAGGCTTAGGAGGTCCTAGGCCCAAAGGACAAGGAGGTCCAGACACACCCAGAGGAGGTCCGGACAGGGGAGGTCCTGACGGTCAGGATCAACAAAAGGAGGTCCTGACGGTTAGGATCTCTTCAAGGGAGGTCTTGTGAGAAGATCCAGAGAACTACAAAAAGGTCCCGTGGTTGGGATTAAGAGCAAGTTGAGATCCGGGCGGTTGGATCTCCGAGAGGGAGGTCCAACAGTCAAGATCAAACGTGGAGGTGAGGTCCGCAGAGAGAGAAATAATGCACGGGGAGGTCTGGACCTTTAGATCCAAAATGAAGAGAGGTCTGAACCGCCAGATCCAAACAAAGGAGAGGTCCAGGCGGAGGGGTTCCAAGAAAGAGGGATCCCACGGAGGAGATCCACAAGAGATGGTTCCAAAAGGAGTCGCAAGGGTCAAGGTAACTCAAAGGAGATTTTCAACCGCTAAGGTGAGATCACAAGTCTTGGCGGTCAGGATGAACCCAAAGGAGGTCCTTTCGGCCAAGAGGAAATGTCAAGGAGGTTCAAACGAACTCAGGAGGTTCGAAGGCACACAAGAGATCCAATGGTATACAAGGAGGTCCCGACTGAAAAGAGGTTTGGGCATAAGAGAGTGCCCAGGCAACAAGGGGGTCTAGACTTAGAAGAAGTCTAGACAGGAAGGAGGTTTGAACCAAAGAGATTCAAACCAACAAAGAGATCTAAAGTGATCAAACTCAAAGGGAAAGGCCTGGACATAAAGATACGTCGAAGTGAGAAAAGGTCTGAGCCCCAGGGAGGTCTAACCTCAAGAACCACTAGGGAGGTCTAGGCCACAGAGAAGGTCTAAACCTTACATAACCCAAAAGAGATAGGCTAAAAGAGGATCTGCCGAGCATACCAGAAAGGAGGTAACAACAACTCAAACCTCTCCAACTGAATCAAACTTTGAATTCTCATCAAAACAAAATAGTTTTAATTTGTTTTACAAATTTAAAAAGGATTTAGAAAATCAGGATGTTACAACCTCCTCTTGGAGATCCTAACCGTTCAAGACCTCCCCCTTGATTCCATCCAACCGTTAGGACCTCCCTTGCGGGTGAGGATATCCTCTTACCTTTGCAGACCTCCCCGTTTGTATTTGATCTTGACCGTTGGACCTCCCTTTCGGAGATCCAACCGTCTAGACCTCCCTTGCGGGTGAGGATCTCCTCTTACCTTTGCAGACCTCTCCGTTTGTATTTGATCTTGACCGTTGGACCTCTCTTCCGGAGATCCAACCGTTTAGACCTCCCTTGCGGGTGAGGATCTCCTCTTACCCTTGTAGACCTCCCCGTTTGCATTTGATCTTGACTGTTGGACCTCCCTTCCGGAGATCCAACCGTCTAGACCTCCCTTGCGGGTGAGGATCTCCTCTTACCTCCGCAGACCTCCCACTTCGCACTTAATCTTGGCCGTTGGACCTCCTTTTTGGAGATCCAACCGTCAGGACCTCCCCTGTGGGTGAGGATCTCCCCTTGTTCTCTGCGGGACCTCCTCAAGGTCTCCGCAGGACCTCCTTTGCGGGTCTTGGCTGGACCTACTTGGTAGTCACACCCAGTTTTCTTTTATCCTTTGACTGAGTCCTTGTGCATGGAAGTCTTCTCCACATTTAATGCCCGTTAAATCGCATTAAATGCTACCACTTCTGATGCAGTGACATGCTTTTGTCACATTTCTTACCCCCTCATGGTCCTTTCTACCAACTCCACGAATACCATAGGAAAGCTCTGGCTCTGACTACATATAGCTTGGGCAACCCTTCCTTTCCCATTTTCCCTCATTTTCACTCCTGGCTCGTAGAGCATTCTCTCGACCTCCTCCAACCCATTTCGTTGGACCTCTTCCTGACCTCCCAATCTCTCTGTTGGTTTACCTTGGAGTTTTATTAAGATTTCTTTTGGATCTTGTTGGAGCTGTGCTTGAGTCATTTGGTTTTCACCGTGTAGATTGTCAAGACCGTGAGGAGCCATAGTTCTGTGAAGGAGAGGAAGAAGCTCAAGACTTTGAGCAAGGCAAGTTACACTCTTGATCATGTTTCACCCATTACTTCAAGTTATCTATGTTGGTTTCAAAGATGTATGCATGCTTACTTTTACTAAGTTATTTCAATGCCTATCTCTCAATTCATAGTTATGCCTAGTTCCTTGATGGCCACTGTCTATGTTGAATCAACCCCATTGTCACCCTAGATAAAATCTGGTTCTTGCAATAGTGAGGACCCGAGGCTTTTGAAAAATGGAATGCTTACTTGCTTAGATCGAAAACTTGATTTGGGAAGTTTTGACCAAAAATATCACTTATTCAAATGATTTGGGCCATGACATTGGTGTGTCATGGAGATTTCGGCCATGGCATTGGTATGCCATGGGGGCTTTACAAATGGCCATAGCATTGGTGTGCCATGGAGGCTTGAAAAGCAAAGCAATGGAAAATGGATTTGGACTTGGGCGAAGCTGGTTGTTTGGTTGGTGCATGTCTATGCACGGGGGTCGTGTGATCCGATGCCCCAGGGTTGAGGTTTGTCGCCCAAGTTAGTTAAGGACCGGTCTTTGAGACACCTCTTGCTAAGCCTATAATGGGCTATGCCTGGCTGTGCAACCACATGTCTCGGTGTGGGCGTGGGACTGCTAATTAATTTGCAAAGTTCCATCATGGTCGATCCGGTTGGGGTGTGGGTGGTCTTTTATGGCCTGTCTTTTTATGACTATGTAATTCCCACTAGCTCAAGAGGGGGCCCTAGTACGGGGCGAAACCTTAGAGTAGGATGGACTGTGGTGGAATGATGCATTGTAAAGGCCTTGTCATGTGCTCTAGACCTCTCACCAAAGGAAGTGTGAGATGGTATCGACGGATGCCAAGCAAACTAGAGAATTCATGTCATATGGGTAAAGTGTACAACCTCTGCAGAGTGTAAATCTATTCGAATAGCTGTGTCCATGGTCATGGACATGCTAGCAATGTCAATCAAAGTTAGCTCTTGGTTTTGGTTTTAAAAGGACTTGTAAAATGGTTTTAGGTTTTTATCCAAATTGGAATTTGGGCGGGAAGCCATGTGACAGGAGGGTATCCTTCACCATCTTGATTATGAATGTTATCCAATTGAAAATGGACTTTACAAAAATGAATTTTAATTATTGTAACCTGCCTTGAAACTTAGTACTTGTAATTGAAATAAAATTGGCTTTATGCAAATCAACCCTAATATGCATTCCCTTGATATATCCCTATGCATGTCATTCTGTTAATTGACGGGTGTAACTTGCGAGCACGGTAGTTGTGCTCACTCTTGCTTGATTCATGAATTGAGCAGGTGAAGACTTCTTCGATGGTGAGGATGACCAAATCAATTAGGCGCTCTCCATCAATCACACCGTGGTGTAATGGTTGGAGCCTATCTTTTGGTTTTCATGTGTATTGTCTTTGTCGGTTCTTTGGAGCACTGTAAGCAACCCTTGTAAACAACTCCCTTTTGTTGTTAATAAAGTGTTGTGGATGTCTATGTTATCACTTGCTTCTTTGTGAGAACCGATCATTGACCTTTGAAATTTGGTTTAGATCATGAGAGGACTTGAGGTTTGTCCCCAAGCCCCACGACCTCCTCGGGTTGGTTCCTCTTGGACCTCCCTTGGGTTAGGAAGTGGAGCTTGGGGAGGTCTGAGGTCTAGCGACCTCCTCGGGTCAGGACCCCAGACCTCCGAGTGGTCCTCTTGGACCTCTCGGAGGTTCTGTCAGATCCACGGATGTCCCAGGATTCCTTTTACGGACCTCCTAGGAGGTCTGAGGACCTCAAGGTGCGCCTGGGCAGGTCGCCACAACTAATCATAACAAAACATTTCAGAAACTTCATCTCAAACATTGACACTCCGAGTGTGCTTTACCGTCATACTAACCTAAACACAGTGCTTTGCCATAACACACACCGTTGGACAGGGAAATGGCGAACCGCCCCACGATGCGACTACCTGGTAGTTCACACCTCCAACCATCACTAAGGTCCTAACCTAGAACCTGAGTAATCCATGTTGAGACTCGGTTACTTACTAAGTCAGGCCCGTCCCATCAGACATGTGGTCGTAACGTAAGGCTCAGTTCAATGGCGCACAAAGTTAAGTTGTTAATTGACCAAGGCAAGACTTTCAATTTCTAACTATGTCACGAAGATTACCATTCCCATTCACACAGCTTGTCACATCCCCAGATTAATAAAGAGAATTACTATGCATCTTATAAGCATGCATCATTGTTTTCAAGCATTTGCATTATATATTGCACTTGGAAAATCTTAAACAAAGTTAGAACCTACAACTCAATTATAAGCTCCAAAAGAAAAACAAGAACATAAACTCTTGTTCATCTTCTGGAACTAAATTATTCAAATGCTAGAACAATTATCAAGAATTAATATAATTTTTCCCAAATTTTTGGAACTGGTTTAAACCCTAAGAAAACTCAAACACAATTTAATGACCTACATTAAGTTTGAATTTAAATTACACACATTATATCATGAACAGTAAGGTTCAATATTTTTTATGAATACTAGACCTTCCCAGGAACCCCTGTGATTTATTTCACATTTTTAGGAAATTTATTTCTATTTTTACCACCTTAGTCAAAGTGGAGAAACTATTTTAATTCTCAATCAAACCCTTAGACCAAACCTGTGAGGACCCCCGCTTATTCGGCTTGTAATGCTTAGTCTTCTATTGACCCTAGCATCACAAACAAAATAACTCGTGTCTTCGAGATATGTATACTTCCCAGAAATGCAGTATACAAACCCCTTTACAAAATCATGTATCAATTCCATTCATCACATAGAACCGAGGCAACACTTTACAAAACAAAAGACATACATAATAGAGTTATTACAAAAGAGGCCGACCGGCCAAAGGATAGTTAAAGGACTAAATAGACAGCGGAAGCAAAATACCATAAGATAGCGATAAACAAAAGCCATACGGTTTGCCTATAGCCCACAAGGCAACCAACCGGGCCGCCAACCTAGTCGTCAAATCCACCGCACATCTCACAAAAGTGGATCCCTTGGGGATCAACCTCCTCTGCAACAATTAATTAAGCAAAGCAAATGAGTACAAAAATGTACTCGCAAGACTTACGTGTAGTGTAACAAGCCTATACATATGCTACACGCAAGCTTTAACAATAGAGAAGGCTGTAGGTTATTTTCAACATAAAGCAATTTTCATTTGCAATACTGTAGTACATTTAAAGCAAGTTTTGCAATCTGTTTTTAATTTGCAAATAATAGCGAGACAACAACATAATAACAATAGATAGATGACAACAACAATCCTGGAAGTGACTAACCCAATAGTCACTAGAACAATAGCATGAATATCCATTCATACCACCCACCTCAAGTTTTAATTAAAAGGTTATAGTCTAACTCTCGAAAGACCTCCCCAAGCATGTCCATAACCTAGGACAAGGCTATTCGAATAGTTTATATCCTGCAGGGGTGTACCAATGTACCCACACGTCAGACCACCTTTTTGCCAAGCTATTTAGCACACTTCCTTTGGTATGCCGGCACGGCTAAGTCCTACGAGACATTTCCAATGGATTGTGCTAATTAAAAGTCGCAACAACCAGTGGAGTAGGATGCACCGGCCCAGCCTAAGCAACTGCGGGTGCTCCCATCCTTATAAAAAACATTTGAACCACCAGCGACTAATAATTAACACCCCCCAAAGTACTTAGTCAAGAGAGGTCCCATACCCCCCCTCGTGTGGTTAGCACGCAAAATTGCTTGGTTTAGTGTAACAAGATGTTTGGTCCTTGTTGACTTAGGCACCATTCCACACACCATCATCCATTGTGCCCAAGTCCAAACAGTTTTCATTTTCAGTTTTTGACTTTACAAATTAACAAAGCACAAGTGCTGGACATAATGGAATAATAATTAGATTTGTGTGATCAAGATCATCGACTAAGTCGATGACCACCCAATGCTACCGGTACCTATGCATAGCTAAGCAATATTAACTCGAATCTACTAAGTGACAAGGGCTCATCCAACGAACCCTAAATCACAGCAAATAACCTAGGCTTAGGTAGTAGAGGATAATCATTTACCTACAGCTTATGCAACTAGAGGATCAACTAATCGAACCATAATTTAACAGCAAAATAGAGCATGCAATACATACAAGTTGTAAACAATATATTAGACTTGAAAAATAATGGGATTAGCATGATCAAACTGCTTGCCTTACTGAAGTTGCTGACTATGCTGCAGAGGATCACTCTCAAGACCAACGTGCTCGTCCGAACCTAACGAAAGAACGAAAAAGAACCGATAAGAACGAAGAACACCGAAAAATCTCAAAAATCAACTTCAGCGAAAAACTCTGAATTTTTTACAGCAGGAAGATCATGATTTTTAATGAATTTAGCAACAAGAACCAATTGATTTGGATTCTTAATGCAAAAGCTATGGCCAAAATAAATTCAGCCAGCTGGAAAATGCTGAAAAATTACAATCGGGTACTGTTCATCCGAATTTAATTCTTTAGCACAATTTTCCAAAGAGGTGTTGCACCTTAGATTTTTATGGTAAGCAAAGCACCTCATGAGATGAACAACACAATTTGATTCACCTCATTTGGAGTTAGGATGCATTTTCTATGATTTTTCAAAGACATGCACAAAGCACAAAACAAAATGCACCCACAAAGATTTTAAAAATAGTGGCATGCCTCGAACCTATTCTACAATTAAGAACACTAATAGAGGAACCCAAAAAAATTGGTTTCACTCAAAAAGGATCTACAGTGAATTACTTATGCAATTGTTAAGTTAAATGCAATTTTTAGAGCAACAATTAAAGCCTATTTTTAAACCAATTTACCAAACCATTTTCTGGAGCCGAGCCAAGCTTCCAACCATTTTTAGATTAAAGCTTAGTTCAAACCAGAGCTAACAAAATTTGAATCAACTCAAACGGAGCTAAAATGAATTAGTTATGCAATTTTGAAGTTAATACCTTTTTCAGTTCACAAATAATTCTCTCGGGAAATACTAAAATCGAAACGACGTGGAAATACGTGGACCGTCGATCTTGCATCGCACGGCCCAAACGAACTGGACTCACGCGCGCACGCCTGCGCGAAACCAAACGAACGTGGACCGTTGATTTTGAATCCAACGGCCCAGATTGAATCGGCCGCGGCCGCGTTTGAACACGCGCATGCAAAGGATCCCGCGGAGGTGGACCGTAGCTCGCGAGATGGACGGCTCACAATGAACGTAACAAAGCGTGTGTGTAAGATCGAGGAGGCCGACTAGAGGGGGGGTGAATAGACGTTTTAAAAACTTCTTTGGCTAAAACCGATTTCTAATGCGGAAGCTAATACAAATACGGTTTTGGACAATTAAGGCCTAAATTAACTAGGTTCAACTAAGTGCACCAATAATTCAAGTTTATTGAAGAATATAACTATTGAGCATATGACTTGAGCATTTCAATTCTAGCAATGGTGAATAGCACAAAGAACTAATGCAATCATACACAATGAATAAGCAATTTACTACAAGGTATATAAATTGCACAATGTAAAGCAAGCATTCAAACACAATGAATATAAATGCAATAGTGAGACACAAGAGATCAAACCACAATGACACGGCGATGTTTTTCCCGTGGTGATCGGAGACTTGCCGGTCTCCCCTAATCCACGTTGAGGGAAACCCAAACCAATTGGGCCGGCTCCACAAATTAAGCCTTCCTCCGATGTAAGTCCAACCAATTGGACCGGTTCCAAACCAAACCAACACCTCGCTCCACTAGGGTTGCTCTTTCCTCCACTCTGGAGATGGCGAGCACCACACCACTCACAAACCGCCCGGGTCTTCTCACAATCTTCTTTGAGAAGCTCACCGGCGCAACGACGCCACCACGCTTTCTAGATGTCAGCAAACACCAAGAGTAACAAGTGTCCAACCCTCACTTGAACCAATCAAGTGTCAATGCTCTATGGATACGAAATCCACAACCTAAGGCAACACATGCACTTAGGGTTTGCTCTCTAAACTCACTAAGTGCAACACATGCACACAAGAGTAGAGAAGGTTTGCTCTTAGCTCAAAGAGTGTCTAGCACACAGCCACAACACTTGGATATGTTTTTCACCCAACCAGCAACCTTCCACACACGGCCAAGGTGGGTATTTATAGCCCACATAACCAAACTAGCCGTTGGAGGCAAAGTCCCTGAAAAAACGGGACAATCGGTAGTACCGCCAACCAATAACCGGTACTACCGCGAGCACAGTAACGACTATAAAATTAGCCGTTGCAAAGGGCTCCAGTACTACCGCCAACGCATACGCGGTAGTTCCGCTCATCGGTAATACCGCGCAAAGCACTGCGGTACTACCGCTCAACTGAGAGAGCAACTCATGCTCACGAAATCGGTTAAGGACCAAAATGCATCGGTTCTGGAAAATACGTACCGCCAACATATGAACGGTAGTTCCGCGAGCCGATCGTACCGCGCACGAAGCGTCGGTACTACCGCGCTCCGTCAGAGCAAACCAAGTCCAAAATGCAACGCTACTGGAATTTCCATACCGTTCCAACACGCCGGACCTACCGACGTGCGGTAGTACCGCACACGCAGAGCCTGTACTACCTCACCACGGCAGTTCCGCGATATCCACGCCGGTACTACCGCACCACTTCGGAGCAACACATGCTCAACAAGTGCGGTAGTTCCGCCAAGGAACCACCGGTTATACCGCGTAGCGGTAGTTCCGCGCAACACATGCCGGTACTACCGTTTTTCAACAGAAGGCAAAGTTTGCATTCATTTCAACTCAATTTTTGCAAAACACATTTGCCAAATTGATACGTGATGCAAACACAAGTTCAAGGCATGATTCTCAACAAGTTGCAGAACACATTTGCCAACTTTTAGAATCAATACCACAAGGAATAAGGTACATGGACTTAAACCATTTGCAAAACACATTCGCAAACTAAGTCACATGCTACAAGGAATATCCATGAGCCACACCTATTTTGCAAAACATATTTGCAAATATTGGCAACATGTTAAGGTGAGCTAGAGCAAACACAATGAGCTATCAACACATGACTAACTCAAGTTACTAGTCAAAGACACCTCTTAATAGTACGACGACCTATACTAGCAATCCGGTCTCCCAACCAAACACCGAGACCGATAAAAGACTAGGAACACATCCTTAGCCCTAGCTAGCCATACCTTTGCCTTTAGCATCTTCTTGAAGCTTGATGACGCACATCCTTGCTTCAACTCCGAGTTCTTGACTTGATGCTCATCAGCACATGATGACATCCTTTGGTTGCCCTTCATAAACACATGATGAAGCTTCTCTTGACTTGATCAACACAAGATCATATCTTCTCTTCATGAACATCATCGACACATGATGATTTCCTTCATCTTGAACTTGATGCGCATCAACACATGATACATCCTTTACACCAAGCTCTTGACTTGATGACCATCAACACATGATGTCATCCCAAACTGTCAACCTCATGGAACATAACCTATTTCATCCAACTCATAGAAAATGTTAGTTCCAACAATATGATTATCATTATTTACCACACCATACCATTAACTCATAATGGTTGGGACAAGATACCACAATTTTTCCCAAATTGGTAATTTATGATAATCACTTCAATTGCAAGTAATTGAATATAGAATGGTATGAGTATATGACTACTACACAAGTTGTATATACTCAAAGGATATATGAGCACACAAGTCTCATATACACACATGAATATATTAACTACACAAGTTAGATATATTCAAGGATATGTGAGTGCACATGAACTACACAAGTTATGTTATACTCATATATAAGTATACTTAGACTACATAAGTCTTATATACTCATATGAATATATCAACTACACAAGTTAAATATATTCAGGGACATGTTTCAAAGTAAGGATCCTTGATTATGTGGAAAGAGAATAATATGGATCATTACTAATGAAACCACATAATATAGAATGAACTCCCCCTAAATGTGTGCATACACAAATGTGTAATGGGATCATATGCACATATTCAAATTAACCTTTTGGTGGAGTTTAACCTATATTTTGGATCCGAGGAATGCCACAAGATATAAGAATTATGATGTCGAAAGCATACCTCTTTGATTTTCACCTTTATATCCAAATGAGACTAAGCATTATATATAACAATGGAAATGTTAGTCTTGCAATTTAGATTTGTCATTAATCACCAAAACTCCATTAACATATAATGGCGGGTCTAGATCCTTCAGCGTGCACATAGCCCACACGAATCTCGGTAGTAGATCCGAAATGGGCTACCACGACAACCCAACAAAACGCCGCAGCGACAAAGGCAGGTTTAAGCGCGTGGGACCCACGAGTCAGCGACTCACTGAGCCATATTAGGACAGCCATTAACTTCTAACTAATCATTAAGCAGTTAATGATGCGATTTATGTCCTAATGACAACACAACAGTGCAGCTCCGTCCGACAACGCGTCGAGCGCACTCCACGGCTCATCGCCGGCGACAGGAACCACGTTGGCACCGTCCAAGGGTCAAAACGAGACCGCAATAGCAGTGTGCACCCACCGGGACCACTCACACCGTCGGCGTGGGCGAGAGCGGCATGAGCGGCGTGAGGCGGTGGTGCAAGGCACTACTAAAAGCGAAAACAAGGAAAAGCCGCATTGTTCAAATAAGCAGTGCCCGACCATCTAGGGACTACCAAGAGTCTATCGAGCACGAGAAGCTTCAAAGGAGGTTGGAGAAGCTCTGGCGGCGGAGGACCTTCACTGGCTCAGGGAGATGGCGTGGAGAAGATGGCTGAGCACAGAGAGCAACACCGCGTCATCGGGATAGGTTCAACAAAGCTCAGAGATGCTCCCAGAGCAAGGAATTGAAGAGAGAAGTTGCTTACCGGAGATGGGGAAGAAAGGGGGTGAAGCTCGGCCAAAAGGGGGAAATCCAAAATTAGTCGCTTCCTGCTGATGCAAACCAAAATTGAATTAGGGTTTAAGCTCCAGGAGGTTAGAGGAACAAGTTGGAGCAAGGGATTTAGTAAGGGAGCCACTGGAGTACGGGTTTCACCGAGGAGCTCAAAGCTCAACAATGGTGGCCGAGGGGGCTTCTGGAGAATGGAGCTCAACCAAGCCTCGAGGGGCAAAGGTGAAGCTACAGGGGTGACTAAAAGAGGCAGAGGAGGAGCTTGGGAGCTTTATATAGCCGGAGAGCGAAGGAGGGAGCTAGGCCAAAGCTCCAAGGTGAGCTCGGTTCACAGCTCTGCCCTGGGCGAGCTGAGTGACGGGAGCAGGTGGCGACCGTGACTCCGAGGGCGAAAGGCTGACGCGCATTTAATGCTTAGAGCCGTTGACGAGGACGCGGAGTGGACACGACGCTACGCTGCCCACGCTAGCTCTGGCCATGGTGACCGTGCGAGCCAGTGACCGGAGGTAGGGGCGACTTCATGACAGCCCCACCACCCGGTGACAAAACCGGCGTGACCTTTAGTCGAACAATGACGAAATGGTCGAGCCGAACCAACAGGCATGGGCGCGATTGTGACGGTTGGATCGAGATCCAATGGTTGACACGCGATCGAGGTCGAGCAACTCCCATGACGCTAGCGCTCGATGGAGATCAGCGGTGGAAAACGAACACGCCAAAGCGATCGAGCCGATACAGTTAGGTGGTTGGGTCGAGTCAAGGACGGGTTGGCTCGGACCCAAGGAACAAAGGCTTGCCTGATTAGGGTTTGAATTTGAAAGCTGAGTTTGGAAGAATTTTTAGAGGCAGCAAACTAACTCCAAAAATTCTGAAATTTTGACTGGAGCTTCCTCACTCCAGGATTAACCTTACATAAAATTTCTAGAGATTTTCATGCACTGCATTTTTCTCAAGAAATTCCTCAAGGTTTGTTCTAGGGTTTGACCAAGAGTCAAACTGATTTGACTGCCTCCAAAATTATCAAATAATTTCTAAAATTATGAAATTTTTCAGAGGAGTCACACAGCATCCTAGAACCAAGAAAAATATTTCAAGAGTTGCACACAAGATTTTCAACAGGAGGTTGTGACTTTAGTCAATTGGAGATTTTGGTTTTTGATTTCCACAATTCCTTTACAAGAATTACAGGAAAGTTCAAAAACTTCAAGACGCAAGAAATTTTTTAATTTCTACTCATTTTCTTACATTTGAAACACACACCCATATTTGGGATGTTACAAAACCAGCCACACTGTTTCTTGGGCTCAAGTCCGACCCGGCAAACCGACTCGACCAAACCACCTAAGTGCACCACGTGTGAGCCATCCGATCAGAACTCAACGGCCCAGATCACGTACCCCTTCAGCCCAGTCCGATCGTCCCTTTTAATCCGAGCCGTCCAGTCCAGATCCAACAGTCCTCGCCAACCCACTTACATGGACTCGCGCGCGCACCATTGAGTGTAACGTCCCGTTTTCTTTTAAGTCCTTGCCAAGTTTTCAAAATAAAAGCAACCATTTGGCTTTATTGAGAATCCAAAGCTTAACCTGAGATTTTTGAATCTGGAGAGTTCAATTGGAATTAATCAAACCTTAACTAAGTCGTTGTTGGTGTTCCTTCTTTGGTTGTGGCTCTCTGTGGTGTCTTTGCCGCCCTCGGGTTGTGGTGCTCGAAGCCTTTGTGTGCCCCTGGTTCACCTCTCTCTCTCTCTTAACTTCCCTTGTTGGTTTGAATCTCTTTGAGATCGAGACCTCTCTCACATCTCCCTCTGTTGAAACCTCTCCCTTGCTTGGGGTTTTCCTGTCAAGGACCCAGCTCGGGTTTGTGTTTCAAAAACCTCTTCCCCCCCAAGCCACGCTTGGTTTTGCTTCTTCAGACCTCCCCTTGTTGAGATCTAGCCGCTCAGACCTCCCCTTGTTGAGATCTAGCCGCTCAGACCTCCCCTTGTTGAGATCTAGCCGCTCAGACCTCCCCTTGTTGAGATCTAGCCGCTCAGACCTCCCCTTGTTGAGATCTAGCCGCTCAGACCT
Organism: Phyllostachys edulis; assembly: GCA_036346405.1. Taxonomy (NCBI): domain Eukaryota; kingdom Viridiplantae; phylum Streptophyta; class Magnoliopsida; order Poales; family Poaceae; genus Phyllostachys; species Phyllostachys edulis. The sequence continues at coordinate 7,064,327 of CM070564.1, forward strand.
CCCTTGTTGAGATCTAGCCGCTCGAGACCTCCCTTGTTGAGATCTAGCCGCTCAGACCTCCCTTGTTGAGATCTAGCCGCTCAGACCTCCCCTTGTTGAGATCTAGCCGCTCAGACCTCCCTTGTTGAGATCTAGCCGCTCGGGTTCTCCTTTAGTGGGATCCAAAGGTTCCGACCTCCTTAGGTCCAAGACCTCCTCCTCGGCCCTTCTTTGGTCTTTTGTAAAGACCACCCTCCTAACCTTGAATATTCTGTTGGTCGGGACTTCCTGCGCCCTTTGATCTCGGACCGTTGAGGTCCTCCCTTGAGATCTTGGACCGTTAGATCTCCTTTTGGAGATCTACTCGTCAGACCTCCTGCGCCCTTTGATCCGGACCGTTGAGGTCCTCCCCTTGAGATCTTGACCGTTAGATCTCCTTTTGGAGATCTACTCGTCAGACCTCCTGCACCCTTTGATCTGGACCGTTGAGGTCCTCCCTTGAAATCTTGACCCTTGGGCCCCCTTGTGTGCAGTCGAGTGTCGGGGCCTCCTCGTTGTGAGCTTTGAGGACCTCTTGTCCGGGACCTCTTCTTGAGTCCTTGGACCTCTGTCGAGACCTTCCCTTTGAGTGTCTTGGACCTCTTGCCCCGAGACCTCGCGGTGGTCTTTTATGAATGACCCTTTGCGGTGGGGCCACCTCTTTGACCGATGGTGCACCCTTCTTGGTAGCCCCACTTGCGGCCCTCTTCACCTTGTAATTATTGCTCTTGCCTCAGAACTCTGTGCGCATTTAATAGGTGTCGGGTCACATTAAATCTGATCACATCGAGGTACTTTATTCAATTCTTTTGGGCAAGCCACGCCTAGTTATCCCGATTGCCTACCGTCATTGAACCTTTTTCTTGGTGCACTCCACCAACTCCGGCTATATATAGCCTGGGAGGGCAGGCCTTTGTAATCTTTTGCTCATTTCTTCCTTCCCTGCCTCCTCTGCTCGGTTCTTCCTTGCGCAAGACCCTCCCCAGGAGCTCTTTGAGGCGGTGTTAAGCCTCTTGGTTTCCTTTTGGCTGAGTTGGTTTGAGTTCCTTTTTGGTTCTTTTGTTGTTCTCTGGCTTAGTGTGGTTTTGCTTATTTGGTTCTCTTGCGAACGTGTAGATCACGAGTTCGAGGAGATCTTGGACCCAGCTCTTGCTGCAGAAGGCTCTCCACTGCTTGACCAAGGCAAGCCACAGACCTCCTTTTGATCATCTTGAACCGGGTTTTGCAAATGTATTTGGTTTAAATTATCTGCATGGCTATGTTTATAAGAAAATGGTTTGGGCTATAGTTACTTACCTACTTGCTGTTATGCCTCCTTTATACCTTGTCTCCATCATGTTGTCATGTTCACCTTGTGAGCCTTAGGGTGGATAATTTAGTTGGTGTTCTCTGTTATTTGCCAACATGGGGCCGTGGGTCTTATATAGCCTCGCTTAGAAAGCGTGGTTTGAGCGTATCATGCTTCATCTCTAATAATCTTGACTAATAAGTTATGAAATGTGTGGTTGGTGCCATTGTTGAGCGACTATGGCGGGATGCCTAAGTTGTGTCGATCGTGGTGTGAGACCACTTGGTTAAAATTGTGTGCAGGTGGGTGGTCTTTTGGCATGGGCTAATACAAATTGTTTTGCTAAGGCAAGAAGGCAGGAGTGAGTAGTGGGTCTTTGTGCACACTTTGGATTGTGGAAGTCTTGCCTTAGCACAATTAAGGACTTCACTTTGTGTCTGTTGGCTGGGCCAATTAGTGCAACCACAAGATCATTTTATGGGAATGGTGCTGGCTGAATAATTAGCAATGAGATGGCTTGGGGCTGTTTTGGTTGGCGTGTGATGCGTTGGCGCAAGAGGGGCACCCATAACCCTGTGGATTTCTAGACCACTAGAGGATTGCGAAACCTTAGCGGGCACCCTAGTCGGTTCAAAGCTTTGTAAAGGCCTTGCAGCGCTCTCTAGACCTGCTCACCTTAGGAAGTGAGCAAGGGTGACCGGAACCCATCCGCTAGAGAGATCGTGGATTGTGGGTAAAGTTGTACACCTCTGAGTAAAAGATCTATTGAATAGCCACGTCCTTGGTCATGGACATGCTCGGTGAAATGGTGCAAGGGTAGATGTTTCAAAAGCTTGTGCCTTTGGACACTTCAGCGAGATGCTTTGGCTTTGCCTCGAAGAGACCTTGGCGGCTCGGAGGGTCAAGGTTGGCTCGGAGTAGTGGTCGAGGTTGGTTCGGACCTCTGGAATGGGTGTTCAGAGTGGGTTTTGGGTGAGGACTTGGCCTTGGTGTGATCAGACCTCCCCAATTTTTGGTTGTGGCCGTGAGTTGGTGCTCACTCCACCTTTTGTTAAAACATCAAAAGTATTATGTATTATGGTTTTACCTTCTTTGCCTTTCAATCTATTATTGCTATTATTGTCAAACTTGGCTTTGCTTAAACTAACCATCTGACTCTCCTTTGGTAAGTCCTTGCATGAATATTATTGCATCTTTGCTCCTGTGACTTCTTGAGTACATTCCAAGTACTCATGGCTTAAGCCCCATGTCAAAGCAGATTATGAGGATGACCAAGTGCGAGGCGGTCTGAGACCTCTTCGAGGAGGAGTTCTTCGACGACTAAGATGCCTAGGCCGTCCTCCACCCGACAGCCTGTGGTGCTTGTTGGATGGCTTCTGCGTGTTTTGGTGTTTGAGCCCTAGAGCTCCTTGTCACCAGTTGTAAGTCCTCGTTGGTTTTGTAAGCCCTCAGTGGCAGACCTCTTGTTAACAAGCTTGACCATAAGGTCCTATTATATAAGTTCTATTTGTCTGCTTCATCTTTGTTTAACCTCGTGGTTGTGGTATTGGCTTGTGTTCTTGTGCGAGCTAGCTCGATTGTCTGGGACTAGCTCGGATGCAGGCGGGACCACCAGGAGGTCCCTGGGACTTAGTTTGGGAGGTCTGGGACCTCTCTTGGTGATGTGCTGGAGGTGCTACAGAGCAGTGGCGGCCACGACCTCCGGGAGGTCCTCAAGACCTCTGGGAGGTCGATGGCATGACCAAGACCTCCGGGAGGTCATAAGACCTCTGGGAGGTCTGGCGGACCTCCTCGGTAAAGCTTCATGCGGTGCTACCACATCCTTAGTGGTGACTTCGCATAAAAAAAAAAATGGTCCTCTCGGACCTCTTGCAGTACATCACGGGGTGGGTCGTCACAGTTGGTATCGAGCCTAGGGTCGGTGTGGGGCGTGGCAGTGGCGTAAAGGTCGATTTAGTTTTTATCCAAAAGTTATTTTCTAAAGCAAGTCAACTTAAAATATGTTTAGTAGTTCTTTCCTTGTCTTTGGTTCTATCTTGCCCTTATCTTGCTTAAAATCTTTTCTTGTCTGTTCTACTCTCATCTTAACTCCTCCTTAGTTCCTTATCTTATCTCTCTTTGGAACCTTGATTTTGAATCTAATTTGACTTCCTTGCCTTTATAACTTCAATAGGGCCGACTGTAGAAAGGTTAGGATTAGTGGTCCTATTCTGAGTCTCGCTTAGCTTGGGTCTTGAAGACCTCTGTTTTGAAGCTTCTGTTGCCTCTTTTGGCCTCCTGGCCTTTTTGGTTCTCTCTTGGGTTAACCAAGTCACCCCTAATAGATGCCTTATCTTTATTTCTCTGTATCCTCTTACCTTTTATGCTTTCCTTCTTACCTATTAAACCTTTAGAGTTTTGTCCAGATGGTGCAGACTCGGCAGTCCACAAGTCGAGGTGAGCCCCGAGCAGATTGCCTCCACCCCCACCTCCTCCGATGGCGACAGCAGACCGGGTTCAGGCGGTTTATGCAAAGACAAGCTCAGATGATGAGCTCTATGATGTAGAATATGAACCAGATTATGGCTCAACAAAGCCAGACCACCAATGCTTTACTTGCCATGATGAGTCAGAATAGTCAGGCTGCAGCAGCGCCACCACCTCCACCCCCAGCTCACCATCAATCAAGGCTGTCAGAGTTCATGAAGACACACCCAGCTACAATGCTTTACTTGTTTGCCGTATTGGGCACCGCCACTTAGCTCCGGCTAGCCGCCGGTACGGGCCACCTCTGATGTCGCCACCACCACTCAAAGATGCGTAGCACTAATGTGAAGTTAACGTGGGCCTTGGTCGGCTCCGCTGTGGAGCGTAGCGCCGGCGAGCCGCCAGGCAAGCCAACGGGAGCGTGTCGGACGCCGACAGTCCCTGTAGCGGTGTGATTAGGACAAAGCACCGTCATTAAATAACTAATCATTGTTTTCGCTTTAAGTGTTGTCTTAGCCTCACTAATACGTCACTTACATGCAGCCCCACGATAGAAATCCATGGGGATAAGAGATGCGAGAGCCGACAAGTGGGCCCAAGTCCTTAAGTTCCGCGTGCGCTTTGCACTGCAGCGTGGACTAAGTCCCGTGGACCGAGTCACTAACGGACGGGACCCACATATCAGTACGATATTTTAAATCTGAGTTAAAAGGAAAACCCACTATTCATTGGGCCCATTGGTCAGTGACCGCGACTGGAGTGGCGCAGTAAGAAAAGTAATAAAGATTTTAGAAAATTCGACATCCAATTCTTTACACACCGAAAAATATGTATAACTTCAAAAATACATAACTAATTCATCTCAACTCCAAAATGGATGGAACAACTTCTGATAATTTTCATTTTTAATGAAATTTATATTAAAATTGGTTTCAAACATGTCTTTGTAGCAGAGAGTATTATTTTGGAGATTGATCCATTAACACCATTATTTTTACAAAAGGAAATGCTGATAACTTTAGAAATTCATAACTAAATCATGAAAACTCCAATTGAAGCAAACTCAACTGTTTTGGACTTGTATTAATATTCTCTATTTATCCATATGATCCCTTGTCCCACTACTGTTCTACAAATTTTACCCAAATAATTAAATTAAATAAACAGTAACCGGTTCGAATTAGGGAAAATTAGTTCAGTAACATCACGTTTAGCCATATTTAGAGGAATGACACTCCGTTCGTCTCGGGCTGGAAAATAACATTGCGAACATCGCAAAATTAGACGAATGACATTCTGGATTTTTTCAGAATTTTTTAAATATAGAAATTGAGATCAAGAAATTATAAATTTTTTTGTGGAGTCTCCCGACACAGTTTAATTACTTGTGTATTTGTTTCAAAACTTTATACATTCTGATTTTATCTCTAAAATTCATTTAAGTATACTGTTTGTAGGAATTTTATAATATAGAAAATGAGGTCCAAATATTATGAATTTTCTTTTTCAGGCTCCTTACATAGTGTACTTGATTGTGTAATTTTTCCAGAATTTTTAAGAAATTAATTAATACAATTTCATAATGTCCTTACATTATGAAATATTAGACTCCTCACAGAGTGGATAATATGAAATTGCATTACTTAATTTTGTAAAATTCAAACAAATTACACAATCAAGCCCACTATTTAAGGAGCTTAAAAAACAAAATTCATAATTTTTGGACCTCATTTTCTATATTAGGAAATTCCTACAAACAATATACTTAAATGAATTTTAGAGACAAAATTAGAACGTCTAAAGTTTTGAAAAAAATACACAAGCAATTAAACTATGTTGAGAGACTTCACAAAAAAGTTGATAATTTTTTTAGCTAAGTTTCTATATTTAAAAAATTCTGGAAAAAGCCAAGATGTCATTCGTCTAATTTTGCGATGTTCGCGATGTTATTTTCCAGCCCGAGAAGAACGGAGTGTCATTCCTCCGATTACGCTCTAACGCGATGTCACTGAGCTAATTGCCCCTTGGAATTAAACTGGATTTTCTGGAAAACTGATTTTCAAACCTTAATAATTCTCACATACTAAGTCCAAATGGAATAATTCTTTCACCTAAATTCATCTAAAATCATGACTTAGCTACTGTAGAAAAATCATGCAGTTTTTAGTATTTTGAATTTTGAGGTATTTCTCGATGTTTATTCGGTATTGTATTTATATAGATTCCGAGCCTATCTATATTGACCTATACGCTACTGAGGGAGAGCAACTAAGCTACCAGCAAGGCAAGCATCATTTGAACTTTCTTTTGTATCATATTTGATCCTAGTTTTGTTAAGTTAGTGCAATGATAATTGCTTACATGCTATTTTGATAATGTCTCTATTTTTGTGATGAGTAGATTAGTTATCTCCTATTCATTGAGGTTAATCTTGAATTATTTCAGTACCACATGCTTGAGTTAGGATATTTGAATTATATTGTCCGGGTTTGCTTAGTCATGCAAGTTTAGAACCGGTAGCTGATTGTCGGGAATAACCCGATAATTATGGGATAAACACAACTTCCATTATATACTTTTGTTTCAGATCTTCGTATCTGATTTATGAGATAAAATTTTGTCATTTTAAATGAGTTTTGGGTCTGGACAAGTGATGGTTAGTGATGGTGTCTTTGTGCACGAGTTTGGGTAAGTGATGGACTTGTTTGGACAATTAAGGACCGAACTTTAGTAACATCTTTGATTCAAGTAAAACTCGTGCTTCCACATGTAGTGTATGGGCGCTTCTTGGTTAAGTAAGGGGTTAGTGTTGTTGAGTTGATGACTGGTGGTGTGAGGACATATATGTGTTCCATCGCATATATGCTTCGTAGGGTGCCGATTGCAATTCTATAATGTGCGGATGAGCACTAATTAAACCTTGTTAATTGGGTCGGTATTCCCGGCACAACTTGCGTGCCTGTTTGGTTAGTAGGCTGTATAACCTACACTTAAGCGGGATTACGTCGCGCATGGGTGATTAAACTTAATAATATCAACTTACTGAAAAATACTGAGTCTTGATTTACCCGGCCAGCATACCATAGGAAGTATGCTATTTTCGGAGGCATCTGGAGGCTTATGGGCTAATCAAGTCATGTGGGTAAAGTAGTACACCCCTGTAGGGTATAAATCTATTCGAATAGCCGTGTCCACGGTTACGGACGACCACTTGAGTTACATGGTTGCTATTGTTAGACTTGGATTTAAAATTGTGGTTATAACTTGGTATTATTATGAATGGGATGTTCATGTATTTTGTTGTATCAAAGTAAACAGCCACTTTGTTATTTGTATGATTCATTTGTTATTCAATTTACTACTTATTCACATGCTTTACTTCTACTTCAAATCTGATTTCGAAATGGCACTTGAAAGATTAGTATGTGTAGGTTGTAAATTGTTGTGTCTCTATTGCAAAACTAAGCCAATATGAGCCATCTTTTGGAACAACCCCTAGTATAACTAATTTTTATTTGTGTAAGACTTGCGAGTACCTTTGTACTCAACCCGGTTGCTGCAATTTCAGGTGAGGAAGGTTATGAGGCCGTTGAGCTCGTTAGCTCCGATTTAGGCGACGTTGACAAGTAATGCTATCTTTTAACTCCCAGTTGGTTGCCGATGGGATATGGGCATACCACTGCTGGTCTTTTGGTTTATTTACTTACTTCCGCTGCTACTTAACACTCTTATTTGAATTTGGTCGGTCGGCCGTTTATAATAGTTGTAGATTTTAACTACTATGTTGTATGTCTTTTGAACTATTAATGTATGATTGTTGTATGGATGTTATCAACGTTGTATGAGAGTATGAGCATATTGGTCGCTGATCTAGGGAGCCAATATGAGTTCATGCTCGCTGTTCGTGGCTTCCCATTTAACTCACTAAGTGTAGTGCTAGACTTGTTTGAGAACCGACAATCGTGTAGTGCTTGTAGAGGAGCAGCGCGCATGATCGTCGGGGCTCTAGTTTTCAGTTAAACCTCTCGCTTAGATGGAGTTAAGTTGGAATCCATTTACTTGAGGTCCAGAGTTATGTCCTTAAGACCGTGCTTAGTCTCGGTCTTACGGAGATAACCAGGGGTTCATCACACAGCTCCACCATATCACACAGTATCCACTACTTGCCTCAATCTAAATCTTTTCCTACCTTGTTGTTTAAGTGCAACATATGCCACCAATGAGTAATAACACACAGTGCACACAGTTTTATCAGAAAGTTATATAATCACTTAGTCAGATTCATATTTGCAACTCACATGAAATGATGACTCATGGCATGGCTAAACAATATACTCGTATCTGACCAACCCACGTTGGTGCTATGATAATATCAACTAAATAATGAACCATTCTAGGGTGACAAAAGATTATGACATAACAATAGACAAGGTGGATATAACAACTAGGATTAATAACTACACCCAAACGCATTTAAATAAATACTTAAAGTAAATGCAATAATTTGTATTTTGAAAACTGGGTTTAATATGATCAAAGGTATAAGTTGTCTTGGAATAGATCTAGGTACTGGTCTTGATCTTGATGCACTCCTTCTTCTTCAAAGTTGGAAGCTTAAATCTAAGGAAATAACCTAAATAGGATTTATTGGATATTTGGGATTTATTTTTCTACTGGAAAATTGATTTATGATGCCAGCATGACGTCAGCCTTGGGATTTTTGGAATTAAAATAAATAAAAGAAATTCTGACATGTGGGACCCACATGTTAGTGGCTCGGCTTATGGTGGACTGAGTCTATTGGAGATTGAACTTGGGAATTGGTGGACCGGACACGCAGGTGCACACGTGGCTCTGATGCGGCGACACGCGGGATGACATGCACACGAGGGCGCTGATGTGGCTGCCAACATGGATGGCCATGTTAGTTTGGCAGCAGTGAGGCTCGGGAACCGAGGGTTCCGGCTAACGGCAACTCCTCGCCGACGATGGGTGGTACAAGGAGGTAGAGGGTGACATGAAGATCTCGTAGGTGTGCTCACGGGTGCTCAAGAGTGACTATGGCGACCGGCGGCAAGCGTTGAGCGGCGGAGAAGACACGGGCTCATCGGGATCTGCTCTCCGGTTACGCTCCTACGGAACCAAGGCATCCACGATGAAGCACGGCTCCATGCGATGCCGACGGTGCAGACCACGAGGATCGAGCGGCTCTAACAACGATTAGATTGCTCGTCGGAGTTGGCGGTGGCGCAGATGCTTCCTTGAGCTCCTGTGACAGCTAGGTTTTGGCTCTAGCGCTGAGGCGGCTAAGGTTGAGGTGCAGACGCCAAGGGCTACCTCTCTATTTATACCCGACGGCTCGGGAGAGTCCACAGCACGGACGCCCAAAACGGCTTCGCGGCGGTGGACAGAATCCTCAACGGATTCGGGGACAATAAACAGAAGATTTGGTGGGGCCCACACGTCGGCGACGATGGCTCGGTGGTTTCGCGTGGCAAACGACGCGGGTGAGGCTGACTAGTGGGGCGAGTCTTGGTGCTGGCGTGGAGGTGAGAGGGCCGACATGCGGGGCGCATGTCGAGAGGAAAGGCGACGCACAGCAGCGGTCTTGAAACATCTGATCTTGGGACCAAGCGAAATAGGGATGGGTTTCGGCCCACAACATTATCTGAGATTTAGTTTAGATTTTCTATTTTATAAATACCAGAAAATCCAAATGGCAATTAGAAAATAGCAAATGAACTCGAAAAAAATTCTAGAAAAATCTAGAAATTATATCCAAGCACATAGAATCCATGTTAAGCTTGTTATAAAATTCAAATAAAACTCAAGGGTTAATTTTCCAACTACTAACTAATCAAAAGGATTTTTAAAGCTCAGGAAATTGGAATGTTACATTTATCAAGTGTCAAAGAGATCAACAAATGATGCAAATGTACTTCAATGCTATAAACTACCTCAAAATGTGAAATATAAGCAAATGAGTAGTAGAGAGTGCACCAATGACTCTAATGCGTTCAATGAGGTTAGGAGTCATAAGCTTGGTGCTGGTGAGGTAGTATTTATAGCCTCCAACCACAAAAACGACTGTCTAAAAAATTCCCTAAAAAATTCAACAGATGCGGTACAACCACCATTGATCGGCCGATACTACCGCACCTACTATTCAACGGTCATATGGGGTTCATCAAATGCTTCTGAACTAGTCGTTATGGTTTGGTACGGTACTACCACACTCACATGATCCGGTACTACCTCTTGATAGTAGTACCTCTCGGCTCTATCGGTACTACCGATTTCCAGAGGAGGAAAAAACTCTCAAAAACATGCTCTTTATAAATAACATACCGTAAACTAAAAATCAAACCTACTACACTGTGGTAGTACCGCAATTCAGGAGTGGTTATGCCATAAGATGGTAGTACCACAGTTATACTTGCGATCATACCGGTTTTACTAACAACTACAGTTCAAGATGCATGCATAACTTAGTTGATCAAGATAACACAAAATAAATCCTCAAGCTACTAGCCATGATCCCCCCTTTATAGTATGACATCTAGCCTATAAATCCAGTCTTTCCACCAATCACCGAGACCGGTAAAAACTATAAAAGAGCTCTTGGGCTACATAATATCTTTGTCTTGAGCCATGTCGACCTCTTATTGTCTTTGCATGCCATTCCTACGTCGTCATCTAAAATCCGGGATTAAACCTATAAAACATCTTAACACACATGTTAATCCCATAACATATTATTGTCATTAATTAACAAAATCATTTTTAGGAGTCTAGATGCTTTCACATTGGAGCTCCTCAGATGACAGGATTTGGACGTAAAAAAATCACAAAGAATGGGTCTCATGACCGCCCAAAAAAATTCCTATATTTGTACAGACTAACTAGTAGATTGATATCCGATGTCGAGTTCAGCATTCAGCACGCGCCAGGCCGTCTAAATATAGGTCAACTTACGAGAACATTTATGCAGAGGTAGGAGTGAGACTCCAAATGCTCAAAATCAAGCTCAATGTATGAGCTTGATTACAAGACATTGTTTGAAATGTGAAAATTAGACACAAATTATGAAGTATTTATACCAATCTTTGCAAAAATCTGTTTGATGAACTTCATACAAATGGTAGACTAAAAATCATCTCCATCATAATCCAACTACGATTTGTAAATCAACAGCTAGCTCGAAAACATTGAGCTAAGTTTTTTTTTTTAATTATAGTTATATTTTAAGCAGGAGGAGTTACAACTCACGAACAAGACATACCGCATGCATGGCCTACCAATAGGACTGTAAACGAGCCGAGCTCGAGCGAGCCTGACCTCCTAGACTCGAGCTCAATACAAGCTCAAGCGAGCCTGAGTTGGGATCTAAGCTTGGATCTGGTCTCGAGCTCGGCTCAAGTAAGCTCGATAACAGTCAACAACATGCATCAATTTTTAACAATTAGAAAATCTCGAGTAGGCTTGAGATTGAGCCCGAGAGAAACTCAGTACCAGTTAACATGCAGCAATTTTCAACAATACGAACAAAAAAATTAACTCACAACATAATAACATGCATGTCTTAATAGGAACAAATATGACAATATCTTTTAATAGTACACATATCACAAAACAACGAGCCCAATAAAGCTATTCAAGCTCGGCTCTTAAGTCTCACAAGTTTAAGATCAAGCTCTTTTGGAGCTCAGCCGAGTTCAAATTGAACCTAGATCAAGCTGAGCTCTTGCTTTTTTTACAGCCCTACCTACCAAGATAGCAGGCCCAAACATCTAGAGCATCCAGCTCGGGCATTCCTAGATGGATACAGATTTGTGTACACCATGTCCATAGACCCAGAAACCCGAGTCGAAGGGCAAAGAAGCCAATTTTTGGGTTGTCACTTGTGATCATCAACATGATATATATTTCTCTCTTTTTTAAGAGGACCATGATAAAGATTTCAGAGTTCATCAAATAGAGCCTACATATGAATGTAATTTTACCAAAGAGAAGCCTTTAAAAAAATCGGTAACATAAAGTTTAGATGATTTTTGTAAAGAATTTGTGAGCTGGTAATTTTTTTAGGTCATGCAGCCACACAGAGAACTGATTCTGATTTAGCTTCAGTCATTTCACTCAAAATTCTTGAATAGATCATTTACATGTTAGGGATACGTGAAGATTAAAGCCTCTACTAGCAAAAGTCTCACCATATCACTTGGTCATTCAAATAAGGTAGTTGACATGCTGAGACTACTTACAACAATAGGATAAATTATTTCTACATGCAAAATCATTGTAGACTAAAATGGTTTGAGTTATATTTCCTAAAAGAACTGAATATGAGGCTTAATTCTGAAGCTTTTTTTTCCATGTAGCATGCAATGGTTTATTCTGAAGTTTTTTTTTCCACTAAAAGAACAAAAGAATGTAGAATATATTAAAAAATGTTCTATGTACTCGGCCTACCCACATCAGTCTCCCTTCCCTGTAAATATCTCTGTTGAGTGTAGAATATATATAAAAAATATTCTATGGACTCGGCCTACCCACCTCAGTCTCCCTTCCCTGTAAATATCTCTGTTGAGTTGTGATAGCCGGTATCCTCATCTCACCCAGAACCCACCAATCACAGCACTCCATTTGTATTCTCTCCAAGATGCACTCCTACAAAACCACCACCAGAGTTTTTCACAACACAAAGGCACATAGACAACACACACTCCAGTCTCCACACCACCCCCAAGTAGATCACATGTACACACGGTCCTCTCACTAAACCCCATCCACTCCTTTATCATCATTTCCTTCCCTGTGCACCCCCCACCCCACCTCTGCCCCATTGTCAGCTCTAGCTCTTCTGCCATGACAAATGCTTCTCTCCAATCCTTTCTTCTTCATAACCACCATTCTTTCCTCAACAGCAGCATCCATGACAGCTCCCCTTCTATAATTGTCAAGCTCAGCACCAACAGCAGCAGCAGCAGCATCTCCTTCAAGCTCTTCTCCAACAACTCCTCGGTGACCACAGCCTCAACCCCCAACTCATCAGCTCCAACTCCAGTCACACCTGCCGTAACAGCCTCACCCCCTCCCCCCTCCCTAGACCTCCTAGGCCGCCAGCTTCAAGAAGGAGATTACCGCCAGGCCGATGAGACCACCCGTGCGCTCCTCATCGACCTTGCGGGCGAGTCTGCACGCCGTCGAGGGTATATTTTCTTCTCTGAGGTCCAGTTCATCTCCGCAGAGGACCTCCGCGCCGTTGACACGCTCTGGAGGGAGCACAGCAATGGCAAGTTTGGGTACAGCGTGCAGCGGCGGCTGTGGGAGAAGTCGCGACGCGACTTCACTCGCTTTTTCATCAAGGTCCGCTGGATGAAGAAGCTGGACACTGAAGTGGAGCAGTTCAACTACAGGGCCTTCCCTGATGAGTTCATATGGGAGCTGAATGATGACACACCAGAGGGTCACCTGCCTCTCACCAATGCCCTTAGAGGGACACAGCTCTTGGGAAACATACTCACACACCCTGCCTTTGAAGAGAGCCAAGAAGAGGAGGCAACAGAGGAGGAGAATGACACAGCTACTACCACTGGTCAGAGTAAAAATGATAACAAAGGGAGGGACAGGCCAAAGTTGATGAGAGATTTCAAGCCTGACTACTCCTTTTGAGAAGGGCAAAAGGCATGGAAGTTTGTGATGCAGAGATGCTATCATGGTGCAATTGATTTAAAAAATCATGTATCTCTAGTTCTGTTTGTTTGTTTTTTGTCCTAAACATGCATGGAAAGTTGCACAATATATTATGAATATAATTGTTTGAGAAGTTGTTTGCTCCGCACATGAATGATGCACGCAGACAAGCAAGCTAAAACAGCCTGCGCAGGACAGAGTAAAAAATATAGAATTCTGAAGAAAGCATGGATGCAATGCATCTTGCACTCAATGCATGTACATAGAGCAATGTCGCTACTGATGCAGGCATTTTCATTGGAGACGTAACATCCTAGAAAATGCCATGGGAAGAGTCACAGGTACTTGTTCCTCTACGCATCCACGACATCGTTTGAAAACTCGGTGCAGAATGGTGGTTTCTTTTTAGACAACCAACAAGTAGAAAGGTTGTTCATCACGGAGAACCATCAATTTCGCAGCAGATCATCTCCACTTGTTTCCTGGCAAGTGATTGCGACTGATGTGAGTGAGACCAATTTTGGTGATATCTTGGCAATTAAATGAGTCTAAAACCTGACGGAACTTTTCAGGGAAAATTACCTCTCTTATGACTGCCAATTTTCATGTCCATTTCATGCACAAGGACAGAGCCTCTGGGTATGTTGATGCGAGCCATCACATGTGAGCCGCTCATCCATCTGCATGTATAAGCATGCTCCTGGATTCTGAAACAGAAGCCAAAAGAAAATTAGTTCCAGGTTCCACACTAACTCTGAATACGCAATGGTTATACCAGCAATGTAAGTGTATCACAACATAGCAGATATGTTAAGTCAATACTGATATGCACCCATGTAACATTAAATTCTTAGCTTTTGGAGTTCCTTGTGTTACTAAAATGAGCATTTCACTAGGGTGAAGGCAACTACATAATGAGTAAGGACTTCAAATGCCATAAAGTTTGGAAATGTAGAATTCCAGAGAAGATTAAGAATCTAGATTTGGTTAGTTGCACAAAGACTATTTGACAGTATATCTAGGAAGGCAATGAAATATCAAATACTGAATGAAAAAGAGTGAAGACAATGGAGATTTGATCAGGATACTGGATCAAAAACAATGACAAGAAACAGTTGCTGCTTTTTAATGAATGACAGCTGAATGGCTTCTTTATGCTCCACAGCTGAATGGCTTCTTGATGCTCCACTATCACAGAGATATATTCGTTCCTGTTCAAATTTGCATGTAATTGCAAAAGCCTGGAAGGACAGCAGGCTGGGATTTTCATTTTCGGAGGTATCTGAATGAATGATTAACAAAGGAATTCACACAATAGATAAATTTATGATAAATATCGCTTTGAGCGATTGCAGCAATGTGGGGGATGGCTGACTATAGATAGTGACATTATGTGCAGCTGTGTCAGAACACTCTAATAACTGGGTATAAGGTGATAGGATATAGCAAGGATTTGGAACTTTCGTAGTCGTAGTCCTCTTAAAATGAGATGCTTTCTGGTTTCTGCTGATAAAACATATTCTTGAATAAAGGCAACTACGAGAACAAGGTATGGAAATAGGGTTTTGAGTTCAGTAAGGAGATCAAATATATGATTTTGGTGGCTTTAAGACATGATGTTGCCACTATGAATATTTCAAATATACTCCTCCCGAGTTATAAATTTATCACAATCCCACCAAATCCTCTCCTTTGTCCCTACCCACCCTCCTTGGGTAAAGTTCCAGATCTATTATTCATGTTTGTGGTGCTGCCTTATTTTGTCAGTGCGAATGGCAAAATGTTATTATCAGTAAGCACAAATTTTTTGAGCATATAGAGAGTGTTCTAATCGGCCGTATCAGCTTGACAACTCTTCAGAAGGGTTGTCCAAAGAGCAGGGTAAACTTTTAACAGGTTGATAAGAACATGAAGATGACCAGGAAGAGTTTGCTAATGCTACCTGGATCAACAGAGGATTTTTAATAGGAAATTCATGTGGCTGATGAAAACGTTTTATGCTAGGCGTTTTCCTGCTCCTGTAGTTGTTGTGTATTTTATGTTTAACATTTTGCAAGTGTCAGGGTGTAACTTGAGCAGTTATTTTTTTGCTAATCTCCATGAAAGTTATCCCTTTGTTCAGGAAAAATAAGTTATAGAGATCATGTCAATATTCGTTTGCTCTGTTAAATCAGCTTAGGTACTAGGCAGGCTTCATTAAGGGAAAAAAACAACACATGCAAAGTCTGGCTACTGACATGTGGGAGAGCTCAAGATTCAATAAGAATGCCAGCAGTCAGAAGATCAAGATGGTAGCTGCTGAAACTCAGGACTTAGTGTTGTCCTTGATGCTTTCTTTGTTTCTTTCATCCCTGATCTCATAATGTAGGATGTAAGATAGATACTAGTGACTGCTGTCGTTTCTCTGTCAGTTTCAGCAGATACAACGTTGTGCAGAGAAACAAATTAACAGACTGAAAACCCCTTGTTGGTTAAATAATTGGCTATTTTGAGAGAAAAAATGACATATGCTAAGCACAGTGAAGGACACTTTGGAGTTGGGGCATAGCCAGAAGCCCAGAACACACAAAAAGGCCCTATGGCATATAAAGTGGGAGGTGAAAATTTTCTTTGTCTAGATAGATCCTCTTAACAGTCTGCATGTGGTTAAACAGCATAAATATGCATAGGTGAGGCAATCATTACTTAAGAAATTAGCAAATTCAAATTTATGTATTAGTCATACCAAATTGCTTGGAGCTTCATCTACAACTTGGGCAAGCTGATCTGGTCCAAGACTGCGAAAGCAACCACTTTTGCATCTCATATATTTCTGCAAACTGGTTTCGACAATATGAGGTAAGCAAATGTAATGCTGCATAAATTTATGAATTGATAAATAATCATGCAAAAACATCAACACCATTCCAGTTCATATCAGCTTACTCTCCACCCAAAAAGTGTTCTTGTGCTGATGGGACATTGAACAAGTTGTTTAAAATAAAAGTGAGGAGGTGATGTTACATATTACTATTTGGCAAAGACGACACGGAGAATGATAAACAAGATCAATAACTCTAATTCATGAATAAAGTTACTGACAAAATTGGTAGAATAGGAATCCTTTTGTATTTCCTTATCTGTATATAGCATATCCCTCTTGTACTCTTTATATATATTGTCCATTGGGCCTCTTGAATATATATACAATATTCATAACATGGTATTAGAGCTAGGGCATTAACCTAGCTCCTTCCCGCCATCCATGCCTGACGTCCGACTTAGTGTGCTTCTCCGGTCGTAGGCCCACACGCTTACCGCTTGGTCACTTTCTTGTGTAACGCTCCGATTTTTAGAGCCTTTTTTTTGAAAATTTTTAAAATAAAAAGAACCATTTGGTTTTGGTGATAATTACAAGCTTAACCTGAAGTTTTCAGAATTTGAAGAATTTAAAATGACTTAACTAAACCTCAACTAAATCAAGGTTTGGTTCTTTTGATGTAGCTCTAGCTCTCTGGAGCTATCTCCCTTTTCTTGATATGATTTCCTCTCCTTCATCCTGTTTGGACATTTTTATATGTTCAGACCGTCCCCCTTGTTTGACCTCTGTTGTTGTGCGGATCTCTTGATCCTAGACCACAATCTTCAGTTGGGCATATTCTTGTGCCCAGCCTCCCTCTAGGTTGATCTAGCGGACCTCCCTTACATCTTTTGCTTGAGTCTCCTCTTGCTTCTTGGAATGCCCAATAATTCACTTGAACCTACATGGCCAATTAGATCTTCTTTGCATTCGATTGAACCACCTTTGTGCTCAATTGGACCCCTTCGATTTCCCTCGGTAGTCGGACCTCCCATGTGAAGGCTGAACTGTTCGGACCTCTTGTGATCATCATCCAAGGATCCAGGACCTCTTTAGGTCTAGATCTTCTAAGTGCTTGGACCTTCCTGGTCCGAGATCTCCTTCTCTGGCTTAGACCTCCTCAGGGTCTAGGTCTCCCTTTTATAACCACTTGAGTTCCTTCCATGCTCTTGTGAACCTCTTGGTGATCACTTGGATTCCTTTTCGCCCCGATCCTTGTAGCCTTCTCTTTGGAAAGGTCCTTCTAGTGCAATCCGGTATTACCACCCCAATTCACGGTAATACCATTCTTTAGGACCTCTTTCCCATTCGTTCAGACCTTTCCCTTTGAGTTTGATTACTTTGAAACTCTTTGTTGGTTTGGATCTCTTCGGATCAGACCTCTTTTCTGTTTAGACTTCTCTTAAGTCTAGACCTCTTGTCACCTGGGCACTTCTCAATGCCCAGACTTCTTTTTATTTGGACCTTCTTGTAACCCCGTGGATTTCTTATATGCTTTCGATCCTCCTGAATTCATTTGAAACCCCTTGGCATTTCTTCTTGGCCGAAGGGACCTCTTTAGGGTTCATCGTAATTGCCAAGGCTTTGATCTCACCTTGAGCGAGTGAAAACCTCTTTTGAGTTGTTTCGACACACGAGTTTATTTGGACCTCCCCTTACTTTGAATCTGAAGGCCCAGACCTCCCCGTGCGTGATACTACCTTGCGGACCTCTCCCGCATGTTTGATCTTGGCCGTTGGACCCCCCTTTCGGAGATCCAACCGCCCAGACCTCATCTTACTTTTAATCTTAACCACGGGACCTCTTGGTAGTTCTTGGGACCTCCTCGCCAGACCTCTCTTAAAGAGATCCTCACCGTCAGGACCTCCTGTTGTTGATCCTAACCGTCAGGACCTCCCCATGTCCAGACCTCCTCCGCATTTCTGGACCTCCTCTACTTCAGACCTCCTTGAGTCGCGGGACCTCCTTTGATGGAGTCCTGGTTGTCCGAACCTTAGTCACTTGGACCTCCTCCATGTGTATTTGGACCTCCCCATGTTCGGACCTCCTTTGTGTATATCAGGACCTCTCTTGCGGGGCAAGACCTCCCCCTTTTGACCCGGCTGTTTCTAATTTGACCGGCCCCACCTGCCAGTCTTAACCATTCTCAATTCCTCCGCCACGTTATTATATTGAGCATTTAATGCGGGTCTTGTCACATTAAATGCATCCATATACGTGGTGTTCTACTGAATTGAGTCACTTAACAAATACTACGACATTTTCCTAGTCCTTCCCAAAGCAACATAAGTTGTCCTTTCTCGTACTTCTTAACGGGGTGGTAGTGACACCGCTTCCGCCACTCACCCATCTTTGACCTACTTCCATACTTATCCTTGACATATGTATTTCTAGTTTTCTTCACCCCTTTTTGTCTATAATTAGTCCAGGGAGCTCTACCATTTTACCTTTTTTTCACATTCACCATCCTGGCTTTCGTCCAGTGTCTGTCCAGGGAAGACTTGGCTCTCACAACCTTCCCTTCCATCCATTACTTCTTGTCCCTGGTAAGTTCCTTTGGTAATCTGCTCCATTCCTGTGTTTACCACGCTCACCATTTCAACTCCTGCTTAGTTCTTGTTCTTGTTGCCATGATAAACGAGTGTATCCTTCCTAGGACCCCTTTTCTTGGATTTCGCTCGGACTTCTGTGGCTTCTATGTGAGGACCTCCTCTGTGGTCTCTGCACATAGAATATCTTCTGGACCTTCTTGGCCGTACGCAAGGATTACCTTCCAGGGTCCCTCTGTTCCTTGGTCAAGACCACTCCTTTGGTGTCCTTTGTCAAAAGGACCACTTCCTCTCAGTAAGTTGGAACCACCTCCAAAGAATCTATTCTAAATACAATGCTCTTCTGTTGATTGAGTTCTGGGGTTTCTCTGGAGTTCTTTTGGTTCTTTGCTTGAGTTTCTTTTGGTTCTTTATTTGGGCCGGGTGCGAATATGTTTTCTTACCGTGTAGATCTTGACGTTTCCAGAGAGCCAGAGCCGTGAGAGTGAGTAAAATCTTAAGCTATCAAGCAAGAGGCAAGTTACACTCTTGATCATATTACACCCAGTATTTCAATTTATTTATGTTCTGTTTCAAGGTATTATGCATGCCTATTTCTACCAAGTTATTTCAATACCTGTCTTTAAACACATAGTTATACCACTTTCTCTCATATGGCCAACTTTGACATTGAACCAAATTTGTTGTCACCTTAGGAAAAATCTGGTTGACCCAATAATGTGAACCAGGAATCATTTGAAAAACTCATGCTTAGTTAAGCTTAGACCAAAAGTATTGATTTGGGAAATCTTTACCAACGTGACCAACCTGTTTCTCTTAAATGTTTAAACCATGACATTGGGTTGTCATGGAGGTATGAAAGTATTGCTGGGGAAGCAAAGAAAAGGAAATGGATTTAGACTGGGGCGAATTGGTTGGCTTGGTGGGTGCAAGTTTATGCACGGGATCGTGTCGTTATGATAGATCGATGCCCTTGGGTTTGTGGAAGTCGCCCTAGTCATTTGAGGACCGGTCTTTGAGCGACCAATGCCATGCCTATAATGGGCTATGCCACAATCGTGCAACCACATGTCTCCAGAGTGGGGTGTGGGATCTGGCTGATTAATTTGCAAAACTCTACCATATGCTGCTCCATTGGAGGTGTGGGAGGTCTTGTTTGGCCAATGGTCTTTTATAACCTACTGTTCCCACCGGTGCAAGAGGGGGCTTCCCGCCGGATTGCTATCCACAGGGGGGTGAAACCTTAGCAAGAAAAGGCTATGGTGGAGCAATGCATTGTAAAGGCCTTGTCATGAGCTCTAGACCTCTTACCTTCGGTAGTGAGAGGTGGCACTCGCGCATGCCAAACAAACTAGAGTACTCATGTCGTGTGGGTAAAGTGCACAACCTCTGCAGAGTTACATCTATTCGAATAGCCGTGTCCGCGGTCATGGACGTGCTGGCAAAGGCCACTTGAAGTTAGTTGTTGACTTTGGGAATTTCTGGAAATGATTTTCAAATCTGTTTTGGGACTGCCGTCCCATGGGTTTGGGCAGGGAGCCTAATGTCAGGAGGGTATCCTTCACCATCTTATGATGAATGATATCCAACTGAAAAACTGATTTGATGAAATGAATTTTAATTATTGTATTACTGCCTTAGAACTTAATACATGTATTTGAAAGAAACATGGCTTTATGCAAATCAACCATATTAAGCCTTCCATTGTGATATCCATTATGCATGTCATCTTGTTATCGACGGTGTAACTTGCGAAGCACGGTTGTTGTGCTCGCTCTTGCTTGATGCTATCTTTTAGCGAGAATTGAGAGCTTTGGGTGATCTACTCGATGGACCAAATGGTCGGATCGGCTAGGATTAAGCCCTCGGTAGGTTACTGTGGTGTGTCGGGTGGCCCTGTGTTTATTTTGTTATGCTTTGCCTGCTGGCTTGTAAGATCTCTTGTAAACAACTCCTTTGGTTATTAATAAAGCTTGTGTTGTTGCTATGTTACCACTGGTGTTGCTGTGAAGAGCTAGCCATGATCCTTGGGACTAGCTCAGTTCACATAAAGGACCTTGGAGAGCTCGGTCCTCCACGTTCACTCCATGGCCGGGTCGTGTGTGGTTCGGTGGTGACCTCGGTCCTCCACGACCTCCTCCGGTGGTCGGGTGGACTTGAGATGCCCACGGACCTCCACGAACACCCTTGGTCTGGCCGTGGGAGATCATTGGGGGTGCTCCTCGGCTCCTAAGACCTCCTCGGGCTTGTTCTCCTGGACTTCGGGGAGGTCCCGCTGACCTCTGAGAGGTCTTAGTGGGTGTCCGACAGTCCTTTAATGGACCTCTGGGAGGTCTGATGGACTTTCGGGGAGATCTTGGAGGACCTCTCGGGTGCCCTAGAGTTGGAGTCGTTACAAAAGTGGTATCGAGCCTCACATTGCAGTGCAACCTAGTAGAATGGATGCTAGTGAAGATTTCAAAATTTATTTTACAACAAAAGAAATAACTTGTTCTTTCCTTACCTGAGTCATCTTTCTATTTCTATCCCCTTCTCTGTATCTTTTCTTACCCTATTTCCCCTTATCATTTTGCTTGCCTCAACGTTTTACAGAGGTAAATGAATTCTCTTTCCTCTGGAAAATCCTATAGGACCGAGCCTTTGAGTTCTGAGCCCTGGATGCCTCGGGAAGACTGGAACCAACCAACATTACAAGCTCCTGGAAGCTGCCCTTGTGAGCTTATCAGTACATCTGGGTGCCAAGTTAGGTAGCTCTGAAGTCAGAGGTGTAGGCTGAAATTGAGAAGCAAAGTTTTGAGGATTTGTTGGGATTATTGGAAGTTTTATGAATACTGGGGCATGTTGGTGTGTGTGTCGATTGTAATGGATTAAAGAGGGTATGAATAGTGGATCATGCGATTTGAGCAAATAAAAGTTAATCCGAAGAAAACTTTCGTTGGGTTATGAAAAGATAGGAATTGAAGTATTGATTCGATTACTAGGATAAATCGAATACCCTAAAATCTGGAGTAGATTGCAATGTTGATTGGAAGCCGGACTTGAATCTGTGGGATATCTTGGACTTGGGTGGATACAATTAAATAGGAAATTCGGTTTTGGAAGGATTTTGATTGAATTATAGGGATAAGTCTTGATCGGATCACGGAATTGCATAACGATCGTATTTGAAAGGTGTGCTTGAAGGGTACCTTGTTGATATTAAGCTTGATCAATTAGGCTGGCGGCTAGTTGTGGATGTAGTAATTTATTGCATCAGATTTAAATTTGGACCTAGGAGATCTTTTATTCCGAGAATGGGATTTGTGGATTGTGGGATCTTTCCCATTGATCAGGACCTAGACTGAATAATTGAGTCCTCCTAATTGGGTGGTCCTAGGGTATGAGGAATGGTGAATCAAGTCTGAACTTGTAAATTATGATAAGATTGCTGGGAGAACTTCTGATTCAAAAAAGGATTTAAAGATTTTGTGATCTTGGAGTTACCAGATTGAAGGATATGATTATAGATGTTGGATTCTTATGGGATTGTGCAGAAGAGTAGTATGTAATTGAAGCAATAAATTAGTGGAATTATCTAAGTCCAGGCCTAGAAGGAATTTGTGAATTGTATTCTCTCCCAACGGAATATGAGATTAGTTAGAAGCTCAGATTTCTAATTGGATGACTATGAAACTTGTAGAGTGATAGATTCCAATGATAACCAGTTGGATTTAGTAAAAATAGGAAAGGCAGATCCTTGGACTCTGGCAAACACCCAGCATTGGGATATGACAAGTAGCTCCTGAAGAGAACCAGGAAGAAAGAAGAGAAGCATTGTCGTCCCTACCCTTCAAGGACTACATGTAAGACCTTCCGAGGACCGTTACGTCAGCTCAACCCCATAGCTTTAGTTGTCCACACTTCCTCTATATCGGGAGCCCTTTTCACAGCTTAGTGTGCTGATCGTTAGAGCGTTCCTAGCTATTTAGTTTCTTTGGAGTAAGCTGTTATTTGGGTTCTGTGTTGGGTTGTTTCTTGATCTGTTCCCTTTGGATCTCTTTTGTCCCTTCCCTATCCTTGGTCCCATTCCCTAACCCTCTGGAGCACCCAGCAGATGGACTCTAAGAATGGGAGCAATGTTAGTCGAAGCTTCTCGGAATGTTGGTGCCAAAGAGAACCAAGGATTGTCTGCGAAGTTCTTCGAACCTAAATCAGTTTCTCATCACCTGGACCGGTGATGCAACAATTAATGCATATTTAGATGGCAACAATGTTCCTCGGCTCCCATCCTGCGCAGCGCTGAAGGGCATGTCGTGAAGAGTTTGTCTAGGGCAAGCCACTAGAAGTCCCTCATAATGAAGTAGTAAGCCATTTTCTCCTAAAGACCACCATCCTTGGAAATCGTGCCTTTTTCTGGATGTGGTGCACAAGGGCATTTGCTTACTGGATGTCCCCAGAAAGGAAGCCGAGCAAGAAATTCTCTGTGCAAGGCTGCGGCGACTTGGACACTATTTTATCGGTGTCCTAGAAGAAAAAAACCCAGTACCAAGTTTGCTACTATTGTGGCAAGGAGGGCCACTTTGCCAAGCAATGCCCTTTGCAAACTAAGGTGGTGCCACAAGCGACCTTGGTCCTAGGAGACCAGCGAGAGAGTCGGAGACCTCATCTCAAGCAGCTGTGAATCATCCCAGCAGTGAAGGCAAAGAGTACTTGAAAATATCTTTAGCCCCTGCAGCCCAGCATCAATGTGGCAGTGGTCACAAGAGGAAGATGAAAGCTCCAATGCGAGACATTGGGAAGACCTCCAAAACTCGTGAGATGGTTGGACCATCTCTCCAGAACAAGATATCAAAGACAAAAATTCAGTGCTTCAAATGTGCGGATATAGGGCATTATGCCAATCGATGCCCTAGAAGACGCCAGGCTATTACTCCGGACAACCTTCCAGAAGTTGCTCTCATAGCAACAATAACTCCCGCGGCCGGAAGAAAGGCCAATGCAAGAATTATGTCACAAGTACAAAAGTATAGAAGTTTAGGCTTGCCAATGCCCCAAGCTGAGGCAGAGAAGCATCAAGCCAGCTCTAGCACCTCCAAGTCATCTGCTCTAGGTCAACCCCAGAAGAAGTTCCCTCCTATTGCAAATGTCACGTGCTTCTATTGCAAGGAGTTGGGACATTATGCCAATAAATGTCCAAAAAGGCAGGCAGAGAAGTTGTCAAGTAAGCAGCAGCTCCAGTTGCCCTTTGCTACCCACCTCTTTCTTTCTAGTCTTTTTGAATCTCGGGGTCGAGATTCCCTTAAGGGGGGTAGGTTTGTAACGATCCGATTTTCAGAGCCTTTTTTTTTGAAAATTTTTAAAATAAAAAGAACCATTTGGTTTTGGTGATAATTACAAGCTTAACCTGAAGTTTTCAGAATTTGAAGAATTTAAAATGACTTAACTAAACCTCAACTAAATCAAGGTTTGGTTCTTTTGATGTAGCTCTAGCTCTCTGGAGCTATCTCCCTTTTCTTGATAGGATTTCCTCTCCTTCATCTGTTTGGACATTTTTATATGTCCGCACCAGTCCCCTGTTTGACCTCTGTTGTTGTGCGGATCTCTTGATCCTAGACCACAATCTTCAGTTAGGCATATTCTTGTGCCAGGCCTCCTCTAGGTTGATCTAGCGGACCTCCCCTTACATCTTTTGCTTGAGTCTCCTCTTGCTTCTTGGAATGCCCGGTAATTCACTTGAACCTACATGGCCAATTAGATCTTCTTTGCATTCGATTGAACCACCTTTGTGCTCAATTGGACCCTTCGATTTCCTCTGAGTAGTCGGACCTCCCATGTGAAGGCTGAACCGTTCGAGACCTCTTGTGATCATCATCCAAGGATCCAGGACCTCTTTAGGTCTAGATCTTCTAAGTGCTTGGACCTTCCTGGTCGAGATCTCCTTCTCTGGCTTAGACCTCCTCGGGGTCTAGGTCTCCCTTTATAACCACTTGAGTTCCTTCCATGCTCTTGTGAACCTCTTGGTGATCACTTGGATTCCTTTTCGCCCCGATCCTTGTAGCCTTCTCTTTGGAAAGGTCCTTCTAGTGCAATCCGGTATTACCACCCCAATTCACGGTAATACCATTCTTTAGGACCTCTTTCCCATTCGTTCAGACCTTTCCCTTTGAGTTTGATTACTTTGAAACTCTTTGTTGGTTTGGATCTCTTCGGATCAGACCTCTTTTCTGTTTAGACTTCTCTTAAGTCTAGACCTCTTGTCACCTGGGCACTTCTCAAGACCTGCAGACTTCTTTTATTTGGACCTTCTTGTAACCCAGTGGATTTCTTATATGCTTCGATCCTCCTGAATTCATTTGAAACCCTTGGCATTTCTTCTTGGCGAAGGACCTCTTTAGGGTTCATCGTAATTGCCAAGGCTTTGATCTCACCTTGGCGGGTGAAAACCTCTTTTGAGTTGCCGACACACGAGTTTATTTGGACCTCCCCTTACTTTGAATCTGAAGGCCCAGACCTCCCCGTGCGTGATACTACCTTGCGGACCTCTCCCGCATGTTTGATCTTGGCCGTTGGACCCCCCTTTCGGAGATCCAACCGCCCAGACCTCATCTTACTTTTAATCTTAACCACGGGACCTCTTGGTAGTTCTTGGGACCTCCTCGCGGACCTCTCTTAAAGAGATCCTCACCGTCGGGACCTCCATTGTTGATCTGACCGTCGGGACCTCCCATGTCCGAGACCTTCTCGCATTTGGACCTCCTCTACTTGAGACCTCCTTGAGTCGCGGGACCTCCTTTGATGGAGTCCTGGTTGTCCGAACCTTAGTCACTTGGACCTCCTCCATGTGTATTTGGACCTCCCCATGTTCGGACCTCCTTTGTGTATATCAGGACCTCTCTTGCGGGGCAAGACCTCCCTTTGACATTTGTTTCTAATTTGACCGGCCCCACCTGCCAGTCTTAACCATTCTCAATTCCTCCGACACGTTATTATATTGAGCATTTAATGCGGGTCTTGTCACATTAAATGCATCCATATACGTGGTGTTCTACTTTGAATTGGGTCACTTAACCGTACCACGACATTTTTCCTAGTCCTTCCCAAAGCAACATAAAATTTGTCCTTTCTCGTACTTCTTAACGAGGTGGTAGTGACACCGCTTCCGCCACTCACCCATCTTTGACCTACTTCCATACTTATCCTTAACATATGTATTTCTAGTTTTCTTCACCCTTTTTGTCTATAATTAGTCCAGGGAGTTCTACCATTTTACCTTTTTTCACATTCACCATCCTCGGCTTTAGTCCGATTGGTCATCGAGGAAGACTTGGCTCTCACAACCTTCCCTTCCATCCATTACTTCTTGTCCTCGTAAGTTCCTTTGGTGTCTGCTCCATTCTGTGTTTACCACGCTCACCATTTCAACTCTGCTTTCGGTTCTTGTTCTTGTTGCCATGATAAGCGAGTGTATCCTTCCGGGACCCCTTTTCTTGGATTTCGCTCGGACTTGTGGGCTTCTATGTGAGGACCTCCTCGTGGTCTCTGCACATAGAATATCTTCTGACCTTCTTGGCCGTGCGCAAGGATTACCTTCGTGGTCCCTCTGTTCCTTGGTCAAGACCACTCCTTTGGTGTCCTTTGTCAAAGGACCACTTCCTCTCGAGAAGTTGGAACCACCTCCAAAGAATCTATTCTAAATACAATGCTCTTACATTGATTGAGTTCGGGGTTTCTCTGGAGTTCTTTTGGTTCTTTGCTTGAGTTTCTTTTGGTTCTTTATTTGGGCCGAGTGCGAATATGTTTTCTTCTAGTGTAGATCTTGGCGTTTCAGAGAGAGAGTAGTGAGAGTGAGTAAAATCTTAAGCTATCAAGCAAGAGGCAAGTTACACTCTTGATCATATTACACCCAGTATTTCAATTTATTTATGTTCTGTTTCAAGGTATTATGCATGCCTATTTCTACCAAGTTATTTCAATACCTGTCTTTAAACACATAGTTATACCACTTTCTCTCATATGGCCAACTTTGACATTGAACCAAATTTGTTGTCACCTTAGGAAAAATCTGGTTGACCCAATAATGTGAACCAGGAATCATTTGAAAAACTCATGCTTAGTTAAGCTTAGACCAAAAGTATTGATTTGGGGAAATCTTTACCAACGTGACCAACTGTTTCTCTTAAATGTTTAAACCATGACATTGGGTTGTCATGGAGGTATGAAAGTATTGCTGGGGAAGCAAAGAAAAGGAAATGGATTTAGACTGGGGCGAATTGGTTGGCTTGGTGGGTGCAAGTTTATGCACGGGATCGTGTCGTTATGATAGATCGATGCCCTTGGGTTTGTGGAAGTCGCCCTAGTCATTTGAGGACCGGTCTTTGAGCGACCAATGCCATGCCTATAATGGGCTATGCCACAATCGTGCAACCACATGTCTCCAGAGTGGGGTGTGGGATCTGGCTGATTAATTTGCAAAACTCTACCATATGCTGCTCCATTGGAGGTGTGGGAGGTCTTGTTTGGCCAATAGTCTTTTATAACCCTCGTTCCCTTTGGTGCAAGAGGGGCTTCCACGGATTGCTATCCACGGGGTGAAACCTTAGCAAGAAAAGGCTATGGTGGAGCAATGCATTGTAAAGGCCTTGTCATGAGCTCTAGACCTCTTACCTTCGGTAGTGAGAGGTGGCACTCAAGCATGCCAAACAAACTAGAGTACTCATGTCGTGTGGGTAAAGTGCACAACCTCTGCAGAGTTACATCTATTGAATAGCCGTGTCGCGGTCATGGACGTCTTGGCAAAGGCCACTTGAAGTTAGTTGTTGACTTTGGGAATTTAAAATGATTTTCAAATCTGTTTTGGGATTTAGTCCCATGGGTTTGGGCAGAAGCCTAATGTCGAGGGTATCCTTCACCATCTTATGATGAATGATATCCAACCGAAAAACCGATTTGATGAAATGAATTTTAATTATTGTATTCTTGCCTTAGAACTTAATACATGTATTTGAAAGAAACATGGCTTTATGCAAATCAACCATATTAAGCCTTCCATTGTGATATCCATTATGCATGTCATCTTGTTATCGGCGGGTGTAACTTGCGAAGCACGGTTGTTGTGCTCACTCTTGCTTGATGCTATCTTTTAGCGAGAATTGAGAGCTTTGGGTGATCTACTCGATGGACCAAATGGTCCGGATCGGCTAGGATTGCGCCTCGGTAGGTTGTTCTGTGGTGTATCGGGTGGCCCTGTGTTTATTTTGTTATGCTTTGCCTGCTTTGGCTTGTAAGATCTCTTGTAAACAACTCCTTTGGTTATTAATAAAGCTTGTGTTGTTGCTATGTTACCACTTGGTGTTCTTTGTGAAGAGCTAGCCATGATCCTTGGGACTAGCTCAGTTCACATAAAGGACCTTGAGAGCTCCAGTCCTCCACGTTCACTCCATGGGTGGGTCGTGTGTGGTTCGGTGGTGGCCTCAGTCCTCCACGACCTCCTCGGTGGTCGCGGTGGACTTGAGATGCCCACGGACCTCCACGAACACCCTTGGTCTGGCCGTGGGAGATCATTGGGGTGCTCCTCGGCTCCTAAGACCTCCTCGGGCTTGTTCTCTGGACTTCGGGGAGGTCTGCGCTGACCTCTGGGAGGTCTTAGGGGCTGTCTGACAGTCCTTGTGGACCTCTGGGAGGTCCTGATGGACTTTCCAGGAGATCTTGGAGGACCTCTCGGGTGCCCTAGAGTTGGGTCGTTACATGCTGGCCCTCCGCCAGACGTCTCGCGCTCTCGCAGGACGCCACCTGAAGCCGACGCCATCGTCGCGCCTCGACGCCGCTGCGAGCCCTCGCGAAGACGCCAGGCGGCATGCAGCACGCTTCGCATGACAACGCTCGAGCCCGCGCCTGACCGAGGGGACGCGGGCTACCCTCCGCCGCTAGTCCCGGAGCGCCACCGCCACTGACACCATCCGCACGGCCCGCCACCGCCGCCAGCAAGGGGAACCCTAGTTTCCCCCGCGTGCGCCCCCAGCCTTCGTGGCCCTTCACATGCTGTTTTTAGCATGAGTCGGCCCAACCCAAAAAAATAAAAAAAATATATAAAAAAGAACGTCGATCTAACCGCCGCGCTGTCCAGCGCCGCCTGTTAGACTTCGTTGCCTTAGTCGCCGCACAGTCTAGCGCCACCTACCGATGGTTTCTGTTCCATCAGCTGCGATCCCATTCTCCAGAACAAAGCTTCATGGTTCAAACTACAGGTTGTGGTCTTCACTCATGGAAATCACGCTCGAAGGTCTCCGCTTCTGGGGACATGTCACTAGTGCTCGACCTTGTCCGTCGTCGCCGGTTCAGCCTACTTCTGCAGTTCCTTTAGAAGATGAGGCCGCCAAGAAGGAGGCAGAGGCCACAGTCTCTAACGCTGCTGATGAGGCCTTTCAGTATGCTATAGACGCTTTTGATCGCTGGTGTGCTGATTGCCAGACATCGTTAGTCTGCGTTCCACTCGTCAGATCTGGAATTACTTGCGCGAGCGATACCAACAGAGCAGTGATGCACAGTTCTTTTCGCTTCAGCGTGAGTTGGGGACGCTTCGCCAGGAGGACTACTCCGTCGACTTCTTCTGAGCTCTGGCCAGTCTTTGGCGCCAGCTAGACGAGCTATCTTCTCCGCTCTGCCAGGAGTATCATATGGTACAGAAGGCGGATTGTGATCGTCTTTGCCTTTGACTTCGTCTGCCGTCTTCGCCCGAGCCTATCAGGGCTCAACTGTTGAGCCGTTCGCCACGACTGATAGTCACCGAGGTTCTTTCGACACTTCGTACTGAAGAAATTCGCCGCGGGTTAGCAGCACAGTATGTTCAGGCTTACTTGCTACCCTTCTTCGACTACATCGACGGCCGCTTCCACTCTGATCCCTCCTCGGTGTCTGTTTCGCTCTGTTTTGCACTAAGCGGGGTTGGCGCAATTATTGCAAGAACTTCGGGCACGACTACCAGAGTTGTACGGTGCGAAAAAAGTGAAACAAGGCGCGTGGGGGTGGACGATCCAAGGGGGGCAAGGAGGCCCTTCCTCGAAGAGTGGACAGACCAGCACGTCAGGGCTTTCTCAGCGAGGTGACTTTGTTTAGCAATTCTACCAGGCTCTACTTCAGTAGCTCTCTCACAGCTCAGCAGGTTCTGCCAGTCTAGCTCAGACATCTCCTACAGGTACTTCTTGGGTTCTGGATTCCGGTGTCTCTTTCCACATGATACCGGACTCCACATCTCTCACTTCAGTAGGACCTCCTGTTTTTCCTATATCTGTTCAGACAGCTAACGGTACTACTCTATCTGTCAGCTGTCAGGACACTCTTTTGTCCACTGATTTTTCTGTTCCAGCTGTTTCCTATGTTCCCCAACTTACCATGCAGTTTCTCTCGATGGGTCAGCTTACCGATCTCAGCAGTAGAGTTGGTTTTGACTCACTCCTGTTTCGTCCAGGACCGACAGACAGGGACAGTACCTGGGATAGGCCGGCGCCGTAGGGATCGTCAGGGTCTCTACATCCTTAACTGCCTCCATCTTCCGTCCACTTCAGTTGCTCCTATGATCCTATCACCTCTACATCTACCTCCACTGTCACTGCTGCCACTTCCTCTGGAGTTTTTGCACAGTGGTATCATCGTCTAGGTCACTTGTGTGGGTCTCGCTTTTCTTCATTAGTTCTTTAGGGTGTTCTTGGGCGTGTTATCATTGACACGGCCATGTTTTGTCAGGGTTGAAAACTGAGCAAGCAGCTACCACTTCCTTATCATTCTAGTGAGTTTGTCTTCTCGTCCTTTCGACTTAGTTCATTCAGATGTATAGGGACCTGCGCCTATTATCTCTAAAGACGGGCATAAATTTTATGTGATCTTCATTGATGATTATTCCCATTTTACATGGATTTTTCCTATGTCTAATCATGGTTAGTTTCTTGCGATCTATCGTAGCTTTGCAACGATGGTTCATATCCAGTTTGATTATTCCATCCGTACTTTTCACTGTGATTCTACTGCGAGTACTGTTTTGGCACTTTTAGACAGTCTTTTTGAGTAGGACACTCTTTACTAGTCATATTGTCCTAGTGCCAATGCTTAGAATGGGGTTGCTAAGCACAAATATCGTCATCTGATTGAGACTGCCCACACTCTTCTCCCTGCCTCTCACGTTCCACCACATTAGGCCCGGCCGAGATCATTTCTCTGTTGCATATCTCATCAATATGCGACCTTCCACCGCTTCTTAAGGGTGTTAGTCCTATAGGCGTCTCTACTCTCGAGCCCCTCAGTACACTCATCTTCGTGTTTTTGGTCAGATACTTGTTTTGTTCATTCTGACCTCATGAGCCTTGAACTATCGGCCCAGTTAGTTGAGTGTGTATTTCTTGGTTATAGTTCTGAGCATAAGGGTTATCGCTGCTATGATCTTTCTGCTTGATGGATCAGGATTTCACGAGATGTTGTCTTTGACGAATCTCAACCTTTACGTTTCTTCTATCGAGATTCGGCTCCTCCTGTTTCCATCGTTGAGTCGATTTCATAGTTCTCTTTCTAACTCTTCACCCATTTCTTCACTATCACAGTCTTCCCCTGGTCTGTCT
Source organism: Phyllostachys edulis (assembly GCA_036346405.1). Taxonomy (NCBI): domain Eukaryota; kingdom Viridiplantae; phylum Streptophyta; class Magnoliopsida; order Poales; family Poaceae; genus Phyllostachys; species Phyllostachys edulis. Next base: position 7,095,764 of record CM070564.1, read on the forward strand.
CTAGTGGTTCTTTCTGTACCTCTGCCTCTGGTGCTGCCTCCTGCAGCACCGCCTCTTGTTCCTGCAGCACCACCATCTCATTTCTCTGGTATTCACTACTCCAGGCGTCCTCGTCCTTCACCAGTCTCCTCTCCTGGTATCTTGCTGACACCCACATTTGATCCTCCTGATGATGCTCCTCGTTACGTCCTTCGTGACCGGACATCCCTTCGACCTCCTGATCGTCTTGGATTTGCTCTAATAGCTCATACTCTATCTGTCACTGAGCCTAGTTCTTATCGTGAGGTTGCTCCTTGTAACAGCCCCAGTTTTAATAAACAGTAATAAGATGTTTTTCGTAGCATCACTGTTTATTTTGAAACTTGGATATGTTGTTACAACCTAAAATCTCCATTCTCTAACCAAAATCCAAAACGTGTTTGAATCTTCAAAAGGAAATACCAGTCAATGTTGGTATTAAGATCGGGAAATATTTTTGTTAAAAACTAGATGATTTATCCTGGCCAAAAAATAATTTTTGTTAAATTTTTAAAGATTATTTTAACCTTGAGAAAAATAATTGTCTTTAAATAAACCTCTTCGATTTAAACAAATTAATTATGTATTTTAAACTGAGACAGTGGATTTTAAATTTTATTTGGGATATATATCATCCCAGTAGCATCCTTGCAAAATTTCATATTTTTACAAATTTATTTGCTATTTTTAAAGCCCCGGTCAAACTTTTGAAGTTTTGAAATGGGTTGGTCAACTTATCAACCTAACCCTAGCCGTTTTGCACTGTAGCGACCCAAGCGAAGTGGTTGGGTCCAACCCAGTGCAACATGGTCTGGCTCAGTCACGTTGAACTCAGCCTCAAACCTCGGGTGAACATGAGCCGTTGATTTCCTCGCTAACGGCCGAGATTCGCGGAGCCGTGCGGGTCATCCACGCGCTTGAAGCGATCTCCACCGTTGGATCTCCATCTAACCACGCTCAGTTTTGGTTTTAAAACCAAAACACGCCTCAAAACTCGCAACCGTCGGATCCTCCATGAACCGCCCAAATCAGCGTGAACGCTCGGACCGTCCGAACTCACGATGCATCTGAGCCGTTGGATCTAGATCGGACCGTCGAGGGAGGTGGTGACGTTCGGACTGTCCGAACCTCGCCTCAATCTCCGCCGTTGATTTCCAATCCAACCGCGCCTTCCTTTCTGATTCAAAACTCAAAGGCGCGTAAATACGTAGCCGTTGGATTTAGATCGTACGGCCGTTGCAAAGCATGTGCGCTTAGACCCTCATCCTTGCGTGACCGTTAGATTGCGATCGAACGGCCCACGTGGAAGGTGATGTTCGGACCATCCGAACATCCCTATCGATCTCAGCCGTTCCTTTGCGATCGGACGACCTATTTAAAAAGTAACGGTTAGAACTTCCAATTTCCATCTTAATCGCGACCGCCCATTTCTAATCGGACGGTTGATTTTCTTTTGCAGTGGTGTGGGTTGCTGCGGCAGACAGCGGAGCCCACCCGTCAGCGACGCCTCTCTCTTCCTCCTCTCACCTGTGTGCCGTCGCCGACTCCATCGCCGGAGAGGTGGCGCTCCACAGTGAATTTGCAAATACTCCTTTGACACCTGGCCTCAAATTGCCACCGCATCAAAACCAGAACATTCTCGCTTGCTCCGGAGGGTTGATCTCTATATAAACCCTAGCTTTTGCTCACTGCCATTGTTGACCGAGAGAGCTCTCTTCACCTCTTTTCTTCCTTTCCAGTGAAGCCTCTCTTACTCTCACCTCTTGTTCATCCCTCTCAATGACTAATTCACGTTATAATGTGAATCTTGTCATCATTTGTAGGTTAAACCCGTGTGTTGCTCTCTGCTGACCCGAGCCAGTTGAAGCACCACCGTGTTGATTTCTTGCTCCGGTGAGGTATGCTTCACGCCTTCTTGTCAAGCATTTTGCTTATAGTGTATATAAATCAGCAAATTCTTTTTAACTTGTCCTGTTTCAGTTTTCAAAATCTGAAGCTGCAGTTCTATATTAAACCCTAATTTTGGATAAATAGTATCAGTATATATTAAATATGGGTTATTATCCTTATTTAGATTAGATGTAGTTTAAGCATGTTGTTAAGTATGCATTAAACTATTGATCATGCATTCTTTTTCTATATTATGCTCTCTGCCATTTCTTGTTGTTCATTGGACTTTTTGTGTTTTAGATTCTGGTTCTTCTGAAGTGGTTGAATCTATTGTTGAGCACCAAGAACCTGAACAAGAGGTTTACTATTACCAAGGCAAGCATCCTCTTTGCACCATGTTGATCCCAGAATTTTCAAACTGTAGATTTCCAAATACAAAGGATCTTTGTTGCATGCTAATTTTCTAAAAAGTATTTGTGATCTGTCAATAGTTAGTTACAACCTAACACTTGATGCTTACCTTTAATCTGATCATACACTCAAAACTTAAGGTACTGCTTCTATACTAATTACTTAGTTTCAGAAAATTGCTTAGCCATGCAGTCTGTAGAACGTTAGTGTTTGGCAAGCTTAACTTGTCAAACTTGGGAACACTAAATGAATTTCATTTATTTTGGTTCTTTGGTCAGTCTATTTAAATCAGAAAGGAATTTAAATCTTGTTTGACAAAATTGATTCTAGATCTGGACAAGTGGATGCTAGTGATGGTGCCTTAGTGCACGAGATTGGGAATTATGGTTGTCACGTCTGGATTGATTAAGGACTGAACATTGACTGGACGATTCATGCCCCAACGTACTTCCACACGCAGTGTATGGGCGTTGTTTGGTTAAGTAAAAGGTTAATGCTATTGAGTTGGAAAACAGGGGAGTAAGGACATATGTGTTTGACCACCAAATCAGTATCATATGTTCTTAAGAGGGTGAGGGCGTATATGCGTTCCATCACAGGTACGTACCTTAAGGGCTCCGATTGCGATCCAATATGTGCATCTAGTGCGGACTCTACTTTACGATCGTCGAATTGGCATTAAGACAACATGTGGACCCCGGTTGGCATGTTCTATTAGTAACTTGAACTAAGCGGGATCAGTCACACATGGGTAGTCTAGCTCAATAGTGTCAACTTGTTGAACAATACCAAATCTTAGTTTCCCCGGCCGGCATGCCAAAGGCAGTGTGCTATTATTCCGGGGCTTACGAGCTAACTAAGTCGTGTGGGTAAAGATGTACACCCCTGCAGGGTTAAAACTATTCGAATAGCCGTGTCCACGGTTATGGAGAATGCTTGAATTGAACAGATCTTTGTATAGACTATGAAATGAAACTTTGTTATGGGTATGTTCGGCATGAGAGGTAATCAGGCAATGTTTTGGACAGTGGTGAACAGCCACTTTGATGTTGTTATTGTTTATGATTATGTTCTCATTTACTTACTGTTTTTGTCTGTAGGATCGTAATGGCAATCAGAAGGGGGGGTTGAATAATTGCAGCGAATTGACCCCCTAATTCCAACTTCTTCTTGTGTGCAAGAATTTCAGCAACTTCTCTGTTGACACTTGAAGAGCTTCACAACCGAGACCACCTCAGCGCACAGGAAGAACACCAAAACAAGAATCAATGTAGAACGAATCTGAACTTTATTTATAAAACTTGATTTGTGTCTACAAAGTGCTCAGCAAGCACCCCTCAAAGCCCCAATTCGAAGGACATCTAAATCGCAGCAACAGCAACAAGCTACGATCTCAAAACATCTAAAACTCACATCTAAAAAAAACATGTACAAGGCGCACCCACTCTGCCTCTTTTATAGGCAAAGCTCAATCCGTGTCAATCACGAATACGAAACCTATCTCTCCGAAAATCAAGGGACCCGAAACCCTTTCCAACACAAGTTTTACCAAAACAACTCAAAACTTTCCAAAACAAACTCTTCCACATCGTAAACCTCCAGGACACCTTCCCGTAGCTCCAACGTGATCCACCTTGCTCCAGCGTGATCCAAACCACCTCTTGACATCCACGACTTCCAAGACCTCAGATTTCCCATCCTAGTCCGAGTCATTCCCGTCACCGAACGTAGTTCGTCCTCACATCTCAACCTGCACGTGCAAAGATCAAAGAAACCAATTCTTGGCACAAGTTCTCCAACTTGACCATCCATTAGCACACACACACACCAATGAACACTATCATGCATCATGCAACAAGATAATACTTACGAAAACAACAAACCCTAAGTCAAAACCCCAAAGCGGCAACTTTCCAGAGTACAATCGGTACTACCGCCATTGTACGTCCAGATTATCGCACACGATCGCATCGCTCAAGACATCATGAACTACGCTCATCGGAAATCTCAAGATCTTCTAAAACATGCTCGAATTTATACCGCAATCTTGCGGTCATACCTTTGTCTTGGTACTACCGCCATTCAAGCTCGCGTAGATATCGAATCCTGTGATCGTAAATGGTTTCACAACCAAGCAGTATTACCGATTTTGACTTAACAAGACTGCCGAACCTTTTTCTCTCAAGAACAAGCGCGGTACTACCGTTGTTTCACCACGGTACTACGGACACGCAGTACTACGCGCTCACAAACAGTATGAATGTATGGCAAAAGCGTGTTACTGAACCTTAAAGCACGCGAACGGCCCAGATGCGATGTCGACGGACCGTGCTTCACGATCGTTAGATTTCTTGTTCAAAGTCCGAACGCTCATCTCAATATCACCGTTAGTTCAAGATCTAACGAACCGAGCAAAACGCACTGGAGAAAATGACTTGCAGACTATCAGAACTACTGCAGTACTACCGCAGCGTAGTTCCGTGAAAACAACGCCGATATTACCGCAACACGAAAAAGCTCAAAACTTCGTAACAAAGCCCTTTTTGCTACGTGGACGCTCCAGATGACACGGCCGATTGACCACGCTTCACAACCGTCCGATGAAAACATCAGAGTAAGTCCGAACGCCCACTTGATTTCATCCGCCGATTTCAATCCAACGGCTCATAGTCCTTGAGCGATTCGGACGGTCCAACGCTCACTTCAATATTAGCCGCCGATCAAGATCTAACGGTTCGAGCAAAACACCGTTCAGACTTCGGTGACTTGCGGTACTACTGCAGACACCATGGTCATACTGCGCTCCTAGAGTTCCAAGACAAACAAAGCCGGTATTACCGATAATCCTTTCACTTCAATATTTTCAGCTGCAGTTCACTTTGCTTGGCGCTTTTGACTCTTTGACACTTCCTTTCACTCTTTCATTTCTTGATATTGAAAGTATTGTCAATGTGTTCATCATCAAATAACATAACCAAAAACCTCTTGGTCTTACAATCTCCCCCTTGATGACTACATTGACAATACTTTCAATATCAAGAAATGAAAGAGTGAAAGGAAGTGTCAAAGAGTCAAAACTGCCAAGCAAAGTGAACTGCAGCTGAAAAACTTCCTCTATCTCAGTTTTCTCCCCCTTTGGCAATGTGATCATCAAGAGCAGAAAGGGAAGGAGTATGAAGAGTAAAAGTCCAGAAGCTTTTGAGACGATGCAAGTCAAGTCCATATAGCAATGACCAGACAAGTATTTCAAAGTGATGAGACAATTTAGATTCATGACAGGCATATCACACAATGACTAAAAAGATTATAAAACTACAAATAGAAGTCACCAAAAAGTGAAAGCTACACAGTGAGACAAACTTTAAATCTGGATGAGCTTCAGTCTCATGTATCATCTTCTTGCTTCACTTTCAATTTTTATTTGCATGTGGCATGCTTGCAACATACTTCTTTTCCAGGGTGGCATGCTTGAAGCATACTTCTTTTGATTTTGAACACTTTTTGTGTGTTTTTTTTTTTAAATTCAAAGACACATAGCTGTGCAAGGCATGCTTGAAGCACACTTCTTTTCATGTGAGCACTGTTTTGTACCCTTTTTTTTATTGTTATACACAGCTATGTATGGCATGCTTGAAGCACACATCTTTTGATATTCTTTTTCTTAACCCTTTATCTTTTATAACATGCCAAATTGAGTGAGCAATAGAGAATTGAAATGAGAGACATTGTTGCTTCAAATCCAAGACTTAAAATAAGACTCACAAACAAGCTTATCCTTTTCAATAATCAACATAAAGTGATACCAATAATCAATCTAGTCAAAGATTCCATCCATGTCATGTTTTAGTTCTTTATGTAGCAAATGTATTAAACCAGTCCAGATCAAAGCTACATAGCGCATGAACAAATATGATAAAGATAGCTCTACAACTCTTTTGATTTCAATGGCTTGGACTTAATGAATAATTAAAGCTTCTGAAATTTTGATCAAAACAGCTCCCTCTGAAAATAAGCCCATAGGATGAACAACACCTAATTCACTCCGCAAACGAACAAAGCGAGAAGTATCAAGCGGCTTAGCGAAAATATCAGCAAACTGAAAATCAATTTCAAAATGTGGAGAACAATATCACCTTTTTCAACATGATCTCTGAGAAAGTGAAATCTGATATCAATGTGTTTGGTTCTAGAATGTTGCACTGGATTTTTAGCAATGTGAATAGCACTAGTGTTGTCACAATAAAGTGGAACAGTACCCAATTCTAAACCAAAATCTCTAAGAGTAGAAGAAATCCAAAGGACTTGAGAACAGCTAGCAGCAGCAGCAACATACTCAACTTCAGCAGTTGATTGAGCAATAGAAGATTGTTTTCGTGAAGACCAAGACACTAGTGATGTGCCTAAAAAATGACAGGTGCCAGATGTGCTTTTTCTATCAATCCTACACGCCGCAAAATCACTATCCGAGAATGCACGCAAAGTAAGACAGGATGAAGATGAATAGAAAAGACCAAATTCTAAGGTTGATTGGAGATACCTGAGAATCCTTTTCACAGCCTGTCGGTGAGATGCACGAGGTGATGCTTGAAATCGAGCGCATAAACATACAGCAAAGTGTATATCCGGCTTTGAAGCAGTCAAATAGAGTAGAGAACCAATCATACTTCTATATTCTTTTTGATCCACTGCCTCACCTTCTTCATCTGGGTCAAGAACATTTGTAGACCCCATTGGTGTAGAGATGGGTTTGCAAGTTGCCATGTCAAAACGCCTAAGCAAGTCTTTTGTATATTTGGTTTGGTGAATGAAATTGCCTTGCTTGGTCTGTTTTACTTGCAATCCTAAGAGGTAAGTTAACTCCCCCATCATACTCATCTCAAACTCTCTGCTCGTAGTATCTGAAAACTTGGAAACCAAAGCATGAGAGGAGCTCCCAAAGATGATATCATCCACATAAATCTGAACAAGTAATAGATCATTGCCATGTTTAAAAGTGAAAAGAGTTTTGTCTACCTTGCCCATTTGAAAATCATTTTTTAGCAAAAACAGCTTAAGCCTCTCATACCAAGCTCGAGGAGCTTGCTTCAAACCATACAAAACTTTTGAGAGTTTGTAGACATGATTAGGAAACTTAGAATTTTCAAAACCAGGTGGTTGCTTAACATAAACTTCTTCCTCAATGTAGCCATTTAGAAAAGCACTTTTAACATCCATTTGAAACAGTTTGAATCCTTTAGATGCAGCAAAGGCTAAAAGAATTCTAATTGCTTCAAGTCTGGCTACAGGGGCAAAAGTTTCACTAAAATCAAGACCCTCCACTTGAGAAAATCTTTGAGCAACAAGTCTAGCATTATTTCTCACAACACCACCATCCTCACTTTGTTTATTTTTGAAAACCCATTTAGTTCCAATTACATTATGTCCATGAGGAGGTTCAACTAAGGTCCAGACTTTATTACGCTCAAAGTTTTCTAATTCTTCATGCATGGCATTGATCCAAGATTCATCAGATAAAGCGTGACTTACATCATTAGGCTCAAAGGAGGCAACAAAAGCAGAATGAGCATGTGAGTCAGGAGAAGTAAACTTAGAACGTGTTACTCTTTCATGAATATCACCAATCATCAGTTCGGATGAAGTCGCTGAATCCTCAAAGGTGCAGAAGGTTGTGAAATGTCTTCAATATTTTGAACATCCACTTGTGGTGGCGCAACAGCAGTAGTAGGAGCTTGATCTTCAGCAGTTGATGGCATAGGAGAAAAGTCATTACCAAAATCAAGATCATCTTCTTCATTAAGGAATATGCTTTCAGACTCCCCCTGAACTTGTGTACCTGAAATGTCAGTTCTAGAACAAGTACTGACCTCATCAAAAGTAACTTCACAAGTTTCAACAATTTTGTTAGTTTCAAGATTAAGCTCTTGATAGCCACGAGAGTGAAGAGGATATCCAAGAAATATGCCATCAGTTGATCTAACTTCAAATTTATCCAGATTACCATGCTTAAGAATAAAACATTTGCAACCAAAAACTCTGAAGTGAGAGACACTGGGCCTCACAGCGTTGGTATCAAAGCATACGTTGACTGTAGGTTAGAATTAGCATGGTCGTTATCATTAGTGGGTTTCTGTGAAATTATTTTAACATAAATAATTTCTGAAAATTTAAGTATGATATCTTTTATTTCTTATCCTCCTTAGTATCAATTCTTATCCCAACTTTCTGTTGGCTTTCCAAGATAAGTTGCTCACTTACCTTGTCCTTTGTCTATAGATGAGCGGTTGGTACTTGGTCAAGGAGACTCGAGCTGAAGACGTAGATGGATTTCCGGCTTTGCTGCGGGATATGATGTGGCGAGCCAACTTCACCTATCAACCGGAGTATGCTATCAATCGTCGAGACCGAGGACCTGGGATGGAGGAGTACCGGGCTGTCATTAATGTGATTGCTAGACAGGTGGTGGGTAATATTCCATACTGTATCCATATACATGCCACCTCTGAGTCTATGGCCGTTCAGGAAGCAGCTCGTAGGATAATGAGTCTTCTTCGTCATGATTTGACGGAGTTGTCTCAACCACCCTATGATCACTTTCCGAAGCAAGGTCCTAGGGCAGAGGTGAGCACGTTCGATGACATTCAGTTTGGAGAGGACCCACATGTACGCCAGTTGGCGAGGTTGGTTCATATTATGGACCAAATCCATCGCTACCTTGTGTATGAATTGTGGGAGACTAGCCGTCGTCTGCAAGAAGCTCAGGAGTACCTAAGGCTTGGTGTTGCCATGAATCGCATTCCCCGCAACGTGCTTTATGGTAACAACGAGATCTCTCCAGCTGCTGCTGCACCACCAGGATTTCGACTCCTAAAAGTGGCCAGACTTGTTCCTATTCTTGGACAGTGTCACCAAGCTCGGATGTCTGCAGGCTTTCCTCGCACACAGCGACCTGCACCTCCTAGAGGTCATCATCTACTGCTAGGTTCTCCTCGGCGTCTCATCAGTCCATCGAACCCCGTAGACACAGGTTCACCTAAGGCTCATCTGTTGAATGAGTTTCCGGTGAATTTTAACCAAGATGACTATGTCTAGGGAATGGATGATGAGCATCATGCTTAGGAAGTAGTAGCCGGCCAGTAGCTGTCCTTAAATAAAGTGTAATAGGATAGCTTGTTTTTGTAAAAATTATGTATGTTAGACTGTTGGTTTTGAACCTTGGCCTTGGTCAGCCGACTTATATGAACCTGTTGGACCGAACCTTTTGCTGTTATTTAGTGAACTTTGTGTTCTTTTGGTGTTAATTCTGGTGCATTTAATATCATTATGCATGTTAAGTTTAGTACTTTCTTCTCTCTGTCCAATCTTGTTTGTGTTTGCTCGAGTGTACCCTTGTGATGTTAACCATTATTTGGTAACAATATGACAGGACCTACTACTCGCGCGCGACCACAACAAGAAGAGAGATTCTCTACCCCAATTCCCTACTCTCAGGGAGAGCAGGCCGAACCTTCTAGTTCTCGTGGTCCACTAGGTGGTCGCCATGAGGAAGAACTTCCTCCGCCACCCACCATGGCTGATGTGCTCATGCAGATAGAGCGCAACAGGATGGACCAAACGCGCATTCTGGAGCAAATTGCGCGTAACACTTCTTCCACTTCCACACCAACTAGCGGAGCAGGAGGCCATCATGTGCACGGAGGTCTTGCTGATTTTCAGCGGACCAACCCGCCAGTATTTTCCAGCTCCCAAGACCCGTTAGAAGCCGAAGATTGCCTTCGGAATATTGAGAAGAAGTTGCTGATCTCTCAATGTTCCGAGAGAGAGAAAGTCCTATTTGCCAGTTACCAGTTGGATAGAGCAGCTAGTGTCTGGTGGGACAATTTTCTTGCCATCCAACCTGCTGGACACGTCCCTACTTGGGATGAGTTCACTAAGCCTTTCGTGAAGCTCATATTCCGAAGAGTGATGTTAATCAAGTAGTAGGAGTTTTCGCCCTTAAGCAAGGACGAAAGAGCGGTGGACCGAGTATTTGCATGAATTCAACTTTCTTGCTCGGTGAGATGCACGATGATGTTTCGATCGACCTTCGTCGTCGAAACCGCTTCATGAATGGATTATCCAAGCTGCGTATTGGCCTGGCGGTCACGGCAGACTTCGTGAATTTTCAAAGACCTTGTCAACAAAGCCATTATTGTTGAGAGCAAAAGCAAGGCTTCGGAGGAATCGCGGAAGCGGCAGAAGGCTACCCAGTTTGTAGCTAGTAGCCGTTCGATAAGACCGCGTTTGTGGTTACCTCAATCTTCTCGAGCGCCAGCTGCAGCTCCACCAAGGGCACCTGTGTTTGCACCTCGTCCACCTCCATCCTCTGGGCAACCCAAATCTTGTGGGAATCGGCCACCCACTGTCAACAATATCAGGCCTGGTGTGATCTGTTTCCATTGTGGACGTCCTGGACATTTCGCAAGCCAGTGTTTTGCAAAGGCACGTGGTTTACCTCCTGTTCAACCTTCTCCAGCTGCTGTGCGTCCAGCACCATCTCCAAAGACCTCTGTCAAGCCTGATCCAGTTCCGGCCTGAGGTTGTGTGAATTAGATTACTGCTGAAGAGGCGGCTGATGCACCTGATGTTGTTCTTGGTATGCTCCTAGTTAATTCCAATTCAGCTACTGTTTTATTTGATTCTGGAGCATCCCATTCTTTTGTTAGTAGACACTTTGCTGTTCAACATCAGTCGGACATGCATCAACTTCATCCCCCGCATATTATTTACTCACCATGGTCAGTTTTCAAAACTGATAAAATCTGTCGTAACATCAACATAAACATTCAAGGGGTAAATTTTCGGGCAGATCTGATTGTGTTAGACTCTAAAGGGTTGGACATCATCTTAGGAATGGATTGGCTGTCCAAGAATCGAGGGCAAATTAATTGTGCTCGACGATCTATTTCTGTAACTAATGAAGACGGCATTTCAGTCGTTTTTCAATCCAGGACAGTTGATTCTCATCTTCATGCTTTGCAAGCTGATGCCACCCCTACCTTGGAGTCAGTACCAATTGTGTGTGAGTATCCTGACGTCTTTCCTAAAGACCTTCCAGGTATACCACCAGATCGGGAAGTGGAGTTCGTAATTGAACTAGTTCCTGGTACTGCTCCCATATCTAGAAGACCTTATCAAATGCCTCCCCATGAGCTGGTTGAATTGAAGAAACAACTTGGGGAATTACTTGACAAAGGATTTATTCGACCGAGTTCCTCACCTTGGAGATGCCCGGCCCTCTTTGTCAAGAAGAAAAACAAGACTTTGCGGATGTGTGTGGATTACCGTCGTTGAATGAAGTCACTATCAAAAACAAGTATCCTTTGCCCCGAATTGATGATCTTTTTGACCAGCTGACTAGAGCCCGAGTCTTTTCTAAGATTGATCTGCGATCAGGTTATCATCAGATCAAGGTTAGAGCTGACAACATTCCAAAGACAACATTATCTACTCGTTATGGGTTACACGAATATATTGTCATGTCCTTTGGCCTAACAAATGCTCCAGCTTATTTCATGAATCTTATGAATTCGGTATTCATGGATTTCTTGGATAAGTTTGTTGTCGTGTTCATTGACGACATTCTTATCTATTCCAAGTCTGCTGAAGAGCATGAACAGCATTTGAGACTGGTGTTGGAAACACTTCGCAAGCATCAGCTGTATGCAAAGTTTAGCAAGTGTGCTTTCTGGCTCAAACAAGTCCAATTCTTGGGGCATGTGTTATCCGAAGGCGGTATCACTGTTGATCCAAGTAAGGTACAAGATGTACTAAACTGGAAACAGCCCAAGAATGTTTCTGACATCCGAAGTTTTCTTGGAATTGTGGGTTATTACCGTAGGTTCATTGAAAATTTCTCCAAAATTTCTAGGCCTCTGACTCAGCTTTTGAAGAAAGAGAAGAAATTTGAGTGGTTAGATGAGTGTGAAGAAAGCTTCCAGCTTTTGAGAACTCTCCTGACCAAAGCTCCAGTTCTTACTCTACCAGATATCCATAAGAGCTTTGATATCTATTGCGATGCATCTCGCCACGGACTTGGTTGTGTGCTTATACAAGAAGGCTGAGTTGTGGCATATGCATCCAGGCAGTTGCGACCTCATGAAGTAAATTATCCTACTCATGATTTGGAATTGGCAGCCGTAGTCCATGCATTGAAAATTTGGCGACATTACCTCATCGGTAATCGTTGCGAGATCTATACTGATCATAAAAGTCTGAAGTACATATTCACTCAAACTGATTTGAATATGAGGCAGAGAAGATGGCTTGAATTGATCAAAGACTATGATATGGGTATTCATTATCATCCAGGCAAAACCAATGTTGTGACTGATGCTTTAAGCAGAAAGTCACAATGCAACTGCTTGTCGACGGTACCTCTGGCTAAGAGCTTGTGTGCTGATTTTCAGCGTTTGAGTCTTGAAATGGACGAAGGATCTCTCGCTGCCTTGGAAGTGAAATCTACACTTGAAGATCGGATTCTGGAAGCCCAGAAAACTGATACAGAGGTAGCTGAGATCAAAGAAAATTTGAAGGCGGGTAAAGCCAGAGAATTTTCTGAAGACGCCCGAGGTATCATTCGATATGGCAATCGTTTGGTGGTACCCTCAGATCCCCAACTAAGAGAGCTAATTCTTAAAGAGGCTCATAACTCCAAGTTTTCTTTATATCCTGGGAGTACTAAGATGTATCAGGATTTGAAAAAGACATTTTCGTGGAGCTATATGAAAAGGCAAATTGCTCAGTATGTTGCTGAATGTGATATTTGTCAAAGGGTCAAAGCCGAGCACTTGAAGCCAGCCGGTACCCTTCAACCTTTGCCTATTCCGCATTGGAAATGGGAGGAAGTTGGTATGGATTTTGTTACCGGTCTCCCAAAGACTCAGAATGGATTTGATGCCATTTGGGTAATCATTGATCGTCTGACGAAGGTGGCCCATTTTATTCCTATCAAAACCACCTTTAATGGCAAGCAATTAGCAGAGCTTTATATTGCTACGATTGTTTGCCTCCATGGTGTTCCGAAGGTCATTGTCTCAGATCGTGGACCTCAGTTCACTTCTCATTTTTGGAGTTGTCTTCATCAAGCTATGGGGACTGAACTTTCCTTCAGCACTGCTTATCATCCTCAAACCAGTGGTCAAACTGAAAGGGTGAATCAAGTGATAGAGAATCTCCTGAGAGCCTGTGTGCTATCATATGGCAAGAACTGGGAGAAATCTTTGCCGTATGTGGAGTTTTCCTACAATAACAGCTACCAAGCAAGTATTCAAATGTCACCTTTTGAAGCCTTGTATAAAAGAGCTTGTAAGACTCCATTGAATTGGTCCGAGTCTGGTGAAAGACCATTCTATGGTCCGAACTTGGTAATAGAAGCTGAAGAGCAAGTTCGTCTGATTCGAGACCGTCTGAAAACCGCTCAGTCTCGACAGAAGAGCTATGCGGACCATCGTTGTCGTGAGCTAAGCTTTGAGGTAGATGATTACGTCTATCTTAGAGTATCACCGATGAAGGGCACTCATCGCTTTCAGATGAAAGGAAAGCTAGCGCCTCGTTATATCGGACCTTTCCGAATTATTGCTAAACGAGGAGCTGTGGCTTATCAATTGGAACTACCTGACTCTCTCTCAGCAGTACATAATAATTTTCATATTTCCCGGTTGAAGAAATGTCTTCGTGTTCCTACTGAGGCCACTGCTTATGAGATTCTTGATCTTCAACCAGATCTTTCCTATCAAGAGCAACCGGTGCGTATCCTCGATACAATGGAAACAGATCACACCAGGCCTAATATTGCTGACAGTAGGTGGCCGATTCCCACTAGATTTGGGTTGCCCAGAGGGTGGAGATGGACGAGGTGCAAACACAGGTGCCCTTGGTGGAGCTGGAGCTGCCGCTCGAGAAGATTGAGGTAACCACAAACGCGGTCTTATCGAACGGCTACTAGCTGCAAACTGGGTAGCCTTCTGCCGCTTCCGCGATTCCTCCAAAGCCTTGCTTTTGCTCTCAGCAATAATGGCTTTGTTGACAAGGTGCTGAAAATTCCTGAAGTCCTGCACTGCGAGGGCCAACTGCAGTTCTTCAGATAATCCATTCATGAAGCGGTTTCGACGACGAAGGTCAGTCGAAATATCATCAGGTGCATACCGAGCAAGAAAGTTGAATTCATGCAAATACTCGGTCACCGTCTTTCGTCCTTGCTTAAGGGCGAGAAACTCCTACTACTTGATTAACATCACTCCTTCGGGAATATGAGCTTCACGAAAGGCTTCCGTGAACTCATCCCAAGTAGGGACGTGTCCAGCAGGTTGGATGGCAAGAAAATTGTCCCACCAGACACTAGCTGCTCTATCCAACTGGTAACTGGCAAATAGGACTTTCTCTCTCTCGGAACATTGAGAGATCAGCAACTTCTTCTCAATATTCCGAAGGCAATCTTCGGCTTCTAACGGGTCTTGGGAGCTGGAAAATACTGGCGGGTTGGTCCGCTGAAAATCAGCAAGACCTCCGTGCACATGATGGCCTCCTGCTCCGCTAGTTGGTGTGGAAGTGGAAGAAGTGTTACGCATAATTTGCCCTGAATCGCGTTTGGTCCATCCTGCGCCTATCCGCATGAGCACATCACCATGGTGGGTGGCGAGGAAGTTCTTCCTCATGGCGACCACCTAGTGGACCACGAGAACTAGAAGGTTCGGCCTGCTCTCCCTGAGAGTAGGGAATTGGGGTAGAGAATCTCTCTTTTTGTTGTGCTCGCGCGCGAGTAGTAGGTTCTGTCATATTGTTACCAAATAATGGTTAACAACATCACAAGGGTACACTCGAGCAAACACAAACAAGATTGGACAGAGAGAAGAAAGTACTAAACTTAGCATGCATAATGATATGAAATGCACCAGAATTAACACCAAAAGAACACAAAGTCCACTAAATAACAGCAAAAGGTTCGGTCCAACATGTTCATATAAGTCGGCTGACCAAGGCCAAGGTCCAAAACCAACAGTCTAACATACATAATTTTTACAAAAACAAGCTATCCTATTACACTTTATTTAAGGACAACTACTGGCCGGCTACTACTTCCTAAGCATGATGCTCATCATCCATTCCCTAGACATAGTCATCTCGGTTAAAATTCACCGGAAACTCATTCAACAGATGAGCCTTAGGTGAACCCGTGTCACGGGTTCGATGGATCGATGAGACGCCGAGGAGAACTCTAGCAAGCAGATGATGACCTCCAGAGGTGCAGTCATTGTGTGCGAGGAAAGCTCGCAGACATCCGGAAGCTTGGCGACCTTGCCCAAGAACAGAACAAGTCCGGCCACTTCGGGAGTCGAATCTCGGTGGTGCAAAGAAGAATGAGAGATCTCGTTGTTACCATAAAGCACGTTGCGGGGAACGCGATTCATGGCAACACCAAGCCTTAGGTACTCCTGAGCTTCATGTAGACGACGGCGAGTCTCCCACAATTCATACACAAGGTAGCGATGGATTTGGTCCATAATATGAACCAACCTCGCCAACTGGCGTACATGTGGGTCCTCTCCAAACTGAATGTCATCGAACGTGCTCACCTCTGCCATAGGACCTTGCTTCGGAAAGTAAAATCATTGGGTGGTTGAGACAACTCCGTCAAATCATGACGAAGAAGACTCATCATCCTACGAGCTACTTCCTGAACAGCCATAGACTCAGAGGTGGCATGTATATGGATACAGTATGGAATATTACCCACCACCTGTCTAGCAATCACATTAATGATGACCGGTAGATTCTCCATCCGGTTCCTCGGCCTCGACGATTGATAGCATACTCCGGTTGATAGGTGAAGTTGGCTCGCCACATCATATCCCACAGCAAAGCCGGAAATCCATCTACGTCTTCAGCTCGAGTTCCTTGACCAAGTACCAACCGCTCCTTGACCAAGTACCAACCGCTCATCTATAGACAAAGGACAAGGTAAGTGAGCAACTTATCTTGGAAAGCCAACAGAAAGTTGGGATAAGAATTGATACTAAGGAGGATAAGAAGTAAAAGATATCATACTTAAATTTTCAGAAATTATTTATGTTAAAATAATTTCACAGAAACCCACTATTGATAACGACCATGCTAATTCTAACCTACAGTCAACGTATGCTCTGATACCAACGCTGTGAGGACCCCGGAATATTGGGTTTAATACCGAATTAAAAATCACACTACAAGCATAATTTTTAATCAAGAACAACCGGTCCTTAATTAAAAATCATACTAGAAGCATAACTTTTAACAAGAAACAAATCCAATATTCAGGTTCCCGGATATATGTCTTGCATAGTTCCCAGGATCAGTGACTATTGCACATATATCCTTAATCAAAATTGGATCACACATACAAGGCATACACTTACATTACTTCATACAAAGTTTTATATTTCGGTTCTACAAGTTCAAGTGACCCACGGTCACAAACAAAATTCAGCAGTGGAAACTTGAAATAAACAGCAAAAGCCACCAATGGCCCCCATCACCCTTAGGTTATTGAGTGGAGAATAGAATTAGCTTCACTCGTTAGCGTCACCCTGTTCGGCGCTAACGGGCATCTCATATAAATAACTATCCTCACCTGCAACAAGAGGTTATAGAACCTGAGTACAGAAGGTACTCGCAAGACTTACACAAACTATTAAAAAGAAAGTGTTTGATAGAACCTATTCAAAGGATTAGAATTCATACATGCTTAAGATTGACAAAAAGAAGGCTGTAATGGGGTTCAATTTTGCACAAAGCGATACATCTTATTCAAACACTTGCTAAGTTTTGATAAAGCAATTTTGTAAATCAATTTTGGACTAAAACAGTAAGTAAATGAGAACATAATCATAAACAATAACAACATCAAAGTGGCTGTTCACCACTGTCCAAAACATTGCCTGATTACCTCTCATGCCGAACATACCCATAACAAAGTTTCATTTCAAAGTCTATACAAAGATCTATTCAATTCAAGCATTGTCCATAACCGTGGACACGGCTATTCAAATAGTTTTAACCCTGCAGGGGTGTACATCTTTACCCACACGACTTAGTTAGCCCGTAAGCCTCCGGAATAATAGCACACTGCCTTTGGTATGCCGGCCGGGGAAACTAAGATTTAGTATTTTTAACAAGTTGACACTATTGAGCTAGACTACCCATGTGTGACTGATCCCGCTCAGTTCAAGTTACTAATAGAACCTACCAACCAGGGGTCCACATGTTGTGCCGGGAATGCCGACCCGATCGACAGAAAGTAGAGCTGCACTAGATGCACATATTAGATCGCAATCGGAGCCCTTAAGGTACGTACATGTGATGGAACGCATATACGCCCTCACCCTCTTAAGAACATATGATACTGATTTGGTGGTCAAACACATATGTCCTTACTCCCCTGTTTTCCAACTCAATAGCATTAACCTTTTACTTAATCAAACAAATACCATACCTTTGCGTGTGGAAGTACGCTAGGCTTGAATCGTCCAGTCAATATTCAGTCCTTAATCAATCCAGACATGACAACCACATTTCCCAATCTCGTGCGCTAAGGCACCATCACTAGCATCCACTTATCCAGATCTAGAATCAATTTTGTCAAACAAGATTTAAATTCCTTTCTGATTTAAATAGACTGAACAAAGAACCAAAATAAATGAAATTCATTTAGTGTTCCCAAGTTTGACAAGTTAAGCTTGCCAAACACTAATGTTCTACAGACTGCATGGCTAAGCAATTTTCTGAAACTAAGTAATTAGTATAGAAGCACTACCTTAAGTTTTGAGTGTATGATCAGATTAAAGGTAAGCCTCAAGTGTTAAGTTGTAACTAACTATTGACAGATCACAAATACTTTTTAGAAAATTAGCATGCAACAGTATCACTGTATTTTGGAAATCTACAGTTTGAAAATTCTGGGATCAACATGGTGCAAAGAGGATGCTTGCCTTGGTAATAGTAAACCTCTTGTTCAGGTTCTTGGTGCTCAACAATAGATTCAACCACTTCAGAAGAACCAGAATCTAAAACACAAAAAGTCCAATGAACAACAAGAAATGGCAGAGAGCAGAATATAGAAAAAGAATGCATGATCAATAGTTTAATGCATACTTAACAACATGCTTAAACTACATCTAATCTAAATAAGGATAATAACCCATATTTAATATATACTGATACTATTTATCCAAAATTAGGGTTTAATATAGAACCTATGACTCATTTTGAAAACTCAAACAAGACAAGTTAAAAAGAATTTGTTGATTTATATACACTATAAGCAAAATACTTTTGCTTAAGTTATAACCATTTTGGGTAAAGCTACAAGCCTAGTTTAACACTTAACATCACTAACTGACAAGAATTAAAAGAGGAAGATTCTGCTGTGCATATTGTCTGCTTGATCGACAACCAAAACAAAGAAAAACAAAGAGTGACGATTTTGGTGATTTGGAAATATACTAAGCAAAAGATTATTGCTGGAACTAAATCTAATCTTTAGAATAGATAAAACCCTAGACCAACCCTTGCTAACATTAACCTTCAAAGATTAACAGAGAAGGATCTAGCTACAGTCCTTGTTGGCCCGCCTGACAACGTACCAACAGAGAAATGGATTTTTGCCCTTAGCTGATTTGGAATCATCAAGAGCAAAAAGAATTGCTGCTTATGCTACAAGGGTTTAGGAGATAGCTCCCTACACTGAGGAGTTGCATTAGAATATATTTAAAAGCTCTAAACGACATGAAAGACCGAAAAGTTATAAAAAGAAACTTTTCAGTAAAAGCAAGATTTGAGCATCACATGCACACGTGAGTGCTTCAGAGAAGCTATTGAGGTCCTTAAGAAACTCATGACAGGAGGAGATAGGATCAAGGCTCACTCACCGGAGCTGGAGAAGAAGGGTTTGAGTTTTCGGCCGAAACAGTGAAGATTCAACATCCACTTCTCCTGTTTGACCAAAAACAAAAATAATGGAGGACTTAAGTTATAGAGACCACAATACATGATCTTGACAGGAAGGAGTGAAGGATACCTCACCGGAGCAAGAAATCAACACGATGGTGCTCCAACTGGCTCGGGTCAGCAGAGAGCAACACACATGTTTAACCTACAAATGATGACAAGATTCACATTACAACGTGAATTAGTCATTGAGAGGGATGAACAAGAGGTGAGAGTAAGAGAGGCTTCACTGGAAAGGAAGAAAAGAGGTGAAGAGAGCTCTCTCGGTCAACAATGGCAGTGAGCAAAAGCTAGGGTTTATATAGAGATCAACCCTCCGGAGCAAGCGAGAATGTTCTGGTGTTGATGCGGTGGCAATTTGAGGCCAGGTGTCAAAGGAGTATTTGCAAATTCACTGTGGAGCACCACCTCTCCGTGATGGAGTCGGCTGACGGCACACAAAGCGGTAGAGGAAGAGAGAGGCGTCGTTGATTTCAAGGTGGGCTCATTGTCACCGCAAAGAACCCACACCATCAAAAAGAAAATCAACCGTCCGATTAGAAATGGGCGGTCGCGATTAAGATGGAAATTGGAAGTTCTAACCGTTACTTTTTAAATGGGTCGTCCAATCGCAAAGGAACGGCTGAGATCGATAGGGATGTTCGGATGGTCCGAACATCACCTTCCACGTGGGCCGTTCGATCGCAATCTAATGGTCACGCAAGGATGAGGGTCTAAGCGCACATGCTTTGCAGCGGCCGCACGATCTAAATCCAACGGCTACGTATTTACGCACCTTTGAGTTTTGAATCAGAAAGGAAGGCGCGGTTGGATCGGAAATCAACAGCGGAGATTGAGGCGAGGTTCGGACGGTCCGAACGTCACCACCTCCCTCGACGGTCCGATCTAGATCCAACGGCTCAGATGCATCGTGAGTTCGGACGGTCCAACGCTCACGCCGATCCGGGCGGTTCATGGAGGATCCAACGGCTATGAAGTTTTGAGGCGCTGTTTGGTTTTAAAACCAAAAGCGAGCGATTACATGGAGATCCAACGCGAGATCGCCAAGCGTGGATGACCAGACGGCTCTGCGAATCTCGGATCAGATTAGCGAGGAAATCAACTACCACGCTCACCCGAGGTTTGAGGTCGAGTTCAACGTGATCGAGCCATACCATGTTGCACTGGGTTGGACCCAACCACTTGGCTCGTATTCAAAGGCAAAACGGCTAGGGTTTGGTGACAAGTTGACCAACCCATTTCAAAACTTCAAAAGTTTGACCGGGGCTTTAAAAATAGCAAATAAATTTGTAAAAATATGAAATTTTGCAAGGATGCTATCGATGATATATATCCCAAATAAAATTTAAAATCCATCGTTTCTCAATTTAAAATACATAATTAATTTGTTTAAATCGAAGGGGTTTATTTAAAGACAATTATTTTTCTCAAGGTTAAAATAATCTTTAAAAATTTAACAAAAATTATTTTTGGCTAGGTTAAATCATCTAGTTTTTAGCAAAAATATTTCCCGGTCTTAATACCAACATTGACTGGTATTTCCTTTTGAAGATTCAAACAAGTTTTGGATTTTGGTTAGAGAATGGAGATTTTAGGTTATAACAACATATCCAAGTTTTAAAATAAACAGTGATGCTACGAAAAACATCTTATTACTGTTTATTAAAACTGGGGCTGTTACACTCCTCATTTTGAGTGGCAGCTCGCTATTGCGGAGGAGCTTGATGCTCTTTGACGTACGGAGACTTGGGATATTGTACCGACACCTGTGCTTGCTCGTCCAATCACGTGCAAGTGGGTGTACAAGATTAAGACCCGGTCTGATGGTACTATCGAGCACTACAAGGCTCGCCTTGTGGCTCGCGACTTTCAGCAGGAGTACGGTCGTAACTACGATGAGACTTTTGCCCTTGTTGCCCATATGACCACTATTTGCACTCTTGTTGCGGTTGCTTCTATTCGCCGGTGGTCTATCTCTTAGCTGAATGTTAAGAATGCCTTTCTTAATGATGTTTTGCATAAGAGGGTCTACATGGAGCCACCACCTGGGTATTCTATTCCCGATGGGCACGTTTGTCCTCTTCGTCGTGCTCTTTATGGCCTCAAACAGGCTCCTCGTGCCTGGTTTGCGTGTTTTACCTTAGTGATTATTGCTGTCGGTTTCACTGTCAGTTCCCATGATCCTGCTCTTTTTGTCCATATCTCATCTCGGGGTAGGACACTGTTTCTTCTGTATGTTGACGATATGCTCATCACTGGTGATGATTCCTCATTCATCACGTATGTGAAGAAGCATCTCAGTGAGCAGTTTTTGACGACTGGTCTTGGTTCTCTTACGTACTTCCTTGGGATTAAGATCTCTTCCATGCGTGAGGGCCACTACCTCTCCCAGTAGAAGTATGTCCAGGATCTTGATCGGTCTGGTCTGACTGACACTCGCACTGCTGAGACTCGCCACTGATGGTGATCTTCTTGATGATCTTACTCGATATCGTCATCTTGTTGGGAGTTTGGTATACCTTGTGAGCACTCGTCCTGATATTGTTTATGATGTTCACATCTTGAGTCAGTTCATGGTTCGTCCTACCCATCTTCACCATGGTTATTAAGGCGCTAAGGCGAGGCAAGGTGCCAAGGCACCGCCTGGACGCCTAAGCGGCGCCTTGGACGCCTAAGGTGACGCCATACGCGTATGAAGAAAGCGCCATACGAGCAACCGAGCAGGAAGAGAGAGCTGGAGACAGCTGAAAACGTGAAAGAAAAAAGAAGAGGAGAAGAAAAGGCCAAGCCCATCAGCCCAGCCCAACAAGCCAGCTGCCCATCTGACGCATCTAACCCTAGTCAGCTGCCCATCCGGCGCATCTAAGTAACCCTAGTCGCACTCGCCGCCTCTCCTCTCCCCATCTCCCACGTCTCTCTCCCCCCTACCTATGCATCCCTCTCTCCCCATCCGGCGCAGCTGGACACCAGCAGATCTGGCGCTCGCGGAAAGCACGAAGTCGGCAGCGCGAGGGTGCGCAGGGTTTAGGCCGGCGGCATGATGCGACGGTCGAGGAAGCGTGGCAGGGTCGTCGTGGAGGCACAGTGCGGCGGCACGAATCCGGTGAGCTCTCGGCTCCTCTCTTCTCTCCTTCTACCTCCCTCTCCACCGAAGGCTCTGAGCAGAGGAGGCGCAGGCAGGCACGAAACCGCGCGTGGAGGCGCCGAGGAACATGCCATGACGGCGACAGGGCCGGACGAGCCGCTGGGAGGACGCGGCAAGGCGAGGTGACGCCTTAGCCACCGGCAGCGCCTTACCGCCTAAGCGTCGCTTAGGCGACGCCTTAATAAGCATGTTCTTCACTACATTCACCTTCTTCGTGTTCTTCGCTACTTGCATAAGACTATCTCTCATCGTTTGTTTTTTCCTAGCTCCACCTCACTCTGACTTCAGCGTACTCGTCTGACCGGGCTAGTGTTCTTTTCGATCGTCGTTCTCTACGCATCTTGTTTTTCTTGACTCCTCCCTGATTGCCTAGAAGATGTAAGGCATCCGCGATTCCGCTCGAGTCGCGATGGTGAGTTGAGAGCTATGGCAAGCGATGATGCAGAGGTTACTTGGTTGAGGTGGTTACTTGCGATTTTGGAGTGCTCGTGATAAGACCTCGGCTCTTTTGTGCGGCGACAAAGACAAAGCTATCAAGATGTCGCTCGTGACCCAGTGAAGTATGAGCTTAACAAGCACATTGGTGTGGATGCTTCATACACTCGCTCATAGGTGCATGAGGGAGTACTTGCTTTACAGTTTGTGCCCTCAGAGTTACAGATTGTTGACTTCTTCACAAAGCCATAAACTAAGGTACAATATTTGTATTTTCTCTCCAAACTCAGTGTGTGTGATCCACTGTGAGTTTGAGAGGGGGTGTTAGAATAGATATCCTTTTGTATTTCCTTATCTCTATATGACATATCTCCTTGTCCTCCCTACATATATTGCCCATTTGACCTCTTGAATATATATACAATATTCATAACAAAAATGACCAAAATAAAACTGGTTGAGACAAAGTCTCAGATGTGGTAATTTGCTCAAAAATCTACATAAGTACATATTACAATACTGATGATAGTGTTTATAAGGATTTAATTAAATTCATGTCCATCTTATATTGAAATGTGATGCGCCACTTCAGTTTTCAGGCAGCCTATTAGACAGATATGAAATCCATCTCATATAGACAACTACAGGTCTACAGCATAAAGATTTTTGATTCTGCACAAAATAGGCCTTGGAGGGGCGGTGAAGGAGCAGGCGATGAGCCCCGGGTGGATGCGGTGGCCTTGGATCCCACGCAGCGCGGACCCCTCGAAGAAGCTACTAGCACCCGGTCGTCGAGTCGGTGAGCCTTGGAGGGGCGGTGAAGGAGCAGGCGATGAGCCCCGGGTGGTTGTGGTGGATGTGGATCCCACGCAGCGCGAACCCCTCGAAGAAGCTGCTCGCCCCCACTGCCGCCGCTGCTGCTGCGAAGGAAAGCGCGTCCACCCGCGCGCACCCGTTGGCGCTCGGCGCCGATGGGTGGTCGATGTTCGCGGCAGCGGAGGTGACATCGATGGCCCGATGGAGGTCGACACTGGCGGCAGCAGCTCGAATCAACGGGGCGGCTGGCGACAGCAACTCGAATCAACGGGGTGGCTGGCAGCAGCGGCGGTGGCTAGAAGCAGAGCTGAACGGCGGCGTCAGTGGGAGGTCGACGCTGACAGTAGCAGAAGTGACGACGATGGCCCGGCGGAGGTCGACGCTGGCGGCAGCAGCTCGAATCGAGCGGCGGCGGCTCAGATCCGAGGCTACAGAGCAGAGGTCCGAGCGGTGCCGCGACGCAGGCGATCTCGAAGCGACGGGATCGAGCGCAGGGCCGCACAATCCGACGCAGTCGAGCTTGGGAATAGATGCAAAACAGAGCAGCAGTGGCCGGTGACACCGAGTCAGCGACGGAAGGAGCTCGATCTGGCGCGAACTGAGGCCGGCGGCGATGGTGGTGAGTTCGCGGCGCCGGAAGCAGAGAAGAGGAGCTGAAACAAAGCTGCGATGGCTCAGCCCGCCGGTGGTTGTGGAAAATGACGAACAACGGGAGAGGGAGAGGAAAAGAGGTAGCACGCCGGCGGCGGCCGGACCGGGTCTAGTCCCTCGGCTTTGATACCATATTAGATTTCGGAGAGAACTTCAGCTATTCACAACTATGTTTTATTCATTATCGAGAAGATATGTATAGACAGTAATTACATGGACAATATGGGCCGAGAGAGAGACTACTAATATGTACAAGACTCTTAACCGTTAGTTAGATAAGTTCAGATGTTTCAGTCTTAGAAATCTAATACTGAGTGGTTCATCCAAAGAACAGTCTAACCCAGACTACTCAACCAAACAATAAGTCAGGTCCACATATAATCACGCAAACAATCGTTATTTACTTCGAGCACTCAACATAATAATGGCCGAGCTTGCGACTTGGCTAGTCAGTTAAACTACAATTATTATGGCAGGACAAGCCATTTGAGAATTTTCAATTAAACTGCAATTTTTCTACCATGACATGTTATTTGAAGGTATATCATGAAAAAAATTAGCGACTGTAACTATACTTACATCTCACATTTGTTTAGTCCAGAAAGCCTGCTTTGAACACATGATTGTCCTTTTGCTCTGCAAACCGAGCTACAAGATTCCCCCTGCCTGAATTTCATGTGTGATTTCATGAAGCAATTCCAATTTCCAAGGGCTTCATTCACTGTCTTGATATAGAGCTTACATTAGACAGACCTTACCTTCCCATGATGATGTTAATTCCAGCCAACCTTGATCCAGGATTAGATTCAGTTGATCCTGCGAAGTAGTTATACACAATCACTTCCTAATGCATTATTCAAGAACATGGCAATGTGGACATTATTAGTGGATGAAAAGCTTCCAGCCTGTGTGCAACTTGGGCTCAGCTCAGCTCAGCTCAGACTTAGCTAGTGTAACATCTTGATTTTCTAAATACTTTTTAAAATGTGTAAAATAAATTAAAATTATTTTTGCTTTAGTGAGAATTCAAATTTGGGTTCTATTGGAAGGATTTGGGTTGTTGTGCCTCCTTGCTGGAAAGCTCAACAATTCCCCTGTAACCTATCTCTTTCGAGTCTTGTAGGTTTAGACTTCCTCTAAAGCTTAGACCTTGTCTCACTAGGAAATACTCGTATGACCAGACCTTCCTTTCTTTGAGCTTGGTCATTTGGACCTCTTTGTTGGTTTGAATCTCTTAGGGTTCAAACCTCTTTTCTGTTCGCACTTCTCTTGAGTCTAAACTTCTTGTCGTCTCGACACCTCTTGATGCCCAGACCTCCTTTCATTCGGACCTCTATGCATCCCAATGGCCCTCTTGTGTGCCTTCGATTTTTCCTAAGATCATTTGAACCATTTTGGCTTTTGCTCGACCAAGAAGACCTCCCTTGAGTGAAATGTCCTCGGAACCACTCGCATGGACCTCCTTTGTCTTTGGATCTAGCGGTCCGCACCTCCTCCCATTTTTAATCCAAGGGTCTAGACCTCCCATGCGTTATGTCCTTCATGGACCTCCCTTCGCTCTGAATCCAAGTGTTCAGATCTCCCTTGATCTAAATCGGACGGCTTGGACCTCCTCACTTTGAATCCAAAGGCCCGCACCTCCCTGCTGCGTCTGTTTTCTCTCGAGGACCTCCTCCTCGCGGCTCTTGGTCGTTGACCTCCTCTCTGAGATCCAACCGCTTAGACCTCCTCGCTAGATCTCCTGGTGAGATCTCGACCGTCAGACCTCTGTCTGGACCTCCTAAGCCTTTAGACCTCCCTGCCTTTGGGCTTAAGACCTCCTAAACCACTCGGACCTCGAGAACCTCCTCTCATGGGTAAGACCTCCTATGGTTGACTGTGATTGCTAATTTGACCGCCCCACTTGCCACCTTAGACGTTCTCATTTCTTCCGCCACGTATGTACAGGGCATTTAATGTAGGTCTTGTCACGCCTAATACATTCTCACACGTGGTATTTACTTTGAAGTGAGTCACTAAGCCGCATATGGATATTTTTCTTTGTTCCTTCCCATAGCGACCACGTGTCTTTTAATGTACCTTTCACCCGTGGTGGTGGTGACACCTATACGACAATCACCAACTTTTGACTTACCTCTATACTTATCCTCGCACGTAAGTACCTAGTTTTCTTCACCACTTTGACTACACATAGATCAAACGCTCTAACACATCACCCTTCTCCTTCTCCACACTCTGTTACTTTGGCTCTCGCCCAAGAACTTTTCCAGGAAGACCTTGGCTCCTACGACCTCCCCTTTCACCGTTACTTTCTTTACCGGTAAGTTCCTTTGATGATCTGCTTCCACCCTTGTTTTCGCCAAGGTATCGAATGATCTTGTCCTTCACAGACCTCCTTCGTGGACTTCTTTTGAAACTCGAGGTGCTCGTGTGAGGACCTCCACTGACCTTGTGCAAGCATCTCGCCTCGAACCTCTCGCCCTCCGCCTAGGTCACATCTTGGGACCTTCTCTAAAGACCTCTTTTTCCTTTGGTAAGCTAGACCTTCTCCAAAAGAACCTAATCTAAATACAATGCTCTTACATTAATTGGGTTTTTGAGATTTTTTGGAGTTCTCTGGTTCTTTATTTGGATCTTTATTGGATCTCTGCTTGAATCTTCTTTGAATTTGCCTTCTATATATATGTAGATTGTGAAGATTCCGAATCCAAAGTTCAAGAAGAAGAATCTCTAAGTAGTGAGCAAGGCAAGTTGCATTCTTGATCATATTGCACCCATTATATCAAATTAATTATGTCCAGCTTTTAAAATGTAACGCATGCTTATTTTTATCAAGTTAGTTCAATACCGGTTTTAACTTTGTAGTTATAACCATTTCCTTTGTATGACCTCGAGTTGATTTTGTATTGAACACATTGTCACCATTAGGTCAAACTTGGCCAATGCAAGAGTATGAGCCAAGATCATTTGAAAACATATGCTTAGTGGTGCTCGCACCAAAATTTTGTTTTGGGGAAATCTTTACCAACACAACCAAGAACCTGCTTTGAATGTTTTATCATGACATAGGGATGTCATGAAGGTATAAAGACGATTTGGGAAAGCAAAGAAAATAAAATGAATTGGACTAGGGCAAAATGGTTAGCTCGGTTGGTGCAAGTTTATGCACGAGATCGTGCCTTTATGGTAGATCGATGCCCTTGGGTTTGTGAAAGTTGCCCTAGTCATGTGAGGACCGGTCTTTGAGCGACCAATGCCATGCCTATAATGGGCTATGCCACAATCGTGCAACCACATGTCTCCGTAATGGGGTGTGGGACTGGTCAATAATTTGCAAAACTCCACTACATGCCGCTCCATTGGTGGTGTGGGAGGTCTTGTTGGCTAGAGGTCTTGATGACCCATTGTTCCCATTGGTGCAAGAGGGGCTTCACGGATGGCTATCCATAGGAGGGTGAAACCTTAGCAAGGAAAGGCGTGGTGGAGCAATGCATTGTAAAGGCCTTGTCATGAGCTCTAGATCTCTTACCTTTGGAAGTGAGAGGTGGTATTGACTTAATGCCGACAAACTAGAGTACTCATGTCGTGTGGGTAAAGTGCACAACCTCTCGCAGAGTTAAATCTATTGAATAGCCGTGTCCACGGCCAAAGACGTCTTTGGCAAAGGCCACTTGAAGTTAGTTGTTGACTTTGGGAATTTCTGGAAATGATTTTCAAATCTGTTTTGGGACTGCCGTCCCATGGGTTTGGGCAGGGAGCCTAATGTCAGGAGGGTATCCTTCACCAAATAATGATGAATGCTATCCAACTGAAAAATTGCTTTGGTAAAAATGAATTTTATCTATTGAAAGACCTGCTTTGAAACTCAATAATAGTACTTAAAAGAAAATTTGCTTTGTGCAAAATAACCATATTATGCCATCCTTGATTATCCATTATGCATGTCATATTGTTAATCCACTTGCAACTTATGCAGCACAAAGTGGTAGTGCTCACTCTTGCTCATTACAATTTTTGCCAGAGAAGACTTTGGTAGTGATGGAGATCAAAGCAACTAGGTTATGCCTCAAATCACCGCTGTGGCGTGTTGATGGACTCTTGTGCTTTCTTTTGATCCCTTTGTCTTTATGTACTTGTGTTGGGCCCAAGGCCATCCCGTAATCAACTCGTTAAATATTATGTTTCAATAAAGGTGTGTTGGATGTCACCACCATTGTGTCTCTGTTGTGAAGAGTCGGCCATGATCCTTGGGACTGCTCGGGTTTCACAGGAACTTGGGAGTAAGCTTGACCTCCATGTCCTCACCGAGGAGGGTATGCGAAGGCACCGAGGTGGACTCAGATCTCCACGACCTCCCGGAGGCTCGTGGGAGGTCTTGGGAACACTCTCAGACCTCCTCGTTCTCCTCTGTTTGGCTATGGAAAGGTTCTCGGGTGCTCCCTGGTTCTAAGACCCTCTCTCGGGTTGTGATCTCCTGGACCTCCAGGAGGTCTTGCTGGACCTCCTGGCAGGTCTTGGTGGTCAGCCCGAGAGGTCCTTTGTGGACCTCCTGGGAGGTCCTGCTGGACTTTCCAGAGGTCCTGGAGGATCTCTCGGGAACCCTAGGATTGGGTCGTCGCAGCTAGAAGCTGAAAACAAGCTGAAGAGAGCTTTATTTTCATCCCATTTTCTTAACTAAGCCAAGTCAAGATAGATCCTAGCTCGAACAGCTTTTTCTCACCGTAGGAACTATTCCAAAAAAGAAAAGAAAACTAAAATTTCATCCTAAACCAAACAAGTAGGAGGGGCTGCTTTGGTTGGCCACTGGAGCAAGATCCATGTTCTCGTAGAATAGTGTTTCCTTTCGGATCGTTTGGGTCGTGTCTCTGCTTAAGTTTAATAGTCCCCTTTTTCTCTCTGCTCCTATCAGACCAACAGTCTGATGAAAGCCTGTAAGCAATGTTGTATCCAGTTTTCTTCTTAATGAAAATATGCGCATGTCTCTTGCGTATTTTCTCAAAAAATAAAAATAAAAACCTAAACCACAAGTCACATAGAATGACCAAGTTCAAAACACTAAAACCATCAGGCTTCCATCCTTTCTGCCAAACTCCAGAATTCACAACCCAGGTTCCCCCTTAGCCCCTTAGCACCCCCGTCCTCACTGCCCCCTGGCCAAACACCCAGCCCCACATAATCCCCGTCTGAGCTGGATCATAGTCGGCCACTCCAATTGGGCTCTTCCTAGGATTAAGGTTAAATTTCTACTATGTAGTCTATTGATTAGTTATCATGGGTGTGGGCCTAGGGGGGAGCCACGGGCCACGGCCATGCAAGGAATGCTTTGGGCGTGGTACTGTAGCACGCATGCACTATTCATGTACAGTATTTTCTGCACCTGACAACTGATTTTGTCAAAATTATAATCCAGAAAAACGGGGGAGATCTGAATATTAGAGTGATCCAACAATCTCTTTTTGTAAATACAGTAATTTCACATTTGGTAGTAATGAACAATCACTGTCATCACCAGCATCAATCATGATTTCCAATAGTAGTAGTATACCTACATACTTCTTTTAGTGTGGGCAGTTCTGCTAAACAGCTAGGCCAGGCGAGAGCATGTCACTTTGTCAGCCAAGCCTGTTGGCCTCTGCGAACCAAACTGAGCCGCTAATTATGGCTGGTAGAATGTAGCATCAACTTGTTATGAATAACGCTTGTATTACCAGGGGACCAAAGGGCCACTATATATATACAAAGTACAGGAGGTGAATATGCAAATAACTATTCATAACAATGGGGAATAACATACTATACATATATCTCTAACACCCCCCTCAAACTCACGGTGGATCAACAATACTGAGTTTGGCGAGGTAGAAACCGTGCTATGTTTAAGTCTGAGTCTTCGTGAAGAAATTCGCTATCTGAAGCTCTGAAGACACATACTGAAGAGCAATCACCTGATCATGCACACAAGACCTCATGAAGAAAGCATCAACACCAATATGCTTGGTGAGCTCATGCTTCACTGGGTCACGCACATCTTGATAGCACATGTACTGTCGACAAGAGAGGAGTCTGTAGTGTGTAAACATCAAAATCCTCAAGTAACCATCAGAGCTAAGTAATATCTGGCATCAAGAGAGCTATAGCTCGCAACTCACCTCTGACTCGAACAGGACATGCGATCTGTTTTTTCGCCTTCCGTGCAACGAGAGAACCACAAAAAAACACAAGAAGAGAGATAGACCGCGATCGAGGGATCGCCGCCCAAGTAGTATCCGAATAAGCTCAAGTCGTAACAAGTTGAAGTGTCGAAGAAGAGATGGCGAAAGATAGTCCCACGAAGGTATCATGTAACTCAAGAAGGTGGTCAGAGTGGACTCGAGTGGGAGCAGAGACGAACCGACTCGTAATGTGGATTGGATAAGTGATATCCTGACGAGTAACAACAAGGTAGATAAGACTCCCAACAAGATGACGATAGCGTAGCCGGATCGTAAAGAGGCTTGCCATCGAGGGTTCGGAGATGAACATTGAGCTCCATGGGAGTCTCAACAAGACGCCGATCAATGAGAGAGGCGCGATCAAGAAGATCTGAATATACTTTCTTGGGACATAAAGAAACCATCCGAGTGGAAGTAACCTCAATCCCAAGGAAGTAACAAAAGGACCAAGATCCGACATAAGTAATCGCCACTAAGACGAAGCGCTGGCGAAGGCAATGTACTCAGAATCATCTCCAGTAATGATCATATCATCAACATACAGAAGAAGAAGAGTCCGATCACGAGACGAAGTGTGGACAAAGAGCGCAGGATCATGATCACTAGTTGAAAAGCTAGCAGTAGTGACCACAGAGGAGAAGCGCTCAAACCAAGCACGAGGGGCTTGCTTAAGGCCATAGAGAGAGCGACGAAGACGACAGACCATGCCCTCAGGAACAGAATACACAGGTGGCGGATGCATGTAGACCTCCTCATGCAACTCGCCATTAAGAAAGGCATTCTTGACATCAAGCTGAGAAATGCATCCGATGTGCAATGAAGCCACTGAAAGAAGAGTGCGGACAGTGGTCATGTGGGCCACAAGAGAAAAAGTCTCGTTGTAGTCATGACCATGCTCTTGCTGGAAGCTACGAGTAACAAAACGCGCCTTATAGCGCTCAAGAGAGCCATCAGAGCGAGTCTTAATCTTATAGACCAACTTACACGTGATGGGACGAGAGTGAGATGGAAAAGGAACAAGATCTCAAGTACCAGTACGCTCGAGGACAGCAATCTCCTCGGCCATGGCATGCCGCCACTCGGGGTGAGTAACAAGATCCCGATAGAAAGAAAGCTCATGAGTAGTCGCACCAAAGAAACCAAAACGGGCAGGGGGCCGAATCAACTGGCGATCGCGGAGAGTGTAGCGAGGAGAAGATGACCCATCAAGGGAAGATGGACCATCAGGAGAAGATGGAACATTAGGAGAAGATGGCTCATCTGGAAGATCCTCAATACGAGGTCGACGAGTGTAGAAGAGGGGAAAAAGGTACTGTAGTGGGAGGAGCCTGAGGAGCCGAAGGAGACGAAGCAGGCGGCGACAACGGCAGAGAGGTCACAGGAGGAATATGTGGAGACTCAGTGGGACGGATGGACGAGGGCAAGACAGATATAGGTGTATCTGAAAAGGTAAATAAAACAGAGACTCCACAGAGGAAGCCGAAGGAGAGGCAGGACGTGGGTAGAAGGGACGAGACTTATCAAAAGTCACATCCCGAGAAATCCGCATCCCGAGATGTGCTTGGCACTGTATCCCAGAAAGACAGACTCAACAGACTGAGCAGTCAGTTTGGAGCGTTCTCGAGGAGTGAGGAGAACGTAGCAAACGCAACCAAATAGACGAAAGGCGGAGTAGTCAGGAAGAAGACCACAGAGACCCTCAACAGGGATCGCACCCTGAAGAACAGAAAAGGGCTGGATGTTGACGAGATAGGTGGCAGTGGAAACAGCCTCAGCCCAAAAATAAGGTGGAATAGAGGCGGCAATCATCAGTGCATGAGCCGTCTCAAGGAGATGACGATGCTTGCGCTCAGCGACACGATTCTGAGCATGAGCACCAGGACAAGAGAACTGAGCGAGAGTGCTCTGCTCAGCAAGGAAGCTACGCAGGTAACGAGAGAGGTACTCGCCAGCAGAGTCAGCACGAGAGACACGAATAGGAGGAGAAGCGTAAAGCGAACCATAGTGGCAAATTGTTTATAGATAGACAAGGCCTCACTACGAGAAGACATGAAATATATCCAAGTGTGGCGAGAGAAATCATCTATAAATATGATATAATATCGATGACCCCCTTTCGAAACGAAGGGAGCTGGACCCCAAACATCTGAATGAATAAGATCAAATGGACACTGAGACACTGACTCACTATGAGGATAAGGAAGCTGAATCTGTTTACCTAACTTACAGCCCTGACAATCTAAAGACACGTCTCCTGAGATAGACCCCAAAAGGCCACGACAAACTAAAGACGACAGGCGAGATACACACAAATGACCAAGACGGTGATGCCACTGCTGGAAAGAGCTAGTAGATGGAGTGGCAGAAGCGGAGAGACTGGCGGCAGCGGAAGGAAGGTGAAGCCTGTTGGAAATAATCTTGACCATGTATCTTATTAGTGTTTTGCATCTGTTTGTGCACTGCGTATAGCTGCACGTTTAGAGTTTGTTAGTTGTATGCAGATGTATGCATGCACATGTGTTAGTTGTTTAGTGACCGAGTCCATGCTGCATGCGTGAGATAGTTGGGCTCAAGGAGTGTGAGTTTAGGATCGTGGCGTGGCGTGAGAATCGGTTGGCTTAGCCGGCCCGTGTGCATGTATTTAATTGTTGATCTGTTGAGTCTTTAGTGCGTGGGGAATAACATAGAAACAAGAAAAAAAATTGCCCCAAGCTCTGTGTGTTTGTTCTTGACGTGAGTGTGTGATCTGAAGAGAGGGAGAACCATGAGTGAGGTCTCGCCGGGTTCCTGAGCTAACAATTGGTATCAGAGCAAGGAGATGCTACCCAAGACAAAGTGAGCGCGCTGCTCGGTCTGGCGGCGGGCGCTGCACGGATGTGCGCGGAGGCGAACTCCGGCGGTCGGCAATGTGGCGCCGTGTTTCGACAAGGGCGGCGTGGGCGAGCCACGGCCGACGACGGTGATCTCTGTGCGCGAGCCCATGCAGAAGCGCGAGCATGGCCATGGCGCTGCTGGAGGTCGCTCATGGCGCGCAAGATGTCGATGCCCGAGTCGCTACCACAAAGAAAGTTGTCGAGACATGGCACGACGGCCAGACCCAGCGGCAGACTACGGCGATTCTTGCCGTCTGTATCACTAGTGTTCTTGCTATGGGAGAAGAGGAGGAAGACGTGAGGTTTTATAGAGAAATAGGATTCATTGCACTAGCAATGCATGCATGCAGGTGCAGCATCACCCCACTAGCAACGCATGCACAGGTGCCTACAGTGGGTCAAGAGATCCCCCGAAGTTGAATAGGAACAAAACGACACAAGTCGAGTTGTGTCTCCAGTGTTCCCTGTGTTTCATCTTCATAGAGCTTAGTAGTACAAGAGAATAGAAGTTCTCTCTGTCGTACTCCAGTGTAGCTCCAAAGTGTTCTCTCGTGTTAGTTGTGTCCACGAGAAAGCGTGAGTTCTTGTAGATGTGTCCAAGAAGTCACTAATGTAAGCTCCGGTCCGAGTCTCCGTCGCCGATGGTACCGGTGAAAAACAATCGGAGTTGAGGTAGAAGCAAAAGACACCGGCAAGTTGTGTCACCGGTGGCATGATCAGCAAGAAGAAGGGAAAACTCCTTGGAGATGCATAAGGAGATCTGACTTGCCAGAAGTAAGTGAAGTCAAGATTAGGGGAAATTGTTGGAAATAATCTTGACCATGTATCTTATCGATGTTTTGCATCTGCTTGTGCATCGTGATAGCCGCACGCTTAGAGTTTGTTAGTTGTATGCAAATGTATGCATGCACATGTGTTAGTTGGTTAGTGACCGAGTCCATGCTGCATGCGTGAGATAGTTGGGCTCATGGAGCATGAGTTTAGGATCATGGCGTGGCATGAGAATCTGCTGGCTTAGCCTACTGTGCATGTATTTAACTGCTGAGTCATGAGTCTTTAGTGCATGGGGAATAACAGAGAAACAAGAAAAAATTGCCCCAAGCTTTGTGTGTTTGTTCTTGACGTGAGTGTGTGTGATCTGAAGAGAGGGAGAGCCATGAGTGAGGTCTCGCCGGGTTCCTGAGCCAACAAAGCCAGTCAAGCTCCCAGAGACGCTGTGAGTCAAGGCGCCGAGGGCCAGAACCAACCAGAGCTCCAGTGTGGCGGTTCTGAACACAACAAGAGTCAAGAGTCGAGAATGACCCAACAACCAAGTTCAGTAATCTGCCCAGCAGAAAGAAGTTGCATGGTAAGACGAGGAACATGAGCAACAGAAGGAGCATGAAAAGATGAGTTGCTAAGATGTTCTCGACCAGAGACAGAAAGAGAGGTACCATCAATAGTAAGCAGGGGCGGCGACAGGGGGGTGCCTGTGGTGCACAGGCACCCCCAAAATAATTAATAAGAGTATGGCATCTACTTTTGATAGATAAGAGCACACGAAATCCAGAGGAGCAATGTCTCGGTATCTCTGTACTATCTAGGGAGAAGTGAAGACTAGTCATAATGCATAGCCAAGTATATGAGAAGTAAAGACTAGTCATAATGTCTCAGTATCTCTGTACTATCTAGGGAGGAGTGAAGACTAGTCATAACGATAACTTCATTGATGATATGCGAAGCGATGATAGATTTAAGGACCTAAAGAATCTCGGTGAGCTTTCTACTAAGCTTGTTGAAACAAGGAGGCATGATATTTACAAGTTGGTGTACTTGCTTCTCAAATTGGTATTGCTCCTACCGATAGCAACGGCGAGCGTTGAAAGAGTATTTTCGGCGATGAATCTTGTGAAGAACAAGTTGAGAAATAGTATGGGTGATCAAGTATTGAATGATTATTTAGTCACCTTTATAGAGCGAGATATCTTCTCGAATGTTAGTGATGACGATATAATCAAGTGTTTCCAAGGAATGAGATCGCGTTGTATGGTATTGTGATTTCCATTAGCTATTTAGGACCTCTTTTATTCATGTAAGATTTTATTTGAATTATTTGTATTGCCCTATTAACTAATTTCGAACTTTTTTGTGTAATTGTGTTGAACTTGTGAAATTACTTATATGTCGTACAATATTTTTTTTAATCATTGAAGTGTGCACCCTCATCACAAAATTCGTGGCTCCGCCACTGGTAGTAAAAACACTAACAGGAGAATCAAGAGGTGTAATGAAAGGCAGAGTGGAAGAATCAGAAGTCATGTGAAAAGATGCTCCAGAATCAAGAATCCACGAGGAGGTACCGACCGTAGGGGTGGTTTCAGCAGGTTCAAGAGTCAGAGCGTAACCCGCAGAACTTGTCAAGGAGAACCCGGCAAAGACAAGCGTCAAGTCCGCTATCTCTCGCCAAAGGAGAGAAATCGCCAAGGAGTCGATGCAGACGCCGATGTAGAAGACCGGCTGCTGCATAGTAGAAGAACGGCGTGAAAGATGCCGCCGCTTATAGCATCGACTCAATGTGGCCGACCTTGTCGCAAAGAGGAGCAATGAGGACGCCACCGCCAGATGGAGGCGGCCACCACCACATGTGGCATTGGACGGAGGAGGCAGCAGTCAAGCGTGGAGTAGTCGGTGTAGCAGTGGACGAGCGGCGAACACGGAGAGGAGTGGCATCGACACTGCACCACTCAAAGTAGTCTCCTCTGCACGATCTCGGTAAGAGCCTCTGTGAGAGTGACACGAGGGTGGCGGCAAGGAGCTAGGCACGCCTCGCTTGAACTCGTGATGAAGGCAAGTAAGGAAATCGAGACACGCTAAAACCTGTGTCAAGACGGACATGAACGGATACCTAGCAATAGCGGAGAGAGTCCAATGACGCTGACAAGCAGAGCTCTAAGCGAAAAAGGCCAACAAAGATATCACCGCTGAAGAGAGTGCTCTGACGACCACGGACAGTAGAGGGCATCACCCGAGGGCTCAGAAGGCCGACGAAGGTGAGTCCACATCCGAAAGCCGAAGGAGTCCCACAACCTCGAAGAGAATCGAGGTCGACATCGGGCGATGAAGCCAGCAGCCTCGAGCGCCGCTGCTGCATCACCGAGTGTAGGCGGTCAGCCAATTCTTGTAGGAATCCAGAGCCTCTTGGTAGGCAGAGGCAGCCTCATCATCGCAGAAGGCGAAGGTTTTTGAAGAATGCCTTTGTTTCGGCCGTCGGGCAACGCGATAGGCGTAGGCTCCGTCGGAGGAGTAGGGCAAGGCGGGCAGGTGACATCGCCAGAGAGGACACCCCAGAGACGAAGACCACACATGTGGATGCGCATGTGAGACACAAAGTCGGTGTAATTAACACCATCGAAGATTACCAGGCAGCGAGGAAGGGAAATAGTACCCATTGGTAGGCGGATCGACGGCCAGCGGAAAGCAAGGCAACGGTCTACAAAGGGCGCCGACTACGAGACGGTTATAACGACGTATCTTTTTTTTCTTTTTTTTTTACTTGAGCCGAACCGGCTCACTTAAGAAACAGAGGCCCACTCGGCCTGCTGAAACCACGCGCACGCACACTTGAGCCGAACCGGCTCACTTAAGAAACAAAGGCCCACTCGGCTTGCTGAAACCACACGCGACGCGACGGGAACCTTACCGGCAGCGGCGGCAGCTGGCGCTATGGCACGGGCGAAGCGGGCGGCGGCAAGAACGCGGACGTCTGAGCATGCGGTCGCTGGCGCGGATGTCCCGAGCACCGGCGAGGCGCGGCTTCAAAGAAGAACGGCGACGCCCCGAGTGCTGGTGGAGGATGCAGGCGTCCCGAGCACCGGCCCAAGGCGGCAACGGCAACGGTTGCCCGAGTCCGGGACGGAGGCGCCAAGCGACAAGACGATCCAACGGCGGTGCAAGGAGTCGAGCTCGGCTTTGACCGGCGCACGACGAAGATCCGGCGGCAGCAACAGGTGGTAGTCGACGGGGAGAGTCGACAGCGAGCGCAGTGGAGAAGAGAATCCGCTCGGGAGACGTCGAAGATGACGACAAGGCGGCGACCTCCAGGCAAGAGGCGACGCCGACGGATCCGAGAGGCGGCGGCGGCGGGAGACAAGCGAAGCGACAGGAACCCTAGGTACGCTCTGATACCATGTTATGAATAGGGCTTGTATAACAGGGGGCCAAAGGGCCAGTATATATATACAAAGTACAGAAGGTGAGTATGCAAATAACCCCTCATAACAATGGGGAATAACACACTATACATATATCTCTAACACAACTGAGCAAAGTCAAGCCTATAAAAAATTTGCAACCAAGCTAAGTAAAGCTGGCTCGTATCCACCCTGGTGGGGCACTTGAATTTGAACCTCGTGGGGGAAATAAAATACTAATATCATTTCCTTAAATAATTTAGGTATACCAGAAATGATCATGAACACATGCCATACCTAGAGAGCGTTGTGATATAGCCAAGAAAAACAATGCATACCTGATGAATTTTGCTGCACCGGGAAGCAATGATGGAAATCACTCACATAGGCATTTTCGTGAACCTGGTTGATTCAAAGAACAACTTATATTAAAACAAAATGTTATTTATCAGAACTTGAGCAAAATGCCCAAACAAGACAACTCAAGGATGGAACTCTACTGTAATACAATTCCTTGTTTTAGATGTGAAAAGTGTAACATGTCTAGAATATAAGAATAATCATATTAGTACTAAGAAAGAACTGGTACCACACTTGCAGAACTATGGCGGCATCTTCCCATGCAAAAATAGAAGATGCTGGTGTAAGTTCCTGGAGAAAAATAAACTGTAAAGCTTCCTCCAACACATTCTAGTATTTTATGTTCACCAATCAACACCTACAAGCATCTTACCAGCAGTAACTGGCTTAGCTACCTTCAACTTCAGCACATCTCCTTCCTTGGTCTGACAAAAGGACAAGTATAAAGTTTAGGAAATAACTTAATTCTTTCATGCCAAATACAGTAGTACAAGGAAGTATTTACCCTCGAATGATTCAAGCAGCAAGAAACACAATATTCATAAGAGTTGCAGCACTGTAAATCAAGTTTGCAGCCCCTGGATGGTGTCATGAATACTTGTGTTAGATTTACAAGGTTATCCATTTTTTATGACGCAGTGCTGTAATTGAAATGGTGCAACAATAGGTAAGAAACTCACTGACAGGAAAAGCGTGCCCCTGTTCTTGGGCAGCAGCGAGACCATGGATTGATTGAAAGGGCAGAACATACATAACCTGCAAAGAAAGTGTTCTATTAGAGGACAAAAGGCTATAAAGCAGTATAGTGTTTATCAGACAATATATCTAAGCAAGAGAGAGGGGGAGCTGTACTACCATTATCATCTGATATCAAATGCCGCCCTTGAACAGTGCTCCTGCACATAATGGGTGCAGTGAGACCAATGTCCTTCCTGCACAAGACTTAAAATCAAGTTGTGTCATTAGATTTATTGAATAGATACTCCAATATCCAGCTTATATTCAGAATGACAAGAACAACTGAATGTGTTAACACTAGACTGGAGCAATGCTGATTGCCTAATACCCATGGCCTCATGTTACCATATGCAATGAAACCTTTGTCGTGGACCCAGAAATCAGGTGAAAGCACAATTTGATTATAGAACTAGTACTAGATATTTAACTGAATGCCTGCCACTTTCTATAAAAGTATCTTGTATAAAATCAATTCTTTTCATTATGTAGAACAACGAATGGAAATTAGGAAAGATAATTTTAAGCATTACACCAAGTAGGTATGCACTGCTGTAGTTATGTCTTGGCTAGAAAAAAGCAGGCACGGACTTGCTCGTAGTAAAGCCTAGCGTTACTAACTATAAGGGGTATGTGAGCATTCATCTGGGTGCTATGGATATTAGCAAGGAATGCAAACACCTAATAGAGGCAACATTTCTCTTCAACACAAGCACATTTTCCCTTTTATCTATTTCCCTTTCCTCCTTATAAGCCTCATCGACCCTTCCCACCTTCCCACTCCATCTCTCCCAGGCTTCCTCCTCCCATCCCTCTCCAACCCACCTGCCCTTATGTGGTTATGCCAGTTAAATGAAAAGGTTCCAACCAATCAGGTAAAGTTTGTCGAAGATCTATAGCATTTGATAAGAAAAAGGGAGAAAAGCCAAATAGGCAACAAGTATGCTGTTGAAAGTCGAATTCATATAAATCATCACTAGTTTTATGTGTGCATTGATATGGAAAGCACTTCTGATCCCTCCAAAATTAACAAGTGCAGTCGTCATGAACATTATTCTGATTTCACTAGCCATTGCCTACATGTAGATTGTCATTTACCTTTTTCTCGTAACATACACTACTAGAATCAAGCATGAGGCCCAACTTCACAAACTTAATTATATACAACAATGGTTGTGCCATGAATCGAATACAGGACGGATCGACCATGCGAATCTGAAACCAAGCGATTCCTAACTGATCTGAATACTTGCCTATTATATACAAAGAATTTGAAGTTATAACATACACGGATACACCGCAGCTTAAACTGATAGAGAACTTAAACAAATCAAACTGCCGTGCACTTGGGGTACTGATCACATCAAATGAGAAGAGCACCGCACATTAGCAGAACCCAAATCGCAACCAAGTACGACATTTCATCTACAGTGCAAATTAAGCAGCGCAGCAACTGGTCCGGCCGTATCAGGCCACAGCGAAAACTAAAGAACTACGCAGGTAGCAATGGTGATCGAATGAATTTAGCTCCTAATAACGACGAAGAGAGCATTTGCATTTCCCGGAAACGGGTCTCGCTCACCGGATGGCGGAGACGGGGGCGGGGAAGCAGGCGCAGAAGGCGACGGCGGCGCAGACGATCCGGGGGAGGACGACGAGGAGGGCGCTCGGGCTCGCCATCCGCCCGGGGGGGGGGGGTGCGGTTTCCCGATCGCTGCTGAGAGAAACCGCTTGCGGGCAAAGGATTACACAGGCGATGGATCGGCAAGGAGAAGAACATAGGTAGAAGACGAGAGAAACAGATGGGGGAATCGCTAGTTCATTCTCCATTCATAAACGACAATGTTTCTACAGGACATACTTTAAGGGGAAATTAGCTAGTGATATCATGTTAGAGCGTAATCGAAAGAATGACACTCCGTTCGTGACGCATTAGAAAATAATATCGCGGACACTTAAAAATTAGACGAATGACATTGCCGCCAGTTACTTTCGTTTCCAGAATTTTTTAAATATAGAAATTGAGCTCAAAAAATTATTAATTTTTTTGTGGAGTCTCCCGACACAGTTTAATTGTTTGTGTGTTTTTTAAAAAACTTTATACGTTCTGATTTTGTCACTAAAATTCATTTAAGTATATTGTTTGTAGGAATTTTTTAATATAGAAAATGATGTCCAAACATTATGAAAAAAAAATCAGGCTCCTTACATAGTGGAATTGATTGTGTAAATTTTTTAGAATTTTTACAAAATTAATTAATGCAATTTCATAATGTCCTTACATTATGAAATATTAGACTCCTCGCATAGTGGATATTATGAAATTGCATTACTTAATTTTGTAAAATTCTAGAAAAATTACACAATAAAGTCCACTGTGTAAGGAGCTTGAAAAAAAATCATAATGTTTGGACCTCATTTTATATATTAAAAAATTCCTACAAACAGTATACTTAAATGAATTTTAGAGACAAAATCAGAACGTATAAAGTTTTGAAAAAAATACACAAGCAATTAAACTGTGTCGGGAGACTCCAAAAAAATTGATAATTTTTTTAGCTCATTTTCTATATTTAAAAAATTCTAGAAACGGAAGTAATTGGCGATAATGTTATTCGTCTAATTTTTAAGTGTTCATGATGTTATTTTCCAGTGCGTCACGAATGGAGTGTTATTCCTCCAATTACGCTCTAATGCAATGTCACTGAACTAATTTTCCCTACTTTAAACACCCATAACTTACTGTGAGGACTCCGGATTATTTTCATAAAACTGGGTCTCAGAGGATTGAAATACAATTTAACTCCATTTAAGTAGGAGGACCCACGTGAGCTAAAGCTACGGATACCATGCATGTCGCTCCTCTACGAGTGATGCATGGTAGCCGGTTCCCTAACAGCCGAATACACACTTAAAGGAATTAAAGAGGATTTCAAAACAACGAATATGTGTCTCGTGTTGGCTCCCAAGATCAGCGATCAACACGCACATATCCTTATCAACGTCAATCACAGTCATACAATGATATATTAAGTGATATACAACATAGGACTTAAGTCTACAACTATTACAAAAGCGGCCGACTGGCCAAATTCAAAGTTTAACATCAAGTAGCAGCGGAAATAAATTAAATAAACCAAAAGGTCCAGCAAGGTGTGCCCAAACCCAAGGCAACCGATTGGGAATTAGAAACCGCACTATTTGTTAGCATCGCTGAAATCGGCGCTAACGAACTGATCGAGCGGATAGTCATCCCCACCTGAACAAGCAGACATCCGGGTTAAGTACAAAATATACTTGCAAGTCTCACACAAAGTAAAAAATTATATATGCTAGTGGTTGTCCAAAAGAGAGGTATTAATGATTTAGTTTTGCATAAAACGCACCAATTCTCAACCTACACGTACTAGTTTGAAATTGTCATTTGGTAAACAACATTTTAGTTAAAGAAGTACATATAACAGTGATAGATATATAGATCAAACAATACCATAGTGGCAACCCACTTTAATAAACTAAAATGCATCAATACCCATTCATACCGAAACCGAGTTGTAAACCATGTCAGTTGTAATTTAGAGTCTAACAATGTTGTCTCCCGAATCCAAGTGGTCGTCCATAACCGTAGACACAGCTATTCAAATAGATTGATCCCTGCAGGGGAGTACTACTTTACCCACATCAACTTGACCAGCCCGTAAGCCTCCGGATATTAACACACTTCATAAGGTGTGTCGGCTAGGGAAATCG
Source organism: Phyllostachys edulis (assembly GCA_036346405.1). Classification (NCBI taxonomy): domain Eukaryota; kingdom Viridiplantae; phylum Streptophyta; class Magnoliopsida; order Poales; family Poaceae; genus Phyllostachys; species Phyllostachys edulis. The sequence continues at coordinate 7,138,248 of CM070564.1, forward strand.
AGATTCAGTGTTATTTAGCAAGAAAACCCTATTGAGATGAGTCCGCCTTGTGAGATGAACTCCAAACTTAGTACAAGCTACTGATAGAGCTTGCTAAGCAAGCACGCAAGTTGTGTTGGAAATACCGATACAATGTAAAGAAAGAAAAAGAGCGCTCCCATGCACATTATAGAAAATTGCATCGGATCCTACAACATATGATCAAACACACATGTCCTCACACCACCTAGAACTTAACCCAATAAGACCGTCTCCTTACTTAATCGAACGACACCCATATATCGCATGTGGAAGTACGAGTGGTACTTGGATTAACGACGGCACCAAAGTTCGGTCCTTAATGGTCCGGACAAGACTACCACAATACCAGAGTCTCGTGCACGAAGGCACCCACACTACTAACCACTTGTCCAGACCCAAATCATTTTTAATTTGTCAAAAATTAAACTTAACCACCAGATGTGAAGATCTATACAAAAGCATAAGAATAAAAGTTTGGTGTTTCCCACAATTGACGAGCTAACCCCATTAATCGAACTAACGCATCTTCTAGACTCACATGGCTAAGCATACAACATAGATAATAGATGCATCATCACAACATCTAACCTAAGCATATTTGTAATGGAAATATCAAGGATAACCAGCAAGAGATAGGGCATAACTAACTACAACTCGCAAAATATCGACATATCAAAATAGCATGCAAACAAGTATCATTGCATTTTAAAGTAACTAAAGTAAAAAATATGGGATCAACATGTATGCAAAAATAAATACAAAATAATGCTTGCCTTGCTGGAATTCCAATTGCTCACTCTCGGTTGCGTAATCGTTCACTTCTGGCACTTCGGAATCTATAGAAAGATGATATGGAATAAACACCGAGAAAAGCCGAAAAATTCAAAGTGCTCAAAAAATAGATGAAATTTATACAGTAGTGAGATCATGAATTTATATGAATTTAGGTGAAATAATTAATTCATTTGGAGTTTATATGTGAGAGTTATAGCCTTTGGAAAATCAAATGGCAGAAAAATCCTGAAAAATCAAGTTCTAGCACTGTTCATCCGAATTTAATTATTTCACAAAAATTTGTAGAATAGTGGTGGCGATAAGCTTTACATGGCATGAAAGTTAATAAAAAGTTATGATCAATAAAAATTGAATCACCCCATTTGGAGTTCAAATGAATTTTCTACGAATTTTTGAAGTTAATTCAATTTGTAGTGTAAAAATAATCTTTTACCGAATTTAATTCCTATTCTGAAATTTTATGTGGCAGTAACAAGTTTCAAACCTATTCTAAGTTAAAGTACAACAAAAATGGAAACCAACAAAATTGGTTTCACTCAATTTGGAGTTAATTTGAATTAGTTATGAATTTTTGAAGTTGTTTGAATTTACAGTGCAAAAATAATTCACTTCGGAAATTCCAAAAGCATTTAAAACTTTTTATACCCGAGCTAAACCTAGCCTCTACCACTGACATGCGGGGTCTATTGCATAGTATTCTTTTTCATTTAATTTCTGAATTAAAAGCCTACTGACAGGTGGGGTCCTATTGACATTGACTCGGTCCATGCAAATAGTGCATGGACCGAAGGTCAACATGCCCGATCAAGGGTCCATGGACCACGCACATGGTGCACCCAAATGGTGGGACCCAGTCGTCATTGACTCACGGAAAACAGGAGTTAATGTCTTCATTAAATCCGGCTCGGGACCCACACATCAACAACTCATCAACACATTAAGATAGCCATTAAATACAACTAAGCAATGATTAGTCCTAAATGACCGAGATTTACCCTAATCATTTAGCTATAGTGGCGATCGGAAATCTGACAAAACCAAAAATGCTCGGAGGTTCACTGTCGGGCTCGCTGCCAGGGATGAGGTCTACGGTGACGCGAATGGAGGCCAGCAATGGGTTCCTAATAGCCTTGCGCTTCTACCAGTACCAGCGGTGAGGGTTGGAACAGTAGGTAGCAGCGGTGCACCGGAGAAGGGCGGCGATGACTCTACGGCAAAATTGGCTACATCGATTCGGTGATGCATTGAGCAAAAGAATGCATGCATGAGCTTCTACAAGGCATAGAATACCTACCAGAGCAAAGATGGTGGTTGGAGAGGCTCGGTGGAGGCTTGCCGATGGTAAAGGCTACGACGACGTTGCGGTTCCTTGTGGAGAAGACAACCTGTCGAGAGAGAAGGGCAAATAGATGCCGGACTGGCTTAAGGGAGTTGAGGTGATGGTGAAGTATCATTGAATCGAGTAATGCCTTACTGGAACGGAGTTGGGGACGAAAGATGGTATTTTGGCTGGAAAAGGGGAAAATCCAAAATTCATGGGCTCCTACGAATGATTGAGTGAATTACTTGAGGGGAAATGAATATCGTGCTCAAGAATGTACTGACACACATAGAATGGGAAGGAGTCACCAGAGATGTGATTGGCGAAGGTTGACACGGTGGCAGCTTTCGGTGCACGCTTCGGCGAGGAAGAAAACACTTGTGCGTTCCGGGAACTAGAGGCAAAGACACAAGCCCGCATTAGCAAAATGGATACGGCGAGGCAGGGTGAAGACGAGGGACGCGCTGGAAGGGAGCTTACCCGAGAAATGCGCACGAGCGAGCTTCCTCCTCCTTAACACCGAGAGGAGAAGTGAGGAAGAGCGAGGGCATGGGGAGGGGTTTAAGAATGGCCACTGGACGGGATGGAGATGGTGTGAAGTGACGAAGGTCCAGGAGTGGTCAGCAAGATGGTGGATTCACGACGCCACCAAGGCTGAAGGGATGCGCGATCACAGAAAGGCGCAAGCGCTCGCCGCCGCCGCCCAGAGGAAGGAGGATCTGATGGGTGGGACCGGGTGGCAGCGACTCGAGGTGGTGCAGTCGGGGTCTAGCTCGAGCTGAGTTCGGTTAGGTGGTTGGGTCAAAACGAGTCAAGCGAGCCAGGTCGGACTCGAGTTAAACAAATAGTTGACTGATTTGAATTCAAACTCCTTGATTTTGACCAGTGGTTTAAAATTGGCAAATAAATTTAGATAAATCTGAAATTTTTCAGAGAGGTTCCTGGGATGACTTAGTACACATATAAATTTTCTAACCTCACTGTTCATGTTTCAATTACTTATTTTAAAATCATTTACCGCAGTGCTTTTAGAATTGGGATTTAAATTTTCACAAGATTGATTTGGTTTCTTTTTTTTATAAAATTAATATTTATTCATGATAAATATTGTAAGATTTAAATAAATTATTTCCCAAAGATGATCACAATGATCACAAGTATTTATTGTTGATTTTATTTGGAGCTTCAATTTGGGTTGTAAGTTTAAACTTGGTTTGAAATTTTACAAATGCAATAATTTGTGCAAATGCTCCAGAAATCAAATGCATAATCATGAGATGCATATTAATTTAATTTAATAAAGTTGGGGCTGTGACAAACCTCCCCCTTATAGAGAATCTCGACCCTGAGATTCCGGCAAATCGGAAGTCAGATAAGAAGGTTTCTAGGTGGTTCTTTCAACTCTAACCAAATACATCATTTGATGTTTTGATTTCCTTCAAAGATAGCATTGAGATGTCCTAAAAAAAGCAACAAGGAGTTGCTAATACATTTTCATTTCCATTGCTTTGTTTAACCTTTCCTTTCTTGATTCGAAGGCACTTCAGACATATGGAAAAGGTAGGGACACTCAGTCCGCATTTGATCCTCATGCTCCCAGGTCGTCTCATGTTTAGTATGATTACTCCACTGAATTTCAAGAACTTGATGTCCCGGTTTCTTGTCTTGTGCTCCTTTTCTTCAAGAATGTGTATCGGGTGCTCCCGATAAGACAGACTGGGTTGCAAATCGAGGTCTTCCAAAGTGGTGGCTTCGGTCGGGACTCGAAGGCAGTTCTTCAGTTGTGAGACATGAAAAATATCATGCACATCTGAAAAGTGATGGTGGCAACTCCAACTGATAGGCCACCAATCCTCATTTCGCTAGAATTCGGAATGGTTCGATGTAGCGAGGTGCCAACTTGCCCTTGACTTGAAAACGATGGGTTCCTTTCGTCGGGGTGAATTTAAGGTAAACATGATCGTTCACCTCAAAACTCAGTTCGCATCAAGGCGGTCGGCATAAGACTTTTGACGAGATTTAGCCGTCCAAAGTCGCTCCCAGATCACACGAACTTGCTCTTCTGCATCCTCCACCAAGCTCGGGCAATAGAATGGCATCTCCCTAGACTCGAACCAGTTCAACAGTGTCCTACAAGCTCTCCCATACAATACCTCGAAAGGTGACATTTGTATGCTTGATTGAAAACTATTGTTGTAGGAGAATTTCGCATACGACAAGCACTTCTCCCAATTTTTGTTGTAGGACAGCACACATGCTGGGAGAAGGTCTTCCAATATTTGGTTCACTCGCTCTATTTGTCCTCCCGTTTGTGGCTGGTATGCGGTGCTAAATGATAGGTTTGTCCCTATTGCTAGGTGGAGACATTTTCAGAAGTAGGATGTGAACTGAGCGCCTCGGTTTGAAACAATGACCTTTGGTACACTGTAGAGGCAAACAATTCTTGAAATGTAAAGCTCCGCTAATTTGCTCTGGGTCTAGGTGGTTTTGATGGGAATGAAATGGGCAACATTCATCAATCGATCCACAATCACCCATATGGCATCAGACCTATTTTGAGTCCTTGGAAGGCTGGTGACAAAGTCCATCCCAACTTCCTCCCACTTCTACTTGGGGATAGGTAGTGGTTGAAGTGTACCCGCTGGTTTCAAGTGCTCGGCTTTAAACCCTTTGGCAAACATCGCACTCGGCCACATACTGTGTGATTTATCGCTTCATTTGGTTCCACCATAGCCTCTTTTTCAGATCTCGGTATATTTTGGTACTCCTGAGGTGTATGGAGAACTGGGAGTCGTTAGCTTCTTTGAGAATTAATTCTCTCAATTTGGGGTCCAAAGGCACCACCAAACAGTTCCCGCACCATAGAGTACCTTGTGCATCTTCGGTAAAACCTTTGACCTCGTCTTGCTTCAAATCCTCCCGGATACGGGCCACCTCCAAATTGGTCTTCTGGGCCTCTAAGGTGGATTTCACATTTAGGACAACAAGGGATCCTTCTTCAATCATCTCGAGGCTTAGCCACTGCAACTCAGTGCACAAACCCGCCGAAGTGGGTGTTACCGATAAGCAGTTGCATGAGATTTTCGGCTCAATGAGTCGGCCACTGCGTTGTCTTTCCTTGGGTGATAATGGAGTCCCATATCGTAGTCCTTGATCAACTCAAGCCACCTCCTATGCCTCAAATTCAGATCGGCTTGGATGAAAATGTATTTGAGGCTCTTATGATCGGTATAGATCTCGCAACAATTACTAATGAGGTAATGTCGCCAAATCTTCAGAGCATGGACTACAGCTGCCAACTCCAAGTCGTGCGTGGGATAATTCACTTCGTGAGGTCTCAATTGCCTCAATGCATACGCCACCACTTGGCCCTCTTGCATAAGCACACAACCGAGCCCGTGGCGAGAAGCATCGCAGTATATGTCGAAGCGCTTGTGAATATCCGGCAGAATGAGCACTGAGGCTTTGATCATGCGTTCTTTTAAAATATGAAAGCTTTCTTCACACTATGCTGACCACTCGAACTTCTTCTCTTTCTTTAATAGCTTGGTCGTCGGCCTCGCGATTTTAGAGAAGTTTTTGATGAACCTGTGGTAGTAGCCCGCAAGTCCGAGAAAACTCCGGATGTCAGTGACGCTCTTGGGTTGCCCCCAATTCAGCACATGTTGTACTTTTCTTGGATCAATAGTGACACCACCTTTGGATAACACAACATGCCCTAAAAAGCTGACTTCCCTGAGCCAAAACTTGTACTTGCTGAATTTTGCATAGAGCTGATATTGACGGAGTTTCTTCAACACAAGCCTCAAGTGCTTCTCGTGTTCTTCATCAGACTTGGAGTAGATGAGGATGTCATCGATAAACACGATGACAAACTTGTGTAGATACTCCATGAAAACCGAATTCATAAGGCTCATGAAGTAGGCTGGTGTATTCGTCAAGCCGAAGGACATGACTGTGTGCTCGTACAACCCGTAGCGAGTGGAGAATGTCATTTTTGGAATGTCTTTAGTTTGGACCTTGATCTGATGGTAGCCCCGTCGCAAGTCAATCTTGAAAAATACTTGGGCTCTAGTCAGCTGGTCAAATAAATCGTCAATTCTGGGAGGTGGATATTTGTTCTTGATGGTGACTTTGTTTAGCGGACGGTAATCAACACACATCCACAAGCTCTTGTCTTTCTTCTTGATGAAAATAGCCGGGTATCCCCAAGGCGAGGAGCTCGGTCGAATAAAGCCCTTATCTTGTAGTTCTTTGAGTTGTTCCTTCAATTCCATCAACTCGTTGGAAGGCATCCGATACAGCCGTTTTGAAATTAGCGCAGTACTGGGTGGAAGCTCGATCACGAACTCAACTTCGTGATCCGAGGGCATGCTTGGGAATTCTTCGGGAAATAGATCTGGGTACTCGCAAACCACTGGTACCTCCTCCAATTCAGGCGTGGTACCAACTTTCGGAGTATAGAGTTGAGAACCGACAATTCTTGGAGTGAAAATGACTTGATCGTCGTCTTTACTTGTGACAGAAATTGACCGTTGAGCTCAATTGATTTGTCCCTGATTTTTGGACAGCTAATCCATTCCCAAAATGACATCTATCCCCACTAAATTTATCACTATTAGATTTGCCAAAAAATTTACCCTTTGAATATCCACTTTTACGTCCTGACAGATTTGATCGGTTTGCAAAACTAAGCCCAATGATTGTATGTGATAAGGTAGCGGAAGTGTATGCAATTCAAATTAATGGTGTGCAGCAAAACCCTTCTTGATAAATGAATGTAATGCTCCCGAATCAAACAAAACAGTAGCTAGACTGGAATTTACGAGCAGTGTATCCAAAACGACGTCCAGTGCCTTGATAGCCTCCTCGATGGTGGCGTGGTTCACCCGGCCACGTGTCGGAGCTGGACTAGGCTTGGCCGCTGCCCTTGGAGGTGGTGCTGGTCGCACTGGAGCTGGAGTTGGAGTTGGGTGAACTCGGGGCATCCCACGTTGTCTCGCCAAGCATTGATGTGCGTAATGTCCGGTGCGTCTGCAGTGAAAACAAGTCACGTTCGGGTGGAAGTTGCTGCTGTTTGGGGGCTGATTTTCCCCCACTTCTTGGATGCACATTAGGTGGTGGAGGGCGTGGTACGAATGTGGGTGGCCTCGGTGGTGCCGGAGCTTGGAACCGAGGTGGTTGGGGCTGCCATGTGCTCGGCTTCGCAAAATTGCCGCTTGTTGAAATTTGCGTGGCTCTCTTTCGCTTGCGTGATTCTTCCAACGCCTGGCTCTTGCTTTCCACCACAATGACCTTATTGACCCTGTGCCAGAAGTTGCGGAAGTCGTGGATGGCCAGTGCAAATTGCATCTCCTCAGTCAAGTCATTCATGAATCGGCTCTATCGGCGGGAGTCGGTGGAGACGTCGTCAGGGGCATACCGAGCCAAGAAGTTGAACTCATGTAAGTACTCAGTCACGCTCTTCCTTCCTTACTTGAGGGCAAGGAATTGTTGTTGCTTGATCATAATGATGCCCTCTGGAATGTGGGCCTCACGGAAGGCCGCTCTGAACTCATTCCAAGTCGGAACGTGTCCCTCGGGCTACATGTCATAGAAGTTGTCCCACCATGCACTCGCGCCCCGTCGAGTTGATAGCTTGCAAATAGGACCTTCTCAACTCCGGTACATTGAGCAATGGTTAGCTTCTTCTCGATCGCACGGAGCCAATCCTCCACCTCCATCGGGTTCTCGGAGCTCGAGAACACCGGGGGATTGGTGCACCGAAAATTAGCAAGTCCCCCGTGTACCCGTTGAGCTCCCGAGCGTGGGGCTCATGATCAGTAGCAGGGCGGGCGCCCGGGGGTGGTGATCCCTCCACTTGTTGAGATCTTGATCTAGTAATAGCCTCCGACATCCTGTTGCCATACAAATAGTTAGCCATTCGACGAATGATACGTTTGATCGAGCAAGAAAAGAAAATCTGGACAGCGAGGGTAATATACTTAATCTAGTATGCATCATGACATAAAATGCATGAAAATTCAACACCAAATGGGGGGTACAAAGGCACATGGGCAAGCACAAGATCTATTAAAGCAAATAATAGTTTTCCAATGTGATTTACATTCATATAAGCCCGTAAGCGAATGGCAACCGCCCGAAACGAAAAGTTGTTGCAACAACACATAAAAGAGTTCAACTAATAGCACCCTATTACATTAATTTGGAGAAAATGCTCGCTTAAAACACTTCCGAACAACAAGCTCATGAGACTAACATCCTAGGCATTCCAGTTGAAATTCACCGGAAATGTAACACCCCGATTTTCAGAATCGGGATGTTAATATTTAATTTGGTGATATATTAAAATTTTGATTATGTTTTAAAAATTTTCCAATGTTTAATCAAAATGTTGCTTTAAAAATCTAATCGAATTAATTAAAAGGTTGCACGTTACTAAACCAAATTGTTTGAAAGACTATGTTATATATATATATATATATATATATATATATATGTTATTAAAATTAAAATTAATAGTATTGATCTCTTTGATTTCACATGCATTTCAAAATCATACCATGATGCATGCAATAGTACCGATGCTCTTTCTCAGTCCGACCGATTGCAGGCGAGACGCGTGTGTGTCCATTCTTTTCCCAACTTCTCTCTTCGCGATCACCACCAAAAATCAAGAATCCGACAATGCATGTTATACCGTTGCGATCGTCATCTTGTGAGCTTTCCAATTTGGCGGTTATTTCGTGCATGCAAAGTCGTTGGAGCGAGCCGAAGAAAAGAGGAAGAACCGTACTGCTATTCTTCTTCCGAGCAAATAGGAACTTCAAAGATTTTTAGAGAGCATCACACTCTGGAAAAATTCCTGGAAATTTTACCTAAGAATCATCATTATGTCAGGAACCTTCCATAAAAATTTTGTGATTTTTAGAGCTAGGCAACTATATCTAAAAATTCTTTCCCCAAAACTGAACACTGTTCATTCGAAAACTGTACTACCAACCGAACCACTCTCATCCATTCATTTATTTATTCTCCCAAGAACACAAAGACAACCACTCATCCCATCGCCCATTTCTTTATGCCCAAAGATCATCCCTTGCCACCATCTCAATAGAGCTTTAACGCCCATTCATTTTTTCTACTCCTAAACCCAACACATGCCCCGCCAATTTCTAAGCTCATTAACACCTCCTCCCCACTGCCCCTCTCGCCATTTCTTGCTTCAAGGACACAACCATTTTTTTTCTTATGCTCACCAAAGCAATGCCTCCCTCCGCCAACTTTCCTTCTACCATCATCCCCGCCCATCTCTCCCACTACTAACCCCAACCGAACCAAACTCCCCGCCACTACGGAGAACGCAGATTTGCCGAAAGTCGCTTGAATTTTGCCGAAAGTGCCAAAATCGCACTCGGCGGTTACTTTTGCCGAGTGCCGGCCGGGTGGCACTCGGTAAAGTCTAGCACTTAAGCAAAGAGTGGCTTTGCCGAGTGCCTCAGAGTGCCCCAAGACTCTGCAAAGGGCTAAGACTCAAAAGCCCTCTTGCCGAGCGCAACACTCAAGAAAGAGCGCACTCGGCAAAAAAATGGCCCTTGACTCACGAGCCCGCCCACGCCGTCAAATTTTTTTTTAAAAATTTTGCCGAGTGCCAACCCAAGACTCTAGAAGATCTTAGCTGAGTGCCACTCGGCACTTCTAAGAGACCTCTTTCGAAGCAGGCAAGACTCAAAAATTTTTTTTTGGTTTTTTGACCCATTTTTTGTGAGGCCTTCCCATTTGATTACTTGACAATTTTGATATTTTTGTCAAACTTGAGACAGCCGATGTTTCAAAACCCAAACATCTTCACATGCGATCACATGCGAGATGTCCGGGTTTTAGGCATCCGACGCCGCAACTTGCTCAAAACCTTCTCAATTTTTACCATAGACTCTATATGTATAACACGACACCTCGACAAGTTTCGCCATTTTCGACTTCGCTCGATTTTATATAATTTAAATACACTTTTCCCGCAGTACCTCGTCATGTTACGCCAACAAGATGCTCGAAATTTCATGTGAGTTCCTCGGATACGGCCTCAACATACACCAAATATCATGAATATCATTTTTGAATGACCAAATTCGATTATTCCATGCACTGCAGCTCAAATTTGAAATATTCCATAAAATTCAACTAAACAAAAAAAACTAACTAAATATAGAAAAAAGTCAAAATTGTCCCAAATTTGAACATGGAGTTTTAAATAATATATTAAGGCTGCAAAAAATAATGGGGCAAAAAACAAAAAAAAAAAAATTTGTCGAGCGCCACCCCAAGACTCTAAGAAAGAGGTCCTTGCCGAAAGCGAGGAAGTGGCACTCTGCAAAGAAATTTTTAAAAAAAGTTTTGCCGAGTGCCGTCTACCAAAGACTCGCAAAGGGGAAACCCTAACTAAATGTGTGGCCGCCCACACACTCACTCACTCCACACAACACACACACGACGACGACGACACACTGCTGCCACCTTACCCGCATTTACTTTACCCGGTTGCTGCTGCCCACACACGGCCATGCAGGCCGCTTTCCCCACTGCGGCCGGCCACATCGGATCTGGCGCGCCAAGGCCGGCCACATACTGCCGGCCGCCGCACACGCACTACCCCTTGGCCACGCCGCTACCGCTTCGCCCACTGCCTCGATCGCCTTGCTGCCGATCGCCACACGCCGCTGCTCGCCCAAGACGACGACCAAGTGAGCGAGCCATACTGACGGGTCATTCTTTGGGGGTCCGGCCAACAATTTTCTGCTGTGGGATCCTCCACCTTCACAAGACGACGTGTTCTGCACCACTTCAAGCACAACAACTTCTTCACCGTCAGCAAAATTTCAACACCTATGTGCGATCAATCCTTTCGCTTTTTTGCAATCCACACATCGATTATTACATCACACCACATTCCGCCATCGCTCTGCTCGTGAAATACTGCTTCTATTACGTGTCCATCATGGTGCTCGCTCGTTATTGATGAGCTTGATGCCTAAGATTCTTTGCCGCCGTAGACCGCCGATGGAGATGTTGTCGCCGATTTGTAATGCGATTTTTATGGGTTTTTGGTTCTGGTGTAGTGTTCTCCAAATCGCCTCAGATATAGAGTATGCACTTTTTCTTGCTTTTTTCGTGAGCGGATCGCAACATGTAAATGCCAAACCGACTGCGTGCAAAAAATAAGATGATGATCAAACAATCCTCGAGTAGATCCCGTGATGGGCAAGCTTAATCCATTTGTCGGAATGTGACGCCTCGCTACCGAAGGTAAGCTTCACGATCCTCGCCGCATCGCCGCTACCGCTTCACGCCACCGCCGCCGCTAATGATAGCAACATGATCCTTTTTTTCCTTGTCGATCGCATACATTTAGCTCACCACAAATTAGGGAATGATAGATAGTGTTTCGCTTTGTTGGAGAAGATTGACAAATTCTCCCCATCAGGCCGCATCAAGAATAGGGTTTCGCTTAACCTATATTGAGGTGATGGTAATGCCATAGGTTTCTAATAGTGTATATTCATAAATTTGCAGCAGGCTCTCCAAATCCTGCTATTGAGTGTACCCATGTCTTGCTATTTGAGTTCGCTTTGTAATTCCTCCACCTCAATTCATGTATCGCTTTGCAAAATCACTCGCTATGGTTTCTAACACAATTCACCTAGGTCTAATTTAGGCCTCAGATTTGTCTATTTTGAGTTTCTTCTCAAGCGACTTCAAATGGATAGAGAGACTCATATTTCAAATTTTGGTGACATAGGTCCGTCTCATGTTGCCTAACAAAATTTAACTAGGATCAAGTTCAGATTTAAGATAGGCACCAAGTTTTTGGACTGCTTTCGCTTATCCAAAGCCACTTTGCATTAATACCATAGTAGTGCACCGTAGTGTCAATTCATTATGGGAGCTACTTGGCATATATATTCATTGTCGCTTTCATTAGGAACTACGACCGGTTATATTATGGAATTCGTATCGCTTTTTGTTAGATAGTTATACTTTGGAACTGGTGTCGCTTTTAGTTGGGCTAGTTGCATCTTGGAAAATTTGTGACAACCATATGACTTGGAAGACCGGATATATTGATATCAAATATGACTACATGTAGTTAGTGCACATGATGATACGTAATGTTCTATAGTACAATTCGATATCAAGAAGGCAAATGGTCTTCATCGGTCATTAGCATACCACCGGTCTTGAGCACCATTAATCGCTTTTTTTTCTCTACTAGAGTGGATATGTTATAAAATTGTGTGCCTTCCTCCTAGGGACACACCGCCTTTGATTAGCGTTTTTTACCTTCAACCTTATTATTGAGTCATGGTATTTTACTACTTTCTATGTGGAGTAATTTTGGATTGCTAAAACCCGCATCTTTGTATATGCTAGAGGATGGATAACCGTGAGTGGATGTACACGGACGCCTAAGTCAGCTCAAATCACCCGTGAATGGATGGATAAGACCGAGAAATTCTTGGACCATGCATTTAAGGCAATTTAAGGGAGCGAGAGACACGCTCGTCTCCTCGCAGACCAATGTGAAAACAAGAAAAGAAAACAAGGGAAGTCATGGTGAAAAGATCTTTGCAAGTATGGATTTATGCCAAACTATACCCGGTGGGTGTCCCATGGTGAAGCCTATCGCCCTAGAGAGGAGGCCGTGAGACGACGCTGGAGGCATTTGACGGTGACGGCGGGTACCGTGATGGTTAGGTGACTATGAGGATGCGACGCTTATTTAACGGCCTACGGAGGACGAGCAGGAGGATGAGGAGGAGGAGCGAGCTAAGCGCTAATATGCTTGGCCATGTTGGATTCGCATGAAGGTCCTACATGAGAAGACAACGGTTTTCAACCGGATGCCATTGGCCGCCATCTTTGGGGTTGAAGTCCCAAAGACAACATGACTCGAGCCCGCCGATGCTATGATGGCAATTATTGGGGGCCGCTCGAGGGTCATCATCCGCCGAGCAAATTTTGTACGAAGTCAACGAGACTCCTTCGCAATCAAGATGCCGATGAGCAGATACATTGTTGTCCGAAGGGTGCGCCCTATTTAGGGAAGAACACAAGGATGCAAAGTATCGGCCCAAAGTGTAAATCCTCTAGGTATGTGGAGGTAGACAAAGGTGATGGAAAGAAGGAGCGTAATGAGGACATCCCCATGAAAGTCCTAAGACACCTTCCGATCATACCGAGGCTCCAACGGCTATTCATGTCCGAGGAGTCCGCGAAATGATGACATGGCACAAGAATGGCGCTCGACACAATCCTCGACAAGATGGTACATCCAGCAGATGGTGAAGCATGGAAAAGCTTTAATGGCAACCATCGTGGCAAAGATGAAGAGGCCCAGAATGTACGCGGTTATACCGGCAACGGATGGGTTCAACTTATGGAATGATGTCGCCCCATACACTTGTTGGCCCGTGTTCGCTATTCCCTCAATCTCCCCGGGCCCTACTTCAACGGCAAAACATATTCTTGACGTTGATAATTCCCGACACCCGGAAACAAAATGGGTGTGTACATGCACTGCTTATGATGAATTGATCAAGGCTTGGAATGAAGGCGATGGACTTACGACCGAGCTACAAAGAAGAACTTCGTAATGTATGTTTGGTACTAGTACTCCATGCATGACTTCTGGCGATGGGATATTCGCCTACCGGTGTGTCCACGGAAGTTTCCATGCCCCAGATGCAAGGCACTTTCACAGCTCATTTGGTTGAAGAAGGGTGGGAAGTTCTCGCTGCTCGACAAGCATCGACAGCTTCCTCCCTCTTGACCATGCATTCAGAGGAGACACCAAGAACTTCACGAAAGGTGTCACGGTGACCGACCTCGCACCTCGAAGATGACTAGTGCCTGTGTTCATGCTCGATAGATGCTCTCGTGTTCTGCCAAGTAAAGATAATCCAAAGAAGGGTAAAAGAAAGAAAGTTAATCCAAAGAAAGATAATCCAAACAAAGATCGCTTTAGGGCTATGGTGTGGAACATATGTGGACTCATAAGTCGGGATTGGAGAGGCTTCCTATTTTGATGACCTTCTCCTTCCACATAACATAGATGTAATGCACATCGAGAAGAATGTCGCCAAGCACTTTGGGCAACACTCATGGACATTTTCGACAAGACAAAGGACAACCCTAAGGCCGAGTAGACATGGCAACACTATGCGATGCATCAAAGTCTGCAGATGTCAGCTTCCAAGAGACGGCAAACCATGGAAAAGGCCTAAGGCCGACACGCTTGGAAAAGAAGCACAGACGGAAGTGATACAATGGATGCAGACGTTAAGTTTCCTCGATGGGTTTGCGAATAACCGAGGAGGGAGCGAACCCAGACATCGCCGAGTCTTAGGGATGAAGAGTCATGACTTCCACATATGGATTGAGCGGCTTCTTCCGCCGATGGTTCGAGGCTACGCCCCTGAGCATGTTCGAAGGTGCCGCAGAGTGAGCTTTTTCTTCCGCCACTTTGTGCCAAGGAGATATCTCTGAAAGTAGTTGAGGAGTTGGAAAACGGCACCCGAAAGTTGCTCAGTAAGTTGGAGAAGATCTTTCCACCGGCTTTTTCTTGTCGATGCAAAGATTTGATTTTGCACCTCCTTAACGAGGTACGAATGGGGGGCCGTGCGAATCAGTTGGTGCTATCCAATCGAGAGATGTCTAAAGACTGCTCGCTAGAAATGTGGAAACAAAGGCAGATTGAGGCTTCCATAGCAGAGGCATTCATTCGTGAGGAGGTGTCAAACTTCACAACATTGTACTATAGTGAGAAGCTTCCTAGCGCAGTATAACCCACCCCTCGCTATAACGAGGACGAAAATGAATCGACCCTCACCTATTCAAAGGGCAACGCGGAGATCAAGTGGAGCGCCAAAAAGAGGTCGACTAATGAAGAGTGGCGCAAGATCATGCTCTCACGTGTTGACTAACCTTGACGAAGTCGATAAGTATCGTGGGTAAGTTCTCAACGAACTTGTTACATACTTCAGAATTTTTCGTGATCCAACAACCTTGTTGCTTGTCGGTGCAGGAATTTTTGATCAATATCGCATCTTTCAAGGCCACCTTCCGACCATGAACGAGAGACCCTTCTTCAACATGGTTCGCCGATTTCATTACATGGTTCCAAAGAAAGGTACCTTCCGACCAACTTAGGTCGCTTCAATTTTGGCGTTCCTAGTTGCCTAATTTCATTTCTCTCTTGCTTGAGCTTGCAATGCCAAAGTGATTTGTCTATAAGTGTCGAATTACGACAAGTGGCCGAGGCTTTGACTATAAGGTCTCGCCATTTAACGCTTATGACGTGAATGGATATCGCTTTCACACAACAAGCTACGAGAAGAGTCGGCCCAATCCAAGGACCACCAATATCGAGTATTTACGCCCGAGTAGTTACGCCCATGAGGAGCAGGAGGACTATTATGGCACGCTTGAAGAAATATACGAGCTCGAATTCCATGGTGAAAAGCACCTAAGCCACCATATTCAAATGCCGATGGTTTGATCCTCGCAAAGATCGAAAAAGTCCCTAAATTTGGGATAGTCGAAACTAGACAGATTCCTTCTATCCAGAGATGATGTCTATATTGTGGCTCAACAAGCCGTGCAAGTTTATTATTGTCCATATGCTTGCAAAACCGACCCACGTTTTGTGGTTGGTATATTGTGCACAAGGTATCACCACATGGTAAATGTCCTCCCCAAACGATGATGATTACAACTTGAACCCACCCACGATGACGGGAGTTCTATCAACAAGACGAGGGCTACCAGGATGCTTGAGATAGACTTAAGGAGAGATTGAAATGGAAGTAGACGAGGAATGGGTTGTTGACGAGGAAGTCGCAGATGAGGTGCATGATCCGAGAGACTTGAAAATGCTTGACGGACTTGTACTTGACAATGATAGCAATGAGGATGAGGTCATTGATTTATTTGGAGGCTCTTGATAGTGATGACGATACCTATCGCCCGTGATAATCCCGATCATGAAGAATATTAGAAATACATGTAATACTATGTTATTTTGTAATTACATTTTCTTTATTTTGCATCCCTTGCTAAGTACTTCTCGCTTATCCGTACTAATCTTCGGTTTATTCTTTTTAATTGCGGTGATGGGGCCCACTAGGAGGTGTCACGACTTACTCGAGACCGAGGGACACGCCACCTACCGAGGACACGGAGGCGGAGACGCCGAGAGGCAGAGGAGGTCGAGGGCGAGCCCAAAGTGAGCCGCCGACTAACCACGACCTTGGCTCTCAAGACTTCTAGGACGACGACGCCCCTCCGCCCACGTGGGCGAGGATGCGGGTCCGCAGATGTACGACGACGCCTGCTCGCACGCTGCGTCGAGGAGGGGTTCCGCACACGCCCGAGGAGGGGGAGGGTTCGACTTCCTCAATCGCCTCGAAACCCTACTTATGAGGTCCCACCGGCTCCGGCGACCGATTGCACCTTAACGCCGCCCATCGATTGCACCCGGGGATAAGTAAGTAACTTCATATGTTCTTCATTTGATATGTTGAAAAATCATAATAAGAGCTAATGTCAATGGGATCACTTGTGCAGAACCGGATGCTTGTGGAGGAGGGGTCCCGCCGCAATGTCAATGGGATCCTCGACTTCGCGGCAGGAACACTTCGGCCCGTGTGGACGCCGAGGATGAGGACCCAGAGGTACCCTCGCTCGACCACTACGCCCTCGTCGCCACCGATGCTCGCACGTAAACTTGGCGGATCGGGTGATTTCGAGTTGTGGGTAAGCCTCAATTCATTGCATTCATTGCATTCATTGGACATTCTTCAAATAAAATAATGGATACCTCGTGTCTTTATGCAGACTTCTTCAGATGCCGGTAGGGCCAGAGGCAAGGGCGATCGTGGCTTACGCTTCGTAAAAGGCGGTCTCGGACTTGTATTACGAGGTTCGCCTCAAAGACGTTGACTACAACGCCACCTACCGTAATAGAAGAATCAACAAAACACAAAGCGAGGAGACGACAGAGATTTCGATAAGGAGCAAGACTTCATGTAAATAGAAAACATCTCCGTTGATTTATTTTGAGATTAACTATGCCTAATTTGATCTTCCGATGGCTTGTAGGCGATTCCAAGTCGGTGTGCCACCCACCCCGATTGTCGGGTCGCTATAGTGGAGAAATGGTGGACGCGATCGCGAAGGGCACCAGAGAAAAGCGACCAGCGAAGGCCGATGCTGTGTGCCCTCACCATCGAGGTAGGCCGACCAAAGAAGTATGCAAAGACATATGTAAGTCCGCACCATTTGTCTAATCTAGCCGCCAATTTCGCATGATTTCTAACCACATGTTGTTGTCTTTCTCGCATCGGCGCGCACGGTGGCCACCAATTGGCCAACTCACGGCGTTGCTCGCCCACATGGGCCCGGCAAGGTCCAACATCGAGTACAACCCGGACAAGGGCCCAGAGGCGACACCAACTCCGGCGTCACACCCGCCTCACTTCTTACACGGAGGCGGCAAGGTCATCACGGCCGCCTACGATCCGAGGACCGAGGAGCCTTGATCCCGAGATCGTGATGCGGTGGGGGAAGGCAAGAAGCATGGGCGGTTCGGCTTGGCGACGGCGCCCTCAACACGGGCTCTACTCCTCCTCTCGAACCGCCCGAGCAATGAAAGCACGAAGCTCTAGCGTGTCCATAAGCCAACGGCCGACAACGATGGCGGCACTCCGTAAGTATTCCGTTTCATTCGTTCTTTGACTTTACGTTCCTTAGCTCGCAATATTGAAACATTGGGGTCAAATGTTGCGGTCGAGTCAGCAAAGAACTTCGGCCCAAAGCAGAGGCCCCAGAAGCCGAGGCGGCTGAGCGGGCCGAGCGGAGGCCGAAAGGCCGAGGCTACAAGTCGTTGAGGCCCAAAGAAGAAGGTTTGCTCAGTTCGTGCAACAACTTGGGGAGCAACAAGGTTGGCAGATCCCACTACACCGCTTGCACCACGCCCACCACCACGCCTACTCGGTGAGTATGTTTTACTTTCGTGCTCATGCTTAGTGTCAAACCTAGAGATGGCCTTCGTGTCGGATTTGTTGATGTGTGGGCCTTCGTGCGGGTTAGTTGATGTGACGGCCTTCGTCGTCGAATGTGGTTGTCGGCCTTCGGCTCGGCGTTTTTCTTGCGTGTTTTGGAAACGCCCCGCAGGGAGGTGTCGCCAAATTTTCAACTTTTCTTTAAACTCCTTACATTTTTATCTTGTCACCACGCAATATCTTCTTTTTGTGCGGCGGACATCGGGGCGCCGAACCAGGTCGGAGGGTCGCCAAGATCATAAGTCGGGCTATCCGCACCGACCGTCGCCGGATCGACGTCAGCGCAATCGCCGTGAGTCGCTTATGAGTAGTTTCTATGTATCGAACTAGTGGACTATGAACTTGTGGTTTGTAATAAATTGTGGATTTCGGACAAATTTGGTCGTTTGTAATATATAAATGTGGTTTGTAATTTATTGTCTTTGTTGAATTGTGGTTTCTATTATATATATATGCATTGTTGTTTAAATGGAAAAACAAAAACCAAAAAAAGGAATTTTAGAGGTGGCTTTGCCGAGTGCAATGACCATTGCACTCGCAAAGAAAATTTTAAAATAAAATAAAAACACGCTTTGCCGAAAGTGCAATGGTCATTGCACTCGGCAAAGAAAATTTAAAAAAAAAAACACCCTTTGCCGAAAGTGTCGAATCGTGGCACTCGGCAAAGAGTTTTTTTTAAAAAATTCTTCGCCGACGGCGTCAAATCTTTGTCGAGTGCTCAAGACGGCACTCGGCAAAAGCCTTGCCGAGTGCCCGAATTTGGCACTCTCGACAAAGCAAATTTTACCGGAAGGATTTGTGGAGGCTCTTTGCCAAGTGTTGCACTTCGGCAAAGGCTTTGCCGAAGTGTAAAGCCGCCTTTTGCCGAAAGTGCAACAGCACTCGCAAAGAGCCCGCCTCCAAAGAGTGTGCATACATCGCCATTTCTCTTCTCCCAACACCAAAAGCCTACATGCCCACTTCCTCTTTTGTAGTCACATGCCACTGCAATTTCTTGGTGCCCACAAATTAATCATCACTTTGTTCTCCCCAAGCAGTAACCGGTTCGGTTCCTTTTCTCCACCATGAACACAATGACTATCCTCTCCAACACAAGCTCATTTCTTCTCTTCTCTCCTCACAATCCCTATCAAAACACAAAACCGATCCTTGCATGTCACACCATTGTATTCCTCATCTCACAAGCTTTCCATCGATATAATCGGATTTCACATGCATTGACATTTGAGCAATCTTGAGGAGAGGAGAAGAGAGGAGTGGTAGGAGCTGTTCATGGAAAGATGTCGCACATGCATACATGCAAGGCATGGCGTGAAGCAAATAGGGCAAGATGCAGAAAGCGACCACGGCACCGATGGCGGCTCGGCGGCAAAGAAGCAGCAGCAGCGTTGCGTTGCTGCTTGGCGGCTCAGCCATGGTCGGCGGCAAAGAACAAAGAAGGGTATCTTGGTGCATGCCACCACCAAGAAGAGCCCATGGCGTGGTGACGCACCAGAGCAAAGAAGAGGCAGCGGCAGCAAGAATTTCGCAGAGGAGTAGCAAAGAATGAGGTGCGGCGACCAGCTTGGACGGCAATGGCGGCCCGGACGGTGGAGCAAGGAGGCGAGACGAGGTGGCGGCGCCAACAAGACGGCAAGAAGCGCGACTCAAGGCGCACATGCATGCTGTGGCGCCGCTTGGTCGCGCTTCGTGGGCGCGGCGGCACGGCGGACCACAAGGGCGCGGAGGAGACCGAGGCGATGTCGTGTGGCACGGCGCAGCGACGCTGCATCGACGGAGGAGCCAAGAGGAGAGCCGCGACGGAGGGCGGCCAGCGCAGACGCGACGAGCTCGGCGACGACTACGGACGCGACCCGAGAAGACGTCCGGTGATTTTTCGCACGCCTAGTGCCGTGGTATAAATCTTTAGTGTCTAATCGCGTTTACGATATTTACTTGTGCATGTCGCATATTAGTCATGAGCATAGCATCTATTTATGCATGTTTAATTGTAAAAAATGATTTGGTATTTTAAGACCGATATAACTCTCCGGTTATGTTGTTTTTGTGCTTGTGTGTGATCTTGGATGATATATTGACGGACACGATTGATTAGATCGTTGTAGCTGTTTAGGTGTATTATTGGTCGGTGGATACTAGATTAAATATATGAGTTGATTACTTGATCGGATGATATTATTTTGAAGTTGAATGGATGTTAGTGGTAATCTTTGGATAATACTTTAATTGGAGATTTTTCTTCATGTTGGATTAGTAATTTTTAGAGATAGGACGCATAATGATTTTTATGATTTATTACTTAATGAATAACTTATATGATAATTAAGGAAATATGGATGTTGAATCGGATGATTTATTTAATCATGAGCAAATTGGTTGGATGCCTTAAGTAATAGTTATGTAAGTCATTTGTGCTAGAATTTGGAGAAGGTAGCGATTGATTATTTGATTGCGGATAAATTTTTGGATTGCTATGTAATTAGTAGGTAAGTCCCATGTGCCGAGTCGATGGAATTGTACTCTCTATTGGATTAGTAGCTAAATAATTATTAGTCGATCGTAGAGGCATACATGTGATTGTATTAGTAGTTGTTATACACGGCTAGTCCGGTGAAATGGATATAAGTTGATTTATTAGTGAACTATTAAATGTTGGATGTGCTATTAAATTGTAAAGCCCTTTATGTGTCGGTAGGTTGAATAAATCTCAATTGGTGGAAATTTTGGTGTATACGCATGTGATTTGCCGATGCAAGACTAGTAGAGCTAGATAGTTAGTATTAGCTTAAATAGCATATTGGAGAATGATTGATGGATTTAGTCATGGTCATATGCCCATATGTCGGTGGATTTCGTATAATATCTGGATAGGTTGTATAGTTGGAGTATCGTGAGTTCGGGCATGACTCGATAGATTGACTACCTCGATAATGCCTTAGTGAAGGTTAGTACAAGATTTAGATCAAGGTATGCGAATATGATCGGAGAGTGTTGTGCATGTGAGTGGATTCAGCACCGGAGAATCGGTTAAGTCAATGATCATGAGAATATTAGATTTGTCGATAGATGTTTTCCTTTAGGAATTAAATAGAATAGAAAAGAATATACATAGGCCCTTTTGTCATGACAGAGGCTAGGTTAGCATGTGTGCAAAAAGTATTAAATGACTTGGAAAAATTCGAATACAATTAATTGTGCAATCGCATATTCTTTTAACTTCAAAATTCATAACTAATTCATAAAACTCCAAATGAGATGAACCAAGTTATTTTGGTCTTATATTAATATTCTCTATCCATCCATATAATCCTTTGCCTCCCCACTGCTCTACAAATTTTGACCAAATAATTAAATTCGTGAACGAAAGAATGATTACAATTAAATTAGATTTTTTTTCTTCTGAAAACTGATATTCAAACTGCTATAACTCTCACATACTAAATCCAAATAGAATAATTCTTTTACCTAAATTCATCTAAAATCATCATCTAGCTACTGTAGAAAATTCATGCATTTTTGAACACTTTGAACTTTTCGGCTTTTCTCGATGTTTATTCGATATCGTCTTTCTATAGATTCCGAGTTGCCGGAAGTAAGTGAGTATGTAACCGAGAGTGAGCAAGTGAACTCCCTGAAAGGCAAGCATCATTTGAACTTTCTTTTGCATCATATTTGATCCTAGTTTTATTAAGTTAGTGCAATGATAATTGCTTGCATGCTATTTTTGATAATGTCGCTATTTTTGTGATGAATAGTTAGATACATCCTATTATCTTGTCATTGTGGTTATCCATGAATTATTCCAGTACTGAAATACTTATGGTAAGTTGTGTGAAGTACGTGGTATGGGATTGCTTAGCCATGCAAGTCTAGAACGGTAGTCAGATTGTCGGGAATTACCCGACAATTATGGGAAATACAAACATTTTACTTTCTGTTTATTTCAGATCTTCGTATCTATTTTATGAGTTAAATTTTGTCATTTAAAATGAGTTTTGGTTTGGACAAGTGATGGTGCCTTTGTGCACGAGACTTGGGTAAGTGGTTGACTTGTTTAGACAATTAAGGACCGAACTTTGGGTACCTGTGGATCAAGCAAAACTCGTGCTATCACACGCGGTATATGGGTGTTGTATGGTTAAGTAGGGGGAAGATTTCGTTGTGTTGGGTCCCACGGTGGTGGAATTATAAAGGCATGGGACCATGAAATCCTATGTTTTCCTTATGGGCCGATAGGGCATATAGACCGTGACGTCTTATGTTGCCTAGGAGCCCAGGGTTTTGCAGGACTTAGCCCAATGGGATCTTCTTGCTAAAAATGACCATATCTTGATTTACCCGGCCGGCATACCATAGGAAGTATGCTATATTCGGAGGTATCTAGAGGCTTACGGGCTAATCAAGTCGTGTAGGTAAAGTAGTACACCCCTGCATGGTATAAATCTATTCGAATAGCCGTGTCCGCGGTTATGGACGACCGCTTGAGTTTGTGGTTGCTTATTGTTAGACTTGGAATTAAAATTGTGGTTATAACTTGGTATTGTCATGAATGGGATGTTCATGTTTGTTGTAGTATCAAAGTGGACAGCCACTTTGTCAATTGTATGGTTTATTTGTTATTCAATTTACTACTTATTCACATGCTTTACTTCTACTTCAAATCTGATTTTTGAAATGGCACTTGAAAAACTAGTATGTGTAGGTTGTAAATTGTTGCGTCTCTTTTGCAAAACTAAGCCAATATGAGCCATCCTTTGGAACAACCTCTAGCATAACTAATTTTTATTTGTGTAAGACTTGCGAGTATCTTTGTACTCAACCCGGTTGCTACAATTTCAGGTGAGGAAGTGTATGAGCCCGTTGAGCTTGTTAGCGTCGATTTTGGCGACGCTAATGAGTAATGCTATCATTTAACTCCCAGTCGGTTGCCGAGGGGTTATGGGGCATACCATGCTGGATATTTTGGTTTATTTACTTGCTTCTGCTGCTACTTAAGACTCTTATTTGAATTTGGCCGGTCGGGCGCTTGTAATAGATGTAAACTTTAACTATTACGTTGTATGTCTTTTGAACTATCTATGTATGTTGTTGTATGGATATGATCAATGCTATATGTGAGTTTGGGGCATGTTGGTCGCTGATCTTGAGAGCCAACATGACCTCATGCTCGCTGTTTGTGGCTTCCCATTTAACTCACTAAGTGTAGTGCTTGGCTTATTGGAGAATCTACAATCATGTAGTGCTCGCAGAGGAGCAGCGCGCATGATTGTCGGGGCTCTAGTTTTTAGTTAAGCCTCTCGCTTAGATGGAGTTAAGTTGGAATCCATTTACTTGAGGCTCAGAGTTATGTCCATAAGACCATGCTTAGTCTCGGTCTTACGGATATAACCCGGGGGTCCTCACAGCGTTGGTATCAGAGCCATACTGACTGTAGGTTAGAGATAGCATGGGTGTTAAGTTTAGCCAGTCCGTTGGTCTAAAACTATTTTCAAAATATCAAACTAATTTTAGAAAAACTAAATTAGGATATCTTTTGTTCCTCATCCATCTTAGTATCATTTCTCACCTTATTCTTGTTTTGATTTACAAAACTAACTCATCTTGCCATTCTGTCCTTGGATGAGTTGTCAGTACCTGGTTAGGGAGACCCAAGCTGAAGATGTGAACGGATACCTGGCGCTTCTAGAGATATACTGTGAAGAGCGAACTTCACTTATCAACCCCAATACTCCATCTACCATCGGGATCAAAGACCAGGGATGGAGGAGTATTTGGCAGTGATCAATATCGTTGCCAGACGAGTGGCAGGGAGTATCCCATATGGATTTCAGGCGCGTGGCACCTCTGAGGCCACGGCGTTGCAGGAAGTGGCTCGTGTGGCACTGAGCCATCTTCGTCATGATTTGACGAAATTAGCTCAGCCTCCATACTACCACTTTCCTATGCAAGCACGTGGCACAGAAGTGAACACTGTTGCTAGGATCCAGTCTGGGGAAGATACTCAAGTGCGACAGCTGGCAAGATTGATTCACATCATGGATCAGATCCATCGTTGCACTGTGCTTGAGTTATGGGAGACACGGCGTCGTCTCACTGTGGCTCAAGGGCATCTGCAACCCATATGCAACATGGGACTCGTGGACCAGCATGTGCTTTATGGGGAGAACGAGGTCTCTCCATATGCGTCTGCACCGCCGGAGTACCATCTTCCCGAAGTGGGAGGGCAAGTACTCAATCTTGAACCAAGACGTCAAGCTCATATATTCATAGGTTTCTCTCGCATCCAGAGCATCGGCGAAAGGACGAGAAGACGATGCCTTGCTGCGATATTAGGGTTAAATTAGGGTTTATTCTTAGATTATATATGCCCTAATGATATTATTACTTAGCTTGTAGACGCTGGATTTTGTGGCGATCATTCGCTCTCTTTTGTTCCAAGTAGTTGTGCATCGCCTACGGGCGGGTTGTATCGCAACTATGTCGGAAAACTAACTGTGTTTCATTTGTATCTTGTGCTGTCCCTACTTCTTTCTTTTTCGTTTGTTTCGAGTTGGTTCTTGTGTTTTGGAGCTTCAAATCTCTAAATTGAATTAAGAACCTCACTCCTGTTGTTTCCCCTACCTTATGCTTTTCCCTCTCATCTCTTTAATGGAAGTCACGTGTTGATTAAGAGATTGATAGCGGAATCGATAAAGAGAAGGATATGATTGAATAACTGCTATTTTATCTTGAATTAGATCTTTCATGTTTGGTTGATGTCGGTGGTTTTGCATTGTCAAAGTGATAGTTGATAGTTGAGAAATTGAATTATTACTCATGATCCTTGAAAATGAGTTTAGAAGAGTTAATTATTAACCTTTGTGAGATCAAGTATGGATTATGGTAGGCGTTACCATCAGAGGTTACGATATGAGTATAAATGGAACTATTATAGTGAGGCGTAAGCTTGCCTACGGATGATGTTGGATTTATATCGGAGAAATATGCAGGTAGAACTCATAGAACACTTGTAATAGGCTTGAATAATTAATTTATGGGTTCATTTGGAGATTTAGATTAAAGATATGTCTTAGTCAATATGGCAATAAGATATGTCTTTAGGCATTACTCAACAATCAGCAGACTGGTCCCCTCACCTTTGCTGCAGCCAACGAACCTCTAGAAGCTGAAGACTGGCGTAGAGATACTGAGAAAAAGCTTCGACTTGCCCGTTGCTCAAATGAAGATAAGGTGGACTTTGCTACCCACCAACTAAAAGGAGCCACCGCTGCATGGTGGGAGAATTACCTTGCTGCCAGAGGTAATGAAAGTCTCGTGTCAGATGAAGAAGAAGAAGAAGCACCAGCAGCACCAGACGTAGCAGCACTAGAAGCCGCAACATCTGCAACTGGAGAACCACCAGCCCCTACCACTGAAGCCGCCGCAGAAGAAGTTGCTGAAACACCACTAGATGAAGATGAACCAGCATGGCAATCAATTCCTTGGGAGGAATTCAAAGCCGCCTTCAGAACCAACTTTGTACCAGCTGGTACAATGAGGATGAAGAAAAATGAGTTCAGAGCTCTCAAGCAAGGCCACATGACAGTCAATGAATACTTAACCAAGTTTAACCAGCTTGCCCGCTATGCTCCTAGTGACGTAGCAGATAAAGAGGAAAAGATAGATCACTTCGTGGAAGGCATGCACAAAGGCATGTGAGTTCAGCTCATCCTCCATGACTTTTCCAGCTTCCATCACTTGGTCAACAAGGCCCTAGTGCTAGAGAATGAGAAGAAGACGGTAGAGGCCAGTCATAAAAGGAAGATGTCATTCCAGAGACCACAAGGCAACTTTCCCTAGAAGTCAACATTCCAGGGCAGTTCCTCCTTCAGATCATCTGCAGTTGCGCCACAGAGAAGTTCAGCTCCAGCCCCCAAGACCCCAAGGAAGTGGTTTCTGCACTCTCTGCCCCGCTGGACATCCTACCACAGTCAACCCAGCAGCTAATATCCACTGCTTCGCCTGTGGAGAAAAATGACACTTTGCTAACCAGTGCCCTCGACGTCATAACCCTGCCGCAAAGTTCAACCCAGGAGCCGCCCCAATCCAATGCCGGACCTCAGCTCCAAGCAAGAGCCATCAGACTTCTCAAACTTCAAGGTCTACCCCGACACAAAGCTGTAGCCATGTGAATCATGTCACCGCTGAGGGGGCACAAGATGCCATAGGAGTGCTAATGGGTACGTTCTCTGTCAATTCAGTACCCGCACAAGTTTTGTTTGATTCTGGAGCTTCGTACTCTTTTGTTTCAAGAAAGTTTGTTAAAAGGCTTAAGTTGCCGACCTATAAGTTAAAGAAACCCGTGGTACTTAGTTCACCTGGGGGACCCCTATATGCTACCTCAGTTAGTCCCACAGTAGAGATTGCTTTGGAAGATTCTGGTTTCCTAGCAACCCTTCTTGTGCTAGAATCCCAAACTCTGGATATCATCCTAGGGATGGATTGGTTGGCCGCTTGTCATGGATTAATAGATTGTGCCAACAGGAAAGTGGTACTTGCTAAGGACCCTGAAACCACAATAAAGATTAGTGAGGATCGTTCCTTTCCCTTGGATTGAACAATCCACCACCTTGGAGAGTTGTCCCTAGAGACAACGCCTGTAGTCCAAGCTTACCCTGATGTCTTCCCAGAAGAATTGTCAGGCATGCCACCAGATAGAGATGTTGAGTTTGTAATCAACTTGAAGCCAGTGACAGCCTCAATTGCCAAGAGACCATACAGAATGGACGTTGACGAACTTGAAGAGCTGAAGACACAACTTGAAGGCTTACAATAAAAAGGATTCATTAGACCTAGTTCTTCTCCCTGGGGTTCAGCGGTTCTCTTTGTGAAGAAGAAAGATGGTTCCGCCAGATTATGTGTGGATTACAGAGCACTTAATGAGGTGACCATCAAGAACAAGTATTCTTTGCCTCGCATTGATGACCTGTTCGATCAGTTATCAAGAGCGGCAGTTTTCTCCAAGATAGACCTAAGGTTAGGATATCATCAACTCAAGATCAGGAACGAGGATATTCCTAAAATAGCTTTTACCACCCGGTATGGCCTGTATGAGTTCACAGTCATATCGTTTGGCTTGACTAATGCACCAGTCTACTTCATGAATCTCATGAACAAGGTATTTATGGAATACCTAGATAAGTTTGTAGTCGTGTTCATAGACGACATCTTGATCTATTCAAAGACCAATGAAGAGCATGCTGAACATCTGCAATTGGTCTTAGAAAAACTCAAAGAGCACGAGCTTTATGCCAAGTACAGTAAATGTGAATTTTGGCTTCAAGAGATTAGTTTCCTCGGACACATTGTATCCGCTGGAGGAATAGCAGTTGTTCCATCCAAAGTAGAAGCTGTAATGGAATGGAAGCAGCCTACATTAGTAACTGAAGTGCGTAGTTTTCTCAGTTTGGCCGGATACTACAAGCGCTTCATCGAAGGATTCTCTAAGCTTTCCAAACCGATGACCCATCTACTTAAAAAGGAAAAGAAGTATGAATGGACAGAGACTTGTGAAAAGATTTTCCAAGAATTGAAGAAGAAGTTAACTTCTACACCAATGTTGATCCTACCGGACATTCATCATGACTTTGAAGTCTACTGTGATGCATCGCGCCAAGGTCTCGGTTGCGTACTTATGCAAGGAGGAAAAGTTGTAGCTTATGCATCCAGACAACTCCATCCTCACGAAAACAATTATCCAACTCATGACTTGGAGTTAGTAGTAGTAGTGCATGCCCTCAAAATTTGGCGGCATTACTTGATTGGAAATCATTATGATATTTACAGAAACCACAAGAGTCTCAAATACATTTTCACTCAATCAGATCTCAACCTCCGACAAAGAAGATGGTTAAAGCTAATAAAGGATTATAACTTGAATGTCCATTATCATCCCGGAAAAGCTAATGTAGTTGCCGACGCATTAAGTTGCAAGTCTTACTGCAGTAATGTTATGATTCAAGAGCATCAACCTGGGTTCTACTAAGAATTCGAAGCCCTCAACCTTTGTTTGATAGAACAAGGCACTATACATGCTATGGAAGCATACCCAACTCTAGAAGAGCAAATAAAAAACGCTCAAAAAGGACAGCTTGGAGCCCAAAGATTCAAGCATCTCATGGCAAAAGGAAAAGCCCCCAAGATGATCGAAGATCAGCGTGGAATCCTATGGTATGGGAAACGTCTCTTTGCTCCCCACCAGAAGGAACTCAAGGAATTGATACTAAAAGAAGCCCACATCTCAGCATATACCCTGCACCCAGGCAGCACCAAGATGTATCAAGACATGAAGATTTTGTATTGGTGGCCACGAATGAAAAGAGACAACGCCGAGTATGTAGCCTGTTGTGATATATGTCAGCGAATCAAAGCCGAACATCAGAGACCAGCAGGATTGCTCCAACCGCTACAGATCCCTCAGTGGAAATGGGAAGAGATTGGAATGGATTTCATTACTAGTCTACCCCGAACCAAGTCCGGATGTGACTCAGTATGGGTTATAGTTGATAGATTGACTAAAGTCGCCCATTTCATCCTAGTAAAGACAAATTACAAGGGAGACAAGTTAGCCGAGTTGTATATGGCTCGTATTGTGTGTTTACATGGAGTACCCAAGAGGATAGTCTCAGACCGAGGTTCTCAATTCACCTCACATTTCTGGGCTAGTTTGCATGATGCCCTTGGAACGCATCTTGCTTTCAGCACAGCATACCATCCGCAGACCGATGGTCAGACGGAAAGAACAAATCAGATTCTAGAAGACATGCTTCGAGCATGTGCTTTGGAATTTACCGTAGATTGGGAGAAATATCTACCGTATGTCGAGTTTGCATACAATAATAGTTTTCAGTCAAGTCTGAAAATGTCCCCGTTTGAGGCACTCTATGGAAGAAAATACAGAACTCCTCTTCATTGGTCAGAATCAGGTGAAGGATATATCTTCGGACCTGATACTCTCAAACAAGCTAAAGAGAAAGTTCAACTGATCAGAGATCGCCTTCAAGCCCTCAGTCAAGGCAAAAGAGTTATGCCGACAACCGTCGAAGAAAGTTAACCTTTAAAGTTGGAGATGCTGTGTATCTCAAGGTATCGCCGCTTTGTGGAACTCAAAGATTTAAAGTTAAAGGCAAGCTCACCCCAACATACATAGGCCCGTTCCCAATCACCGCCAAGCGTGGAGAAGTCGCCTATCAACTAGAGCTACCTGAAAGTTTGTTAGACGTTCACAACGTGTTTCATGTCTCCTAGCTCAAGAAGTGTCTCAAAGTACCTGAAGAGCAGACGCCCGTCGAAGCCATTGCCCTTCAGCAAGACCTGACTTATCCAGAGCATCAGATCAAGATCCTCGATGTCATCGAGAAGCGAACAAGACATCAAGTCTTCCGCCTTTGCAAAGTTCAGTAGAGCCACCACTTAACAAAAGAGGCCACCCGGGAGCGCGAAGATCAACTGAAGCAAGACTACCCGTCCATGTTTTCGGAGCAGCTCGAATCTCGAGGTCGAGATTCCGTTTAAGGTGGGTAGGATTTGTAACGTCCCGTTTTCGGATGATAAATAGTAACTACTATTCCAGTTTTCGTTCTTTGTCCGTATTTGAAATTAGCAAGTATTTTCGAAAACCTCCTTTCCTCTTTAAGCTCGGGTTTGTGTTTCAAATATCTTTGAACCCTGAAATTCAAATTCAAGTTTGAATTTTCTATCTTTCAAAGTTTCAAGCCCATTTCTCTTTTACCCTTCCTTTCTTTCTTTGGGCTCAACCCTAAATTTCTCGGGCCAGCCCGCTCTCCCTCCTTTCTTTCCCGACCTGGCCCTTTTCCCACCTAGCCCTTTTTTGCTCCCAGTCCATTTTTCCTTTGGCCCTCTCAGCCTAGCCGCTTTGCCCCGACCCAACTCCCCCTTGGCCTTTGGCCTTTCTTCTTTGGCCAGCTCCCATGCCCGGGGCATCTTCTTCTTCCTCCTACGGTCAAAGCAGCCCGGGCACTCCTCTCTCTCTCCCCGTGCGCACGCCACCGCCTACCACCACGCCTCCTCTGCCGCCACCAACTCCACGAGCTCCTCTGCGCCTCCCCGTGCCCGCCACTCTCTAACGTCGCCACCCACTCCCCTGGCCGCGACGACTCCGGAGCCCTCTCTTCGCCTTGTCTTCTCCACTGTGTGCAACCATGGCGTCATGCTGTCCTCGCACCCGGACCAAGCCACACGCCCGCGTCAGCAACGGCCCAAAAGTCTCGCACCCTCTGCTGCGCTCACCCGCTCCCTCGCCCTATCCTCTCCATGCACAGGCGCCCATGCTGCGCCGCATTGGGACCCCGCGCGACCACCACCTCCCTCCAACAGCTCCCAAGCCCCCTGTCTGCCTATAAAGCACCCCATGTGTCCCTCCTTTGTCCTCACATCGCCCCCTTGGAGCCCCGGTAAGCCCACTGAAGAAAGCGCCCGTTTTCTTCATTTTGGCTGACACTGCCTCCACCACCGTCTAGCCGCCTCCAGCCATCTTCCGGCGCCGCCACCTTGTCACCGTGAGCTACTACTGCTGAGGAAGCTTTCCCCCAAGCCCACTCGCCTCCAAACTACCACAGGCATCAGATTTCACCTCCTTCCCTGCCTCCGGCTGCCACCATTCCCCACCACCCGCCACCGGATCCAGTCCTCCTCTTCAACCTGGTAGGACCGCCTCGCCGCAAGCTACCCCATGCTCCCCTTCCCCGGCCCGAACCGCCACCGGAAGCCCCACCTCACCATGGCCGAGCCGCCGTCGCCGCTCAGCTCAACTCGCCGCCGGCTACAGCTGTCCTCCGCCCGTCGCACCAACATCACCGACTCCGCCTCCCCGTTAGCTCCTCGCTCCTGCCTTTTTTCGGCTCCGTGGCGCCCTTGCCCGCTGGCGGCGAGCCCAGCCGCACGTGCATCCGCGCGGTGCTGGCTCGTTCCGACAGTGCCATAATGGTGAAATCCCGTTCGGGATTTGAGTAAACGGCGCTTAGCCGCTTAATTAACCCATTAATTGCAATCATTAGCTCATAATGATGTCTTAAGCCTCTCCGTTTCACTGTCGTGTGGGCCCGTGCCACAAGAATCACCGGCTTTCCCTTCTTCTCTCGATCGCGGTGGGCCCCACTGTACATTGTTCTGTGGACCCGGCGCCCTATGCTTAAGAACCCTGTCTATGCCTTTGTCTTGTGCACCGAACTCCCTCTTTCTCCCTTTTTAATTCAATTCAATCTTCGTAAATTCTATTCTCCTCCGTTATAGCTCAAACAATTATGAAATTTATTTCTAAAATTTTGTAAATTCAAGATCTTGCTAATGGCATAGGTCTTGTTCAATTTGGAGTTCATTTGTTTATTCTTGTGTATTTATTTGCTCTCTTTGCCTGTTTGTATCTTTTTCCGATATGATCGTCTGAATATGATTTGAAGACGCGGGAGATCTCCAAGTTGATCAAGCCCAAGAATATCAAGACCCTCTTGTCTATAACCAAGGCGAGTAAATACTTTGATCATATTGATCCTACATTTTATGTAAATTATATTCATTTAAATTAACCAAAATTGCATGCTTTAATTCTTTAATCAAATGTATGTTAAAACTTAAGGTAGTTAAACACCTATTTGATGATTAATTAATTAATATGCCATCTATTGATATTTGAATCCATTATTCCATGTCACCCTAGTAACTATATGGTAATACTAGCTATAGGTTGTACTTAAGCGACATGCTAGACTTGCTTAAGTACCGGGGTATTAAAATACCCCAATCATCATTCTTCAAACATGAAATGATTTTAGGGAGTCATTGGTGGTCCATTGACTGAAATGAATGAAATAATTTGGTTTTACTCCTCAAAACCCTAATAATTGCTAATACCATATCTGGGCGGATGGCAAGGCGGTGGGTGCTCAAGGAGCACGAGAGTGGTTGGTATGTGGAACGAACCACCCAGATGGATTAAGGATTTAATCTTGTCACGACCTCCCGTGTTAAACAAGTACAACCACAAGTCTGCAAACTGCAACTTGGCTTAGTAAAATTATTAAACCTTGAATGTATCTCACTAGGTGGAAAAAGGGAATACGCAAGCTTGCGGTACATCCAGCTTGAATGGGTGAAGTTGCCAGCTGTTGTGGGTAGTCCAACTACGTCCAACGCTACGGTACAACGATCCCACGCAACGTATGGGCGTAACCCTATATGGGTGAGATGACGAAAAGGGCAAGGTAGTTTGAAAGGTTACTGTGACGGCCGCTTAACTACATGACTAAGGAATCATGTGGGGTAACGAGTATGACTATCTCTTGTAGGTACAGTGTACAACCTCTGCAGAGTCTAAACTGTTTAAACAGCCGCGCCTACGGTCAAAGGCGGACATGGGAACTTAACTTGAGTTAGTTCTATTTCAGAAACTTTGTGGGTGGTATGAAAAATGTGGAGGGCTCACCTAGCCCTGAGTTTGGATTTTATCCGAGCCTTCAAGCTCAGTGGTGGTAATAATTGGAGGTAGCTCCAATCAAAAGAAACATAGTGTAGAGTTTCCAATGGAGGGAACCTCTACTGAAGTAACTATTGCACAATTACTCTCTTTAATAAAATGCAATTTGTTAAAATGCTATGTGATAGGGATTTGTACTTATGATAATTGAAAATGTTGCTTTAGCAAATAAAAGAACCCGAGCCATCCTTGTTTAGCCTTGCATATATATTATTGCATTGTGTGTTGGCTTGCGAGCACGAAAATTGTACTTATTCTCGCTCTTCCCCAAACCCTTCAGACAATGAAGATCAAGAAGACTACGCATTCTATGAAGGCCCAGAAGCCGATGGACCAGGAAACGATGAAGAGTAGTATAGTTCTACAGTCTAGGTCTCGCCCCAGTCTAAGTGGACTTGTTGGTACTTGCGTACAACCGATATTAACCAGTTCTTGGTTAATATCCATCGTACACAGGTTACCCCAGTCACTTGCTTGCGGTGAGATGAGCCCCACTCCCCTTTTTCTTCCGCTGTAGATTTCGTTGCTTCCATGTAATGTAATCAAGTTGGCCTTGTTCGGCCCCTTTTGTAAAACTCGACCCGATGTGATCTATGTCACTCTGTGTTGTAATTTATTTAATGTGTAGTTCACGCCTTGTATGATGATTTAGTAATGTGTCTGTGAGTGCTATCTACTGATCCAGAGAATAGCACAGTATTTTCACAGAGGATTTGGATTCTCGGAATCCGGGTCCAACAGCTTGGTCCTTTATGATCGTATTGCTCCACTGAGTTTAACGGTGGCTTTAATTTGCTTTTGGTGCAATGCGGAGGAAGTTTGGACCCATCTTTTTCAACCTCGGTGAATCACCGCCGCTTTGATTCCGGTCGCCACAGTCCTCCTTAGACGTCAAGGTCTTGGGCGTTGTGCTCCTGGGGCTAAGGTGATTCTGAGGTGTACTTTCCCGGGGCTCCTCGACCACCGCAACGCCTTCTCCACAGGAGCAGCTCTCTCATCTCCGCCTACGGCCAACGAGAGCTCACCGTCGGCATCCTCAGGCCAACGCGTCAACACCATCGCATTTGTAAGTGTGGATATCATGGGGATATGCTGACGATCTTAGGATGATGAAACAACTGGCAATAGCGTTGAAGGTTTGTCGAAACACTCGTTTTCGGCGAAGTTCATATGCTGTCAAGCAAGTGGTGGTCAGACTGACCAAGGTGGTGATTAGATCGGCCTGTGTGGTGGTCAGACTGGGCACCTCTGGCGGTCAGACTGGCCAACCCTCGGGTCGCGTGGTTGGCGGTCAGACCGGCCAATGGGCAGCGGTCTGACCGGCAATAAAGTTTCTTTTGAGTTTAGAGCTGGGCCAAAAATAGAGGGTGTAGGCAAGAGAGGGGATTCTTCTACACTTGGTCTCATATTTTTTTGGAGCTTTGAGTCAAAAGTTCTATTCATTTGAAAATTCCAGAATGTTTCGGATTTCCAGGGTGGAAATTTGGCTAAGTCCCTAGGCTGGGCGGTCAGATTGGCCAGGTGACGGTCAGACCGGCCAGGGGGCGATCAGACCAGCCAATGGGTGGCGGTCTGACCGGTTTTGACTTGATTCGTCGGCCATCTTGGCGGTGATGTTTGTTGGTTAGGTCAAGTTCATGGGATTCAGTGCATATTTGTTGCATGATGCATGTTTTGACTAACGTGGGTCAAGTTGCGAAGAACTTGTTCCCGGAATCGATTTCTTGGTCTATTGTTGTGCAGGACGCTTGGAGGTCAACGACGGTCAACGGCGAGGATGATCGGGACTAGGCTTGGAGAGCTGAGGTTCAGAACGATCGAGGATGCCGGGTGAAGTCAGTGGTTTCAAGCATGGCGTAAAATGGATAAGGATGACCGAACGAGAAGTTCGGTGCGACAGGTTGCATCAAACGGCACGGGGGTCGGTGCAAGTGCCATGATGGTTTCGGTAGGAGCCGGATAGGAGAGACTTGCCGACATGAAGAGAGCCATTGATCAACCTACACATGGCGAAACATGGGATTGCTTCATGTAGATTGGACTTAGTCTTTGGAAAATGATCGAGAAGGGGTATTTTGGTAACTTCACCTAAATACCGCATTGGTGACCTTTTGCTAACCCACGGCTCAAAACGGTGTAAGGAGAAGCGGTTTAGGTCAAGAGGAGATGAAGACGACGCTTTAAAATACGTGCGTAAGTGAAACCCGTTTGTGTGTGGGCTTAACGGGTGCCCATTAGGGATATCCTTCTAGAAGCTAGCCTCCACTATAAATAGGGGAGGGTGCTAGTTGTGCACCCCCCAACCCTCATATCTAAAACCCTAGTTTTGTGTTTTAGGGTTAGGAGTGAATAGTGGAGAGGTTAGGGTTCTAGGGAGTTGGATTGGTTGTGTGCTCATGTGTTGAGCCTTTGTCCTTCTGGATAGAGTGGCTATAAACCAACATCAATCTCAAATCAATCCAAGCAAGATTTCACAAGATGAGTCTCTTTTTGTTCTCGCTGTCTATTTTGTGATTTTGGGGCTTTCTTTGATCCATTGGTTTTCCTTTGGTTTCTAGCCTGGATCTTGCTTGCTATGACATGTGGGAATGCGTCTAGGATCATCTTGACCATCTTCTACCCACGAGCAAGTCTTTAGATCATATTTTGGTTTTGACTCGGTTTTGAAGCAACCTTCACTCAAATGAAAAAGGTCGGAACTTTGGCTACGATCTTCACGATGGTTGATTGTAATAGGTTCCTGACATCCTAAAGAAGGTATGTTTCAAGTTTCGTGAAGTTTGGAGTTGTGGATCAAAAGTTAGACCAATTTATGATTTTGAGTTCGGGCTGATTTTACTGTTCATTGGCCTGGAGGTCAGACCGCCAACTATTTACCGGTCAGACCGCTAGATACATGGAGGTCTGACCGCCCAATTAATTTGGGTTTGAGTTTTCATGATTTTGGTCTATTTGCTTCGGGGTTTTGATTGGATTCAATACAAGTCTTCCACTATGCTTGTATATTGATCTTTATAGCTTTCATAGCTATTGGAGTGAAATTAGTATTGAATTCAATCAAGGAGAAAAAGAGATCGTACTCCTATTCACCCCCCCTCTAGTCGCCTTTTCGGTCTAATAGTAAGGCTCTTATGCACTTGTGCGTGTCATCCTCGAGCCATGAGTCCCTTTGCTTCGCCAGGTCAACCTCCTCGCCGCCACGCTCGCGCGCAAGAACTCCAGTGTGCCGTCGGTAGGTTAGGGCTAACCAAGGTCATTAGCGTTTAATTATCTTTTAAATGTGCTTATGACTTGTGGACCCCACGGGGCTAAACGAGTTTAGAAACTTATTTGAAACCGCTTAAATCCTCTGAGTTGTTGATGTGTGGGCCCTTTCGGCTGGTTTAGTGAAGGTGTAAGTATGTGAAATACGTTTTCACTTAAGGGAAACATATTTCCTTTATTCATAGATAGAGTTTACGTTTCTGTAAACCGAAAATGTATTCATGGAATACGTTTTCGACGTCGCCTTCGGCCGGGGCTGAGTCAAAGCTTGACCCAGTCAAACCCACACCCGGGTCCCGTCTATCGGTTGCTTTGGCTAGCTGAGTGCGGGTATAAAAAGGGTGTAATATTTTTAGAAATTCCAAAACGAACTATTCTTACACTGCAAATTCAATTAACTTAGAAAATTCGTAACTAATTCATTTTAGCCTCAAATTGAATGAAACTAATTTTGTTAGTTTTAATTTTTAGTGTACTTTTAAATGGAATATATTTCAAGTATGCTTCTATTCCAGAAAATATTGGATAGTTAAAAGGAATTGTTTTTACACTAGAAAATGATTTTAAACTTCAAAAATTCATAAGTATTTTATCTTAACTCCAAATCAAGTGAAATTAATTTTGTTAATTCTCATTATTCCTATAATTTCATTTGGCATAAGTTTTATTATTGTTTCTGTATCAAAAAAATGTTGGTAATTAATTTATTTGTACAATCATGCCTTTAACTTGTTAAAACCCTAGAAAATCTTGATAAATTCCTTTTGGACTGAAACGCTCACCTAAAATTCTTTTAAACATCATTCTATACCTTCTGTGCATGAATGTTTGGTGAAATTTAAATTTAAATTATTTTCGATGTTATTCATGCTTTTGCTCGATTGATAGATTTCGACGATTTGGGTATTTTCGAGAGTGATCCTCAGCAGCCAGAAGACTATCTTCAGCAAGGTAAGCAGTCCTCCTTTGATGCACGTTGATCCTATTATTTGTGCATGTTAATATTTTAATTTCAACTGTATGTATGCATGCTATGTTGACAAGTAATTTCCCAGTTCGCGGTAGTTCACCTGAATAGTTACTTGAATTGTAGGTAAACATCCATCTTTTACCACT
Source organism: Phyllostachys edulis (assembly GCA_036346405.1). NCBI lineage: Eukaryota > Viridiplantae > Streptophyta > Magnoliopsida > Poales > Poaceae > Phyllostachys > Phyllostachys edulis. Next base: position 7,175,413 of record CM070564.1, read on the forward strand.
AAGCCTAGGTTTATATCCGCTATGATTTAGAGCTCGATGGATGGGCTCTAGTGAATGTATATTTTAGTATGCGAGTTGTTGTCGCTTAGTCATGTTTAGAACGGTAGTCTAGGGATCACCGTCTCGGCGATGGTCATTACAACATCACTTTAAATACTTGAGTCAGGGTACTCATGTGTGTATTCTATTTGGAAAAACTAAAAACTAAAAACAAAAAGATTTGGACTCGGGCATATGGATGATGGTGTGATTATCGGGTGTGTGGTTGTATGCCTAAGTCAACAAGGACCGAACATCTTGTCCCATTGAACCAAGCATTATTATGTGCAACCACATGAGGGTACTGGGAACCCCTCTTGACTTAGTACTTTGGGGCGTGTTAATTAATGAGTCGTTGTTGGTAGGTGTAGGAGAATAAAAAGAAATGTGTTATGTTGTTGTCGGGCATGTGCGGGGTGGGTTCCGGGTAGGTTCTCTCACCCGAGGAGTATCAGCAATTGCTGAGGCTAGGCCAATGTCTTTGACACAACGTATGGGTCCCCGTGGGAGCCCGGGTAGGGCGGTTCATGGAGGATTAACCCCCATACGTGCGACCCTTAATTAGCTCACTCCATTGGAAAACGTCTCGTAGGACTTAGCTCTACTGGCATACCTTCGGAAGTGTGCTTTATCCGGTGACAAAAGGAGCGGTCTGATATGTGGGTAAAGATGTACACCCCTGTAGGGTTTAAACTATTTGAATAGCCACGTCCTTGGTTATGGACACGTTTGGGGAGGTCTTTCAAGATTTAGACTTTAACATTTTGATAAAACTTGAGAATTGGGTGGTACGAATGGGTAATTTGTGCTATTGTTGTGGTGGCTTTGGGAAGTCACCTCCAGGATGATAACTATGTTTATAATTGTTGTCTCACTAATATTGAACAGTTAAAAACTATTTTAACAAGTTGCCTTTAATCTATTACACTATTGCAAATAAAAAGTGGCTTTACGTTGAAACTGAACTCTAAAGCCATCTTTATTGATTCAAGCCTGCATGTAGCTATGTATAGGTTTGTTAATCGTAAGTCTTGCGAGTATAATTTTTATACTCAACTGCATTGTCTATTTGTTGCGGAGGAGGTTGACCCCCAAGGGGTTGACATTGGTGAGGCTGACTTCACTCTTGACGACTAGCTCGGCGTTTCCGGTCGGTTGCCTTGTGGGTAAGGGTAGCCGGTTGGCTTTTGTTTCCAGCCATCTTATGGTAGGTGTTTCCATTGCAGACTTAACTATTTTGTATGAAATCTTGATGTATGTTAAATATGTTGTAAATTATGGAAACTTCGGTAATGTAATAACCTGTGTATGGAATTGATGCTTAATTTTTGCAAGGAGTATGTGTACTGCAGTTCTGGGAAGTACATATACTCCGAGAGTGGGGAAATTTGATTTGTGATGCTAGGACCAACGGAAAGGTTAAGCATTACAAATTAAATTGCCCGGTGGCTCTCACAATTAATGTTCAACTGAGCTCATGAGCAAATCCTATCTACACTCACCAAAGCATTATGAAAACTTTAATTAACTAGAATCTCTAAGTTGTAGTAAACTACTCGACTTACTAGATCCAATGTCCATGGGTTACACAAAATGAAAAGTCTCCAAATCTTTGGGATTATGGATGTGACTTGTGAGAAAATGTCAGCCTGATCAGCTAATTAATCAACCCGATTGCATCCCATTGGTCACAAAGAGTGTATATGTAAGCGACAACAAGTCGGTCTGGTTTCTAGCTCGATTTGCGGCTATAACTAATTTGGCAACAAGTAGAGCCGATCGCCGATTTTTTTTAAATAATCTATTTTTTATTCAGAATTACAGAAATAATACTCCTATTTTTGTCAGAAATAATCATCAGTCGTCGTATCGTTGGGTGACTTATACCTAGTTGCCCAACTATTGTGCGACTGGCCAAAGTCGCCCAACCATAGAGCGCTAAGCGTTGGCATCTCCAGTTAGTTGAGCGACTTGACTAAATCGCCCAGTGGTTGAGTGACTTAGATCAAGTCACCCAACCACTGGGCGATTTTAAGTATTAGCTGTCCTACTCAATAAATCCTATTGGAATAATTGTGTGGGAATAAATATTACATTTTGTAGGTATTACATTTAGCAAATCTTGTTGTAGGATGTTATTTTTTTGGAAATAAAAGTGTGGTGACAAGGTTGGTTGGTCTGTTTGTTATTTTCATAGAATATGAAGGGTACAAAATTTGTCAGACTTGCAATAACATTTTGTGATCATCGTATGTTGTTGTAGTGCGCTAAATTTCTGAAGAATTTTGTGAGGACGATAGAGGTAGCAATGATTCGTAAGTACGAAGGTAAGTGATATTGCGATGTGCTAGGAAATTCATACACGGTGGAGAACTTTAGAGAAATGGTGTAACGATAACAACATGACAGTTGATCCGACAAGGGGTTACATGGCAAGCAAGCTAAGGAACCAAGGACGGTACAGGTATGCCTTTAGAGAATTAGAAATACATGGGACATAAGGAAGAAGAAGGTCGGACTACTGCATGAACCGGGGCCATTTGCCCTTCCTTGCGAGCTCGGCGTTGTACTCCTCGCTGGCCGCCTTGGCCTCGGCCGCCATTTTCCTCTTTTTCTCACGCTCCCTTTCATGAGCCTCACGCTCCCTGCACCTGCACGCCTCGAGATGGGCCTGCGTCTCCCGCCGGATATGCTGGTTGTGCTCTTTGATGCGGCGCTCCTCCTCCCTCCTCTCGCGGTCCCTATTGGCATCCCACTCGTCGCAGTCGAGAGTCCACTGGTTATGTGGGTGGATCTCTAGGTCGATCCACTTGTGGTAGCCACATAGCGGATCCGGGGACTACGAGTAGACGGGAGAGATTGTTAGTGCGGACTTTGAAAGAGAAATGGTAGGGGAACATACTGCTACATGTACTTACCAGCTGTCGATAGCGGCTCGTGTCCCAACGGCGGTTGGGATAGTCGCTGAAGTAGTTCATGCAACCCCGTAACGTATGCCCAGGCTTAGCCGGTGCTTGGACTTGAAGAATTTGCATCTGTCCCTGCACCAACAAAGGGACGGCGTCTCCCCCTCGGGTGGGTGTTGCAGCGAATGCTCAGTTGGGATGTTGTGGTAGGGGTTGCTACTATGGGGGGGCGGCGTCATTACGGGGAGGTGGCCGCCTGTCACGCTCCCTTTCTTCCTGCTGGGCTGCATACTCCCTTTGCATTTCGCAAATCTCCTCCCACTGCTTGTCCATCTGAGCGAGATTGTGTTGAACTCTAGATGCAGGAGAACCCCGCGTGGAAGGGGTAGTACTTATATGCCGAGCAGTATTGCGTACATGACCGAATTGTAATTGCTTGAAGGAAATTTATGTCATGAGGCGCGCCCCAAAAGCAGGCTCGTCAGGTCACGTCATCCTAAAAAGCTGGCTTGTCAGGTTACGTCGTCCTGAAAAGCTGGCTCGTTGGGTCACGTCATCCTAAAAAGCTGACTCGTTGGGTCACGTCCTGCTTTGTAGAGAGTGGTCATGTCCTGCTTTGCATAGAGTGGTCACTTGCCACTTTGTAGGGAGTGAGTGGTGACGTCGTCCTTTGCAGAGAGTGGTCACGTGGTCGCTCCTGTGCGAGGTCACGTTGTGCATTTTAATTAAGACGAGATATTGACACTTCAAATAAAGTTAAGATTTGCAATTATGATACAATTAGTTTCACAGTGCTTGCAACAACCAAAGTACTAACTGAAGTACAAGTTACAACATGCTAGTAGTTCTAATCTTAGTACCACTATGCACCCAACAAGAAGCGGTGCTGCACTTCATGCCGGTGTTCCTACGTGTCGGCAGGAGCCTTGCAAGTTCTCACAGTGTGGCCTTCCTGGCGGAAGCGGCCGCAACGTCTACCCGCCGCTCCAGTTTCCCCTTCATCCATATCGTTCCTAATGCGACAACTCTACCGACGGCCCTTCCCCCCTTCAATAGGTCAAGATCCGGAATCCAAGTCCTCTGTGCAGTATCCAACGTGGCGAAGTTGCCCACAACCCTGAAGCCTCTTAGCTCACCGCACCACTCCTGCTGCACCCTCTCCTTCATGAAGTACTCCGATATGAAGTTAGATGGGTTCATGTGGATGGTCCCACACGCGGCGAGGACATGAGAGCATGGCTTGTGAAGGAGCTTTAGCTTGTTGCATGTGCAGCTAGGTTCATTCACATGGTCTCCAAGGCATACCTCGTGGGTAACAAGAGACCAAGCCATCCCAAATTCGGCTCTGTCTCGAAGGACCACGTCAAAACGATGCTCCGTATTGCCCATTACAAAGACTATGTGTGACTGAGCCTTCTCGGTTTTGGCCTGCATCGTTATGTCCTGCTAGGTGCCGCTAACGAATCATGGTCAGAAAGGTATTTCCGAGTCACAACCGAATACGCATAAACACAACGGGTCACACAATTAACGGGTTGGAACAAAATGTGTTCAGATAGGATCCGTCATGGGCACTATATAAGGAGATGCTTGAGGCTATTGGAAAACATACGAGTTGATGTGAGTGGCTCCACTGAAATCCTAGCCGCAATATTCCTAAGAGCTCTGCCATGCGACTTGGTGCTAGCACACTAACGTACGGTTGTTCCTTCCTTGGATGTGTGGTTACCATAGAGGCGCTACTGCGGTTGCTGTTGCGCTTGAGGACGATTCGCGATCTTCACAAGGAACTGTAGAGGTTGCTGGAGGAGACAATCGACTCGCGAGGACACTGGCCGATCGACTACGACCACAACATCGACACGCTCTACGTTGGGCTAGGCTGCTCCAACTCTTCTTCTGCTGCTCTGCACATCTGGTGGTAACGATCTGTGATCATCTTCTTGCTTAGCTTCCTGGTTTACGTTGTATAATTTTTGAATTGTTGCTATTGTAGCCTACCCGTATCCCTTCACCGACCTCTACTGAGACCGTTCAAGAAAGGATTTTGATGAGGATATAATAATCCTCATTTTATCTTTTATCTATAACTCCTTAACCAAGTAAATATGACGTCATATGGTCCCTAAGTATACCCCTTAAATGTTATAAGGAAGAGCCTCTTTGGATGGTCGAAGTTCTTCTCGACCACCCCCATAGTCGTAAGTTATGCTACGACTACCCCATAGTCGTAAGTCTTGCTACGACTACCTTATAGTCGCAGGTTCTTCTACGACTAGGTCAGCTATGACCACCTTATGATCAATTAAACCTACAGACAAGTAGGCCCAATTGATTAAGGGATTCAAACAGTCATCATACGCTGTTACTCTGCGAAGTAATAACACGTAATGCTCCATTATCTCTGGTATATAGCTGTTAGGCGATGTGGAGGAGTTAATACGCCGGTGATTACTACCAACGAGCGCCCGTTACAGGATGTGATGAGGCGCCGCTTCACCTGGAGAAACTGCCGCTCCTTCACGTACTATATAAAGGCGCAATCGAGAGAGAAGGGCGATCGAAATACAAGCACTATCATACGTAATAGTCTCGAGTTTTTCCCCGATTGTTCAGAATACACTCAATACCATACACACACAGGAGTAGGGTTATTATTCTCTCCGGAGAAGGCCTGAACCTGTATAAAAATCCCCGTGTCAATCTCTCTGCGTGATTTCATTCTAGGAGACCCCCCGAATCAAACAATATTTACGTAAGTTCGGTTCTAAAACACCGACATATTTCTTCGTTGTTGAAGAAGTTCCCTTATTGCCCTCGGATCTTCAATGATGAGGATCTCGACAAGGCTTGGAGGAAAATATCGGATCGTCAAGCATAGACGAGTCCTGATACTATTTTCACCGAATACAATGACATGGCGATCCAGGTAAGCACCTATGATCACTTTTATAGCCTTTTCCTTAAAGTTTATCAGAAAAACTTAAAGAAGTTCGCTATTTTTGTAGCATATGGTGGAGAATTTCGCTGTGGTCGGAGGACTGACCCAACGAATAAAATTCTTGGAAAAGAAAAACTCCGAAATAGAAAGTAAGTACTTTCTTCTTGACTTCTCCTCTCCCTCCTTGTTGTCTTGTTCCTCTTCTGTTAATTTAACTTCTCTCCTTATCATACTTGATAGATTTAGAGTAAATTAAAAAAGAGGTTATGGCTAAGGAAACCATAATAACCAGGCTTGAAGAAGAATGCTAGGCCAAGAACTAGTCGATCGAATACTTGACAACCAGGCACAAGGAAGTTATCAAAACTTTCGAGAAGAAAAATCAAGGTAACTAGTCGTAGACTTGACCAGCATACCATCTATTCTAATTATATGTATTTATCCTTGGTCTACTTGTGTAGAGCAAACTCAAAAATTAAAAAGAGCAGAAAAAGCTCTTGAGTTTGAGCACGTCAAGGAGGCAGAACTCTAGTAGAGTCTTGAAGAGAAAGTCAAAGCCTTCAATAAAATACTCTTCGATATGGGATCGGGATCAAGTCTGCCCATCTTAAAAGTTCTAGTTGAGAAGATAAATTATTTTGGCCTTCAACTTGAAGACCTCAAAAGTCTGCTCGAGACAACTCGGAGCAACCATGCACAGACTATGAAGAATGCCGTTGCAGATGGAGTTACCTTTGCTCTGGCAAAGCTTAAGGCCTCCAACCCCTCCATCAACTTCCAAGCCCTTGAAGCGGACTTCAGCTGCTCGGAGGATGATGCAACCAAGATCTTCAAAGGAGTAAGACCCTTCGGAATGAAGGTTATTGAGGAGATGCAGGTCGGGTCTCCATCCCGTAGCGACCAGTCTGGTGGCCCCGAGAAGTAGATGGTTGTAATATTAGAATTGTAAATATTAAAACTTACCTTTTGTCACCAATAAAGTTTATGTTTATCTTTTCAACTTTGCTGAATACTCATAAATTTCCTAGTCCCCGACTGCTTGTGTTAGTAGAAGAACTTACTAAAGAAGCAGTAGACCAAGAAAAAGAGCAAAAGCTACGATCATAGTACAAAGTATGTGCTAATTATGTTATAAAAATGATCTAATTAATAGTAGAAAATCAATTTGGTCAGAACCAGCATATGATTTCAACTAGCTTTAGATCTATTTCCATAATAAAAAATAATGTATAGTACATTGTGTGGTCGGAAGATGTTATAAGACTTGTATTGATGAAAAGAAATCATGCAAAAATGTATGCATAAACGATAAGTGGTTTTGTTTATACAAATTATCCAAACTGGTCATAAAGGTTGCTAAGAACTAAAGACGTGATAAACATTTCGCGAAACATGTTCGTTCTCAAGTTGCGACTGGCAGCAAAGATCGTAAGAAAAGAACCGTCGCTAGGAAAATCCTTCCAGTGGGCAGGACCACATACAAAGAGGAGAGATTTTGACTAGGAGGTTTTTTGTGTCTCGACCAGTAGCCAAACAAGAGTAGAACAGAATATTGAAATAAAGAAAATTAGTCTTTGAATTCTTAAGCATATAAGTAACTATATCAAGTTGTTTGTGTAATGCTCTTTTACTTGTTTATTTCTTTAAGAAAAGAGTGTATGGTCGCACGTGAGAGCCATTGCTGTGATGGTCACGACTAGGATCACGCCTGCCAACGGAGACGGTTATAACCCGGACTTCCCCTACCTGGAGGGGATTACTCCAAGTCGCCAGATGGTGTCTCTCGACGACTCCTCAAGCGGAGAGGCCTCGAGCACAAGTGAGAATCATCAACGGGAGGTCTTCGTCCTTCCCTCAGATCAAGGTCACTCTCCTAGAAACCGAATCGAGACTCTCCTGAAGATCACGACCTGCGCCCCCTCATGGCAGTGGCAAGAACACCACCGATGGCGGACACGACCAACACCTTCATGAACGCGAAGGAAATCCTCGACATATTCGCACTTCATTGAGGCAGTCTCAAGAGTCTGACAGGGAAGATCTTGAAGCTACTCGACGAAGGAAGATTGCGGCTCAGAAGAGTTTACCTGGGCGCATCCAATATCGGTCAGAGGAAGCTCAAGAACTCCAGCACATCAGCGATTTGCTCGAGAATCCAACTCGAGCTCGCGAAGGCCGGGTACGACCTCTTCGCTGAAGAGATCGCACAAAGGCTTCGGTCACGATGGAAAATTGGAAGCACTCGCCGCATCATTCAAGAAATCGTAACAATACGACTTCTTCAGCTACCAGTCGATCGATCATATCACCACAAAGGAATCGACGAAACAGTAAGTCACATCGATCTCCTACTCAGAGAAATATTTTTCGAACGACTGATGATCAACAAACCTATCGGAGAGGTGATCGTTCACCATACCGACATAGGAGTCTCGCGAGAATAGATGAACTACGAGGAGTATTCCTCGTGGGACCGAGACTTATTATAGGTCAGTCAACCTATTATCGGGTATCGCCGAGTACGACCACCTGATGATATCAACCCTTCTTTCCTGCAAAGGAGGCGTCAAGAAGTCATTACTGGATGTCGGGTATTCTCTCCCGATCTTCGAGTAGTTCGCTGGCCACCTCGCTTTCGACCAGTAAACATGGAGAAATTTGATGGATCCCAAAATCCTATCGAATTTCTTCAAATCTACACAACAATGATCGAGCAAAGCAGGAGGAGGAGAACATGTGATGGCAAATTACCTTCCAAGCGTGCTCGAAGGGTCCGCTTTCGATCGTGGTTATTGAACCAACCACTCGAGTCGATTCATTCTTGGAAACACCTCTGCGATCTTCATCTTGGCAAACTTTCAGGCACTTACAATCGCCTCTAGGAAGGAGGACGACTTGCACCGGATGAGACAGAAGCGACAACGAGACCTTGTGCCAATTCATCAAGCGCTTTAGTCGGGTTAAGTAATTCAATTCCTAAGTTTCGATTCATCTCGTCATCGGGGCTTTCAAGCAAGGGGTCCGTAGTAGAAGGATAACAAAAGATATTGCTTTAAATCCGCCTACCATCCATCAACTCTTTGAGATGGCCGATCGATATGCAATCGCCTCGAGGTGGTCGAGTGGAACAACACAATCGATCAAGAAAACAATACCTCTCGAGAGCCGGTGATATTGGTAAGAAGAAAGATAAGAAAGCAAAAAGTCCAAGAACAAGGCGAATGGTCAAAAACTCCAAGTCGCTAGCCCAAGGAGGTCTTGGTGTGAATGATAAAGAGCCACGCACCTCTGTTACATTCCGACCGAGGCAAAGGTAAGCGCCCGATCGGAAAAATGATAAGCCTAGGTGGTGTCCTTTCCATAAAAGGAGGGGCATGACCTTCGTGCTAGGGTCTTTCAACGAAAGCTTGAAGACTACTACAACCAAGCAAGGACCGCTTCCTACTCTCGGCGTAGGGCAAACGAGTGGTCATAAGACTTCGATGACGAGGAGGAGATGCCGTTCTAGGATCCGCGAACACACCGCCGAGCACATCTACGGAGGATCATCGGCATATGAATCAAAGCGACGACTTAAAGTCTGCCGAACGAGAGGTAAACTCCATAGATCCTCCCGTTGTCAATAAATTATCAAGTGGTCAAGTCACCATCTCCTTTGAGAAGAGTGATCGCTCGATTCTTCGACCGACAGTCGGTATCCGATCGTGGTCGAACCCACCATCAACAATTGTCGAGTCAATCGAGTTTTGTTGATGGTGGCAGCTCGTTAAATATTTTATTTACGAGTGCCCGGACGAAATGCCGCACCGAGATTAAGGTAAGACCGAGACGATACTCTTTCCATGGAATCGCAGGGATCTTCGCCAAACCGATTGGTCAAGTTTTTCTTCCTTTAACATTTGGTTCACCAAGTAATTTCGTGACGAGAAAATCTCCTTTGATGTGGTCGATTTCGATCAAGATATAACGCCATACTCGGACGCCCAACTTTGGCAAAATTCTTAATGGCTACTCATTATGGATATCAATGTATTAAGATGCCAGGTCCCAAAGGAGTAATCATAATTCATTGTGACAAGAAGATGGCGCATACCTGCGATCGTCGATCCCTCGAGATGGTTGGACAAATACCAGCTCGAGAAGAAAGTCAGCCTTCGACTAGTAAGTTGAAGCCTAAAACTGTACCGAAGCCGAACGACAAGGTTAAAGAGGTTCCTCTGGACGCAGGGGAGCCCTCGAAGACTATTCGCATTGGGGAAACTTCCGACCCCAAATAGGAAGACGCCCTCATCACCTTCCTCCGAGCTAACGCAGATGTCTTCGCGTGGCAAGCATCCGACATGCCCGGAGTCCCCAGGGAGGTGATCGAGCACAGGCTAGCTTTACGGCCTGACAAAGTACCTGTAAAACAAAAATTACGGAGATTTGCCCCTGATCGACGAGATGCTATTAAATCAGAATTGGATAAGCTACTTAAATTAGGCTTTATAAGAGAGGTCAACCACCCAGAGTGGTTGGCTAATCCTGTAATGGTTAGAAAGTCAAACGGCAAATGGCGTATGTGCATCGACTTTTATCGATCTTAATAAAGCTTGTCCAAAAGACGATTTTCCTTTACCTCGACGATCGGTTGGTTGATTCTCCGCAGTTGTGAAATGTTAAGTTTTTAGATGCATATTCTCGATACCACCGATCAATATGTGTCTAGACGATGAAGAAAAGCGCATTTATTACACCATTTGGTATATTTTGCTATGTCAAAATGCCATTTGGTCTAAAAATGCCGCGCTTTTTTTCAACGCTTGATGCAAGCAACTTTTTCATCTCAATTAGGCCGAAATCTAGAAGCCCGTGTTGATGATCTAGTTGTTAAAAGCATCAAGAGACTTAATCATATTATCGACCGCAAGAAACATTCGACAATCTCGTAAAACATCGCTTAAAACTCAATCTCGAGAAGTGTGTGTTCGAATCTCTTCAGAAAATTGCTTGGATTCTTAGTATCTATACGAGGAATCAAGCAAATCTGAAAAGATCAAGGCTATTCTCCAAATGCCCTCCAACCACAAGGAAAGAAGTTCAAACTCACTGGGTGCATGGCGGCTTTAAGTCGTTTCATTGCACGATCGGGAGAAAAAGGATTACCTTTCTTTAAACTTCTAAGGAAACACGAAGGTTTTGAGTGGTCAAAGAGGCAAACATCGCCTTTGAGGATGTCAAGAGGTACCTTACGAGTGCTCCTATTCGGTTTCTCCGCCGTAAGAAACGCTCTTAATTTACCTAGCCGCCACGCCACAGCAAGAAGTGCAAGATCTTGGTCGAGAACGTGAAAACGTCTGGCGACCAGCTTTTCACGTGAGTGAAGTTTACACGGCCTAAGGAGCGTTGTCTCAGTCCAAAAGCTTCTATATGCCCTCCTCATGTCTTCGAGGAAGCTGCGGCATTATTTTCAGTGCACAAACTAGTCAGGTTGCCCGAGTTTCCCTTAGGAGCGATCCTCCACAATAGGGAAACAATGGGACGCATGGCAAATGGTCGGTCGAACTTGGGGAGTTTGACATCCATTTCGTGTCCCGAACGGCCGTTAAATCTCAGATCTTGGCGGACTTTGTCGCCGAATGGACAAATCTGAACTCGCTCAGATCCCCAAGACGATTCCCACCACCGATGGATTTATGTACTTTGACGGTCGCTTACTTTAAGTGGCTCGGGTCGGGTGGTCTGGTATCTCCAACCGAGAGACCTTAAAGTATGCCATACAATTAAACTTTCGTGCCACTAACAACGTGGCGTATCTGAAGGTTTGTTAGTCGGCATACGAAAGCAAAGAAAGCGCTCGATTCGCCGACTACTCGTGAGAGGAGACTCTCAACTAGTCGTGAATCAAGTCGGAAAAGAGTACCAAGGTTCTAATCCGACAATGTCTCGTACTTATCGAAGTGCATAAGCTAGAAAAGCATTTTTAGGTTTCGAGGCACAATTTATCCTCGAAGGATAATTTCTCGCATCGACTTGCTCAATAGCTTCTTCCCGATCCAAGTACCAAAGGGAGTCTTCTTGAACAACTCGTGGCCGCCATCGGTCGATGAACCAGAGACACCTCCTATTGAGACGGCCTCTCTAGAATACGAGGATACATGGATGACGCCTATCTATGAGTATCTTCAGAAGGGTTCAGTACCCGAAGACGATCTCGAGGCAGATCGTTTATCCCGAAAAGCCAAAATGTATACTTTGGTTGAAGGAGTCCTCTATAAACGAGGTACTCAAGGGGTGCTCATGCGATGCATTTCGCAGAGCGAAGGATTAACACTTCTTCACGACATACATGATGGCATCTGTGGAAATCATGCTTCCTACAGAACGCTGGTCGGTAAGGCTTTTCGACAAGGTTTTTACTGGCCAACAGCCCTTTATGATGCTAAAGAGTTGGTTAAAAAGTGTGTCCAGTGCCAGTTTCATAGCAGGCAAATACACCAACCAGCTCAGGCATTACAAACAATACCTCTATCTTGGCCTTTTTGCACTGGGACTCGATATCCTAGGACCGCTCCCCAAAGCTCCAAGAGGTTTCGAGTTCCTTTTGTGGCTATTGATACGCTCACAAATGGATTGAAGCCGAACTCTGTGGATCGATAACAACGAAGCGGCAAAACGGTTTATGATGAGATGCGAATTACTCGATTTGGAGTAATCGAGTCTAATAATTACGATAATGGTAAGCAATTTTCAAGCGCAAAATTTCAGGAATTTTGTGACGAGTTGGGTACCAAACCGTGTTATGCTTCGCGGCCCATCCCCAAAGTAATGGGGCAATGAACGCAAACGGCCAAATAATGAGAGGAATTAAGACTGAGTCTTCGACCACTCATCAAACGCCGGGGCTTGGGTACAAGAGTTACCCTCCGTATTATGGGCGTTCAGACGACGACTACCAATCGAGCTACAGTGAAACACCATTTTTCTAGTCTTGAGTGAAGCCATGCTTCCTCCGGAACTAAAGATAAGGTCAACACGAGTCTAAACTTTCAAAGACTCCAACCAGAACAACTTCGAGCAGATGATATTAATCTACTTGAGGAAAGGAGAAACCGTGCCTTAATCCGCTCAAATAGTCTACCAACAAGCCCTCACGCAGATACTCACGATCGAAGGTCCAACCTCGCAGACCTTGTCAGAGGTGACTTGGTATTGAGGCTCGCCAATCCAAGTCTAATCGAACAAACTTTCTCCCAAGTGGGAAGGTCCTTACAAAGTGGTCGGGTTACTCGCCCAGTGGTCGATGACGATTGGCAATGGAAGACGGCCAGGTTGTCTCAAACTCTTGGAACATCGACCAGTTACGCAAGTTTTATGTGTAACCAATCATTCATACAATAAAGACTCAGGTTCTCTCTACCTCTATTGTCTTACTTTTGAGTAGTGCTTTCATAATCTTTCGACTATATTCCAAATACTCAGTTTTCTTTATACTGGTCGAAAGACAGGTAACATCACCTAGTCAAAGCCTCTCCTCTCTGTATGTGGTCCTGCCCATTAGAAGGAGCTTCCTAGTGTTGACTCGTTACTCACTTTTGCTGCCAACACAAAGAGCTCGGGTTCTATTTAGTCGAAATTTTTTTAAAGCCTCCTCTTTTCACCTTAGTTTATTTCTTCAGTTCTTTTGAAAAATATTCTAAGTCAAGTGCACTTTCTTAAATTTATTCAACTACTTTTGGGGTATTCGATTCGTCTAAACTGGTCGGAGGAAGAAACACATCTAGTCGAAGTCTCTCCTCTCTGCACGTGGTCCTGCCCACTAGAAGGAACTTCCTAGCATCGTTCAGTTTCCTATTCTTGATACCAGGACGACTTATTGAGTCCTCCAAAGAAGGGCTAACTAATTTTTTTGAAGTCCTCTGGATGTTTGTTTAACTCAAGTTGTCGTTCTCGATTTAATTAATCTAGTCTGAGATAGTGACATCACCTAGTCGAAGACTTTCCTCTCTGCATGTGGTCCCGCCCACTAGAAGGAACTTCCTAGTGTCGATTCGCATTACTTTTTCGCCAAAGGCATGACAATCGTGACCAAAAACTACAAGTTAACCAAACCTCTCTGCTTTCCAAAACCCTTTTTAATACTATTTACTTAGTTTGTCTAAACAAACTAAACAAATAATCGGGGCTAGGATAATGTTATTAATTTGACTTCAATTCTTAGTCTTTCATTCTTTTTTCATTCGTTAATTATCTTTTGAGTTACTAACTACTCGACAAGATGATTTGCAGGAAAAAAGATGCATTATATAATACATCAACAAAAGCTTGTTTTTCACGGGTTTTTACAAATCACTCAAGAAGGAGAGCCTAGTCGATTTCCTCAAACTTTTTACCAAGTGGTTGCATTTCTTCAATAAGACGACTTGCTTGAGGCGGTCAATAAGTCGACTTTGATTGGTTGCACATTAAGGCTGGGGTCATGAGCTTTAAGTTTTGCCAATGCATAGCTTATAGCACTTTCGACCGCCTCCTTGATGGACTCAGTTTGATTGGCCTTCAGAGTGCTCACTAGTTCTTGTAAAGTCCCGACTTGTTCCCCAATAGTACTTACGTGAGCAAATTGTCAGATCATCTTGAGGAGCTTTTCCCTCAAGACGTAGCTCACCAAGTACATTGTTCAGGAGCGTGATATTGTCTTGAAGATTAATCTTCATCGCCTCCATGACCTATTGGGTACGAGTCGAAGCCTCGCAGAAGCTTGTTTGTTTTCACCACTTGTTACGACAAGAATAAGACCTACGAGTAAATAAACTTCTAGAGGAGAGAATAAAATAGTCACAGTAAAAGAATTTCTTACCGCTAGACAAGAATCTAACTTCTCGATTTCCGATTATGAGAAACGACGGCCTCAAAGATGTCGCTCCTTCCATAACTTGACTTCATCTGCGCTTGCCTTAGAAATGCGACGGCCTCAAGTTATAGATCAAAGTCTTATCCCTAAGTTCATTTTCGAGTCTTCCCAGCTCAAGATCCATTTCTAAAAGAAGAAACGAGAATTAGAAAAGGAAGGAACTCAGAATGGACCGCAGAAAAGAATGCTTACGATCGGCGAGATCTCACCTCTCAATTTCTTGATCCTTCTTTGATATACGAAAAAGCTCGCGAATAACCACAGCTTTTTTCCTTAACTTCATCTGAAGTCGCCTCAGATCATTTTTTTTTTCAAAAGAAGTGACGATCAAGTAAAATCAACAATATAAGCAAATTCTAAGTCCAAAGACTTCATCGCTTATCTTTTCCTCGCATTTCTTGATTCTTGAGTTAGCTTCTTTAACCTTCCTCAAGAGGAATTCTACTTGTTCACATAGCTTTCTCGACTCCTCTTTTTGATAATCGAGCGAGTCGGCTAGAGTCTTTTCGTCGCTTTTTAACCTGTAAAGGTTAAAAGTGGACATGAACATTATTAAATTGGTTGTAAGCTCTCCTACAACCATTGATCTAGTCGTAAGTTCTTCTACGACTATGGATCTAGTCGTAAGTTCTCCTACGACTAAGCATCTGGTCGTAAGCCTTTTACGACTAGTATCTAGTCGTGAGTTTTTCCACGACAGACCCTGTAAGCACTATATAAATAGTCAAGTCGAAAACGACTATGAAAAATAATTACTTACCACCTCTCTACCTGTTTGCAGAGTTCCTCTTTTTCCTGTCGCAGCTCTAGAAGTTGTCGGTGATATTCACCGACAACGGCAATTTGCTCTAGAGCTTTCTGCAAAAGGAAAGATAGTAAGAAACAAGGGAAGATCACATACATAAGTATTCTTAAATACTTACACTCATGGTTGATCGAGCAAATATCGAGTAAACCAGCTCTGCATGCTTCAGCTTGTCTACTCTATCGACTTGATCCCACCAAACCTTCTCAAGACGCTCATTGTCAAAAGTGTCCCCTCTATTGGGAATGTCTTTGGGATGAGGGACTCGATGGCGAGATCTAAAGCGTAAGACCCTACTACGGAAGCGGGGCCAAAGAAATCGTAATGGTTGAAGTATTCCTCATCTTCCGATTCTCAAATTGCAAGATCTCTTTGGGTACCGTGAAGGAGGTCTGCAACAATTTCCTTCCCCGCACGGTGGTCGTGCACATCTCCATCTTGGGCGAGACTTCGCGATTGCCTCTCTGGTCCCACGACCACACCAAAGGGTCATGGCGACTATTTCGTGGTTGTAGCCGCTACCGAGTGGTTATAGCCGCCACTCAAGAGTTGTGGCCGCCACCTCGGCCATGGCTATAACTTCAGCGGTTAGACAACCGCCTTGGGAGCCACGATTTTTCCACCACCGGGCAAGATGATCCTTCGACCACTCATTGTCCGCTCTCCTATCATTTGGAGAGGCAAAATGGGCTTCTCGATAGAAGCCACCTGGACCGAAGAAGTCGAGCTAAAACAAACAAAAGGATAGCAAGTCAAATTGTGAAAAACAAAAGGTAAATGATGTTCTTACACTTTAGCTTTGTTTCACATACCTCGCATCCCGGACTTGATCGAAACTTTGAAGCCATCTTCCCGATGGAAGGGTTCTTCGACTTTTTGCTACGACCACGCCCGGTCGTAGCTCAAGTTGGGAATAGGTTTCACCACGACCACGCCCTGTCGTGGATCTTGAACAGGACCATCTCTCTGGTCTCTCGACTTTTCGGAGGGCCGAGATCGGTCTCGACCACTCCAAGAGCAGCGCTACCCTCAATAATAGGGATCGGATCGTTGTCCTTCACAAAAGACATAAACTCCTTGCAGTTCTCTTTTTCTAGTTGCTTGACAAAACTAGAAGTGGCGTAAACCGTGAAAGCTTTCGTCATAATAAAAGGTACCTTGGCCTTGTGGGCTTTGCGCCTAAGAGGTTCTTCAACCTCCACGGCCTCCTCACCGCAAATGCTTGGCCTTGCCATCTTTGTGGTCATGTCCTTGGTCTTACTGGATCTTGCGATAAGAGGTTCTTCATCCTCCTCGACTTGCTTGTTTCGACTTGATCGCTGCAAGAACTATGCGTCAGCAGACCTTAACGAGGACCTGGTCGAAACGAGGGGACTTGAGCTTGACACTCCCTTGTCGACGACTTTTGAAAGTCGACGCTTTTTACTTGGGGGAGCTGAGTCTTTGTCCACTATCGTCCCTGCGCCAATGGTCATCAGTTCGACCTCTTCGTCATCCCGGTAGTTTTCCATGCCTACTTTCTGTAAAGAAAAACAGAAAAAGAAGAATCAATGACCAGTCGTAAGTTTTTCTACGACCAGTACCTAGTCGTAAGCTTTTCTATGACATGTCCCTGATTGTAAGATTTTCTACGATCACTACCTAGTCGTAAGTTCTTTCTACGACTATAAAGTCCTAAGGATAAAATCAGCTTTTGATTACCTTTAGGCGCCAACCTTTTCCTCTCATGACAAAACCGCAAGGATTTGAGGAACCGCTATTCGTGTGGCGGGGCTTTTCACAAACGAAGTTTGACTCGAACGTCAATCTTCGTCAGGAAAGATCTCAGATAAAGCAGATAAAGATACTCGATTGATAATTTCAAGAAGACCAAACCGAGAGTTAAGTCGAAAAACTACTTACCCTCATCGTAGTCCCTAGTCGGGTCTTTTGGCCCCGTACTTCCACATAGGAGGTACTCGTTTCTTCAAAGGGCTAATTCGACGTGTGATGAAATCCTCCACCACATGCCATCCACCAACCCCTTCTTTCAAATCCTTAATAGCTTGAATATAGGGGTAATTCGACCGATATCTTGGGGAATCGAATCCCACGAAGATTTTTTTTCAGACCTTCCTCGAAGGTAAGGTCATCTTCGAGGTGACTTTCCAAGAAACCACCTCTTCCTCCATCCCGACCACGAGGACTGGTGAACATCTCGATGTACTCCTCGACTTCCCGTCATGGAGCTTCAGACCACGACTTCCGGCTATTCCAAATTTGTCGAGCCATTCCAGAGAAATATCGAAGAGCTCAAGGTCCACCGAATTCCCTGCACGCCTCACGAGATACACAAATATGTTTCAAGATTGTGATGGAATTGGGACCAAGGTTCACCAATTCCACCTCAAAAATACTCGAGTATAAGTGTAAGAAAGGGGTGAGCAGCAATCGAGACCACACTCACAAGACGCTCGAAGACGGAATTTGTCCATCCTCCCCGACGGCCATTGCCGCTTGTTCGCCGAACCACTCCAAGAGAACTCTCTCGAATCTTCCCAAGGACAAGGGCTTGCATCTTCGCCAGATCCATCTCTCGACTCGCCCACTCGGAGACCCTCCCGCCATTTCTCTTAGAAGGGGGGAGATTCTTGATTGAGTTGGTGGCGAAGAAGACAAGAACTTGATGAACAGTGGGATGATTTGAGGAAAAGTGTGAACACTAAGTCTTACCCCCGGTAAGTATTTATAACCGTGTGCCTTGGGCCGGAGGCGTGGTATTCCAAAGGTTGCCACTATCTCGGGAACCGCTCTAACGGACAGGTTAACGGGTGTCGTTTAAAATTCCACAACGTGTCTGTTCGAGAAAATCAGGTTTGCTTTTACACCTCAAATGAAATTACTTCCTTGGTTAGATTCTTTTTAACCAAAGGAAATGTCAATCGGAAAGGTTTGTCTTCCGATCACCATGCTACGACCACCTCGTGATCGTAGAAATGTTTTACGACTATTTGATAGCCGTAAGCAATTTTCTTGACCAAGCATACTTTTGGTCAAAGTAGTACACTAATGTCGAAGAGTTTTTCCTTCGACTATCTTTCTACGACCCTCTCTTTCTTTTAGACATTCACTCTCGCTCGGGCGCTGTAGCGCCGGCGAGCCTGGCCACCGAGCTCCGCCTCCTCGCCTGCGTGGCATAACCACGCCGGTGCCCACATCATCGCCACCTCACCTCTGTGCCGATGTGGAATCCCACGTGGCCGCCTACATGGCGCCACATCACCCCGCACCGCCACCTCTGCTCAAACCCATAAACCAAAGGTCCGTGGACTCGATTCACGTGGATCGTGTCTATGACACGTGGGGTCCACATGTCGGGAATTATTTTAATTCCTTAAGTCTGAAATTCTCGTATCGACTTGACTATGCAATAAATGGATTTTCCTTTAGAAAATTAAATCGAAATTCATTTAAATTTCAGATTTAGGTTTAAACTTCTAAAATTCATAACTTTTGCATCCAATCTCCAAATTGGGTGTTTCAAATTTCTAAATTCATGTAAAATCATTATCTAGCTAACTAAACCAAAATTATTTAATTTGAAGCTATTTTGAATCTGTATTTAATTTTAGAAATTCTTTTAAATATCAAATTTAGGTTAAAACTTGTAAAATTCATATCTTTTGAACCACAACTTCAAATTGAGTGATTCAAATTGCTAAAATCTTAGAAAATTATTATCTAGCTAAATAAAATAAAATTATTTCATTTGGAGTTAATTTGATCTGTCTTGTTGGATTTATTTGAATTTTATTTGAATTTGTCGTACATTAGCAGATAGACTTTGACGATTAGGAGAGGTAGATCTTTCAGAGGGTTTAGAATCTCAAGACTTCAATGAAGGCAAGTTACATTCTTGACCATTTTGATCCTAGTATTTCAAAGTTAATTAATTCTGTTTTTAAAGTTATTATTGCATGCATATTTTTATCCAAGTTATTTTAAATTCCTGTTTTAATGCTTGGTTATACCAACTCCTTCGTATAGCCAATATTGATGCTTGGAATGCCATGCCCTTGTCACCTTAGTAAAATAATTAAGATATTTTTGCTTAGTCATTGCTTAGACCAAAAGATGATTTGGGGAATTTTGCCAAAATACAAAGTTGTTTTGAAAATGAATCTATGGTATTGCTTTTACCATAGATGTTCGGAAAATGTTTACCAAAGAAAAATAAATGAAATTGGTTTAGACTTGGGTGAATTGGATTGTTGGTGGGTGCAAGTTCATGCACGGGCTCAATGCAAATAATGGTTGAGACCTGTGGTTTGTTTTGAAGTCACCTACCATGTAAGGACCGGTCTGCGGGCCTCGGATGTTAAGCCAAACTCGTACCACCACAAGTCTCGAATGGGACAGACTTGGCCAAATAAGCTATATCATTTCACCATGTTTATGTCTTGGAAAGATGTGGGAGTCGTGAAGACTTATTGATTATACCCACATGGCGCAAGCAGGGGGTAGTCGTTTGCGCGAAGCCTTCGATTCTGAAACCTTAGCGGGCATAATTATGTTGAAATAATGTAGGGTAAAGGCCTCGTGATAGTCGCTTAGTCGCACGCCTACTAAGCGTGTATTGGCCGACATAATAAGCAAACTATCTCTTGTGGGTAAAGCTGCACCAACTCTACAGAGTATTAATCTATTCAATAGCCGTGTCCACGGTCATGGACATGCTTAATGAAGCCACTCAAAGTTAGTCTCGGTTTTGTTTGAAAAGACTTTGTCACCGGTTTATGAAAATGGGATTGGGCGAAGCTTCGGTGTAAGGGGTAGTCCTTCACCATTTGTGTATGGAGGTTCATCCTACACTTGACATTGAGAAATCGAAATATGATTTTGATCTTATTAAATTCTAAAATGGCCTTGGAAATTACTAAGAGTATTTAAACCTAAAATGTTGTCTTATGCAAATAAACCCCGCCATTACCCTTTGCTCACTTTATGCATGCATTCAATCACATTTTACTTTACGGGTGTAACTTGCAAGCACGATGGTAGTGCTTACTCTTCTTTGAATAATCTTTATTCAGAGAAGACTTCTATCAAGACGGTGAGGACATCGATGCTTAGGCCACGCGCCCCAGCACGATTGCCTATGGCTAATCGTTGGGTCTACTACTACTATTTTATTTCATTTGTGTTTTACTTTATTTGGCCTCAGGCCGATTGTAATAAACTCAATAATTATTAATAAAATGCGTGATATGTTTTGATTATCACTTTTGTTTAACTGTGTACACTAGAAATCTGGACTAGTGTATGAACACGAGAATTGTGATCCTTCGCTCCCGGGTTCGACAAATGTTATAAGGGAAGAGCCTACTGGATGATCGTAAGTTCTTCTACGACCACCCCCATAGTCGTAAGTTATGCTACGACTACCCCATAGTCGTAAGTCTTGCTACGACTACCTTATAGTCGCAGTTCTTCTACGACTAGGTCGGCTATGACCATTTTATGATCAATTAAACCTCTGCATAAGTAGGCCCAATTGATTAAGGGATTCAAACATCATCATCTGCAGCTACTCGCCAAGTAATAGCACGTAATGCTCCATTATCTACGGTATATAGTCATAGGCGACGTGGAGGAGTTAATACGCCGGTGATTACTACCAACGAGCGCCCGTTACAGGATGTGATGAGGCGCCGCTTCACCTGGAGAAACTGCCGCTCCTTCACGTACTATATAAAGGCGGCAATCAGAGAGGGAAGGGGGCGATCAGAAATACAAGCACTATCATCTGTAATAGTCTAAGTTTTTCCCCTGATTGTTCAGAATACACTCAATACTATACACACACACAGGAGTAGGGTTATTATTCTCTCCGGAGAAGGCCTGAACCTGTATAAAAATCCCCGTGTCAATCTCTCTGCGTGATTTCATTCTAGGAGACCCCCCGAATCAAACAATCTTTACGTAAGTTCGGTTCTAAAACACCGACAGATTTCTTCGTTGTTGAAGAAGTTCCCTTATTGCCCTCGGATCTTCAATGATGAGGATCTCGATGAGGTTTGGAGGAAAATATCGGATCGTCAAGCATAGACGAGTCCTGATACTATTTTCACCGAATACAATGATATGGCGATCCAGGTAAGCACCTATGATCACTTTTATAGCCTTTTCCTTAAAGTTTATGAGAAAAACTTAAAGAAGTTCGCTATTTTTGTAGCACATGGTGGAGAATTTCGCTGTGGTCGGAGGACTGACCCAACGAATAAAATTCTTGGAAAAGAAAAACTCCGAAATAGAAAGTAAGTACTTTCTTCTTGACTTCTCCTCTCCCTCCTTGTTGTCTTGTTCCTCTTCTGTTAATTTAACTTCTCTCCTTATCATACTTGATAGATTTAGAGTAAATTAAAAAGAGGTTATGGCTAAGGAAACCATAATAACCAAAGCTTGAAGAAGAATGCTAGGCCAAGAACTAGTCGATCGAATACTTGACAACCAGGCACAAGGAAGTTATCAAAACTTTCGAGAAGAAAAATCAAGGTAACTAGTCGTAGACTTGACCAGCATACCATCTATTCTAATTATATGTATTTATCCTTGGTCTACTTGTGTAGAGCAAACTCAAAAATTAAAAAGAGCAGAAAAAGCTCTTGAGTTTGAGCACGACAAGGAGGCAGAACTCTAGTAGAGTCTTGAAGAGAAAGTCAAAGCCTTCAATAAAATACTCTTCGATATGGGATCGGGATCAAGTCTGCCCATCTTAAAAGTTCTAGTTGAGAAGATAAATTATTTTGGCCTTCAACTTGAAGACCTCAAAAGTCCGCCGAGACAACTCTGAGCAACCATGCATGACTATGAAGAATGCAGTTGCAGATGGAGTTACCTTTGCTCGCAAAGCTTAAGGCCTCCAACCCTCCAAAGAACTTCCAAGCTCTTGAAGCGGACTTCATTTGCTCGGAGGATGATGCAACCAAGATCTTCAAAGGAGTAAGACCTTGGAATGAAGGTTATTGAGGAGATCTGGTCGGGTCTCCATCCGTAGCGACGATCTGGTGGCCCCGAGAAGTAGATGGTTGTAATATTAGAATTGTAAATATTAAAACTTACCTTTTGTCACCAATAAAGTTTATGTTTATCTTTTCAACTTTGTGAATACTCATAAATTTCCTAGTCCCCGATCGCTTGTGTTAGTAGAAGAACTTACTAAAGAAGCAAGAGACCAAGAAAAAAGAGCAAAAGCTACGATCATAGTACAAAGTATGTGCTAATTATGTTATAAAATGATCTAATTAATAGTAGAAAATCAATTTGGTCGTAACCAAAGATATGATTTCAACTAGCTTTAGATCTATTTCCATAATAAAAAATAATGTATAGTACATTGTGTGGTCGGAAGATGTTATAAGACTTGTATTGATGAAAAGAAATCATGCAAAAATGTATGCATAAACGATAAGTGGTTTTGTTTATACAAATTATCCAAACTGGTCATAAAGGTTGCTAAGAACTAAAGACGTGATAAACATTTCGCGAAACATGTTCGTTCTCAAGTTGCGACTGGCAGCAAAGATCGTAAGAAAAGAACCGTCGCTAGGAAAATCCTTCCAGTGGGCAGGACCACATACAAAGAGGAGAGATTTTGACTAGGAGGTTTTTCGTGTCTCGACCAGTAGCCAAACAAGAGTAGAACAGAATATTGAAATAAAGAAAATTAGTCTTTGAATTCTTAAGCATATAAGTAACTATATCAAGTTGTTTGTGTAATGCTCTTTTACTTGTTTATTTCTTTAAGAAAAGAGTGTATGGTCGCGCGTGAGAGCCATTGCTGTGATGGTCACGACTAGGACCCTGATGGCTTGTGATGATAATATCAAGGCCGAAAAAAGTAAAGGAGATCCTTTTGGAAGGATACCGGAGAGAATTGGATCTTCTCTTACCAGCTAAACAACAATAGTATGTGACCAGATAATGGACTATTGTTGACTATATAATAGATAACAGACATATAAACAATATCACTCATCGAAAAGTAAAGAAAGAACGAATCTTTATTGAAATTGAAATGATGTAAAAAAATTATGCAAAGAACTTATGCAATTAGTCATGTTCCAAGAATTTGACAAAACACTCCCGTCTGACATGGCTAGTCATACCGAACCAGGTCTGGTGACTTCGACCACAGTGTATGGACCTTCCCATTTGGGAGAAAGTTTATTGCAATTTGCTTGGCTCTGAATTTTTCTGAGAACCAGATCACCTACAGCTTAGCTGTGAGGTTGCACCTGACAACTGTGGTACCTTCTCATGGCATGTTGGTAAACCGCCGATCGTATGAGGGCTTGGTTTCTTCATTCTTTAAGGAAATTGATGTCGTTGAGTCTTTGTTGTGTCTGATCATTCTCATTGAAACAATTAGTTCGAGTAGAACCAATTTTCAGTTCCGGAGGAAGCATGGCTTCAACACCATAAACTAGAAAAATGTTGTTTCACTGGTCGCATGACTGGTCATGGTTCGAACGGCCCATAACATAGAAGGAAGTTCTTGAACCCAAGCTTCTGACCATTTTGTTAACTAGTCGAACACTCGGCATTTCACTTCTTGCATTATTATACCATTAGCTCGCTCGACTGCTCCGTTGCTCTGCAGATAAGCGACAGAAGCGAATTGTATCTTGATACCTAGATCTTCGCAGAATTCTTGAAAATTTCCGCTAGAGAACTGTGTACCGTTATCTGTAATTATACGACTGGGTATACCAAATCATATGATCACGTTTTTGTGAGGAACCTCTTAGCAGCCTCAGTTGTTGTTTTAATAACTGGCTCGGCTTCTATCTATTTTGTGAATGTATCAATCATTACAAAAAGGAATTCAAAGCCCCCGGGTGCTCTTGGGAAAGGTCCTAGAATGTCTAGTCCCCAGGTTGCAAAAGGCCAAGAATATTGTTTGCAAAGCTTGTGCCAGCTGATGTACTTGTCGACTATAAAATTGATATTGTATGCACTTCGTCGCGAGCTCTTTTGCATCATAAAGGGCAGTTGGCCAATAGTATCCTTGCCTAAAGGCTTTACCGACCAGTGTTTTGTAGGGTACTTTCGATCAGAATGTATGATTTGGCTTTTTGAACTATAAGATCAGCATCTACATCATCTTCAGGAATAATACCATGCTGAAGATAATTGTAGATCGACGTCATCCAATCACTACTGGGATCGATTTGTACAACCTCCAGTGGAGCATCTAAGTCCTTGGAAGGCTTGACCATCGAGGGTGAATCAGTTGCTCAAGAAAAACTCCAGACGGGACAGGCGACCTTGCTGAGGCCATCTGTGCTAACTGGTCAGCCAGAAAGTTTTTCTTTCTAGGAATGTGTTGGATCTAGAAACCGAAGAAGTGCTTTTTAAGTTTCCGTACTTCTGCCAAATAAGATAACATCTTGGTACTTGAGTATTGATACTCTTTCCTGACTTGATTCACTACTAGTTGAGAATCGCCTTTCACTAGTAATCTGCGAATCCCGAGCGCTCTAGCTGCTTGGAGTCCTGCCAGTAAATCTTTGTATTCTGCCACATTGTTTGTAGCAGAAAAGTTTATTTGAATGACGTATTTGATGTGTTCTCCAGTAGGGTATATCAAGACAACTCCAGCCCCTAAGCTTTTGAGCATCAAGGAACTATCAAAGTACATTGTTCAGTCATCGTGGTGTTCATACTCATGCCCTTGGGTGGGTTCAGGGTTCGTCCATTCGGCAATGAATTCTGCTAAAGCCTGGGACTTGATTGCTGTTCGTGAGATGAAATGTAGGTCGAACGCCCCAAGCTCGACCGCCCATTTTTCTATTCGGCCCGATGATTCCCTGTTTCCGAGAACTTGTCTAAGGGGATATCCAGTAGGTACGACCACTCTGTGGGCCTGAAAGTAAGGTCTTAGTTTCCTTGAAGCCATAAGGAGACCATATAGCAACTTTTGTACCTATGGGTATCGTTCCTTTAGTTCATGTAAGACTCCGCTCACGTAATATACTGGTTGTTGTATGTTGTCACGCTCAATGACCAGTACAGCATAGACCGTGTAACACCTCGATTTTCATAATCGAGATGTTAATATTTAATTTGGTGATCTATTAAATTTTTGACTAGGTTTTAAAAAATTTCCCGTGTTTAAGTAAAAGATTACTTTTAAAATCAAATCGAACAAATTAAAAGGTTACATTTAAAGGTTAAATTGAATTGTTTGAAAAACTGCATTTAAATTAAATTATGTTGAATTCTTGCTTTTGCATGCTTTTGAAAAATCATGTCATCCTGCATGCATTAGTATCATCGCTCTTTTCTGGATGGATCGACTGCAGGCAAAACACCTACATGTCCATTTCTTTTCCCCGACTTCTCTCCTCGCAATCACCACCAAAAATCAAGAATCCGACCATGCATATTATACCGTTGTGAATGTTGTCTCGAGAGCGTTCCATTTTAGCGGTTAGTTTGCGCCTGCGAGATCATTTGTGCGAGTTGGAAAAATTAGGAAGAAATGCTCTGCCAATTCTTTTATTTCTTCCCTAGCTAAACTCACTTTCTCCCCTCTGCTATTCACTCCCAACCAAACCCTTCCCCACCACACTGCCCTTTTATCCTTGTGCCCAATCGAATCAACCACTACTGCCATCTTCTTCTTGTTTTTATTCACCTCACACACTATCCAACATGCAAAGTTTCACCCTGTCACCTTTTCCCCACCATGTGTCCAGCTGAACACAACAATACAAAGCCACTGCCAATTCTTTTTCGAAGCCTAGAACAAGTGCAAAGCCCCCACTGCCATTTCTTCTCCCCCCGAAACCGAAAAGCTCCTACCACTTTCCCCTTTTCATTTTTAGCTCACTGCCAGCCCCATGTCAACTTGTTCCCCACCATGTGCCCAGCCCAAACTCATTTCACCTCACTGCCATTCTCTTCCCACGCCACTTTCTTGCCCCAATCCAAACATCATCCATGCCATCTCTTGTTAGCATTCAATCGGCAAGAGGTAAATCAATGCTAGTACTACTACTACTACTAAACAAAACCAAGAGCAGCACTGCCATTTCACTTCTGAGCACTCCACTACCAACTCCATCTCTCTCCACACCACTTCTCTTTCTCCCCCCCAAACCGAGCTGTATAGCCATGTTCTTATCTCCATGAACACCAGTTCATCTTCCACACTTCTCTCCTTCAAATCCCTACCTAAAACCACAAAACAACCGATGCATGTCATACCACTATGATCCTCGTCACAAGAGCAATCCATCCATCCAATTAGTTTCCACATGCACGATTGTTTGAGCTTTTTGAAGAAGAGGAGGTGGAGCATTGGTGGAGTGAGCTTGCTGCAACTCAGGAGGAGGCGGCACTGGCAGGTGGCCAGCGACATGGCGCTGCGGCGGCATTGCAGCAGTGCGAAGACACAGCATGTAGCGGCGTGGTGCTGCTGTCTGGAGGTGTCCAGTGATGCGAGGCGCCGAGGCGGCTCCAGCGGCGCGTAGCCCGGCGACGTACCAAACGAGGTGGTGCTGCTCAGTTTCGGCCAAGGCGACGAGGCAGCAGCTAGGCTAGGGCGTGGAGGAGGCGAGCATGCAGCAGCTCGGCCACATGCATGCATGCAGCTTGCATGCAACCGAGAGCAGCTCCAAAGGTAGGAGCTGGTGCATACGGCGAGGGCGAGGTGACCGAGCCCAAGGCAGCCGAGGCGAGGGGACATGGCGGCGCAACGGTGGCGCACGACGAACGACGCGGTGGTGCTGCAGCAGTAGCCCGGTGTGATGACGAGAGCATCGCGGCGCTGTCCACTGGCTCCATGCGGGTGCGGTTGTTTGCTCACAACAGCGACAGCCCATGGCGTCGAGGGAGGAGCCGAGGACGCGAGGTTTGGCGATGGACTTCGCGCTAGCGTGGAGGAGCCGGGCTAGAATGCGGCACATGCATGCGACGCCCATGCGTGCTGCGACACGGTGGCCCGAGCGAGGCGGTATGGCGTGTCGCGCTTGAGCGCAGCGTCGGCAAGGCAGCTCCGAGAGCGGGACGCGAATGCGGACGGGAGGCCGAGTGGGATGCAGACGAGCTCGGCGACGACTACAGTGGACACGGACGCAGAAACGGGAACGACTACGGCGGACGCGAATGAGTGCTAAGAAGACGATTTCCGGCGATATTTCGCACGCCTAGTGCCGCGGTAAAAATCTTTAGTGTCAAATCGTGTTTACGATATTTACTTGTGCATGTTGCATATTAGTCATGAGCATGTCATCCATTTATGAATGTTAATTGTAAAAAAATGACTTGGTAGCTTAAGACCGATATAACTCTCCGGTTATGTCCTAATTGTGCTTGTGTGTGATCTTGTGATGATATATTGAGGGATGAGATTGATTAGATCGTTGTAGCGGTTTAGGTGTATTATTGGTCGGTGGATGCTAAATTAAATATACATTGGATAAATTGATTAGATGATATTATTTTGGAGTCGCATGCAAAATTGTGGTGATCTTAGATGATAAATTAATTGGAGGTTTTTCCCTCACATTGGATTAGTAATTTTTGGAGTTAGGACGCATAAGGATTTTGTGATTTATTACTTGATGAATAGCTTATGTGATGATATTTAATGAGATATGGAGGTTGATTCGGATAATTTATTTAATCATGAGTAGATTGGTCGGATGTCTTAAGTAATATCTATGTGATTTATACATGCTAGAATTGGGAGAAGGTAGGAATGGATTATTTGATTGTAGATAAATATTTGGATGACCATGTAATTAGTAGGTAAGTCCCATGTGCCGAATCGATGGAATTGTACTCTCTATGAGATTAGTAGCTAAAGATTATTAGTCGAATGTAGAGGCACATATGTGATTGGATTAGTAGATGTCGTACACGACTAGTCTGGTGAAATGGATATAAGTTGATTTATTAGTGAACTACTAAATGTTGGATGTGCAATTAAATTGTAAAGCTCATTTGGTGCCGGTAAGTCAAATAAACCTCGATCGGTGGAAATTTTGGTGTGTGCAAATATGATTTGCCGAGGTGAGGCTAGTAGAGCTAGATAATTAGTATTAACTTAAATAGTCTAGTAAATAGAAATTGATAGATTTAGTCATGGTCATGTGCTTATCACTTGGTGGATTTCATATAACTACTGGATGGATTGTGTAGATGGAAGTTTATGAGTCCGGAGATTATTTGTTGGATTGAGTACCTTGATTATGCCTTAGTGAAGGTTAGTACGGAATTTAGATCAAGATATGAGAATATGATCGGAGAGTGTTATGCATGTGATTGGATTCAACACCGGAGAATCGGTGAAGTCAATTATTATGAGAAGATTAGATTTGTCGGTAGATGTTTTCCTTTAGGAATTAAATGGAAAAGAAAAGAAAATATGTAGGCCCATTTGTCATGGAAGAGGCTAGGTTAAGTTGAGTGTAAAAAGTATTAAATGATTTGGAAAAAATTAGGAATAAAATTATTTGTGCACTGCAAATTCTTTTAACTTTAAAAGTTCATAACTGGTGCAAACCAACTCCAAATCAAGTGAAACCAAGTTTGATAATTTTATTTATAAATGTATTTTAATTTTTAATAGCATTCAAATATGTTTCTATCACCGAAAAAATATTATTTTTGGAAATTGATCCAAAAACAGAATTATTTTTGCACTAAAAATGTTTTTAACTTTGAAAATTCATAGAAAATGTTTCTAAACTCCAAATGAGTTGAACCAAGTTATTTTGGTCTTATAATTTTATTATCTATTTATATATGCAATCCTTTTCTCTACCACTACTCTACAAATTTTCACCAAATAATTAATTTCGGATGAATAGTAACCGAAAACACTGTTTTCAGCATTTTCTGAAAAACTGATTTTTAAATTGCTATAACTTTAACATACTAACTCCAAATGAAATAATTCTTTCACCTAAATTCATATAAATTCATCATATAGCTACTGTAGAAAATTCATGCATTTTTTGAGCACTTTGATTTTTTTTGACTTTTCTCGATATTTATTCAATATCATCTTTCTATAGATTCCTAGTTGCCGGAAGTAAGCGAGTACGTAACCGAGAGTGAGCAAGTGAACTCTTAGCATGGCAAGAATTATTTGAAATTTCTTTTGCATCATGTTGATCCCAGTCTTTGATAAATTAGTGTTTCGAAATGCAATGATATTGCTTGCATGCTATTTTGTTATGTCGATATTTTTGTGATGTGTAGCTAGTTATCTCCTACTCATGAGGTTATCCTTGAATTATTCTAGTACCTACATGCTTAAGTTAGGTTGTGTGAAATATATTATGTGGGATTGCTTAGCCATGCAAGTCTAGAGAGTGCGTTAGTACGGTTGACGTGATTATTCTGTCGACCTTGGGAAACACCTTACTTTCACATTCTCCACCTTTGGTCTAGATCTTCGAATCTGGTTGTTTAGTTCTTTTGGTTAAAAATTAATGGTGATTTGGGTCTGGACAAGTGGTTGCTAGTGAGAGTGCCTTCGTGCACGAGATCGGATATGTGGTTGTCTTGTCCGGACCAATAAGGACCGAACTTTGGTGACATTGTTAATTCAAGTAACACTCGTACTTCCACACGCGCGATATAGGCGCCGTTTGGTTAAGTAAGGGGGAGGTTTTATTGTGTTAAGTCCCAGGTGGTGTGAGGACACTTGTGTTTGATCATTTGTCCGTAGGAGCCGATGTAATTTTCTATAGTGTGCATGGGAGCACCATTTTTCGTTTATTTACATTGCATCGGTATATCCAATACAACTTGTGAGCCGCTTAGCAAGTGCTATCCGTCACTTGTACTAAGTAAAGGAACATCTTGCAAGGGGGACTTCTCTCAATAGGATTTTCTTGTTGAAAAATACTGAATCTTGATTTCCCTGGCCGACATACCTAAGGAAGTGTGTTATTATCCGGAGGCTTATGGGCTAGTCGAGTCATGTGGGTAAAGTAGTACTCCCCTGCAGGGTGTTAATCTATTCGAATAGTCGTGTCCACGGTTACGGACGACCGCTTGAATTTGGGAGTCATTATTGTTAGACTTTGAATTAAAATTGGCATGGTTACAACTTGGTATTCGGCATGAATGAGTATTCATGCATTTTTGTTTATCAGTGGGCTGCCACTTTGCTATTTGGTTGACTCATTTTGTTTATTAATGAATTCCTTTAGCACATGTTTTACTTTTGTTTTAAATCTGTTTTCTAAATGACAATTGTAAAACTAGTATGTGTAGGATAAGAACTATTGTGTTTTCTGCAAAACTAAGCCACTATTGCCATCCTTTGTTATCCTCTAAGCATAAATATTTTAAATTTGTGTAAGACTTGCGAGTACATTTGTACTTAACCCGGGTGTTGCAAATTCAGGTGAAGTCGATTCTACGCTCGACGAGTTCGCTAGCGCCGAGTTTGGCGACGCTAATGAATACTGATATTATTTAACTCCCAGTCGGTTGCCATGGGTTATGGGGCACATCATGCTGGACTTTTGGTTTATTTACATTGCTTCCACTGCTACTTAATGTTCTCTTTTGAATTTGGCCGGTCGGCCACTTGTAATAGTTGTAGACTTAAACTATTATGATGTATGCCTTTTAAATTATCAATGTATGAATGTTGTATGGATGTGATCAACGTTGAATGAGAGTATGAGCATGTTGGTCGCTGATCTTGGGAGCCAACATGGTCTCATACAGTCATACTCACTGTTTTTGAATTCCCTTTTAACTCATTAAGTGTGGGCTTGGACTGTTGGAGAACCGGTCATCATGTAGTGCTTGCAAAGGAGCAGTACGCATGATCATCGGAGCTCTAATTTGGTCAAGACTTCTCACTTAATGGGGTTAAATTGGAATTCATTTACTTGAGGCTTAGAGTTATTTCCATAAGACCAGGAAGGCCTCGGTCTTACGGAAATAACCCGAGGGTCCTCACAGATCGCTTGTGGTGTTGCAGCCACGTAAATCAGCAATGTTTCTTCTGATCTTGGAGATACTAAGATCGGGGCACTCATAAGGTACTTTTTAAGCTCTTCAAAGGCATCGTTTGCCTTTTTAGTCCATTCGAAACTTCCTTATTTTTGAAGAAGCTTGAAGAAAGGTAATCCTTTTTCTCCTAACCATGCTATAAAACAAATCAGCGCTGCCATACGGCCGATTAGTTTTTGGACTTCTTTCTTTGTGGTCGGAGGGCGTATCTGCTCGACGGCTGATATTTTTGCTAGGTTTGCTTCAATTCCTCTAGTCGAAACTAAGAACCCAAGAAGCTTTCCAAAAGAAACTCCAAACACACACTTCTTTGGATTTAAGTAACTTAAAGTTACACCTTCTTAAGTTATTGAAAGTCTCGTGCAGGTTGGAAATGTGGTCGCCAGCGTTGATGTTTTTTACCAGCGTTGATGTTTTTTACGACCAAGTCATCAACGTAAGATTCTAGATTTCAAACTATCTAAGGAGTAAAGGTTTTTTTTTGCATTAACCTTTGAAAAGTCGCACCAGCGTTTTTGAGACCAAATGACATCTTAACGTAACAGTAAGTGCCACATGGTGTGATGAAAGAAGTTTTCTCTTCACCACATTTACTCATATTAATCTGGTGATACCCTGAATACGCATCCAAAAAACTTAACAACTCACACCCGGAAGTAGAGTCTACAAGTTGATCAATGCGTGGAAGGGGAAAGTCATCATTCGGACAAGCTTTATTAAGATTTGTGAAGTCAATACACATTCGCCATTTCTCATTGCTTTTACTAACCATTACAGGATTGGCGAGTCACTCTGGGTGGCCAACTTCACGAATAAATCCAGCCTTAAGAAGCTTGTTAATCTCCGACTGGATTGCCTCCTTCCGATCAGGTGCAAAACGCCTTAGCTTTTTCTTGACCGGTTTTTTGTTAGACTGGAGGCTAGCATATGCTCGATCATCTCCCTGGGGACTTTGAGCATGTCGGGTGCCTAATAGGAGAATACTTCCAGGTTTGCTCGGAGGAAGGAGACGAGCGAATCTTCCTATTTAGGGTCGAGTCCTGCTCCGACCAGTACCTTCTAGGTAGATGCGTTAGCATTTTCTAACCCAGATGGTGTTTTGACACTTTTCGAAGAAGCATCTTTGTCGAGTGGT
Organism: Phyllostachys edulis; assembly: GCA_036346405.1. NCBI lineage: Eukaryota > Viridiplantae > Streptophyta > Magnoliopsida > Poales > Poaceae > Phyllostachys > Phyllostachys edulis. Next base: position 7,208,161 of record CM070564.1, read on the forward strand.
ACCTCCTTGGTCTGGTTGGAAGGCTTTGGGGCTATCTTTGATCTTGAGTGCTTGACCTGCACGAAAGGCGGATTAGTCTCCCTGGTCAGAAGTTTGTCGACCAGTTCTAGGGATTTCCAATCGCATGCATATGCTATTTTTCTATCTCCTTGAACCAGGATTACTCCTTTTGGTCATGGTGTCTTTAAACTCTGATAGCCGTAATGCGTAGCTATCAGGAACTTTGCCAATGCTGGACGACCAAGGATTCCATTGTATGCGATTTTGAAATCTACCACTTCAAATGAAATCTTTTCTGTGCGGAAGTTATCTGGCCTTCCGAACATAACCGGCAGGTACAGTTGCCTTATCGGTTTAGCAATAGATCCTAGAACTATGCTATGGAAGGCATATTTCATAGGCTTTACTTTTGTCCTAGGAATTTGCATTTCTTTCAATGCTCCCGTAAATAAAATATTTAAAGAGCTACCTCCATCTATCAAGACTCGATTAACTTTGCAATTATTAATTTTAGGTTGAACAACAATAGGGAACCTATCTGGACGAGTTGACGGGATGGGGCAGTCTTCTTTGTTGAAGGAGATAACTATCTCCGACCACCTAGATGGCTTGATGGTGATCAGAGGTTCAGCAAGGTTCACTTCCTGCTCCACAACCTTCAGATGGCGCCTTGACTCGTACGAGGAAGATCCACCGAAGATCATATCCACAGTGTGCTGAGGTTCCTGGTACTCCATTTCTTTGTTGCCATCTTTGTCCTTCTTGGAGCTTGGTTCTCCAAGTTCCTATATGGAAGGAAAGTGACCTTTACCTGAGTAATAGTCCTCTAGCTTCTTTTGCCTGGCCCGGTAGGTGAGCAGATCATGCCCTGCTACCTGGTGAAGTGGACACCACTTTTTATTCTTCTTGTATTCGTCGGTCGAGGCTTTCACCTTGTTCCGATCGGAATAGTCTTTCTTGCCCTTGGAAAATTTTTCTAGAATCGCAAGAACTTCTTTTTTGTCGGTCTTACGATTCTTCTTACCCTTGAGAGCCTTTGTATGCTTCTTCTCTTGTTTCTCCATGCCAGGTTGAGGGATTTTCTCCTTTCGATCAATAGCTTCATTCCATTCGACTGCTTCGCTTGCGACCGCATATCTATCGGCCATGTCGAAAAGCTCAACGGTCGTTCATGGAGGGTTCATTACAATATCCTCTATAAACTGCCTATTCCTCAGCCCTGCTTTAAAATCATGGATAATAGAAGAATCTGCGACCTCTGGGATAGAGTTTTGAACCTAGCTAAACCTCTTGATGTATTGTCGAAGAGATTCATTGGTTTTTTTCCCTAGTCTGATGGAGATCGTCTTCTTTTCCGGGGCGATCGTACGTCCCCCAAAAGTTGGCGATCAACAAATCGCAGAGCCGCTCCTAAGTGTAGATAGATCCTATCGGTAGGTTGAGTACCCATGACCGGTCAGATCCTTGAAGGACCATGGGCAAGTAGTTTGCCATCACGTTGTCATTACCACCAGCAGCTTTGATGGCGGTAGTATAGATCTGAACAAATTCTAATGGGTTCTAAGTCTCATTGAACTTCTCTATATTGGCTGGTCGGAACCTGTCCGACCAGCGAACAGCTTGGAGTCCTACTGAGAATGCTCGATAGCCCGTAATGGAGTCGTGGCACCTTCTTTGAAAAGGAGCCGGATTGTAGTCGGTTGGGGACCGGTTCCTTAGATTTGCATGCCTAGTATCCAGTGTTCCAATTGTTGGTGATATGCCCCAGAGACAATCATAGAGATGATTGTATCACGTCTATGTTTATGAGTTATTGAATAAATGTTATTCTGTTCCTTAAACGGATCATTGGTTATAAAGATTAACAAGTATGTGACTTGTTGGTGAAACTCTTTAACTTATATGATGTCGTTCTAAATGAATCCCTGGTCGAATGTCACTAGTTAGAACACCAGTTACTCTACGGTCAGCACATGTATTGATTGATGACCATGTTTCATCGGTAATGGATATAGGAATACCGAATCAATAATGTGAACACATGTTTGAGAATATGGGGTTGGATAGACCCACCATGAGACACTATTGAGATTGTTATGATTCTATGTGTCGTTAGTTGGTCTTAAGCAATGTTGATGTATAATCCTTAGACCTGAGATCAGCATGGTTCCCTACATGTGTAATAGCACTCTTAGGGGTTGCCAAATGCTACTCGTGACTGGATAGTTATAGAGGTAGCTTTCGGGTATGCTATGAAACATGTGGAGGGATGTGACTGGTCGGATATAGGATTTGCCCCTCCTAACATAACAGGAGAGATATCTCTGGGCCCCTCGATGTGGTCGGATAAAGAAAGTGTATGGCCATGCCAGTGGTGGTCGAAAAGTTCGACCACATAAGGTTATCTGACACTCGACCGAGAAAGTATTGAACAGTCCATGGATGACATAATATCTCACCTAGAGTTCAACCAGATATCGTGAGGCAAAGGGAGAATACACGTGTAGGTCACTTAGTTCGATCAGTTACGGACTGGTCGTATGGAGATACAAGCTGGTCGTAGACTGGTCGAACATAATCACAGAGTGGTCGTAACCTGGTCGTAAGGAGTTACAGACTAGTCGTATAGAGATAGGACTTGGTCGTAAGTGATGAGGATCTGGTCGTAGATCATATTGCAATAAGGTTCGTCCGATATAATTTGTGTATTCGGGAATTGTTATGTTCTGCTAGGAGCCGCTGATGACTCATGATCGGAACGAAGTTTCCGAGTCACAACCGATTACGCATAAACCTAACGGGTCACACATTTAACGGGTTGGAACAAACTAGTATGGATATGATTTGTCAAATGTGTTCGGATAGGATCCGTCACGGGCACTATATAAGGAGATGCCTGAGGCTGTGGCACTAGACGTGAGTTGCTCCACTGAAACCCTAGCCGCCATCTTCCTGAGAGCTCTACCGTGCGACTTGGTGCTAGCACACCAGCGTACGGTTGTTCCTTTCCTAGACATGTGGATACCGTAGAGGGGCTACTACGGTTGCTGTTGCGCTTAAGGATGATCCATGATCTTCATAAGGAACTGCAGAGGTTGCTGGAGGAGACGATCGACTCGCGAGGACGCTGGCCGATCGACTATGACCACTGCATCGATGTGCTCGATGTTGGACTATCGACTATGTCCACTACATCGATGCACTCTACACTGGACCAGGCTGCTCCAACTCTTCTTCCGCTGCTCTGCGTGTCTAGTGGTAACGATCTATGATCATCTTCTTGCTTGGCTTCCTGATTTACGTGATAGAATTTTTGAATTGTTGCTATCGTAGTCTACCCGTATCCCTTCACTAATCCGGTCGAGGACATTAGTGTTACGTCTTTGACCACCTGCTTGGTTTAGACGATGCCAAAGGTCATCAGAACCAAACAGTCGTTCCTCTTGATGATGAGGAGGAGTGGCTACTGGGAAGAGTCGTCTTCCCTGGTGACTCCCTGGTCGAAATCTACGAAGGGGTCTTGGTATCGTTCGGTCCTCCGTCCGACCATGTTGTCCTCTCCTGAGGAAGGAGTGCTGGGACGAAGTCATCATGTGACTTTGCGAGTTCCTTTGCTCCTGGTACATTTCTGTACGCTGCATGGTTTGTTGGAGGATCTCTGATACCTACCCTGCAAGTTGAACATAACCCGGAGTCTCTGCCAGAGCAGGATTAGGGTTATTCAAAATGTCATGAACTCCTTGCAGGTTTCGGATCGTTACCGAAGGTCTTGAAGGATTCCTGATAGCAGTGGGTGTTCGATGAGTCGAATGGCCTTTAGACCTTCCGGTTTACCCTGTCCGACCTGTCACGCGCTCTGAGATAGGAACAGGAGAATTAACTGATCGACATCCATTTGTTCGTTTGCCTCCGCTAGTTGGTGCTTGAACGCCCATACCATTTCCATCAACAAGTGGTGGCGGGACAAGCCGTGGAGGACTGTGTGTAAGCCCTGGGATCGGATCCGTTTCAAGCTAGGTGATTATGCTAAAAGCGCAACACTTAACGAAAGACGAAAACGATTCCGAGTGCTCAGATATGTGTCTCATGTTAGCTCCCAAGGATTAGTGGCTAACATGCACATATCCAAACACAACAATACATTCACATCCATACAAAATATACAAGAATAATAGAATCGTATTTACAACATCATTAAATAGAAACTTAAGGTACAAGTTTGCATAAGAGGGCCGATCGGCCAAATTTAAACAACACAAATAAATCACAGCGGAAGATAAACTTAGAAATAAAAGAGAAAGAGCCAAGTTGGCATGCCCAAACCCACAAGCAACCAACTGGGGTTAAAGTCGTAGCGTATGAAGTACTTAACCCAATTTCAACGACTTGTCACCTGCAACATGGACAATACAACTGAGTACAAAAACGTACTCGCAAGACTTATGAATAGCAACATATAATAAATGCATTCAAGTGTCAAAGGAAGGCTTACATGATTCATTTTCAGCATAAAACAAGTTTTTCATTGAGATAAACGATATAGATTCAAATTGCCATTGGTAAAACATTTAGAAAACTTATATAATTAGTAGGTAATCCCAAATTTATGATCAACAACAGTAGATACTCCAAATATAATCAATACACGAACTTCCCATTCGTGACACCATTCATTCCTTAACAAATCAACACGCGAACTTCCCGTTCATGATAACATTTCAGATCTGAACAAACTAACACAATGACATAACATTTCCAACCATAACCCAAACACAATTTCCCATAAGCTAACTGTGCATGCTTTCCCGCAAGCGATGTCCATGACCGGAGACACAGCTATTCGAATAGATTTATTTGACTCTGCAGAGTTGTACAGCTTACCCACACGATATGAATACCTCGTACTGTCGCCATGCACTCTTCCGGTAGGAGTGTGACTGAGATATCATAACGAGCCCGTTACAATGCCATGTCCTAACTATCAAACCACCCGAGAATCAGAACCATGGCAGGCTATCGTATGCGCTAGAATCACAGTTTACACCATTGTGTAAGTAAGTTCCTTGCGCACAAGAGACCCTTAAAGGCAAGTAAGAGAACTCTTAACATGCCCCCACTAGATTGACAAGAGAACAATTAAACAATAACAATAACAATTGTCAATCTAATTGTGTTATGATAACTAACACATAACAAATTATTAAGCCAAGCCTTATTCGCCATTATCCCAGCGTGTGGTTGCACATAAGACTTGGTACATCACACCATAGACTGGTCCTTAATCACCTAGATAGGGCTATGCGAATCCGGAACAACCTCCCTTCATCACCCTATCACCCGTCCAAGTCCAACACACAATAACTCTACCCAACAATTCCACAAACACCAGATGCGAAGATCTGGACATATTCCTCAAATTCAACATAATTCAATCCATATAATCCTCAAATTTTATCAAGATTCGATTCAATCCATCGGCCGATGGACTAGCTCCATCAACCGCTTTCAGCTACAACTACTTGCTCGGCTAAGCGTCGTTATACAAATTAGCAAACATTCCCATATAACATATATCCTTAATCATTCAAGGTAAAAGGGTAAGCAACATTCAAAGGAAGGCCAATGCAGCAAGAGGATATAACTAATTCTACCCAATTGACATACGAGTATTTGAAATAAAGCAATGTATAGAATACTTGAAAAACAACATAGGCACTTTTTGAAATTAATAGGAATTCAACATGCATCAAAGGATGAAACTGCTTACCTTTGCTGTGGAGGGTCCATGTGCTGCTGCAAATCACTCTCGATCACACTCGTACCTTCGTACACTACCGAATGAAAGAGAACATCAAATAAGAACGAAAACATCAAAAAAAAAAATCAAAATCCTCCAAAATGCATGAAATTTATACAGTGGGTAGATTATGATTTTAGATTAATTTAGGTGAAAGATTCATTCTATTTGGATTTAGTATGCGAAAGTTATAGCAGTTTGAGTCTAAGATTTCTAGAAAATCCAATCTGTCACTATTCACCGAATTTAATTATTTGGTTAAAATTTGTAGAGTAGTGATGGGAAAAAGGATTACATAGGTAAATAGTGGATAAAAATATAAGATCAGAACAACTTGGTTCATAACATTTGGAGTTTTTATGAATTAGTTATGAATTTTCAAAGTTAAAAGCAATTTATAGTGTAAAAATAATTCAGTTTTGGATCACTCTCCACAAACTATATTTTCTGTGACAGTGACAAGGTTAAAATCTATTTTAAAATAAATTTCATTTAAAATGAAAAATAACCTAACTGGTTTCACTCAATTTGGAGTTAAGATAAATTAGTTATGCATTTTTGAAGTTAATTGTATTTTTAGTGTACAAATAAATGTATTCCGAATTTTCTTAAGTATTAAATACTTTTTCTACCGAACCCTACCTAGCCGTAGCCGCTTACAGGTGGGACCCCAGGTCAAGGGTTGACTTGGTCAACATTGACCCAACCCCAGCTGAGAAAGACGTCGACGCCGTATTTAATAAAATACACCTTCTGATTACAAACACGTACTTCTGATTTAAGCGTAAAAGGAATACGTTTTCCTTAAGGGAAAATGCACCACACAACTCTACACTATCACTAAACCGGTCATGAGGCCCACGTGTTAACCGTGTTTTCCGACATAGATTCGCAATTAAGAGCTAATCACCGTGATTAACTTCTAATTGTCGCGCTACAGTGCGGTCGGAAATCCGACAACGCATAGCCCGCTTGACCGGAGCCCCGCCGGTGACTCCGGCCACGGCGGCACCAGCCAAGGGCAAGAATGAGTTCCTAATAATATTGTGCACCTAATGGTGGTGGTTTGCAGCGACGGAGACGGCCCGACTCAGCGGCTAGCTGGAGGGGAGTGGCGGTGAACTTCGGCCAAATGCGCATGGGCTAAATCGACTATGCACTAAACCTCATAATGCAAGCATTAGTTACTAAGGGACTCAGTGAAGTTTACCAGAGGGAGAGAAAGGTCAGGGAAAGCTCGGTGAGGGGTCATCCACGGCAATGGCGGCGGCGGTGCACAGCTACACGAGAGGACATCAACCTATGCCCTAAGATGAACCAAGAAAGTTTGTGCACGGTTCAAGGTGAAATGAAGATAGTATGAGCACAAGGAATTGAAAAATTACTCACCCGAACGACAATGGATTGTGAAAAAAGGGTTTTCGACCGAAACCTAGGAAAAACTCGAATTCACTAGCTCCTGTGAAGCATTAAGCAAGAGAGTTGAGGGGATTAGATTTTCATTTAGTGGTGCACGTGGTGACACAAGTAAGAGGGAGAAAAACTCATCAGAGCAAAAGTTGGCTCGGCGCGACGGTTCGGACACTGCCAGAGCGCGCACCGAAAGCGGCGATGAAGTGGCCGTGTTCTGAGAGCTACAAGGCGAGAGCGAAGCTCGGGTTAGAGAAAATAGGGACGGCGTCGAAGGAGAAGGAGAATGGGTGGTCGTGGCGGCACTTACCAGGACGGAAGGAGAGCTCAAAGCCTCCTTCTCTCTCACGGCCGAAGAGAGAAGTGAGGGGAGAAGAAGGGGTAATGCCGGTTTTGTGCGAGTCCAAGGACGGAGGAAGTCACAGTGTGAGTGAGCGGAGCTCAGGGTTGGCCAAGGAGGGCGGTGGTGTGGCGGCGTCGGAGGCGCACAGCGAGACACGCGACGACGTGGTAAGCGTGCTCCGTCTTGAGTCTGACTGGAGGTTGAAGAGGCCACGACGGTGGGGCCCACTGGTCAGTGGTTCATGCTGAGCCGCATTTAAGCCTGGTGCGGTGCGGGTTAGCTGGTCTAGCTGAGTCAAGAGGGAGCGGTGCGAGTTAGAGCTAGACTCAAGTCAGAGGAACAGTGACTGGTCTGGGCGGAGGTTGGTTCGGACTGGTCCGAACGTTCTAACTCATTTGACTATTTCAAAATCAAAATTTCCTACTTTGACCGGGCTAGGAAAAATAGCAAATAAAATCCTAAAAATCTGAAATAATTCAGAGGGGTTCCTACGAAGGTCTGGTACTCAAATAAAATCTTAAACTTTACTTTTCAATATTTATTTGCTTATTTTAAATTCAAACCTAACTTGGGTTATTGAATTGAGTTTGAATTTTTTGAGGGTCAAATTGAGTTTCAAAACTTTGGAAAAAGTTATATTTATTCATGATAATTATTATAGTATTTGAATAAATTATTTCCAAAAGAGGATCAAGTTTTTGTTCCTTTTTCTTTTGGAACTTAACTTTAAGTTATAGGTTTAAACTTTGATTAAGATTTTGCAAGTGCAATAAATGATGCAAATGTTTTGAAATCAATATGCCTGCTGATGATATGCATACTAATTATCATTAATTAACTTGAGGATGTTACGCTGTGCACGACATCTTGATCAGTATCTCTAATTGGGTTAATCTCGTGGCGCTAACAACAATCCTCCAACGAGCTCCCATCGTAACTAAGGGAGAGTCTTCCATTGCTTTCGGAAGGAGCCTCCACGATGGGGAGCGGTCGGAGATTACCACCTCCGGTGGGCTTTGTTATGAACTCAGCCTAATCCGGTGGATTGCCAACCGTATGCTGAGTTTTACCATGCCCACTTGGCCTACGATCGGTGATAACTTTATTGATATCCTTACAAGATGTCGGTTGGCCCCTGGAATACGTAGGAGCCATTGACGAATACTGGTCGCCCATGACCATATCGAGAGTACATAGACCCTCTGATCATAGCATTGGGCTTTTGTCGCTAGTCTTGACGGTCGGATGGACCAGGCTTGTAGAGGCGTTTAGGCGTTTCGAGCTGGTCAGAATGTCCGGTTCCTTTGGGAGCGCCACGGCTGGTGGTGGTGATTCCTCATCCACCCGGTCGATCTCACTAGTCTCAATGAGTGAAGAGCTGGTGGAAGAGGATGACGATGACATCCCATTTTCTTCCATGTCGCGGATGCACACGTCCATGTTGAGGTTGGAGTAGTCTATCAAGTCGAACTAGTTTTCCTCATCCCAGGTCCCTGCCATGATCGCATGAGTGACGATGGAGCGAAGGAAAGTGAATGAGGATTGCTGAGCGAAGTAATCTCCAAGAACTCAACACCTTCTTCCCCACGGTCGGCACCAGCTGTCGACGATCGAGTCGCCGATCTTACAAAATAAAATAGAGGAAAATGACAAAGTGTTCTTGGGAGAGAATGAGATTGCTCTTTATTGCAATGAACTGGATCCTTTATAGGGGGTGCCTTCGATAAGACAGTGGACTAGCCCTAATTACATGTGATGTGCATATTGCTTCAGCCGTCTTGAGTTGCAGTTGTAGATCATGTTTAGATCTTGTGAACTTGTCTACCTGTTTCATCTGTCACTCCTATTATCTTCTCCTTTAAACAACCGACGAAGGGATGTCAGTTACTCCTGGAAATGGCACCCTTTGGAAGTATCGCGTCCGGTCGGAGAAGCAGTGGTAGTTGATAGAAAACCAACTGACCAGCGGTTGATGTTAGTGGAAGGCCCTGTTTGGTAGAGCTCTAGATTCTCATTTTTTAGATTCTGCTCCTGATTCTCTGATAATCCATTTCTCTGAGAATCTGGAGCTGTCTATTGAAAGCGTTTGGCTGGTAGGTTGGCTTCAAAAACCATATGAGGGAGGATTAGAGGCAAATAGACCATGTTACCCCTAGTTGTAATAATTCAATTGTATTTGTGTCTTTCTCCTATGTATTTGTACACAAATTATAGATTTCTCCCCCTAAATTTGTTTAGACCATGTGAATGTATATGCGTTGTATCTATACACAATGCCAGGTCACATTGCATTTATACTTCATGATATATTACAACTGTGTATAAGCAAATTTTGTATTATTTACGTTGCGATAGATGAAGCTGGAGATATCGCATTCATATCGTATAAGTGTTCAAATGATATTACATACAAATATTGAAATGATAAATGAGTCATAACAAAAGACCCAAAAATTCTCAAGTATTACTTGCAAGGTCATCACGGAAACTATCCATAGATGTAGCACTTGTTATTTGAAAAGGCTCTTCGAGTAGGCTGTTCGGTCAAACGGATTTAAGATTCTGGGTTTGTCTTAGCGATTGAGATGAATCAGGCTGAAGGATGGCAGAATAGTAGTAGATTGGCAACAAATGGCCGCGCAAAAGCTTCATTCAACCGAAACATCACTTCAACCTTGTGCATAGCAATGGCAATTTTCGGACGCAGATTTAACAGAGCATTTCCACACAAAACAACATTGAACAAAGCGTAAAAAAAAGAGCAGCATTCATCTTCTTTCGACAAGGCATTAAACGCGTTCAGATTTCTGATTGCCCCTCCCAGGTAAGTTCACAGGGCTCTTTTCAACTATAATTCAGTATGCAAAATTTGCTTGCTGTTCGAATGTTCTCAACAGATCGGTCCAGACCGACAAACATCATATGGAGAGAATTGTAAGTCCCTTTTTAACAAGGCAATGTGAGTGTCATAACACAGACAATCAGGTATCGCAGCCTCATGTCGGACTGGAATGGCATCAGACACTACTTTAGCTTGTTCTTTGATGTTGTCCAGGCCTTCATCTGTTTTGCTTTGTTGATTAAAGATGGCACCCCAACGCGTGCTGTTATAGCTCATCGTCGATCTGGATGGTAGCACTGGAGATGACATGAAGAAGGGGGAAAACAAGTTAGCGAAGTGGAGTTTGAGAAAACAGAAGTGTAACAAACATGTGTTCATCCGTATTCTACAAGCATAGAAAAACATCCAACAATTGCCATGGCCTTATGACAAAATGTTCTTTTAGAAATTATGTTGAAAAAGAAGAGACGTGATTTCATGTAAAGTTGTAAACTACATTCCTAGTCATGCTGATAGTGATACAGCACAGCACCTAATTCATATTCATTCTGATACATCATTTAACTCCTATTCATGCTGACACATCAGATACGACATACCTTGTGGACTGACAGTGTCTGCTAATATCTTCACAAAGGGCCCTACTCATTTCCTGATTCTGCAGAGCTTGTTTTTATCCACTCAGCAAGCTGCAACCGAGATAAGAATTACATAAGGCCTTGTTCCTATTAAATTACAAGACATCCATATAGTTCAGAAGGACAGCTACCAAACAACGGAAGAATTCAGATGCTCTTTGCTAAAATCAAATGTTTATGATTCCACGTCAATTTGCTTACTACTGCAATCATTGTTACCATTCAACCCACTTTACTATTTATATACATGAGCAGACCCCATCTAACCCTCTCTCAACCACAGCCTTTACATGGGGTGAAGAATCTGGAGGATGCCTTGGCCATGGATGCATAACAAACTCAACGAATGACAAGCAACTTCCTGCTAATTGTCCAACCAAGAAAACCTATTTAGCTTGTAACATAGCAGACATATAAGCTCTGCTCCATTTTCATCCATCTAGCAGCACCAATGCTACAGAAGCAATTGAGTAATAATTACTTTATGGAGACTCCAGATTTTAATCATCACAGTATGTAGCCTTTACAGTCATACAGAAAAGATCAACGCCAAACAATGTCTCAAAAATAGCATGCTGAAGATTTTAACATCGAACTATTTGTTTCATGATTACCACAGCCAACATGGCCCTCACCATTATATTTGTGGTTCTAATGTGTCCCATCCACTACAACTATGTTCCCACATGTTTAGTGACAACTTTTTTTGGGGAATATGCCAGGACCAGAGGAAAATCTCAAAACCACAGTGCTTAAAAGTTCGAAGCCATATTCCAATGTATGAATTGGTTTATGGTAACAAAAAAGCTCTACTGTCAGTCAAAAGGGATGGCTTCAAACAAATAGAGAGGTTTCAGCGACTGCTATTGGTATGTATGGCTGGACTGAAACAACTTGAGAACAGACAGAAACTTACCTATAATTGAATACCATCATGCTGTTTTAATGTTAATTTAGAAGAAAGTTGTATTACCGATACTCTATTAATGACAATTACATCTTACAAATATTTCACTACAAATTTGTATAGGATTACTGGTCATCTTTTAGATCACAAATTGCAATAGATGTAGCACATGCAAAGCTAATTAACAAATAGCTGACACTCTACCAAAGGTTTCCTAATGTTACAAATTTTGTCAACTTCTACGAGTGATTACTAAAGATTCAATCACAAAAGCATGAAAAAATTCACAAATTCATCCAAACAAATCAACAATCACAGAAGCATGATAGCATACTTCAATCACAAATTCATCCAAATCAATCATCAATCACAGAAGCATAGCATCCTTCAATCACAAATTCAAAGACAATCACTAACATCACAGGAAGGGGACTAAGGGAGGAGTAGGGAGGGCAAGGGGGTGCACCAGATGATGGCCTCTAGGGTTTTCGGCGTCGATGGCGGCGCACTCCGGGGACGGCGGCGGCGCAGTGGAGGACCGGTAGGGCTGCACCCGGGAGCCAGCCTCTAGGGTTTCCGGAGTGGGCGGCGCTCATGTGCTCGTGGCGGTGAAGTCCGGTGCCTGCGGCGGCGCAGTCGAGGACTGACGGCAGCGCATTCGATGACCGGAGGCGGCGCGGTGGAGGATCAAGGCTCAAGGCGTTTGTCGCGAGAGCAGGGAGGAAGCGAGGGGAAAGAGCGAAGAGGTGTGGGTCGGGTCGCGCGGAGGGGTCTCCGGGTGTATATCGATGGCATTTGCGGGTGATTATTTCAAACTTCAAAGGGTTTTTTTTGTTTCTACGAGTTGGATTCTCACGAGAATCTGCGGGATAGTTGCTTCTCGTTGCTAATTCATTTTCGAGACAGCTCCTCATGAGAATCAGAATCTAATCGTTTTGAGAATCGGGGTGTTTGGTACGGCTCTACAAGAATCGATTGAGAAGCTGGGAGCAGAAGATGTACCAAATAGGCCCGAAGAATAACCATATGATGGTTATTGTGAGTGACTTAGGGTTGTAAATGTCATGCGGTTTGGGACAAATTAAACACATATTCCATTCATCACACGGAAGGAATATACTTGAAATCGAATCCAAGTACCAGTTCAAAGCTTCTACGAGCAGTCATCTCGTCGAATAGCAGATACAGGACCTCTCCGACCAAGGTACCCATAAAGTAACCTTTGGAATCCTCACGATGAGGGGTCGTTAGCCTTACGGGTTATGACCACGAGGACATACGATCTTTAATTAAATATTAAAGTAATATTTCGAGATTTTAATCCTCACCACCAAGCTCAATTCAAGCTCGAAGCCGCTATTCCGCATCGGCCATGGCCGTCGCCGCTTGCCAAGCCTTCCGGCTGCATAGAAGGACTCCGACCATCTTCTTCATGTCCCTAATGATCTCCTCCATGTTCTCTTTCCATCCCTCACCTTCTTCTTCTTTCTATGCAGCTGAAGCTTTGGGAACGCCAGCTTCTCCTTCATGCCCGACGACATTCGGTTCGCGGCCGCCACTTCCACTTGCTATTCCAGCCAAAGCGATGAGTCTCTCCCATATTGAACCGTGTCATAACACGTTCCAACACCCACGGATCATTTCCCCACATTTGATTTTGTCTTTCGTCCGTAGGAGCACCTTGCCATCATCATCTTCCTCGCGCACGGCCAAAACCGCCGTCGCCAACACCATTTCTTCTCGGGTGAGGTCCACTCCAATTGTTTCCATCCAAAGCATCTACGCTCATCCCCTACCATTGATTTGAGCCGCTATTCACCCCAGACTGCCACCATGGAAGCTGCTCCGCTGCCTCGGGTTCACGCTGCCGGACTGCCTCAGTCGCTCCCTACCTTCTCTGACCGTCCGGTGAGCTCCATGTGACTCCCTAGTGCTTATGCTCTCTCAAGTTCTCCCCCTATAGCACCTGAGCGCCGTCAGCCTTGTCTCTTCCTCACGGCTGGCTGCTGCATGCCCTCGCCGCGTCGCCACAGTGCTGTTGGACCACGAAGTTGTCATCACCGAGATCGCCCTTCCTCCTTTGTTCTATTTTGGCCACTCCTAGCCGCCGCCATAACTCCCCTCACCGACCACAAGAGCAGCCTCGAGCCACTCCCAGTTCCTCTGTTCTTGTTAGACCCCAATTTTGGAACTTGGGATCTCTTCTGAATACTGTGTCATTCCCTGAATCAGTAGCTGACACACACAGAATACCACGTTTGCTCAAGCGTTTACCTACCGAAGCTCCACGCGGTCGCATGTGTTGGTTCATAGACACGGCCATATTTGGTCAAAATAGCAATTTAGAAGAGTCTTAAAGAGGCCCTAGTACGGTTTTATAGTGATCCCAGGGAGGTCTTGAGTGACCCTGAGAAGGTCCTGTGGAGGTCCTGCGAGGAGGTCGGGGGAGGTCCTGAGAAGACTTAAGGTGATTGGGGGAGGTTCTAGGTAGTCCTGTATTTCACGAGGAGGTCCTGGGAGGTCTTAAAGAGATCCTGGAGGCTATAGGAGGTCCTGAGAAATACTATAGAGTTGTCTTGAGAAGGTCCTGAGGTGTACTGTGGAGACGTCCTGGGAAGGTCTTGAAGGACTCAGTAGAGATGTTCTGGAGAGGTCTTGGGGATACAACAAAAGGGTACAGGAGGTCCTGAGGAGGTCCAGAAGAGGAGATCCCGAGGAGGTTCCGAAAGTACGACAAAAGGCATAGGAGGTCTTGAGGAAGTCCTAAGGATACGCCCTACAAGGAGTATAGGAGGTCCTAAGGAAGTCCGGAGGAGGAGGTCCTGTGGTGCGACAAAAAGAGTACAGGATGTCCTGAGGTGGTCCTGAGACATTTGGAGGTAATCTTTACACCATATAGGGGTGGTCGTGAGTCTCCTAGTAGTGGTCCTAGACCACGTAGGGGTGGTCGTGAGGCATCCGGTTGTGGTCTTAAACCATCTAAGGGTGGTCGTGAGACATCTGGTGGAGGTCTTAGAGCATCTAGGAGTGGTCATGAAGCATCAGGTAGTAGTCTTAGACTATCTAGGGGTGGTCATGAGACATCTGGTTGTGGTCTTGGATCACCTAGGGGTGGTCGTGAGACATCTGTCTAGCGATTAGGCAAAAACTGATCGTGAATCTTACTCAATATGTGCAATACTTGATATGAACAGTGCAAGCCCATAATATATTACATAATTATCTGGCCATGCGGCCAACTATTTACAAAAGTGCCACTTAGACGTGAGTTTTACAAAAAGCCAGAGTGCGGAAGCAGAACAGGTACGGAAACAAAATACATCATAGTGGATCCATTCACTTTGCCCACAGGCAAGCGACTGGGGGTCCCGGCCTAAGCTTCGTTATCTTCACCACCATCTGGTTCATCCTCTATGAAGTATTGGTAGGGGTCTTGATCATTCGGGTCTGAAAAGAATATATTGGCAGAGCCTGAGCACACAACCGTACTCGCGAGCCAACCCACAATGCAGTTCTTATAGATGCAAAGGCTAATCAAGGGAAGCTTTAGAGTTCTTTTATTTGCACAAAGCCAGGTTTGAAATAGATGAGTAGTAGTAAATCCTAAGACTTAGCAATTTAACAAATCTGTTTTCATAAATAAGTTTTCTTTTGAAAAGTACTAGTGGAGGTCCCACCTCCTATACTCAAGTTATCCCAGATTTACCATCGGGTCTCCCACTGTGCCTTTCTCAAATCACAGGGTCCCACCCGGCCTTCCCTTTTATCACAAATGGTTTTGTGAAAACGAAAGCTATATCCAGCAAGTTCTCAACATCGCTCTTGATCGTGAGCATGGCTATCATGATAGTTTTCTTACTCTGCAGAGTTCGCACACTTTACCCACAAGAAGTAATCGCCTTGATATATACACACGTTACCTTGGACATGCAAATCAAGGGGAGATTACCACAAGGCCTTTACAATGCTCATTCCTCGACGCAACCCCACTCGCTAAGGTTTCCACCGCCCGGTGCCAAGCACTTCTAGGAGGCCCCCTCTTGCGCCATGTGGTTTCGCTGTGGCTCCCTTTCCCCTTTTACCCACGCCACATTCCTCCAATGGTGAAGCCACGCCGAGGCGAGCAAATTAGTCAGCCAGGTCGTACCCATAATAGACTTGTGGTTGCACTGTTTTCACATGAGAGGTCATCACAAGATTCGGTCCTTACTTGACCAGGGCAGTACATCCACATACCAACATATTCTCGTGCCCCAGGCACCAGCCATTCTTTCCAGCCGCCCTAGTCGAAAACTATTTTTCAGGTTTTATTGTTTTTTGAAAATATCATTTACTTCAACATACCAGCCAGGCTCCCAGCCTTACTGCCCAAATCATTTTCCAAAGTTTTCAAGGATTGTGGTTGGGCAACTTAATGCCCTGATGACAATGTATCTAAGCAAGGCTAAGCATGATACTTAGATACAGACCTATCAACTAGTATGTAATCCATTAAGTCTAGGGTGACAAAGGATAATGTCCAAGTTCAAGGGTTGGAAGTTTATACACAAGTATATGTTAAGGCATTAACTATGATCTAGACCAATTTTAGTTTGATAAAACATAGCAATGCAGTTTCATAATTTAAAGCAACATAATTTGCAAAAAGTGGGTGCAACATGGTCAAAGGATTGACTCACCTTATTCAGAGTGCTTTTGATCGGGATCCTGGTCGACGAACGGCTCTTCGGTCGCCTCAGCTTCTATAATCGCAAAACAACCGAAAAGGCAAATAAGCACATATTCCAACTTGAATCGTTTTCAAATGTGCAAAGAACTCCAAATAATGCAAAAGCGTAGATTTAGAATTATGAGACTAGCACAGTTGAAAACTCAGTGGTCGTTGGATCTGTGGTGGTTGTAGAAGCTATTTTATTTCAAGAAGGATACGACTGGGAGGTCGTGGAAGTACTATGGCTTGGGGTGATCCTGGGAGTACTGTGACTAGGGGAGGTCCTGGAATCATTGTAACCAGGGGAGGTCCTAAAATTAATGTACCCAGGGGAGGTCCTGGAATCCCTGTAACCAAGGGAGGTCCTGGAATCCCTGTAGCCAGGGTGGGCATGGAGGTACTGTGACCAGGAGGGTGGTCTTTGCAAAAAGACCAAGAGAGAGATCTATCGAGAGGGAGGTCTTGACCTTCGGATCTAAATAAAGAGAGGTCTGGACCATTAGATCTGACGAAGAGAGGTCTGGACCCTTAGATCTAAACGAGAGGAGGTCTGGACCCTTAGATCCAATGAGAGGAGGTCTGGATCCTTTGATCCATGCGAGAGGAGGTCTGGACCCTTAGATCCATACGAGAGGAGGTCTGCTCCCTTAGATCTAAACGAAGAGAGGTCTAGATCCTTAGATCTAATGAGAGGAGGTCTGGACCGTTAGATCTAGACGAGAGGAGGTCTAGACCCTTAGATCCAACGAGAGGAGGTCTGGTCCCTTAGATCTAACGAAGAGAGGTCGGATCCTTAGTTCTAACGAGAGGAGGTCTAGACCGTTAGATCTACACGGAAGGAGGTCTGAACTCTTAGATCTATACGAGAGGAGGTCTGGACCCTTAGATCCATATGAGAGGAAGTCTGGACCGTTAGATCTAGACGAATAGAGGTCTGGACCATCAGATCCTAGCGAAGGGAGGTATGGACCGTCAGATCCAAACGAAGGGAGGTCTGGACTGTCAGATCTAAACGAGGGGAGGTTTGGACCGTTAGATCCAAACGAAGGGAGGTCTGAACTGTCAGATCCTAGCAAAGGGAGGTCTAGACCATCAGATCCAAACGAAGGGAGGTCTGGATCGTCATATCCTAGCGAAGGGAGGTTTGGACCGTCAAGATGGAACCAAGGGCGGTCCCGATGGTCAAGATGAACGCAAGGGAGGTCCCGATGGTCAAGATGGAATCAAGGGAGGTCCCGATGGTCAAGATGAACGCAAGGGAGGTCCCAACGGTCAAGATGGAACCAAGGGAGGTCTTGATGGTCAAGATGAACACAAGGGAGGTCCTAGAGATACCAGGACCAAGGAAGGTCTGGTGAAAGACAGAGAGAAAGAGGGAACCCCAACAAGATCGAAAGAAACCAACTTATTCAGTTGGAGTTGATTTAGTCATTTAAGGTTCCGTATAGAATCTCTAGATAAGTTTTGAACTCTCATCAAAATCAAATGTTTCTTTTTATTAGGGAATTCAAGGAAATGGGGATGCTATAGGGAGGTCGCGGAAGCGTACGACCTGTGGGAGGTCATGAAAATATCGTGACCAGGGGTGGTCGTGGAGGTGTACGACTAAAAGGGTGGTCTTTGCAAGAGGGGAGGTCATGTGCTAGAGGGTGGTCTTTGTAAAGTAGAAGGTCGCAGCCAGAGGGTGGTCTTTGTATAATGGGAGGTCACGACCACGGGGTGGTCTTTGTACAATGGGAGGTCTGTGCAAGGAAGGAGGTCGTGAGAGTGTTAACCGTGCGTAGTCGATCGAGAGAAAGGATCGATTACACAGTGGTGATCAAAAGAAACAAATGTTCGACTGTATTGTCGCGATCGGATGAACCAGCGGAAAAGCCAAAAGAAGGACCAAATGAACATTCAAGAGAGAACAAGGCGACTCGAACTACGGAGGATTTCTGTCCACTAGGAACTTACCAGTACGGAATCTGGGAAATGGTTAGCCAGTGCCGCACTAGCGATGGTGGATCACAACAATGGAAGAAGCTTCGTGCTGCACGTATCTTGAGGAAAAGAGGGTGGTCTTCAGTCTTCAAGGGTGCTCCTTAGAAGTAGATAGATGGTCCGCTAGGGAGGTCTTGAAGTATCCTGATTGGAGGAACAAGAGTTGTATCAAGGCAATTTCGGTGGGTGTCTGTGGCAAGGAGGTGGTGTGGGGGATCTCGACAGAGACGAGTGCTTAAGCTTGGCTGGGGCTCAATCTCTCTTGGAGGAAGAAGAGAATGGGGTTAGCACTGGAATTGGTGAAGAAAAGCAACAAGGAGGCTACAAGGTCTTGGGCAACCATACATATATATGCACGACCTGCCCAAGGGGAGTGTTTGGAATGGTTGAGGTTGCTGATGGTATGGCCAACACAGTGTAGAG
This sequence comes from Phyllostachys edulis, assembly GCA_036346405.1. Taxonomy (NCBI): domain Eukaryota; kingdom Viridiplantae; phylum Streptophyta; class Magnoliopsida; order Poales; family Poaceae; genus Phyllostachys; species Phyllostachys edulis. Next base: position 7,227,215 of record CM070564.1, read on the forward strand.
GTTGTGTCGATTTTTGTGTGACGGGCATTAAATGCCGAATGACAACCCAAGAATAAGAAATGAGATGATTCAGTCCAAATAAGAAAAACACAATAAAGTCCAATATGAATTGAAAAGGGGTGATCAAGACACGCAACAATAGTTGTTATATAAAAAGTTTTAAAAATCCCCATATTTTTGCCTTTATGGAATTTTTGGGCTGTTACAGTTCCGCCCCTTCTCTACTGCCTCTATGTGCTTTCTCTCTGTGTGTAGCAAGTCACTGATAAGTGGGACCCGCGTGTAAGAAGAGCAATTGCATTTGCTAGAAGAACTTGTGACTGGCAATTGGGTCACTAAAAATGTATCTAGCGAATTTAAATTTGACTGGTGAGAAGATTAGTTAACAATACTTTAACCTAGCAAAATCCTTTTTATCTAATGTTTGAATAGAGAGAAAGCAAACACAGAATGGACAGTGAGCTAATGCTACATCAAATATAACGGAAGAATCGATCAGAAATTTTGTAGGTTTATTTAGCCAAGAGTAATTAAGCTAAAAAGGCAAATCAACTTAGAATCAAGGATTGAAATATGGCTATTTAAATGAATAGTAGACTCCCACCCAATGATTGGATGAACTAAAAATAGTTATTGAGTTAATTAGTTAATACTGTAGTTAGCAAATGCACTTTAGTAAAAATGAGTAAAATGGTTAGATATTAATAATCATCCGTATGCACTTAGAATGAATTCATAAAACAATACTCCAAACTGAAGATCAAGTAAAACTGCCAATTTTGCTAGTGCCCTCATAATGGCAATAACTTTTGCATATGAACTTTGAATCAAATGTGTAGGACCGGAAAGGCGACTAGAGGGGGGTGTGTGAATAGGAGCACGAACACTTTTTCACCTTAATTGAATTCAATACTAATTTCACTCCAATAGCTATAAAAGCTATGAAGATCAATATACAAGCACAGTGGAAGACTTGTATTGAATCCAATCAAAACCCCAAAGCAAAACAACCAAAAATACCAAAAACTCAATTCTCAAATAGATGGGCGGTCAGACCTCTGAAATTGGCGGGTCAAATATTTTGCCTAGCAGTCAGACCTCTGATATTGGTGGTCAGACCGCCCTTGACGATGAACAACAAAATCAGCCCGAAAACCGAAACTCAAATCGGTCTAACTTTTGATCTATAAGGCCAAACTCCACGAAATTTGGAACACACCTTCCTAAGGATATTAGGAACCTATTCCAAGCAGAGATTGAGAAGATCTACATCAAAGTTTCGACCTTTTTCTGTTTTACCGAAGGAGGGTTCAAAACCGGGCAAAAACCAAAAACTTGATCCAAATCTTGCTCGTGGGACATTGATGATCTAGATGATCCTAGATGTATTCCCACACATCACAGCAAGATAAAAGAGGGAAAGAAACCAACCAAAAACCGCAAGAACAAGGAAGCACCCAAAATCATCAAAAGAGAAGGGAAAACACAAGAGGACTCATCTTTGAACAATCATCCATAGATTGAATCACGATTTGATGCTGGTTACAGCCACTCCATCCATGGAGGACAAAACTCAATCCATGAGCACACAACTCAACACATCTCCCTAGAACCCTAAGCCTCTTCTCTTTCTCCTAAGCCCTAAGACAAACTAGGGTTTTCAATAAAGTGCTTGATTAGATACTGAGAACAGCCCCCTTCCTATTTATATGAGGCCTAGAGCTTCTAGAAGACTAACCCTAATGGGCTCCCGTTAAGGCCCAATAAAAACGGGTCACACATGCATGCATCTCAAAGCACCGTCTTCACTTCTCTTGACCTAATCCACTTCTTGACGCACCATCTTGCACCGTGGGTTGGCATTAGGTCACCAAGGCGTGTTGGTGAAATTACCAAAATACCCTTCTCGATCTTTTCCAAGACCGAGTCCAAATACCTGTGAAACACATCCATGCTTCGCCACATGTAGGTTGATCCAGTGCTCTCATCGTGTCGGCAAGTCTCTCCCATCCGGTTCCCACCGAACCACCTTGGCACATGCACCGACCTCGCACCGCTTGATCCAACCAACAGACCGAATCGCCTGCTTGGTCATCTTCATCCATTTTGCGCCATGCTTGAGTCACTTGACTCACCCGCATCCTTGATCGTTTCGGACCTCGGCTCTCCAAGCTTAGTCCCGATCCTCCTCGCCGCTGACCGTCGTTGACCTCCAAGCCACAAGTGACAATAGACAAGCAAACACGAACTGGGAACAAGTTCTTCACAACTTGACCCACGTTAGCTAAAACATGCAATATGCAACACATATGCATTAACAAACAAGGATATGACCTAATCCAAAATCAATTCACAATTAACATCATCAATCGAAAAAAAAACCCGATCATTGCTCCGCCGGCCCGACCGTCCGACCGAACCAGAAATTCTCTTAAGACAAGGCCACCGATCACGGATTGGCCACCGACCGCCATCGACCGACAGATTCAGAAACTTTGTCGAAAACGCTTGAAACTTCAAACCAAAAGCAACATTGCCAATTGTTTCATCATCCTAAGATCATGGGCATATCCCCATGATATCCACAATTTAATACTGTAGTTAGCAAATGCACTTTAGTAAAAATGAATTAAATGGTTAGATATTAATAATCATCAGTATGCACTTAGAATGAATTCATAAAACAATACTCCAAACTGAAGATCAAGTAAAACTGCCAATTTTGCTAGTGCCCTGATAATGGCAATAACTTTTGCATATGAACTTTGAATCAAATGAATCTTTTTTTCTAAATTTAGCTAAAATCATTTTGTACATGAATATGCAAAAATATTTGGATTTTTTTTGTGGTTGAAATTATTTTATTATATTTAATTTGCTTCCGGCTCTTTTGATTAGACGTCACTACTACAAAACAGGCTATAGTAGATGCCCCATCACAGACGGTTCCTATGGAACCGTCTGTGTTGGGTCTATCGGGACCGGGCATAGCCTATCACAGACGGTTCTTATTATGAACTGTCTGTGATATACACCTATCGCAGCGGTTTTTAATAGAACTGCTCAGGATCATTCCTGCATGCGATTCTATTAAAAAATCGCTCGTGATAATCACCGCTATCACAGACGGTTTGTAACTAGAACCGCCTGTGAATGATCACAGACGGTTCTATTAAAAAACTGTTTGTGATAGTTACGATCACGAGCGGTTCTAACAAGAACCGCTCTCGATTGTTGGGCGGAAACAAAAATTTGGACATAATGCTGGCTGCCAAACTCGCTGATATAACCTTGCGCCTCTGCTGTCTCTCCTCCTCACACCTCATACCTCCATCTCCTCCTTTGCCGTTTCTCCTCCTCACACCTTGCGCCTGCCTCCCCGAGCTTGTCGCTTGCACCTCCTCCAACTCGCCCGGCCTCATCGTCACCGGCCTCCCGAATCACACCCCGACCTCCTCCACCTCGCCCGGCCTGCCACCGGCCTCTCACGACCTCGTCGCCCTCGGCCTCCTCTGCCGCCTGACTTCCCACGACCTCACTCTCTACTCCCCTTTGCTTTGTGATGTGGATTACTAAGAGCTAGTGTTAGTGCTCAGTAAATGGATTGAGTTGATGCTCTTGTGATGTGGGTGATGCCGTGGTTTATTGTTGGAGGCTCTCTGTGCATGTGTAGTTCATGTTGAGTTATTTGGTTTGGGCAAAAATATAGATGGTAGATTATGACCGTCCCAGTAAAACTGGCTATAACTTTTGCATACGAACTCGGATTGCGACGTCCATATCAGATTCATTCGCGAGGCTTAGGAGACTCCAGACAAAGTGAAACCCCCAAAAAAAAAAGGTCGTTTAGGGCCTCAAAACAGCCTCCGAAGGTTTAGCAGCTGTTTTTGTTTTTTTTTTGCAACAGAAAAGGCTATCACAGACGGTTCTAAACAAGAACCGCTCAGGAAAACTCATCACAGACGGTTCTTGTTCGAACTGCTCAGGAAAACTTCATCACGACGGTTTCGAATAAGAACCGCTCGTGATAGTAGCCTTCACAAACGGTTTCAACAAAAACTATTCGTGATAATGCGTATCACAGACGGTTTTGAACCGCTCAGGATAACCACTCATATCACAGCACCAACAAATATAGACGGTTCAAAACCGTTTGTGATGACGGTTCCGAACCGTCTGTGATGAGGCTTCCTGTAGTAGTGCGTCGATTGTTCGGACGATTTTTACGACGATATTCCATCCTCATATTCAGAACAACCAGAGTAAGGCAAGCACCCCCTTTGACCATGATGGTCCTACTATTTTAATTATTGTACTTCTTTTTGCAAAATCTATTATGTATGTGTGTATGTTTGATATAAAATTGTTATGTTTGGGATAACGGTGGTTTTAAATCCTATTCGATGCATGAGCCTCCTTAATATTTTGATATCCTTACTATTGTATCTATTAGGATTATGGTTTAGACAATGAATGATGTCACCTTGGGTTTTTCGAATGTGAATCTCGCATAACTGCTTAGTCATGCATTAGTCTTTACTAAAATTTGCTAAAATGGATGACATGATAACTATGAGTTTGGGAATTTTTGAAATGATGATCCAGAGGGGTTTACCTCTATTATTTTGTATAAAAATAAAAATGAAAAACTTAGTTTGCGATACGGGCGTGTTATATTATATTTGAGAAGTGTGGGAGGTGTATCTCACAAGTAGATAGGAGGAGATTCCCGCCCAGGTCAATTAAGGACCGAACACCGATATATCACCTAAACGTAAGCGTACAACCACATGTGCTGGTATGGGACGGTCTTAGCTTATTAAGTCATCGAAAACTAGCCTTGCACGTTGGTAGGTGTCGGGACCCGAAAATACATCTCAGGAGCCCTCTGTGTATGCTGTAGCGACCCAACTCTAGGTCACCCGAGAGGCCCTCCAAGAGCTCCTGGAAAGTCCACCAGGACCTCCCAGGAGATCCCAAAAGGGATCTCTCGGTCAGTCCACCAAGACCTCCCAGGAGGTCCAGCGGGACCACCTGGAAGTCCAGGAGAACAAACCCGAGGAGGTCGTGGAGCCAGGAGCACCTCAAGACTGCCACGCTGCATCAGGGAAGCCGTGGAGGTCTGAGGTCATCCCAAGACCACCCACGACCCACCAAAGGAGGTCGGGGAGGACTAAGACCACCCCAGAACCACACACGTCCAAACCTGAGGGTGGTCGTGGAGGACTGGGCTTACTCCAAGGTTCCCTGTATGCATTTAAGCTAGTCCCAAGGATCATGGCTAGCTCTTCACAAAGAATAATAGTGATAGCATTGCAACAACACCAGCTTTATTAATATCAAGGAAGTTGTTTACAAGAGAGCTTACAATTCAAAGAACAAAATATAATGAAAGATAAACACAAGGGCCACCCGATACACCATGCATAATCACCGAGGGCGATCCTAGTCGGTCCAGGACCACTTGGTCCACAACAAGCTCAACCCAAGGCTTCCAGACCCTGCTAAAGATAGCAGCAAGCAAGAGTGAGTACAACAACTGTGCTCGCAAGTTACACCCGTTAGATAACAGAAATGACATGCATAAATGGATATCACAAAGGAAGGCTTAATATGGTTGATTTGCATAAAGCCATGTTTATTTCCAATTACCAAGATAAGTTCCAAAGCATCATACCTTAAATAAAATTCATTTAGTAAATTTTCGGCTGGATATTCATTCATCACAAGTGGTGAAAGATACCCTCCTGTCACTAGGCTCCCTGCCCAAACCCATGGGATAGGAATCCCAAAGCAGCTCGATAAACAATTTTGGAAACCAAAACCAATATCTAACTCGAGTGGTCACGCCAAAGATGTCCATGACCGTGGACACGGCTATTCAATAGATTTACACTCTGCAGAGGTTGTACACTTTACCCACATGACATGATTCCACTAGTTTGTTTGGCATGCGCGAGTGCCACCTCTCACTACCGAAAGTAAGAGGTCTAGAGTTCATGACAAGGCTTTTACAATGCATTATTCCACCACAGCCTTTCCTTGCTAAGGTTTCACTTTCCTATGGATAGCAATCCCATGGAAAGCCCCTCTAGCACCAAAGGGGAATAGTAGGTTATAAAAGACCATTGGCCATACAAGACCTCCCACACCTCCAATGGAGCAGCTTATGGTAGAACTTTGCAAATTACTCAGCCAGGTCCCACGCCCCACACTGGAGACATGTGGTTGCACAATTTTGGCATAGCCCATTATAGGCTTAGCATTGGCGGCTCAAATACCGGTCCTCAACTGACTTGGGCGACAATCACATACCCCTGGACCTCCACCTTATCCAGGATAGAGTCCGTGCACAAACCTTGCACCAGCCAAGCCAACCATTTCTCCCAAGTCCAAATCCATTTTCCTTTTTCTTTTCTTTGCTTCCCCAGCAATATTTCCATACGTCCATGACACCCCAATGCCATGGCCAAAACATTTAAATCAGTAGTTGGTCATGATGGTAAAGATTTTCCCAAATCAAGTACTTTTGGTCTAAGCAAGACTAAGTATTTGGTTTTACAATTGTTCCTGGTTCACACTATTGTATCTGTAGGGTCACGGGTAGGCTACGATAGCTACAAACAAAAATTTCTACCACGCAAACCAGGAAAGCCATGCAAGTAGATGATCATAGAACGTTACCACCAGACGCAGCAGAATAGCGGAAGAAGGGTTGGAGCGACTTGGTCCAACGAAGAGCGTTGCCGTAGTGGTCGAGTCGATCGTCCAACGCCCAAAGAAGTCGATGCAAGGGTCGCGATCGATCGTCTCCTCCAAAGAACGCGTCTGCGGTTCCTTGTGAAGATCGCGGATCGCCCTCAAGCGCAACAATCGTAGTAGCGCCTCTACGGTATCCACACGCCCAGGAAGGAACAACCGAACGCGGTGTGCGGCACCAAGTCGCACGGTGGAGCTCTCAAGAAGATGGCGGCTAGGGTTTTTGGTGGTGTTTCACGCGCCTCCCCAACAAATGCCTCATGCACCTCCTTATATAGTGCTCGTGGACGGATCCTATCCAACACGCTATTTAATCGATTCAATCCGGGTTTGTTCCAACCTGCTAAGTGTGTGACCAGAGGTTCATGTGTAGCTCGATTGTGACTCGAAACCATTTCCGATCACGAGTCGAAGCGGCTCCTAGCGTAACATATCGATTCCCTAATACACACAAATTATATCGGACTTAACCTTAATGCAATATGATCTACGACTAGGTCCTCATCACTTACGACTAGGTCCTATTTTAATCGACGGTTCAGATTTGGTCACGACCATTCAGAATTGCTTACGACCGTGTTACGACCACTGCGGACTACGCTCGACCAGTCTCACGATCACCAGATTCTATATCGACCATCACCAGAATCGTTGGAACTAAGTTTACCTACTCGTGTATACTCCCTTTGCCTCACGATGTCCGGGTCGAACTCCGTGAGATGTTGTGTCATCCATGGACTGTTCAATACTTTCTCGATCGAGTGTCAGATAACTTTACGTGGTCGAACACTTCGACTACTAGTGGCATGGCCATGCACTTTCTTTATCCGATCACAACGAGGGGCCCAGAGACATCTCTCCTGTTATGTTAGGAGGGGCAAATCCCATATCCGACTAGTCACATTCCTCTCCATGTTTCAGAGCATACCCGAAAGCTACCTTTATAACTACCCAGTTACGGTGTAGCGTTTGGCAACCCCTAAGAGTGCTCTTACACATGTAGGAAACCATGCTGATCTCAGGTCTAAGGATTATACATCATCATTGCTTGAGACCAACTAACGACACATAGATTCATAACAATCTCAATAGTGTCTCAAGGTGGGTCTTATCCAACATCATGTTCTCTAACATGTGTCCATATTATCGGTTTGATATCTCCATATCTATGACTCGTGAAACATAGTCATCAACCAATACATATGCTAGTCTATTCATATGTGTCCTCATATGTTTACGACTCAGGATCGTAAGAATAATTATCGCAGTAAATATAGAGTTTCACAACCAAGTCACATACTTGATAATAAATATTAACAATATTATTCTAGGAACAAGATAATATATTATCCAATGTCATGAACATAATGAAATATAATCATCTCTATGATTGCCTCTAGGCATATTTCCAACATCTCCCACTTGCACTAGAGTCAATCATTTAGGTATCTAATACCGATAGCTCTTGTGTGTGCCTAATGCTTTGGTTTGTGTGAGAGGCTTTGTCAGCGGATCAACAACATTTAAACTGTATGAACTTTGCATATCTTAACATCTCCTCTATCCACCAATTCACGGATAAGATGATAACGCTTTGAGTATGTGATTGATTTGATGGGATCTAGGCTCCTTAGCTTGAGCAATGGCTCCATTGTTGTCACAATAGAGATCCATTGGGCTCGAGGCACTCGGAACCATTCCCAATTCAACAATGAAATTCCTCATCCAAACACCTTCTTTGCAGCTTCGAAGCGAATGTACTCAACCTTATCGTGGAATCAAGAACCGCCTCTTGCTTTGAACTTTTCCAATTTCATCGCTCCTCCATTCAAAATGAATACAAAACCAGATTATAACGATAATCATCTTTGTCGGTTTGAAAGCTCAGATCGGTGTAACCATTTACAACGAGCTCTTCATCACCGCCATAAACTAGGAACACATCCTTAGTCCTTCTTAAGTACTTAAGAATGTTTTTCACAAATTGCCTAGTGACCTTCACCGGATCACTTGGTATCTCGCCGTAACACTTAGAGCATATGATACATCCGTCGTGTACATATCATGGCGCATATGATAGATCCAATGGTCAAGCATATGGAATATCACTCATTTTGTCTCGCTCATCGCTGGTCGAGGACACCGATTCTTGCTAAGATTAATGCCATGTGCCATGGGCAAGAATCCTCTCTTGAATTTTGCATGTTGAACCGATTCAACACTTTGTCTATGTACATTTCTGGCTTAATCCAATTAGCCTCTTAGATCTATCTCTATAGATCCTTATTCCCAAGATATATCTTGCATCTCCTAAATCTTTCATTGAGAAACTTTTCTTAATGAAGATTTAACAGATTCTAGCATTGGAATGTCATTTCCACCAAGAGTATGTCATCTACATACAAGATCGTAATAACAAGTGCGCCCCACTAAACTTCATGTAAACACAAGGTTCTTCTTTGTTCTTGATTTAAACCAAACCTTTTGATCTCCTCATCAAAACGTATATTCCAACTCCGAGATGCTTGCTTCAACCCATAAATGGACTTTTGAAGTTTGCATACTTTACTAGCATTGTTTGGATCGACAAAACCTTTAGGTTGTGTCATGTACACATCCTCATCTAGGTTTCCATTAAGGAAAGCTGTTTTGACATCCATTTGCCATATCTCATAGTCGAAATATGCAAAGAATTGCTAGAATGATCCTAACAGATTTAAGCATCGCCATCGTGAGAAAGTCTCATCGTAGTCAACTCCTTGAACTTATCGAAAACCTTTTGCGACTAGTCGAGCCTTATGAATGTGAACATTTCCATCCATATCAATCTTTTCTTATAGATCCATTTGCACTCAATGGTTTTGACACCATCAAGTGGATCGACCGTGTTCCAAACCTGATTTTCTCTCATGGAATCTATTTCGATTTCATGGCTCCAAGCCATTTCTCGTAGTCCGGGTCCATCATCGCTTCCTCATAAGTCTTAGGCTCACCATTATTCAATAATAATACGTCATGCCCATACCTTGTAGGCAATTGACGCGCCTTTTAGATCTCACGTGGGTTGGTGCCTTATCTCTGTGTTCAACAACAATTTGTTCATCCAAGAGAGGTTCAAGAGGAGTTGAAACACTTTCAGATATTTCCTAATTTCTTCGAGTTGCACCTTTCTCCCATCGACTCCTTTTGAAAGAAACTCTTTCTCCAAAAGACACCATTTCGCAACAAAAACTTTGTCTTCTTCCGGTTGTAGAAATAATATCCTTTGGTTTCTAGGATATCCTATAAAGAAGCATTTATCCGATTTGGGTGTGAGCTTATCGACGTCAAACGCTTAACATAGACATCATATCCCCAAATCCTTAGAAAAGACAAACTAGGACTTTTCGGTCCACATCTCATATGGTGTCTTATCTACTGATTTAGATGGTACCTTATTTAAAATGAAAGCGACAGTTTCTAGAGCATAACCCCAAAAATATAATGGCAGATCCGATTGGCTCATCATTGATCGAACCATGTCCAACAAAGTCCTGTTAGGTCGCTTCTGACACCCCATTCCATTGTGGAGTGCCGTGGTGTAAGTCAGGAACAATTCCACACTGCTTCAAATGATTACCAAACTCATGGCTTAAAACTCACCTCCACGATCGATCGTAAAGATTTGATTGTCTTGCCAAGTTGATTCTCAGATTTCATTCCGAACTCCTTGAACTTTTCAAAGGATTCCGACTTGTGCCTCATTAAGTAGATATATCCATATCTACTATAGTCATCGGTGAAAGTAATGAAGCATCGAAAACCACCTCTAGTCTGTCAGACTTATTGGTCCACACACATCAAGATGTATGAGTGCCAACCGTCATCGGACAACAGTGAAAAACATTCTTAAGTACTTAAGAAGGACTAAGGATGTGTTCCTAGTTTATGGCGGTGATGAAGAGCTCGTTGTAAATGGTTACACCGATGCGAGCTTTCAAACCGACAAAGATGATTATCATTCGCAATCTGGTTTTGTATTCATTTTGAATGGAGGAGCAGTGAGCTGGAAAAGTTCCAAGCAAGAGACGGTTGCTGATTCCACGACAGAGGCTGAGTACATTGCGGCTTCTGAAGCTGCAAAAGAAGGTGTTTGGATGAGGAATTTCATTGTTGAATTGGGAATGGTTCCGAGTGCCTCGAGCCCAATGGAAGGAGATCTGGACCCTGAGGAGGTCATAAGCCAGAGAAGGAGATCTGGACCTAAAGAGGTCTGGACGCTAGGTGAGCCCAGAGGGGATCCGATTGAACACTAGGAGTTTCATTTAAGCACAGGGGTGGTTCAATCGAATGCAAAGAAGGTCCAGTTGGACGCTGGGAGGTTCAGGGAGCACAGATGGCCTAGATAAACCAAAAAGAAGTTCAAATGGACACAACGAGGTCCAGGTAAACTAAAGGAAGGTTCTATGGAGCCCGCAGGGGTTCAGGTGAACCATGAGGGATTCAAATGAGCCCAGAGGGGAAAGAGGGTTGATGCAGAGAAAGATCCAGAAGGGAGAATTCAAGTCAACAAAGAAATGGCCTGGACCACAAAGAGGTTCAAGCCAACAAAGGGTAGTCTAGATACGAGGAAAAATCTAAACCTCAGAGGAGGTTTAAACTGCAATTGAGATTAAGGAAGGTCCTGACCCAAGGAATGGGCTGGACCAGGAGGGTAAACTTAACAAAAGGTCTCAACAGAGAGAGATTTCCAGGGGAGAGGAAGGACCCGAAAAGACAAGGAGGATATAACAACAACAGAGGTCAAACAAGAGGGACGGTTTGGACATATAAGAATGTCCAAATGTAGGATAGAGGATAGGAAACCCTTATCAAGAAAAGGAGAGATAGCTCCAGGGAGCTAGAGCAACACCAGAAGAACTAAGCTTTGGATTAGTTAAAGTTTAGTTTAGTCATTTTAAACACTTCAAATTCTGAAATTCTCAGGTTAAGCTTTGAATTCTCATCAAAACCAAATGGTTCTTTTTTATTTTGAAAATTTTCAAAAAGGTTCCGAAAATCAGGGTGTTACAATGCTGAACTAGTCCCAGATCAGTAGCTAGCTCACACAGAAAATAGTGATAAAATACCATCCATTTATTCGATCTAACTAAAAAGATCTCAGAGTACAAATAATAATAATAACTAGACCTTATAGTCAACGTTTAATTAACTTGCCACGCAGGGCTAAAGAAACAAATAAACTCTTGCAGTGGAACGAAACTCTTCAAAAGGCCAATCAACATGCCCACAGGCAATCGAGTGGAGAACGCATCCTAATCCGCAAAACCTTCAGGGTCTTCCTGCTGAAAGAACTCCTGAGCAGTTTGGTATTCTTCAACTGCTAATTAACCAGAGGGCACAAGCCATGAGTACTTTTGAATGTACTCTGCAAACTGTAGAGAAATGTATGCAAATAGTATTCATGCATGGCTTGACACGGTTAGCTATATGGTTCTTTTGTAGAAAGCAGCATTTACGATAAATACAATAAATAGATTGAAATGCGTAGTTGAAAACAATAATAAATAATTAAACAATTTCTTTGAAACAACTAGTGAACTTCCCACTCACTTCCCAACCAAACCAATGATAAGTGAATCTACTATTCACCCATCGACACAACCCACCAAGTGAATTACCTGTTCACCAAACAAACATTATATTCATCAAGCGAACATCTCATTCACACTCCGACTCATTTTAGAAGAAACTCTATCTCCCATGTGAAATCCCTGGACAAGTCCATAACCGAGGACGCGGCTATTCGAATAGATCAATTAACACTCTGCAGAGGTTGTACACTTTACCCACAAGATGAAATCAACCAAATCAGAGTTGATCCCAACAAAACCTTTCAGGAATTTCATCTCAACAATTGACTCTCCCGTTGTACCTACAGCCACCCAAAACCTCATCGTGGTTGACGTACAACGTTGGACAGGGATGCGATGAACCGTCCCGCGATGTGGCCTTAGAAAAGGATACACACCTCTACCCAAATACGGCCTGAGTAGTCAAAAGCCAAAACTCAACAACCTACTAGGCTAGGCCCGTCCCATACCAGGAATGTGGTTGTACGAGAAGGCCCAGTTCAATGGCGCACAAGATTAAGTACTTAACAAGCTACTCAGGTGAGAACTACCACAAACCCTCAGCGTGTAGAAACACCACCACTATCCACCAACCACTCGCCTGAGTGAAAACCATTTAGTTTAACCAAGACCAATGACACACCTAGTCATGGTACATAAGTTTTAACATCAGTGGCATACCACCACGATTCCATATTTCATTAAGTCAAGATTAATCATTATGACACATGTGATGACGAACCCATCGTAACTAAGCTGAACTAAGCATCTATATGATACCCATGTTGGTGATACAAATATATCCAACTAAAATTATCCATGCTAGAGTGACAAAGGATTCATGACAATCAAATAATCAAGGGATGCATAATGACAATAGGTAATAACTAATCCCGAAACAATTTATATAAAGATAGCATTCAATTGTATAAAACAATATACTTTTGAAATCATAGGTTCAATATGATCAAAGGACTATGACTTGCCTTAGAATAAATCCTGGGGTTGATCTTGATCTTGGTATGCTCCTCGTTGCTCAAAGCTTCCCGAAGTATTATCGTCTATTCGCAAACAAGCAAATAAACCAAATAAATAAATAACAGAGGCAAAACGAACTCCAAAAATTAAATAAAAATCTCAGATAAATAGATCTTGAATTTAGATGAATTTAGGAATTTGAATGGACTCAATCGGAGTTCGGATGCAAAAGATATGAGCTTTGGAAGATTGAAACCCTAAAGAAATAGAGAAAGAACTGTTTATGATTTCCCGAATTAATTTTCTATTAAAAATCCCAATTAATGCACCAGCATGACGTCAGCGCATCAATTCAGAATTAAAAGAAATTCGGAAAATGTAACGTCCCGTTTATCCTGAGTTCCTATAGTTTTCAAATTAAAAATAACCATTTGGATTTGTTGAGAGTTCAAGCTTAACTTGAGTTTTCAAAAGAGCTTTAATTGACTAAAATCAAACTTTAACTAAAATCAGCTTTTGACCTTTTGAGCTGTGCTGGAGTTCTTCCCTTGTCTTTGTTTGCCTTGTGCTTGGCCTCAGCCCGGTGCTTTTCTTTCCTCTCTGGTCCTCCTTTGCCTCCTGGACCTCCTCTAGTGTTTTCTATTGGGATCTGTTTTGTCCTCCTCCAGACCTTCCCTCGCCCGGACCCCCCCTTTTTGTTGGTCTAAGTCCTCTCCTTTGAGTTTAGACCAGCTCGGGTGTGTGTTTCAAACCTCTTTGATCTGTGGACCTTTCCTTATATCTTTTGTTTGGACTTCCCTTAGTCCAGACCTTCCTTTTGTTGGCTTGAATCTCTTTCTTTTTGGACCTCCCTCGCGATTGTGCGGTGCTACCGTTCGCTTTGGCAGTACTGCCGCTTGTTCCTTCGGAACTACCACCTTTGTAAAACCTCCTTTGAGTCTTTTGGACCTCTCTTGCCCGTCGGATCTCCTCCAAGTCCAAAGGACCACCTTTGACTCCTTGAAGACCTCCTTTGGGCATCCTTGGAATCCTTGGATCTCCCTGTGTCCATAAGGAGCTCTTTTGATTCCCCTGTGTCCTCTCGGACCTCCCTGTGGGACCTCCCTTTGGTTCCCTTGGCCCTCTCCTTGCTTTCGCGGACTTCCCGCTTGCTCCGTCCTCTAGCGCGGTCGTACCGCTCCGCTCTTGCGGTTGTACCATTTCTCTGTTGAGCTCAGACCTCCCCCTTGTTGAGATCTGACCGTTAGGACCTCCTCTCTGGAGATCTTAGCCGCTCAGACCTCCCCCTTGTTGAGATGTGGCCGTTAGGACCTCCTCTCTGGAGATCTTAGCCGCTCAGACCTCCCCCTTGTTCAGATCTGGCCGTTAGGACCTCCTCTCTCGAGATCTTAGCCGCTGCACCTCCCCTTGTTCAGATCTAGCCGTTAGGACCTCCTCTCTAGAGATCTTAGCCGCTCAGACCTCCCCCTTGTTCAGATCTGGCCGTTAGGATCCGCCCTTTTGAGATCTTAACCATCCATATCCCTCCTCTATTTTGATCCAAGGGTTCAGACCTCTCTGTTATTTGATCTAACGATCCAGACCTCCTCTTTGTTTGGATCGGAAGGCCCGGACCTCTTTAGGTCTAGTCCTCCCTTGTGTTTGGACTCACCGCTGGCTCTTGCGGTTGTACTGCCTGAGTTTTGCCTTTCTTGCCTTAGGGCCGTTTGATGCTTATCGGACAGCTTGGTTGGGATGGCTCGTTCGCTTGATCCGAACGACCCATTAGCCCCGCTCCGCCCGATCAAGATCTGACGGCCCTTGTTCCTCCCGCGCATCCTTGTTTCTGCGGACCTCCCCTTGCTCTAGATCTTGACCGTTGGGATCTCGTTTGAGGATCGAACCGTCAGGACCTGCCCTTTGTGGGTCTTGTCTCTCAGGACCTCCTCGTTGTGTGTCTTTTGGACCTCCCGTCCATAGGACCTCCCTGTTGTGTGTCTTTTGGACCCCCTGTCCCTAGGACCTCCCTTGTGTTGCGTTCCTTTAGACCTCCCTGTGTCCTTAGGACCTCCCCAGGTCGGACCTACCGCTTGCTTGGCCGAACCTACCGCTCGAGCTTGGTCTTCATCATTTGAGGACCTCCTCCTTGTTGATCTAATCGTCCAGGACCTCCCTGTCCTTTGAGCCTCCTTGTTCTCCCGGACCTCCCTCTTGTGTGCATTTGGACCTTCTTCAGGTTCAGACCTCCCCTTCGTGTGTGTTTAGACCTTTGCGGTCCAGACCTCTTTTGTGTTTAGACCTTTGTGGTCTAGACCTCCGCTTTGTGTGTGTTTGGACCTTTGCGGTCCAGACCTCCTCTTTCGTGTTTAGACCTTTGTGGTCTAGACCTCCTCCTTGTGTTTGGACCTATGTGGTCAAGACCACCTTGTTGTCTTCAGGACCCTCTGTCCTCAAGACCTCCTTGGTTGTCTTAGGACTTCCTGTCCTCTGACCTTCCCGCAGGATCTCCTTTCAGGATCTCCTCGCAGGACCTCCTCCTTGGACCATTCCCTTTGACCAACCCGTTCACCCTTTTGACTCGCTCCTTGACAGTCTTAAGTGCATTTGATGTGGGTGGAGTCCCATTAAATGCTGTCACCTACATTTGTACTTATTTCTACCTTTTTGTCACATCCTTAGCCCTGTTGCTGTCCTTTTCGTACCTTGTGGCATTGCACCTTTTGTACTAATGCCTTGGACCTGGTCACTTCTTTTGGTGGTGGTTCTATTCTCTTTTTCCCTTTAAATAGAGCATCACAGAGTGACCACTGCCTCCTTGTTCTTCATTTCAACTCCTCCTCCTCCTCTCCTTCTCTTGGTTCTGGAGAAGCTCTCCTTGCTCCTCTGGGACTTCTTCGGTTTTGGACCTCCCTCTCGGACCTCCTCCTCCCAGTGGATCTCTTCTCCTTTTCGCTCTCTCTAGTTCCTTTTCGGTTTATTTTTGAGTTGTCTTATCTATTTGGTTTTCTTGCAACGTGTAGATTCCGTTGGTGCTGAAAAGCTCGAAGGTCCAGCAACCCCGGTTGAAGCTCAGCAGCTCGCCACTGAAGGCAAGTCGTGGGACCCTTGACCATCTTGATCCCATTTGCAAAAGTACTTTGATTTTGATTAAACTTGCACGGCTACTTTTATAAAAAAAAACGGGTTTGGGCTCTAGTTAAATACCTATTGGTTTTATGCCTCCTTGTTTATTTAGCAATCCACATGTTGACATGTTATCTTTGATAACCTTAGCTTGGGTACTGTTAGTTGGATATTCTTTCTTACCAACATGGGTATCGTGTTTGCTTAGTCATGCTCTAGTAGACGCTGTTGTTCTCATGAATTGATGTTGTTAATAAACTTGACTAATTGAATTATGGAACCTTGGTTGGTGCCACGGATGAGCAGCTAGGGTTGAAGCCATAGCGTGTTGTTTGTGGTGCGATGCCACTTTAAAATGTGTTGTGCCAAGACTAGGGTGGTCTTTGGCCAGGTGAACCCAAATTGTTTTATGCTCGGGCAAGTTGGCAAGGTGCGAGTAGTGGGTGCTCCATGAGTTGTTGCTATGGAGTCACTTGGGGGCTCCATTCGTTGGAGCGATGGAGTCACCTGGGTGCCCCAAAGTTGTTGCTTGGGGTCACATTGGGTTGAGGATAGCCTTGCCTGAGCAACCAATTAAGGACTGAACCTTGGGAGCCATTGGTCTGGGCCAATGCCGTGCAACCACATGTCCATTATGGGGTGGACCGGGTGTAATAATTAGGGAGGTCTTGACTCGGTTCTTTTTTTTGATGGAAATGGCACAAGAGGGGGCATGAATCTGGTGGTACTTGCAACCCCACTGGAAGCGAAACCTTAGCGAGCAGAACTGAGTTGGTACAGACCTTTGTAAAAACCTGGTGGTGGTCTCTACTTGATTCACATGTCTAAGGTAACGTGTGTAATATCAAGCGACTACCTCTTGTGGGTAAAGTTGTACACCTCTGCAGAGTAAATCTATTCGAATAGCCGCGTCCTCGGTTATGGACATGCCCGGAGATTTCGAATGAGGGGTAGAATTCCTTTTATGGAACTGTGTTCCTCCTGGGTGCTTTGGTGAGAGGTCATGGCTTGTGCTTTGAAGAGACCTTGGTCGGCTCAAGAGGGGTCATGGCTGGCTCACAAAGTGGTCCAGGGGCTGGTCTTGTGGTGCTCTGGAGTGGGTGCTCCGGAGTGGTTTGGTGGGTGCCTTGGGAGTGAGTGGGTGCTCACTGTCTCCTTTGCAAAATAAAAAAAAGTAATTATGTAGTATTGCTTTAACTTGTTGCCTTACAATCTATTATGTTATTTACTATCAAACTTGGCTTTCTACAAACTAACCATACAACTCTCATTGTCAAGCCGTGCATAATACTACTTGCATACCTTACCCACGGCTTGCTGAGTACATTCCAAGTGCTCATTGGCTTGTGCCCTGCTGTTTTGATCAGCAGAGGTTGGAGATCCAGGTGACCAGGTGCTCTCAGGAGGGGAGCTCTTTTGAAGACCTTGCGCGCTAGGACGTCCTCCACTTGGTAGCATGTGGGCTGGCCAAATGGACCTTGCTGTTGTTTTACTTCCGCTGTGTTGTGTTCTCTTTTGCTGTTAGCCTTGAGAGGCACCCTTGTACTAACCTTGACCTTAAGGTCCCTTGTTAATATATGTGATATTTTGGTCTGCTTCTCTTGTGCGTGTTGTATGGATTTGATTACACTAATGTTGGATCTGTGCGAGCTAGCCAATCTGATCCTGGGACTGGCTCGATGTGCATAGGGCCAAGACCTCCAGGAGGTCTTGGGATCTCCTGGGAGGTCCTGGCGGACCTCCTCTCGGACTTACCACACGGTCCTTTTGGACCGCGGTACTGCCGGACGCCCCGGGTGGTTCTTCCGGACCACCCTGAGCTCCTGGTGGTGCCTGCCCCGCTCAGCTAGCGATACTACCGCTCCTCTGTGCGGTAGTACCGGTTGTGGTGAGGTACTACCGTTTCTCTTGTCACGGTAGTACCGGTTGCAAAAAAAAAACCGAGCAGTAAGTCTCCGAGGGAGCTCCTCACAGAAAAACTCCATAGTGGCTGACATGTGGGCCCAAGGTCCATGGACCAGGTTCACATGGCTGGTTCCTAGTCTATGGGTTCACGAGTTCATGGCATAGTGGCTCTGACCAGTGGGGACCCTTGGATCTCAATTGTGCGGTGCCATTTCTAATCGCATAAGACCAGGACCCGTATCCTGTGTGACCGTTAGATTGCGATCGAACGGCCTTTAAGGATTGTAACGTTCGGACCTCCCAAACGTCCCGATCAATCTCATCCGTTCCTTTTAGATCGAACGGTTGATCTTCTTTTGAGCGTTTTTAGGGGCGTGTGTTGTGCGGCTAACAATGGAGCCCACAGGTCAGCAACGCCTCTCTCTTCTTCCTCTCGCCTGTGCGCCATCGCCGACTTCATCGCCGGAGCGGTGGCAATGCACAGTGAATTCGCAAATACTTTCTTAACACCTGGCATCAAATTTCCACCGCATCAGCTCTAGAATCCTCTCGGTTTCTCTGGTGGTTCAAACTCTATAAGAACCCTAGCTTTTTGCTCACTGCCATTGTTGACCGAGAGAGCTTTCTTCACCTCCTTTCTTCCTTTCCAGTGAAGCCTCTCTTACTCTCACCTCTTGTTCATCCCTCTCAATGACTAATTCACGTTGTAATGTGAATCTTGTCATCATTTGTAGGTTAAACCCGTGTGTTGCTCTCTGCTGACCCGAGCCAGTTGGGGCACCACCATGTTGATTTCTTGCTCCGGTGAGGTATGCTTCACTCCTTCCTGTCAAAGATCATGTATTGTGGTCTCTATAGCTTAAGTCCTCCATTATTTTCGTTTTTGGTCAAACAGGAGAAGTGGATTTTGCATCTTTGCTATTTCGGCCGAAACTCAAACCCTTCCCCTCCAGCTCCGGTGAGTGAGCTTTGATCCTATCTCCTCCTGTCTTGAGCTTCTTAAGAACATCAATAGCTTCTCTGAAGCATTCACTTGTGCATGTGATGCTCAAATATTGCTTTTATTGAAAAGTTCCTTTTTATAACTTTTCGGTCTTTCATATCGTTTTTAAGCTCTAGGGTTTCTCTTGTCCCATTTAGAATCTTTTGCTTAGTATATTTCTAAATCAGCCAAAATCTTCAATCTTTGTCTTTGCTGTTTTGTTGCCGGTTGAACCGACAATATGCACAACAAAGCCCTTAGTCTCTAAATCTTGTCAATTAATGATGATAAATGAGGAGTTAGGCTATTGCCCTAGTTAAGAATACTCTAAACTTAAGCAAAGCATTTTACTTGTGTATGTATAGATCAGCAAACCATTCTTTTGTAATCTGTCCTATTTTCAGTTTTCAAAATCTAAAACTGCAGTTCCAGATTAAACCTCAATTTTGATAATTAGTATTAACTGATGTTAAGTGATAAGTTAGACTTTTAGCTTTACTTATTTAGCTATAACTTAAACCAAAAAAAATATTTTACTCATAATGTATGAAGCAGCCAACTTTTCTTTTTGTCCTGTTTTTAGTTTGCTCCAAATCTGAAATTGTAGTTCTAGGTTAAACTCTAACTTGTGACAAATAGTATTAGCCGAAGCTAGTTGTAGGCTATTGTCCCTATTTAGGTTAGATATAGCTTAAACATGTTGCTAATTATGCATTAAAGTATTGATCATGCATTCTTTTTCTATAGTCTGTTCTCTGCCATTTTTCTCGTGTTCATTGGATTTTTGTGTTCTAGATTCTAGTTCTTCTGAAGTGGTTGAGTCTATTGTTGAGCAACAAGAACCTGAATAAGAGGTTTATTATTACCAAGGCAAGCATCCTCTTTGCACCATGTTGATCCTAATTTTTGTACTGTAGATTTCTAAAACCCAGCGACACTGTTGCATGCTAATTTCCTAAAAATTTATTTGTGATCTGTCAATAGTTAGTTACAACCTAACACTTGTGGCTTACCCTTAATCTGATCATACACTCAAACTTAAGGTAATGCGTTTGTACTAACATACTTATTCTAGGAATTGCTTACCCATGCAGTCTGTAGAATGTTAGTGCTTGTCAAACCTGTTTTGTCAAACATGGGAGTATTAACTAAATCCTATTTGTTTGGTTCTTTGTTCAGTCTGTTTAAAAATGAAAATGAAATCAACCTTTGTTTGATAAAATTTAATCTAGATCTGGACAAGTGGATGCTAGTGATGGTGCCTTAGTGCACGAGATTGGGAAATATGGTTGTCTTGTCTGGGTCGATTAAGGATTGAACATTGACTGGACGATTCAAGCCTCAACGTACTTCCACACGCAGTGTACGGGCGCTGTTTGGTTAAGTAAGAATTTGATGCTATTAAGTTGGAAAACAGGAGGTGAGGACATATGTGTTTGATCTCATATCTGTACCATATGTTCTTAAAAGGGTGAGGGCGTATATGCGTTCCATCACATGTATGTACCTTAAGGGCTCCGATTGCGATCTAATATGTGCAGCTAGCACAGCTCTACTTTCTGTCATTTAATTTTTATCGATCAGGTCGGCATTCCCAGCACAACATGTGGGCCCTCGATTGGCAGGTTCTATTAGTAACTTGAACCAAGCGGGATCAGTCGCACATGGGTAGTCTAGCTCAATAGTGTTAACTTGCTGAAAAATACCAAATCTTAGTTACCCAGCCGGCATACCAAAGGCAGTGTGCTATTTTCCAGAGGCTTACGAGCTAACTAAGTCGTGTGGGTAAAGATGTACACCCCTGCAGGGTTAAAACTATTCGAATAGCCGTGTCCACGGTTATGGACAATGCTTGAGTTGAATAGATCTTTGTATAGACTTTGAATTTCAATTTGGTTATGGGTACTTTTTCGGCATAAAATGTGTTCATGTAATGTTTTGGTGTGGCCGGTAGCCACTTAAACTTTGCTATTATTCTTGATTACATTTCCTTTTATGCAATGTTTTGGTCCAAATTGATTTATAAAATTGCATTGTCAAAACTTAGCAAGTGTAGGACTAAGGTGTATTGCTTTATGCAAAAATGACCCATTAAAACCTCCCTGTTGTTAACCTTAAGCATGTATGAAATCTAATCCTTTGAATAGGTTCTCTTAAACAC
This sequence comes from Phyllostachys edulis, assembly GCA_036346405.1. Lineage (NCBI taxonomy): Eukaryota > Viridiplantae > Streptophyta > Magnoliopsida > Poales > Poaceae > Phyllostachys > Phyllostachys edulis. The sequence continues at coordinate 7,248,714 of CM070564.1, forward strand.
TTTCTTTTAATAGTTTGTGTAAGTCTTGCGAGTACCTTCTGTACTCAGGTGCTATAATCTCTTGTTGCAGGTGAGGATGGTTATTTATATGAGATGCCCGTTAGCGCCGATCAGGGTGACGCTAACGAGTGAAGCTAATTCTATCCTCCACTCAATAGCTTGAGGATGATGGGGGCCATTGGTGGCTTTTGCTGTTTATTTCAAGTTTCCGCTGCTGAATTTTGTTTGTGACCGTGGGTCACTTGAACTTGTAGGACCGAAATGTAAAACTTTGTATGAAGTAATGTAAGTGTATGCCTTGTATGTATAATGCAATGTTGTCTAAAGGATATATGTGCAATAGTCTTTGAACCTGGGAACTATTGTGATACATATATCCAGGAACCTGAATATTGGATTTGTACCTTGTTAAGAATTATGCTTCTAGTATGATTTCTAATTAGGACCGAATGGTTCCTGATTATAAGTTATGCTTTTAGTGTGATTCTTAATTCGGCATAAATCCCAATATGTTAGGGTCCTCACAGCTATGAGGCTCCAGAAGCCGCATTAAGTAGCGAGGAAGGATGAGTGAAGCTCAAGGATTAAAATGAAGCACTTGTCGTGGGCGAGGACGCTCACTAGAGCAGCGGAACAACAAAGGCATGGTCATCGGTGTCCTGCGAAAGTTCCTGCGAAAACACTGAGCGAGAAGCTCGGTTTTGCTTGAAAATGGAATAGGGGCGAGTTGAGGAAGAAGATGACATGGCTAGGGCTTAAGTATAACAAGGTTTAGCACGAGAAGAACAGTGAGTGCACGAGAAGAACGGCGGGTGCACGAGAAACTCACGGCGCACTCTGGCTTCTCCGTCCGCGCGGGAAAAGGGCATTGTGAGTGGGGTTGCTAGCATGTGCGAGGTGTAGGTGGAGGCGACGGGAGTAGGTGAAGCTCGAAGCTGTGGGCGCCGTTGCAATCCACAGGCGGAGCAGGCGCGAGCGCGCTGGCACGCGGAGGTGAAAGAAGTGTGCTGACAGGTGGGCCACGGCGTTAGTGAGAGAGGCAAACGGGGCGTGAGGTGGGCTGTGCTGGGCTGAGGCGAGGCGCGAGGAAATGGGTCGCGGCAGTTACGGCCCAAAGGGCGAGAGGGAGATTTGAATTTGAATTTGAATTTGAAATTTCCAGAAAAGCTAAGAATTGGACGAATTTTAAATATGGCAAACGAGCTTCAAAATTTATGAAAAGTTTTGTGCAGGCTTGTGGCATAGTGTAGTTTATTGTGTAATTTGTCCTGAATTTTTATTGTTCTGTATTTGTCTTGAAAATTCTCTCAGGCTTATGTTTGCATGCAAATGCAATAACTGATTTTTGGAAAAAAAAATAACAAACATGCTCAATTCATTTTTACCTCATATAAACATTCTCAAAATTGTTCCCTGATTTATTTTTAATACACTTACCCAAAATTGGGATTTTTGTGATGTTACAAAACTTCTAAGAAGAATTGTGGTATCCAAACATATTATAACTGCAATTTAAAACTCTAACAAGCGTGATATCCTAAGATATACTATCTTTGTTCTTTTTTTAAAAAAAATGTTTAAGAGTCTGTGCAGCCAAACTTTTTGAAATTTGAAAGCAGTATGTTTAAAATTAGTTATATTAGTCATATGAAAACTATATTATGAGATTTATTTTTAAAAGTACTTTTCTAATATTATAAATTTGTTAGTTTATAATAATATAGACTTAAAAACTAATTGATCAAAATGACATCATAGTTTTCGTTAAAAGTGAATAACTTCGATTAAAAAATAACAAAGGGGGTATAAATGGACAATTAAAATCGGGAACTAAAATTTTGAATCTTCCTGGTTGACGATAGATAAAGTTCACAACTACAATGCAAAATTATATTTTTCTAAACAAATCAATATGAATTCAAAACTAAATTTACAAATATTGTGATAAAAAAAACAACTTCTGAAAAAAAACCATCCGTGCGGATGTACAGGCCGATGACTAGTATTGCTAACTAAAATAAATCGGCTAACCTAGCTTGGTTTAATTAGCTAGTGGAGGTATCTCAAGTATCTGTTGATGACGTCGTCGATCATCATCTTGTAGGCCTTCTCGGTGGGGTGGTAGCTGTCCCAGAACACGTACTGCGCCGGGTCGTCGCACAGCGGGCTCGCGAAGTTGCACAGCACGGCGGACGCCAGGCCGATGTACCCGCAGCACGCGTCCCTCCCGTTCTTGAACCCTTCATTTCATTTCATCCATCCATCCATAAATCACGCAGCAATGTAATGCAACGCTCGTATATATGCATTGGTGCGTACCGAGAGCTTGGTAGCGCTGGATCATGTCGGCGAGGATGGAGTAGAGGTCGATGTAGACGATGTTGACGCCGGGGAGCCTGCCGGCCAGCTTGTTGATCTCCTGGTTCAGCTTCCGGTTGTACAGCAGCGCCAGCTGGTTGCGGTCCGTCGCGCACTGCCGTCTCACCCCTCCGGCGATCATCCGCTGCGCCGGCACGCACCCGATCGGCGGCGCCCCGGCCACCGCGATCTGCCGCGCGCCCAGGCTCACCAGCGTCTGCATTATACGTATGCATATGTAGGGACATGCACACAAATTATGTAGGCATTCTAATCAGGACTCCGGATTCATGAGTAGTAAATACTCCAATTAACCTTACCTGGATGAAAGTGGAAGCCCTTTGGGCCATGAAGTCGCTGTACTGGGGCTCGGTCTTGCCGTCGGCGAAGGTGAAATGCTGGACGATGTCGTTGCTGCCCCAGCACACGAGGTAGAGGGCCCGGTCGGAGATGCTCCCCACCTTCGCCTTGTACTCCATGAACAGCTGCAGCTGACGCTCCACCGTCATCGCCGACTGCACTCATATATGCAAACCAGCAAAGGATCGATTAACTAATCGACAGTTGCACTACGTTTTGCATCGAATTAATGGATCGATCGGTCGATCGTGATGATCGCCCACCATCGTCTTGCACGTCGCGTTGTCGTAGCCACTCCCCGCCGACGCGAAGCTCACACCGGTCTTGAGCTCCTCCAGGTTGAGGCTCTTGTCCAGGTACGGCGGGAGCATCTCCTTCACCCCAAGTGCAGACGCTGCAAATTTAATAAGACCCGTGTGAATTTTGCACATAGCTATTCAGAAATTTGTTGGAAATAGTTCTACATCGGTTGTGGGAAAGAAAAAAAACCACAACTTATAAGTGTGAGGGAGACCGTGCCCGCATACCTAAGAAGTCTACGCTGATCTTGCCGTCGGAGAACCTGCCGGTGGCCTTGTGCCCGGGGAAGTCCTTGCCGTAGGGCGGGAAGTTGGACCGGATGATGGTCCGGATGTAGTTGTTGTTGCCGGTGTCCACCACCGAGTCGCCGAAGGCGAGCACGGCCGGCACCTTGGGCCCTACCGCCGCTGCCGGAGGGGGAGCCCCGGCGACGTCGCCGCGCACGACTCCGGCGAGAACAAGCAACACGGAGATCAGGGTTGGCAGGATGGTAGTGGACGCCATGGTAGCGACTAGTGAGGGTGAGTCGAGAGTGGATGCGCGCGTGCACGGCTAGCTTGTTTGTAGTGCGAATGTTCACTATGAATAGGCTCTGGTCACCACTCACCATGCAGGAGACTTTGTCTAAAGTAATGGCAGTTGCATGCAAGAGAGATCATGAGACTGCTTGCGCAGAAGACCCGGTGTTTGTTCTGTCGCATGTCCTTGGTAGGCTTACATTTGTGCAAGGATGCGAAACACCCGTTAGAGCGTGTATACATATATTTGGGATTTGTTTGGAATGTTGTGCTAAAAAGATATCAGGGTCGTTGCGTCTGATGAGGCTTGGTTCAACATTATTTCAGCTAATCACCTACAAATGGCTGTAGTTGGCACAGATGGCAGATCTTAGTATCTTAGGGCAAAGAGCTGAAATCAACAAAAACTATGCAATGTTAGATGCAAAAGGTTGCATGGCAGGCTAACATCTTCTTTGGAATATGGCAGTTTTGTTTGTGGTATTTTCTATTGTTCTAGGGTTTAGACTTGTGTCCCTTTGTACCCTATATATATTGCCCATTAGGCCTCTTCAATATACACACAATATTCATAACATGGTATCAAAGCCAAGGTTAGGGTTTACCGTAGTGGCCGTTGCCTCCTAGCCTCTACCCGTTCTCCGCTGCCGCTGCCCCCGGGAGGACCAATCTTTGCTCCCGGGGGTGGCCTCTCATCGGCGCTCTGCTCTTCGTCCGCCCGAGTCGTCTCTACCCAACATCGCCCGATGCGTCGACTCTGCTCGACCTCCTCCTTCGACAGGATCTGTGCCGCCGCTCTGGATCGGGTCACCTCCGAGCCTTCTCCCACGGCTTCGCCTACCTCATCGACTCTAGTGCTCTAGGCGCCGCCTTCGCGCCCTTCTTGGCCTACCACGTCGATGCTGGTGCTCCAGGCACCCTCTACCGTGCTTCAAGCCGCCTCCGGATCGGCACCGCTGCTCAAGACCTGGCTGCCTCCGCTTGGGATCCAGGCTCCTACCGCGCCGTCGTCGGTGTCGCCCCGATTGGTGCCGATGGGCGGCATCGATCAGGATTGGAGCGCAGCTGTCTTGCTGTTTTGTCTTGCTATAGCCTTTCTTGGAGGAAGGCGAGGGCAGAGATGCATTGGGGAGGAGAGGAGCTGTCGTGTGTGCTGCTGTCGGTGGAGTTCTTTGTGTCGGCGGAGTCTTCTATATTTCTGTCTGCTACCAAAGTCAAGAGGGAGATGTCGATTGGGATGGCTATTGGATGGCTCAATAGAGATGGATGTTACTATCTGTGAGGACCTATCTCGGGAGTTCCTGTAGAGATCTCCTAGGACCTCCCAGGAGATCTGACAGGATCACCTGGAGGTCTGAGAGGTCCTCCAAGAACACCTGAGGAGGTCTCCCACGACCACCAGGAGGTCTCCAGGACCTCCCCAGGCAGACTCAAAAGTCCACCCAGAGGTCCTCCAAGACCGCCCGAAGGTCCCGGCTTCTGTGCACCATGAGCTAGTCCCAGATCAGATTGGCTAGCTCGCACAGTCTCCACATCAGTGTAATCAAATCCATACAACAAAACAAAGATGAAGTGCATAAATTAACACATATATTAACAAGGGACCTTAAGGTCAAGGTTTGTATAGGGGTGCCTCTCAAGGCTAACAAAGAAAAGAGAACAACAACACAATGAAAACAAAACAATTATAGGATCCATTCGGCTAGCCCACAGGCTACCAAGTGGAGGACGTCCTAGTGTGCAGGGTCTTCAAAGAGCTCCCCTCCTGAGAGCAAAAGACCTCCTGGATCACCCACCTCTGCTAATAAAAATATAGGGCACAAGCCAATGAGTACTTTGAATGTACTCAGCAAGCCGTGGGGACAATGTATGCAAATAATATTCATGCATGGCTTGACAAGGTGAGCTGTATGGTTAGTTTGCAAAAAGCAAGGTTGACAGTAAATAGCATGTATAGATTGCAAAGCTCAAGTTAAAACAATAATACATGAGTACATTTGATTTTTCAAAGGAGACAGTGAGCACCCACTCACTCCCAAGGTACCAACCCGGATCTCTCTGGAGCACCCACTCCAAAGCACCAAAAGATCAGCCCCTGAACCACTTCGCGAGCCAGCCATGACCCCTCTGGAGCCGGCCAAGGTCTCTTCGAGGTAAAAGCCATGACCTCTCGCCGAAGTGCCCAGGAACACAATTTTTATAAAAAGAATTCTACCCCCCTTTCGAAATCTCCGGGCGTGTCCATAACCGAGGACGTGGCTATTCGAATAGATTTACATTGCAGAGGTGTACAACTTTACCCACAAGTGGTAGTCGCTTGATATTACACACGTTACCTTAGACATGTGAATCAAGTAGAGACCACCACCGGGTTTTTACAAAGGTCTGTCCCAACTCAGTTCTGCCCGCTGAGGTTTCGCTTCCGGTTGGGCTGCAACCTCCACCGAATTCGTGCCCCCTCTTGCGCCAGCGCGCCAACGCTCCACCACAACAGAACCAAATCAGAACATCTCTAGTTATTGCACCCGGTCCACCCCATAATGGACATGTGGTTGCACGGCATGGCCCAGATCAATGGCTCCCAAGGTTCAGTCCTTAATTGGCTGCTCAAGCAAGGCTATCCTCAACCCAATGTGACCCCATAGCACCAACTCTGGGGCACCCAGGTGACTCCATAGCAACAACTCATGAATCACCCAAGTGACTCCATAGCAACAACTCATGGAGCACCCACTACTCACACCTTGCCAACTTGCCCAAGCATAAAACAGTTTTGGGGTTTCACCTGGCCAAAGGACCACCCTGGTCCCGGCACTGCAAATTTTTAACAAAGGTGGCTTTGACCACAAGCAACACAATTGGGCTCCAACCACAATTGCACAACAATGGCACCAACCACAGTTCCATAATTTAATTAGTCAAGTTTAGCAATATTGATTCATGAGGAGACCAGCGTCTACTGGAGCATGGCTAAGCAAGCACGATACCCATGTTGGCAATAGTAATATGAAACCAACTAATAGTACCCATCCTAAGGTGTTCAAGGAAACATGTCAACATGTGGATTGCCAAAGAAACAAGGAGGCATAAAACAGGTGGGTATTTAACTAGAGCCCAAACCATTTTATACAAATAGCCATGCAGGTTTACAACAAATCAAAGTACTTTTTGTAAAGGTGGGTTCAAAATGATCAAGTACCACGACTTGCCTTCAATGGCGAAGTCATTGGACTTCGAGAAGGTTCTTTGGATCTCGAACTCCTCAAATAAACCGAGATCTACACGTTCAGAAGACAAAGAAATAAATAAAGCAACTCTCAGAAAAGAACTTATAAAGACTTTAAAAGAACCTAAACGAACTCAACCAAAAACCAGAAAACAAGTAATCCCATCGGAAAAGAGATCCAAGCCAGAGAGGGTGGTCTTTGCAAAAAGACCAAGAGGTGGTCACGACCGAAAAGAGGTCATGGCCAAGAGGGAAGGTGGTCTTTGCAAAAAGACCAACAAAGACCAAGAGGTGGTTTTTGCAAAAAGGCCAAGAAGGTCGTCTTTGCAAAAAGACCAAGAAGGTCGTCTTTGCAAAGGAAGGCCTTTGGGAGATCCAAAGGGAGAGAAGGTCCTGAGGAAGACACGATTACCTCACGAGGTCGCAGAAAAAACACGACCGCGTAATGTAGTCGTAGCAAGGATACGATCACATGATGTGGTCGTATGAACAAGAAAAGGATAGACACCAAGAAACTTACCAAGACCGAGAATGAGTTAGAGATAAGAAGAAGGAGCTGATCCAGAGGCTGGATGACGACCAGCTGGTGGTGGCGAGAAGGACGTCGCAGAGGCTCCAGCAGGCTCTTTACGACGAGGAGGCGATGGTGCAGCTCCAAAGGACTCCCGGCCGAAACTCCAAACTATGAGAAAATTAGGCAAAGAGGCTAGGATTACTGAAAGGAGGCTCACTTAGGCTATTTTTATAGCCAGAGATGAAAAAGAAAGAAAGAGGGAGCTGCAGAGAGGCTTAGAGACATACGGGTCAAAGGTAGGTGTGAGTCAGGGCAAGTGTCACGACCGACTTGGTGAAGGACAGTCAAAACATGCTTTGCTAGAAAGGAAGGGAACACGGTGGGAGATTAAGGTGCCACACAAGTGACCACGTAAGTGACCGCATTTAATGCGCCCAGATTTTTGTGGCGGGGGAATTGAGAAAGTGAGTAAGACCGACAAGTGGGGCCAGTCAAACTCAGGTAAACAGATCAGTCAAAGGGGAGGTCGTGACCAACAAGGGTGGTCTCAACCGCTAGGGTGGTCTTTACAAAAAGACCAGAGGTCTTGACCTTAAGGAGGAGGTCCTAACCGCAAAGGAGGTCTTAGGCCAAACAGAGAACCCACAGAGAGGTCCAAACCAAAAGGGGTCTAGACCCAAAGGGGAGGTCTAGACCAAACAGGGAGGTCTTAAACACAAAGAGGAGGTTTAGACCACACAAGTCTAAACACAAAGAGGAGGTCTAGACCACACAGGTCTAAACACAAGGAGGAGGTGCTCGAGGAGGTCCTAAGGGCAAAGAGGTCCAAAAGACACACAACGAGGAGGTCCTATTGACACGAGGTCCAAAAGACACAACCACGGGGAGGTCCTGAGGACAGGAGGTCCAAAGGACAACAACCATGAGGAGGTCCTGAGAACAGGGGGTCCAAAGGACCTGCTCATAGACTCACAAGAGGTCCGATGGTCAATATCTAAAACAAGGAGGAGGTCTGAACAGTTAAGATCTCCAGAGGAGAGGTCCTAACGGTCATATCTAACAAGGGGGAGGTCTGAACGGTTAAGATCTCCAAAGGGGAGGTCCTAACGATCAGATCTAAACAAGGAGGAGGTCTGAACGGTTAAGATCTCCAGAGGGGAGGTCCTAATGGTCAGATCTAACAAAGGGGAGGTCCAAAGGAACTCTGGGAAGGTCCATTTGAACCCGAGAAGGTTCGAATGAACAAAGGGACGTTCAAAAGGACTCGATATGGACACAAGGAGGTCCATATGGGCACGGGGAGGTCCAAAGGGACTCTAGGACGCTCAAATGAACTCAGGGAGTTCAAATGAACGCTGAGAGGTCCATGGGGAGGTCCAAACAGAGAAAGAGGTCTAGATCAAAGGAGATCTAGACAGAGATGAAAGTTTAGACCAAAGGGGAGGTCTAAACACAAAGAGATTCAAACCAACAAATAGGAGGTCTGGACTAAAGGAAGTCCAAACAAAAGATACAAGGAAAGGTTCAGAGATCAAAGAGGTTTGAAACACAAACCCGAGCTGGTCTCCATTGTGCTTTTTGTGCATTGCGCCACGCTTCTTCCGCATTGCGCCTCCGTTGTGCTTCTTGTGCATTACATCGCGCTTCTTTTGCACAGTGCCTCCATTGCGCTTCTTGTGCACTGCGCCGCCACCGTCTTGGGCTATGATCTGTGCCGCCATGCTTCTATTTATTCTTATTCGGCTTGATTTGATAACTTTCTCTATTTTTGTCGGTTTCATCATCTTCTTCGTCATGTTGCTGCGGTCGACTTTGCTCCCGCACCATGTGCTTTATGGGCTGTCGCATAACCCCGGATGAAAGGAGATCTTTTATTGACATATTTTTCAAGAGCTGCATGCTACGACAACATTATCAAAACTCGGACTTCGGATTTTCCCTATTTTAGTGTCAATCCTTTCCAAATGCAAAGCTATTGCACACGCCTTGCATTTGAGGGGGGCTGTTAAGGATATAAGGGTATTTGTGGTATGTCCTATTGTTTTAGTGTTTAGACTTGTATCCCTTTGTACCCTATATATATTGCCCATTAGGCCTCTTTAATATACACACAATATTCATAACAAAAGGTACCTATGCCTCTGTTATTTCTTTTGCTGGAAGAATATTTTCTTCAGGTCCAAAAGAGATGTAACCCACACAAATGTGACACACTATTATTGACATATACAAGCATTTGTGACATACTAACATATACTTCTAGAATTACAGCAAGAATTAATGTGCATATCTCCATGGGCCCCAACTCAACCACGAGGGCTTGGCTGTCAACCGGGCCACCTTTCATAGGGACAGGATCATTTTCGTCATTGTTCCCATCAACCATCTAGGTGAGCTTATTCTTCATCTGACTTATTCTGATTTGCAGACAGGCTCATCTCAGCCAGTTCCTCGATCGGTGCAACAGAATTTCATTTTGAGATGTATTAAAAAAGATCAGAATTGAAATATCAATGTAGAGGGTTCTTCATTATTTCATGAACATTTTAAATCAAGTTTTGTAAAGAGTAAATTTTACTTTGGACCATGTAAATCTTTTCGCTTTACACCACCTCTTCTTACTATTTATTTCACTTTGCACCATCTCTTACGTCTTTTCCACTTTGCACCAAGAGAACGTCTTGTCAGCGAGAGGGAAACATGAGAGACGTACAGGGAGCTTGCCAGCAATGAGGCATGGCTGGCGAGGTGGCGGCAACCCGAAAAATAGAGAGAGCAAACCGTTTTGTCGTTGCCACTGTTGCTATGGCTGTCACCAGCGATGCTCCGACTATTCTTCTCCGCTTTTGTTTCATTTTCTAGCTCCATCTACCTCCCCTCTCTCCATCCCATGCCTCGTCGCCACCACCCGTGCTGCCATTCACCATTGGCGAGCACCAAAGAAGCTGATCAAATGCTTATCCTGGTGCAAAGTGCAATACATGGTAAGAAGAGGTGATGCAAAGTGAAAAGATTTGCTAAGGATGGTGCAAAGTAAAACCATGGTAAGATTACATGGCCCAAAATAAAATTTACTCTTTTGTAAATGAAAGGCATGCACTACAACAAATTATGTACTTATTGCTTACAGCTCTATTTCTGAACACCCTTCACTGTTCAACTTTTGCCGTTGCTGAATACTGGGAGTCATCGTCAGCCTACAACATACGATAGAACACAACCAGTGTCAGAGATAACCATCTAGAAAGATCAACTTCACATACAACATATTTGTTAGAATAGGAATCTTTTATATTTCCTTATATGTATATGGCATATCCCCCCTTGTACTCCCTATATATATTGCCCATTGGGCCTCTTGAATATACACACAATATCTATAACATGGTATCAGAGCGAGGGCACTACCCTAGCTCTTTTCCGCTGCCACATCCATTGCCATCGTTGCTCGGACCGCTGCCGCCACCGTTGCCGTCGTAGCTCAGGTCGTCTCCCTTAGCTTCGTCCTCCTGCCCATGGCACGAAGCTGATGCCATCCCTACATCTACGTCACTCGCTCGCGTGTTCCTCTTCGCCGTCGCCACGCTCGAAGTCATTGACCCGGCATCTGCGCAGCTCGACCACGCATTCCTCTCCGTCGTCGCCGCACTCGACGTTGTCGACCCGACATCTGCATCGCTCGCCCGCATGTTCCTCTCCTCCACCCGAGCCACTGCAGGGGAAAGCCACCACCGCCAACAAGGGGAATGCCGCCCTCAGCGCCTCCATTGACTGTCGGCCATCGTCGCCGCCGTCGCTCGAGTCGTCGCTTCTAGCAGGGGGAACCCTAGCTTCCCCCCTGCACGCTCCTCCTTCGCAGGCCTTCGTAGCCTTGTTAGTTGGCCGACTCATGCTAGTTTAGTGTGAGCCAACCTGGCATGCAAAAAAATGAAAAAAATTGAAGAAAAACATAACGTCGATCTAACCGTCGAGCTGTACAGCGCCGCCTGTTAGACTTTGTTGCCTTGGTCACCGTGTCGTCTAGTGACGCCTACTAATGGCTTGCGTTCCATCAACTGCGATCCCATTCTTGGGAACAAAGTTCATGGGAGAAACAATAGGTTGTGGTCTTCACTCATGGAGATCATGCTCGATGGTCTCCGCCTCTGGGGACATGTCACTGGTGCTCGACCTTGTCCACCCTCACCTGTTCAGCCTCCTCCCAGACAGCCTACTTTTGCACCTCCTACAGAAGATGAGGTCACCAAGAAGGAGGTAGAGGCCGCTGTTGCTGCTGTTGACGCTGCTAATGAGGCTTTTTAGTATGCCATAGATGCTTTTGAGCACTAGTGTGCTAATGAGGCCTGTGTTCGAGCCATCCTAGTAATCAGTGTCGACGACACCATCCAGCTAGACATTGGTGGTCTACATGCCACTCGTCAGATCTAGGAGTACTTGCGCGAGAGATACCAACAGAGCAACGATGCTCAGTTCTTTTCGATTTAGCATGAGTTGGAGATGCTTCGCTTAGAGGACTCCTCCATCGATGACTTCTTCCTAGCCCTAGCCAGTCTTTGGCGCCAGTTGGATGAGCTGGCTTCTTCGCTTTGCCAAGAGTGTCATAAGGTGCAGAAAGCGAATCGTGACTGCCTTCGCCTTTATGACTTCGTCTGCTGTTTTCACCCAGAGTTTGAGCCTGTCAGGGCTCAACTGCTAAGCCACTCAGCACGACCTACAGTCACTGAGGCTCTTTCGATGCTTCGTGCTGAGGAGCTTCAATGCGGGTTAGCGGTGCAGTTTGTTCTTGCTGTGCTTGCTACCCCTTCTTCCTCGACTACACTGATGGTTTCTTCTTCGACTACAGTCCCTCCTCAGGTGTCTGTTTCTGCTCCTATTTTTGCACCAACTAGGGTTCAGTGCAATTATTGCAAGAACTTCGGGCACGACTACCAGAGTTGTGCGGTGCAAAAAAAGCGAAACAAGGCGCGTGGGGGTGGACAATCCAAGGGGGGCAGGGAGGCCCTTCCTCAGGACCTTCTTAGTGAGGTGACTCTGTTCAACAACTCTACAAGGCTCTAGTTCAGTAGCTCTCTCATAGCTCTGTGGGTTCTGCCAGTGTAGGTCAGACGTCTCCTCTAGGTACTTCTTGGGTTCTGGATTCTGGTGTCTCTTTCCACATGACACTGGTCTCCACATCTCTTACTTCAGTAGGACCTCCTGTTTTTCCTATCTCTGTTCAGGCAGCTAACGGTATGCCTCTATTTGTCAGCTATCGTGGCACTCTTTTGTCCTCTAACTTTTCTGTTCTAGCTGTTTCCCATGGTTCCACAGCTTACCAAGTAGCTTCTCTTGGTGGGTCAACTCACTGATCTCAGTTGTAGGGTTGGTTTTGACTCTCACACCTATTTTGTCTAGGATCGACAAATAGGGACGGTACTTGGGATTGGCCGGTGTCATCGGGATCGTTAGGGTCTCTACATCGCCATCTGATTGAGACTGCTCGCACTCTTCTCCTTGCCTCTCACGTTCCACCACAGTTCTCGGCTGAGGCTATTTCTACAGCTGCATATCTCATCAATATGCAGCCTTCCACTGCTATTAAGGACGTCAGTCCTATAGAACGTCTCTACTCTCGAGCCCCCCAGTATACACACCTTCGTGTTTTTGGCTGCACCTATTTTGTTCCGCTGCAGCCTCATGAGCGCACCAAACTATCGGCCTAGTCAGTTGAGTGTGTGTTTCTTGGTTATAATTTTGAGCATAAGGGTTATCACTGCTATGATCCTTCTTCTCGATGGATGAGGATCTCATGAGATGCTGTCTTTGATGAATCTTGACCTTTCTTTTATCGAGATTCGGCTCCTTGTCCTGTTTCCACCATTGAGACGATTTCATGGTTGTCTATTTCTGACTCTTCACCCATATCTCCACTATCACAGTCTTCCTCTAGTTTGTCTCCAGTGATTCCTTCTGTGCCTCCGCCTCCGGTTCTGCCTCTTGCAGCACCGCCTCTTGTTCCTACAGCACCACCGTCTCGTTTCTCTTGTATTCACTACTCCAGTCTCATCTCCTGGTATCTTACCGATACCTACATCTGGTCCTCCTGCTGATGCTCCCCATTACGATTTGGTCTCTCCATCGCCGGAGCAAGCCGCTATTGCCACCACCTCCATCCTCGTCACCGGCCGAGGCCAACGCATCGCCTCGACCACCCCCGAGCCAACCCAACCCACCTGGCTGCTTCCCATTGCCGTCGCCGAGCTGGTGCTCGCGCCACCTTCCTCGCTGCACCGCCGCGCTGCTGGCACAGTGCCGCCCCGACCGCACCACCACCACCCCGCCTCCGTTCCATTTTGGCCATCGTCGGCCACCTCCACGTCGCCGGCCACCTCCGCACCACCATCCACCTACGCCGCTGTCGCCCAGAGCTGCCTGCGCCTTCCTCTACTTCTCCTCTGTTATCTTCTTTTTTTTCTCTTATCTCACTTGCAAGTGGGGCCCAATTATCAGCTAATGCTTTTATTCTTTTATTTCTAAAATGAAATATTCTCAAGAATATTCCCTCCTTCCCAATTTTTTAGCATTTTCCATTTCCGACAAATTTCGGGGGGTGTTCGTTCTCCTTCATACGAAGTCCGATTCCGTCGATTCTTGCTCCTAAATTCATCTAAATTCAATATATCTCTATCGGTATAGATTTTATAATTTTTGGATTTTATTTCGATTTATTGTATTTTATTTGTCTCATTTTGTGCATATAGAATTTGGCATTTCTGAAGCCTTCTAGGACCAGTCCGCAGGAGCAACTCCGATCTTCAACGAAGGTAAGTCGTATACATTTGATCATGTTGTACCCATTATTGCAAAATTATATTACTTTATATCATCATGCATGCTAATTTTATATTAATTGTTTTCGGGAGTAGCTAATTACCTAATTGACCTTTTGCCACCTTGAATATTATGAATGACGTGTATCCTTTGACACCATAGGAAGGGTTGATATTAGTTGGACATATTTGTATCACCAACATGGGTATCGTAGAGATGCTTAGTCATGCTTAGTTACGATAGGCTCATGATCACATGTTCAATAATGTTAAAATTGGCTAAATGATATATGGAATTGTGGTGCGATGCCATTGTCGTGCAACTGTGGTGCGATGTTACTGTTGTATCAATTGTGGTGCGATGTCGCTGTTATAAAATTTTGTGCCATGGCAGAGATTTTCATTGGTTTGGGTGAATAAAATAATTTATGCTTAGACGAGTGATTGTGCAGTAAAGGGGGTGCATGAGGCACATTGTTTTAGATGAGGTAGTCTCGCCTGAGTAATCACTAAGGACTTAACTTTGTGTGCCATTGATCTGAGCCTTATCGTACAACTACATATCTAGTATGGGATGAACCTAGCTAATTAATTAGTAATGTCTTAATTTTTATTCTGTCATCTGTGGTGTGGGTTCCGGGGTTTACGGGTAGATTCGCATGGCATAGGAGGGGGGCGATGTGGTGGATGTAACCCTTCGGTGGTGAAACTTTAGCGGGTAGAACCGGGTTAAGACAGAACTTTGTAAAAGCCTTGTGATAATCACTTAGTCGCACGCCTACGGAAGCGTGTCATGGCCGATATTATAAGTTGATTATCTCTTGTGGGTCAAGCTGTACAACCTCTGCGGGGTGTTAAAAATTGTTTGAACAGCCGTGTCCTCGGTTATGGACAATGTCTGGGGATTTCACACGAGGTATAGAGTTTTCATAAAATGTTTGGATAGTGGAATGGATGGGAAGTGAACAGGTAGTTCACTGGTTGTTTCAAAGTAATTGTTTACTTTATTTATATAATCTTTTTAACTATGCTTTACAATCCATTTGCTGTCAATATTGCTTTCTGCAAAATAACCATACAGCTATTCCTTGTTCAAGCCTTGCATGAATATTAATTGCATTATATTCCCTATGACTTGCTGAGTACTTTATGTACTCATGGCTTTATATCATTGTTGATCAGTTGCTGAGGAAGAATCCGGGAATGCATAAATTATACCAGGAGTACTTTGAAGACTATGCGAACTAGGATGCTCTCCCTACTTGATTGCCTGTGGGCATGTCGGATGGTTGCCACAAGTTATCTTATCTCCGCTGCAAGAGTTTTGTTTGTCTTTTAAGCCTTGCGTGGCAAACTATGTAAACTTTGACCATACGGTCAACTGCTATTATTTAATAATAATTTGATTCTTTCTTATCTATTTCATTGTATGGATATGATTTTCATCGATGATGTCATTGTGTGAGCTAGCTATGGATCATGGGACTAGTTTAGAATACAAAGAGGGTCCGGATTTACATGTTCGGGTCCTGACATAGATGGTATTAGAGCCATATCGATTGTAGGACGCAATCATAGTTAGCATGATCGTTTTAGTCGAAAATTTTAAAATTTATTTTATAAATCAAACCAACCAATTGACATGAATAGTTATTCTTCTCTCATCTTATTCTATTCTTTTCTCATCCTATTCTAATCTATTCTCATATCATTCTTAGGTTCTTATCTCTTGTCTTTTCTGAAACTTTATTTTCGAATTTAAATTAACCTCCTCACCTCAAAAATCTCTATAGTTGACTTGAGTCTTCGGTGATCAAAGCGTCCGATGGCCTGGAAGTTTCGAGATCTGTCGATTGTTTTAAGTCGACCGTCCATATAAGTTAAATTAGTAGTGTCATACCAGAGTTTCCCTTCTTAGTTTTAGTATCGTTTTGTCTAAGTAATAGGATCTCTTGCTTGAGTTTTGATGCCTTTTAATAGCTTTCCTACAATTTGTTCTTTGGGTTTAACCGACTTTCCCCAGTTAGTTTGTTTCTGTCTTTCTCCCTTATTCTCTCTCGTCTATTGTACTTTTTCATCTCACCTATCATGTTTTCTCCTTCTCATCTATTAAACATGTGAAGAATTGTTGCAGATGGTTCAAACATGCAACTCAACAAGTCACAACGGACCAGTGGATCCCAATGCTAGTACTAATCCCAATGCACTACCCCCACCGGCCACAATAGCTGACCAGAACTTGGGTCAGTTTATGGCAGCTCAGACTCAGTTAATGAATGCCATGATGCAGAATATGAACCAGATATTGAATCAACAGAACCAAACTATTGTTGCTTTAGTCAACATGCTGAACCAGAACAACCAAGCAACTGTCATATCACCACCACCACAACCAGCTCATCTGCAGTCAAAGTTGGTGGAGTTCATGAGGACACGTCCACCTACATTCTCCAACTCCTCTGAACCACTAGACGCTGATGATTGGTTACGCTCCATTGAGAATAAACTCACCATTGCTCATTGTAATGATCGTGAAAAAAGTTCTTTATGCCACACATTAGCTGGAGAGCACAGTAGCAAAATGGTGGGAAAACTACAGTGCAACCCATGAGAATCCACAAGCTATTACCTGGATCGAGTTTTTGGCATCTTTCTACCACTCTCATGTCCCAGATGACATAGTAGAGATGAAGAAAAATGAGTTCCATGATTTATAGCAAGGAGGCATGTTTGTGAGTGAATACCTCAACAAGCTCACTCAACTTTCCCGTTATGCTCATCAAGAGGTCACCACAGATGATTCAGGCCAGAAATGTTTCAAGTGTGAACTTAACCTCAATCTAAAGGTGCAAGTTGTTGGTAACGACTATGCAGATTTCCAGCATATGGACGATAAGATTGTGCTCATAGAGAAGTCTCATCGTAAGCTAGAGAAATCTCGCAAAAGGAAAATGATGCAGCCTGGAGCTCACCAGAATCATTCGCAGGGAGCCAGAATCATTGTAAAACATTATGTTCATTTCAGTTCCTCTGCCACCTTCAGGACCCCTGCACCGACACCTTGTTCAGCGGTTTCAGGATTCCACAACTTCAATGGCAACAACAACCAACCTCAGAGGAACAACAATCCAGCTCCAGGAGTCACCTGTTTCAACTGTCACGAGACAGATCAGTACCCCAACAGTTGCCCACTGAAGCAAGCTCCATCGACAGTTCGTCCACCCTTAGGAGTCATTTGCTTTAAGTGCCACGATACATGTCATTATGCCCATAGTTTCCCACGAAAGCAAGCCCCAACACCAATTTCATTCAACTTGGGAGCTACACCAACCAGGACCCCTACACCAGGAGTAGGCCGAGGAACACCTCAGACTTCTGGGCAAGCCACCAGGACTCCACTTCCTTCTACAAGAGTACAAGTGAATCATGTCACCTCAGAGCATGCCCAATCAGTTCAGAACTTCGATCCTGGTAAATGGTAAGTCCTTAGTCAGTGTAGCATCCGTTGTAGTTTTGTTTTGCTCAAAAGAGAAACTCGCTTGCAAGAGTGAGAAAAGTCCGAGTTTTCGCACCTATTCTCTAGCTAGCCCGAATCTCGGGGTCAAGATTCTGTTCAGGGGGGGGGGGGGTAGGTTTGTAATATCCCATTTTTCGCGTCTTTTTGAAAATTTCAAAATAAAAAGGAACCAGTTGAATTTTTCTTGAAATAATTAAAGCTTAATTTTAAATTTCAGAAATTAAAACAATTTCATATGAATAAATCACACTTCAATTAAATTCAAAACTGGTTTATTTGATTTTTCTTGGTTTTTCCCAAGTTCTTTGCTATTTCTTTGAGTTCAATTTAATTTATTTCTTTTCTGCTTTCCCAGAATTTCTTTTATTTATTGTAAAATTTAATTTAAATTAATTATTTTAAAAGTGTTGGATTTATTTTGGAGTTTCGTAATTATTTAAATCCTAGTCCGTAATTTAAATTGAAATTCCATTTCTCAATTCAAATCTTGTTTCCACATCCAAATTCAAATTTCATAATTTGAATTTGTTTCAAAAATATCTTCAGGTCAAGCCCAATTATTTTTCTTCTTTTTCCTTGTTCCTCCTTTTTCCTTTATTTCTTTCTTTCCTTTCTTTCTTCCTAGCCTCCTCTGCCTCTCCTCTTTGCTCAGCGCCCAACCGCACCAGTGTTGTGCACCGCTCAGCTCCCGACTGCACCAGCCCTGCCCTCAACTCCTGACAAGCCGACCCAGCCGCACTTGAGCCGCACCCAAGCTGGCGCCCAGGCCGCGTTGCGCCCGTGCCGCCACCGTGCGTCGTGCTTGTGACGCCGTGTGCCAATCCCGCTTCTACCGATTTCGCCACGTCCCCACGACCACCGCCCATGTCATGCCATCATCAATGCTCGCCTTCAAAGCCTAAGCATTCAATTCCCTGTCGTTTTCCATCGGTTGCGCATATTCAACTCTGAACTGAAACCATTGCCCAAATTCCCCGAGCGTTCCGAGTCAATTCAATAGCTGAGTGGACCGCGTCACGTCATGTTGCCAGTCATCTTCTACGTATCACCTACCTCAATTTGGTCTCTCCATCGCCAGAGTAAGCCGCCACCGCCGCCACCTCCATCACCGCCACCGACCGCCGCCGCCGCCGCATCGCCTCAACCAACCTGACCCACCCAGCCGCTTACCCTTGCTACTACCGAGCTGGTGCTTGCATCACGTTCCCCACTGCACCGCCATGCCGTCGACGCCGGCAAGCACCCTTGTGCCCTTGCCAGTGCCACTACCACCTGGAGGACCACCTCCCCGCCGCCATTCCATTTTGGCCATTGCCGGCCCCCTCCGCATCGCCGTTCGCCTACGTTGCCGCCGCCTAGAGCTACCTGCACCTTCCTTTGCTTCTCCTATGTTCCCTTCTTTCTTCTCTTGTCTCACTTGCAAGTGGGTCCCAATTATTAGCTAATGCTTTTAATCTATTATTTCTGAAATAGAATATTCTCTTGAATATTCCCTCCTTCCCAATTTTTTTAGCAATTTCCATTTCTAACAAACTTACGGGTGTTCGTTCTCCTTCATATGAACTCCAATTCTGTCGATTCTTGTTCCCAAATTCATATAAATTCGATATCTCTCTATAAGTATCTATTTTATAATTTTTGGATTTTATTTGGATTTATTGTATTTTATTCATCTCGTTTTGTGCATATAGAATCTGGTGTTTCCGAAGCCTTCTTGGACCAGTCCGTAGGAGCAACTCCGTTCTTCGACGAATGCAAGTCATAGACCTTTGATCATGTTGTACCCATTATTGCAAAATTATATTGCTTTATATCAACATGCATGCTAATTTTGTATCAATTGTTTTCGGGAGTAGATAATTGACTTTATGCCACCTTGAATATTGTGAATGCCATGTATCCTTTGACACTATGGGAAGGGTTGATATTAGTTGGACATATTTGTATCACCAACATGGGTGTTGTAGAGATGCTTAGTTACGATGGGCTCATGATCGCATGTTTAATAATGTTAAATTTGACTAAATGATATATCGAATTGTGGTGTGATGCCATTGTCGTGTAATAGTGGTACGGTGTCACTATTGTGTCGATTGTGGTGCGATGCCGCTGTTATAAAATTTTGTGCCATTGCAAGGATTGCCATTGGTTTGGGTGAAAAAAGTGATTTATACTAAGACGAGTGATTGTGTAGTAAAGGGGGTGCGTGAGGCCTATTGTTTTAGATCAGGTAGTCTCGCCTGAGTAATTACTAAAAACTTAACTTTGTGCACCATTGATATGGGCTTTATCGTACAACCACATGTCCCATATGGGATGGACCTAACTAATTAATTGGTAATGTCTTGATTTTGGTTCTGTCATGTGTGGTGTGGGTTCCAGGGTTTACGGGTAGATTCACATGGCGCAAGAGGGGGCCCTTGACTATGGTGGGTGTAACCCTTTGGTGGTGAAACCTTAGCGGACAGAACTTTGTAAAAGCTTTGTGATAATCACTTAGTCGCACGCCTACAAAAGCGTGTTATGGCTGATATTATAAGTTAATTATCTCTTGTGGATCAAGCTGTACAACCTTTGCAGAGTGTTAAAAACTGTTCAAACAACCGTGTCCCCGGTTATGGATAATGCCTGAGGATTTCACATGAGGTATAGAGTTTTCATAAAATGTTTGCATGGTGGAATGGATGGGAAGTGAACAGGTAGTTCACTGGTTGTTGGTTGCAAAGTGAACAGGTAGTTCACTGGTTATTTCAAAGCAATTGTTTACTTTATTTACATAATCTTTTTAACTATGCTTTGCAAATCTATTTATATTGCTTTCTGCAAAAATAACCATACAGCTATTCCTTGTTCAAGCCTTGCATGAATATTAATTGCATAATATTCCCTACAACTTGCTGAGTACTTTATGTACTCACGGCTTTATGCCATTGTTGATCAGTTGCTGAGGAAGAATCCGGGAATCCATAAATTCTACGAGGAGTACTTTGAAGACTATGCGAACTAGGATGCTCTCCCTACTCGATTGCCTGTGGGCATGTCGGATGGCCACCACAAGTTATCTTATTTCTGCTGCAAGAGTTCTGTTTGTCTTTTAAGCCCTGCGTGGCAAACTATGTAAACTTTGACCATAAGGTCCGCTACTACTATTTCATAATAATTTGCTTCTTTCTTAGCTATTTCATTGTATGGATATGATTTTCATCGATGTTGTCACTATGTTAGCTAGCTACTGATCATGGGATTAGTTGAGAATACACAGAGGGTCCGAATTTGCAAGTTCGGATCCCGATAGTTAACTACTAAGCAAATCCTGGGACCTAGCATTTTGACTAAACTAAGTTTTAATGAAATCCAGTGTTTCTGTTTAATAGTAGTGAATGTTCCATCTACCTCTAGTGGAGAATTGTACCCGAAGGTTCCATCCATTCACACATAGATATCAGTTCCATTCACCTCATGCTATACCATTTTCCAAGGCTACATCCACCCGGCGATCCCAAGGCTACAACCACCCGGCAATTCCGGCCGAACTACCCCTAAAATTTTGGGCTAAATGACTCTAGTGACTCTCCAGCTGCACCACCCGGTGAAACTTAGGCTGCACCCCTGGCAAAACTTAGGTCGCATCCCCCTGACTCCCGTAGGATGGACCACCCTCAAATCCCAGGCGGCCAAACCCTTGAATCCTACGGCTGCAGCACCCTCGAGCCCCAGGGTACATTCCCCCATCAATTTCCATGATGTACCCATCCGCGAATCCCAAACTGCATCCACCTTGTGAATCTCGCAGTTGCATGCACCCAATACTTTCCACTGGCTCCAACCAGGACAACTCAAATCCTTGGGTTCCAACCTAACTTTTCATATCATCCACAAATTGCTTTGTAAAACTTAAAATCTAATCAAGCAAGTTCTTGGCATCGCTGATGGCTGTGGGCACGGCTATCTAGGTAGTTTTACACTCTACAGAGGTCGCACAACTTTACCCACACAGACAATCATCTTTTAATGTCAACACACCGCCATAGGCGTGAGACTAAGAAGATCATCACAAAGCCTTTACAATGCCCCGCCCTAACGCAACCCCACCTGCAAGGTTTCACCACCATGGGCCACACACCCCGAAGGCTCCCTCCTTGCGCCATAGTGGACTTATCCATGCCACATTTGCGAGATGATGAAGCAACTCTAGGACAAAGTGAATTAGCGAGCCAAGTCCTACACATGGTAGACTTGTGGTTGCACTGTTACTACACGAGAGATCATCACAGGAACCGGTCCCTAATCAACTTGGCGGTTCTTCCCCATACCCATTCTAGTGTACTCCCTTATGCATCTACCACTCTTTCTACCCGTCCAAGTCTAAAAATAGTTTTAAGGTTTTCTCTTTTGAAATCTCTTTCTCTTTTCAACATACCAGCTAGGCTCCAACCTCGACTGACCAAATCCAATTTTGAGTTTTGAAAGTTGTCGGGGCAAATCATTACCCACATGTCAATGTATCTAAGCAAAGATAAGCATGACACTTAGATACAAGCTTATTAACTAGTCATGTATACCATTATTACTAGGGTGATAAAGGATAGGGTCCAAGTTCAAGCATAGGAAGGTTATACTCAATTATCATTAAGGTATTAACTATGAGCTAGATCAACATAGTTGTATAAATGATAGCAATGCAATTTCATAATTTAAATCAATATAATCGCATTTCAAAAGTAGGTTCAACATGATCAAAGTGTTGAATAGTCTTGCTCAATGTTCTGATAACCTTGGTCTCGATCTTGTTCTGTCTCGGACTACTGCTTCGTCCTGGCTTCAGATTCTAACTATGCTGAATACGATTGAACCCAAGAACGCCTGAATATAACCAAATGAAATCCAATAAATCCAAAGGTAAGTAAACAAAATGAAACACTTCAAATGAAAGCAAACATATCAAACAGTATCTTGAAAGAAGGAAGTGCTCCAGTGAAACTAATCATACTAAAGTGGAGTTGATGAAGGAAATACTTCAGACAAAGTATATCCAAAGGAAATTGATGAAGGAAAAATACTTCAAACGAAGTATATCCAAAGGAAGTTGATGAAGGAAATACTTCAGACGGAATGAAGTACATCCAAGGATATTTGAAATGAAGAAAATACTTCAGACCAAAGTAGATAAATCCAAACTCTATTCATTTGGTCTAGTGGTAGGGTTTTGGGGTTGATAGTTAGAGTTAGGGTTAGGTAACCGTTTTATCAGGAGTGAGGGCGAGAGGGATCAGACTCTTAGAAAGTACGCTGGTGCGAGGAGTTAGGATATTCATAGGAACATTTCTCATCGGTTACCTAGATGAGAGTGATCCCTTGCTAGATAGGATCCTTTGATCCACCTTCGGACCATGAATTATCCTTCTACGGGGAGCGGACAGCGATGGATGATAGCTGGAGTCTATACGATGTTGATTGATGGTGGAACTACTATCATCCACTTGGGGACCTATCACCGCTATCCATACACGGCGCCTAGCTAATCTAATGATTCCTCTAGTTATTATTTCCTATTTATCGAGGAAGTTCCATAATAGTCAGGTGAGACATGTTTAGTTTCGAGGTTCGTATAGGGTAGACATATGTTTCACCGACAGATAGGGTCTAGTTCACTTAATGATTCCTTTTACGATTTGATATTTATCAAGGAAGTTCTATGAGACTTAGCTGGAACTTCCAAGCATTAGCTAGACACTAGCCTTATATCTTTAGTGATGTCTACAGTTTGGGGTTTCATTTATGGGGTGATCTACACTTAGTCTTACTATCTATGTGGCTTGGCATATACTAAAGTAAACCTACCATACTAGGTTGATCCTTAGCTATAGCACAAGCTAATGACTACTTCTTGTTAAGTAGATAACTATACTACAAGACATATGTGCTCTTATCTACTAGTCCTTGTTTAGCGATCAACCCTATCATCTTGATTACTACTACTAGCATGAGGTCATGACTATCTAGTATAATGATTATGCCTAACTTAATCACTAGCGATTTGTTTAACTAAATGCTTAGTGTTACTAGCTATTGTATAGGTCTTATGTGTCTGTGACATGCCATAATCCTAGTTTGGTTTTAACTAAGGTAATCATTTTACCTAATCGAAAATTTTGTAAGGGCTCTCTCGCAAGTGTATGTTTCTATGATGTATTACTTTATTACTACTCTACTAGTGGGTGTACATGTCATCGTTGTATTGTTGTTATTACCCTTTATCATTATATGACCATGGCCTAGGACCTACTAGTCATTTGATCATGTGTGTATGTGTATGCCTAAATATGACCATCTCATCTTAGGTTCTAACTACCTGAGTTGATCACTTTAGTTTTATCCTATAGTTAGTTTACTTACTACATGATCTCTCGTTAAAGGTTTGACCTATCGCTTGTTGAAACATTGACAAGGTTAATGATTTTATCTTAAGTCGCAAACAAAGAATTCTGAATGCGTTATTCTAACTAAGCACTAACTGATGTTGATCGCTGATCATGGAAACCTTATGTTTTACCAGGGTCACAAGGTTTCATTTTAGTAGAGCTTCTATTTGACTTAGTATCTAATTACCTAAACTAGTCACCCTCAACTAAACACTAATTAACTTCTAATTTCCTTGATTTACTTATTTAATTACACCTTGGAAAATTCAAATTGCCAATTGAAAATCTATTAACTAATTAATCTGGATTAGTCCCTAAACTGGTTGGGCCCACAGGTCATTCACATGTAAACATACACACACGGAGGATAATAGACAGAGAGAAAGGGGCAAAGAGGGAGAACAGAGGAGGGCAGAGGGTGGCTCAGGTGGCGCTCAACACTAGCGAGAGGGGGTAGCGATGGGGCCGACAATGGGGAAAATGGGTTAGGGAGGGAGAGGTGGTCCTAATGGGGGTGGTGGCACCAACGGCGAGGTGCTGTCGGGCGCACACAGCGCGTGGAGGTGTTGAGAGAACAGGGGGAGGAGGAAGCAAGAAAGGGCGCTAGCAGGTGGGCCTCAAGGGAGGAAAAAGAGAGAAAAGAAAGGGAAGAAACAAAAAGAAATAAAAGGAACAGGAAAAGGAAAAGAAACAGAAGAAGTCATGCTGGGCCGGGTGGCTTTCGGCCCAGACCGCACTTTTAAGGTCGAGGTTTCAAATAACAACCTAGAAATTCGAACATCGACGATGCGAAACAAAAAGTTTTAAAAATCCTATATTTATAAACAATTTCATATGCTTAGTATTGGACCGAAAAGGCGACTAGAGGGGGGGTGAATAGAAGCACGCTCACTTTTTCACTTTGACCGGATTCAACACGAATTTCACTCCAATAGCTATGGAAGCTATGAAGATCAATATACCAGTACAACGGAAGACTAGTATTGAATCCAATCCAAAATCCCCAAAGCAAAAGACCAAAACAAAAAGCTCAAACCCTAAGGGCGGTCAGACCGGCGTGTATTGTGCTTGTAAGAACAGAGCGGTCTCGCCGTGGCAAATGAATGGTCGACCGCTTGGCGGTTTGACCCGCAGATAGAGGCGGTCTGACCAAGACTGACGAAGAACAAATGAAAACAAATTTGAGTTCAAGATTGGAAAATGACCTAACTTTTGATCTACAAGGGCAAGCTCCGCGAAACTTGAGACACACCTTCTCTAAGATATTGGGAACCTATTCCAATTAAGGATCACATAGATCCATGCAAAATTTTCTATCTTTTTCAGTTTGAACGAAGGTTGCTCCAAAACGAGTCAAAATCGAAATATGATCTAGAGACTTGCTCGTGGGTGAATGATGATCAAAATGATCCTAGATGGGTTCCCACATGTCACAGCAAGTTAGATCAAGGCAAGAAACCAAGAAAAAACTCGCGAATCAAAGAAAGACTCAAAATCACCAAATAGAGAGAAGGAAAGCAAATAGACTCATCTTGAGGAATCTTTCATTGGATTGATTTTGATATGGTATTGGTTTACAGCCACTCCATCAAGGAGGACAAAGACTCAATACATGAGCACAAAATTAAATCCAACTCTCTAGAACCCTAACCTCCAAGTATCTTCTCCCTAAGCAAACTAGGGTTTCAAAACAATGAAAGGGTTAAAGGTGGTGCAGCCACCACCCTTCTCTATTTATAGTGGAGGCTTAGACCTTCTAGAAGATTGAACCCTAATGGGCATCCGTTAGGCCCACACACAAATGGGTCACACACGCACGTATTTTAAAGCGTCGTCTTCATCTCCTCTTGACCTAATCCGCTTCTCCACGCACCGTCTTGCGCCGCGGGTTGGAAAAAGGTCACCAAGGTGATATTTGGTAAAATTACCAAAA
This sequence comes from Phyllostachys edulis, assembly GCA_036346405.1. NCBI lineage: Eukaryota > Viridiplantae > Streptophyta > Magnoliopsida > Poales > Poaceae > Phyllostachys > Phyllostachys edulis. The sequence goes on from CM070564.1 coordinate 7,274,671, forward strand.
TACCCCTTCTCGATCTTTTTCCAAAGACCGAGTCCAAACTGCGTGAAGCACTTCCATGCTTCGACACGTGTAGGATGATCCAGCGGCTCTCATCATGTCGGCAAGTCTCTCCCATCTGGCTCCCACCGAAACCACCATGGCACTTGCACCGACCCCCGCATCGCTTGAGCCAACCCGTCGCACCGAACTGCCCGTTCGGTCACCTTTGTCCCTTATGCGCCATGCTTGACTCCATTGACCTCACCTGGCATCCCCGATCATTCTGGACCTCAACTTTCCAAGCTTAGTCCCGATCATCCTCACCGTTGATCGTCATTGACCTCCAAGCAACCTGCACAACAATAGACAAAGAAATCGATTTTGGGGACAAGTTCTTCACAACTTAACCCATGTTAGTCAAAACATGCATCATGCAACACATATGCATTGAAACCTATGAACTTGACCTAACCCAACAATCATCACCACTTTTGGCCGATGAACAATAGAAAAATCGGTCAGACCGCCATTAAATGGCGGTCGACCATAGATTACTTGTCGGTTCGGCATTGCCGATCTAACCGCATACCTAACGCCGGTCTGACCGCACCTAGACTGACAGCAGTTCAACTTTGACGAGAACGTGTGATTCGATAAACCTTTAACGCCATTGCCGATTGTAACATCGTCCTAAGATCGTGCACATATCCCCATGATATCCACAATCTCCCCCTTGATGAACACATTGGCAATTTCTCACAAATGCAAAATTTGAGGTTTGAAAAGTAAAAACTCGACGTTTTCGCAGAAAGGCACAACTTGGTCCAAATGCAAGAGAAAGCAATGGAAATGACCAAGTTGGCTTCAGAATAGCTTAGGCAAGTGAGATAAGGCAAAATAAAGCGAGAAAGCTTTATTTTCCAGAAAAGAGTCAAAATCTCACTTAAGGTCCATATGAAAGAATAATTGTTCAAATTGACCTTTGATCATTGTGAGGTTGCAAGAATTGCAATTCAAATTCAGAAATGGCAATATGACCATAAGAATGCAAAAAGGATACTCTCCCTCACTATGATCCTCAAATATCAGAAAATTTCAAATTCTCCAATTTTCTCCAAAAGGCTCCCCTTTTAACATTTTTTATACATCTTCTCTCCCTTTGACAATGGAGTCATCAAGAAATCATGCCTTCCTCTCATCCAGAGATGACAAATACAGAATTGAGGAAAAAACATAAGAAAGAGTATGCATGAAATGCAATGGAGTGGCTTTATTTTTTGTATTTTTCAATTTTTGATTACAAGATGCTTTGGAGATTATCCAAAAGAACAAGCTAGCATTTCTAATATTGCACAAGACATATCAAGCCTAAAAGCGCTAGCAAGATCATGTTAAGACATATATATCAAAGCTAAGCTTAGAAGGCTCAATGTAAAGCAATGAATTGTAACAATTTAAGCAAAACTTCAAATTTAGCAAGTTCATCAACAAGAATCCTAAAATGATAATGGCCATGTCAAAATATCAATGTGAGATCAAAAAGCTAATAATGACCACATTAAAAGACAAACAGGTCATGAATTGAATTATTTTGCTCAATTTTCTCAAACGCCCATTTTTCAACAGTTTTTCATTTGCAATGAATATTGAAGTTGACTAATGATCTAACTTAGTGAAGAAGATCCTGGACTAGGAGCCATCCACAAACTCTTCCTAAGCTTCGACCAGAAGTTGATTAAAGGTATATCTTAGTGAAGAAGATCCCGAACTAGGAGCCATCCACAAACTCTTCCTAAGCTTCTACCAGGGCGACAAATCTTGAGGTTCATGTCAGTTTTGACAAGCAGTCCCTGTGAGATCGTCTAGATCATCAAACTATCTGCAAGTTCATGTCTATGACATGTAGTCTCGTGAGAGTAGTTTGGCACATTTTAACCAAAAGACAATCTTGAAATTTTAGATTCTCAGAAGAACAAGAAGCTCAAGTAATGATCAATTTTAGATTCAAGAGCTAACAAAGCAATTTTGACAGGGCCAATGTCACAAAAGGAGCACTAATTGCGCAACTAGCTAAAACATCCACAGATTGCAGTTTTTAGCTCAAGTTGTTTTAGATTTCTAGCTCATTCAGCAAAGACTTAGCTACACATGTGAAAGCATGATAATTCTAGCAAGTCAAAAAACTAGACATGGCACTAAGCAAGAATTGAAATACTAAAGCTCCAAAGGGTAATGAGCAAAGCTTCATCAATTTTAAAAGACAAGCAGTAAAGCTTATATTACAATACATCTTTTTGTATTTTTCATATGAATGCAATATGATACAATAAGATGCAAGAAAATCTCAAAAAGCCTAAAAAGATCAAAAAGATCAGCAAGCTCAAAAGAAGATCAAGAGAAGATAAGAAGAACAAGGTAAGATCAGAAAAGATCCAACTCCCCCTCAAACCAACCCATAGCGATAAATTATCCCTAACTCACTCCCCAAGGTGGCAAATCTTGTTGGGTCTAAAGGCTTGGTGAGGATATCAGCCAACTGAGCCTCGGACTCCACGAAATGCAGCACAATATCACCCTTCTCAACATGGTCTCTAAGGAAGTGATAACGAACGTATATGTGCTTGGTCCTAGAATATTGCACTAGGTTTTTAGCAATGTTAATGGCAGAAGTGTTATCACAGAAAAGAGGAACACTAGCAAAATTTAACCCAAAGTCCTTAAGAGTGGACACCATTCATAAAATCTGATTACAGCAACTAGCAGCAGCTACATATTCAACTTTAGCAGTGGATTATGCAACAGAGGACTGCTTCCTAGAAAACCAAGAGACAAGAGAAGTGCATAAGAAATGACAAGTGCCAGAGGTACTCTTCCTATCTAGCCGACAACCCGCAAAATCAGAATCAGAAAACTCCCGAATGGACAGCGAAGAAGAGCAGGAAAACCAAATGCCATACTGAAGGGTAGAGTGTAGGTACCTGAAGATGCGCTTAACGGCTTGGCGATGTGAAGTCCTTGGAGACGCCTGAAACCTCGCACAGAGGCAAACCGCGAAGTGGATGTCCGGTCTTGAGGCCGTCAGGTACAGAAGGGAGCCGATCATGCTGCGGTACTCGCGTTGATCCATGGCTTCTCCTTCCTCATCTGGATCTAAAGCAGTCGAAATCGCCATGGGAGTGGCGATCGGCTTGCAGTCACCCATCTCGAAGCGCTTGAGCAGATCCTTGGTGTACTTCGTCTGATGGACGAAGATCCCTTCCTTGCATTGCTTGATTTGAAGCCCCAGAAAGTAGTTGAGCTCTCCCATCATACTCATCTCAAATTCCCTGGACATGGTCTCAGAAAAACTGGAAACAAGAGCATGAGAAGAACCACCAAAGATATTTGTTGGAAATATGCCCTAGAGGCAATCATAGAGATGATTATATTTTATTATGTTCATAATATTGGATAATATGTTATCTTGTTCCTGGAATAATATTGTTAATATTGATTATCAAGTATGTGACTTGATTGTGAAACTCTATATTTCTGCGATAATTATTCTTATACGATCCCTGGTCGGAAACATATGAGGACACATATGAATAGACTAGCATATGTATTGGTTGATGACTATGTTTCACGGGTCATGGATATGGATATATCAAACCAATAATATAGACACATGTTAGAGAACATGATGTTGGATTAGACCCACCTTGAGACACTATTGAGATTGTTATGATTCTATGTGTCGTTAGTTGGTCTCAAGCAATGATGATGTATAATCCTTAGACTTGAGATCAGCATGGTTTTCTATATGTGTAATAGCACTCTTAGGAGTTGCCAAACGCTACACCGTAACTGGGTAGTTATAAAAGTAACTTACGGGTATACTATGAAACATGCAGAGGAAAGTGACTGGTCGGATAAGGGATTTGCCCCTCCTAACATAACAGGAGAGATGTCTCTGGGCCCCTCGTTGTGGTCGGATAAAGAAAGTGCATGGCCATGCCACTAGTGGTCAAAGTGTTCGACCACGTAAAGTAATCCGACACTCGATCGAGAAAGTATTGAACAGTCCATCCACTTGGTCCTAGCATTGCAAACAAAATATCACGTGCCTCGAGATACATGTACTTCCCAGAACTTGCAGTACACATACCCCTTTACAAAATTATACATCAATTCCATTCCACACATAGAACCAAAGCACAACTAAGCAAATCAAAAGATGTACATAATAGAGTTATTACAAAAGGGGGCCGACCGGCCAAATAACAGCTAAAGAGATAAATAAACAGCGGAAGCAAAAGCCATAAGATGGCGATAAACAAGAGCCAATTAGTGTGCCTTTAACCTACAAGGCAACCAACCCGGCTGCCAACCTAGTCATCAAACCCACCGCACAGCTCACAAAAGTGGATCCCTTGGGGATCAGCTTCCTCCTCTGCAACATTTAGTTAAGCAAAGCAAATGAGTACAAAAATATACTCGCAAGACTTACGTGCAGTGTAACAGCCTATACATAGCTACATGCAAGCTTATTTAAGTGGAGGAGGCTCTAGACTCATTTTTAGCATAAAGCAAGTTTTCATTTGCAATAATGTAATAGATTTAAAGCAGTTTTACAATCTGTTTTTATTTGACAAAAATAGCGGGATACAAGTAACAATAATAACAAGACATCCTGGAAGTGGCTAACCCAATAGCCACCACAACAATAGCATGAATTCCCCATTCATACCACCCACATCAAGTTTTAATTAAAGGTTATAGTCTAGTTCTTGCACGACCTTACCAAGCATGTCCATAACCTAGGACGAGGCTATTCGAATAGTTTGAACCCTGCAGGGGTGTACCAATGTACCCACACGTCAGACCGCCTTTGTTGCCACTAGATCAAGCACACTTCCGAAGGTATGCCGGCAAGGCTAAGTCCTACAAGACATTTCCAATATTGTGTATTAACTACAAGTCGCCCGTATGGATAGAAAACCATACGTTGAGACAGAGTCATTGTAAAGCCGAAAGTCAACTACCACTGTAAGGTAAAGCTCCCGGACAACTACAATGCCCTTCGGTGTGGAGAACCTAAACCGGATTCCACTCCCGCTCACCCAACACATAACCACAAGTTTCTTTTTCAACACAACAGACACACACAACCTCCTGCGACTCAGAGCTAACACACGCGAAAGTACTAAGTCAAGAGAGGTCCCATATCCCCCTCGTGTGGTTAGCACGCAAAAATCGCTTGGCTTAGTGACACAAGTAACTCGGTCCTTGTTGACCCGGGCACCGTTCCAGTCACACCATAAGATCACACCAACAACCATTGTGCCCAAGTCTCAAATATTTCATTTTCAGTTTCAGTTTTTGACTTTACAAAGTAACAAAGCACAAAGTGCTGAGCATAATGGTAATAATAATTTTGTGTGATCAAAGTTATCGACTAAGTTGATAACCGCCCAATTCTACCGGTAGCTAAGCATTTCTAAGCATGACATCGTAAAGACAATAAAAGAGCATAATTCAACCACCGGGCTCTAATTCACCGACGAGATTAATAACTTAAGTTTAGTGGTAGGGGATGAACAATTAAAGGGCAACCATGCAATAGGATTAGCTACCTCTAATCGGGAAAATTACTTTGACACAAAAGCATGCATACATAAATTTGTAAACAAAGTATTAGACTTTGAAAGTAATGGGGATATTATGATCAAACTGCTTGCCTTGTTGGAGATGCTCAGTTTTCTGTAGAGGAACACTCTCGTTATCAATGAACTCATCGGCTCCTAACGAAAAGAACGAAAAAGACCGATAAGAACGAAGAACACTGAAAAGACTTAAAAACCAAAGTCAACCAAAATCCATGAAATTTACACAGAAGGTAGATCATGATTTTTAAAGAATTTAGCAACAAGAATCAATTGATTTGGATACTTGATGCAAAAGGTATAACCAAAACAATTTCAGCCGGCTAGAAAAATACTGAAAAATTCCAATCGGTTACTGTTCATCCGAATTAAATTCTTTAGCACAATTTTCCAAAGAGGTGTTGCACCTGAGATTTTTATGGTAAGCAAAGCACCTCATGAGATGAACAACACAATTTGATTCAGAGCTAGGATGCATTTTCTATAATTTTTCAAAGACATGCAAAAGAGCACAAAACAAATGCAACCACAAGAACTTTAGAAACAGTGGCATGCCTAATCCTATTCTGCAATTAAGCACACTAACAGAGGAACCCAACAAACTTGGTTTCACTCAAAAAGGATCTACAGAGAGTTACTTATGCAATTTTCAAGTTAAATGCACTTTTTAGAGCAACAATAAAGCCTATATCTAAACAAATTTACCAAAGTATTTTCTGGAGCCGAACCAAGCTTCCAACCATTTTTAGATTAAAGATTAGTTCAAACCAGAGCTAAAAAAATTTGAATCAACTAGAACGGAGCTAAAATGAATTAGTTATGCAATTTTAAAGTTTAATACCTTTTTTAGTTCACAAATAAATGCTCTCAGGAAATTCTTAAACCAATTCGACGCGGAAAAACGTGGGACGTTGATCTTGAATCGCACGGCCCACGCGCACGGGCGCACAGCGCACGTGAACGCCCGCGCTCAATCTCGACGGTTGGATTAGATCCAACGGTCCACAACAGAGGATACGTTCGGAGGTCCGAACGTTCGCGCGAACGTGGACCGTTGATCTAAAGATGGACGGCCCACAGCGAAACAACACAGCACTCGCGCGTAGCTCACGCGAATCCCATCCGTAGATCAAGAAATGGACGGCTGAGGCTTGGTGGTCCGAACGTTCTAACCAATCTGGATCGCCGGATCTAGATCGGACGGTCCAAAACAATCTCGGCGCTGCGCGCGCGCACAGTGACGACTTAACTGCGCAGGGCCCGCATGTCAGCGACTCACAGGGCTCCTTAGGATAGCCATTAACTGCTAAACTAATCATTAGCAGTTAATGAACGCGATTATGTCCTAAATGACCAACTATAGTGATGACGCCATCCGACACGCACCCGAGCGCAGAGATGGCCTCACCGCTGGCGACTCCGGTCACGACGGCGCAAACCAAGGGTAGTCTGAGATCGGCAATAGCCTTGCGCACCTCCTGGTGGCACTCTCGACGGCGAAGCCGGCCTAGAACGGCGGCGAGCTAGAGAGGAGCGGCGAAACCAGCACGGCCAGAAGACAAATAGTGAAAGGAGCTCCGCAGCGGTTCAAGTAAGCAGGTGCCCAGCTTCTAGGGACTACCAAGAGGTTACCTGAGGGCTGGGGAGGAACAGAGAAGGTCGGAGGAGCTCCGGCGACGAAGAGCAGAACCTGCACTGAGGAAGATGAAGTGGAGATGGCGGCCTGAGCAAAATGAGCGATACCGGGTCATCAGGTTAGCTTCCACACAGCTCAGAGAAGGTCCAAGAGCAAGGAATTGAAGAGAGGAGCAGCTTACCGGAGCTGAGGAAGAAAGGGGTGAACTTCGGCCGAATTTGAACAAACCCCAAATTTGACAATCTCTGTGAATGTCAAACAAAATTAATTTAGGGGAAATGCTCAAAAAGGTGAGGGGCGCAAAGTGACGCGAAAGGAAAAGCAAATGAACCACTGGAGCACTAGCGGTGAAGAAGCTTGCTCCACGGCTGACAATGGAGGATTTAGGGTTTTGGTGACTTGAGCTCAAGCAACCCGAGAGGAAGCAAGGCAAAGCTACAGGGGTGTTGGAAAAGAGCTGAGGAGGAGCTTGGGGGCTTCTTATAGCCGGAGAGCAAAGAATGGAGCTAGGGCAAAGCTCCATGGCGAGCTCGGTTCACAGCAGGCTCACATGCGAGCTGAGAGATGGGAGTAGGTGAGAGTGGGGACTTTGAGGGCGCGAGCTGACCCGCAATAAATGCCAATAGCTGTTGAAGGACGTGGAGGAGAGGACCAGCGCCTGTCTTTGCTTCCCCATGCCCCAGCAATGGCGGCATCGGCACGATGCTCGTCGGCGAAGCAATCGAGGAAGAGGATTTAACAGTCTGCGCTGAAGGCGACGGTTGGATTAAGATCCAACGGCTCAAAACGCACACAACACAGCGCACTCGCACGGCCCACGCGAACGATGGCTGCCCGATGGAGATCCGACGGCTCAACGCACGAGCCACTTCAACGGGCTGAAACGGGCGCGCCGGGCTGGTTTGGTTGAACCAAGACAGGCGGCTCGAGCCAGGCTTCGGTTCGCACCCGAGGAACAGTGCCAACAGATTAGGGTTTGAAATGAAGCTGAGTTTGAAAGAATTTTTAGAGGTAGCAAACTAACTCCAAAAATTCTAAAATTTTGACTGGGGATTCCTCACTCCCGGTTTAACCTTACATAAAATTTCCAGAGATTTTTATGCACTGCATGTTTCCCAAGAAATTCCTCAAGGTTTGTTCTAGGGTTTGACCAAAGGTCAAACTGGTTTGACTTACCTCCAAAAATTATCAAATAATTTCTAAAAATTATGAAATTTTTCAGAGGAGTCACACAGCATCCCTAGAACCAAGGAAAAATATTTTTAGAGGTTGAACACAAGATTCTCAACAAAGTTGAAAAAGAGGGGATTGACTTGAGTCAATTGGAGATTTAGGTTTTTGAATTCCACAATTACTTTACAAGAATTACAGAAAAGTTCAAAAACTTCAAGATGCAAGAAAAGTTTTAATTTCTTCTCATTTTCTTACATTTGAAACACACACCCATATTTGGGATGTTACAAAATCTCCCCCCCCCCATCTTACAAAAATCTCGTCCCGAGATTTGGCTCACTCGGAAAAGAAAGATGGGTAGTCCGTATGTAGACGATCTTCCCGTTCCCATGTAGCTTCATCCTCGGAATGATTTGACCACTGAACTTTAAGGAATTTGATGACACGATTCCTTGTTCTTCGTTCAGCATCTTGAAGGATGCGAACAGGGTGCTCGCGATAGGTGAAATGTTCTTGAACATCAAGAGTTTCTAACGGAGCTTCCTCGGTTGGAACACGGAGGCACTTCTTCAACTGGGACACATGGAACACATCATGCACCCCCTCAAGTGCAGCAGGCAATCCCAACTTATAGGCAACAGCTCCTTTCTTCTCGATGATGCGGTAGGGACCCACATATCGAGGAGCTAACTTGCCCTTGACGCCGAAACGTTGATGGCCCTTCAAAGGAGAAACTTTGAGATAGACAAAGTCATTAGGCTCAAAACTCAACTCACGACGACGGCGATCCGCATAGCTCTTTTGCCTTGACTAAGCCGTGCACAAACGATCACGAATAAGCTGAACTTGACTCTCGGCCTCATTGATCGAGTCCGGGCCAAAGAAAGGTCTTTCGCCGATCTCAGACTAATTCAACGGGGTTCTACACTTCCTCCCATATAAGGCCTCGAAAGGTGACATGCCGAGACTGGCTTGAAAGCTGTTGTTGTAAGAAAACTCGGCGAATGGTAAGCATTTCTCTCAATGCTTCCCATAGGAAAGAACACAAGCACGTAGCATGTCTTCCAAAACTTGATTGACCCTTTCAATCTGGCCATCAGTTTGAGGGTGATATGCAGAGCTGAAAGAAAGGCGAGTTCCCATAGCCTCTTGCAGACTATGCCAAAACCGAGAAGTGAACAGAGAACCACGATCTGACACAATCATCTTCGGCACACCATGCAAACTCACGATGCAGGTTATGTAGAGATCCGCCAAAAGACCTACACGAAGGTCAGTCTTGATAGGAAGGAAATGAGCCACCTTAGTCAAACGATCGATGACAACCCAGATGGCATCATTTTTCTTTGGAGATCGGGGTAGACCAGTGATAAAATCCATCCCGATCAAATCCCACTTCTACTCAGGCACTGACAAAGGCTGAAGCAGGCCTGCTGGACACTGATGTTCGGCCTTGACACGACGACACACGTCGCACTCGGCAACGAACTTCGCGATCTCCCTCTTCATTCGGGTCCACCAAAATATCTGCCGGAGATCTTGATACATCTTCGTGGCCCCGGGATGAATGGACAAAGGAGAATCATGGGCTTCACGGAGGATCAAATTTCACAATTCCATGTCCTTTGGAACCACAAGGCGCTGTCCAAACCTCACAACACCAAGATCATCTTCTGGGAAGCACTTGGCTGTTTCGTTCTTAACATTCTCCTTGATTCGGTTCACTCCAGCGTCCGATTGCTGAGCAGCCTTGATTTGATCCACCAAGGTTGGTTGCACAACCAGGACAGCAAGGGACCCATGCTCAACTAAACCCAAGTTGAGACGCTAAAATTCCTCCAGAAGGGTGGGCTGCTGCTCCTTGAGCAACAAGGCATTACAATGCACCTTATGACTAAGGGCATCGGCAATGACATTAGCCTTGCCCGGATGATAGTGAATACCCATGTCATAGTCTTTGATCAATTCCAACCACCTTCTTTGCCTAAGGTTCAGATCGGGTTGGGTGAACAAATACTTCAAGCTTTTGTGATCCGAATACACTTCACAACGATTACCGGTTAGGTAATGTCGCCAAATCTTGAGTGCATGAATCACAGCAGCTAGCTCCAAGTCATGGGTAGGATAGTTGAGTTCATGCGGTCTCAATTGCCTTGATGCATAGACCACTACCTTGCCTTCTTGCATAAAGACACAACCGAGTCCTCGACGAGAAGCATCGCAAAAGATGTCGAAACTTTGATGAACATCAGGAAGAACGAGAACAGGAGCTGTGGTCAACGCTTCTGGAGTTCTTGAAAACTTTCCTCACAAGCAGCGGACCACAAGAACTCTTGTCCTTCTTGAGCAACTCAGTCATCGGCTTCGCGATCTTAGAGAAGTTCTCAATAAAGCGACGATAATATCTCGCTAAACCAAGAAAACTCCGAACTTCAGTTACCGAACTGGGCTGACTCTAGGAGAACACATCACTGATCTTGCTGGGATCAATGGCTACGCTGCCCCCTGAAGGAGCATGGCCCAAGAATGCCACTTCCTTCAACCAGAACGCGCACTTACTGAACTTCGCATACAGCTGGTGCTCACGAAGCTTTCCCAACACAAGCTTCAAATGCTCAGAGTGTTCTTCATCGTTCTTAGAGTAGATAAGAATATCATCGATGAAGACCACCACAAACTTATCCAAATACTCCATGAATACTAAATTCATGAGATTCATGAACAGGGCAGGAGCATTCGTCAAGCTGAAAGACATGACGGTGTACTCGTACAAACCGTAACGAGTAGAGAAAGCCGTCTTTGGAATATCCTCACATCTGATTCGAACTTGATGATATCCCACTCTCAAATCAATCTTGGAGAAAACTTGAGCTCCAGACAACTGATCGAAGAGGTCGTCGATGCGGGGCAACGGATACTTGTTCTTTACTGTGACTTCATTAAGCGGACGATAATCGACGCACATGCGCAAAGTATTGTCCTTCTTCTTTACAAAGATTGCTGGACAACCCCACGAAGATGAGCTAGGGTGGATGAAAACCTTCTCTTGTAGCTCACCAAGTTGCTTCTTCAACTCCACCAACTCATTCGTTGGCATCCGGTAGGGCCTCTTTGAAATTGGGGCGGTACCGGGTGCCAACTCGATGACGAACTCGAGGTCTCGAACTGGTGGCATCCCAGGAAGATCTTCGGGAAAGACATTCGCAAAGTCACAAACCATTGGGACTTCACGAATATCCAGAGCTGGCTTCGCTTCGAGCGTGAAGAGATGCGGTCCTTGCAGCTTCGGTGAAACGCGAACCTGCTCACCGGAGGGACTTGTGAGGTAGACGAACTTCTTGGCACAATCGATTTGTCCCGAATGCTGGGATAGCCAGTCCATACCAAGAATCACATCCAAACTCACCGAATTGAGGAGGATAAGATTTGCCAAAAATCCTACTCCCTCGATCTCAACAGAAACCTCCCGACACTCAGTTTCAGCTCTCAACTCCGAACCGGGAGAGCGAATGAGCAATGGGACCAACAGAGGAGCAAAAAGAAGCTCACTAATAGCAGCAAAAGACTTAGATACAAAATAATGAGAAGCTCCTGAATCAAACAAAACAATAGTAGGATGAGAGTTAACAAAAAACGTACCCAACATGACGTCAGGTGCCTCCTGTGCTCCCTCAGCGGAGATGTGGTTGACGTGGCCGCTTCCCACGCCTTGGGTAGCAGGGACAACCTTCTGATCCTGAGAATGTCCACTTCCTTGCCTGCGTCCTCCATTAGCACGAGGGACCGCTCCAGTCTTCTTAGAGCAACTATTCGCATAGTGACCCTTGACGCCGCAAGAGAAACAAGTGACCTCGGCAGCCGGATTGCGGAGGCCACCTTGCTGAATCACAGGTGCACGTGGTCAAAACACGTCCTGCGAAGGACGAGGTGCAGGTGCTGAAGCCTGAGGATGGGGCACCTGGGCTTGCCCGAAACGAGGACGGGGAAAGTTGGCCTTCGACGACTTCCGGGACTCCCACTTGCGCTTGTAGGACTCTCCCAGCGCTCTCCCCTTGTGCTCCGCGACAATGGCCTTGTTGACCAAGGTCTGAAAGTTAGGGAAGTCAATGATAGATAGCTTGTCCTGCAACTCCTCGGACAAACCATCCATGAACTTCTCCTGCTTGGCCTCATCAGTGGCCACCTCTTCTGGAGCATAACGAGCCAAATGGTTAAACTCGTACAAATACTCCGCCACTGACATGTGCCCTTGCTTGAGCAAGAGAAACTCCTTCTTCTTGAGCTTCATCAAGCCGGCGGGGATGTGAGCCCGACGGAAAACAGTACGGAACTCCTCCTAAGAGACGACATGGCCCTCGGGCTGCATCACCAAGAAACTCTCCCACCACGAAAGGGCTGCACCTTCCAGCTGATGGGAGGCAAAGAGTGCCTTCTCCGGATCCTGACACTGAGCAACGTTGAGCTTCCGCTCAACCAGATGTAGCCAGTCGTCTGCGTCCAGTGGGTCCTCAGACCTGGAGAAAGTGGGCGGCTGAGTGCGAAGGAACTCCGAGAGTCCCCCTCGCGGCTGATGTCCACCTCCTCCCCCTGATCCGGAGGCAACAGAAAGAGCGGAGGTATTGCGCGCAATAGCCTCCAAGATCCTTGTCTGATCCATTCGGTTTCACTCGATGTGAGCGAGAACCTCGGCCATGGTCGGAGGAGGCGGGAGCTCCTCATCCAGACCAGCTGATTGGCCTTGACTGCTTCGAGTCCTTCCAGCCATCATGTTCCGAAGAGATGGGTTAGCAACAACACCCCGAAAACTAGAAGCTAGAGAAAGCGAAAAACCAACGATTAGAGGAATGGAACATCACCCCAACCAAAAGCCAATAAGACAGCAAAGAAAAGAACTCTAAAAGCTTGCAAAAAGGCTCAAGAAACAGCAAGAAACAACAAGACTAAAGCTCAACTTCCCGACACAAGTAACCCGTATTGAATGAACGAGTAATCGGTTGAGAAGGCAAAATTTTAGAACACAATTCTAGCTCTAACACTCCTACAAAGCAAGGTAAAACTAGCAAAAGAGGTGTTAGATACTTAGCCAACTAGTATCACATCTTACCCTTTTATTCCCACAAGTTTTAGTTGAATTATCCTCTCATTATCTACCTTATTCACTAGCTAGAAGCTTGCTGTCCAAAAATGCTTGCTTGCTGTTCAGAATTGAAATCCAGCTCCAAGCACTTCTATTCTTCACCAAAAGATAGCCAAAACTTCAATTTTAGAACTCTCAATGGTTCCCCAAAAACCGAAATGAAACAAAGACAAATATCTTTTGAAGGAAGGAGAGGAAAACAACTTTTTAAACACAATTCAGAGCAAGATGAGATAAGCAAGCTAAGATAGGTAAGGAGTAAAATATGATAATTTACTTAAGCTTTTAAAAATCATTTGATATTTTGAAACTAAGCTTTTCAAAACATCCTAAAGATGACCAAACTAGGGTTTCTACGGTCAGTATGGCTCTGATACCAACTTTGTGAGGACATGAAAAATTCGGCTTGTAATGCTTAACCATCCACTTGGTCCTAGCATTGCAAACAAAATATCCCGTGCCTCGAGATACATGTATCCCAGAACTTGCAGTACACATACCCCTTTACAAAATTATGCATCAATTCCATTCCACACATAGAACCGAAGCACAACTAAGCAAATCAAAAGACAAACATAATAGAGTTATTACAAAAGGGGCCGACCGGCCAAATAACAGCTAAAGAGATAAATAAACAGCGGAAGCAAAAGCCATAAGATGGCGATAAACAAGAGCCAATTAGTGTGCCTTTAACCCACAAGGCAACCAACCGGCCGCCAACCTAGTCGTCAAACCCACCGCCTGACTCACAAAAGTGGATCCTTGGGGATCGGCTTCCTCCTCTGCAACATTTAGTTAAGCAAAGCAAATGAGTACAAAAATGTACTGCAATACTTACGTCAAGGTAACGACTAATACATAGCTACATGCAAGCTTATTTAAGTGGAGGAGGCTCTAGACTCATTTTCAAAGATAAAGCAAGTTTTCATTTGCAATAATGTAATAGATTTAAAGTAGTTTTACAATCTGTTTTTATTTGACAAAAATAGCGGGATACAAGTAACAATAATAACAAGACATCATGGAAGTGGCTAACCCAATAGCCACCACAACAATAGCATGCATTCCCCATTCATACCACCCACATCAAGTTTTAATTAAAGGTTATAGTCTAGTTCTTGCACGACCTTACCAAGCATGTCCATAACCTAGGACGAGGATATTCGAATAGTTTGAACCCTGCAGGGGTGTACCAATATACCCACACGTCAGACCGCCTTTGTTGCCACTAGATCAAGCACACTTCCGAAGGTATGTCGGCAAGGCTAAGTCCTACAAGACATTTCCAATATTGTATATTAACTACGAGTCGTCCGTATGGATAGAAAACCATACGTTGAGACAGAGTCATTGTAAAGCCAAAAGTCAACTACCACTGTAGGGTAAAGCTCCCGGACAACTACAATGTCAAACAAAATTAAGTTAGGGGAAATGCTCAAAAAGGTGAGGGGCGCAAAATGACACGAAAGGAAAAGCAAATGAACCACTGGAGCACTGGCGGTGAAGAAGCTTGCTCCACGGCCGACAATGGAGGATTTAGGGTTTTGGTGACTTGAGCTCAAGCAACCCAAGAGGAAGCAAGGCAAAGCTACAGGGGTGTTGGAAAAGAGCTGAGGAGGAGCTTGGGGGCTTCTTATAGCCGGAGAGCAAAGAATGGAGTTAGGGCAAAGCTCCATGGTGAGCTCGGTTCACAGCGGGCTCACATGCGAGCTGAGAGATGGGAGCAGGTGAGAGTGGGGACTTTGAGGGCGAGAGCTGACCCGCAATAAATGCCAATAGCCGTTGAAGGACGTGGAGGAGAGGACAAGGCGCTGCACTGCTTCCCCCATGCCCTGGCAATGGCGACTGGGCGCGACGCTCACACGAGCGACCGTGGAAGTGGACGAACAGGTGCGGCGCGAAGGCGACGGTTAGATTAAGATCCAATGGCTCAAAACGCACACAACACAGCGCACTCGCACGGCCCACGCGAACGATGGCCGCCCGATGGAGATCCGACGTCTCAACGCACGCGCCACTTCAACGGGCTAAAACGGGCGCACCGGGCTGGTTTGGTCGAACCAAGACAGGCGGCTCGAGCCAGGCTCCGGTTCGCACCCGAGGAACAGTGCCAACATATTAGGGTTTGAAATGAAGCTGAGTTTGGAAGAATTTTTAGAGGTAGCAAACTAACTCCCGGATTAACCTTACATAAAATTTGTAGAGATTTCTATGCACTGCATGTTTCCCAAGAAATTCCTCAAGTTTTGTTCTAGGGTTTGACCAAAGGCCAAACTGGTTTGACTTACCTCCAAAAATTATCAAATAAATTCTAAAAATTATGAAATTTTTCAGAGGAGTCACACAGCATTCCTAGAACCAAGAAAAAAATATTTATAGAGGTTGAACACAATATTCTCAACAAAGTTGAAAAAGAGGGGATTGACTTGAGTCAATTGGAGATTTAGGTTTTTCAATTCCACAATTCCTTTACAAGAATTACAGAAAAGTTCAAAAACTTCAAGATGCAAGAAAAGTTTTAATTTCTTCTCATTTTCTTACATTTAAAACACACACCCATATTTGTGATGTTACACCGTGCAACTTGGTGCTAGTATACTGACGTACGGTTGTTCCTTCCCTGGACGTGTGGATACCGTAGAGGCGCTACTGCGACTGTTGCGCTTGAGGACGATCCGCGATCTTCACAAGGAACCGCAGAGGTTGCTTTGGAGGAGATTGATTGACTTTCGCCGACGCCGACGATCGACTACGACCACTACATCGACGTGTTTCACGTTGGACCAGCCGCCCAACCCTTCTTCCGCCGCTCTGCGGTCCGTGGTAACGATCTGTGATCATCTACTTGCTTGGCTTCCTAGTTTGCGTGGTAGAAATTTTTGTTTATTGCTAACGTAGCCTACCCGTATCCCTACAGTGGTATTAGAGCCATCCTGCGTAATTTTTGATCTGGATGGATCGCATATACTTGATATGTGGTAGTAGTAGATTGGATCTATTGCTGGTCGCTGCCGTCCACGCCAGCGCTATGTCACCTCCATGTCGGCGCCACCTCGCCCTCGGTGCTTGCGTGGCAGCCGCGTGGAGTCCAGTCAGCACCCGCGTGCCACCTCACCCTAGCCCCAGATCCCAAGGCTCGGTGGACTTGGTTCACCGTGAGCCATCTCACTAACATGTGGGCCCCACATGTCAGATTTTCTTTTTAATTCTTTAATTCCGAGCGCTGATGTCATCGTTGCGCAATAATCCGATTTTTCTTTTAAGAAATAATTCGAAAATTCGGAATAATCAGTTTTTAGGGTTTTTCTTGTAGATTCAATCTTCCAAAGCCCATATCTTTTGCATCCGAACTCCGATTGAGCCCATTCAAATTTATAAATTCATATAAATTTAAGATCTACCTATCTGAGATTTTTATTTAATTTTTGGAGTTTGTTTTGCCTCTATTTTATTTATTTTGTCTTGTTTGTTTGTTTCGTTTGCGGGTAGATGTTGATACCTCGGGAGGTTTTGAAGAGAAAGGAGATCAATACCAAGACCTTTTCCAAGGCAAGTTATACCTTTGATCATGTTGAACCCAGTTTTCAAAAGTTATATTGATTTAAATTATTGCATTTACTTTAATTATTTAATTCAATGCTTTTGGGATTAGTTAATGTCCAATTTGTTATGATTCCCTTGTCTAATTGTATGCCATAATCTTTTGTCACCCTAGTTTGGTTAGTTGGTGCTAGTGTATTACCAACATGGGTTGGTTAGTTGCGATTAGTTTGCTTAGCCATGCCACGAGTCATCATCTCATGTAGTTGCAAATATAAACTTGACTAAGTGACTATGAAACTATGTGATAGAAACTGTGTGCGCTATGTGCTATTACTCGTTGATGGCATATGTTTCATTTAACCAACAGGGTGGGAAAGGATTTAGACGGAGGCAAGTGGACTATGTGATATTTTGGTGGAGCTATGTGCGTGGGCTTAATAACCTGTGTGCATAGGGATTTGTAGTCTAATTGGAAGTCTTGCCTTGGTCAATTAAGGACTTAACTTTGTGCGCCATTGAACTGAGCCTCTCGTACAACCACATGCCTGGTATGGGACGGGTCTAACTTAGTAAGTTATGGAGTCTTGGCATTGATTACTCAGGTAGTAGGTTAGGCTATGTGCATGGGTGGAGGTGTGCTACCAGGTAGTCACATCACGGGACGGTTCGCCGTGTCCCTGTCCAACGGTGTGTGTCAAACTAACTTCCTATGTGGGGTTGTCTGACGGTTTGTAAGCACACTGGGAGTGTCAATGTTAAGATGAAGTTTCTGAACTGTTTTGTTACGGCTAGTGCTAGCTACACTAGTTGTATCTTGTGGGTAAAGTGTACAAACTCTGCAGAGTGTTAAACAATCTATTGAATAGCGCGTCATGATCATGGACATGCTCGGTGATTTCACACGAGGGTAGATTTTCATAAAACCTTGGGAAGGGAGCTGTGTGGCCTAAGTCATATGACTATGTGAATAACTTTTTTAGGCTATGTGTCTTTGTGAAATAAAACTGTCAAACTATTATTGTCTATTTGTTTTGAATTATGCTTTCAATCTATTACTTGTATTTAAATTGCAAATGCTGCATTTCTGCAAAAGAACCACAGAAGCCATTCCTTTGGAATAAGCCTGCATCTATAATTGCATTTATGTGGTATGACTTGCGAGTACGGTGTGTACTCATGCTTGTTGTAAAACATGCAACAGAAGAGGAGTCTTCGCCTGCTTTCGAGGAGGAGTTCATCGACGGTGCTTGAACATAGGGTCTTGATCCCAGTCAGTTGCCTGTGGTGAATTGATGGGATTTCACTGAAGTTTCTTCGTTCTGCTGCTATTTTATTTCTTGCTAGCCCTGCGTGGTTTAATAATTGTAAACTCGACCATAAGGTCAAAACCCTTATTTGTTATCAAATTACTCGTTTACGTTATTAATCGCTTGTGTGGATCGATATTCACCTATGTTGACACTGTGTGCACTAGCGTGATCCTGGACTAGTGCATTATACACGGAGGGTCCAGAATTGCATATTTTAGGTCCCAACATTTACTCCTTGTGATTCATTACTAGTGCTATTAGGAGTAATGGCTTAGTGGGTGTAACATCCCAAATGTATAATTAGGGTTATTCAAGTATAATTATATGTGTAGAAATTAAAACTTTTTCTCACACCTTGAAAACCCCTAATCTCTCATGTAATTCTTGTCCAAGGGTTGTGTAATCCAAAAACACAACGCTCTTGTTGACCAAAAGTCAAACTCGTTTTCCAATTATCTTAAATCTTGTGCCGATCATTTGGAAATAATTCCCTTGGTCCTAAAGTTGATGTGGGACCTCTCTGAAAAATATCACAAGTTGTAAAACTAGTTTGATAAATTTTGGAGGTAAAACAATCCTTTAAACAACCTTAATGAATTTCCTGAGAAAAATGCATTGCATAATAACCTCTGGAAATTTTATGTCAGGTTACTCTCGTTGTCAACAAGCTCCTGTAAAAATTCCATGAATTTTGGGGTTGAATTGCTATCCCAAACAATTTTGCAAAGTCTCAGCTGTTAAAAAATTAAACTTAAAACATGGCTCTGTTCCTTGGGCTAGCCACTTGCAAAGCTGGTCCAGCCCAACCGTGTCTGCACCCCAGCAGACCTCCTCTCCACCTTGATCAGGTCGCAGCCGTTGGATTTACATCCAACCGCCATGACCTCCTCCATGTCAACACCGCAAAGACCTCCTCACCTCACTCAGTCATAACCGTTGGATCAAAGATCCACGGTCATGACCTCCCCTATGGGTTAAATCTCAAACCTCCACGGGCTGTTAAACCACTTGACATCCCACCTTGTTGAGGTCGTAGCCCTTGGATCCAAGATCCATGGCCATGACCTCCCCTCACTGTTAAACTAAACAAACCTCCCATTTAAACGAGGTCGAGTTGGATCGAGATCCAATGCCCCGACCTCCCTCAAAATATCCAACAAGACAAGACCTCCCCTATCTCGTGTTGTGCACCGTTGATTAAAATCCACTGATCACGACCTCCTCCTTGTCTTATGCGATCGATCTCTCACAAGACGTGAGGTCGTTGCCCTTAGATCTAAATCTAAAGGCCATGACCTCCCTTGTGTGCTGCGCAGCGCTAAGACCTCCCTTTGGTTGTGTGCCCTTGGATTTAAATCCAAAGGCCATGACCTCCCCCTCAGGTTCTTATGTTCGCGTGCGGTTAAGACCTCACAGGAGGTCCGCACCGTTGGATTGAAATCCAACGCTTTGGACCTCCTGTCCCATTTTCCCACGTGCGCTTACACATTAAGGAAATCGGAGGGCCACGACCTCCCAATCCTTGATCGTGTGGCTGGGACCTCCTCCCAGTCATTTGAGCGTAACGGTTCAAAATGGTCATCCGATGGCCAGGACCTCTCCCAGGTTCTATCCAACGGTCATAAAGACCTCCCCTGTTCTTCTCCTTCCTTGGTCGTGCCTGCGAGCTCTGAGCAGTGGAGTTAATGCACGCCTGCCACTAGGTACCTTTAACACTCTTTGTCGACCAAGATTTAATGCAGTCGGCCTTCCGCCTCGGGTCACTCAGTGCGCACCTTGTCAATCTCATGTCCTTGCCACCCCATGGACCAACCCGTGGGCTAAGCTCACCATGGAGCTTAGCCCCAGCTCATAACCTTCACCCCAGGCTATAAGTTATCCCTTGGAATCCTCCCTTGGCTTCCTTTGCACACAATTGATCTCAGCCTTGCACTTTGTGCGTGGCTGAGCTCCTCATCCACAGACTCTCCAATTCTCCCACAACCATTGTCGAGCTTGGAGCTCCTCGGTGGCAAAAAGGGTTCCAGTGGCCTCTTCCTCCCTCTCTCTTGTTTCTATCTGGGCCTTTCTCCTCTGCGACCTCAACCCTAACTTCACTGGTTGGGGCATTTGCAGAGGTGGCCTAGTGGAGCTTGAAGCGTGGAGTTGAAGGTTGGACTTGAGCGGTGGAGCTCCCGTCTTCTCCAACTCAAAGCCGCCACCGTCATCGACCTCATCCGGCATCTTTAGGACCTCCGTAACTCCTGGTAATCCCTTAGATCTTTGGGCACCGCTGAATGCATATTGCGGAGCTTTTAAATTGGGCGACGCTTGAATGTCGCATGAGCTGTTTTTTGCATTTTCGTATTTTTGGCCGTCTTGGTCATCTTCATCCTCTCCGGCTCGCCGGCGATTAAAGGCCGTCGCCGCCGAGAGTGAGCCCATGGTGTGCGCAACACTATTGCGCACACGGGGATGTCTTTTGTTGTCGCCGGCGAGGTCCGCATCGCCGGCAACAACCACTTCTTTGAGCTCGGGATCTTTGTCGGACGTCCCGAGCGTGTCATTGTCGTTTTAGGACAGAGATTCACCGTTTTAAATGCCTCAATCATTGCAATCATGGGGTTAGCGTTAAATGCCATTAACCCTGTCTTTTGCGCGCACTTAAAACCTCCCGCGCGTGGACCTTCTTGTGCCCCGCGCGCAATAACTCCATGTCTCGCTTGTCCGCTTGCTGCGTGAGTTAGGGCTGGTTTCGACATCGAGACCTCCTCCGAGGAGATCGGGCGCCCAAGACCTCCCTTGCGCTATCGTGGCCGTCGAGACCTCCACGGAGGTGCTGTGGACGTTAGGACCTCCCTTAGGACCTCCCTAGGTTATCTCGGTAGTTCATGACCTCCCGGGTAGATCTTGACCGTCAAGGTCCTCCTGGACGATCTGAACCATCGAGGACCTCCCTTGGAACATCTGGACCGTCCAGGACCTCCCCTGTGAGGTCTTGACGATGTAGATCTTCCTTGGGGAGATCTTGATAGTTTAGATCTTCCTTTGGAAGATCTCACCGTTGAGGACCTCCCCCTTTAGATCTGGTCCGTTCCGGACCTCCCTCCCATGTTGTGGTTCGTTAGATTCACCATCAACGGCCACGACCTCCCCTCACCTCGCGCATGTGCGTTGCTAGGAGGTCCAGGACCTCTGGACCTCACGTGCGCGGCGTGTGTGTTGTTCTCTGGGAGGTCTGAGCCGTTAGATCTATGATCGTGGCTCACGTCCTCCCATGTCCTTGTGAGTTTTAGAAATTCCAGTGAGCTCTAGTTATAAACTAAAAATGGTATGAACTTTAGAATTGCATATCTTTTTCATTCTAAACCCAAATAAGGTCATTCAAATTGTGTTAGCTCTGTCTTGGACTTGAATTTAATCTAAAAATGATTGTAAGTCGAGTTCAGCTCCAGAGCACAGTTTGCCCTTAGATTTTAAAAACCAACTTTAAATGTACACTCAAATTAATGCTTAACTTGTAAAATACATAACTAATGCTCTTTAGATTATTTTTGAGTGAGACCAACCTTGTTGGTTTCCTCCATTAATGATCTCACTGTGAAAATTAGTTTTGAGCATGTTGCTGTTATAGAAATGAGGACTTGTGCATTATAATTTTGTTCAAGTTCTTGTTTTTGAAAATTTGTAGAGAGTGCATAATAGCTCCAAATGAGGTGAACTCAATTGTGTTATTCATCTCATGAGGTGCTGGTTTTACAGTAAAAATTTCAGCTTCACTTCTGTTCTAGAAAATGTTGCCTCATAATTAAATTAGTGAATAGTGCAGTTTGGTATTTTAGGGGCTGAGCAGAATTGTTTTGCTCATAACTTTTGCATTGAGAATCCAAATCAATTGGTTCTTGTTGCAAAATTCCCTAAAAATCACCCTCTTGCTGCTGTAGAAAATTCAGAGAATTTGGAGTTCGTTGTTGTGCTGTCCTTGTTGTTTTTCGTCGTTCTTATCGGTTCTTTATCGCTTTTCCGTTAGGTTTCGACATTTGTGGTGATCCCGAGAGTGACCCTCCGCAACAAATTGACCAGCAACAGCAAGGCAAGCAGTTTGATCATATCCCCTCTAACGCCCCATTACTTTAAAGGTTAATATATTGTTTTACTTCTATGTATGCATGCTACTTTGTGTTAAATGTCGCTAGCAATCCTATAGTTGCATAATCTGTAGGAATTGCTTATCCTCTACTACCTTGAGCCTAGGTTATTTGCTGTGGTGGGAGCTCGTTGGATGAGCTCTTATCACTTAGTAGTTTCGACTAAATTGCTTAGACATGCTTAGTTATCGGTAGAAATGGGCGATCATCGACTTAGTCGATGGTCTTGATCACTCAAAACTGATTATTACTCCTATATGTCCAGCACTTGTGCGTTGTTTTAAATTGAAAAATCAAAACTGAAAATAAAAGTTTGATTTAGACTTGGGCATATTGGATGGATGGTGCGGTTTTGGAATGTGGTGGTATGCTGGGTCCCTAAGGACCGAGTACTTGGGTCACTAAGCCAAGCGATTTTGCGTGCTAACCACACGAGGGCATATGGAACCCTCTTGACTAAGTACTTTGGGCGGTGTTAATTGGGGTTATTTCGGTTGGTGTGTTTTAAAAATAAAATGTGTGTGTGATGTGGGAGGAGCATTAGCTTAGGGTAGGTTGTGTGATGTCTCCTTCTCCCGTGGGTTGTGCGACTCGAATTAGCATTGTCCATTGGAAATGTCTCGAGGACTTAGCTGCGTGCGGCATACCAAAGGTAGTATGCTTAAAGGAAAGGCGGTCTGACGTGTGGGTACATTGGTACACCCCTGCAGGGATAAAACTATTCGAATAGCCTCATCCTAGGTTATGGACATGCTTGGTAAGGTCGTTCAAGACTAGACTACAACCTTTAATTAAAACTTGACATGGTTGGCATGAACGGGGAGTTCATGCTATTGTTGTGGTGACTTGGGTTAGTCACTTCCAGGTTGATCTTGTTGTTGTTACTATGTTATCTATCTCGTTGTTACTTCAACATTTAAAAATGCTTTGCCAAATTGCCTTCAATCTATTATGTTATTGCAAATAAATGTTGCTTTATGCTAAAATGAGTCCAAAGCCTCATCCACTTAAATAAAGCTTGCATGTAGTTATTTATAGTTCTGTTATCTCACACGTAAGTCTTGCGGAGTACTTTATGTACTCATCTGCCCGTGGTTGTGGCAATTTTTGTGGCTTTTGTTGCAGAGGAAGAAGGAGAGCTCCAAGAGCCTCTCTTTTGTGCTACGTGTTGCAGTTTCTTCGACGACTAGCTTGGCGGTCCGGTCAGATGCCTAGGGGTTAAGGCACACTGATTGGCTTTGTGTTATAGCCATCTTTATGGCACTTTTGCTTCCGCTGTTATCTTGTAGTACTTGTTGTTATTTGGCCTAAAGGCCCCTCTTTTGTAATATCCTATTCCTTATTAATATTAACCACGGTTTGTTGCTTATGTTCTATGTGTTGTATGGAATTGATACATTCTTTTGTTGTGAGGTATGTATGCGTGCATTCGGGAGTATACATCTCTCGAGGCTGGTTTATTTGGTTGATAATACTAGGGTCAATTGGATGACTAAGTATTATGAGCTTAATAAATCCGGTGCTCTAAAAGTTGGTATCGAGCTATCTTGACCGTAGTAATAAGCTTGGTCGATCTTTAGGATATTTTGAAAACCTAATTTCAAAGTGTCAAACGAGTTTTGAAAGCTTAAGAAAGTTCCAAGATTTTACTCCTCATCTATCTTAGCTTTCTCTTCTCATCTCATTCTAATTTGAGTTTTAAAAGTTGTTTTCCTCTCTTCCCTTCTACAAAATAGTGTTATCGATTAATGGGGTTTTGGGGAATCAATGAGTTTGGCAAATTGAAGTGTTAGCTGCCCATCTATAAGGTTTTGAAGCTTGGAATGGCCAATTTATTTGGAAGCTTGGATGCAAAATCTGGACAGCAAGCGTCAATTTCCGGACAGCAAGCTCAAAGGTTCCAATTAGGGTAGAGAATGAGAGGTTAAATCAACTAAAACTTGTGGGAATAAAAGGGTAAGATGTGATACTAGTTAGCTAAGTATCTAACACTTATTTCGCTGCATTAACCTTGCCCTCTAATAGTTTTAGATCTCATCTTACAATCTGATTTTTAATCTTCTCGATCAATTACTCGTTCATTCAATACGGGTTAGATGAGTTGAGAAGTTGAGCCTTGCCCTTGGTGTTTCTTGGCTGTTTTTAGAGTCTTTTAGAAGCTTCTAAAGTTGATTTACTCGCTGTTTTGGCTTTCGTTTAGGGTGATATTCCATTCCCCTAGTCGATCGCTTTTGCTTCTTGTAAAGGCTTTGTTTTTCGAGTCTAGTTGCTAACCAAAATTTCTTGTAACAGGATGGCCGGACGCACTCGTAGCGGCCAAGGCCAGTCAGCTGGTCCGGACGAGGAGCTTCCTCCTCCTCCGACCATGGCCGAGGTTCTTCTTGGATCGGCGCAACCGCGGATGACAGGAGAGTTCTACTGGACGTCATCGCGCGCAACACCACTGCACTTACCGGAGCTTCAGGATCTGGGCAAGGGAACGCCCATCAGCCGCGTGGAGGACTCGCGGAGTTTCTTCGTACTCAGCCCCCTACCTTTTCCCGGTCTGAGGACCCGTTGGATGCGGACGATTGGCCGTGCTCGTGGAGCGAAGCCAGATCGCGCAGCGCTGTGAGCACGAGAAGGCGCTGCTCGCATCGCACCACCGGAGGGTGTAGCTTTGTCATGGTGGGAGAGCTTTCTCGCCATGTAGCCCGTGGACCACATCGTCTCTTGGGAGGAGTTTCGCACTGCCTTCCGTCGGGCTCACATCCCTGCCGGCTTGATGGAGATCAAGAAGCAGGAGTTTCTTGCGCTCAAGCAAGGGCGTAGCTCAATCATGGAGTATGTCTACGAGTTCAACCATCTAGCTCGTTATGCTCGAGGATGTGGCCACCGACATGGCTAAGGTGCCAAGTTCAGCGTGGCTTGTCCGAGGAGTGAAGGACAAGCTATCCATTGTCGACTTCCACGATTTCCGGACCTTGGTCGACAAGGCCATCGTCGGCGAGCATGCGGCTCGAGCTTATGGACTCCCGCAAGCGCAAGTGGGAGGCCCATAAGTCATCGAGGCGATTCTTCCCGGCCCCGCAGGCGGTCTCGAGGGTACCGGTCTCGATCTTGGCGCCCCGAGGTCACCGCCTTCCTCGTCCTTCGCAGTCGTGCCCGATCACGTCTTTGCCCGGTCAGCAGAGTGGCTCCGCAATCCGGCGGCCAATGTCACTTGTTTCTTCAGAGCGGAAGGGCCATTATGCAAATAATTGCCCTAAGAAGACAGAGGCGACCCTCGCCCCTAATGGAGGACGCGGGCGAGAGGTGGTGCATCGCAGACGGAAGATCGCCCGGCTACCCAAGGCGTGGGTAGTGGTCGCGTCAACGCCGTCACCGTAGAGGAGGCTCAGAGGCACCGGCGTCGTGCTAGGTACACTTTCGTTAACTCTCACCCCGCTCTTGTCTTGTTTGATTCAGAGCATCTCATTCCTTCGTTTCGAAGTCTTTTTTTCTTTGTTGGAGAGCTTCTTTTCTCTCCATTGTCGGTCCCGCTTCTCATTCGCTCTCTGGTTCGGAGTTGAGAGCTGAATCGAGTGTAGGATGTTCCTATCGAGATCGAAGGCGAGGGTTCTTAGCAAACCTTATCCTTCTCCATTCAATGAGTCTTGATGTGATTCTTGGCATGGATTGGTTGTCCCGGCACATGGGGCAAATCGATTGCGCCAGAAGCTCATCTCTATCTAGTCCCTCCATGCGGGTTAAGCTTTCGCCGAATCGCTAGATCCGCATCTCTTCGCTTGAAGCGAAGCCGCTCTAGATATTAGCGAAGTCCCAACAGTTTGTGACTTCGTTGATGTCTTTCCGCAGAATCTTCGGGATGCCACCCGTTCGAGACCTCGAGTTTGTCATTGAGTTGGCTCCGGCACCGCCCCTATCTCAAAGAGGCCTTATCGGATGCCACCGAGCGAGTTGGTGGAGTTAAAGAAGCAGTTAAGCGAGCTGCAAGAGAAGGGTTTCATCCGCCCTAGCTCATCTCCTTGGGGTTGTCCGGCAATCTTCGTAAAGAAGAAGGACGGTACTTTACGCATGTGCGTTGATTACCGCCCGCTTAATGAAGTGACGGTAAAGAACAAGTATCCATTGCCCCGCATCGACGATCTCTTTGATCAATTAACTGGAGCTCGAGTTTTCTCCAAGATTGATTTGAGAGTGGGATATCATCAGGTTCGGATTCGACCTGAGGATATTCCAAAGACAGCGTTCTCTACTCGCCACGGCTTGTATGAGTACACCGTCATGTCATTGACAACCAATGCTCTGCCTTGTTCATGAACCTCATGAATTCGGTATTCATGGAGTATTTGGATAAGTTTGTCGTGGTCTTCATCGATGATATCCTTATCTATTCTAAGAACGATGAGGAACATGCCGAGCATCTGAAGCTTGTGTTAGGCAAGCTACGTGAGTAC
Source organism: Phyllostachys edulis (assembly GCA_036346405.1). Taxonomy (NCBI): domain Eukaryota; kingdom Viridiplantae; phylum Streptophyta; class Magnoliopsida; order Poales; family Poaceae; genus Phyllostachys; species Phyllostachys edulis. The sequence goes on from CM070564.1 coordinate 7,301,660, forward strand.
CAACAGACTGTGAAGTTCAAAGAAGTCGCGATTCTCGGTTGAAGGAAGTGGCTTTCTTAGGCCATGTTCTTTCAGCAGAGGCGTAGCCATTGATCCTAACAAGGTCGTGATGTTCTTTCATGGAGTCACTGTTTGGTCACCGATGTGCGGAGTTTTCTCGGTTTAGCGGGATATTATCGCGCTTTATCGAGAACTTCTCCAAAATCGCTGGCCGATGACGGAGTTGCTCAAGAAGGACAAGAAGTTCGTGTGGTCCGTGAGTGTGAGAAAGTTTCCAAATACTCAAAAAGCGTTTGACCACCGCTCCGTTCTTGTTCTTCCCGATATCCATCGAAGCTTCGATATCTTTTGCGATGCTTCTCGTCGAGGCCTCGGTTGTGTCCTTATGCAAGAAGGCAAGGTAGTGGCCTATGCATCAAGGCAATTGAGACCTCATGAACTCAACTATCCTACCTATGATTTGGAGTTAGTCTGCTTTGTGATTCATGCACTTAAGATCTGGCGACATTACCTAATCGTGTCGTTGTGAAGTGTATTCGGATCACAAAAGCTTAAAGTACTTGTTCACACAACCTGACCTGAACCTCAGGCAAAGGAGATGGTTGGAGTTGATCAAGGACTATGATGTGGGTATTCACTACCATCCGGGCAAGGCTAATGTCGTTGTCGATGCGCTTAGTCGCAAAGCGCATTGCAATGCCTTGTTGTCCAAGGAGCTTCAGCCCGCTCTTCTGGAAGAATTTCAGCGTCTCAACTTGAGTTTAGTTGAGCATGGTTCTCTCATTGCCTTGGTTGTGCAACCAACCTTGGTGGATCGGATCAAGTCCGCTCGGCGATCGGATGTTGGAGTGAGCCACATTAAGGCAAATGTCATGAACGGAACAACCAAGTGCTTTTCTGAGGATGAGCATGGTGTTGTGAGGTTCGGGCAACGCCTGGTGGTTCCAAAGGACATGGAATTACGGAATTTAATCCTCCATGAAGCCCATGATTCGCCTTTATCCATTCATCCGGGGCCACAAAGATGTATCAAGATCTCGCAGAGATTTTGGTGGACCCGAATGAAGAGGGAGATTGCGAAGTTCGTTCTTCGAGTGCGGCGTGGTGTCGTCGTGTCAAGGCGAGCATCGGCGTCGGCAGACTACTTCAGCCTTTGCCGTTCTCGAGTGGAAGTGGGATTCGATCGAATGGATTTCATCACGGTCTACCCACGTCCCGAAGGGAAATGATGCCATTTGGGTCGTCATCGATCGATTGACTAAGGTGGCACATTTCCTTCCCGTCAAGACCGACCTTGGGTAGGTCTTTTGGCGGAACTCTATATCGCCGCATCGTGAGTTTGCACGGTGTGTCAAGACGATCGTGTCGGATCGTGGATCCTTTTCACGTCTCGTTTTGGCATAGCTTGCAAGAAGCTATGGGAACTCGTCTTGCTTTCAAAGACGCATTTCACCCCAAAGCGATGGTCGACCGAGAGGGTCAACCAAGTTTTGGAAGACATGCCGTGCTTGTGTCCTTTCATATGGGAAGCATTGGGAGAAATGCTTGCCATTCGCCGAAGTTTTCTTATAACAACGACTTTCGGGCCGGTCTCGGCATGGCACCATTTGAGGCCTTATGCGGAGAAAGTGTAGAACCCGTTGAGCGGTCGAGACCGGTGAGAGACCTCTCTTTGGCGGACTCAATCAATGAGGCGGCGCCAAGTCGGCTTATTCGTGGCGTTTGCGCCACTCAATCGAGCAAAAGAGCTATGCGGATCGCCGTCGGCGTGAGTTGCGTTTTGAGCCTAATGACTTTGTTTATCTCAAAGTTTCTCCTTTGAAGGGCCATCAGCGTTTGGCGTCAAGGGCAAGTTGGCTCCTCGATATGTCGGTCCCTACGCGTTATCGAGAAGAAGGGAGCTGTTGCCTATAAGTTGGAGTTGCCAGCTGCACTTGAGGGGGTACATGATGTTTTTCATGTGTCCCAGCTTAAGAAGTGCCTCCGTGTTCCAACTGAGGAAGCTCCGTTGGAAACCCTCGATGTCCAGGAAGATTTGACCTATCGCGAGCACCCTGTTCGCGTACTCGATGAGTCTGAACGAAGGACAAGGAATAAGACCATCAAGTTCCTTAAAGTTCAGTGGTCGAACCATTCTAAGGATGAGGCTACTTGGGAAAGAGAAGATCGTCTGCGTGCGGACTATCCATCTTTCTTTACCAAGTGAGCCAAATCTCGGGACGAGATTTTTGTAAGGGGGGGGAGATTTTGTAACATCCCAAATGTATAATTAGGGTTATTCAAGTATAATTATATGTGTAGAAATTAAAACTTTTTCTCACACCTTGAAAACCCCTAATCTCTCATGTAATTCTTGTCCAAGGGTTGTGTAATCCAAAAACACAACGCTCTTGTTGACCAAAAGTCAAACTCGTTTTCCAATTATCTTAAATCTTGTGCCGATCATTTGGAAATAATTCCCTTGGTCCTAAAGTTGATGTGGGACCTCTCTGAAAAATATCACAAGTTGTAAAACTAGTTTGATAAATTTTGGAGGTAAAACAATCCTTTAAACAACCTTAATGAATTTCCTGAGAAAAATGCATTGCATAATAACCTCTGGAAATTTTATGTCAGGTTAATCTCGTTGTCAACAAGCTCCTGTAAAAATTCCATGAATTTTGGGGTTGAATTGCTATCCCAAACAATTTTGCAAAGTCTCAGCTGTTAAAAAATTAAACTTAAAACATGGCTCTGTTCCTTGGGCTAGCCACTTGCAAAGTGGTCCAGCCAACCGTGTCTCTGCACCCAGTGAGACCTCCTCTCCACCTTGATCAGTCGCGTGGTTGGATTTACATCCAACCGCCACGACCTCCTCATGATCAACACCGCAAAGACCTCCTCACCTCACTGAGGTCATAACCGTTGGATCAAAGATCCACGGTCATGACCTCCCTATGGGTTAAATCTCAAACCTCCACGAGAACGTTAAACCACTTGACATCCCACCTTGTTGAGGTCGTAGCCCTTGGATCCAAGATCCATGGCCATGACCTCCCTCACCGTTAAACTAAACAAACCTCCCACCTAAACGAGGTCGTGGCCGTTGGATCGAGATCCACGACCCACGACCTCCCTCAAAATATCGGCGCACAAGACCTCCCCTATCTCGTGTTGTGCACCGTTGGATTAAAATCCTGATCACGACCTCCTCCTTGTCTTATGCGCAAGATCAGATCTCCAGCAAGACGTGAGGTCGTTGCCCTTAGATCTAAATCTAAAGGCCATGACCTCCCTTGTGTCTTCTTGTACGCTAAGACCTCCCTTTGGTTGTGTGCCCTTGGATTTAAATCCAAAGGCCATGACCTCCCCTCGAGTTCTTATGTTGGCGTGCAGTTAAGACCTCACAGAGGTCCGCACTGCTGGATTGAAATCAACGCTTTGGACCTCTGTCCCATTTTCCCACGTGCGCTTACACATTAAGGAAATCGGAGGGCCACGACCTCCCAATCCTTAATCGTGTGGCTGGGACCTCCTCCCAGTCATTTGAGCGTAACGGTTCAAAATGGTCATCCGATGGCCAGACCTCTCCCAGGTTCTATCCAACGGTCATAAAGACCTCCCCTGTTCTTCTCCTTCCTTGGTCGCGCCTGCGAGCTCTGAGCAGTGGAGTTAATGCACGCCTGCCACTAGGTACCTTTTGACTCTTTGTTGACCGCATTTAATGCTTGTGTCGACCTTTATCTCTCCGTCACTCAGTGCGCACCTTGTCAATCTCATGTCCTTGCCACCCCATGGACCAACCCGTGGGCTAAGCTCACCATGGAGCTTAGCCCGACTCATAACCTTCACCCCGGGCTATAAGTTATCCCTTGAATCCTCCTTGGCTTCCTTTGCACACAATTGATCTCGGCCTTGCACTTTGTGCGTGGTGAGCTCCTCATCCACAGACTCTCCATTCTCCCACGACCATTGTCGAGCTTGGAGCTCCTCGGTGGCAAAAGGGTTCGATGGCCTCTTCCTCCCTCTCTCTTGTTTCTATCTGGGCCTTTCTCCTCTGCGACCTCAACCCTAACTTCCTTTGGTTGGGGCATTTGCGAGGTGGCCTAGTGGAGCTTGAAGCGTGGAGTTGAAGGTTGGACTTGAAGCGGTGGAGCTCCCCGTCTTCTCCAACTCAGGCCGCCACCGTCATCGACCTCATCGGCATCTTTAGGACCTCCAGGTAACTCCCCTGGTAATCCCTTAGATGCTGGGCACCCGCTTGAATGCATATTGCGGAGCTTTTAAATTGGGCGCACGCTTGAATGTCGCGCGGAGCTGTTTTTTGCATTTTCGTATTTTTGGCCGTGCGGGTCATCACTGTCCTCTCCGGCTCGCCGGCGATTAAGGCCGTCGTCGCCGTCGAGAGTGAGCCCATGGTGTGCGCAACACTATTGCGCACACGGGGATGTCTTTTGTTGTCATGGCCGAGGTCCGCATCGCCGCAACAACCACTTCTTTGAGCTCGGGATCTTTGTCGGACGCCCCGGCGTGTCATTGTCGTTTTAGGACAGAGATTCACCGTTTAAATGCCTCAATCATTGCAATCATGGGGTTAGCGTTAAATGCCATTAACCTGTCTTTTTGCGCGACTTAAAACCTCCCGCGTGGACCTTCTTGTGCCCCGCGCAATAACTCCATGTCTGCTTGTCCGTGCTTGCTGCGTGAGTTAGAAGCGGCGGTTACGGACATCGCAGACCTCCTCAGGAGATCGGGCGCCCAAGACCTCCCTTGCGCTATCGTGGCCGTCCAGACCTCCTGGAGGTGCTGTGGCGTTAGGACCTCCTTAGGACCTCCCTAGGTTATCTCGGCCGTTCATGACCTCCCGGGTAGATCTTGACCGTCAAGGTCCTCCTCTCGGACGATCTGAACCATCGAGGACCTCCTTGGAACATCTGGACCGTCCGGGACCTCCCTGTGAGGTCTTGGCGATGTAGATCTTCCTTGGGGAGATCTTGATAGTTTAGATCTTCCTTTGGAAGATCTCACCGTTGAGGACCTCCCCTTTAGATCTGGTCCGTTCGGACCTCCCTCCCATGTTGTGGTTCGTTAGATTCACCATCAGCGGCCACGACCTCCCTCACCTCGCAAGCATGTGCGTTGCTAGGAGGTCGGGACCTCTGGACCTCACGTCTTGGCGTGTGTGTTGTTCTCTGGGAGGTCTGAGCCGTTAGATCTATGATCTGTGGCTCACGTCCTCCCATGTCCTTGTGAGTTTTAGAAATTCGGTGAGCTCTAGTTATAAACTAAAAATGGTATGAACTTTAGAATTGCATATCTTTTTCATTCTAAACCCAAATAAGGTCATTCAAATTGTGTTAGCTCTGTCTTGGACTTGAATTTAATCTAAAAATGATTGTAAGTCGAGTTCAGCTCGAGCACAGTTTGCCCTTAGATTTTAAAACCAACTTTAAATGTACACTCAAATTAATGCTTAACTTGTAAAATACATAACTAATGCTCTTTAGATTATTTTTGAGTGAGACCAACCTTGTTGGTTTCCTCCATTAATGATCTCACTGTGAAAATTAGTTTTGAGCATGTTGCTGTTATAGAAATGAGGACTTGTGCATTATAATTTTGTTCAAGTTCTTGTTTTTGAAAATTTGTAGAGAGTGCATAATAGCTCCAAATGAGGTGAACTCAATTGTGTTATTCATCTCATGAGGTGCTGGTTTTACAGTAAAAATTTCAGCTTCACTTCTGTTCTAGAAAATGTTGCCTCATAATTAAATTAGTGAATAGTGCAGTTTGGTATTTTAGGGGCTGAGCAGAATTGTTTTGCTCATAACTTTTGCATTGAGAATCCAAATCAATTGGTTCTTGTTGCAAAATTCCCTAAAAATCACCCTCTTGCTGCTGTAGAAAATTCAGAGAATTTGGAGTTCGTTGTTGTGCTGTCCTTGTTGTTTTTAAATCGTTCTTATCGGTTCTTTATCGCTTTTCCGTTAGGTTTCGACATTTGTGGTGATCCCGAGAGTGACCCTCCGCAACAAATTGACCAGCAACAGCAAGGCAAGCAGTTTGATCATATCCCCTCTAACGCCCCATTACTTTAAAGGTTAATATATTGTTTTACTTCTATGTATGCATGCTACTTTGTGTTAAATGTCGCTAGCAATCCTATAGTTGCATAATCTGTAGGAATTGCTTATCCTCTACTACCTTGAGCCTAGGTTATTTGCTGTGGTGGGAGCTCGTTGGATGAGCTCTTATCACTTAGTAGTTTCGACTAAATTGCTTAGACATGCTTAGTTATCGGTAGAAATGGGCGATCATCGACTTAGTCGATGGTCTTGATCACTCAAAACTGATTATTACTCCTATATGTCCAGCACTTGTGCGTTGTTTTAAATTGAAAAATCAAAAACTGAAAATAAAAGTTTGATTTAGACTTGGGCATATTGGATGGATGGTGCGGTTTTTGGAATGTGGTGGTATGCCTGGGTCCCTAAGGACCGAGTACTTGGGTCACTAAGCCAAGCGATTTTGCGTGCTAACCACACGAGGGGCATATGGAACCCCTCTTGACTAAGTACTTTGGGCGGTGTTAATTGGGGTCGCTCGGTTGGTGTGTTTTTAAAAATAAAATGTGTGTGTGATGTGGGAGGGGAGCATTAGCTTCCGGGTAGGTTGTGTGATGTCTCCTTCTCCCCGTGGGTTGTGCGACTCAGAATTAGCATTGTCCATTGGAAATGTCTCGTAGGACTTAGCCGTGCCGGCATACCAAAGGTAGTATGCTTAAAGGAAAGGCGGTCTGACGTGTGGGTACATTGGTACACCCCTGCAGGGATAAAACTATTCGAATAGCCTCATCCTAGGTTATGGACATGCTTGGTAAGGTCGTTCAAGACTAGACTACAACCTTTAATTAAAACTTGACATGGTTGGCATGAACGGGGAGTTCATGCTATTGTTGTGGTGACTTGGGTTAGTCACTTCCAGGTTGATCTTGTTGTTGTTACTATGTTATCTATCTCGTTGTTACTTCAACATTTAAAAATGCTTTGCCAAATTGCCTTCAATCTATTATGTTATTGCAAATAAATGTTGCTTTATGCTAAAATGAGTCCAAAGCCTCATCCACTTAAATAAAGCTTGCATGTAGTTATTTATAGTTCTGTTATCTCACACGTAAGTCTTGCGGAGTACTTTATGTACTCATCTGCCCGTGGTTGTGGCAATTTTTGTGGCTTTTGTTGCAGAGGAAGAAGGAGAGCTCCAAGAGCCTCTCTTTTGTGCTACGTGTTGCAGTTTCTTCGACGACTAGCTTGGCGGTCGGTCGAGATGCCTAGGGTTAAGGCACACTGATTGGCTTTGTGTTATAGCCATCTTTATGGCACTTTTGCTTCCGCTGTTATCTTGTAGTACTTGTTGTTATTTGGCCTAAAGGCCCCTCTTTTGTAATATCCTATTCCTTATTAATATTAACTTCTGGTTTGTTGCTTATGTTCTATGTGTTGTATGGAATTGATACATTCTTTTGTTGTGAGGTATGTATCTTGCATTCAGGAGTATACATCTCTCGAGACTGGTTTATTTGGTTGATAATACTAGGGTCAATTGGATGACTAAGTATTATGAGCTTAATAAATCCGGGTGCTCACAGTGGGTTTCGACAAGTTCAAGGAGTTGACTACGATGAGACTTTCTCACCAGTAGCGATGCTTAAATCTGTTCGGATCATTCTAGCTATTGCTGCATATTTCGATTAGAGATATGGCAAATCGATGTCAAAATGGCTTTCCTTATTGGAAACCTAGATGAGGATGTGTACATGACACAACCTGATGGTTTTATCGATCCAAAGAATGCTAGTAAAGTATGCAAACTTCAAAAGTCCATTTATGGGTTGAAGCAAGCATCTCGGAGTTGGAATATATGTTTTGGTGAGGAGATCAAAAGGTTTGGTTTCGTCAAGAACAAAGAAGAACCTTGTGTTTACATGAAGGTTAGTGGGAGCGCGCTTGTTATTCTGATCTTGTATGTAGATGACATACTACTGGTTGGAAATGACACTCCAATGCTTGAATCTGTTAAAACTTCATTAAGAAATAGTTTCTCAATGAAAGATTTAGGAGATGCAACATATATCTTAGGAATAAAGATCTATAGACATAGATCAAGAAGGCTAATTGGATTAAGCCAAAGTATGCACATAAACAAAGTGTTGAATCGGTTCAACATGCAAGATTCCAAGAGAGGATTCTTGCCCATGGCACATGGCATTAATCTTAGCAAGAATTAGTGTCCTACGACCACTGATGAGCGAGACAAAATGAGTGATATTCCATATGCTTGACCATTGGATCTATCATATGCGCCATGATATGTACTCGATCGGATGTATCATATGCTCTAAGTGTTACAGTAGATACCAAGTGATCCGGTGAAGGTCCTTTGGACATTTGTGAAAAACATTCTTAAGTACTTAAGAAGGACTAAGGATCGTTCTAGTTTATGGCGGTAATGAAGAGCTCGTTGTAAATGGTTACACCGATGCAAGCTTTCAAACCGACAAAGATGATTATCGTTATAATCTGGTTTTGTATTCATTTTGAATGGAGGAGTAGTGAGTGGAAAAGTTCCAAGCAAGAGATGGTTCTTGATTCCACGATGGAGGTCGAGTACATTCTGACCACGAAGGCTGCGAAAGAAGGTGTTTGGATAAGAAATTTCATTCTTGAGTTGGGTGTGGTTCCGAGTGCCTCGAGCCCAATGGATCTCTATTGTGACAACAATGGAGCCATTGCACAGGCTAAGGAGCCTAGATCTCATCAGAAGTCCAAGCATATACTCAGGCACTATCATCTTATTCGTGAATTGGTGGATAGAGGAGATGTTAAGATATGCAAAGCTCATACGGATTTGAATGTTGCTGATCTGTTGACAAAGCCTCTCACACAGCCAAAGCATGAGGCACACACAAGAGCTATCGGTATTAGATACCTAAATGATTGACTCTAGTGCAAGTGGGAGACTGTTGGAAATATGCCCTAGAGGCAATCATAGAGATGATTATATTTCATTATGTTCATAATATTGGATAATATGTTATCTTGTTCCTAGAATAATATTGTTAATATTGATTATCAAGTATGTGACTTGATTGTGAAACTCTATATTTTTGCGACAATTATTCTTATACGATCCCTAGTCGGAAACATATGAGGACACATATGAATAGACTAGCATATGTATTGGTTGATGACTATGTTTCACGGGTCATGGATATGGAGATATCAAACCAATAATATGGACACATGTTAGAGAACATGATGTTGGATTAAACCCACCTTGAGACACTATTGAGATTGTTATGATTCTATGTGTCGTTAGTTGGTCTCAAGCAATGATGATGTATAATCCTTAGACCTAAGATCAGCATGGTTTTCTACATGTGTAATAGCACTCTTAGGGGTTGCCAAACGCTACACCGTAACTGGGTAGTTATAAAAGTAACTTTCGGGTATGCTATGAAACATGCAGAGGAAAGTGACTGGTCAGATAAGAGATTTTCCCCTCCTAACATAACAGGAGAGATGTCTCTGGGCCCCTCGTTGTGGTTGGATAAAGAAAGTGCATGGCCATGCTACTAGTGTTTAAAGCATTCGACCACGTAATGTAATCTAACACTCGATCGAGAAAGTATTGAACAGTCCATGGATGACACGACATCTCACCTGGAGTTCAACCAGACATCGTGAGGCAAAGGGAGTATACACGAGTAGGTCGCTTAGTTCGACGATTCTGGATTTGGTCGTATGGAGATCTGAGCTGGTCGTAGGCGGTCGAGCGTAATCCTGAGTGGTGAAACCTAGTCGTAAGGACTTACTGGTGGTCGTGACCAAATATGAAGTGGTCCTATAGAGATAGGACACGGTTGTAAGTGATGAGGACACGATCATAGATCATATTGCATTAATGTTAAATCGATATAATTTGTGTGTATTCAGAATCGCTATGTTACGCTAGGAGCCGCTTCGACTCGTGATCGGAAAGGGTTTCAGAGTCACAACCGACACGCATGAACCTACAAGGTCACACACTTAGCAGGTTGGAACAAACCGATGCAGAATCTGATTAGTTAAGCGTGTTCGGATAGGATCATCATGAGCACTATATAAGGAGATGTATGAAATTTGTTTGGGGCGTAAGTTTTACACCACCGAACCCTAGCCGCCATCTTCTGAGAGATCTGCCGTGCGACTTGGTGCTAGTACACCGGCGTCACGGTTGTTCCTTCCTGGACATGTGGATACCGTAGAGGCGCTCTGCGGTATTGCGCTTGAGGGCGATCCACGATCTTCTGAGGAACTACTGAGTTCTTTGGAGGAGCGATCGACACGCTTTCGTATTTGGACGATCGACTCGACCACTACATCGACAGCGCTCTACATTGGACCAGGTGCTCCAACCCTTCTTCATTGCTCTGCTGGCGTCTGGTGGTAACGATCTGTGATCATCTACTTGCTTGGCTTCCTGGTTTGCGTGGTAGAAAATTTTGTTTGTTGCTATCGTAGCCTACCTGTATCCCTACAATAATATCATCAACGTAAATCTGAACTAGCAGGAAGTCATTGCCATGCCTAAGAATAAAAAGAGTCTTATCTAGCTTTCCCATTTCAAAATCATTCTTAAGCAAGAAGGTTTTAAGTCTATCATACCAGGCTCTAGGAGCTTGCTTAAGACCATACGATGCTTTGGATAGCTTGAAAACACGATTAGTGTGCTTGGGATTCTCAAAGCTAGGAGTTGCCTAACATACACTTCCTCCTCTATAAAACCATTCAGAAAGGCACTCTTAACATCCATTTGATGCAACCTAAAACCTTTAGATGCAGCAAATGCAAGCAGAATGCGAATGACTTCTAATCTAGCAACAGGAGCAAAGGTCTCATCAAAGTCTAACCCCTCAACTTGGCTAAAGCCCTGAGCTACCAACCTAGCCTTGTTTCTAACCACAGAATCATCCTCATTTTGTTTATTTTTGAACACCCAACGGGTTCCTATCACATTATGACCACTAGGAGGTTCTACAAGGTTCCAGACTTTATTTTTTTCAAAATTCTCTAACTCCTCATGCATGGCATTGACCTAGCTAGAATCAGATAAAGCATGTGATATATCGTAGGGTTCAAAAGAAGCTACAAATGCAGAATGAGAGAAGAGACTCGGATCATGATACCTGGAGCGAGTGACTCGCTCATAAAGATTACCAATCATCTGATCCGGAAGATGTTGCTTCTGAATGTGCAGTGGAGCGCCTAGGGGAGATAGCTTGTAACATCCCAAATGTATAAATGGGTGTGTGTTTCAAATGTAAGAAAATGTGTAGAAATTAAAACTTTTTCTCACATCTTGAAACTCTTGAACTCTTCTATAATTCTTGTCAAGAGTTGGGGAGTTCAAAAACACAAAGCTCCTGTTGACTAAAGTCAAACCCTTATTCAACTTGTCACAAATCCTGTGCCTAACTTTGGGAAATATTTTTCCTTGGGTCTAGGAATGATGTGTGACCCCTCTAAATTATTTCATAATTTTTCGAAATTATTTGATAAATTTTGGAGGTAAGTCAAACCCTAAAACAGCCTTGATGAATTTGTTGAGATAAATTTAGTGCATAAAAACCTCTGGAAATTTTATGTAAGGTTAATCCTGGAGTGAGGAAGCTCCAGTTAAAATTTCGGAATTTTTGGAGTTAGTTTGCTACCTCTAAAAATTCCTCCAACCTCAGCCTTCAAATTTAAATCCAAATCTGGCACTGTTCCTTGGGTCCGAGCCGCTTTCCAAGAGGGTCGAACCCAACCGCATCCCCTGGCTTAGCCCGTGCTCCTCCTCCCACGTGATGTCATGCCCGTTGGATCAGAATCCAATGGCCACGACCTCCGCCTCAACCATCCGCGGCCCAACTTAGCCAAGTCCTTCCCTGCGCGAGGTCGTGCTCCGTTGGATTAAAATCCAACCGCCACGACCTCCCCTCTCCTCTCATCGCCATCAGATGAAGATCTCACGGCCAGGACCTCCCCTCCCCTTTTCTGTGTCGTGCCCAACGGCCTAGACCTCCTACCTCTGTTCGTTGCCGTTGGATCAAAATCCAACCGCCACGACCTCCCTTTGTGTCGTGCGTAACCGCCACGACCTCCCTTCGATGTTGTGCGCCGTTGGATCAAGATCCAACAGTCACGACCTCCCATGGCGTCGTGCGCAATGGCCACGACCTCCACCCTCTGTTGTGTGTCCATGGATGTTAATCCAATGGTCACGACCTCCCAGCTCGGTTGTGTGCCCTTGGATGTAAATCTAAAGGCCATGACCTCCCATGTCTTGTCAGCGTCGCGCGCAGCGGGCAAGACCTCCCCATCTAGGTTCCGCGCCATTGGATGCAGATCCAACGGCGGCGACCTCCTGCCTCTTTTAGCGTGTGACCTCCCCTTTTATGATCGCAATCGTCCGATATAAATCCTCACATTGCGACCTCCCAATCGAGATCCCGCGACCTCCCGTTCTTTTGAGACCACCCCAAATCGGATCAGGGCTCGACCTCCCCTTCGCTTATCCAGCGGTTGACCTCGGCCCTGTTCTTCTCCTTCCTCGGGCTCGCCTTGCGCATCATGGCAGAAGGTAGGGCAAGGCCTTGTCACCTCCCATGACTCTTTCTTGCAAGCATTTAATGCGTGTCGACCTTTCCGCCCCAAAAGTCGGCAGCAGACCGCCCCCATCCCTCCACGTCCTTGTCAGGAGCCATGGACCAAGCCATGGGCTAAGCTCACCATGGAGCTTAACCCTAGCTCTTATGCCTCTGCTCCTCGGCTATAAGAGGTCCCCCTTGTCCTCCTTGGCTTCCTTTAAACACTTCCCCTCTTGCTCTCGGTTCTGTGGAGCTCAAATCACCCGAAGCCCCTTGGCTGCCATTGTTGCACCTCGGAGCTCCTCAGTGCCAACTGGGTTCCTGGGGGTCCTTCCTCAGCTCTCTATGCTTCCTCTTGAGCTCCTCATCACCCTGGTGCTTTCTCCTAACTCGATTTTAGCTTGTCTCCACAGGAGCGGGCTAATTTGGAGTTGGTCTCCTTGCGGCTGTGAGCACCCCCCTTTCTTCTCCATCGCCGGTGAGTGCTCTATTTCTCAATTCCTCTCTCTGGCACCTTTCTGGAGCTTTTTGAGAGCCAATGTGATGACCCGGTGCTGTAAATTTGGACCAGGTCCTCTCCTCCACATTGTCCTCCTCGGCGCCGGCAGGGTCCTTTATCGCCGGAGCTCCCCTGTCCTCCTCGGTCCCTCCGCGACCTCCAGGTACCTCCTGGTAGTCCCCTAGTTGTTTGGCACCCGCTGGAATGACCGTTGCGGAGCTCCTTATCTTTGTTGTCGTGTTGCCGTGCTTTGCCGCCGCCTCTCCTCGGCTCATGGCGCTCAGTCCACCACCACGGGTGTGAGTGGTACCGATGGAGTCTTGCTTGCTATTGCGCACCGTGCACAGCATCCATTTCGCACCGCCGTGGCTCGAGTCGCCGGTGGTGACCATTCTTCACCGTCGTTTTCGTTGTCGGACGAAGCAAACAAGCTATGCTGACGTCCTAGGGCCGTCCGTGTTTATATCTGCGCGGCGAGATCTCGCGGGGCGTCTTGGCGTCTTGTTGTGTCGCGTTGGTTGCGGCCGTCCATCTCGCGATCAGCGGTCACGACCTCGCCTCCTTCGGCGTGCGGAGGTTTCCCAAGCAGCGCGCCTTGCAATCAACTTCGGCCGTTGGATTCAAGATCAACGGCCCATGTTAGATGGACTGCTTGGCGGCGAAAGCACGCGATGCCGCGGAGACTTGAGCCGTTGGATCCGGGATCCATGGCCCACGTTAAATCGATCTCGCTGTGATCGGTCGCGCGCATTGCCAGCAGGTCTTGGGCCGTCCGATCCAGGATCAACGGCCCAGGATCGTCCATGTCGTTTCCTTTTTAGGAGTTTTCCGATGGAATTATTTGTAAACTGAAAAAGGTAATGGAACTTTGAAAATGCATAACTATTTCATCTTAGCTCTGGTTTGAACTGAGCTTTAATCTAAAAATGGTTGTGAGCTCAGTTCGGCTCCAGAAAATGGTTTGCAAATTGGTTTAGAAATAGACTTTTAATGTTGCTTTAAAATTGGCAATTAACTTGTAAAATGCATAAGTAATTCTCTATAGCTCCTTTTTGAGTGAATCCAAGTGTGTTGGCTTCCTCTGTTAGTGCACTAAATGGTAGAATAGGATTTAGGCATGTCACTATTTTCAAAAGATTTGTGAGTGCATGTTTCTTGTGCTCTTTTGCATGTCTTTGAAAAATCATGAAACATGCATCATAGCTCCAAATGAGGTGAACTCATATGAGAACCCGGGGTATTTAACTTGTAATACTTAACCATTAAGATGATTCAAGCATTACAAATCAAATATCACGACCCTCGGCGTATATGTACTTCCCAGAATGCCGTACACATACCCCATACAAAAATTATGCATCAATTCCATTCAATCGCATAGAATCCAAAGTGCACTAAGCAATACGAAAGACATACAATATAGAGTTATTACAAAAAGGGCCGACCGGCCAAATACAACTAAAGAGTTAAACAACAGCGGAAGCAAAGTGCCATAAGATGGCGATAAACAAAAGCCAATCAGTGTGCCTTAACCCACAAGGCAACCAACCAGGCCACCAACCTAGTCCTCGAAACCGCCGCACATCTCGCAGAAGTATAACCCTTGGGGTTCAACTCCCTCCTATGCAACAATTACATTAAAGCATAGCAAATGAGTACAAAAATTGTACTCGCAAGACTTATGTGTAGAGTAACAGGCCTATGTAAATAGCTACATGCAAGCTTATTTAAGTAGAGCAGGCTCTAGACTCATTTTCAGCATAAAGCAAGTTTTCATTTGCAATAATGTATTAGATTCAAGCAATTTTGCAATCTGTTTTTATTTGATAAAAACAGCGATAATTGAGTAACAACAATAACAAAACATCCTGAAAGTGGCTAACCCAATAGCCACCACAACAATAGCATGAACTCCCCGTTCATACCACCCACATCAAGTTTTAATTAAATGTTGTAGTCTAACTCTTGTAGAGACCTTACCAAGCATGTCCATAACCTAGGATGAGGCTATTCGAATAGTTTGAACCCTGCAGGGGTGTACCAATGTACCCACACGCCAGACCACCTCTTATGCCACTAGATTAAGCACACTTTTTTTGGTATGCCGGCAAGGCTAAGTCCTACGAGACCTTTCCAATATTGTGTATCAACTACGAGTCGCCCATATGAGAAGAAGCCCCATACGTTGATGCGGAGTCATCAAAGATGCTCATCTCCTTATAAAGGACGATGCTCCTTGCAGGGATAACCTCCACTACTGCTCACCCAATAACCCACCATGCAACTCGGAGCTAACACACGCCAAAGTACTAAGTCAAGAGGTCCCATATCCCTCTCATGTGGTTAGCACATAATAAGCGCAACTTAGTGTCCAAGATGTTAGGTCCTTCTTGACAGGGCACCATTCGATCACACCATAAATTCACACCAACAACCATTGTGCCCAAGTCTAAAATATTTCATTTTTATTTTTCAATTTTTGACTTTATAAAGTAACAAAGCACAAGGTTCTGAGCATAATAATCATAATAATTTTGTGTGATCACAGTTATCGACTAAGTCGATAACCTTAATCTCTAGGTAGCTAAGCATTTCTAAGCATGCCTGAAAAGACAATAAAAGAGCATAATTAAATCACCGGGCTCTAATTCACCAGCGATATTATTAACTTATGTTTTGTGGCAGGGGATAACAATTTAAGGGAAACCATGTAGTAGGAATAGCTACCTCTAATCGGGAAAATTACTTTGACACAAAAGCATACATACATACAATTTGCAAACAAAGTATTAGACTTGAAAATAATAGGACATTTATGATCAAACTGCTTGCCTTGCTGTGGATTACCCTCTTGCTGCAGAGGAGCACTCTCGCAATCGATAATTTCGTTGGAACCTAGCGCAAGAAGTCGAAAGCACAATAAGAACAAATAACACCGAAAAGACCCAAAAATTCAAAGTCAGCCAAAAATTATGAAAACTTCACATAAGGTAGAGCATGATTTTACATGAATTTATCAACAAGAATCATTTCATTTGGATGCTCCATGCAAAAGTTATAACAGTTAGAAGATCAGTTTTCTGGAAAATTCTAATAAATTGAAATCTGTTACTATTCATCCTACTTAATTATTTTGGTGAAAATTTCCAGAACAGTGGTGCACTTGAAATTTTTATGGTAAGAAGAGCACCACATGAGATGAACAATGGAATTTGATTCACCTCATTTGGGGCTAAGATGAATTTTTCTATGATTTTTCAAAGTTATGAAAGTAGTACTCAAGTTACATGGCAAATAAGATTTTCAGAAATAGTATCATGCTCACAACCTATTTTACAATAAACTACACTAATAGAGGATTCTAACAAAATTGAGTTCACTCTTTTTGGAGTTACAGAGAAATACTTATGCATTTTTAAAGTTAGAGCAATTTTTAGTGCAACAATAATACTAAACAAAAAGTAATTTTGCCAAATGTGTTTTCTGGAATAGTAACATGATTCAAACCATTTTTATAACAAAGTACATTTAAAAATGAAACTAAAAAAATTTGAATCATCAATTTTGGAGCTAAAATGAATTACTTATGCAATTTTGAAGTTTAACCAATTTTCAGTTCACAAATAAAGCAATTCGGAATTTATATTAACATGCAATACTTTTAATACCCAGGCTGGCCTAGCTCTACTCACTGACCAGTGGGGTCCCGCGAATAGCGCCATTTTCTATTTTCCAAACGATTTCCAAATAAACCCGACAGGTGGGGCCCGCCCGTCATAGACACGGTTGTAACGACCCAACTCTAGAGCACCCGAGAGGTCCTCCAAGACCTACTGGAAAGTCCATCAGGACCTCCCAGGGGGTCCACAAAGGACCTCTCGCCGATCCTGAGCCTCCCGGAGATCAGCGGGACCTCCTGGAGGTCCGAGAACATGACCCGAGAGAGAGTCTTGGAGCAGGGAGCACCCACTACTGTCACGACCACGGTCGGGGAAAAGCGAGGAGGTGCGAGGACATCCCAAGACCACCCACGACCCTCCAGAGGAGGTCGTGGAGGTCCGAGACCCCCTCAGAGCCTCACACGTTCATCCCATTGTGAGGACATGAAGGTCCGTGCTTGCTCCATGGTTCCCTGTGAAACCCGAGCTAGTCCCAAGGATCATGGCTAGCTCCTCACAGCACAAATACAACAGTGGTGACATCCAGAACACGCCTTTATTTAAACAAAATATTAACAAATTTGTTTACAAGGTGGCCTTGGGCCAGACATAGATACATAAAAGCAAAAGAGGCAAAAGGTCCATCAACACGCCACAGGCAGCTGACTGGAGGGCACAACCTAGTCGCTTTGATCTTCATCACTACCAATGTCTTCTCCTGGTAAAGATTGCAATGAGCAAGAGTGAGCACAACAACCGTGCTCGCAAGTTACACCCGTGGGTTAGCAGTATGACATGCATAAATGGATACTCAAATGGAGGCATAATATGGTTATCTTGCACAAAGCCAATTTTCTTTCAAATACCATTAATAGGTTCCAAAGCAGGTTTTTTAATAGATAAAATTCAATTTATCAAAACAATTTTTTTCAGTTGGATAACTTTCATCATAAGTTGGTGAAGGATACCCTCCTGACATTAAGCTCCCTGCCCTAAACCCATGGGATATCATTCCCAAAAGCAGATTTGAAAATCATTTAAAATCCCGAATCAACATCTAACTCCAAGTGGCCTTTGCCAAGACGTCTATGACCGTGGACACGGCTATTGAATAGATTTAACTCTCTGCGAGAGGTTGTGCACTTTACCCACATGACATGATTTCTCTAGTTTATCAGGCATCCGTCAATGCCACCTCTCACTACCAAAGGTAAGAGGTCTAGAGCTCATGACAAGGCCTTCACAATGCATTGCTCCACCACGCCTTTCCTTGCTAAGGTTTCACCCCCCTATGGATGACAATCCGGTGAAGCCTCCTCTTGCACCGATGGGAACATTAGGTCATAAGGACCATCGGTCTTACAAGACCTCCCACACCTCCAATGGAGCGACATATGGTGAAGTTTTGCAAATTACTCGGCCGGGTCCACACCCCATTCGGAGACATGTGGTTGCACGATTGTGGCATAGCCCATTATAGGCTTGGCATTGGTGGCTCAAAGACCGGTCCTCACACGACTAGGCGACTTCCACAAACCCAAGGGCATCGATCTACCATAAAGGCACGATCCCGTGCATAAACTTGCACCAACCAAGCCAACCAATTCGCCCCAGTCCCAATCCATTTTCATTTTTCCTTGCTTCCCCAGCAACATTTTCATCCTTCCATGACAACCCAATGTCATGGTAAAAATATTTTAAGCAATATTTGGTTATGTTGGTAAAGATTTCCCCAAATCAATACTTTTGGTCTAAGCCTGACTAAGCACAAGTTTTTCAAATGGTTGAGCTCACACTAATGCATGACCCAAGTTTGATCTAAAGGTGACAATGAGTTTAGTCCAAGGTCAGCGGTGGCCATACAAGGAAGTAGGCATAACTATGGATTTAAAGCGGTAGTGAACTAACTTGGTAGAAATAGGCATGCATTAAACTTTGAAACCGAATATAAATAAATTGAGTTATTGGGTGCAATATGATCAAGAGTGCAACTTGCCTTGCTTATCGTCACGAGAATCTTCCTCTTACGTACTTTCGAGACTCCTTGGAGTCTTCGCGATCTACACGTATGAAAGAGCAAATTCAAAGAAGGTTCAAATAAAAATCCAACTGAGATTAACAAGAACATCAAAAGAATCTCAGAGGAAGTCCAAAACTTAACCAACAGGGGAGGCCTTAAATTTTAAAATAGGTTCTTATAGAAGAGGTCTAAGCTTACCAGAGGAGGGTGGTCTTTAGCAAAAGACCCCAAGGGTGTGACCTAAGCAGTAGGCAAAGAGGTCCTGAGCAATGGTTCTTGCGCAAGGTCCAGAGAGGAGGTCCTCACACAAGGTCCATAGAAATCCAAAAGAAGTCCACAAAAGGAGGTCTGTGAAGGACACAACCACCTTCAGTCGATGATGAACACAAAAGTGGAGCAGACCACCAAAGGAACTTACGGTACAAGGAGTAATGGAGGAAGGGAAGGTCGTAGAGCCAAGTCTTAGGAAAGCCCCGAACAAGAGCCAAGATAACGAGTGTGGAGAAAGGTGATGTGGTAGAATTTCTTGGTCTAATTGTAATCAAAATGGTGAAGAAAACTAGAAATATCGTGTCAAGGATAAGTATAGAAATGGGTCAAAGGTAGGTAGTGGCGAGGCGGTGTCACTACCATTACGGGCAAAAGGTGCGAGGAAGGACAATGTGCGTTGCTATGGGAAGGAACAAAGAAAAATGTCGAGTGCGGTTAAGTGACCCAATTCAAAGTAAAACACCACGTATATGGATGCATTTAATGTGACAAGACACGCATTAAATGCTCAATATAATAACGTGGCGGAGAAATGAGAATGATTAAGGCTGGCGGTGGGGCAGATCAATTTAAACAATCGGGTCAAAAGGAGGTCTTGCCCAGCAGAGAGGTCCTCGAGGAGGTCAGGGGCTAAGAGGTCTGATATACACAAAGGAGGTCCGAACATGGGAGGTCCAAATACACATGGAGAAGGTCCACGTGACTAAGGTTAGGACAACGGGACTTCATCAAAGGAGGTCCTGCGGCTCAAGGAGGTCGAAGGTTGAGGAGGTCCGGACATCTGAGGAGGTCGGACATGGGGAGGTCTGACGGTCGGGATCAACAAAGGAGATCTGACAGTTAGGATCTCATCAAGGAGATCTGGCGAGAAAGTCGGGGCCAAGTTAAAAGGCCACGGAGAGGTCTTGGACATGAGGTCGAAGAACTACAAAGAGATCCGTGGTTGGGATTAAAAGCGGAGTTGAGGTCAGGCGGTTGGATCTCCGAGAGGAGGTCAACGGCCAAGATCAAACGTCTTGAGGGAGGTCTGGGCCTTTGGATCGGAAGTGAGGAGAGGTCCAAACCGTTAGATTCAAAACAACGGGGAGGTCCACGAGAGGGACATAACGCACGGGAGGTGCGGACCTTTGGATTGGAGATAGGAAGAGTGCGGACCACGGATCAAATGAAAGAGAGGTCAAGGAAGATATCCTGGCAAAGTGGTCCAACAGGAGTTCATGAGGATCAAGGCAACCCTAGGGAGGTCCTTTAGGCCAAGAAAAGCGCCAAGGGTTCAAATGAATTACGGAGAGTCGAAGGCACACATAAGAGGTCCTTTGGAATGCATGGAGGTCCGAATGAAAAGAGTGCAGGCATTGGGAAGTGCCGAGCAACGAGGTCTTGACTTAAGAGAAGTCGAGCAGAAAAGAGGTCTAAACCCAAAGAGATTCAAACCAACAAAGAGGTCTAAAGTGACCAAACTCAAAGGAAAGGCAGGACGTAAGAATCGTCCGGTGAGAAAAGGTTCAAGCCTCAAGGAGGCCTACCCTCACGTGCATCGGGGAGGTCTAGACCACAGAGGAGGTCTAAACCTACACAACCAAAGAAGATATGCTAAGGGGAGGTCTACTGGGCATACCAAAAGGAGGTCTCAGCAACTCAAACCTCTCCAACCGAACCAAACTTGTATCTCCCATCAAAATGAAATAGTTTCGATTTATTTTACACATTGAAAAAGGATTTGAAAAATCAAGATGTTACACGGTCCACATGCATAGTGCATGGACCGAGAGCCATGAACTGGGACCACGGGTGTACCGCCGGGTTACTGTGCACTAATGGCCTCGGGCTAACATGTAAGCCATACAAAAATCAGCTAAACACCCACTTTCCGACAAAGATCCCTCATTAAAACCTAATCATTGCCATTAACCCTTAATGATGCCGCTCTGATTCTGTCGAGCGTGCCATGCCGAGCCGTCTTGCGCACCGTGAGCTTCCCGTGACCCCGGCGCTTACGCACTACAGCGCCCGAGTGAGTGGTCAAAGCAGGACCCGGCGGCTAAGCGAAGCTAATGCTACGGCGGTGAGGACTCTGATGGCTCACACGGTGGCGCGACGGCGGGGCGGAGGAGCTCTCGGGAACATGGCACAATCTGAAAAAAAGACGCGCGGCAAAATAGCAGCAGAAGGGCAATAGGGAGTTCGGTGAACTCACCACGATGACGGAGGAGGAGCTTGCGAGCTAGGCGGCGACGACGGCGGCGATGGCGGAGTGGCTTCACCGAGGAGAGCTCGCTTGAGCAGAGAGAGAGAGAAACGATGAAGGGAAAGTTAAACGGTGTTACGGGAATGGTGTAGAAGCAGTGGATTGGTCGATGCCTCACTGAACGTTGCCGGAGAAGAAAGGGGGTCCTCACGGCCGAGAATGGGGAAAAGTGAAATTCCGAGCGCTCATGCGGCCGAAACCCAAAATTGGTTGAGGGGTTCTCCTCTTAAGACCAAAAGGCGCATGGTGACGCGCTAAAGAGAGAGAGGGCTCACCGGGAGCACCAATGGCACAGAGAAGGCCGACGGGGCGCGCACCGGAGACCAGGAAGACCACCTCGGAGTCCCGAGCGCTACAAACAAAGACACGAGCCCAGGTCAGAGGAAACGGAGGCGGCGTCGAAGGAGAAAGAGGAAGCACGGACGTGGAGGTGCTAAGGGCTGGAGAGAACTCGCTTCCTTCTCTCCCTTCTTAGGAAGAGAAGTGGCGAAAATGGGGAATGGAGAGGGTATTATCCCCGCCAAGGACGGAGAAGGGGCGGCGTGAGATGGCGGCGCCCGGGATAGGTCGAGCGGGCGGTGGATTGACCGTGCTCGCGAGCCGACGAGTTGGCAGCCAGCGATGGCGTGGCGAGCAATTTCTACGAGGGCGCCAGCGCGAGGAAGGTGACGGATCTAACAGGAGGGCCCGACACGGTGACACCAAGCGACCATGAGCTCGGCGAAGGAATTGAGGCAGGCGTTGGATCTAGATCCAACGGCCGACAACGCGCGAGACGAGTTATAACTGGCCGAAGCGGTACGCGATCGCGACCGTTGATGTGCGATCGGACGGCTGCATGTGATGCGCGGGTGAGATGGTTGGGCCGAGCCAAGTTGGCTCGGGTCGGAGACCGAGTCAGAGTGTGTTCCAAGCCCGATGAACAGTGCTTTGAGGTTTTGATTTAAAAAGGCTGAGAAGTTTGGGAATTTTTGGAGGTAGCTCCGAAGCTCCAAAAATTCTGAAATTTTTATGGAAGCTTGCTGGAATAGAGTACAACCGTGTGTAATTTTTCTAGAAATTTTTATGCAATGAATTTCTCTCCAGAAAATTCACAAGCTGCTGGGCTAGGAGTTTGACCAGAATTCAAACTGGTTTGACTAGCCCAATAGAAATAGCAAACAAAATCTAAAAAATTTTAGATTTTGCAGAGAAGTTCCTAGGATGATCAAGATGACAGGAACAATATTTCCAGAGGATGATCACCATATTTGATCATGGAGCTCTAAAGGTTAACTATTTCCATCTATAGAAACATTGTTCTTTGGAAATAGGAAATACTAGGGGAAAATTTCTAGAAAATTTCAAATGACAACATGAGGCATCAAAAGTTTTAATTTATCCTTATTTCATTACATTTGAAACACACACCATTGTTTGGGATGTTACAACTCAATTGTGTTATTCATCTCATGAGGTGCTTGACTTACCATAAAAATCCCAGTTGCATCACCTCTTTGGAAAATTGTGCTAGAGAATTTAATTCGGATGAACAGTAACCGATTTCTATTTTCCAGCAATTTCCAGGCTGAGCAGAATTGTTTTGGCCATAACTTTTGCATTGAGAATCCAAATCAATTGGTTCTTATTGCTAAATTCTCTAAAAATCATGATCTTGCTGCTGTAAAAATTTCAGAGCATTTGGAGTAAGTTTGCTGTTAACCTTTTCGGTTTTCGTCGTTCTTATCGGTTCTTTTCCGCTTTTTCGATAGGTGCCGACGAGTGAGTTGATCCTGTGAGTGATCCTTTGCAGCATAGTGAACAGCCCCAGCAAGGCAAGCAGTTTGATCATGTCCACTATGTCCCATTACTTAAAGTCTAATATATTGTTTAACTTGTATGTATGCATTGCTATTTTGTTGTTAAATGATATCGGTTAGTGATCCTATAGATGCATATTCTGTAGGTAAATGTCCATTCTCTACTACTAAGCCTAGGGCTACCTTGCTGTGATGTAGAGTTCGTTGGATGAGCTCTCATCACTTAGTAGGTCACGTGTTGGTATTGCTTAGAAATACTTAGATAACGGTAGAAATGGGCGGTTGTCGACATTATGTCGATGACCTTGATCACACCAAAAATTATTATTCCATTATGTCCAGCACTTGTGCTTTGTTAATTTGTAAAGTCAAAACAAAACTGAAAATGGAAACTATTTGGACTTGGGCACAATGGATGATGGTGTGATTTGTTGGGTTGTGGAATGGTGCCTAAGTCAACAAGGACCGAACATCTTGTTACACTAAACCAAGCATTTTTGCGTGCTAACCACACGAGAGGGATATGGGACCTCTCTTGACTAAGTACTTTGGCGCGTGTTAGCTTTGAGTTGCATGGTGGGTTATTGGGTAAGCAGTAGTGGGGTTTATCCACTGCAAGAAGCACCATCCGTATAAGGGGGTGAGCATCTTTGATGACTCCGCATCAACGTATGGGGAGGTTGTATTCCCATATGGGCAGCTCATTGTTGATACACAATATTGGAAATGTCTCGTTGGACTTAGCTGTGTCGGCACACCAAAGGAAGTGTGCTAATATCTTGGCTTAAAAGGCGATGCGGCGTGTGGGTACATTGGTACACCCTGCAGGTTCAAACTATTGAATAGCCTCGCCCTAGGTTATGGACACGCTTGGGGAAGTCTTTGAGAGTTAGACTATAACCTTTAATTAAAACTTGACATGGGTGGTATGAATGGGTAATTCATGCTATTGTTGTGGTGGCTATTGGGTTAGTCACTTCTTGGATTGTTGTTGTCATCTATCTATTGTTATTATGTTGTTGTCTCGTTGTTATTTGCAAATTAAAAATGAATTGCAAAAGCTGCTTTGAATCTATTTAAATATTACAAATGAAAACTTGCTTTATCTTTGAAAACAACCTCTGACCTCCACTTAAATGAGCTTGCATGTAGCATATGTATAGGTCTGTTACTCTACATGTCAGTCTTGCGAGTACATTTTTGTACTCATTTGCTTTGCTTAATAACTTTGTTGCAGAGGAGGTAGAGCCCCAAGGACCCTACTTTTGTAAGATGTGCTGTGGATGGGACGACTAGCTTGGCGGCCCGGTCGGTTGCCTTGTGGGCTATAGGCAAACCGTATGGCTTTTGTTTTTCGCCATCTTATGGCTTTTGCTTCTGCTGTTATTTATCTTTCTTAGTTTTTATTTGGCCAGTCAGCCCCTTTTGTAATAACTCGCTATTATGTATGTCTTTTATTTAACCTAGTTCGTGCTTTGGTTATATGTCTTATATGAGATTGATGCATAATTTTGTAAAGGGGTGTGTATACTGCATTTCTGGGAAGTATACATATCTCAAAGACACGGGTTATTTTGTTTGTGATGCTAGGGTCAATGGATGACTAAGCATTACAAGCCAAATAAGCCGGGGTCCTCACATAGCATCTCCTCAACCTCCGCAGGTACTGCTGATGAAGAAGATGCAGCAGGAGCCTCAATTGGAGGTGAAGCAGTCGTCGCAGGTTCTGGAGCTTGGACAGGAGCATCAGAAATAGGTGGAGGAGCAGTATCGAAATCATCCTCTTCTTCTTCAACAAAAATACTCTCTGTCACCTATAAGTCACCTGAAACATCGAATCTAACTCCAGGGCTAGTCTCATCAAAAGTGACATTGCATGTCTCCTAGACAATGTTAGTTTCAACATTAAAGATCCGAAAACCCCTCGAATGAGCAGGATAACCCAGAAATAAACCATCACAAGTTCTTGATTCAAATTTATCTAGGTTTCCTGTCTTGAGAATAAAACACTTTGATCCAATGACTCGAAAGTGAGAAACAGAGGGTTTTCTACCAAATCGAAGCTCATAAGAAGTCTTGCCCAAAGACGGTCTCAAGAAGACACGGTTTGAAATATGGCAAGCTATAGCAATAGCTTCGGCCCAAAATCTCCTCGGTGTGCTATACTCATCTAGCATCGTCCTAGCCATCTCGACTAAGATCCTGTTCTTCCTTTCCACAATGCCATTTTGTTGAGGGACGTGTGGAGAAGAGAACTGATACTCAATACCACGCTCAACACAAAAAGAGGCAAAAGAAGCATTCTTGAACTCCGTGCCATTGTCATTGCGGATCGCTCTCAAGGCACCAAGAAGTTCAGAAGCCAAACGAAGAATAAGATCATGATAATAATCAAAAGTCTCATCCTTCGAAGCAAGAAAAAACACCCAAGAATATCTCGAAAAATCATCGACTATTACAAGAATATACCATTTGCCACCGACTGACCGAACCCTAGAATGACCAACAGTATCCATATGAAGCAACTGTCCTAGTCCGTCAGTCATGACCATAGTCAATGAAGGGTGTGAGGCAGTAACTTGCTTGCCATGCCTACAGGGTGCACGTACAGCATTCTTGACGGCTTTGAATTTAGGCAAACCTCTCATGAAATCAAGGCCACTAACTCGCGTCAGATGATCAAAATCAATGTGCCCCAAACGTCGGTGCCAAAGCCAGATATCAGAAGAAGATGCAATTAAACATTTGAGAGATCCAGCAAGAGATTCAGAAAAATCAACTCCAAAAATTCTCCCAACTCTAGAAATCCCAAAAACAAGCTCACCGGCAGAATCAAGCACTCGACAAGCATTTTTCTTAAAACGAGTTTCGTAGCCATCATCAAGAAGCTGCGAAACAGAGAGCAAGTTGTACCTTAACTTGTCCACAAGAGCGACGTACTTCAAGATGAATCTGTCATTCACCTTGATTGATCTCGTTCCTTCAATTCGCCCTTGTGTATCATCTCCAAAGGTGATAAAGTCATCACCCGTTGACCGCGTGAAGGAAGTGAACCAACTTGAGTCTCCGGTCATGTGGCGTGAACAGCTGGAGTCGACGAGCCACGTGTTCTTCTTCCTTCCGCGACGATCCTGAAAATCAAGGCACAAAAGACCAATGTGTCTCAATACTAGGGTTAGTTAAAGATGACTTGGGAACCCAGTACTGAGACACACGTCTGCGAGTAGTATGCAAAGCAGAAGTGCAATCCTTGATTTTATTTGAAGTTCTATTATGAGCAATGGTTACAATAGCATGAGAAGCATCCTGTCTAGGAACATTATGATGATGAGCATGTGAAATAAACCCTAGTCTAGGTTTCTTATTTTCCAATTGATCATGTCTCATAAAAGCTCTAGGTTGATTAGATGACATTCTAGCAATATTTTTCTTAGAGTTCTTCAACCTACGCCAACAGAACTCAACCAAATGTCCACTCTTCTTGCAATAGGTGCAATGGTATTTGGTACCACTGGGAGAAGCACCTTTTGACTCAAAAGAAGGTTGGACAAAATCTGTAGATTTGAAAATTATTTTTGCAGGTTGGGTTGTGAATTCAACTAAGCCATTTTCCAAGACCTAAATGACATTAGACTTGGATTTGTCTATGGAAGAGTTGTATCCTAACCCTTGCTTCTTATAAGGAGTTTTAGATATGTCCAGAATCATATTTAATTGTTTCTTACCTTTAGAGAATTTCTCTAATGTGTCCTTAAGGTAAGCATTTTCTTTTCCAAAGTTAACACATGATTCACAATTCTTGGCCTTAATGGCTCTAGCATGTTTCTCCTTAAGAAAAGCAACTTCAAGCTTATAGGCTGCACAAGAGGCATAAGGTATAGACTGAATTGTGTCCTTAAGCTTAGCATATTTAGCTCTAACTGCTTCCAAAATGTCCTTAACATCATGTTCATGTTCTAAGCAGAAAGATCAAAAGCTAGATTTAACATTACCAGAAGCATCCAACTTACTAGACTCTAAGCATTTTTCACAGGGAGCAGATTTGACATCAATTAGCTCAGTCCTAGCATTTTCAAGTTGGTGCAAAGCAGTATCATGAGCAGATTGCAGTTTAGCAAATTCAGAATGTAAAGCATGGCAAGATGAACATTCATCAGATTCAAGAGTCTTAGCATTTGCAAGTTCTAAAGTCAAATTATCTACTTGTGACTCTAAGTCCTTGTTCTTAGCCATGATAAACTCTAATGCCTTATCCTGACTCATAAGTTGCTCAAACATGTTGTCGCATCTAGCAGAAAGAACATCATAGGAGAGATGTACCTCATCGTTGTCATCGGCGTCGACGGAGTCAGCCATGAAGCACATGCTGGTGAAGTCCTTGGCCTTCCCTTTCTTGTCTTGAGGGAGCTCCTCCTCCTTGTCCTCCTCGCTCCTAGAGTCCACATCGCTCATGGATTGCTCTCCAAAAGCGGCAAGAACCCGGTGAGCAGCCTTCATGAGCTTGGAAGCATCATACTTGGGCTTGCTCCCCTGAGGCTTCTTCCAGGCAGGCTTCTCATCCTTGCAGTTGCCCTTACCTTTCAGCTTGGGGCAGTTTGCCCAGATATGATATAGCTCTCCACACTCATAGCACGTTACAGGACCACCTCTCTTCTTGTTTCTAATATTGTTGTATGCCCATGTGACTTCTTGGCTAAAAGAGCTAAATCAGTCTCAGGAAGACTCTCAAACTCTTCTTCTTGAATAGCAGATAAACACGCAAGAGAAAATCCAGAAGAAGACTCGGAAGAACCATCAGAAGTTCTTTTCAAAGGATCAGCTACCAAAGCCATGTTATCCTTCTTAGGAAGACTGCCTCTCTTGATCTCATGAGTCTTGAGCTTGCTATAAAGCAGCTCCAAAGTGAGAGTAGAGAGATCGACGTTCTCCTCAATGGCAGTAGCCTTCATCTCCCACTCCTTGGTGTTGATTGCAGCCAAGAGATGGGTGGCATTCTCAGATTGAGAGTGCTCAATGTCAACAGCTCTCATCTGATTGATCACCTTGTTGAAGCGAGTAAAAACATCATCGATGCTCTCGCCATGACGCATCTCGAATTTGTTATACTCTCGCTTGTAGACCGTCTGGCGCACTTACTTGATCTGGGACGATCCCTCATGGTAAGTTTCAAGGGTGTGCCAGATCTCATGTGCGGTCTCAAGGTTGCAAATCCTATCGTACTCTTGTCTACCAAGCCCAGCATATAGGAGGTTCTTAGCCTTATGGTTGTTTGCCAAGAGGGCTACTGAAGCCGGCGAGGTAACCTCAGGCAAAACGAGCGGAGCTCGAACAACCTCCCATATAGCTTGTCCTTTGCTCTGACGGAAGACCCACATGCGATTCTTCCAATAGACATAGTCGAGCCCATCAAAGATATGCGGCTTGGTCGAGTACTTATCCATCGCCAAGTTCAGTGACCGGTTAAGATCGAGATTGAACTAACCAGGCTCTGATACCACTTGTTGAACCGAAAAGGCGACTAGAGGGGGGGTGAATAGGAGCACGCTCACTTTTTCATTTTGATCGGATTCAACACGAATTTCACTTCAATAGCTATGGAAGCTATGAAGATCAATATAGCAGTACAGCGGAAGACTAGTATTCAATCCAATCCAAAATCCCCAAAGCAAAAGACCAAAACAAAAAGCTCAAACCCTAAGGGCGGTGTAACGTCCCGTTTCTCTTAGGTTCTTGCCCAGTTTTCAAAATAAAAGTAATCATTTGGTTTTGTTGAGAACTCAAAGCTTAACCTGATATTTTGAAAATTTGGAGAGTTTAACCTGAATTAATCAAACCTTAACTAAGCTCCTTGTTGGCGCTCTCTGCTGGTTGTGGCTCTCGGTTGTTCTTCGCTGCCCCTTGGGGTTGTTTTCCCTCCGTAGCTTCTCTGTGTGCCTTTGGGTGTATCTCTTCTCTTCTAACTTCCTTTGTTGGTTTGAATCTCTTTGAGGCTCAGACCTCCCCTTCTGTCCAGACCTCCCCTTGCTTTGGTTTTCCTGCTGAGGATCCAGCTCGGGTTTGTGTTTCAAAACCCCTTTGATCTCTCAAAGCCAAGCTTGGCTTTGTTTCCTTTGGACCTCCCCATAGACCTCTCCACGTTCATTTGTAACCCCTGAGTTCTCTTGGGCATCCCAGAGTTCCTCTGGACCTCCCAGTGTCCTTTTGGAGCCTCCCTCGGACCTCCTCTACGTCCTTTAGGACCTCCCCTTGTTGAGATCTGGCCGTTAGGATCTCCTCTCCAGAGATCTTAACCGCACAGACCTCCCCTTGTTGAGATCTGGCCGTTAGGACCTCCTCTCTGGAGATCTTAACCGCACAGACCTCCCCTTGTTGAGATCTGGCCGTTAGGACCTCCTCTCTGGAGATCTTAACCGCTCAGACCTCCCCTTGTTTAGACCTCTTTGTGGTCTAGACCTCCCTGTTGTGTTTGGACCTCCTTTAGGTTCAGACCTCCTCCTTTGTGTGTTTAGACCTCTTTGTGGTCTAGACCTCCCTGTTGTGTTTGGACCTCCTTTAGGTTCAGACCTCCTCCTTTGTGTGTTTAGACCTCTTTGTGGTCTAGACCTCCCTGTTGTGTTTGGACCTCCTTTAGGTTCAGACCTCATCCTTTGTGTGTTTAGACCTCTTTGTGGTCTAGACCTCCCTGTTGTGTTTGGACCTCCTTAGGTCCAAGACCTCCTTAGTACTTGGACTCACCATTAGTTCCTGCGGCCGTACCGCTCAAGGCTTTGCCTTTCTCACCTAAGGAACGTTCGATGCTGTTCGGATGGCCCGATCCTAAGGGCACGTTCACTTGGTCCGGACGTTCCTTTCCTTTCTGGACCGCCCGATTCCAATTGAACGGCTCTGCTTTGCTGCGCATTTTCCTTTGTTCCCAGGACCTCTCCCTGGCTGTTTTGCAAGGACCACCTCCTCGATCCTTGCTGATCTTTTTGTAAAGACCACCCTCCTAGTCCAGAGTACCCCTATTGGTCAGGACCTCCCTGCGCTTTTGATCTGGACCGTTAAGGTCCTCCTCTTTGAGATCTTGATCGTTAGACCTCCCTTGTGGAGATCTGAGTGTCAGGACCTCCTCTTAAGTCCTTGGACCTCCTGTCCAGGACCTCCTCTTGAGTCCTTGGACCTCCCCTCCAGGACCTCCCCCTTGAGTATTTTGGACCTCCTGTCCAGGACCTCCCAGTGGTCTGTTGCGGAGACAACCCTTGTGGTGGGGCCATCCCTTTGTCCGGTTGTGCACCCTTTTGACTGGCCCCACTTGCCAGCCTTTCTCCACCTTGTTATCATTGCTTCCACCTCAAAACTCTGTGCGCATTTAATAGGGGTTGGATCACATTAAATGCAGTCACATCTGAGGTACCTTATTTCAATTCTTTTAGGGCAAGCCCTGCCCTAGCTGCCCCGATTGCCAACACGTCATTGAGCCTCCTCTTGGTGCACTCTACCAACTCTGGCTATATATAGCCTGGGCAGGCTTTCATTTGCCACCTTTGGTTTATTTCTTGTTTCCTTGCCTCCTTCGCCTGGTTCTCTCCTGGCACAGGACCTCCCCTGGAGCTCATTGAGGCTGTGCTAAGCCTCTTGGTTTTCCTTTCTTGCCGTCGGTTTGAGTTCCTTTTGGGTCTTTTGAAGTTCTTTGGCCTAGTGTGGTTTTGCTTATTTGGTTTTCTTGCGAACGTGTAGATCACGAGTTCGAGGAGATCTTGGATCCAGCTCTTCCAGCCGAAGGTTCTCCACTACTTGACCAAGGCAAGCCACAGACCTCCTTTTGATCATATTGAACCTAGCTTTGCAAATCTATTTTGGTTTCACTTTATCATGCATGGCTATCTTTATAAGGAAATGTTTGGGCTGTAGTTACTTTCCTACTTGATTTATGCCTCCTTCACAACTTGCTCAGGTCATGTTGTCATGTTCACCTTGTAAGCCTTAGGTTGGGTATTTAGTTGGTATTCCTTGTTATTTGCCAACATGGGGCCGTAGGTCATGTATTGCTTCGCTCTAGAAATCGTGGGATTTGTGAATCATGTTTCATTCCTAATAATCTTGACTAATGAGCTATGGAACACGTGGTCGGTGCCTTTATTAGCGACTATGGTAGGATGCCTAAGTTGTGTTGGTGTGGTGTGAGGCTACTTTGTTAAAACTATTGTGCCAAGACTGGGTGGTCTTTTGGCAAGGGTAATTACAAAAGGTTTCTTTGAGGCAAGAAGGCAGGAGTGAGTAGTGGGTGCTATGCACATCGGGTTTGTGGAAGTCTTGCCTTAGCACAATTAAGGACTTAACTGCGTTACGTTGGTCGAGCCAATCGGTGCAACCACAAGATCACTTTATGGGGGTGGTGCAGGCTGAATAATTAGCAATGAGATGGCTTGGGGCTGTTGTGGTGGGCGTGTGATTCGTTGGCGCAGAGGGCACCCCATAACCTGCGGACTTCTAGACCAAGGGGGAATTATGAAACCTTAGCGGGAAGCTCCGAGTCAGTTCAAAGCTTTGTAAAGGCCTTGCAGCGCTCTCTAGACTGCTCACCTTGAGTGAGCAAGGGTGGCCGGAACCGATCCGCTAGAGAGATCGTGGATTGTGGGTAAAGTTGTACACCTCTGCAGAGTGTAAAGATCTATTCAAATAGCCAAGTCCTTGGTCATGGACATGCTCAGTGAAAATGGTGCAAGGGGTAGTTGTTTCAAAAGTTTGTGCCACTAGACACTTCAGCGAGATGCCTTGGCTTTGCCTCGAAGAGACCTTGGCCGGCTCCAGAGGGGTCAGGGTTGGCTCAGGTAGTGGTCCAGGGGCTGGTTCGGACCTCTGGAGTGGGTGCTCTAGAGTGGTTTTTGGGTAAGGACCTGGTCACGGGTGTGACCAGGCCTCCCCCATTTTTGTTGTGGATGTGAGTTGGTGCTCACTCCACTTTTTCAAGCTTCAAATGTATTATGTACTAGTGTTTTAACTTGCTGCTTTTCAATCTACTTATGCTATTGCTGTCATAACCTAGCTTTGTGCAAACTAACCATACAACTCTCATTTGGTAAGCCCTTGCATGAATATTGTTGCATGAATGCTCCCTGTGACTTGCTGAGTACATTCAAAGTACTCATGGCTTTAAGCCCTGTGTCAAAGCAGATTATGAAGATGATCAAGTGCGAGCGGTCAGGAGACCTCTTTGAGGAGGAGTTCTTGACGATCCAGTGCCTAGGGCGTCCTCCACCCGACTGACTGTGGGGCTTGTTGGATAACCTGCGTGCTTTTGGTGTTGGAGTTTTAGAGCTCTTTGTTGCCGTTTGTAAGTCCTCGTTGGTTTTGTAAGCCCTTAGTGGCGAGACCTCTTGTTAACAAGCTTGACCATAAGGTCTGTTTTATATTAAATTTAATTTATGCCGCTTCATCTTTGTTTGACCTCGTGGTTGTGATATTAGCTTGTGTTCTTGTGTGAGCTAGCTTCATTGTCTGGGACTAGCTCGAGCATGCAGGCGGGACCTCCGGGAGGTCCTCACGGGACTAGCTTTGGGAGGTCCTGTCGGACCTCTCTAGTGATATACCAAGAGGTGCTACCGAAGGGTTGCGGGCCAAGACCTCCAGGAGGTCCTAAAGAGCTCCTGGGAGGTCCTGGTAGACCTCCTCGGGAATGCACCGAGAGGTGCTACCACTCCTCTATGTGGTAGCACCGCAGCGCAAAAAAAAATGGTCTTTCCGGACCTCTTACGGTATATCACAAGGTGGGTCGTCACAGGCGGTCAGACCGGCGTGTATTGCACGGTTAGACCAGGGTGCAGTCTAACCGGCGGCAAATGAGCGGTCTGACCGCTTGGCGGTTTGACCGGCGGTATAGAGGCGATCTGACCGCACCTGACGAAGAACAGTGAAAACAGCTCGAGTTCAAGATTGCAAAATGACCTAACTTTTGATCTACAAGGGCAAACTCCGCGAAACTTGAGACACACCTTCTCTAAGATATTGGAAACCTATTCCAATCAAGGATCGTATAGATCCATGCCAATGTTCCTATCTTTTTCAGTTTGAACGAAGGTTACTCCAAAATGAGTCAAAATCGAAATATGATCCTAGATGGGTTCCCACATGTCACAGTAAGTTAGATCAAGGCAAGAACCCAAGCAAAAACTCGCAGATCAAAGAAAGACTCAAAATCACCAAATAAAGAGAAGGAAAGCAAATAGACTCATCTTGAGGAATCTTTCCTTGGATTGATTTTGATATGGTATTGGTTTACAGTCACTCCATCAAGGAGGACAAAGACTCAATACATGAGCACGAAATCAAATCCAACTCTCTAGAACCCTAACCTCCAACTATCTTCTCCCTAAGCAAACTAGGGTTTCAAAACAATGAAAGGGTTAAAGGGGGTGCAGCCACCACCCTTCTCTATTTATAGTGGAGGCTTAGACCTTCTAGAAGATTGAACCCTAATGGGCACCCGTTAGGCCCACACACAAACGGGTCACACACGCACGCATTTTAAAGCGTCGTCTTCATCTCCTCTTGACCTAATCCGCTTCTCCACGCACCGTCTTGCGCCGCGGGTTGGCAAAAGGTCACGAAGGCGGTATTTGGTAAAATTACCAAAATACCCCTTCTCAATCTTTTTCCAAAGACCGAGTCCAAACTACGTGAAGCACTTCCATGCTTCAACACGTGTAGGTTGATCCAGCGGCTCTCATCATGTCGGCAAGTCTCTCCCATCCGGCTCCCACCGAAACCACCATGGCACTTACACCGACCCCCGCGTCGCTTGATCCAACCCGTCGCACCGAACTGCCCGTTTGGTCACCTTTGTCCCTTATGCGCCATGCTTGACTCCATTGACCTCACCTGGCATCCCCGATCGTTCTGGACCTTAGCTCTCCAAGCTTAGTCCCGATCATCCTCGCCGTTGACCGTCATTGACCTCCAAGCAACCTGCACAACAATAGACAAAGAGATCGATTCCAGGAACAAGTTCTTCACAACTTGACCCACGTTAGTCCAAACATGCATCATGCAACACATATGCACTGAAACCCATGAACTTGATCTAACCCAACAATCATCGCCACTTTTGGCCGATGAACAGTAGCAAAATCGGTTAGACCGCCATTGAATGGTCGGTCTGACCGTAGTTTACTTGCCGGTCTGACCACGCACCCAACGCCGGTCTGACCGCACCTGGACTGACAACAATTCAACTTTGACGAAAACACGTGATTCGACACACCTTTAACGCCATTGCCAATTGTAACATCATCCTAAGATCGTGCACATATCCCCATGATATCCACACTTAGAATTTTTGGGATGTTAGATGTACTATGGGAAATCTGACTATTTGTCACACGGTACATGTGTCTGCCCATTTGTTATTAAGTTGGAGGTAATAGCCCTGATGTCACAAAGTTAGAGAGCTAGTTAATTATTTGCCATTTTGGACAATTTTGGCATTGTCCTCTTTCCCTTTGGTCCTTTTTGGTAACAATTGGGAAGGGGAATAGGAGTTTAGAGGAGAGAGTTTGTAGTGAGATGAGGCATGGGAGTTTGATTTTTAGTTCCAATCCTCTGTTTGGCAAGAGAGATGAGACATTATGAGGGATTGTTTCTTCTTAGATGTCTTATTGTAAGTTATGATGAAGGGCTAATATTTATTGCTCAACAATTCCCTCCCAATTCTCATCCACCACCCTAGGTTTTAAATGGTGAGAATTGGACCCTCAAACTCTCAATCCACATTTCACCTAAATTCCCATGCCCACCAACCAAACAAAAGATTCCATAACCCTCACCCCCTTAATTCTCATTCCCTCCCATCAATTCCCTCCAACCACCTTCTTCCTCTCCTTCTCGTTTTTTTCTTGCTCTGGCTATGGCCAACCCGGCGACCTCCCTAGTGGCCTCCCCTCCCATTCTGCCACCATGCTCACTGGTGTCCCCTCCTGCACCCGCGTCGATGCCGCCCTCCTTTCCCCTTTTGGACCTCCTCCACCACCGGCAAGCTCAGATCTCCCCAGGCGTGAGCAGCGCGGACGTTGTGATGCCGGCAAAGAGGTGCTCCCAGCGACGTACCTAGTCCACGTCGTCGCCTTCTTCTTCCTCCTCTTATCTTATCTTCTTCTTTGCTCTGGGCATGGTAGATCGGGTGGCTGGAGTCAGCCTGGTGACGGCCGCAAGGTAGTGGCTGGAGAGGAAGAGGACAAGGTGTAGCACGACAACTGGGGTGGGGAGCGGTGGGGCGAGGTGCAGAGCAACGAGGTGTAGTGTGACGTCCAAGGTGGGAAGTGATCGGGCGAGGTGCACCTCCTCGGGGACGATGGCGTTGAGGACAAGGTGCACCTGGCTAGATCCGACTTGCCAACATTCATGCGCACCAAGTCTGAGCTCACTAGCCTCTACGCGAGCCGAATATGAGCTTGCCGGTCTTGATGACGCTGGATCCGGAGTGAAGAGGCAGGATGAGGATGAGGATGAGGATGGGGAGGAGGTCTGGCTGGCGGCGTAGGATAGGGAAGGACGGTGCCGACGGTGGACGAGGAGGTCCAAGAGAGGGAAGGACAGCGTCGGTGTGTGCACGGGAGGGGACACCGGTGAGCCATTGGGGAGGTCCCAGGTCGGCCATGGGCCACGGCCAGAGAAAGGAAGAAAATAAGATAAGAAGAGAAAGGAAGAAGACGAAGAAGACAGTGGAAAAATTGTTCAAAAGCCAAATAATCAATTGGCTCTCCAACTTTGTGGCATCAAGGCTATTACTTGAACTTAATACCAAATGGGCAAAGACACATGTAGTGTGTGGGGGGCAGTCAATTTTCCCATGTAATATTAGACGTGGCTGCTTTAAATTGTATTATGGAGCAAGTCCTTTCAGAGTGCATTGTCCATGTATTGTAGCTTCATTTAATATTTTTGTGTGGACCCGTTCTAAAGCTATTATACATTAGAGTATAGTGCAGCTTGGCTCCAGATTTTATGCACCATCCTGGAGCTACTATGAGTTAAAGAAGAGGTTTTGAGCAGTAGTTTTAGCTGATATGGCACACACTCTATTCTGATGATACTACTTGAAGCTAGTGTGCATTGGAGATACTCTTAGAGTAGAGGCAATTAGTTAGTGTAGTCGTTTTTTAAAAGTTGCAAGAAACCGCACATATTGTATTCTAAATGATGGATTGGGATGATGGTGAACAGTACCCTGACTTTGCTTAACCTTTTTTTTACATGAGACTTTGCTTAACTTTCAGTCATCGTATCGGAAGAGAGCAGTGCAAGGAGGGTAATTTCGCTACAACCGCAAATAGCAATTTGCTACAGTATTTTCCTACTATGATTTTCGGTTCTGCCTCACATCTTTGCACTGTATATCTCCCACTTTGCTCTTGCAAGTCAGAGGGGGCCGTTTCCATGATAGACGCTCGGTGATGATCGACTATTTTGTCCTCATGCCTCTACCTCTGACTACTTCCATAGCATAGCAATAAAGACACAGATTGGAACACATTTTTGAACGATGCTCACAGTTTACAGTATGAATGTTTTGCCGGATGTGATCAGGATTCAGGACCCAAGATAAAAACCGGTCGTTTGCCTGTGCCCCCTACCTCAGGTGCGCCGTGCTGGATTTGATACAGTGCCTCGCCATATCGTAGTAAGAATTGCACGGCCCTGTATCATGGATATCTTCTCTCTCACCACCCTGCAGCACACTATTTCTCACACTCAAAGCCCCCCAGCGCAACAAAAACAGATTGGAACACATCTGCACAGGGCTACAATCAACCAACATCAACAGACACTCCGGACCAGAGTTAACAAATTGCTCCTCCGTCGGCAGTTGAATTAATTCTTTGTTCCACTCCGTTTCAATTAATGCTATGTATCTTGTATTCTACAAGTGTCCCATCTTGCAAATGCAATTCCAAGAACAAGGACTGACAAGCTCAACTTCTGAATTTCACCAGCAAGTTGCATATATATATTTCTAGATCAACTTACAGAGAGAGAGAAAAGGCACAACAATTTCCTGTAACACGTATGGAATTCCATAATCAAAGCAATTCCAACTCAGAATTTCAGCAAGAACGTGCGTATCTCCATGGGTCCCAGCTCAACAACAAGGGCTCGATTGTCAACCGGGCCACCTCTCATTGGGGCAGGACCACTTTCAGTGTCTGCGACAACCCTCCAGTTGAGCTTCTTCATCTCTGACTTCTTTTGATTTGCAGATAGGTTAGTCTCAATCAATTCCTTGATCTGCACAATGGAACAGCATTAAGCATTTCAGGCTAGATCTCTTTCCGATGGAAAATGATTCATGAGAGCGTATAGTTCATCCCACAAAATTATTTTACAACAACTTCTGCTAATGCAAAAACTTGAGCTACTACAAATTACTTACAGTTCTCTTTCCAAACACCTTTCTCAATTCAATTTTTGCCATTACTGAATATTGAGGGTCCTCAGCGGCCTGCAACTCCGGTGAAAAATAATCAGTATCAAGGAGAACCACATAGAAAGAAATATTATATAAACTACAAATATACCTGAAACAGATGCGCCAAGCGGAGGAGTGTTGTACCATCATCAAGATTCTGAAATGTTGAGCCATGCTCCGTTAGTACACTAATATGATGCAAGTCACAGTTTAAGGGTGCGATAAGGAAACAGTATGAACCTGCAAGGTGATGATTGCGACATTATCAGGGAGGCTATAATTTGCATCCATCATGCTCGCTTTCGCGATATTGTAGGATTTCCAACTGCTTTCATCCTGTAAGAACAATTATTACTAAATGTAGAAACTATAACATGAAAATACTTTTAAAAAACAGGTTGAGAAAGTATACAAATATACCTCATGAGAGAAAGCAAGAAGAAAGGGTGAATAAACTTGTTGGCCATATGTCCTTCGCCAGTGAGCTCCATGTCCTAGCTTATTGATATTGACATAGTAAGTCCCCCTGGCCTGTAAGAATTTTCATGAGGCAGAATTATGATAGCTGTAGTGAATACGATAGCAAGTTGATGCCGGAGAAAATAGACATAGATATGAATGTATACCGTGAGCCCATCACAATGTTCATCCACACAAACAACTTCATCAAGTGGTTCCCCTATACCACTGAAATCATAGTGAAGTATACGCCTGAGATTCACAATATTCATGGTTAGGAGCGGCTTAGAACTTGATTACACAGATTTGTGGTTGACTTCAAGAGGTTGAAAAGTAAGGTGGTAAACATTTCTGTAGTTAATCATATCATTTAACAGTATTGTACAGACCATTAGAAACAAAGGTGGGTTCCAAAAGAGATAAGGTCAAAATTGCTAGTTTTGGTTGGTTTGATGGAAAGGATTGGCAAATTTTTTACCAGGCCCCCTCTAGATTCAAGCTGGCCTTTGGCTTCAAAATAACTGCACCAAATTTATGTTAAAAATAAATAAAAACCAAGTAGAATTAGATTGGTGTGTTCTGGTAAACGGCAGGATTATGGTAAGGAGCCAAGGAGTGCCCAATGGAAACTGATCCGGTGCTAGATCTGGAACTAGCTCAGGGCACTCCAGCTAATACCTATGGAGCATAATCTCTATTTGACCATCCTGAATACTTGAAGCTCCAACAGCATGATCCACAAGGACAGATAGTTCATATTTCCCATCTGCTACATACATTCCTAGATTGACCTGCAAAGTCAATGTGTAAGAAATATACTGTTATGGATATTGTGTATGTATTCATTGGGCCCAATGGGCAATATATATAGGGAGTACAAGAGGATATATGTCATACATATATAAGGAAATACAAAAGGCATATAATGAAACATAAAGGAATTCCTATTCTAACACCCCCTCAAATACAAGGCGTATGCAATAGTATTGCATTTGGAAAGGGCTGATACTAAAACAGGGAAAATCCAAAATCCGAGTCTTGATAATGTCGTCGTAGCGTGCAGCTCTTGGAAAATATGTCGAGTATCAAAAGATCTCCCATCTGGTGTCGTGCGATAGCCCATAAAGCACAAGGTGCAGGGGCTGAGAAAGTAGAGGCAAGCGGGAGCAAAGTCAACCGCAGCAACACGACAAAGAAGATGATGAAACCGACAGGAATAGAGAGAGCTATCAAATCAAGCCGTAGAGGAATGGATAGAAGTATGGCAGCGCAGATCGAAGCCCAAGATGGCGGCGGCGCAGTGCACAAAAAGCGCAATGGAGGCACTGTGCGGAAGAAGCGCGGCGACCTTCGAAGCTTGGGGCGACGGCTCAGAGAGAAACGGAGGTATCATAATGACTTCTACGATCTGCAACAGCTCGGAGAGAAGAGCAGCGACTGCTACCATGCGAAAGGGAAGGAGTGAACCAAGAAGCAATCGGCTGACCGACAAAGATTTTTGTGGACTCGCACGGGTTAGACGAAGCTCAAAAATAGAGTGTTATGGAGTTGAATGGACTCAAAGAGAAAAAAGACTCAAAGGAGCAGGAGCAGCAAATACTAGTTTTTTTATCCCCATCCTCTCTCTTTTCTCAATCTCCACCGATTCTCCCTCTATCTTTTCTCGATGTCCACCGACTCCCCCCTCTCTTTGCTTTCACATGTTAGAATAGGACTCTTGTATTTCCTTATCTGTATATGGAACCCCCTTTGTACATCCTATATATATTGTCCATTGGGCCCTCTTGAATATACACACAATATTCATAACATGGTACCGAAGCTAGGGTACTAACCCTAGTTTTTCCGCATCCGCCTCGTTGCCACCACCGCTAGTCCACGGCCGAGCCGTTGCCGCCTCCTTGGGTCGCCACCGCTGCCACTACCATCGGCCGCCGCCGCCGCTGCTACCCCCGGCCACAAGGGGAACCCTAGTCCCCCGAAGCTGCGCCGCCGCGCCTGACGCTCCACCCGACGCCGATCTTCGCTCGACGCCGGCCTCCTCTCGACGCCGACCTCCGCTGACGACCGGGCGGCCTCCCGACGCTGGTCTCCCGACACTGAAGTCGCCGCCGCTACCCCCGGCCACCGCCGCTCCGGCCGTAGGGGCAACCTAGTCCCCCGCGTGTTTGAGCCGAGCCAATCCCAAAGGCTGAGCAGGCTGTTTTAGCCGGCCCAATCCTTAAAAAAATCATAAAAAAAATGTCAATCTAACCTGGCGCCGTCCGGCCCTCTGTTGAACTTCGTTTCCTTGGTCATGCATGCCGAGCCCGGTAGCGCCTACCGATGCCTTCCGTTTGATCAGCTATGATCCCATTATCGGGAACAAAGCTCCATGGGACAAACTACAGGTCGTGGTCTTCACTCATGAAGATCACGCTCGATGGTCTCCGCCTCTGGGGATATGTCACTGGTGCCCGACCTTGTCTGTCGTCGCCAGTTCAGCCTTCTCCCAGACAGTCTGCTTCTGCACCTCCTGCAGAAGATGAGGCCGCCAAGAAGGAGGCAGAGGCTGCTATTGCTGCTGCTGATGAGGCTTTTCAGTATGCCATAGACGCTTTTGAGTGCTGGTGTGTTGATGAGGCCCGTGTTCGAGCCATCCTGGTGGTCAGCGTTGACGACTCCATCCAGCCAGACATTGTTGGTCTGCATGCCACTCGTCAAATCTGGGAATACTTGCGCGAGCGATACCAGCAGAGCAGCGATGCTTAGTTCTTTTCGCTTCAGCGTGAGTTGGAGACACTTCGCCCGGAGGACTCCTCCGTCGATGACTTCTTCCGAGCCCTGGCCAGTCTCTGGCGCCAGCTGGACGAGCTCGCTTCTCCGCTCTGCTAGGAGTTTCATCAAGTGCAGAAAGCAGATCGTGATCGCCTTCGCCTTTATGACTTCGTCTACCGTCTTCGCCTAGAGGTTGAGCCTGTTAGAGCTCAACTGCTGAACCGCTCACCACGACCATCAGTCACTGAGGCTCTTTCGACGCTTCGTGCCGAGGAGCTTGGCCGCGGGTTAGCAGCACAGTTTGTTCCGATCGTGCTAGCTACCCCTTCTTCTTTGACTACACCGACGGTTTCTGCTTCGACTGTAGTC
This sequence comes from Phyllostachys edulis, assembly GCA_036346405.1. Classification (NCBI taxonomy): domain Eukaryota; kingdom Viridiplantae; phylum Streptophyta; class Magnoliopsida; order Poales; family Poaceae; genus Phyllostachys; species Phyllostachys edulis. The sequence goes on from CM070564.1 coordinate 7,342,832, forward strand.
CCTCCTCAAGTGTCTGTTTCTGCTCCTGTTTTTGTACCAACTGGGGTTCAGTGCAATTATTGCAAAAACTTCGGGCACGACTACGGCGTTACAGCGGTGCAAAAAGGTAACAAGGCACGAGGGTCGACGATCCAATGGAGGCGAGGAGGCCCTTCCTCGATGGGAGGACATACCAAAGACGTCAGACCTTCTCGGCGAGGTGACTCTGTTCGGCCGATTACTGTCGAGCTCTACTTGCAGGCTCTCTCACGGCTCGGCGAGTTCGCCGGTCTAGCTCGAGACGTCTCCTCCAGTACTTCTTAGGTTTTGGATTTTGGTGCCTCTTTCCACATGACACGGACTCCACATCTCTCACTTGATGGGACCTCCTATTTTTCCTATCTCTGCTTGAGACGGTAGCGGTACTTACATGCATCATTTGTCAAGGCACTCTTTGTCTCATCGACTTTTTGTTCCAGCTGTTTCCTATGTTCCCCAGCTTACCATGCAGCTTCTCTCGGTGGGTCAGCTCACCAATCTTAGCTGTAGGGTTGGTTTTGACTCTCACACCTGTTTCATCCAGGATCGTGATGAGGATGGTACTTGGGGCCGCGTGTTGTAGGGATCGTCAGGGTCTCTACATCCCTGATCGCCTCCACCTTCCATCCACTTCAGTTGCTCCTGTCACCTCCACGTCTCCTTCCACTACCACTGCTGCCACTACCTCTGGCATTTTTGCGCAATGGCATCACCATTTAGGTCACTTGTGTGGGTCCCGTCTTTCTTCATTAGTTCGTCAGGGTGTTCTTGGACGTGTTACTGTTGACACGACCATGTTTTGTCAGGGTTGTAAGCTGGGCAAGCAGCGACAAGTTCCTTATCATTCTAGCGAGTCCTTGTCTTGTCCTTTTGACTTAGTTCATTCAGATGTATGGGGACCTGCGCCTATTATCTCTAAAAGCGGGTATAAATTTTATGTGATCTTCATTGATGATTATACCTGTTTTACATGGATTTTCCCCATGTTTAATCGTGATCAGTTTCTTGCGATCTATCGTAGCTTTGCAACGATGGTTCATACTCAGTTTGATTCTCCCATCCGTACTTTTCACTGTGATTCTGCTGGCGAGTATTGTTCTGGTGCTTTTAGACAGTTTCTTTCTGAGCGGGGCACTCTTTACCAGTATTCTTGTCCTGATGCCCATGCTCAGAATAGGGTTGCTGAGCACAAACAACGCTATCTGATTGAGACTGCCCGCACTCTTCTCATTGCCTCACGTTCCACTACAGTTCTGGGCTGAGGCTGTTTCTACGGCTGCATATCTCATCAATATGCAACCTTCCACTGCTCTTAAGGGTGTCAGTCCTATAGAGCGTCTCTACTCTCGACCCCCCCCCCAGTACACTCACCTTCGTGTTTTTTTGTTGTACTTGTTTTGTTCTGCTGCAGCCTCGTGAACGCACTAAACTATCGACCCAGTCAGTTGAGTGCGTGTTTCTTGGTTATAGTTCTAAGCATAAGGGTTATCGTTGCTAGGATCCTTCTGCTAGACGGATTAGGATTTCACGAGACGTTGTCTTTGACGAATCTCAACCTTTCTTCGAGATTCGGCTCCTCCTGTTTCCACCGTTGAGTCAATTTCATGGTTGTCTCTTTCTGATTCTTCACCCATTCCTCCACTATCACAGTCTTCCCCTGGTCTGTCTCCAGTGGTTCCTTCTACACCTCTGCCTCCGATGCTGCCTCCTGCAGCACCGTCTCTTATTCCTGCAGCACCGTCTCTTATTCCTGCAGCACCACCATCTCGTTTCTCTAGTGTTCACTACTCCAGGCGTCCTCATCCTTCACCAGCCTCCTCTCCTGGTATCTTGCTGACACCCACATGTGATCCTCCTGCTGATGCTCCTCGTTACGTCCTACGTGACCGGACATCCCTTCGACTTCTTGATCGTCTTGGATTTGCTCTGATAGCTCATGCTCTCTGTCACTGAGCCTAGTTCTTATTGTGAGGCTACTCCTCATTCTGAGTGGCAGCTCGCTATGGCAAAGGAGCTTGATGCTCTTCGACCTACGAAGACTTGGGATATTGTATCGACACCTGTGCATGCTCGTCCGATCATGTGCAAATGGGTGTACAAGATTAAGACCCGGTCTGATGGTACTATCGAGCGCTACAAGGCTCGTCTTGTGGCTCGTGGCTTTCAGCAGGAGTACGATCGTGACTATGATGAGACTTTTGCCCCTGTTGCCCATAAGACCACTGTTCGCACTCTTGTTGCGGTTGTTTCAATTCACCAGTGGTCTATCTCTCAGCTGGATGTTAAGAATGCCTTTCTTAATGGTGTTTTGCATGAGGAGATCTACATGCAGCCACCACCTAGGTATTCTGTTCCCGATGAGCACGTCTGTTGTCTTCGTCGTGCTCTTTATGGCCTTAAATAAGCTCCTTGTGCCTGATTTGCTTGTTTTACCTCAGTGATTACTGCTGTCGGTTTCACTGTCACTTCCCATGATCATACTCTTTTTGTTCATGTCTCATCTCGGGGTAGAACACTGCTTCTTCTGTATGTTGATGATATGCTCATCACTAGTGATGATTCCTCATTCATCACGTATGTGAAGAAGCATCTCAGTGAGCAATTTTTGATGACTGATCTTGGTTCTCTTACGTACTTCCTTGGGATTGAGGTATCTTCATGCCCGAGGGCTACTACCTCTCCTAGCAGAAGTATGTCCAGGGTCTTCTTGATCGGTCTGGTCTGACTGACACTCGCACCGCTGAGACTCCCATGGAGCTATCCCTATAGCTTCGTGCCACTGATGGTGATTTTCTTAAGGATCCTACTCGATATCGCTATCTTGTTGGGTGTTTGGTGTATCTTGTGAGCACTCGTCCTGATATTGCTTACGTTGTTCATATCTTGAGTCAGTTCATGGCTCGTCCTACCCATCTTCACTACAGTCACCTTCTTCGTGTTCTTCGCTACTTGCGTGGGACTATCTCTCGTCGTTTGTTTTTCCCTAGCTCTACCTCACTACAGCTTTAGGCGTACTCCGATGCGACCTGGGCTAGTGATCTTTCTGATCGTCGTTCTCTTTACGCTACTGTGTTTTTCTTGGCTCCTTCTGATTGCTCGAAGACTAAGAAGCGATGCGCTGCTCGTTAGTCTGATCGAGTTGAGAGCTATGGCGGCGATGACAATGAGAGGTTACTTGGTTGAGGTGGCTACTTGCAGATGTTAGAGTGCTTGTGATGGGACCTACGACTCTTTTGTCTGACAATACAGGTGCTATTAGTATTGCCCGGGAGCCAGTGAAGCATGAGCTCACTAAGCCCATTGGTGTGGATGCTTCATACACTCGCTCATAGGTGCAGGAGGGAGTACTTGCTTTACAGTTTGTGCCATCAGAGTTACAGGTTGCTGACTTCTTCACGAAGCCACATACTAGGGCACAACATTTGTATTTTCTCTCCAAACTTAGTGTGTGTGATCCACCATGAGTTTGAGGGGGGGGTGTTATTTCTTTATCTGTATATGGAAACCCCTTTTGTACATCCCTATATATATTGCCCATCGGGCCCTCTTGAATATACACACAATATTCATAACATCTCGATCTCCATCAACTCCCCGCACGAGCAGGAGCTCGGGGAGGCGGCGGATCCGAGTCGACGGCGGCACGAATCCGGAGTGGCGGCGGGATAAGTGGGCCCGAGCTCGGCGTTGATCCGGAGGTGGCGTAGCTCGAGGCGGCGGCGGGAGCTCGGTGCAGAGGAGCTCGAGCCTGAGGCAGCATCGACGAGGAGGCCTGCCATGTGACAACGGCGCGGATCTGGCGGCGGAGCACGGGGGTCGGACGACACGAGCAGGGGAGTTCGGGCGGTGCGGATCTCCCGCTGATCGATGTCGACATAGGGCACGGAGCGCCAGAGGTGCCTCCACCGCCGCGATAGTGCGCTCGTTTGCATGGCCTGCCGGGACCCGACGAGCGAAAGGATGTCGTGCAGGAGGCAATCTGGTAGGTCGCCCAGCCGGTCCCGATCCGCGATGGCGCAGGGACGAAGGAGGAGTACGTGGACCGTCGATGGAAGATGGCGACTGCAGGGCGATGCTGCTGCTACTTGCTGGTAACTAGGAGGCTGCCGCCCCCGGGAGTAGAGATAGCTCCTCCCGAGGGTAGCAGCAACGGAAGATGAGTGGGCGGCTGCTAGGGTTTCGCAACCCGCTCTGATACCATGTTATGAATATTGTGTATGTATTCATAAGGCCCAATGGACAATATATATAGGGAGTACAAGGAGATATATGCCATACATATATAATAAAATACAAAAGGCATATAAGGAAACATAAATAAATTCCTATTCTAACATATACAACAATAGTGAACTTATTTAATCTTCTCTAGAAACATAAAATAAACTAAAATAATTGAACTAACAACAACATCCATTAAAGCATGATGCAATGGTAATAGTTTTTGCTTATATATTGCCTACGCAGCACAAGCATAACAACTAATTCCGTATTATCCATAGGCTGATAAGCAAACTATTAACTTATATGAATCCAAACGGAACAGGTCAAATAGGCCCTCCCCTTAAAATGAGAAAATAGAAAATAGTGGTCAGAACCATCCGATTATGTGTGGAAGGGTTTTCCATCCATTCGAACATGGGAATGACAGAATGTAACATTACTAGCATCCCACACAAAGCTAGCAATGATATGCTCCGAAGTCCGAACCCGTTCAATCATGTGTATGCACTAACGGATCCATGCTGATCAGACAGTCGAGAATCGAGATCACAAGTTCACATTCTTTTATTTTAAGGGTGGTTCCCCAGTGATTCAACCCCTTGTGTCCAAATACGTTCTCAGTTGAGTGTAGTGTACAATTTAATATAATATATGCTTGGTACAAATACAATACAAAAGCTGTGCAACTGTGGTACATAGTTTTGTAACAGTGCAATCAAGTTCGGCATGTTTGTTGTCTACTTTCGCATGCATGAGAACCTCAACTTTTGCTCTGCTGAAAATGGTCTCAACCACACCACCACCCCCCCAACCCACCCACACGTACTAATCAATTAGAGCAAATCTCATGCTGCAGTGAGATTCATGCTATTCGACAAGACGGGGAAAAAGGATTTTAGTTGACCTTGGTGCAAAACCTAATCAGAATTGGCACAATTTAGTGTTCATTTCTTTTGCAATAGCATGGAAGCACAAAATCATCTGTTCTATTATTATTTTATTTAGCACATATCCATCCAGATTGCACAACATAGTTTCAGAAAATGAGGAAGTGTCACGCCTAGAGATAAAAATGACTGCTCTAGTATACATCCTTTTGCCCTGGTGCCTATGTACAGGTGCAAAATGATTTCAGCTTTATGCATACTGAGAACAATGTACAAAGTAAGTATTTTAAAAATAGAACAGTCTGTACTCTATAGTTAAAGTACTATAACGATATCTGAAAAACCAAAGATTATTACACTGAAAATGTGAATATTGTGCATACCGGATAGTAATTTCCTGCAAACCAAAGATTACTACACTGAAAATGTGAATATTGTGCATACCGGATAGTAATTTCCTGCAACCGGTTGAGTCACTTGAAGGTCCCAATCTTCCCTGTAGTTTCTCACCTACAGATGAAATTCACTGCAAACTTGGGTATAAAAGGAGAGTACACAAACTTTCAAAACTCTTAACGTATAATATTCAGTAGATTATCACTGTTTCCCGCAAAAATAATTCAGATATAGATGAGAAGCTTGGGTAATAAATAAACTAACAACTATACCATATCAAATGAAGTAACAAATAAACTAACAACTATATCATATCAAATATCTGAAGCATAATTTATATCGACAAGTACCCTTTTGAGGAAATCTCTTCCATTAGAATCTGTATAAAATGTACTGTTTGTGACCATATTTGCTGTCAGTCGGGTGATGACCTCCTTTCCTATGCCATCATCAACAGGAATTGGTCCAATCTTTCACACACGAGAGAAACAAATTTGTTATTTCAATGTTAAATACTACATTATTCAATGTATGCTAACATCGATGGAATGTCATATTTTCCAAACCGGACAAATATTATCCGATCATCTATTTTCGAAGGTGGAAGGAATTACTAACCGTGTATTCTACTTCAGCATGCTCCTTACCTTTGTAGAGTCTTGTAACCTACACAAAGAAAATTTATAGTCGAACCTGTTATGAATATTGTGTGTATATTGAAGAGGTCCAATGGGTAATATATATAAGGTACAAAGGGACACAAGTCTAAACCTTAATATAATAGGAAATACCACTAATACCCTTATATCCTTAACACTCCCCTCAAATGCAAGGTGTATGCAATAGCATTGCATTTGGAAAGGGTTAACACTAAAATAGGGAAAACCTAAAGTTCGAGTCTTGACAATATCGTCGTAGCATGCAGCTCTTGGAAAATATGTCGACAAAAGATCTCCTCCCATCCGATGTCGTGCGACAGGCCATAAAGCACAAGGTACGGGAGCAAAGTCGACCACGACAACATAACGAAGAAGAAGATGATGTTAGAGATATATGTATAGTGTGTTATTCCCCATTGTTATGAGGGGTTATTTGCATATTCACCTCCTGTACTTTGTCTATATATATATATATATATATATTGGCTCATTGGCCTCATGATGAATACAAGCGCTATTCATAATATGGTATCAGAGCGTACCTAGGGTTTTTCCCGTCGCTTCGCTTATCGCCCCGCCGCCGTCTCTTGGATCCGCCGACGTCGCCTCTTGCCTGGAGGTCACCCCTTTGTCGTCATCTTCGACGTCTCCCGAGCGGATCCTCTTCTCCACTGCGCTCGCCGTCGACTCTCCCCGTCGACTACTACCTGTTGCTGTCGCCAGATCTTCGTCGCGCACTGGTCATAGCCGAGCCCGACTCCTTGCGCCGCCGCCGGATCGTCTCTGTCCCGAACTCGGGCAATCGTTGCCGCCTCTGCCACCGGGGGCCATCGCCGCCGTCGAGACCGCCCCCTAGGCTGAGCGTCGCCTCCGCCAGCAGGGGAGCTTCCGACCGCCGCTTAGAGACGATCGCCATCACGCTGCGCATCCGCCGCCCGCGCGTTCCATCCCAACACCGACGTAGGAGCGCCGCTGCCCTTCGCCATCGAGGGTCGGAGGCTACTCCGCCGTTCTTGCCGAGTCGACGCCGCTGGCGCCCCCGCAGGCGTGCATGTGTTGTTTTATGGGGCGTTTGGCCGGACCGGCTAAAAGAAAGAACAAAAAGACAGCCTAGAAAAAAAAAAGAAAGAAAAAAATGTCGTTCTAACCGCCGCGCCGTCCAGTGCCACCTGTTAGACTTCGTTGTCTTGGTCGCCGCGCCATCTAGCGCCGCCTACCAATGGGCACCGTTTCCCTCCCTCGCTGTCCGGTGATCTTCGATGGTGTTAATTACACCGACTTCGTGTCTCACATGCGTGGTCTTCGTCTCTGGGGCGTCCTCTCTAGCGATGTCACCTGCTCGCCTTGCCCTACTCCTCCGACGGAGTTTACCCTCGCTGTCAGCCGCTTCGACAAATGATAACGCTGCTGCTAAGACCGCTCGCCTTGCTGATGATGAGGCTGCCTCTGCCTACCAAGAGGCTCTGGATTCCTACAAGAATCAACTGACCGCCTACACTCGGTACGTGCGACGGCGGCCGCTCAGCTGCTTTGTCTTCATCGCCGATGTCCAACCTCGGTTCTCTTACGAGGTTGTGGGACTCTTCGCTTTCGGATGTGGACTCACCTTCGTCAGCGCTATGAGCCCTCTGGTGATACCCTCTACCTGTCAGGTGGTCCGCTAGGAGCACTCTCTTCAGCCAGGTGATGCTCTTTGTTGGCGCTTTTACGCTCGAGCTCTCCGTATGCGCGTCATTTGGACTCTCTCCGCGCTTTGGTTGTCGCTCCTGCTCATGCTACTCGGCAGACGTCTTGACACAGTTTCAGCGTGTCACGATTCGTTACTCGCCGCCCCGAGTTCGGCAGAGGCGTGCCAGCTCCTTGCACACCACCTCGTGTCACTCTCCCGAGGCTCTTACCGAGATACTGTGAGAGGAGACTACTTTGAGTGGTCTTGGTGCGATGCCACTCCCCTCTGTGCTCGCCGCTCGTCCACTGCTACACCGACGCTTCCACGCTTGACACCGCCTCCTCCAACGGCCGCCGCCGGTGGTTGTGGCGCCCTCCATCTGGCGGTGGCCGTCCTCACTGCTCCTACTGCGACAAGATCAGCCACATTGAGTCCCAATGCTATAAGAAGCAGCGGCATCTTTCACGCCGTTCTTCTACTAGCACTGGCACTGGTGCTTCTACATCGAAGTCTGCATCGACTCCTTCAACAGTTTCTCTCCTTTGGCGAGAGATAGCCGGACTTCGGCCTTTGCTTGCCGCTTCAGGTTCTCCTCGGCGGAGTTCTGCGGGTTACGCTCATCGACTCTTGAACGCGCGAAACCACCACCTACACAGTCCGGTACCTCCCCGTGGATTCTTGATTTTGGAGCATCTTTTCACATGACTTCTGATTCTTCCACTCTGTCTTTCATTACACCTCTTGATTCTCCTGTTAGTGTTCTTACTGCTGATGGTACCTCTCTTTACGTCTCTGGTCGAGGACCTCTTAGCAACTTATCTTTTCATGTTCATACATTGCTCATGTTCCTCGCCTTACCATCTGACTTCTTTTCTGTTTGGGCGACATCGAACTTGGTTGTCGGGTCATTCTCGACTCGACTCTTGTTATGTTGAGAACCGCCACACGGAGCTCGGTTGGTTCGGCCCTCGGCGCCTGTAACACCACGATTTTTAGAGCCTTTTGAAAATTTTCAAAATAAAAAGAACCATTTGATTTTGATGATAATTCAAGCTTAACTTGAGAATTTCAGAATTTGGGATGTTTAAAATGACTAAGCTAAACTTCAACTAAATCAAAGTTTGGTTCTTTTGATGTAGCTCTAGCTCTCTGGAGTTATCTTCCTTTTCTTGATAGGATTTCTTTTCCTTGATCTATTTGGACATTTTTATATGTCGCACCGTCCCTCTTGTTTGACCTTTGTTGTTATGCGGATCTCTTGATCCTAGACCACAATCTTCAGTTGGGCATATTCTTGTGCCAGACCTCCTTGTTCTTGATCTAGCCAGACCTCCCTCACATCTTTTGCTTGAGTCTCCTTTTGCTCCTTTGGAATGCCGGTAATTCACTTGAACCTACATGGCCAATTGGATCTTCTTTGCATTCGATTGAACCACCTTTGTGCTCAATGGGACCCCTTGATTTCCCTCGAGCAGACGGACCTCCCATGTGGAGGCTGAACCGTTCAGACCTCTCGTGATCATCATCCAAGGATCCAGGACCTCTTTAGGTCTAGATCTCCTAAGTGCTGGACCTTCCCTGGTCGAGATCTCCTTCTCGACTTAGACCTCTTGAGGTCTAGGTCTCCCTTTATAACCACTTGAGTTCCTTCTATGCTCTTGTGAATCTCTTGGTGATCACTTGGACTCCTTTTGCCCCGATCCTTGTAGCCTTCTCTTTGGAAAGGTCCTTCTAGTGCAATCGGTATTACCACCCCAATTCATGGTAATACCATTCTTTAGGACCTCTCTCCCATTCGTTCGAGACCTTTCCTTTAAGTTTGATTACTTTGAATCTCTTTGTTGGTTTGAATCTCTTTGGATCAGACCTCTTTTACATTCGAGACTTCTCTTAAGTCTAAACTTCTTATTGCTGGGCACCTTTCTATGCAGACCACTTTTCATTGAACCTCCTTGTATTCCGGTGGACTTCTTATATGCCTTCAAACCTCCCGAGTTCATTGAACCCCTAGGCATTTCTTCTTGGCGAAAGGAACTCTTTAGGGTTCATTCTAAGCATCACGGCTTTTGATCTCACCCTTGAGGTTGGAGCCTCCTTTGAGTTGCCTTGACTCATGAACTCCTGTTGGACCACCTTTTGTGGATCTCCTCCGTGGAATCCCTCATTCTTGGAACCCCACTGTCTGGACCTTCTCCTTTTGGTTGAATCCAACGGTTTGGACCTCTTCTCACTTTGAATCCAAAGGCCCAGACCTCCCGTGCATTATTTCTCTCTAGGACCTCCCCTTCCTTGTTGACCTTGGCTATTGGACCTCCTTTGGAGATCCAACCTTGGGACCTCAACCCGCCTTTAATCTCAACCACGTGATTTCTTTGAAGTTTGGGACCTCTGTCCAAGACATCCCGTGGCCTCTTAAACTGGCTCGGGACCTCCTCGCCAGACCTCTCTTGAAGAGATCCTCACCGTCGGGACCTCCTGTTGTTGATCGACCGTCGGGACCTCCCATGTCGAGACCTCCTCCGCATGTCTGGACCTCCTCAACTTCAGACCTCCTTGAGTCGCGGGACTCCTTTGATGAAGTCTGGTTGTCCGAACCTCGATCCGTGGACCTCCTCCATGTGTATTTGGACCTCCCATGTTCGGACCTCCTTTGTGTATATCAAGACCTCTTAGTTTCTTAGACCTCCTCTCATGGGCAAGACCTCCCCTATTTTGACCCATTGTTTCTAGGTTGATCTGCCCCACTCGCCAGTCTTGGTCATTCTCATTTTCCTCCACGTTAGTATTTTGGGCATTTAATGCATGTCTTGTCACATTAAATGCAATTGTATCGTGGTGTCTACTTTGAATGTGGTCACGTGGTGGTACTCGACATTTTTCTTTGTTCCTTCCCATAGCAACCTAAGTTGTCCTTCCTCGTACCTTTTACCGGTGGTGGTGGTGACCCACTTTTGACTCATTTTATGCTTATCACAGCACGTATGTGTCTAGTTTTCTTCACCCCTTTTGCCTATAATTAGTCTAGGAGCTCTACCATTTTACCCTTTTCACACTCACCATCGGCTTTAGTCGATGGTACATCCCAGGAAGACTTGGCTCTCACAACCTTCCCTTCCGTCCATTACCTCTTGTCCTCGTAAGTTCCTTTGGTGTCTGCTCCACTCCTGTGTTCACCATTGCCTTGGTGATCGTGTCCTTCACAGGACCTCCCCTGGTGGACACCTTCTGGATTCCTATGGCCCTCGTATGAGGACCTCCTCTCTGGACCTTGCGCAGAAATTAATCCTCAGGGCCTCTCTGTTTCATTGCCGTGATCACTCCTCTAGGGTCTTTTGCCAAAGACCACCCTCCTCTGTAAGCTTAGACCTACTCCCTAAGACCCTAATCTGAAATTTAGACCTCCTCTGTTAATTGAATTTTGAGGTTCCCCGAGTTCTTATGATTCTTTGCTTGAGTCTTTGTTGGTTCGTATTTGGAGCTTGGTGCGAATATGTTCCCTTGCCGTGTAGATCTTGGCGTTTCTGGCGCCAGAGTGTGAGAAATTAGAATCTTAAGCTATCAAGCAAGAGGCAAGTTACACTTTTGATCATATTGCACCCAGTATTTCAAATTATTTATGTTCATTTTAATGTCTATTGCATGCCTATTTCTACCAAGTTATTTCAATACTGTTTTAAATTCATAGTTATGCCGATCTCCTTGGTATAGCCCTTTGTTGGTTTTGGATTGAGCAGTTGTCACCTCTAGGTCAAACTTGGTACATGCAGAGTGTGAGCCAAGATCATTTGAAAAACCTATGCTTAGTCTTGCTTAGACCAAAATTATTGATTTGGGGAAATCTTTACCAACATGACCAAGAACTGCTTTTGAATGTTTTAACCATGACATTGGGTTGTCATGGAGGTATGAAAGTATTCTTTGGGGAAGCAAAGAAAAGGAAATGGATTTAGACTAGGCGAAATTGGTTGGCTTGGTTGGTGCAAGTTTATGCGGGATCGTGTCGTTATGATAGATCGATGTCCTTGGGTTTGTGGAAGTCGCCCTAGTCATTTGAGGACCGGTCTTTGAGCGACCAATGCCATGCCTATAATGGGCTATGCCAAAACCGTGCAACCACATGTCTCCAAGTGTGGGCGTGGGACTGGCCGATTAATTTGCAAAACTCTACCATATCTTTGCTCCATTGGAGGTGTGGGAGGTCTTGTTTGGCCAATGGTCTTTTATAACCCATCGCTCCCATTGGTGCAAGAGGGGGCTTCCGGGATTGCGATCCACAGGGGTGAAACCTTAGCAAGGAAAGGCATGGTGGAGCAATGCATTGTAAAGGCCTTGTCATGAGCTCTAGACCTCTTACCTTGGTAGTGAGAGGTGGCACTTTCAAGATGCCAAACAAACTAGAGTACTCATGTCGTGTGGGTAAAGTGCACAACCTCTGCAGAGTTAAATCTATTGAATAGCCGTGTCGCGGTCATGGGCGTCTTGGCAAAGGCCACTTGAAGTTAGTTGTTGACTTTGGGAATTTTCGAAATGATTTTCAAATCTGTTTTGGGATTTTATCCCATGGGTTTGGTGGGAGCCTAATGTCGAGGTATCCTTCACCATCTCATGATGAATGTTATCCAACCGAAAAACTGATTTGATAAAATGAATTTTAATTATTGTATTATCGCCTTAGAACTTAATACGTGTGTTTGAAATAAACATGGCTTTATGCAAATTAACCATATTAAGCCTTCCATTGTGATATCCATTATGCATGTCATTTTGTTATCCAACGGTGTAACTTGCGAAGCACGGTTGTTGTGCTCACTCTTGCTTGTTGTTGTCTTTAGCAGAAATGGAAGCTCTCGGTGATCATTGATGGGCCAAGTGGTCCTGATCGACTAGGATTGCGCCCTCCAGCCGATTGCCTGTGGTATATTGGGTGGCCTAGTATTTTCTTCTGCTGTGTGATAACTTGTGGCTAGTAAGCCTCCCTTTTGTAAACAACTTTGTTGATATTAATAAAGCTTGTTTTGTTGCAATGCTATCACTATTGTTGCTGTGAAGAGCTAGCCATGATCCTTGGGACTAGCTCAGTACTCACAGGGGACCCTGGAGCAAGCTCGGACCTCTATGTTCTCACGATGGGATGAACGTGTGAGGTTCTGAGGTGGTCTCGGACCTCCACGACCTCCTCTGGAGGGTCGCTGGTGGTTTTGGGGTGTCCTCAGACCTCCTCGTTTTCTCTCGACTGTGGCGTGGCAGTCCGTGAGTGCTCCTGGCTCCAAGACCCTCTCGGGTTATGTTCTCTGGACTTCCGGAGGTCTCGCTGACCTCTGGGAGGTCTTAGTGGATCTGTCCGAGAGGTCGCTGTGGACCTCTGGGAGGTCTGATGGACTTTCCAGAAGGTCATGGAGGACCTCTCGGGTGCCCTAAGGGTGGGTCGTTACAGCGCCTTAACTCACAGCATCTCTGAGAGCTTGACTGGTTTCATCTTCCTTCCGCTGCCACCGTCGCCGCCAGTTTCTCCGCTTCTGCCACTTCGTCTACCAGCTCTTTCCAGCAATGGCATCACCGTCTTAGCCATCTGTGTGGATCTTGTCTGTCGTCTTCAGTTCATCGTGGCCTTCTGGGGTCTGTCTCAAGAGACGTGTCTTTAGATTGTCAGGGCTGTAAGTTAGGTAAATAGATTCAGCTTCCTTATCCTCATAGTGAGTCAATGTTTCAGCGTCCATTTGATCTTGTTTACTCAGATGTTTGGGGTCCGGCTCCCTTCATTTCGAAAGGGGGTCATCGATATTATTTCATATTTATAGATGATTTCTCTCGCCACACTTGGATATATTTCATGTCTTCTCGTAGTGAGGCCTTGTCTATCTATAAACAATTTGCCACTATGGTTCGCACACAGTTCTCCACTCCTATTCGTGTCTTTCGTGCTGACTCTGTTGGCGAGTACCTCTCTCGTTACCTGCGCAGCTTCCTTGTCGAAAGGTGGCACTCGCTTCGATTCTCTTGTCCTGGTGCTCATGCTCAGAATGGTGTCGCTGAACGCAAGCATCGTCACCTCCTTGAGACGGCTCGTGCACTGATGATTACCGCCTCTATTCCACCTCACTTTTGGGCCGAGGCTGTTTCCACTGCCACCTATCTCATCAACATCCAGCCCTCTTCTGCTCTTCAGGGTGCAATCCCTGTTGAGCGTCTCTGTGATCTTTTTCCTGACTACTCTACCCTTCATCTGTTTGGCTGCGTTTGCTACGTTTTCTTCGCCCCTCGAGAACGCACAAAACTGACTGCTCAGTCTGTTGAGTGGGTCTTTCTGGGATACAATGCCGAGCACAAGGGCTATCGGTGCTGGGATCCTGTTGGTCGACGGATGCAGATTTCTCGGGATGTGACTTTCGACGAGTCTCGTCCCTTCTACCCACGTCCTACCTCTCCTTCGGCTTCCTCTGTAGAGTCTTTGTTTTTTTACCTTTCCAGATACACCTATATCTGTCTTGCCCTCGTCCACCCGTCCCACTGAGTCTCCACATATTCCTCCTGTGGCCTCTCCGCCGTTGTCGCCACCTCCTGCGGCTCCTCAGGCTCCTCCCACTACAGTACCTTTTTCCCCTCTCTTCTACACTCGTCGACCTCGTATTGAGGATCTTCCAGAAGAGCCATCTTCTCCTGATGTTCCATCTTCTCCTGATGCTCCATCTTCCCCTGATGGTCATCTTCTCCTCGTTACGCTCTCCACGATCGCCAGTTGATTCGGCCCCCTGCCCGTTTTGGGTTTGCTGGTGCAGCTACTCATGAGCCTGTCTCCTACCGAGATATTGTTACTCACCCTGAGTGGCAGCATGCCATGGCCAAGGAGATTGCTGCCCTCAAGCGTACTGGTACTTGGGATCTTGTTCCTTTTCCATCTTACTCTCGTCTCATCACGTGTAAGTGGGTCTATAAGATTAAGACTCACTCTGATGGCTCTCTTGAGCGCTATAAGACGCGTCTTGTTGCTTGTGGCTTCCAGCAAGAGCATGGTCGTGACTACGACGAGACTTTTGCTCCTGTGGCCCACATGACCACTGTCCGCACTCTTCTTTCGGTGGCGTCTATTCGCCACTGGTCTGTTTCTCAGCTTGATGTCAAGAATGCATTTCTTAATGGCGAGTTGCGTGAGGAGGTCTACATGCATCCGCCACCTGGGTATTCTGTTCCTGAGGACATGGTCTGTCACCTTCGTCGCTCTCTCTATGGCCTTAAGCAAGCCTCTCGTGCTTGGTTTGAGCGTTTCTCCTCTGTGGTCACTGCTGCTGGCTTTTCAGCTAGTCACCATGATCCTGCACTCTTTGTCTACATTTCGTCTCGTGGTCGGACTCTTCTTCTTCTGTATGTTGATGATGTGATCATTACCGAAGATGATTTTGAGTACATTGCCTTTGTCAAAGATAGTCTTAGTGAGCAGTTCCTTATGTTGGATCTTGGTTCTCTTCATTACTTCCTTGGGATTGAGGTTACTTCCACTCCAGATGGTTTCTTTATCTCCCAAGAGAAGTATATTCAGGATCTTCTTGATCGCACCTCTCTCACTGATCAGCGTACTGTTGAGACTCCCATGGAGCTCAATGTTCACCTCCGACCCTCTGATGGCGAGTCTCTTTCTGATCCGACTTGCTATCGTCATCTTGTTGGGAGTCTTGTCTACCTTGCTGTTACTCGTCCAGGATATCACTTACCTAGTCCACATTCTGAGTCAGTTCGTCTCTGCTCCCACTCAGGTCCACTACAGCCACCTTCTTCGAGTTCTGCGATACCTTCGTGAGACTATCTCTTGCCGTCTCTTCTTTCCATACTCCAGCTCGTTACAGCTTCAGGCTTATTCGGATGCTACTTGGGCCAGCAATCCCTCTGATCACCGGTCTATCTCTGCTTACTGTGTTTTTCTTGGTGGTTCTCTTATTTCCTGGAAGACGAAGAAACAGACTACAGTGTCCCGTTCGAGTGCAGAGGCTGAGTTGCGAGCTATGGTACTCTTGATAGCATAGATTACTTGGCTACAGTGATTACTTGAGGATTTTGGTTTTTCTGTCACTACACCGACTCCTCTCTTGTCAGACAGTATAGGTGCTATCAGTATTGCCTATGACCCTATGAAGCATGAGCTCACCAAGCATATTGGTGCTGATGCTTCCTTCATGAGGTTTTGTGTGCATAACCAGGTGATTGCTCTTCAGTATGTGCCTTCAGAGCTTCAGATAGCGGATTTCTTCACGAAGACCCAGACTCGAGCACAGCACGGCTTCTATCTCTCCAAACTCAGTGTTGTTGATCCACTATGAGTTTGAGGGGGTGTTAGAGATATATGTATAGTGTGTTACTCCCCATTGTTATGAGGGGTTATTTGCATATTCACCTCATGTACTTTGTATATATATATTGGTCCATTGGCCTCATGATAAATATAAGCGCTATTCATAACAGATGAAACCGACAGAAATAGAGAAAACTGTCAAATTAAGCTGAAAAGGAATTGATAGAAGCATGACGGTGTAGATCGAAGCCCAAGATGTTGACGGCGTAGTGCACAAACTCTAAGATAAAGTGGTACATATTTGAATGGACGTAAATGGAAGACTCAAAAGAAAAGACACAAAGACAGCGGATTATAGTAACATGTAACTAGTACTAGCATCAGGATCTCATTTTCATGCGACGCAGGTTGCAAAGCCCCATGCAGAGGCAGCGACACAACAGGCCAACAACCAACCCAATACGCAATAGCCAATGACCATCTCCCTCTCTTCTTCCATCTAGTTCTTCCCTCGGAGCCTCCAGTCCAAATAGCAATCAGCAGCAAAGCACCAGCCATCAAGCAAGAGCTCCAAGAGAAGCAACGCTTCAAGCGAAGGAGCAGCAACAGCTTGGTTGAAATCGAGGCAGGAGGCAATCAGATCCACAGATCGGAAGGGCGCGGTGGCGCGATTTTAGGATTCGCGGTAGCGTCGGCGGTGGCGCTGCTGCCGATCTGGCGCCTCGCTGGGCTGAATCGATCAAGACGAGATCCGGCCGCCGCCGCAGAGATCGCCTAGAGACCAAGACACTGGAGACACCGGATACCCCGCCGCGTGGAGCAGCCGGGCTCGGGTGGCGTGGATCCAGCAGCCTCTCCCTCGGTTTCCTTCTCCCCTATGCTGCGCTCGCTTGTTCGCTGTCGAGGAGGAAGACGCACGGAGCGGGGCACGACAACGGCAACCGGCGGCTGTCACGTGAGGATCCGTCGAGTAGAGGACCACGGCGCGGGGATCCGTCGAGCGGAAGGAGGCCATCAGGAGTGAAGATCGCTAGCGGAGGCTAGGCGGCGACGGCTAACCTTTACTTTGATATTATATTATATTATAAATATAGTGTGTATATTAAAGAGGTAATAGATAATATATATAGAGTATAAAGAGATATAATTCTAAATCCTAATACAATAGAAAATATCACTAATACAAAAATACCACTAATACGTACCCTTATATCCTTAACAAAAACCTACGCCAACACTTATGTTCTCTCTAGCGTTGTACAAAAGGGTTCACTCGGTTGGTATTTATGGTTCCCCAAGATTAAAATACAACTCTAATGCAGCAATATTAACCATGCAGGGACTAAATATACCGCTACCAGCCAAAAACTTGAGGCCTCTGTATACATTTTCTTGCCATGTGCCCGCATATGGGCCCACACACGCATCAGGCTAATGGTCCAATACCACCCATAAGACTCTAGGTATGTCCAGCCCATACTAACCCTCAGGCTTTCATCCTCGCTTTGCCTATAATGTTTAACGCATTCTAAATAGAAATTTTCCCAAGGTTCACATGCAACTCTAATGCAACTACGCTACACATGCGGATAAATCCGCCACCACTACCAACCTGAACATGGGCCACATTGTGTCGAGCTGTTAAGTAGTTAGCCACAACATAGGTTCTTTTCGGTCGACATCTAGGGGGGCTGGAATTATGAACTATCTAAAATTAGTGTCATGTACCAGATTATGAAGTCCTTTAATCATGTCTTTCCAGAAATTCTTGGCACATTAAAGTGCAACAGGATAGAAGAAGAGTAAACTACAAAGTCAGATAGCAAATGGATCCCATATAATGCTCTTACTATAGGTTTAAATAATCATGTGAACTACATTACACTTAATCTTGATGGGGCAAATGTAAATTGCAGCAAATTTTAGATCTGACCTGGTAAATCCATGAGCTGAATTGCTGATGGACTTCAGCAACCAGAGGTCCACGAATAACTTTCAGTGGCACCTGATAGGGAATAAACATGAATCAATAGATCGCATAGAAAACTGTATTTAAAGTTTCAATTCATAGATAATAGACAGGTAAAATTATTTTAGTAAATATTAGATAGTTGCCTTGTTGGAATGAACTCTTGTCTATTCCAATGGGCCAAAGGCTAAATATACAAGTTATAGTGTAGGTAAATATGCAAAGAGCACCCTATACAAACTAACATCTAACACCCCCCTCAAACTCATGGTAGATCAACAACACTGAGTTTGGAGAGGTAGAAACTGCGTTGAGCTCAAGTCTATGCCTTGGTGAAGAAATTAGCGAACTGAAACTCCGAATGCATATACTGAAGACCAATAACTTGGTCTTACACCTACGATCTCATTTACGAAGCATCTACTCCAATGTGCTTGGTGAGCTTATGCTTTACAGGATCTCGAGCAATGCTTATCGCGCTAGTACTGTCTGATAAGAGAGGAGTTGGTGCAGATATTGAAGCACCGAAGTCCTCAAGTAGCCACCAAACCCAAATGATCTCAGCTGTTAACGCTGCCATGGCTGGCAACTCTGCCTCAACACTTGAACGGGAAGCCGCAGACTGCTTTTTGGTCTTCTAGGCAATTAGAGAGGAACCAAGGAAAACACAATAGGCAGAAAGAGACCGGTGATCAAAATGATCGCTAACCCAGATCGCATCAGAGTACGCCTAAAGCTACAGAGAGCTCGAGCTCAGAAAGAAAAGGCGACGACTGATGGTCCCGCGAAGATATCGCAAAACACGAAGAATGTGACTGTAGTGGAGCTGAGTGGGAGCAGAAGAAACGAACTGACTCAGAATGTGAACTGGGTGAGAAATGTTAGGTCGAGTAATCCCAAGGTAGACCATGCTTTTGACAAGATAGCGGTAGCGAGTGGGATCCTCAAGAGGCTCTCCATCAGTGGGCCCAAGGTGAACACTAAGCTCCATAGGAGTGTCCATCATGTGCTGATTAGTGAGACAAGCGCGCAGCAAGGATATCCAAAATGTACTTCTCCTAGGAGAGGTAGTAGCCCCAAGGCGTAGAAGTGACCTCAATCCCAAATCAGACATCAAGAACTGCTCACTGAGACACCTTCACAAAATCAATGTATTATGGGTCATCCCCAGAAATAATCATATCATCCACATAGAGGAGTATCCGACCCCAAGGAGAGGTGTGTACAAAGAGGGCAGGGTCGTGATCACTGGCGGAGAAGCCGGCAACAGTGACAACAGAGGAGAAGCGGTCAAACCAGGCACGAGGGGCTTGCTTGAGCCCATAGAGAGAGTGATGAGGGCGACAAACCATACCATGAGGGACAGAATACCCAGGGGACAGCTACATGTAAACCTCACGCAGCTCGCCATTGAGAAAGGCATTCTTGATGTCCATATGAGAGATAGACCACTGTTGAACAGAGGCCACTAAAAGGAGAGTATGAACAGTGGTCATGTGGGCGACAAGAACGAAGGTCTCATCGTACTCATGATCAAGCTCCTATTGAAAACCACGCACCACAAGACGAGCCATGTAGCACTCAAGAGAACCATCCCAGCGGGTCTTGATCTTATACACTCACTTGCACGTGATAGGACTGACACGTGCAGGTAATGGCATAAGATCCTAAGTGGTAGTACGCTCGAAAGCAGCAATCTCCTCAGACATCGCGAGCTGCTACTCAGAGTGAGCAGTAGCCTCACAGTAGGTCGTAGGCTCAGAAAGAGCAACGGCTGCAAAGCCATAGCGCTCAAGAGGTCTGACAATGCGATAATCACAAAGATCGTATCGGAGAGGAGAAGGTGGAGCAAGACCCAGCAAGGACGGAGAAGAAGAGCTGGGAACAGGGTACATAGGTGAACGGATAAGAAAACAAAAACAAATGCAAATAAGACACAAGGTATTGTGTTACCAATCTTGAAACAATAGTTGGTGTAGCCCCATCTGGTCTAAAGATATAAGCTCCAGATGCCTAGAATAAAACATATACAGTGGAAAATCAAACATGTGAATCAGATATTCTTTACCCGAGAAAATTTTAGTTCCATAGTAAAACCTGTGAATCTATGGAATCACCGGTGCTTGAACTATACCAGAGAAAGCTCTGTTGAATTGGCAAATCCACCTGAAACAAAGTATCTAAATTTTAATATTGCATATCAGGATTAATACACTTATAGTAGAACTTCAAATTACCACATAATAGACTTGCTTTAAGCTCTACATATCAATTATTTCCTAAAAATAATTGCGAATTTTACATAATACTTTATTATGCCAGGCATATTGGTTATCTTGCGAAGTATGCTAATGCAGAAACCTCTACCAGCTAAATCGTGTAACATTATGTATAAGAGATGTTTATAAAAACAATCTGTATAACATAGACAACATGGTCAATGTCCAACAATGGTAAATTACATACGTAACACATGTCATGTGGGGACGCTACTACTAGCGCCGCCGCCGGCAGGGGCAGCCTCCACCGGCGCATGCCACCACTCCACCCAATTCGGTATCAACCAGATAATCTATCTCTTCATTTCTTATCTCCTCATTAGTTAAAGATAAGTTATCTTGTTTAAGTTAAAAATTAGCTATTTGAATTAGAGATTAATTAGCTATTTGAATTAGAGATTGATTGGTTATTTGAATAAGAGATAAGATTAGAGATTGAATGTTAGGGGCGGCTACTTAATAGCCAACCGAACCACTATTGAATGCAAGCAAGAATTATCAGAAACTTCTCCATCTATCCCACGGCCTGTGCTTTGGCGACGCCGACATGACGGCTTCGCTGAAGAACAGGCGTGCGGTTCCTCGCCCACTTCCCTCACGCTCCTATTTCTTGCACTCATTCTTGTTGACAAATTCAGGTCGTGGCAACACATTACCATGTGAAATAGATATGAACTGCAGAAAATTATTAGGTCATTGGATTGTCAAGGAAAAATCTGTATATTTCCAACCTCTAAATTAAAAGAATTTACGTTTTTGGTTAGTGCCAATACCAAAATGTCCTGCAAATATTGGAAGGTTAAATAGGTTTACATCATTTTTCATTAATAATGCATTGCTGAAATCATCGATAGTTCAAATCTAAGCATGCATAAGTTGAAGATAATGGTTTGTCAAATTAAATGTTGCAAACATATATTGAAAAATAACAGTCTTAGATTTATCTTGTCAAATTAAATGTTGCAACATATATTGAAAAATAACAGTCTTAGATTTATCTGCATACTTCAAGTATTTAGCGAAATATTACTAGAATTAATCAATATTGATTTGCTTTTTGACTAGAACCAAGCATGTGTTAGAACTTAGAAGTTAGAACTCACTCCTGAAACAGAATTGAACATCCTCATGAGTTGTCCAGATGTTGATGAAAAGGTCATCTTTAGAGGCCCTGGTCCAACTTCAACTGTGTCCTTACTTGGAGAAACCATGGTTGATACATATCCCATTTTGTTGGATCCTGGATAGTTTGAAGGTAAATGATGGTAAATTAACAAGAAACTAATAACAAAGCAGTCAGATAAAATAAGATATTTTCAGATTGACCTAGCAAAGAATATCATCATTAATAATATTTTTTAGGGTATTGTATGTTACGAATATTGTGTGTGTATTCAAGAGACCCAATAGGCAATATATATAGGGAGTACAAAGTGATATATGCCATACATATATAAGGAAATACAAAAGACATATAAGAAAAGTCATATAAGGAATTACAAAAGAATTCCTATTCTAACACTCTCCTCAAACTCATGGTGGATCACACACAATAAGTTTGGAGAGAAAATACAAATGTTGTACCCTAGTCTGTGACTTTGTGAAGAAGTCAGTAATCTGTAACTTTGAGGGCACAAACTGTAAAGCAAGTACTCCCTCCTGCACCCGTGAGCGAGTGTATGAAGCATCCACACCAACGTGTTTGGTGAGCTCATGTTTCACTGGGTCACGAGCAACACTGATAGCACCTGTAATGTCAGAAAAAAGAGTCGTAGGTTCCATCGCAGGCACTCCAAAATCTACAAGTAGCCACCTCAATCAAGTAACATCTGTTGTCACTGTTGCCATAGCCCTCAACTCAGCCTCTGCACTCGAACGGAAAACTACAGTCTGCTTCTTTGTCTTTCAAGCAAGCAGGGAGGAGCTAAGAAAAACACAGTAAGCAGAAATAGAATAACGATTGGAAGGATCACTAGCCTAGGTCACATCGGAGTACGCCTGAAGCTGTAGTGAGTTAGAGCTAGGAAAAAACAAACGACGAGAGATAGTCTCACGCAAGTAGCGAAGAACACGAAGAAGGTGACTGTAGTGAAGATGGGTAGGACGAGCCATGAACTGGCTCAAGATATGAACATCATAAGCAATATCAGGACGAGTGCTCACAAGATACACCAAACTCCCAACAAGATGGCGATATCGAGTAGGATCCTCCAGAAGATCACCATCAGTGACACGAAGCTGAAGGGATAGCTCCATGGGAGTCTCGGTAGTGCGAGTGTCAGTCAGACCAGACCAGACCAGGGGAAGACTGTGATAGTGGAGAAATGGGTGAAGAATCAGAAAGAGATTACTATGAAATCGTCTCAACGGTGGAAACAGGACAAGGAGCCGAATCTCGATAGAACAAGGCCGAGATTCATCAAAGACAACATCTCGTCAGATCCTGATCCGTCGAGTAGAAGGATCATAGCAGCGATAACCCTATGCTCAGAACTATAACCAAGAAACACACACTCAACTGACTGAGTCGATAGTTTGGTGCGCTCATGAGGTTGCGGCAGAACAAAACAAGTACAGCCAAAAACACGAAGGTGAGTGTACTAGGGGGCTCGATAGTGGAAGACTGCATATTGATGGGATATGCAGTCGTAGAAACAGCCTCAGTCTAGAACTGTGGTAGAACATGAGAGGCAAGGAGAAGAGTGCAGGTAGTCTCAATCAGATGATGATGTTTGCTCAGCAACCCTATTCTGAGCGTGGGCACCAGGATAAGAAGAATGGTAAAGAGTGCCTTGCTTAAAAAGAAACTATCAAAAAACGCCAGAACAGTACTCACCAGCAGAATCATAGCGAAAAGTACAAATGGAAGAATCAATCTGAGTACGAACCATCATTGCAAAGCTATGATAGATCGCAAAAAACTGAACACAATTAGACATAGGGAAAATCCATGTAAAACTGGAATAATCATTAATGATGAGCACATAAAATTTATGCCCGCCTTTAGAGATAATAAGCGCAGGTCCCCACACATTTGAATGAACAAAGTCAAAAGGACGAGAAGACAAAGACTCACTAGAATGATAAGGAAGTTGTAGCTGCTTGCTTAGCTTACAACCCTAACAAAACATGGCTGTGTCAATAGTAACATGTCCAAGAACACCCTGACGAACTAATGAAGAAAGATGAGACCCACACAAGTGACCTAGACGATGATGCCATTGTGCAAAAACACTAGAGGTGGTGGAAGCAGTGGCGGTGGAGGTAGACGTAGAGGTGATAGGAGTAATTGAAGTGGACGAAAGGTGGAGGCGGTCAAGGATGTAGAGACCCTAACGATCCCTACAGCGCTGGCCAGTCCCAAGTACCATCCCTGGCTGTTGGTCTTGGACGAACAGGAGTAAGGGTCAAAACTAACCCTATAGCCGAGATCGGTAAGATGACCCACCGAGAGAAGCTGCATAGTAAGTTGGGGAACATGGGAAACAACTGGAATAGAAAAATCAGTGGACAAAAGAGTGCCCTGACAGTTGATAGACAAAGGAGTACCGTCAACTGTCTGAACAAAGATAGGGAAAACAGAAGGTCCTACTGAAGTGAGATGTGGAGTCCGGTATCATGTGGAAAGAGGCATCAGAATCCAGAACCCAAGAAGTTCCTGGAGGAGACGTCTGAGCTAGACTAGCAGAACCTGCTGAGCTGTGAGAGAACTGCTGAAGTAGAACCTAGCAGAACTGCTAAATAGAGTCACCTCGCTGAGAAGGTCCTGACGTGCTGGGCTATCCTCCCGTCGAGGAAGAGCCTTCCTGCCTACCCTTGGATCGTCCCCCCCCACGCGCCTTGTTCCGCTTTTTTCGCACCGCACAACTCTGGTAGTCGTGCATGAACTTCTTGCAAT
Source organism: Phyllostachys edulis (assembly GCA_036346405.1). NCBI lineage: Eukaryota > Viridiplantae > Streptophyta > Magnoliopsida > Poales > Poaceae > Phyllostachys > Phyllostachys edulis. The sequence continues at coordinate 7,367,112 of CM070564.1, forward strand.
AATTGCATTGAACCCCAGTTGGTGCAAAAACAAGAGCGGAAACAGACACCTAAGGAGGGACTATAGTCAAAGCAGAAGCCGTCGATGCAGTCGAAGAAGAAGGGGTAGCAAGCACAGCCAAAACAAACTGTGCTGCTAACCCTCAGCACAAAGCGTCGAAAGAGCCTTGGTGACTATCTGTCATGGTGAGTGACTCAACAGTTGAGCCCTGACTGGCTCAAACTCTGGGCGAAGATGGCTGACAAAGTCATAAAGGCAAAGGTGGTCACGATCCACCTTCTGCACCTTATGACACTCTTAGCAGAGTGGAGAAGCCAACTCGTCCAGCTGGCGCTTGAGAGTAGCCAGGGCTCGGAAGAAGTCGTCAACGGAGGAGTCCTCCTGGCGAAGTGTCTCCAACTGACGTTGAAGCGAAAAGAACTGAGCATTGCTGCTCTGTTGGTATCGCTCGCGCAAGTACTCCCAGATCTGACGAGTGGAACACAGATCAACAATGTCTGGCTGGATGGAGTCATCGACGCTGACCACCAGGATGGCTCGAACACCGGCCTCATTAGCACACCAGCGCTTAAAAGCATCTATGGCATACTGAAAGGCCTCATCAACAGCGTCAGCAGTCTCTGTCTCCTTCTTAGTGGCCTCATCTTCTGTAGTAGGTGCAGAAGTTGGTTGTCTGGGAGGAGGATGAACCGGCAACGATGAACAAGGTCGAGCACCAGTGACATGTCCTCAGAGGCGGAGACCATCGAGCGTGATCTCCATGAGTGAAGACCACAACCTGTAGTTCATCCCATAAAACTTTGTTCTCGAGAATGGGATCGTAGCTGATGGAGCAGAAGCCATCGGTAGGCAGTGCTGGACGGCGTGGCGACCAAGACAACGAAGTCTAATAGACGGCGCTCGACAACGCGGCGGTTAGATCAACGTTCTGTTCTTTTTGGAAGGTCTCTGTTTTTATAGAAACCAAATTCGGTTTCTAAAGAAAACAGAGGAGTGGCCCGCTCGATCCAATCGCGAGGATGGCGTTGATAGGGGTGACGGCGGCTGAGATGGGGTGCGCGCGGGCGACTGCCAGGACGTGCGCGGCGCATGGAGCCTCCTCGGTGGTAGGAAGACAGTCGACGTCGACTGAGTAGGGTTGCGCGTGGGCGACTGCCCAGACATGTGCGGCGTCCGGAGCCTCAGCGGTGGGAAGGCAGTCGTTGTCGGCAGTGGGGCGTGCGGGCGGCTGCCCGGACGTGCGATGACTTCAGCAGGCGCAGGCGACGGCCGGGCGGGAGATAGCTCCAGTGGGCACGGACGACGGTTAGGCGGGCCACGACGCTTGGGCGAGCGGCGGCGGTGGGATGGCAACGGAAAGAGCTAGGTTAGTGCCCTAGCTCTGATACTATGTTACAAACATTGTGTATGTATTCAAGAAGCTCAATGGGCAATATATATACAGAGTACAGGTGATATATGCTATATATATATATATATATAAGGAAATACAAAAGGCATATAAGAAAATAAAAAAGAATTCCTATTCTAACATTGTATTTGCAGGAACCGTTAAGTTAGTTTTAGTTTTAGCTTAGTGATTAAAATTGATGTCAGTGAAGGTAACCGAGATACAGTTTGCATATTCAATATGGCACTCTGAATAGTTCTGAAACATACATTTCATGCCATATTATCAGCATCACAAGAAAAAAAATGTTATGTCATCACTCCATTATCAAGTATCAACAAAAAGGTTTCTTTGCTCCAACAAGAATAAATCAAGCAGTCCTTGCTAGTGGACAATTCTTTTTTTTTAACAGGAATAGTGGACAATTCATTGAAAGGAGTTTAATCTGAATATTTTAAGCTGATGTAGTTTCACCTGTCCCAGTGGGTTTTGAAATGAAGTAAGTATTCCATCCCATTGGTGGTACAGAAGCTTGAAATACTAGCCAATACTTTGGTGGTTTATCTGTTTGGATTCCAAGATAAGCATTCACATACAACTTCCTTAAATTGCCTGTCACGTTATCAACCTCAACTAGTTGTGACTCGACAAATGTTCCATCAGAGCTTTTTACAACTAGGTGTGCATCATTGACCTGAAAATGTTGAAAGAATTATGGAATTATCAAGTAAATTAGCTCAAGAAGCTAGGGTGTAGTAAAAATAGGTACAGGCCTCATCAACAAATTTATTTCTGTGTGTTTACAAAGTACCCAAGGGTTTTGAATAAATTGGGGGTATATTTTTCTCCACATGGAGCTTCAAGACCCTTGATCTATAAAGTTCTTTTACAGAGCATCAGAAATTACTGAACAAAAGTGTTCAGTAAAGATTTCGGAATCTTACTGGAACCCTTATGAAGTCACTATGTTCCCATCCAAGAGGATTGTAAGCAACTATAACCTGCAGAAGATCATGTCAGTACGTACAAAATCATAACTGGTATTCATTATGATAAAACAGATAGTACTTACTAAACTCTTTCCCGCTGAAGTTTCTTCCTCAGTTGAAGGGCAGTAACTTATATTGAGCAGTTGGCACTAAAAAAATCGATTCAACAAAAGAAACAGCTACAGCAGGTAAACATGTTCCAAGATCGCATGGGGAACTTTGAAGATTTTACATAGAGTTAAAGTATAGTTTAAATGAATAAAGTGCTATGCCAAAACACAGCCAAATATTCAATGTTGAATAAGATCTGATCGTGTTGTTTCCTTTTGAGATGACTATTTGCAGTGGTGGAGGCCCAACTAGGCTCCCCCCTCCCCAAATTTAATTTTTAGTACCTAGGTGTATATCAAGCCCATTTGGTGCTTAGCCCAATATTTGGCCCATTCTGAACACCAATCCATCGACCACTCACTCCTAACTCCTCCACTTCCTGACCTGTTCTTGTTCTTCCCCAATGAGAGAATGTCCACCAATTTTAAGTCAAGCTAGATCATTGGCTTACAAGTGATTCTCTTATCCTCAGCCAACCGAACCCCAAAATTCTCATCACTGTCTAAATTGGCCCCCTCTTGGTTATGCCTCACGCTTCGCCACTCACGAGTTGTGATGTCCATGCAAAAAATATAGCAGAAATATATGGACAAAGATAAACGTGATAACTGATAAGCAATACTAGAATCACCCTGCTATCCCGAAAAAAATAGCAACAAAAAATCAAGTATATATTATCTCACTTGACTAAACTTCACTGCTGAAGGCATGCATGTTCCTTTGGAACTAGTCAGACAAGTCAGTGCAGTATTGACACCTTTCTCAACCTAAAAGGTAAGAATAGCTAGTCCGTTAATTTGTTTGACAAAATGAAAGAGCACTGTAACTAAAACATTTATGCAAGAGAAATTATGAACCTGAGATGCTCCAAGAGCAAGGCGTTTCGAATAATCATCTGTTGTGTGTTGTTTTGCTGTTCCTGAGACTGCATCATGATGTTGGGCAATTCCCAATGCGTCTTCCAAGCTCGAAGTGAACAATCCCAAGGAACTCCTACCCACCAAAAATTCTACTTGACGTGCAGCCTGTCAGCATATGCCATGCTTCTAAAGTTATTCAACTTTTCAATATCCGGTTTACACATCACCAAGGTTTCTGTAGTTGTACAATATTGCACAAATATCATACCAGGTAATATCCACTAAGCATTCGAACGTATCGTTTGAAAGTTGGGCGGCTTGTAAAATATCCAGTCCAGTAAGCATTTGCTGAATCAGCATATCTGCAGTTTGTAATAGAATAAGAGCATAAAGAATGAACTCTTCTTATCATTTTAGTAAGTTTGAGGACTTACGGGAAATAATCATCGTATTTGAGTGGCCAAGATTCATTTGATGCATGTTTTGCATCTGTGTAAATGGATGGACTAGAATACAGCGCATGCACTCGGCCATCCTGCGATTTTCAGGACATTACTTCTTATCTTTAAATACTTTCAGGACATCATATAACTATGCATGTCATTGAATTGCATAGACAATTAGCATTAACTAATGTGTTTGGGTGGATGTCAATACATTAGTTATGCATGCACAGACAGTCTGCTAATCCTGTTCGTGTACATGAGCATAGGGATGTCATGCAAAGCCCACACATATGCTATAGATCCTAAAAAATACATACTGTTCACCTTTCATGAAACAAAAAATATTTTCTAGTATGAGAGTCTGCAGAATGGCAAAAAAACAAGAACAGAACATGAAAAGTGTACATCAAAAAAAGTTTCTAGTATGACAGTCTGGCAGTTTAAATCAGGAATACCTTGTTCACGTAATGGATAAGTCTATCCATATTCCGGAACCAAGATTCAGCATACTGATAATTAAAATCATCCCCCATGGTCCACATTATGTGGTTTGTACGCGTCACATTTGCCTGATTAATGAAACATCAGAAGTCATATCCAGGTTTCGGTTTAAAACCTACTTTCAAATTGGTCAAGTAAACCACCAAGAGCTGGCAACAAATGAAAGTTCACCTGTGTTATGGCTGCAGAAACAAAATCATTAACACGTTGTTCAACATTGTAGTCAAACAGCAACAGGTCATCCTATAAATTGTTGTATAATGAACTAAAATTTTTAGGTAAGGTTCTGTGGAGAACTGAGGATCATTGAAACGGCTCGTCTACAGCCAAATACCTGAACCGGTACGATGTCATCCAAAACTTCAAAGCCAAAGCCATTTGGAGGGCTATAATGGACAGGAAATGCATTTGTGAAGATCTGCAATTTAATCATACATTTAAATGAACAGAATACAGAAAAGTGGTTGCAATTTAATCCTACATGCTAATGCATAGAATACACAGAACTATTTCCAAGCAAAAGAACAATAATAACCTGAGAAGAAGAACCAAAAGTTCTTGAGCCCCGCCATATAACCTCAAGGCCTTTATTTGCTTTACGCTTTGCCCTATCTTGGTAATCAATTCTTGCAAAATGCACAGAATCGAAACCAAGCTACAATTGCAATAAAATAAACAAATGTCAAATGTAAAAACTCCACATAATAGCACATCAATTCTTCAGTAAGAGAAAAATCTATCACCGATAAAATTCTGAAACACCATTAAGGCTTTTGATTAAAATCCAGTATACCAACATAACAGCCAGCACACCAACTTTACAGGCATAACCAGCAGTACCTGTAATGCCGGACCAGGAAAAGAAAACTAACTGGTGCTGGTAATGGTAAAGGGAAACCATGATGCTACCAAGTAGTCAGACGATTCAGACCACTAATCTTCGACCTCAAGTTCAAGTTCTCAAAGCAGAGGGCAGTTGTCATGGGCTGGGCACTGTTCACGCGCGTGAACAGTACCCGGTACTGTAGCACCACGAACTGTTCGTACCAGGCCTACGGGTGCATTAGTAGTTGAAAATAGAGATAAAAATAGTTAGTTCCCTTGTTAGTTGGGTTTACTTACTTAGAGATGTATTCCGTCTTATAGAGATAAGTTTTCTTAGAAATAGAGATTGTTTCTTAGGGGTCAAGTCGGGTCGTCCTTATAAAGGGATAGTATGTATCCATTATCAATTAAGCAAGAAAAATGAATAAATCTAGTCCCCCTCCTAAGGTTTTATCATCTCAGTCTATAGTCTAATCTCTCATCCCATCAAGCCGTCGCTGCCTGGCCGTCTTCCCAGTGGTGTTTACCCCGTAATGATCTAAGATAATGACATTTGGTGTCAAAGCAGTCGATCCCTTCCCACGACTTTTGCTACCATAGTTATGGCAACAGATCAGACCATTAGAACTGCTGCCGAGTTATTGGTCGTGATAAAGGCTAATGCCAACAAGATGGCCATGAGTTTCAATGACAACGACAAGATGGCGACCATTTTCCTCGACATGCATGCTACTTTAGAGAAGATGATTGCAGATCAGAAGGAGAAGAAAGCGCAATAAGAGGTGGCGGTGTTTCCAGCAACCACAGTAACGCTGTCGAAACTTGCCGCGCTGCTACCGCATCTTGCCATGGCATCGCCAAAGCCTATCGTGGCCCTACCGAAGTACGTCGTGGCCACTGCGGCGCTGCCGGAGTTGCTGTCATGCCTGCTGCAGCAATCGGTGAGTTTGCCACGACCATGTATGGAGGCAATGATCTTCAAGAACTCATGTCCTCATCGCAACCTTTCGTCAATATGGGGTCAGCTAGGGCTTCAGCCATAGCCGCCACCACAGCTCGAGGACGAGTTGTCGCGAAAGAAGGGGAGTAGTGTCATGTACCAGTACTGTTCACGCACGTGAACAACGCACATGGTACTGTAGCACCATGCACTGTTTATACCGGTTCCACGTGTGCATTAGTGGTTAGAAATAGAGATAAGAATATTTAGTTTCCTTGTTAGTTGGATTTACTTACTTAGAGAATTATTCCGTCTAGTAGAGATAAATTTTCTTAGAAATAGGGATTGTTTTTTAGGGGTCAAGTCGAGCCGTCCTTATAAAAGGGATAGCATGTATCCATTATCAAATAAGTAAGAAATATGAATTAATCTAATCTTCCTTCCAAGATTCTATCATCCCAGTCTATGGTTTAATCTTGCTCCCCCTTCAAGTCGTCATCGTCCGGCCATCCTCCCGGTGGTGTTTACCCGTTATGAAGTAAGGTTTGTGACAGCTGATGTCTAGCAAAAATTACTTAAGTTCTGACATTTGGGTGAACAGTCATCTTCTTGTACTACCACAATAATAAATATAATAAAACTAACTCTTTTATGAAGGGCTGAAGGCTCAAACCATTTCTCTGCTATGACTTTTATCATTTGTTCGCCAGACAACAAAAACCAGCAGAAACCAATTACATAACCCAATTACACTTACTACTAAAGAATATTCACCGTATCCATAAGAAGCAAAATGGAACATCTGCCTAAAACTAAACAGGGCTTTCAGGGAGTTGTATCTATTATTCAGTGCATGTGAGTTCATGATAGTACTTAATACTTTCGGGAGCATTGACATCCGCAAATGTGATGTTAATATTACCTCTGCTCCAAGCAAATAAGCTTGAACTGCCGAATGACCAAAAGGATCAATTTGCCAGCCAGCCCTTGGCGTCTTGTTGAACTGTTTCTTGATCATCCGGTGACCAAGTGTGGTCTGATCAATCATGTCAATATAATGGACAGCAGCTTCATCATGCATACACCACCCACCATTTCTGGAAAAAGAAACCCCAAAAGTTGTCAAAATTATAAAGATAAGATCCAAGGGATTAATGAAATCACATTCCATACATGAACTCTAGCTGACCGGAATCAACTAGCTTGTGGACTATGGCCTGTATTTTTGGACTTTTCTCTGCCCACCACCTTTGGAAAAAAGCCTGATTGCAAATGACATAAGCCAGTATTCAAAGCTAATATAATTCAGCATTACTTGATAGTAACAGAAAGAGAAAAGTCATCTTGTTATCCTCAAACTTTGGGCTAGACCTGTTATGAATATTGTGTACGTATTCATGAGGCCCAATGGGTAATATATATAGCGAGTACAAGGAGATATTACAAAGAAATATGTCATACATAGATAAGAAAATACAAGGAATTCCTATTCTAATCCCCCCCCCCCTCCTTAAACTCACGGTGGATCACACAAACTGAGTTTGGAGAGAAAATACAAATGTTGTACCCTAGTCTGTGGCTTCATGAAGAGGTCAGCAATCTGTAACTCTGAGGGCACAAACTTTAAAGGAAGTACTCCCGCCTGCACTTGTGAGCGAGTGTACGAAGCATCCAGACCAATGTGCTTGGTAAACTCATGCTTCACTGTGTCACGGGCAATACTGATAGCACATGTACTGTCAGACAAAAGAGTCGTAACTCCCATCACAGGCACTCCAAAATCTGCAAGTAGCCACATCAACCAAGTAACCTTTGCTATCACTGTTGCCATAGCTCTCAACTCAGCATCTGCACTCGAACGGGAAACTACAGTCTACTTCTTTGTCTTCCAGACAATTAGGGAGGAGCCAAGAAAAACACAGTAAGCAGAAAGAGAACGACGATTAGAAGAATTACTAGCCCAGGTCGCATCGGAGTACGCCTAAAGCTGTAGTGAGGTGAAGCTAGGGAAAAACAAACGACGAGAGATAATCCCACGCAAGTAGCGAATGACACGGAGAAGGTGACTATAGTGAAGATGGTGTTAGAGATATTAGAGTTGTTGGAGATATTAGAATTTAGATAAGAGTCTAAATTGTGTACAAGTATAAGAGTCCCAGTCGGTTGTAATGTTTGGCATTATAAATAAAGGGTGTGGGCGTCCCAAGGGACACACAACTATTCCCGAAAGTCTACATGGTGTCAGAGCCAATCCTAATCCACCGTCACCCCGAAACCTAACCCTAACCCATGACTCACCTGCCACCGCCGCCCTCAATCCATCCATCACCGCCATCACCACTGCAATAGGGCGCCTCCACCATTGTCACGTGGGCTCATGGCAGGCTGCCGCTGCGCGCTTGATGCCGAAGGCACGCATCTGCTAGGTGGCGTGAGGAGGCTTGATGGTGGGAGACGAGCCTCCGACGACCTGGGGCGGACTGACGGAGGAGGCGAGGAGGTTGAAGGCAGGTGCGGCGGAGGCGGCTTGAGGAGGGAGAGGATCCCGCGCTCAGGCCGGCGATGGAGGAAGGGGAGAGGAGGTGCTCCGGCGCTTGGGCTTGGGAAGAAGGGAGGAGATCCGTCGAGAGAGTGCTCAGGGATGGGGGGAGACGGTTCGGGGGAGAGGAAGGAGGAAGGTGCTGGTGCTGGTGCTTGCGGGAGGAAGGAGGGTTGCACACTGTGCTTTGCTGTAGCCAATCTGGTGTGGAGGGAAGAAAGGCTCGAGTGCCCGGGAGGAAGAAGGGAAGCAGTTAATAATCATCATGGCTGGCTGGTAGAGAGGGGGAGGGATGGATCCTATGGAGGCGGAGGAGCCGCAGGTGGAGTCGTCGGACGAGGAGGGGTTTGCCGAGACCGACGAGTTGCGCTCGCTCGGGCTCGGGAGGAAGGAGGTTTGCTGTGGTGGAGGGAGAGAAGGCACTCAGGGAAAAGGCTTGAGGAGGTTTGTTGTGCTTGCGCTTGGGGGAGGAGAAGAAGAAGTGTTGGTGGGCACTCGAGTAAAAGGCTCAAGGAGGCTTGTTGTGCTGTGCTTGCGCTCGGGGGAGGAGAAGAAGAGCTGTCGGTGGGGATCCGGATCTGGTGTGGGGATCCGGTGTGGTGATCTAGTGTGGTGTGGTGTCGGTGTGGTGATCTGGTGATTTGATCCGGTGTGGTGATCTGGTGTGGAAGTCTGATGATCTGGTCCGGTGTGGAGGATCTGATCTGGCGTGGAAGGATCTGGTGTGGATCCAGATCCGTGGAGGATCTGATCTGGTTTAGTTGAGAGGGATCTGGTGTGGATCTAGATCGATGGAGGATCTGGTGTGGCAGGATCTTGTGTGGATCCAAATCGGTGGAAGATCTGGTGTGGTTGAGGGGAATCTGGTGTGGATCCAGATCGGTGGAGGATCTGTTGTGGTTGATGGGGATCTGGTGTGGATCCAAATTTGTGGAGGATCTTATGCCCATCTTGAGGGGGAGTGTTGGAGATATTAGAGTTGTTGGAGATATTAGAATTTAAATAAGAGTTCAAGTCGTGTACGAGTCTAAGAGTCTAAGTCGGTTGTAATGTTTGGCACTATAAATAAAGGGTGTGGGGGGTCCTATGGGACACACACAACTATTCCAGAAATTCTACAGATGGGTAAGACGAGCCATGAACTAACTCAAGATATGAACAATATTAGCAATATCAGGATGAGCGCTCACAAGATAGACCAAACTCGCGATATCTAGTAGGATCCTCAAGAAGATCACCATCAGTGGTACGAAGTTGTAGGGATAGCTCCATAGGAGTCTCAGCAGTGCGAGTGTCAGTCAGACTAGACCGATCAAGAAGATCCTGGACATATTTCTACTGGGAGAGGTTGTAGCCCTCAGGTGTTGAAGAGACCTCAATCCCAAGGAAGTACGTAAGAGAACCAAGATTAGTCATGAGAAACTGATCACCGAGATGCTTCTTCACACACGTGATGAATGAGGAATCATCACCAGTGATCAGCATGTCATCCACATACAGAAGAAGCAGTGTCCTACCCCGAGATGAGACATGGACAAAAAAGCGGTGGTCGTCGGCGACAATGAAACCGACAAAGAATAATCATCGAGGTAAAGAATACCCGGTGGTTCTTTGCATGTAGACCTCCTCATGCAAAAGACCATTAAGAAATGCATTCTTAACATCCAGCTGAGAGATAAACTACCGGCGAACAGAAGCAACCGCAACAAGAGTGCGAGCAGTGGTCATATGGGCAACAAGGGGCAAAACTCTCATCGTAGTAACGACCGTACTCCTGCTGAAAGCCGCGAGCCACAAGACGAGCCTTCTAGCGCTCGATAGTACCATCAGACCGGGTCTTAATCTTATACACCCACTTGCACGTGATAGGACGAGCATGAATAGGTGTCGGTATAATATCCCAAGTCTCCGTACGTCAAAGAGTATCAAGCTCCTCTGCCACATCGAACTACCACTTAGAATGAGGAAAAGCCTCACGATAAGAGCTAGGCTCAGTGACAGAGAGAGCATGAGCTATCAGAGCAAATCCAATATGATCAGGAGGTCGAATGGATGTCCAGTCACGAAGGAGGTAACGGGGAGCATCATCAGGAGGATCAGATGTGGGTGTCGGCAAGATTGTAGGAGAGGAGACTGGTGAAGGACAAGGATGCCTAGAGTAGTGAATACCAGAGAAATGAGACGGTGGTGCTGTAGGAACAAGAGGCGGTGCTGCAGGAGGCAGCACCGGAAGCGGAGGAGCCGCAGGTGGAGCCATCGGACGAGGAGGGGTTTGCCGAGACCAACGAGTTGCGCTCGCTCGGGCTCGGGAGGAAGGAGGTTTGCTGTGGTGGAGGGAGAGAAGGTGCTCAGGGAAAAGGCTTGAGGAGGTTTGCTGTGCTTGCGCTCGGGGAGGAGAAGAAGAAGTGTCAGTGGGCGCTCGGGCAAAAGGCTCGAGGAGGTTTGCTGTGCTGTGCTTGCGCTCGGGGGAGGAGAAGAAGAGCTGTCGGTGGGGATCCGGATCTGGTGTGAGGATCCGGTGTGGTGATCTAGTGTGGTGTGGTGTCGGTGCGTTGATCTGGTATGGAAGGATCTGGTGTGGATCTAGATCTGTGGAGGATCTGATCTGGTGTAGTTGAGAGGGATCTGGTGTGGATCTAGATCGATGGAGGATCTGGTGTGGCAGGATCTTGTGTGGATCCAGATCGGTGGAGGATCTAGTATGGTTGAGGGGAATCTGGTGTGGGTCCAGATCGGTGGAGAATCTGATGTTGTTGAGGGGGATCTGGTGTGGATCCAGATCTGTGGAGGATCTCATGCCCATCTTGAGGGGGAGTGTTGGAGATATTAGAGTTGTTGGAGATATTAGAATTTAAATAAGAGTCCAAGTCGTGTATGAGTCTAAGAGTCTAAGTTGGTTGTAATGTTTGGCACTATAAATAAAGGCTGTCGGGGTCCTATGAAAAACACACAACTATTCCAAAAATTCTACAGATGGGTAAGACGAGCCATGAACTAACTCAAGATATGAACAATATTAGCAATATCAGGATGAGCGCTCACAAGATACACCAAACACGCGATATCGAGTAGGATCCTCAAGAAGATCGCCATCAATGGTACGAAGTTGTAGGGAGCTCCATGGGAGTCTTAGCAGTGCGAATGTCAGTCAGACCAGACCGATCAAGAAGATCCTGGACATATTTCTGCTGGGAGAGGTTGTAGCCCTGAGACGTTGAAGAGACCTCAATCCCAAGGAAGTACGTAAGAGAACCAAGATTAGTCATCAAAAACTGATCATCGAGATGCTTCTTCACACACATGATGAATGAGGAACCATCACAAGTGATTTGCATATCATCCACATACAGAAGAAGCAGTGTCCTACCCCGAAATGAGACATGGACAAAAAGAGCAAGATCGTCGGAACTGACAGCGAAACCGACAGCAGTAATCACTGAGGTAAAAGAATACCCAGGTGGTTGCTGCATGTAGACCTCCTCATGCAAAAGACCATTAAGAAATGCATTCTTAACATCCAGCTGAGAGATAAACCACCGGCGAACAGAAGCAACCGCAACAAGAGTGCGAGCAGTGGTCATATGGGCAACAAGGGGCAAAACTCTCATCGTAGTAACGACTGTAGTCCTACTGAAAGCCGCAAGCCACTAGACAAGCCTTCTAGCACTCGATAGTACCATCAGATCGGGTCTTAATCTTGTACACCCACTTGCATGTGATAGGACGAGCATGCACAGGTGTCGGTATAATATCCCAAGTCTCCATACACCAAAGTGCATCCAACTCCTCTGCCATAGCGAGCTGCCACTCAGAATGAGGAAAAGCCTCACGATAAGAGCTAGGCTCAGTGACAGAGAGTGCATGAGCTATCGGAGCAAATCCAAGACGATCAGGAGGTCGAATGGATGTCTGGTCACGAAGGACGTAACGGGGAGCATCATCAGGAGGATCAGATGTGGGTGTCGGCAAGATAGTAGGAGAAGAGACTGGTGAAGGACAATGATGCCTAGAGTAGTGAATACCAGAGAAACGAGACGGTGGTGCTGCAAGAACAAGAGGCGTTGCTGTAGGAGGCAGCACCGGAGGCGGAGGAGCCGCAAGTGGAGCCGTCGGATGAGAAGGGGTTTGCCGAGACCGATGAGTTGCGCTCGCTCGGGGAAAAGGCTTGAGGAGGTTTGCTCTGCTTGCACTCAGGGGAGGAGAAGAAGAAGTGTCGGTGGGCGCTCGAGCAAAAGGCTCGAGGAGGTTTGCTGTGCTGTGCTTGCACTCGGGGGAGGAGAAGAAGTGCTGTCGGTGGGGATCTGGTGTGGTGATCCGGTGTGGGGATCCGGTGTGGTGATCTAGTGTGGTGTGGTGTCGGTGGGGTGATCTGGTGATCTGATCCGGTGTGGTGTCGGTATGGTGATCTGGTGTGGAAGTCTGATGATCTGGTCCGGTGTGGAGGATCTGATCTGGCGTGGAAGGATCTGGTGTGGATCCAGATCTGTGGAGATCTAATCTGGTGTAGTTGAGAGGGATCTGGTATGGATCTAGATCGATGGAGGATTTGGTGTGGCAGGATCTTGTGTGGATCCAGATTAGTGGAGGATCTGGTGTGGTTGAGGGTAATCTGGTGTGGATCCAAATTGGTGGAGGATGTGATGTGGTTGAGGGGGATCTGGTGTGGATCTAGATCTGTGGAGGATCTCATGCCCATTTTGAGGGGGAGTGTTGGAGATATTAGAGTTGTTGGAGATATTAGAATTTAAATAAGAGTCCAAGTCGTGTACGAGTCTAAGAGTACAAGTCGGTTGTAATGTTTGGCACTATAAATAAAGGGTGTGGGGGGTCCTATGGGACACACACCACTATTCCGGAAATTCTACAGATGGGTAAGACGAGCCATGAACTAACTCAAGATATGAACAATATTAGCAATATCAGGATGAGCGCTCACAAGATAGACCAAACTCGCGATATCTAGTAGGATCCTCAAGAAGATCACCATCAGTGGTACGAAGTTGTAGGGATAGCTCCATGGGAGTCTCAGCAGTGCGAGTGTCAGTCAGGCCAGACCGGTCAAGAAGATCTTGGACATATTTCTGCTGGGAGAGGTTGTAGCCCTCAGGCATTGAAGAGACTGATCACCGAGATGCCTCTTCACATACATGATGAATGAGGAATCATCACAAGTGATGAGCATATCATCCACATATAGAAGAAGCAGTATCCCACCCCGAGATGAGACATGGACAAAAAGAGCAGGATCGTCGGAACTGACAGTGAAACCGACAGCACTAATCACTGAGGTAAAAGAATACCTAGGTGGTGGCTGCATGTAGACCTCCTCATGCAAAACACCATTAAGAAATGCATTCTTAACATCCAGTTGAGAGATAAACCACCGGCGAATAGAAGCAACCGTAACAAGAGTGCGAACAGTGGTCATATGGGCAACAAGGGGCAAAACTCTCATCGTAGTAACGATCGTACTCCTACTGAAAGACGCGAGCCTTCTAGCGCTCGATAGTGCCATCGGACCGGATCTTAATCTTGTACACCCACTTGCACGTGATAGGACGAGCATGCACAGGTGTCGGTATAATATCCCAAGTCTCCGTACGTCAAAGAGCATCAAGCTCCTCTGCCATAGCGAACTGCCACTCAGAATGAGGAAAAGCCTCACAAGAAGAGCTAGGCTCAGTGACAGAGAGAGCATGAGCTATCGGAGCAAATCCAAGACAATCAGGAGGTCGAATGGATGTCCGGTCACGAAGGAGGTAACGGGGAGCATCATCAGGAGGATCAGATGTGGGTGTCGGCAAGATAGTAGGAGAGGAGACTGGTGAAGGACAAGGATGCCTAGAGTAGTGAATACCAGAGAAATGAGACGGTGGTGCTGTAGGAACAAGAGGCGGTGCTATAGGAGGTAGCACCAGAGGCGGAGGTACAGAAGGAACCACTCGAGACAGACCAGGGGAAGACTGTGATATTGGAGAAATGGGTGAAGAGTTGTAAAGAGACAACCATGAATCGACTCAATGGTGGAAACAAGAAAAGGAGCCGAATCTCGATAGAAGAAAGGTCGAGATTCGTCATAGACAATGTCTCGTAAAATGCTGATTCGTCGAGCAGAAGGATCATAGCAGCGATAACCCTTATGCTCAGAACTTTAACCAAGAAACACACACTCAACTGACTAAGCCGATAGTTTGGTGCGCTCACGAGGCTGCAGTAGAACAAAACAAATACAGCAAAAAACACGGAGATGTGTACTAGGGGGCTCAAGAGTAGAGACGCTATATAGGACTGATACCCTTAAGAGCAGTGAAAGGCTGCATATTGATGAGATATGTAGCCGTAGAAACAGCCTCAGCCCAGAACTGTAGTGGAACATGAGAGGTAAGAAGAAGAGTGCGGACAGTCTCAATCAGATGACGATGTTTGCGCTCAGCAATCCCATTCTGAGCATGGGCACCAGGACAGAAAGATTGGTAATGAGTGCCTCCTTGTAAAGAAAGCCGCTCGAAAGCGCCAGTAACAAGATTTCGCCGGTTGAATTACTGGCGAATAGTATGGATGAAAGAATCAAACTGAGTATGAACCATCGTTGGAAAGCTACGATAGATCGCAAGAAACTGACCACGATTAGACATAGGGAAAAGCCATGTAAAATGGGAATAATCATCAATAAAGATCATATAAAACTTATGCCCGTCTTTAGAGATAATAGGCGCAGGTCCCCATACATCTGAATGAACTAAGTCAAAAGGACGAGAAGACAAGGACTCACTAGAATGATACAGAAGTTGTAACTGCTTGCCTAGCTTACAATTCTGACAAAACTTGGCTGTGTCAACAGTAACACATCAAAGAACACCCTAAAGAACTAATGAAGAAAGGCGAGACCAACACAAGTGACCTAGATGATGATGTCATCGTGCAAAAATTCTAGAGGTGGTGGCAGCAGTGGTGGTGGAGGTAGACGTAGAGGTGATAGGAGCAACTGAAGTGGATGGAAGGTGGAGGCTGTCAATGATGTAGAGATCCTGACAATTCCTACGACGTCGGCCAGTCCCAAGTACCGTCCCTATCTATCGGTCTTGGACAAAAGAGGTGTGAGAGTCAAAATCAACCCTATAGCCGAGATCGGTGAGCTGACCCACCGAGAGAAGCTACATGGTAAGCTGGGGAAAATCAGAAATAGCTGGAACAGAAAAGTTAGTGGACAGAAGAGTGCCTTGATAGCTGACAGACAAAGGAGTACCGTCAGCTGTCTAAATAGAGATAGGAAAAACAGGATGTCCTACTGAAGTGAGAGATGTGGAATTCGTTGTCATGTGGAAAGAGGCACCAAAATCCAGAACCCAAAAAGTACTAACAGAGACGTCTGAGATAGACTAATAGAACCTGCTG
Organism: Phyllostachys edulis; assembly: GCA_036346405.1. Taxonomy (NCBI): domain Eukaryota; kingdom Viridiplantae; phylum Streptophyta; class Magnoliopsida; order Poales; family Poaceae; genus Phyllostachys; species Phyllostachys edulis. The sequence continues at coordinate 7,383,108 of CM070564.1, forward strand.
AGCTGTGAGAGAGCTGCTGAAGTAGAGCCCGGCAAAGCTGCGGAATAGAGTCACCTCGCTGAGAAGGGTCTCCCTGCCCCCCTTGGATCATCCAACCCCCACGCACCTTGTTTCGCTTTTTTTGCACTACACAACTCTAGTAGTCGTGCCCAAAGTTCTTGCAATAATTGCACTGAACCCCAGTTGGTGCAAAAACAAGAGTAGAAACAGACACTTGAGGAGGAACTGTAGTCGAAGCAGAAGCCATTGGTGTAGTCAAAGAAGAAGGGGTAGCAAGTTGTTGGGACCTGGATTTATACATCCGAAACCCTCTGTGTATTCTGAACTAGTATTCGATAAGTAGCTAGCTCACACAGGAAACATCGATGAAATACCATCCATTTATCGATTTAACTAAAAAGATCTCAAAATAACAAATAGTAATAATAACTGGACCTTATGGTCAATGTTTACTTAACTTGCCACGCAGGGCTAAAGAAACAAATAAACTCTTGCAGCGTAACGAAAAAACTTGGAAAAGCCAATCAACATGCCCACAGGCAATCGAGTGGAGAACGCATCCTAATTCGCAAAGTCTTCATAAAACTCTTGCCTGTAGAACTCTTGAGCGGCTTGATATTCTTCAACTGAGCAGCAAAATTTGAAGCCGTGAGTACATAAAGTACTCAACAAGTCGTAGGCAAACAACATGTAATTAATATTCATGCTAGGCTTGAACAAAGGATTAGCTGTATGGTTCTTTTGCAGAAAGCAGTATTGACGATAAATAGATTGAAATACGTAATTGAAAAGAATAATAAATAAATAAACAATTGCTTTGAAACAACCAGTAAACTTCCCATTCACTTCCCAACCAAACTAATAAGTGAATTCCCCATTCACCAAACGAACATGATATTCATCAAGTGAATTTCTCATTCACACTCTCACACATTTTATAAAGAAAACTCTACATCTTGTGTGAAATCTCTGAGCACATCCATGACCACGAACACAGCTGTTTCAACAGTTTTAACTCTGTAGAGATTGTACAACTTTACCCACAAGAGATAAATCAACTTATAATGTCTGTACACACACTTCCGAAGGTGCGCGACTAAGTGATTATCACAAGGCCTTTACAAAGCTCCTTCTTAACCTAGTTCTACCCGCTAAGGTTTCAACACTAAATGTCTCACCGACCAGATAGGGCCCCCCTCTTGCGCCGTTGTGAGTATTTGTACCCTATAACTCATGCTTCCACGACAGAATCGAAATTAATACATTACTAATTAATTAGCTAGGTTCATCCCATACTGGAAATGTGGTAGTATGATAAGGCCCGGTTCAATGGCGCACAAGATTAAGTCCTTGACAAGTTACTCAGGCGAGTCTACCATATCCCACAACGTGCTAACCGCACCCCCTTTACTTCACGATCACTCACCTGAGTAGAAATCATTTTGTTCAACCAAGACAAATGACATACCCTATCATGGTACACAAATTTTAACAACAGTGGCTACCCGCCACAATTCCATATCTCATTAAGTCAAATTTAACATTATTGTACATGTGATCATGAGCCCATCACAACTAAGCATGAATAAGCATCTCTATGATACCCATAGTGATACAATTATGTCCAACTAATATAATTATCACTCTATGGTGACAAGTGATTCATGGTATTCAAATGTTCAATGGAGACATAATGACAAATAGGTGATTAACTATTCCCAAAAGTAGTTGATATGAAGATAGCATGCAATTTGATATAAAACAATATAATTTTGAAATCATAGGTTCAATATGATCAAAGGACTACAACTTGCGTTGGCTTTGTCTTTCCTCAATTACCACACTTGGATCTTCAAAGTTTGCTTCTACTCCTTCTCCGTAAAACAGATCGTCTAACGATAGAGAAAACAACAGACGAAGCACAAATAAATTCAAATAAAATCCAAAAACAGTAAAACCAACTCTAAAAGAAAGAGCTCGATTTTAGATGAATTTAGGAATTTGAATGGACTGAATTGGAGTTCGAAAGAAGAAGAACAGACTCTCGGAAGATTTGCTGAAAAGGAAAAAGAGAGATAAAACACTATTATGGATTTTATATTTTTCTTTCAAAAGGAAATTCCAAATTACTGCGTCAGCATGACATCAGTAGGGAAAAAAGGATTTTTGGCTGGAATTAAATTTCTAAAGGAAAAGAAATTTAAATACTGACAAGTGGGGCTGGGTTGAAAGAGAGAGAAAAAGACATAGAGAGATACACTGACGAGGGGGTCCCACATGTAAGAGAGAGAGAGAGAAAGCTACAGAGAGAGGAAGAAAAAGGGAGCTTGGTCGGCGACGATGGCAAGTGGCGTCGATGACGAACGGTGACGAGGTTGGTGACGGCGACTGGCAAAATGGAATCCCAGCAGCACAAAGCTTCTCTGGGTGGTGGTGTGGCAAGGGCGGTGACGAGGTGGCGATGGTGGTGACAATGGCGGCGAGGGTGTGCGATGGCGACGACAAAGAAACGACGATCGAGGGAAATGGAGGAGAGCACAGGCTCGGCGACGGCACGGGGATCACTTAGAGCGTCTCGGGGAGACCGGAGCGCATCGACGGTCGGGGGCAACGAAGAAGGCGTGGCGGCGGCGAGGTGCTAGGGTGGCAGAGAGAGGACAAGGAGAGAGGGGATTGGAGGAGCATGGCTAGGAGCATGTGATGATGCACTTAGGGAAGTGAGGGGCTCACCGGAGAGAGATTGACAATGGAGGCGGCGGCTGGACTTCGACATGACGAAGGTGACGGCGACTCGGGGTTGCTCGGTCAACGAGGAAGGGAGCATGACGGAGAACATGGAAGGGCGAATCCAACAGTGACGACGACGTGGGTGGAGGAGTACCGATGGCGACGCAATCGACAACGAGAGGCTTGCGGCGGCAGTGGCTTCCCGAGCTTGATTCGATGAGACAAGACGAGACCGAGGCCGATGGCTAGGGCTTTCGGAAGAGGAGGTCGATGCGCAAAAACTGATGTGGGTGGTGTTCTTTTAAAGGGCTAGGATGTGAGTATCCGGGAGAAGCACGGTGGCACCGCGTGTTCGGCTCGGACACGAGTTGGAGTCCAGAGGAAGAAAAAAGGAGCCGACGAGCGGAGCCCGCCGGTTAGAAGAAAAGGGAAAGGAGAAGGCTCGTGGCGGGCTGGCTCGTGCGGAAAGGAGAAGAAGTGGGCTAGGCCGAGGCGGAGAAAAAAACAGGCCAGCTCGGGTGGAAAAGAATTGGGCCGGGAAGAATGAGCCTGAAGAGAGAAATTGGAATTAAAAAGGATTTCCAATTTCCAGAATTTAGATTAAATAAAATTGAGCTCAAAGAAATAGCAAATAAATTCCACAAATTCCTAGAAAATTCCATAAAATTCTTTGGAACTCAAGGAACCCAAATAAAACAGCTTTTAAATTTAATTGAAGTTTAGATTGTTCACATTAAATTGTTTTAGTTTATAAAAATTCAATTAATCTTTGACTTACACAAGAAGAATCAAATGGTTACTTTTGTTTTTAAAAGCATAAAAAACAGTCCAAAATTTGGGATGTTACACAAGCACAGCCGGAACAAACTGTGCTGCTAACCCGCAGCGAAACACCTCAACACGAAGCATCGAAAGAGCCTCGGTGACTGTTAGTCGTGGTGAGTGACTTAGCAATTGAGCCCTGACAGGTTCAAACTCTGGGTGAAGACGGCAGACGAAGGCATAAAGGCGAAGGCGGTCACGATCCACCTTCTGCACCTTATGACACTCCTGGCAGAACGAAGAAGCCAGCTCGTCCAGCTGGCACCAGAGACTAGCCAGGGCTCGGTAGAAGTCGTCGATAGGAAAGTCCTCCTGGCGAAGCATCTCCAACTCACGCTGAAGCGAAAAAAACTGAGCATCACTGTTCTGTTGGATTCGCTTGCGCAAATACTCCCAGATCTGACGAGTGGAACGCAGACCAACAATGTCTGGCTGGATGGAATCGTCGACGCTAACCACCAGAATGGATCGAACACGAGTCTCATCAGCACACCAGCGCTCAAAAGTGTCAATGGCATACTAAAAAACCTCATCAGTAGCGTCAGCAGCCTCTGCCTCCTTTTTGGCGGTCTCATCTTCTGCAGGAGGTACAAAAGTAGGCTGCTTGGGAGGAGGCTGAACCGGCGGTGGCGGAGAGGGTCGTGCACCAGTGATATGTCACCAGAGCCAGAGACCATAGAGTGTGATCTCATGAGTGAGGATCATAACCTATAGTTTGTCCCATGGAGTTTTGTTCCCGAGAATAAGATCGCAGCTGATAGAACGGAAGCCATCGGTAGGCGGCACTAGATGGCGTGGCGACCAAGGAAACGAAGTATAACTGGCGGCACTGGATGGCACGGTGATTAGATCAACGTGAAAAAGTACCCTTTTTTTTTTTTGCAAACTCTCTGTTTAATTCGGTTTCTAAAAAGAACAGAGGTACTACCCGCTCAATCCAATTGTGAGGACGGCGTCGGCTGGGGACGGCGGCTGCTGGGAACGGCGGCGGCTCTGGCGAGTCGTCGGCGGCAACCGATGGCGCAGCGGTGGCCGGGGGCGTGGCGTGGGCTAACGTCTGGGTGGGTGGCGGCGGCATCGAGGCTGCTGGCGTTGGACGACGGGGCGTCGAGCACAAGTGGCGACCGGGCGGGCAAGGATGGTCAGGCGATCGACGGTGTCGGACAGCAGTTCATCGAGATGGCAGTGGAAGGAGCTAGGGCAGCTCTGATACCATGTTATGAATATTATGTATGTATTCATGATGCCCAATAGGAAATATATATAGGGAGTAAAAGGGGATATTACAAAGAAATATTTCATACATATATAAGGAAATACAAATGGCATATAAGGAAATACAAAGTAATTCCTATTCTAACAAGACCGACTTCAACTTTTTGTGAGTCTATTTTGAGCTAAAACCTTTTTGTTCGTCCCACATCTTAGAGACACTGAATTTAAAAAAAAATTCAAGGCCTCATGTTTCAGGGGAAAAAACTTCAAGGCCTAAAATGGACATGACTCCTTAGTTGAGGAGAAAAGAAGGGATTTTTTTTCCTACTGGAAACAAGTTGTGAGGCATGAATTTGATGTGGTGAATGTATGAGCTTCTACTTTTTAAGAAATATTTCATCAAATTCGCACTAGAAATCTCCATCTAAAATATTTGACACATGCACCTACAAAAATGGTGTATGTTTTAGAAAAATTATCACTGTGCAACTATAAAACAGTGTCACTAGAAAAGTAACACTCAAAATGCACTCATGCTTCCTTGAACTATCCTATTTTGCAAAGTAATTAATTGGTTGGTGGGGTATGGTTTGGTGCACTTCTTTAAGAAAAGTTTGTGAATTTTAAAGCAAAGTAATTATTATTAGAGAGGGTGAAATCTGCATTAACCTAAAAATAAATCAAATCAAAGATTTGCTCCCACATAATAGTAACCATTTTGCTGTATCTAAAGCAAAATGGTTACTATTATGTGGGGGCATATCTGTATGAGCACAAAAAAATTGGGTGGGGCGTTTGGGCGAGCACGTCACCTGCTCCGCGAAGACGAACTTGCGCCCGGGGTCCCTGGCCAGCGCGTCCACCACGGAGTCGAGCGTGTTCATCACGCACGCGCCCTGCAATCCTCAAGCCAGACGCCAAAGTGAGCAGAGGAGCACGCGGGTATCGGCATGGACGAGCGCATGACAAGACATACCTGGATGGAGTTGTTGGAGCCGACGTAGTACTGATCGACGGTCTTGAGCCAGCCGACGTCGTCGTGGGAGTGAGGCACCAGGTGCACGTTCAGCTTCCCCGCCACCGTCCCCGCGCTCGTGTTGTACGCCACGTACGCCCCCGCCTCCATCGCCCCCGCCGCCACCACCAGTAGAAGCAGCAGCGACGACGACGACGCCATGGCCGGCTTCCTCTCCTTTCCTTGCTGCCTCCTTGCGCAGAGCGAAATGGTCAGCGGCGTCGCTTCTTCCCTCGGGAGTGGCCTACCTATAGCGACGTGGGCCGTCTCTGCCGGACTGCCGCTCTTCTTGTCGGCGTCTGTTTGCTTGCTTGTTTGTTTGCACGTGGAGCAGCAGCTAGCGGCCACGGGGAGGCAGCAGGGCAGTGGTTAGGGAAATTTTTTTTAAAATAATATTATTTTAAAAGATAATTACAAAATTAAATATGTGATTTTTTTTTTACAAAACTAGGTCTATGTCGCTATTTGGAACTATTTCAATTAGCAACAGGACCCTGTTGACTGCCTGTCGTCAGTGCAACTTCCTGTTGCTATTTAGACTAGCGACAGAAAGTGAACAGTGTTCCTATCACCAGTTAAAATGGCGACAGGAACCCACGGCTTTCTGTCGCCATTTCAACTGGCGATAGGAACTTTGTACTTAAAGCCCAACAATCGTTGAAATATCATTTTAATTCTAGAAAAAAGAGGAGAGGGAGAAGAGAGAGGAGGTGAGGGGGAGAAGAGACGCGGCGAAGCCCTAGCCGTTTGTAGCGGAGGAGACAAATGGAGTATTAGATCCGGTCAGCCATTTTGCAGGTATATGTTTTCGCAACTTCGTACATTATTTCGAAACCTTGTCGATTAGCAAATAAAAATAGCGTCATAGGATTCAATAGATTAGACCATTTTAGCTATTTTATGTAGTACATTATTTGAGCTATGTATACTTTAGTTCATCGCGCAGATATTATTTTTGTTGTAGTACTCGAATGATTTAGAATAAATCTGCAAAAATAGGAAGATACCTCGGAGAATAGCTAGGTACCTCTTAAAAATCTAAAAAAATTGGAGAGTAGCTAAGTAGGATAGGTAGAGCTTTATCAAAATAATCGCACTTAATTTTGGTTTCTATTTGTACACAGTAATTTATTTTGTTAGTACGAAGAATACTTTGTAAACATGGAAAATAGCATGACACATAAAAAAATTGTAAAAAAAATCCGGAGTTGCTACATAGGTTACGTAGAGCAGAATTGAAATATTATGAACTTTATTTTTTTTGTTTTTATTTTCACACGGTAATATTTAGAAAATGCTAGAGACACTTTTTAAATAAGGAAAGTAGATAAATACCTATTATAAATCTGTAAAAATTGCAAAGTAGCTTAGTGGGGTTTGTAAAGCCTAATCGAAATAATACAAACATTATTTTGATTGTCGTTTGCGCGCAGTAATCATTCTGTTAGTGCCGAAAATACTTTTTAAACTAGGGAAATGGCAACATTCCTATAAAATATCTTTAAAAATTGCAGAGTAGGTTAGTAGGGTTTATATAGCTTAATCAAAATAATTCCAACTTAAATTTGTTTCTATTTGTGCACGATAATTATTTTGTTATTGACACTTCTTATTGCTTGCATACGTAACGTACTATTTCCTGGTTTTCGTCATGTTTACATGCAAAACGTAATGTTTCACAGATCGTACACCGTTTTGGGACGAGCCGGGCATATTGCATGAGGTGTGACACTCCGGGGACTACTACTTCGACTAGCATTCTAGCCAGGTCTCCGTTGGGGCTTCACAGCTACACGATGTGCCTGAATTGAGCCAACCGACGCAGGACCCCCTGAGTAGACCGCCTCAAGCTGCCCGCGCCGATTGGGTACCTTGGCAGCCTAAGCCTTTGACGTACTTGCACCAGCGCCGTGAGTCAGCCCGAGCGAGGCAGGCGACACAGTATGCCCCAAGAGGGCATGACTAGATATTTGATCTTGTAAATATCAGTCATGCTATGTAAATATTAATTTCTGTACTACTTATGCTTGTGTTGTGTTTCGATATTTCTTTTTTTTTGGTGTGCACACCGCGACCATGTGAGGGATTAAGCATCGGGACACCCCACACCACCCTATTTCTAGCCTTTACTCCACCACGCCATCTTTTCAAACTGATATGACAACACACTGTGATGCTTACTTTTCAGACCGATAAGACCACACTCCGCCATGCCACCTTTTCAGAACGACAAGACCACACTCCGTCACGACACTTTTTTAGACCTAAAAGACCGCACCCTATCACACCACACGCTGCCACTTTTGTAGACCGAGATGACAACACACTACCACCCCCATTTTCAGGCCAAAAAATCCCTCTATAAAAGGAAGAAAAAGAGAAGTGGAGGAGAAGATAGCTGCAGGATAACACTACACCACCACACCCAACACTACGCCAAAGCTTGATTCACATAATTGAGAGGAGGAGATGGAGGATTCGATGAGCTTCTACAAGAGGATACTACAGAAGTGCAAGTGGCTTGCCGAGAGGGCTAAACCCTACATGGATAATTCTATGAAGGATGCACCGGTACGACCAGAGTTTCCACGCCCGCAATGTGTGTGCGAAGAACCAGCAAAGATCATCCAGTCCACACACCCGGCAACGTCCGCTCGGGCGTACTACACGTGTGGCCACCACCTCATAAGTGTATATTGTACACACAAATATTTTTCACATCATACATTCCATTCCACAAATCTCTGATTACACACATGAATAATGGCAGCTGGAGATGCAATACAACTTCTTCCAATGGATCGACGGCCCAGAGATGTACGATAGGACGTTTATCCAGCAAAAGTACATGTTGAACTTTCCATGGTGAGCCGAGACCTTCCAGCGTTGGACACCTTACGTACCCGACCCAGACCCAACTGAAAAGGCATCGGACAAGCCCAAGAAAGCAGATGAGTACGATAAGGCCAAGTGGTCGGCGGACAAGGGGAAGGCTCCTGCAAGTACGACAAGGCCAAGCAGTCGCCTAGGTGCACTCCGGATACAAGAGGTAAGTTATGTTTAGTATGCATCATAATTATTAATTTGGCCCGACATTGCGTTATCCTAACATCATTCAACCGTCCAGCCCGTCTCGTAGGACATGGATAACTTCGAGACTGGTCGTCACCACCGCAGGCAGCAAGCGAACAAGGGGAAGGCTCCCGCAAGTGAGAATATCGGCCGTACTACTGCTCCCCGTCGCCCGAGCTCACTTCAGATCCAAGAGGTAAGTTATGTTTAGTATGCATCATAATTATTAATTTGGCCCGATGTTGTGTGATCTTAACATCATTCAACCGTCTGGTCCATCTCGCAAGACATGGACGACTTCGAGACTGGCCCCCGTTGTGGGTAGTAAGGAGACAAGGGGGAAGGGAGCGATGGGCCACCAAAACTAATGAACTTTGTTCTAATCGACTTTATTTCTATTCCAAAAAGGTGCATATGCATCGTAGGTTTATTTCGGTTTGTTGCATCGTGCATGATGTCGTTCCTTATGCACGTAACCAAACCCTGCATGCCATGTAATTTGCAACTTTATTATAAAGTCTATTTCAATTCACAAGTGCGTTGTAAAGCCGACTTCAAATCTCGCTCTCTTTTGGCATTCAATTCTTCGCGTAGCAAGGCGTGGAACAACATAAAAATAATGGCCCAAAAGACGTGTTCTCAAAGTAGGCACTAAAAATAAAGGTCCAAATGACAGTGAACTTGTGCATTGTCCAAATTTTGTCCATTCTCTACTTCACACTACATTGTCTTCTCCGATTTTTGCATTTCGAACTACGCAGACACTTAAACGTATTACCAAATTTTTAAAAAACAAATTTAAAAATTCCTCTACACATAAATAAAAAAATGACAGAACCATCCTGTCGCTAGTTCAATTAGCGACAGGACTCCTGTCCCCAATTCAAATGGCGACAGGGCCCTGTCACCAATTGAAATGGCGACAACAACTTTCCCCAATGATCCAATTGGCAAAAGGGTCCCTGTCGCCAATTAGAATGGCGATAGGAGCTTGTCGCCATTCCAAATGGCGACAGGCACCTACTTTTGTAAATTTTTTTGACTATTTAATTTTGTAATTATCTTTTAAAATAATAATATATATATTTTTAAAAATTCCCATGTTAGGACTCCAAAAAATGTTACTATAACCGGCCAACCAGCTTGTGTGCTGTGTAGAGACAAAAGGGGGAAATACAAGGAGATGATGCTACGAGTTGGCGATATCCACAAGGACCCCTCCCTCTCTTGTTATTACTTTTGTTTTGTCCCAACTTATATCTGCAACTCTGCAAGCAGTAGTTGTTAGAATAAGAATTCTTTTGTATTTCCTTATATGTGTATGACATTCCCTTGTAATATCTTTTTGTACTCTCTCTATATATTGCCCATTGGGTCCCATGAATACATACACAATATTCATAACAAGGTATCAGAGCTAGGGCACTAACCTAGCTCCTTCCGCTGCCATCGTCGTCGAAGGCCTCCGCCGCACCAAGGCTGCCATCGCCCGCCGCCGTCGCCGGAGGCCACTACTGTGACAACGCCTGAGGCCGCACCTCAACGCTATCGCCTCCGCTACCGATTCGATCGGCACCACCGCCACCGCTCGCTTGCATTGTCGATACCACTTCTTTGCTCCATCGCTGAGGCCGCCCGACGCCACCTCATCTGGCCCTAGCCCGACACCAGTAGAGCAGCGATGCTCAGTTCTTTTCGCTTCAGCATGAGTTGGAGACGTTTCACCAGGAGGACTCCTCCGTCGATGACTTCTTTCGAACTCTGGCCAGTCTCTAGCGCTAGCTGGATGATCTGGCTTCTCCGCTATACCAGGAGTATCATAAGGTGCAGAAGGCAAATCGTGACCGTCTTTGCCTTTATGACTTCGTCTGCTGTCTTCGCCTAGAGTTTGAGCCTGTCAGGGCTCACCTGCTGAGCCGCTCACCACGACCAATAGTCATCGAGGCTCTTTCGACTCTTCGTGCTGAGAAGCTTCACCGCGGGTTAGCAGCACAGTTTTTTCCGACTGTGCTTGCTACCCCTTCTTCTTCGACTACATCGGCGGCTTCTACTTCGACTACAGTCCCTCCTTAGGTGTCTATTTCTGCTCATGTTTTTGCACCAACTGGGGTTCAGTGTAATTATTGCAAGAACTTCGGGCACGACCACCAGAGTTGTGCGGTGCGAAAAAAGCAGAACAAAACGTGTGGGGGTGGACGATCCAAGGGGGGCAGGGAGGCCCTTCCTCGACGGGAGGACAGACCAGCACGTCATGACCTTCTCAGCGAGGTGACTCTATTCAACGGTTCTACTGGGCTCTAGTTCAAGAACTCGTTCATAGCTCAGTAGATTCTGCTAGTCTAGCTCAGACGTCTTTTCCTGGTACTTCTTGGGTTCTGGATTCTGGTGCCTCTTTCCAAATGACACTGGACTCTACATCTCTCACATCAGTAGGACCTCTTATTTTCCCTATCTCTGTTTAGACAACTGATGGTTCTCCTCTGTCTATCAGCTGTCAGGGCAGTCTTTGAAGGGTGTAACAGTCCAAAATCCCTAAGTTGGATTAGTTAAGCACCTAATGATCATTTATGAAATTTTGGACTTTTTTTTTAAAAAAAAACTTTTATTTCAAAACAAATATGTTAAAACCTAGTAATCCAATACTCTTCTCCAATTCAAAATTCCAATTTGAATTTGGGGCAAAACTAAAAAGGTTTCAAGTGTGGGAATGTATTTTGGAATTCAACTTAAAAATAGTAATACCTCAAATACTCCTAAAATACTTGAGGTAATTTTCACAAGGAATCTCAATTTTAAACTTGAAAATATATTTCCTTAATTTCAGAAATGCAAACTGGATAGTATTTTGAAAGTATATTAGGACCCATAGCTGGGAATATTTTAGTTGAGTTCTATATGCTCTGGTTTGCTTATTTGAATTTTTCTGGAATTTTTGGAGATTATTTGGTTTCTTGTCAATTTGCATGTTCAAAATTGAATTTGAATTTAAAATACAAGCAAATCTTGTGAACAGTGCTTGGAAATATTTTTCCTAGGTTTTTAACACCTTATAAACTCACCTACAAAATTTCACCATTTTAAGAACTAAATTGCTATTTTAAAACAGCTGGTCAAACGAGAGAATCAAAAGTCTTACTAGAAAAAAACAGGAACTTAAATTAATTCTAGAGAAACTTTTAGAACAAGAAAAACCTTAGGAAATTTACAGAATAATCTTCTCTGTATTTTCAACCTTCCCTAAAATGTTCATAATTTTTGGAGCTATTTTACTCTGTCTAAAAATCACCTAACCACCTTAGTCAATTTGGAAAGCCCTATTTCGCTACCTCCTACTGTTCCTCCGACCCAACCCACCCATTCGGTCCGACCGACTCGAGCCAAACCCGTTCCGCCCAACTGAACCATCTTTACCCTCACTCGCTGACATGTCTAGCCCGCTAGTCAGATCGTCATTTCCCCCTCCACGTGGTGCGCGAGCTCTAAGCTGAGCGTGCGTTGTCCGTCGCCAAAGCCCTCCAAGCCATGCAGCTCGCCATGCCGCCTCCACCATCGTCTGCTCTGCCCCACGCCTACAAAGCCTAGCCCGTAGCTTCCCCTGCTCCCTGCCGCCACTCTCCTTCCCATTCCCCTTCTCCACAAAAGCCACGGTGTAGCACAAGGAGCAAGCCAAGCCGCTCGCTCAGTCGCCAAGCTCCGCGCCCATCGTCCGGCCGTCCGACGACCTCCTCTCCCCTCCGATGCGTCACGGAGTGTCCAACCTCACAAGGAGCAAAAACCCCCTCACCAATTTTGGGAAGCCTTCGCCGAAAAGCCGCGCGCTTGCATTCTTCTTCGGTTCCGGCCGGCACCGCTTCCTCCGCCACCGCTTCTTCTCCGACGAGCTAGAGCTCGATTCCTTCCGCCTTAAGCATCCCCTAACTGCCCTTTTTATTCTTCGACCACTCACTGGAGCTCTCCTTTTCCTCAGGTTGCCGTCAATGAGGATTACCCGTACCACCGCCGGCTCGCTGTGGCCAGCACGCTCCGGCCACCCTTTGCCTTTGCCGACCACTCCGGTGAGTTCCTACCACCATCCTCATGCTCATGCTCACCCTAATTTCCCTTCTCCCTCACTGGTGTGCCGCCGCCCCTTTTCTCCTCTAGGTCCTGCCGCCGCAAGCCACCATCCGGCCGCTACAGTCCACCACCGGCTGCGTCGCCACCACCCCTTGGACCACTCTTCCACCCCGGTTCCATTTTGGTCATCCAAAGTCGCCGTCGTCCACCCAGTCGCTAGCGATGATCCATGAACCGATCCGGCCGAGCTGTCCCTGTTCTGACTTTCTGTTCTTTGTATTTGAGATTTCCACTCATTGTCTTGTAGGAGCACTAATCAAATTGCTAATAGATCTTTTAAATAACTGACAGAATCACTTAACCATACTTGGCATTTGGATAATTAAATGAATGCTTGTTTTAGTTTTCAAAGTAGTAGTCTTTTGGTTGAACTGAAGAACAGAAAAGAGAAAGGTTTAGAAAGAAATCATGTTAGGTCAATGAACCCATTGCTGGACCAACCAATTTTTCATGCTAACTAATGTGGTGAATGTCAGCTAGGTCAGACATTTGATTTAGCTAATCTGTTGGTTGAAGTCTGATTGAAGTAGCACTTTAGTTCAGTTGGTTGTATAGTTGTAGGATATGTGAATAGTAATCTGACAAATTTTAGAATTGTTAAAAGGCTAATAACCTGACTAATTCAAGTAGTTAAAAGTCTATCTAATTACTGTAGGTAATTGGTCATTTAGTTGTCAGTAGCTTTCTAGCTTAGAATTTTGTATTTGGCTAGATAGTTGAACATAAAAGAGAAGATGTTAAATCTGGCAGTAGGAGATGGCCTTGCTCAGTCTAGTAGTTAGAGATAATGCATTCTTTTAGACTTTTGAACACTTAAGCTAGCAGGAGCTTTCCTTTTTGAAAATCAAGGATGGATGGGAATATTCAGAAACTAGCAGAGAAAAACCAAATCTTATTTGTGCTTTGTGAGTAGAGAAGAGTATGTGAGTGCATTTAGGAGTTTCAGTGAGCTTCAGTCTATTCAAATGTCAAAGCAAATGGATTAGAAATTATAATTGTTAGCCTTTAGCATCTAATCTATAAGGTTAAAAATGAATCATGAGTCAAGAATTGAATTACTGATTAGTAAACCACAATAGACCTTATACCTTAGTTTTAATTCCAATAAATTCATAACTAATTCAAATCAACTCCAATTAAAGTAATTCTTTCATCTAAAATCATTCTCTCCTTTCCGTTTTAATAATTTTTGAAGACTTTTTGGAATTCTGGTGTTTATTCGATGATTTTGATTTGTCAGTTCTTACCGTTAGATGACGATGATTCGGAGTGCAATTGAGAAGTTCGTGAGAATGTCCAGAGTTCCAGGAAACAAAGGCAAGCACCCATTCTGTTGATGCATGTTGATCCTATTATATTCAAAATTATTATCTTGTTTTGCAACTATATGTATGCATGCTTTATTTGTCAAGTTAATTTTGTCAATTAGAGGTAGTTAATCATGTTGCATGAATTTTCTAAAATTGTTCATCCCCTACCACTAGCCTAGGTTAATAATCCTGCTAGTGAATTAGGGCCCGGTGGATGCTATATGGTCTATTTATGTTTATTCGGTGTCATGGTTAGCAATGCTTAGTTTCCGATAGATTGGGCGGTTATCGACTTGTCGATAACCTTGATCACACAAATCATTTTTATTATGTTAAACACAGCACCTTGTGCTATTATATTTGGAAAAACTAAAAATGAAAATAAAATATTTTAGACTTGGGCACATTGGTTGGATGGTGTGCTGTTGGGTGTGTGCTTGGTGCCCGAGTCAACAAGGACCGAACATCTCATCCCACTAAACCAAGCATTATTGCGTGCATCCACATGAGAGTATTGGGAACCCCTCTTGACTTAGTACTTTGACGTGTATTGGCTCCGAGTCGTAGGAGGTCGGTGTGTGTGTTGTGTTAAAAAGAGAAATGTGTCTATATGTGTTGGGTGTGCGGGAGTAGAATCCTGTCTAGATTCTCCACACCGAAGGACATTGTAGTTGTCCGGGGCTTTACCCCTATAGGGTAGTTGACTTTCGGCTTTACAATGACTCTAACACAACGTATGGGTAACCATACGGGTGACTCGTAGTTAATACACAATATTGAAAAACGTGTTGGTGATATGCCGTAGAGGCAATCATAGAGATGATTGTATCACGTCTATGTTTATGAGTTATTGAATAAGTGTTATTCTGTTCCTTGATTGAATCATCAGTTATAAAGATTAACGAGTATGTGACTTGTTGGTGAAGCTCTTTTAACTTATGATGATGTCATTCTAAAAGTATCCCTGGTTGAATGTCACTGGTCAGGACACTAGTGACTCTACGACCAGCACATGTATTGATTGATGACCTTGTTTCATCGGTCATGGATATAGGGATATCAAATCAATAATGTGAACACATGTTGGAGAACATGGGGTTGGATTGACCCACCTTGAGACACTGCTGAGATTGTTATGATTCTATGTGTCATTAGTTGGTCTCAAGCAATGATGATGTATAATCCTTAGACCTGAGATCAACATTGTTCCCTACATGTGTAATAGCACTCTTAGGGGTTGCCAAACGCTACTCATAACTGGGTAGTTATAAAGGTAGCTTTCGGTATGCTATGAAACATGTGGAGGGATATGACTGGTCGGATATGAGATTTGCCCCTCCTAACATAACAGGAGAGATATTTCTGGGCCCCTCGTTGTGGTCGGATAAAGAAAGTGCATGGCCATGTCACTAGTGGTCAAAGTGTTCGACCATGTAAAATTATCCGACACTAGATCGAGAAATTATTGAACAGTCCATGGATGACATATTATCTCACCTGGAGTTCAACCAAATATCGTGAGGCAAAGGGAGAATACACGAGAAGGTCTTTGAGTTCAATCATATACGAACTAGTCGTATGGAGATATGAACTAGTCGTAGGCTGGTCGAACATGATCACTAAGTGGTGAAACACAGTCGTAAGGAGTTCTGGTAGTCGAGACTAAATATGAACTAGTCGTATAGAGATACGAGCTGGTCGTTAGTGATATGGACCTGGTCATAGATCATATTGCATTAAGGTTCGTCCGATATAATTTGTGTGTATTTGGGAATCATTATGTCCTGCTAGGAACCGCTAACGACTCGTGATCGGAAAGGGTTTTCGAGTCACAACCGACTACACATAAACCTAACAGGTCACACACTTAACGGGATGGAACAAACCAGTACAGATACGGTTTGTCAAATGTGTTCGGATAGGATCCGACATGGGCACTATATAAGGAGATGCTTGAGGCTATTGGGAGATACACGACTGGACGTGAGTTGCTCCACTGAAACCCTAGCCACCATCTTCCTGAGAGCTCTGTTGTGCGACTTGGTGCTAGCACACCGGCGTACGGTTGTTCCTTCCCTGGACGTGTGGATACCGTAGAGGCGTTACTGCAGTTGCTGTTGCGCTTGAGGATGATCCGCGATCTTCACAAGGAACTGCTGAGGTTGCTGGAGGAGACGATCGACTCGCGAAGACGCTGGCCGATCGACTACGACCACTACATCGACGCACTCTACGTTGGACCAGGCTGCTCCAACTCTTCTTCCGCTGCTCTATGCGTCTAGTGGTAATGATATGTGATCATTTTCTTGCTTGGCTTCCTGGTTTACGTGATAGATTTTTGAATTGTTGCTATCGTAGCCTACCCATATCCCTACAGTGGTATCAGAGCTATCCTGCATAGTTTTTGATCTGGATCGGTCGCATATACTTGATATGTGGTAGTAGTAGATTGGATCTATTACTGATCGGGTCTGGTAACCTAGATCGGTTCATGTCAATGGAATGATCTAGGCACTGGTCGATAAGATCGATTGGTTTTCGATGGTTGTAGATGGGTTTATGAGGAGGTATGAGCTCAAAGGGCCAAATGGTTTACTGCGCTCATTCACAACCACACTGCATAATACTCCTACCGGTCGGAATTCCGCCATCGGAGTATGCTGCAAAGCGTGGTCATATCAAGGCAATGATCAAATTGGTTCGGAATAGGGTTAATATGATTAATCCGATGATTTCCAAGGCTCAGTTACGTGAACAAGATTCATGTCTCGGAAAATTTTTCTGAGCGCGCTACCCTCAACTAGCGAGGGGCGCTACCCCTTCGAACCCCGCCCGCTAACCGGCTAGCGGGACCGCCGTGCTGGGTAATCGTACCGCGTGTTATAGATAGTATGTGTTCATGTCGCTCGATAGAATTGGATTCTATGCATAACTTGTTTTGCAGGGTTTGATGTGAACAGTATGGCCCATTGTGTATGTGTTACATGAATGGATTTTCATGGCATGCATGTCATGCTTTTTGGATAGCCATCGAGCTACATACTATTGTATAACGGTCTGTGTACCGACATGAGATGCTTGATATTATCCTATGTAATTCATTACTAGCTCTTAGGAGTAATTGCTTAGTAGATGAATGCGGTTGGAGATTTCGAGCATGGTGGTCGGAGAACAGAAAGCATGCTGATGGAGATCGACATGTTAAGGGCCATACTATTTCACAGTTTAATTTGATTATCTGTGAATGTTTGTGTTTATTCCTGTTATGCTATTTGATCATGTTTTATCATTAGATATTCTAACATGATAGAGTAGTATCCCTCAAGAAAATTTAAGTAAAATTGATGCCTTTCCAATTGCTGCGACCATCACGATTTTGATCGTTAATTGGCAGATCTACCAAATTAGGGTGCCATTGACTATCTTAATAAGATGGGGTGGGTGTCGGACACCCACATGCATAGTGTTGGTTTAACTTAACAAGGCTATCAAAAGGGTTTTGGGCCTTGGGGCATAGTGTTGGTCAGAAGTGCATAGAGATATCTCCAATCAAACAAGAGTCATATGTGATATGATTAGCAAAGGGTTGCTTACCTAAAATCACTAAGTTTCTAGCAGTGATGCCAAAGCTCACTAGGACTTAATGATTTATGGATCTTGAACTCACTATATGTTGTTTAAGGGAAACATAGTTTATATTGGGAGTATCTTTTATTGACTGTTGATGATTAAGTACGACCAGGTAAAGACTAGTCGTATGGTGATATGATCTGGTCGTAAACTAGTCGAACATAACCACCAACATGAATGTCTGATAGAAGATCTTACATAAACATAGTGCTGAATTTTTACATATTCTGTTGTAGATCATGGCACCTACTACTTCTGCACCTACCTTTAATTTGCAATCTATTCTTGAGAAAGAAAAGTTGAATGGTTCAAACTTCATTGACTGGTTTCGTAATTTGAGAATTGTTCTCAAATAAGAAAAGAAGGAATATATTCTAGAGAGTCCCTATCCCGAGGAACCGAATGCTGATGCTACTTGAACTGAAAAGAATGCTTATGAGAAGCATTGCAATGACGCAGTCGATGGGCAATGCTTCTCATAAGCATTCTGATCACGAGTCGTCAGTGGCTCCTAGCAGAACATAACGATTTTCGAATACACACGAATTATATCGGACGAACCTTAATGCAATATGATCTACGACCAGGTCCATATCACTAATGACCAGCTCGTATCTTTGTACGACCAATTCATATTTGGTCTCAACCATTTCGTAACTCCTTACGACCACTTAGTGATCATGTTCGACTAACCTACGACTAGCTCATATCTCCATATGGCTAGTCCGTATCTGATCGAACTGAAAAACGTTCTCATGTATTCTCTCTTTGACTCACGATATCTGGCTGAACTCCAGGTGAGATGTCGTGTCATCCATGGACTATTCAATATTTTCTCGATCGAGTGTCGAATAACTTCATGTGGTCGAACACTTTGACCACTAGTGGCATGGCCATGCACTTTCTTTATCCGACCACATCGAGGAGCCCAGAGATATCTCTCCTGTTATGTTAGGAGGGGCAAATCCCAGATCCGACCAGTTACATTCCTCCGCATGTTCCATAGCATACCCGAAAACTACCTTTATAACTAGCCAGTTACGGAGTAGTGTTTGGTAGCCCCTAAGTGTTCTATTAGACATGTAGGAAACCATGCTGATCTCAGGTCTAAGGATTATATATCATCATTGCTTGAGACCAACTGATGACATATAAAATCATAACAATCTCAACAGTGTCTCAAGGTGGGTCAATCCAACCACATGTTCTCTAACATCTGTTCATATTATTGATTCAATATTCCTATATCCATGATCGGTGAAACATGGTCATCAATCAATACATGTGCCGGTCGATGGAGTCACTAGTGTTCCGACCAGGGATTCATTTAGAACGACATCGTATAAGCTAAAAGAGTTTCACCAACAAGTCACATACTTGTTAATCTTCATAACCAATGATTCATTCAAGGAACAAAATAACATTTATTTAATAACTCATAAACATAGACGTGATACAATCATCTCTATGATTGCCTCTAGGGCATATCACCAACAGTCTCCCACTCGCACTAGAGTCAATCATATAGGTATCTTATACCCATTGCTCTTGTGTGCGTCTCATGCTTAGGCTACGGGAGAGGCTTTGTCAACGGATCAGAAATATTCAAATCCGTGTGTACTTTGCATATCTTCAGATCACCTCTTTCAACAATCTCACAAATAATGTGATATCGTCGAAGTATGTGCTTGGATTTTTGATGTGATCTAGGCTCCTTAGCTTGTGCAATGGCTCCACTATTATCACAATAGAGATCCATTGGACTGGAAGCACTAGAAACCACACCCAGTTCCCCAATGAACTTTCTAATACACACGGCTTCTTTTGCAGCTTCAGAAGCAGCAATGTACTCAGCCTCTGTTATAGAATCAACAACCATTCTTTGCTTGGAACTCTTCCAGCTTGCTGCTCCTCCATTCAAACAAAACATAAACCCTGATTGCGATCTGAAACCATCCTTGTCGGTTTGGAAGCTAGCATCGGTGTAACCATTTACGACCACCTCTTCCTCACCTCCATAAACAAGGAATGCATCCTTAGTTCTTCTCAAGTACTTAAGGATATTCTTGACTGCTATCCAGTGACCTTCACCTGGATCCGACTAATATCTGCTCGTAACACTTAGAGCATACGACACATCTGGTCGTGTACATAGCATGACATACATGATAGATCCAGTAGCCGAAGCATATGGAATTCTACTCATTTTGTCTCACTCATCAGTGGTCGTAGGACACTAACACTTGCTAAGATTAATGCTATGTGCCATGGGCAAGAAACCTTTCTTGGAATCTTGCATGTTGAACCGTTTCAACACCTTGTCTATGTACATATCCTGGCTTAATCCAATTAGCCTTTTAGATCTATCTATCTATCTCTATAGATCCTTATACCAAGAATATATGTTGCATCTTCTAAATCTTTCATTGAGAAACTATTTCTTAATGAAGTTTTAACAGATACAAGCATTGGAATATCATTTCTGACCAGTAGTATGTCATCTACATACAATATCAGAAACACAAGCTTGCTCCCACTAACCTTCTCGTAAATACAATGTATTTCTTCGTTCTTGATGAAGTCAAGCCCTTTGACCACTTCATCAAAACGAATGTTCCAACTCCGAGATGCTTGCTTCAATCCATAGATGGATTTATTAAGCTTGCATACCTTTATCCGACCACAACGAGGGACCCAGAGACATCTCTCCTATTATGTTAGGAGGGGCAAATCCCATATCCGACTAGTCACATTTCTTCGCGTGTTTCATAGCATACCCGAAAGCTACCTTTATAACTACCCAGTTACGAGTAGCGCTTGGCAACCCCTAAGAGTGCTATTACACATGTAGAGAAACCATGCTGATCTCAGGTCTAAGGATTATACATCGTCATTGCTTGAGACCAACTGATGACACATGAAATCATAACAATCTCAACAGTGTCTCAAGGTGGGTCTTATCCAACACCATGTTCTCAAACATGTGTCCATATTATTGATTTGATATCTCCATATCAATGACCTGTGAAACGTAGCCATCAACCAATACATATGCTAGTCTATTCATATGTGTTCTCATATGTTTTCGACTAGGGAATGTTTAAGAATAATTATCGTAGTTTCACAATCAAGTCACATACTTGATAATAAATATTTAACAATATTATTCTAGGAACAAGATAACATATTATTCAATATTATGAACATAACAAAGTATAATCATCTCTATGATTGCCTCTAGGGCATATTTCCAAAAGTCTCCCACTTGCACTAGAGTCAATCATTTAAATATCTAATACCAATAGCTCTTTTGTGCGCTTCATGCTTTGGTTGTGTGAGAGGCTTTGTCAACGGATCAGCAACATTTAAATCCATGTGAATTTTGCATATTTTAACATCTCCTCTATCCACCGATTTGCGGATAAGATGATAACACCTGAGTATACACTTTGACTTCTGATGGGGTCTAGGCTCCTTAGCCTGCGTAATGGCTCCATTATTGTCACAATAGAGATCCATTGGGCTTGAGGCACTCGAACCACACCTAATGCAGTAGTGAAATTCCTTATCCAAACACCTTCCTTCGCAGCTTCAGAAGCCGCAATGTACTCAGCTTCCGTCGTAGAATCAACAACCATCTCTTGCTTGGAAATTTTCTAGCTCACTTCTCCTTCATTCAAAATGAATACAAAACCAGATTGCAAATGATAATAATCTTTGTCGGTTTGGAAGCCTGCATCGGTGTAACAATTTACAACGAGCTCTTCATCACCGCCATAAACTAGGAACGCATCCTTAGTCCTTCTCAAGTACTTAAGAATGTTTTTCACAGCTGTCCAGTGACCTTCACCGGAATTAGCTTGGTATCTACTTGTAACACTTAGAGCATATGATACATCTGATCGAGTACATATCATGGCATACCTGATTGATCCAATAGCTGAAGCATATGGAATACCATTCATACGGTCTCGCTCATCAGTTGTCGAAGGACACTAACTCTTGCTAAGACTTATGCCATGTGACATAGGCAAGAACCCTTTCTTGGCATCCTACATGTTGAACCGAATCAACACCTTGTCAATACAAGTACTTTGGCTTAATCCAATTAGCCTTCTTGATCTATCTCTATAGATCTTTATCCCTAAGATATATAATGCCTCTCCTAGGTCCTTCATAGAAAAACTATTTCTCAATGATGCCTTAACGGATTCCAGCGTAGGAATGTCATTCCCAATCAATAATATGTCATCCACATATAAGATTAGAATAACAAGCGCACTCCCACTAACCTTCATGTAAACACAAGGTTCTTCTTTGTTCTTGACGAAACCGAACCTTTTGATCTCCTCATCAAAACGTATATTCCAACTCCGAGATGCTTGCTTCAACCTATAAATGGACTTTTGAAGTTTGCACACTTTACTAGCATTCTTTGGATCGACAAAACCTTCAGGCTGTGTCATGTACACATTCTCGCTTAGGTTTCCATTTGGGAAAGCCGTTTTGACATCCATTTGCCATATCTCATAATCAAAATATGCAGCAGTAGCTAGAATGACACGGATAGACTTAAGCATCGTGTCAGGAGAGAAGGTTTCATCATAATCAACATCTTGAATTTGTCTGAAACCCTTCACAACCAGTCATGCCTTATGAATGTGAACATTTCCATCCATATCTATCTTTTTCTTAAAAATCCATATGCATCAATGGTTTTAACACCATCAGGTGCATTAACCAAGTTCCAAACTTGATTATCATGCATTGACCTTATTTTGGATCTCATGGCTTCATGCCATGACTCAGAGTCTGGGTCCACCATCGCTTCCATATAAGTTTTAGGCTCATCATTACTCAATAATAAAACGTCATGCCCATACCTTATAGGCAATTGACGTGGCCTTTTTTATTTACGTGGGGCTGATGCCTCATCTACAGGTTCAACAACATTTTGTTCATCTTGTAGAGGTTCAGTAGGAGTTGAAACATTTTTCAGATGGTTCCCGAATTTCTTTGAGTTGCACCTTGCTCCCACTGACTCCTTTGGAAAGAAACTCTTTCTACAAGAAGACACCATTACGGGCAACAAATACTTTGTTATCAACCTGATTATAAAAATAATATCCTTTAGTTTTCTTAGGATACCCTAGAAAGAAACACGTATCGGACTTGGGTGTGAGTTTATCAGACATCAAACGTTTGACATATACCTCACAACCCCATACCCTGAGAAAAGACAATCCAGGACTCTTCCCGGTCCATATCTCATATGGTGTCCTTTCTACAGTTTTTGATGGAACCCTATTTAAAGTAAAAGCCGATGTTTCTAGAGCGTATCCCCAGAATTGCAATGGAAGATCAGATTGGCTCATCATTGACCGAATCATGTCCGATAATGTTCGGTTTCGTCGTTCTGACACCCCATTCCATTGAGGTGTTCCCGACGGAGTAAGGTGTGGAACAATTCCACACTTTTTTAGATGATCACCAAACTCATGGCTCAAATATTCACCTCCACGATCAGATCGTAGATATTTGATTGTCTTGCCAAGTTGATTCTGCACTTCATTATGAAATTTTTTGAACTTTTCAAAGGATTCTGACTTATGTCTCATCAAGTAGACATAGCCATATCTACTGAAATCATCAATAAAAGTTAGGAAGTTCTGAAAACCACCTCTGGTTGGAGTGCTCATTGGTCCACATACATCCGAATGTATTATGACCAATAGATCACTCGCCCTCTCACATCTGGTCGTGAAGGGCGCCTTTGTCATCTTGCTAAGTAAACAAGATTAACATGTTTCAAATGATTCGAAATCAAATGAGTTTAGAAGACCATCTTTATGGAGCCTCATCATGTGCTTCTCATTTATATGACCAAGACGACAATGCCAAATGAAGGTGGGATTCACATCATTAAGTCAAAGTCTCTTAGCATTAATATTATAGATGGGCTCATCCTCAAGATTCAAAACATACAATCCATTCATCAATAGAGATGGCCATAAAGCATATCTTCAAAATAAATCGAACAACAATTGTTCTTTATTCTGAACTCATAACCTTCTGCTCCTAAACAAGAAGTAGAAATAATGTTTTTGCTTAAGGCTGGAACATAATAACAATTATTTAGTTCCATAACTAATCCAGAGGGTAAAGCTAATAGTAAAGTGCCAATAGCTAATGCAGCAACTCTTCCTCCATTGCCCACGCGAAGATGAACATCTCCTCTTGCCAAGCTTCTACTCCTTATCAGTCCCTGCATCGAAACCATGTTTCCCTCAAACATCATATAGTGAGTTCAAGATCCAAAAATCATTAAGTCCTAGTGAGCTTTGGCATCACTTCTAGAAACCTAGAGATTTTAGGTAAGCAACCCTTTACTAATCATATCACATATGACTCTTGTTTGATCGATGACATCTCCATGCACTTCCGACCAATACTATGCCCCAAGGCCCAAAACCCTTTTGATAGCCTTGTCACGTTAAACCAACACTATGCATGTGGGTGTCCGACACCCACTCCATCTTATTATGATAGTTAATGACACCCTACTTTGGTAGACCAACCAATTAACGATCAAAATCGTGATGGTCGCAGCAATTGGAAAGGCATCAAATTAACTTAATTTTTCTTTGAGGGATACTATTCTACCATGATAAAACATGATTAATAGCAAGACATGAATAAACATTCACAGATAATCAAATTAAACTATGAAATAGTATGACCCTTATCATGACGATCTCCATCACCATGCTTCCTGTCCTTTGACCATCATGCTTGAAGTCTTCGACCGCATTCATATACTAAGCAATTACTCCTAAAAGCTAATAATGAATTACAGATGATAATATCAAGCATCACATGTCGGTACACAGACCGTTATACAATAATATGTAGCTCGAAGGCTATCACACAACATGATACGCAGGCCATGTGAAATCCATTCATGCATTACATACACAATGGTCCATACTATTCACATCAATCCCTGCAAAAACGAGTTATGCATACAATCCAATTCTATCGGGCGACATGAACACATTGTTGGAAATATGCCCTAGAGGCAATCATAGAGACGATTATACTTCGTTATGTTCGTAATATTGGATAATATGTTATCTTGTCCCTACAATAATATTGTTAAATATTTATTATCAAGTATGTGACTTGATTGTGAAGCTTTATATTTCTGCGATAATTATTCTTAAACATTCCCTAGTCGGAAACATATGTGAACACATATGAATAGACTAACATATGTATTGGTTGATGGCTATGTTTCACGGGTCATTGATATGGAGATATCAAACCAATAATACAGACACATGTTAGAGAACATGGTGCTGGATAAGACCCACCTTGAGACACTATTATGATTGTTATGATTTCATGTGTCATAAGTTGGTCTCAAGCAATGATGATGTATAATCCTTAGACCTGAGATCAGCATGGTTTCCTACATGTGTAATAACACTCTTAAGGGTTGCCAAGCGCTACTCATAACTAGGTAGTTACAAAGGTAGCTTTCGGGTATGCTATGAAACATGCGGAGGAATGTGACTGGTCGGATATGTGATTTACCCCTCATAACATAATAGAAGAGATGTCTCTGGGTCCCTCGTTGTGGTCGGATAAAGAAAGTGCACGACCATACCACTAGTGGTCGAAGTGTCGACCACAGGAAGTTATTCGACACTTGATCGAGAAAGTATTGAACAGTCTATGGATAACAAATTATCTCACCTGGAGTTCAACCAGATATCGTGAGGCAAAGGGAGAATACACAAGCAGGTCATTTGGTTAGACCAAATACGAGCTGGTCGTATAGAGATATAGACTAGTCGAACATAGTCTCGCACTGGTCATACACTGGTCGTATGGAGATACGAGCTGGTCGTAGACTGGTGAAAGCTGGTCGTAAACTGGTCGTATGGTGATATGAGTTGGTCGAAGCTGGCCAAAAACTAGTCGTATGGAGATACGAGCTGGTCGTAGACTGATCGAAGCTGGTCATATACTGATTGAACATAATCACCAACTGGTTGTAAGGAGTTACAAACTGGTCGTAATTGAATACTAACTGGTCGTAAGGAGTTACGAACTAGTCGTATCTAAGTATGGACTGGTCGTGACTGAGTATGAGCTGCTCGTAAGTGATAAGGACCTAGTCTTAGATCATATTGCATTAAGGTTCGTCCGATATATTCTATGTGTGTTCGGGAATTGTTATATGCTGCTAGGTACTGCTAATGACTCGTGGTCGGAAAATAGTTTCCGAGTCACAACCGATTACATATGAACATATAGGATCACACACTTAAAGGGCTAGGATTTGATTTGGATGGTGATCTGAATTCTTGTAGGCCATGAGTTCCTAATGGGCCTCCGGTACGAGACCCATCATGAATGCCTATATATAGAGGGGAGGTGACATGGGGTAAAATGATCCTTCAGAAGGAATTCTCGAAACCCTAATAGCCACGCCTTCCTCAACCACGCCACCGGCGCTAGCACTCCAGCGCGTGGTGTCCCTGCCCCGTATGTGTGGATACCTTGGAGGTGTTGTTGCAAAACATCAGCACTAGGACGATTTGCAACTCATGATGATCTCAGGAGCAGGAGAAGACGTGCGGCGAGTACGACTACGACTGCATTAACTCGCTACATCGACTCTACTTTCGCTACGAGTCAACACGTCTAGTGGTAATATCGTGATCTATTACTAGCGGAGGTTCCTTGGTTGCACGGTAGAATTTTTGTTTTGTGCTATCGTACCCATAACCCAACAATGGTATCAGAGCCATCCCGTCTAGTTTTAGATTCGGATTAGATGCATATTGTGATATGTGGGAGTCATAGATGTGATCTATTTCTGTTTTTGTTGGTCGTAGATTGTTTTTGGTGATGGTCGATATGATCGTCCATACGTGGTGGTCTCAAGATGGTTCATGATTGTTATTCCGTGATCGTGTTTTCATGGTCGTATCATGACTTGCCTCTACTGGTCGGTTTCCGCCATGGGGGCAGACAGTGGTCGTAAATCCATGGAGCATGCGAAGATCAATCTGGTTGATCGAATCGGAGTTGCGATAAAAAAGGGTTAATGTGATTAATCCAATGCGATATACATGGATAGAATAGTAGATTGGAAACGCCAAAAAGGACCTTGGTATATGGATAGGGCTACCGCCCTTCTGGTGCGGGTTGCCACCATCCGTTAGATAGAATGTGATTCTATGCCTAACTTGTTTTTGCTGGATTTTGTGAATAGTATGACCCATGATGTATGAGATGCATGTATGTGTGTAATGTTCATGACCTGCGTGTCATGCTTATTGCAGCCCAAGGCTATCTATATTTGTATAATAGCCTGCGTGTCGACTTGTGATGTGTGAGGACCCCGGTTTATTTAGCTTGTAATACTTAGTCATCCGTTGACTCTAGCATTACAAACAAAATAACCCGTGTCTTCGAGATATGTATACTTCCCAGAATGCAGTATACACACCCCTTTACAAAATCATGCATCAATTCCATTCAAGACATAGAACCAAAGCACGACTAGAATAAAAGACATACATAATATAGAGTTATTACAAAAGAGGCCGACCGGCCAAATACACAAGAAAGATAGACACAGCGGAAGCAAAAGCCATAAGATGGCGATAAACAAAAGAGAGCCACAAGGTTTGCCTTTAGCCCACAAGGCAACCGACCAAGCCGCCTAGCTAGATTCCCAACCGTAGCACATCTCACAAAAGTAAAGCCCTTTGGGCTCTACCTCCTCTGCAACAAAGTTATTAAGCAAAGCAAATGAGTACAAAGATGTACTCGCAAGACTGACGTGTAATATAACAGAACTATAAATAGCTACATGCAAGCTTTATTTAAGTGGATGAGGCTTTGGACTCATTTTAGCATAAAGCAAGCTTTCATTTGCAATAATGTAATAGATTGAAAGCAATTTTGACAAAGCATTTTTAATTGTTGAAGTAACAACGATACAATAATAATAATAACGACAAGAATAACCTAGAAGTGACTCACCCAAGTCACCACAACAATAGCATGAATTACCCAATTCATACCACCCATCAAGTTTTAATTAAGTGTTTAGTCTAGTTCTTGCACGACCTTACCAAGCATGTCCATAACCTAGGACGAGGCTATTCGAATAGTTTTAACCCTGCAGGGGTGTACCAATGTACCCACACGCCAGACCGCCTTTTCGCCACATGATTTAGCACACTTCCTTTGGTATGCCGGCACGGCTAAGTCCTACAAGACATTTCCAATGGATGATGCTAATTAAGAGCCGCAACCCACGGGGATAAGAACACATTAACTAGCCTATGGCCGATCTGTTAATGCTCCCCTCCCAACACCACACATAGCACACACATACCCACCGACCAGCTCATAATTAACACCTCCCAAAGTACTTAGTCAAGAGAGGTCCCATATCCCCCTCGTGTGGTTAGCACGCAAAAGCGCTTGGCTTAGTGACACAAGTAACTCGGTCCTTGGGGACTTAGGCACCATTCCGTTCACACCCAACAAATCACACCAACATCCATTGTGCCCAAGTCAATAACAACTTTGTTTTCATTTTCGTTTTATTTGTTTACAAAGTAACAAAGCACAAGATGGACATAATGGAATAATAATTTTTGTGTGATCAAGGTCATCGACATAATGTCGACAACCGCCCATTTCTACTGTCATCTAAGCATTGCTAAGCATTATCAACGTAAACTACTAAGTGATAAGAGTCCATCCATCGAACTCTAAATCATAGCAGGATAATCCTAGGCTTAGTAGTAGAGAATGAATATTTACCTACACGATATGCATCTATAGGCTCAACTATTCGATATTTTAACACAAAGTAGCATGTATACATACAAGTGAAACAAAGTATTAAACTTTAAAGTAATGGGACAATAATGGGATATGATCAAACTGCTTGCGTTGCTGGTTTTGCTCAAGATGTTGCTGAGGATCACTCACGGGATCAACACACTCGTCGACACCTAATCGAAAAGGCGAAAAGAATCGATAAGAACGACGAAAACCACAAAGACAACATAGCAAACTAACTCCAATTGCTCTGAAATTTCTACATCAGCAAGAGGATGATTTTTAGGGAATTTAGCAACAAGAACCAATTGATTTGGATTCTCAATGCAAAAGATATGAGCAAAACAAATCTGCTCAGCCCTAAAAATCAAAACTGCTACTATTTACTAATTTAATTTTTTGGCAACAATTTCTAGAAAGGTGGTGCTACTGAAATTTTTACTGTAAAACAAGCACCTCAAGAGATGAATAACACAATTGAGTTCACCTCATTTGGAGCTATTATGCATTTTCTATAATTTTTCAAAGACAAGAAAATGAGCACAACTAAAATGCACCCACAATCCTTTTAAAAATAGTGACATGCCTAAATCCTATTCTAACATTTAGTGCATTAACAGAGGAAGCCAACAAAGTTGGTTTCACTCAAAAATAAACTACAGAGAATTACTTATGCATTTTACAAGTTAATTTGAATTTTTAAAGAAACATTTAAAGTTAGTTTTGAAATCTATTTGCCAACCCATTCTCTGGAGCTGAACTGAGCTCATAACCAATTTTAGATTAGAGCCCAGGTCAAACCAGAGCTAACAAAATTGGAATCACTGCATTTGGATTTAAAATGAAATAGTTATGCATTTTTGAAGTTATTACCTTTTTCAGTTACAATTAAAAGAGCTCTCTGGATAATCTAAAAAACCCAAAAGGCAGGGGGAGGACATGAGCCATAGATCCTGGATCTGACGGCTCAAGACCTCCCAGAGAAAACGCGCACGCGCACTCTAGCGCAGGCCTAGAGAACATGGGCCATTGATCTTGGATCCAACGGTCCATGTCCTCCCAGCAACGTGCGCGTTAACTGGAAAGGAGGTCGTGGCCGTTGATGCTGCATCCAACGGATCACAACGATTGAGGGAGGATCGGGACGGTCCAGATCTAGCGAGGGAGGACTTGAGCGGCTGAGATCTTCCAAAGGAAGGTCTAAACGATCAAGATCTCCCCAAGAAAGATCTACATCGTCAAGACCTCTCGAGGGAGGTCTTGGACGGTCTAGATTTTCCAAGGGAGGACTTTAATGGTTTAGATTGTCCGAGGGAGGACCTAAACGGCTAAGATCAACTCGGGGAGGACATAAAAGGCTGAGATGACCTCGAGGAGGTCCTACGCGGAGGAGGTCTTACGAGGGAGGTCCTACACGGCTGCGATTGACACAGGGAGGACCTCAACGGCTAAGATCTCACACGGGGAGGTCTTAACAGCTCAGACCTCTAGGGGAGGTCTGGACGGCTAAGATCCAAAGGGGGAGGTCCTAGACGGTCAAGATCTCACCAGAGGGGAGGTCTTGATGGTCCAGATCCAAAGCCACAGTGCTCGCGCTGGCGCGCAGGCAAGAAGTAAATGCGCGGGACAACGAGGAGGTCCAGGCGCGCTTAAGACAGCAGTAAATGCTCCCAATGATGGAGCATTTACTGCCCCAAATCTTTGTCTTAACGGCACGCGCTGGACGTACACGTTCCGACAAAACTTTCAACGCAGAGGAGTGGTCATCGCCGGCGATGCGGACCTCGCCGGCGACATCCAAGGACACCATTGGGACTGCAATAGTGTTGCACACAATGGACCTCCTCTCAACGGCGGCGGCGGCCTTGAACGCCGACGAGCCGGAGAGGAGCACGACGGCCAACACAGCCAAAAGACAAGCAGCTAAAATGAGCTCCACAGCGATTCATACAGCGTGTGCCAGCTCCAAAGGACTACCAGGGTGATTACCTGGAGGTCATGGCGGAGCTGGGGAGGTCGGAGGAGAGGAGGACCGGCGCTGGTGAAGAAAGGTGCTCCATGGCCAAAGCTCGAAGCTCCAAATCGACCACCTCTGCAAACGTCCCAACCAATTTAGTTAGGCCCTTGGTCACAGAGGGAAATGGCATGAATTGGAGAAAGAAATGGAGAGGGGAAAGCTCCCAGGGACCCTTGTTCCACCGAGGAGCTCCAAGCTCCAACAATGGCGGCCAAGAGAGCTACGGGTGGTTTGAGCTCACAAGCACAGTGGCGCAAGCAAGGACTCAAGGCGTGCAAAGGAAGACAAGGGGAGATACCAAGGAGGTCTTATAGCTAGGGCAAAAGAGGTCATGAGCCACGGGTTAAGCTCATGGTGAGCTTAGCCCATGCGCGGTCCATGGCTTGGACAGGACATGGAGGTGACGGGGTAGGTAGGTCAGGGCATGGCCTAGAGGGCGGAAAGGCTGACACGCATTAAATGCGCTCAACACAGAGCCGTTGGACATGACCTGGCTCTGACCTTCTCCACTGCCATGGCACACGCGCGCGCCAAGCTGGGAGAAGACCAGGAGCTGCTCTCCACCGTTTGATGAAAACGATAGGGAGGTCCTGGCCCTTGATCTTGAAACGGTAGGATTTGAAGAGAGAAAGGAGGAGGTCACAGCCCTTAGATCAGGACTGGGGAGGTTGTGACCACAAGATCTCCATCGCGTAGAGGCGCAAAGGAAACAGGAGGTCACAGCCCCACGATCACCATCGCACGGTTGCGACAAGGACGGGAGGTCTGCATTTGAAAGGGGACAGGAGGTCCTGGCCATAGGATCTGAATCCAACGGTGCGGACCTAATGGGGAGGACATAATGGTGCGCGCGATACAGCCAAAGGATGTGGAGGTCATGGCCTTTGGATCTCAATCCAAGGGCGCATAACAGAACGAGGAGGTCGTGGCCTTTGGATTTCAATCCTAGGACGCACAACAAATGGGGAGGTCCAAGCCATTGCGCATAGCGCAAAGGAGGTCATGGCGGTTAGATCTAGATCTCAGGGCTCACAGTAGTGGTCCGAACGGCCCAATCAACAGAGACCGCACGATTTAAATCTAATGGCTTGAAAAGGGTGGTCCGAACGGCCCACTGATCTCGCGCGTTGAAACAAGATCCAACGACAAGGAGAGGACAAGGGAGGTCGTGGGCGCTAGATCTCCATCTAACGGCTACGACCTCACGCGCGTAGGAGGTCTGATGCGCACGATGAAAAGGGGAGGTCGTGGCTGTGGATTTTTAATCCAACGGCACACAACACATGAAGTGGGGAGGTCATGCGCGCTAGATATCGAGGGGAGGTCGTGGGTTGTTGGATCTGATCCAACGGTTACGACCTCGATTAGGTGGGAGGTCTGAGCGGTTAATAGCGAGGGGAGGTCGTGGGCTGTTGGATCTGATCCAACGGCTACGACCTCAACAAGGTGGGAGGTCTGGTGTGCTTGATAACAAGGGGAGGTCATGGACTGTTGGATCTGATCCAACGGCTATGACCTCAATGAGGTGGGAGGTCTGAGCTGGGCTGGTTGAGGAGGAGGTCGTGGCGGTTGGATTTGAATCCAACGGCTACGACCTCAAGTGGGTGGAAAGGGAGGTCTGCTGAGCCAGAGGAGTGGGTTGGGTTCAACCCAAATTGGAAAATGGCTCAAGCCCAAGCAACAGTGCAGTCCATTAGAATGTGAATTTAACAGCTGAGACTTTGGGGATTTAAATGAGATAGCAAAACAACTCCAAAATTTATAAAATTTTAACTGGAGCTTGCTGACTTTGGGATTAACCTTACATAAAATTTCCAGAGGTTTTTATGCACTGCATTTTTCTCAGGAAATTTATTAAGGCTGTTTAGGAGTTTGTTTTACCTCCAAAAATTATCAAACAAGTTCTAAAACTTATGATATTTTTCAGAGGGGTCCCACCTCATCTCTAGGACCAAGGAAGGTTATTTCCAAAGGTTTGGCACAAGATTGTGACAAGTTGAATAAGGGTTGGACTTTAGTCCACAGGAGGTTTAGGTTTTTGAACTCCACAACTTTTGAACAAAAATTTTAGGTGGGTTCAAGAGTTTCAAGATGTAAGAAAAAGTTTTTATTTCTACACATTTTCTTAAATTTGAAACACGCACCTATTTACACAGTTGGGATGTTACATGATGCTTCTTCACTCCTTGTAATTTATTAATAGTGCTATTAGGAGTAATGACTTAGTGGGAGTACTTGGAGGTACTTGGAGGAGTAATGGTGAACAGGAAGCACGACGATGGAGATCACCATGTGAAAGGGTCATACTATATCACGATGCAATATGAATGCCTTTAAATTCATGTTTATTTCTATGCATGTTATTTAGTTGCTTCACATGCTTTTAACATGGTAGAGGTAAAATTCCCTCACGTAATATTAAGTTAAATTGATGCCCTCCCAATTTGCTGCACCATCCTATGTCATGTATTTTAATGGTAGGTCTTGCCAAAGCAGAATGCCATTAACTCTCCTTGACCAGATGGGTTTGTGTCAGACACTTACACGCTTAGCATTGGTTTAACTTGATAAGGTCATTATAACGGTTATGGACCTTGGGGCATAGGGTTGGGTGCCGGAGCATAGAGATGATGCCCAACAACAAGAGTCATATAGAGATATGATTAGCAAAGGGTTTCTTACCAATTTCACTAATCTTCTAGCCGTGAGATGCCAAAGCTCACTAGTAGATTAATTGATTGTGGGTCTTGAATCACTAAATGTCATAAGAGGGATATGGTATTTAGTGGGAGCATCTTTATTAAATTGTTTAATAGAAGTTACTTTTCTTGAACATATGTCTTAGTTTTGCATATTTTATGTTGTAGATCATGGCACCATCTACTGTACCTACATCCAGTTTTGCTTTACGTTCGATACTTGATAAGGAAAAACTGAATGGAACAAATTTTGCGGATTGGTCCCACAACCTAAGAATTGTTCTTAGGCAAGATAAAAAAGGAACATGTTCTAGAGGAACCAATTCTTGATGTGCCTGCTGAAAATGCTGTTGCTACTCTTAAAACCGCCTATAAAAAGGCATGTGATAAGTCCCTTGATGTTAGCTGTCTCATGCTTGCTGCCATGAACTCAGACCTTCAGAAGCAGTTTGAGAACATAGAGGCCTACGATATGATCGTGGCACTCAAAGGCATGTTTGAGACACAAGCAAAAACTGAGAGATATGAGATCTCAAAGAAGTTGTTTGGGAGTAAGCTAGCTGAGGGTAGTCCGGTCAGCCCACATGTGATCAAGATGGTTGGTTACACATAGAGCTTATTGAACCTTGTATGGCCCGTAGACATATTTTGGACATTTGGATGTTTTATTTATGACTTGAGTTATGTCTTATGCTATCTATTTGTATCTTTGTCCAAAAATATGTTTATTATGGATCTATATCTTGATGCATGCATGTTTACTTCTTGTTTATAATTAATGTGCCATGCTTCCATGGATCCAATATATAGAGGAAACTCTGCCAAAATTTTAAAAGAAAATCTACATATGTGCATGAATTTCCTTCAAATCTCATATGCACATGTTGAGGGGGAGTTTTACATATATGTTGTGGTTTTTCTAGCAATCAATTCAAAATCTTTTTGGTTCCACTAAAATGAGTTAATTTCTATCAAAGCTATCCTAGAGTATATGTTTTGTACACAATGTATACTCGATAAATCACTTCCAATTCCTTATTTATTGAGGATTGATATCAATTATCAAAAAAGGGGAGATTGAAGAATCTAGACCCATCATTACGTGTTAATTGAGTATTTTGGTAATTGATGACAATCATCATGAGAACTAAGATTTTACATGAGTTGTTAAAATAGGTTGAGTCCCATGATGATAAAGACTTTAGGTGACATCGTGAGTTGATTATCATCAAGTCAAAACTCGGGATGAAGGATGCCATCATGTGTTGATGAGCATCACGACAAGATCCTGAAGTAAAGGAAATCATCATGTATTAATTATTATCTAATCAAGATCTCAGACTTGAAGTGAAGATGTTCGTCATCAAGTGATCACTCCAAGATGGATGCTCAAGGCAAATGTATGACTAGCATAGGCTAAAGATTTGTTTCTTAGTCATTTTACTGGTCTCGATGTTTAGTGTGGAGACCGAATTGATATTATAGGTTGCCGTACTATTAAGAGGGGTCTTGACTAGTAGCTTGAGTATGTCATATGTTGATAGCTCTTAGTGCTTGCTCTAGCTCTCTTTAGCATGTTGCCGATATTTGCGAATGTGTTTTGCAACTAGTCGAGGCTCATACATAATCCTTGTAGTATGTGACTTTAGTTTGCGAATGTGTTTTGCAAATGGTTTTAAGTCCATGTACCAAATTCCTTGTAGCATGATTCTAAAAGTAGGCAACTGTGTTTTGCAACTTGTTGATAATCTTGTTTTCATCCCTTGTTTGCATCATGCATGAATTTGCAAATGTGTTTTGTAAATTTGAAGTTGAAGCATTTTGCAAAATAAGCTTCTATCATCTTGTCCGGACTAACCGCTGTTGGTAGCCCGGACTGACCGGAACCCCGGCTTGAGTCGGGCAGTCAAGTTTTTCCATAGAGCGACTTCTCTCGCTTGTGGCTATCCAGACTGACCGCAGGTGGAGGGCCGAACTAACCGGACCTCCGGGTCAAGAGCACGGTCAGCTTTTTCCAGAAAGGTTTGTTTTTGTGACTTACTGCAAAATTCTCTTTAACAAACTAACCGCAATGTGTTCACCGGTCAGACTGGAATCCCGGACTGACCGGCGTAGTCAGCTTTTTCCAGTAGCATGTTTACCTCTGGTTTGAAAATCCCTGTACCCAGTCTGACTGGACCTTGAGTGGGCGGACTGACCGGACCTAGCAATAACGAATAGACTCTGCAGCTTTGATTACTGTAGGAGTTACCGTTACATAGTAGTCCGATCTGACCGGCCATGTGCCTGCGGTCTAACCGGCCTTCCTGCTTTTGCAAAGATTCCCCTCCAACAACTAGTTTTTGTGTGTGGGTGTATAAATACCCTTTGTGGCCGGTTGTGGGGCAAGTGCTAGTGTTGTTATCATTCTCTTAGAGCAAAGAGCAAGCCCTCTCATCTCCTTTGTGCATGTGTTACACTTAGTGAGCTTAGAGAGCAAAATCCTAGTGCATATGTTGCATTAGGTGTTGGATTTAGTATCCATTGAGCTTAGATACTTGATTAGTTCAAGTGAGCGTCTTTGACTTGTTACTCTTAGTGTTTGCCAACACCTAGAAGGCTTGGATGAGTTGCGTCGATAATCTTCTCAAAGAAGATTATGAGAAGACCCAGGCGGTTGTGAGTGGCTTGGTGCTCGCCATCTCTGTGGTGGAGAAAGAGCAACCCCAAGTGGATTCGAGGTGTAGGCTCAATTTGTGGAGCCGGTCCAATTTGTTTGGGTTTACCTCAACGTAGACTAGGGGAAACCAGCAAGTTTCCAATCACCATGGGAAAAAGTTCAAGTGTTCATGTGGTTTGCTTTCTTGAGCTTTACCTTCGTGCAATTTACATTTATAGAATTAAATTACTTACTTGCATATTTAGGATTGCATTATTTTGTCTTAGTCTTAACTTGTTGGTGCACATAGTTAAAACTAGTTGATTTAGGTTTTAATTGAGCAAAACCGAATTGATCTATATTTCCGCATAAAACTCGGTTTTAGCTAAAAGAATTTTAAAACCGCCTATTCACCTCCTCTAGTTAGCCTCCTCGATCTTCCAGCAGTTGAAAAAGTGTCTTTGTGTGCCAACAGAACAAACCTCGATGGATTCAATTGAGTTGAAAGAAGATCTTACTTACAAGGAACAACCAGTTAAGATTTTGGACGTGGCAGAGTGTTTGACTGGAAGTAAAACCATTCATTTTTACAAAGTTCAGTGGAGTAACCACTCAGAAAGTGAAGCAACATGGGAACGTGAGAAGAGCTACAAGCCGAGTTTCCTAGCCTTTCCTCTAGCTAGCCTGAATCTCGGGGTCGAGATTCCTTTAAGAGGGAGGTTTGTAACATCCCCATTTTATGAGTTTCAAAACCTTGAGAGTAGTTTAGTCCTTTGGAAAAATTCACCAAAATTTATTTGAATTTAATCAAGCTTAAATGAGACTTTCAAATGTCAAAATAATTTAATGTGACAAATCTAAACATCAATTAATTACAAAACTATTTTATTTGAGTTCTTTGTGCTTGGAAATATTTTTCAGATTTTTCTAGATTTTTTCCAAGTTCATTTGCTATTTTAATTTTCCATTTGGATTTTCTAGTATTCCTAAATTAGAAAAGCTATTAAAAATCCAGGAATTTCCTTTGCCTTGGCACATCTCCTATTTTTCCAAATTTCAACCCTTGCATGACCAAACTTCTCTCTCTCTCTCTCGCCAAGACACGCAGTCGTCGAACCCAGGAACGAAGGATCCCGGATTCTCTGTGTTTCATATACTAGTCCAAGAATAGCTAGTGTACATAGTCAAACAAAAGTGATAGCAAAATCATATCACGTATTTATTAAACTATATTCAAAGTTTATTACAAAATTGGGCACAAGGCCAAATATAAAGAAACAACGGAAGCAAAATAAATAGGTAGGCCATACAATTCGCCACAGGCAATCGTCTAGGGCGTAGCCTAGTCGTCCTGATCCTCACTGTCTTGATAATAATCTTCACCTGAATAAATTTTATTCAGCAAGAGTGAGCATAACTTCCATGCTCACAAGTTACACCTAATAACAGATTATAATGCATGCAAGTGTTATCAAGTGAGGCTAATAGGGTTCATTTTGCATAAAGTAGCATTTTCAGTGTTTAAATACTCATACTAAGTTTTAAGACAATCTTTTTTTAATTTATAACTAAAATCAAAATTTTAAATTGACAATTTTATAGTGGATAACCTCCATAAATAAATGGTGAAGGATACCCTCCTATCACATGGCCAACTGCCTAATTTTACCACAACGGTTAACCATCCTGAAATTATTTGCTAAAACCATTTTAAAATCAAAACCAAATTCTAACTTGGAGTGGCTTTGCTCAGCATGTCCATGACCATGGACACGGCTATTCGAATGGTTTCTACTCTACAGAGTGTGTATAGCTTTACCCACAAGTGATAATCATCTTATAATGTCAGACCTGACACGCTTCCGAAGGCGTGCGACTAAGTGATTATTATGAGGCTTTTACAATATTCTACCCCAAAGTTAATATGCCGGCTAAGGTTTTACTTCTATTGGGCTAACCACCCGCTAGAAGCCCCCTCTTGCGCCAAGTGTGACTACTGTCTAACCGACACCCCCACATCAACATGGCATAAACAACAATGAGGGATTACAAATTAATAAGCCTAATTTGTCCCATTCCAGACATGTGGTGGTACAGTGGGGCATAGTAAAATACGCTCGAAGATCGGACCTTAACTGACTTGGGCAATATTCCACAACCCTAGACCCGATCATTGAAATGAATCGATCCTGTGCATTAACTTGCACTACACCAACATCCATTATGCCCAAGTCTAAACCATTTTAATTTATTTCACAAGTAAAAGCATTTTCTAACTTTCCTTGGTATATCAATACCATAGACTTAATTTGAATCAACTTTGAATACTTTTGGCTAAACTCCCAAATTCTAGATTTTGGTCTAAGCATATAATCTTTCAAATTTTATTTTATTTTGACTATGGTTACCAGGGAATGACTATTCAAACAGCAACAATGGCCATACAAAGGAAAATAGTGTAACTAGGAATTTAAAATGATTGAATAGAATTATGCATGCAACAATAATTTAAAACATAATTAAATAATTTAAAATAATAGGATCAACATGGTCAAAGGTATAACTTGCCTTGCTCAAATTCTTCTTCTTCAACTACCTCAAATTCTTCGGAATCGTCGAAATCTATACGTGAAAATAAGCCAAATTCAAATAAACTAAAATAAATTCAAATTAAATAATTTTGGTTTAGTTGGCTAGATCTCAATTTTATAAGAATTTATAAATTTGAATCGTCAAAATTGGGGTTCGTATGAAGGAGAACGAACCCTTGGAAGTTCAAACCCTAAAGAAATTCTAAAATTCAGATTTTATTGAATTCCCGATTTATTTTTCTAAAGGAAATCCTCTTTATTGCGCATGTTGACGTCAACGGCTAGAAATCAATTTCCGGTCGAATTATTTTTATATGGGAAAAGGCGCTGACAAGTGGGCCCCTCAGTCAATGGACTGAGTCCATGGGTGGTCAATAGTCCACCGTGGACTGGGCTCACGAGAATAGCACAGCTGCGCGTGTGCTAACGCAGTGGCTGACGTGGTAGCCACGTAGCATTGACATGAGCGCAAAGCGCTGAGCTGGTGCTGACTAGGCGCCATGTGGCGTTGACGTGGTTACACCACGTAGGCCCGTGGCCGGTGATGCTCCGGCGACATCCTCGTCGGCGCTACGCGCCACGGCAAGGCATGAGCGGGGTACCAAAATGATCAGTGTGATTTACTGAGCTAGATGCTCACCTTAGTTGCACGAGCACAACAATTTGGCCGGCAGCGACGAAGATTGGCAGCGGCGGGTTTTAGGGTTCCGACGAAGTGGTGCTCCGGTGGTCTTTGACGCGAGTTGAAGTGTGCACGAGGTAGGTGGTGACAAGGTGATGCCGAGGGTGGGGTTGGGGTCGCTGGAAAGGGCCTAACGGTGCCGGAGACGACGAAGAACCGAGCTTCGGGTGCCACCGCGAAAACTCAAATTACGGGCGCTAGAAGAGAGGGGATGCTAGGGGATCTTGGGCGTTGGAATGAGCGTGAAAAGTCGCTCCCGAGGCGCACTTATATATTGGCCGGGGAGGTTTGAATCACCGTAGGGCGCAAGAAGGTCCGAACGGCATTGTCGCTGGTGATTAGGAAATTAGGGCAAGACAAGGGAGAGGTAGAATCGGGTGCGGGATTGACATTGGTTTTTAATGTGCGCGAAATCACGGGATTTGATATGGGTTTCACCGGGTTTTGGAAACTTCCGAAGGTGCGGTAATGGCGGAGACATTTGGACGTGCGAGGAAGAAAGAAAAGAGCACAAAGGAGGACCTGACGTATGGGCCCCACATGTCAGTGAGGGATCACGGGCGCTCACGATCCAACTGTAGCGAAAAGCCACGAGGGCCCACCGGTCAGCGAGAAAGGGGCGCTCGTGCATTCTGACTTGAGAGAAAGCCACGCGGGCTGGTCAAACGGAAAAGGGAATGGGCCGGAGGCTTGAAAGGAAATTGGGCCGAGCAAGTTTTAGCCCATAGAGGGTTTTCCGAACCTTAGATGATTTAACTATTTAAATAATTCAGTTAATTCATTTAGGCTTTAGAAAATAGCAAATAAAATCCAAAAATTATGACAAAAATCACAAAAATTCCCTAAGACATTTTGGACTTAAATAAAATATTTCCAACTTATAATTGGTAATTATTTTTATTTTGGCTTTAAAAATAATTAAGGAAAAGCTTTTAAAATTTGAGAAAATTCCAGGAAAATAATTAAACTTTATTTTTAACTGGAAATTGAAATTTGGCTGTTACAAACCTACCCCACTTAAAGGGAATCTCGACCCCGAGATTCAGACTTGGTCAGCAAAAAGGTAGGGATAGTCGGCTTTCAAATCTTCTTCTCGCTCCCAGGTGGCTTCTTCTTCTGAATGATTACTCCACTGGACTTTGCAAGAACATATGACCTTGCTTCTGGTGATGCGCTCTGCAACCTCGAG
Source organism: Phyllostachys edulis (assembly GCA_036346405.1). Classification (NCBI taxonomy): domain Eukaryota; kingdom Viridiplantae; phylum Streptophyta; class Magnoliopsida; order Poales; family Poaceae; genus Phyllostachys; species Phyllostachys edulis. Next base: position 7,423,706 of record CM070564.1, read on the forward strand.
GATCTTGATTGGTTGCTCCGTATAGGTGAGATCTTCCTAAAGATCGATGCTCTCAAGCGGTGTTTCTTCTGTTGGAACTTTAAGACACTTCTTTAGTAGGGAGACATGGAAGACGTCATGCGTCATGCACTGCAGACAGAGATGCGAGTAGCTCTAACTGGTAAGCAACTTCACCTCTTCTTACCAAAATCTTATATGGTCCAATGAATCTAGGTGCGAGTTTTCCTTTAGTCCAAAATCTTCTAACTCCCCTGAGCGGAGTAGCTCTGAGATAGACAAAATCTTCTACCTCAAAAGACAAGCCTCTCCAATGATTATCAGCATAGCTTTTCTATCGGGACTGAACAACTTTCAACTGTTCTCTTATTGTCTTTACCTTGCTTTCGGCTTCTTTTATTAATTCAGGTCCAAAGAACTGATGTTCTCCCACTAGATCTCAAAGGAGAGGGGTTCTACACTTCCTGCCATACAATGCTTCAAATGGGGGCATCTGCAAGCTGGCTTGATAGTTGTTGTTGTACGAAAATTCTGCATAGGGTAGATTCTAATCCTAACTATTCCCATAATCTATAGCACAGGCTCAAAGCATGTCTTCTAGAATTTGATTTACATGTTCAGTCTGGCCATCTGTTCAGGGATGATATACTGTGCTGAAGTTGAGTTCGGTTCCCAATACTTTATGCAGGCTTTTCCAAAACCTAGAGGTAAACTGTGAACCTCTATCAGACACTATCTTTTTGGGTACTTCATCCAAACAGACGATCCTGGCCATATACAATTCTGCTAACTTACTGCTTTGGTAAGTGGTCTTGACGGGGATGAAGTGAGCCACATTAGTTAACTGGTCAACTACCACCCAAATGGAATCACATCCTGATTGGGTCCTAGGAAGTCTAGTGATAAAACCCATACCAATTTCTTCCCACTTTCATTCAGGAATTGGTAATGGTTGTAACAATCCAGCGGGTCTTTGATATTCTGCCTTGACTCTTTGGCATACATCACAACGTGCAACAAACTCAGCAATCTCTCGCTTCATACTGACCCACCAGTACTTTTCTTTCAGATCCTAGTACATCTTAGTACTTCCGGGATGAATAGAGTAAGGCGAATCATGTGCTTCCTTCAGAATCAACTGTTTTGTTTCCTGATGATCTGGTACACAGATGCAGTTTCCAAACCAAACTGTACCTTGTTCATCCTCAGAAAATCCTAGGGCTTTGCCTCTTCTCATGTTCTTCTCGATTTCTTTGATGTCTTCATCTTCTTTTTGTTTTTCCCTGATTTGATCCTGAATGGTTCGTTGAACTTCCAAAGCATTTACACATCCCTGGCTAATAATCTCTAAGTTCAAATGCTTCAATTCCTCATACAACTTTGGTTGATTCTCCTGAAGCAGCATAGCATTGCAATACGCTTTTCTACTCAGAGCATCTGCTACTACATTTGCTTTGCCCGGGTCATAATGGATTCCAAGGTTATAATCCTTTATCACCTCTAACCATCTCCTTTGCCTGAGATTAAGTTCTGACTACGTGAAGATATACTTCAGGCTCTTGTGATCCGTGAAAATCTCACAGCGGTTACTAATGAGGTAATGCCACCAGATTTTCAAGGCATGCACAATTGCTGCTAACTCCAAATCATGAGTCGGGTAGTTTCCTTCATGTGGCCTCAACTGACGAGATGCATAAGCCACGACTTTACCTTACCGCATCATCGAAAAGAAAGGAGCTGTGGCCTACAAGTTGGAATTTCACGCTACACTCGAAGGAGTACACGATGTTTTCCACGTGTCTCAATTGAAGAAATGCCTTCGTGTTCCGACCGAGGAAGCTCCCTTGGAAAGTCTCGATGTACAAGAAGACTTGACCTACTAAGAGCGTCCTTTTCACATCCTTGAAGAAGCTGAGCGAAGAACAAGGAATCGTGCTATCAAATTCCTTAAAGTTCAGTGGACGAATCATATCGAGGATGAAGCAACTTAGGAACGGGAGGATTGCCTTCGTGCCAATTACCCGTCTTTCTTTTCCGAGTGAACGAAATCTCGGGACGAGATTCTTGTAGGGGGGGGAGGTCTTGTAACATCCTAAACAATGGTTTGTGTTTCAAATGTATAAAAATGAGGAGAAATTAAAACTTTCGATGTCTCATGTTTTCATTTGAATTTTCTTGGAATTCTTCCAAAGGATTTCTTCATTTGAAAGAATTAATGTTTCAATTTACTTGAAGCATCATCTTTTAAAACTTCTAAAGAAAATCTTGTGATCATGCTCTGGAAATATTTTTCCCAGCTTCTAGATCATCCCAGTGACTCCTCTGAAAAATCTCATAATTTTTAGATTTTGTTGCTTTTCCTAAGAGGCCAGTCAAATCAGTTGGTCCCTTAGTCAAACCCCTAGGGCAGAACCTTGAGAAATTTCTAGAGACAAATGCGCTACATAAGAACCTTTGGAAATTTTATGCAAGGTTAATCTTGGAGTCAGGAACCTCCCGTAAAAAAGTTAGAATTTTTAGGAATTTATTTCTATTTTTAAAGCCCTGGTCAAATCCTCTGTTTCTTAGTCAAACTGATTTTCAATCTTCGGGCTCAACACTGTGCTTCAGGGTCGAGCCAGACCCGCACCACACCCTGGCTCGAGCCAAACTTCGCACGAGCCGTCCGGTCTAAATTGGACCGTCCAGATCAATGGGCCGTTCGGACCGTACGAAGATGCCACAAATCTGGACCGTCCACTCATGATCGTGTGGTCTACACAACTCAGGCCCGACGCGCCACTTGGTCTAGCCACACCAACTCGCACCCATTCGCTTCCTTGTTCCACTGACAGTCTGGGCCCGCATGTCAGGGGTGTCTTCCTCCTCCCGCTGGCTCGTGCTCAGGCGCTGTGCGCCACAGGGCCGCCATGCTCTGCCGCACCCCCGTTAACGCCATGAACCACCGCCTCTCCCGACCTATCCTCGAGTATCACCGGCTAACGCCGCCTTCGTTCCCGTTATTTTTCTGAGCTAAAACCCCCTCGGCTCTCTCTCTTTTCTCCTCATTCCTCCTCTCAGTGGCTGAGGAGGAAGAGGCTCCTTCTTGCATTTTCCAAGGGTAAGCTAGAAGCTATGGTGCCCCTCATCCTCTCCTTTGCATGGCATTTCCATTTTTGTTGATGCCAACCTTTGCCTTGGTGTGTAAATCTCAGGACAAGGTCATGTCATTTTGGCTCTAGAGCGTGCCCATGGCTAACCCTTGTTGCCATTTTCGTCTCCGGTGAGATCCTCTCCATCTCTTGCGTGTCACATTGTGTCTAAGGACATAACTAAGATTTCCCTTCAACTTATTGCTTGCTTGCTTCTTAGGAGCCTTTGGATTTTGAAGTATCCCTTTTGTCGGCCAAAGACTCTATTCAAGGTCATTTGTTGATTTTGTGAACCATTCCTCAATTGCTCACGTTTACACCATCTTCATTGCCCCCTGGACCTCCCCCAACTGTTCTTTGTTGGTCTCATGGCGCAGGTTGCTCTCTCCGTGTGAAGCCCTAGCACCGCCGTCGCCATTGCTGTAGATAAACCACCACCAAGCTCCTCCGGCCTCCTTGTAGCTCGGGTAAGGCTCGTGGAACTCCTTAGTAGCCCCTTCATGCGTTTTTGTGCTCAATGCACCATCGGGTTGGCACATGCATTTTGCCGTTAAGCTCGTCGTCGGCCAGCCGCCGGTACAGGCCACTTCAACCGTTCCAACCACCACCATTAGATGCGCAATAGTATTAGGGTTCCACTCATGTCCTCAGATCTCGCCGCCTTGGCGCGTAGCGCCGGCAAAGCTCACGGCCGCACGTCCTCTGTGTTGTTGGAAATCCGACTGTTCCTGTAGCATCGCAGTTAATTAGGTAAATCTTGGTCGGTTAAGGTAAAGCAATGATTATATTTAATTAGCACAGATTTGAATGCGTATAGTTTGACTTACATGTGGGCCTAAGGCCATTAAGTGCATAGTAACCAGCCCCATAGACCATTGCTTTGTGCTGTGGACTTAGCCCACACACTTTTGGTGAACCCGGTCATTGACAAGTAGGACCCACCTGTCAGATCGCTTGAGTTAAGAGTCCGAACGTAACTTTCGTTTTGGACCGTCTGATTTTGATTCAACGATCCAGATCATTTGGGCCGTTCGGACCGTCCGAACGTCCCATTCCATTTGGATCGTCCGATTTCAATTCAACCGCTTGGATCAGTTGGGCCGTTCGGACTGTTCGAACGTCCCTCTCGTTTGAACCATCCGATCTTGATCTAACGGTCAAGATTTGTTCCGCTCGTTAAAACGATCCAGCGCCTCCTCCTCGCTCGTTGACGTGTGGGCCCGAGTCATTTTGATCGGGTCTGGGTTAACTAGGTCCGCTTTGACCGTGGCCCCACTGGTCCACGTCTATGGCTAGCATAGGATGGGTATAAAAAGTATTTACTGCTTTTATAATTTCTGAAATGCTTTATTTTTGTCCTGATATTTGATTGAACTTCAAAATAGCATAAGTATTTCATATTAACTCCTTTTTGGTTGATTCAAATTTTGTTGGGTTGCATTTTTAGTGTGCTTTATGTTGGTATTGTTTTTGTAGCCTGTTACCATTCCAGATTTGGTTGTTAGTAGAATTACTTTCGGTTTAGCATTATTTCTTGCACTAAAAATTGTTTTAACTTCAAAAATACATAAGTATTTTTCTGTAACCCCATTTTGAGCAAACTCGAGTTTTTTGGTTTCCTCTGGTAGTATACTTTATTGTATAATAGGTTTTGAGCATGTTACTTCCTCTGAAAATCATATTTTACTTTTGGTTTGTGCACTACTTTCTTGACTTTGAAAAATCATAAGAAATTCATTTTGGCTCCAAATGAGGTGAATCAAATTCCATTGTTCATCTCATGTGGTGCTCTGTCTATCTTAAAATTTTCATGTTCACCACCTCTCTGAAAATTTTCACAAAAAAATTAATTTTAGATGAACAGTACCCGGGAGGATTTTTCTAGCATTTATTCAAAAAGCTGATTTTGCTTTAACTATAACTTTTGCATGCAAACTCCAAATCATTTGAATTTTATTGATAAATTCATTTAAAATCATTCTCTACCTTCTGTGAAAATTTCATGATTTTTGGATGACTTTGAATTTTTGAGTATTCTCGGTGTTATTCATTCTTATTGGTCTTCTCAAATTTTTCGATAGGTTCCTACGAATTCGCTGAGTACAAGAGTGATCCTCTGCAGCAAGAAAATTATCTCCAGCAAGGCAAGTAGCCCCCCCTTTGATCATATTGATCCTATTACTTTCAGTACAATATCTTGTTTTTCAATTGTATGTATGCATGTTCTACTTCTACTTTGATTAATTTCTCGATTAGAGGTAGTTAATCCGAGTAGTTGCATAAGCTGTAGGTAAATGTTATCCTTTGCCACTGAACTTAGGTTAATATCCCCGCCGATGAATTAGAGCTCGGTGGATGAGTTATGGTCATAATATGCTGTATACAAGTTGTGTCGCTTAGCACTGCTTAGAACGGTAGAATGGGAACCATCACCTTAGCGATGGTCATTATATCATCACTTTAAATTACCTGGGTCAGGGTACCCATGTATTTATTGTATTTGAGAAACTAAAACTAAAAATGAAATGTTTTAGACTTGGGCACATTGGTTGGATGGTGTGATTGTCGGGTGTGCATGGATGGTGCCCGAGTCAACAAGGACCAAACATCTTGGACACTGACCTAAGCACTTTTGCATGCTAACCACATGAGAGGGATATGAGACCTCTCTTGACTTAGTACTTTGGTGTGTGTTGGCTCTGAGTTGCAGGTGGTGGTTGTGTGTTGTGTTAAAAAAAATGTTCTATTTATGTTGGCCGTGACGGGATGGGTTTTGGGTTTAAGTCCCCTACCCCGAGGAGCATCGGTAAGTTTTCTCTCTGCCGATGACTCCGACACAACGTATGTTTTCTATCATACGGGCGACTCGTAGTTAATACACAATATTGAAAAACGTCTCGTAGGACTTAGCCTTGCCGGCATACCTAAGGAAGTGTGCTCTATCATGTGGCGAAAAGGCGGTCTGACATATGGGTACATTGGTACACCCCTGCAGGGTATAATCTATTCGAATAGCCTCGTCCTAAGTCATGGACACGGTTGGTTAGGTCTCTACAAGAGTTAGACTAAACATTTTCGATAAAACTTGAGTTTGGGTGGTACGAATGGGTAATTCGTGCTATGTTGTGGTGGCTGTTGGGAAGACACCTCCAGGATGTTATTTATGTTTATAAATGTTGTCTCGCTGTTATTTAAACAAATAAAAACAGATTGCTTAAAATTGCTTTACAATCTATTACTCTATTGCAAAGGAAAAATTGCTTTATGCTGAAAACTGCTTACTGTAGTAGCCTTCCTTTGATACATGAATGCATCTATATATTTCTTTTGCTTGTAAGTCTTGCGAGTACAACTTTGTACTCAGCTGCATTGTTTAATTGTTGCAGAGAAGGTTAATCCCCAAGGGATTAACCATTGTGAGACCGACTTCGTACAGGACGACTAGCTTGGCGGCTCGGTCGGTTGCCTTGTGGGTAATGACAAACCGGTTGGCTTTTGTTATCGCCATCTTATGGCTTTTTTTTCGCTACTACTTTGTTTATTCACCTTGTCAATTTGGCCGATCGGCCCTACTGTTGTTTTCTGAAAATGTATGTCCTTGTGTTGTAAGTTTGAAGACTCGGTAATGTAATGACTTGTGTATGGATTTGATGCATAATTTTTGTATGGGGTATGTGTACTGCAATTCTGGGAGGTACATGTACGCCGAGGCACGGGATATTTGGTTTGTGATGCTAGGGTCAAGTGGATGGCTAAGTATTACAAGCTATATACCCCGGGCTCTCACAGTCTTGTAACTCTTCAATCTGTTTCTTCAGTTCTGCTAATTCATTGGCAGGCATTCTGTATGGCTGCTTCGAAATTGGAGCAGTCCTTGAGACTAGATCAATTAAGAACATAATGTCCCTATCCGGTGGCATGCTGGGTAATTCCTCGGGACATACATCCGGGTACTCTTGCACCACTAGTATGTCTTCAAGCTTCACTTCCTTTAAACTGGTCAAGATGGACTTTTCTCCGGTAGAGGTCTTAGGTCTGAGCTCTACTTCAATTCCTTGCTCATTGGTGAGGGTGATAGACATATTGGCATAGTCTATCCGTCCTTGATTATTGGCTAGCCAGTCTATTCCGAGAATCACATCCAATCCTTGAGAGTGCGAGACTATTAAGTCTACCAAGAAAGATACTCCAGATATTTTCAAGGTAAGGTTTGGGCATATGGAACTAGTTCTCATTTCTCAGCCCGGGGAATGGATTGTCATATGGTTAATTAAGGGAGAGATAGGTAATCCATATTTTCCCACAAACTTATTTGAAACGAAAGAATGCGAAGCTCCTGAATCAAATAAGACTTATGCTAGAATTGAATCGACGAGGAATGTACCAAGAATGACATCCGGTGTTGTTTGAGCTTCCTCTGTGGTGACATGATTCACACGTCCCTTCACGAATTGGACTGTCGTCTTTGGGGCGTTGCCGGAGGCTGGAACTCCTGTAGTTGGCCTGCCCGGAGCTACAGGTTACTGCTTCTTTCGACACCTATTGGCATAGTGTCCGATCTCGTTGTAGTGGAAGCATGTCACTCCTGTAGCTGAGGAAGTTGCGTTCTTCTGGAACTGGCCTCCTAATTAATTGTTGTTGCGGAAGCTGGAGTTGTTGGGGCGCTATGCTGGTACAGGTGCTCTGGTCGAGGAAGACTGGAATCTTCCGCGATGAGGTGGCAGAGGCTGAGCAATGCGGGGTTTTGGGAATCCCCCCAGTTAAACTTCTGGGCCGCCATCCTTCTCTTGCGGTTCTCCATTTCCATGTGCTTGTCCTCCTAGCGGATGGCCTTATTCATCAACTGTTGGAAGTCGGTGTAGTCCTGAGCAATGAGGTGGACAGATAAATCATCGTTGAGTCCGTCTAGAAAGTGTTCCTACTTGGCTTCATCTGTTGCAACATCTTTAGGGGCGTATCTAGCCAACTGGTTGAACTTGTATAGATACTCGTTGACAGAGCGGTTGCCCTAGCGGAGAGAGCGAAACTCCTTCAGTGTTACCATTCCTACAGGGATGTGTGCACAGCGGAAAGCCTACACAAACTCATCCCACGAGATGGACTGAGCCTCTTCGTGAGCTTGGGTAAAGTTGTCCCACCATTCTGATGCGGGGTCTATTGAGTTGGTGAGAGGCGAACAAGACTCACTCGCGGTCCGAGCATTGGGCAATATCTAGCTTCTTGTCTATTGCTCTTAGCCAATCATCCATGTCCATTGGCTCTGTGCTGCTGCTGAAGGTCAGAGGATGCATCCTCATAAACTCTGACATGTTCGCCCTTCGATTATGCGGAGGTGGGGCCTGAGCTGCTACTGCGGCGGTTGCTTGAACATTCTGAACGTTGTTCAAGGACTGAGCGAGAAGGTCAATCAAGTGGGTCTGATTCACCATCATCTGGCGCCAGTTAGGTCCTTCTACCGGTGGTAGTGGTGGCTACGGGATTGGGTTGGCCTGAAAATCTGCCTGATCATTTCCCTGGCCGCTAGCACTGCCGCTGCCTGTCCTGCGAGTTGACATCATCTGCTGAATCCTCCAAAGACTTAGAAGAGAGAAAGAATCTCTAACGGGGATAAATCTAAAATAGCCCAAGAACCAAACAAACACAAGACAATGAACAACTTTTCAAAATAGTTATTTTATTTCTTTATTCAATTGTGGCTGCGCCACGCATACCAAAACCCTAACCCTAAACCTAGTCTACCATGAGCCGTGTCTTTGACGTGTGACCCCACATGTTAGTCCACTATTCCATAAACCAGTAAGCCATAAACCCATGAGCTAGAGCCATGGACTTGGTCCATAAACCAAGGGTCCCACCTGCCAGCCTCTGTTTCCTATTTTCTGGATTTTCTTTTAATTCTAAAATTATTGCTGACGTCACGCTGATGCAATATTTCAGAATTTCCTTTAGAAAGAAAATTCGAAATAGTGTTTTCTTTCTCTTTTTCTTAGAATTAAATCTTCTGAGAGCCTGTTCTTCCTCATGCGAACTCCGATTGAACACATTCAAGTTTCTAAATTCAATATTTACCTTCCTGAGATTTTTAGTTAATTTTTGGAATTTATTTATTGCTCCGTTTTGTATTTATTTGGTTTTCGCTTTCGTTTGCGAGTAGACGTTGATACTTCGGGAGCTTTTGAGGAAGAAGGAGTTGATCAAGCTCAAGACCAATACCAAGACTCGTTTCAAGGCAAGTTATACCTTTGACCATGTTAAACCCAGTTTTTCAAAATTACCTTGATTCAAATTATTGTATTTTACTTTAAATATTTATTTAAATATTTTAGGATTAGATATACACCAATTTGCTTATATCCATTTTGCTCATTGTATTATCAAGATCTTTTGTCACCCTAGCTTGGTTAGTTATTAGTTGGTATTATCATAGCACCAACGTGGGTTGGTTAGACACGAATATTCTACTTAGCCATGCAACGAGTTATTGATATCAGTTTGAGTTGCAAGATATAAACTTGACGAAATGATTATAGAACATGTTATGAAAAGACCGAGTTTCGTATGTTGTTACTCGTTGATGGCACGTGATGCACTTAACCAACAGGGTGGGAAAAAGGTTTGGACCGAGGCGAGTGAAAAGGATTGGTAATATGATGGATGTGTGACTGGAAAAAGTGAATGGTGATTAATTAGTTAGAATTTGGTAGTCTCGCCTTGGTCAATTAAGGACTTAACTTTGTGCGCCATTGAATTGAGTCACAACTATACAATCACATGCCTGATGGGACGGGCCTAACTTAGTAAGTTGTGGAGTTTTGATGTTGACTACTCAGGTAGTAGGTTTAGTGATGGGTGGAGGTGTGGACTATTTTGAAAGTCACATCTATGGGTAGTTCGTCGTCTCTAGGTCCAACGGTGTGCGTCGGACCAGCGAGTGTGGTTGAGGTCGACTGTATGCACATCGGGAGAGCTAATTGTTGAGATGAAACTTCCGAAAGGCTTTATTATGATTGGTGCTAGCTACACTAGTTATATCATGTGGGTAAAGTGTACAACCTCTGCAGAGTGTTAATTAATCTATTCGAATAGCCGCGTCCGCAGTCATGGACATGCTCGGAGATTTCACATGAGGGGTAGATTTTTATAAAACAATTGGGAGGGACAGCTGTGAGTAAACTTATGCTGCTATGTGAAAGAAACTGATTATGTTATATGAGCTTTGTAAAAATACTTGTTAACATATTATTCTTAATTGTTTTAAATTCGCTTTCAATCTATTATTCATATTCAACTGCAACTGCTACTTTTACGCAAAAGAATCATTGAAGCCATTTTCTTTAGAATGAGCCATCATCTATAATTGCATTATGTGGTACAACTTGTTGAGTACTTGGAGTACTCATTCTTGCTACAATCATTCAGCTGAAGTGGAGGAATTATCGCCTACTTTGGAGGAGGAGTTATACAAGGATAGTGATCGCTAGGTCTTGATCCTAATCGGTTGCCTATGGCAAGTCGATGGGTTTCTACTAGGGTTACTTTCATTTCGCTACCGTTTCTTTATTTAGTGTCAGCCCTACGTGGCTTAATAAGGGCAAACTCGACCATAAGGTCACAACCGTTATTTATTAATCAAATTAGTCGTTTATTCTTATATTCATCTTTTGTGCAATGATATTCATCTATGTTGACACTGTGTGCACTAGCGGGTCCAGATTTGCTTATTTAGGTCCCGACAGCTTCGGATTAAATTACCAAGAGGATCAAAATGGTATTTGTATCCAAGGATCAAAATCCCGGTGGTTACAGACCGGTAACCACAGGTTACTGGAAAACCCGGTGGGGACCAGGATGAATAGTAACTAGCCAAATTTTTTCAAATTCAAATTTGAATTTATGACTGCATAATGCACTTCTTAGGTTGATTTAGGCATTTTTTTGTGCTAGATTACATATTGTATGAGCTAAATATGCTTGAATTATTTTATGAGCAAGTCCCGGACAGTTTTTTGGACTTGGAAAGCACATTGGATGCTCTAGAACTTATGTTTTTATTATTTTAGATGCTTTAGAAGGGGGAATTCATTATTTTCCCTCACGTTAGTTGGGTTTTCAGAAAATACACCCTTTCCCAATGTAATATATTTTTTGCCTCCCTCTTAGTCTATTTCTTTGTTTTTTTTGCCCTCTTTGCATTATTTTATTAATATCCAAGCGTTTTCCCTGTTATAGCCACCCAAAAAGTCATTTTTGCCCCTCGGTCCACCACGTTCTGTTTTGCTTTTCCCCTCCCTCGAGTCGAGCCATTCACTTGCTTTTCCTCCCAACTCCCAAGCCCGACCGGCCAAATGGCATCGTCCTCGTCGCCGTCGTGGGTCATCCTAGGCAGCGTCCCGCGTGTGTGCGCCACTGACGTTGACCTCTCCCTCGCGCTGGCCGGGCCCCCGCGCCTCACGCTTCTCACCATCCCCTGGCACGTTGTGCCCCGCAGCTACCCCTCCGTCCTCGCTGCTAATCCCTCCGACCTCCTCCTCCTCCACACCACCTAGGGCCGCACCACGACCATGGTCAAGGCCGACAACCACGGCCACCAGATCCTCATCTGCGGCGACTTGATAGAGGGCTACTTCGTCGCGGATGCTTGCACTGCCATTGCCTTTCGCCTCTCCAACCCCGCACTCGGGCCTGGCCCCGTTGGGCACCACGGCAACCTCGGCCTCCTCCCGTCCCCACGGGGCTGCGGCCACTACATGATCGTGGAGCTCCATCCCAACATCAACTTCCATGAGGCCACCCTCCTCTGCTTCTCATCCTACATTGGTGACTTGCGCTTCTTGTTGCGCTGCGTGGCGAGGGTGAGGTCGACACCGCCGGAGTTGGTGACCGCCATGGCAGCGTTGTATGCGGTGGCCGAGGCCATGACAGAGGTAGGGCCCAGGGGACGCGACGGGTGCTTCTAGGGAGGGCGCTTGGCGAAGGCCGCGGCGGCGGCAGGGGGAGGAGGATGCGCCCATGTAGATCTAGAAGGTGGGGTTGTGGGGAGGCGGGGTGTGGAAGAGGCCCTAGAAGGGCGGCGAAGGGACTCGTGATGGAGGGAGGGGAAGAGATGAGGCAAGGGCGGTTGGTGAGGGGTAAAAATATCATTTCGCGTGCCTTGTAACGGCAAAACAGGCAGATAAGATTAAAATAATGCAAAGAGGGCAAAAAATAAAGAAATAGACTAAGAGGGGGGGAGGGGCAAAAAATGTATTACATCGGGAAGGAGTGTATTTTCTAAAAACCCAACTAACGTGAGGGCAAATAATGAGGGCTTTAGAATACTTGGAGGAGAGAGTTGCCCTAGAGAGTGAAGCTAGCAAGGTTTTCTCTCTCTTTTTTTTTTTTTGCCAATTGCTACTTCATTAAACATTTGGAGAATTGTTACTTCATTAAATACTTTCTAATTAATATTTGCATTATTTCAATTGCTAATTACCCATAACCGGTTTTCTCTGTTTCTTTCGGTTTTTTTACCGGTTTTTGGGCGGTAACCAATTTTCAAAATCCTCAATTCAAAACTCAGTTTTCGAACTTCATCCGGGTTTTTCTCCCTTTTTTGGGTAGGCCGGTTACCGTTACCGGCCACCAACCGGTTTTTCTATCGGTTCCAGGTTTTTTATCCTTGTTTGTATCCACAAGGAAGCAACACTAATTTTATTTTGTTTCTTCTATTGGAAGCATTTTATCATTCTGATCCTGTCAATTACTGGGAAGAATAATATATGTGTTTTAGTACAGTGAGATAACCATCGAAAGGCACCTGTTCACAGAGAGAGAGAAAAGGCACAACAATTTCCTGTAACACGTATGGAATTCCATAATCAAAGCAATTCCAACTCAGAATTTCAGCAAGAACGTGCGTATCTCCATGGGTCCCAGCTCAACAACAAGGGCTCGATTGTCAACCGGGCCACCTCTCATTGGGGCAGGACCACTTTCAGTGTCTGCGACAACCCTCCAGTTGAGCTTCTTCATCTCTGACTTCTTTTGATTTGCAGATAGGTTAGTCTCAATCAATTCCTTGATCTGCACAATGGAACAGCATTAAGCATTTCAGGCTAGATCTCTTTCCGATGGAAAATGATTCATGAGAGCGTATAGTTCATCCCACAAAATTATTTTACAACAACTTCTGCTAATGCAAAAACTTGAGCTACTACAAATTACTTACGGTTCTCTTTCCAAACACCTTTCTCAATTCAATTTTTGCCATTACTGAATATTGAGGGTCCTCAGCGGCCTGCAACACCGGTGAAAAATAATCAGTATCAAGGAGAACCAAATAGAAAGAAATATTATATAAACTACAAATATACCTGAAACAGATGCGCCAAGCGGAGGAGTGTTGTACCATCATCAAGATTCTGAAATGTTGAGCCATGCTCCGTTAGTGGCACTAATATGATGCTAGTCAGAGTTTAAGGGTGCGATAAGGAAACAGTATGAACCTGCAAGGTGATGATTGCGACATTATCAGGGAGACTATAATTTGCATCCATCATGCTCGCTTTCGCGATATTGTAGGATTTCCAACTGCTTTCATCCTGTAAGAACAATTATTACTTAATGTAGAAACTATAACATGCAAATACTTTTAAAAAGCTGGTTGAGAAAGTATACAAATATACCTCATGAGCGAAAGCAAGAAGAAAGGGTGAATAAACTTGTTGGCCATATGTCCTTCGCCAGTGAGCTCCATGCCCCAGCTTGTTGACATTGACATAGTAAGTCCCCCTGGCCTGTAAGAGTTTTCATGAGGCAGAATCAAGGGTCGGCTTACCGGACCGGGGTGTGATCCCGGCCCCCCTCCGGTACCGGTAACCGGGCCGGTTACCGGGCAAATCCGGATGAAATTCATTCAAATTCATTTGAAATTCATTTGAAATCTGGAAAAACCGCCGGGATCCCGTTTCCCGCCAACCCTCCGGTAAGCGGTTACCGGCCGGTAACCGGCGGTTACCGGCCGGGATTTCAATCACTGGGCAGAATTATGATAGCAGTAGTGAATACGATAGCAAGTTGATGCTGGAGAAAATAAACATAGATATGAATGTATACCGTGAGCCCATCACAACGTTCATCCACACAAACAACTTCATCAAGTGGTTCCCCTACACCTCTGGAATCATCCTTAAGTATACGCCTGAGATTCACAATATTCATGGTTAGGAGAGGCTTAGAACTTGATTACACAGATTTGTGGTTGACTTCAAGAGGTTGAAAACTAAGTTGGCAAACATTTCTATAGTTAATCATATCATTTAACAGTATTGTACAGACCGTTAAAAACAAAGGTGGGTTCCAAAAGAGATAAGGTCAAAATTGCTAGTTTTGGTTCGTTCGATGGAAAGGATTGGCAAATTTTTTACCAGCCCCTCTCTAGATTCAAGCTGGCCTTTGGCTTCAAAATAACAGCACCAAATTTATGTTAAAAAAAATAAAAACCAAGTAGAATTAGATTGGTGTGTTCTGGTAAATGGCAGGATTATGGCAAGGAGCCAAGGAGTGCCCAATGGAAACTGATCCGGTGCTAGATCTGGAACTAGCTCAGGGCACTCCAGCTAATACCTATGGAGCATAATCTCTATTTGACCATCCTGAATACTTGAAGTTCCAACAGCATGATCCACAAGGACAGATAGTTCATATTTCCCATCTGCTACATACATTCCTAGATTGACCTGCAAAGTCAATGTGTAAGAAATATACAACAATAGTAAACTTATTTAATCTTCTTTAGAAACATAAAATAAACTAAAATAGTTGAAATAACAACAGCAGCCATTAAAGCATGATGCAATAGTAATAGTTTTTGCTTATATATTGCCTACGCAGCACAAGCATAACAACTAACTCCGTATAATCCATAGGCTGATAAGCAAACTATTAAAAAATATGAATCCAAACGGAACAGGTCAAATAGGCCCTCCCCTTAAAATGAGAGAATAGAAAATAGTGGTAAGAACCATCAGATTATGTGAGGAAGGGTTTTCCATCCATTCGAACATGGGAATGACAGAATGTAACATTACTAGCATCCCACAGAAAGCTAGCAATGACATGCTCTGAACCGTTCAATCATGTGTATGCACTAACGGATCCATGCTGATCAGACAGTCGAGACTCGAGATCACAAGTTCACATTCTTTTATTTTAAGGGTGGTTCCCCAGTGATTCAACCCCTTGTGTCCAAATACGTTCTCAGTTGAGTGTAGTGTACAATTTAATATAATATATGCTTGGTACAAATACAAATGAAATTTGCCAAGTCTTACAAAAGTTGTGCAACTGTAGTACATAATTTTGTAACAGTGCAATCAAGCTCGGCATGTTTGTTGTCTACTTTCGCTCACACACACACACACGTACTAATCAATTAGAGCAAATCTCCTTCTGCAGTGAGATTCATGCTATTCAACAAAACGGGGAAAAAGGATTTGTTGAAGCTGTTCCAATCAAATGGCAAGCTAAGAGAAGGGGCTTTTTTAGTTGGCCTTGGTGCAAAACCTAACCAAAGATTATTACACTGAAAATGTGAATATTGTGCATACCGGATAGTAATTTCCTGCAACCGGTTGAGTCACTTGAAGGTCCCAATCTTCCCTGTAGTTTCTCACCTACAGATGAAATTCACTGCAAACTTGGGTATAAAAGGAGAGTACACAAACTTTCAAAACTGTTAACGTATAATATTCAGTAGATTATCACTGTTTCCATAAAAATAATTCAGATATAGATGAGAAGCTTGGGTAATAAATAAACTAACAACTATACCATATCAAATGAAGTAACAAATAAACTAACAACTATATCATATCAAATATCTGAAGCATAATTTATATCGACAAGTACCCTTTTGAGGAAATCTCTTCCATTAGAATCTGTATAAAATGTACTGTTTGTGACCATGTTTGCTGTCAGTCGGGTGATGACCTCCTTTCCTATGCCGTCATCAACAGGAATTGGTCCAATCTTTCACACACGAGAGAAACAAATTTGTTATTTCAATGTTAAATACTACATTATTCAATGTATGCTAACATCGATGGAATATCATATTTTCCAAACCGACAAATATTATCCGGTCATCTATTTTCGAAGGTGGAAGGAATTACTAACCGTGTATTCTACTTCAGCATGCTCCTTATCTTTGTAGAGTCTTGTAACCTACACAAAGAAAATTTATAGTCGAACCCATGCCAACACTTATGTTTTCTCTCTAGCGTTGTACAAAAGGGTTAACTCGGTTGGTATTTAGGGTTCCCCAAGATTAAAATACAACTCTAATGCAGCAATATTAACCATGCAGGGACTAAATATACCGCTACCTGCCCAAAACTTGAGCTAAACTACGCCAAGGTGTTTCACTCACCCTCTGTAAGGGCCTCGTTGCAAACCAAATGTATACAAGTAACCCAAATCACAGATCAGTACATTTTCTTGCCATGTGCCCGCATATGGGCCCACACACGCATCAGGCTAATGGTCCAATACCACCTATAACACTCTAGGTATGCCAGCCCATACTAACGCTCAGGCTTTCATCCTCGCTTTGCCTATAATGTTTAACACATTCTAAATAGAAAATTTCCCAAGGTTCATATGCAACTACACTACACATGCGGATAAATCCGCCACCACTACCAACCTGAACATGAGCCACATTGGGTCGAGGTGTTAAGTAGTTAGCCACAACATAGGTTCTTTTCGGTCGACATCTTGAGGGGCTGGAATTATGAACTATCTAAAATTAGTGTCATGTACCAGATTATAAAGTCGTTTAATCATGTCTTTCAGAAATTCTTGGCACATTAAAGTGCAACAGGATAGAAGAAGAGTAAACTACAAAGTCAGATAGCAAATGGATCCCATATAATGTGAACTACATTACATGGTTTCCCGCAAAAATAATCATGTGAACTACATTACACCTAATCTTGATGGGGAAAATGTAAATTGCAGCAAATTTTAGATCTGACCTGATAAACCCATGAGCTGAATTGCTGATGGACTTCATCAACCAGAGGTCCATGAATAACTTTCAGTGGCACCTGATAGGGAATAAACATGAATCAATAGATCGCATAGAAAAATGTATTTAAAGTTTCAATTCGTAGATAACAGGCAGGTAAACTTATTTTAGTAAATATTAGATAGATAGCCTTGTTGGAAGGAACCCTTGTCTATTCCAATGGGCCAAAGGCCAAATATACAAGTTACAGTGTAGGTAAATATGCAAAGAGCATCTTATACAAACTAACATCTAACACCTCCCTTAAACTTATGGAGGATCAACAACACTAAGTTTGGAGAGGTAGAAACTGTGCTGGGCTCGAGTATGTGTCTTGGTGAAGAAATTGGCGAACGGAAACTCCGAAGGCACATACTGAAGAGCAATAACTTGGTCCTGCACCTACGATGTCATGTATGAAGCATCTACTCCAATGTGCTTGGTGAGCTCATACTTCACTGGATCTCGAGCAATGCTGATCGCGTCAGTACTGCTAATAAGAGAGGAGTTGGTGCAGAAGCTGAAACACCGAAGTCCTCAAGTAGCCACCAAAACCAAGTGATCTCAGCTGTCAACGTCGCCATGGCTCGCAACTTTGCCTTAGCACTTGAACGGGAAGCTGCAGTCTGCTTCTTTGTCTTCTAGGCAATCAGAGGGGAATCAAGAAAAACACAATAGGCAGAAAGAGACTGGTGGTCGCATCAGAGTACGCCTGAAGCTGCAAAGAGCTAGAGCTGGGAAAGAAAAGGCGACGACTGATGGTCCTGCGAAGATATCGCAGAGCACGAAAAAGGTGAATGTAGCGGAGCTAAGTAGGAGCAGAAACGAACTGACTTAGAATGTGAACTGGGTGAAAATATCAGGTCGAATGATCCTAAGGTAAACCATGCTTCCGACAAGATGGCGGTTGCGAGTGAGATCCTCAAGAGGCTCTGCATCAGTGGGCCCAAGGTGAACACTATGCTCCATAGGAGTGTCCATCATGCGCTGATTAGTGAGACAAGCGAGAGTAAGGATATCCAAAATGTACTTCTCCTGGGAGAGGTAGTAGCCCCGAGGCGTAGAAGTGATCTCAATCCCAAATCAGACATCAAGAAATGCTTACTGAGACACACCTTCACAAAATCAATGTACTATGAGTCATCCCTAGAAATAATCATATCATCCACATAGAGGAGTATCTGACCCCGAGGAGAGGACCGAGAGGTGTGTACAAAGAGGACAGGGTCGTAATCACTAGCGGAGAAGCTGGCAGCAGTGACAATAGAGAAGCGGTCAAACCAAGCACGAGGGGCTTGCTTGAGCCCATAGAGAGAGCGATGAAGACGACAAACCATACCATGAGAGGCAGAATACCCAGGGGGTGGCTACATGTAGACCTCACGCAGCTCGCCATTGAGAAAGACATTCTTGACATCCATTTGAGAGATAGGCCACTATCTAACAGAGGCCACTGAAAGGAGTATGAACAATGGTCATGTGGACGACAGGAACGAAGGTCTCATCGTACTCAAGATCAAGCTCCTATTAAAAACCACTCGCCACAAGACGAGCCATGCAGCGCTCAAGAGAATCATCAGAACTGGTCTTGATCTTATACACTCACTTGCACATGATAGGACCGACACATGCAGGTAATGAGGTAATGGCATAAGATCATAAGTGGTAGTACGCTCGAAAGCAGCAATCTCCTCGGACATCGCGAGCTGCCACTCAGGGTGATCAGCAGCCTTACGGTAGGTCGTAGGCTCAGAAAGAGCAGCGGCTGAAAAGCCATACACTCAGGAGGTCTGACAGTGCGACAATCACAAAGATCGTAACGGGGAGGAGAAGGTGGAGCAGGACCCAGCAAGGATGGAGAAGAAGAGCTGGGAATAGGGCCCAGCAAAGATGGAGGCTCAAGTGGAGAAGGAGTAGGCTGAGGACGGCGAGAGTAGTGTAGAGGAAAGAGTGGAATCTCAACAAAAGAGCTAGAAGGAACCTCCAGCGAAGGGGAAACAGGTGAAGCCGGAGGAGAGGTAAGCGAAGAAAGTGGCGGTAGAAGCGAAACAGAAGTGGATAGCTGAGGGTTAGAAAAAGCCAGAAAGGAGATCGACTCAATAAGAGAATCTAATCCAACAGTAGGGGGTACAAGGGTAGTAAGGTCGGGACTCGTCGAATGTGACATCGGGAGACATCCTCACCCAGTGAGCAACAAGGTCATAGCCGCGATAACCCTTATGCTCAAGACTGTAGCCAAGAAAAACACACTCAACTGACTGAGCAGTCAGCTTAGTGCACCTACGAGGTGGAAGAAGGACAACGTAGACAGCCAAAACAGCGAAGGTGACTGTACTCTAGAGCTTGACTGTAAAGACGGTCGACACTAGTAGAACCCTGAAGAGCAGTGGAAGGCTGCATGTTGATGAGGAATGCAGTAGTGCAGACAGCCTCAACCCAAAAGTGAGGTGGAACAGAAGAAACAGGCATAAGAGCGCGAGCTGTCTCAAGCAAGTGACGATGCTTACGCTCAGAGATACCATTCTGAGCGTGAGCACCAGAACAAGAGTACTAGGGAAGAATACTCTGCTCAACGAGAAAGTGACGCAAAGTAGGAGATAGGTATTTGGTAATAGATTCAGCATGAAATACACGAATGGTTGAATAAAACTGAGTGCGAATCTTGGTGGCGAACATGTGACTGGTAAATAGAGAGAATATGACTGCGGAAGGACGTGAAGTAGATCAAAGGACGAGAATAATCATCAATAAGGATCACATAGAAATTATATAGGATCAATGACCCTCTTTTAAAATGGAGGGAGCCGGATCCCAAACATAAAAGGTAAACAAGGTAAAAACAGAATTACTAGACGGATAGGAGAGCTGCACTTGCTTACCAATCTTGCAACCCATATCCCTTGAAATAGACCCATCGGCGGGGGGCAGGGGATCGGACGGAGCAGAAGACTCGAGGGACGGCAGCCGGAGGCGAGTGCGGGCGGGGGCCAGTCGTCGGTGCTCGACGACGGCTCGGGGTGGCGGGGCTAGTCATCGGGGCCCTAGCGACGGCTGGAGGGAGTGGCGGCGTGGCCCGGAGCAGAGGAAGACGCACGGGGGCTGGCAGCTGCGGATCCGTGGCGACGACGTTGGATCCGGGGCCCTCGGGGGCGCGCCGGTGGTGGATCCGGGCTGGCGGGTGCGGGGGCCAGCGAACGGCGGCAGCAGGCTGTAGAGATGCGGGGAGCCCGTGTTCTCAGGAAAAAACAGAGGATGGGCGGAACAGAGGGAGGAGGCGGCGGCGGCAGTTGCAGTGATACTAATTGGGCTAGGATTAGGGTTTTGAGAGTTATGACTCTGATACTATGGAATGAACCTTGTCTATTTCTTACAGTGTAGGTAAATATGTAAAAAGCATTCTATATAAACTAACATCTAGCAAGCCTATGTACTCCACTGCTCTCTCTTTCACCATACTCAAGACACTAGATTGGATAATATGTTTTGACTGTGCTATTCAATCGATATATTCTGAAGTCATGTGATGTTAAGTTATGGGACAGAAAAAAATTCCCCACCTTCATCAACTCTAGTTTTCGGAATATAACAGTGAATTGTGGGGAATTAAAGTATGCTTTTTCAATATATATCTTTTGAACTCCTGTGATGTCATACCAGACCATCATCAACAATAGTTAGTGGAATAGATAGAAAATTGTGGGGAATAGTGCGACAAGCACCACTAATTTGGGAGTTAATATTAATAGAAACTTTACCCTCATATAATGTAAGAAACTGTCACAGGTTACATAGGTGAACGGATAAGAAAGCCAAAACAAATGCAAATAAGACACAAGGTATTGTGTTACCAATCTTGAAACAATAGTTGGTGTAGCCCCATCTGGTCTAAAAATATAAGCTCCAGATGCCTAGAATAAAACATATACAGTGGAAAAATCAAACATGTGAATCAGATATTCTTTACTCGAGAAAATTTTAGTTCCATAGTAAAACCTGTGAATCTTTGGAATCACCGGTGCTTGAACGATACCAGAGAAAGCTCTGTTGAATTGGCAAATCCACCTGAAACAAAGTATCTAACTTTTAATATTGCATATCAGGATTAATACACTTATAGTAGAACTCCTTCAAATTACCAACATAATAGACTGCTTTAAGCTCTACAGACAAAAAGGAATTCTTGAAATCAATCTTGATCTACAATGTCAATTAATTCCTGAAAATAATTGCGAATTTTACATAATACTTTATTATGCCAGGCATATTGGTTATCTTGCGAAGTATGCTAATGCAGAAACCTCTACCAGCTAAATCATGTAACATTATGTATAGCAATTGTTTATAAAAACAATCTGTATAACATAGACAACATGGTCAATGTCCAACAATGGTAAATTATATATGTAACACATGTCATGTGGGGACGCTACTACCAGCGCCGCCACCGACAGGGGCAGCCTCCACCGGCGCATGCCACCACTCCACCCAATTCGGTATCAACCGAATAATCTATCTCTTCGTTTCTTATCTCCTCGTTTGTTAAAGATAAGATATCTTGTTTAAGTTAAAGATTAACTATTTGAATTAGAGATTGATTAGCTATTTGAATTAGAGATAAGATTAGAGATTGAATGTTAGGGGCGGCTACTTAATAGCCAGCCGAACCACTATTGAATGCAAGCAAGAATTATCAGGAACTTCTCCATCTATCCCTCTGCCTATGCTTTGGCGATGCCAACATCACGGCTCCGCCAAAGCGCAGGCGTGTGGTTCCTCACCCACTGCCCTCACACTCCTATTTCTTGCGCTCATTCTTGTTGACAAATTCAGGTCATGACAGCACATTACCATGTGAAATAGATATGAACTGCAGCAAATTATTAGGTCATTGGATTGCCAAGGAAAAATCTGTATATTTCCAACCTCTAAATTAAAAGAATTTACTTTTTTGGTTAGTGCCAGTACCAAAATATCCTGCAAATATTGGAAGGTTAAATAGGTTTACATCATTTTTCATTAATAATGCATTGCTGAAATCATCGATAGTTCAAATCTAAGCATGCATAAGTTGAAGATAATGGTTTGTCAAATTAAATGTTGCAAACATATATTGAAAAATAAGAGTCTTAAATTTATCTGCATACCTCAAGTATTTAGCGAAATATTACTAGAATTAATCAATATTGATTTGCTTTTTTGACCAGAACCAAGCGTGTGTTAGAACATAGAAGTTAGAACTCACTCCTGAAACAGAATTGAACATCCTCATGAGTTGTCCAGATGTTGATGAAAAGGTCATCTTTAGAGGCCCTGGTCCAACTTCAACTGTGTCATTACTTGGAGAAACCATGGTTGATACATATCCCATTTTGTTGGATCCTGGATAGTTTGAAGGTAAATGATGGTAAATTAACAAGAAACTGATAACAAAGCAGTCAGATAAAATAAGATATTTTCAGATTGACCTAGCAAAGAATATCATCATTAATAATATTTTTTTTAGGGTATTGTATTTGCAGGAACCGTTAAGTTAATTTTAGCTTAGAGATTAAAGTTGAAGTCAGTGAAGATAACCGAGATACAGTTTGCATATTCAATATGGCACTCTGGATAGTTCTGAAACATACATTTCATGCCATATTATCAGCATCACAAGAAAAAAAATGTTATGTCATCACTCCATTATCAAGTATCAACAAAAAGGTTTATTTGCTCCAACAAGAATAAATCAAGCAGTCCTTGCTAGTGGACAAATCTTTTTTTTAACAGGAATAGTGGACAATTCATTGAAAGGAGCTTAATCTGAATATTTTAAGCTGATGTAGTTTCACCTGTCCCAGTGGGTTTTGAAATGAAGTAAGTATTCCATCCCATTGGTGGTACAGAAGCTTGAAATACTAGCCAATACTTTGGTGGTTTATCTGTTTTGATTCCAAGATAAGCCTTCACATACAACTTCCTTAAATTGCCTGTCACGTTATCAACCTCAACTAGTTGTGACTCGACAAATGTTCCATCAGAGCTTTTTACAACTAGGTGTGCATCATTGACCTGAATGTTGAAAGAATTATGGAATTATCAAGTAAATTAGCTCAAGAAGCTAGAGTCTAGTAAAAACAGGTACAGGCCTCATCAACAATTTCTTTCGTGTGTTTACAAAGTACTCAAGGGTTTTGAATAAATTGGGGATATATTTTTCCCCACATGGACCTTCAAGACCCTTGATCTATAAAGTACTTTTACAGAGCATCAGAAATTACTGAACAAAAGTGTTGAGTAAAGATCTCAGAATCTTACTGGAACCCTTATGAAATCACTATGTTCCCATCCAAGAGGATTGTAAGCAACTATAACCTGCAGAAGATCATGTCAGTACGTACAAAATCATAACTGGTATTGATTATGATAAAACAGATAGTACTTACTAAACTCTTTCCCGCTGAAATTTCTTCCTCAGTTGAAGGGCAGTAGCTTATATTGAGCAGTTGGCACTAAAAAAATCAATTCAACAAAAGAAACAGTTGGCTTACAAGTAATTCTCTTATCCATCGACCACTCTCTTTATTCAGGTAAACATGTTCCGAGATCGCATGGGCAACTTTGAAGATTTTTTACATAGAGTTAAAGTATAGTTTAAATGAATAAAGTGCTATGCCATATTCAATGTTGAATAAGATCTGATCGTGCTGTTTCCTTTTGAGATGACGCTTTGCAGTGGTGGAGGCCCAACTAGGCTCCCCCCCTCCCCAAATTTAATTTTTAGTACCTAGGTGTATATCAAGCCCATTTGTTGGTTAGCCCATTTGGCCCATTCTGAACACCAATCCCTTCATTCTACCTCAATGGCTCAATGCATCCATCGACCACTCACTCCTAAGTCCTAACTCCACTTCCTGACCTGTTCTTGTTCTTCCCCAATGAGAGAATGTCCACCAATTTTAAGTCAAGCTAGTTCATTGGCTTACAAGTGATTCTCTTATCCTTAGCCAACCGAACCCCAAAATTCTCACCACTCTCAATTGGCCCCCTCTTGGTTATGCCTCACGCTTTGCCACTCACGAATTGTGATGTCCGTGCAAAAAAAAATATAGCAGAAATATATGGACAAAGATAAACGTGATAACTGATAAGCAATACTAGAATCACCCTGCTATCCCCCCCCCCCCCCCACACCAAAAAAAAAAAGCAACACAAAATCAAGTATATATTATCTCACTTGACTAAACTTTACTGCTGAAGGCGTGCATGTTCCTTTGGAACTTGTCAGACAAGTCAGTGCAGTATTGACACCTTTCTC
This sequence comes from Phyllostachys edulis, assembly GCA_036346405.1. Classification (NCBI taxonomy): domain Eukaryota; kingdom Viridiplantae; phylum Streptophyta; class Magnoliopsida; order Poales; family Poaceae; genus Phyllostachys; species Phyllostachys edulis. The sequence goes on from CM070564.1 coordinate 7,448,178, forward strand.
AACCTAAAAGGTAAGAATAGCTAGTCCGTTAATTTGTTTCACAAAATCAAAGAGCACTGTAACTAAAACATTTATGCAAGAGAAATTATGAACCTGAGAAGCTCCAAGAGCAAGGCGTTTCGAATAATCATCTGTTGTGTGTTGTTTTGCTGTTCCTGAGACTGCATCATGATGTTGGGCAATTCCCAATGCGTCTTCCAAGCTCGAAGTGAACAATCCCAAGGAACTCCTACCCACCAAAAATTCTACTTGACGTGCAGCCTGTCAGGATATGCCATGCTTCTAAAGTTATTCAACATTTCAATATCCGGTTTACACATCACCAAGGTTTCTGTAGTTGTACAATATTGCACAAATATCATACCAGGTAATATCCACTAAGCATTCGAACGTATCGCTTGAAAGTTGGGCGGCTTGTAAAATATCCAGTCCAGTAAGCATTTGCTGAATCAGCATATCTGCAGTTTGCAATAGAATAAGAGCATAAAGAATGAACTCTTATCATTTTAGTAAGTTTGAGGACTTACGGGAAATAATCATCGTATTTGAGTGGCCAAGATTCATTTGATGCATGTTTTGCATCTGTGTAAATGGATGGAGTAGAGTACAGCGCATGCACTCGGCCATCCTGCGATTTTCAGGACATTACTTCTTATCTTTAAATACTTTCAGGACATCAGATAACTATGCATGTCATTGAATTGCATAGACAATTTGCATTAACTAATGTGTTTGGGTGGATATCAAGACATTAGTTATGTATGTTGTTGTCTTCCTAAATGAAATGTATAGATCCTAAAAAATACATACGGTTCACCTTTCATGAAACAAAAAATATTTTCTTGTATGAGAGTCTGCAGAATGGCAAAAAACGAGAACAGAACATGAAAAGTGTACATCAAAAAAGGTTTCTAGTATGACAGTCTGACAGTTTAAATCAGGAATACCTTGTTCACATAATGGATAAGTCTATCCATATTCCGGAACCAAGATTCAGCATACTGATAATTAAAATCATCCCCCATGGTCCACATTATGTGGTTTGTACGCGTCACATTTGCCTGATTAATGAAACATCAGAAATCATATCCAGGTTTCAGTTCAAAACCTACTTTCAAATTGGTCAAGTAAACCACCAAGAGCTGTGGCAACAAATGAAAGTTCACCTGTGTTATGGCTGCAGAAACAAAGTCATTAACACGTTGTTCAACATTGTAGTCAAACAGCAACAGGTCATCCTATAAATTGTTGTATAATGAATAAAAATTTTCAGGTAAGGTTCTGTGGAGAACTGAGGATCACTGAAACAGCTCATCTACAGCTAAATACCTGAACCGGTACGATGTCATCCAAAACTTCAAAGCCGAATCCATTTGGAGGGCTATAATGGACAGGAAATGCATTTGTGAAGATCTGCAATTTAATCATACATTTAAATGAATAGAATACAGAAAAGTAGTTAGAATACAGAAAAGTGGTTGCAATTTAATCCTACATGCTAATGAATAGAATACGCAGAACTATTTCCAAGCAAAAGAACAATAATAACCTGAGAAGATGAACCAAAAGTTCTTGAGCCCCGCCATATAACCTCAAGGCCTTTATCTGCTTTACGCTTTGCCCTATCTTGGTAATCAATTCTTGCAAAATGCACAGAATCGAAACCAAGCTGCAATTGCAATAAAATAAACAAATGTCAAATGTAAAAACTCCACATAATAGCACACCAATTCTTCAGTAAGAGAAAAATCTATCACCGATAAAATTCTGAAATACCATTAAGGCTTTTGATTAAAATCCAGTATACCAACATAACAGCCAGCACACCAACTTTACAGGCATAACCAGTAGTACCTGTAATGCCGGACCAGGAAATGGAAACTAACTGGTGCTGGTAATGGTAAAGGGAGACCATGATGCTACCAAGTAGTCAAGACTCAGACCACTAATCTTCGACCTCAAGTTCAAGTTCTCAAAGCAAAGGGCAATGTCTAGCAAAAAATTACTAAGTTCTGACATTTGGGTGAACAGTCATCTTCTTGTACTACCACAATAATAAATATAATAAAACTAACTCTTTTATGAAGGGCTGAAGGCTCAGACCATTTCTCTACAATGACTTTTATCATTTGTCCGCCAGACAACAAAAACCAGCAGAAACCAATTACATAACCCAATTACACTTACTGGTAAAGAATATTCACCATATCCATAAGAAGCAAAATGGAACATCTGCCTAAAATTAAACTAGAGCATCATGATTTCAACAAAATCTTAAGACAAGGGCATTCAACTAAATTTGCATAAACACATGTAAATGGAAATAGCAGGGCTTTCAGGGAGTTGTTGTATCTATTATTCAGTGCATGTGAGCTCATGATAGTACTTTAATACTTTCGGGAGCATTGACATCATCCGCAAATGTGATGTTAATATTACCTCTGCTCCAAGCAAATAAGCTTGAACTGCCGAATGACCAAAAGGATCAATTTGCCAGCCAGCCCTTGGAGTCTTGTTGAACTGTTTCTTGATCATCCGGTGACCAAGTGTGGTCTGATCAATCATGTCAATATAATGGACAGCAGCTTCATCATGCATACACCACCCACCATTTCTGGAAAAAGAAACCCCAAAAGTTGTCAAAATTATAAAGATAAGATCCAAGGGAATAATGAAATCACATTCCATACATGAACTCTAGCTGACCAGAATCAACTAGCTTGTGGACTATGGCCTGGATTTTTGGACTTTTCTCTGCCCACCACCTTTGGAAAAAAGCCTGATTGCAAATGACATAAGTCAGTATTCAAAGCTGTCAAGGGTATTTGTGGTATTTTCTATTGTTCTAGGGTTTAGTCTTGTGTCCTTTGTACTCTATATATTGCCCATTGGGCTATTGCAATACATACACAATATTCATAATATAGTATCAGAGCAAAGGTTCAAACCCTAGCCTTTAACCTAGCCTTCGATCGCTTCCGCTGCCCGCTGCCCCGGAAGGAGCAATCTCCGCTCCCGGGGGCGGCCATATTAGTTGTAGTCTTTAGAAGCAGTAGCAGCATCTTTCCTCGATTTGGATCCGGATCCAGCTCTGGATCTGTTGCCGCCAGGACATCTTCGCTTTGTTTGCGTCGTCGTCGAGAGAGCGAGAGGGCCGATAGCTCGAGAGGGAGGAGGAAGAAGAAGGAAGAGTGCAGATGGCCGCAGCTGGAGAGGCGAAGAAGGTGCAGGCGTCGCACATCCTGATCAAGCACGAGGGCTCCCCGCCGCAAGGCCTCCTAGAAGGACCTCGACGGCCGCACCATCTCCGTCACTACCCGCGCCGACGCCAACACGGACCTCCTCGAACTCCGCGGTCGACTTTGCTCCCGTTTGCCTCTACTTCCTCAGCCCCTGCACTTTGTGCTTTATAGGCTGTCGCACAACCCGGGATGGGAGGAGATCTTTTGATACTCGACATATTTGTCAAGAGCTACACTCTACCACGACATTATGAAGGCTCAGACTTCGGATTTCCTTATTATAATGTCAACCCTTTCCAAATGCAATGCTATTACATACGTCTTGCATTTGAGAGGAGGTGTTAAGGGTATTTGTGGTATTTCTTATTGTTTTAGGGTTTAGTCTTGTGTCCTTTTGTACTCTATATATTGCCCATTGGGGTATTGCAATACATACACAATATTCATAATAAAAGCTAATATAATTCAGCATTACTTGATAGTAACAGAAAGAGAAAAGTCATCTTCTTATCCTTGAACTTTGGGCTAGACCCACTTCAACTTTTTGTGAGTCTATTTTGAGCTAAAACCTTTTTGTTGGTCCCACATCTCAGAGACACTGAAGTAAAAAAAATTCAAGGCCTCATCTTTCAGGGGGGAAAAGTTCAAGGCCTAAAATGGACATGACTCCTTAGTTGAGGGGAAAAGAAGGGATTTTTCCCTACTGGAAACAAGTTCAGTGAGGCATGAATTTGATGTGGTGAATGTGTGAGCTTCTACTTTTTAAGAAATATTTCATCAAATTCGCACTAAAAATTTCCATCTAAAAGATTTGACACGCACCTACAAAAATGGTTTATGTTTTAGAAAAATTATCACTGTGCGACTATAAAACAGTGTCACTAGAAAAGTAACACTCAAAATGCACTCATGTTTCCTTGAACTATCCTCTTTTGCAAAGTAATTGGTTGGTGGGGTATGATTTGGTGCACCTCTTTAAGAAAAGTTTATGAATCTTAAAGCAAAGTAATTATTATTAGGGAGGGTGAAATCTGCCATTAACCTAAAAAATAGATCAAATCAAAGATTTGCCCCCACTTAATATTGAAATCTATATCTATATCTAATCTTCAATTTGATTTATTTTTTTGTGCTCATACAGATTTGCCCCCACATAATATTAACCATTTTGCTTTAAGATTCATATCGTTTTCTAAAAGAGATGTACAGAAGCAAGGCCCTGGGTTTATTTATTTTTTGATGTCAGGTTCACAATCACAGATGACATTTTACATCCAATGTATGTCATTCAGTAGTGCCTCTGATTGATACAGCTAATCAACGAAAGCCAATTGAAGGATGCCAAATTCAATTGAGACATTGAAATATGGCCATCCTGATCTGGAAGTGGGAGGTGGTACATGGTTGTTGTTATAGCCTTGCAGGATAGGATGGGCACGCGAGAGGTGCCGCTGCTGTAATATCCTGAAAATAACCCTCTTAAGGACTAATGCGTAGGTAAACAAAAGGAGATATGTGAAAACGGATGCTTTGGATTTTTTTTAGAGTGGAGTTGTTTTTCTAGTAAGGTCTTTTGGGCTGGGGTAAAAGGGGTCGTGGGGATCCAAACTCAGAAAACCCTAACCACTTTCTTTTTCCCGTCACAATCACAGATGACATTTTACATCCAATGTATGTCATTCAGTAGTGCCTCTGATTGATACAGCTAATCAACGACAGCCAATTGAAGGATGCCAAATTCAATTGAGACAATGAAATATGGCCATCCTGATCTAGAAGTGGAAGTTGGTACATGGTCGTTGTTATAGCCTTGTAGGATAGGGTGGGCACGCGAGAGGTACCGGCGTACCACTGCGGTAATATCCCAAAAATAACTCTCTTAAGGACCAATGCGTAATTAAACAAAAAGGGATACGTGAAAACGGATGGTTTGGATTTTTTTTATAGTGGAGTTGTTTTCCTAGTAAGGTTTTTTGGGCTGGGGTAAAAGGGGTCGTGGGGGAGAGGAGATCCAAACTCCAGAAAACCATAGCCATCTTCTTTTTTTCCGTGCGCCATCTACAGCCGCCGCCTGTTCCCAGCGCGATGCCTGCCCGCTTCGGCCTTCGGCCAGCGGCGCCACCCGAGCGCGTGGAAGCCATCACCCAGCGCCAGCGCTTGCCGCGCGTGGAGCCCCTGGAGTTGGACAGCACATGGACGCCGGGAGCTGGCCAGCGCGTGGAGCCCCTGGAGTTGGACATCACAGGGACGCCGGGAGCGTCTTCGGCCAGTGCGGCCCGGCCGCGTGACCGACTGCCGTTTCGGCGCCTGTCCCGCGTGAGCGCTGCTCGCTTGCTCGCTGCCGCGTGAAGCGCCACCCTGCTCATGGCCTCGCGTGATGCTTACATGCATGCATCTGCTAGCACTAGTTAACTAGTCTTGCACGTTGCATTGTGTGTGTGCATGAAGGTTTGAACAGTAAATGAGAAAGGAAGAAGCCAAGACCAAGAAAGAAAAGAGAAGAGGAAAATTAGTTCGAAGAAGTCGGGATCTCGGTTTTCTTCTTGTGGGTAACGATATGTAATTTTATTTCCTCTCCGTTGTGCTGATTTAATTAGAGATTATAATTGAGATTAGAGAGGAGTTTTAGAATTTTCTAGTCGAGGGGCCGATTAATAGATCTGTTTAGTCTGATGTTCTATTGTACGATTATTTTGGGTATCTTAATGGCGAATTTTAGGAATATCATCTGCTAGTTAATTGTAGTGAATTTCAGTAGCTTTCCATAGAATATTTAATCATGTCGAGCGGCCGAGTAATTTTTGAGTTATCAATTTTGTAAGATTGCTGTCTAGGGAGTTGTCGTCTTTGGGTATAATCTTGGTAGACTGTAGATTAAAAATAGTAAATGGACTAATTAGAGTTTTTTATCTGCATGAAAGATGTAGATAATTGTCCAAGGGTTCTGGAGAATCCAAGAACTTGAATTTTGGTTGGTTAAAACAAAAGTTATGAATTTAGTAAGACTCGTTGTCTAGAAGATGACAGATCGGTCTTCTAGGATAAAAACGGGGGTTAGATGATTTGGTTAGAAGTCATGGTAAACTAAGAAAATATGGGGAATTTTGTGTAGATTCTAGAACTGGGTGGTTTGCCATGATCGAACTTGTGAGTCAAAAGTTACACTCTTTTTAGTACCAGGACAGCAATAGGTGACTGTTTAGTACCAGGGAAGCGTTATGGATTTGAGAGACGTGTAGAAGTGATGTCAATTAATTGTTATTCCTGTGATGTTGTAGCTTGTATTGAATTTGAGTGTTTAATATAGGAGAGACGTCGTGCTTGTTACCCTCTTCTAGCCAAACCGTGCGTCGCAACTAATAAAGGCAAGTGCATGGTAGACAACAATCAATGATTGATCACTGTATTTTTTTATCGTTTATTACCATTATTATTGTGCTTTTATTTTTATTTAATTGCAAGCAATGGAATGGTATGACTATATCTTGTTGACGAATATGAGGAAAATTGGATATGATAAATATAATGAAATTATGTCTTGAGAGTGAAAGTTGTTGCGAGCGTTCACTTACGCTATACCGGTATACGCGAAAGAAAGTGCATGTGGACATGTAGTGTAGGGATGCATTGAAAAGAAGAGATGTGATGTTTGTGTGTGAGATCAAAGATAAATGAATGGTATGAGAATATTAATAAGAGGACAAGTGTTGATAATGAAGTTATTGAATATTGTTAAGTTATCACTGTTCGTTGTATATTGATGTATTTGCTAAGTCGTGAACTCACCTTTTCTCTTTTGTTGTTTTTAGGTGATCGTTGAAGGCGCCACGATTGAGAGGGACTAGTGCACATGGGATAGTTTCATACTTCAGACGCACAATTATTTGCCATGAGAACCATTTGATTCATTATTGCTGGACCACTTTTAGGACATGTTAGAAATTGAATAAGCTTAGATAAATGTTTTGGACTTGCCTTTTCGTTCCAAGGCTTTGGATTTATTAGTTTTGTGCTGTTTTAGACTTTTTACCTTGCTATATTTTCCTCACTTATTTATTCATCCTTGACAAGTATTTTTTTCATGTTCTATTGTGACCTGTGGACGGGTTTCAATAATACTTTATTTGCTGGAATTTTATAGTGAGTAGTTGAATATTAGTTAGTTTGGGTAGTTTAGTGGCATTCTAGGCTCCGTGTTAGACTGGGGTATTTCAGCTGTCCTACGGCCAAACTAGATGGGAGTGCAGTGAAACAAGGGGTACACTGTACTACTTACTCGGCGTGTTGCTTCTGCTTGTATTTATTATTGTCGTGGGATAGATGTCAATCAAGATATGGGGGACAAACAGAGGAATCGATGAGCAGGGTTCACAATTTCGTTTTGCATTTTATTTCGTTTGGCAGTGAAATGGGTGAAATTTCAGTAATTTTAGATGAAATTTCGGTAATTTTCGGCCAAACGGTTTGATCAAATTTGAATTTTCAAAATTAAAAAATTCTAAAAAAAAAATCCAGTGCGCGACTTGGGATTCGAACCTGGATCACCGCCGTTGAGGGTCACCGCCGTTGCAAGCCGCTAGCATGGCTGCTCCGCTAGCTTCATATTTGTTGCTTATTAACCGTTTTTACTCGCTTTAACCCTTCAATTTCAAACCAAACGAAAATTTTTGAACGAACTGAATTTCTTTCGAAGGGTAACGAAAGCACCGAAAATTCCAAAAATTCGCCGAAATTGTCAACCCTGCCGATGAGTCGTACATCAGAGAGGAAGAATTAGTCGGACTTGATACGTACTTATTGATGAAGCATAGCCGTATATATAGCAGCATGTGGAGTGGATCATTTTCTGAGGTAAACAGTATGTATTCCGAGGAATTCCACGTGAAGTTTGCCAAAAAGTCCAACCACACGTGCTTATATCCCAAACGAATTACCAAGTACACCCACCAGTGGTTTGTTTAGGTAGCGAGGGATTAGAATCAATCCCTTCGGATTGAAAGAGATTTTAATTCAAATTTCGAGTCAATCCGAAAGAATTGAGTCGGATCATAATATATCCAAACAAGTCCTAAAGCAGTTCCTTCAACCCAAAAAAAAACTCTTCTTTTTTTTTCTTTTGGGATGAAATTGGTTCAATAATTGCACAAACCACGGCAGCAAGCAAGGATTGCGAAGCCATGGCAAAGTAAAAGAAGAAGAATATATATATTTTCGCTCGGGAATTCGATTAATCGCCGGATTCCCCACACCACACCGAAATGCATTCGCAGCAACAGATAACAGATACAGCAAGAGGGGAGAGAGAGGACGAAGAAGGAGAATTGGGTGGGGCATTTGGGCGAGCACGTCACCTGCTCCGCGAAGACGAACTTGCGCCCGGGGTCCCTGGCCAGCGCGTCCACCATGGAGTCGAGCGTGTTCATCACGCACGCGCCCTGCAGTCCTCAAGCCAGCCGCCAAAGTGAGCATAGCACGCGGGCAACGGCATGGACGAGCGCATGACAAGACATACCTGGATGGAGTTGTTGGAACCGACGTAGTACTGGTCGACGGTCTTGAGCCAGCCGACGTCGTCGTGGGAGTGCGGCACCAGGTGCACGTTCAGCTTCCCCGCCACCGTCCCCGCGCTCGTGTTGTACGCCACGTACGCCCCCGCCTCCATCGCCCCCGCCGCCACCACCAGTAGAAGCAGCAGCGACGACGACGACGCCATGGCCGGCTTCCTCTCCTTTCCTTGCTGCCTCCTTGCGCAGAGCGAAATTGTCAGCGGCGTCGCTTCTTCCCTCGGGAGTGGCCTGCCTATAACGACGTGGGCCGTCTCTGCCGCTCTTCTTGTTGGCGTCTGTTTGCTTGCTTGTTTGTTTGCACGTGGAGCAGCAGCTAGCGGTCACGGGGAGGCAGCACGGCAGCGACGACCAAGTTAGGACTCCAAAAAATGTTACTATAACCGGCCAACCAGCCCGTGTGCTGCGTAGAGACAAAAGGGGGAAATACAAGGAGATGACGCTACGAGTTGGCGATATCCACAAGGACCCCTCCCCCTCTTTTTTTTTCTTACTTTTGTTTTGTCCCAGCTGATGTCTGCAACTCTAGAGTAGGTGCAGGGTTGTAATCCGAGGGAATATGGAGAGACTAATCACTAAAATATTGATAAAAAAATACTCAGTATCTCTGTCTGCTTAGATACAGCATTTTACCTATCTATAGTCATGTTTCTAAGTGAAGTTACAACAAACTTTCCTCATACCACCTTATATACGGACGGATATCGTTTATCTCGTATCATATTTCACATTTTTCCTCGGAGTCGTACACAGATAGTGTCGAATAACCATTTATCTCTTTCGTATTTACTCTATAAACTTTCAATCGGTCAAGAATTATTCGCTCCGCTTGCACCCTAAGCGCATACTCTTTGAATGAATCAAAGCTCTCGGTTTCCCCTTAAAAAAAGCAGTAGTAGTACTGCAAGGTTTTCCTGTGTTGAATTCAACGTTCAGATACATATAGTCTTTCCTTTTTTCTTCTAGAAGGATTTGACATTAGCGAGGACATACACAAAACGAGGGGAGAAATAAAGAAAATAATCCCCAGTTCAGAGCCACCGATTTAACTTGGAAAAACAAAATTTAGCGAAAAATAATGGGCGCAGATACATAGGGTGTATACATCAATTTTTTTTAAATAACCCTTTTTTATACCGAAATATAGTAACATATCTTTTTTTATTTTACAGAAATAATCCTCTGTCGCTTCACCGTTGAACGACTCGGATCAAGTCGCCCAACAGTTACACGACAAGCGGAGTAGTCGCTCAATAGTTTAGCGACTAGTCCCTTCGGCTACTAGTCGCTCAACGGTTGAGCGACTTAGTCCCTAGTCGCTCAACCGTTAGGCGACTAGGGGGCTTATAACCTGCGCGCGCTAGCTTGAGTGACTAGGGTCTTATAACCTGCGCGCGCTAGCTATCGGCATTTCGCTCGGGACAGAGGCAGAGCAGTCGTGAGGAGGAAGGGAAAGAGAAGAAGGGAAGAAGGGAAAGAGGAGAAGAGAGAGAAAGAGAAAGATAGGAGAGGGAGAGGGAGAGGGAGAGGGAGGGAAAGAGAGGAGGAGAGGTCCGCATATCGACGACGATGAGTCCCCTGCACTTCTTTGTACATTTACATTCGAAACCAAGGTAGGTTAGCAAATAAAATCATTAGATGTGTAGTTGTGTCGGGTACATCGCATATTGTTAATAGTTGTGAATAGTATAGTCGTAGAACTAACGCTAATTTAGTTGTTAATAGTTGTAATGCGGCTATAGCTATACCCTAACCCTAACCCTTAACCTTAACCCCTAAACCCTGAAACCTGAAACCCTAAAACCGAAAATGCAGCTATGGCTATATATGTTGAAGAATATGCGGTTTATGGAAGAATGCAACTAAATTTTCAGAATTTTTGGAGCTGCGCTATAAATAAGTAAATAACTAATTGTGTCGTAATTGCTAACTTGAAATTGATTTGCAGGTACGGCTCGTGACCTTGGTGGTTCCGACTGGCCTTTCGGCCTACTGGACCGGCGCGTCAACGCGTAGTACCGCACCAGACGTCGTGTCCCGTATCCTGAGGGCGGGGACGAGGCGACTGAGTTAGGGGATCGTCTCCTCTAGCACCTCTGCAGTTCCTTGCGAAGATCGCGGATCGTCCTCAAGCGCAACAACGTAGAAGCGCCTCTATGGTATCTACACGTCTAGGGAAGGAACAACCGTACGCCGGTGTGCTAGCACCAAGTCACACGGCAAGGCTCTCAAGAAGATGGCGGCTAGGGTTTCGGGAGAGCAACTCACGTCAACTCTTCTTCTTCCCAACAGTCTCATGCATCTCCTTATATAGTGCCTGTGACGGATCCTATCCGAACACACTTTACAAATCGTATCCGTACTGGTTTGTTCCAACCCGTTAAGTGTGTGACCCGTTAGGTTCATGCGTAGTTCGGTTGTGACTCGGAAACCCTTTCCGACCACGAGTCATAGCGGTTCCTAGCAGGACATAACGATTCCCGAATACACACAAATTATATCGGACGAACCTTAATGCAATATGATCTCGACCGAGTCCTCATCACTTACGACCGTGTCCTATCTCTATCTGACCAGTTTTTATTTGGTCACGACCATTTCGTAACTTCTTACGACTTGGTTTCGACCACTCTGTGATTACGTTCGACCGATCACGACCAGCTCGTATCTTCATACGACCAATCCGTGGCTGGTCGAACTAACGACTCTCATGTATTCTCCCTTTGCCTCACGATATCTGGTTGAACTCCGGTGAGATGTTGTGTCATCCATGGGTATTCAATACTTTCTCGATCGAGTATCGAATAACCTTATGTGGTCGAACTCTTGATCACCGAGGGCATGGCCATGCACTTTCTTTATCCGACCACTTGAGGGCCGAGATATCTCTCTGTTATGTTAGGAGGGCAAATCCATATCCAACCGGTCACATCCTCTGCATGTTTTATAGCATACCCAAAGCTACCTTTATAACTACCCGATTCTGAGTAGTATTTGGCAACCCCTAAGAGTGCTATTAAACATGTAGGAAACCATTATGATCTCAGGTCTAAGGATTATATATCATCATTGCTTGAGACCAACTAATGACACATAGAATCATAACAATCTCAATAGTGTCTCAAGGTGGGTCTTATCCAACACCATGTTCTCTAACATGTGTCCACATTATCGATTCGATATCTCTATATCTATGATTTGGTGAAACATGGTCATCAATCAATACATGTCTTTGGTCGTAGAGTCACTAGTGTTAGACTAGTGACTTTCGACCGAGGATATCTTTAGAACGACATCATCATAAGTTAAAAGATCTTCACCAACAAGTCACATACTTGTTAATCTTCATAACTGATGATTCATTCAAGGAACAAGATAACATATTATCAAATATTGTGAACATAATGAAATATAATCATCTCTATGATTGCCTCTAAGGCATATTTCCAACAGTCTCTCACTTGCACTAGAGTCGATCATTTAAGTATCTAATACCGATAGCTCTTGTGTGCGCCTCATGCTTTGGCTGTGTGAGAGGCTTTGTCAACGGATCAGCAACATTTAAATTCGTATGAACTTTGTATATCTTAACATCTCCTCTATCCACTAATTCGCGAATGAGATGAGAACGCCTGAGTATGTGCTTGGACTTCTGATGGGATCTAGGCTCCTTAGCCTGCGCAATGGCTCCATTGTTGTCACAATAGAGATCCAATGGGCTTGAGGCACTCAGAACCACACCCAACTAGCAATAAAATTCCTTATCCAAACACCTTCTTTTGCAGCTTCCGAAGCCGCAATGTACTCGGACTCCGTCGTAGAATCAGCAACCGTCTCTTGCTTGGAACTTTTCCAGCTCACTGCACCTCCATTCAAAATGAATACAAAACCAGATTGCGAATGATAATCATCTTTATCGGTTTGGAAGCTTGCATCGGTGTAACCATTTATAACCAGCTCTTCATCACCGTCATAAACTAGGAACGCATCCTTAGTCCTTCTCAAGTACTTAAGAATATTTTTCACAGCTGTCTAGTGACCTTCACCGGGATCAGCTTGGTATCTACTCGTAACACTTAGAGCATATGATACATCTGGTCGAGTACATATCATGGCGTACATGATAGATCCAATAGCTGAAGCATATGGAATACCATTCATGCGGTCTCGCTCATCAGTAGTCGAAGGACACTGACTCTTGCTAAGACTTATGCCATGTGACATAGGCAAGAACCCTTTCTTAGCATTTTGCATGTTGAACCGAATCAACACCTTGTCAATATAAGTACTTTGGCTTAATCCAATTAGCCTTCTCGATCTATCTCTATAGATCTTTATTCCCAAGATATATCTTTGCCTCTCCTAGGTCCTTCATAGAAAAACTATTTTTCAATCTTGCTTAACGAATTCGGCATAGGAATGTCATTTCCAATCAATAATATGTCATCCACATATAAGATTAGAATTACAAGTGCGCTCCACTAACCTTCATGTAAATACAAGGTTCTTCTTTGTTTTTTAATGAAACCAAACCTTTTGATCTCCTCATCAAAACGTATATTCCAACTCCGAGATGCTTGCTTCAATCCATAAATGGACTTCTGAAGTTTGCACACTTTACTAGCATTCTTTAGATCGACAAAACATTCAAGTTGTGTCATGTACACATCCTCACTTAGGTTTTCATTAAGGAAAGCCATTTTGACATCCATTTGCCATATCTCATAGTTGAAATATGCAACAATAGCTAGAATGATCCATACAGATTTAAGCATTGCTACCGGTGAGAAGGTCTCATCGTAGTCAACTCCTTGAACTTGTCGAAAACCTTTTGCGACTAGTCGAGCTTTTTGAATGTGAACATTTCCATCCATATCAATCTTTTTTTTATAGATCCATTTGCACTCAATGGTTTTAACACCATCAATTGGATTGACCAGGTTCCAAACTTGGTTGTCTCTCATGGAGTCTATCTCGGATTTCATGGCTCCAAGCCATTTCTCAAAGTCTGGGTCCATCATCGCTTCCTTATAAGTGTTAGGCTCATCATTATTCAATAATAATACGTCATGCCCATACCTTATAGGCAATTGACGTGGCCTTTTAGATCTACGTTGGGCTGATGCCTCATCTATAGGTTCAACAACATTTTTGTTCATCCTGTAGAGGTTCAGTAGGAGTTGAAACACTTTCAGATGTTTCCCGAATTTCTTCGAGTTGCACCCTTCTCCCACTGACCCTTTTGGAAAGAAACTCTTTTTCCAAAAAGACACCATTTCAGGCAACAAACACTTTGCCCTCCTCTTGGTTGTAGAAATAATATCCTTTGGTTTCCCTAGGATATCCTATAAAGAAGCATTTATCCGACTTGGGTGTGAGTTTGTCAGACGTCAAACGTTTAACATAGACATCACATCCCCAAATCTTTAGAAAAGACAAGCTAGGACTCTTCCCAGTCCATATCTCATATGGTGTCTTATCTACTGATTTAGATGGTACCCTATTTAAAGTGAAAGCGGCAGTTTCCAGAGCGTAACCCCAAAAATACAATGGCAGATCAGATTGGCTCATCATCGATCGAACCATGTCCAACAAGGTCCTATTACGCCGCTCGGACACCCCATTGCATTGTGGAGTACCCGGTGGCGTAAGCTGTGGAACAATTCCACATTGTTTCAAATGATTACCAAATTCCTAGCTCAAACATTCACCTCCACGATCAGATCACAAAGATTTGATTGTCTTGCCAAGTTGATTCTGTACCTCATTCTGAAACTCTTTGAACTTTTCAAACGATTCCGACTTGTGCCTCATTAAATAGATATATCCATATCTACTATAGTCATCGGTGAAAGTAATGAAGTACTGAAAACCACCTCTAGCTGTCGTGCTCATTGGTCCACACACATCAGTATGTATGAGTGCCAACAAGTCAGACGCCCTCTCATTCTGACCAGTGAAAGGTTTCTTGGTCATCTTCCCGAGTAGGCAAGATTCGCACGTTTCAAATGATTCCAAATCAAATGAGTTTAGAATTCCATCATCATGGAGCTTCTTCATGCGTTTCTTACTTATGTGACACAAACGATAATGCCAGATAAAAGTAGAATTCATATTATTAGGCCGAAGCCTCTTTGCATTAATATTATAAACAGGTGCATCATCAAGATTTAAAATAAACAACATGTTCAAAACAGGAGTATTGCCATAAAACATATCATTCAAAAATATAGAACAACCATTGTCCTCAATAATGAATTTATAACCCTCTGCCATCAAACATGAGGTTGAGATAATGTTTCTACTCATGGCTGGAACGTAATAACAATTATTTAATTCCATAATAAATCCTGAAGGCAAAAACAATGGTAAAGTCCCAACGGCTAATGCAGCAACCTTTGTTTTATTCCGAACGCGAAGATCCATCTCGCCTCTTGCAATTCTCCTATTTTTTGTTAGACTTTGCATCGAATTGTAAATATGAGCAACCGACCCGGTATCAAATACCCATGAGTTAACAGAAGAATCAGTAAGAAAAACATCTATAACATTAATACCTGAAGTGGAAGGTTTAGTCCCACCATTCTTTTTCAGATCAGTCAGGTATTTCTTGCGGTTCCTTTTCCAATGTCCTGGTTCCTTGCAGTAAAAGCATTCATTCTCTTGAGTCAGGCCAGACTTAGTCTTGGGCTTAGACTTGTTAGTTTGGATCTCATCCGAAACTTTCTTGTCCTTTCCTTTGACCCAAGTCCTAGCCTTCTTCTTGAAGCTTGTACTATTTTGCACCATCATCACATGACTGTTGCTTTTCTTAATGCTGTCCTCTGCAGTCTTAAGTATCATATGCAGTTCGGTGAGATTCTTGTCTAAGCCATTCATATGGAAGTTCAAAATGAACTGACCATAGCTTGCAGGAAGCGAAGCAAGAATCAAATCTGTAGCCAACTCTTGACTAAGTGGAAAACCAAGTTTTTCCAAGCTCTGTGTGTAACCAACCATCTTGATCACATGTGGGCTCACCGGACTACCCTCAGCTAGCTTACACCCAAACAAGTTCTTTGAGATCTCATATCTCTTGGTTCTTGCTTGTGTCTCAAACATGCCTTTGAGTGCCCTGATCATATCGTAGGCCTCAATGTTCTCAAACTGCTTCTAAAGGTCTGAGTTCATCGCAGCAAGCATGAGACAACTAACATCAAGGGACTCATCACATGCCTTTTTATAGGCGGTTTTAAAGTAGCAATGACATTATCGTGAGCACATCCGAATTGGTTCCTCTAGAACATGTTCCTTTTTATCTTGCCTAAGAACAATTCTTAGGTTGCGGGACCAATCCGCAAAATTTGTTCCATTCAATTTTTCCATATCAAGTATCGAACGTAATGCAAAACTGGATGTAGGTACAGCAGTTGATGCCATGATCTACAACATAAAACATGCAAAACTAAGACATATGTTCAAGGAAAGTAACTTCTATCATGACAGGAATAAACACAAACATTCACAGATAATCATATCACTATGAAATAGTATGGCCCTTAACATGACGATCTCCATCAGCATGCTTCCTGTCCTCCAACCACCATGCTTGAAGTCTCCGACCGCATTCATCTACTAAGCAATTACTCCTAAGAGCTAGTAATGAATTACATAGGATATTATCAAGCATCACATGTCGGTATGCAGACCATTATACAATAATATGTAACTCGATGGCTATCTCACAACATGACACGCAGGTCATGAAAATCCATACATGCATCACATACACAATGGGCCATACTATTCACATCAATCCCTGCAAAAACAAGTTACACATAGAATCCAATTCTATCGGGCGACATGAACACATAGTACCTATAACGCGCGGTACGATTAACCAGCACGACGGTCCCGCTAGCTAGTTAGCGGGCGGGGTTCGAAGGGGCAGCGCGCTCGAAATTTTTTTCCTAGATATGAATCTTATTCACGTTTTCGAGCTTTGGAAATCATCGGATTAATCATATTAATCCTATTCCAAACGAATCTGATTACTGCCTTGATACGACCACACATTGCGGCATACTCCGATGGTGGAATTCTGACCGGTAGGAGTATCATGCAAGGTAGTCAAAAATAAGTCGAGTAAATCATCTGGTGCTCTTAACTTACACCTTCTTGTATACCCATCTACTACCACCGAAAACTGATCGATCTAATCGACTAAGGCCTAGGTTACTAGACCCGACCAGTAATAGATCCAATCTACTACTACCACATATCAAGTATATGCGACCGATCCAGATCAAAAACTACGCAGGATGGCTCTGATATCACTGAAGGGATACAGGTAGGCTACGATAGCAACAATTCAAAATTTCTACCGCGTAAACCAGGAAGCCAAGCAAGAAGATGATCACAGATCGTTACCACTACATGCGCAGAGCAGCGAAAGAAGCATCGGAGCAGCCTGGTCCGACGAAGAGCGCGTCGATGTACTGGTCATAGTCGATCGTCCAACGTCCTTGCGAATCGATCGTCTCCTCCAGCACCTCTGCAGTTCCTTGCAAAGATCGCGGATCGTCCTCAAGCGCAACAATGTAGAAGCGCCTCTATGGTATCCACACGTCCAGGGAAGGAACAATCGTATGCCGGTGTGCTAGCACCAAGTCGCACGGCAAGGCTCTCAAAAAGATGGCGGCTAGGGTTTCGGGAGGGCAACTCACGTCAACTCTTCTTCTTCCCAACAGCCTCATGCATCTCCTTATATAGTACCCATGACGGATCCTATCCGAACACGCTTTACGAATCATATCCGTACTGGTTTGTTCCAACCCGTTAAGTGTGTGACCCGTTAGGTTCATGCGTAGTTCGGTTGTGACTCGGAAACCCTTTCCGACCACGAGTCGTAGCGGTTCCTAGCAGGACATAACGATTCCCGAATACACACAAATTATATCAGACAAACCTTAATGCAATACGATCTACGACCATGTCCTCATCACTTACGACCAGGTCCTATCTCTATACGACCAGTTTGTATTTGGTCACGACCAGCTCGTAACTTCTTACGACTTGGTTTCGACCACTCTGTGATTACGTTCGACCATTCTACGAACAGCTCGTATCTCCATACGACTAGTCCGTAACTGGTCGAACTAAGCGACCTACTCATGTATTCTCCCTTTGCCTCACGATATCTAGTTGAACTCCAAGTGAGATGTTGTGTCATTCATGGACTGTTCAATACTTTCTCGATCGAGTATCGGATAACCTTATGTGGTCGAACTCTTCGACCACTAGTGGCATGGCCATGCACTTTCTTTATCTGACCACTTCGAGGGGCCCAGAGATATCTCTCCTGTTATGTTAGGAGGGGCAAATCCCATATCCGACCAGTCACATTCCTCTGCATGTTTTATAGCATACCCGAAAGCTACCTTTATAACTACCCAGTTATGAGTAGCGTTTGGCAACCCCTAAGAGTACTATTATACATATAGGAAACCATTATGATCTCAGGTCTAAGGATTATACATCATCATTGCTTGAGACCAACTAATGACACATAGAATCATAACAATCTCAATAGTGTCTCAAGGTGGGTCTTATCCAACACCATGTTCTCTAAGATGTGTCCACATTATCGATTCGATATCTTTATATCTATGACTGGTGAAACATGGTCATCAATCAATACATGTGCTAGTCGTAGAGTCACTAGTGTTCCGACCAGTGACTTTCGACTAGGGATATCTTTTAGAACGACATCATCATAAGTTAAAAGAGCTTCACCAACAAGTCACATACTCGTTAATCTTCATAACTGGTGATTCATTCAAGGAACAAGATAACATATTATCAAATATTGTGAACATAATGAAATATAATCATCTCTATGATTGCCTCTAGGGCATATTTCCAACAGATGGCACCGTGGCTGGCAGAGTGGGTGGACGCCCTCGAGGACTACGTGCAGGAGAGCGCCCCGTACGACCCTAGTGCGTACGACGAGTACCTATGCTTGTATGCTCCGCAGACACGTGCCAGGCAGGTGCATGTCATCGACCCGCCCTGTTCATGTACCAGCACGAACCGACACATACCTTGTACACTTTGCGCAGAACGTGCACCTCACGGTAGGTACTCTCATGTTTCGAAATGTTTCAGTACGGTTACCACAATTACAAGTTTGACGCTTTTATGTACTCCTTGTAGATGGACATCACCACTGGGATTGCTAGGGACTCTGGGTCGATCCTGGAAAGGGTCGCCCACGGTGCGGAGGTTACACGTGACGAGCTGCTGTAGGCTCTCTGTCAGGTCTAGAGTGTAGCGAGGTGTGCCATGACCTTAATGCTATGCAGGATGGTCCTAGAGGTGGCAACGTCGATGCGTACGCCAAGGTCGGCACGTCCTGTAGCCCAGCCAGGAGTCTCTGGAGGGTCAGCCGGGCACGTGCCCCACCCCACCACTACTGGGCCAGGCCGGAAGGTCAGGGTGGGCACGTGGCTACCCATCGCCACTGTCACCACTGTTGTTCCTGGACCCCTACCCAGCAGCGTCAAGGTAGTATCCATTCTTCCACGACCTGTTCGGGCAGGACGGGTACGACGGGTTTGACACTTTGACGCGTGCCATGGCCCACGCCGAAGGTATATTTCGTCTCTTCAGGTTTGTTCGCGTCGATATATTGCACGAATAAACAATATTTGTCATGCAGGTTTCGCACCCCAACCGGGAGTTGAGCTCTCCCCGCATGAGGAGCCCCCGCAGAACGTTGACAACTTCTTTACAGACGACTCGGGTAGGTTAGGGGAGCACCTCAGCCCGCACCCGTCGAGGTTCTTTCTGAGTCGCAGCTCAACAGTGCCCCAATGGCCACGCAGGCACCAATGGAGTCGACCCCCGAGGCCTTGGGAGCACAGGTCAGCAGAGCTCTTGACCACCTCACCCTGTCGGGGCCCCGACACCCTGCGCCAAGGATGGCCAAGAGGGGTTGTACGGGCGAGCACCGACTGGGGGTGGGACGTGGAGTCGACGGAGGAGGTACTGTGGGTGATGTAGCGGGTAGTAAGTAAGGGGTCTTCGTTGTGCTTTGTGTACTTGTATTCGTTGTGTACGTATTTTACTTCATAGTTACTATAACATGGTTGTGTATGAATTCTCTCGTGCATTGTAATACAACTTACCTTACTAGTTACCAATCGTTCCTACCTTCATCGCTCAACCGTTGAATGACTTGACAGCAAGTAGTGGTCCAATGGTTGAGCGACTAATCGACGTGTACCGTCCTTGGTTCGTTAGCTTACGTGCCATGTAACCCCCTTGTCAGATCAACTGTTGTGCTGTTATCATTGTGCCATTTCTTCAAAGTTCTCCATCATGTATGAATTTCCTAGCGCATCGCAATATAACTTGCCTTCCTACTTACGAATCATTACTACCTCAAACGTCCTCACAAAAATTTTCAGAAATTTACCACACTACATTAACATACGACGACCACAAAATGTTATTACGAGTCTAACAGATTTCATACCCTTGAGAATCTACGAAAATCACAAACGGACCAACTAACCTTGTCACCACCCTTTTTTTAATTTCAAAAAAATTAACAACCTACAAACAAATATTTGCTAAATGTATTACCTACAAAAAATTATCATTTATTCCACCACAATTATTTCCATCAGGTTAATAAAATAATATTATTATTATTTTAAATTGCCCCAACCGGTGTGCGACTTGTCGATGTGTCGCTCAACCGTTGAGCGACTAGCACAAGTCGCTTAACCATTGGGCGACTGTTGGGCGATTTCCACAGTAGCCTAACGGTGGAGCGACAGAGAATTATTTCTGTAAAATAAAAAAAATAGATGTATATTAATGTATTTCAGAATAAAAAATAGATTATTTTTTTAAAAAAATTATATATACATCGGTGCTGCGAAAAATCGGTCGAGCGAGCGTTGCTACCTAAAACATCACGAATAGTTTGATCGGAGTGTTGTTATCGAAGTCGGTCGAATGGCGTTTTCCGATTAACCAACAAATCAGTGAACCGGGCAGGTCAAAAGAGATCCATATCCATGCCCCCAAAATAGAGCATTTATTTGCCTTTTCGTGCATATTTTTGGGAGCGGTTTCATCTCAAAGGCACGCGAGAATTAGCCATGGCCAAATTGGTCTTGCTAACCGGATCAGCTCGAAGTAAGGCACTGTTGATCCGATCTAAATATGACACGACTCAGTATCTAAATGGGTTATGCCGGCTCAGCCTGACAACCCGTGCTATGCTTGGGTTAAGATCTCAGCCCAGTGGCCTAGTCTGACCCGAATAGTACCGAGCCTAGCGTGACACGGTCCAGCCCGTTAGACACGTTCATTTTTTAATCATTAGATGATTTTATCTTGTAGGTTTTGAATTTTCTATAGTTCATTTCATAAGTATGTATAAATTTGTTTTTGTATTTTTTTAAATTTTACATAATTTCTAGGATTTTCTTATAATTTTTCAAATTTTTATGCCAAATAGGCTAAATAGGTCATCATCAGCCTGATAGGCTAATTGTGCTTGAGCCGGCCCGATAAAGCCAGTGAGGCTATGGTACCGCCAAATGGATCCCTGACGACCTGTCTAAATAACGGGCAAATGGATCCGTAACTAATGAGCCGTGTCTACATTGCCCCACGCCGTGCCGTACCGAATCACCATTTGGCCACGTCTACAGGAATACTATCTTTGAATAATAACACTAGCACATCGCATAGTTTTTCTTATTTTTTGAACGGCAAAGCAATAATGCATAGCAGCATAGGCTCATGTAGTTTCAGGCTTTGCATAGTAAGCCAAGTGACAATGCTGCGACAAGGTAGCAGTCGGAGAGCCCACCACACGCGCAACTGTTGTAGCTAGTGGTGTTGGAGCTCCATATACATCTCGTCATCGATCGATCTTCGGCCGATGGGACGTCGCAACCGGTGGTCGGCCCGCGACCGACGCTGACCGTCCGCCGTGCCGCACCGGCGCGTCGGTGCACGCAGGCCGAACCGAACGAGTGTGACATGCATGAGGGCGACTCTCTGTACCTCTTCTTCTTTGTTGGAGTCTTCCAAGAGTTCCAGTAGGCGAAAAATATCCACAAGCTGGGCCGGGAGAAGGCAGTGGCAGAACTAGTAACCGTAGATTGTAGTATCAATGTGGAGACATGGACAGGACATCAACTATCTCTCAAGTTTAGGCTGTCTATGTCGTTGGGGTTACCGGAGCCAATCCTTCGACGTTGGAGCTGCCCCTGGAAGAACAGATCTATTTGGATCTCGATTTTTTTCTTTCAAAAACTCGATTTAGCTCAGTCAGATTTGGTGCCTAAAGACGAAAAACTTTTGCTTGGTTAGTCTGTTAGGTATATATGCACTTATATGATTATTATAATTTCTAAAACAATAATTGAATCAATAGCAACATATAAAATAGGCATATTTGGGACTATAAACAGACGATTATCTACTTAAATATATATATCTCATATATATACACTAACAAGGTAAAGCTTAGAATAAAAACACTAGTGACAGAAGTAGGCCTCAAAAATAATCACATGACAAATATCTAGAAGACCAAGCCTAGCCATATCAAATAATTTCACCGTGACTTACAGATAATCGCTCTGTTGAAAGTCGCGGAAGAGTCTGATCCGAAGAAGACGAAGCGAAGCGGATGACAAAGGAAGTAGTGAGTAGTCGCGCGAACGCTTCTTAAAAATCTGATTCGCCCCAACTCGTGCAGGATCACGAGGGACGCCAGCTTCGGAGACATCGCTCTCCCCATGTCGATGCACGCCGAAGAAGGGATGGAGAAACCGAGATTGCACAAAGAGAGAGAACAGGCAATAGAACGATCTTGATTACTGTCTGCATTACATTTACGAGACGCGTTCACTCTATTCTCAGACTTACGAGAGAGAGGGCACTCATTCGTATAGAATCAGCCACAAAAAAGAAATTGAAGCAATAACTCTGTATTAAACGCAGTTAATGCGCACTATAAAAGCCCCATTGAAACAGTGTATTCAGTTTCTAATTTGTATGCATGGTTTTGAGGTGCAAAAAGAAGCTGCAGCTCTATAGCCAACCGGACATGAAATTGCCACACCATTCACGCACGCACGGGGGCGGCAATGGTGATGGCGATGGCGATGGCGATGGCGTGGCGTGGCGAGGCAAGGCAAGCGAGCGAGTGAGCGCACGCACGCTTGTGTTCTTCTTTTGCTTGCTTCAACTAGGTAAGACCAACTCCACCTTATATATTGATCTTCTCCCACCTAGACTAGCAATATGGTATTAAACTTCTCACCTTCCATCATACATGAGTGACCCTTTGGGATTTTCCTAGGATTTAATTAGGATATTTAATGGGCCAAGCCCAAAAACTCCAACAATCACCCACCAGATCCCAAAAGCACCACAAATTTGCCCATAATTTCAAAGTGTTGTTGATATACTAGTTTTTTGGTGGAGACTGGTTAAGATTGAACATCCACCTAGAACCTCAAGCTACACCCACCCACAACTACACTATGGACCAAGCATTGAATTGGTCATTTTGTGCGGACAAGTTTCACCTAAGACCTTTGCTGATACTTGGCCACCGAAAGGCTACTCCTCAGGTGGAGCATATGGGTCATACTTCTGTGTCTCTTCATGAGCTTCTTAGAGATCACCCACATCTCATGGACTGCAACCAACAGTCGGGCTCATATTGGTATGTTCTTACACAAATACCCTGTAGGACGGTATTTTGCTGTTAAGCTTCTGAACACATTAAGAGAAAGTCATCCTGCCTTACAGTAATTAGAGTACCGCATCTCCAACGGAGTGTGATATAAAGTAAGAATGTATTCTACTGTTATCCAAACAGTTTTTTTTTTCCGAGGCCTATTTCATGGGATCTTCGATCACATCGATTTGGGTTACCACTGTGTGTAACTCACGTGGGTCTTATTCCCACCTCCTTCGATGCAATTTCAATCGCATTCCATGATAGTCCCTTTGTAAAGGGATCTATCAGATTTTTAGCTATTTGGATATAATCCATAGCTATCACTCTAGAGTTTCTCAATTTTCTGATAGACTTCAATCGCCTTTTGATATGTCTTGAGGATTTCATATTATCCTTTGCGCTTGTCACATTTATGATAATTGTTTGGTTATCACAGTACATAAGGATAGCTGGAATTGGTTTTTCAACCACCGGTAAATCCATCAAGAGTTCTCACAACCCTTCTATCTTAACAGTGGCTATGTCAAATACTGTGAGTTCCGCCTCCATGGTTGACCTTGTTAGTTGTAACACCCCTTTTTTTGGGCTTTTTCAAAATTTAAAAGTAACAATTTGGTTTTATTGAATTCTAAAAGCTTAACTTGAAATTTTAGAATTTACAAAGCAATTTAATTTGAATTAATCAAACTTCAATTAATTCAAAGTTGGTTTATTTAAGCTTTGTGGTTCTTATTTGAATTTAAATTCATAAATATTATTCTAAGTATTTTCTTGGATTTTCTTGGATTTTAAAAACGGGGTTTTCTTTTGTCCCAAAGCTAAAAATAATTTATTTGCAAAATTAAAAGCAAAAGTTAAGCTAAAAATATTTTTATTAAGTCCCAAATAATTCAAGGAATTTCTATGCATTTTTCTATAATTTTTCGGATTTATTAGCTATTTTCTAAAAACCTTTTTGCTTTCTGGTATTTTCGAAAATCCTTTGAAAATCCCCCTCCGGCTCTTGGACCGAATTCCTTCGGCTCGATTCCCTTTTCTCCTTGTGACCCAGTGTCGGCCCATTTCATTGCACATGACCCACTAGCTCACGCACTTCCTCCTCCTCTCTCTCCGGTGGGGCCTACGTACCGATCCACCCGCCATACGGTCATCTGCCAGACCCGGGATTAACACCCCAAATCCTCTGTGTATTTCTGAACTAGTCCCATGATCAGTAGCTAGTTCATACAGTAAACACATATGGTAACATCCATAAATCGCACCACTATATTAATAATCAATAGAGTTTATTACAAAAAAAGGCTTACAAGCCAACAATAAAGAACACAGTGGAAGACGAAGAAGATGTAGTAGAGTCCAGTTAATCTGCCACAGGCAATTGACTGGGGTAGCGGCCTAGTCGTCGAGATCCACACCGGTAGCAAAGTCCTTCTCCTCTGAAATTATTTGCATTAAGCAAGAATGAGCACAACTTCCGTGCTCGCAAGTTACACCCGTCAAGTAACAGATTGAATGCATGCATACAAGGACATCTCAAAGGAAGGCTTATAGGGTTATTTGTGCAAAAAACAGTATTTGACAATTTAAATACAATACTAAGTTCAAAAGCATTTATACTATATCTAAAATCAAAATTTATTTTTATTCATTATTTCTCAAGTGTAGGATAAATCTCCGTACACAAGTGGTGAAGGACTACCCCCTTGCACCAGGCTTTCTGCTCAAATTTAGCACATGGAAATAAACTTCCATGAAAACATTTCGTCAAACCATTTTTAAAACAAAATCATAGTCTAATCTGCAAAAGGCTTTGCTCAGCATGTCCATGACCGTAGACACGGCTATTCGAATAGATTGACACTCTGCAGAGGTTGTACAACTTTACCCACAAGACACGACTTTTCTAGTTTGTTTGACATCCATCGATACCACTGCTCACTACCTTAGGTAAGCAGTTTAGAGCACGTGATAAGGCCTTTACAATGCGTCATTCCAACGTATTTATGCCTCGCTAAGGTTTCGCTCCCTTTGGATCGAACTCCGCTGGATAAGAGCCCCCTCTTGCGCCATGTGGGATTACATAAAAAGTAGGTCACTCGGACACCCACACAACCCGATGGCACAACCACATCGAAACGTTACAAAATAGTTAGCCAGATCCTCCCCACTCTGGACTTGTGGTAGTACGATTTTAGCTTAACAATCCGCACTCATGATGGTCTTTAATTGGTAGGCGACTTCGAAGCAATCACAGGCCTCAACCATTCACTGCATTGAGCCCGTGCATAAACTTGCACCCACCAACTATCCATTTCGCTTCCATTTTATTTCGTTTTCCAAAATATTTGCAAACTTCCATGACACACCAGTGCCATGGATACAATTTAAACAACATTTGATGTTTGGCTGAAAATTTTCAAATCAAACATTTTTGGTCTAAGCATGTCTTTGCATCATATTTTCAAATGATCCTAGTTCATACTATTGTATCAACTAGGTTTTATCTAGGGTGACAATATATTTGATTCAAATATCAACATTGGCCATACAAAGGATTTAGGCATATTTATAAATTTAAAACAGGAATTTAAATTCTTGAGTATAAATAAGCATCTTGATAATAATTTAAAAGCAGAATAAATAATTTTAAATAATCTGATCAACATGATCAAAGATGTAACTTGCCTTTCTCAATTAGTTGCTCTCAAACGGTAAATCGACTTTCCTCAAGTCATTAAAATCTATCTGTGAAAATAAGCCGAATTCAAATAAAATTCAAA
Source organism: Phyllostachys edulis (assembly GCA_036346405.1). Lineage (NCBI taxonomy): Eukaryota > Viridiplantae > Streptophyta > Magnoliopsida > Poales > Poaceae > Phyllostachys > Phyllostachys edulis. The sequence continues at coordinate 7,474,528 of CM070564.1, forward strand.
TGAAGATTCAAATGAAGTCCAAATTAAATAATTTTAGTTTAGTTATTTAGATCTTCAATTTAAATGAATTTATAAATTTGAATCGATGAAATTAGAGTTCGTATGAAGGAGAACGAACCCTGGAAAGTTTCAATTCACATGAAATGATGAGAGCTCCTCATTTTGCAAGGATTCGGAAAGATCCGATATAACGAGGTGCTAGCTTTCCCTTCACCTAAAAGCGATGGGTGCCCTTCATAGATGATACTTTAAGATAGACAAAATCATCTATCTCAAAGCTTAACTCACGACGACGATGATCAGCATAGCTCTTCTGACGAGATTGGGCAGTTTTCAACCAGTCTTGAATCAAACGAATTTGCTCTTCAGCTTCTACCACTAAGTGTGGATCATAGAATGGTCTCTCTCTAGACTCGGACCAGTTTAAAGGAGTCCTACAAGCTCTTCCATACAAGGCTTCAAAAGGTGACATTTGAATACTTGCTTGGTAGCTATTGTTGTAGGAAAACTCCACATATGGCAAGCACTTCTCCCAGTTCTTGCTATATGACAACACACAGGCTCTGAGAAGATCCTCCATCACTTGAATCACCCTCTCGGTCTGATCACTGGTTTGAGGATGATAAGCAGTGCTGAAAGAAAGTTCAGTCCCCATTGCTTGATGAAGACAATTCCAGAAGTGAGAAGTGAACTGAGGGCCATGATCAGAGACAATGACCTTTGGTACACCATGGAGACAAACAATTCTGGAGATATAGAGCTCTGCGAGCTTATGGCCACTGAAGGTAGTTTTGACAGGAATGAAATGAGCAACCTTCGTCAGACGATCAATGATTACCCAAATGGCATCGAATCCAGTCTGAGTCCTTAGAAGGCCGGTGACAAAATCCATACCGATCTCTTCCCACTTCCACTAAAGAATAAGCAAAGGTTGAAGGGTACCAGCTGGTTTCAAATGCTCGGCCTTGACCCTTTGACAAATATCGCACTCAGCAACAAACTCACTCAGCAACAAACTGAGCAATTTGTCTTTTCATTCGACTCCACCAGAAGGTTTTCTTCAAATCCTGGTACATCTTGGTACTACCAAGATGTATAGAAAACTTTGAGTTGTGAGCTTCTTTAAGAATCAGCTCTCTTAACTGGGAATCTGAGGGTACCACTAAATGATTGCCAAACCGAAGGATACCCCGAGCGTCTTCAGAAAATTCATTGGTTTTACCTACCTTCAAATTTTCCTTGATTTCAGCTACCTCAACATCGGTTTTCTGAGCCTCAAGGATCTAATCCTCAAGTGTGGATTTCACTGCTAAGGCAGCGAGAAATCCCTCTTCAACCATCTCAAGACTTAGGCGCTGAAATTCAGCACACAAGCCTTTAGCAAGAGGTGCTACCGACAAACAGTTGCACTGTGATTTTCTACTCAAAGCGTCGGCAACTACATTGGCTTTGTCTGGGTGATAATGAACACCCATATCATAGTCGTTGATCAGCTCATGCCATCTTCTTTGTCGCATATTCAGATCAGCTTGAGTGAATATGTACTTTAGGCTCTTATGATCAGTATAGACCTCGCAACGATTACTAATGAGGTAATATCGTCAAATCTTGAGAGCATGGACTACGGCTGCCAACTCCAAGTCATGAGTAGGATAATTCAACTCATGAGGTCTCAACTGCCTAGATGCATATGCCACTACTCGGCCCTCTTGTATCAGAACACAACCAAGTCCAAGGCGAGATGCATCACAAAAGATATCAAAACTCTTGTGGATATTAGGCAAAGTGAGAACCGGAGCTTTGGTCAAGAGCTCTCTCAAAAGATGAAAACTTTCTTCACACTCGGCTGACCAAAAGAACTTTTTCTCCTTCTTCAAAAGCTGAGTCAAAGGTCTTGCGATTTTGGAGAATTTTTTTTAATGAACCTACGGTAATAACCCGTAAGTCCAAGAAAACTTCGGATGTGAAAAACATTCTTGGGCTGACTCCAATCTAGTACATCTTGTACCTTACTTGGATCAACAGTGATACCATCTTTGGATAACACATGTCCCAAAAAGTGGACTTTCTTGAGCCAGAATTCACACTTGCTGAATTTTGCATACAACTGATGCTTGCGAAGTGTTTCTAGCACAATTCTCAAATGCTGCTCATGCTCTACTTCAGACTTGGAGTAAATGAGAATGTCGTCAATGAACACGACAACAAATTTGTCCGAGTAATCCATGAATACTGAATTCATGAGATTCATGAAGTATGCTGGAGCATTTGTTAGACCAAAAGACATGACAGTATACTTATATAAACCGTAACGAGTAGAAAATGTTGTCTTAGGAATGTCCTCAGCCCTGACTTTGATCTGATGATAGCCTGATCGCAGATCAATCTTGGAAAAGACTTGGGCACCGGTCAATTGGTCAAAAAGATCATCAATGAGAGGAAGATGATACTTGTTTTTGACTGTGACCTCATTTAACGGACGGTAGTCTACACACATCCGCAAAGTCTTGTCTTTCTTCTTGACAAAGATGGCCGGACATCCCCAAGGTGAGGAGCTCAGTCGGATAAAGCCTTTGTCAAGCAATTCTCCAAGCTGTTTCTTCAACTCTACCAGCTCATTGGGAGGCATCCGGTAAGGTCTTCTGGATATCGGAGCAGTACCGGGTGCTAGTTCGATCATGAACTCTACCTCTCGATCCAGGGGCATGCCAGGGAGGTCTTTAGGAAAGACATCTGAATACTCACAAACTACTGGTACCATCTCCAAGGTAGGGGTGGCATCGGCTTTCACAGAATAAAGATGAGAACCAAGTGTCTTAGAATGAAAAACAACTGGAATGCCGCTTTCATTGGTCACAGAAATGGACTTTTGAGCATAGTCAATATGCCCTTGATGCTTGGATAGCCAGTCCATTCCCAAGATAACATCCAACCCTTTAGACTTTGTCATAATCAAATCTGCTAGAAATTCTACCCCAAGAATCTCAATTTTAACACCTCGGTAGATTTGATCGGTGTTAAAAGCCGAACCGGGTGATTGTATAATATATGATGGCTGGAGTGTATGCATGTCTAACTGATGTTGAACAGCAAAAGCACTGTTGACAAAAGAATGGGATGCTCCAAAATGGAAAAAGAACAGTAGCTGGACTGAAATTAACAAGGAGCATACCGAGAACGATGTTAGGAGCATCAACTGCCTCTTCAGCAGAAATCTGGTTCACATGACCTCGATTCTGAGCCGGATCACTCTTGACTGGTGGCCTCTGAGGTGGTACTGGTCGAGCAAATGTTGTAGAAGGCCGTATAGGAGGTAGACCGCGAGCCTTTGCGTAGCATTGGTTCGCAAAATGCCCAGGGCGACCATAATGAAAGCAGGTCAATCCTGACTTGACGCTGTTGGCATTCTGTGGTTGAGTCATAACAGCTCTCGGTTGGCCGGTAGGTGGAGGAGGACGAGGAGCAAATACTGGCGGTCTCGGAAAAGCTAGAACTATAGCTCGAAGTGGTTGAGGCTGCCACAAGCGCGGCCTTGGCGAACTACTACTAGATGCCATCTGTGGAACCCTCTTACATTTTCGGGCTTCATCCAATGCCTTGGCCTTGCTCTCAGCTATGATGGCCTTATTAACCGGATGCTGGAAATTTCTGAAATCCTGAACTGACAAAGCCATTTGCAGCTCCTCCGTCAGCCCATTCATGAATCAGTTTCGACGACGAAGGTCAGTCAAAACATCATCGGGTGCATAACGGGCAAGGAAGTTGAATTCATGCAGATACTCTGTCACTGACTTCTGCCTTTGCTTAAGAGCAAGAAACTCCTGCTGCTTGATTGACACAACCCCTTCCGGAATATGTGCTTGGCAAATGGCCTCCTTGAACTCGTCCCAATTCAGGACATGTCCAGCAGGCTGGATGGCAAAGAAATTGTCCCACCAGGCACTAGCTGCGCCGTCTAACTGATAGCTGGCGAACAAAACTTTCTCCCTTTCAGAACATTGAGCAATCAGCAACTTCTTCTCAATATTCCTTAGCCAGTCCTCAGCTTCCATTGGATCCTCGGAACTGGAGAAAACCGGTGGGTTGGTCCGCTGGAAATTAGCAAGACCTCCTTGAGCACGATGTCCTCCGGCCTCTCTAGCTGGTGCGGGGGCCGAAGTGGTGTTATGCGCAATCTGCTCAAGGATGCGCGTCTGGTCGATTCTGTTGCGCTCTATCTGGGAGAGCACCTCAGCCATGGTGAACGGAGGAGGAAGCTGTTCCTCATACCGACCACCTTGTTGACCATGACGATCAGACGGCTCTGCCTGGTCTTCAGGAGGGTAAAGATTTGCAGCAGAAGCGAAATGGGATCTCTGGGGTGAGGATTCTTCTTCTCGTTGTGCCCGCGATCGAGTGGTAGGTCCTATCTTTCTGTTGCCAGACACTGTTAACAACACGACAAGAGTACACTCGAACAAACATAAACAAAGGTTCTGGACAGCAAGGGGAAAGTACTAAACTTAGCATGCAACACGAGATGGATTACACCAGAATTAACATCAAAGGAACTCCAGATTCATTAAACCAACAGCAAGTTTTGGTCATAGTACAACCATTTATGTCGATAGACAAACTGGTTACTACCCGAAACAACAGTTCTTCAACAAACAAAGTTTTACAAAAGCCAGCACACTAGGGTCAGGGACAACTACAAAGGGGACTACAACTCCAAGCTACAAGTTCTCAACAACTAAGGCCTAATTAAAATCATCCCGGTTGAAGTTCACTGGGAACTCATCCAGGAGATGATAACCCAGCGATCCTGTGTCCTCGGGGTGCTCTGGATTGGTGAGGCACAAGGGGGACCACTTGTTAATCCTTTGATTTTCCACTTCAGGGAGCCGAAACTCAGGTGGTGCAGACGCATACGGGGAAGCCTCATTTGAGCCATATACAACATGACGACCCATGAGCCCCATGTTGTACAAGTGCAAGAGGCTCCCTTGTGCTGTTATGAGGCGACACCTGGTCTCGTAAAGCTCCCATAAGGTGCAAAGGTGAACTTGGTTCATGATATGAACCAATCTCGCCAATTGCCTCACAGAGGGATCTTCCCCGAACTGAATCCTGGAAAAAGCGTCCACATCTGTGCCATGTGCTTGCATAGGAAAATGGTCGTAGGGGGGCTGAGACAACTCCGTTAAGTCATAACGAAGACGACTCATAGCCATACGAGCCACTTCTTGCAATGCCATGGCCTCAGAAGTGCCACGTGCCTGGAGATGGTACAGAATACTCCCCGTAACTTGTCTTGGCATGATGTGGATCCTGACCTCAAAGTCTTCCATTCCAGGTCCTCTGTCGCGTCTGTAGATGGAGTAGATCGGCAGGTATGTAAAGTTCGCTCTCCACATCATATCTCTGAGCAGCGCTGGATATCCATCCACCTCTTGCGCGTGGGTCTCCTTCACAGGGTATTGGTGATTCATCTAAAGTCAAGAAGGGCAAGGTAAGTGAGCAATTTATTTTAAAGAACTAACTGAAAGTTGGGGTAAGAAAGAACACTAAGATGGGTACAGAATAAAATATATCATAGTTAACTTGTAGAAAATATTTTGATATCAAAATAATTTCAGAAAGGACTTACTAATGCTAATGACCATGCTATTTCTAACCTACAGTCAGTATGACTCTGATACCAACACTGTGAGGACACCCGGTTATTGGATCTGTTTCGAGTTAAAGAACTACACTAGAAGCATAATCTTTAACAGGGAACAAAACCAATTTCAGGGTCCCGGATATATGTTATACAATAGTTCCCAAGATCAAAGACTATTGCACATATATCCTTTACAACTTTGCACACAGTCATACAAGGCATACAACATATATACATACAAAACTTTACAAGTTTGGTTCGGTCCAACTTAAGTAACCGAACAGCAACAATAACAGAGTTAAAGCAGCGGAAACAAAACTATAAACAGCAAAAGCCACCAAGTGTGCCCTCATAACCCTCAGGCAACTAAGTGGAGGATAGAAACAGCTTCACTCGTTAGCGTCGCCTTGATCGGCGCTAACGGGCATCTCGTACAAGTAACCGTCCTCACCTGCAACAAGTGGTTAAAACACCTGAGTACAAAAGGTACTCGCAAGACTTACACAAAACTACTAAAAGAAGTGTTTAGTAGAACCTACACAAAGGATTAGAATCTGTACATGCATAAGGCTGAGCAAGTGAGAGTCATATTGGTTTAGTTTTTGCATAAAGCCAAGTTTTACTTCTACACTTACTGATTTTTGTAAAAGCCAATTGGTAAGCAAATTTGGACTAAAACAATAGTAAGTAAAAGATTAAACAAAGATCACAACAAAATCAAAGTGGCTACCCACTTTGACTAAACAACAAGCATGAATACCCCTTCATGCCGAAACTCCATTAAGCCCAAAACAAAACTTAAAACAGATTCTATACATTGATAACCATTAGATCAAGTGTTGTCCATAACCGTGGACACGGCTATTCGAATAGTTTTAACCCTGCAAGGGTGTACATTTTTACTCACACGACTTAGTTAGCCCGTAAGCCTTTAGATGCCTCCGAACGATGACACACTTCCTTTGGTGTGCTGGCCAGGTAAACCAAGATTTGGTATCTTTCAGCAAGCTGACATTATTGAGTTGATTTACCCATGTGTGACTGATCCCGCTTAGTACAAACGACTGATAGCACCTACTAACCAGGGCACACACGTTGTGTCGAGAATGCCGATCCAATAAACTACATCCAAACCTGTGCTCACTCGCACATATTAAATTGCAACTGAAGCCCTACGGACCATATATGCGATGGAACACATATACGTCCTCACTCCACCAGTTCCTTAACTCAATAACATCAGCCCCTTACTTAACCAAACAACGCCCACACACCGCGTGTGGAAGTATGTAAGGTACTCAATTTGACAGGTCAAAGTTCAGTCCTTAATTGATCTGGACAAGACTTCCACGTTTCCCAAATCTCGTGCACGAAGGCACCACCACTAGCATCCACTTGTCCAGATCTAAAATCAAAACTTTACCAACAAAAACTTAACTAACAACTTTTAGTCTTAACCAACTGAACAAAGAACCAAAAAGAATTCATTTAATGATTCCCATGACCGACAAGATAAGCTTGTCAATCAACTACCATTCTACTGACTTGCATGGCTAAGCAAAGTCTAAAGATCAACACAAGCACCAGATTTCTATCTTAAGTATAAGTGTCTGAATTTGATTCAGGATAAGCCACAAAGATTAGAATATAACTAACTAATTCTCAAAGTACGGATACTTGGAAAAATAGCATGCAAACAGTTATCACTGCATTTCAAAACACTAAAGTACCAAAACTGGGATCAACATGGTGCAAGAGGATGCTTGCCTTGGTAGTAATAAACCACTTGTTCAGGTTCTTGTTGCTCAGGAGAATTTTCACTCGCGTTGGGAACACTAGAATCTAAAAAGAACAAGAATCAAATGAACAGCAAGAAAACTTCCACAGAACAAAATGCTAAAAAGAAACATGCTAAACAAAAAAAATAGTTTCACTAGGTTGGGAGTTGCTACGGAGAGGTCCTGAAATACACAAGGAGGTCCTGAGGAAAAGTACTAAGGAGGTCCTGAGGGGAGGTCGTGAGATTCACTGAGGGGGGTGGTCGTGGCTTACAACAACAAAACAAACTACAAAGAACTTGCCAAATGATAAGCACATTAAGCAATTAGATTTTTGCTTAAGCTACTAGGGTGCCTAAGGAGACTACCTGAGCTTAAGAGATGGCTGGAGAAACTCTAGAGCTCGCCAGCGATATGAAAGACCGAAAAGAGACAACGAGGAGATCTACACCGACAAGATAACCTGAGCAAGATTCAAAGAGTGAGTGATCAGGATATCTTAAGCAAGACTTCTAGACACTCTGAAAAAAAGGAAAATGATCACAGGCTCACCAGTTTGGAGAAGAGAAAGCAAGAACTAATGTTGACCAGGACTAGGGAAACTCCAAACCCTTGATGATCCTGTGAACCAAAAGATAAGATGATTGAGGGGTTTTACTCCTTAGATCAAAGGACATGATGTGACGTGAAAGAAATAAGGAAAATCTCACTGGATTAAAGAGTTCACCGACGGTGATGCTCCGAACGTGCTCTGGATAGTCCAAGGAAAAGTTCGTGTTCTCAATCTACAAGCAATGCCAAAGATTCCCATTAACAGGATGAACAGAGCATTTCAAGATGAACAAAAGTGATAGAAAGAGGAGCTACGCCGGAGATGAAGAAGAAACCACAGCGGCAACACTTTGGCAGAGAGTGAGAACTAGGGTTTTTATAGCCATTTCACCGGAGTGAACGAGGGAGCTCAATCGTGGCAAAAATGGTAGCAAAATAGTGCCAAGTGTCGTTTGCATCTTCATGAAACCGCTAATAACGCCACCGCACGATGAGCTTCAGTCTTTGGTCAAAAAGGCGCGGAAAAGGTGAAGTTGAGTCGCTGACATGCGGGTCCCACTATCGTTCTCAGTGAAGACACAAAACAGCGAGCTCAAACAAATGTTGCTCGTCTGATCGCAATGAACGGCTTAGATAAAAAAGGGCGTTGGGTGATTGCGATGAACTAAAAGGAGGTCTGCACGATTCGATGAAACTAAAAGGAGGTATGTGTAACATCCCAAATCTGGGTTTGTGATTCAAATGTAAGAAAATGAGAAGAAATTAAAACTTTTATTGCATGTTGTAGTTTTTGAACTTGTCTGTAATTCTTGTAAAGGAATTGTGGAATTCAAAAACTTAAATCTCCAATTGACTAAAGTCATGACCCCTCTTTTCAAACTTTGTTGAGAATCTTGTGTTCAACATCTGGAAATATTTTTCCTTGGTTCTAGGGATGTTGTGTGACTCCTCTGAAAAATTTCATAATTTTTAGAAATTATTTGATAATTTTTTTAAGAGGCAGTCAAACCAGTTTGACCTTTGGTCAAACCCTAGAACAAACCTTGAGGAATTTCTTGAGAAAATTTTTTTGCATAAAAATCTCTGAAAATTTTATGTAAGGTTAATCCTAGAGTGAGAAACCTCCAGTCCAAATTTTAGAATTTTTGGAGTTAGTTTGCTACCTCTAAAAATTCTTCCAAACTTAGTTTTGTTTTCAAACCCTAGTCTAGTTCCTATTCCTTGGGCTCAGGTCGGACTCAAGCCCAACCACTTTTCTCGGTTCGACCCAGCCACCTAGCTGCACTCTGGTCCGTCCCTGTTGGCGCGAGCGTCATGAGCCATTGGATTTCCATCGGACCGTCCTCGTTCGCGTAAACACTCGGACCTCCCGATCGTCACTTTCAATCGTGACCGTCCATTTCCGATCCAACCGTCAGAGTGTTGGGCTCATATCTTTTGGGTCTAGCTCAACCCGTTCACTGCCTGTTGAACTCGAGCCACTCGGCTTTCTTTCACTAGCAGGTGGGCGCGACTTTTGTTCTTCCCTTCCGCGCTCGCGCCATGGCGGCGCATGGCGTGGGAAGCGCGGCGCCTGTCCCCATTTGCGTCTGCAAGTAATGCGACTCTTAGTATTTAATGCGGGCCAGAGCCTCACCCTCTAAGTTGTGTTCTTCACCTGCTCCCATCGCTCAGCTCGCCCATGGCAGAGCTGTGGACCGAGCTCACCATGGAGCTTGTCTCTGCCTTTCCCTTGCTCCCTTCCTTGCTCTCCGGCTTTATAAAGCCTTCTAGCTCCTCCTCGACCTCTCTTTAGCACCCCTGTAACCTTGCCTAGCTTCCTCTTGGGTTGCTTGAGCTCAAACACCAGAAACCCCCAATCGCCATTGTCGGCCCGTGAAGCTCATCGTCGCCGACGGTGCTCCAAGGGTTCATTTGCAAATCCTTTCACGTCACTTCGTGCCCCTCTTCACCTTATTCAAATCCCCTAACTCAATTTGGGTTTGCATTCGCAGGAATCGCTTGAATTGGGTTTTGATCTCCTTCAGCCGAGTTTCACCCCTTTCGTCCCCAACTCCGGTAAGGACCTCCTCTCTTCAATTGCTTGCCCATGGACCAGCCTTGAGCCCTATTGAAGCTGTTCTGATGACCCAGTCTTGCTCTTGTTCCTCAAGTCGTCTTCTCCGCGTTGTCTTCCTCGTGGCGGTCTTTAGTCAACGTCGTCGGGTCGCTCAAATCCATCTCCTAGTCTCCCCAGCACTCAGGTAACTTCTTGGTAGTCCCTAGAAGCTGGGCACCTGCTTACTTGAACTGCTGCGGAGCTCCCTTTTGATGTCGTCTTTTGGCCGTGCGTGTCACCGCCGCCCATCTCCGGCTCGCCGCCATTCTAGGCCGGCTCCGCCGTCGAGAGTGCCTCCAGTGGTGCGCAACGCTATTGCGAACCCATTCCTGCCTTTGGTTGCCGCCGCCATGACCGGAGTCACCGGCGGTGAGCTTCCCTTCGTGCTCAGGTTCTTTGTCGGACGAGCGGCACTGTAGCGGCACCATTAGGACAAAAATCTGATCATTAACTGCTTATCATTGGTTAAAGCACTTAATGGTTGTCCTAAGTGAGCTCTTGCGTCATTGTTGGTGGGCAGCGCAATTAAGCCATCATTTGTCTTGGCGTCTTGCAGCCGAGATCGTTTTGGACCGTCAGATCTAGATCCAACGGTCCAGATCATCCGGGACTTTCAGACCCCCTCCGAACTCAACTTGCGCTGTGGGCCGTTCGTTTTGAGATCAGCGGCCCAGATCGATTTGAATGTTCGGACCGTCCGAACGTCTATTCAATCTGAGCCGTTTGTTTTCGATCCAACCGCTGAGATTGAGCACGGGCGTTCGCGTGTGCTGTGCTCCCGTGCGCTTGGGCCGTGCGATTCCAAATCAACGGCCCACGTTTTTGCACTTTGATTGGTTTAAAGAAATTCCAGTTGAGCCTTATTTGTGATCTGAAAAAGGTATTAAACTTCAAAATTGCATAACTAATTCGTTTTAGCTCCGTTTTAGTTGATTCAAATTTTGTTAGCTCTGGTTTTAACTAAGATTTAATCTAAAAATGGTTGGAAGCTTGGTTCTGTTCCAGAAAAAGTGTTGGTGGATTTATTTAGGTTTAGGCTTTATTTGTTGCTCTAAAAATCCTTTTAACTTGAAAATTGCATAAGTATTTCTCTGTAGATCCTTTTTGAGTGAAACCAAGTTTGTTGGCTTCCTCAGTTAGTGTGATTATTTGTAGAATAAGTTTTAGGCATGCTACTATTTCTAAAGTTTTTGTGGTTGCATGTTTCTTGTGCTCTGTTTCATGTATTTGAAAAATCATAGAAAATGCATCCTAGCTCCAAATGAGGTGAATCAAATTGTGTTGTTCATCTCATGAGGTGCTTTGTTTACCATAAAAATTTCAGGTGCAACACCTCTCTGGAAAATTGTGCTAAAGAATTAAATTCGGATGAACAGTAACCAATATGAATTTTTCAGCATTTTTCGAGCCGGCTGAAATTGTTTTGGCCATAACTTTAGCATTGAGCATTCAAATCAATTGGTTCTTGTTGATAAATTCCTTAAAAATCATGCTCTTCCTGCTGTGTAAATTTCATGGATTTTGGTTGAAGTTGGCTGTTGAGTCCTTTCGGTGTTCTTCGTTCTTATCAGTTCTTTTCGTTCCTTTCGTTAGGTTTCGGCGAGTTCGTTGAGTTCAAGAGTGATCCTCTGTAGCAAAAAAGCTACCAGCAAGGCAAGAAGTTGTTTTCATTTGATCATATTGATCCCATTACTTTTAAAAGTCTAATACTTTGTTTGCAAATGATATGTATGCATGCTTTTGTGTCAAAGTTAATTTTGTCGATTAGAGGTAGCTAATCCTAGTGCATAGTTACCCTTAAATTGTCATCCCCTGCCACTAACCTTAAGTTATTAATCTCACCGGTGAATTAGAGCCCGGTGGTTGAATTATACTTTTTTATTGTCTTTTCGGTGTCATGCTTAGAAATGCTTAGCTATCGGTAGAATTGGGCGGTTATCGACTTAGTCGATAACTTTGATCACACAAAAATTATTATTACATTATGTCCAGCACGTTGTGCTTTGTTACTTTGTAAAGTATAAAACTGAAAAGGAAGAAGTCCATTGTACCCCTTCAAGTATTGACGTGCAGACACCTAACCCCTTGAAAAAAATCGGCCCTTTGACACCTAAGTTGCAAAACCGGGCAAGCAACCCCCTCGAAATTTGTTTCATGCGGCGGTTTGTTGGCGTGTATCCGATCAAACCAGTTTTGCCGGTCGGCTAGGTGAGTTGGCTTCTTTGGAACTTGGACCCACCTGTAAGTGAGCCTTCTCTTTACTCTATTCTCTCTCTCTATTTTTATTTGGTTCATCAGAATGTAGAATCTAGTGCTTTCTTCTTCCTCTTTCATCTCTTTCTCACTCTCCATTTCTCTTTCTTGGCTCCACCGAAGCTCTCTGGCTCGGGTTGCCCCCATTGCTTGCGCTTGCGCCTCCTGCGTCGGCGCATCCAGTTGGCCGGCTCCTCGGCTTCCTAGTCCGCTCGTTCCTGCCACTTGGCCCACCACCCTCCCAACCCCCTCTCAGGGACTAGAAGCTCGCCACGCTCACTGCGTCGAGGAGGCCCTCCGCATGGCCAACTCGCCGCATCGACGGAAACCTCGCCACCTCGGGCCGCCTTCCTCCACTGCCTCGCCGCCGCCCACACCTTGGTCAATATTGCGATGCCTCGGTCACTCTGTTTGTCTTGTAGGGTGATCTTATTCTTGTGCCTTGCGATTCCATGGTATGTGGTCGTGGTTGTGGTTGTGGTTGTGGTTGTGGCTGTGGCGGCTTCCTCTTCCTCCCCCTCCAGCGGCAGCCGCTCGTAGATGGCATTGGCGATTTCTAGTTGAGTCGCTTTGTTAGTTGTGTCAGTTTGAAGTCTGCTCGGATTGAGTTCTTCTTTGAATTGATTCTAATTCGAGCGAAGATGTAATTCGTTTTATAGTCGATTTCGGTAGAAGTAGTTTCTGTAATGTTGATGTAATCTTGATTATAAATAGAAGAGAAAACAGAGAAATCGCCCTGGCCCTGGTCCTAAGATTCCAGCTGCAATCGCCGCACTCATCATCCAGTCTTGGAGGATCATTCGAGCGGCAATACGCATCACCGTCGTGCCAAATGATAGGCCTGAAAGTTCTGCTCATCGATGAAGATTAACTGCAGCCCCAACGCTGAGCACGCAGACGCCGCGACCCCGGCGGCACCATGAAGCAGGCGAACGGGCGGGCCAGGCCATAGGCCAGCCGCATATAAGCGAACCATGGTGGAGGGAGCTTGATGGGAGGAGGAGTCACCAAGAAATGCAATGGGGTAGAAAGGGAGAGAAGGAAGTGGGGATTAGAAAAGAGAAAATGAATGGGGAAGAAGAAGCCAGGAAAAGAGAGAAGCTGAGGGCTCACTTACAGGTGGGCCCAAATGCCAAAGAAGCCAGCTCATCTTGCTGATCTGGCGAAACCAGATCACTCAGACGCCACGTCAGTAAAACCACCGCGCGAAACAGCTGGAGGGGGTAGTTTGTCCGGTTTTGCAATTTCGGGGTGTCAAAGGGCCTATTTTTTTTTCAGGGGGTTAGGTGTCCGCACGTCGATACTTGAGGGGGTAGAATGGACTTCTTCCAACTGAAAATAAACTGTTTGGACTTGGGCACAATGGCTGATGGTGTGATCTCTTGTGGTGTGTTGGAATGGTGCCTAAGTCAACAAGGACCGAACATCTTGTTACACTAAACCAAACATTCTTGTGTGCTAACCACACGAGGGTATTGGGAACCCCTCTTGACTAAGTACTTTGGGCGGTATTAATTAATGAGTCGCTGTGGTAAGAAAAATGCTTGTTTTGGGATGAGAGGGATGGGTTCCTTTCTAGGTTCTCCGTACCCAGGAGCACCCGCAGTTGCTTCGGTTGGGCCGGTGCCTCCGACTCAACGTGTGGGTTCTTAGTGGGAGCCCTTGGGTGGGCGGTTCACTAAGGCTAACCCCCATATGTGCGACTCTTAATTAGTACAATCCATTGGAAAGCGTCTCGTAGGACTTAGCCGTGCTGGCATACCAAACGAAGTGTGCTAAATCATGTGGCGAAAAAGCGGTCGGCGTGTGGGTACATTGGTACACCTCAGAGGTTAAATCTATTGAATAGCCTCGCCCTAGGTTATGGACACACTTGGGGAGGTCTTTCAAGAGTTAGACTATAACCTTTAATTAAAACTTGTTGGGTTGGTACGAATGGGGAATTCGTGCTATTGTTGTGGTGGCTATTGGGTTAGTCACTTCCAGGTTGTCTTTATTGTTATTATTATTTATTGTATTGTTGTTATTGGAACAATTAAAAACTGATTGTCAAATTACTTTAAATCTATTACATTATTGCAAATAAAACTTGCTTTATGCTGAAAATAAACCTAGAGCCTTCTCCTTTGATTAAACTTGCATGTAGCTATGTATAGGCTTGTTACTCGTAAGTCTTGCGAGTACATTTTTGTACTCATTTGCATTGCTTACTTGTTGCAGAGGAGGTTGATCCCCAAGGGATCGACTATCGTGAGACAGACTTCAACTTTGATGACTAGGTTGGCGGCCCGGCCGGTTGCCTTGTGGTGTTGTGGCAAACTGTGGCTTTTGTTTATCGCCATCTTATGGTTTTTGTTTCCGCTGTTTATTTAGCTCTTTAGCTTGTTATTTAGCCGGTCGGCCCCTTTTTGTAATAACTCTATTATGTATGTCCTTGGTTTTGTTTAGTTTTTGCTTCGGTTCTGTGTTTGTATGGAATTGATGCATGATTTTGTAAAAGGGTGTGTGTCTGACAATTACAGGAGGTACACATTGTCGCGCTGGATATTTTGTTTGTGATGCTAGGGTCAATTGGAAGACTAAGCATTACAAGCTAAATACCCTGGGGTCTCACAGTTTGGACGGTTGCGATGAAAACAAAGAGGTTCTGAGGGGTGGTCTTTGTAAAAAGACCAGAGGTCATCTTTGTAAAAAGACCAGAAGTCGTGAGCAGTTCATGTGGGAGCTCCTGAGGAGGTCCTGACGGTTAAGATGAAAACAAAAGAGGTCTTGAACAGTCCAGATGAGATAAATGAGGTCCTGGACGATTCCGATGAGGTCGAGGGAGGTCCTTACGCTTGATATGAGATCAAAGAGATCCTGGACGGTCCGATGATATCACAGGAGGTCCTAACAATTGAGATGAGATCAAAGAGATCCTAGACGGTCCGATGAGATCGAGGGAGGTCCTGGACGGTCCGATGAGATCGAGGGAGGTCCTAGACGGTCCGATGAGATCGAGGGAGATCCTGGACGGTCCCGATGAGATCAAGGGAGGTCCTGCACGGTCTGATGAGATCGAGGGAGATCCTGAACGGTCCGATGAGATCAAGGGAGGTCCTGGACGGTCCGATGAGATCAAGGAAGGTCCTGGACGGTTCGATGAGATCAAGGGAGGTCCTAGACGGTCCCGATGAGATCAAGGGAGGTCCTGGACAGTCCGATGAGATCAAGGGAGATCCTGGACGGTTCGATGAGATCAAGGGAGGTCCTGGACGAACCCGATCAGATCAAGAAGTAGGCCAAGCGCTAAACGTGACAGGTCTAGCCCGAATGGCACAGAGTTGTACTTAACCAAACTGGTTCAAGTTGCTACAGTGCCAATCAACTCAGTTTGAGTCCAGAGTTGGCTAGGATCGAAAATGGAGGTTTTAAATTGTAACAAAACTGCCCAAGTTGCAAAAATGACCAAAAATGCCATGAAAAGCATTTTATTACTGTTCATTAAAACTAGGGCTGTTACAACGGTCAAGATGGAATCAAAGGAGATCTCGACGGTCAAGACAAACACAAGGGAGATCTCGACGGTCAAGATGGAATCAAAGGAGATCTCGACGGTCAAGACAAACACAAGGGAGGTCTCGACGGTCAAGATGGAACCAACGGAGATCCTGAAAGGAGGAAATCAACCCAAGCCATGGGTTTCGAAAATCAAGGATGTTTGAAACACAAACACAATCTGAGAGCACCTCGGGGGTGGTCGTGACCCAAGGGAAGGTCAAAACCGGAGGAAGGTTCAAACAGAAAGGAAGTCTAAACCACGAGGTCAAGGGAAACTGGAGAGGTCTAGACTAGAAGGAGGCCTAGACAGGGAAAGAGGTTTAGACCAAGAGGTGGTCCAACAAAGAAGGAGGTTGAACCCAAGAGGAGGTCCAAATGGGGAAAAGGTCCAAAGAGGTTAAGGGAGGTCCAGAGAGATCTGATCAAACAGAGAGAATGGGAAACAAGGCTAGAACTCAAACAACTCCAAATAAACCGAACTTTGGATTAGTTGAAGTTTGATTTAGTCATTTTAAACGCTTGAATTTCCGAAAATCTCAAGCTTTGAACTCTCATCAAAACCAAATGGTTCTTTTTATTTTGAAAACACTTAAGAACTCCAGAAAATTGGGATGTTACATAGACTAACATTCTCCACCTTAAGCTTATCAAGCTCAGAAATCACACTATCATGAGAGGTCCTTAATTTCTCCATATCTTTAAGCAAAGAAGAACATACATCACAATCATCACGGGAGGAAATAGATCTAAGAAAAGCAAGCTCATGTGACAAGATCTCTACCTCCTTCTCCAAATCACCACACTTAGCCCTAGACCTAGCATAGAACTTTCCTAGCTTAAGAAATGCATCATTAAGCTGGTCGTAGGAGGGGCCTACCTCATCGGAGTCACTATAGAGATCATCATCGCTGATTTCGTTCGTGTTAGCCATGAAGCACATCCCAGTGAAGTCGTCGCCTTCCTTGGTGTTCTCTTGCGGATCATCCTCACTGTCATTGTTGCTCTAGCCCTCCATATCACTGAAGTCGAAGTTATCGAAGGCAGTGAGGACGCGGTGGAAGAGCTTCTTTACTTTGTTGAAGTTGTGGTACTTTTTCTCCTTGCCTTGACCACGAGAAGTCTTCTTGCTGCGGTTCTTGTTGGTGTAGTCGTTCTTGCTCGCACCGCCGTAGTCGTTCTTGCCCTTCTCCAACTTGGGGCAATTTGCCCGAATGTGGTTGGGGCCACCACACTCGTAGCAGGTCACCGGACCCCCTTTCTTCCTTTCTCTAACCCTCCTGTATGCATGTGAGAATTTTCTAGCAAAGAGGGCTAAGTAATTTTCTGGAAATTGCTCAAACTGATCATCGCTCATCTTGCACAACACAGCCAAAGAAAAACCAGAAGCAATTTCAGAAGATGGTCCAGAAGCATTTGTGGGATTGGTGACCAAAGCCATCGACTACGACTTCATGTTGCGAGAGACGATATCGATATCATGAGTCTTGAGACGTGAGTACAGCGCATCAAGAGTCAAGGTCGACAAATCAGTCGTATCCTTGATTGTGGTCACTTTCATCTCCCAAACTCTAAGATCCAAAGCAGAAAGCATTTGTTGAGCATTATCTGAGTCCGGGTATGTGAGACCAATAGCTCAGAGGTTGCTCAAAATCTTGTGAAGTCTGCCAAAACACTCATCCGAGAATTCACCAGCAAGCATTTCAAATTTGTTGTACTTTCTTTTGTATTGATCCTATCGGACGGTCTTGGTCTGGGTGGTGCCCTCATGGTATGCATCGAGGGTCACCCAGATGTCGTATGCCGACGACAGGTGAGAAATCCGATCAAAGTCATTCTGGCTAAGCCCCTGAATGATGAAATTCCTTGCCTCAACATCCGGAGTATTTGCAGCATTAATGTTTTCATCAGCAGGAATCACAAACCGAGTCTTAACCTTTTTCCAAATAAAATAGCCTTGTGCCTGAATATAAGACTCCATCCTACTTTTCCAAAAGGGATAGTTGACCCTATCAAAGATAGGAGGCTTGGTGGAATACCTGTCCACCGCCATAGCTCAAAGATCTGTCAAGATCTAGAAAGAGCAAAACCGAGCTCTGATACCAATTAAATGATCGGTTATGGCAACTAGAGGGGGGTGAATAGGCGCAAATTAAATTTTCCTACTCAAGTATTTATTCTCTTGAACTCTACTGCTATGAGGAAGACACTAGGTTCAAGAACACAAGGAATAGAAAAATCATAACAAGAATTTCAAAAACTTGGCTGTTAAGAAACCTCAAGAACTCAAGATAACTTTAACCAAAAATGTTGAAACTTGAACCATAACAAGATGAGGTCCTCAGGGTTATGATTCCAAAAGGAATTGCAGAATAAATCCCAAGAGAGAGACCTTTCTTGCTTAAAGTCCATATTGCATCAAAACAGCAATTTCAGCAAATCTGGAATTTCATAAACTTGTCCGCTAAGAAACCTCAAGAACTCAAGATCAACTCAACCAAAATTGATGAAACTTGAACCATAGCAAGATGAGGTCCTCAGGGTTATTATTCCAAAAGGAATTGCAGAATAAAGCCCAAGAGAGAGACCTATCTTGCTTCAAGATCACGTTGCATCAAAATCTGGAATTTCATAAACTTCTCCGCTAAGAAATCTCAAGAACTCAAGATCTACTCAACCAAAATTGATGAAAATTGAACCATGGCTAAGAAATGATCTTGGGGTTATGATTCCAAAAGGAATTGCAAAGATATACCCAAAGCCTCAACCTTTCATGTAAATAGTTCAAGCTGCATCAAGAACAACAATTTTATCTCAAGAACATGGTTAATGCAAACACAACTTGAGCAAGAATGAATTCTAATGGATCTTATTGGGTTGTAACATATTCATAAACTCCTTAACCTCTTACATGTCCTAGATCCAATAGAATTACAGCAAGTAGAAGGAGGGGAAGAGAAACTCAAGTTGCAACAAAAAAAAGGTAGACAAGAAATAAAATAAATTTCAGAACATGTAAGAACTTGAAACTTTCATTGCTTCAAGAGGAAGGATTACAAAAGCCACACTTCATGGTGGGCAAAGCTCAAAGGAGCATAAATCCTTCTCCAAGACTTGGTGGTGGAAGCATACCTCTGCCCCTCTATTTATAGCCCTATGGGAGCAACCTCAACCCTTAGATCCCCTCAAGGGCTAAGATTAACGCTCTTCACTCATTCATATCCACTTAGGGTTCAGCCAACTCTACCTATTTTCTAGAATACCCCTCTAGACTAGCTACAATTATATCAATTCCCTTATGTTGACTTTGGTCAACATAAACCATCTGGAGCTATCATGCTGTTCCACCTTGACGGTCTACACTCTTCGTTGACACTTGGATGCTGCCAAGTCATCCTGAGTCGTTGCACGGACCCGTCTCGTGCCATCTTCATGAAGACTCCATCTTCATGACCAGACTTGATCCCCGATTATCTCCTCGACCACCATGATCGTTATGGATGCTAAGCTCTCCAAGCTTGCTCCTGATCCCGCGTCGATGATCATCTAAGCCATCAACTCAACTTGTAGTCAATAAAGATGAAGAAATCGTTTCCTTGGTACAAGTACCGCGCACTTGACCATCATTAGTGAAACACATGCATTATAACATCCCGTGGAACCTAGTTGAAACTCAAAACTCGACTTCGCGAACTTCAACAACTTTCAAACCTTTACCAACAAGTCGCAAATGATGTCAAATATTCATCACAACATGGAAAGGGCCTCCACATGGCCTCTCACGTTAGGGTTTTTATCTCTAAGCCTAGCATCCACTATAAAAAGGGAGAAGTGCAGAATTTGCCCATTCAAGCCTTTTCAAGTAGAAACCCTAATTTGTGATTTGAGGAAAGTGGAGTAGACAAGGCTAGGGTTTGTCAGAGATAGATTGGTTGAGTATTCAGGTGTTGAGCTTTTGTCTTCCATAATAGAGTGGCTGTAAACCAACAATCTTCTCAATCAATATGAGTAAGATTTCCTCAAAATGAGTTTCTTCTTGTTCTTGCTCTATCTCTTTGATGACTTTTGGAATTTTGTTTGTTCCTTTAGTTTTCTTGATCTTTATGCTATGATCTAGCTTGCTAGGACATATGGTAATACATCTAGAATTATCTTGATCATCATTTACCTATGAGCAAGTTTTTGGGTCAAAGTTTGAATTTTCTCAGTTCTTATGCCTTCTTGACCTCATCCAAGAAATTTGGGGAACCTTGGCTTTGATCTCTCTTATCGTCAATTGGAATCGGTTCCTGAACTTCTTGATGAGCTATGGTTGAAATTTTAGAGGATTAGGATCACAGGAGTAGAAGTTAGGTCTTTCGTGTGGTCACGTCAGGGTGCTCGAAGGGCACCACCGGTCAGACCACCACTTTGAGCGATCGGGCCAAGCTATCGAGGCGATCGACCGTAGTGTACCGCTTGGAGTCGTTTTGGTGATTTTGGTTCATTTGCTTTCGGGGTTCGTCGGTTTCAACGTAAGACTTCCAATGTGCTTGTGCTCTCTAGTCTTCATAGCTTTCATAGCTATTGAGGAGAACAAGAAGTTGAAATCGGTCGAGTGTCGAAAAAGAGTATAGCTCCTATTCACCCCTTCCCCTCTAGTCGTCGTTCTGGTTTGACACTTGTTAACTAGCCTGACTAGTTTGCAGGAACAAGGAACATAATGTGACACAAAGAAGAGGGAAAGGGACTTACCAGAGGCGAAGCGAAGAAGAAGGAGCTCGACGGCGGCAAGGACGAAAGGGGCTCCGGCAGCTCTGGTGCTTAAACTGGAAGAAGGAGAGAATCAGTAAGAGGGAAACAAGGCGGCCCTGAGGGGCATGACCTTCAAGGTCGAAGCTCACCAAGCAATGAGAACAGCCCAGAACAACGAGGACTAAAGGCGGATCTGGGCGTGGTCGTCAAGCGTATTCTGCAAAAGTCTTGGCGAGAGGGGCGACTAGAGGCAAAATGCAGAGATGGTGATGGTAGCCTCGGTGACGCGTTGTAACATCCCAAAATTTCATCTCTGTTAAAAATAAAAATTTAATTCATTTCCTTGAATTTTCTGGATTTTTAAAAGGTTTTCCCTATTAATTTTAAAGACAAAATAAATTATGTGCAAATATAAATACCAATTTTAAGTTGGAAATATTTTATTTAAGTTCAAAATAATTCAGGGAATTTTTGTGAATTTTTCTAGAATTTTTTAACTCTATTTGCTATTTTCTAAAAGCCTATTTGAATTCTTATAATTGTTGTAATTCAAAAATCACAAAAAAAAATCCGAATTTTTGCTTTGGGCCCAATCTCCTTCTTGGCCCACGGCCTTTTCCTTATTTTTCCCTGTGACCGGCTCGCTCACGCCCGCTTTCTCTCTCAACCTTGCTAACATGCGGGCCCGCCCATCAGTCTCTCCCTCCCTCCCTCTCTCCATGCTACCTTGTCCGCCGCTGTAATCCTTGCTCCTCTATTCCTCTCTCATCGCCGGATTTTGGACTTCCTCGTTGTCGTCCCCGAGGTGTGCCATCGTCGATTGCGTCGCTGTCGTTGGAGCTCCGTCGACACCGTTCGTACCAATAGCATCGTCGGTCCGCGTTCTACCTTGTGCGCACGCTCTCGCCGCCAGAACGCCCTCGCCATCCAAGCCCGAACCGTGCCGCCGCTCTTCTTCCTCGTTGTCGGCCAACCCTTAATGCCTTGCCGCCATTTTGGTGCGCACCAGGTTCCCCACGTCTTCCTCTTTCGTTTGAGCCTACTCGCGATCGTCACCTGTAACAGCCCAAATTTTAATTTTCAGTTAAAAATAAAAATTTAATTATTTTTATGGAATTTTCTAAAATTTTAAAAGCTTTTTCCTATTTATTTCAAAGCCAAAATAAATTATCTGCAAAATTAAATACCTATTATGAGTTGAAAATATTTTATTTAAGTCCAAAATGACTCATGGAATTTTTGTGAATTTTCTTATAATGTTTTGATTTTATTTGCTATTTTCTAAAGCCAATTTGAATTAACAAAATTATTAAAATCACTAAAGCATTTAAAATCAGAAAACATCCTTTGGGCCGAAACTCCTCCGATCCATTCTTGTTTTCCCGCACGCGAAGCCCGGTCGGCCCGCCTCACCCGCGCATAGGGGTGGAAACGAGCCGAGTTGGCTCGAGCTAGACTCGTTTCGGCTCGGGTGAACAGTATGCTCAGCTCGGCTCATTTCGGAAACGAGCCAGGAGAGATGCTCGGCTTGGCTCGGAATTCGGCTTGCGAGCTTCTAACGAGCCTAAGCTGCATATGTTACGTGACAGTGAGGTATAGATTCCAATTCAATTATGAATGATCTGATTACGGGAAGAACAAGATTTGTATCACCGATTGCCACTTGATGCCAATGTGACATGTGATCAGGCATCAATTGCAAGAATTACAGGCAGTGGTAATAAGTTAACCATTGAGGTAACAACAATCCTAAGATCGCAAGTGAGAATTCGGTTTACTTTCTGAATTTGATGGCACAGAAATGGAACTATAAATCTCTTTAAAGAAAAACTAGGCAAGCTATTGCAAAAAAAGATTAAAAACCAGGTTTTATTAGTTACGCTTCTTTTTAGAAAGCTCATCAGAAAGAGAATGTGACAGTGAGGTATGGATTCCAATTCAATTAGTGAATGATCTAATTACGGGAAGAACAAGATTTGTAGCACCGATTGCCACTTGATGCCAATGTGACATGTGATCAGGCATCAATTGCAAGAATTACAGGCAGCGGTAATAAGTTAACCAGTGAGGTAACAACGATCCTAAGATCGCAAGTGAGAATTTGGTTTACTTTCTGAATTTGATGGCACAGAAATGGAACTATAAATCTCTTTGAAGAAAAACTAGGCAAGCTATTGCAAAAAAAAGTTTAAAAACCAGGTTTTATTAGTTACGCTTCTTTTCAGAAAGCTCATTAGAAAAGGAAATTTATTTCAGTGAAAACTCCGCAAGCTCCAAAATAGCCATTACAACGTCAAGAACAAAATCTTCCTCCAGAAGGCCAAGACAAAAGACCCCAATAACAAGCACCTCTTGCTCATATTTTTCTATATGTATAGTTCACCGAAAATGTCAGAAAGGTAACCTGAAGACCATGTATGCTCCACTAGAGTACTGCATCCAAACATCTAGAGCAGGTGACTATTACAGTGCCGAGTGCCATAATACCAGTTACCAATCGCGGTGAGGTAGGGAACGGACAGCGCCTTGGCGAGGTGTCGGCCGTTACCCCAGCAAGTTTACTACCCTAAGTATTGTTCCTGACAAATCTCCATAAATTACCTGACAGGGACTAAACAAGCATTTTTCCGAAACGGAGCATCCAGTGTGATCATACACTGTCAAGCACATCATTTTGTGAATTGACAAGAAAAGGGAATATAAATAGCATCCTCAGTTACCACCGTGTCAAACGGAATATCACAAATTACCCAAACTTTCCCTTCTGCAAAGCAGCAGCATTCTGAAAACACCGTATGGAGAATCCTCATCATGCCCTAAATTACCCAACTCCTGAGGAGGAATTCAAAAAGATAAGTACAGCATGTACAATCCAAATCCGCAACATCAGGTCCAAAATAACCTTACACTAAATAAACAAACCCCTCAACAATCTAAAAACTAGCAAGAACATTGAATACCATTATTCACCATCAGAAACTAGAAATAAGCAGCTGTTCTATCAGAACATGGAGGCAATCCACAATTACAATATATACGATTCCTAGATTAAGTTAGAAATTGGAAGCAAGCAATCCAACATGAAGCAATATCAGGTCTAGAACGACTTAATCAAATGTCAGACCAGATGCAAATAAGTAAATTGCGCACAGATAAGTTCAAACCCCACTTATTCATACTTAAAACCATACTGCTGTACCTCATCAACTGTTTTAAACCAAAGAAACAAGATGGGGGACTCGATAGTCCATTAACCAGATACAACCAGACTAGGACACAAACGACACAAATACTTCATGGAAGACACCAGAGGCACCAGACGACCCAGGTACAGCAGCAGCTCCAACTGACGATCTACTGGCCACCACGGAGGCGGAGCACCAGGTGGAGGGTAGACTCCTTCTGGATGTTGTAGTCGGCAAGGGTGCGGCCATCCTCCAGCTGCTTGCCGGCAAAGATCAGACGCTGCTGGTCCGGGGGAATACCCTCCTTGTCCTGGATCTTGGCCTTGACATTATCAATGGTGTCCGAGCTCTCAACCTCCAGGGTGATGGTCTTACCAGTGAGAGTCTTGACGAAGATCTGCATACCACCCCTGAGGCGGAGCACCAGGTGGAGGGTGGACTCCTTCTGGATGTTGTAGTCAGCAAGCGTGCGGCCGTCCTCGAGCTGCTTGCCGGCAAAGATGAGACGCTGCTGGTCTGGAGGGATGCCCTCCTTGTCTTGGATCTTGGCCTTGACATTGTCGATGGTGTCAGAAGACTCCACCTCAAGGGTGATGGTCTTGCCAGTCAAGGTTTTGACAAAGATCTGCATGCCTCCCCTGAGACGAAGGACCAGGTGGAGGGTGGACTCCTTCTGGATGTTGTAGTCGGCAAGGGTCCTGCCATCCTCGAGCTGCTTGCCAGCGAAGATGAGACGCTGCTGGTCCGGGGGAATACCCTCCTTGTCCTGGATCTTGGCCTTAACGTTGTCAATGGTGTCCGAGCTCTCAACCTCAAGTGTGATGGTCTTGCCAGTGAGAGTCTTGACAAAGATCTGCATACCACCCCTGAGGCGGAGCACTAGGTGGAGGGTGGACTCCTTCTGGATGTTGTAGTCAGCAAGCGTGCGGCCGTCCTCAAGCTGCTTGCCGGCGAAGATGAGACGCTGCTGGTCAGGAGGGATGCCCTCCTTGTCCTGGATCTTCGCCTTGACATTGTCAATGGTGTCAGAAGACTCCACCTCAAGGGTGATGGTCTTGCCAGTCAAGGTCTTGACAAAGATCTGCATGCCTCCTCTGAGGCGGAGGACCAGGTGGAGGGTGGACTCCTTCTGGATGTTGTAGTCGGCAAGGGTGCGCCCGTCCTCGAGCTGCTTGCCGGCGAAGATGAGCCGCTGCTGGTCCGGAGGGATGCCCTCCTTGTCCTGGATCTTGGCCTTGACGTTGTCAATGGTATCAGAAGACTCCACCTCAAGGGTGATGGTCTTGCCAGTCAGGGTCTTGACGAAGATCTGCATGCCTCCCCTGAGGCGGAGGACAAGGTGGAGGGTGGACTCCTTCTGGATGTTGTAGTCGGCAAGGGTGCGCCCATCCTCGAGCTGCTTCCCGGCGAAGATGAGACGCTGCTGGTCCGGAGGGATGCCCTCCTTGTCCTGGATCTTGGCCTTGACATTGTCAATGGTATCAGAAGACTCCACCTCAAGGGTGATGGTCTTGCCGGTCAGGGTCTTGACGAAGATCTGCATCTGCAAGAAAGAATCACCAAACATCCAGGGTAAGTCTCCATCACTAGATTAAAGAGACACAAGAGCAGCAGGTTCAATCGACAAACATTAACAAGGAGATAAGCTTCCACACATCGAAGCACGGAATCAGCAAAGAACAGAAGCATATATCTTCAAACAGATAAATATTAACCAGGAGATAAGCTACTAAACATCGAAATAGAATCAACCAACAACATTAGCATATATCTTCATCAGGCAGATACTAACAATAGATAGGACTATGTACATGTAACCACAAAGAACCTACAAGGGGAGGGGGGAGAGCGTGAATCCTCATCTCTCTAAAGGACACCACATACAGGACACAAATATGCAGATCTGCTAAATTACAAACCTACTAGATTCTAGGGTTCAGCAAGGCATATTGAGGCAATCTTGTTCCGATTTGATCTAGAGCGACGGATCAAGCAACGAAGGTCTAAAACCAAATCCAACCATGCCGAATCAGGCGCACCTATCAAGTGGGATCGAACTAGACAGTAGGGGCATCAAGAATCCAGTAAAAAGACGAACAGATCTAAAACGTATACGACGAGCGACCCCGATTACTCGACATATTCCCCCCATCATTCACCTAAGAACAACCCAGGGCTGCCACTACCAGAACACAGAACATAAGAACATCGCGAGTTCAAGAGGCACGAACAGATCCATCTAAACCAATCACTTCACCTCTATACAGCCACAGAACCAACGGATCGAACAGCTAAGAACACAAACCACCGAGCAGATCTAGAGGAGATGGGAGAGGGGAGGCGCCGTACCTCGAGGAGGAGGGGGAGGAAGCCTTGCAAGAACCGGATTGGGGATTTGGTGCAACCGTTTGTTAGGAGGCAAAGGTGGTTGTGGCGAGGATGGGGTGGGTTCCCTATTTATGGCGGCGAGGAGGGGTTGGGGAAGGAAAGGAATCCCGTGCCGTGACGGCTCCGTTCTCGTCTCTCGTCTCCACGAGAGAGTTACTGTTTTGACCCGCAAAAAAAAAATTTCAAAAGTAGCCTCCGTTCGTCATCATTTACAAGTTTGGCCTCAAAAACAAGTAGCGTCTTGTGTCCACGGGCGAAGCGGCGAGGACCTGCACCCCGGCCGGCAAGTGCTGCTTGCGCCGTCGGCTAGCAGCAGTGGCCTCACCGTCGCATTTTTTCCTCCTCGCTCATGGCGCTTGCGTGAAAAATTTGTCCTCGGCCGCATGCTGGTTATTTGCTGCCGAAAAGTTTTGACATATCGTTTTTCCTATTTGCTTTTCTTTACATCGCGTCGCGTCTTTCCTTGTCTTCACACTTGACCTATATAAACGCTGCAAGCAAATTAGCTTCGAGCTCTTAGCGGTAGCGCTTTTGATTAGTGAGTAAGTTAGTGTTTAATTTTTTGCTTATTGCATTTTGTACCGTTAAGTACGTACTTAGATTTTGCTAACTGTTAGTTTTTGTCTATTTGCAGCAATGGCACGTACTACACGTACTATACCACCCCTACTTGAAGCGGCATGGGATAGCAAGCATCATTTATCACGCTTGGATCGATGGCGATGGGCCGCCAAGTCTGGTGACACGGGACCGAGGAGACACGGCATTGGATTTAGCGGTATGTTCGAGACTTCGTCAATCTTGGTGATTTGCGTTCGCGCATCTTTGAAACTGGGCAAAACTTCTTAATTGATGCCTCTCTTCTTTCGCCTTGGTTGATCGTTGGCGTAGGAGACCCACACGTTCCACTTAGGTGGGGAGATAGCGGTGACAACGCAAGATGTCGACTTTATTACCGACCTTATACATTGCGGCCGTCTGATTGTTCCTCCAAGGTCGCCGGATTTGGAAAGCGCGTCTCCATCATCGTTTCGACAAACCTATCCCCGAGAGGTCAAAGGGCATTCCACACGGTTGGGCTGCGACAATTCATGCATTGCCCAATTGGCCTTAGCGAGGAGGTGGTTCGATGCCACCTTATTGCATATTTGTTGTTTATATTCGGGTGGATCATGTTCCCTAGCACGAGGACATGGTGTACCGAAGTTATATTCACCTTGCGGAGTCTATCGTGGGCCGACGATGAGGACGCTTGCATGATCTGATTGGGGTTAATTTGTCTTGTCTTGTGACATCTGCATGACTTTGTCTTGGCGACGGCGTGAAATGCGAGAGCGGGCCGTGCTCTCGGGTTGCCACCTATTTATTCTGGTTGTGGTCGTGGGAGCGCCAGCGGTCGGACGGCCGTTGTTCCGCGCCTGATCCACCTTACACGCACACACAACATTTCTATGGTGAGGTGGAGGCGGAGAGGAGGATCCGTGGAAGGCCCGACCATGGGATCCCGATGGGTAATGGCGATACTAGGGTGGTCTAGGGAGAGAATCGTCGTATATACCCCGAGTTCCACAATGAATTCGAGACCACCATTTAACGCGACATAGTATGGGCTCCTTGGGCGGATCTTGACGCGAGAGGCACGGCGCGCCGAAGCAACTGAGCTTGCTATGCCACGAGGATGCGGCGTCTTGGAGGACAACTTGTCATTTGGTGTTCTCCACATGGTTGAGCCGTACAACCCTAGCAAGGTGATAAGGCGATTCATTTGCACGGAGATCCCTGCTTTCTGGGCGCAGCTTGCAAAGGCGTAGTCATTTGTAAGTACATTGCATTACTTAATAATGTTGTAGATCCTTTAGACATCGTTATCTGGGTACCATAAGTTATTTATTTTGTTCCACTGCAGTGACGAAGAAGGGTCGCAAGAGCGATGATCGCTTGAGCCTTGACGCGGTAGTGGGTAGATGCATGGCGACGGACCCGCGATTCCATTTGCGGGAGAGCCTGACCTTACGATCACGAGGACTTCGACCGTGCTTGGGTGAATGCGTGACGGAACGCGGACGAGATTGACAGCGCCCACGCCCGACATGCGAGATCCTAGCCACGCGAGCGCTTGGACTTAGGGATGGACCCGTCTGCGTCAAAGACGCCGGGGCGATTGATGCGTTGAGCATGTAGTAGATTAACCACCCTCGAAATAGGGTTAACTAACAAAATTTTGTGTGTTTCGTAACCATGCGGTCGGCCGTTTGAATATCGCTATCGCGGCGCCGCACGGAACTCGGCGGGTACGGACAACCTGATGGAGCGCCTTTTTACGGCCTTGAAGGCGGTTATTGATGATGTCAAGCGGTCGTTAAGTAACATGAGTGCGGAAGGGCGGCGATGTCGACTCGAGGCATCGGACGGAGCGTCGTCGCGTACCCTCGCCCCTCCATCTTCCGTCCGGCGAAGTCGACCAGTGGGCCTTGGCGGCGGCAAGAGGCGGCGGATCGTCCATGTGATTGCCGCGAGGACTCTCTGCCGCCGCTGCGTCGTCATCTCGGAGGATCAGTCGCCGATGCCGTCCTCGTCTCGGGAGGACCCTACGGCGATCCGTCCTCGTCTCGGAGGGACCCTACGCCGGTCCGCCGTCGTCCACAGAGGCACGAAGAGGACATTCCGGAGAAGCACGGACGTGCAACCCGGAACGCGGCGGATGTTATCCCGATTCTCCTTGCGAGCCCTGCTGTTGGACAATTTCCAATGGGCGTCTGGCGCCATGGTATGAGTCCGGGTACACAATGTACCTGCGGCGTTCACCCATAAGGCTTAACCGTACCACGAAAGCGATTCGCCCGATCCATCCCAAGAAGACGAGCAATTCACCCGTTCATTCCGCAACCAGGCGAGTTGGTGCCCTCCACGGATCCTACTACGGCAGGTCACAGACTTGTTGTCAACGCCGATTCTACATGTGATGCCCGTATCTGCCAAACACGGCGGTTGAGGAACCTCGGTATGACTGCTTGGCAGAACCCACGGTCACCGATAGGTTGGCGTTTCAGAGAACAGATTAAATCGGAGACCTTTGGGAGAACACGCGGAAGGCGATCTGAGGTACTATGCCCGGCACGGCGGTGAGGAGCGGCGTGGCGATAGTACCGATAGTAGCATTAGTAGTGTATTGTATGTTGTAAGTTGTGCTTCATTAAGTGATTTGTAATCCAAGCGAGTGTGCTAATTGGAATGTAATTGGACTCTTGTACCGTTATCTATGTCGATAGAACAATTTTATTCTCATTCATCAAGGATGCGATGCATAGATAGCGAGTGAACATTACAATCTCATTACACTGCGATGTTCTACTTGGCAAGAACAAGATACAAAAGAAGAAAGACCGCAAAAGTAACTAACTTAAGTAACTTGTGAAGCAGCTTCTCAACTCTTTCCATCCTGTCATGCAGTGTTTGAAGCCTTTTCTCTTCACTTTGCATGGGTTGATCGAACGCTCGAGGCATTGCACGAATTGTAGTAACATCATGGGAGTCTTGCATTGGTTCATCGGACGCTCGAGCCTTTGCAGTGCGGCAACACCACGGAGTCTTCTTGCAAAGGCGACAATTTGCATTGCAATATCTTGAAGCTCTTTAGGCGGCTTACCGTCGACCCATTGCCAAAATCGACATGTTGTGTTCTACAAAAGAATTGAAGTTTCAAATGAAAGTAAGAAAACCCGATATGTACAACGCAATTCATTACGTCTTTGAGTTTGCGAGTTCTGAAAGATTTGAACACTTCATGAAAACTGGGGACGGATTCGTTGGCGTATGAGAGGTAAACACATTATTTGGATCCACCGCAGCGAGGGCAAACCAACCGCTATCGTAGTGATTGTAATTCTCTGCTCACTCGAATATTCGATGGTAGAAGACATCTTGTTTCTGATGCGAGGAAAGGAGAAGAGGAAGAGAAGAGTGGGGTCAATGGCGCCAAAGCATCCATATATAGCGTTAGAACACGAAGGGGCCACTCTGCGGAAAGGAGGCCGTGACATGAAGTGTGGAAGCGAAGTGAGCACTATCTCGAAAGTGGGCGTGACCACTCTCTAGAAAGCGAAGTGATAACTCTCTCGGAAGCGGTCGCGACTACTTTACGCAAAGCGATGTAACCCAAGCGAAGCGGTAATAGTAACTCAAAGCGATGCAGGTTACAACGCAAATCATTACAACACTCACATCACTACAACACCGACATGACTCAAATACACCGGATAGCTTCTGAGATACTAAGTGGCTTGGGAGGAAGAAGGTCTACTCGGGCGGTTCTGAATGAGTGCCCACGAGTCTTACATAGCCTACACCTTATTGGTGTTGGCCGATCTCCACGTTGGCTCGCATCCATGTCGTTGCGGATCGCCTTGATCGACGCCTCCACGGCACGGATGCGTAGTGCTTCATTCGGTGACCACTTCTTTGCTCCCGCCATAGGTCCTGTAGTGGCTTTCCACTCGTAGGAGTTGAACTCCGTTCAAGTATCATCTGGTGTCGTATGTCGTAGTACTCCGACATGTACACGCTAGAAGATTGGTGAAATCTGCACATGCACGGCATATCACGTGGGAGCAAGGCTTGTGCGGCGATTGAGGCTTGTTGCGGTGCAAGCGCCACATCGCCTATGGTACAAACATGCTTAGGTCACCTCTCATGTGGCATGACGCGTACTGTCCATAAGCGGATCTCGAACTTCCTTCTCACGCCATCCATTGTGATAGCTACATGGGATCAGACGCCTTCGTAATTTTCTTCTCCATGTACGCAAGGGTAACCTCCGAGTCTTGCTTCCCTTAAATCCAAATCTTTGCTTGGCCATCATTGCCGATTCTGAAAGTAACCGGCCGTCACGGTTCCATGTCTCGTCTACAACAATGGTGATGGGGAGGCACGGACCCCTTTCAACACACCGTTGTAGACCTCGGACATGTTGGTTGTCATGATGCGTCATCGAGCACCATAGGTGTCGTGAGGAAGGACCATTTCTCATAGTCGGGGCATGCTCGCTCATCCACTCAGCGAACTCACTTTGCGGTGCGCTGGGCGAACCTCCACTTGCACGCTGGGTTTCGACCTCAAGTTCATACCACGGCATCGAACTTGCGCTTCGGGTTCGTAAGGCGAGCTTCTTGAACTTCTTCATGAGGTCTTTGCTCGGAAGCGTGTGTGGAAATTGGCGACTAGATGCGCATGCACCAGCGTGTGCGCGTGTCGTTCCATTGGGCGGTGCCCTAATCTTAGATCGCATAGTGCGCTAACGCGACAACAACCCGACATGACGATCGGTTATGACACACACATTAGTAGATCCCTTACAACATGTTGCTTTATGTTGGCTAGAAACCATAGCCAGCTGGCGGTGTTCTCATTCTCCACAATTGCAAAAACAGCGGGAGCAATTGGTCGTTGCCATCGGGCAATAGCGGTGAGAATGGTGCCCTTGTATTTCCATAAAGGAGGTCTGAGGAGGTCCTTGGGGAGGTCTGAGGAGGTCTGAGGAGGTCCTTGGGGAGGTCCTAGAGGAGGTCCTAAGGAGGTCCTAGGGAGGTCTGAGGAGGTCTGGAGGAGGTCCTAAGGGGGTCTGAGGGGGTCTGGAGGAGGTCTGAGGAGGTCGTGGAAGAGGTCGAGAGGTCTGGAGGAGGAGTCTTGAGGAGGTCGTGGAGGAGGTCTTAAGGGAGGTCGTGAGGAGGTCCTAAGGTCCGGAGGAGGTCTTGGAAGAGGTTGTAAGGAGGTCTGCAGGAGGTCTGAGGAGGTCTGGAGGAGGTCCTCGAAGAGGTCCTAGGGAGGTCTGGGCGTGGTCTGAGGAGGTTCTGGAGGTCTTGGAAGAGGTCGTGAGGAGGTCTGCACGAGGTCTGAGGAGGTTCTACAGGCGGCTTGCCCGATGATAAGACCAAAGGAGACGACTTTCATGATGATAAGACCAAAGGAGACTGACTTTCTTGTGATGACAACACCACGGGGTAGCTGCGTGAGTGATAAGACCAAAGGAGAGCGACTTTGCTTGTGATGACAAGACCACACGGGCAAGCTTTGCGCGATGATAAGACCAAAAGGAGACTTTCGCGGTGATAAGACCAAAGGAGCGACTTTGCGCGATGACAAGACCACACGGGCAAGCTTTGCGCGATGATAAGACCAAAAGGAGCGACTTTCGCGGTGATAAGACCAAAGGAGCGACTTTGCGCAATGACAAGACCACAGGCGGCTTTGCCCGATGATAAGACCAAAGAGACAAAGGAGCGACTTTGCGCGATGAAGAGACCACACGGGCGGCTTTGCCCGGTGATAAGACCAAAGGAACAAAGTAAACGGACTTTGCGCGGTGACAAGACCACAGGCGGCTTTGCCCGGTGATTGAACCAGCAGACAGGAGAGCGACTTTGCGCGGTGACAACACCACACGGGGTAGCTTTGCGCGATGATAAGACCAAAAGGAGCGGACTTTGCAAATGACAAGACCACACGGGCAAGCTTTGCGCGATGATAAGACCAAAAGGAGCGACTTTCGCGATGATAAGACCAAAGAGCGGCTTTTGCGGTGACAAGACCACAGGCGGCTTTGCCCGGTGATAAGACCAGCGGAACAAAGGAGACGACTTTGCGCCTTTGAAGAGACCACGGGCGGCTTTGCCCGGTGATAAGACCAGCAGACAAAGTAGACGACTTTGCGCGGTGACAAGACCACCGCAGGCGGCTTTGCCCGATGATTGAACCAGCGAGACAAAGGAGAGCGACTTTATGCGATGACAAGAAATTAACCACACCATGCCAACCATAGGGCTTATAAAGGGGTTAAACCAAACCGAACACTACACAACACTACACAATAGATACCCGACTATGGACTCTTGACAAACTTCTACGCGAGGTGTTGAAGAAGCAAAATTGGCTTAAGCGAAGAGAAGCGGCTACAATACCCAGATAAATCAATGAAAGATGCTCCGGTACCACCACGTTTTCCGATCCGCAATGTGTGTGTGGCGAACGGCGAAGATCATTGATCCACACCCGACCACGCGGCGGGGCGTACTACGTCGCGGGCACCACCTCGTAAGCATTTCTTTCGCGCGCATTGATTTTCGTCAGCGTTGACTTAGTAAAGTTTTAACTTCATCCCCATGAAATGGCGGCCAGAGATCGTTGCCACTTCTTCGATGGATCGGCGGCCGGAGATGTCGACAGGCATTCATCAATGAGTATATCTTTGAACTACTCGGTGCGGGCGAGAACCGTGCGATGGAAACCTTACGTCTGGGACCTGTTGAGGCGCACCGAAGGAGCCCGATGGTCGCCGGCGTAATCCATGTAGAGCGGCGTGAGTTATGAAGAATTTACATCATTTTCGTTTTCACTTACATCATACAATCACGGGACATGGGCGACTTGACATACACCTTGCGTGGGCGATCCGCGACAAGGGCAAGGAAAGGCTCATCTTGGTGAGCCCGCCACAGCGTTCCGATCGCCGGGCGTACTCCGTATCCACGACGTGAGTTCTGAAGAATTTACATCATTCTTCGATTTTCACTATAGGCGCACTAACATCATGGAATCGCGGGACATGGGCGACTTGACATACCGGCCAGCGTGGCGATCCGCGACAAGGGCAAGGAAAGGCTCATCTTGGTGAGCCCGGCCCTGATGTATCCGGTCGTCGGGCGTAATCCGTGTCGGCGGCGTGAGTTATGAAGAATTTACATCATTCTTCCGATTTCCACTATCGATGAACTTACATCGTGAAATCGCGAGACATGGACGACTTGACATACCACCGACATGGACACTCCGCGACAAGGGAAGGGAAGGGAAGGCGGCGAGGAGTTCAATGCCGAGCTAGCAAGGAAGGAAAATGGCCGGTCCCGCGATGAGGTCGGATCATTACGTAGTAGTCTCGTCCTACCCCATGTATTTTACTATCCCTAAAGGCATGTGTACTTATATGGTCCAGGATGCTTGTGTCGCATGATGTATCGTAGTAGTAGCGAGGATGACTAAAGCAATTAGCCGGACCATCATGCCATGTCATTACGTGAAGCGATGTACATCGCATACTCTAATGTAGTTCTTGTTAGTGTCTCCGCTAAGCATATATTGCAACTATGTCTTCATCGAGGAGACACTCTGTATTCGGACATCTTCATCATCAGCGACCAGATTTCCCAACCCTGCAATCACATTACGTATAAGCTTCATAAAGTACCTCATCGGTATGTCGTCTATATACATGTATACGCTCAGACGATTTCATCGTGGAGACACTCAATAGTCTGATACCTTTTTATATATATGCGCTCAAACTATGGCGAAACCACGATTTGGATAAAAAAAACCCTACTCCTTGCCCTTATTTCTTAATGAATTTTTTATAAATCTCGGTCTTAGATATTCATTTTCAATCAAATATAATGAAATTTCGTTTTTTACAAAATATAATGAAATAATATTTTAGCAGACTGACGAGAAAAAATAAAGAAATGAATCTCGATGCCGATATTCTTTTCAATCAAATATAATGGAATTTCGTTTTTTTACAAAATATAATGAAATAATATTTTAACAGACGACGAAAAAAATGAAGAAATCTTGTGGAGGCACTTATATATATAGCAGCGGTGACTCTGGCCGGCAGGGAGTCCTCGCCCGCCCTGGGCGGGCAGTCCCCGCCCGATGACGTGTGATCGCAGATTGTTTTGGGGCCAAACTTGTAAATTATGGCGACGGAGGCTACTTTTGAAAAAAAAAAATTCCTCTGAGGCCAAAAACAGTAAAATTCGTCTCCACCACCACCACGCCATCTCCCGGAAATTTCGAGAAAGGCGTCGTCTCCGTCCGTTTGGCCCGTTTCGTAAGCTTTGCTGGTGCCCGGCCCAAGATTTTTTAAAAAACTAATAACATTATTTTAAAAGATAATTACCAAAATAATTAGTCAATCCAAAAAATTACAAAATTATGTCTCTGTCACCGGTTGAACTGGCGACAGGAAGTGATCAATCGTAATGTCGCCAGTTTAACCGGCGACAGAGGTCCTTCTATAAGGACCCCGAAAAGTCAGCCCCAAGCTTATTTTAATTCAAAAAACAAACAGAAGAGAGGAGGAGAGGGAGACGAGGAAAGTAGCGAAGCCCTGCCAGTTTGTAGCGAAGAAGAGAGAAGAAGTATTAAATCAGGTTGGCCATCTTGCAGGTACAACTTTTTGCAACTTCGTACATTATGTCAAAACCTTGTCAGTTAGCAACTAGAAATAGCAACATAGAACACAATAGGTTCGTGACATAAATAGCGACATAGAAAATCCGAAGGAGCTTAGTAGGGTAGGTAGAGCGTAATCTAAATAATCACAGCTTTATTTAGCACCCTTTTTGTACGCGGTAAATATATTGTTAATATCGGAAATTCATTTTAAACTAGGAAAATTGCATAACACATTTGGACCCGTCCCTTCTCTCTCTGTCTGTCTCACTGACACACAGGGCCCACGTGTCAGCCAGCCGCACCTCTCTCTCTCTCGTCTCTCCCTCACACTACCATATGGGCCCGTCCGTGACACATCACCCTTCGTCCTCTTTCCTTTCTTCCGCAATTTCCTTTCCTTTCCGTCCGCCATTGTTGCTCTTCGAAGACCTTCCAAACCCGGTGAAATCTTTATCGCCTCCCCGAGATTTCGCGCGCATTGAAGACCGCAATCAATCCCGCATCTGTTTCCCTCCTCCACTTTCCCTTAATCGTCGTTAATACCCAAATCCTAGCCGAGAACCTTGCTAGACCTTCTTGAGCCCTACGACGATTCAAACCTCCTCGACCACTATATAAGTTGACCCCGGGTGCGCCTTTCACCCCACATCCCAACGCCCCAAGCCTCCTACCTCCTCTTCCTCCCAATCACCAAAGATTCGAGTTTTCTTCTGCGCGGCCGAAGCTCGAAATTTCCTCATCTCCAACGCCATCCAAGCCGCATCGTCGTCATAGACACCAGATTCGGCATAGCCGCATCGCGTTCGAGGACGTGCGCGCACTCTCCCGAGCCAAGGACCGCCAGAGCTCTTCGCCACCACCGCTCAACGACTCATCGCCGGCGACTCCCTCACGCCCCTCCGCCGCTAACGCGCGCATAAGGTCCAGCGTCACTCCCTCTCTTTTATTGCGCCCACTCGTGTGGCTCGCCATGGCTCCACCATCCCTGGCGAGCCCATTGTCGTAGCTCCACCATCCCTGGGCTGACGTCGCTCAGCCACGTCACAGCCACATCACTGCCATGTCCCCGTCATGTAGGTCTTTTTGCCCTAGTCGACACACGCGTGGGCCTTGGGTGTGGCAATGACGTCGGCCCTCACCTTTGCGCGTGTTGTGAACGGTCTCTGGTGGGACAGATTGACCGATTCGTTGACCTAGTCCAATGACTAAGAGCCCACATGTCATAGATTAAAAATGATTTTTAGTAGAAAGTTAATTCCGGCCGAAAATCAATTTTCAGCCGATGACGTCAGCATACATCATATTTGGGATTTCCTTTAGAAAAATTAATCGGTAATTCAATAAAATCTGATTTTAGATAATTCTTTAGGGTTTAAATTTCTAGGAGTTCGCTCTCCTTCATACGAACTCCAAATTCGATGATTCAAATTTATAAATTCATCTAAAATCAAGATCTAGCCAACTAAACCAAAATTATTTAATTTAGAGTTAATTTGAATTTATTTGTGTTTATTTGAATTTGGCTTATTTTCGCGTATAGATTTCGACGATTCCAAGAAACCTGAGTTAGTTAAAGAAGAATAATTTGAGCAAGGCAAGTTATACCTTTGACCATATTGATCATATTATTTTAAATTATTTAATTCTGTTTTAAGTTGTTATTGCATGAATATTTCTATTCAGTTATTTTAAATTCCTATTTCAAATTCTTAGTTACTCTATCTCCTTTGTATGGCCAATGTTGATGTTTGAATTGTCATTCCCTTGTCACCATAGTCAAAATAAAATGAAGTTTAAAAGATTATATGCTTAGACAATGCTTAGACCAAAATCTTGAATTTGGGGAGTTTAGCCAAAGTATTCAAATTTGATTCAAAATTGAGTCTATGGTATTGTCTTACCATGGAAAATTTAGAAAATGATTTTACTTGTGAAATAAATTAAAATGGTTTAGACTTGGGCATAATAGATGTTGGTGTGATGCACGTCAATGCACAAGATCGATTCATTTCCATAATCAAGTCTAGGGTTGTGGAATGTTGCCCAAGTCACTTAAGAACCGGCCTTTGAGCCGCATCTTGCTAAGCTCCACCATACTACCACATGTCTAGAATGTGATAGATTAGGCTTATTAATTTGTAATACCTCACTATTAAATGTGTCATGTTGTTGTGTGGGTGTTGGTGAGATAGTATTCCACTTGGCGCAGGTGGTTAGCCCAATAGAAGTAAAACCTTAGCGGGTATATTAACCTTGGGGTAAAACAATGAAAAAGCCTAGCGATAATTGCTTAGTCGCACGCCTTCGGAAGCGTGTATTGACCGACATTAAAAATAAATTATCTCTTGTGGGTAAAGCTGTACATCTTTTGCAGAGTGCAAAACTATTCAAATAGCCGTGTCTATGGTCATAGATATGCTGAACAAAGCCACTCAAAGTTAGAATTTGGTTTTTGTTTTTAAAATGATTTAGGATGGTGAATCCTTATGGTAAAATTGGGCAGTTAGCCATGTGATAGGAGGTTATCCACTATAAATTTACTAATTTAAAAATCTGATTTTAGTTATAGATTAAAATGTGCCTTGAAACTTAGTAAGAATATTTAAAACTAAAAATTCTGCTTTATGCGAAATGAACTCTACCAGCCTCACTTGATTACACCTACCTGCATTATATTCTATTATTGGGTGTAACTTGCGAGCACGGTTGTTTATGCTCACTCTTGCTGAATAAATTATTCAAGTGAAGAATATTATCAAGACAGTGAGGATCATGACGACTAGGCTACACCCCTAGACGATTGCCTATGGCGAATCATGTGACCTACCTATTTATTTTACTTTCCGCTGTTTCTTTTCATTTGGCCTTAGGCCCAAATTTGTAATAAAGTCTGATTATCTTAACTACTATAATTTAGAGTTTACTCCGCTTTCTCCATGAGACGATCGTCCACCCCTTCTCTCCTGTTCGTACGCACCCGCATCTTTCGTCTCCTCCCGCACGCTCCACCCCCACGTCTTCCGTCTCAACCGCTCACGCTCCTCTCCCTCCCCGACCCACCCCCTCAACCCTGCTCGCGAGCGCACCCCCTTCGCATCTCCTGCCTCCGCCGCTTCTCCGCCCGCCTGCTTCCGATCCTGCTCCTCGCGCTCCTCGCCTTCCTCTACCCCTCCGCGCCCACCGCCCGCGTCGCCGACCTCCGCCGCGACGCCCCCCCCCCCGGGCCCCTGAATCGCGACTCACCCCCACTTCGCCCCTGAATCGCGAGCCCGCGTCACCCACCTCCTCCCAACCGCCGGCTCGCTCCACTCCCTTGCCCCTCGCCCACCTCCGTCGCCTTCGCGCCCGCCCCTCGCGGCGCCTCCCTCGCCAGCCGCCGCGATCCCCTCCCCTCCGCGACCGCCCCTCGCGGCGTCTCCCCTCCCTGCCGTGCCCCGTTCCTCTCCTCTGCCCACCACAGCCCAGATCTGACCGCGCTAGCTGGTGCTTCGTCTCCACCAACACCCAAGGAACCCCGAGACCCGCGTGATTCCAGCCATGGATCCCTACAAGGTGCCGTCCTCCTTTTATTCGATCGATTTTGCTCTTCCAGATCGTCAATTTGGTGTCTTTGACGCGCTGAGCTGGCTAGGTTTGTGCCTTTTATTGTGGGGGGTGGGTTCTTGCAGCACCGGCCGTCGAGCGGGAACAACTCGAGCTTCTGGACCACCAATTCCGGCGCCCCCGTCTGGAACAACAACTCCGCGCTGACCGTCGGACAGCGAGGTGAGGAGGGAACAGTGTGTCGGCAGTGGCTTTAGATTCAAATTTGTGTGTGTTGTTGCTTTGTCTTAATTTGAATCTATAGTTAGGCTACGTGCTTGATGTGTGCTTGCAATACTTCTATGGGCTGTGATGATCCGTGTTAGCTTTGGGCGAATTAGAGTTTTTTTGGTTGTTAATCGTAATGGTCTCTGGATCTGTGGAAGCTTGGCTGTAGCAGTACATGTCAAAAGATCTTGCCTTGCTGTTTCTTTGGCGATTCAAAGTTGTCAGCTATTTGTTGTGAGTAATTATGTTGTTTTATATGTTGTTATGTGATGATTCACCTGCTCTAGAAACAAAAAGGGCACTGTTTTGGTTGCATTCTGTCGTGATTGTTGTAGTACTGTTCAACTTCAAACGGGTTGTATTCCTTGATCAACTCTAAGAAAACTTCTGTTTCATAATTTTGTCTTGATATTTTTGTCAGTCACTGTAATACCATAAAGTTGCTTAAGGGGAACAGATAACAACTACTGTCTTCTGAATAC
Source organism: Phyllostachys edulis (assembly GCA_036346405.1). Lineage (NCBI taxonomy): Eukaryota > Viridiplantae > Streptophyta > Magnoliopsida > Poales > Poaceae > Phyllostachys > Phyllostachys edulis. The sequence goes on from CM070564.1 coordinate 7,514,217, forward strand.
AGCATGTCATCATCCAGTCATAGTGATCGGAGGTAAGAAGCAGTTCCAAGATAGTAACCTGGTATTGGATTGAGTTTACTTCCAGAAAAAAAACAATATGTTGGTTCTCTTAGGCTCGTCATGACCCATGACCCATATCTTGAAAGTCGCTGGAAGTCAAGTTTTGTTGTTCTAAATGTCATGGTCGCAAAAAGCACCAAACTCTAACAAGATATATGTATCTGTAAACAAATTTTTCTGTCAATGATGTATGAAAAATTATAGTTTTTTTGTAAGAGTTCTTGAAGTTGCCCATAATGTTTTCCAATTTGTATCTGTAGCTACACCCAGACACTCCTATTTTTTTTGCATTTTTCAATCATGGATGATTTGTGGCTTCACATGATGAATTCTTCGTTTGACAGGACCTGTCCTCCTTGAGGATTATCATCTTATTGAAAAGGAACTACTATGCTTTTTTCAATTGTGTTGTGCTTACAGCTCATAATGAAGTTATACCTGTCAAAAACAGACACAGAAATTGCTTCTTTTCAGTTTACTCCCAGACTTTATGACCATATTAGGGCATGCCACTGCCACGATAAGAATTAAGCAGGCAGATAGCCTGAATAGTTGTCAGATCATAAAATCTATTTACTCTTGTATTGCCGTTTTCTGATTACCATAAAATCTATGTTTTGTTTCTCAATCTATTTAAAACCCTCGCCTACTGTTTTATTGGTTTATCTGTGATCACTGCCTGGTTCTTCAAATCTTTGGAGAACATCACGAAACACACCCGGGAGGTAGTCACAATTGATCCAGACACTAATACACCTATTGAGAAGCATCAAAAGGTTTGGAAATACACTATAGCGGACATTACTCTCCTTGCTTTTGGTACCAGCTTTCCCCAGATCTCCCTGGCAACAATTGATGCAATCCGTAATCTGGGTCAACTGACAGCAGGAGGTATATTTAATCAGTTGATATAAATCTTTTTAGCAAATCATATGCAAGTGTATCTAATTTGGTATTTTTGATTTGCAGGTTTAGGTCCGGGTACCCTTGTGGGTTCTGTTGCGTTTGATCTGTTCCCAAGCCATGCTGTCTGTGTGGTTATGCCAAGGGCAGCCTCTATGAAAAAGATCTCGGATTTAGGTGTTTGGTTAGTTGAGCTGTTCTGGTCATTCTGGGCATACATTTGGCTCTATGTTATATTAGAGGTAACTCATATTTTCTTACTCAGCTATCTAACTGTAAGTACTAAGTGGACATTTAGTCACAATGTGTACTTTGCACCCTGTACAGATGTGGACGCCTAGAGTTATCACCCTCTGCGAGGCCTTGCTGATAGTCTTACAGTATGGATTGCTTCTGCTTCATGCATATGCGCAGGATAAGCGGTGGCCATATGTGTCAATCCCTTTGTATGGTCCTAATCCCTGAATATTTTTTCTTATCTAATTTTTCCTGTGGCCATGTTACAAGTTGATGATGGACTTTTTTGATGTTTGTAATTTTATCTGTTGCAATCAGGGTAAGAGGTAAGAGACCTGAAGATTGGGTTCCAGTCGAAGATGCTTCAGTTGATTGTGACAACCACTGTGATGAGATTAGTAGTGAGACGCACCCTGGCCACAATAATGGAGGTATGCAGTTTCGATTTTTTTGGTATTGTTGTCCTGAAGGAACTGAAATTCTTAGCATGTCACCGCTAAGAGTGCAATCTGAACACATTCATAGTGCAATAAAATGATCAAGTGCCTTTCAGTATATAATTTTTTTTAGTTTTCATCTGATATCCGGTTTTCCTATTTCAAACTTGGGGTGAATTAGCACTCTAGAAGTTATGTGGTATTTTGGGATTACACTGATTTGCCTCTCCTGTAAAATACATTTATCTTCATGGGGGATATTTGGAATGATAGTTGTGGTTTATGCAGACTGTCTGTCCACGAATATTTCTGCTTGCTGTTCACAATAAAGACATATTTGTTGAATTATTTTGAAAGTAATTTCTTATATGGTTGAACATCCAGAGAGTATCGTCCTGTTCGAGAAAATGATATAGAAGAATCGTCAACAAAGTAAAGAACACACAAGAGGATAACTACTGGCTTTCAATTTGGTGGGAACAATTTGTTGATGCTGTGACAGTAATTTAATTCACTGTTACTCTATCCCATAGTTTGTCAATGCCGTTTTTTGTTTACATTTGGCTCAAACCTCGTGTCAAAATACTCATTTCGGTTATTGGGATCAATGTAGTTAAACTTGTACCATTTATTTTGCTGGCCAACAAGGACATAACAATCATAGATTAGCAAGATTGAGAAGCATGTTCTAGACTTTTGGCTGCATACAATTGAGAAACTTATTTCTAGGTACCCATTTAGTGAAACTATATACATATACTACTTGGATAACTTATACTGTTGGGAGAACTTTATCTATTACTTAATATCTTCTTTGAAATTAATTGTATGTACCCCATCTCCCGTATCCTCTGGTATTTTTGGTTTACCAGTTTTAATTTATCACCAAGGCAAAGTAGGAAAAACAAGCATTCTTTATCTTTGTTTAATGGTGTTTACTACATGCCTAGCATTGTAGCCTTGAGTTGGCAGTTTCATCCTATTTGTGTTCACTAACATTGACACCTAAACCATACTCATTTTGTGGGTCTTGAGTACACCAGCGTTGGTGAAAACAAGGACAATTTGCTTTCATAACATCGGCATGTTAAGTGATTTTGTTAATATATGTAGTTGGAGAGTCGTCAAGGAAGATGGACTCAAATTCCGCTTGAGATTCATCATAATCTTTTGGAACTCAATCATTGCGCCTTAGAAATTATTGTTTGCTTTTGTGCCCCCATATCAAATTGCACATGGCTGGATTGCCTTTATTTGCTCCCTGGTCTTCATAAGTGGTATTGCCTATGGGGTTACTAAGCTTCTTGATCGATAAGGCTGCGTCCCAGGTTGAAACATGATCTTGCCTAAGTTTCATTTTCATGTGCTCACCAATATGTAACTGCCCGTTTGCTGATGTGAAAATCCACTATTTTGTGTAGGAGTAAGTCCACGTACAATTAAAACCGCCTCCCGGTCCTTCCCTCACATCCTTCACGCCCGCGCCAAGCGCCACGCATCCCACCACGCTGCCCTCAACACGATAAAGTGTCTTCCTTTTTAACTAAAAAATGTTTACCTATGTTAAAGAACTTAGCTTAACTAATGACTTGTTGATTTGAAATAGCTTAAATAGCCTTATTTCTCTTACGAATTGGGGCTAAATTTAGAATTAGAAAGAATCATAAAACCATAAGTCGCAAATGCCAAGCATCACGCTAAGACGCTAACCGACTAAAACCCTGTATTACCTCACATAGAAAACCACGGATTCGTCAACACCTATCGATGATGGGTGGCCATCGACATGTTTTGGTCTTAGTGAAGCCTTGATTGTTACGGCAAATTCAGATCTTACTTTAAACAGCCTCTCGATTGTGGAAGCAAGAATCACAGAGAAATTCTGTTTGAGCTATAATGTGTGAGGACTTTATTTAAAGTGAACTACCAAGCGTTTAGAAGTTCTTGATTTTTCTTTTCTTGTCTTTCTTTCCCGATATTTAATTCAAGTCTTTGTATCTCAAGTTTTGAGCATATTGAACAAAATACTTATGATGGCTACGCACAGGAAACATGCTTATATATCTTGCGTTTTCGGTGGAAATCTTGTTTCCTTTGTTACATCGGTATATCACAAAGACCGACATCAAACTGTTCCCTTTCTCTAGGTGCGGTATTTATCATTCACCACTCAATGACCAAGGTAGAAGAAGCCCTTGAGGATGCTTGCATTTTGTGTGACACCACAAGGTCATGAGTAATGACCTCCATCGGATCGCTTGATTTAAAAGCGATTCGGTGATTGTGACCTTAGTATAGAATTATATATTGACGGTCAACGAGGTCAAGGCATGGCATTGGCGCTGATCCAAATCTACAAGCTCCATGTGCTTCAGTAGTTTGTTGTGAAGCCGAGAAGGCTTTGGGGCAGTGATGGCAAATTGGTGAGTGACCAATGGGAGACATAAAGCACATAAAACTAGGAAGTACACCCCTTGTAATATTTTTTGTTTAAAACCCTTCATATGTTTCTTGCTTGCTAAGCAGGAACATAGAGCTTATTCTAAACATGATGGATCATGGCCATCATTTATTCATTTTACAAACGTATTATAGTATACATCATGTATGAAACTTAACAATACTATGCTCCCATGTTAATGGTGTGTCCGTGTATGTAGCTAACATTTGATTCTTTTATCCACTGATCCTCTTACCGATCAAACCTGAGGCGCAGAAATAGCATGTCAAATGTTACTATCCTCCCCAACTCTACCGCCGCATGAGGTGCACGAGGCAGAGCCGCTATCGCCGTCTATGTACTATGCACTAAATGATGTGCTCTTCACATGATGTGTTTTAGATCAGATCAGAAGGTCTGATTATTTTTATTGATGAGAACTTTTACAAGTGTGGTGGAAATGATAATCTGAACTATTTTGATTTTCATAACAGATTAACAACAATTTGTGATTTAACTTCTGTATAATTATTTAAGTGGCATACCACGATGCATTGGAAGTTCATTATTGAAGTATTGCCTGTAATTCTGTATATGCTCCGGAAGCTTGATAAACAATTAAACAGATAAATGGACTTAATAGACTTAACATGCAAATATTATTTATGTAAGATTTAGAGTTTTCGTTGCAATGCACGGGCACATAACTAGTCAATTAATAAATGTGTGAAATAATTTTGCTATCATTTTTGTTTGACTGTGTATACTACCTATTCCTGGACTAGTGTATGAAACACAGAGAATCCAGGATCCTTCGCTCCCGGGTTCGACATCGTCGTGACGTGTAACGCCGGCGACCACTTTGGTCTCATGTGCCACCACTCGCCGGAATGATGTAGGCGCCACTTGGCAGCCACGTGTGTGCCACGTCAGCTCCTTTTGCCCCGTTGCACCAGCGTGTCACGCTTGCATAGCTGCTTGCGTGGTTAAGCGCACTATTTCACGCGCTCGGTCCAACGTGGACCAAAGCACTTTCGTGGACCTAGTCCATGGACCATGGGCCTACTTGGCAGAGACGCCCACTTGTTAGAGACTCAATAGGAATTTTTTTGTAGAAAAACAATTCAGCCTAAAATAAAAATCAGCCGCTGACATCATGCTTGCGCAACATTTAGATTTTACTTTAGAAAAATAATTCATTAAATCTCAAAAATTGAACTTAGGGTAATTTCTTTAGAATTCAAACTTTCAAAGACTCGTTCTCCTTCATACGAGCTCTGATCCCACTTATTCAAATTTATAAATTCATCTAAAATTATAATATAGCTAACTAAACCAAAATTATTTAATTTGGAGTTTATTTGGATTTAGCTTATTTTCGTATATAGACTTCGACGACTCCTGAGAGCTAGAATTCTTCGACGAGTCCGATCAATAACAATTTGAGTAAGGCAAGTTACATCTGTTGGTCATATTTCAATCCTAGCAATTTAAATTATGTAAATTCTATTTTAAATTATTATTGCATTGCTCATATGTATTCAGTCTAATTTAAATGCATGTTTACACTTATATAGTTATTCCTAATTCCTTTGTATGGCCAAATTTTGTCGTTGAATTAGCTATACCTTGTCACCTTAGAAGAAAAACCTAGTTGGTACAATAGTATAAACTAAGAACCATTTAGAAAATATTATGCAAAGACATGCTTAGACCAAAAGTATTTAATTTGGGAATTTAGCCAAATATTCAACTTAGTTTAAAAATGAGTTTATGGCATTGTTTTGTCATAGAGTTTTGCAAATGATTTGTGAACCAAAATAAATTAAAAACTGATTTAAAATGGGCTAATTTGGATGGATGGAGGGTGCAAGTTTATGCACGAGATCAATTCAGTGAATGGTTGATGCCCAGAGGTTAGTTGGAAGTTGCCCAGTTAAATAAGGTCTGATCTGAGAGCTGCTTTTTGCTAAGCTCTACTGTACTACCACAAGTCTGGAATGGGACAGACCTGGCTAACTAAACTATAATATTTCACCATGGTGGTGTCATTTTGAGATGTGGGTGTCGTGAAGACTACTTTTAGTACCCACGTAGACGCAAGAGGGGGTTACCGTTTGGCGTGAAACCTTCGGTAACAAAACCTTAGCAGGCATAACTATGTTGGGATAGTATAGGGTAAAGGCTTTGTGATAGTCACTTAGTCGCACGCCTACAGAACCGTGTCTTGGCCGACATATTAAGCAAACTATCTCTTATGGGTAAAGTTGTATAAACTCTACAGAGTAGAAAACTATTCGAATAGCCGTGTCCACGGTCATAGACATGCTGAGCAAAGCCACTCAAAGTTACATTTTGGATTTTGATTTTAAAATGATGATTTAACACCATGTTTTTGGGTAGTTTATCCAAATAGGAAATTGGGCAGACAGCTGGTGTTAAGGGGGTTATTCCTTCACCAATTGTGTATGGAGGTTTATCCTACATTCAAAATGATGATTAAAAATTTAAAAATCAATTTCTAGATATAGTATAATTGCCTTGAAACTTAGTAATATATTTAAAAATGTCTCTTTAGCAATATAAGCCATCCTTTGTCATACACCCATGCATTATATTCTATTATTTGGGTGTAACTTGCGGAGTACATCTCATACTCACCTTTCTTAATAAAATTGTTGATCAGAGGAGGAGTACTACACTGTTGGTCAGGACTTGGACAACTAGGCTATGCTCGAGATGATTGCCTGTGGCATATCGTGTGGCCTACTACTACTTTATGCTTCCGTTGTACTTTTGTTTAGGCCTTGTGCCCTTTTGTAATAAAACTCTAATAATATAATAAAATGCGTGATATGGACTTGCTATCATTTTTATTGAACTATGTACACTAGTTGTTCCTAGACTAGTGTGGAAAACACAAAGAATCCGAGATCCTTCTACTCTCGGGTTCGACATGCGCTCGAGGCGGCATTTGTAGGCGGCGATTGAGCGACTGACTAGGCGATATCTCGCAAACGCATGAGCTTTAATGCCCGGCGAGCTGGTATGACGACGAGACAAGGTCGTGGCGCAACGGTGCGCTCAAGGTCTGGCGCAATAAAGCACTCAAGTGTGGATGGTTTAATTGCACTCAAAGAAAGAGAGAGAGAGAGAGAGAGAGAGAGGCAAACGCGTGCGGACTAAGGGGAAGAAGAAAAATAGTGCCCCTTGATGATAGGTGGGGCCATGGCCACTGTCAACGAGAGCGAGTGAAGGAGCTGGCGAACGTGGGCAGGCGCAACTACGGGCGTGTGTAGAGGCAGGCTGGGCCACTCAAGATGGGAGGCAACATCACGATAAGAGGTAGGCTCAATAAGAGAAGCAGCAAAAGCTGCGAAGCCATAGAGATCAGGACGCGGAATTGCACTCCGATCACGAAGAGCATACCTAGGAGGGAGAAGAAGGCACTGGAACATGACCCAACAAGGACGGAGCTAAAGGGGAAGCAGCGGAACAAGGACGGTGAGTGTACTGGAATGGAAAAGATAGACCTCAGCAAAAGAGCTAGAATGATCCTTTGGTGGGGAAGGAGCTAAAGCTAAAACCGGAGGAGCTGGTGGAGGATATGGAAGCGAAATAACAGAAGTAGAGGGCTAAGGATCAAGGAAAGTTAGAGAAGAGAACGACTCAGCAAGAGAGTTTGGACTAGTGACATCACTCAAAATACGCATCCGACGAGCAACATGGTCATTACAGCGATAACCCTTATGCTCAACACTGTAGCCAAGGAAAGCACACTCAACTGACTAAGCAGTCAACTTCGTGCGCTCATGTGGTGGAAGAAGAACATAGTAGACGCAACCAAAAGCATGAAGGTGACTGTATTGAGGAGACCTACAGTAGAGACGCCCAACAGGAGTAGAGCTCTCAAGAGCAGTAGAGTAACCTTCTTGACATACTTGATAGTTTTGCAATCTCAAGGTTTAGATATAATCCTTGGAATGGATTAGTTATCCATAAATCATAGTCAGATAGACTAAGCCAATATATCTATCACACTTACAAATGACCAAGGGGTCAAAGTGGAATTCAAACCAAAGATTCCTACCAGAGAAGGCTCAATCCTTAACAGTCTTAAGGAAGTAAAGCTAGAAGAAATCCTAGTGGTACAAGAATACCTAGATGCATTTCCTGAAGATTTACTAGGTATGCCACCAGATAGGAACATTATGTTCCTAATTGATTTAGTCCCAGGGACTACTCCAATTTCAAAGAGACCCTACAAAATACCTGCTAATGAGTTAGCATAATTGAAGAAGTAGATCAAAGAATTACAAAGCAAGGGTAACATTCCACCAAATTCGCCACCTTGGGGAGCACCGGTACTATTTGTCAAGAAAAAGGACAATAGTATGAGGATGTATGTGGATTACAGATCACTCAATGAGGTCACAATCAAGAACAAGTATCCATTACCCAGGATCGATGACCTCTTTGAACAGCTGAAAGGACCAAATGTATTCTCTAAGATTGATCTGAGATCCGGCTACCATCAGTTGAAGATCAAACCCGATGACATTCCCAAGACTGCTTTTACAACCAGATATGGACTGTACGAGTTTACAATAATATCTTTTGGATTGACAAATGCACCAGCTTACTTCATGAATATGATGAACAAGGTGTTCATGGAATTCTTAGATAAGTTTGTGGTTATATTTATCGATGACATTCTGATCTACTCCAAAGATGAAGAAGAGCATGAAAAACATCTCAGGGCTGCATTGCAAAAACTCAGATAACAACAACTCTATGCCAAACTCAGCAAAAGTGACTTTTGGTTAAGACAAGTGGTTTTCCTTGGTCACATTGTGTCAGTAGGTGGAGTTGCAGTAGATCCTACTAAAGTTGAAGCTGTAATGGACTGGAAGCAACCCAAGTCTGTCACTGAAGTGAGAAGTTTCTTTGGTTTAGCAGGTTACTACTGTAGATTCATTGAAGGTTTTTCCAAGGCCACTAGACCCATGACTCAGTTGTTAAAGAAGGAAAATAAGTTTGAATGGACAAAAGCTTATGAGAAGAGTTTCCAATAGTTAAAGCAAAGACTAGTTTCTGCACTGTTATTAGTTTTGCCTGATATTCATAAGGATTTCAAGGTATTTTATGATGCTTCACGTCAAGGACTTGGATATGTGTTGATGCAGGAAGGCAAAGTTCTAGCTTACGGATCTCGTTAGTTACGACCCCATGAAGGGAATTACCACACACATGATTTGGAGTTAGCAGCAATTGTACATGTTTTGAAAAATTAGCGGCATTATCTCATTGGTAATCACTATGAGATTTTCACAGACTATAAGAGTTTGAAATATATATTTACTCAATCAAAACTCAACCTGAGGCAAAGAAGATGGTTAGAGCTGATCAAGGACTATGAAATTGGTATTTACTACCACCCTAGTAAAGCAAATGTAGTTGCAGATGCTTTGAGCAGAAAAGGTTATTGCAACACGACTTTGGTTCAAGAAAAATCAGCCAAGATTGTTTGAAGAGTAGAAATATTTGAATTTGGAAATAGTAAGTCAAGGTTGTGTACACACTCTTGAAGTGCAACCCACAATTCTAGAACAAATCCGAGAAAATCAAAAAACAAATGAGGATATTAAAGAAATTCAGAAAAATATGAGAAGACGAAAAGCCCCAGGATTTTCTAAGGATGAACAGGGTATCGTTTGGTTTGGAAACCATATTTGTGTACCTGATCACAAAGAAATAAAGCGAATGATATTGCAAGAAGCCCATGAATCTCCTTATTCCATTCATCCCGGAAGTACCAAGATGTACCAAGATCTATAAAAAAATATTGGTGGGTTAGCATGAAGCGAGAAATTGATGAGTATGTTGCTCGTTGTGATATATGCCAGAGAGTTAAGGTAGAGCACGAACGACCCACGAGATTGTTACAACAGCTACCGATTCCAGAATGGAAATGGGAAGAAATTAGTATGGACTTTATTACTAGACTTCCTAGGACCCAATCAGGATATGACTCCACCTGGGTGGTGATTGATCGATTGACCAAAGTGGCACATTTCATTCTAGTTAGAACCACATATAGAAGGGGTAACCTAGTAGAGATGTATATGGCAAGGATTGTTTGTCTGCACGGTGTTCCAAATAAGATAGTGTCAGACAGAGGTTCGCAGTTCACATCAAGGATTTGGAAAAGCCTGCATGAAGCGTTGGGAACAAGACTCAATTTTAGTACTACTTATCATCCCCAAACAGATGGTCAAATAGAGCGTGTGAATCAGATTTTGGGAGATATGTTGCGAGCTTGTGCCATGGATTACAAAACCAGTTGGGACATAAACCTTCCCTATGCAGAATTTTCATACAATAACAGCTATCAAGCCAGCCTTTAGATGTCACCATTCGAAGAATTGTATGGCAGGAAGTGTAGAACATCTCTCCTTTGGGATCAAGTAGGGGAACATCAATTATTTGGCCCTACTTTAATTAAAGAAGCTGAAAATAAGATAAAAGTGATAAAGGAATGGTTGAAAGTAGCACAATCCCAATAGAAAAGTTATGCTAACAATCGTCGTAGAGATTTGTCCTTTGAAACAGGAGATTTTGTCTACCTCAAAGTGACTCCACATAGAGAAGTGAAAAAAGTTCCGAACCAAAGGAAAACTTGCACCTAGATTTGTTAGACCATAGAGCTGAATATGCATATTATCTCAAACTACCGGAATCATTATCTGGAGTTCATGATGTCTTCCATGTGTCTCAGTTGAATAAATGTCTTTGAGTACCGACAGAGCAAACTTCGCTTGAGAGCATTGATCTGCAGGAAGACCTCAGTTATGTGGAGCACCCAATCAATATTCTTGATGTGGCAGAATGCATCACCAGGAGCAAGATCATCCATTCTTGCAAAGTGCAGTAGAGCCATCACTCAGAAGAGGAGGCCACTTGGGAACGAGAAGAAGAATTGAAAGCCAAGTATACCCAGCTCTTTTGCTAGCTAGTCTGAATCTCGAGGTCAAGATTCCATTTAAGGGGGTAGGTTTGTAACATCCCAAAATTTTATTTCTATTAAAAATAAAAAATTAATTAATTTCCTTGAATTTTCTGGATTTTTAGAAGTTTTCCCTATTTATTGTAAAGCCAAAATAAGTTATTTGAAAATATAAGTACCAATTTTAAGTTGGGAATATTTTATTTAAGTTCAAAATAATTCAGGGAATTTCTGTGAATTTTTCTAGAATTTTTGAACTCTATTTGCTATTTTCTAAAAGCCTATTTGAATTCTTACCATTTTTGTAGTTCAAAAATCATCAAATATCTGGATTTTTGCTTTCGACCCAATCTCCTTCCTGGCCCAAGGCTTTTTCCTCCCTTTTTTTTCCCGCACTTGGCCCGCTAACGCCTACTTTCTCTCCCCCCTCGTTGACATGCGGGCCTGCCCCGTCAGCCGCTCCCTTCCTATCCCTCTCCCCCTCTTGCCGACAGCAGGACCCACCTGTCATCTCCCTCATCCCCTTCTTCTTCCTCATGACCGTGCCAGCACCACTGCCATTTCCGGTCGTTTGAGCTCGTAATTGCGCCCATTTCCGCTCACGATCGTGCGCATTAACGCCCACAATCCCCACTCCATCTTTTGCATTAACTCGGCCGTTGCATTTTCGCGTTATTGCCCACTTCCACCGCTAGCGAGGTAACGCTCGTGCACGTTCTCGCCCCCCCAGCCATCCCCTTGCCCTATAAAAGGGGGCACCCACACCCCCGTCTCTCACTCATCCCACCCCAGCAATACTTGCTCCTCTATCCCTCTCTCATCGCTGGATTTTGGACTTCCTCGTCGTCGTCGTCCCTAAGGTGCGCTGTCGCTGATTGCGTCGCCGCCGTTGTAGCTCCGTTAACATCGTCCGCACCAAGAGCATCGCCGATCCATGTTCTACCTTGTGCGCATGCTCTCGCCGCCGGAGCCCGAACCGCGTCGGCCGACGTAGGACCCCCTCGTGACACCCCCTTAGGCTATTCGCGTCAGTAGGGTACCTCAACCGCTTGAGCCTTTGACGTACTCGTACCATCACCCGCAGCCGCACACGTGGGGTACTCTCCAAGGGGCCCGCGAGTAGATATTTGTTTTTGTAAATATTAGTCATGCCATATAAATATTAATTTCTGCACAACTTACATTATGCTAGTCTTGTGTTTTAATATTATTTGTTCTTATGTGTATAGGTAACTATGTGAGGGAGTCAGCATCGCGACACCCCACACCACCCTACTTCTAGCCTTTACACCCCACTCCAGAGCGATATGACCGCACACTACGACACTACCATTTTAGACCGAAAAGACCACACTCTGACACACCACCTTTTCAGACCGCACCTGGTTATGTCACACACGACCACTTTTGCATACCAAGATGACAACACACTACGATGCTATCTTTTCAGACTGAAAAGACCAGACTCCGCTACGCCACCTTTTCAGACAGAAAAGACCGCACCCTGTTACGCCACATGTTACCACTTTTGTAGACTGAGATGACAACATACTGCGACGCTACCTTTTCAGACCGAAAAGACCACACTCTATCACACCACCTTTTCAGACTGAAAAGAACACAGCACGACACGCCATGCACTGCCACTTTTGCAAACTGAGATGACAATACACTGCAATGCTACCTTTTTAGACCAAAAAAACCACACTCCGCCACGCCACCTTTTTAGACCGGAAAGACCCCTTATAAAAGGAGGGAGAAGACAACACCACCACACCCAACACTTCACCAAAGCTTGGTTCACACAACAAGCCGCGAAAGCGCAAGTGACTTACTGAGAGGACTAAACCCTACCCGGATTGTTCTATAAAGGATGCGCTGGTACCACCAGTGTTCCCACACCCGCAATGTGTGTGCGGAGAACCGGCTAAGATCATCCAGTCCACACACTCGGTGACCACCGCCCAGGCGTACTACACGTGCGGGAACGTCATTGTAAGCGAATCTTGCACACACATAGATTTTTCATATCTTACATTTCAATCCACATATCCCTAACTATATCTGCGCATAACGGTAGCCGGAGATACGATGCAACTTCTTCTAAAGGATTGATGGTCCAAACATGTACGATAGGGCATTCATCGAGCAGAAGTACATGTTAAAATATGCGATGCAAGTTGAGACCTTCAAACAGTGGAAACCTTATGTACTCGACCCTATTGAAAAGGCACCGGTGGAGCCCAGGAAAGCAGGGTGGTGGTGGAGGACCCCCGAACAGGAGGCTGAATACGACTGGGCTGAGCGCACGACGGACAAAGGGAAGCCTCCTTCTAGTGACACCGACGACAGTCATAGCGCTCCCAGTCGCCCGAGCGCAATCCGGATCGAAGAGGTAAGTTATGTTCAATTGACAATCTGATTATTAATTTGGCCCTGTGTTGTGCTATCCTAACATCATTCAATCGTCTAGCCCGTCTCGTAGAACATCGCTAACTTCGAGACTAGCCGCCGCCGCCGGCAGTCCAGAGAAAAGGGGAAGGGACTAATGGGCTACCAGGACTAATGGATTTCATTCCAATCAACATTTTTTTCGATTCCAAAAAGGCGCACATGTATCGTAGGTGTATTTCGGTTTGTTGATTCGTGCATACTGGTGTTTCTAATGTACGTAACCAAACCCATCGCGCCATGTAATTCACAATTAAATTATGAAGTCTTTGAAACTTACATCTCTTTTCCCAAATATTTTGACTATTAAATATTGCGTAATCTTTTCTCGAAGGAATCGGTTCCACGAACAATACAATCAGGACAACAACGTGCATGTCAACCCTAAACCCAATTTTTTTTCATTTCGCTCCGAAGGGGGCTGTTTGTGTTATTGCATTGCCAAACTCGCGTTCCAAATTGCACCACCGATTTCGTATTCTCTACTTCACATTTCATTATCTTCTCCAATTTTGGATTCCAAACTATGCAGGCACTTCAAGGTATTACTAAGAAACTTCGTGAAATACACTAGATATTTAGGCCGAATTCTCTACACATAAATTTAAAAAAAAAATCAAATATAGAGTCATTTCGCCATTTAAAATGGCGACAGGTTCCTGTCGCTATTTGAAATGGCGAAATGATCCTATCGCTAGTTCAATTGGCGATAGAACCTTCTCGGCCCTGTTCCAATTAGTGATAGGGATACTGTCGCTAATTGGAATGGTGACAAGATCATTTCGCCATTTCAAATGGCGACATGGGCCTATTTTTGTAAAAAGAAAAACTGACTATTTATTTTCGTAATTATCTTTTAAATTATTATTATTTATTTATTATTGGATCTTGTGGATCTTTCATGTATATATACTCTTTTAAATTTTATCTATATAATATATATTTCAAGACGGTCCCCCTACTAGTTCGATTAAAAAAAATCGTTAAGCACAAGTGAATTAAATTTCAATCGAGTGAATCCGTGTTTTTCTTTAGTACATTAAGATATGCATGATGTATTCATTGGTAAATTATATGAATTTGGAGGTATTTTATCTATTGAATAATGCTTCAATTCACTTATACCTGCTTTAACGAAGTATTTTTTATTGGTAAATTCAATTGAATGAATGACACAAATACTTTTACTTTTTACCCAAAGAGCTATGGGATACTTTATTTGGATGTACTTTGGACGTGGATCTTCCAATGAGCCGTGCTTATCTCTTGCAGAGTTAACAATTAATGAATGAGGACAAATGATAAGTTTTGAGCTTAATATGTATCATATATGAAAATAATCAGCTTTAGTGTCATTGATCTTTATTTTTGTCGAGACGTGAATTTCACAGTAAGTGCCTGAGAGGAGTATATAAAATTGGGTTAGATTGTATTACATTAGATATCGTTTCTAAATTTTGAACGTGATTATCTATTTTGTACAATATTGACTATTTATTTCATAAAACTGCTAGACTATAGAATTAAGTATTTTATATCCCTCCCTTCCCACGAGACAAAACTCACCTCCCACCTTGGTGAAAGCTCTGTCAAAGAAAACACACCACCCCCACCTCCCGTCAGCCACCACCACTCACTTTCACCCACTCTCACATCAAACACCACTGTGCTAAAAAAAAATACAGTAACTCTCATGCGGTATTGCAATAACATGGCTTTCTAGAGTTAAAACAAATTCAACATGGATCTTATTTTGTTAAGTTCATAATTTCGAACACAACGGTGCAAAAGGATAGTAGACCAGACGTTCGGTTAAAGAGATGTTGTAGATGAACAGTCCAAACCAGCGTTGGGGTAGATGGTCTTTTGGATAGTAATGTCTCTTCGGGTCTGGACTCTGCTGGTTGTGGCACCGGTCAATTCCCGGACAGCAGAGCGATTGGGTTCGGAGGTGGGCAGGTCCAAATCAACAGTGTGGTTGGTAATGGCGGTGGGCATCGAGTGTCGGAGGCTCGAGCCGATTCTCATCAGCGGTGGTGCTAGTGGTCGACTCTTTGGGCTGGCGGTGCTTTTTCTTTGTCGAGGCGGTTTTTCGGTTGTTGGTTTTGGCACTAGTAGCTCCGCTTGGATGCCTAACAATGACCGAGGGAGGTTCGGAGAAGCCAACAATGGTCGTGGGAGATTCGGAGAAGGTAGCAGAGGCCGTGGTCGTGGGCGGTTCGTCTTTCCGCCGGTCAATAGCTATTCTGCAGGTGCTGCTCTTAACTCAGTTTGCTTTCGATGCAAAGAGGTAGGACATGGCATTGCTAATTGCAACACTATTTTGCTGTGTGATATCTGTGAGGACACTGATTGACGCTGTTACCAAGGCCTATTGCCAATTTGTGTGGTTTCGGTGCTGATGGCCTGGGATTTTACCACATCCCAACATCGGGGACAAAGAAATTGAAGAAAGTTAACAACAAGACGGGAATTGTTTGGATAATTGGGGCCCCAATGGCTGAACATTTGCTGATTGCGAAGTTGAAAAGAATAAATCCAGTTAATTGGCAGCCTCTGTTGGAGTTTCAGGGGGAAAATGAGTTCTTGGTTCATTTCCCTAATAGGCTTGATATGCTTCGTATGGTGGCTATTGGCGATGTCCATGTAAAGGAGCATAAAGTGGTGTTACAATTTGAGAAATGGAATTTGGGGCCTAAACCTAAGTACCAACTTCAGAAGGTGTGGGTTCAGGTGTTAGGTGTGCCATTGGAAGTCCGTGATTTTTCTGGGTCATTGTGCTGTAGGATCAATCGTTGGTATAGCTTTGCGGGTGGATATGGAGAAGGTTTGAAAAAGTGATGTGGTTCGTATGCTGGTGGGGGTGCTGGATATAAATGCCATACCATCTTGTGTAGAGGTTGTGGTTGGTGAAAATGTTTATGACATTTTTTTCAAAATTGAAGATGATGCGGTGGATGCTAGTGACGATGTTGTCGATTAGAATGAGGGTCATGAGGGAGGAGACAAATAAAGCAGGGGAAAGAAGTTGACATGGAAGATAGGGATTCTAAGAGACCGAAGAATAATTTGGCCAATACACAACCAAAAACTTCAGAGATCAGCAAGGGTCAGTCTACCTCAAATTATAAGGGGAATTCTTTGGGAGTTTCAGCTTCGGATATCTTATGGGTTATATGAAGACTGGTGTCAGAAAGAAAGGTATGCCCATCTTTTTTTTTGATGGAAAATAGTAGGGAGACCCTACTGTATATATTAAAAAAAGAATAATAAAATACAGGAAGAAAGAGGGAGAGAGAGGGGGGAGGGGGGAAGGAGAGGAGAAAAGAGAGAATATACAGTTGCCGAGAAACAAAAACGTAAAAACTACAAAGGACGCGAGGGGAGTGGCTTCCTTCATGAAACACTGAGTCCCTGTTCGTTGTCAGACCAACACGAACAAACAAAAGTGAGATGCCACACAGGCCATTAGATGTCTATCATCCTTGAAGGGTGCAGTTCCTCAAATATCTTGAAATCCAGCTAAGCTATTTGATGAAGCCAGTCGGTGAGATGGGGCTTAATAGATGGTTTAGCCCGATGAGTCAACAATGCGAACTCCTGTGAGAAAATAGCGCGCCAATTCTGAAGACTAGGGGTTTGATAGTTAAAAATCCAATTGTTCCTGGAGATCCATATGGCCCAAGAGGTTAGCACAATGATATCCATGAAGAAGATTTGGTTAATCCTATCTTTGAGGTGAAAGAGAGCTTGATGAGTTGTGGCATGCGGCAACCATTGTGAACATACAGTTTCCCAACACTGGCTAGCAAAAGGGCACGACCAGAAAAGATGTTGTACAGTTTCCTCGATCCCCAGGTCACATAGTTTGCAAAAGTAGTCATCCAGCAGGCAGTTCTTGCGACGCAGAAGGTTCCTGGTGTTGAGCCTATCCTTGAGTAAAAGCCAAAAGAATACTTTGTGGCATCTTTGACAAATGCATGCCCATAGCCACTTGTAGAAAATCGGTGTCGGACAATAGCCCATGAATAAGTGGTAAGCCTTGACTGAAGAGTACTTTGGTGAGTTCCAGATATATTGCCAAGAGTCCTCCTGTGGAGAAAGTACCAATTCTTGTGTGATATGCTTTACCTGCTGGTATTGATCATGAGCTTGTGTCGACAACGGAAGGTGAAAGAGATTCTCAAATTCATCCACAAGTTTAGCTGAAGCAACCGAGATAAGATCTAATATGGAAAATGAGTGAAGTTCCGGGTGTTGATGCTGTAGCAAATTCCCATTCCACAAATCTTTCCAGAAAAATGTTGATCGCCCATTTCCAATCGAGCAAGTTGACAGTCCTTTGTATTGTGGGAGCATCTTGAGGATATCTCTCCACGAGGAGAATATCCTTTTGTGCGATGACAAGGTGTTAAGATAATATGCTTCCCAAATCAGTTTAACCCAAGGCAGGTTGGCATGGTTGAATAGCTTGTGAAGGTTCTTGAGGAGGAGCGCTTGGTTTTGGGTGCCCAGGTTTAAGACACCTAATCCTCCTTGCTTTTTGAGCTTGCAGACTTCTTTCCAGGAGACCAGAGATTTACCACGGGCGTCCATTGTAGTGCTTCTCCAGAGGCAATTTCTTCGGTATCTGTCAATTTGTCTGATGATTCCCTTCGGGAGTTTAAGCAGGCACATGTAGAAGGTGGGTAGTTGAGAAAAAACTGAATTCACCAAAGTGAGTCTACCTCCAATGGATAGGAATGTTGCGCAGCTGGCTAATCTTCTATCTACCCTCTGGATCAGAGGAAGGAAGTCTTTGATTTTAGGCTTGCTCGTACCCAGAGGCAGACCCAGATAGGTGAACGGGAGAGTGCCCAATTGACAACCAAAAGTGCGGGAGAGATTGTCCATCTTGTCCGGGGGAGCATGGATCAGGATCATGTAAGACTTATCAAAATTGACCTTAAGCCCTGTAGATTCTGCG
This sequence comes from Phyllostachys edulis, assembly GCA_036346405.1. Lineage (NCBI taxonomy): Eukaryota > Viridiplantae > Streptophyta > Magnoliopsida > Poales > Poaceae > Phyllostachys > Phyllostachys edulis. Next base: position 7,532,717 of record CM070564.1, read on the forward strand.
AAGGAATGAAGGATCCCCTTAAGGAGAAAGAGCTGTTTCGCACAAGCTTGCATGATAATGAGCGTATCGTCTGCGTATTGCACCACCGGGATGTCCGGGCATGCCTGAAAATTCACCGAGGGGATCAGTAATCCCATGTCCATTGCCCTGTTAAGGAGAGTCTGAAGGAAATCTGCTGCTAGTACAAATAACAGTGGTGAGAGTGGATCTCCTTGTCTAACACCCCTTCTGCAATGGATGACTTTTCCGGGTACCCCATTAAGAAGCACAGCTAAGGTACCAGTGTTCAGAATGTTAGTGATCCAAGTCATCCATTTAGGTCCAAATCCCTTATGCTTCAAGATTGCAAGGTTAGAGCTATGTTCCACTTTGTCAAATGCCTTCTCAAAGTCTAATTTAAGAATAATGACCTCCTTCTTCGAAGAGTGACAAATGTGAAGGAATTCATATGCCCAAGCAAGGCAGTCTTGAATTGTCCTTGTTTTCAGGAACCCATATTGATTAGCATGGACCAAGTCTAAAATAACCAGTTGAAGTCTGTTGGCCAGGAGTTGCCCAGGGGCCGAGTTTGGCCATCGAAAAAGCTTTACCAGTTCAGTTGGTAGAATCAAATGATGTATCGACTGTTTGTTCTATTGCGAAAGATGCGAGTGCTTTACTCAGGAGGTCAGTTGATACTATAAAGAGCGACTTTCCTGCTGTTGAGACAGTACTTACCAAGACAGATTTTCATTCTGTTAAGACAGCGCCTGGTGTAAGCCGGTCAGTTGGTTTTATTGCTTCTTCTGTTCCTGCAATAAGCCGGCCACCTGATTCTGTTGCTTCAGCTATTGTAAAAACTGATGTTTATATTTCACAAGATTGTTTAACAGAGGAAGTCTTGGAGAAGTTTCAACCAAAATCGGTTGAAAAAACAGGCATAAATGGGAAGCATCTTGCTTTTTCGACTGGTTTGGTAGCCAAGATGGATGTGGGCAGTGTTACCGAGGTGGTCAACGATCCACAGGTGGGGGTTTTAATTGCTAGACATGAGCCATTTGAGGGCACTAAAACTGGGCTGACTCCTATTGGTTCGGATGGCTCAACAGTGATCTCAGTTGTCCAGGAGGAAATTAAGGAAGATGCTTTGGTTAGAGAATTAAGTGCTGAGACTACTGCGTCGCCTCAATCCTTGGAGGCTGCTGCGGCTGCTGTGTTGCCTCAGGAGCAGTCCTTGGCGGCGCTTGAAGTTTTGGGAAGTGATGTGTTGGTAGTATGCAAGGTCCTGGGTGCTGCGTCGTCACAGGAACTGAACTTGGTCCCAGCTACTGTATCTCCACAGGAGTGGGCCTCGGAGGCGCCAATGATCCTGGGCGACATCCCTCTAGACAGTGGTTCTCATGCTTCGCTAGCTAGTCGGGGTAGGGCAGAGGAAGCTCGTTTTGACAAGGCCTTTGCATGTGACAGTGTTGGTCAGTTTGAACATTATTTTGCACAGGTTTCCAGGAGTGATAATGCCATTTCCACCGGCCAACATTCTACACTGGATTTCGGGTTGGGCAAGAACTGCAAGGTGGGCTTTAGTTCTTCCAAAACTGATGGGGGTTTTCGGTCACCATTGATTTGTAAGGAGGAGACGGTGGAGCCTCAGCAAAGTGAGCGTATTAAGAAGCAGCAATTTGGTGATGGTGACTTGGTCCAAAAGGCTATACGACGTGCGAAAGTGCGAAACCTAGAAATTGATTCAAGCAATCCAAGTAAGTCCGGTAATAATATTTCATTTGTGTCTTTTTCTGATGATCAAATTGTTGAAAAAGTAGCTAGCATTGGCATTTCCTTAGGTGTTGATAGTTCTGAGATTGGTAGTTCAATTAACAATCTTAAGACTATTGAACTACGAAGATTAAAAAATAAAGAAATTGTAGAAGCAGAAGACATAGAAGATGAAAATCTAGATTACAATGATTTATCTGCCTTCAGTCATTTCTGCAATGACTTAGATGGTAATTTGGAGGATGACCAATCTAATTTTACATTAGTGACTTGTAAAAAGAGGTCGAAAAAAAAGAATTTCCACAATAGGCCAATTAAATTAAAGTTAAAATGAAAGGTCTTTTTTGGAATAGCAGAGGTCTGGGAGACTTGGCTAAACATCGTTATATTTGTGATTTGGTTAAGGAACAACATTTAGATTTTGTGGCAATTTTAGAAACTAGTAAAAAGGATTTTTCTGTAGCTTGTCTTAACCATCTCTGTGGTGGGCGGAATTTTTGTGGCATTTTCTCCCCTCAAGGTCGATCGGGGGTATCCTTTTAGGGATGGATATGCGGTTTTCGATATTGGCTCTATTGATGTTTCGATTTTTATGTTAAGTTTCATCTAAAAACAGAGAGGATGATTTTCAATGGGTTCTCGTGGTCATTTATGGTGCGGCTCAAACCCATTTCAAAGAAAAGTTTCTTCTGAACTTGTTCATGCTCAGAGGAAAGAGTAAACACTATTTTAATTGGGGTGATTTTAATATCATCGAGCATTGGATGAAAAAATAATGATAATTTTGAGTATAGGTGGCCTTTCTTGTTTAATGCTGTGATTAATAACTTGGAGTCAAGAGAAATAGCTTTATCAGGAAGACAATTTACTTGGGCCAACTCTTTAGCTAATCCAACCTTTCAAAAGCTGGATAGAGTCTTAATGAATAGGAAGAAGTCCATTCTACCCCCTCAAGTATCGACGTGTGGACACCTAACCCACTGAACTAAAAAATCGGCCCTTTGACACCCCTAAGTTGTAAAACCGAACAACCTACCCCCTTTGGCTATTTCGTGTGGTGGTATTGCTGATGTGGCGTCCGGGTGGCCTGGTTTCACCAGGTCATCCACTGACTCATCTAGGTGAGCTGGCGGGGGGTTTTACGAGTTCGCTAGAGCAAAATCCTCTCCGAGAAAAAAAGAAGCAAATCACACAACTTGCCAATTTTTACAGTCATTCCGGCCACAGTGGCGACGTCGCTGCTGGCGTGTAGATGATCACGGCCGCCTCGTCACCGATGAGGTCACCCCCTTTCTGCTCGACCCAGCGTCATCCCCTGATGCACCGATGGCTCGTGGCATGGCGCAGGCGGTGCAACCGATGAACCTCCTCCCTCACGTGTTGCGGCAGCCGTAGTGTGAACCTCTCATGATCGCCCCCCCCCGCGCCTCCGCGGCGGCCGCGAAGAGCGAGTGCCCCATCGAGTGCGATCTCAGTAGCCTCGTCGTCCGCTGCTCGCTGCGCAACATCTTGAGCTCCACGGCCGCCTCCTTCCTGTAATCCTCATCCTCGTTTGGAAAGGAAATAATGTAGACACGAATTGGTGAGAGAACATCATAAATTGCTTCACAGATCGGATCTTCTTGATTCAAGCGAAAAAAGAAAAGAAAAAGAAAGCCAGGAGTAGAGACATCAGATTGACACCATCCCACTTGCTCACATCCTATTGTAGCCAAGCTCACATTGTTCCAGCCGCTGTCGCGCTGCAGCTTGAAGAGATGGATTTGCCTTTCACCACTGTGTCATGATTCCGAGCCCCTAACCACCCCCAAATTCACGTCGTCGGATCAGGAGGCCGTGCTTCTCGCTCGCGTGGCCGCGAACCACCTCTTCCTCGCGCAATTCGAGCCCCTGCGAGCGGCGTTCCTCAGCCTCCGCCGCTGCGTCGACCCCGGCCTCTCTGCAGACTTGCTCCACGCGGTCGTCGCCTCAGGTGACCGTGTCCCCGGCGTGCTCTAGTCTGCGCCCCACTTGCCCCTCCCCCTCCCACCCGCCTGGCTCGCCATGCTCGAGCTCGTCGCGCTCCCCTGCACCCCCAACCCTGAGGCACTCCGCCTCAAGGCCGAGTTCCTCATCCTCCTCCTCCTCCTCCTCTGAGAGAGAGAGAGAGAGAGAGAGAGAGAGAGAGAAATAGGCAGGTGCGAGGTGGATGAGGAGGAGAACGACAAGATGCATGAGGAGGCAGAGCCGGCTCGTGCGCGCCGGCGACGAGGAAGGGAAGAGGATGTGCATTCTGAGTGAGGAAGAAGATGTGGTAGAATGCGGTGTCGAGGGGAGAGATTGAGGAAGAAAAGGGAAAGAAGCTGACATGTGGGCCTCATAATATTACAACTTTCATTTGTTGAGTCATCGCCACCTCGCAGTCGAGTCAGCAGCCGACCTGGCAAAACCGGACTGAGCGGACGCCACGTGTGCAAAACCACCACACGAAACAGCCTCAGGGGGTAGGTTGTCCGGTTTTACAACTTAGGGGTGTCAAAGGGCCGATTTTTTAGTTCAGGGGGTTAGGTGTCCACACGTCGACACTTGAGGGGGTAGAATGGACTTCTTCCTAATGAATATAGATTGGGAGTCTAAATTTCCTTTGGTTACAGTAAATGCCCTTGAAAGATCTTTATCTGATCATACACCCTTGCTTTTAAATACGAGAGCGGCTTCTTTTAGAGGAAGTCATCCATTATTTAAATTTGAATTAGGTTGGTTGTGTAGGGAGGGGTTCAGGGAGTTGGTGGCCGATGTGTGGAAAAAAGATACTAGTGGTCATTCCGCCTTACAAATTTGGTAGTGTAAGGTTAGATCTCTCAGAAGTTTTCTTCGTGGTTGGGCTAAAAATATCAGTGGGATGTATAAAAAAGAAAAAACAGAGCTTAATTTACTAATTGATGAGCTTGATAAAAAAGCTAAGATTGTGAGGTTGTCTGATCACGATCTTAACCTTAAAAGAGTTGCTAATGAGCGATTGGCTCATTTTCTGAGAGAAGAAGAAATTAAGTGGTATCAGAGGTCCAAAGCGAAATTTCTTTTGGAGGGGGGTAGAAATACACGCTATTATCATTTGATTGCGAATGGAAAGCATAGACGTCAAAGAATTTTCCAGCTCGAACAGGAGGAAGGAATAATTCGGGGTGATGTACAATTAAAAACGTATATCACTAATTATTATAAAGTTTTGTTTGGACCTTTCGAAAATAATAATCTTTCTATGGTTGATACTGTTGTGAATGATATACCTCAAGTTTCTGAGGTGGAAAATAATTTCCTTACAGAATCTTTCACTAAAAAAGAGGTGAAGGAAGCAATTTTTCAAATGGACCATAACAAAGCACTTGGGTCAGACGGTTTCCCTGCCGAGTTCTATCAGGTGTTTTGGGATATCATTAAATATGACTTGTTAGCTATGTTCCAGGATTTTCATACGTGTTCGCTTCATCTTTATAGCTTGAATTTTGGGATCATTACATTGCTTCCCAAAAAAGCGGACGTTAAACAAATACAACAGTACAGATCGATTTGTCTTTTAAATGTTAGTTTTAAATTTTTTACTAAAGTTGTTACTAATAGGCTTATGGGGGTAGCTCAAAAGGTGGTTAGACCTTCCCAGTCGGCTTTTATGTAGGGGAGATTTATTCTTGATGGAGTTGTTATTCTTCACGAAATAATTCATGAATTGCATAAAAAGAATTTAGATGGAATAGTTTTCAAGATAGATTTTGAGAAAGCTTATGACAAGGTTAAATGGCTGTTTTTAATTCAAACTTTAAGAATGAAAGGATTCTTTGCTAAGTGGTGTTCCTGGGTGAAAAGTATAGTTAAGGGAGGGAGTGTTGGAATAAAAATTAATGATGATCTTGGCTCCTTTTTCCAAACTCAGAAAGGTCTTAGGCAAGGTGATCCTATGTCTCCTATCCTTTTTAACATTGTAGGGGACATGCTTGCCATTTTTATTTCTCGTGCTAAAGAAGCGGGCCTTTTAGCATGCATAGTTCCTCACTTGATTGAGGATGGTTTGTCAATTTTACAAGATATCTTTGATTTACACGATCCTCTTTTTGAACAATGATTTGGAACAAGCCAAAAATCTGAAACTTATTCTTTGTGTCTTTGAACAATTATCGGGTTTAAAGATTAATTTCCATAAGAGTGAGATTTTTTGTTTTGGTTCTGCCAAAGCTGCTGAACCACAGTTCACACAGTTATTTGGTTGTGAAGTGGGTGCTTTTCATTTCAGGTACTTGGGCATTCCTATCCACTTTAAAAAAAAATTAAGGAATAGCAATTGGAAGGGGGTAGAGGATAGAATTGAGAAAAAGCTTAGTAGTTGGAAAGGAAAAAATATGTCTGTGGGGTGACGGTTAGTACTTATTAACTTGGTACTAAGCAGTCTGCCTATGTTTATGTTTTCTTTTTTTCAAGTTCCTAGACAAGTCCTCAAGTGACTAGATTTTTATCGTTCTAGATTCTACTGGCAGAGTGATAATCATAAACGCAAATACAGACTTGCTAAATGGAGTGTAGTTTGTTCACCCAAAAAGCATAGCGGTCTAGGCGTTCCAAACTTAGACGCAAAAAATAAAATCTTACTTGGGAAATGGTTATTTAAACTGCTAAATGAAGAAGGTGTTTGGCAATCGTTGCTAATGAGGAAGTATTTGGGGAACAAAAGTCTTTCGCAGGTGGTTAATAAGTCTGGGACTTCTCTTTTTTTTTTTGGGACTTTGAAAATTAAAGATCAATTTCTTCGGTTCGGGTCTTTCCAGGTTCAAAATGGAAGGCAAATTAGGTTTTGGGAAGATATTTGGTTAGGTGATTCTCCGTTGAAAAGACAATACCCTATTCTTTATAATGTGGTAAGGAGAAAGGAGGATACTGTGGTAACTATTAAGAGATCGACACCTTTAATTATTTCTTTCCGAAGACCTATTATTGGTCCCAAGTTACATGCCCAAGTTACATGCTTGGAATGATCTAATTTCGAGAATTGCTAATTTACAATTAAGCTCTCAAAATGATATCTTTAGATGGAATTTAAATAAATCTGGCCTGTTTACGGTCAAATCTTTCTATGGGGCTCTAATTAACAATTATCAAGTCCCTATTAGGAATTTATTTTGGCTAATTAAAATTCCCTTAAAAGTACAAATTTTCTTTTGATATATCAAAAGAGGGGTAGTTTTAACTAAAGATAATCTGCTTAAAAGAAATTGGAGGGGAAGCAAGCAGTGTTGTTTCTGTATTAAAGATGAAACAATTCAGCATCTTTTTATTGATTGCATATTTGTGCGTCTCACTTGATGTGTTGTCAGTTGTGCGTTTAATTTATCCCCCCCATGAGCATAATAAACATGTTTGGGAATTGGTTAGCCGGAATTCCAACAATTTTAAAGTCACAACTTTTGGTGGAAGCTAGTGCCTTATGTTGGTCTATCTGGTTATGCCGGAATGATGCCTTTTTAATAAAAAGATTGTTAATAATCCATTTCAGGTTATCCTTTTGACCGGGCACTAGCTGAGGGCTTGGGCAAATATGCAGAAACTGGATCAGAAGGAGTCCATGCTGGATGGAAGCGTCCGTCTGGAGGTTGTGGCGAAGCAAATTTTATATGCTCATGGGTGGCGGTTTAGTCAAAAAATTTGTAATGATTGAGTTTAAATTTTAGTCATGATTTGCTTATAAGGCTTATGCCAGTATTAACAGTTTGGTTACTATGGTGCCTTAAACTTTTTAATAAATTAGGTTGTGTGTATCTTTGATGCAGAGGCGGGGAGAGATTTTCTCTTCTATTATCTAAAAAATTCAAAGTTTGCAATTAAAAGAAAAAACTCCAATGCCTCCTCTCGACGCTAAGAAAAGTGCAATAACCATCCTGCAAGTGTACAATAACACAAAGGATTTCGTGTAGTAACACGACTTCCTTCGACTCCTACGTCTTTCCAACACTCAAAATATTATTGCACCTTTCACGAGATGGTGTTGTATTATTACACTTTATACTAGATGTTACTACATGTTTTTTACAATGTTACTATGAGGCGGAGGTATGATCAGATGGTAATCCGACACTACTGCACAACTATCGGTTTTTACAACACATCCCTTGCGTTACCACAAGACGGAGGTTTTATTTGATCTAATTATATAGGTGTAGTAATCCAACATTGTTCCACATCTATAGGTTGTTATTGCACGTTCCTTGCGATGTTACTACTAGACATAGGTTTTAGTGAAAGCCGATTGGTTTTTAATAGGTTCCAGTGAGTAATCAGTTTTAGTGAGGTGTGGGGGAACCGCGTAATAGAAAAGTAGGTTCTAATAGGTTAAGAGCATCTACAATAGTTTATTTCTTAGCTTGTTAGTAAGAAGAAAGAGAGTACTCAATCTAATAAAAAGAAACAAGCATTCCAATGGATTGTTTCTTAAGCTTGTATCTAAGACTTTAATTGCTACAAGTGTGCATGATTCTTGATGATCAACAATGAGGCACAACTTTGTGGTCTATACATTTTGGCTCATTTTTCATATCATCTGCCGGGGAAGACAAGAAGACAGGCTGCACAAAATCCGGTAGATTTTTGTTGGTAGGCAGTGAGACCTAGAAAATGAGTGTTTAGGTAACAACTAAGCCTCCAATAGAGTTTTTTTTGTTGTTTCTTATGTCTTGGTATTAACAATCTGATAGTTTCTTCATGTGGAAACAGCTTCACATTCTCTCCTCATCTTCTCTCCTCTACATCATCTAAAAGTTGATGTGACAATCTCTTAGTAACAGCTGAGGTAGATTGTTGTAGATGCTCTAATGGGGTATAGAATATTCTTGTCCTTTCATACAATATATATTGCAAAAACGTGCATTGTACGTGCACGTTTACGTGATCTTATCTGCAGTAATTTTCGATTTTAGAATGTTTGCACGTTAACTGATTTTGTTTATTCAATACATCTTTAAAAAGTTTCAAACATGGCATCTATCTTATCTCGGAAATGATAATATTGAACGTTATTTCTATTTTCAATTTTATTTCTTAGCGACGTGGATTGATCATCGATAATATTATTTTCAAGCAAGACATACGGAAAAAAAAAGGCATTATACACTTACTAGTATGAGAAATTTGCATGTTAACTTCCCATAATTGATCTTGTACAAAAGTGATGGGCTTGTGTGGAACGTATAAACTTGGTGTGAATTGAATTTTGGCGTCTGGCCGTTTAAACCGTATTTACAAATTTAGCCAGACGTGTGATGTATTTACAAAATGGCGGTGGCAAGACGGTCACCGTCTTGACTGGCCGAGCCACTACGTCGCCTGTGAATGGGCGCCACCCTCACCAGCCTTGACCCTTATTCACCGTTGTGATTACTGTGCGCCATTAGGGTTTGTTTAATTATATAAATAGGTTAATTAGTTATGGTATGAAATTTGAATTTGAAGGAATTTTATAATAGAGCAAATGAGTTCAAAAAAATATGAAATTTTTTGTGGAGCCTTTGTACACTGTGTACTTGCTTGTGTAAATTTTTCATAATTTTATTCGTTCAGAATTGTTATCGCTATTTCGTATAAGTGTCATGTTCGTATGAATCCATCAACGTAGAAAATGAGCTCAAAAAATTATGAATTTTATTTTGAAGGGTCCTCACGCAGTGGACTTGATTGTGTAATGTTTTGGCAATTTTATATGTGTTCTGGTATTGTCTCAAAAATTTACGTTTTAGGTTGCGAAAATTTCGAATTTAGGTTTCATGATTTCATGTGAAGAATGTATAAAAAAAGCTACATTGTGAAAATTTAGTTTAGTGTCCGCTAGCGCATGGCCACCATGCGCCAGCCAAAACAGTGGGGTTAATTAGTTAGTTAGGTTAGGTTAGCCAAAACACCTCCCGACTCGCGCCCCCCTCCGGTCCTCCCTCCCGCCCGCTACACCCGCCACGCACCCGCGGAGAATTAAAAAACCTCGTGGTGACCATCTTTCCCACCGTCCCTCCTTCCTCCTCTGCACATCTGTCGCCTCGTCCAGAAATTCCAGCGCCAATGCTTACGGAATTCCCGGCGCCAACGCCGCGACTCCTTCTCCGCTCGGCTATAAATACCGAACTCTGGCACTCGCTCTTCGCTCATCTCAATTGCGTTTCGATTCTCGTTCTTGCGCTCGTCGCTGAGAACTCAGAGAACGTAACATAACTAATTTTATTGGGAGGTTAACTATTTTGTTGCTTCTCGTCGCTCGGCGCTCGGCCTTCCCCCGAAGGGCTGATTGATTACTTCCTCCGAAGGGCAGGTAATTTATGTTATGCTTTTGCCTATTTACCGTAGTCGTAATTAGTTAGTCTTAGTCAGCTAGTCGTAATTAGATAGTTTAGGGGTAATTAATTAGTGGTAATTAGTTAGTTCACTAGTAATGAATTAGTTTAGTGGTAATTAATTAGTTGTAATTAGTAATGTAATGTTTTTCCGCCTTGTTTGTTATGTACAACGCCAAATTCTACGATACCCAGCTATGAACTCTTCGGTAAACTTCTACACGAGGATGTTGCAGAAGTGCCAACTTCTACACTCACCGCCACCATGAGCAGCCCCGAGACAAGGGCACTCGCTATGGCACCGCGGAGACTACTAGCACACATCGTTAAATAGGACACTCTTTGTCGTGGATGATCATATTATCGACATGCTAGATAAGGTTGTGCATGACCAGCAGAAATGCGTGGCGTCTTGATCATATAACGATGTACCGTAGCCTTCAAAGCACACAGCCTGGAGGTTACGGACATCGTTATATGATCAAGATGCCACGATTTCTGCTGGTTCATGCACAACCTTATCTAGCCTGTCATAATCTGATATGAAAGAACATCATCCACACTAAATCGATAAATAAACCCAAAGTGCAAACTTATCTAGCTTTGTTATTGATCGGTGTTACATTCTCTCTGTGTTGGAAAAGAGAAATACTTGTATGCTCTCAAAGGACTATGTCATACAAGAGCTAAACTTGAAATGTAGTTCCTTTGTTGGGACATGGGAAGTCCTAAACTTGAAATGAATGTGTGCTGTGAGCATTTGTTTCGTCGCATTATTTTGAGCTCTATATTTATTTTGGTTGCACTAGTGGTTTATTTGGAAATTCGTTTTCAATCATCTATGAAGTACATACATATGACTGTGTATGTGATGTGGGAGCTTTGTTGATTTTATCCACTTGACAATCCACTAAATTGTGTTGATAAGACAAGCAATGAAGTTCACAGCATTTCCTAAAACAATGGAACTTTCGATAAGACAAGCAAAGAATGATGTTATTGTCCATATGTTCCTAGAAGGATGGAAAATCTTGATATGACAACGGGCCTTATGCCATTTCCTTTCGGAGAGGTGCGGGGTTCACCAACAATTAGAAAAGCAACCAAGATGAAGCGTGACAAGGTGAAAGCACACACCAAGCGTCGGAAAAGCAAAGAATATATATCTCTACACACACGGTCTATTTTATTTTGAAGGCTCTCCTCACGCAGTTGACTTAATTGTGTAATGTTGTGGTAATTTTATATGTGTTCCAGTATTATCTCGAAAATTTAGGATTTACGTTACGAAAATTTCGATTTTAGGTATCGAAAATTAGGGTTTCATGATTTCGTGTGACTTGGAATGTATAAAAAAACAGCAATACAACTCTATTGGAGATGTCGATATACAATAGTAATGCGTACAAATATAGTAAAACAAAATCACACAACACACGATACTATATGGCTCACTCCTCTGAGTCACTACTCTCTGCCTGTGGCGGTTGCGTCCGCGTGCGTGGCCTTGTTTTGCGCCGAGCATGACCCGTGGAGTACGTCCACCGGTCCGGAGAACGTGTGTCGGTTCGGAGGGGGTATGGAGACCGTTGAGACGGAGGTGAACCAGTAGACTGACTCTGGAGCATAGTCTGGCAGGCGAACATGTCGTGTTGCTGAGCCATGCCGACCTCGAGGATAGCTCCGAGGAATTCATCCACGACGGAGGCAAGAAAACCACTGGGTGCGATTCACGCAACTCGGTTATCGCGGATGAGCTCAGCCTTACACGTCTGGGGTTCCGCGTACACGAGGAGCTCGGCTGGAATGAGCTGTGGGGTACCGAACCGGAGGACATCGCCCTTGAGCGTGCGGTGGGCAACGAACCGGAGGAGCTCGCCTGCGGCGCTAGAAACCCCGGCGCCATTATGCGTGCTACTGGCGTCGTGTACTGCTCCCTGGCAGGAGCTGGGAGGCCCATATCGTCGTCATCAGTCGACGTGAACTAGCCATCACCCCCACGGCCGTCACCCCTGTGGCCGTCACCCCCGGCAAATCACCCCATGGGCAGCAGAAAGGCGCAAGACGGAACGATGTTAGTACAAATAAACACTCTGGACATAAACTAAGAACCTCGTACCTCCCAGATGTGCAGTGCAGATAACCGAGGGGGAGCGCCAGTTTGTGTACCGGGTCTGGACGACATAAGTGATTGATCTCGACGGACCTACAGTGAGAGAACGACATGATGTTAGCGGAACGTAAGGCATAACTAAAAAAACTGAATGAAAATTTGTACCTAGCGACTTACCTCCATGACGACCGCCCACGGATGACCGACGAGAACGCTTCTAGCGCTCTTTGGACTCACTAGGTCGTGGTGACCTAGCGGGTGAGCACTCCCCCCCCCAACAACCGTGCCGATCGCGCAGGGCGTTGTCCCTTGAACATCGCAGCTCAAGTTCTTTATTATCTTCTTTATCTCCCGAGATGTGCTTCAAAACTTTTTATATACATGGGGGTTCTATCAAAATTTGAGTCGGGCATCGTCCATTGCGCTCTGGATCTTGTGGCCTTTGCTCGAACTATAGTGACATACATGTGAGGTCATTAACAAAAAGTACGAATGTAAATCAACCAAGCTGCGAACCGAGAGGTTGTAAGTGTCATCTGATGTCGTCATGTCGCGGCCTTTGTGGCGATTATGCTTGCAGCGGAGAGGCTCTCTTGGTACGTCAGAAATGTCACCTCCTCCACACGCTCCAGAGGAGGAATGGTGAGTCTTGCGCGCATTTGTGGCACGTACCACTCCATGTACGCACCGTACGACTCAGAGTCATACGGGCACGGCTCATTCTAAACATCCACGAGCAGCCTGTTTATCCATGTCGCAATCCACTGCTGCTGGTGCATTCGCCAGTCCTGAATATGCCCACCCGACCTCGATTGCTTGCATTTCCGGAAAGATTAATGTTACAAAAGAAGACGTAAGGACTGCAAAAATTACTTGAATGAAGTTTGACTCACAGGTGTACGGCTCGCTCCAGGGGCCTACCGTCGGGGAGGGCACGCAGTGGTATGCAAACCAAGCGTCGCATTCTGTACTGCGGCGCGCCAGAAGACTCCACCATATGTGAGAACACCAAGTGGCAGGTCGTCGTCCACAGTTGTAGATCCATGACGCATTACCGCGAACGGCCGTCTTGGGCGCAACTGCGTGAGCGAAAAATTAGCATGCCATGGACACCAGATGATGTCGCTCTCGTGTAACGACTCGAACTCGTTGTGGTACAACGAGTAGCACCTCGCCGGTCATCCGCTGGCCCAGCGCATACGGACAGCAGTCCACCGTAAGCCCATGGTGGGCGCGTCTATGGGGTCATGTGGGAGAGATGCGGGTGTGCATTGTCTCGATGGTCGGCCGCCTAACAGGAAGTGCTCCCAACTCCACAGTGCGAGCACGCATGTGAGCGACGAGTTGGTACCAATCTTTGCCCTTATTGCGGCGTTACACAACCCCCGGTATGTGGCACAAAGGACGGTGATCCCGGTGTACTCAAGACATCTGCTCGGCCCGCGTCAACCAAAGACTTCGGCAGCGGATGAAGCTGGGGTTCAAAGAATCGCCCTTTGTGGTTGGAAACATGACCCAACCAAAGAGCTGGAGAAGGTTAGCAACGAGGTGCGTCCTAACAACCTCGTCAGGTGCACCCTGCGGGCATTCACTGAACTGCCTCAGCCAAGCCCGGGGGACACCACGTGCACCCTCCGGGAGAGGTTGGCCAAACCACTACTCCAGCCTGGCCTTCCAGTCCACACTCGGAGGGCCCGGAACAAGCGGCACACCCTAGACCGGGAGACCTGTCAAGAACGAGACGTCCTGCAGGGTGATCGTCATCTCACCCCACCAAAAGTGGAAAGTGTGCGTCTCGGACCTCCACCTGTCGACAAGTGCGGACAGCAAGTTGCTGTCTAGGGTGAACTGGCGTCTGACGTAGACTATCCTCGCAAAAGACAACAATCCCGTGTCCCGAAGGATCGGGACGTAGCGATCGTCCAGCGCCTAGCAGTCCCTCCCCGCCCGAAGAGCCAAGGGCGGAGGGCCATCCGTGTCAGCGGTGAGCCACAGCTTGCATCGGTGGTCCTTATCGTAGAATTCTTCTAGTAGCTCCGGTAGAGACATGGCTTGCAACACATGGAATTGAGGGAACATTAGTGAGAAGGTGGCTACTGAACATAAAAGATTGTAAATTAATTGTAGAGTAGTTTTCCTGGGGTGATAAGCTAGCTTAATTAGATTATGCTCCTCTGTTCTTCGATGAATGCATTTCTTATTACTTGATTTTGCTTTACAACCAACCTAACACTACAAATTAATGTACACTACTTAATTAATTAATTACTACTAATTATTTAAGTAACTAATAAACCTTGTAAATAATGTATACTACTTAATTAATTAATTACTACTATCTATGACGATTTACGGTTTAACGTTTGTTCCATATTTTATTTGAGTGGAACTTAGCATATGAGAATCAATTTATAGAGCGTACATAGACCTTACGAGTTTAAAATGAGAGATCGGACAACTCGTAGAATAGCTTGGGCCTTTTTTGGGAATCATTTGCAATTTGCATTTGCTAATTGCAATATCAAAAGCATGACACTAAGCTAGGTTGGATCAATGAGAATCTCGTAAAAATACACGCGCATGTTTTAGATTGGATACGTAGACATTTTAGTCAGAGATACGATATTATACCTTTTAGAAACTTAATTCTATGAGGCTAGCAAGTACTCTGGTTATTGTGTGCAAAGTTTCCTAAAAGGCAAAAAGAATTGCACATTCTAACAGAGACAGTACATCTCATTATATTTCCCAGATGAATATCTAATTCAGTGACAAAAATGACTTCAAAGCTCTAACAATTATATAAAATTCCTAAATTGGTGTCTCCAATGGAAAATATGGAACAAACATAATGATATATAAGATATTGTACCTAATTGGACTTCGAGCGCGGAATGAAATGAATGAGCGGATGATCGAGCAAGCGAGCGAGCGCGAAATAAGGAAATGGCACAGAAGAGCGAGCGAGCGCGAAATAAAATGAATGAGCCGAAGAGCGAGCGAGCGCGAAATGAAATGAATAAGCGGAAGAGCGAGCGAGCGAGCGAGCGCGAAATGAAACGCTGGAAGGAATTTATAGCCACAAGCATCAAAGTAAATCCTTATCCCGCGCTAATTAGGCCATATCGGCGGACATGGATTCGATGGATAAGACGGATACGACTGATTGATGCTTTCGGTGGATAAAATATGGCAAATGGAGGGAGGGTTCAAATCCTCCCATAATCAACACATGGCAAATGGAGGCCCAAATGGAGGGAGAGTCTAGTTCAAATCTTCTCACAATCAACACATGTCACAGACGTTTATTAATTCGTACGAACAGGACACTTATACGAAATAGCGATAAAAATTCTGAACGAATAAAATTATAAAAAATTTACACAAGCAAATACACATTGTCAGGAGGCTCCACAAAAAATTTCATAAATTTTTGAACTCAATTACTATATTTTAAAATTCCTTCAAATTTCGGAACCTAACTAATTGCCTAACTAACTAACTAACGGATTAACTAACCTAAACCATGGGCTTATTTGGTGGCGACGGCCACCATCTTGCGACGCTGGCTATAGCCACCGTGGCGGCCGTGGCGATGTGAGGCAGCAGCGTGGTAATGGTGAGGCAGTGTGTCGGTGGCGGCGTGAAGCATTGGTGGCGGTGGTGGCGTCTTGGCGCTTTTGGCGCATATGGCCACCGTGCGCTCGGGTGGTTAGTTTTGTTAATACGATAATTATACTGTCATAAGTATAATTAGCGTGCGAATACGCGCTAGATAAGCAAAAAAATTCTGTGAATTCCAGACATTTCACGGGATTTGATGGACTGTACGATCTAAAAATTACATCAAGAAAACAAAAACTACTTAGGCCCCATTTGGAACACGGTATTTTGACATGATTTTTGCAGGAATTTCATAGAAATCAGTTAAATTCCAACTAAACGCACAAACGTATGTGGACTTATTTAATTAGGCAAGCACGGGATTCGAACGCCGGTAGGCTCTACTCGTACTTAACCAACTGACCTCTGGTCAGCTCTCATAGAACTTCAAATTTTCAATGCCCCAATTACCGGACAATTTTCTAAGACGCACGTCATGGGCAGGTCAAGTCAAGCCTATGCCATTTCTCAGCGGCATCAGGAATGGAACAATGGCTCGGGTCAAGTAGAAGTTGGCAGGATCCTTGCGTTTCGTGATTGGATCTGCAGACATCCGATCCGTCGCTGAGGTGCTGCTGGATTTCGCTGACCGGCGCCGCGCCGCGGGTTGATCCTACAGGTACATAGCAGCGACCATGCTTAGTTACTAGTAGGATCGTTCTCTATCTCGTTCATCTCTCGTCATTCATGAGATTGACTTAGCTGCCTGATTTTGGTGCTCTCTGAACATCGGATTTTGGCACTTTCTGATCCTTGCGTTTCGTGATTGGATCTGCAGACATCCGATCCGTCGCTGAGGTGCTGCTGGATTTCGCTGACCGGCGCCGCACCGCGGGTTGATCCTACAGGTACATAGCAGCGACCATGCTTAGTTACTAGTAGGATGGTTCTCTATCTCGTTTCTCTCTCGTCATTCATGAGATTGACTTAGCTGCCTGATCATTTTGGTGCTCTCTGAACATCGGATTTTGGTACTCTCTGATCATCTGATTGTTTCTCCTTTTATCTGCTCATTTTCTGAAAAGAATACATGAGAAGAATAACAATGGGCAATGGGGTAGTACCTAGTGTAAACACTACTCTAGTTGCTATGATGCAAATTCACACATAAGCATTGGGATGAGATTTGAATGGATTAGAATTAGAGCGACCTGAGAATGTCCTTGTCGCAAAGGAGAATCAATCAGCTGGCAAACATATATATACTACATAACTTTATGATAAACGTACCGTAAATGAAAATGGAAAAACAAAGCAAATTATTAACATCTCTTTTTTTTTTTTTGGGGGGGTTCAACATCGGTTTATAAGAACTAGTGGAAACGCCAGCCGTTGTTGCGGACATTGCAGAAGGGACATTCATGTGGGATTACCTGATGCATTTGGTTTCATGTAGGGAAGATTAGGATCAACTGCATGTGGCAAGGAAAATATATGGTTGTTTGTATCAAAAGATTATAACTTGGCAAAAATTGTAATCGTAAATTATCCAGGAGAAAAATAATTTCAAGAAAGAGCAATTCGCTTGAAAATATAACACAAGCTGATGTTACATAATAGAAATATGTGCATTAACAACACACTGAGTTCAAAAGTCATATTGTTTGATGCAAGAACTGATAAGCAATTGTAGGCACATACAAATAAAGCTGAAGTAACTTCGTAAGTAGTAAGGCTAGGAACACCAAGCTTGTAACCTCCAAGATATATATTGCAACTGTACTGACTATGCATGGCAAAGCCATGGGCCATGGCAGTTTGTAACAAAGACATATTAGTCATACACACGAATGGCATACAGTTACTTCACACAAATGAGGTGCTGAGGGAGGCAAACGACGTATATTCATATATTGGTCTGGACACTGCATTTGTCTGCGACAATATTTTGCATAAACCTGCATAATGAGCTCTAGTATAAGCAAGTGATGTGTATGTGTTATCATCTAAATCTCCGAGAGGGCCATCGAGTTGAGGGCATGCCGAACCTGCTCATTAGCTTTCGGTTGATACGATGATTGTTCTTATCGGTGGGGTCGCAGATCAAGTTGAAGTCGCCATTAAGCATCCACGGGAGTTGGACGTTGGCCCCGATGGTGGTCAGCTCCGAGATGAAGCGGACCTTGTCCGCCTCCAATTGCGGCCCGTAGACAGAGGTGATGTATCATTGGGCATCGTCCGCCATGGCCCTAACATTGGCCGAGATGGTGAACTCTCCTTTCTAAAAAGACGAGAGCGTCACCACGTCTGAGCGCCACCCTACAATAACGCCACCACGGGTGCCATCCGCCGGGAGATAGTCGAAGCTATCGAAGCCGACGCCAAGAGTTTGAGTCACAGTATTTTGGCCAATAGTTTCTAGCTTTGATTCTTGCAGACATACAATAGCCGCATTTATTGACTAGATGAATAATCGAACTACGTTCCGCCTAGCCGGGGAGTTAAGTCCCCTCACATTCCAAACAAGCACACCGAGGTTTGATGCCATGGATAACCATGCAGCTGCGACACACCCACTCGACGCGGCAGGCTAAGGTTGCGCCGACGCCTCCTCAGGCAGGGCGAGGGCTTGAGCATCCACCTCGCCGCCATCCTCCTCCTCGAAGTTGTCCTCACAATCGTAGAGTGCTGCCACCACACTCAGATGAAGTGGCGCAAGAGGCTTGGAGAAAAGTTCAAGGTATTCCTTGAAGGCTTTGTTGGAGACCTTTTCTTTTTCGAGCGACAATTCCTCAACGACGCATGAGCATCTCCTATGCTTGCTGGACTGGTGTCGGACCCGGGAACGAAAGATCCCGAACCCTCTGTGTTCATACACCAGTCCAGGATTTCTGGTGTGCACAGATACAAAAATGATAACATAACCATGTCTCGCATTACATTAATAGTAAATCAGAGTTCGATACAATTGGACATGAAGCCAAATAAAAGATTAAATAATACAGCGGAAATAAAAACAGTAGTAGTAGGCTAGAACGATCCGCCACAGGAAATCGTCTGGAGGCGTAGCCTAGGCGTCGGTGTCCTCACCGTCCTGATAGTAGTCTTCTCCTGAAATTTTGTTTGCATAAAGCAAGTATGAGCACAACTACCGTGCTCGCAAGTTACACCCAATATGGAATTGTAATGCATGCATAAGGTAAACAAAGGACATTGGCAGGGTTATTTTGCGTAAAGCAGCAGTTTTGGTTTAAATAATCATATTAGATTGCAAGGCCATTTTCATACAATAACTAAAATCTTTTTTTAAAAAAGACAATTGAATAATGTGGATAACCTCCAAGAAAGGTGATGGATAACCTCCTATCACAAAGGCTAACCGCCCAATTTTCCCCACAGGACTAACCATCCTGAAAACATCAGTTGAAATCGTTTTTAAAACCAAAAACAAGTCTAACTCAAAGTGGCTTTGCTAGCATGTCCATGACCGTGGACGCGGCTATTCGAATAGTTTTTCTACTCTGCAGAGTTTGTACAGCTTTACCCACACGAGATAATTTGCTCTTTGAGTCGGCCAATCCACGCTTCCTAAGGCGTGTGACAAAGCAATTATCACAAGGCCGTTACGGTGATCTACCTCAAAGTACTCATGCCCGCTAAGGTTTCGCTCCCATTGGACTAACCATCCTCCGGAAGCCCCCTCTTGCGCTAGGTAGGACTATAGTCTAACCGACACTCACTCATACAAAATGGCACGAATATCTATGAGGTATCCCAAATTATTAAGCCAGGTCTTGCCCAAACAAGACGTGTGGTGGTACGGTAAGGCATAGCAAGATGCGGCTCCAAGACCGGTCCTTAATCGACTTTGGCATCTTTCAAATCAAACCCTGGGCTTTAATCCTAACCAGATTAAACCTGTGCATAAACCTGCACCCACCATTCATCCGTTTCGCCCAAGTCCAAACCATTTTTAGTTTTGTTTGGTAAAACCACCTTTAATAAGCCTCTATGGTAAGACAATACCATAGATTCAGATTTTTAAATCAATTTGAAATGGTTTGGCTAAATTCCCCAAAATTGGTAAACATGGTCTAAGCATTTGCTAAGCGTGTGAGTTTTTACCATACTAGTTTATCTATTGGTGACAAAGGAATGACATATCAACATTCAAGATTGGCCATACAATGACAGTTGGAATATCTAAAGATTTAAACAGGAATTTGAAATACTTGAATAGAAATATTCATGCATTTAATAATTTGAAAACTGAATTTAAATAACTTTAAAATAGTAGGTGCAACATGGTCAGAGTGTAACTTGCCTTCGCTGAAGTCTTGAAATTCTAAATCTTCGGAAGAATCAAATTCCCCGGATTCGTCGTAGTCTAAACGTGAAAATACGGCAAATCAATTGAAATTCAAATAAAAATTCAAAAAGACAAATTAAACTAAGTCCAAATAAAATTATTTTATTTTATTTATCTAGAACATAGTTTTCTAAGATTTTAGCAATTGGAATCATTCAATTTGGAATTAGGGTTCAAAAGATATGAATTTTACAATTTTAATCCTGAATTTGTAGTTTAAATTATTTCAAATTCAAACAGATAGTTTAAACCTACTCCAAATCAGATATTTATATTTTATTTAGCTAGATATTAATTTTATAATATTTTAGAATTTGGAATCACTCAATTTGGAGTTAGGAATCAAAAGATATGAATTTTACAAGCCTAAAACCTAAATCTGCCATTTAAACCCTTTTTCTGATTTATTTTCCTAAAGGAAATCTAATTATTGCGCAATGCTGACATCAGCCCAGAGATTTTTGGAATTTAAAATAAAAACCGACATGTGGGCCCCACGTGTCATAGACACGGCTCACGTGGACCAGATCCACGGGCTTTTGGCTTGGGAGGTCGGTACTGACGTGGCGCCACGTGGCGCCGACACAGACGCAGTAGCGTTGGTTGGCGCCGATTTGGCACCACATGGTCGCCACATCAAGACCCGGACGGGCGCGCTTCAGTTCAAGGAACCGTGACGGCGACGCTGCTCTACGGCGAGGGTACCAAAAGATGCAGGGGACTCCACTGATTACGTTGCTCACCTCGGTTGCTTGGGAGCGTGACCGGAACGGCGGCAGCAAGGTCAAAAGCGGTGGCGGCGGCGGGCTCGCGGCGAGGTTAGGGCTCCGGTGCTCTTGAGCTAAGTAGGGACGCCGCACGGGACGACGTCGTCGTGGCGATGCCGAAGGTCTGCGGCGGCGGCGGAGGCGACGCGTCGGAATCGGAGAAGAAGCGCTTCATGGTGGCCGTGATAAACTCCAAAATTCGGACGTTTAGGAGGACGAGGAGAAAGGACCTGGGCGTTGAGATGAGGGCTTCAAAGGCGTGCGGTGCTCCCTTTTATAGGGGCGGGAGGTGGAGGCGAGGAGATCGTGGGCGCGGGCGTGGCGGGCGGCGCAAGGCGCCTTGGCGAAACGTCTGCGAGGAGAGGGAGAGGAGGCGCGGTCGAGGCGGTTGTCTTGCGTCGTCGCTTCGTCTGTGCGCGTGAAGCGGAGGCGGTTGGGGACTCACTTCGGAGCTCTCGGCTTCATGTGATAATGGTGGCGGCGGCCGTGGGGAAGAAGCGATTAGGGAAGATGACCCCGGGCGGCCCCACATGGCGGCGACGGGTGAGCGAGGACTGAGCGGTGACCATCGGATTTCCATCCGACGGTCCGAAGCAGGCGATGGGAAAAAATTTGGTATGCCAGGGTGGGCCGGAAAAAGGGAGATAAATTTGGCTGCAGTCGATTTCAGCCCAAAAGGAATTAAGGGATTTTAAATTGATTTGTGATTTTAAATAATCAGATTAATTCAAGTAAGCTTTAGAATATAGTAATTAAATTCTAAAAATTCTGAAAAAATTCACAGAAGTCTCTAGCATTATTCTGGACTTAAATAAAATGATTCCAACTTAAGGTTGATATAGGTTTTGAATTTAAATTTGTTTTGGCTTTAAATAATTTAAAGAAAAGCTTTTAAAATTCCAGAAAATTCACAAATTCAAATATGTTTTAAACTTCAACCAAATTTGAAATTTTGGGATGTGACAACTGGAGTCTTTGCTCTGCCGTCAGAGGAGCCGGAGAGGCGTGTGCTCCGGCGAGGAGTGAAATCCGGCAGGACCACGCTCTGCCTCCTTCTTGGTGCCAGCGACGCGGGAGGCGGCATAGGAGGACGCGTGCCCAAAAGCGAACAAGGGTCACTGACGCAGAGCTCCGCCTGAAGTTGCAAGACTAGCTGGCCCGCCATGACCATCTAGCCCGTGGCGCGGGCAGGCCACCGAAGCTCACCTTGGACCGGTGCTGACAAGGCCCGAGCAGACTCCACCGGCCCAGAATGCACCAAAGGCCCAACGTCAGGCTGGGACGGGAGAGTTTCTTGCAAAGCAACCGCTTCCGGGTCCAGAGTCAGAGAGGCGACCTGGTCAACCTGAGGGGAACCAGGTGCTGTCCCACCGCCCGATGCCTCTAGAAGGACCCCAGGTTCAAGGCGAGGACATTCCACTTTCAGAATACCACGTATTGGGCAAATACCATCAAATGTCCCCTCAGTTTGGCGACTAGAGCTGGAAGAAGTGAAATCGGCGGCCACCGTGCCACCAAACGGTATCTGTGAAGCCGCAACAGTGAATGCTTCGGGTAGCGAGAGAGGCGGCTCTACTGGAGACAGCTAGGTGGCCCCGAGCCGTGCATCGAGGACCTCGTGAGACGCGTTGTGGGGCCCTCTCCGTAGGAGACGAGGGGGTTCACTGTAGGCCGCACGCGTGCAGCACTGGGGCCCCACCTTGGGCAGTGAGCGCGGCTTGGAATCGGCGCCGGAGCGAGCTGCCAGCGGCGTCGCAAGGCACGTAGTGGGCGGCACAGGAAGAGGATCGTTGAGGGGCACCTCCGGCGCCGACGCAGCCACGAGGGCGTCGCACGACGCCTCTCTGATAGCCAAGTCATCCCTCAGGGCAGGCGGAGGCGCTGATGTGGCCGGGCAGGAGCCGTCATCAACGGCCGTGGGAAATGAAAAAGTCGTTGGCATGATGGCGAGAGGGGCGCTAGACAACTGGCGACCGAGGTCGCCCACCGAGACCGCAACGCCGCTGAAGAGGTGGCCGCCGCCCACCTCGCCCATACCCGTGCCCGTGCCGTCCACACGTCCAGGGAAATAGGGAAACTGGTTGAGTCTGGAGGCAACTTCGTCGACGCCGACAAGGTCAGAGCCTGTGTTGAGCGGCGTGGGGTCTAACACCTCCTAGACATGCACCAAGATGTCGTAGGACAACGTGCGCTTCTTAGTAGGAGGGTCCAAAAGCGGCGGTGAGGAGTCAAAGTCGAATGCCAGCTGCAACGTTGGGCCATCCAGCTCCGGGACAGATATGCGGAGCTTCTTGGGGACATTGCTGGGGTTGTCGCACCGAGCCAGCGAGCGAGCGGTGGCGGTCTTGAATGGCGACATCTCGACCGGTGGCGTCTAGAAGTTGTTTCACAGCGTCGGGCTCCCACGCGTGCGTGGGCAGGCCGTCGAATCTCACCTTGGACAGGAACATCAACTTACCCCCCACAGCATCGATCCGCTTATTCCACCGCATGAAGGCGATCGGCGCGCCAGCACAGAAGACCTGACCAGAATGAGCCAGAGCAACAGCACAATCGACCGCGGACGCGAAGGTAATAAGGAAGTCGTGAGGGCAGTGGACCTCCACCAGAACGCGCCGCCGAGGAATGTTGCAGGCTCGGTGCGGGAGTCGGGCTCCCCCACACGAACATCTTCCAAGAACTCAGCCCCGAAACGCGCCGTCTTGGGGGGGGGTCGGAGGTGGTGGTAAGGGTGCGGGAATTGGACAGGGTGGTTGACGGTGGGGAGGCGAAGGTGCAGATGTGGTAGCAGTGGGGCGAGGCTGTGAGGGGTTAGTGTTGGTGGCGGCGCTGCGGCAGTCCGGGCAAGAGCGAGCTAGATGACCAGGGAACCAGCAGTGGAAACATCGGATGACACCGGAGCATTGGGCTTTAAGATGGCCGAGGCTGAGGCACTTAAAGCAATGACCATTCAACCAACGGGGGATATGGCGCTCGCGGGCACTCGAGGCGGCGGGAAGGGGTGGAGGTTGCTGTGGGCGACCACGATATCGCCTCGTGACCATCGTCCAGCTGTCATTGTCGTCGGGTGGAGTTGCCGCCCATACAATGACAAAGGAGCAAGGCGGCTTAGGCCAAGACGCGGACGGGCGGGTCATGTCGTCGCCGCCATCGGATCGAACGGCCGGCAGGTGAAGTGTTGGGTGGTGGTTGAGTCAATGCTCTCTCATTCTAAGACTCTTCTCAAAGCTAATCTCTTCTAGGCATTTCATCGAACATCTTGTGGGCAACTCAAAGCAGCACAAGACAATGAAACACAAGCTTCGAGCTTGACGGCTGGTGGAGGGAGGGATGTTGTGGCGCCGACGACTGGAGGTAGGAGGTGGTGGCCTACGGCGTCGGCCCGTCGGCCTTGGAGAAGGATCTGGAGGAGGGAGCGAGGGCAAGGCGGCGGTGGCAGTGACGATCTTGATGCCGCAACCGAGGGAGAGGCGGGTGGGGCGGAGAGGAGGGTGCGGCGGAGGGGATGGTGCGGTGGGCGGGTGGGCGGAGGAGAGGATGCGGCGGCCGGGCACGGGGGCGAAGGGGAGAGGGGTGGTCGGGGTGAGAGTACTAGGTCGGCCTTGGAGAAGGATCCGGAGGATGGAGCGTCAGGCAAGGAAGGCGGGCGGCGATGACGGTGATGCTTGCAACAACCGAGGGAGCAAAGAAGAAAGGGGCGGCGGAGGAGGTGCTGTGGGAGGGATGGAGCGGCGGGCGGGTGGGCGGAGGAGTGTCCAAAACATACAAGGGCCTTGTCTGTGACAATATTTAGCATAAACCTGCATAATGCATCCAATTTTGCATTAGAAAGAGATCGGTCATGGAAGGAGCGAAGAAACACATCCACAAATGGGACATTGGAGAGAATGACACAAAATTTAATGGCAAAAAAAGAAAGGCAAGTGATGTGTATGTGTTATCATCTAAATCTAGGAACTAGACAAATGAGCTCTAGTATAGGCATTATCTTGCTTGCATCACTCAAGTTACTCAACTGAAGTAATGTATGAGGAAGTAAAAGGCTAAAACACATTCTTAACTATATAATAAATCATTTAACAACAAATTGTGCATTGTAATGCACATGTTTTAGCTGAAAAAATTGGAGGAACACAGTTTTTTATGTTTTGCATGCAGATACATATTGAATAACCACAGAAGGTACCAATGATATGACATGGAAAGCACAAATATGTCTGCTGCCATGTGGCGCACAATGTAAGGTCCCATGTCATGCCATGAAGTACTCGTAGTCAGCTTCATGAGCACATGGTATGACACGCGAGCTACCAAGTCAGTAAATAAAAGGAGAAACAATGCACTACATTACTCTTCCGCTACCACCTATCTGATGAATGAACTGAAGTGGTACACTGCGAGTTTTAAGGATCTGTCATTAAATCTTTAAGAGTTCACTTCATGAACTTCAATGAGAAAGTTTACAAGTTTAGGGTTCTCTAGTGTACAATCTACTCTTGGAATTTAACAAATTTCTTACATGGTGGCAGGTCACCAACATTGTATTCAGAGTGGGAGATCTTTTTTAGCAACATAGATGGAACATAATCTAGATCTTCCAGAAAATAAGGTTAAATATTTCATCCAAGGTACTGATGAGGCAAAGTGGAGAGCTGACAACAATCATAACATAAAGTATTTTACAGAAGATGAGATAAAAAGAATTACCGGCAACTACAGCACTAGCCTTGGAAGTGGTGGATTCGGACAAGTTTATAAAGGAGTTCTTGATGATAACCGTGTGGTTGCAGTGAAGAGATATAAATGCATGGATTCGGAGGAAGAGTTTGCTAAAGAAGTAATCGTCCATAGCCAAATCAACCATAAGAATGTAGTCAGGCTAATTGGATGTTGTATAGAGAAAAATGCTCCAATGATGGTCTTTGAGTATGCCTCTAATGGAAGCCTTGGTGACAACCTTCATGGCAATAACACACTCATCTCTTTGGACACAAGATTGAGTATAGCCATACAATGTGCAGAAGCACTATGGTGCATGCACTCCATGTATAACCCTGTTCTTCATGGTGATATCAAGCCCTCCAATATTCTTCTGGATGTAACTTCCATGCAAAAATATCAGACTTTGGAATATCAAGATTTCTCTCAGGAGACAACACTCAGCATACTAATACTGTGAAAGGGTGTTTTGGTTACATGGATCCTGTACTTTATCAAGAGGGGCGTCTCACCACAAAGAGTGATGTTTACAGTCTTGGAGTGGTTCTTTTGGAACTAATCACCAGTAAAAAGGCGATAGATGGAGAATGCAATCTTGTCAAAAGGTTTACTCAAGCATCTGCAAAAGGAAAAGGTGTAAGAAAGTTGCTTGATGCGAACATTGCAGATGAGAGCAACATGAAGGTTCTAGAGGGCATTGGAAAATTAGCAAAAGAGTGCCTGAAAGAGGATATTGATAAACGTCCTGAAATGAATGACGTTGCTGGACGCCTCCGGGAGCTCAGAACAACTCTAGAACAAGGACAACAAAAGGCGGGCTGGCGATTCTTTTCTGGAGGTCAGAATGCTTTGAAAAAAGAAAACCAACATGGGACAAACAACGTTGGCTCCAGCTCGGTGCTTAGTAAGATGATGAGGCTTGGATTTTTAACTTGGAACGTGGCCAATTTTGAGAAGAACGGCGGTCATATACTGCAAAACATTGACAACATAAAGATTTTCAAAAAGGAGGAAATAAAGAATATCACATGGAACTTTTCAACCATTCTTGGTAAGGGGGCCTTTTGCCAGGTCTACTTGGGAGCTCTTGACGACAATACCAGAGTGGTGGTAAAGTCTTTCACCCACATGAGCGAATCTATTGGGTACTTTGCTAAAACACTGATCAGCCAATCTCAAATGAACCATAGGAACATTACCAAGCTCTTAGGTTGCTGCCTGGAGATGGATCTTCCAATTTCAGTGAACGAGTACGTACCCAACGGCTCCCTCGACAAGTACCTGTTCGTGATGCCCTTGGCCGCAGGGGCAGAGCTGCATGATCAGCTGCCACTGCTGGACCTCAACACGCGCTACCAGATCGCACTGGGGGTGGCGCATGCGATCGTGCACCTGCACCAGGAGTCGATACTGCACTGTGACATCAAGCCAAGTAACATCCTCCTGAACGACCACTTCTGCCCCAAGGTGTCCAACTTCGAGCTGTCCTGCATGATCAAGGAGGAGACAGAGCCAAGTCTCCGGGGCACGATCGGGTACATTGCGCCCGAGTGGATCATGAAAAAACCCATCACAGCCAAGGCCGATGTCTACAGCTTCGGCATGATGCTGCTGGAGATCGTCTCCGGCCGTCACAACAATGACATCGAGTTCCAGCAGGTCAGCAATAACAGGACCTTCCCCGAGTGGGCGTACGAGAAGGTCTGTGCGGAGCACCAGGTGGAGGACATCCTGGACCCGCGCATCATCCAGGCAGAGGCCTACGACGCCAACACCAACAGCCTGGCCACAGTAGAGCGCATGGTGAAGACGGCCATGTGGTGCATCCAGTACAGCGCCGAGATGCGGCCCTCCATGGCCGAGGTCGCCCAGATGCTCGAGGGTACCATCGAGATCACCAAACCAGAAAATCCCTATTTTGAATGCGACTCAGTACTTGATAATGATGAAGATGTATCTTAATTATTTCCGTCAGTCGGTATCCAAAATAAGTTCGTCGAGGCTCCAAGAATATTTGGCATGTAGCTACTCAAGTATTCAACATCATGCTGAAATGGGATGGGGCGCATGTGGTCCACACTTCGACGGCAGCCAGTGGAAGGCGCCAACCTTGATGAACCATCTGTGTTGCTTTGACACAGAAGATCTCTCCTTACTGTTGGAGGGATGCGTGAACCGAAGGGAACAAAGCAATTTGCCACCGGAGTTTTATCGAGTTTCTTATTAGATCAGTGAGGGAACTATGTTTGTATTTGTAACACGAGGTGTGCCACTCTGTATGTGCTGAACGGGTGCGGACGTAACGTGGTGTGCCGATAAATATAATAATTACCCACAGTCCCACACTGTAATTTGCTGACCTTTTAATCCTGTAGTTACCAAGTATTATACTGCATCTTGTGATAGCCGATTTGGTATGTACTTGGGATATGAATGAATTCTACTGTTGAGAAATAAATTTGATATATGTTACTTAGAAAGTTATCATTTCGAGACATCATTTCGAGACATGACACTTAGTTTTCTAAAATTCAAAATTTGCCACTCTAATTTCTTTCACCTTTAAAATTTACCATTATCACTGCTTTTCTTCTATTTTCGTTTCTTTTATCTTATTTTCTATTTATCCCCTTGTGAACTACCTATTTTGCTCATCATCTATTTATCTCCATCCCTTCCTTGTGAACCAGTATCCGCATCCATCAGAGCATAGCACAGATGCTGGCTGCGCCCCGCCGGTCGGCCGCTGCGAGAGGCATGTACTGCAACATGATCGCCATGATTTCTGAATCCATGTACCGCTGCAACAGAATGCATCCACATTCAAGATTCAATACTTGCCATTGGACATACTTTGGAAGAACACGTTTCTGCCAGATTTGAGAGGAGAGTGTTTGATCCATACCCTGAGCTTGTACTTGTAGAAGACGTATCCCGCGACGCCGGCGCCGACGAGGCACGACTGCGGTCACCAGCCACCCAAACGCCGACATGTTCTTTGCTACATTCAGCGATAAATAGTACTCTCTAAGCAAGAACACAGTTTATGGTGGATGGGTGGCTTCCTCTCGAAGCAAGCTCGGGTGATCGGCGATCTCGGGCCTCTCGACGGTGCTGGCCCACGCCGGCGGGTCCAATGATCTCCGCCGCGATGAAGCTTCTCGACGAAGTCTCGCTGGCGTTTCGCTCCGTCGTTCATCTCTGCTTGGTGAACACGCGTCAAGGCGGAGGGCTGGTGATGGCAAGCGAGGGGTGGGTGATTCAGCGAAGCTTCTCGGCGAAGCCTATCTGGTAAGGAGATCCTCTGTCCAATTCCTCAAGGTGAGCACGTGTTGTCTTGCGATGGAGATGATATCTGATCCAGGGAAGGAATCGCGGTGTCGAACCACAGATATGGGACAAACCTAGCCGACATTTTCGTCCACTCCTGGCGGTGTATTCCCACACGGTCGTGGCGTTGGGTTCCAGCGAAATCGGTGTTAGGCGATCTAGGTTCCCCCTGCTAGGGAGGGTGAAGTTTGCCGAAGTGGTGAGAGAAGGAGCGATGGACCGTGGAAGAGATCGTCCTCTAAGGCAATTTGGGGACTCGGCGGGTGGATGGACTGGGGGGCAAGCAGAGCGCTCCTCATGAGTGGATCGAGGAGGATGACCTCCTAGGAGAAGATGAACTTCGTGCTAAACTGCGAAGGGAGCAAGATCGGAAAAGGAGGTTTCAGGGTGGTCATCCAGGCGAGTTACAGACAACAGGTATGTCTTCACGATCTGATAATAGGGACTTTGGGGCGTCAGATCGTGCTCAGTTTGAACATTCTAAGGGGTGGCAATAGGATTTTCATGATAGAGACGACTATACTAGAGAACGGGTGTCACATAAAAATTACCAAGGTAGAGGGGATGCTAGGGGTGGTTATGGGGCTCGTAGAGCCGCTTCTCGTCCTGATAAACCTAGATCCATGTCTTCTTGGGGTGATTCAGGGGAGACTGGTAAGGCAGATGAAGCTAAAAAAGGTTGGGGTGAGATTGAGGCTAATACTGGAGTTCTTCGTGCAGAAGGTAGAGGTACTTGTTTTCGTTGTTTACAATCTGATCATCACCAAGCAAGATGTTCTAATCCCCCTGTGTGTTACAAGTGCAAGAAAGTGGGGCGTCTGACTTCGGGGTGTCCGGATGATAAAAAAAACCTCAATGTTTAGAACTTTTTGGTTATGGGGTTCCTGGTCAGGGTTTCTATAGACTGCAGATTCCTGGTTTTCACATTGCAAAGCAACAAGCAGCGACTGGGGTGATTACTATATAAGAAGGGGTGGCTTCTGTTCAACGTATTGAAGCAGAAATGAAACATTTGATTCAAGAGAACTGGGATTGGAAAGTAAGGAAAGTTTCAGAATCTGAATTTGCGGTGGTTTTTCCATCCAAAAGTATTTTAGAGACTTGGTCCAAAGTGGGGGGTGGAGTTGGCTTTACACTCTATTAAAGCCAAAATTGACAAGTCTAATATTGATCCTGAGGCCTCTTCTTTCTTGGTTCCTATTTGGGTCAAAATTTCTGGTATTCCTACTCCTGCAAAAACTGCTGAAATTGTTAAAGATTTGGTGGGCACTGTGGGGGAAACTATTGAAGTAGATGAGGCCAGTTTATTGAAAGCAGACCCGGTCAGGGTGAGAGTGCATTGTAGAGATCCACATAGCATTAATTGCTTTGTGAAAATTTTCATCAATGGAGTGGGTTATGATTTAAGATTTGAAGCTGAAGGGATGCCAGAGAAAAGGAAAAAGGCTCCTATGAAAGACTCATGTCACAAGGTCCTAGATAAAAAGAAGGATGACAAAGATGATGAGGATGAAGATGATTTAGATGGAGAAGAACATAATGCTGAGTGGGAAAAACTTGTTGAACAGTTTGGAGGGGAATCAATTCAATCTGAACATAAGAGTGGTGGGGATTCTTACAAAACTAAAACCAAGAGCCAGGGGGCTTCAGATTCAGATGATTCAGTGCAAGGCAAGGAGATTGTGGCTTTTAATGCTAATACTCAAATCATTCCTGTTATGCCTCTAGCTTTCAGCTTTCCTGGAGAACCAGGTGTTGCTAGTCAGGAGGTGAGTGGGGAAAGTTTACAAAAAGATATTGTTTCATCTGGTAGTTCAGATAATGGGGTGTTTGATTCTGGTAAAGATACAACAGAGGCTTGCTCTAAAGAGATAGTGGTTCATACTAATGCTGGACAGACCTTGATGGCTGCATCTTTATGGCCTTGTCTTCAGGTCTCTGATAAAACTTCTTCTGGGGGTAAGACTTCTTCTGACAAGATTCAGAAATGTGCTCAGGTAGCTAATCAGAGGGGTTTTTCGACAGCAGTTCAACTGTAGGTTGATAGAAACATTGAGGGAGAAGTTAGTCTTCATAATGTTGAAGGGGAGATTTCAAGACAACAAGCTAGTCAAGAGCTTGGAGAACTTATTTTCATTGAGGATGAAGGAAATTCTGAGGAATGGCTGATAGCAAATAAAAAAGGGAGCAAAAGCAGGGTAAAAGAACCGGCAGTCCCAACTAGAAAGAGCTCTTGTATCCAAGATCAAAGCATTCCTATGCAAGAAAAAGCGGCAATGCTGAAATCTATTCAAAACTTGGAATCTCCAGGTATTCCTAAACATAATCCTTTTAATGTTCTTAATAATTCCTCTATTCATCATTTAGAAAATGTTGCTGTCTCTTGTGGTATATCTTTGGGTAATCAAAGGGAGAATCATCAGGAGGTGATCTCGGTTATGAAAGCTCATGAATTAGCTAGATTTGCCATAGCTCAAGCTAAAAGAGAGAAGCATCAGAAGTGTGATCAGACCAAGGAAATTGTTCTCAACACAGAGGGGAGAGAGGATGAGATCTAGTTGGAAAAGGAGGATATTGCAACCAAGGGTGATACTTGCTTCAAGCTGAGCAAAAAAGTTGCTCAAAAGAATAAGAAATTGAAGGGGTCAGTAAGAAAATCTTCCTCATGAAATTTCTGTTATGGAACATTCGTGGGTTGGGTAAACCAGCCAGGCGGAGACAATTAAGGGAGTTAATCATTAAGGAAAGTTTTGATGTGATTGGGGTGCAGGAAACTATCAAACAGGATTTTTATGATAGAGAGCTTAGAGAGATGGCAGGTAACAAAGATTTTGTTTGGAAGTGGATTCCAGCCATTGGTCATTCTGGTGGTATCTTGATGGGGGTGAATACTGTTCAATTGGAATTTGAAAGGGGTGATCAAGGGAGGTTCTTCGTTAGCATGACTCTTAGACATAGAAAAAGCGATTTCAGATGGGATATGATCACTGTTTATGGCCCTGCCCAGCATGGTCTAAGTCTTGATTTTTTTTGAAGGAACTGGAGGATAAGTGCAATTCTTCAGTTCTTCCTGTGGTGGTAGGGGGTGACTTTAATTTGATTAGAAAGGCTTCTGACAAAAATTTTGGTTCTATTAATTACAAGTTAATGGACAGTTTTAATAGTTTTATTAATTCTGTTGATTTGATGGAGGTCAAAAGAGGTGGACCTAGGTATACTTGGACAAACAAGCAGACTTGTCCTACTTTGGTTGAGCTTGATAGGGTTTTGGTTTCCACTTGTTGGGAATCAAATTTTCCTCTTTGTACTTCTTGTAGCTTGACCAGAATTGGTTCTGACCACTATCCTATTGTGCTGAATTCGGGTGGTACAGAAAGCAGGACTGCTAGAAGGTTCTTTTTTGAGAAAAATTGGTTTGCTCAGGAACATTTCAAGGAAAAAATCATGGAGAAATGGACAATCATTGGTAGTAGAATGCTTGAGCAGATCTATTCAATGGATAGATGGAATGGGTGTTTAGCTGCTCTCAGACAATTCTTGAGAGGCTGGGGTGCTAATATTAATGGTGATTTCAATATCAAAAAGAAATATTTCTTAGATTGTATTTCCAGGTTGGATCTGAAGGCTGAAAGCAAAAATCTCACTGTTGAGGAATGGAAAGAAAGGTACAGAGTTGAGAGAGAAATGGAACAATTATATGACTTGGAGGAAAAGTATTGGCAGCAAAGGGGGGCTGTTAAATGGGGACCACTCATGGTGATGCTAATACAAGTTTTTTCCATAGTTGTGCCAATGGAAGGAGGAGGGAAAATCTTATTCTTGGTCTGGAGATTGAGGAGGGTTATACTACTGATGAGGTGGCTATTAGAAATCACATTTATGATTTTTACAAAAAGTTGTTTGGCTTTGACACTAAGCTTGTTGTTAATCTTTCTAAGGGGTTTTGGAAATCTGATAATATGATTTCTGATCAGGATAATGAGTATCTAACTCAAACATTTTCAGAGAAAGAGGTGGAGAAGGTTATTAAAGATTTGAGTAATGACTCTGCCCCTGGGCCTGATGGTTTCCCTGTTTGTTTCTATAAATCTTTTTAGGAAGTTATTAAGCAGCCTTTCCTGAATTTAATTGGGGATTTTTTTGAGGAGAAGTTGGATCTGAGGAGGCTTAATTTTGGGGTGATCACTCTGATTCCAAAAGTTAAGGATGCTAATACTATTAAGCGGTATAGGGCAATTTGCTTGTTGAATGTCAGCTTTAAAATAATTACTAAGCTACTGGCTGTCAGATTGGGGAAAGTGGCTCATAACATCATTAATGTCAGTCAGACTACCTTTATTAAAGGAAGGCACATTTTGGATAGGGTGGTTACTCTCCATGAAATTTTACATGAACTAAGACTGAATAATAACAAAGGAGTCATTCTTAAAATAGATTTTGAAAAAGCTTATGACAAGGTTAACTGGGATTTTTTGGAGAGTGTTATGACTAATAGAGGTTTCTCCAAAAAGTGGAGTAATTGGGTGATGCAATCTGTCAGAGGGGGTAAAGTGAGTATTAATATAAATGGTTCAGTGGGTCCTTACTTCATCACCCATAGAGGTTTAAGACAAGATGATTCTCTGTCTCCTCTCTTATTCAATGTGATTGCTGATGTCTTAGCCTCCATTATGGATAAAGCTCAGCATCAAGGGCTGATTAAAGGGGTCGTCTCAAATCTGATTCTAGGAGCGGTTTCTTTGTTGCAATACACTGATGACACAGTCGTAATGGTTGAACTAAAAGAAGATTATATCCTCAATCTGAAGTTCCTGCTTTATTGCTTCAAATGGATGTCAGGATTGAAAATCAATTACCATAAAAAGTGAAGTTTTTGTTGTTGGAGTTAATGATGTAGATGCTCAAATTGTTGCAAATAAGTTTGATTGTAAACTGGGGCATTTCCCTTTGACTTATTTGGGGATTTCCATTGGAGACAGAGACATCAAGAGACAGTCTGTTGTGAGTTTGTTAAGCAAGTTGGATAATAGATTGAGCAACTAGAAAGGCAGATTGTTGTCTTCAGGGGGTCGTTTGGTTTTGGTTAACAGTTGCTTAAGTAGCATTCCCACCTACACACTGGGGTTTTATAGGCTGAGTGAGGAGACTCATAAAAGGATGGATTATATGAGATCTAGGTTTTTTTGGAGAGGGGTTAGTGATAAGTTCAAATACCACATGGTTAAGTGGAAAGCGGTGTGTAGACCTAAAGACTATGGTGGCTTAGGGGTGATTGATACTAGACTCTTTAATGATTGTTTGCTTAGTAAATGGTTCTAGAGGATGAGTCAGGCCAGAAATGAACTTTGGTTTCGTATTTTAAAGGCTAAATATCTTGATAAAAGAGAAAAGAGTGGTCCTAGTGTTAAGGGGTCCCAATTTTGGAGAAACCTTCAGAAAGTTAAGCATCTTTTTAATTGGGGTGTGACTCATTTGGTAGGAGATGGCAATTCGACCTCTTTTTGGAATGATACTTGGACAGATTCTTGTCCTTTTAAAATTAGATTTGATAAATTGTTTAAGGCTTGTAGGAACCCTGATATTAGTGTTGCTAACTGCTAGTCCCAAGATAATTGGCATATTGACTTTGTCAGGTCATTTAGGGTGGATGAGATCCAGTAGTGGGAGGATTTGAAACTTATTTTGAATGGGGTGTATCTTAATGAAGATAGAGATAAACTCATTTGGTGCTTGGAGAAATCTGGTGTTTTTTCGGTCAAATCTATGTACAGATATCTTACCTTTGGGGGTATTATTAGTAGGAAGCTTAAGAAACTTTGGAGTAGCAGGATCCCCCTTAGAGTGAAATTTTTTTTGTGGTAGACTTTTCAAGAAAGGATTCAAACTACTGACCAACTCAAACTGAGGGGTTGGCAAGGTGATGTGAATTGTATGCTTTGTGGGGTTCCAGAGGATACTAATCATGTTTTCTTCAATTGTGTGCTGGCCAAATTTGTGTGGAGTTGCATTAAAGAAGTTCTTCTTTGGGATAATATTCCTGTTTCTCTTGATGATCTTCATTTGAATTGGTTGGGTGTGAGGGGTGCTAACAATTACCATGTTGACTTATTTAGTTTTGCAGCAGTCGCTTGGACCCTTTGGGCTGTCAGGAACACAGGGGCTTTGGAGAGAATTTTTCCTAAACAACCTATTGCAGTCATTTTCAAACTTATATCTTGTTTACAGCGCTGGCAAATCCTACTCAAAGATCATGATCGGATGAAGTTAGCTCAGTTCTTGGAGAAGGCGGTTGATTGGTTGCAGAACCTCAAACTTCAAGTCTGATCGAGCTGCTGTTACCTTTGGAGCCTTTTTGCTATTTTCATATCTGTTAGATGTTGGCGTTATCTGGGCTGTGAGGTGTTTGGTGTATTTTGTCTTGGACTGGGAATGTTTGCTGGTCTCCCCAGCATTCTTTTTTCTTTTTGGTTTGTTCATCTGAATGACGTAAAGACTGCTTAATTAGCTTTCTATAAAAGCTGGGTTTACTCCCTTTTGAAAAAAAAAAGAACATAATAAGGAGCAGCAGCAGCAGCAAGAAAACAAAGATTTTAAAAAAAGACTAACCAATGCAGGTGTCTTCACCCTTTATGTACACGAGGTTACCCTTGCACTCATAGTCGAATCCACCCCATGTGTTCTTCCAGGAGCAGTGAGGGCACGAGCACGCAAGTTTCTCGCTGCACTCGTCAACATCTGCAATGGCAAAAACGAATCAAGAAGAAGAATACACCATTTGACGCAATTCTCACAAAAAAATGCAGGGAAGTAAACAAGGTATGTATGTACAGGGGGGAGCTCGAGGGAGACGTGGCTGGGACGCAGTGGGGCGTAGCGGGGAGGCGGCGCCGATTCAACTAGCGCAACCAGCGTCTGTGATGTGCTGTGATGGATGCGGATGAAGGGAGAGGAGACGAATAGATGAGGGGCTAAATAGGTAATTCACAAGGGAATAGATGGAAAATAAGAAAAAAGAAAAGAAAATGGGAGAAAAATAATGATAATGGCAAATTTCAAAGGTGGAAGAAACTGGAGTGGTAAATCTCGAATTTCAGAAAACTAGATGACATATCTCGAAGTGACAACTTTTTAAGTAGCATATATCAAATTTTGTCATTCTTGCAAGATTTGTATATTCCTAAGGTTATTTTTCCCCCTCACGGGTTGAGCGTTTTGAACAAAGGAGTACTCGCTGTAGGAAAGGAAGCAAAACACGAGGCAGGCAAGAGTGAAAGGAAGAAAGTTCCCTACCTTCGCTCGTCACGCCACCCGACGAGGCTCCCTTTCGGACTGACTTCCGACCGTCGCGCCACCATGCGCCACCCCGTCTCCATTGGCCTTCCTCCCGTCGCAGCTGCTGCGCCACCCCGCAGCGACATCACGAGCACGGGCCACCACCGCGCAGCCGTCAAGAGCCCATGCCGGAGCTGCTCCGTTGGACATGGGAGTGGAAGCGGTGGTTTTCGGAAGGAAGCCGCCCAAGAGAGAACGGAGGGATCGAACCGCCGATCCCTCTCCCTCTCTTTTTGACTAATGTGTGGGCCATGGATTCCTATAGTTTTATCTTTTCTTTGGAGAAATTTGCTAATGATGTGCAAACTTAATTTCGAGAGTAAACATGTGGGAATTTAAAAATAAGAGAAAATTGCACAGGTCTCTGAACTTGCGAGGTTGTGCCACTTAGCTCTCTGAATTTGTATTTTACTTTTTCAGCCCCCTAAACTTGCGAGGTTGTGCCACTTAGCTTCCTGAACTTACATTTTACTTTCGCAGCCCTTTGAACTTGCAAACTTGTGCCAGTTAACTCCCTGAACTTGTGTTGAAGCGAAGTTCGATGACGGCGACTTCATTCCCTCCAAGTCCGATAGACTCGTCACCGTCACGTTCCGGCCGTGTTCATCGTCACCGTCACCTTACACTAACAAAAATAGATTCTTTGAGCCCAGAAATGTACCATACTCGCGTCTTCATTGAAGCTCCACCTTGCTGCCACCTTCACGTTTGCCTCCTCTGAGTCTGCCGAGAGAAAGAGAGAAGTACATTTCCAGTGCTAAAGCAGAAGCTACTCACCCTATACGAAGTTTATTTGGTTGTTTGCTAACAGAAAGTGGCACAACCTCGTAAGTTCAGGAAACTAAGAAAATAAAATATAAGTTCAGGAAGCTAAGTGACACAACCTCGTAAGTTCAGGAAGCTACAGTGCAGTTTTCTCAAAAATAACATTCCCAGTTTCGAAACAGTTTTTTTCTAAATACATGCAGTCAAATGTTTAAAACTTTTATTACTAGTAATATATAGGAGCGTATTTAGACTTATCACCAAAACTAATTATGTATCATTATATTTTTCGTAATTTCATGAGCATATAATGTCGGGACTGGATTTCTGAATCCGAACCATCTATATATTTCTGCACTTGTCCCAGATCAGTAGCTGGTGCACACAGTAAAAACATTGTTGATAACCAGTTCGCATCACGAATAATATTAATAAATAACTGAGTACCAGTCTTATGGCCACTTATTACAGAAGATGACCAAAGACCTTAAGTCTCACAGCAGCGAAAATAAAATAAACTCTGTGGTTGGCCCATCGAATCGCCCACCGGTATTCGACTGGGGAACATAGCCTAGTACTCTGGGAAGCCTCCGTCGAAGCCACAAGCGAAGTAGTCATAGTCGTTATCGGCATCTTCGTAGACTTCTGAGATTTGTTTTGAGTGTAGCATGTGAGTACATAAAGTACCCCGCGAGTCTTGGAAAAATTATGCATATGCATAGCTTTAACAATTGGGCATATAGGGTTCTTTTGCACAAATCAACTATTTAAGTTTAAACATCTTTTATAAAGCTCATTTGACAAATAAGATTAAACAATTAAAGTAATTTGAATTAAACTCTAGTGCAGATTCTAGCTACCAAACACTAGTGAAGAGGCTCTATCTGCCAAGTTTTCATGAATTGAGCTCTAGCTGCCCAGTTGGCTCTAACTGCCAAAACAACACTCCAAGAGTTCCAACTACTCCCGGATTCCCAAAATATTTCTTTAAAACCAAAACTGAAATCTACCATGTGTATACGCACCTTGCCTGCCCTTGACCGTGGGCATGGCTATTCGAATAGTTTTTAACACTCTACAGAGGTTGTACAGCTTGACCCACATGAGATAATCAGCTCAAACTGTCCGCTTCACATACTTCCGAAGGTGTGCGACTAAGCGATTATCACATGGCCTTTTACAATATTTTATCCTAACATTAGCCCGCCCGATGAGCTTAACCCCAAGTCATGGACGTCATTTACCATCAACCTAGAGCTCACCGTTGTCGGGGATAACCTGTCCGGACTTGGACGTGCAAACCCCGACAGATATGGACGTCATTTACCATCGTCTGCACTACCCAGGTAATTCCTACCATCTACAGCCTGGGGACTAAATGTTCGGACTTAGTAAATTACTCAGTTAGATCCTTCCCATTTAGGACTTGTGGTTGCACAGTAATTCTTGGTTTGAATAAACACAAGAGTCGGCTCTTAATTGACCAAGGTGAGACAAACATGACTCATGCCGCTCACCCTAGTCTAAAATATTTTCCACCATTTTTATTTTATTTCCCAATATTGACGTTACCTAATGTCGAATATTTTCCAAATTTAAAGCATAACAAGTATTAAAGATTTTTCTCCCCCAAAGGTTAAACATGACCGAAAAGCACGTCTAAGCAATTCTACCGTATCAAACTATTCTGCAAAATTGTATTCAAT
The DNA here is from genome assembly GCA_036346405.1 of Phyllostachys edulis. Lineage (NCBI taxonomy): Eukaryota > Viridiplantae > Streptophyta > Magnoliopsida > Poales > Poaceae > Phyllostachys > Phyllostachys edulis. The sequence continues at coordinate 7,571,512 of CM070564.1, forward strand.
AATGCGAAATTTCTACGCTATGGTTACAAAGGTATAGGATAACAAATAACAAGGATGGCATTAAAAACTTTAGGTTTTTAACTAACAATCTACAGTTTAAACTTATCATTTAAATAAAATAGCAATGTATAACTTTAAAACTGAAAACATTATTTAACAAATATGGGTTCAAAGTATTCAAAGGAGACTCGCCTTCGGTGACATTGGAAGTTAGCGCTTCCTGTTGATCCAAATTCACGTCGGTGATGTTGGACTCTACACATGCGAAACAAACTAAATAAATAACAGAAAATAAATAAAAACTAAAAATTATAGAATAATTACTGGAAGGTAGAGAATGAATTTACAAGAATTTAGGATCAAGAATCGACGATTTTAGAGTTCGTACGAAGGAGAACAGGCATCTGGAAGTTTGGTAACATATGAAATGCTAGAAAATTCTGAAATTGTACTGTTCTAGACATGCTGTTTCGGATTGACCGAAAAAGCCACGTTTGACCACACATGACAGGTGCTAGTGAAGGATTTGTAATCATTGTCATGTGGGACCAAGAGCTAGAGAGACAACACAAGAACAGAAAGAATGGTGAGAAGTCTATGACTAAAGGGCCCTACTGTCATTGAGAGCAAAACAACTACAACAACTACAGAGCTTCTTCCATAGCAGAAATAGAGTAGTGCACAGGCTCACGGCCATGGCAGTGGCGCCGGTGAGGTAGACGGCAAGATGATAGGCAAATGGCCAAAATGGAATTCCACTAAGCTCTTCTACCCGTAGGTGGCGGTGGCTCGGCCGGCGAGCCACTACAACGGCGGCGATGCGACATGGAGCGGCAGTGGCGACGGGGTTGCACACGGCGGCGGCGGTCTAGTGATGCGGAGGATGAACGGAGGTGAGCACGGGCATAGCCTCAACCCAAGGAGTGTGTAGGCGCTGTCGGTTTGGCTGGATACAGTCCAAGGCAATCCCTCCACGGCGGCTGGAACAAGGCGACGGTGTTCCACGGCAAGAAATTGAACAAACAGAGGTATGCAATATGAAGAGTAGATAATTGTGATCGTGCAGTAACAAAGATTTGGATTTTAGCTCACGGAAGGCGACGGAAGACGATGAAGAACAATTTGGAGAGAAACTTGATTCCTATCAGACGGCTGCACAGAAATCAAATTAACTTCGCATGAGGGTTCAACATACTCGGGAACAAGAGATGACGCGACTAGTTGGGTGAAATTCTCACCGGAATGACGAATGCGGGATTTGGGTGAAGCGACTGACCAGAATTTTGATGTCATTGGTGCTCCAGAGATTCTGAAAATTTGAGGGGATGAAAAGGGGTAGATGAGATGACTACAAACCAATTTATAGCCCCTCTTGCGATTCGAAACGCCGAGAAGGTGAGTGATTGCTGGCGACGGTTTTGGTTCATGCTAAATGACGAAGGAAACAGCAACAAGCACCAATGAGGGCTGCGGTAATAGGGGCTTTGATTGCACCAGGGTAATGGCACGGATAACAGGGTCATAACACTTCAGACGGATTTGAATTTGACGATTCGAGTGGAAAGAACAGGGAATGGAGATGAACTGATGTTGGCTCAGCTGTTTTTAAGAAAATTCCACAAAAATCCTTGAAACATGAATAGATTGAATAAAATAATTTTAAATTTAATTGATGTTTATTTTAATCATTTAAAATGTTTTTCATTTTCTAAAATTTCAAATTAAGCTTTAAATTAATCCAATATATTGCAAATTGTTCTTTTTATTTTTAAAACTTCAAAAAGGCTCTGAAAATTGGAATATTACATATAACTATGAAAAAATAATTGTGAAAGCCGTACATTACACATAGGAGCTAGCATTATTTTTTAGGTGTTAACTTTGTTTTCCAACTTGCGTAATATTTGTAGAAATGCTATAGCAGTAAACTAAGATTTGGGGATTTCAGTCAATTTTTTTTTATCACCATTGGATGTGCTCCGAGATCTGTGTGTTACCGCCTCCCCTCTTACATCCACCGCAACGGTACCTGCCTCCAGCAAACGCACAAGCGCCGCCACTGCCTCTGCCGAAGCCGGTGGCTTGAGCAGCCATCCTCTGCCGAACGGCCCCCTTCAATTTCCTGTTCTATCATCGTATGGTTTTTCTTTCCTTGGTTCCAATGACTCGTGTCTTAATGCTGTCTCTGAATTCACATACAGCTTATATGCTGAAACAAGGGACAACGAACCAGGAGATACAACGTGTAGCTTCACTTCAGAAAGCCCCCTAGCATTAGGCCGCTTCCATAAATGATTATGGTGAATCACAGGTAGTAAGTACATTGCAACAGTTTCTTTTTTAGGAATCCTATATTATGTTCAATGCACCTGACAGTAAAGCCAGTAAGCCACTTCCATCTCACCATTCATTGGGGCTTAATCCACAAAATAGCAAAAATGGAATTCCAACAATCAGCAGGCACATACCTGCAGAATAAGAAACCAGGGTATTTAGAGTTACTACATCAGGTACCCAAAAGCTGAATGACAAATTTTTGCTCCTGCAAAAGGTCCATCGCAGAATTGAACAGATACAGACGAAGTGTGTCAAATCATACAACGGAAGTAGTCACTTCTTGTCATCCTCTGGCTTATCTTCCTTCTTCGCTTGCTGCAGCAAACAAAGCAGCAGCATCACTCCACCGAATTTTTAAAAAAAACACCATGATAGACGCATGCACATTACAAAATTAGATCAATTTTGATCGAGCAAAGGAAAACAAATATTAGAAAGAACAGTTTGTGAAATGCATAAAATAAATTTCAGAGATGAGAGATGTGCAAGTGTCAGAAGTGCATAACGTGTATGTCAACAAACAGAACCCACAACAAACAGAACCCCTTCTAGAAAAAATCATACCTCCCCCTGGCCGTGCATGATGCTAGCAGATCTCTGACAGATGGATCATTAGGATCAACACCAGGAAGCTGCAAGATTTTTTTTTAAAAAAAAAGAAGTGTTTATTAGTAGATCAATATATTGAGACTGATAACTAGTAACCATCATGACCACAAAAAGAATATCAAGTTTCAGGTCTCACTGAATTAAGGATGGATGTCACAAATGATTGATCCTCAAACACTTTACTCATGTCAGACTGAGTGCCTGTTTTTTCCTCCTGAGCAGACATTTGAAGAGCTGCGCAACATGTTTTGAGGGAATAATAAATCAGAACGTGGGACTATGAACAAAACCAATAACACATTTCCCTTCAGGTGTTAAAAAAAAAAGAAAAGCGTTGACAAAACTGTAAGTATCACTGCATGCATGCTGTACAAGTGTGTCTCAAGGATAATCTTCACAAAGACTTGCTTATTGGTACAACAACAACAACAAAGCCTTTGGTCCCAAACAAGTTGGGGTAGGCTAAGAATAAAACCTCCTTAAGGTCAAAAAGACGAAAGCCTTGTAAAAAAACCTATAAGGCTAAAATCTTAAGCCGTACATCCTGCCATCGGAGCCGAGAGCCTAAAACACCACCCCTAAACCTTCTTATGGTTCCGGTACGTGGATCACTAACTTTCATGCACTCCTATCTAAAGCTAATTCTTTAGTTACATTCCAATCCCTCAAATCTCTTTTAACTACTTCCTCCCACATCATTCTTGGTCGACCTCTGACTCTTCTTACGTTTTCAGTACGTCTAAAGATTTGCTTATTGGTACTTAATAATAATGGAATTCAGTTTTACATAATTTTGCTAACCAATGGGCAAAGACATCATGAATTTTTGTACTTTACCAATTATAAAGAACAAGTTTGTTTATGTTTTTATTCGTATTTCTATAGCTAATAACACAAAATTTATCTCGTCAATGTACTTACCAGTTGGAAGATGGATTCATTCTGTTGAGTAAAAACAGACCTACTAATATGGATAGCATCACTCATACAATTAATAAACCAATTTTAGGTTGTTAAATAATTCCAATGAAAATACTCATGTTGTTGAATTTCAGTGTTCTCCGACAGAGACAACACAGAAAGGGCCAACATTTGTATGGCAAAAACTACAGCTAGATGACAACGACATATAGTTAAACTGTAGGTTCCTCGTACAATACCAGCTGGTCACCTCAGGTAGATAGAAAGATAGAGAGAGAGATGAATTTAGAACATAAACATATACATGCTATAACAACCAAATAACTACTATTTCAAAAAAAAAAAAACCATAACCCAATAACTGACCTAATGCTAAATCCGGGTCATGTGCAGTGCAGCACCCAGGGGCGGACCTGCCATTATGGCAAGGTCTGGCATCCGCCAGAGCTTGTTCTCGTCGCCGAAACCCCCTACCCCTCCATCCTTGACTCGTAGCACCGGCGCTGGAGAAGAAGCTGCTGCCTGGGCAAAGTGCAAAGGAGTAACCGAGTAAGGCTATAAGGAGTTGCTGCCTGGGCCGGCCATTCGCATTCATGCGCGCGGCCAGCGATCTTCATGCCCATGACCCAAGTACCAGTGCCCAAGCCCCAAGACCTCCCCAAGTGCCAACCCAAGTGCCCACTGCTTCCAGTCTTCCTCACGCCCTCACAGGCCTCCCACTCCTAGATCGATCGGCGAGGCGGTCACGGCAACCTGGACTTGGCGCAGAAGCGGGCGAGGCGGCGACCGGCGAAGCGCTGGTCGGGCGCTAAGCGGTGGACCGCGGACGGACGGAGCGCCGGGCGACGAGCTTGAGCCGTCGACTGTCGAGGAGGGGCGAGGCGAGGCTCGAGACGCCGCGCCGCCACCGCGCAAGCGACGTTGTTCGCGCCTCCACCTCCCACTCTCCCAACCTCCGCCATTGCTCCAGCCACCGAGCCTCAGCGCCACCGCCGGGCCGGCCGGCGACGCTGCCACCCCAACCTCCCAGACGCCGGGGCCGGCCACCGAGCGACATTGCTGCTGCCTCGGCTCTTCCTACCCTCCGATTAAAGCGATAGGTAATATAATATCTTAAATTTTTCTGTGGATTTGATTTTTCTTTGCCCAGATCTAGATATCTTGTGTCGGTTTTCTTTTCATATCATCACAAGAATATTACAATGGAAGATTGATTTTGGACGCTATCATGATGAAAATATCGAGTTTGAACATTGGTACGATAAAAGATTAATTTCGAACACTATCACAATAAAAGATTGATCCTGAAAATCATCACCATAAATTATTGATTTTCTTGTCCTATGGTTATTTTTTGGAACGCTGTTTAGGAGCCAATCTGCACTTTGAACAGACTCAAACAATTTATGTTGTAGCCAAATATAGACAAAATTGCTCCACACCCTTCATTTTTTCGTTCGTGGGAAATTTCTATGATGATTCACCTAGTTTGGTTTAATATTTAGATTCTTCATGTGAGCAACTGTTGCTTCTTTTGATCTCTGTCATTAGAAATCTGGGTTGTTGCTAGTATGGTAATATGGTTGCGCTTGTATGATACAAGCTGTATGAAGTAATTTAGGTGGTCTCTTATTTATATGGTTTCTATATATTGCAAATTTGCAATATAGTTTGCATATTGGTCTGTGCTTGGTGGCTTGCGACTTCGCCATACCTAGAATTTAATCCTAGGTCCGCCACTGGCAGCACCGTCTGACATTTCATCATCAGCTGCACGTGCAGCTCCAGAATTACCATCTTCCATCGACATTGCAATGGCTTGTTGTAGTAGCTTGTCTGATGACTATCACTAACCAAGAAGAAGAAATAAAATAAGAGCCCCCCTTAATCATTCAAATGTTTGCAAAAAGATGGGAAACTTCACATACAATCAGTCCAACACAAATGCAAAATGCAAGGCTTCTCAGAAAAGTAAACATAGAGTGCATATTCAGATCAGATGCTTGACACCTGATTAATGGCTTGAAAGCTTAATAAAGTTTTGATCCCAACAACATAATCTCAATAATTGCATACTGAACTTAATCCTACCAGTAAAATAAATCAAGAAAATTAAAAGTAATAATAATGAAATAAGAATATTCCCATATTAAAAGAGTCAATCGTATCTTCATAGAATTCCTTCTGGAGGTGAACAATGCAGATGAGGCGACATATGATGCAAGCAACACAGACAAGATCAGAGTCAAAGAAATATATGATTCTAAATACAGCCAAGAACAGAAGTCTTAACGTAGTTCCTGTTCATTCATATTACTAACATTACTAACATATGATTACAGGATTCCAAGGATAAAATTGGAAACTAAACTATCGCTAGAATTGTGCACACACACACTGTGACCTGTGAGATTTTGGGGGAACGAGTGTATCAAATAAATAAACAGGTATGTTATGAATATTGTGTGTATATTCAAGAGGGCCCAATGGGCAATATAGATGTAAAGGGGGGTTTCCATATACAGATAAGGAAATACAAAAAAAAAGAGTTCTATTCTAACACCCCCCCCAACTCATGGTGGATCATACACACTGAGTTTTGAGAGAAAATACAAATGTTGTGCCCTAGTCTATGGCTTTGTGAAGAAGTCAGCAACCTGTAACTCTAATAGTACAAACTGTAAAGCAAGTACTCTCTCCTGTACCTGTGAGCGAGTGTATGAAGCATCCACACTAATATGCTTGGTGAGCTCATGCTTCACTGAGTCCCGGGCAATACTGATAGCACCTGTACTGTCAGACAAAAGAGCCGTAGGTCCCATCACAGCCACTCCAAAATTTACAAGTAGCCACCTCAACCAAGTAACCTCTGCTGTCACTGCTACCATAGCTCTCAACTCAGCCTCTGCACTCGAGCGGAAGCTGCGATGCACCGCTTCTTAGTCTTTCAAACAATCAGGGAGGAGCCAAGAAAAACACAGTAAGCAGAAAGAGAACGACGATCAGAAGGATCACTAGCCCAGGTCGCATCGAAGTACGCCTAACGCTGTAGTGAGGTAGAGCTAGGGAAAACAAACGACGAGAGATAGTCACACGTAAGTAGCGAAGAACACGAAGAAGATGACTGTAGTGAATATGGGTAGGATGAGCCATGAACTGACCCAAGATATGAACAACATAAGCAATATCAGGACGAGTGCTCATAAGATACACCAAACTCCCAACAAGATGGCGATACCGAGTAGGATCCTCAAGAAGATCACCATCAGTAGCACGAAGCTGTAGGGATAGCTCCATGGGACTTTCAGCAGTACGAGTGTCAGTCAGACCGGACCGATCAAGAAGATCCTGAACATACTTCTGCTAGGAGAGGTAGTAGCCCTCAGGCATGGAAGAGACCTCAGTCCCAAGGAAGTACGTAAGAGAACCAAGACCAGTCATCAAAAACTGCTCACTGAGATGCATCTTCACATACGTGATGAATGAGGAAACATCACCAGTGATGAGCATATCATCAACATACAGAAGAAGCAGTGTCCTACCCCGAGATGAGACATGGACAAAAAGAGCAGGATCATAGGAATTGACAATGAAACCGGCGGCGAGAATCACTAAGGTAAAAGCGCAAAACCGGATACACGAAGCTGTTTGAGGCCATAAAGAGCACAGCGAAGATGACGAGCGTGCCCATCGGGAACAGAATATCCAAGTGGTGGCTGCATGTAGACCTCATGCAAAACACCATTACGAAAGGCATTCTTAACATCGAGCTAAGAGATAGACCACTGGCGAACAGAAGCAACTGCAACAAGAGTGCGAACAGTGGTCATATGGGCAACAGGGGCAAAAGTCTCATCGTAGTCACGACCGTACTCCTGCTGAAAGCCACGAGCCACAAGATGAGCCTTATAACACTCGATCGTACCATCGGACCAGGTCTTAATCTTGTACACCAACTTGCACGTGATCGGACGAGCATCAAGCTCCTCTGCCATAGCGAGCTGCCACTCGGAATGTGAAGCAGCCTCACGATAAGAACTAGGCTTAGTGACAGAGATAGCATGAGCTATTGGAGCAAATTCAAGACGATCAGGAGGTCGAAGGGATGTCCGGTCATGAAGGACGTAACAAGGAGCATCATCAGAAGAAACAGATGTGAGTGTCGGCAAGATACTAGGAGAGGAGACTGGTGAAGGACAAGGACGCCTAGAGTAGTGAATACCAGAGAAACGAGACGGTGGTGCTGCAGGAACAAGAAGCGGGGCTACAGGAGGCAGCACCGGAAGCGGAGGTATAGAAGGAATCACTGAAGACAGACCAGGGGAAGACTGTGATAGTGGAGAAATTGGGGAAGAGTTAGAAAGAGACAACCATGAAATCGACTCAACGGTGGAAACAGGAGAGGCCGAATCTCGATAGAAGAAAAGGTCGAGATTCGTCAAAGACGTCTCGTGAAATCCTGATCCGTCGAGCAAAAGGATCCCAGCAACGATAACCCTTATGCTCAGAACTATAACCAAGAAACATGCACTCAACTGACTGGGCTGATAGTTTAGTGCGTTCACGAGGCTGCAGCAGAACAAAACAAGTACAACCAAAAACACGAAGGTGAGTGTACTGGGGGGCTCGAAAGTAGAGACACTCTATAGGACTAACACCCTTAAGAGCAATGGAAGGCTGCATATTGATGGGATATGCAGCCATAGAAACAGCCTCAGCCCAAAACTGTGGTGGAACGTGAGAGGCAAGGAGAAGAGTGCGGGCAGTCTCAATCAGATGACGATGTTTGCGCTCAGCAACCCCATTCTGAGCATGGGCATCAGGACAAAAAGATTGGTAAAGAGTGCCCTACTCGTAAAGAAAGCATCTAAAAGCGCCGAGCGATGCTTTCGTCGGCAGAGTCACAAATGAAAATACGAATGGGAGAATCAAACTGCGTACGAACCATCGTTGCAAAGCTACGATAGATCGCAAGAAACTGACCACAATTAGACATAGGGAAAATCCATGTAAAACGGGAATAATCATCAATGAAGATCATATAAAGTTTATGCCCGCCTTTAGAGATAATAAGCGCAGGTCCCCATACATCTGAATGAACTAAGTCAAAAGGACGAAAAGACAAGGACTCACTAGAATGATAAGTAAGTTGTAGCTGCTTGCCCAACTTACAAACCTGACAAAACATGGCCATGTCAATAGTAACACGTCCAAGATCACCCTGAAGAACTAATGAAGAAAGACGGGACCCACACAAGTGACCTAAACGGTGACGCCACTGCACAAAAACGCCCGAGGTGGTGATAGCAGTGGCGGTGGAAGAAGACGTAGAGGTGACAGGAGCAACTAAAGTGGACGGAAGGTGGAGGCGATCAAGGATGTAGAGACCCTGACGATCCCTACGGCGCCGGCCAGTCCCAAGTATCGTCCCCGTCTGTCGATCCTAGATGAAACAGGTGTGAGAGTCAAAATCAACCCTACAGCCGAGATCGGTGAGCTGACCCACCGAGAGAAGCTGCATGGTAAGCTAGGAAACATGAGAAGCAATTTGGAGCAGAAAAGTCGATTGGACAAAGATTGCTACTAACGGTGACAGGAGGAGTACCGTCAGCTGTCTGAACAGAGATAGGAAAAACAGGAGACCCTACTGAAGTGAGAGATGTGGAGAATCCAGAACCCAAGAAGTACCTGGGGGAGACATCTGAGGTAGACTGGCAGAACCTGCTGAGCTGTGAGAGAGCTGTTGAACTAGAGCCTAACATAACTGATGAACAGAGTCACCTCGCTGAGAAGGTCCTGACGTGCTGGTATGTCCTCCCGTCGAGGAGTTAGGGCCTCCCTACCCCCCCCCCCCCGGATTGTCCACGCGAATTGTTCTGATTTTTGCGCACCGCACAACGCTGATAGTCGTGCCTGAAGTTCTTGCAATAATTGCACTGAACCCCAGTTAGTGCAAAAAGCAGAGCGAAACAAGCGACTAAGAAGGTCTGTAGTCGAAGCGGAAACCGTCGGTGTAGTCGAAGAAGGGTAGCAAGCACGGTCGGAACAAAGCAGTCTTTGCTAACTTTCGCGGCCAACTCCTCGGCCAAGTGTGAAAGAGCCTCGGTATTGTCGATTCGTGGTGGCGGCTCAGCAGTTGAGCCACAGCGAGGCTCAAACTACGGGCGAATGATAGACAAAGGCATAAAGCGGGCGATCACGATCCATATACGACTTTATGACACTCTTGGCGAAGCGGGAAGCGGCTCGTCGGCTAAGCGCCGAGGCGGCGAGGATCGGAAGAAGTCGTCAACAGAAGAGTCCTCCTGGCGAAGCGTCTCCAGCTCACGCTGAAGCGAAAAGAACTGAGCATCGCTACTCTGCTGGTATCGCTCGCGTAAATATTCCCAGATGTGGCGAGTAGAACGCAGACCAACAATGTCTGGCTAGATGGCTAGAACACAGGCCTCATCAGCACACCAGCGCTCAAAAGTGTCTATGGCGTACTGAAATGCCTCATCAGCAGCGCCAGCAGCAGCAACAGCGGCCTCTGCCTCCTTGGTGGCCTCATCTTCTGCCGGAGATGTAGAAGTAGGATGTCTGGAAGGAGGCTGAAGCGGTGACGGCAGACAAGGTCGAGCACCAGTGACATGTCCCCAGAGACAGAGACCATCGAGCGTGATCTCCATGAGTGAAGACCACAATCTGTAGTTCGTCCCATGAAGCTTTGTTCCCGAGAATGGGATCGCAGCGGAAAAAACGGAAGCCATCGGTAGGCGGCGCTAGACGGTGCGGCGACCAAAACAACGGTCTAACGGTATTGTTGGACGGCGGCGATCAAACAATGAAGTCTAACGGTATTTGGATGGCGCGGTGGTTAGATCGACGCACTGTTTTTTTTGTTTTTTTTCTTCTTCGGGCCGGGCTTAAAAGGAAAGCCTCACGGCCCGTGCAAGAAACACACAAGAACAAAAGATTGCCCTTCTTGTGGTGGCGGCCTGAGCGACGCGGCGCGGCGGCGACGACGCAGCAATGGCGGCGTCAAAAGCGCTGGCGCTCCGCGATCGTCGGCTTCTGAGCTCGTTAGCGGCGAGTAGCACAGAGTCGCGCGTTCTCCACCTCGGCCCGTGCCGTCGCTCGGCTTAGCCACATCGTTCGCGGATCCGACGCAAACAAAGGTGAAGCGCTTCGTCGGCACCACAGGGCGTAGTCGGCGTGGAGGATCTGGAAGACGAGGCAACAGCGGCGACGCAGAATCTGCGGCAGAAAGCGACGGGTCCGACGAACGCCCATGGCGAAGGAGGGGTGCCACTTGACGTCGAGGCCGACGACGAGGCGGTGGATCAGGTCCAACCAGTCGGCGTCAGGCGGCGGGATGGCAGCAGAAGGAGAGCTAGGTTAGTGCCCTAGCTCTGATACTATGTTATGAATATTGTGTATATTCAAGAGGGCCCAATGGGCAATATATATAGGGATGTACAAGGGGGGTTTCCATATACATGTAAGGAAATAGAAAAGAAAAGAGTTCTATTCTAACAAGGTACACATCACCCAAACATGAATGTATACCTGATGGAAATAATGCAGTTCAAATCATTGCAGTGAAGTGAAACACACAGACATACACGTTTTCAGCAGTCAAACTAAACCAATTTCAGAAAACACCCTTTCGCTAATATATGTAAGAGACCCAGGCAACCTTCTTGTTTGACTCCTTACCTCTTGTCTATACTATCACAACTGCAAACATTCTCACCGCATGGATGTTTAGCAAATAATCCAGGAAAGTAAAACCATGAAAGAGCATACAACATGAACTTAAAATCTCTTATGAAGGTTGCAACAATCACATGCAATAGAAGTCAAGGTTATTAAGTCGGCAAGTTGACACTGCCCTCCTAATGACCGACTTGCCGACTAGTACTGTTCATATGACATGAATCATGAGCAACATAACAAGCATGACATAGCCAACGTAAGTCCACGACAATAAAATAAGTCCACAAGCATAGAGTCTAATGACGTAACATAAATCCACAACAATAACATGTCCAACTCTCATCTCTCAAAAGTCATCCATCTCGAACTCATCTAAATTAGTAGTAGCATCCATGTTCTCTCTATCACCATCTTCGATTGTTGTCATACTCACATGTCGGTTGTCCCAAAACTTGGTTGCACAACAGAGGCTTGGGACTCCTTGTCGGTTGTTGTCACACTCACATCTTCATCTTCTCCTTCATCATCACAATCTAGGAAGAGTGGTATGCCCTTCTTGTACTTCCACAAAGCCTCTCGCATCTCTTTCATGATTATTGTTATAGTCCTGGCACATTTTTGAATATCTCCAAACCCACCCGCAAGATGCTCTTTAAACTTTTTGATTCCTCCTGATACCTTCCGGTCACAAAGCGAACATTGGACCAAATCTTGGTTGCTAATAACTGGCCAAAAGCTATACTTCCATCCCAGATCATTAGACTTAGCCTTCCGTTTTGGATCGGTCTTTGGATCATACACGGCCTCGGAGGATGCAATACTTACACTAGCCATTTTTTTTGTGCTTCTGCATTACAAGAACGTAATTAACACAGTTTTGTTCAAATACTGGGAGAATGAACTAAAAAGAAATAGGTCCATCAAAGTTTTGGCTCCAGATGTACACTAGCAGATGGACCCTATCTCTATCCACTCCTTTGCCCCGAGTTCCCCCTTCTCCCCACACCACCCTCCCTTGTCCCCTCCCCCTCCCGATCTCCAGCGGCAACTTGATCTCCGCCGCCCCTCCTCCCGTGGCGACTCGAGCTCCTCTCCTCCTCCCGGCTCCCTCCTCTCGGCCTCCTCCTCCGCCCGCCCGCCTCCTCCTGGCGGCTGGCCTCCCTCACTCCGGCCTCGGGAGTAGAGAGGAGGCCGAGATGCAGTGGGGCCGGAGGAACCAGATGGGCGGAGGGCATCCTGGATCGGGCGCCACGACGGTGATGGAGGCGGGACGGTGGCGAGGCGTGAGGCTGTTGCAAGCCTCAGACAAAGGAGAGAGTGATGGCGACAGGCGGTGTGGCAGTGGGAGGCTGTCTCCGAGGGCTGGTGGTTCTGGGTTAGTGAGCCCCAGGCTCCTTGATCTGGAGCTGCCTCCGAGTCACGTGTGAGCCCCAAGCGCCCTACCTCGCTCATTCCTCTTATCTCTTGGACCTTGCCTCTCGATGGCCGGGCCCGTGTCCTCCTCCCATGTCGCCCAACTTGCTTGCTGGTGGAGCTAGTCGACGGGCAAGTCGACGACTAGTTGACTAGTCGCCCGACTTCTTGGCGCCAAGTCAGTCGCCGCCTCGATCGGTGCTTCTCCAGCGACTTGTCGACTAGTCGTCAACTAGTCGACGACTTGATAACCATGGTAGAAGGCCTATTTTGGTCTGGTTAAATACTTAAAGTCTCCTCAAGATGACCTTAATATTGATTGAGAAAACAATAAATGGAGCATAGAAGCACATGCTCACGGGTGTCTAGTTTAGTAATCAGGGGGAAAAAAATTCTAGCTTAGAAGCTCCCACATTAGACAGTAATAAAAGTTGGACATGCACAAAGAAAGTTACAGATCTCATTTCCTGAAGGATAGTAAACATACCATCAGCTGATTTCTTTTATCTTCAGTAGATGTATTTGAAGCAGGTTCTAATTCAGCCATAACAGTGTCATTAATCGAGGTTGAAGATTCACCTTTGTTTTCAGCTTTGGAGGATTCTTCTGCAGCTTTTTTTGCAGCAGCTTCTTGCCTTGCTCTCTCTTCTTCCATAGTCACCCGAAGTGCTAGTGCTAACTCTGGATCCGCATTTGGGTCCACACCAAATTCAAATCCAGACACTCCACTGGCTGCAGCAGCTGCAGCCGCAGCACCAAAACCACTTCCTCCTTCATCTCCAGTAAATATCGGTGTGCTGTCAAAATACAGGAGTTATTAGAGATAGTGTGCTGTTGTGTTGGGTATTTGGGTAAGAGCCTGTTAACATAATAGATGCTCACCTGATGAGGACATCAGAAAGGGCGGTTTCCCAGGAGGGGCATGGACTATATGGCTGCTGTCACCACTATTCACTGCAGCAACAAGAGCTTCGAGTTTCTCAGGCTTTTCATTGTCAGATTCACCAAAGTCAACAACATCAAGGGAAACATTGTTCTTCTTCAGCTTTTTTCCCGATTGCCTCTAGTACATTCTTTTCACATTTTACTGGGCTGCAAGGGACATATTATAACATAATTGCAACCCAAACAGAAAATTTTAGTTACTGGAAATTTGGCACAGAACCTCTCATGCAATACCTGCCAACAAAAACATTATCCTCTGATGCTGCTTCTTGTTCTGACGATGTTTAAGTACCAGTTGAGCAACCTGGATGGCAGCAGTCAAGTTTGCTTCACCGCCAACTTCTAGCCCTGCCAAGAAAAATGGTTTCAATTTTTCAAAAAGAAAAAAAAACATGTTGGCAAGTGTAATTTCCATGAGTGGCTGTGTGAACAATTTCTTGGGTACGCACAGACCACAAGATGCAACAAATGATTTCTTCAAAACTGTATCACTATGTAGTATCTAATGGGTAACAAGAAGATACAATACTTTGTGATTCTCTTTATGTAAACATATTTTCTTCCCTGTAATATGGAATACTTTTTCACTATGGCGCATTAGAAGGAAATGAACATTGACTGCTATCATATCGCCTGAATAAACTAGTCTACCAAAACTAGCATTTGCAGTTCCAGACAGCACACAGGGGCGAAAGGCCTGAGCGCACTTGTGCCCACTCGGAGGATGTGTAAGCAACAAATCTTCTTACTATACACAGGGTGTTTTTGATTCTTATTCCCTTGAATATAGCTACTAGGTACAAACAGAAGGATGTGTTTCCACATTCTGCAAGCAACAGTGCAATGGCATCTCTTCCTAGTTCCTCCTACTTGTTCCTTGACCACATATGATTTGGTGACCAGTCCCACACACTAAACCAACCATTTTCAGGACTACTTTCCTGAAGCACAAGCTCAGTTGATAAAACAGCACCACTCTACAGTCTACAGAGCAAAGTAACCAAATTGCTTCCCACATTTTGGCATACAGCTTGATCAATTAGTTAGTTTGCTGCCTGCTCCGTAGACCAAACATTAATTTCATTTGAACAAAACCCCTGGTGCATAATGTCATAAACGAAGGCACTGGTTACTGCCCTGACGTGACGTCCTATGAAGCTAAGAGATCAGCTTATTCCGCTCATTTTCGAATTAGTCGATGTATGAACAAGTTAAGAATTAGGCTGTCAGCAGGTTACCGAGCATGCAGGCGAGGATCTTGCCGAGGTCGCTGGTGGGCGTAACGAGCACGCGCACGCCCTTCCCCGCCATCGTCATCACCCCCACCGTGTTCTCTGGGTTCGACTGCACCCAAAAAACCATCAGATTCACAACCTCAAAAACCCTAACAACCCGATGGAATTGGACGTGGCGGGTGGTGGGGGAACCAATCACCAACCTGCGTCTTGGCGCCGCAGATGAGGTTGATGGCGTCGGCCTGCGCCTGGAACCGGGACGGCGGGTAGTCGCCGTTCCGCATCCACTGTGAGTTGTCCACGCATATCATCGTCGCCTGCGATTGAACCAGAAAAGAAAAAAGAACATCAGGAACCGCCGCGGGCTTGAAGCGGGCAGCAGACTTGGGACTTGGGAGCGGGGAGGGAGGCGTACGGACCTCGAGCACCATGACTGCGGCTGCTGCGGCGGCGGCGGCGGAGGAAGCAGGGGGGCGAGGCGAGGTGAGGTTCTTGAGTGTGGACGAGTGTCGCGGTCGGGTTGCCTCGGGAAGCGTGCAGAGGGGGGGGGGAGGAGGAGTTCGGTTGGGCTGGTCGATTGGTGGCTTCTCGGAGAAGACGAGAAGGTTTTCGATGCCTCCAGGGCGGCCGGGCGGGTAGGGACTTGGGGGAATGCTCGTGCAGTCGTGCTCTTGTCTTGTGCAAAATCGGCAATTGCTATCTATCGGACATGAGTTTCATAGCTATGGATTGCACGCCTTCCAATTTGAGAAAGCTCCCAAATTCAGACTGTTGAAATATCTGTAGCAGTCGGAAAGCCGCTAAAGCAAGAAGAGCTTGTGATCTATGTGCTAGCTGGCCTCGACTCCACTCTGTTAGTCACCTCGATCAGTACACGCCCTGATCTCATCTCGCTCATTGATCTCTATGCTCATCTCCTGAGCTACGAGATGTTTGGCTTCCCAAGATGGCGACTTCCATGTTCATGAGTCGTCGGTCAATCTGGCATCACGGGACAAAGACGGGAAGAACCGCGGTCGGGGGCGCGGTGTTGCGGTCCTCTTGGGAGTACGTACTCTCAAGAGTATCATACCATTTTTCTATATATATATAGGATTTTGGAAGTACATACTCCCACTCTTCTCTACCGTTGATCAACTTTGATATGTTCACCGTCTAAACGGGTCTTCCCCATTAGTGGGTCATGCATCTGATGGAAATGATTAACATAATAACTAATCACCGTCTATGCGGAACTACTCCTTGTAACTAGGGAAGGCGCACATGTTGTCTGTTACGTCAGTGCTGTTTGTTACGTTGTGCATGGGAGCATAGGAGAGGCCAGTGCATGGGAGCATCGCAGATTTGGCATTTTGGTATACCAGTGGGAGTATATACTCTTATGTGTTTAAATTTTGAATTGATGACTAATATGTCGTGACCTAGTTTTCATGGCTAATCATCGTATCTAAGAAAAACACAGATGAACCAAAAAAAAAAGTATATGCTATACTAAGTTATCAGCGATCTTCCTTCAAAAAAGATTGTATGGTGATCGAAGAAAAGAGTATCTCGGCTATGCAAAAGTATGTTCTTGAGAGAATAGAAGTATGTTCTCAACGAGAGAAGAAGTATGTTCAATAAAAGGGTATGTTACGAGCAGAGAATAGAAATTGCTTTACGCTTTCACATGCAAAGGTCACCACAAGTACATGCTCATCGGGACTTGACCCTTTGCGACATATGGCGAAATGAGCAGAGCATGTAATCTCCTTTGCACCTAATGCAACGCGATCCATTCCGACCTTTCCAATTCTTTACGCCAATCCTTAAGGCTATGCCAAATTGCCAATCTTCGATTATTACATGAAGCTACACACGAGTGGAACACGAGGCTCTCAAGCAAATTGCACAAAAGCGACACTAATGGATTGACTACCATTGGCCCAGTTATGAGTGAATTTGGTAGAAGAAACTCGGACTTTGAATCAACCGACACGTCTCATCTTGGTGTATACGTAATCCGAGTGCCCTCTTGATTGCTGAACATTGTGAATTCTCCACCATCCGTTCCAAGATCACCAGCAACCATAAAGGCGTTATAGATCCCTATTGCACTGCAGCGCGGTTGAGTATCTTTATCTGATTATTTTTAACCATTTATACCACGACAAAAAGTCGGTATAATTAGAGATGAAACACAAATATACTACCCACAAGGTTATACTACCTTGTGATTACCATCTACTTTTTCAGCAGATAAAAGGTCTGACACATTATACTCCTAAAGAGAGGACTAGAGCTTGCACATTCAGGATGAATGTACTCCATTTTCTATGAATATACTCCTATTTGAGAATAGTATTATACTCCTTGAGATAAGTATGTACTCCTATTTGAGATGAATATACTCCATTTTTATGAATAATTGATAGACACGATTAGTGCAAACAAAATTGAATTTGGGATCACCTCAAAGATAGTGCTTGTAGTTGAGCAATTGGATTTGAATGAAAAGACACAAAAGATAATTGCTACTTTGCTTGTCATAGAAGAATAGGTTGTTATTCTTTTTTCATACATTGCAGATAATTTCTTGCATTGCTATAAAAGCATTGCGACATACCAACTAACATCGGAACCTTTGTTGGAAAAAAATTGTTTAACGATTCAATCCATAGTTCGATTTGTTTTCTATATAGCATTACGAAAAATGGTGTTCTTCTCAATTTACTTTGTGGATCAACTTTACTCACTGTGATTCTGAATGGCGAGTACCAATATAATGTCGATTATATCTTCATAAGCAAAATGTTTTAAGTTTGAGGTATAAGACTATCTTGTGCATATGATGAGAAATCGAGAAAAGTACAAGATGTTACGGGGGCTGCTGATTTTAGTCTGTTATTGTTGTCACTATAATGTTTGACATACAAAAATTCCCATGAGAATGAGAAGTTATTGATGCATTACCAAGGTCGATATTTCTTTGTAATCCGGTGGCTCTACTTAATCTTGTGATGACATGATAATGCTGAATCTTGGTGGCAACCACGCTAAGTCATAAACAACCAAAATTGTTGGATAGATTGCACATACTTGTCAAGCATTAAGATTCTTGATATTGCAACTTGATACTCTATGTAGACTTTTCACGAGGCTTTCCTCCATCTCCATGGAAGACTCTTTTCTGATTGTTCATGCATCGGCTTAGGGGAGGAAGCTTACGAGAGGGTTGGTAGTGGCGGGAGCCGTCGGGGTTGTCGTCATCGATGAACATGGCGTCATGACCAATCGCAACCTTGCACCGAGGCAGCGTGCGTGCCGCTCTTCTCTGCCTCCGTCGACATCGCGACGCTCTTGCCGGCCTCGACGTGTTGCGATGCCTCCATCGGATTAAGGTGGAACCGCCCAATTCAAAATTTGAAGTGCTAACGATACTACTAGTTGAAGAAGAATCTGGTAGGATACTACTAGTTGAAGAAGAATCTGGTAGTATGCATCAACCTAATTAGTAGTATATATGTTTCTCAAAGAAGTATCTGTTTCAGGAGAACATAAAAAGTAGTATGCTTCAATCAAATTAGTAGTGTTATTCTTCACGAAGAGTATATACTTACTAGTAAGGAGTATATATATGTGCAGACATAAGTAGAACATAATTAAGAGTATGACCATAGCACAAAGGAGTGTACTACTAATATCATAGCACATTTTTCCTCATTGAGAAGTATAACCGGAGACCCATCAGCCAGCAAAACCGGAGACCGCGACGTCAGATGTCAATTTTGGATCGGCCGGCAGCAGTGGCGGAACCATGAATCCGAATGACCCAAGGCAAACTTGTATTGTAAAAAAAATACCTCGGTGGACCGTGGTCGCCTCACGCTTGGACGGTGGCTCCAGCCTCCAAGCAGCCAAGTTTGCCGCTTGACGCTTGAGCCCGTTCGCCCTGCTGCAGCCCTGCGTCTTTGCGCCCTTGCCGCCGCCTCGCGCCGTAGCCCTCGCGCCCAGACGATGCCCTGACTTCCTTCGCCCGCCATGACCCGTGTGCAGTCGCCGCCCGCCGCCCATGACCGCAGCCCCTCACGCCTGTGATGGTATGACCCCGCGCCTCACGCCCATGACTCCCTCGCAGCCTTGACGGTGGGACTTCATTGGAGCTTGGAGGAAGAACAGAAGAGAGACATGAGAGGAATGGAAATGCGAAATTGGGGTTGGAGGAAGAACCTCTTGGCTGCCGCCCTTTGGATGCTGTGCCACGGGGCCGGTCTTGAGTGAGAGCCGCCAGGAGTGATTAATCGAAGGAGAAGGTTCTTGATGAAGGCCTTGTGAAGCTAGAGGTTTGGTTCGGTGTGATCCCAACAAAATAGGTTGACGACAACTAATGGCTTTTCTCTTAATTTCAGTAATTAATTTTTAATCAAATGGGTCCGCTTGCAACCCGGTAAGGTGGCATACAAAGCAAATGTAGATCAGGGGAGATCAATCAATGGGTGATAGAGCAGGAGTATGTACTCCGGTGGTACCAACCATTTTCATATATATATATATATATATATATATATATATATATATATATATAACAAAAAGAGATACAGAGTGTTTAAGAGGAAGGGAAATGGGAAGAGCTGGACGAGGAATAGAAGAACAGGAGGGAAAAGTTCAGAGCCGTGTTTCAGTCATTACATTTGGCATGCCCTTCTACAAGTTCTAGTTACAATAAGTAATAGACTTCCCTAACAACACCGACAAGTGGGCCCACCGAATATCCTTCGGCACCTAACGCAAGGCTCAAGAAACCCATTCCGCCGTCGGATAACGACCGTGGTTTCGCCTCCTTTCTTGTCAGTTTGTTGGCGGGCAGAACCTTCTCCTGTTCACCGTCCGGCACTCCATTTGGTCCGTGACACCCCCATCTTGATGCAGCTTGACCCCAAGCGGAGCTCAAAACGAGTTCGCAACTCTCAGAGGTCTTCCAGTAGCACTTGCAGGTGATGATCCGGACCATTGTACAAGGACCTGCGTACCAGAGGATGAACCTGCTTGCTGCAGTCGGTGGCTTAACACCGCTCGACACCTTGTCATCGTGAGCGCCGACAATTCTTCGCACCATTTCTCCAGGAGTTAGTGCCTTCTTCAACTGAGATACATGAATCACGGGATGAATACTACATGTGGACGGTAGTTTCAGTTTATATGCGACTGATCCAATCTTCTTCTCTATTTTAAAGGGTCCAAAATACCGAAAGGCTAATTTGTGATTAGCTCTCGGTGCAATAGAAAATTGTACATATGGTTGCAATTTGAGATATACCCAGTCATTTGGATCGAAGCTCCTCTCCGAACGTTTCTTATCCGCTTGGAATTTCATTCTTTGATTGGCCCGATTAAGGTGTTGGCGAAGCAAATTTGTCATTAGCTCTCTGCGTTGGAGCCATATGGTCAAATCAGCTGAAGCACATGAGGAAGAATCCACAACTCCAAAGTGGCGCGGGCTGTGACCGTATAGCACCTCGAATGGTGATTTTTTTAGGCTGTGACCGTATAGCACCTCGAATGGTGATTTTTTTAGGGTGCTATGATATGAGGTATTATACCAGAACTCAGCCAATGGCAGTCATTCCGACCATTTCTTTGGGCAAGCATGCACAAAACAGTGGAGATACGTTTTCTAAGCATTGATTGACGTGCTCTATCTATTCGTCGGTTTAGGGGTGGTAGGCCGAGCTCATACACAATTAAGTATTCACTAACCTGAACAACTCCCTCCAGAGTGTGCTAGTGAAAATACGATCCCGATCTGAAACTATGGACTGAGGCAGACCATGTAATTTGAATATGTTGCTGACAAACAATTGAGCTATTTGCAAGGATGTGAAGGGATGAGCCAACAATACAAAGTGAGCATACTTTGAGAATTTATCTACCACAACCATTATACTATTGTATGATGTTGATTTTGGCAGCCCCTCAATGAAGTCCATGGAAATTATTTGCCAAGCATGTTCAGGCATGGGAAGGGGTTGAAGCAGTCTCGGATACTTCACATGTTCAGATTTCGCTTGTTTGCAAACTGAGCAAGCTTCAACAAAAGTTTGGACATCTCTCTTCATTCCGGGCCATGCGAATAGCTTTTTAATCTTTTGGTAGGTAACTTGACCACCGGAATGTCCGCCAATAGCACTGGAATGCAAAGAATGCATAATTCGTTGCTGCAGAATAGTATTGCTGCCTACCCACATGCGTCCAGCATAACGCAAGATCCCATCGATCAATTGGAATTTCGGATGTGCAGCGTTGTTGACACTCAGTTCAGACAGCAGTTTACTGGTTTGAACGTCTTGCTGGTATCCTTCAGTTAACTCTTGCAACCAAGTTGGTATACAAGTGGAGATTGCCAATAATCTTCCATCTTGTTCTGAATCTTTTCACGATAGGGCATCAGCCGCCTTGTTTTCAACCCCTTTTTTGTATACTACCCGGTATTGAAGTCCCAAAAGTTCAGTCATGGCTTTCTGCTGCCAGGGAGTTATGAGTCTTTGGTCGTCAAGATGAACCAAGCTACGCTGATCAGTCCGAATCACAAATTCTGCTTGTTGAAGGTACGGTCTCCAATGTTCGACACTGAGTAGAATAGCCATACTTTCCTTTTCATATGGCGACAAACGTTGAGTTCGGGGTCCCAAGGTCTTACTCAAATATGCAATACGATGTCCCTCTTGCATTAAGACTGCCCCGATTCCTCTATCAGATGCATCGGTCTCAATTTCAAATGGTTTCCTAAAATCCAGCAACGCCAACACAGGCGCTGTGATCAGTGTGTTTTTTAGTGCTTGAAATGCTTCCTTTTGTTCGGTAGTCCAGAGAAATACCACATGTTTCTTCAATAGCTCGGTAAGCGGCCGACTGATTAAGCCAAAATGGCGTACGAATTTCCGATAATAACCGGCAAGCCCCAAAAAAACTCTAACTGCCTTGACATTTGCTGGGCTTGGCCAATTCCGCACAGCTTCGATATTCTTGTAATCTGTAGCCACCCCAGATTTACTGATAATATGACCCAGATAAGTCAATTGTTGCTTGGCAAAAGAGCACTTAGATCTTTTTAGCTTTAGCTGGTGTTCCTCCAGAATTGCCAACACCTTTTTGAGCATTTCCTCATGACTTGAGAGATCTAGACTATACATGAGAATGTCATCTATAAAGACAAGAACCCCTTTTCACAGATATGGTGCTAGGATGGTGTTCATTAGCCCTTGAAAAGTCGCTGGAGCGCTGGTCAAACCGTAAGACATAACCCTGAATTCAATGTGTCTGTGGTGGGTTTTAAAAGCAGTCTTATGTTCATCTGTTGGTTTCATACGGATTTGGTGATAACCTGCTCGAAGATCCAGGCTAGTGAACCATTGCGACCCCGCTAACTCATCTAATAGCTCATCAATAATAGGTAATGGATAGCGATTCTTGATTGTAGCAGCATTCAAGTGTCGGTAGTCGACACAAAATCGCCAAGTTTTATCCTTCTTTTGGACAAGCAGAACCGGGGATGAAAAAGGGCTGGTACTTGGTTGAATTATCCCTTGAGCTAGCATCTCCTTAACTTGTTTCTCAATTTCATCTTTCTGTGCCGGAGTATAGCGATATGGCCTAAGATTCACTGGCTTGACTCCTGACAACAATGGTATAGTATGATCAAACTCCCTCTGTGGTGGTAATCCTTGAGGTTCCTTAAAAAGATGATCATAATCCTTCAATAACTGCAATATGGTTGGAGGTATATCCACCTTAGTATCCTCCACTGGTTCCATAGAAAACAGCATTGTCATTGGTGGGTGTTCGACAATGGTTTCAGGTGCTTGCTGCCAAATAAGACAACATTGAGGCCACCCTGATTTGATACCGTGTAAACACACATTACGCTCCTGGTGCCAAAAGGACAGTGTCTTCTTCAGCCAGTGAATATTCATCGGACTGTGTTGTTCCAACCAGTCCACCCCAAGAATGATATCATAACAGCTCAGCGACAATACTCTGAATGTGGTAGAAAAAATATGTCCTTGTACCTGCCAGTAACACTGAGGAAACTCTTTTACACTCTTCATTAAACCCCATTTGCTATGCGCACCTGAACTGGTCTTGCAGACATTTGAGCACCCTTCATTCGCTGAGCGAATGCTTCACTGAGAAAGCAATGCGAACTTCCCGAATCCACCAATGCTACTACTTCATGATCTTGTATAATGCTTTGCAATCAGAATGTCTTGTAACTTTCAGCACCATTCGCTGCTTCTTGAGAGATAGACATCAAATCAGCTTCCTGCTCAGAGTTTGCTTCCTCGGCCTTCGGTGATTCTTGGTCGCCCACTATCATCATATCCCAGAGTTCTTCTACCACATGTAATAGAACAGTGGAAGCACATTTGTGTTCTCGCGACCAACGTTCACCACACGTATGACAGAGACCCTTAGCTCTGCGGTAAGCTCGAAGAGCTCCCAACTTGTCATCTAAAGGATTATTTCTTGATCCTTCTTGCCCTCTGCGATCTTCCTGTCGGCCTCCCACATTCGGTATTCCTCTTCCCATGGAGGTGGAAGAGGTAATGCAATACGTAGATTCGGGCGAACACTGGGTGTGAAGTCCCCCCGACGAGAGTCCCGCCTCGATGTTTCCAGTATTTCCTCTTGCAAACAAGCAAGGGCTACAGTTGTGTCTAAGTCAGGTGGTTGATGTAATAACACTGCCGATCGTATATCACTCCGCAGCCCATCCACAAACTGAGTAACAAAAAATATTGGACTCCAAGAAGCATGGTGTGCCAACAAGTTGTGCATAAGTTCATTGAACTTCCCTGTGTAATATGCTACTGAGGTGTTTTGGCATAGATGATTAAACTGTCTAACCAATTGCTGAAACTCCTCCTTCCCAAATCTACAGCACACTGCCTCTGCAAATGCCTCCCAGGTGACAAATTGAGAGTGAGCTCTGGACGCTTGCAACCATAACAATGCACCTCCAACAAAATACATTGTCACTATGCCAACCATGAACTCCGGTTGAGTGGAACAAATCCGAAAATAATTCTCACATTTTAATTGCCAAGCCTTCGGGTTTTCTCTGTCAAATGGTGGGAAATCCAGTCTTGGTGGGGGAGGATGATGATAATGAAACATGCCGGAATTCCTAAAATTTGTTCCTCTAGGATCACCATCGAAATTGCTTGCATTAAAGCGGTCATACATACCATGGTTCGAAGGTGGTACTGATGAACCTCGTTCCCCACTGGTTTTGCCCCGAAGAGGATTCCCTTCTCTTTGGCCGACCGTCCCCAGATTCGGCTCCTGATTGGTTAGTATCGAACTGTTCACTCCTAGCCCATGCTCCAACTTGCCCTCTGGCGAAGGAAGGATCGGCGGCAGATCCCCTAGTTTCAGCATCAACACCGGGTTACGAGCCATCTGGACAACCTGTGATTTCAAGTCTCCCATCTCAACTCGAATCCCTTCCACGGAAGACTCCATTTCAGGCTTCCACTTCTGCAGATCCAACACAGCAGGTTTAATCTCCTCCACAGACGCGTGGATTGCCTCACTCCGGTCTTGAAGAGCTTTGATCGAATCACTTTGGGCCAGGATGACCTGAGTTAACTCGGCTATTTGCTGCTCCATCTCCCGAGATTGAACTTGTGCATGCATTTGATACCTTGGGTAATCCAGGATTCAGATCGCTCTGATACCAATTTGTTGCGGCCCTCTTGATTCAGTATATATATATCACAAAAAGAGATACAGAGTGTTTAAGAGGAAGGGAAACTGGGAAGAGCTGGACGGGGAATAGAAGAACAGGAGGGGAAAGTTCAGAGCCGTGTTTCAGTCATTACATTTGGCATGCCCTTCTACAATTTCTAGTTATAATAAGTAATAGACTTCCCTAACAGCACCGACAAGTGGGCCCACTAAATATCCTTCGGCACCTAACGCAAGGCTCAAGAAACCCATTCCGCCGTCGGATAACGATCCGCTGGTTTCCGCCTCCTTTTGCTGATCAGTTTGTTCGGCAGACTAGAACCTTCTCCCTGTTCACCGTCCGACACTCCATCCGGTCCCGTGACATCCCCCCCCCCATCTTCAGTACCGGCTTGACCCCAAGCCGGAGCTCGAGGAAAACAAGTTCGCAACTCACTGAGGTCTTCCCAAGTAGCACTTGCAGGTGATGATCCAGACCATTGTACAAGGACTTGCGTACTAGAGGATGAACACACTTTCGCTGCGATCGTGACTTAACACCGCTCCCTCGACTGCTTGTCATCGGCGAGCCAACGGCAATTCTTCTTGCACCATTTCTCCAGGAGCTAGTGCCTTCGTCAACTGAGATACATGAATCACGGGATGAATACTGCATGTGGACGGTAGTTTCAGTTTATATGCGATTGATCCAATCTTCTTCTCTATTTGAAAGGGTCCAAAATACCGAAAGGCTAATTTGTAGGGGTGGGGTGTGGGGGGGAGGGAGGGTGCTCTGATCACATCACCGTATGATCTTTGACAAGCTGATCGTGAAGGAGAAGTATGCTAACAATGATCAAGTATGACAATTGCTTATGTTGGTCATTCTTTTCTTCCTAGCCATAATAGCTCGCTTCAATTACAAGGTATACTTCATGTTCGAGAGGCCAACAAAAATTTGATATCTGTCCAAAAATTAACCTATGGTAATAACGTGCACTTTGATTTTCATCCTGATTTCTTTCTTGTTAAGAATCCTACCACAAGGCAAACTCTTCTTAGAGGAAGCTGCAAAGGTGGCCTCTATTCCTTACTGTCCAATATTAGGAAATTCCATACTCAAGCCTACACCGTGGAGAAACTTTCTTTTGAGGATTGGCATGCTCGTCTTGGTCACCCATCATCCACTACCGTCCAGCATATTCTTCAGTCCAATAAGTTGTTAGGTTTAGTTCGATTCAATAAATCATTTTGTGATGCCTGTCAATAGGGCAAAGAGTCACTAGTTGTCATTTGTTTCCTCAAATAACAATTCTAGCACTCCCCTTGAACTTGTTTGTTTAGATGTTTGGGACTAGCTAGAACACCTACTGGAGGTCATAAGTGCTATCTAAGCTTTATAGACAATTTCAACAAGTTTACATGGATTTACTTCTTGAAAAGCAAATGTGATGTCCTTAAAGTTTTTCTACTGTTTCAATCTCATGTTGAGCGTCTCTTGAACCGAAAAATCTTTTGTATGCAAACGGACTAGGGTGGTGAATATCATAAACTTAACTCATTTTTTGTCAAGCGGGCAATGCTCACCGTGTTTCTTGCCCTCATACCCATCAACAGAATGGAATAGTCAAACGCAAACATCGACACATTGTTGAACCAGGGCTTGCTCTTATTTCACGTGCATTTGTTCCTTTGCGTTTATGGGATGATGTGACATCCTAATTTTCAGGGCTTTTAAAAATTTTCAAAATAAAAATAACCATTTGATTTTTGTTAAAGTTGCTAAAGCTTAACTTGGAATTTTAGAAAACAAAAACAACTTAATATGAATTAATCAAACTTCAAGTAATTCAAATTTGGTTTAATTGGGTTTTCTAGTATTTAAAGTTGAAAACCTAATTGAAATTCCCTTTTCTCTGTTTGGGCCGAAGTCTTTTGGTTTTGACCAGCCTTTTGGTTTCGACCGCCTTTCAGTTTCGACTAGCCTCTCGGTTTTGACTGTCTTTTGGTTTCGACCAGCCTCTCGGTTTCGCCGGCCTCTCGGTTTTGACCAGCCTCTCGGTTTCAACTAGACCCTCCGACCAGGTTTCGACCAGCCCCGCTTGTCAGCCTCCTCCTCGCCTAGTCACCGCCTTCTTATTTGTGCCCATTTGCCGGCCTTCGCTTTCGCGTCATAGCGCCCATAAGCGCCCGTGCGAATCCGCCTTTTTCCCTCGACAGCGCGCATTAAATGTCGTCACTTCTGTCGCGCCCGTTGCCCTCCTTTTTCTCCGCCTCACCTTCCACGCTCGAGCTCCCGTCAACGTCGCCGCACGCCCTTACCGCGAAGCTTCTCCCCTAGTCATCCCCGTGCCCTATAAGAAGGAGCATCAGGGAGCCCCTGGGCTCCTCTTGTTTTTCCCCCAACTCTCTCCCCCTTCCATCTCGCTCCCTCTGCCGCTATTTGAGCTCCAACCTCGCCGGTCGAAGCTCGCGCCACCTCTAGCGCCCATTGTTAAAGCTTCACGGCGTGGTCTTGTGGTTAACCGCAAGATCGTGGCACTTGCCAGTAGCGCACCTCCTCGCCGCCACCTAAATTGAGCGTTGACAATGGCCAGCTGCAAGCTTCCTCCAGATTCGCCAAGAGCATACTCGAATGGTGAAACACCATACCTAAAAGAATCAAATGTGAACATTAGTGATTTATCAAGTATTTATAGGCTATAGCTACAATTGATCTGTGCTTCATGACTTGTATAAGATTGTTGACTGGATCACAAGGAACTTTAGGAAATAGATTTGCTGAACTTCAACTTCTACAAATGAATTATCATGCCCATGTAGGTGGAGGCTTGGAGCAAATTTGGCCCATAATTTTTTTTTTATCAAATTGACATCAACAACAAGATATGGACACCTCTGAGCAAACATAAAAGAAAAGCAAGAAAGCCTTTTTAAAATATCTCATTAGCTGATAACTCCTGCAGGCTTTATAGAGGTATATTACCAAAATGAAATGCAATCAGAAGGGATTCCAGAAATGCATAGGTCAAACCTTGTTTCATGTCGAGTAGTATAAAAAAAAATTGGATGTATATTTGAATATACCATTTGGCAATTGCCAAAACAAATGACTAGTAACTGAAAAATCTTAATTATTACTACTAGAAAAGTAGTCCATGCAACAATTGCTAAAAAAATATCTATATCTCATGTTCATCAGCCTATCAACCAAGCTAGACTTCTAGAGCTTGTCTGTAAATCTATCTGGACCAATGGTGATTAATGGAACAGAATAGCCCTCCTAATGACAAAAGCATGATATACTGAATCATTGTATTTGCAGTGAAAATAAAATGAGGTTGTGATGGGGAAGAAACAAAGCAGCTTGTATAATTTTTTCACAGTTCACATAGGAGGTAGAATGGTGCTTTCAGATGCAAAAATAGCCCTTCATGGCAGGGGAGGGATGGCTGGTAGGAAGAAGGAGCTCACTTTAGTGCCTCACAAGCAGGCACTAGTATTTTGTCCTACTCACAATGCAGTGCATTGCTAAGACATGACATATACAAACAGGCATGAATGGTCCATATTCATGAATACCTAGGGCCCTTGATAATGTATCAGATATAATGATATCTTTTGACAGATACCCAAGACCAAGATGTTCATGAAGTAAGTCATCAGAAATAAGCATTCTAGTCTGTTCATCCCAACCCCTGAGTGTGTTGCATGGCAAATCAGAGGTATTCACATATCATTCATAGATGCATTAATCAAATCATTCACAGATCACCTCAAGTTGAATTTTAGAAATATCACAAGTTGGATATGTACCACTGAACTTTGGGCTATCAAAATCCTGATGGAGTTATATCTTTTGCAAAATACTGATCCAATTTGTTTGATCCATGAACAACTCCAAGACTACCAATACTTAGTCCGGATTAACAAGGCAAACTATAGCTTCCTTAAATCTCTCAGTCCAGATTTCCAGACTTCATTGGATCAATCACAGAAGCATGAAAAAATTCACACATTCATCCAAACAAATCAATAATCACAGAAGCATGATAGCACACTTCAATCACAAATTCATCCAAATCAATCATCAATCATAGAAGCATAGCATCCTTCAATCACAAATCCAAAGACAATCACTAATATCACGGGAAGGGGACTAAAGGAGGAGTAGGGAGGGCAAGGGGGTGCACCGAATGATGGCGTTTTCGGCGTCGGTGGCGGCCTCTGGGACGGCGGCCTGATGGAGGACCGGTGGGGCTGCACGGGGACCAAACCTCTAGGGTTTCAGTGGCGGCGGCTTGTGTGCTTTCATGGCGAAGTCCGGTGGTTGGCAAGTGAGTCGAGGCCGTGGGCAGCTTGATTGAGACCCAGTGGCGTAGTCGATGACCGGAGGCAGGGCGGTGGAGGCTCAAGGCTCAAGGTGGCGCGGTGGAGCCTTTGTCGCGAAAGAACGGGAGAAGCGAGGGGAAAGAGGTGAAGAGGTACGGTCGGGTCGCGCGGAGGGATCTCCAGGTGTATATCGATGGCATTTGCGGGTGAATATTTTGAACTTGAAAGGGTATTTTTGTTTCTGTGAGTTGGATTCTCACAAGAATCTACGGGAAGGCTGCTCTTCGTTGCTAGTTCATTTTCGAGATAGCTCCTCGTGAGAATCAGAATCAGTCGTTTTGAGAATCGGGGTATTTGGTACGGCTCCACGAGAATCGATTGAGAAGCTAGGAGTAGAAGCTGTACCAAACAGGGCCTTATTAGAGAAAGCAAACGAAGAGAGAGAAAGGGGGTGGGAGGGAGTAGGGGGATTAAAGAAGAACAAGAAGAGAGAGAATAGGTGGAGATGGAGCACGTGGAGAGAAAAGGGTGGTTCATCAGAGGAGGGTGTATGAAGAAAGGCGAGAGAGAGAGAGAGAGAGAGAGAGAGAGAGAGAGAGAGAGAGAGAGAGTATTCTTAGGGATGAAATCCAGATCGTTCAAGTGGGATAGATTAGGTTAGCCGGTGGAATATGCTAATCTTTATTTATTTTACGAATTATTCGTTTATTGGAAGCAGATATCGATGGCTGTTAGATGGGATCAACTTGACTTTGATTTGTTTTTGGATTACTATCGTTTCATTGAGAACACCTCATCACGACTTACACGTGGGGCCTAGTTTATTTAATGACGCTCTTTATTATTTTCTATTTATCAATGAAGTTTCATGAGTGACAGGTGGGACCTATGGATAGTACTAGGGTTCACATGCGATAGATATAATTTTAACTAGCTGGATTAATTCTAGGTTTTACATTGCTAGGATCCCCTGCCTAACATTTTGAGGTTTAATTACTGGTCAATAAAATGATTAATTTAATTACTAACTATAATGTGGGCCATCTATTTGATTGAATTACAAATTATTCTTATACTGGAAATATACCTAAGTGGCTAACAGGTCATACTAAGATTATAGTAATTAGCAGCTAATTTTAACTAGACCCCTAATTACTCATTAATCACAATTGATAATTAATTAATCCTAGTATTCAACTTTCGATTATTCTCTATGTTAAATAACAATCCCAATAGTCTCCAGCACTTAGGAATGGCATATTTGTTCAATGATTAATTTAAGATAAAAAGAATGTAGGGCCTACACGTATGTGACTAACGGTCTATGGCCGGGACTACAAGCCATGCTAATCTTCAACCTATGATTAATCTATACTTGACAATATTACAACACAATTTAACTATTACCTAAATAAATTATCTTAGCTAAACCTATGATTAATCTATACTTGACAATATTACAACACAATTTAACTATTACCTAAATAAATTATCTTAGCTAATTCTAGACTTTTGTTTTAAAATAATACATCATTTTATTAAAATGACAAAAATAAATGCTCATTTAAAAAAATTACATGAATAATACCCCTATATCCAAATGAATTGGTGACAGATATCATGTCGCCAATTCATTTGGTGACAGAAGCTCTCCTATCGCCAAATGAATTGGCAACAGATCTCCTCACACCAATTCAGATGCCTCCAAATGACGAGGAGCTTCTGTCGCCAAATGAATTAGCGATAGGGTATTATTCATTTATTTATTTTTAAACATGCATTTATTTTTGTCATTTTAATAAAATGGTATTATTTTTAAAAAATCGCTAATGCTATAACTAATATGGGTCCATTAGTTAATTAAATATTACTAGCATTGTTAAATTAAGTAATTACTAATTAATATGGAACACACTAACAATCTTAAGATATTTTAACTACTTTTCATTATAACGATTTCTTGTGTAGGATCCAAAGTGGTTATAATATATTACTTTTGATTAATATTAGAACATAATTAATAATGACCTAGGGTCGAGTGTTGAGAAGGGTCATTAGTTGAATTATTTGACCTAATCAATAATTTGCGAGTGCCTACTTGTAAAAGTATGCTATTCCTATCACTACTACGAGGCAGACATCACAGGCGGTTCGGATCGTCATCACGAGCGGTTTCCGAACCGTCTATGTTTGTTGATGCTGTGATAACGAGATATTATCACGAGGCGGTACAAAACCGCTGCGTGATACGAAATATCACGAGCGGTTTTATTAAAAACCGCTGCGTGAAGTCAAATATCTGAGCGGTTTCAACCGACAACCGTTTGTGATTCGAGAATATCACGAGCGGTTCTAAATAAAACAAATGCGTGATAGGAGAATATCACGAGCGGTTCTAAATAAAACCGCTCGTGATTTGTGACTATCACAGAGCTTTTATATAGAACCGCTCGTGATATTCTCCTATCCTGACGGTTTGCGCCGAAACCGTCTGTAATATTAGCCTTCACAGACGGTTTTAACAAAAACCGTCTGTGATAGCTCATACCTTGCCCACAATTTCTTTGTTTTCTGGCTAGCCTCGGAATTGCTAGCCATGCCCTCTGAAAACAAGCATTCACGTAAATGATTCAAGCAATCACAAAAACAAAGATTTCACAATAATGATTCAAGCAACCATGACAACTCAAAGTGATCATTACTCAAAATAAATTACAAAAGATCGCATTTGTTCAAGTATTGTCGCTATAGTTACAACTAGATTACAATTGTTTTGCGTTGAGAGGTTTTAGTGGGGTGATGCTCGGGTTGGCGACGGAGTGAAACTCTCCATTGTCGTTAATGATTTACGAGTTGATAAAAGTATGAGCTTCCTCGAATGTCCTTGATCTCTTCATAGCAGAGTGAATCACATTGTAAATCCAAGACACGCCGCTACCAATTAAGAGTAAAGTGGTAAGCTATATATATATTTAAATTTATAATTAGGAAATAATTATTTGAGATTGACAAACCTCGGGATCCTTCTTCTTAGTCAGAAGGATTAGCCGCATATGATAGCAGAGCGTAGATTGCACATAACTCATCATCTTTTTCTTTGGCGGACCTTTGCAAAAAATAGAATTACATATATAGGTATAGTCGGTTCGAGACGCGTTATTATGAAGTATGATATAGTATTATTGTGTTGTAGCACGTCTTTGGAAAATCCATCCCGTGTGTTAGTTAGGCGCTCTTTCCATCGTATATTCCTTTGTTGGCAACATAATTGATGAGCGACCTACATGATTCAAAAAGTTATCCTCGGCCATTTCAAGCGAATGAAGACTACAATAGAGTTATGTAAGGAGGAAATGAGCATACCTCTCGAGTATTCCTCTTAGAGTCTTTGAAGTCGTGCTTGTTGCGGTTTAGGGAATCAAGGTATATCACATGGTTCCTCTTGGGTATAATAACTAAAAGGATCCAATGGTACCTACTCATGTATGTCGCTATAGTCATTAAACCTAAGTTCGTCTTTGCAGTATAATGTACAAATGAAATTTGTATAGCAAGTAGTGACACTTACCCGGGTTGTAGGGCACCACTATGTACTTCATGTTCCTCTGTAGAAGCAATGACCTCGTTATGTATTTCTCGACGAAGGGCGAGTCTTGTAGGATGGTTTGCAGCGATACCACGTGTGGGTCGAGGAAACCCACCGGTTCTTTCCATTCCGGACATTTTGCGCAAAGATGTATCTATACATAAGCAATGAGTTGTGATATTTATCGGTATTAGATGAATGTAGAACTTGATTATGCGCACTTACGATTGTCCAACATCGTAGAAGCGAGGCGTCGAGGCCAACGAGGTTGAATAGTTCAAATAAATCATTGAAGCCCACGAAGTACCTCGTCCCGTTGAAGAAATGCTTGTCCTCGTGTCGGCGGTGATTCGATGATCGGACCCCTTCTTTTGGGTCTTGTCCAAGTACCGAGCATGCAAAGCGACAAGCATGTCCGTGCATTATCTATGCGCCGGAACACAGCGGTTTTCCGATGATGTATTTCCGGTATCGCGGACTTCCGTATCGCGGACTTCCGGACTTCTCGGACTTCCGGACTTGGGAGGCGCCTATAACGTTCGTTGATTTCGATTTGGCCTTAGCGACAGCATCGTTTTTGTGAGACGACTCGGGGAACCGATCGTCGGCCGACGCTTTTCTTTGTTCCTTGGCGTCTTCTCCACGGGAATCGAAGAGGTGGCCTTTTGAGGCGAAACATGAGGTGGAGTCATCGAGGGTCCGTTGGAGAGGAATGGTCGTGTCCAGATCGCAAGCTTCTTTGGTTCCAAGGCGATGTTCTTCTTGGGCCATTGGATAAAAGAGAGGACGGCATCCCCTAGTGTTGTAATCTCTTCGTTCGCAAATGTCGGTAGGATGGCTCGGAAATTGATATGTACCATATCCACTGGACCTTGGCGTAACTGCGGCACCGGTGGGCACCGTCTTTGACTTGCCCTTCCTCGTATGGATACACTATCCCTGCGTGACCTCAATACAAAGGACCCATCCATCCTCACTTGGAGCTTCTGAGCGTCGGCTCCTACAAAGCGATCGCAATTAGCTAAGGCGTCGTTAGGGTCTATCTTTGGTGCATTCCATAGATGTACGTTACCTTGATGTAAATCTATCGGAATCGGACGTCGTCATGTTCACAATTATCTTGTGACGCGACGCTACTCCGACGTCGAGGAGGACCTGTCTTCCAAATTAGCGGGCGGCTTATGGCCGTGGCTCATGAGTATATCCATTTGACTCATAATCTTGCCATCTCTACTTGAAATTGGTTAGTAATCATCTGTACCAAGCCGGTTGTCGTGCTCGACCTTGGATCTCTTCCTAGTCCTATCGTACGTAGTAGTCGTCCGCGAATCCATGAATCCAAGGTACGTTAACCCCAAGGCCTCGCGTGCGACCCGGTGCTCCTTGTTTCCCAAGGCGTAGATAGTATATCCTTCTCCCCATGCGCACGGAAGGAGCCTTGGGAAGCTTGGGCGATCAAGTCCGCCGCAAGAGGTCATCACGTTATTATAGACACTATGAAGTTATGGACTTATTAACAACTTAGTAGTTCGATATACTTACCACACGTTGGGACACTTCCCGTGCCGGGTTTGTGAAGGCGATGTTGCCGAAGACGAGACTTGTGCCCTCGCTTTTAACCGGCTTAGGGAAGCGGTGCGTGACATCGAAGCGGGTTCTCCTTCTCCGCCGCCCATTCCTCGTATTTACCGCGTACCCGGTGGTGCCGAGTCTGTCTTGGTGAGTGTTTCGATGTCCGAGAGCTTTGTGCGCCGCACTTTGCTCCTTAAATTCGCCGATGTTTTCATAGCCACAAAGGTGTCCCATGCTTCCGCGTCAAGAATCTATTTGCGCTGAAGGCGTCGACCGTGTTCACATACTTCGTGACAAGAATGCTCTTGAAGGTCCTCCACGATTTACCCATCGTGAGCATCGCCGTCCGTCGCACGCGTGCCACATGTTATACGGAATAGTGAACTTCTCGAAAGTTACGTCCATAGCGCGCCTTTTCGCTTCTTTCGTCGAGTCCTTCCACCTTGGTGTGGTGATGAGGACCCGTTCCTTCAAGTATCCCGCAGATGGTCCGGAATCTCGCCACGATCTCTTGGGACTCAGAGGATCCCAAAGTCACCGACCTCCGTGATGACCAAATTACCGTAGGCATTTTCGATTGTCCTCCGCCATCTCGCTTAGTGTCATTATAAATCGACGGTGGCGCTGGCCTCGTCGGCGCCTCTTCCATCTCTGAGGTCGGTGTTGGCGGCCTCGTCGGCGCCTCTTCCATCTGCTGGGTCGGTGTTGGCGGCCTCGTCGGCGCCTCTTCCATCTGCTGGCGTCGGTGTGTGGCGAAGACGGTGCCTCTGTCATCTCGCTTACTTGCTCTCAGGAAGAAGTATAGAGGTTGACTATAGAGATCAAGATGGCAAAAGAAGAGTTGAATGAGCTCATACAGACTACTAACATTCCTAACACTCCTTAATCTACGAGCTTCTATTCTAACACTCCTTAATCCACCAGTTTCTCTTATGATCTTTGCATAGATAGAAACTAGTGATACAAATCTTTTGCCCGAGCCTACTTCTCTAAGGAAATGCGATTGATGATATTATGTACTCTCAGAAGGAGAGTAGCTAAAGAACAAGTCTTTGCCATCTCAATCCTATTGTCTATACTCTTCATGAAATGAATATGATAATATAAATTCAAACTATGAGCTCTAAACAATACTTTGCTTAAGCTGTCAAATGATCTCAGCTAATTAGCAACAGTTAAACTTCCATCAAGCGAGAGGTTGACTACGAGAGATCAAGATGGCAAATGAAAAGTTGAATGAGCTCATACATACTACTAGAAGAATCACAAACTAGTCAATACAAGCGATCAATTTGCAATAGAACTATGAGTCAACCGAAAGTAACCAATTAACAGTACAACATATTGACAGTAGCAAGTAATACAATAGAGCTCAAGTATGAACTAACTATCACATTCAATCTCAGTATAAGACAGAGTTCATCACGAGCATGTCAACAAAGCCCATCGATCAATTTGCAATATCTTGATTACTAGACTCAAAAATCGTAACTAATACAGATCAAGGTATCAACTAGCTTTGCAAATATATATATATATATATATATATATATATATATATATATATGCAAAGATCAACCGAAGCGCCACAGAGGAGCAATACTCACAGAGAGGATGCTTGGGAAAAGAACTCACGCATGCAGACACTATTCCAACATATTAATTGATGATATTATGTGCTCTCGGAAGGAGAGTAGCTAAAGAACAAGTCTTTGCCATCTCAATCCTATTGTCTATACTCTTCATGAAATGAATATGATAATATAAATTCAAACTATGAGCTCTAAACAATACTTTGCTTAATCGTCAAATGATCTCAAGCTGTTAGCTAAAACAGTTAAACTTCGATCAAGCAGAGGTTGACTACGAGAGATCAAGATGGCAAATGAAAAGTTGAATGAGCTCATACATACTACTAGAAGAATCACAAACTAGTCAATACAAGTGATCAATTTGCAATAGAACTATGAATTTGAACGAAAGTAACCAATTAACGGTACAACATATTGGCGAGAGCAAGTAATACAATAGAGCTCAAGTATGAACTAACTATCACATTCAATCTCGATTATAAAGGCGAGTTCATCACGAGCATGTCAACAAAGCCCATCGATCAATTTGCAATATCTTGATTACTAGACTCAAAAATCGTAACTAATACGAGATCAAGGTATCAACTAGCATGCAAAATATATATATATATATATATATATATATATATATATATATATATATATATATATATATATATATATATATATATATATGCAAAGATCAACCGAATCGCCACAGAGGAGCAATACTCACAGAGAGGATGGGAAAAGAACTCACGGTATGAGACACTATTCCAACATATTAATTGATGATATTATGTGCTCTCGAAGGAGAGTAGCTAAAGAACAAGTCTTTGCCATCTCAATCCTATTGTCTATACTCTTCATGAAATGAATATGATAATATAAATTCAAACTATGAGCTCTAAACAATACTTTGCTTAGCTGTCAAATGATCTCAAGCATAATCTAAAAGCAGATAAACTTCGATCAAGCAGAGGTTGACTACAGAGATCAAGATGGCAAATGAAAAGTTGAATGAGCTCATACATACTACTAGAAGAATCACAAACTAGTCAATACAAGTGATCAATTTGCAATAGAACTATGAAATTTGAACCGAAAGTAACCAATTAACAAGATACAACATATTGACAAGTAGCAAGTAATACAATAGAGCTCAAGTATGAACTAACTATCACATTCAATCTCAATATAAGGCGGAGTTCATCACAGAGCATGTCAACAAAGCCCACCGATTAATTTGTAACTAGCATCGCAAATATATATATATATATGCAAAGATCAACCGAATCGCCACAGAGGAGCAATACTCACAGAGAGGATGCCGCACAAGAACTGGGGAGGCCAGGCAGGGAGGAGGCGATCTTGAGGAGGAGGGAGCTGGGGAGGAGGTCGACACGGGGAGGAGGGGCCGGAGAAGAAGGGCTAGAGAGGAGGAAGCCGACAGGGGAGGAGGACGCGCGTCGCCGAGGTCGAGGCGCCAATGTCGGCGTGGCAGACCGAGGTCGGCGGCGGCGACGGGGCTTACTGAGGTGAACTGGGCGCCGAGGCAGGGCGGCACCGAGGTCAAGGCGCCGAGGTCGGGCGGGCGGGCAGAGGTCGGGGCACCAATGTGGGGGCAAGGCCGAGGTCGTGGTCGGCGAAGGCGAGCCCTAAACCCTAGAGGAGGCGAACGAGGCGAGAGCGAAGGGCGCGGAGAGGAAGTGAGAAGTGAGAGGAAAACCCTAGCGTTTCGCCTTATAAAAAGCATATCACGCAGACGGTTCTCATTTGAACCGCTCGTGATATTATTCCATGCGGTTGTATAATAAAACCGCTCGTGATAGCCTACAACCCGAGGCCAATTTATGATATCGACAAAACATAATTGAACACGGTGAGACATAAATATCCCGAGGAAACATAGTGAACTTCTTTGAGACAAGTATGATGACAATTATGACAAGTCCATATGAATTCTAACTTTCGTGACAAGTATGATGACAAGTTCATAACACATTTGACTTCAAAATTTCATATCTAATTCAACTCAACTCCAAATCAAGTGAAACCAATTTTGATACTCCACATTACAATGTACGCCCACACATTGACATTAATATCAAATATGACAAGTCCATAACATACATTCTTCTCTCACGTGCATGACATCGATGCAAATGGCGAACTTCTAAGTGCTCCCAATAAGGCAAGTCCCAAAAATTGACCGCTTCTTCCAGATGTTCTTCTCACGGGTTCTTAATTTACGCCCCTTCCCAAGCACAACATCGATATCCTTAACCATATCATAGACCTCTTTCCTCTAAAAGCCCTTGGAGTGAATCGTTCTCCTTATTTCCGTCGAATTGTTTTTTTCATCTTGCGGTATGGGTGACTCTGAAGGAAGGAACCTACGGTGGCCGATATATACACGATTTTCTTGCTGAGTTGTTGACCATACACTCTCTGAGCATCTAGCGGTCTTGATGTGCTTTGGCTCCTTTTGTCTTGTCTTGAAGCAGTTACCAAGGGCAGGAAAATCATTGATGGTGCAGAACAACATGGCGCGTAAAGTGAAGTTCTCTCGTTTGTACGCATCCCATACTTGTACCCCTTCATTCCACAGTGTCACAAGATCTTCCAGCAATGGTGCTAGGTATACATCAATATCATTCCCGTGTTGCTTGGCCCTTGGATAAGTAGTGACATCAAAATGTACTTCCGCTTCATACGACCAAGGAGGAAGGTTGTACATACATAGATTCACGGGCGGTGCTATGTCACGCTCATGTTATTGAAAGGATTCATTCCATCTCAGACTCAACCCTAACCTTATGTTCCTCGGTTCACCGAACTCTTGAAGCTCCCATCGAAGTTTCTCCACCGGGCGTAATCGGCAGGTGTCTTAGCTTTCCATCTCTCTTACGCTCCTCTCGAGTGCCAACGCAGCAATCTTGCGTCCCTTTGTTCGCAAATAAACGCTTCAAACGTGGGATCACAGCAGATACCACAACATCTTAGCAGAGGTCCTTGCTTCACCTTAGCAAGATTCGGACGCTTGTATCGGATGCTTTGCACATGTGACATACATGCATGTTCGCATACTCTTTACGGTAGAGGATACAATCATTAGGACATGCATGTATTCTTTCTACTTCCATTCCCAATGGACAAATAACCTTCTTTGCTTGATAGGTGGTCTTTGGGCAACACGTTTCCCTCGAGTGTAAGACCCGGGATTAACACTCCCGAATCCTCTGTGCATTTCAACTAGTCCCATGATCAGTAGCTAGTTCACACAGGAAACAAATATGGTAACAAAATCATATCACAACTTTATTAACAAATAACAACAGAGTTGATTACAAAGGAGGCTTACATGCCAACAATAAAATAAACACAGCGGAAGACGAAAAAGTAGTAGGGTCCTGTTACCGCCACGGGCAATCAAGCTGGGAAGCGGCCTAGTCGTCGAGATCCACACCGTAGCAAAGTCCTTCTCCTCTCAAATTATTTGCATTAAGCAAGAATGACCACAACTACCGTGCTCGCAAGCTACACCCAATCAAATAATGTAATGACATGCATACATGGATATCTCAAAGGAAGGCTTAATATGGTTGAATTTATGTAGCAAAGATTTTTAGTTTAAATAATCATAGTATATTGCAAGGCCATTTTCCTCTGAGATTTAAAATCATAATTTAAATGACAGATGTACAATGTGGATAACCTCCATAATGAATGGTGAAGGATACCCTCCTATCACATGGCTTCCCGCCTAAATCCCATTTGGATAGAAATCCAAAATCATTTATGTCAAATCATTTTGAAACCAAAAACCAAAGTATAACTTTGAGTGGCTTTGCTAGCATGTCCATGACCGCGGACGCGGCTATTCGAATAGTTTTACACTCTGCAGAGTTTGTACAGCTTTACCCACATGACACGAATTCTCTAGTTTGTCCGGCATATATCTATGCCACCGCTCACTACCTTAGGTAAGAGGTCTAGAGCACGTGACAAGGCTTTTTACAAAGCTCTACCCAAAAGTATTCATGCCCGCTAAGGTTTCACTTCCATTGGACTACCCATCCTCCGGAAGCCCCTCTTGCGCCGGTGGGAAAACTGTGTCTAACCAACACCCACACAAACAAATGGCACAAATAACAATGAGGTATCACTAATTAGTAAGCCAGGTCCTACTCCCCATACTGAGGACATGTGGTTGCACGGTGAGGCATAGCCCATTATAGGCATAGCAAAGGAACGCTCGAAGGCCGGTCCTTAATTGACTTGGGCGACTTCCAAATTAACCCTGGGCCTTAATCCTAACCAGATTAAGCCCGTACATAAACCTGCACCCACCTTTCAACCATTTCGCCCAAGTCCAAACCATCACTTTATTTTATTTTTCAAAGTCATTTATAAACTTCCATAACACACCAATGCCATGGATGCAATTTAAACAATATTTGAATTTTGGCTGAAACTCCCCAAATCAAACATTTTTGGTCTAAGCATGTCTTTGCAACTTTTTCAAATGATCCTAGTTCATACTATTGTATCAACTAGGTTTTATCTAAGGTGACAAGGGGTGAGGGATTCAATGTCAAGGTATTGTCAGGTACGAGACCGGTATGTGAACCATCCGCATCTTGTGTTCATAATCCGATAATCCAAACTCCAGTAATTATGTGATTCTATACTACAACATTACTTAGTCCAATATCCACCATATCAGTCTATTTCTATGATCTGACCTCCATCGATCCAACATTCAGTAATGCTCTAATTCTATAATCTGATGTCCATTAATCCCTAATGAATTATTTCTAATAATTCAACACCCATCAATCCGATGATTATGTAATCCTATAATCCAATTTTGATAATTCGATATCCAATGATTATCTATTTCTATAATCCATTCTTCATCAATCCATTATCAACAATTATCTACTTCTAATATCTAATCAAGTTTTATTCTTAAAATTCCACCAAGGGTTAATCCCACAATCCAACACCCAAGCCCATCAATATTCCATAAAGACTACTTCTATAATTCAATCTTAATAGTCCAATATCAATAGTTAGCTATCTCTACCATTCAATATCCATTGATCACTTATTTCTACATCCGTCATTAATGCATTCATATGATCCAATCTCCAACCGTTATTTTTCCTATAATCTATCGATCAACAATTGTATAATTGTATAATCAATAACTAAGCATCATGTATTCATATAATCTAATATCCAGCAAACACGTGATTCTATAATTCAATATCCATCCATAATGCATATCTACAATCCCATGTCCATCAATTGTGTAATCCTATACTTCCATCTCCCATATTCTGATGCCCAACAATATATTTCTATAATTTAATCTCAACAACAAATCAATTTCTTTAATCTCATATCCAACGATCATGTTATCTTATAATCCAATATTTTCACTTTCTACCTCCAGTATATATATATTACATTCGGAATGGTTCTCCATATGGTCTATACCGACAATATTTGGCTATACAATGGAATAGGGAATAACTATAAAGCTTAAAACAGGGATTTAAATTACATGAATATAAATACGCATGCAATAATAATTTAAAATAGAATTTAAATAATTTAAAATAATGGGTGCAAATATGGTCAAGAATGTAACTTGCCTTCGTTGAAGTCTTGACTCTCTAAATTCTCCGAAGGATCTAACTCTCCGGAATCGTCGAAGTCTATACGCGAAAGCGATCCAAATTCAAACGAAATTCAAACAACAACTCAAAAAGGCAATTCAAAATAACTCAAAACTAAATAATTCTATTTTATTTAGTTAGATAATAGTTTTATAAAATTTTAGAAATTTGAAACACTCAAATTGGAGTTGAGATTTAAAATATATGAATTTTACAAGTTTTAACCCTAAATCAAATTTAAATGAATTCCTAAATACAAACAAGATTCAAATGAAGAACAATTTAAATAATTTTGGTTGAGTTAGCTAGATCTTCAATTTATATGAATTTAGAAATTTGAAACACTTAATTTGGAGTTAGCAATCAAAAGATATGAATTTTACAAATTTAAATCCTAAATTTGGAATTTAAATGAATTTTAAATTCTAAAACAAGACTAAACTGAACTCCAAATTGAATACTTATATTTTATTTAGTTAGACAATAATTTTCTAAGATTTTAGCAATTTGAATCATCTAAATTGGAGCTAAGATGTAAAAGTTATGAATTTTACAAATTTAAACCTAAATCAAATTAAAAGGATTTCTGAATTATTTTTCTATAGAAAATTCTAATTATTGCGCATGGGTGATGTCAGCGACGAATTTTCCAGATTTTAAAGGAATTAAATGAAATCCGACATGTGGGGCCCACATGTCTGCCTCACTCATGTGGACTAAGTCCACGGTGTTTGAGGTCATGTGATGGGATGGACCGCCACGTGAGGCGTTACCGTCGGCGCCACGCCGCACTAGGGCCAAGGTGGTCGTGACACGGTGGCGCCACGTGGGCAAAAATGGTGACGTGGTGCCCATGTGGCACCGAGGTGGCGGCAAGACGCCGACGCGAGGTCGGCGACGGTTCGCCGGCTGTCTCACGCCAGAGCGAGCCTCGCGGACATGCACAACGGAAAGAGGAGCGAGGAGGAGTCTAATGCGCTACCTTGCATTTAGCGAGAGGGCGAGGTTCTTGCGGCGGCGAGTTTGGCGGCGGCGATGATCGCTCCGATGGCGCGGCGGTTCCGGGGGCTCTCGGGGCAAAAGGTTGCGCGCACGGGATGGCCCGAGTGACGGCGATGCCGGCGGAGGGGTCGGAGCGGCCGGGGAGGGCTCGACGGCGCCGGAGACGAAGGAGAAAGGGCGCCCGGCCGCGATCCTTCAAATGCGAAATCCGGCCAATTGGAGGGGAAGGGGGAGGTGTGAGTGAGGGGAAATGGATGAGGGCTTCAAGGGGCTCACCGTGCTCCCCTTTATAGGGCACGGGAGCAACCGGTGGAGAGATCGTCGCAAGGCGTCGTGGTGGCATGGCGGTTAGGCACTGCTGTTAGTGCGTGGAGAGAGGGAAGAGGTGGGGGTGAGGGCGGTTGGAGTCGTGGGGTCGACGCGCACGTGTAGCGGAAGCGGGGAGGTGGAGATCGGGGAGGTCGTGGAGCTTGACGAGGCGGAAATGGCGGAGGCGCGTGGGGAAGAAGGGGAGGAGGAAGAAGGCTCGGTCGGGCCCACCTGTAAGGGAGAGGAGGGAGAGAGGGCGCGGCTGGCGCGTTGGATCGGCATCCAACGGGTGTGCGTGTGTGGGAGAGAGGCCAAGTGGAGCGGGCCGTGCGGGCCAGCTGGGCCGCGTGCGTGCGTGAATAGGGATGGGCCGAGCCAAGGTTTCGGCCCAAGAAGAACAGGGGAATTTTAATTGCTTTATTAATTGTGTTAAATCCAAGAATTTTTCAGGGCTTTAGAAAATAGCAGATTAGATCCAAAATTATGGAAAAACTCGCATAAATTCCTAGAGTTATATTGGACTTAATAAAATTATTTCCAACTTAAAGTTGGCTTTTAATTTTGCAAATATATTATTTTGGCTTTAACATTTTTTAGGAAAAGGCTTTTAAAATTTCGTAAAATTCTCAAAATTAATATAATTTTTTATTTTTCAACTTTAACTCAAATAAAACTTTAAAAACTTTAATAAATTTTATTTTTGACTTTTAAATCTTTAGAATTTTAAATAAATCAGAAAAACTCTTTCAAATTTCAGAAAATTCAATAAAATGATAACTTTAATAAATATTAAATTGGTAACAGAGTTTTGGGCTGTTACAGGAAGGATGTCCGCTAGGAGACCTAACAACGTCGTGAAACTCTTATCGGACCAACCATTGCTTGCCTTCAATTTCAGATTCAAGCACGGTTGAC
Source organism: Phyllostachys edulis (assembly GCA_036346405.1). Classification (NCBI taxonomy): domain Eukaryota; kingdom Viridiplantae; phylum Streptophyta; class Magnoliopsida; order Poales; family Poaceae; genus Phyllostachys; species Phyllostachys edulis. Next base: position 7,615,352 of record CM070564.1, read on the forward strand.
AACCTTGTATATTCCGGCTTGCAAATCAGGAACAAAGGTCTCACCGACTCCTCCTTAAGCCCTCGAATTTACAAAACTCTCTCTCTCTGTAGTTCTCTTCGCATCGCGTAGCATCCGATCCAGATTGTCATCGTGTGACATATCGTCATCAAAAGCAAGATATCCACATCCCACAGATCGTTGACTTCCTCGGCGGTGCCGTCATTACTAACTTCATGTGTAATAATCGCTCTTCACCGTGGATGGTCCAACATGTATACCCTTTTGTGAAACCCTTGAATCAAGTGCGCTTCTATTTGCGCCGTTGTTAAACATCTTCAAATTACCGCAATCAATGCATGGACAAGACATAAAATTTATCTCCTTCTTCAACATATCTTGCTCAATGCTCTTCTAAAAGCAACCACGCCATTAATGTACTCTTGACTCACACGGTTCTGCTGCACATCCAGCCGATCCATCTACACTACGCATGTAACAAATTAGTGTCAAAATTGATTAGCGATTAATTTATAGCAAATATAAAGGGTTATAGATCGTTACCCTCGGAGGTCACGAAGAAAATACGATTCCTCTCCTTTCCTTCTCCTCTCTAAGGTGGCGAATGGGGAGGAGGTGGCGGGTGTTGGAGGCGCTAGGGCAAGGGTCCAACCTTTCTCTCTAAGTGGCGAACGGATAATTATTGATTATTTGCATGATTGTTGTTTAGATACGAGACTAAAGACAAGAGGAAGATCCTAATTAATAACTAGCAGTTGGTCAGCGCGATTGCGCGAGTATCCGTTTTCATATAATTGAAACAATAAACCACTTTGATGACGCGTTTCTTCATGGATATAAATGGAGGAAATATAAAATACATCATTGCACATGTGACTTATCTTGGTGTGTCATAAATTCTTCTTTTTAATCTGCTCTAGAAAACTACTCATGAAATTAGTTACGATTAAGACTTTCACTTCTTTGCACGCATTTACTCGTTTTGTCTCATCGTTGCACAAAGGAATTACACCAGATTAATTAAAGGCTACATGTTTTGCTTTTCATTTTCTACAAATAGGGTCCATCAAATTGAGAGCTAGATGTACGACGTTTTGCCTTTTCCCATCAAGTAGTATTAATTAAAACCTAAACCCTATGCTTCCGATTAAGGAATACAACAAAGAAAACAAAACATTAGCGCCTATGTACAGAGTAGCAAAGTTAGGGAAATTCACTAATCAATAGAGTGGAAAAAGGATAATCAGATTACTTCATCTGCTTAATTAGGGAGAAATCGCAGTTGGAGGAGCTAGGGAGGAAGTGGCCCGCTTGGGGAGGAGAAGCTAGCTACGAGATCTAAGTGGAGCCCAAAGAAGAGAGGGCCTTGTTGATTATATTTATCCAAACCATGCAGGAGGAGTGGCAGAGGCACTGGCGAAGGCGGCAATGGAACCTGGCGGTCTGGCAGAGGATGTGTCGCGCTCAATTTATCTGCGATGGGCATATCACGAGCGGTTCTTAATAAAAACCGCTCATGATAGATGACTATCACGAGCGGTTTGTAAATAGAATCAGTATGTGATATTACCTGACGGTTCTATTCACAAACCGTCGTGATAATCACCAAATCACGCAGCGGTTTGTAAATAGAACCGCTCAGGATATTACACGCAGCGGTTATTAAATAGAACCATCTCGTGATTCGGTGATTATCACAGGCGGTTTGTGAATAGAACCGTCGTGTAATATCACGGACGTTTCTATTTACAAACCGCTCAGGATAGATGACTATCACGAGCGGTTCTAAAAATACCGTCGTGATATTCTTCAGCGCCACCGCGAGTGCGGCAATGGTTAATACGCAGCGGTTCCAAAGGAACCGCCTATGATGGGGCGCCTATTATAGCCTGCTTTTGTAGTAGTGTATTTATTATTTTATTTCTACTCTACAAATGGGTCCTTATGTCATCGACATAATATATCAAGTCTGCACTTTAGCATAAACACTAACGTAATAATTAATTTCCTTAATTAACAAATTACTCAAAATTAAACTAAAATCGAATAAATCTGAATAAATTCAAATGCATTCAAATAATTCACATAAACTCAGTAAATTCAAATTTTTGGTACTATTGGGTAGGATTTGAATTTATAAACAACAATCGTTGAATTTGGAGTTAAATCAGGAGAGAATAAGCTTTCCAAAGTTTAAATTCGGGAAAATCTACAAAATAAAAAGAGGAGAGAGAGTTTCTCTCACTATAGCTGGGGCCCACAACTTTTCTGATTTTTCTAAAATATTTTTATATTGAAAATAAGCTAGCTGGGACTCACTGATTTTTATTTTATTTTGTTGGACCGAAAAGGCGACTAGAGGGGGGGGGGGTGAATAGGAGCACGCTCACTTTTTCACTTTGAATGGATTCAACACCAATTTCACTCCAGTAGCTATGGAAGCTATGAAGATCAATATACAAGTACAGCGGAAGACTTGTATTGAATCCAATCCAAAAACCCCAAAGCAAAAGACCAAACAGGAGTTCAAACCCTAGGTGCGGTCTGACCGGTGTTGATAAGCGGTAGACCTATGCGTGAGGCTCGATTGGCAAGAATGCATGGTCCGACCCATTGGGCGATCGGCGGTGGTGTAAGGGGCGGTCTGACCGCACCTAACAATGAACAGGGAAACAGCCCGAGTTCAAGAACACAAAATGATCTAACTTTTGATTCACATGGCCAAACTCCACGAAACTTGAGACACATCTTCTCTACGATATTAGAACCTATTCCAATCAAGGATCGTGTAGATCCATGCCAAAGTTCCTATCTTTTTCAGATTGAACGAAGGGTGCTCCAAAACTGAGTCAAAATCGAAATATGATCTAGAGACTTGCTCGTGGGTGATTGATGATCAAGATGATCTTAGATGTGTTCCCACATGTCACAGCAAGCTAAATCAAGGCAAGAAACCAAGAGAAAACTTGAGAATCAAAGAAAGACTCAAAATCACCAAATAGAGAGAAGGAAAGCAAATAGACTCATCTTGAGAAATCTTTCCTTGGATTGATTTTGATATGGTATTGGTTTACAGCCACTCCATCAAGGAGGACAAAGACTCAATACATGAGCACGAAATCAAATCCAACTCTCTAGAACCCTAATCTCCAACTATCCTCTCCCTAAGCACAAAAGCAAACTAGGGTTTCAAAATACATGAAAGGGTTGAGAGGTGCTGGCCAGCACCCTCTCCTATTTATAGTGGAGGCTAAACCTTTTAGAAGAGCAAACCCTAATGGGCACCCGTTAGGCCCACACACAAACGGGTTCACTTACGCACGCATTTTAAAGCGTCATCTTCATCTTCTCTTGACCTAATCAGCTTCTCCTTGTGCTGTCTTGCACCGCGGGTTGGTAAAAGGTCACCAATGCAGTATTTAGGTAAAATTACCAAAATACCCCTTCTTGATCTTTTTCGAAGACTGAGTCCAAACAGCGTGAAGCACTTCCATGCTTCGCCACGTGTAGGTTGATCCAACGACTCTCATCATGTCGGCAAGTCTCTCCTATCCGGCTCCCACCGAAACCACCATGACACTTGCACCGACCCCCGCGCCACTTGATCCAACCTATCGCACCGAACTGCCCGTTCGGTCACCTTTGTCCTTTTTGCGCCACGCTTGACTCCATTGACTTCACCTGGCATCCCTGATCGTTTTGGACCTCAGCTCTCCAAGCGTAGTCCCGATCATCCTCGTTGTTGACCGTCGTTGGCCTCTGTGAGAACCCGCATAATTAAATCAAGCTTATCAACAGTAATCATGTAATTACCATAAGTAAAAATTTCATTAAATAAATGTCAAGCATAATCTCAGTAATCATTCAATTGCATAATTAATGTTTTGAACTTGGTAATTAAACAAATATCATTATTCACATCACAATTTACAACAGTCCATTTGCAAAATTGAATTAAAATATTACAACCTAATGCTTAATTCTGAATTAATATTACAAATCTTTTACAACACCAATTACAAACATAAATCAATTTACAAATTGATTTGCTTGCATCCATTTCATCTAAGCTTTCCTTTGCCACCTCATTCAACTACCCTTCGCTTCTCCTTGTCTTGCAACCTAGAGCTCAAGGAGTAGTTAGCAAAACCAAAGACAATAGTTGCTAGCTGGATTGGAGAAGATGGATTGCCGTCAGTTTCCTCGAAGTCCGGAAGGAGTACCATACTCACATAGGTCAGCCGGTTCCTTAATCACCAAAATACCCTGATTAACTGAAGTTAATCGGCTCTTGATGATTAAGGCATCCAAGTCAACCTAAGCTAGTAGGCAACCAATGCTTCTGAGGGTTTCATCATCGGGCATACCGAATCCAACACCCACCATATATAATTTCGACCAACCGGAAAGCCCACAGTGCTAGCCAACTTAGCCTCAGCATCATTATTTAGCCCATATGCATCACAGAAGTTGGCAGCCATATATAGATAGTAATAGGATTAAGGTAAATAGGGTTGTGGTAAATAGGAATAGGAAGACTGTAAAAACGAAAATTACCACAATTGAGGATGAGATCAACCTCAGCCAGGATAAGATCACCCACAGCCCCAACCCCATCCACATTCTCATCACCTTGGCCACAAGGGAAGGGGAGTAACTAGGAGCAACACCCACACAGCCACCACTACCTCAACCACGGCAGCAAGGGGAAGGGAAGAAAGGAGCACCAACGAAGCTGGCGCTGCAACCTTTTCCCCATCCCAAATCCTAGCAAAGGTAACCCAGCCATCTCTCTATAGGTTCTATACATCCTTAGCACTCATCCAAATCATTGGGTTTCATGGCAGCATCATCAGCATCATCATCAAAATCTCAGCCATGTCGTTCATCTCAGAGCTAAGGGGTCGTGGATCAGAGAAGCCAGAGGGGTTGATACCTCAGGGTAAGCACAGCTGGAATCACCACCATCACCTCCCTTTTTGCATCAGCTTATATCAACCGAACCACCAGCATGCATGTGCATCATCCCCCTAACATCAGTTAGCAAAGCAAGTGAATCAACCAAAGTAATTAAAATCCGAATTAATCAGTAGAGGGGGAAGAGGAATCCGGGTAGTAATAGCGACAAAGCCGACGACGAATGAGGTCGAGCCAGGTCAAAGCCGAGCCGGGCCGAGGAGAGAGAGACGGCGGCGGCGGCAATGTAGAGTGGAGCCACCAGAGGGAGCCGACGGTGGGCACATCGAGTCGGTGGCAAGCAATGGTTTGACCCTGTGGCCGAGAGGCGGCGTGGAGGGAGCTTGAGGCGACGCTGCCCCAGTGCCACGGACTAGAGGAGAGGAGATCACCGGCAAGACGCATGAGCTAGCCGGGAGGGCGCAGGCCGAGCAAAGAAGAGAGCGGCAGGGCCGGCCGAAGAGAGAGAGAGAGAGGCGGCGGCACAAGACAGGAGGCGCGAGCCCCAGAATGGCTGGCCAAGAAGGGAAGAGGGTGTGGATTGGAGTGGAGATGGGTTTGAGGAAGAAGGAGCAAGAGATGGGAGCCCTGGTAGTGGCGGCCGGTTGGAGATGGTTGGGTTAGTGGCAGATTAGAGAAGAAATAGGGGAAGGGTAAAATTGAAAATAGAATGGGGTAGAACTAGGGTTAGAATTAGTGTTAGAACTTAGGATTTAAGTGCTGATTTTTTAGTATATCTAGATTAAACCATTAAATTGACACGTTAGCAATCGTTTAGTTGGATTAGAATAATTAAGATAATTAACTTTGTAGTTATTTAGAAAGTTAAAGAATTTATTTCCGCTCTTAAATGAAATCCTTTAGAAGTATGCGAGCCAATAAAACTTGTTAGGCTTACTAAAATGCGATTATGTGTAACTTTTCTTATTGCTCATTAGATCGTGTGCATCGTCGAGACTAACCCTAGAACCGGTATGCTAGAACGACAGTAATTGGAGAGTGCTAACTGACCGGGGGTTCGAAAAATGTTATTGATCTACAATCCACTAATAAAAAGAATCATCTAACTAATATACTTTTAGTAGCACCAAAATGTCACTAAGTATTTACTTTACTATTTATTATCCGTTCTGTCGCATTTTTTCAGCAGACGAGCCAACGCTGGCGGCAGTAGTTGAATCGGATTTTTATCGACAGTAATCTTTTCTACTCGTTTGAAGGCAAGCTACTCCCATGTTCATTAATATAGCTATATTAAATGTAAACATTACTTTGCTCTACCTTATATGTATTGCATCAAAACTATTTCTCAAAACTCAAATCAACTAAATGAGTCAAAGATGAAAAGATGAGAAAAATGTTAGAGATGAAAAGAGTTGAGAAATGAGAAATGAAAGAAAAGCAGAGTAATATTATGGTTGGTAAAGGAGGCCCGTGGTCAGGATGAAAGAGGGCAAGAGGTGGGACCCTTTACATATGGTTATAATATAAGGACAAACAAAACTCTTACTCGGTCAGAGGCCGTATCTTAAGTGCCAACCATTTTCTTGTTTTCGACAGGCAGAAAATGCTACCATGTTACGTAATTATGCTCTCCACACCGGGTATGTATTATGTGTGAGTGTAGTGTAAGAAGAGGTGATATATCACTATGTGGAGTGTTGGGTGCAGAGAGGATGAACTGGCCCAACCAACATTACCCGAACTCGGTGGTGGCGTGTCAAGACCGACGAAAGTAATGGGTGGAGAAATTAATCACGAATCGAAAACGTTACGTATTACGAGCTCGAAATCGCATCAAAGGAAATGCGGTGTACCTAGCCTAAAGAGTTCGGAATAGCTATGGGTAAAGTGGTACAAGCCTGTGCAGTGCTATACAAAATCATAAATTCATGCCAGTCTCTGGATTGGAGTCTGAGGAACCGCTAGGGTCTTTCTTCTCTCCGAGTAATCAAGTAGTCTTTTCAGAATTAAAATTTGCAACCTAAGTTTTAAGGTTTATTTTCAGAGTAAGAGAAGGGATACGAATGTTGCTAAGGACGAAATGTTAGAGTCATCAATTGCATTTTAGCTACTAATGCTTGCTGAGTACACTATAGTACTCACTCTTGCTATCTTTCCCTTGCTTAGATCCTGATCCAACCGAGAGTTAGCCCGAGTGGGATGAGGAAATTTTGCAGGTTTTGAGAAGGCCACAGGTGACGGGGGCGTTGGGTGCGAGAAGCAGGGCGAGATGATCTCCCCTTTTGACTCGTGGGATGAGGAGACTACCGGAGAAACCTAGCAGGAAATAGCGGAAAGTGTCTTCCCATGTTTGTTATTAAATTATTGTATTTAAAGCCTTAGACCTGTGTGGCTACTGTTGTAATAAAGAGCAGTTTCTATTTTATTGTTTTGCTGCGTTATCTCTGATAAATGGCTTACTATTCGTTAGAGCAGTGTTGTACTGGGCAAACGAATAGTAATCCGTATGCTTAAGTGTGATTACCTCCTGGGTAATGACACGGGGCGTCGCAGCCTCCAAGCAACCTGCACAACAATAGACAAAGAAATCGAATCCGGGAACAAGTTCTTCACAACTTGACCCACGTTAGTCAAAACATGCATCATGCAACACATATGCACTGAAACCTATGAACTTGATCTAACCCGACACTCATTGCCACTTTTGGCTGATGAACAGTATGAACCCGGTCAGACCGCCACTGGTTGGCCGGTTTGACCGCATTTGCCTGACAACACTCCAAACTTCGACGAAAACGCGTGTTTCGACAAACCGTAAACGACATTGCCAATTGTAACATCATCCTAAGATCGTGCACATATCCCCATGATATCCACATATTTTTCAATTATAAATTCTTATTGTGACTTACATGTGGGCCCTAAGGTATTTTAATTTACTTTTCTATTTATTTTCTTATTATAAATTGCAACAGTAAATGATAGGGGCCGCTAGTGTTTTTATTTTCTAAATTAATTATTTTCTTAAAGAAAAATCACGAGTCTTTGACAGGTCAGGTCATGGTCCACATGGAACTGGTCCACGGAACAGGACTTGGACCGTGGGTCTACAAGTCAGTGCACCACTATAGAAAATGTCTTCACAGATGGTTCAAAAACATCATTACAGACGGTTTCTAGAGCCGTCTGAGTTTATGGGGTGACTGATCATATCACCAGAGAAGTGAACAAGCTGACGATACACGAGCAGTACTCCGACAAAGATCAGGTTCACACCACAAATGGTTCAGGTATGCCAATTGCTCATATTGGTTCTTCTAAAATTCATACGTCACACAAACCCTCTTTCCTAAACAAATGTTCTTCATGTTCCACACACAAATAAAAATCTGTTATCTGTTCATAAACTCATGGTTGTCAATATCGTCTGTCTTGAATTTCATCTTGATTGTTTTCTCATTAAGGATCGTACTTCGAAGACGGTGCTCCTTCGCGGTCCTAGTGAGGTTGGCCTATACCCCATTCCTAGTAACTCGGCTACATCTAGGAAGGCACTCTCTATCATCAAACACAGTCACGAGCGGTGGCATTGTCATTTAGGCCATCGCTCGTCCCTTGTGGTGGATCAGATTCTTCAGCGTCACAGTTTACCTTTTTTTTTCATGAATCCAACAAATCCTCTATTTGTGATGTTTGTCAACAGGGTTGTGAGAACCCGGGGTATTAAACTTGTAATACTTAACCATCAAATTGGTCCTAGCATTACAAATAAAATATCCCGATTCTCTCGATATGTACTTCCTGAATTGCAAAGACACATACCCCACACAAAAATTTAGCATACATTCCATACACAAGTCATTACAAGCGTACAACTTAAAGGACTTACAAGATCATCTTAAAAAAGGGGCCGACCGGCCAAATAACAACTAAAGAGATAAATAAACAGCGGAAGCAAAAAGCCAAAAGATGGCGATAAACAAGAGCCAAACGGTTTGCCATTACCCACAAGGCAACCGACCGGGCCGCCAAGCTAGTTGTCCTGTACGAAGTCGGTCTCACAAAAGTCGATCCCTTGGGGATCAACTTTCTCTTCTGCAACAATTTATTAAGCAAAGCAAATGAGTACAAAAATGTACTCGCAAGACTGGCGTGTAGAGTAACAGCCTATATATTTAGCTACATGCAAGCTTATTTAAGTGAGCAGGCTCTAGACTCATTTTCAAAGATAAAGCAAGTTTTCATTTGCAATAATGTAATAGATTTAAAGCAATTTTGCAATCTGTTTTATTTGATAAAAACATGAGATACAAGGTAATAATAATAACAAGACATCCTAGAAGTGGCTAACCCAATAGCCACCACAACAATAGCATGAATTCCCCATTCATACCACCCACATCAAGTTTTAATTAAATGTTATAGTCTAGTTCTTGCACGACCTTACCAAGCATGTCCATAACCTAGGGCGAGGCTATTGAATAGTTTGAACCTCGCAGGGTGTACCAATGTACCCACACGTCGCATCGCCTTTTGCCTCCTAATGAGCACACTACCTTTGGTATGCCAAGCACAGCTAAGTCCCACGAGACCTTTCCAATATTGTGCATTAACTACGATTCGCCCATATGGGAGGAAGCCCCATATGTTGATGCGGAGTCATCAAAGATGCTCATCTCCTTATAAAAGACGATGCTCCTTGTAGCGGATAACCTCCACCACTACTCACCTAAACACACTCAAGTTTCTTTTTCAACACAACGCACACATCCACCATGCGACCCGGAGCTAACACATGCCAAAGTACTAAGTCAAGAGAGGTCCCATATCCCCCTCGTGTGGTTAGCACGCAAAAGCGCTTGGCTTAGTGACACAAGTAACTCGGTCCTTGGGGACTTAGGCACCATTCCATTCACACCCAATAGATCACACCAATAACCATTGTGTCCAAGTCATGAAACAATTTTATTTTCAGTTTTCAGTTTGACTTTACAAAGTAACAAAGCACAAGATGCTGAGCATAATGATAATAATAATTTTGTGTGATCAAGGTTATCGACTAAGTCGATAACCGCCCAATTCTACCGGTAGCTAAGCATTGCTAAGCATGACACCGCAAAGGCAATAAAAGAGCATAATTAAATCACCGGGCTCTAATTCACCAGCGATATTAATAACTTATGTTTTGTGGCAGGGGATAACAATTTAAGGGCAACCATGCAATAGGAATAGCTACCTCTAATCGAAAAAATTACTTTGACACAAAAGCATGCATACATACAATTTGAAAGCAAAGTATTAGACTTGAAAGTAATGGGACATTTATGATCAACCTGCTTGCCTTGCTGGAGATAACTTTCTTACTGCAGAGGATCACTCTCGGATTCAATATAATCGTCGGAACCTATCGAAAGAATCGAGAAGCACAAATAAGAACGAATAACACCGAGAATACTCAAAAATTCAACGTCGCCCAAAAATCATGAAAAATTCACAGAAGGTAGAAAATGATTTTAGGTGAATTTAGCAACAAGAATCAATTGATTTGGATATTCTATGCAAAAGTTATGACAGCTTGAAAGTCAGTTTTCTGGAAAATCCAATTAAATTGCCACGGTTACTGTTCATCCGAATTAATTATTTTGGTGAAAATTTCCAGAGGTGGGGTGGACTTGAAATTTTTATCATAGGCAGAGCTCCACATGACATGAACAATGGAATTTGATTCACCTCATTTAGAGCTAATACGAATTTTCTATGATTTTTCAAGGTTATGAAAGTAGTACACAAGTTATATGTAAAATAAGATTTTTAGTGATAGCAACATGTTCCAAAACCTATTTTACAATAAACTACACTAATAGAGGATTCCAACAAAGTTGAGTTTACTCAATTTGGAGTTACAGAGAAATACTTATGCATTTTTGAAGTTAAAGCAATTTGTAATGCAACAATATTACTAACCCTAAAGTAATTTTATCAAAATTGTTTTCTGGAACCGTAACATGGTTCAACCCATTTTATATTAAATTACATTTAAAAATAAGACTAACAAAATTTGAATCATAAATTTTGGAGTTTTTATGATTTAGTTAAGAATTTTCAAAGTTTAACGACAATTTATAGTGTGAAAATAATTTATTTTTGGATCACTTTCCACAAACTATATTTTCTGAGATAGTGACAAGGTGGAAACCTATTCTAAAATAAATTTCATTTAAAATAAAAATTATCAAAACTGATTTCATCCATTTTGGAGTTAAGGTGAAAAAGTTATGAATATTTAAAGTTTAAAAGCATTTTCTAGTGTATAAACAAATGGGTTTTGGGTCAATCTCCAATAGCTATATTTTATGAGACAGTGACAAGGTTGAAATCTATTTTCATAAATAGCTCATGTGAAATTTAAAATAACAAAATTGGTTTCACTGTTTTTGGAGTTAAAATGATTTAGTTGTGTATTTTCGAAGTTAAATGTATTTTTCAGTGCATAAATTAATCGTTTCGGAATTTTCTATAAGCATTTAGGACTTTTTGTACCGAGGTGTAACCTAGCCACAGGGACTGACCGGTGGGACCTGGGGTCAAGGGTTTGACCCAGTCAACATTGACTCGGTCTCGGCTGCAACCTCGCTGAAAGCGTATTTAAGAAAATACGTCTTCAACTCCAGAACGTGTAAATTCATTCTAAGCATACAAAGAATACACTTTGCATCACCGAATACGCACATGATACTCTACACATCCTCTTACCCAAACTCACGGGCCCACATGTCAAACACTCCAAGATCTAAACAGTTTTAACTAAATTCCTAATCTGGATTAACCCCATGGGGCCTACGTGTCATATGCTCATTAAGGAAATACTTAAACGCTTAATGGGTAGGTTTAAACCTTAGCCTCGCCGGCAGTTCAACGGGGCATCTCGTGTGCGGCGGCGCGGCTGTGCAGGCGATCCAGCGGAGGAGAGGGTTCTAGGGCTCGGGATCAACTCCATTGGGTGCGGAGTAACCTCGCGAACTCGTTGCTGGTGGCGCGGAGTCCGATGGTTGCCGGAGTCGAGCTCCCGGTGGCCGGAGGCGGAGACGACGGGGTGGCGCCCGTGGAGACGACGTTTCCGTGGTTGAGATGCTTCGGGAAGATGCCCATCGGGATCGCCGTGTCGCCTAGAACGCGGCGCCCTCAACGCCGACGACGGAGGAGGTTGGGGATGCCCGAATGGTGGACGGTGGCGGCTCACTGATGTCAGAGAAGAAGACCTCGTACGCCCTCGTCTTCACCCTAAAGCCCAATTAGTTTCACCAGATGACTCCATAAGAAGGTTCGACCCCAACGGACAAGATCTTGGGGCATAAGACTCACTGAGGCAGCCACGAGCTTCTCGGCCATGCCCACCGGAGCCGAAGACGAAGACATGCGCCCGGCGATTCAATGCACGAGAGGAACCCGGATCAGCGAAAATGGGTGCGGTGTCAGGTGAGGAGTTCGGCGATGTAGCTGCGGGTGAGGCTCACCGAGAGGAGGTGGAGCTAGAGCCTCCCCCTCTTCCATGCCCGGGAAGAAAATAAGTGAGAGAGAGAGCGAGAGCTGTTTAAGAGCGAGAAGGTGGACGGAGGACCAAGCGGCGTGAGAGGGCGAAGGCCAGGGACTGGCTGACGCGGGCGATGGCTCACAGCGCTTCGCCGCACAAACGGAGGCGTGGCAGAGTCGCGGTGGATGCGTGGCATGGCAATACTGAGCGTGCTCACAAGACGGAAGAAAACGACCACGGCCGGTGGGCCCGACCGGTCAGTGGCACGGCGAAAGGGTGAGCGCAGCTAGAGGGTTGGGTCGGACCGGTTGGCTCGGGCCAGAACAGTGACTGGTCCGGTCGGTTGAACAGTGCTAAGCCTGAGGTTTAAAATTCCAGATTTGACCAGAATTCAACAGATTTGACCGATGTTTTAAAAATAGAAATAAAATTCTATAAATTCTGAAATAATTCAAAAGTGTTCCTGGGACATCCTAGTGTTCATAAAAATTATTACACATTACTTTTAAATAATTATTTGCTTAGTTTTAAATTCAAACTTGGAAAAGGTTATTGATTTGAGTTTGAATTTTCTTTGGGTCAATTTAAGTTCCAAAAATTTGGAAAATTTATATTTATTCATGATAAATATTATAGTATTTAAATAAATTGTTTCCAGAGGATAATCATAAGTTTTTGTTCTTACTTTCTTTTGGAGTTAAATTTTGAATTAGGGTTTCAACTTTGTTTGAGATTTTTCCAATGCAACAATTGACGCAAATGTTTCCAAAATATCATGCATGTTCAAAAGTTCTAAATTCTCCTCATTTTTATACATTTGAAATACAAACCCAAGTGCAATATATGATGCAAAAGATTCAAAAACACTGTGCATGTTGAAGATATGCATACTAATTATCATTTATTAATTTGGGGATGTTACAAGGGTAAAAGTCATCAGCTTCCTTTTCGTCGGTCAAAAAGTGTGTCATCATCACCTCTTGAACTTATTTTCTCCGATATTTGGGGGCCCGCATGCACCTCCTTTGGTGGTTTTAAATACTATGTGAGTTTCATAGACGATTTTAGTAAATTCACTTGGATGTATTATCTCAAGAGTAAAACTGATCTCTATCGCATATTCATCCAATTCCAAACTCATGTTGAGTGCCTTCAAAATAGAAAAAATCCTACACATGCAAACCAACTGGGGAGGCAAATACCAGAAGTTGAATTCCTTTTTCCAATAAATTGGAATCACTCATCATGTTTCCTGTCCACACACTCATCAACAAAATGGCTCGGCTGAGAGAAAACATCATCATATCGTAGAAATTGGCTTGTCCTTACTCTCCCATGCCTCCATGCCCATTCATTTTTTGGGACGAGGCATTCCAAACAACATGTTTCTTGATAAATCGCCTCCCTAGCAGGACGATACAGAATTCAACTCCACTAGACCGTCTTTTTGGAACATCTCCGGACTATTCCTTTCTTAGAACTTTCGCGTGTGCATGCGGGCCTGTCTCCATCTATACAATGATCGGAAGCTCCAGTTTCGGTCAAAACGGTGTGTTTTTCTTGGTTATAGCTCTCTTCCCTTCATAAAGGCTACAAATGTTTGCATGTCTCTTCAGGTAGGATTTATATTTCCCATGATGTAGTCTTTGGTGAGCAACAATTTATTTTTGCTGATGAAAAATCACCACTATTGGATCAACCATTACTTGACCTAATTTTGATCTTTCCTACAAGCTCTGCAATCAATTTGTCTTCCGGTTTTGTGAACATGGTCTCATGCAAGGAACATACTTTGGTAGCCACATGTTAGATCAATCATGGAATAGTGTATTCTATAATCATGGAAGAGGTGTATTCTATGGACAGCGAGCTACCGTACTAACAAAATGTGGCACGCCATAGTTGAGACAGACAATGAAGCAAACATAATGAAAAAGTCAAAGTTGCATAATAAAACATGTCAAGATAATGGCACTCAAGCCATCAATCACACTTGTTGAAGAGAGGACAGGAGCTAGCACGGCCTTATAAGGCAGAACCATCTTCTTTTGCGAAATCATTATTGATGGTTGAGTTATTAATTATTTTTTATAGATAGCGTTAATATTTTCCAAAAGTAAATTACAACATTTTTACTATCTTTAGGCGGACACAGCCAACCGCATGACAAGCGGACCCTGGACAATTCAGTGGGGCACGGATGTCACCGAGACTCGGTGGATACTGTTTGATGAGTAATTGCCTAACAGTCTGAGACGAACTTAGGGCCGTTTGGAATGGAGGGAATAGAAAATACAGACAAATCATAGCAAATGGATAGAAATTGTGGCTCGGTGGATAGAACTTTTTTTTATTAATTAATTTTTTTTAAATTTTATTTTAGAGTTAACTTTCGATGCACTTTATTTCCAAATCTAACATCTTTGACCACATCACCACCCATAGCGTGACAAAATAACGCTGTCACGCTACAGGATAAGTCCGCAAAATAACACTTTTGGTCACGCCACTGGTTGTAGTGTGACCAAACAACACTGTTACACCATAACCCATGACGTGACAAGAGTTTGCTCTAGCATGACAACGTTGTTTTGTCACGTCATAGGTAGTAGCGTGACCAAAGGGGTCAGATTTAAAAATAAAGTGCGTCGGAGGTTAACTTTAAAATAAAATTTTAAAAAGGTTATTTAATAAAAAAAATTCCGGTGGATACTGCTTGATGAGTAGTGACCAAATAGTCTGAGACGAACTTAGGGCCGTTTGGAACACAGGGAATAGAAAATACAGACAAATCATAGCAAATGGATAGGAATTGTGACTCAGCGGATACTGTTTGATGAGTAGGGATGGAAACGGATTGAATACGAATCGAATAGTCCCGAAGACGAATACGAATCCATATTTTTAAAACAAATACGAATACGAATTCGAACATTCTCGAATATAAATACGAATCGAATATAGTAAGTCGTAACGCATTCGAATTCGAATAGAACAGGTACTCAATTTGGTCGAATGCGAATATCTTACAACTTTTGTGACAAATCTCGGTAGAACAAATTTATGTAACATGACTACGTCTCTGATCTACAAGAGTCGTAGCAACACCCAACAAATCACATATTGAAGATCAATCAAGACCCCGTCGAAACATAAACGCTCTGGGAAAAATTCGGATGGTATTTGTATTCGTATCTGGAAAAAAAAGGGATAGTATTCGTATCCAAGAAAAAACGGATAGTATTTGTATTCGTATCTGGGAAAAAATAGATAGTATTCATATTTGTTTTTCCTGGATAGTATTTGTTTTTTCGGATACTATCCGGTTTTTCTCCCGGATACGAATAACACCGAATACGGATATGAATACTATCCATTTTTCTAGATACGAATAACATTGAATACGGATACGAATACTATTCGAATGCGAATTTTACTTACCATATTTGCGTTTTCTCGGATACGAATATCGGATAAAACAGATTATCATTTACTATTTCCCATCTCTGATGAGTAGTAGCCTAGCAGTCTGAGACAAACTTAGGGCCGTTTGGAACGTAGGGAATAGAAAATACAGACAAATCATAGCAAATGGATAGGAATGTAACTGCAAAACACAAGAGGAACCATTTAACTTGACCTACTATGGTTCAAATCCTGGTTGTAAGGCCACATATTTATTTTTAGCATCCGTTTTTCTAGACGTGTGTTAAGAGACGCACTCATGTGTACGCGGGTGCATAGTGGTGTGTGTGCGTGTGTTAGAAAAGGGTATTTTCCTTGCTTCATTCAATGCTTTCGGCCGGCCTAGGTGGGTCAGGCATGAGTTTTTGGCTGCATTAAGCCTATTCTTGAAGTGAAACGATAAAAATAATTCTCTCGCGAATGAAACGGAAAAAATGGCACATCACGCTACGGGGAGTCAGCCACTAACCCAATGTGCGGCAGGCCTGCCTGTCGACCTGCCGCAAACTCGTTCTAGGTGCTCGTCACCTGCTATTATCGCTGTTTCGCGTTAAAAAAAAAGCATAGTAAATAAGCCGAGAACTCGGCCGGGCACCAGCAAAGCATGTACGAAACGGGCCAAACGGACGGAGACGGCGCTTTTCTCGAAATTTCCGGGAGATGGCGTGGTGATGGTGGAGACGACAGACGAGAACGGAGCCGTCACGGCACGGGATTCCTTTCCTTCCCGGTCCCATCCTCGCCGCCATAAATAGGGAACCCACCCCGTCCTCGCCACATCCACCTCTGCCTCCAAACAAACGGTTGCTCCAAATCCCCAATCCGGTTCTTGCAAGCCTTCCTCCCCCTCCTCGAGGTACGGCGTCTACCCTTTCCCATCTACTCTAGATCTGCTCGGTGGTTTGTGTTCTTAGCTGTTCGATCCGTTGGTTCTGTGGCTGTATAGAGGTGAAGTGATTGGTTTAGATGGATCTGTTCGTGCCTCTTGAACTCGCGATGTTCTTATGATCTGTATTCTGGTAGTGGCAGCCCTGGGTTGTTCTTAGGTGAATGATGGGGGGAATATCTCGAGTAATCGGTGTCGCTCGTCGTATACCTTTTAGATCTGTTCGTCTTTTTACTGGATTCTTGATGCCCCTACTGTCTAGTTCGATCCCACTTGGTAGGTGCGCCTGATTCGGCATGGTTGGATTTGGTTTTAGACCTTCGTTGCTTGATCCGTCGCTCTAGATCAAATCGGAACAAGATTGCCTCAATATGCCTTGCTGAACCCTAGAATCTAGTAGGTTTGTAATTTAGCAGATCTGCATATTTGTGTCCTGTATGTGGTGTCCTTGAGAGATGAAGATTCACGCTTTCCCCACTCCCGTTGTAGGTTCTTTGTGGTTACATGTACATAGTTCTATCTACTGTTAGTATCTGCCTGATGAAGATATATGCTAATGTTGTTGGTTGATTCTATTTCGATGTATAGTAGCTTATCTCCTGGTTAATATTTATCTGTTTGAAGATATATGCTTCTGTTCTTTGTTGATTCCGTGCTTCGATGTGTGGAAAGCTTATTTCCTTGTTAATGTTTGTCGATTGAACCTGCTGCTCTTGTGTCTCTTTAATCTAGTGATGGACACTTACCCTGGATGTTTGGTGATTCTTTCTTGCAGATGCAGATC
Organism: Phyllostachys edulis; assembly: GCA_036346405.1. Lineage (NCBI taxonomy): Eukaryota > Viridiplantae > Streptophyta > Magnoliopsida > Poales > Poaceae > Phyllostachys > Phyllostachys edulis. Next base: position 7,632,938 of record CM070564.1, read on the forward strand.
TTTGTCAAGACCCTGACCGGCAAGACCATCACCCTTGAGGTGGAGTCTTCTGATACCATTGACAACGTCAAGGCCAAGATCCAGGACAAGGAGGGCATCCCTCCGGACCAGCAGCGTCTCATCTTCGCTGGGAAGCAGCTCGAGGACGGGCGCACCCTTGCCGATTACAACATCCAGAAGGAGTCCACCCTCCACCTTGTCCTCCGCCTCAGGGGAGGCATGCAGATCTTTGTCAAGACCTTGACTGGCAAGACCATCACCCTTGAGGTGGAGTCTTCTGACACCATCGACAATGTCAAGGCGAAGATCCAGGACAAGGAGGGCATCCCTCCGGACCAGCAGCGTCTCATCTTCGCCGGCAAGCAGCTCGAGGACGGGCGCACCCTTGCTGACTACAACATCCAGAAGGAGTCCACCCTCCACCTGGTCCTCCGCCTCAGGGGGGGCATGCAGATCTTTGTCAAGACCTTGACTGGCAAGACCATCACCCTTGAGGTGGAGTCTTCTGACACCATCGACAACGTCAAGGCGAAGATCCAGGACAAGGAGGGCATCCCTCCGGACCAGCAGCGTCTCATCTTCGCCGGCAAGCAGCTTGAGGACGGGCGCACGCTTGCTGACTACAACATCCAGAAGGAGTCCACCCTCCACCTAGTGCTCCGCCTCAGGGGTGGTATGCAGATCTTTGTCAAGACTCTCACTGGCAAGACCATCACTCTTGAGGTTGAGAGCTCGGACACCATTGACAACGTTAAGGCCAAGATCCAGGACAAGGAGGGTATTCCCCCGGACCAGCAGCGTCTCATCTTCGCTGGCAAGCAGCTCGAGGATGGCAGAACCCTTGCCGACTACAACATCCAGAAGGAGTCCACACTCCACCTGGTCCTTCGTCTCAGGGGAGGCATGCAGATCTTTGTCAAGACCTTGACTGGCAAGACCATCACCCTTGAGGTGGAGTCATCTGACACCATCGACAATGTCAAGGCCAAGATCCAAGACAAGGAGGGCATCCCTCCAGACCAGCAGCGTCTCATCTTTGCTGGAAAGCAGCTCGAGGACGGCCGCACGCTTGCTGACTACAACATCCAGAAGGAGTCCACCCTCCACCTGGTGCTCCGCCTCAGGGGTGGTATGCAGATCTTCGTCAAGACACTCACTGGTAAGACCATCACCCTGGAGGTGGAGAGCTCGGACACCATTGATAATGTCAAGGCCAAGATCCAGGACAAGGAGGGTATTCCCCCGGACCAGCAGCGTCTGATCTTTGCTGGCAAGCAGCTGGAGGATGGCCGCACCCTCGCCGACTACAACATCCAGAAGGAGTCTACCCTCCACCTGGTGCTCCGCCTCCGTGGTGGCCAGTAGATCGTCAGTTGTTGCTGCTGCTGCTGTACCTGGGCCGTCTGGTGCCTCTGGTGTCTTCCATGAAGTATTTGTGTCGTTTGCGTCCAAAGTCTGGTTGTCTCTGGTTAATAGACTATCGAGTCCCCATCTTGTTTGTTTGGTTTAAAACAGTTGCTGAGGTCCAGCAGTATGATTTGAAAAAGTGGGGTTTGAACTTTTCTGTGCTCAATTTACTTATTTGCATCTGTTCTGGCATTTGATTAAATTGTGCTAGACTTGATATTGCTTCATATTGGATTGTCTGCTTCCAATTTCTATCTTGTTGTAATTGTGGTATTGCCTCCATGTTCTGATAGAACAGCTGCGTATTTCTAGTTGCTGATAGTAAATAATGGTATTCAATGTTCTTGCTAGTTTTAGATTGTTGAGGGGTTTGTACATGCTGTACTTATCTTTTTGAATTCCTCCTCAGGAGTTCGGTAATTTAGGGCATGATGAGGATTCAACATACGTGTTTTCAGAATGCTGCTGCTTTGCAGAAGTGAAAGTTTGGGAAATTTGTGATATTCAGTTTGATACGGTGGTAACTGAGGATGCTATTTATATTCCCTTTTCTTGTCAATTCACAAAATGATGTGCCTGACAGTGTATGATCACACTGTATGCTCCCTTCCCTAGTTCTTAAAACCGACTAGTTTCAGAAAAATGCTTGTTTTGTCCTGTCAGGTAATTTATGGAGATTTGCCAGGAACATTACTTGGGGTAGTAAACTTGCTGGGGGAGAGCCCCGCATGATAACCTCGGACGGGGTCCGAGGATCCACTTTTGACGAGGACTGGAGGCCAACCCCAGTTGAGATCCAGGGGCTAACCTCGGCGAAGTGTGATACATTGGCACACCCACCTCGGACTCTTTCCCGTGTAGCGACATGGCAAGGTCCTATCGACGTCAGCATAGATGGAAGGCCGACGACATTATGTATCTTAGACGTGCCAGGATCCACTTGACGTAATGGACAGAAGTACGTCCAGAGTAAGCTAAACCCCAAGGGCAACATTGTAACGTCAGTGATCTCCCCGTCCCCCTCTAAATAAGACCCCTTGCAAATGGAGAGTGGGGAGGCCAATTGTAACTCTTTCCACATGCAATACATTGGTATGAACCCTCGTGTGTGATCTCGTTGATGTCCCTTTCGCACCCTCGACGGTCGACGCGTCTGACCGGGTGTGAGCCGTCAGACGATTTAATTTGTAATGCTCAACCTTTCCGTTGGTCCTAGCATCACAAATAAAATTTTCCCGCTCTTGGTGTATTATGTACTTCCCAGAACAGTAGTACACATACACCTTACAAAAATAAGCATCAACTCCATACACAAGTTATTACAAATACAGAAATCTTCATAATTTACACATATCATACAACTAAGACTTCATACAAAAGGGCCGACCGGCCAACATAACACAAAAGATTAAGTTTGCAGTGGAAAACATAGGCCATAAGATGATAGTAAATAAAAGCCAACCGGCTGCCCTTACCCACAAGGCAACCGACCGGGAACGCCGAGCTAGTCGTCGAGAGTGAAGTCAGTCTCACAATCGTTAACCCCTTAGGGGTCAACCTCCTTTGTAGCAAGTAGACGGTGTAGTTGAGTATAAAATTGTACTCGCAAGCCTTATGATTAACAAACCTATACATATCTACATGCAAGCTTGATTCAACGGAGATAGCTATAGAGTTCATTTTCAGCATAAAGCGATATTTCATTTGCAATAGTATAATAGATTGAAAGACACTTTATCAAATCAGTTTTTAGTTGTTCAAATAGAAGTGAGACAACAATTATAAACTAATTAACATCCTAGAGGTGACTTCCCAACAACCACTATAACAATAGCACGAATTACCCATTCGTACCACCCAATCTCAAGTTTTATCAAAATGTTATAGTCTAACTCTTAAAAGACCTTCCCAAGCGTGTCCATAACCAAGGACTTGGCTATTCGAATAGTTTAAAACCCTGTAGGGGTGTACAACTTTACCCACATGCTAGACCGCCTTTATGCCAAGCTATAGAGCACACTTCCTTAGGTATACCGGTAAGGCTAAGTCCTACAAGATGTTTCCAATATTATGTATTAACTACGAGCCGCTCGTATGGATAGAAACACATACGTTGTGTTGGAGTCATTATAAAGCCTCAGTCAACTACCCCTTAGGGTAAAGCCTCGAACAACTACAATGCCCTTTGGTGTGGAGAACCTAGACAGGAACCCACTTCCGCACACCCAACAACAACAACAATTTTTTTTTAAAAAAACACAACATACAACTACCACCTCCGACTCGGAGCTAACACACGCTAAAGTACTAAGTCAAGAGAGGACCCATAAGACTCTCCATGTGGATGCACATAGAATGCTTGGTTCAGTGGGACAAGATGTTCGGTCCTTGTTGACTCAGGCATACAACCACACACCCAATAACCACACCATCATCCATATGCCTAAGTCTAATTTTTTTTGTTTTCAGTTTTATTTTTTTTTCAAATATAATATATACATAAGTACACTGACTCAAGTATTTAAAGTGTTGATATAATGACCATCGCCGAAACGATGATCCACATACTACCGTTCTAAGCATTACTAAGCGACATTAACTCGCATACTAAATATAAACTTACTAGAGCCCATCCATCGAGCTCTAAATTACAGCGGATATAAACCTAGGCTTAGTGGTAAAGGATGGATGTTTACCTATAGTTTATGTATCTATTCAAGTCAACTATCGCGAACTGAGAAATTACTCATCAACATAGTATGCATACATACAGTTAAAATTAAAATATTAGCACGCGAATATAATTGGATCAACGTGCATCAAAGGAGGAACTGCTTGCCTTGCTGGAGACAGTTTTCTTGCTACTGCGGATCACTCTCGTAAGTACCTAATTTGTCGAAATCTATCGATCGAGCAAAAGAACGAATAACACCGAAAATAACCAAAAATTAAATTTCATCTAACATGCATACATAGCAGATATAGTATGATTTTTAAAGATTTTAGGTGAAAGCTTTAGTCCAAAAGGAATTTATTTGGATTTTCTAAGAATTTAACCAGTTAAAGGCATAATTGTACAAACAAATTAATTACCAAAATTTTCTGAAATAGAAACATAAATCAAAATTAATACAATCTAAAGTACAGTAAATATGGAAATTAAAAAAAATTAATTTCACTCAATTTGGAGTTAAGATGAAATACTTATGAATTTTTTAAGTTTGAACGATTTTCTAGTATGAAAACAATTCCTTTTAGACATTAATTCAATTCCAAACTTTTCTGGGACAGAAACATACTTCAAATCTATTCCATTTAACAGTACACTAAAAATGAAAACCAACAAAATTGGTTCCATTCAATTTGGGGCTAATTTGAAATAGTTATGAATTTTCTAAGTTAATTGAATTTTTAGTGTAATTTTAATTCGTTTCAGAATTTCTAAAAAAATTAAATACTTTTTCTACCCGCGTTCAGCTAGCCAAAGGAAATGACAGGTGGGACTCGAGGCAAGGGCTTTAACCAGGTCAACTTTGACCCAGCCCGGCTGTACGTGACGTTGAAGGCTTATTCAAAGAATACGTCTTCTGCTTACAAAAACGTAAACTCAAACTAAGCAAATAAGAAAAACATATTTCTTAAGAGAAAACGTACTTCACAAATTTGCGTAATTACTTAACCAACCGTGAGGGCCCACATGTCAATGACTTAGATAGTTAAAATGTGTTTTAATTAGATTTCTAATTGCGTTTAAACAAGTGGGGCCTACACGTCATACAAACATTTAACATAAATGATTAACTATTAATGGCTTTGGTTATCACCTAACCTACCGACGGCTCGTCGAAGCTTTACCGAGCGCGAGCGCGGCGGTGAGGTAGAGGATCTGGAGAAAGAGTGGGTCTCTGAGCTCAGGGATGACTCTACTAGGTGCGCAATCACCTTAAGAAGTCGTCAGTGGTGATGCGGAGTCCTAAAGTTGCCGGCGGCGAGCTCGCGACGACTGGAGGTGGAGACGAACTGGCGGCTCACGTGGAGAAGGCGTTGCGGTGGTCGAGGAAGCTCGGGAAGAAGCGCATCGGGATCACCTTGGCACCAGGAGTGGTCGGAATCGAGGAGGCGGTGCTTCACCGAAGTCGAAGAAGAAGTGGTCGTACGCCCTCGTCGATGCACCAAACTTCAATTAATCTCGGCGGTAGACTCGACAGGGTAACATGATCCCAATGGACAAGATGACGATGGGAGGGACTCACCGGAACAACCGTAAAGCTTACGGGGTCAAGGCTGTGGGAAGCGGGGACGATGAAGTTGTTCCCAACGCTCCAGGAGACAACAAAGACCCGAACTGGCCAAAACGGATGCGGCGTCAAGCGAGGAACTCAGCGGCGGGGTTGCGGGTTCGAGGGTGGCATCGAGGTGGGAGCTAGCTCTACTCCTTCCTTGGCCAAAACAAGGAAGTGGTCGTAGAGGGTGAGAGAGAGCGAGAGGGAGGCAGTGGGTTGGCTTAGGAGCTTCGTGAAGACTAGGTGACACTTCTTAGATGGACACGAGGGCATGAGGTGGCGAGGTGAGCCTCAGTGGTGAGCATGCATGTTGACAGCACGTTCGACTTAGGCGGCGCGAGGAAGACGACAGCCCTGACAGGCGGGCCCCACTCGTTAGTGGCGGCAATGAATGGCTCGGTTGGAGCCTGGCTCGATGATGCGGCACGGTTGAACCAAGTCAAGTCGAAAAAGTCCGGTCGGACAGTTAAGTCGGGTTCGGGTTAGGTTTAGAATTTGATATAACTTTGACCGAAAATCAATGACTTTGATCGAGCATTTTGAAAATAGCAAATAAATTCTAAAAATCCTAAAAATTTTTGTGAGTGCTCTGAGACTCGAATAGAACTTAGGAAAATTTATTTCAATCACTGATCATACTCCATTTATGAGAATTAATTCCTTTTTCAATTCTACATTAGCGATTAGATTTGAATTTTGGTGAGGTCAGAATCACTTCTAAAATTTTGGAAAAAATTATATTAATTCATGATAAATAATCTTGTATTTTAATAAATTACTTCCAGAAACTTTTATATATACATTTTCTAGAATCAAATAGAAACTTGAATTCAAGTTAAAAGTTTGAAATTTTCAAAGCAAACTTTAAAAAACCATGTGCAAACTCATGAGATACCTCAAAAGTTTTACAAAGCTCATACTTTTATACATTTGAAACACAAACCAAAGTTTGGTATGTTACACCGGGGGTGCCACAAGTTTACTGTCTGATCTCGTATTGACAACAGTTCAACTTGGCCTTGATGATTTTATGCGAGCCTCGATGGCTTGACCTTGACATGGTTCAACTTAGCTTTGACGGCTTTGCCTTGGCCGAGTTTAGCTTCGCCTCGATGGCATCTCCTCGACTAGGGGCTGCCCTAGTTCGGTGGATCGCCTCGGCGAGCCCAACACACTGTGATGGCTTGGCTTTGGTGTGGTTCAACTCAACTTCGACGGCTTTGCCTCGGCCGAGTGAGAACATACTCAACCTCTGGGGTTGAATGAATGGATACTCACCCTCTAGGGATGAGTGTGCCACAAAAGACCCACCTTCCGTGGCCGGGTGTGCGAGCAAAACTCACCCTCTAGGGCCGGGTGCACGACCAAAAGACGCACCCTTCGGGGCCGAGTGTGTGGCCAAACAGCAAAATACTCACTCTCCAGGGGCGAGTGCGTGACCAAAATACTCACCTTCTAGGGTGGAGTGCGCGACCAAAAGACTCATCCTCTGGGGCTGAGTGTGCCGGCAAAAGATATACCCTTCGGGGTTGAGTGTGTGGCCAAACAGCAAAATACTCGCCCTCCGGGGCCGAGTGCACGAGCAAAACTCACCCTCCAGAGTCGAATGCGCGAGGAAAAGGCTCATCCTCTGGGGCTGAGTGCGCTAGCAAAATACTCACCCTTCGGGACTGAGTGCGGGAGCAAAAGGCTCACCCTCTAGAGCTAAGTACGGGAGCAAAAGGCTCACCCTCTGGGGCCGAGTGCGCGAGCCAAAGACTCACCCTCTGGGGCCGAGTGCGCAAGCCGAAGACTCACCCTCTGTGGCTGAGTGAATGACTGAACACTCACCCTCCAAGGTTGGGTAAACTATTCGATCTCGTATGCACCTCAGTGAGCTCCCAACATGCCTCGATAGCTTGACCTCGGTACAGGTCAAGCTGGCCTCGATAACTCTGCCTCGGTCGAACTTCGCTTCGCCGTGATCTCCTTGACTAGGGGCTCCTATAGCTCGACGGATTCATCTTGGCGAGTTCCAACATGTCTTGATGGCATGGCCTCAGCATGGTTCAACTCAGCCCCAATGTCTTTGCGTTGGTCGAACATCACTTCGCCTCGATGGTGTCTCCTCAACTAGATGCTTCCTCTAGCTTGATGGATTCACATTGGTACGTTGAGTTTAGCACTTCGGTGCATGCTATCCACGCTTCTGTCGGTCGAGCGCTCCTCGCTCTGCGAGCCATGTTGTCCGACATTGAGTGGTCACATTCTCGCCCCTAGGGCAGAGCGAGAACATACTCACCCTCTGGGGCTAAGTGGACTCAACCTAATTCGGACTTGTCCTCACCCTCCGTGGTCGAGTAGGTAGACATGAGCTTTCTCGAGCATTGTCTCGAGTGCTAAGTTTTTTTTGATGGTAGATGGGGTAATAACTTACCCCCCTCAACGAGAACCAGCCAACAAGTTAGAAAAATCAGCTCCTTCTGTCCGACGCCACACCTCGGTTCAACCCCTCGGTGAGTCGAGCACTCCTCGTGTTGTAGGACGTACCTCAATGAGTCAAGCACTCCTTGCTCCATATGCCACACCTCGACAAGTCGACTGCCTCACGTTCGGGTGCATCTCCCCACCTCAAAGGTAAAACCTTGGTGAGTTGGTTAACACGCGCTTCAGTGCATGCCTACTCACTCTGCAAGCAACCCATCAGCCTTGAGTACTTTGGGCCTCAACGCACCCCACCTCTAGTCGCTAGGCCAGTTCGCCTAGCGAGGGACAACACTCCTCAATGGCTTGGCCTCGGTGTGGTTCAACTTGGCCTCGATGATACTCTCTTGACCGAACCCATCTCGGCTCTATTGGAGCCTCCTCAATTAAGTGACCTCCGTTTGATTGGTGGCTATACCTTGGCGAGCGCCAACACGTCGCCTCGGTATGGTGTGATCATCCTCAAGAGCACTCCCTCTACCAAGCAAAGCTCTGCATCAAGCGCTCCTCGCTTCGTAGGCCATGCCTTCATGAGCCAAGCACATGGCATCCTGGTGTGTGCCATCCCACTTCACGTAGGCGTGTTTCGGTGAGTCGAGCAAATAACACCCTAGCGCACATCCCCTCACCTCGAGGGCCAAGACTTGTTAGGTTGGCCCTGGGCACATGTAGACCTTGCACATCTCGGCGCGTTGACATACATCAACCGACCGCATCTCATTGTGTCGTCTAGCTCAGTGTCACCCATCGAGCGTGTACCAGTTGACGCGTGCGCATGTAGGATCAAGGATAACCGACTAGAGGGGGGGTGAATAGGAGGTTTTTAAATTTTTAAACAAATTAACAATTTCACCAATTAATCACTTAGTCTAAACAAGTTATACTTCTAGCTAAGCAAACCAATCACAATAAACAAGCTAGAAATATAAATGCGGAAAGTAAAGACTAGAGATAACCAAAAAGACACGTCGATGTTTTTCCCGTGGTATCGAAGATTTGCCGATCTTCACTAGTCCACGTTGAGGAAGCTTGACGTCTCAAGCCGGCTCCACGAATTAAGCCTTCCCTCGATTTACTATGGTTGTTCTTCCTCCGCTCCGGAGATGGTGAACACCGAACCACTCACAAGTTTGCACCAGGCCTCTTCACAATCTTCTTTGAAGAGATCACCGTGCTCCACCACTAAACCGTCTAGGAGTGCGGCAACACTCCAAGAGTAATAGACCAAGGTCTTCACTTGACGGCACTCAAGTGCAAATGGATCAACTAGGAGAATGAGTTCACTTGAATGTATCTCAACAAGCTCACAATGAATGCACAAGAGTGTTTTGAGTGTTGAGTGAATGCAAGGGCTCTCAAGGCTCTATAGATGTCAAATGGGCACTAGCAGCCTGTACAAGAGCAGTTGGGGGGGTATTTATAGCCCCCACCAACAATTATGACCGTTGGGGACGAAACCCAAACTTCTCAGACAAAATTGAAACGATCATAGATTCATTGAGCGAGACGACCGCGACTTCGATCGACGACACCAGCGGCTAGAACAGATACTAAAAAGAAATACTAGCCGTTGGACACCCGATCGAACGACCGCGAGCAAATAATGATGCGTCCGATTTCCCCGGTCGTATCGTTTCTACGAGCGGTACGACCGTTTGTAGGGTTTCGCGATTTGCTGAAGATTACAAGTGTTCTAGAAATTTTGTACCGCCATATAAAAATCGGAATGACCGCAGGCCGGTACGACTGTCCCCAAGTGCGGAATGTCCGATTTCCAGATTGAGTTTTTTGAGCAGATTTGCACTTGTTCTGTTTTTATTGAACCGCCTCACAAATTTCGGAACGACCGCACATCGGTACGACCGATTGTCATGGGCGGTACGACCGATTTTCATGAGAGATTCTGAGGCAGTTTGCAACGCTTTTGGTTTTATTGAACCGCCAACTAAAATTTGGAATGACCGCTTTTCGGTACGACCGTTCAAGGAGCCGGTCATTCCGCTTGAGTACCTAGTTGGATGTTCCCTTCAAAATGCGGTACTACCGCCAAGTAAATTCCGGTCATACCGCAAGCTAAGCGATGCGACCAAGAAGTATAACTACTAAGCACTACCGATTTTGGACTGAAGCACTTAATACTTTTCAATTTAATTTCAAGTTTAAATTCAAATGCATGCATGATCCTAAATTGATCCATATGACACAGAACATGCTATCAAGCTACTAGCCATGATCCCTCTTAATAGTACGGCGTTTATCCTATAATCTGGTCTTCCATCCAAAACTTCTAAGACCAGTAAAATAGAAAAAGGAACCTAGACTATTTGTACCTTATCTTTGAGCCAAAAGATCTTCATGTAGTCCATTTGCATGCCATTTTGCATCAACACGTTCGTCAATGGGATTTAACCTTGTAAATACTCAATAAACACATTAATCCCATATTCACATATTATCATTAATTACCAAAATAATTTTTAGGGGCCTAGATGCTTTCAGCGCGCCTATCGGCCTCTCGCACTTTAAAGCCACCATCGCACATTGAACAAGAGGTCCACCCATGCACATCTCAACGCATCTGTGCACAATGGCCCATTCACTTGAGGGCTCCATGTTTCTCGGATTAACAAGTCGGCCACATCTCAACCGACATTCTATTGCTCCTCGAGGGCTAAGCCTCGACCATGCACAAGCGAGTCGAGCTTGACTCTTCAACTCATACCTTTACACCTCGAAGGCCATGAGCCAAGGCCTCCCCACTTCATGAGCCACTCCCTTGGGGTAGAGTCCTAACTCCGCACCTTCACGTAACCTTTGCATCTAGATAGTCGATGCACGACTCCATACTTGTTTGTGACCCCACGCCCTTTCGTATGCTGATGAACTCCCCGATATAACCTAAAATCGGCCTAGCGGAGTAGTGGCCCTTCAATGAACACCAAGGCAATCCACCCCAGCACGTACACAACCTATCACTTGGAATTCACGCGAAGATCAACGTAAATTAACATGTTGTTAGAGTGCACCATAGGTCACCAATGGAATCATCGACCCGAGGCCATGCGCCGACCCCCTACAAGTAGGTGCGCTGGCCCAGGCGAGCGGTTGGCAACCGCTCAGATCGACGAGAGGCTACTATTAGGGGAGGGTCCCCGCGCTACCTTGAGCCAACGATAACTTTCGACGAGGTCCGGGGTGTGAGACCCTGGGGTATTTAGCTCGTAATGCTTAGCCATCCACTTGACTCTAGCATCACAAATCAAATATCTCGCGCCTCGGTGTATTATGTACCTCCCAGGAGCGGTACACATACAACATCACAAACATCAATATCAATCCATACATAAGTGCTTACAATATCAAAACTTCATAATTTACAACATATTGAACTTACGAGGTTTAGTTTCATACAAAAGGGCCAACTGGCCAAAACTCAAGATAACTATCAAGTACGCAGTGGAAATCAGTAAATAAACTAAAATAAAATCATGAATTAACCATTAATAAAGTCTCAATGGCTTGCCATAACCCGCAGGGCAACCGACTGGGTTCAAACCATAGCAAATCGATGTTCCTGCGCATGTTTCCTTGCCCGATTCGATATCAATACCTGCTGTCCAGATTAGTAAATAAAAGCAAACAGCGAGTACATGAATGTACTCCACAAGACTTACGAATAACAAACCTATACATAGCTACATGCAAGCTGAATCAAAGGAGAAGGCTATAGGGTTCATTTTTAGCACAAAACAATAATTCAATTTAAATACAATGTAGTAGATTCAAATGGCAAGTGATCAAACATTTTTAATACTTTAAATAACAGCGATTAAGTAAATATTAGACAACATCTAACAACAATAGGCTGCTGCCCCGCAGCTCACAAACATAGCATGAGACCATTCTCAATGCTACCCGAACAAGTTTTAAGTTTAAAATTCAAAAATGTTGAGTCTAATTCTTGCATGACCTAACCAAGCATGTCCATAACCTAGGACGAGGCTATTCGAATAGTTTATACCCTGTAGGGGTGTACCAATGTACCCACACGTTAGACCGTCTTTTCACCACATGATAGAGCACACTTCCTTAGGTATGCCGGCAAGGCTAAGTCCTACGAGACGTTTTCCAATATTATATATTAACTACGAGTCGCCCGTAGGATAGAAACCATACGTTGTGTTGGAGTCATCGGCAGAGAGAAAACTTATCGATGCTCCTCGGAGTAGGGGACTTAAACCCAGAACCCATCCCATCACGCCCAACAATAACAACATTTCTTTTTAACATAACACACAACCACCACCTGTGACTCGGAGCTAACACACGCCAAAGTACTAAGTCAAGAGAGGTCCCATAAAAATGCTTGGATCAGTGACACAAGTAATTCGGTCCTTGTTGACTCGGGCACGAGCCACACACCTAATAACCACACCAACAACCATTTGCCCGAGTCCAAATCATTTTATTTTCATTTTTAGTTTTCCAAATATAAAAGCATAGGGTGCTTGATATAACATAATAAAAATAATTTATGTGATCAAGGTCATCGACAAGGTCGACAACTGGCCAATCTACCGAAAACTAAGCATTGCTAAGCATGACACCGAATAAACATAAATAAACTATATAACATCCATTAGGCTCTAATTCACCAGCAGAATTATTAACTTAGGCTAGTGGCACGGGATGAACAATTTAAGGGAATTCATGCAATAGGATTAGCTACCTCTAATTGACAAAAATAACTTGACAAAATAAAGCATGCATACATATAATTGCAAAACAAGATAATTGTTTTTGAAAGTAATGGGATCAACATGATCAACAGAAAAACTACTTGCCTTTGTTTTCTGGTACTCTGGACATTCACACGATCATCTCCGTTGCACTCCCGAATCATCGTTATCTATCGATAAGAACCGACAAAGCAAAAACACCAAATAAACACCAAATTCCAAAAGTCTCCAAAAATCATGAAATTAATACAGAAGAAAGATAAAGATTTTAGATGAATTTTAGAGGCAAAAATTATTTGATTTGGAGTTGATTTGAATTAGTTATGAATTATTGAAATTGTAATTACGGCAAGGTCTACTGTTGACCACCAAAACTTACAGCCATTAAGTCCATAGTTGTTTTTAGTTAATCTCTAATTATCTAGATTAGACATCTTATATTATTGATTAATCCCTAACTATTTAGTTTACAAACTTCGCTGCTATCTTAGATTAGGGGTTTCCTAGAAGTGCTCACATCACCTATTCTACCCAACTTTGCAAAATAAAGATTTTGTTGTTCTCTAATGGTTTCAGAAGATCCAGCTCCAACTTTACTTTCAAATAGTTTTGTCCTGATAGCTTGAGTGTTTGAAAGGTTAAATGGATCAGTGACCTTTTAGCTTCTAGACTCAGCAAGGTCATAACCTATTGACAAAATTGATACATTTCAGGCTACTGCTCAAGCACATTCAACAGCTGGTTGTTCTGAACTAAAAGGCTATTATCTGATTTTTCTTTAAACCCAACTTCCAAATGCTAATTTTAAATGAGTGACCTAAAAGCAGAGAACAACACTAGCACTGATCTACCTCTAATGTTTAATACTTCATCAAAAAGGAAAAGGTTGCCTCTTGATGGTTTCTGAAATTTTCATCTCCACCTTGGTTTTTCAGATTTAAAAGCTGCTGAAAACTAATTACTCACTGACTAATGGAATTAAGCTAAACTCTAATGGTTACTTAATCCAACAATCACTTGCAGTTGAAGATTTCGGAAGTGTACTGAAAATGTGGTCCCAAATTGCCCTAAAACCTTCTACGTTCAAAACTCAGCAAAAGGATCTGGTTGACCTTTGTTAGTTTTGAAAATTTCACAACTAAAGGTGTTCTTTTCAGATTAGGATGTTGCTAGCTAGATGACTACCAAAAGACTAATTGGATCAAGGGAAACTTCCACTGCTAGATAAATGCTCAACAAACTATTTGAAACAAGAGCATTTTCATCTACTGTAATGACAAGGTCAAAAGCTTAGAAACAAATCTGATTGTCTTCAGATTACCTCAACTGTGAATACAACCTACAAAAAGGACATCTTTCTAAATTAAGGTGTTACTAGCTAATCCCTTTCAGATTTCAACTTTCAATCTTGTTTAAACACTGGAATGACCTAATTGACATCCCCAAAATTTGGTAGCATAAGACAAAGGATTTTGCAAGAGAGTTACACTACTAATTCAGATTTTCTCCTGATTATCCTCTTTTCTCTATCTAACATTTCAGCAAAAGGGAGTTAGTGTTTCTCTTCTGAAAATCTACCTCCAGTATTGGTTTTTTTATATAATTAAATGCTGCTAAAAGCTAAGTACCAGCTGACTAATAGAATTAAACTAAACTCTAACTACTAAAGTTAGTGAGGTCATTAGTTTACTGCCAAATTCTAAAATTTGTCAGATTACTGTTCACAAATCCTACAACTGCACAACTATTTGAACCAAGTGCTACTTCAATCAGACTTCAACCTTCAGATTATCTAATTCAATTGTATGACCTAGTTGACATTCACAAAATTTGTTATCATTAAATAGATGATTTTTGGCATGAGGGTTACATTGACAATCCAAAATTTCTTTCTAATCATCTTTTCTTCAATGACTAATACTTCAACAAACATAGATGATTGCTCTCTGTTGAATTCAGAAACTTCACATTCTTATGGATTTTCAAATTTGGTTGCTACTGAAAGATACTTGCCGACTGACTAATCGAATTAAGACAACTCTAACTACTGCATTAACAAGATCATTAGCTTACTAACAAAACTAATCATCTCCAGAGAAAACCTCTCTGCTCAACCTTTATTAAAAGAATTTCATTACTTTGTCAGCTAACTTCTCACTAGATTAAACATTCATTTGTCAATTAGACTTGAGTAATTCCATCAATCATTCAAAGGATTTATAAGCATTTGCATTAGGGCTCCTACATAACAGAGAAAGGATTTACAAAGAGGAGCTCAAAGACTGTGAGGAGGCTCTATTTGAAATTGGGTTGTGGTCGCGTCACCGACAGTGGAGTCAAGGGCGAGGCAGTGAAGGTGAAATGGGTTGCCTGAGATACAAGGGTGGTCGGGGTGGTGAATTGGTGGCACGGGCGGCACTGTGGTGGCGCGGCGAGGGAACGCGATGGCCAGCGGTGGAGGCGAAATGGTGCCGGCGGCACAGAGAGGCATAGGGGAAACACTAGGGCGCGCATGGGCACGAGTAGCGTACAAGGAACTCATCGGGGTGGTTGGCCATGATGAAGAAACGCTGAGGTGAGCCGGCGGCAGTGGCGATGATCGACGCGGGGAAGGCACCGTGGCGGGGTCGTTGCGGAGAAAGGAAGCACAAATTAGTGATGGGGGGAGGTAGAGTGAAGGTAGGCGTTGCTCAGGAGGGAAGAATCGGCGGGAGATTCGCCGGAGAAGAAGTGGCGCCGGGGAAAACGGTGGAGGCCGGAGATGGAGAAGACGGCGGATGCGTAGCTCCCCGGTGGTGTTATCCCCCAACTGACTGAGGGGATTTGCTCCTCGGTGTATAAGGCATGGGCTGGCGAAGCTGTGGGCGATTCGGCCAAAACTGGTGGGTGAGCTGGGGCGGCGTGGCGAGTTACATGGCGTGGAGGGTAGCAAAACGTGGCCGCGTGGCCATTCGGTCGGGAGTTGCCGACGCCCCGTGAAGAAGAAGGTAGAGGGAGAGGCGGCTCCACGGGAATGCGCATTCAAGCGGGGAAAACGGAAAAAAAGAGGGCAAGGCGGCTTCGGGCTAGTGGGTCGGGTGCGGTCGGGTTGGGTTCAGCTCGGGTGCGGTCCGGTGGCAACATGGCTCGAACCAGAAAAAAACAGTAGGGGAGTTAAAGAATTAGGCTCTCTAGTTTTTGTAAAAAGGTTGAGGTGATTAGGTGATTTATAGAGATAGTTTACGAGCTTCTAAAATCCAAAATTTTTTATGGAAGGTTCTTGACACTTCCTAGTTTATTATATAATTTTTTTAGACTTTTTCATGTAACACATTTTTCCCTAAAATTGTTTGAAATTCTTGTTTTAGGTATTTGACTTTTAATTTACAAGTTTGACTGGTTGCTTAAAAATAACAATCTAACTACAAAATTTGTGAAATTTTGTAGGTGAATTTATCAGTTGTTCTAGAACTTAGGAAAATTATTTTCACACATTGTTCACAAGTTTTGTTTGTATTTTAAATTCAAATTTAAATTGAGCATGCAAATCAAATGGAAACCAAATAACCTTAAAAAATTCCAGAAAAATTCAAATAAGCAAACCAGAGCATGTAGAACTCAACTAAAATATTTCCAGCTATGGGTCCTACTATATTTTCAAAAATAGAAATTAGTTTGTATTTCTGAGCTAAAGAAAGTATATTTTCAAGTTTAAACTTGAGATTTCTTGTGAAAATGAGCTCAAGTATTTTAGGAGTATTTGAGGTATTCGTATTTTAAGTTGAATTCCAAAATACATTTGCATACTTAAAACCTTTTTATCTTTGTCCCAAATTCAAATTGGACTTTTGAATTGGAGAAGGAGTATTGGATTACTAGTTTCAAGTTTAGTCTTCAAAATCAAAGGATTTCTTACATAGGGTTTTATACCCTACTCTGAATTAAGTTTTCAAATTCTTGACAAACTTTTGTTTTGTTTTAGAAATTTCATTTCTAGGTTTTTGGAAAACCAGGTTGTAACCTCTTTGCTTTGCAACAAAAAGTTTTAAAAAGGTCCAAAATTTCATAAATGCACAGTAGATGCATAACTAATCCAACTTAGAGATTTTGGGCTGTTACACGGGGATTCACCTTGGACATGGTCTAGGGATTCACCCCAGACAAGGTCTGGAGGCCAACCTCGGGCGAGGTTCGGAGACGAACCCTAGACGAGATTCGGGGCCAACCTCGGCAAGGCATGACACATCGGCGCACCCACCCTAGACCCGGTCCAGGGTAGCCATACAGTGAGGTGCCATTGAAACCAACATAGATGGAAGGGTGACGACATCATGTGTCTCAAACGTGGAGGGAGCCATTTGATGCAATGGATGGAAGTACACCCGGAGCAAGCTAAACCCCGAGGACAATGTGATGAAGACATCCCTACCATGGATACAACCACGCCTACACACACAACTCATCCACAACCAGTGTTACAAGGACCACTTACTCGAGCTCGTGTTCGCCAACTTAATTACTAGGTGAATTCATTCATAGGTTTATATATTACTGAGAATAGACTGTTACCTAATGCAAGTGATTTAATTGTACTTAGGAACATGGAAAAGGACCAAGGAGAGGCATGTGGAGTCTAGACATGCATGGAAGGCATAATGGAGGTCACCACATCACTTTGGGTCTGAGTCAAGCAAGAGTTCGAGTTGGGCTCGTTCTGGATTCGGATTTGGACTACTGCGATAGTACTAAGTTTAAATGGTCGTAACTTCTTCATACGTTTGGGACAATCTCAGACTTCATGGAAAGATTATCAAGTCTACTTTCCAACAAATCCAACCTCATTTTAAAATTCCTTCCGAGCTGGCCACAATCATCAAAAGAGTCTGTGTTTGTTTCTGAGCTCGAGTCAAAAGGGTGTTGCGCCACCTCCACTTGGGCCCATGGGCCTTGCAACCCTAGGGGCGTGTGTCCACTTCCTTGGCTGCCACCCCTGGTTGTCTCCCCATATAGGAGCCGCCGCCTCCCTTTGCTAGAACTCGGATTTCGTTGGGTTTAGGTTTAGCCATTGTGCAAACTTCTGTTCTTTAGTTATGTCGAATGACCACCTGTTAAGACAGCCTTCGGGATCCCACCTTTGTTTTTCAATACCATCTACACTACAATCTTATTCGCAATATCGGATTGCCTACATATTATTCTTACTAGTTCTTCGATTGCTCGCAGGGATTGAACCTCGTGTTCAGGTTGATCGCGCTTCCAGCAAGGTTAATAACATCTCAGAGTTGGTTCAATGATTGCTAAGGTGCAAGCGTCGTCGTACGGTTGTAGTCGGATCGCGAGAGTCACCTCCACCAAAATCGATAGTTATCAATCTCATCGAAAGATCAGGCACCCCACCCGCATCAAGTGGTATCGGAGCTCAAGGTTGCTCGGTGAGAATTTACTGTTTTTCATAGTTAGGTTTCTTAATTCCGAAAGTCCAGAAAAGGCCAATTTTTTTATAAGATCAGATCAACTTTCTGTCTAAGACCGATTACGCCATTGCATCATTCTTTTCAGTAATTTGCATTGTTGAGTTTGTGTTGCATCATCGTGTCACATTGCTGGTCTTAGCTGAGGTCGGTGTTTAGTTCATACCCCGCTGCCTTCGCTGCCGTAGCACCCACCACCCCTTACCACGCCACTGTCCACCGATCTTTGCCGCAGCCACCAAAACACCTACTACGGCAACCGATCGGTCACCTCAGTGCTGCCATGACAACTTCGCCGCCGCTCTCTCCGCCACTGTTCCTCGCCTGACCACCAATTCGCGCGCCATGCCATCGTGGCTCTCGCCACGGATCACCAAGTCGCTTTGCATTGTTGTGCCTCTCCTGCCGCGGCAACTAGACACCGCCGATGCGCCCTGCCATCTTGCTGCCGTAGCCGCCACTCCTTGGTTAGATTGAAAGGAAACCCTAGTGCATCTTTGTTTCGGTTTGGCCGAAGATATAAGGAAGGAGATTATTTTGGTTTGTCAAGAGAAAGGATACGGAAGAGTTTGTTTTCGGTTCCAAGAAAAAAAAGAGGAAAAAAAAAGAAGAGGTTGTTTTCATGTTGCCAGAAGGAAAACTAAGAGTCATCTGACTTCGGCAATGCGAACAAAAAAAATCAGAGTTTAGAGAGAGAGAGAGAGATTTGTGACCCATATAGCCCTTTTAATTACCTTTATACCCCTGCCTTCTACAAAAAGTTTGTGACCCATATAGCTCTCTAGGCCTAGAAGAGGAATTGGAAGAGATTTGAGTTAGGTGCATATTCGCAAAAAAAATTTTAAAAATAAAATCAGCGAGCAAAAAAAAAAAAGGAGCGAAAAAATCCTCTCTTCCAGGGCTTTTGGCACCTTTTTCCTTTGCTGCTTCATTTGTTCTCCTCTGCTTGTTTCCATTGTTGGTTTAGCTATTCCCCGGTCTAGGCCAGGATTAGCAATTTTGACTAGTACTTTGAACATTTATTAAACTTGCATTTGTTGAACTGATTGTTGCTAATCCATTGCTACCATACTTGAGCCTTCCCAGCTAAACCTTTTCTACACTGTACAGACTGAACTTCACCTGGCAATTGCTCCATCCAATCTTCGGAGATACATTGACACCGCTAGTTGTCGATCACCCCTGTTTGCTTGGTAAGAATATGTAAGAATTCGATAGAAGGCTTGAGTGTGAGCGACTGTTAAAACGCCAGAACATAGTAGTTGATAGGGACATATAAACTGTGATTTGTTCTTTGTTTTCTACTAGCGATGGCAAGGTTACATGGATCTACACATGGTGGAAACAACAACGACCACTCTTTGGAGCATGCAGGTGAGGGATCCTCACACCTCGCACGAGAGAGCTCGTGCGACACATTGAGCACTCACTAAGTGAGAGTGTTCACGATGCCTTGGATAAGATCAACGACAACCTCGTAGTGCTCCACACACGCGTTGTGCTCCTCGAACATCAGTCACTTGCTGAAACCACGACCCAGGGTGAGCCAAGAGTGGAGGATCCTCCTGCTCTCCCCATACCACCTGCTGCCCAGCAGATGAGGTGGAAGAAGAAGACGTGAACAACTACACTGTTGATACAGAGACTGATGGAGTCAATCTTCACAATGATCGCAACCATCATCGGCTTTGTCACAATCGTCAAGGTATGGGAAGAAATCAACATGCGGTACGTGACCACAATGATGCTTTTGGTAAAATTAAATTCACTATGCCTCCTTTTACTGGAAAATATGATCTTGATGCTTATGTTACATGGGAGCTTACCGTAGATCAAAAATTTACCTGCCATGACTTTCTTGAGATTAGACGAGTTAGGGCAGCTAGTTGTGAATTTACCGACTTTGCTTCTATTTGGTGGAAAGAACATTGCCGTCAACATCCCAATAACATTCCTAAGATTTGGGAGGCTTTACAATTGCTTATGCGGCATCGATTTGTTTCTTTATATTATGCTTGTGATTTGTTAAATAAATTGCAATGCTGACGTGTAACATTCCAAATCTGGCTGGGTGTTTCAAATGTAAGAAAATGAGTAGAAATTAAAACTTTTCTTGCATCTTGTAGTTTTTGAACTTTTTCGTAATTCTTGTCAAGGAATTGTGGAAGTCAAAAACCTAAATCTCCAATTGACTAAAGTCAATCCCCTCTTTCAACCTTTTTCGAGAATCCTATGTTCAACCTTTGAAATATTTTCCCTTGGTTCTAGGGATGCTGTGTGACCCCTCTGAAAAATTTCATAATTTTTAGAAATTATTTGGTAATTTTTGGAGGCAAGTCAAACCAGTTTGACCTTTGGTCAAACCCTAGAACAAACCTTGAGGAATTTTTTGAGAAAAATGTACTGCATAAAAATCTCTGGAAATTTTATGTAAGGTTAACTCGGGAGTGAGGAACCTCTAGTCAAAATTTCAGAATTTTTGGAGTTAGTTTGCTACCTCTAAACATTCTTCCAAATTCAGCTTTCAAATTCAAACCCAATCTGGTGCACTGTTCTTTGGCTCCGAGCCCGACCTTCGTCTTGACTCGACCCAACCAACTAACGGTACCGGCTCGGTCGTGTTGGCCCATGCGTTCTGGACCGTCCGATCTCCATCGCACCGCCCTCGTTCGCGCGGGGCTGTGCAACCCAGATCTCGTGCGAGCCGTTGGATCGCCATCCAACCGTCGCCGTTGGGGTCGCAACTGTTGGCTTGACTCAACCCACTCGCGCGCGGTTGGACTTGCACCAGCCTTTGTCAACCGTTGGATTCTAATCCAACCGTCGCCGTCGCGCCGCGCCTGTTCTTCGTCTTCCTCGGTCGCCATGGACAAAGCAGAGCATGGGCAGCGCAGCGTCGTGTCCACTCCGTGTCCTCGTCAACGGCTCTAAGCATTAAATGCGCGTCAGCCTTTCGCCCTCGGAGTCGTGGTCGCCACTTGCTCCAGTCGCTCAGTTAGCCCAGGGCAGAGCTGTGAACCGAGCTCACCCTTGAGCTTTGCCCTAGCTCCCTCCTTTGCTCTCCTGCTATATTAAGCCCCCGAGCTCCTCCTCCGCCTCTCTTTAACCCCCCTGTAGCTTCACCTTGCTCATCGAGGCTTGGTTGAGCTCAAGTCACCTTTTCCCCAAATCGCCATTGTCGGCCGTGGAGCTCCTTCGTCGTCGCCGGCGCTCCAGTGGTTCTTCTTCACGTCCACTCGCGTCAGTTCATGCCCCTTATCATCTTGAGCATATCCCCTAACCTAATTTTGGTTTGCATTCTCAGGAATCACCTAATTTGGGGTTTGTTCAAATTCGGCCGAAGTTCACTCTTTTCATCCTTGCCGTCGGTAAGCTCCTCCCCTCTTCAATTATTTGCTCATGGACCTTCCTTAAGCCCTGTTGGAGCTAACCTGATGAACCGGTCCTGCTCATTGTGCTCAGGCCGTCGTCTCCTCGTTGTCGTCTTCAGCACCGGTGCGGCTCAACGTCGCCGGAGCTACTCCGACCTTCACCTTGCCTTCCCTGCCCTCAGGTAGCTTCGCATTCGTCCCTAGATGATCGGGCACCGCTTACTTGAACTGCTGCGGAGCTCATTTGCTGCTGGTCTTTTGGTCGTGCTTGTCGCCGCCGTTCATCGCCGGCTCGCCGACATTCTAGGCCGGCTCAGCTGCAGTGAGTGGTCCCGGCGTGTGCGCAAGGCTATTGCCGACCTGGGCATGCTCTTGGTTTGTGCTGCCATGGCCGGAGTCGCCGGCGGTGACCAAATCTTTGAGCTCGGGTGCGTGTGGGACGGCGCCGACACTGTAGCTGGTCATTTAGGACCAAAGCTCGCACATTAAAGGCTTAATCATTGGGTCAACAGTTAATGGCTGTCTTAAGTGAACTAATGAGTCGCTGACATGCGGGCCCCATACGCTTAAGCTGCGCTGTGCGCGTGCGCAGCGTGGAGTTGCTGCGAGCCGTCCATCTTTAGATCTGCGGTTCTGATTGCGTGAGCGTTTTACTTCCTCGTTTGCTGGGGGCCGTCCATCTGTTGATCAACGGTCCACGTCCGGGATCTTTTCGCGACGCTGCGTTCAAACGCTGCACAAGGCCCCATTCAACTTTGGTCGTTGATTCAATATCGACGGTCAACGTTCGCGTGGTTTTCACAAGTAGCTGCAGCGTGAGTCCAACGCGTTGGGCCATGCGATGCGAGATCAACGGCCCATGTATTTCCACGTCGTTTGGTTTAAGGAAAATTCCCGAGAGCTTTATTTGTGAACTGAAAAAGGTAATAAACGTCAAAATTGCTTAACTAATTCGTTTTAGCTCCATGTTAGTTGATTCAAATTTTGTTAGCTCTGGTTTGAACTAAGCTTTAATCTAAAAATGGTTGGAAGCTTGGTTCGGCTCCAGAAAATGGTTTAGTAAATTTGTTTAGAAATAGGCTTTATTTGTTGCTCTAAAAATTGTATTTAACTTGAAAATTGTATAAGTATTTCTCTATAGATCCTTTTTGAGTGAAACCAATTTTGTTGGGTTTCTCTATTAGTGTGCTTAATTTTAGAGTAGGTTTTAGGCATGCCACTGGTCTAAAATCTTTGTGGGTGTATTTTGTTTTGTGATCTTTTTCATGTCTTTGAAAAATCCTAGAAAATGCATCCTAGCTCTAAATGAGGTGAATCAAATTGTGTTGTTCATCTCATGAGGTGCTGTATTTACCATAAAAATCCCAGGTGCAAACCCTCTTTGGAAAAGTGTGCTAAAGAATTAAATTCGGATGAACAGTACCCGATTGTAATTTTTCAGCATTTTCCAGCCGGCTGAATTTGTTTTGGCCATAACTTTTGCATCAAGAATCCAAATCAATTGATTCTTGTTCATAAATTCCTTAAAAATCATGCTCTAGTTGCTATAAAAAGTTCAAAGCTTTTTACTGAAGTTGGTTTTTGAGTCTTTTCGGTATTCTTCGTTCTTATCGGTCCTTTTTCGCTTTTTCGTTAGGTGCCGACTAGTGCGTTGATCTTGAGAGTGACCCTCTGTAGCATAGTGAGCATCTTCAACAAGGGAAGTAGTTTGATCATATCCAATCCCATTACTTTTAAAGTTGAATACTTTGTTTGCAAATGGTATGTATGCATGCTCTATTTTGTTGTTAAACTATCAATCGATTAGTTGATTCTATAGATGCATATTCTGTAGGTAAATGTTCAATCTCTACTACTAAGCCTAGGAATATCTTGCTGTGATTTAGAGTTCGTTGGTTGAGCTCTTATCACTTAGTAGTTTACGTGTTGATATTGCTTAGAAATGCTTAGCTAATGGTAGAATTGGGCGGTTATCGACTTAGTCGATAACTTGGATCACACAAAATTATTATTACCATTATGCTCAGCACTTTGTGCTTTGTTACTTTGTAAAGTCAAAAACTGAAAATGAAATGTTTGAGACTTGGGCACAATGGTTGATGGTGTGATCTTATGGTGTGACTAGAATGGTGCCCGGGTCAACAAGGACCGAGTTACTTGTGTCACTAAGCCAAGCGGTTATTGCGTGCTAACCACACGAGAGGCATATGAAACCTCTCTTGACTTAGTACTTTGGCGTGTGTTAGCTCCGAGTCGCAGGAGGTTGTGTGTGTGTGGTGTTGAAAAAGAAACTTGTGGTTAGAGCCGACTTGGGCGGGCTTTTTGGCAGGTGGCAAGGCAGTCGGCCAAGATGGCACGGTCTAAACACTGCAAGACAAGACGCACGCGCCGGCCCTGGCCAAGACGACACGAATGCCGGGCGGGGGGCTGAGAACGCGGCTCGTTAGGCGGCACGGCACGGCACGGCCATCTGGGCCGTGCTTAGGCCGGCACGGCACGAAAAAAGCCCAATCCTCCAATCCCTCCCCCGGCCTGGCCCAATCCTATCCCTCCCTGGCCTGGTAGCCTGGTCCAATCCTGTTCTTCTCTCCCACGGCCTGGCCCAACCCTAACCCCCATCCCGACTAATCCATATCCCCAATCCCACACACCGCCTCCAGCCCTCTACCCTCAGTTCCTCCCTTCCCCAAGCACCGCTTTCCTCCCTCCCTGTCCGGCTCTCTCCTCCCCATGCGCTGCCTTCCTCCCTCTCCGGCTCTCCTCCGGCCGAGAGGAATGAAGATGGCGGTTGCCGCCGCCATCGCCGCCTCCGCTGTCTATAGTTATTTTGGGCTGGGCTTGGACTGGCACGGCATGACCCTGGCAAGACGGGCTTTGGGCGGCTGGGCTTTGGCCGAGGCGAGATGGGCTGCACGCACAAAGACGGCGGGTGACTGGCCGAGCCGCAGCTGCAGCACGACGCGCCCGGCACGGCAGGCTCTCGGGCCGGCATGCAGACTGCCCAATGCAAGCTTTTAGAGTTCTTTTCTTTGTTGTCTTGTTGGCTTTCGATTAGGGTGATGTTCCATTCCCCTAATCGTTGGTTTTTCGCTTCCTTTAGCTTCTAGTTTTCGAGTTTTGTTGCTAACCCATCTCTTCGGAACAGGATGGCTGGAAGGACTTGAAGCGGTGAAGGCCAATCAACTGGTCCGGGTGAGGAGCTCCTGCCTCCTCCGACCATGGCTGAGGTTCTTGCTCAGATTGAGCGAAACCGAATGGATCAGACAAGGATCTTGGAGGCTATTACACGCAATACCTCCGCTCTTTCTATTGACTCTGGATCAGGGGGAGGAGGTGGACATCAGCCGCGAGGGGGAATCTCGGAGTTCCTTCGCACTCAGCCGCCCACTTTCTCCCGGTTTTAGGACCAAAGCTCGCTCATTAAAGGCTTAATCATCGGGTTAGCAGTTAATGGCTGTCTTAAGCGAACTAATGAGTCGCTGACATGCGGGCCCCATGTGCTTAAGCTGCGCTATGCGCAGGCGCAGCGTGGAGTCGCTGTGAGCCGTCCATCTTTAGATCTATGGTTCTAATCACGTGAGTGTTTTACTTCCTCGTTTGCTAGGGGCCGTCCATCTGTTGATCAACGGTCCACGTCCGGGGGATCTTTCGCCCGCGTGCGTTCAAACGTGGCCGCGTCCCGTTCAACCTGGGCCGTTGGATTCAATATCGACGGTCAACATTCACGTGGTTTCGCGCGGGCGCGCGCGTGTGAGTCCAACGCGTTGGGGCGTGCGATGCGAGATCAACGGCCACGTATTTCCACGTCGTTTGGTTTAAGGAAAATTCCCGAGAGCTTTATTTGTGAACTGAAAAAGGTAATAAACTTCAAAATTGGTTAACTAATTCGTTTTAGCTCCATGTTAGTTGATTCAAATTTTGTTAGCTCTGGTTTGAACTAAGCTTTAATCTAAAAATGGTTGGAAGCTTGGTTCGGCTCCAGAAAATGGTTTAGTAAATTTGTTACATCCCAAACAATGGTGTGTGTTTCAAATGTAATAAAATGAGGATAAATTAAAACTTTTGATGCCTCATGATGTCATTTGAAATTTCCTAGAAATTTCCCCTAGTGTTTCCTATTTTCTAAGGTCAATGTTTCATTTGAGGGAAGCATAATCCTTGAAAAATTTCAAATCTAATCTTGTGATCATCCTCTGGAAATATTTTTTATATTATCTAGATCATCCTAGTAACCTCTTTGAAAAATCTCATAATTTTTAGATTTTATTTGCTATTTCAAAAGAGCTAGTCAAACCAGTTTGAATTCTGGTCAAAACCCTAGACCAGCAGCTTGTGAATTTTTTAGAAAGAAATTAATTTCATAAAAATTTCTAAAAAAATTACACAAGGTTTTTCTTTGAACCAGAAAGCTTCCATAAAAATTTCAGAATTTTTGGAGCTATGGAGCTACCTCAAAAAATTCCATATCTTCTTAGCCTTTTTAAAACAAAACCTGAAATCACTGTTCATCGGGCTCGGACCAGACCCCGACTTGGGTCCGACTGCTTTGTCTGGACTCAGCCAAACCCACTAACTGCACCATCGCATGCAGCCATCGGATCGTGCATCGATGGTCATGATCGCGTACCCCTTCGGCCTGGGTTAAAAATCCTTGCGCGTTATCGATCATTTGATCGCGATCCAATGGCCCGTGTTGACCCCTTTCTCTCGATCTCACGCCATGGCAGGTCACCGATGCCGCGGCCCCACGGTCGATATCGTCGTCACTCGCTTATGGCTTTTGGCACTCGCGCAGGACTCGCTTGCCACGTCGCGGCGCAGCTCTACCGCCTCCGTCAGCGCCCAGCAGCGGCATCAATCCACCGCCCTCGTCGACCTATCTGGGAGCATCTCCACTTAACACCGCTCCCATTTCCGTTGTCACCTGGGGATAATACCCCCCCCCCCGTTGCCTCCATCTCTCCTCATCCTTCCTCTCGGGTCTGAGGGAGGAGGCGCTCGCGATTGCTCTCTTCTTTGGTAAGAGCCTCACCTCTTATTCCCCTGGCTTACTCGTTGCATGTCGGTCACCTCTGAGCCAAATGCGACCTTTGACCTTGCTTGTAGGAGTCCAAACCGAGTTTGCGCTCTCGGTGGCCTCAGTGCGCACTCCGAAGCCGCCGCCGTGCCATCTTGGTCTCCGGTGAGTTTCTTGCTCGCTTGAGTGCGTCACTGTGCGCCTTGTAGCCTATGGAGGAGATCCCCTCATCTAATTTGGCCTTTGCATCACAGGAGCTAGGAAATTTTGGTTTTCTTCCATTCCCGGCCGCTTAAGCCCCTTTCTTCTCCGGCAACGGTACGGTGAGTCCCGGTTAAATTCCTTGCGCTGTGACCATCACCGTGACTCCCTCTAGCGTTGCCGACATCTCTTTCTCTCTTTCTTTGCTCAGGTTGAGCTCCCCTCGGTAGCACCATCGCCGCCGCCACTGTTCTTCGTCGCCGGCTCAACTCTGACAGCCTCCCCACCTCCGGGTCATCATGGTGAGTCCCTGGAACCCCCTTGTTGCCCGTGCGCGCGCTATTTTGCCGTGGGCGTCTCTTTTCCGCGTGTGCCATGTTTCCCGTAGCAACACTGCCGCCTTTTCTCGCCGCGCCGCCGCGTCGGACCACCGTTGGTCTCGCCGCTAGTGCCGTCGGGTGCGCAAGGTTGTGGGCTTTCCGTTTTGACCATTCACTTGCGCCGCCATGCCTCGCCGCTGGCGTTACGGGAAACTTCATGGCGCGCAGCAGCGCTTCGGCGTGGCTGCGTTCGACCAAAGATCAGAGCAAATGATTAGAGTTAAATCAACGTCTTAAGCGCAGATCCTGTGTAGATTCGGGTTTAAATGGGTTAATGTCCGCCGACGGTGGGTCGAGGGTTTAAGTGCAAGATTATAGATCGAGACCGCCGTGGACCAGAGTCCACGACTGCTCAGGAGAGCCGGTGCAGGCGACATGGACCCCACATGTCAGGCCGATTCGAAAATTTAAATGGAAAATAGAAAATGGCACTATTCATTAGGCCCCACTGATCAGTCACTGTGGCTAGGGTAGGCTGAGTATAAAGAGTATGTAATGTTTATATAATTTCCGAAATGCTTTATTTGTGAACTGAAAATTGGTTAAACTTCAAAATTGCATAAGTAATTCATTCTAGCTCCAAAATTGATGATTCAAATTTTGTTAGTTTCCTTTTTAAATGTACTTTAATATAAAAATGGATTGAATCATGTTACTATTACAGAAAATGCTTTTGGTAAAAATACTTTAGGTTTAGTAATATTGTTGCATTAAAAATTGCCTTAACTTCAAAAATGCATAAGTATTTCTCTGTAACTCCAAATTGAGTAAACTCAACTTTATTGGAATCCTCTGTTAGTGTAGTTTATTGTAAAATAGGTTTTGAACATGTTGCTATCTCTTAAAAATCTGATTTCGCTTATGTCATGTGCACTACTTTCATAACTTTGAAAAATCATAGAAAATTCATATTAGCTCCAAATGAGGTGAATCAAATTCCATTGTTCATCTCATGTGGTGTTCTGCCTAACATAAAAATTTCAAGTGCACCACTGCTCTGGAAACTTTCACCAAAATAATTATTACGGATGAACAGTAACCGGTAGCAATTTAATTGGATTTTCCAGAAAACTGACTTTCAAACTGTCATAACTTTTGCATAGAACATCCAAATCAATCAATTCTTGTTGCTAAATTCACCTAAAATCATTCTCTACCTTCTGTTAATTTTTCATAATTTTTGGATGAATTTGAATTTTTGGGTCTTTCCGGTGTTATTCGTTCTTATTGTGCTTTCGATTTCTTCCGCTAGGTTCCAACGAAATTATTGATTGCGTGAGTGACCCTCTGCAGCAAGAAAGTAATCCCTAGCAAGGCAAGCAGTTTGATCATAAATGTCCCATTACTTTCAAGTCTAATACTTTGTTTACAGATTGTATGTATGCATGCTTTTGTGTCAAAGTAATTTTCCTGATTAGAGGTAGCTATTCCTATTGCATGGTTGCCCTTAAATTGTTATCCCCTGCCACAAAATATAAGTTATTAATATCGCTGGTGAATTAGAGCCCGGTGATTTAATTATACTCTTTTATTGTCTTTACGGTGTCATGCTTAGAAATGCTTAGTTACCGGTAGAATTGGGCGGTTATAGTCGATAACTGTGATCACACAAAATTATTATTATCATTATGCTCAGCACCTTGTGCTTTGTTACTTTGTAAAGTCAAAAACTGAAAACTGAAAATAAAATTGTTTCATGACTTGGGCACAATGGATGTTGGTGTGATCTGTTGGGTGTGAATGGAATGGTGCCTAAGTCCCCAAGGACCGAGTTACTTGTATCACTAAGCCAAGCGCTTATTGCGTGCTAACCACATGAGAGGGATATGGGACCTCTCTTGACTAAGTACTTTGGGTGGTGTTAATTATGAGCTGGTTGGTGGTTGTAAAAAGAAATGTTTGTGATAGGAGGGGAACATTAGCAAATCGGCTTGAGCTGGCTGATGTGTCTTTCTCTTTATTGGTTTGCGACTCTTAATTAGCATCGTTCATTGGAAATGTCTCATAGGACTTAGCCGTGCCGGCATACCAAAGGTAGTGTGCTCATTCCGGAAGCAAAAAGGCGGTCTGACATGTGGGTACATTGGTACACCCCTGCAGGGTTCAAACTATTCGAATAGCCTCGTCCTAGGTTATGGACATGCTTGGTAAGGTCGTGCAAGAACTAGACTATAACATTTAATTAAAACTTGATGTGGGTGGTATGAATGGGGAATTCATGCTATTTGTTGTGGTGGCTATTGGGTTAGCCACTTCCAGGATGTCATGTTATTATTGTTACTTGTACTCTCGCTGTTTTTGTCAAATAAAAACAGATTGTAAAATGGCTTTAAATCTATTACATTATTGCAAATGAAAACTTATTTTATGCTGAAAATGAGTCTAGAGCCTCCTCCACTTAAATAAGCTTGCATGTAGCTAAATATATAGGCCTGTTACTCTACACGTCAGTCTTGCGAGTACATTTTTGTTCTCATTTGCTTTGCTTAATAAATTATTGCAGAGGAGGAAGTTGAACCCTAAGGGTTCCACTTTTGCGAGATGTGCGGTGGTTTCGACGACTAGGTTGGTGGCCCGGTTGGTTGCCTTGTGGGTTAAGGCACACTAATTGGCTCTTGTTATCGCCATCTTATGGCTTTTGCTTCCGCTGTTATTAAAGACTCTTTAGTTGTCTTTTGGCCGGTCGGTCCCTTTTGTAATAACTCTATATTGTATGTCTTTTGAATTACTTAGATGTACTTTAGTTCTATGTGTTGAATGAAATTGATGCTTGATTTTTGTATGGGGTATGTGTACTGCATTCTGGGAAGTACATATAAGCCGAGAGTCGTGATACTTGATTTGTAATGCTTAAATCATCTTAATGGTTAAGTATTACAAGTTAAATACCCCGGGTTCCCACAAAATTTGTTTAGAAATAGGCTTTATTTGTTACTCTAAAAATTGCATTTAACTAGAAAATTGCATAAGTATTTCTCTATAGATCCTTTTTGAGTGAAACCAATTTTGTTGGGTTCCTCTGTTAGTGTGCTTAATTGTAGAGTAGGTTTTAGGCATGCCACTAGTTTAAAATCTTTGTGGGTGCATTTTGTTTTGTGCTCTTTTTCATGTCTTTGAAAAATCCTAGAAAATGTATCTTAGCTCCAAATGAGGCGAATCAAATTGTGTTGTTCATCTCATGAGGTGCTGTATTTACCATAAAAATCCCAGGTGCAACCCCTCTTTGGAAAATTGTGCTAAAGAATTAAATTCGGATGAACAGTACCCGATTGTAATTTTTCAGCATTTTCCAGTCGGCTGAATTTGTTTTGGCCATAACTTTTGCATCAAGAATCCAAATTAATTGATTCTTGTTGATAAATTCCTAAAAAATCATGCTCTAGTTTCTGTAAAAATTTCAAAGCTTTTTGCTGAAGTTGGTTTTTGAGTCTTTTCGGTATTCTTCGTTCTTATCGCTTCTTTTTCGCTTTTTCGTTAGGTGCCGACCAGTGCGTGGACCTCAGACCTCCCCAAGCTCCCTTCCTTGGCTTCCTTTAAACACCCCTCAGCTGTAGCTAGCTCCCTCTCTGCTCGAGTGAGCTCAAATCCCCGTAAGCCTCAAACCGCCATTGACGGCCATGGAAGCTCCCTCGTCATCCCGGCGCTTCAGTGGTTCAATTGCTTTCAATTCGCGCCATCTTGGGTCTCTAATCGCCGGGAACATTTCCCCTAACCTAATTTGGTTTGACCTTCACAGGGAGAGTCGCATTTGGGGATTTGTTCGTTTCAGCCGGAATTCATCCCCTTCGTCCTCATCTCCGGTAAGCCTCTCCATTCTTTGATTCCTTGCTCTGGAACCTTCCTTGAGCTTTACTGGAGCTAACCCAATGACGCGGCCTTGCTCTCTGCGCTTAGGCTGCCTTGTCCTCGTTTTCGTCCTCGGCGCCGGCAAGTCTCTCCGCCGCCAGAGCTTCTCCGGCCACCTTCAAAGCTTCTCTGTGCTCAGGTAGCTCCTAAGTAGTCCCTAGAGGCTCAGGCACTCGCTTCTTTGAACTGCTGCAGAGCATTTTGCTGTTGTCGTCGTAGCCGTGCTTGTCACCGCCGTTCCTCGCCGGCTCGCCGCCGTTCTAGGCCGACTCAGCCGCAGTGAGTGGTACCAGGATGTGCACATTGCTATTGCGCACCCGCAGCTAGCCTTGGTTTGTGCCGCTGCGCCCTAGGTCGCCGGCGGTGAGCCAATCTTCCCGGCGTGTCTTTTGTCGGACGGGGACGGCAACTGTAGCTGCGTCGTTGAGGGCCGTCCCTTCCTTGATCTGTGGTTGAGATTTCGTGTGGGCTGTGCGCTCGCATTGTGTCGCGTTCGTTGTGAGCCGTCCACCTCGCGATCTACGGCTGCGATTCGCGCGGGCGTTCGTGCGCGCGAGTTCAAACGCGGACGCGGTCGTTTCAATCTGGGCCGTTGGATTCAAGATCAACGGTCCGTATTCGTTGTTTCCGCATGGGCGAGCACGCGTTCGTCCTGTGGGCTTGCGCCGTCCGATGCGATATCAACGGTCCACATTTTTCCACATCGCGTTAGTTTTAGAAAATTGCCGAGAGGTTTCTTTGTGAACTGAAAAAGGTAATAAATTTCAAATTTGTGTAACTAATTCATTTTAGCTCCATTTTAGTTGATTCCAATTTTGTTAGCTCTGGTTTGAACTAAGCTTTAATCTAAAAATGGTTAGAAGCTTGGCTCGGCTCCAAAAAATGGTTTAGTAAAATTGTTTAGAAATAGGCTTTAATTGTTGCTCTAAAAATTGTATTTAGATTGGAAATTGCATAAGTAATTCTCTAGAGATCCTTTTTGAGTGAAACCAATTTTG
Organism: Phyllostachys edulis; assembly: GCA_036346405.1. Lineage (NCBI taxonomy): Eukaryota > Viridiplantae > Streptophyta > Magnoliopsida > Poales > Poaceae > Phyllostachys > Phyllostachys edulis. The sequence continues at coordinate 7,665,093 of CM070564.1, forward strand.
TTTGGTTCCTCTATTAGTGTGCTTAATTGTAGAATAGGTTTTAGGCATGCCACTATTTCTAAAGCTCTTGTGGTTGCATTTTGTTTTGTGCTCTTTTCATGTCTTTGAAAAATCATAGAAAATGCATCCTAGCTCCAAATGAGGTGAATCAAATTGTGTTGTTCATCTCATGAGGTGCTGTAATTACCATAAAAATCTCAGGTGCAACACCTCTTTGGAAAATTGTGCTAAAGAATTAAATTCGGATGAACAGTACCCGATTGTAATTTTTCAGCATTTTCCAGCCGGCTGATTTTGTTTTGGCCATAACTTTTGCATTGTGAATCCAAATCAATTGGTTCTTGTTGATGAATTCTTTAAAAATTATTCTCTTGCTGCTGTAAAAATTTCAGAGCAATTGGTGAAGGTTGGCTGTAGAGTCTTTTCGGTATTCTTTGTTCTTATCGGTTCTTTTCATTCTTTTCGTTAGGTGCCGACGAGCGCGTTGACCTTGAGAGTTATCCTCAGTAGCATAGTGAGCAACTTCAGCAAGGCAAGCAGTTTGATCATATCCAATCCCATTACTTTTAAAGTCTAATACTTTGTTTGAAATGATATGTATGCATGCTCTATTTTGTTGTTAAAATATCAATCGATTAGTTGATTTATAGATGCATATTCTGTAGATAAATGTTTAATCTCTACTACTAAGCCTAGGAATATCTTGCTGTGATCTAGAGTTCGTTGGATGAGGTCTTATCACTTAGTAGTTTACATGTTGATATTGCTTAGAAATGCTTAGCTAACGGTAGAATTGGGCGGTTATCGACTTAGTCGATAACTTTGATCACACAAAATTATTATTACCATTATGCTCAGCACTTTGTGCTTTGTTACTTTGTAAAGTCAAAAACTAAAAATGAAATGTTTGAGACTTGGGCACAATGATTGATGGTGTGATCTCAAGGTGTGATTGGAATGGTGCCTAGGTCAACAAGGACCGAGTTACTTGTGTCACTAAGCCAAGCGTTTATTGCGTGCTAACCACATGAGGGGCATATGGAACCTCTCTTGACTTAGTACTTTGGCGTGTGTTAGCTCCGAGTCGCAGGAGGTTGTGTGGGTGTGTTGTGTTGAAAAAGATACTTGTGGTTATGTGTTGGGTGAGCGGGAGTGGAATCCGGTTAGGTTCTCCACACCGAAAGGCATTGTAGTTGTCCGAGAGCTTTACCCTACAGTGGTAGTTGGCTTTCGGCTTTACAATGACTCTGTCTCAACGTATGGGTTCTATCCATACGGGCAACTCGTAGTTAATGCACAATATTGGAAATGTCTCATAGGACTTAGCCGTGCCGGCATACGAAAGGAAGTGTGCTTGATCTAGTGGCAAAAGGCGATTCGACGTGTGGGTACATTGGTACACCCCGCAGGTTCAAACTATTCAATAGCCTCGCCCTAGGTTATGGACATGCTTGGTAAGGTCTGCAAGAACTAGACTATAACATTTAATTAAAACTTGATGTGGGTGGTATGAATGGGGCATTCATGCTATTGTTGTGGTGGCTATTGGGTTAGTCACTTCCAGGATGTCTTGTTATATTTGTTACTTGTTACATCGCTGTTTTTGTCAAATAAAACAGATTGTAAAACGGCTTTAAATCTATTACATTATTGCAAATGAAAACTTGCTTTATGCTGAAAATGAGTCTAAAGCCTCCTCCACTTAAATAAGCTTGCATGTAGCTATGTATAGGTCTATTACACTACACGTAAGTCTTGCGAGTACATTTTTGTACTCATTTGCTTTGCTTAACTAATTGTTGCAGAGGAGGAAGCTAATCCCCAAGGGATGCACTTCTGTGAGATGTGCTGCGGGTTTGACGACTAGGTTGGTGGCCTGGTTGGTTGCCTTGTGGGTTAAAGGCACACTAATTGGCTTTTGTTTATCGCCATCTTATGGCTTTTGCTTCCGCTGTTTATTTATCTCTTAGTTGTTATTTGGCCGGTCGGCCCCTTTTGTAATAACTCTATTATGTATGTCTTTTGAATTGTTTAGTTGTGCTTTGGTTCTATATGAATGAATGGAATTGATGCATGATTTTGTAGAAAGGTGTATGTACAGCACTTCTGGGATGTACATATTTTCCCGAGGCACGAGGTATTTTGTTTGTGATGCTAGGGTCAATTGGATGACTGAGCATTACAAGCCAAATCTCCTGGGTCCTCACACCCCTCCAGGTCTCCAATGCAAGCCAAGTGGCTTGGTACTTTCAGCCCTTATAAGACCTCTCTAGGAGGTCAATTTCAGAACAAGCCACAGACAATTCCTGCAGCTCGGGTAACTTGCTTTTATTACAATGAAGTAGGGCACTACGCTAATAAGTGCCCAAAGAAGCCTCAAGCAACAGCCACCCCTCCAAACCGAGCCAACCAAGGGAATTCAGCACATGGTGGTAATCCTAAAATGAGGACTTCAACACAATTTATCAAGGGACATGTGAACCATGTCACGGCTGAGGAAGCTCAACATGCTTCGGATGTGGTTCTTGGTACGTTTCTTGTTAATTCCGTACCAGCCTCCGTTCTTTTCGATTCCGGAGCTTCTCATTCATTTGTCTCTTCTAGATTTGTGGGAAGTAATGGGTTAGCTATATCTCCTCTAGTAAACCCTATGCTAATCCACTCCCCAGGCTTAGAAATGAGGACTAATTCCTTGTGCCTAAATCTTTCCTTGGAGATCTTGGGAGTACCTTTCTTTGCAGACTTGATAGTTTTGCACTCCCAAGGGTTAGATGTGATTCTTGGAATGGACTGGTTATCCAAGGACCAAGGCCGAATTGATTGTGCCAACAAGTCTATTGTGCTCACCAATGAGCAAGGGATACAAGTTGAATTTAGTCTTGAGGCCTCTCCTAGGGCAGGTCCTAGCTTGTCCTGCTTAAGAGAAGTGAAACTTGAAGACCTCCCTATGGTAAGGGAGTACCCCGATGTGTTTCCTAGTGAATTACCTGGAATGCCTCCGGATAGAGATTTGGAATTTGTAATTAACCTAGTCCTAGGGACAGCACCTATTTCCAAAAGGCCATATAGATTGCCAGTACAAGATCTGGTTGAGTTGAAACAACAAATTGAAGAAATGCAAAGTAAAGGCTTTGTTAGGCCGAGTTCCTCTCCTTGGGGAGCTCTCGTGATCTTTGTGGCAAAGAAGGATAGTACACAACGCATGTGTGTGGATTATAGAGCTCTCAATGATGTTACCATCAAGAATAAGTATCCTTTGCCCAGTATCGACGACTTGTTTGATCAACTAAAAGGAGCAGCAGTCTTCTCCAAGATTGACCTAAGGTCAGGTTATCACCAAATTGAAGATTCGACAAGAGGACATCCCAAAAACAACATTTTCAACTTAGTATGGACTTTATGAGTTCACAGTCATATCCTTTGGATTAACCAATGCTCCTGCATACTTTATGAATTTGATGAATAAAGTATTTATGGAGTACTTAGATAAGTTTGTCATTATCTTCATAGATGACATTCTTGTGTACTCTAAAACTAAAACAGAGCATGAAGGTCACCTTCGGTTGGTCCTAGACAAGCTCAGGGACCACCAGCTATATGCAAAATTTGAGAAGTGTGATTTTTGGTTGAGAGAGGTCACCTTTTTGGGCCATGTCATGTTGGCAGCTGGTGTGGCAATTAACCCTAGTAAAGTTCAAGATGTGTTAGATTGGAAGCCGCCCAAATTAGTGTCTCAAATAAGAAGCTTTCTTGGCATGGCAGGATGTTATCGAAGGTTTATTGAAGGCTTTTCAAAGATAGCAAGACCCCTCACCCAATTGCTCAAGAAGGAGACCAAGTATGTTTGGACCCCAGCATGTGAGCAAAGCTTTCAGGAACTGAAGAAGAGATTAATCTCTGCTCCTGTGCTGGTTTTGCCCGATATTCGGAAAGATTTTGAAGTCTTTTGTGATGCCTCAAGGCAGGGTCTTGGTTGTGTTCTAATGCAAGAGGGTCGGGTGGTAGCTTATGCCTCTCGGCAATTAAAGTCTCATGAGGCTAACTACCCCACTCATGATTTGGAACTTGCTGCAGTGGTGCATGCTCTAAAAATTTGGCGTCATTACCTTATTGGTAATCACTGCGAGGTCTTTACAGACCATAAGAGCTTAAAGTACATCTTTACCCAATCAGACCTCAACCTTAGACAGAGAAGATGGTTGGAACTTATCAAGGATTATGATCTTCGAATTCACTACCACCCAGGTAAAGCAAACGTGGTAGCTGATGCTTTGAGCCGAAAAAGCTACTGCAATACCGTATTGGTCCAAGAAAACTAGCCCAAATTGTATGAAGAAATAAGGCGCCTAAATCTGGAAATTGTGGATCAAGGCTCTGTGCATGCGCTAGAAGTTGAGCCCGTAGTCCAGAAACAAATCAAAGAGAACCAAGCTAAGGATAAAGACCTCCAGGAGATTAGAGACAACCTAGAAAGAGGCAAAGCTCCTGGATTTTCAATGGATAAGCAAGAGGTCCTTTGGTTCGGCAAAAGGTTATGTGTGCCGAACTGTTAGGACATAAAGCACCTCCTACTTAAAGAAGCTCATGGGTCACATTACTCCATTCATCCAGGGAGTACCAAGATGTACCAAGACCTCAAAGAAAGATATTGGTGGGTCGGCATGAAGAAAGAAATAGCTGAGTTTGTGGCACATTGTGATGTATGCCAAAGGGTCAAGGCTGAACACCAAAGACCTGCTGGTTTGCTTCAGCCCTTGCCCATTCCCGAATGGAAATGGGAGCAAATTGGCATGAACTTTATCACTAGTTTGCCCAGGACTCAATCGGGCTACGACTCCATTTGGGTCGTGGTTGATCGATTAACCAAAGTGTCACATTTTATCCCTGTTAAAACCACTTATAGGAGCGGTAAGCTGGCAGAGCTTTATATGGCTCGAATTGTCTGTCTACATGGGGTGCCCAAGAGGATAGTATCTGACAGGGGTTCCCAGTTCACCTCTCGGTTTTGGGAAAGTCTACATGAAGCTTTGGGAACAAGGCTTAATTTCAGCACAGCATACCATCCTCAAACTGATGGGCAAACAGAGCGTATGAACCAAGTTCTTGAGGATATGCTCAGAGCTTGTGCATTGGACCATGGGAAAAGTTAGGACAAAAACCTCCCCTATGCCGAGTTCTCCTACAATAATAGCTTTCAAGCTAGCTTGAAAATGTCCCCATTTGAAGCTCTGTATGGGAGACAGTGTAGAACCTCTCTCCTTTGGGATCAAGTGGTTGAGCGCCAATTCTTTGGACCCGATGTCATCAAAGAAGCTGAAGAAAAGGTGAAGCTCATCAGAAAGCGCCTAAGAGTAGCTCAGTCCCAGCAAAAGAGCTATGCCGATACACGTCGATGGGACTTATCTTTTGAAGTTGGGGATTTTGTATACCTTAGGGTAACTCCACTCAAAGGAGTTAGGAGATTTCGAAATAGAGGGAAGCTAGCACCAAGATTTGTTGGGCCATACAAAATATTGGCAAGACAAGGTGAAGTTGCCTATCAAATTGAGCTGCCAACTTCTCTGTCAGCAGTGCACAATACATCCCATGTGTCACAATTGAGAAAATGCCTTCGAGTACCAGAAGACCACACCTTACTGGAAAGCATTGATCTCCAAGAGGACCTCACTTATGTGGAGAAGCCAATCAAAATTTTGGACGTTATGGAGCGTGTCACCAGAAGCAAAGTCATTTGAACATATAAGGTGCAGTGGAGCCACCATCCTGAAAGTGAAGGCACCTAGGAAAATGAAGAAGACCTTAAGACAAATTATCCATACCTCTTTGCTGGCCAAGCTTGAATCTCGGGGTCGAGATTCCCTTAAGGGGGGTAGGTTTGTAACACCCTGGTTTTTAGAGTCTTTTTGAAGATTTCAAAATAAAAAGAACCATTTTGTTTTGATGAGAATTCGAAGCTTAACTTGAAATTTCAGAATGGATTTCAATTGACCAACTCAAACTTCAACTAAAAGTCCTTGATGGTTTATTGCGTCGTTGGAATCTTGGGTGATCTTCTTTTCTCTGCCCAGGTTTTGCCCATCTCTGGACCGGACCTCTGTCGGTCCAAACATCCCTAGGTGATTGTGTTTTCCTAGGACTACACCACCTCCCTCTGTGGTTCCTCCCCAGGTTTAGACCTCACCAAGTCTAAACCTGGCCCAAATCCATTTGAACTCACTCTCCGTTTCTTTTGAACACCATTGTGTCCCCTTGGACTTACCTCCTTTGCTTTAATCCTTGGAACTCCCTCTGGAAGTTTCCTTCGGTGCCAACCCAGTAGCACTGCCCGCACCTTGCGGTGCTACCATTTCTTAGGACCTCCCTATGTTCTCTAGGATCTTCCCTTACCTTTATTGGACCTCCCCGTGTCCTATAGGACCCCCCCATGTCCTCTAGGACCTCCCCTTACCTTTATTGGACCTCCCCGTGTCCTACAGGACCTCCCCATGTCCTCTAGGATCTCCCCTTACCTTTATTGGACCTCCCCGTGTCCTACAGGACCTCCCCATGTCCTCCAGGACCTCCTCCTTGTCTATTTGCACCTCTATCGCTTGTGAGTCGTCCGATTTGCATTAGACGGATTGATCTTGGTGAGACATTCGGATGGTCCGAACGTCCCACCCTCTCTGAGCCCTTAGATCTTTGCTGGACGGTCCGATTTGTTGTGGCGTTCGGACGGTTCGAACGTCCCAACCATTTTGGACCGTCCGATTCAGTTCTAGGGCTGAGATCCAATGCTAGTTCGGATGGTCTGAACGGCCCAATTATTTTGGGCAGTCCGATTGAAATCTAATGGCTCCCACTTCTCCCGCTTCCTATCTCGCTATCATCCACCTCCCTCCTTGTAGATCTGGCCGTTAAGACCTCCCCCTTGGAGATCTTAACCGTCTGGACCTCCCCCTTTTGTAGATCTGGCCGTTAAGACCTCTCCCTTGGAGATCTTAACCGCCTGCACCTCCTTCCTCAGAGATCTGGCGTTAAGACCTCCCCTTGGAGATCTTAACCGTCTGCATCTCCCTCCTTGTAGATCTGGCCGTTAAGACCTCCCCCTTGGAGATCTTAACCGTCCAGACCTCCCCCTTTTTGCAGATCCGACCATTAGGACCTCCCCTGGAGATCCTAACCGTTCAAATCCCCCCTCTGGAGATCTTAACTATTCAAGACCTCCTCCTCCGATTAGATCCTAACCATCCAGACTTTCCCCTGGATTCAATCCAACCGTGAGGACCTCCCCAGTGGGTGAGGACCTCCTCTTAACCTCTGCGGACCTCCCCTTTTGCACTTTATCTTGGCCGTTGGACCTCCTTTTCGGAGATCCAACCGTCAGGACCTCCCCAGTGGGTGAGAACCTCCTCTGTTCTCTGCGGGATCTCCTCAAGTTCTTCGCAGGACCTCCATTTCGGGTCTTGGCTGTCCCCACTTGGCAGTCACACCTAGTTTCTTTTATCCTTTGACTGTGTCTTTGTGCATAGAAGTCTCCCCCACATTTAATGCATGTTGTATCACATTAAATGCTCCTACTTTTTGCAGTACTCATGTCACACTTTTGTCACATCCCTTGCCTATTGCCATTGTCCTCTTTACCAACTCTTGAGCACCCATATCTTGAGTCATGTACATTGGCTCCAGCAATATATAGCTTGGGCAGCCCTTCTTTTCTCACTTTCCCCTCATTTTCACTCTCTGGCTCAACCGAGCATCCCCTAGACTCCTCTCCAAACTCCCTGGACCTCCTCCTTGGCTCTCAGGACCTCTCCAGCAAGCTCTTAGGACCTCCTCCTGACCTCCCAACCTCTCTGTTGGTTTTATATTTGAGTTTATTTGGAGTTTCTTTGGATCTTGTTGGAGCTCTATTTGAGTTATTTGGCTTTCACCATGTAGATTGTCAAGACCGTGAGGAACCAGAGTTCTGTGAAGGGGAAGAAGAAGCTCAAGACTTTGAGCAAGGCAAGTTACACTCTTGATCATATTGCACCCATTATTTCTAGATATTATGTTGTGTTTCAAAGTTGTATGCATGCTTATTTTACTAAGTTATTTCAATGCCTATCTTTCAGTCCATAGTTATGCCTAATGCTTTGGTATGGCCACTGTCTATGTTGAATCAACCACATTGTCACCTTAGATAAAATATGGTTTTTGCATTAGTAAGAACCAGGGGCTTTGAAAAATGAATGCTTAGTCCTGCTAGACCAAACATGTTTGATTTGGGAATGTTTCTTCAACCGACCACAATATCAAATGTTTTCAAAGCCATGACATTGGGTTGTCATGGAGGTTTTGACAAATTGATTTGAAAAAAAACAAAAATGAATAAATGGGTTTGGTCTTGGGTGGATTGGTTGCTTGGTTGGTGCAGGGTATGCACGGGCTCAACTCGGGTAGGGTTGAGACCTATGGGTTTGTGTTAGTCGCCCAAGCCATATGAGGACCGGTCTTTGAGCCGCATCTTGCTATGCCTATAATGGGCTATGCCACCCTCGTACAACCACATGTCCAGAGAAATGGGCAAAGGGACTTGGCTAACTAATTTGCAAAGCTCCATCACGGTTGATCCTGTGGATGCGATGGGTAGTCATGTTATGACCGTTGTAGTCCCACTTGGCGCAAGAGGGGGCCTGAACCCTACGGATGGGTAGTCCAAAGGGGGTGAAACCTTAGCGAGGGTGGACTGCGTTGGAGTGATGCTTTGTAAAGGCCTTGTCATGTGCTCTAGACCTCTCACCAAAGGAAGTGTGAGGTGGTATCGACGGATGCCAAGCAAACTAGAGAATTCATGTCATGTGGGTAAAGTGTACAACCTCTGCAGAGTGTAAATCTATTCGAATAGCCATGTCCGCGGTCATGGACATGCTAGCAAAGCCACTCAAAGTTAGATCTTGGTTTTGGTTTTCAAAGGACTTATGAAACTGATTTTGGATTTCTATCCAATTGGTTAATGGGCGGGGAGCCATGTGACAGGTGGGTATCCTTCACCATATTGATGATGAATGCTATCCAACTGAAAATGGAGTTTTGAAAAGGAGCTTTTACTTATTGTAATTGCCTTGGAACTTAGTACTTGTATTTGAAATAAAATTAGCTTTACGCAAAACAACCCTAATATGCCTTCCATTGATATATCCTTATGCATGTCATACTGTTATTTGACGGGTGTAACTTGCGAGCACGGTTGTTGTGCTCACTCTTGCTTGATTGATGAATTGAGTAGGTGAAGATTTCTTTGACGACGAGGATGACCAAGTCAATTAGGCCGCGCCCTCCAGCCAATCACCTGTGGTGTAATGGTTGGAGCCTGTCCATTTTGGTTTTTCGCTGTGTATTGTGCTCTTGGTTGCTGGAGCTTATAAGCAACCCCTTGTAATCAACTCTCTTTTGATGTTAATAAAGTCTTTTGTAGATGTATATGTTATCACTTGCTTGTCAGGAGAACCACCATTGATCTCGGGGGTGGTTTAGATCACAAGGACTTGAGGCTTGTCCTAAGCCCCACGACCTCCTCGGGTTGGGTCCTCTCGGACCTCCCTAGGGTCAGGACGTGGAGCTTGGGGAGGTCTGAGGTCCAAAGACCTCCTCGGGTCAGGACCCCAGACCTCCGAGTGGTCCTATTGGACCTCTCGGGAGGTCTGGCGGTTCTACCGGGATGTCCCCTAGGACGTCCTGGGGGTCCTTTTACGGACCTCCCAGGAGGTCCTGAGGGACCCCTCGGGTTAGCCTGGGCCAGGTCGTCACAAGTGGTATCAGAGCATCTTGTCTGTAGGTCACAACCTAGTAAAATGGTCGTTAGAAGAAAGTTCAAAAATGTGATTTACTAAAAAAGAGAAATAAATTGTTCTCTCCTTACCCGAGTCATCTATCTATTCTTATCACCATCTCTGTATCTTTCCTTACCTTATTTCTTCCTTATCTTTTTGCTTGCCTCAACATTTTATGAAATTCAATGGAACTCCTTTTCTGGAAATATCCATAGAGCCGACTTAGATCATTGTTGTAGCATTAAGGATCTCCTAGTTGGTGGCATTGAGTGGCAGTCTTTTGCAAAGGTTACCCATGGGGTTTTCTGGGCAAAAGACCACCCCTCATGACCATGACTTCCTGGCTCGCAGCCTTGAGGGCAGCAAGCCTCGTGTAGTAAGTGTTCGTGTTTGATTGCTGAAGTTCTTGCTTTTGGTTAGTATTTGGTTTGGTGGTTTTAAACCTTAAACCCTTCCCCCTTAGTTCTCTCATCTCTTTCCTACCCTTGGACCTCTGGCAGATGGTGACAACTAGAGGCAATGGCAAGACTAGTGGTCAAGGCCGAACCTCGGGATGATCCAGAGACCCCAAAGGTCGCAACCACCTCCTCCTCCGGCTCCTGTGTCTAGATCGGGGCCAAATGATGGCAAATCAAGCGCAGCTTGATCAACTTGCTAGCTCACCATCACTAACACTCGTAACCTTCAAGCAAAGCAGAAGCAGCCCAACCTCCTGTGTATGTGCCACCCCCTCCTAGGACAAATATCTCTGAGTTTATGAGGATGAGGCCACCCACATTCTCCAGCACTACTGAGCCTATGAACGCTGATGACTGGCTCAGGGTAGTGGGAACAAAGTTGGATATGATCCAATGTACGGACCGTGAGAAGGTTTTGTTTGCCTCTCATCAACTCCATGGACCAGCCTCTGAGTGGTGGGATAATTTCACTGAATCCCATGCTGATACTCAAACTATAACTTGGGAGGAATTTGTGCAAGCTTTTCGCCGTGCACATATACCTCATGGTATGATTTTGTTGAAGAAGAAGGAATTCAGATCCTTGCGCCAAGGGAGCCGCACAGTAATTGAGTATCTTCACAAGTTTAATCAACTAGCAAGGTATGCACTTGAGGATGTGGCCACTGATGAGTCCAAGCAAGAGCGTTTCTTGGAAGGACTTAATGATGATCTCTTAGTCCAGCTCCTTGCTCATGACTATCCAGATTTTCAGCAACTTGTGAGCAAGGCAATTCGGCAAGAGGGCAAGCATGTCGAGATGGAAAATCATAAAAAGAGGAAGGCAGCTCAGCAGTTCAGATCAGAGGGTTCTCCAGGCCAAAGACCTCTCAATTTCAGCCTAAGAGGCCTGTGACCTCCTCCCCCTTGTAACATCCCAAATCTAGGTATGTGTTTCAAATATAAGAAAATGAGTAGAAATTAAAAATTTTCTTGCATCTTGAAGCTTTTTGAACTTTCCTGTAATTCTTGTAAAGGAATTGTGGAATTCAAAAACCAAAATCTCCAATTGACTAAAGTCATGACCCTTTTAAACTTTTTGAGAAAAGTTTGTGGTCAACCCCTGGAAATATTTTTTCCTTGGTTCTAAGGCTGCTGTGGGACACCTCTGAATTATTTCATAATTTTGAGAAATTATTTGATAATTTTTGGAGCCAAGTCAAACCAGTTTGACCTTAGGTCAAACCCTAGAGCAAGCCTTCTGGAATTTCTTGAGAAAAATATATTGTATGAAAATCTCTGGAAATTTTATGTAAGGTAAATCCTGGAGTGAGGAACCTCCAGTAAAAATTTCAGAATTTTTGGAGTTAGTTTGCTATCTCTAAAAATTCTCCCAAACTCAGCTTTCAAATTCAAACCCTATCTGGTGTACTGTTCCTCGGGCGCAGACCAGACTCGGGCTCGAGCCACCAGACTTGGACGAACCAACTAACTGCACCGCTTGGCCTGTTGAGGTGGCGCGCGCTAGGAGCCCTTGGATCTCCATCGGGCGGTCCACGTTGGCGCGGAGCTGCGATCGTCCGCGTGCGCGTGAGCCGTCGGATCAAAATCCGACGCTGGGTCTGCTCGTCCCCTTCCTCTCGCCCTCTCGCGTGCACGCCAGCGCCATGGCAGGGGTGGGTGGAGCTCTGCAGCGCCCTGTCCGCTCCACTCCGTCCTTTAACGGCTCTTCGCATTTATTGCTTGTCAGCTCCCACCCTCAAAGTCCTCTTCTCACCTACTCCCGTCGCTCAAGCGTCCCCATGGCAGGCTTGACCACCATGTGGGGGTTGCCATTGCTCTCCTTACTCCCCCGGCTACTTAAGCTCTCAGCTCCCTTCCTTGGCTTCCTTTAAACACCCCTCAGCTCTAGCTAGCTCCCTCTCTGCTCGAGTGAGCTCAAATCCCCGAAAGCCTCAAACCACCATTGATGGCCGTGGAAGCTCCCTCGCCGTCCCGGCGCTTTAGTGGTTCAATTGCTTTCAATTCGCGCCATCTTGGGTCTCTAATCGCCGGGAACATTTCCCCTAACCTAATTTGGTTTGACCTTCACAGGGAGAGTCGAATTTGGGGATTTGTTCGTTTCAGCCGGAATTCATCCCCTTCATCCTCATCTCTGGTAAGCCTCTCCATTCTTCAATTCCTTGCTCTGGAACCTTCCTTGAGCTTTACTGGAGCTAACCCAATGACGCGGCCTTGTTCTCTGTGCTCAGGCTGCCTTGTCCTCATTTTCGTCCTCGACGCCGGTAAGTCTCTCCGCCGCCAGAGCTTCTCCGGCCACCTTCAAAGCTTCTCTATGCTCAGGTAGCTCCTAAGTAGTCCCTAGAGGCTCGGGCACTCGCTTCTTTGAACCGCCATGAGCATTTTGTCGTTGTCGTCGTCGAGCGTGCTTGTCATCAGCACCTCGCCGGCTCGCCGCCGTTCTAGGCCGACTCAGCCGCAGTGAGTGGTACCAGCATGTGCACATCACTATTGTGCACTCGTAGCTGGCCTTGGTTTGCGCCGCCGCGCCCTAGGTCGCCGGCGATGAGCCAATCTCCCTGGCGGGTCTTTTGTCGGACGGGGACAAGAATCAGAGTCGCGTCATTGAGGGCCGTCCTTCCTTGATCTGTGGTTGAGATTTCGTGTGGGTCGGCGCCACACCGTGTCGTGTTCGCTAGAGCCGCCCACTCGCGATCTGCGGCCGCGATTCGCGCAGTATTCGCTGCTGAAGTTCAAACGCGCCGATGCGTTTAACTGGGCCGTTGATTCAAGATCAACGATGCGATTCGTTGTTTCCACGCGGCGAAGCGACGTTCGTCTCTGCTGCTTGGGCCGTCCGATGCGATATCGACGGTCCACATTTTTCCACGTCGCATTAGTTTTAGAAAATTCCCGAGAGGTTTCTTTGTGAACTGAAAAAGGTAATAAACTTCAAATTTGTGTAACTAATTCATTTTAGCTCCATTTTAGTTGATTCTAATTTTGTTAGCTCTGGTTTGTATTAAGAGAAGAATTCTTGCCTATTATTGTCAGTCCTCCCAAGGTTTAAGAACTAAACATATTTGTACCATGATTATAAGAACTAAACATATTTGTACCGTTTTCTTATAAGAAAAGAAACTCCACTGACTAGAATAATGTTCTCTCATATTTGCATCATAGAGCTATTGTTGCTAATTATAGAAAGGTGTCGAACCACACCTTGATCAACTGCATTAAGTATTTATAGAGGGATTACAAGAGTCCAGACGTATCAATCGTGGCATGTAATCAGGAGAATATGTATCTATCTGTCTGCGTCGTGCAAAAAATGAGCAAAAGATGGTTATTCATTGAAAGCAATAGTAGTACCTATATTCTTCCCTGATTCATGTCTTTGCATGACAGAACCAATTTGATAATTGAAATACTTTTATCTAAATAGTTTGATTTTTGTGTCGAGTTAAAGATGTTCCATGATAGTGTGTAATGGATGCTCTACTACATAAAGATGCCTAAATTAAATCAGGATGTTGGTTGTTCTTGTGTGACTAAGTTCAGTTCATTGCAAATAAATTTTCAAAAGTTCATTGCAAATAATTGTGAGCATCAGGCAGGCATTTCGAGAATTGTTCGTTCCCATCCCAGCTAAAATCCTAGAGTACTGACGGCTAAAAGACTGATGCAAACAAAGCATTAGGCTAAGCTATAAAGGCCGTGGATCGCATCACAGACCAAATCTACACTAGAGCGAAGCTACTCGAGGTAATGGTAATCGTGAGGCGGATCACCACTCACCGACAGACCGCTTTTGCGCAAGCTGGCGCGCGCATAGATCTAGCAGAAGCTAGCATCCAAGTAGACCAGATCTGAGTAGTAGAAGCAGTAGAAGGATGGGCCCACCGTTGGTGGGGGCTAGGGCGGCGAAGGGGTCTTCGTCGAGGCCGCCGTTGGCCTCTGGCATGCCGAAGGGCAAGGGCGCGTCCGGGCGGAAGTCGTAGGGCTCTGGGGATGCCGAGAAGCCATCGCTGGAGACGTGGACATCGGTGACTGCGGGCACGACACCGTCGAAGCGGAGGAAGGAGTCATCATCGTCGAAGGGGGCGGCGCGATGCGGAGGGAGGGAGGCGGTCAGGGAGGAGGTCGCGACCATCCGGTGGGAGGAGGAAGAACTCGGGACTCGGAAGCGAGACAGGCGGCGACGGGAAAAAATTTCGGACCTGAGGAGACGTGATTTCTCTCCCCATGGATTAGACCGGGTTGGACTGAATTTTCCCCGTCCGTGTGTCATCCAAACAAAGCTACAGGTCAGACCGGGGAAATCTACCACGGGAAAATTTTTCCCTGGGATTGGGCAAGGATCCCGGTCGGGATTGACCCTCCCAAACAAGCCCTTAAGGTGACAAGAGAATGACAAATTCAATTTCAATATTGGTTGTACAAAGGTAAAGGAATTAACTATAAATTTAAAACTAGCATTTAAATTACCGGAATATAAATAAGCATGCAACAATAATTTAAAACAAAATTTAAATAATTTAAAATATTGGGATCAAACATGATCAAAGGATGTAACTTTCCTTGCTTAATTAGTTGTTGTTCTCAAACGGCGTCGAAATCTGGTTCTCCGAAGTCGTCGAAATCTATACGAGAAAATGAGCTAAATTCAAATAAAATTAAAATAAACTCCAAATTAAATAATTTTGGTTTAGATGGCTATATACTTATTTTATATTAATTTAGAAATTTGAATCACTTGAATCGGAGCTCGAATGAAGGAGAACGAGCTCTCGGAAGATTGAAAATCACATGAAATGATGAAATTAGGAATTTTCAGAATTTAGAGAATTGTTTTCTAAAGGAACAACAATTGTTGCATCAGCATGACATCACTAATTAATAATTGAATTTTGGCTGAATTTCTTTTCTTAAAGAAAATCGTGTTGGGCCAATGACATGTGGGCCTGGGTCGATAGACTTGGTCCACAAAATTGGACCTTGGTCCATGGTGGACTAGGGGCTCGTAGGACAGTGTGGCTTGCCATGCAAGCACACACGCAGGTAGCCACGTAAGCAAATTTGGTGAGGTGGCATGATGTGGCGGTGCCACGTCAGCATGACAGCGGCGGCGCACGGTGACCAAAGGTGATTGGTGACACAGCGGAGGGTGTAGATGTGTGCGTTGGAGAGTGGAAGTGAATGGTGAAGGGATACGAGTAGGCTACACTAGCTAACAATTAAAAAATTCTACCATGTAAACCAGAAAGCCATGCAAGTAGAAGATCACAGATCGTTACCACTAGACGCGTAGTGCAGCAGAAGAACAGTTGGAGCAGTTTGGTCTAACGAAGAGCGTGTCGATATAGTGGTCGTAGTCGATCGTCTAACGTTCCTGATGTCGATCGACTCCTCCAGCAACCAATTGCTTTCCTTAAGAAGTCATGGATCGTTCTCAAGCGCAATAGCAACCACAATAGCGCCTCTATGGTATCTACATATCTAGGGAAGGAACACCGTACGCTGGTGTGCTAGCACCAAGTTGCTCGGGAAGGCTCTCTCAAGAAAATGGTGGCTAGGGATTCAGTGGAACAACTCACGTGTCTTACCGCACCTTCCAACAGCCTCAAGCACTTCCTTATATAGTGCCCATGACGGATCCTATCTGAACACGTTTGACGAATCGTATCCATACTGGTTTTTTTCAACCCATTAAGTGTGTGACCCATTAGGTTCATGCGTAATCGGTTGTGACTCAGAAACTCCTTTCTGATCACGAGTCGTCAGCGGCTCCTAGCAAAACATAACAATTCCGACCACCGATGAGGAGAAAGCGGTAGCGTGAGCAGGTTCGTGCAGGCACAGGTGCTCCAGGGGTGCTCTGGTGAACAGGAGGTGGGCACCGCATAGAACATGGTCATCAATCAATACATGTGCCAGTCGATAGAGTCACTAGGGTTCCGACCAGTGACATCCAACTAGGGATTCATTTAGAATGACATCATATAGGCTAAAAGAGTTTCACCAACAAGTCACCTACTTGCTAATCTTCATAACCAATGATTCATTCAAGGAACAGAATAATATTTATTCAATAACTCACAAACATAGACATGATACAATCATCTCTATGATTGCTTCTAGGGCATATCACCAACAAATGGGAGTTGAGTGCGCTCACCTGGGTGGCCGGAGGAGAACGGATGCGACCGGCGACGAGGATAGAGCGGTGGCGTGATCAGGTTCGTGGAGGCATGGGCGCTCCAGGGGTGCTCCGGCGAAGAGGAGGTGGGCACCGCGTAGAACGTGAAGCCATGATGATGGTGGTGCTTATAGTGTCGCTGGGGCGTTGATGATAGTGGCACAAAAGGCGGCAAAATGGCTCGTGGCTGGCGGCAAGGAAACTTGATTTCCAACGAGGAGAAAGCAAGGGAGATGGGGAAAATTGGGGGGTGACGTGAGGAGGAGGAGGAGGGATGCATGAGGCTCTCTTTTATAGGGCCGAAGGACAACAGAGGAGGGAAATAGACGGGGCGAGAAACACGACAGCCGTTGAGGATTTCAGCGAACGGGCGAGAAAAGAAGGGGATAAGGGGGGAAAATGGGTGTGGCGAGTTGCGGAGAGGATGTGGCACACGTGCGCATGGGAAAATAGGGAAGAAAAATGGCGGTTGAGCAGAGCTTTGAAGGACTCCAATGGCGCACGCGCGCGGTGAAGAAAGGGAGGAGGAAGAAAGGAGGTGGGAAGCTAACGTGTGGGCAACACGGGTAAGTGAGAGGAAGAGAGAGAAAAGGGCGGCGAGGTGGGCTGGGCCAGCGGGGAAATAAATGGGCTGGGCTGGAGAGAGGGAAAACGGGCTGGGGAACTGGGTTTCGGCCCAAAAGATTTTCTGGATTTTTAAGCCTTTTTTTATTTACAAAAAATACAACAAATTAATTTGGGTTTTAGAAAAGAGCAAAAGGAGTTCAAACATTCTAGGAAAATTCAAAGAAATTCCTTGAATTATTTTAAAGTTAATAAATTATTTCCAACTTAAGGTTGGATTTTTAATTTTATAGATAAATTATTTTTAACTTCTGGAAAATAGGAAAAACCTTTTTAAAATCCAGAAAATTCAAGAAATTAATTAAAATTTTATTTTTCATTTTAAATCCAAGAAAAACCCAGAACCTTCAATAAATTTTATTTTTGACTTTTAAAATTTAGGAAATTCAAGAAAAGCAATAAAACTCTTTAAAATTTTAAAAAACTAATAAAATAATAACTTTATTAATTTTGATTTTGGTAACATAACTTTGGGATGTTGTAACTGTGCTCTTGGTATTGTACCACTTGATCTAGGCCGTTCGTTTTGGATCGGATGGTGAAGACAAGGGCCTAATGCATGTCCACTTTGCTCCTCTGCATTAGCATGGACTAATGCAGAGAATCCACTTCATTGTTCCTTTACCGTAGCCTCCTCCCTATCAATTCTAGTTGTGCATTGCTCACAAAAAGGGTCAAATGATCAGTTGCCTGATTTTTTTTGAAAAACATCGATCACTTTTTTCCACCGTTAAATCAACATCTTGTGGTCTAGATTTTCTCCACCTCATAACTATAAAATGCACCCAAACTCACTCCTCCAACCCTCACTGCCAGCAAGCTCCTCCCCCACCACCCTCCTCCGCTCGACCTCCCCTTGGCACCGGTGTCACCACCTTTTTGTCCTCTCTGGCGAGATGCCGCCCGCCGGATTCGCCATCACCTCCTAACCACTTCGGTCTCGTCACCCCTTTGCCGATCTCCACCGCCCTCCTCCTTGCTCGAGTCCAGCGCTGCCAGCACCGCTCACTACCGACCTGCCGCCACCCCAGCCTCCCTCTATGTCAGAGGGGCATCGGTGAACCCACACCCTAATCCGTCGTCCGCCACCACCACCCGCCGTTGCTGGAGAGGATGTTGTCGACGTCTCCTCCTTTTCCTCTGTTTTTATAGAATAAAAACATTATATCAATATTTAACTATTTCCCAAATAAAATATTATTCGAGCCGGGGTGCCGGCCATGAGCAGGCCCGCCCCCAACTAATGGAGAATACTATACCATATCCGATCACTTGACAGGGACACATTTCGCATTACAACTTACGTGCGATCCACTTTGGGCAAGGATCTCCGTCAATGCCCGTCACCCGCGGGCACCTGTTTGCCTACCAAATTTAGCAGGCTAGCCATTTCAACACCAAATTATTCATCAATTAAGGGAAAATTCTTGAAATACCACCAGAAAGAACGTCAACTCTTGAAACACCTCTCATTTGTACTATACCACTTCAAAAACACCACACGGGCACATACAAAGGAGCCCCCTTAGCACACGTTTAGAAAGAGGAAGGATGACTCTGCGGCTTTACAAAATTCTTACTAAAAGCTCAATAAAGGTGGGCATACACACACACAAACGAGGTGGTTCCCATGTGACTAGCTACACCTGCAGATGCTCTACACCACACCACTGTCGTGGGGGTAAAAAAAGGACATGCATCTTCGCGGCAATTTGGCATGCAGCTTCTATGGGGATCGGTCGATCGATCACGACCTTTCGCTTTTGCGCACCTCGTATCTTCGCCTTTGCACGCTGGTCGCAGTTTGGTTGGTGTAGTGCGCTCGCTTTTCTTCATTTTTTTTTTGTCGTGTGTGGCCGTACGTGCATGCAGAAATGAATTAGCTGCATTTTGCAGTGCACGTACCATCGATCAATGCATGTCGATCGTCGTGTGATCCATGTAGTATTTAATTTGGCAAGGAAGTAACTATCGAAGATATCATTGACAGGTATGTCGTGTGTAAGAACGTACAGCGGTGGAGTCAGGATTTAGGCATAGAGGGGCCGGACACATAATCAAGCACTTGGACACGTATGTTTGACTAGCTACATGAAAGGGAGTGACATACGGGTTAATGATTTCGTCAGAACTGAAGTTTGACGTAATTTCCTTTCCAAAACCAGTACCTTTGAGTCTTGTTTGAGCACCCTTCAGTTAGAATTAAACTTTGTCAATTTTTAACAGAACATGGTAGTATGGCGAGACGACGAGACAATTTTTCCTTCCGGTGGTAGAGTAGCATAATTCAATTTGTTGTGATTCCATGAATTGAGACGGGAAAGGGGAGTTTAGGAATGCTAGTAGCTCGAACTTTATCAAGACCGGCCCCACTCTTCTTTTTTAAAAATCAATTATACATTATTTATGTTGTGTGTTCTCTTTTTCCGCGAGTAGCCGGAATTTTGTGCTCCTCTTTAATCGGTAGTTCTATCTCCAACATAACGTAAATTTTAAACTTTTTTTAGAGGAAAATCAGAAAATATTGTAACGCCTCTAAAATCTGAGACTGTTAAACTCTTCACAACCGTTTAGGATGTACAGTTATGAAATAAGCAGTGTCTCAAATAAGCTTTCGATTACAACAAAAATCAAGCTTTTATTACACAAGGTTACGGCTTAACAGCCAGTTTTTACACTGACACTAGCATCCAAGCCTAAAGTTAATATAATACAAGACATAAGAACTTCAAACCATATGCACACTTAAGCGCGGTCGAGACCTAATAACAATAGTCGCTGTCATCCGTGGGTCCACCAAAATCTTGTTCAATATGATCCTCTGCATTTTTCTCAGGTTTCCTCTGTAGATGTTTTGCAGATATTGCAAGAATGAGTACTACTACCGTACTCAACAAGCCACATGGAAATCCTAATTAATTACATGCTTGGATTATCAAAGGAATGGTACAATTTTACCATAACAGACATATGTTGATGCACTTTGTATTTAAAGTACTTTATCTTTAAAATAGTAAAAAAATAATAAGTAAATACCTCAGGGGTTTCTCAACAATTGCACAAACCAACTTATCATCACAAAAACTCTACTTATGCCTCTGTATTGGAATCACCCATTAACACAGCTTCATTAACCGGAAGCACAGTGTATTCGAATACCTTTAATTATACACTCTACAGAGATGCTCAGCTTTACCCACAAGATATCTCAGACTCATACTGTCAGAACAATATACACGCAACACGATAGCGTGTGACTGAGTTAAGATAACAAACCATTTTCACTGCTCAACCTTTTTAGCCTCTACCCAGTAGGTCTACGGACCATACAGCTCTCAGGAGACTCCACCGGCCACAGTAGATCTTGCACACCTATGCTGATAGCACCTACCATTGTGTAGACCAGCGAGTGCCTCCTTAGGCCCACTCCTGTCCCATTCTCGATATTGTAGATACTCAATCGGAAGAGCGGTTGAGCGGTTTTCTGTGTCTGTTACTGTGACACAAGGTTCTCGTTCTTACTTGTCTCACAGTGAGGCGATGGACCAATACCAACACATGGCTGTCCACCCTCCAGGTTTCACCTGCGACTCACTTTTAATACAAGTCTATTGGGTTGTCCAACTTCTTAGACACAATCCTCAACTCTCCTCAAAAACCACTAGCGAAAAACCAATACTCTTTTGATGATTTTAATAAACACATGGTGACAAATCTAATGATATATCTAATATTTTCTGTGAACTTGTCAAGGTGAATATAGCTTACAAAGGATTTTAAACTTGTCAAGGTGAATATAGCCTAAAGTGCTAGGTGGGTTTGTATGTGGGGTAACAGGATTTATCTATTTATCATGGCATTCAAAAGTATTATTTGAATATTTAAAGTAATTGGCACAAATATAATAATGAAAGTAGTAATATAAATACATGAAATGTGAGTTCAAGATGATCAAGGAATGCGACTTGCTTCCTTGCACAAAGTCCTTTAGATACTGGTCTTGTTCGGTGTCTTCTGGAGTCTGATCGTTAAAGTCGTGACCTAGCGCGAAACAAAATAAAGATAAACCAAATAAAATCTGGCTCAACAAGAAATGAGCTGAGAACAACATCCAAGTAAAGAAATTCGAAAAAGAAACATAAAGAAAGGTAATGTGGGAGGGTAGGTATTTATTTGGAGCTTCATTTGGCTGAACGGAGTCGAGAAATGAATTGACGGGCTTGAAATGGTCGAAAAGGATATAATATGTCTATTTAAGGTTTTGGGCGAAAAAGTGTCAGATGATGAATAGTGATATTTTTACTATTCATATACGGAAAATGGCTTACGAACAGTAATTGACTTTTACTATTTTTCACTGAAATGAGCAGTACTGGACCGTTTTTGGGTGATGAACAGTAATCATTTTACTGTTTTCGGAATAGTAAATGGGTTTTGCTGTTTTTCGGATCATGAACAGTGATGGCTTGGCCCATTTGGTTTGCTAGGCCCAAAGGCCATTTCGGCCTAGCACTGAGCGTAGCCCAGCTCAAGCTGGAGCTCTCTCCAATAGTGGCCGAGCGGGGATTTTGTCAACGGCGGCAATTACGACGGCGGTGGTCATCAGCGATGGTGTCGGGTGGTGGAGGGAGATTCACGGTGGCACGGGCAACCCATTTTGGGGCTTTGCCCGGCCAGAGGTGGTTCGGCGAGCTGCACGTGGCGGTGGAGGTGCGCGGCCAAGGCAGGGGAGTGGCGCAGCGGCGCTCCGGCCAGGGTGAGTGGTGGAGAAGCATTAGTGCTTGAGGTGCACCGAGGCACCTTGGCGATGGGAGCTGACCATGGCGCAGCGGTGGAGCACAGCGCTGGCGAGCTTCGGTGGGAATTAGGATGGGGGATGTCGACGATCGAGTCGCTTATCTTACGAAATAAAAAGAGAAAAAATGGCAAAGAGTTTTTGGGAGAGAATGGAACTACTCTTTTATTGCAATGAACTGGCTATTACAGGGGGTGCCTTCGACAAGGCAGAGGACTAATCCTAATTACACTAAGCGTAATGTTTGCTATGCTATTAAAATCCAATCGTCTCTTGATCTTCCGAATTGGATTGCCTTCTGCCGCTTGCGTTCTTCTTTAAGTAGCTGATGAACTGGTGGCAGTTACTCCTGGAAGTGGCGCCTATTGGGAAGTGATGCATCCAGTCGGAGGGAGGCAGCGGTTGATAGAGTACCAACCGTTCAGTGGCTGTATGTTCGTGAGATACACAACCGTAGGCTTAGTTGTTGTTAGTGTCTGGATCATGTAACGTCGCATGGTATGGACCAAATATGGCATATTTTCTATTCATCACACGGTAAGGAATATACCCAGAGTCAGATCCGGTTGCCAGTCCATTGCTCCTATGAGCGGTCATCTGGTCCAGGACTAGGTATAGGACCTCATCCGACCAGGGTATCCTCGAAATAACCTCTGGAATCCTTATAATCACAGAGGTCGTGAGCCTTAGGGGTTACGACCATGAAGACATATGGTCTTTTATTATGTATTAAAGTAATACACAGAGATTTTAGTCCTCGACAGCTAGCACCCAAACTTTAAGTGAATTGGCTATGTGAACACTTTTCCCAATGAAGTCGTATCAGGCAAACCTTCATTTAATGTCGTCACAAACAAGGTGATCTGAAGCATTACGCTCACTGTAATTAGGATTAGTCCTCTTTCTTGTCGAAGAGCAGTTCATAGTAATAAAAGAGCAGTCCCATTCTCTCCCAAGAACTCTTTGCCATTTTCCTCTTTTTATATCGTAAGATCGGCGACTCGATCATTGACAGCTGGCGTCGTCCATGGGGAAGAAGGCGTTGAGTTCTTGAAGATAACTTCGCTCAAGCATTCCTCATCCACTTCCTTTGCTCCATTATCGCTTATGCGAACATGGCGGGGACTTGGGATGAGGAAAACTAGTTCGACCTAGTGGACTACTCAAACCTCGACATGGACGCATGCAACCGCGCCATGGAAGAAAACAATATGTCATCGTCCTCCTCATCTGCCAATTCGCTAGTGCAGAGATTGACGAGATCGACCAGATGGATGAGGATACATCACCACCAGTAGTGGCGTACTCAGAGCAACCACTGCTCGACCCGGTTTGGAACGTCCAACACCTCTATAAGCTCGGTCGATCCGACCAATGAAGCTTATAATGGGAGCTCAAATACGACCAAAGAGTCAAAGTACTATCGATATTGTCATGGGCGACTAGTATTCGCCAACGGCTCCTACGTATTTCGGGGGCCAACCGACACATGGTAAAGATATCGATGAAGTTATCACCAATCGTTGGCCAAGTGGGCATGGTGAAACTTACCATACGATCAGCGGTCCGTCGAATGAGGATAAGTCCACCATAAAGCCCACTAGAGGCAATAATCTCTGACCGCTCTCCATCGCGGAAGCTCCTTGCAGAAGTGTTGGAAGGCTCTCTCTTAGTTACAACGGGAGTTCCTTGGAAGATCACTATTGGCACCACGAAGTTAACACAATCAGAGATACCAATCTGGATGTCTTGCGCGATCCTCCCACAGGTTAACTCGCCATCACCTACTGATGGAAATGGTACATGCGCTCAAGCACTAACTACCGGAGGTAACCAGACTGATGGACGTGCATCAGTTAATTCGCCTATTCCTACCCCACCATGGTTAAGGAATCAGGTAGGGCCACCCGAGAGGTCGAGGGATAACTCGACTCATCGGACACCCACTGCAAGCGGAAGTCTGCCACGACCTTCGGTAATGATACAAAACCTTCAACGAGTTCAGGATATTTTGAATAACCCAGACCCTGCTCTAGCGGGAACTCCAGGTTATGTCCAGCTTGTAGGTCAGGTGCCAGAGATCCTCCAACAAACTATGCAGCGTACAGAAATGTACCAGGAGCAGAGGAATTCACAAAGTCACACAATGACCTCGTCCCAGTGCTCCTCTTTCAATAGAGGACAACATGGTCGAGTGGAGGATCGATCAACACCAAGACCCCCCTCGTAGGTTCCGACCAGGGAACCACGAGGGAAGATGGCTCTTCATAGCAGCCACTCCTCCTCCTCGTCAAGAGGAACGACTACTTGATTCAGGCGACCTCAAGCATCATTTGAACAAGGTAGGTGGTCAAAGATGTCATCATAACATCCATGACTGAGTTAGGACACTGGATGCTTGATATGCAAATCTAAGGAACTGATCCCCGACAGACTATAATCCGACTCCTTTTTAGAGAAGACGTCACGACTCCATTATAGGCTGCCGAGCATTTTCGGCAGGCCTCCAAGCTGTTCGTTGGCCGGACTGGTTCCGACCAGCCAACATAGAGAAGTTCAATGGGACTCTGAACCCATTAGAATTTCTTCAAATCTATTCTACCGCCATCAAGGCCACTGGTGGTAATGACAACGTGATGGCAATTTTTTTGCCCACGGTCCTTGAAGGGTCTACCCTGTCATGGTTGCTTAACCTACTGATCGGATCTATCTATACTTGGGAGCAGCTCTGCTATACTCTGATCGCCAACTTTCAAGGGACATACATGTTGGAAATATGCCCTAGAGGCAATCATAGAGATGATTATATTTCATTATGTTCATAATATTGGATAATGTGTTATCTTGTTCCTTGAATGAATCATTGGTTATGAAGATTAACAAGTATGTGACTTATTGGTGAAACTCTTAACTTATATGATGTCATTCTAAATGTATCCCTGGTCAGATGTCAATGGTCGGAACACTATTGACTCTATCGACCAGCACATTGTATTGATTGATGACCATGTTTCACCGGTCATGGATATAGGGATATCGAATCAATAATGTGGATGCATGTTAGAGAACATGGGGTTGGATTGACCCACCTTGAGACACTATTGAGATTGTTATGATTCTATGTGTCGTTAGTTGGTCTCAAGCAATGATGATGTATAATCCTTAGACCTGAGATCAGCATGGTTTCTTACATGTGTAATAGCACTCTTAGGGGTTGCCAATCGCTACTCATAACTAGGTAGTTATAATGGTAGCTTTCGGGTATGCTATGAAACATGCGGAGGAATGTGACTGGTCGGATATGAGATTTTCCCCTCCTTACATAACAGGAGAGATGTCTCTGGGCCCCTCATTGTGGTCGGATAAAGAAAGTGCATGGCCATGCCACAAGTGGTTAAAGTGTTTGACCACGTGAAGTTATCCGACACTCGATCGAGAAAGTATTGAACGGTCCATGGATGACACAACATCTCACCTAGAGTTCAACCAGACATCGTGAGGTAAAGAGAGAATACACGAGTAGGTCGCTTAGTTCGATCAGTTACGAACTAGTCGTATGGAGATACGAGCTGGTCGTAGACTAGCCGAACGAAATCACAGAGTGGTCGAAACTTGGTCATAAGGAGTTACGAACTGGTCATGACCAAATACGAACTAGTCGTATAGAGATAGGACCTGGTCGTAAGTGATGGGGTGTGAGACCCCGACGTTTATTCGGCTCATAATACTTAGTCATCCAATTGACCCTAGTATTATGAACCAAATAAACCCGGTCTCGAGAGATGTATACTTCCCAGAATGCAGTATACATACCTCACAACAAAAGAATGTATCAATTCCATACAACACATAGTACATAAGCAACAAACCAGAAGTTAATATTAATAAGGAATAGGTTATTACAAAAGAGGGCCTTCAGCCAAATAACAACAAAACTACAAAGATACACAAGAAGCAAAAGTGCCATAAAGATGGCCCAAAATAAGAGCCAACCAAAGGTGCCTTTAGCCCACAAGGCAATCGACCGACCGCCAAACTAGTCGCTTCTCCCAACCACCAAGACAACACACAAAAGTAAAGCCCTTTGGGCTCTACCTCCTCTGCAACAAAGTTGTTAAGAAGCAAATGAGTACAATAAATTGTTTATTGTACTCGCAAGACCGACGTAAGATAACAGTAACTATAATTTAGCTATATGCAAGCTTTATTTAAGTGGATGAGGCTTTGGACTCATTTTAGCACAAAGCAAGTTTTCATTTGCAATAATATAGTAGATTGAAAGCAATTTGACAAAGCATTTTTAATTGTTGAAATAACAACGAGATAAATAACAAGGTAACAACAACAAGAACAACCTCGAAGTGACCAACCCAAGTCACCACAAACAATAGCATGAACTCCTGCTCATACCAACCATGTCAAGTTTTAATTAAAGGTTGTAGTCTAGTCTTGAACGACCTTACCAAGCATGTCCATAACCTAGGACGAGGCTATTCAATAGTTTTATCCTGCAGGTGTACCACTGCACTCCACACGCCGCATCGCCTTTCCTTTAGGCACACTACCTTTGGTATGCAAGACGGCTAAGTCCCACGAGACATTTCCAATGGACAATGCTAATTCGAGTCGCACAACCCACGGGAGAAGGAGACATCACACAACCTACCCGAAGCTAATGCTCCTCCCACATCACACACACATTTTATCTTTAAAACACACCAACCGAAAGCGACCCCAATTAACACCGCCCAAAGTACTTAGTCAAGAGGGGTTCCATATGCCCTCGTGTGGTTAGCACGCAAAATCGCTGGCTTAGTGACCCAAGTACTCGGTCCTTAGGGACCTGCATACCACCACATCCAAAACCACGCCATCCATCCAATATGCCCAAGTCTAAATCAATCTTTTATTTTCAGTTTTGATTTTACAATTAATCAAAGCACAAGTGCTGGACATATAGGAGTAATAATCAGTTTTGAGTGATCAAGACCATCGACTAAGTCGATGATCGCCCATTTCTATCGAAAACTAAGCATGTCTAAGCAATTTAAATCGAACTACTAAGTGATAGGAGCTCATCCAACGAGCTCCCACCACAGCAAATAACCTAGGCTCATGGTAGTAGAGGATAAACAATTCCTACAGATTATGCAACTATAGGCTTGCTAGCTTATATTTAACACAAAGTAGCATGCATACATAGAAGTAAAACAATATATTAAGCTTTAAAGTAATGGGACAATGATGGAAATGATCAAACTGCTTGCCTTGCTGTTGCTGGTCAATTTGTTGCGGAGGGTCACTCTCGGATCACCAAAATGTCGAAACCTAACGGAAAGACGAGAAAGAACCGATAAGAACGATTTAAAAACAACAAAGACAGCACAACAAACGAACTCCAAATTCTCTGAATTTTCTACAGCAGCAAGAGGGTGATTTTAGGAATTTTGCAACAAGAACCAATTGATTTGGATTCTCAATGCAAAAGTTATGAGCAAAACAATTCTGCTCAGCCCCTAAAATACCAAACTGCACTATTCATTAATTTAATTATGAGGCAACATTTTCTAGAACAGAAGTGAAGCTGAAATTTTACTGTAAAACCAGCACCTCATGAGATGAATAACGCAATTGAGTTCATCTCATTTGGAGCTATATTGCACTCTCTACAAATTTTCAAAAACAAGAACTTGAACAAAATTATAATGCACAAGTCCTCATTTTCCTAGCAGCAACATGCTCAAAACTAATGTTCATAGTAAAACCATTAATGGAGGAAACCAACAAAGTTGGTCTCACTCAAAAATAATCTACAGAGCATTAGTTATGTGTTTTACAAGTTAAGCATTGATTTAAGTGTATATTTAAAGTTGGTTTCAAAATCTAATGGCAAAATCAGTGCTCTGGAGTTGAACTCAACTTACAATCATTTTTGGATTAAAGTCAAGTTCAAGACAGAGCTAACACAATTTGAATGACCTCATTTGGGTTTAGAATGAAAAAGATATGCAATTCTAAAGTTCATACCATTTTTAGTTTATACTAGAGCTCACCGAATTTCTAAAAATCACAAAGGCATGGGAGGACGTGAGCCACAGATCATAGATCTAACGGCTCAGACCTCCCTCGAGGTAACGCACACACGCTGGCCGCGAGGTCCAGAGGCCCCGACCTCCTAGCAACACACATGCGCGAGGTGAGGGGAGGTCATGGCCGCTGAAGGTGAATCCAACGGACCACAACGATGAGGGAGGTCCGGACGGACCAGATCTAAAGGGGAGGTCCTCAACGGTTGAGATCTTCCAAAGGAAGATCTAAACTATCAAGATCTCCGTAAGGAAGATCTACATCGCCAAGACTCACAGGGAGGTCCCGGACGGTCCAGATGTTCCAAGGAGGTCCTCGATGGTTCGGGATCGTCCGAGGGAGGACCTTGACGGTCAAGATCTACCCGGGAGGTCATGAACTACCGAGATAACCTAGGGAGGTCCTAAGGAGGTCCTAACGCCACTGCACCTCCGTGGAGGTCTCGACGGCCACGATCGCGCAAGGGAGGTCTTGGACGCCCAGATCTCCTGAGGAGGTCATGGACGCCCCGAGCTCACGCACCACGCGCTTCGGACATGGAATAAATGCGCGGGACAACGAGGAGGTCCGCTACGGAGGTCTTAAATGCGCGCAAAGCATGTGGTTAATGGCATTTAACGCTAACCCCATGATTGCAATGATTGAGGCATTTAAACGGTGAATCTCTGTCCTAAACGACAATGGCATGGTTGGGACATCCGAAAAAGATTTGAGGACGCCCCACGGCTTATCGCCGGCGATTTAGGGCACGGCGCGCGACCGAGGGCACCGCCGGACCGCAATAGCCAGCGCAACTGTGGGCCTACTTTCACCCATGGCGCGTTTTAAACGCCGGCGAGCCGAGAGGACAACGAAGGCACCACACGCCAAAATCCAAAACGCAAAAGGAAGCTCCGCGACATTCAAGCGTGCGCCTAAATTAAAGCTCCGCGACATGCATTCAGCTGGTGCAGCGACTAAAGGACTAACAGGAGGAATACCGGAGGTCCTAAGGTGCCGGGAGGTCGTGGAGGTGATGACCGAGTTGGGGAAAACAATGAAGCTTCATGACCCAAGGCACCAGCTCCAAGCTCAACTTTGTCCACCTCAAAAATTCCCAAACAAATTAAGTTAGGGTTAACTTCCAAGAGGTTTTGGGAGCAAAAGTGAGCGAGGGTTTGAAAAGGAGCCACCGAACTCCCGAACCACCGAGAAGCTCCAAGGACCTTGACAATGGCAGCCGCCAGTGAGGAGGCCAGTTAGCGGAGGAGGAGCTCAGCCACGCACAAAGTGCAAGGCTGAGAGCAATTGTGTGCAAAGGAAGCCAAGGGAGGATTCCAAGGGGTAACTTATAGCCTGTGGTGAAGGTTATGAGTCGGGCTAAGCCCCATGGTGAGCTTAGCCCACGGGTTGGTCCATGGGGTGGCAAGGACATGAGGTTGACAAGGTGCAGCCCGAGCCGACCCGAGAGATTTTAAAGTCGACTGCATTAAATGCGGTCAAGAAAGAGTCATGAAAAGTACACAAGTGGCCAGCGTGCATTAACTCACCGCCAGAGCTTGCAAAGCGCCGAGGAAGGAGAAGAACAGGAGGTCCTTATGACCGCTGGATAAGACCAGGGGAGGTCCTAACCATCGGATGACCATTTTGAACCGTTACGCCAAATGATCGGGAGGAGGTCCCAGCCACACGATCAAGGATGGGGAGGTCGTGGCCTCCGATTTCCTTAATGTGTAAGCGACGTGGGAAAATAGGACAGAGGTCCAAAGCGTTGATCTCCATCCAACGGCGCGACCTCTGTGAGGTCTTAACCGCACGTGAACATAAGACATGAGGGGAGGTCATGGCCTTTGGATTAAAATCCTGTGGCACACAACCAAAGGGAGGTCCGAGGCTTTGCGTGAAGTGCGAGGGAGGTCAAGACCTTTTGATTTTGATCCAACGGTGTTGATCAAGACAGGGAGGTCCCGAGCCTCGTGACGTGGCGCAAAGTAGGTCTTGAGCTTGCGCAACACACAAGGGAGGTCATGGCCATTAGATTTAGATCTAAGGGCAACGACCTCACGGCGCCGAAGGACCTAGCCGTGATGTTTTTCAGAGGAGGTCGTGGCCTTTGGATGTAATCCAACTACTGCGACCTCAAGTGAGTGCAAAGGAGGTCCGATAGTTAGATTAAGAGGAGGAGGTCGTGAGCGGCTGGATGTAAATCCAATGCCTATGACCTCGCCAAGGTGGAAGGTGGTTTTGAGGTTTGATAACAAGGGAGGTCAGGCTTGCTGGATCTTAATCCAAGGGCTATGACCTGGACAAGGTGAGGAGGTCTTTGGGATTTAACACACTGGGGAGGTCATGACCGTGGATCTTTGATCCAACGGTTACGACCTGATGAGGTGGGAAAGCCTTTGCGGTGTTGACCGCGGAGGAGGTCTGGCGCCCACGTTGACCCGAGGAGGTCCACGCGGTCCAGAGGACTTCAAGGAAGGTCCCGGTGCGTGAGTTGAGGGGAGGTCGTGGCCTTTGGATTGATCCAACGGCCACGACCTCATCAAGGTGGGGAAGGAGGTCGATGGGGTTAATGGACCACTTTGCAAAGTGGCTAGCCCAAGGAACAGTGTAGGCTTTTAAATTTAGTCTTTAACAAATTGAAACTTAGCAGAATTATTTGAGATAGCAAATGAACTCTAAATTTGATGAAATTTTAACTGGAGCTTGCTGACAATGAGATTAACCTTTCATAAAATTTCCAGAGGTTATTATGCAATGCATTTTTCTCAGGAAATTCGTTAAGGTTGTTTAAAGGATTGTTTTACCTCCAAAATTTATCAAACTAGTTTTACAACTTGTGATATTTTTCAGAGGGGTCCCACATTAGTTTTGGGACCAAGGAAAATATATTCCAAACGTTTGGCACAAGATTTAGACAATTGGAAAAATGAATTCGACTTTTGGGTCAACAAGAGCTTTGTGTTTTTGGATTACACAACTCTTGGACAAGAATTACATAAGAGATTAGGGGTTTTCAAGATGTGAGAAAAAGTTTTAATTTCTACACATATAATTATACTTGAATAACCCCAATTATACATTTGGGATGTTACATGGGGACCTGGTCGTAGATCATGTTGCACTAAGGTTCGTCCGATATTATTTGTGTGTATTCAGGAATCGTTATGTCCTGCTAGGAACCGCTAATGACTTGTGATCGAAAAGGGTTTCTGAGTCACAACCGATTACGCACGAACCTACAGGGTCACACACTTAACAGGTTGGAACAAATCAGTATGGATATGATTCGTTAAATGTGTTCGGATAGGATCCGTCACGAGCACTATATAAGGAGATGCATGAGGCTATTAGGAAGAGAGGTGAACGTAACAAACGAGACACACGAAAGTCATGAGTTGAGTTGTTCCACCGAAACCCTAACCACCATCTTCCAGATAGCTCTATCGTGCGACTTGGTGCTAGCACACCGGCGCATGGTTGTTCCTTCCCTAGATGTGTGGATACTGTAGAGGCGCTACTGCGGTTGCTGTTGCGCTTGACGACGATCCGCGATCTTCACAAGGAACTGCAGAAGTCCCTAGAGGAGACGATCAACTACGACCACTACATCGAAGCGCTCTTCGTTGGACCAGGCTGCTCCAACCCTTCTTTCGCTGCTCTGCACGTCTTGTGGTAATGATCTGTGATCATCTACTTGCTTGGCTTCCTGATTTACGTGGTAGAAAATTTTGATCTGTTGCTATCGTAGCCTACCCGTGACCCAATAGTGGTATCAGAGCCATCCTGCATGGTTTTTGATCTAGATCGGTCGCATATAGTTGATATGCGGTAGTAGTAGATTGGAACTATTACTGGTCGGGTCTGGTAGCTTAGATCGGTTCGTAGAGATGGAACGATATGGGCCCTAGTCAATAAGATCGATCGTTTTTAGGTGGTAGTAGATGGGTTTACGAGGAGGTATGAGCTATAAGGACCAGATGGTTTATTGTGCTTCTTTACTCCTTGTAGTTCATTACTAGTGCTATTAGGAGTAATGGCTTAGTGGGAGTGCTTGGAGGAGTTGATCACTTGGAGACATGGCGAGCAGGATGCATGGTGATGGAGATCATCATGTGGAAGGGTCATACTATATTACAATGCAATTTGATTGTCTGTGAATGCCCTTATATTCCTGTTCATTTATTTCTACGCATGTTTTAAATGCTTTTAACATGGTAGAAGTAAAATTCCCTCACGTAATATTAAGTTAAATTGATGTCCTCCCAATTGGCTGCACCATCCAAAGTTATGTATTTTAATGGTAGGTCTTGCTAAAGCAGAGTGCCATTAATATTACTTGACTAGATGGGTTTGTGTCGGACACTTACACGCAGAGTGCCACTGGTTTAACTTGACAAGGTCATCATAACGGTTATAGACCTTAGAGCATAGGGTTGGGTGCCGGAGCATAGAGATGCTTCCCAACAACAAGAGTCATATAGATATATGATTAGCAAAGGGTTGCTTACCATTTTCACTAGTCTTCTAGCAGTGATGCCAAAGCTCACTAGTAGATAATGGATCTTGAATCACTAAAATGTCATAAGAGGGATATGGTATTTAGTGGGAGTATCTTTATTAAATTGTTTAATAGAAGTTACTTGAACATATGTCTTAGCTTTGCAT
Source organism: Phyllostachys edulis (assembly GCA_036346405.1). NCBI lineage: Eukaryota > Viridiplantae > Streptophyta > Magnoliopsida > Poales > Poaceae > Phyllostachys > Phyllostachys edulis. The sequence continues at coordinate 7,697,679 of CM070564.1, forward strand.
ATTCTATGTTGTAGATCATGGCACCAACTGTTGTACCTACATCCAGTTTTGCATTACGTTCGATTCTTGATAAGGAAAAACTGAATGGAACAAATTTTGCGGATTGGTCCCGCAACCTAATAATTGTTCTTAGGCAAGATAAAAAGGAACATGTTCTAGAGGAACCAATTTCAGATGTGCCTACTAAAAATGTTGCTGTTGCTCTTAAGACTACCTATAAAATGGCATAACTAAATAATTGTTATTATTGTACATATCACGAAAATAGCGACATAGTAAAAATAAGCAAGCAAGCAAGCAATTATCATTGCACTAACTTAACAAAACTGGGATCAAATATGATGCAAAATAAAGTTCAAATGATGCTTGCCTTGCTGGTAGCTTAGCTGCTCACTCTCAGTAGCGTAGGAGTCAATATCGATTTTTCTGGAATCTAGAGAAATAATGATATCGATAAACACTGAGAAATACTTCAAAAATCAAAGTGCACAAAAATGCATGATTTTTCTACAGTGGCTAGCACATGATTTTATATGAAAACAGGTGAAAGATTTATTCCAATTGGAGTTAATGTGTGAGAGTTATGGCTATTTGAAAATCAGATTTCACTAGGTTTAAGTTCAAGTAATTTAATTATTTGGCCAAAATTTGCATAATAGTAGGGGATACAAGGATTATATAGATAATTAGAGAATATTTTTATAAGTCCAAAATATTTGGGTTTAACTCATTTGGAGTTTTCAAGGATGAGTTATGCATTTTCCAAGTTAACAGCCTTTTTCCTATCGTAAAGATAATAGATTTATGGATCATTCTCCAAATAATAATTTTTTTACTATAGAGAAATGTTTGAAACCCATTTCCTAATAAAGTTCATCCAAAATGAAAATTATCATAATTGGTTTCATCCATTTTGGAGTTGAGGAGAAATAGTTATGTATTTTTGAAGTTATTCACATTTTCAGTGTGCAGATTAATACGTTTTGGATTTTATAAAGCATTTGTTCCTTTTCTTACCGAGGGCTGCGCTAGCCACAGTCACTGAATGCAGGGGCCCAGCACAGTACCGCTCCCTAAACTATTAACTGAGTCAAAAGTGCGTTGAAAAGTGGGTCCGCTTCATCGCAGCAACTCACTACGATGCGTGCGTGCGCGTGAACGTTCGGACCATGCTCATGGATCGTTGGATTAAGATCCAATGATCCACAATCGTGGTGTGTTCCTTCCGCATCGCACGGTCCAGAACTGTGGCGCGTTCGGATGGTCCGAACGGCCCACTTGATCTAGTCCATTGATTTTGCATCTAGCGATCCATATTCGTGGCGCGTTCGGACGGTCCGAACGACCCACCGATTCTGGATCGTCGACTACGCATCTAAAGGTCCAAAATGGTCCTAGTGTTTTTGGGCTGTGCACAACTACAGGGTGTGGGGTTCAAGTGGCTAGGGTCCACATGTAAGCCACAGTTTAACTCCTTAAGACAGAATTTTAAAGCTAATCATTACGCTACAGTGCTTGTCCAAATACGACAATGGGTGTTTGTCCCGCGCGCTTCACCGGCGGCTCGCAGGCACTGCGTGCCACATCGATGTAAACTAAGGGCAGGGTTAGATGCACAATAGTGTTGCACACCTACTGGGAGTGATTACAACCTCAGAGATGGCCCTCACCGATGGCTAGCCGGAGTTGAGTAATGGCGTGCAATACGACAAATAAGCCAGATGCGATAAAGCTCCGCAGTAGTTCAGATAAGCAGGTGCCCAAAATCCTAGGGACTATTAGAGAGCTACCTGAGCAACGAGGAAGCTTGGGGAAGCTTGGAGTGAGTTGAAGCAGCGGCAGCACCAAAGAAGACACAGGCGACAATGCGGCTCACAGTAAAGAGAAGGTCTTGAGCAAAAGCAAGACCAGTGAATGCTTGGAGAAGCTTAAAGACCTTATAAGCAAGCTATAGGAACAAATAATTGGACAATGGCTTATCGAAACAAGTGGGAGATGAAAAGTTGCTTATACAGTCGAAAATAGTGAAAAGTTGCTTATACAGCCGAAAATAGTCTAAGCTTCAATTCAACTTGATCCTGTCGTGCATTACCCAAATTAACTTAGGGGTTTTCAATCTCATGCAAAAAGACACGAGATGACGCGAAATACTTAGGATAATACTCACTGGAGGTGAAGATGACACAATGGTATCAGTCGAGTGCGTGCTCTAGAGTTCCAGAGAGCACGAAGATGGTCCAGATGCTACAAGCAATGAGAGAAGCTTGCATTAGCAAAAATGGACACGAGATGGATCAAAGAATCAAAAGGTACCACCTGGTGCAAGCTTACCGGAGTAGAGAACGAAAATGAGCACCCTTTTCCTCAGCCACCGAGAGGAAAAGTGAGTACAAACTAGGGTTTGAGTGTTACTTATGCTCGTGAACGTGACGGAGTGGAGGCGGCGTCAAACGAAGGAGCTCTATGATAGGTTGCCATGGGCAGTGCGGTCACGGTGGTGACGAAGCAATGTAGAGCGTCATGGCTGCATGGTATTGGAGTCCTGATTGAGTTGACGGGAGGTTGAAGAAGGCACTGATAGCGTGGGTCCGCCGTGTCAGCGATTCAAAGCAGTGCGGTCTCGCGCGTATCACCTGAACCACTTTCGTCCACCGTTAGATCAAAATCCAGTTAGGTGAAAAAGGACTCCCTTTCTTTAAACTTCTTTGGAAACACAGAAGTTTCGAATGGACTAAAGAGGCAGACGATGCCTTTGGAAAACTTAAAATGTACCTTACAAGTGCCCCGATCTTAGTCTCTTTGAGATCGAGAGAAACATTACTGATTTATGTGGCTGCAACGCCACAAATAGTCCAACGCCACAAATAGTCAGTGGTGTACTGGTCGTTGAACGTGAAAATATCCAATGACTAGTATATTACGTAAGCGAAGTCTTACATGAACGAAAGGAATGATATCCACAGGTACAAAAGCTGCTTTATGGTCTCCTTATGGCTTCAAGGAAACTAAGGCATTACTTTTAGGCCTACAAAGTGGTCGTGTCAACCGGATATCCCTTGGGTCAAGTCCTTGGAAACAGGGAATCATCAAGACGAATAGCAAAATGGGCGGTCGAGCTTAGGGCGTTCGACCTCCATTTTATCTCACGAACAACAACCAAGTCCTAGGCAATAGTAGAATTTATTGCCGAATGGACAAACCCTGAACTCACCCGAGGGCCCGAGTACGAACACCACGACGAGTGGGCAATGTACTTTGACGGTTCCTTGATGCTCAAAGGCTCAGGGATTGGAATTGTCTTAATATCCTCTACTGGCGAACATATCAAGTACGCCATCCTGTTAAACTTTCCTGCTACAAACAATGTGGTGAAATATGAAGGTTTACTGGCAGGACTCCGAGCAGCTCGTTCGCTCGGGATTCGAAGATTACTAGTGAAAGGCGATTCTCAACTAGTAGTGAATCAAGTCGGAAAAGAGTATCAATGCTCAAGTACCAAGATGTCATCTTATCTGACAGAAGTACGAAAACTCGAAAAGCACTTCTTCGGTTTCCAAATCCAACACATTCCTAGAAAGGAAAACTTTCTAGCAGACTAGTTGGCACGGATGGCCTCCACCAGGTCACCTGTCTCGCTTGGAGTTTTTCTCAAGCCACTCGATTCACCCTCGGTGGTCGAGCTTTCTGGGGACATAGATGTTTCACTAGAGGTTGTACAAATCGATCCTAAGAACATGGATACTCCACAGATCGTTGATAGCTAGTGCCATCATGATCACGGTAGAGATTGGATGACGTTGATCTACAATTATCTTCAGCACGACATTATTCTTGAGGATGATGTAGAGGCTGATCATATAGCTCAAAAAGCCAAATCATACACTCTGATCGAAAGTACCTTGTATAAACGAGGATCTCATGGAGTGTTGATGAGTTGCATATCTCAGATAGATGGCATTAAGTTGCTATCCGACATTCATGGAGGAGTCTGTGGAGCACATCATTTCGACAAATCATTGGTCGGTAAAGCCTTCAGGCAAGGACACTATTGGCCAACTACCCTTCATGATGCAAAAGAACTTGTGACGTAGTACGTACAATGTCAATTTCATAGTCGACAAATACATCAGCCGGCACAAGCACTACAACACAACACCCATGTAGAGACGTCCAATCTATAGTCTAGAGACGTGTTATTTCATCTCTAGAGGATTGTAGAGCCATTTTTATAAAGCATCCTTAGAGCGTCTCCCCACGGACCGTGTCAAGAACCGTAGAGATGCTTGTAAAACATGTGTACAGGATATAAGACGCTTTATAGAGACGTTAAAATTCATGTCTATGTATGTAGAGACGTTTTAGTACATGCACTTACACAATGTCTTTAGTGATATAGACACGTCCAATTTGTGTGCCAACAAATATAGAGACGCTTTTACAAATGTATTCAATTCATGTGTGCACAATTTATACACATTCTGTAGAAACGTTATATACGTTTCTAGGTACGCAAAAGCGCCTTTTTGGACATCTTACTGTAAACTTTTTTATTTCGAATTTAATTGGATTATTTCGAATTTGATTCGTGCATTTTGCTACAAACGGAAACATATATCATCATATGAAGGCATTATTCCACCTCATCCAAAAAGAACTAGAAAACAGTTAAGCACATGTCGTCACATGGAAGCATCATATTCTCATAATTAGCAAACTAAGAAAACTATACAGCATGCATGCACTTCATAGCAGCAACAAACATTTGAATTTACAGCAAGTGGAGTTCACAATTGAATCAAACATCCATACAAAAAGGGTGCAGATACATCAGGAAAAGATCCTATGGATTGACACAAATTTTTTTTCTAATAGTTGGAATCTATCCATAAGCTTTGTCCAGAGAGAAACTAATACATTAGCTCCTCCATCTCCATTGCATTCTCTTTATAGTTCTTAATTATCCTGCAAAGCCAGTTGAAAAATAAATAAATGTCCTGGTTAGAAAAGTGTAAGATGATAGGTTTTTTTTATGAAATTAGAAGAATACTAGTAGGATGCCTGTGCGTTGCAACGGAGTCTTAAAAGATGATGATACATAAATATAAGAGGATCCTAAACCGTACAATAAATACTTTTCATACTAAATATGAGCAAATGATATTGAACCGTACAATATATACATAAATATTCACACAATAAGAGGATCCTAAACTGCATAATATATACATAAATATATATACATACTAACCGAAATACATATATGTACATATATACATACTAAACGAAAACTCATACTTGAACATAAATTTTAGTATGTGGTGCATACTAACCGTGTCCAAAGCATACTATTCACTCGAATATACAATCATCGAATTTTCAACAAAACCATATGAGATCTAACAAAGGTTTAAACGTGATTTGGATTTGGCCATTTGAGCTGGTAGCCTGTACCAGGCCGCCTTATTTTTCCCGTTGTTTTAATATTACTACCAGATTGCATACTGTACAAATCTGCAACATTCCAGAAGAAATAGTATAGAGTACTACTATACTGTAACGTGCATACTGTACATGACAAAGTTCTATGTTTGGTTCGTCAAACATCTTTATGTTTTCCACCTATAGTACATACATGGAGATAATGGCCTTGCACTAGTCATCTTCGAGAATCATCGAATGCCAAGCCTATGAAAAATGCTTCTCGATTGCACACAAGTAACTGCACAGTGAGGTTATGTGGCACGAATGGAACTTGCACAGGCAAAAGCATAATATACCACATGCAGCTTCTGAACAAAGTAAAGGATCTATTGAGGTGAAGAGAGAAGTATATTCTTATTTCTTTTGCCCCCAGGCTGCCATAAGCTAACATGGAACTGAAATTGCTATTTATTAAAAAAAAACTCAAATTGGCAATGGATAAAGAGCATGAGCATCTGTCATACCAGGTTGTAGGACTCAACATCAGGCGACTGGAACTCTACAGCACATATCGAGGACATCATCTAAAGGTGCATGGTCACCTGTGCCCTCATCTTTCCTTGCATATAACAGTTATTTCCCTTTGAACACAAACATTCCACCCTAACACACATAAAAAACAAACAAACCATTCCATGAATCAAGACTCTGTGAAATTCCAAAATAAGCTCATATGATGGTGGCAGGAGCAGTTAAGTATGGGCAAATGATCTAACCTGTTGCAGGACACTTGCCCTATCATCTAGGGTTGCTTCAATTGTATAGTTCTTCACTGCCTCCTTGAGGGAGTCAAACCGAGAAACCACTTTCACCTTCAAAGAAATATGTTTAACTGTTTACGATAGTGTCCAAGGCTCCAAGCATTTTTCATGACAAAACAACTACACAAGTGAAAAATCACTTCTACAAAACTAATGCTTATGCTGGCTAGGTTGAAGAATGTGCGACCAATACCAAAATATAGACCCAAAAGATCATAAGCCTAAAAAGGTTAAATGGAAGTCATATGCTCAGGAGCAGAAGAAAGAAAATGTTTTTGATGGATAATCAAATTTAAATCCACAGATAAATGATCCTCACATACCAAATATGGTATATCCATGTATCTACCTCACTTAGATATCTCTAACATCTAAGTTCAAAAAGAAGAGAAAAAGATATACATCACACACTTATTAAGTACAATCCCAGTTGCAACAAATATCATTTCTAATGCAATCCTTACTTATGGAACAACTTATTATTGCACATTTTTACAATTAGAAGACAGATACCATGTTTCAGAACTATAGAAGGCCTTCCACTTGTGAATAAACTGCCACCAATAAGACTTGCATCTTATGAATTAACATTTCTCTGACTCGCCACAACAAAAATAATTTCCAACGTTCATCATACAAGTTGTGAAACGTTCAACTATTCCATGATCATTGTTCGAAATGATAAAATAAACTCACTATAGTACATCTGAGACTAAATCATGTTTCTATTAGTGGAAGCTGCAAAGCTAGGAATATTACACAATCCAAGAGCAAGTCATACTATCTAGTTTGCAAAATGGGAAAGCGGAACACAAAGCAAGACCAAACTGAAAGCAACATAGCTGATAGTCAACATGTTACCTGCACCTCTATGAGAAGACCAGTAATATGAAGATCCAATGAAATACTGATTTTCAATGTAGACAAAGTACTGTGCAGATCTGATGGCTTTTACATATGCATTGTGTATGCTCTTGTCTATCTGCAGATTCTTTGAGCGCATAAGATTCTCGCACACTGTGAGAGGATAAAAAGTGTATCACGGCTAGGACACACATTCAAACAAACAAGCTTGCATTTAAATGTTAAATTCGCATAGTTTCCATGTAAAGAATAATATTACATAGCTATTTCAACTTGTAACCCTACCGTGACTCAAACCTCTTGAACAAGTTTAGGAAACCCTTTATTGATCCCAAATCAATGGACCGGAAAACCTAGCCAAAGAATAAAAGGGTAAAGAACTATCTTATAGACTAAGACTCAAGGCAGTAATCGCACATTGGTGGTAGATCTTTGATGGTGTATATGCATGACTTATAATACCTGTACATGCCAGTTCTCTAGGTCCTTTTCATCACAAACATGGGCATTGAGCTCATCTGCAGAGGGGGAAACAATCCACGACATCCGGTTTATTTTTACCAAGGTATCATTCTGCCAACTTACAGCTCTTCTAACACTGACTTTCTATTTTGTAGATTTTCTCCATCTCTGTTCAAAGTTTGTAAGTACATCATACGAGTGGACCTTCAATCTTGCAATGTAAATCATGCCATGGTTGTCTCGGTCCATACTTATTAACCTCGCAATAATGGAAAGAAGGGTGATCTAAATTTTAGCGAGTTGAAAAGATGTTGGCTTTCTCAATTATAGCCATGAAAATTTGGTAGGAGAATCAATAACATAGTTTGGGAGGAAAGTTACAATTAGATGTTAGAGAACTTACAGGAATGTGGGATTATGGAAATCGCCTTGAAGACAAGATCAAGATCCTTGAAAAGCTCGTGTTCAAGTGTATCATATCTGCCATCACACAAGTCTAGACCACCAATAAAAGCGATTATTTTTCGATTGTTTTCGTGGCTTGGGTGTCTACAATTACACATTTCGATGGTGCGTAAATAAAGTTCCTACAACTTCGAAAATGAATTTGCTTTGAAACACTAGCATGTGGTTTTCAAAGACTCAGATGTATGACTATAAGCATTGTTGCAAAATAAGTGTTATCCATGGGGTTTGCTTGATACTCTTTCAGTAAGATGTTCACAAACCTTGAAGCAAAACAGTTAGATTAAGGTGGGGGCAAGTCCGTACTAACGTAAACGTTAATGGCAAAGAAGAAAAAAAGATAAGAGAATTTGGCATTAGTTAGTTTGTTAGTTTAGGGCATCTATAACATCATCCAAAAACCAATCGGGAGAAGACTTCTTGCTCAGTAGTCGCATCCGCATACGACCCCACCCCATCACCACCAGATGTTATGTGCGAGATCTTCTCATAATGACCTCCATCCAATATAATTACAAGATGAGATGATCACAGAATTTTGTCTCGGCTCGCCGATATCTCATAACTACAAGATCGATCGATCAAGAGAGCTAACGGGTCGTATCTAAAGAAAGATGAAGACGCTTCCATGAATTGTAACTCTCCTAACCAACAACTTCAATATGAATGTTCAGTTTGTCAAATTCGATTTAAGATGATATACCAATAGTACCATGCAACATGCTTACATCAAGTCGTGTCCGAGTTGATTAAGATATGTTTTACTGCTATTTTTCTACCTAGGTTTTCTCCTAAAGATTTCAAACACACACAACTATTTGAGTATGTTGTTTCCATGTGACAAAGATCGTGAAATTACAAACTCTCTTTTCCTTCAAAATTATGAAATTAATAAGAATATAATTTTACATGAAAGGAATCTGACATCTTGTTGTGGGCATCTGTGTATAAGGCCAAAATTCATTAGACACTTCTCATGTATAACCATATATGCATGTTCTTCGTGTAGGTATCTATGTACATTATTTAACCTTTCAGAAGGATAATATGTAAGATGTTAAGACTTAATAATGTCATGCCAGATAGATCAAAACAGTAGAGTGATTTTGATATGTAGCCATTTTATCGAAGGAGCAAATGAAGAGGTTCAAGGGTGAGAAAATGGATTTGCACATTGTTGTGCTGGGATCTGCAAAATGCTGACCTACATGTTTGATGCAATATTGTTTTTTCCTTACAAACCTGTCCTACAAAAGGGTGATGTGAAACATCACTAACAAAAAAAGTACAAGAAATTTACTGCAACTAATTTCTGCTTGCTACTCGAATTCTGATTCTAGGCTCTTTTGTTGACCCTGTACTGCATAGTTTTTTTCTTGCTTTTACGAAAAAACAGCACTAAAGAGAATTTGATTAGTCTTATTACAGATTCAATAGTACATAGAGGCAACAGATTGTCGACATTAAAGAAACTTCAACTCCTAGAGTGAAGCATTGGTCGGGCAGCTTGGAAAGCATGCACTTTTATCTTAGGTTAAATGGAAGTTGTCAAATTTTCATGCAGATCCCGCTAAATGTTAAGGATAATTTATTTTAGTTCACTTATCCAAATTTTATATTCAGTAGAGACTCCACAGATGCTTTCTTCTATGAACATTAATTTTTATTTTCTACTGTCCAATTCTCTTGGAATTTGCTTGACAGATACCATTTTTGGCTTACACTACAGTGACTGAATGCTTTGAGGAGCTAGCATACTATGGGATCCAATTCAACTTCATCACTTTACTCAAGACAACACTACAAGAAAGCAATGTTTCTACAGCAAGAAACTACACGAATTGGCAGGGGACTTGCTATATCGCAATGTTGTCTCCTAATGATGCTCAAGGGTGACAATAACAGCAAAGAGCAAACTATAGGAAACTTAAGACTATTAATAATTGATATAAGACTATAAAAATATGTAACAATAACAGCAAAGAGCAAACTATAGGAAATTAATTGACATTAAAAAATATGTGTACTACAGGATGAATGATCTTATCTAAGCTTTTGCGATGCTGATGCGAGTCATGTGACCCCATCACCAAAAGACAAACAAAGGAGAATGCAACAGGCATTAAAAGGTCAAGTGAAGAACTGAAAATAATGAACATTACATGAACTTTTTTACGGCTATCGGTACACCATTATTTTCACAAATACTAAAGAGTGAGTAGGTAAGTGCTGTATACAATGGCAGTTTACTGAACTTCACGGCTAAGTATAGTGATGAATGATCATTTAGACGTTGGAAGTGTTTTCAAAAGCTATCCACTTTATGTCATGATATCTGGGTTGAGATGCGATAAGCATAACCTAAACTTTGTATTTACTTGTTTGGTTTGCTTGTGTAGGCCCTAACCGTGAATTATCAAAGTTATGTTAGCACCATCAAGGTAAATCTAGCAGTGGATGAGGCACAATTTCCAGATTGTCATGAGCTTTTGGACGACTTTGCTGAATCCCTCAAGCATATTAAGGATGCAGCTTCAAGCCTTGGAAAGCATCACAGGAAGGCTTAAGGGACTATTTCAATCAGTGTACTTATTCATGCTTGCTCTCCTAAGAATAATTGTACCTTCAATATTGCTGATATGCTATATGTATTGCATTGTAGCAACTAAACCTAGAAACTCAACCAAGTGAGTTGGGTGTATTTTCTAGAGAAAGAAGCTATAGTTGTTTGACTCAAAATTCTCTAAAAAATTACTAATAATGAGTACTTTGGTATGCTTGACCTTTTACTCACCATGCGTATTGCACAGAATAGCAAAAGAAATGTCCACAATATTACTCATCTTCTTCAAAGTCCATAAGAAAATCAGTTAGGTTCTCAGAATCATCAATAGCTCCTTTGAGTAACATTTGATCTTTCTTTAACTTTTCCTAGCAAGACAGAAAGAAACAGGCATTGTCATTTGTGACCAATGTATCTATTATGATAGGGTGCAAAAAATGCAGGTTTGTGTTTGGAACAGAAGCTGCTACACTAATATAATCTGCACATGTATCACCATATAAAATAGTCACTAAGACATATGCACACAATTAGGTAAGACACCCAATAAGACCAACAAAAATGTCATTGGTTCACAGTGTTTCTAAATGCCAAAAGACTGCATGAATTTGTTTCCATCAGAAAATAAATGCTTACCATAAAAAGGTAAGATTGGTTCACAGTGTTTCTAAATGTCATTTAAGTGAAACTTTGGTGATATGCCTTATAACACAAGCTTGTATCCTTAACTTTTTGTAAGATTGTTGTGGTGAGACCACAAATGCAGTTCAAACACGCCACTCCCTTGAGAGAGCACATATAACAAATTATAATAGGAGACTAACCCATATAATATGACAAGATAAACCATAAATTGCTTATATAGACCTTATGTGATGTACAAAAGATGTTATGTTAAGCTCTACTTTTAGAGTAGGAAATCAGTGTAAGACTCAAATGTAGAAATGTGACAACAGTTAGAATAGCAAATGTCTGGGTCCTTTAATAGTTTATCCAAGAGGCCAAATTCACACTTGAAATCCACCGGGGCAAGCTTTTGATTTAACAACCACTTCTGGTGATACCAAGCTCCGTAGGACTTTGGATTCTTCCTCAAAACAATCTCCACCTTCAAAATTCCACATTTGAGGTCATCAAGCATTAGCAATCGACTACATGGGCACTCAAAACAACTAAAGCATGAGACACAAGAGCTCTTTATTATTTGCATGATCTAACTCTAATTACTATTCCTTTCTCGGTGACTAAGTTCTTTTCACAAAGATGAGCAATTTGATTTCTTGAGAAAGTGCTAGTGAAGTGCATAGGACAATCTGATCCATGATCTAATTGACTAATCGAACTCACTACTCGAGCACATCATCAACAAAGCAGACTTGATGGCCTTCGGTCGAAAAGCTCCCCAAGGTTGTCTTTGAAATGCAAGTTTCCGGTAGTTCCACGCGGTGTAGGCCTCTGGATTTATCTCGAGAAGCTTAAAACTCAGATCGAGTGCCTCCTTGGTGTACCCACAGCCCCATCATCCAAATAAGTTCATTGTGTCATTAAGCACAACTGCTATAGCCTGAATTTAGGATCTTTTGCTACATTTGCTCCTATGCTGGCGAAATTTAAAACAGTAAGACACGAGAATCTAATCTTCTTTCGCTTACAATTGATTAAGCTAAGGATAAGTTGTTCCAGTATGAACCAAGAAATTCATACGTCCTAATCAAACAACTACTCAAACATTGGGTCTTTCTATCTCCTAGAATGCATCCGCAAGAAGAACGTGATGCCAACATCATCAAAACTGAATCTTTCCACCTCAAACATCCACAAGAACAATCACCGAATAATTGCAGCTCGTCAGAATTTGATCTTGCGAGACCTGGGAGGTTACAAGGCATGGTCCTAGATTGAGCAATAAGAGGAGAATGCTTACGTGCGGGAGTGGTGATTGTGCAGGACCAGGGCCTGGAGGTCCTGGAGCTTGGCGGCCTTATAGGCAAAGGAGGCGCCGGGGACGGGAGTGGCGCAGTGGAGGAGGGAGATGCGGGTGTCGTCGATGCGCCACTCGCGGTCGCCGCCGGACGTGGAGGAAGCGGACGGCGACGGAGATCTTCTCTATGGGCGCGGAGGAGGACGGCGAGGGATCTCGGGGTATGGAAGTGGCGGCTGAGGGGCGAGGGGGTTGCGGCGGGCGAAGGCGGCGCGGAGGCGAGGGGCCAGAGACTCCCAAGAAGCCGTCCCAACTGCAACCCGGCCGCGGCCATGCCGAGGAAAGCAAGAAACAACAAGGGAGATGGGCGGCGTGGGTGGGGATAGTGAGAGAAGATGAGGGTGGGACGGTAGGAGTAAACTCAAAATTATAGTAGTTAAGATAACATATCAGGTTATTTTCTGTCAGAAGAAGTTATCACTTGCCACAATGGCAGATCTAGAATTTGATCATGCCTCGGGCTAAATTCTAATAAGCTAACATATTAAAACTAACGCTAATTTCTACCCATATAAAAAAAACACAAATGCTTCAATGACATGAAATTTTACGAAAAATACTTCAACATAAAATATAATAAGAAAAACATGGCAAAACATAAATAATAACATCTTAGAGATACAAATTGAGTACCTAAATAGCGAAGATTTTATATGTAACCTAGCCCACTATTTCTTTGTCAATAGTTGAACAAGTACCAGAACCTACAAAGGCAATAAAAAAATCAAACAGATGTATGATTAAATACAAAGAACATGAAGTATACAAACTAAATCAATAAAGCTTGATAGAAGGAAAGCAATATGGCGCTTACCTCAATAGATATGTTGCTCTTATGTTTGTCTAAACAACACTATAGTCCAATAACCTCCTAACTGAGTGGACCAAGATCAGAGAGAGGATGGTCCGATGTTGGCACTTTACCTTCCTTGTTAGAAAATCCGTAGGCTGCAATAGTAAAGAAAATTCATCTACAAAGAAAATGGTACAGGGCAGATATAGTTTAGTTTCACCCCCAAAAAAATCCAACAGTGAAATAGTGCTATATATAGCATAAGAAGGTAAGCCTGCAAAAAGCAACTAGGAATTTTGCATATCCTTTTCGTTCGGACAGAGGGGGAGTGAGAATGGTAGCCAAATTAACAGGATGTGGCCACTTTTTCTATAGCATTAAATGATTCATTAGTACTAATGTGAATCGGATGTTGTACATAATTTATTGATATAGAAGTTAGACACAAACACAACTGCATAGGTCCATTGTCTAAGAAGAATTTTGATATAGCTCTTAAAATCCAAACCTTTCATTACTACTAATGTGCATCAGATGTTGTACACAATTTTTTGATATAGCAGCTAGATACAAACACAACTGTATAGGTCCATTGTGTAAGAAGAATTTTGATATAGCTCTTACAATCCAAACCTTTCATTACTACTAATATGAATCAGACATTGTACACAATTTATTGATATAGCAGTTAGACACAAACACAATTGCATAGGTCCATTGTCTAAGAAGAATCTTGATATAGCTCTTACGACTCAAACCATAGTTGTAGCTCTGACAGGGACCAAACGACTTTAGATGTAGAGCGTCTTACAACATCTGCAGATGAGGTCCTGATGGATGAACACTCTCCAAAAGGAGTCGAAGCAATCAACTTCTTCTGATGCCCTTAAACCTGAAATTACAGTCCTATGAAGCTTCATGATAGAGTGAAAAATCAGAAAAGTGAATCTGTAAGGTTAACCACGAACAATAACAGGCACTGTATTGAAATTTGAGATGAAGGAACTTCACCAAGGATTGGCGCCGGTGAGGAAGTCGTGTGGAATGGTGGGACGCGACATGGTTAGTGTACGCAACTGCAAGACGCGGTAGCCGAGTTAGCTACATCAGCCATCGACTGGACAAGCTGCAATGATAGTAGCTGGCGCCTGAGATATCGACAAAAAAGAGGAGAGATGAAAGAGAGGTGGCGGCATCGCTGAGGATGGCACGGTGTGCAAGAAGGTTGATGGTGGTGCGAAGATCATTGGGGAGGATAGGGAGAAGACCAGCTCGAGGACGGCGCATTGCTCGCCCAATCCCTTTTCCCTGCAAGCACCGCTGTCACTCACCACCACAACCCTAGCGCCGCCATCCCCAAACCCTCCATCACCGACCACTATAGCCCCTGCCGAGGGGATGGATGGCTCGTCGATGGCACGATCGACGATGGCGCAAAAGTGGATCAGGCGAGGGCAATGGAGGAAGTGCAGGAGGCGGTAGAGCGCTCCATCAGCGACGCCGACGAGGAGGGTGGCGGGGACAGAGAGGAGATCGGGAGAACAAACTAAGAGCATTAGAGCAATCTGAGAGCGATCGGCCCATCAATGATCAGAACACAAGAAGAAACAGAATCACAACACTGACTCCAAGATCCCCATCATCTGAACAAAATCCATACAAGAAAATGAAGCTGCAGAAATCCAAAACAACAACCATCAGCCCACGAACGCGTAGAGCCATGGAGGTGGAGGGAGGGCGCGGCCACGGCGCCGACGTGAGGGAGGTCGCGGACACGGAGGTAGCCAGCGGTGGCGGTGGGCGGGCAAGGGTGCCGAGGGCATGGAGCCATGGAGGTGGATGGAGGGGATTAGGTCTACTAGTCTCTACTCTCTACAGCTCTTCTTCTACGCCGAAACCTGGAGCTGTGGTGGACGTGGAGGGAGGGCACAGTTAGGAGGTCGAAGAAGTGGGGAGGTGGAGAGACGAAGGCGGGGGAGGTGGAGAGATGCTACGGTAGAGATTTTGTGGCATCATATAAAATGTCTTGAGAAGTGTCTTTACGTCCGAGATGTTTCTCGACATAGAGATGGACATAAAAGCGTCAAAACAAAAATGTCTTTACATAATAGTTTTGTTGTAGTGAAGCTTTGCAAACCATACCTCTTTCTTGGCATTTTGCAACCTAGCGACTAGACATTCTGGGACCTTTCCCAAGAGCACTCGGGGGCTTTGATTTCCTTTTCGTCATGATTGACACATTTACAAAATGGATAAAAGTCGAGCCTGTTATTAAAACAACAACTGAAGCCGCTAAGAGATTCCTCATAAAAAGCGTGATCACACGATTTGGCATACCTAGTCGTATAATCATAGACAATGGTACCTAATTCTCTAGCGGAAATTTTCAAGAATTCTGTGAGGATCTCGGTATCAAAATAGATTTCGCTTCTGTAGCTCATCCGCAGAGCAATGGAGCAGTTGAGCGGGCCAATGGTATCATAATGTAGGGAATAAAATGCCGAGTGTTCGACCAGTTAATCAAACAGTTAGGATCTTGGTTTCAAGAACTTCCTTCTATATTATGGGCTGTTCGATCCATGACCAGTCATGTGACCAGTGAAACTCCATTTTTTTCTTATTTGTGGTGCCAAAGCCATGCTTCCTCCAGAACTGAAAATAGAATCTGCTCAAACTGATTGCTTCAATGAGAATGATTAGATTCAATGAAGACTCGACGACATCAATTTCCTCGAAGAATGACGGAACCAAGCCCTCATACGATCAGCAGTTTACCAACAAGCCATGCGAAGGTACTACAGTGGTAAGGTGCAATCTCGCAGCCTAACTATAAGTGATTTGGTTCTACAACGAATTCAGAATCAGACTAATCGCAATAAACTTTCTCCCAAATGGAAAGGTCTATACACTGTGGTCGAAGTCACCCGACCTGGTTCGGTACGACTAGCTATGTCAGACGGCCGTGTTTTATCCAACTCTTGGAATATTGATCAATTGCATAAGTTCTTTGTATAATTGTACTTTCCATTATTTAAATTTATTAATAAAGATGCATTTCCTTTACATTCAGACGAATAATGGTGTATATATGTTTATCCTATCATCTGGTTTGCATACTATTGTTGTCTAATTGGTTAGAGAAGACAAAATTCTCTTTGATATCCTTTCTAAGGATTTTTATTACTCTATGGCTACGACATACAAGTTCAACGCTGTAAGTGTCCTAGTCGTGACCATTCAGACAATGGTTCTCACGCGCGACCAACACTCTTTTCTTAAAGAAATATACGAGTAACAAGAGCATCACACAGACAACTTCATATAGTACTTTACATTCTTTAGATTTCGGGGACTACATTTCTTACCTTCACCAATCTGTTCCACTCTTGTTTTGGCTACTAGCCGGGACACGGAAAGCCTCTTAGTCAAAGTCTCTCCTTCTCCGCACGTGGTCCTGCCCACTGGAAGGGGCTTCCTAGCGACGGTCCATTTCTTACGATCCTTGCTGCTAGTCAGAACTTGAGCAAGAAAACGTTTTGTGAAGTGTTTTTCTTAGTCTCTAGTCCTTAGCAACCCACACGACCAGATTTGGATATGATATATAAACAAGATCATTTGTCATTTTTTTTTTTCATATTTTCTTATCAATCAATCCAAGTATTATCCATCTTCCAACCACACAAGGTACTTCACAGTATTTTGATTATGGAAATAACCTAAAACTAGTTGAAATCATACACTGGTTCTGACCACATTGATTTCTTGGTGATACTTAGACCATTTTCTCATAACATAATCAGCATATGCTCTGTATTGTGGTCGTAGCTATTGCTCATTTTCTTCGTCTACTGCTTCTATAGTAAAGTTCTTCTACTAACACAAGCAGTCGGGGGCTAGGAAATATATGAGTATTCAGTGAATTTAGGAAGACAAAACAAAGACTTCATTTATGATAAAAGGTAAGTTTTTATTTACAATTGTCAAAATATTACATTCTTTTACGTCTCGGAG
Organism: Phyllostachys edulis; assembly: GCA_036346405.1. Taxonomy (NCBI): domain Eukaryota; kingdom Viridiplantae; phylum Streptophyta; class Magnoliopsida; order Poales; family Poaceae; genus Phyllostachys; species Phyllostachys edulis. The sequence continues at coordinate 7,715,060 of CM070564.1, forward strand.
CCACCAGACTGGTCGCTGCGTGGAGACCCGACATCTATTTGCTCCGCAACCTTATGTCTGAGAGGCGTCATTTCCTCAAACACTTTGGTTGCTTTTTCTCCCGAGTAGTTGAAGTCTTCCTCAATAGCTTGGAGGTTTATGGAGGGATCGGAGACTTTCAGTTTTGCCAAAGAAAAACTAACTCCATTCTTAATAGTGTCAAACATGGTCTACGCATGGTTCTCCCGAGTTATCTTAAGGATATTCCTAAGATCTTCGAGTTGTTGGCCAAGGTAGTTGATCTTCTCTATGGGAGCTACTAAATTGGGAAGTTGCGTTCCCGATCCCATATTGAAGAGCATCTTGTTAAGAGTTTTGACCTTATCTTCAAGACTTTGCCCCAAATGATGCCTCTTTGTCACGCTCGAACTCAAGAGCCTTTTCTTCTCGTCTCAATGCTTGAGTTCTCTGTACGAGTAAATCAAAAGATAAGTACATATAATTAGCAAAAGAAAGCACACTGGTCGAGTGTACGACTGGTTACCTTGGCTCTTCTTTTCAACCGTGTCAAGAACCTCCTTGTGCCTAGTCGTCGGATATTCGATCGACCGATCCTTGTTCTGACATTCTTCTTTCAACTTGGTAATTATGGCTTCTTTAGCCATAACTTCTTCTTTAAGCTTCTCCGAATCTATCAAACATGATAAAGTGGAGAGGGAGAAATGAAGACACTAAAAGGGTGCTTACTTTCTAATTTGGAGTTTTTCTTCTCCAAGATCTTTATTCACTGGGTCAGTCCTCCGACTACAGCGAAATTCTCCACAAAATGCTACAAAAAATAGCAAAAATTCCTTTGTGTATTTTCCTGTAAGACCCCCAAATATTGGAATGTGCCGAATTAAAATTATACTGGTAGTATAATTCTTAATTAAGGAACAGTGTAATATCCTTAATAAAAATCATACTAGAAGCATAATAATAATAAGTAACAATCCAACATTTAGGTTCCCAGATATATGCCATGCAATAGTTCCCAGGATTAGTGACTATTGCGCATATATCCTTAATCAACATTGCATCAATCACATACAAGTCATTCATTTACATAACTATACATTAGTAATTACATCTCAAATTCGGTTGCTACGTTGTCGTCTGCTACAAGACCGAAATAGCTACTGAAATGTATGACCTTGGGTCATTAACAAAAAGAGCAACAGCGGAAACAAAAATATAAAAGTAAAACCACCAATGGCCCCATCACCCCGCAGGCTATTGCGTGGAGACTAGAACTAGCATCACTCGTTAGCGTCACCCCGATCCGGCGCTAACGGGCATCTCATAAAGAAAACCATCTTCACCTGCAACAAGAGGTCATAAAACCCTGAGTACGAAAGGTACTCAGCAAGTCTTACACAAACTAATAAGAAAAGTGTTTGATAGGACCTATACAAAGGAATAGAATTTTATATGCATAAGGTTATCAACAGAAGGCTTAATTGTTTTAAATTTGCATAAAGCGATACATCTTAACCTACAGTACTAAGTTTTAACAAAGCAACCTTTAATAAACCAATTTGGACTAAATCTGAAAGTAATTGAAAGAATAATCATAACAGTACAAAGTAAATCACAATTCAATATCAACCATGCATGACCCCATCATGCCGAAATTATCCCCAACACCAACTTAGAGCAAAATCTATACAGATGACATCAATTCAAGTATCGTCCGTAACCGTGGACACGGCTATTCGAATAGTTTTATACCTTGCAAGGGTGTACATCTTTACCCACATGACTTAGTTAGCCCGTAAGCCTCCTAATAATAACACACCGCCTTTGGTGTGTCGGCCGTAAACTAAGATTTGGTATTTTTCAACAAGTTGACACTATTGAGTTGGATGACCCATGTGAAACTAATCCCGCTTAAACAACGAATCGATAGCATATATCTAACGGGGCTCACATGTTGTACCGAATGCCGACCCAATCAATTAAATGCAAACTCGTGTTAGCCACACATATTAGACCGCTGATGGGCCTCAAGGTACGTACATATGATGGAACACATCTACGCCCTTACCCTTCTAAGAACATCTGATATCAATATAAGCTCCACATGGCATACGACACGGCTCGAAGACTTAAGCATCTATGCCATATGAAATCAATACACATGTCCTTACTCTCCTGTTTCCAACTCAATAGTATTAACCCTTTACTTAACCAAACAGTGCCCATACACCGCGTGTGGAAGTACGTTGGGACTTGAATTGGGTAGTCAGAGTTCAGTCCTTAATCAACCCAGACAAGACATCCACATTTCCCAATTCTCGTGCACAAAGGCACTCTCACTAGCATCCACTTGTCCAAATTTGAATCAATTATTAACAGGATTTAGAATCATTTCAAATTCAAATAAACTGAACAAGAATCAAAGACAAATACCAATTATTTGTTGTTCCTGTGTTTGACAAGTTGCTTGTCAAACACTACCGTTCTATGGATTTGCATGGCTAAGCCAAAATGGAAATCAGATATTAGCATATCACAAACTACCTTAGGTTAAGTGTATGATTCAATTTAAGGTAAGCCACAAGATCAAAGTTATAACTAACTAAGAACAGAGCACAAATAGTTTTAGAAAATTGCATGCAACAAAGTTGTCCTCAGTATTTTATAACTCTACAGTTCAAAAGATTAGGATCAACATGGTGCAGAGAGGAAGCTTGCCTTGATAATAGTATATAACCTCTTGCTCAGGTTCTGGTGGTTCAACAAAAGGCTCAACACACTCAGAAGAACCAGTATCTAAAAGAAAATAAGATCCAATGAAATCGAGAAACAAAAACAGAGAACAGAATAATGGAAAAGAATATATGATCAAGATGGTAATGCATGGATAGCAATATGCTTAAATTATATCTAACTTACTGATGATAATAATCCATATATACCATCTGATGACACTCACTACCCAAATTTAAGTTTTAGATGATAACTACTGAGTCGTGTTTTTGAACCGAACAGGTAGTTATAATTAATTTAATTATCTAGCTCAATTTCATGTGAATGAAGTATTGTAGGGTAGCTAAGTGTATTAAAGCTTGTATTGTGAGCTAACTAGGCATTTACTACTTATTAATAACAATTTAAGATTTTGGACTTTGTTGTCTGTGTGGTCGGTTAGACCAACACAGAAACGGCAAGGAGTCTCTTTACTATTTCGACTGGCTAGTGATGCTACAACACACAAATACTCAAAAAGGAAGTAGTTAATACCAAGAACCACTACTGCTATCCTACTGGCTCGGCTTACTTTGAAAGAAAAGGGCAGGTAGAGCTGTTATCGGTTTAGACCACAATAAATAGCAGGGGAACTTTACCATTTGGGCAGCGTGGGAACTATACCACTCATTTATTATCTATCATTAGCAATGTAAGATATTGGACTGAAATTGTTGGTGTTGTCGGTTCGACCAATAACCCAAAACAGTAATACTTTAACTACCAGTTTTGGTTGGCACGGAGAACAACACCAGACAAGGATTTTAATGGAAGTTACAACTATCTAGGAGGTACTTAATACCATACTCCTGATCACTAACCCTTAATCGCCGCTTGAAGAAAGAAATGGAAACTACACCATTTGTCGGTTTTAGCCGACAAAATCGACAGAGAAGAGATTTGCATTAATGAAAGAACTAAGTACTTTAAGAACTTTAAAGAAAGGTCATGGGGCTGCTAGGGTTTCTCTTAGGACCTAAACAACTAACATACTGGTATGAGAAATCTAAAGTTCTTGAAAACGATATGAAAGACCTAAAAGTTATAATAACAACTTTTCGGTTTACAGAATGTGGATCATCACATGAGTAAGTGAGTGATGCATGTGAGTGAGGGATGTCCTAAAAGAGCTTAAGCCAACAGATGGCAAGATTTATCTTATCAGCTAGGGTTAGAAAAGATAAAGTCAAGGTTTCGGTCAACAAAAGAGGTCCAGAAACCCTTTTCCTTGTGCTGACCAAAAAGAAAGCGATGGAACTTAGCTCTAAAGATCATTAGATACATTCTTGCTAAGGAAAGATGGAACTCAACTCACCTAGGTGAGGTTTTCCAAGATGAAACTTCACACCAAGTTGACGGGGAGCAAAGTCCTAAGTCCAACCTACAAGAAACACCCAAACCACCTTAGCATGAGATTTAGGTATGCTTGTAGTTGAACAAAGGTAGAAGAACAAGGAGCTTCACCGTGGAGGAAGATAAAGATGGTGAGCTCCCCTAGTCAACAATGGCGTAAGTCCCCGACTAGGGTTTATATAGTGTATAGGGTTTGTAGAGCAACCGAGAGTTCTCTAGAAACAATGAGGTGGCATCTAAAGATAATTATCAAGAGAAAATATCCTCATAATCATCTGACACCACCTCCTCTCCGGCGAGAATGGCTGCACCGAGGTACAGTGAGAGAGGAAGCAAAGAAGTGCCACTTACATGCGGGTCCTGTGGGCAACCACAAGATGCAACGCACACAATGGAGCTTCAACGCACGACCACCGTCCGATCAGAACAAGCGGCCGCGAAGAGGAGGCCAAATAACACTTGAATCGGTATCTTGAAATCTGGACCAAGACGATTTCGGTGAGCGCCACGATCGCGGATTCTGAGAGGGTCCGAACATCCCATTCTACCAGAGCCCTTCGATTTCCCGCTAACGGCTGTGATCTGATGGACGCTGTAGTGGTCCGATCGGCCCAATGGTTGTGGCCCGTCCAATCTAAATTGAACGGTGGATTTGGGCTGCCACCTCAGGATGGTCCGAACGTTACAATGGATCAGGGTGGTCCATTGCGCATCCAACGGTGGCCGGAAGTGAGAAGGGCTTCCGAGATAGAGAAAGGACGCGATGCCGTCGAATTGAGATCCAACGGTCCAGAATGAGAGGGGGTTTGGAGCGGTCCGAACGGCCTAGTGAATCTGGCCCGTTCGCGCGGAAATGGACGGTGATTACGCACAGGAAGTTAAGGGCGTGCGTGCGCAACATGAACGCGCCGCATCAAAGGCACGGTTGGATCGACCCAACGATCACGAAGTCGCTTCTGATGCGTGGAGGTTTAGACCGAGAGATTTGACCGATTTTAATTCAAAACTTCAAAACCTTTGGTCGACTTTAAAAATAGCAATTAAATTTGTAAAATCATGAAATTTTGCGAATCACTCTGGGATGATATATTCCCCAAATAAATTTTAAAATCACAGCTTCTTCTTGATAAATACATAAATAATTCATTTAAACCAACTAGGGTTTATTTAAGGACAATTATTTTTCTGAAAATCAAAATAATTTCTAAAAATTCAACAAAAATTATTTTTGGCCATAATAATTCATCTGGTTTTCAAATAAAATATTTCCCAGCCTTAATACCAACATTGGATGGTATTACCTTTTGAAATTTTTGATCAAGTTGAAGTTTGTAAAAGAAATTTGAAGAAAATAGGTTGTAACCTGTTGCCTAATTTGCCAAAATGAACAGTGATGCTATGAACAGGACCTTATTACTGTTTATTAGGGCTGAGGCTGTTACATTTCCAATGGAAAAAGGCTATTAAAAGTGGTTGTGAAAGATTATCTCAATTGCTATGTCATTATATTCGGCAAAAATAGAGTCAGCACTCGTCTTTGCTTGACGGTCCGAAATTCTCCCCCATTCTTCGTTAAGCTCTTCATCTTTGAAGATTCTGAAGCGATGAGGATAGGAGACTCTGCGAGAAGAACTCCCAGCAAGGGTCAGAACTTGCTGAGATTCCTCAAGAACCACCACCTCCACAGGTGTGATCGGAACCACCACCTCCGTAGGTGTCGTCGGAGCCACCACAGGTTCCTGAGTTGGAGCTACCACCTGCTCGGGGGCTGGCTCGACTTCTTCAGGAGCTTTTTCCTGAAGGGTGCTCTAGTCGTCATCAACCAGGATACCAGAGGATCTATAACGACAAAAAGAAAAGAAGTTCAAGACTCTAAAAAACACCAGAGGTAATTACATACATAAGACTTTTCATGTATTTGTATCTGGTCATTTTCTTGGTTTTAATTTTGAAGCACACTGGAGCAAAATCCGTTGCGCTCGCCTTCCTCTCTTTTCAACCGGTTTCATCGATCCCGAATCAGTAGGGTTGGTTAGACCCCTCGCCTCCACCAATTTAAGGTCGAAAGCAATATTTTTGACCAGCTGGTCGAGAATAAGATCCCTAACCATCGAGTTGGAGGGTGTGGTCTCGTCGGTCTCCAGAACAGTTGCCACGGTAGCAATTGTCAGATCATGAATGGTCATCTTGGAGCCAACGTCCTCCGCAGCTTTGGTCTGCGGAGCTTCTTTCTCTCCCGTCTGAAATACAATTCAAAGTTTTAATCAGACGATGTTACTTTCCATCTAAATTATATGTCCTTCTTTCTGCGAATGCTCTTTCTTACCTCTAGAATACCATCATCTTGTGCGGTCTCTGAGCAAGAATCGGTAGGAACAGCAGTATAAAAAGAATCCTTGTCGGATTTGGTATACTTCAATCCGACCGCCTACATATTAGAGCAAAATTATATGCATATCAGGGGATATATAAGAGATGAATAAAAAGTGATTATTTAGTCTCTCCTCATTAGAGATAATAGCCAAAATGCCCGGGAAAGCAGCCTTGGTATCAGTCTCCCAGTGCAAATCATCTTGATTCGCTCTCTGACTTCATCAGGAGAGAGGACTTCAAGAAGACAGAGAGATTTCAAGGTTATAAAATAATAATCAACTAAATAAAATATACTGGTCAGAGCTTTCCGAAGTCTTACCATCTTTTGAGTCTTTGATCGCTTCATCACGACCAATGTACCAGAGCAATGAATGCTCTCAGAGTTTCAAGGGACTAATCTGGTGCAAGGAAAAGTCCCTAACCACATGCCAAACAGTCAATCCCTTGGCACTAAGGTCTTGAATGGCATTGACCACCTTTCCGACCCATCCTTCCTTCTTCTCGGTCAACCTCCACTTTATATTCTCACTCGCCCTCTTGCCGATGAAGCATAGGCCGTCGTCCTTCGTGACCTTCATATAGAACCAATTTTTCTTCCATGACGACCACGAAGATTTTGAGTACATCTGGATGTACTCATCAGCCTTCCCATCGTGGAGACGCAGCGAGCACTCCCTAGGTCCGACCGCTGACTTCCCCGACTTCGCCATGTGGTAGAAATACCTAAAGACCTTCAGATTTGGTCGGATTCCCAAGTACGCCTCGCATAGGTAGGCGAAGATGCTGATGTTGGTGATGGAGTTTGGAGCCAAGTTCACCAACTCGACTCTATAATACTCCAGGACCCTAGAAAGGAATTTGTGAGCCGGCAACCTTAGTCCGTACTTGATGTAGGCGAGAAAATAGGGATTTCCCCTTTCTCGTGGCTCGAAAGGTGTTTTTGGCCGCTGACCTCCATTTTATCAAATTCCTATCTAGAAGCATCCCGATCTCCTCCAGAGCCCTGAGCTTCTTGTCACTCAGATCAGAAACCAGCCACTTAGTAATTTGATCCAACATGGTTGGGTTTAGAATGATGGTCGGAAAAAGATTTGGGGGGAAAGAACAAAGGGGGCCAGAAGAGACTCTAAGAAAGAAGATGAAAAGGGTCGAAGGAAAAGCATAAGGCGTAAAAACCAAAAGCCCCGTGCTAAGGGATTTTATAGCCACAATTCTTTAACTGCAATCGGGTGTTACCCAAGAGTCCAACGGACAAAACGTTTTTTCCAACAGACAGAAAAACTCTTCGGGTCCCAAGGCAGTTTCTCAACTTTAAAGTGAATACAGACCACCTCGTGTGTGATGGCATTAAATGAAGGTCTGCCCGATGTGACTTCATCGGGAGAAAGTGTTCACATAGCCAATTCACTTAAAGTTTGGGGGCTAGTTGACGAGGATTAAAATATCTGTGTATTACTTTAATACATAATGAGAGACCATATGTCTTCATGGTCGTAACCTCTAAGGCTCACGACCTCTGTGGTCGTAAGGATTCTAGTGGTTATTTCGAGGATACCCTGGTTGGACGAGGTCCTATACCTAGTCCCCGAACAGATGACCGCTCGTAGGAGCAATGAACTAGCATTTGGATCTGACTCCGGGTATATTCCTTAATGTGTGATGAATGGAACACATACCATATTTTTCCATACCACACGACGTTACATGATCCAAACACCGATAACAACTAAGCCTACGGTTGTGTATCTCACAGACATACAACCGCCGAACGGTTAGTACTCTGTCAACCGCTGCCTCCCTCTGACCAGATGCGTCACTTCCCAATAGACGTCACTTCTAGGAGTAACTGCCGCCAGTTCATCAACTACTTAAAGAAGAATGCAAGCGGCAGAAGGCAATCTAATTAGGAAAATCAAGAGACGATTGGATTTTAATAGCATAGCAAGCATTACACTCAGTGTAAATAGGATTAGTCCTTGCCTTGTCGAAGACACCCCCTGTAATAGCCAATTCATAGCAATAAAAGAGCAGTCTCATTCTCTCCCAAGAACTCTGCCATTTTCCTCTTTTTATTTCGTAAGATCAGCGACTTGATCATCGACAGGGGAGGTTAGCAAAAAAGTGCGGGGTGGCGAGGGGTGCTATAACTGAAGGTAGGAGGGGAGGGGATGGACAAGCATGGGGAATTTTATGTTGGGCTGCTGGAGAAGAAGCACGAGGCGACAGCGATTTTTCAAAAATCCACCGGCACTGGTGGGGATGGAGGGCAGGGAGGTGTTGGAGGTGGGGATGGAGGTGAAGCCACGCTCGGAAGGGGCTTTTATAGGCCAAGGAGAGGCGGTGGAAGTAGGGCGCGGTGGCCTGGTGAGTGCTGTGGACGTGGACTCAGCGTGTCTTGAGCGAGCGGCACCAGGGAAGGGTGAGGTGGTGTGGTGAAGGTGGTGGAAGCTAGTGGAGGTGGTGCGTGGCGCAGGAGCTGGCCCGGTGATGGAAGGAGGAGGTGGCAGGATGACGAAGGCGAAGAAGGAGGCGGTGATGCACGGGAGGAAGAAGGGGGTGGCGCCCAAGGAGAAACACGTCACCGGGAGGGGGAAAACGGAAAAGCCGAAAGAGGAAAGAGGAAAGCAGCAAGGAGGGGAAATTGCTGAATTGGGAAAGTTTCCGAATTCAAACCAAAAAGACTTCAAAAAATTTGAAAAACCAAAATTTCTGGGTTGTTTCAAATATTTAGTCTAATTATAACTATGTGCCTTCGGACTCAACTATACTAATTAAGCAGACTTGGACTTTTATGAATTGTTAGTACAAATTCCATTTAGGAGAGCCTAACACATGTGTGGGATGCTTAGCAGCTTGATTAACTACACAACACAACCATTACTACGTACTTACTACTCCCTTCGATCACAAAGGAGTGACATTTTTTACTTTTCAAAATCATCTGGATGCTCTTTTGATCACTAAATTCTCTTATTATATATTTGAAAAAAGTTAATCTGGATGCTCTTTTCATCACTAAATTCTCTTATTATATATTCGAAAAAAGTTGTAAAAGTGCAATATTATGAAAGTACTTTTTATGACAAATTCACTCATATCATTTCCAGGCATCCAAACCCTACGTTTTAAATAATATCTTTCATCAAAATTAATAAGGGTCGACTTCACGCATTCTAGGGCGTTATCCTTATATGGTTGATGGAAGTATACGCTACATACTATAGGTTTTCTCACCCAATTGGGGGCCAGGCCCCTACCAACAACTAGGGGCGGAGTCAGGATAAGACCATAGGGGGCCGATAGCTCAAGGAGAGACATCAATTCGTTATTGTCTAATTTAAGCTACTTATGAAAGGGAATTTTGAGAATTTGTCACTCCTAAGCTTCTTGATTTAGGATTTGCCACCTTTAAATTTCTTATTGATAATTTGCTACTCCTAAGCACCAAATACCTGTGATTTGACACCTCGGGTGTATTCCAGTATTTTAGTTTTTATTTTGCACCAAAATCTCATATGAAAAGACACATTTACCTCTTCCTATTCGAGAAGAAACTGAAAGGTGGCAAATCCTTAATTTTCTCTTATATCAAAAAAGCAATAGAAAACAAATAATGATCATGACGGGTGATAACTTGAGCTTGGTGGAGTTTGGTGCACATGCACACTTCACCGAGCTTGCCATAGAAGGTGTGACAGAAGCTAGATATGAGGAAGAAGTGTCTGATCAAACTCTACACATATAGGGAGATGAAATATCATACACTTGTATGGTGCAAATTTGACTCAATACTAGCTTAAAAATCTGGGAACAAAACTGAATTTAGATGCTACTCCTAGACTTTATAGTCTCATTCTAATTGTTACTTAATCATATAAAGTGAAATAGTAAAGATTTAGTTCTAGTAAAGTTCAAGGCGCCTAACTACTAACGAAAGATACCAAAAAATCATGAAGGGGCAGGCTCCTGCCAGCCCCCTTCTGTCCGCCCCTGCGTACGTATGCGCATGGATATGCATGTACGGACATGAACAAGATCATGGCAACGAGCCTTGAACAGATTCTAGCTTTAGCTTCACCATCCCTTACTGAATCTGTGCCTGTGCAGTCAAAAACTATACTATGTGAGAATATATCGACCATTTTCTCTTGTCGATGAAACACATCCTGTACTATGTCATTATAGGCTTATTATAGCACAGCCATTTACCTTAAAACGAGCTTAAACATCAGTGGTACGTAGTTGTTGGGCCTGGCCCATGATAGTACGCACATGCCCTTGTGTGCCTAGCACTAAATGTGTTTCACACTTCGACGGACCCGCTATGTGATTGAGCCAAGCATCATATGTAGGAATTTTTTAAAAAATAATATTATTTTAAAAAAACTACAAAATAAATAGTCAAAAAATGATAAAAATAGGCTACTGTTGCTATTTGAAATAGCGAAATTGCCCTATCGCCAATCCATTATTCTACAGAGAGTACTGCCGCTAATAGGAACAATGCCGAGAGAGGTCTTGCATGTGCCTCTGCCGCCAATTGAACAGGAACCTATAATTTAAAGAGGAGCACAATTGATGATAGGAGCCCATAATTTAAATTTTTATTTATTTATATGTAGCAAATTCAGCTTAAAATTTCGTTGATTTCATTAGGTTTTTTGGTAATATCTTTAAGTGTCTGCGTAGTTTGAAATACGAAATTAGAAAAGATAATAAAATTTGAAGTAGAGATTGCGAGATCGGCGGAGCAATTTGGAATGCGAGTTCGGCGGCGCAATAACAGAAACAACCCCCTTGGTGGCGAAATGGAAAAAATATTTGGGTTTAAGATTGTCACGTGCGCTGTTGTCCCAATTATATTGTTTGCAGAATCGATTCGTTTGGAAAAAGAGTACAAAATTGGAAATAGACAAAATATTTGGGAAAATATATTAAAATTTGAAAGATTTCATCATTTAATTGTGAATTACATGGCACGTAGGGTTTGGTTACATGCATTAAAAACGACAACATGCACGAATCAACAAACTAGAAAACACCTACGATACATATGTTCCTTTTGGGATTCAAAAAAAGGTTGAAAATGAAACAAAGCTAATTAGTTTTGGCGACCCATCGGTCTCTTCCCCTTGTCTCAGGACTGCCCGCGGCGGCGGCTAGTCTCGAAGTCAACCATGTTCTGCAAGACGGGCTGGACGATTGAATGACGTTAGGATAGCACAACGTAGGGCCAAATAATCAGAATGCAAATTGAACCTAACTTACCTCTTCGACATGGAGTGTGCCTAGGCGACGAGGAGCGCTAGGACGGCTGCCGGTCTCATTAGCAAGAGCCTTTTCCTTGTCCACCGCGTGCTTGGCCCGGTCGTACATAGATTCCTATTCAAGGATCCTCCACCACCACCCAGCTTTCCTGGTGTGACGTCCCACCCTGTGATGCACCGCAGGAGGTCCGGGAGGACCATTTTTTTTTGCGCTGCGGAGCCACCACGGAAAGGAGTGGTAGCACCGCACGGTGCAATCCCGAGGAGGTTTGCCAGGACCTCCCAGGAGGTCTTCAGGACCTCCTGGAGGTCTTGGCCCGCAACACCTCGGTAGCACCTCCAGATACATCACAAGAGAGGTCCGACAGAACCTCCCAAGTTAAGTCCCGTAGAACCTCCTAGAGGTCCTGCCCCTGTGCATCCGAGCTAGTCTCAGGACAACAGAGCTAGCTCACACAAGAACACAGGCTAATATCACAACCACGAGGTCAAACAAAGATGAAGTAGACAAATTAAACTTTATATAACAGGACCTTATGGTCAAGCTTGTTAACAAGAGGTCTGCCACTGAGGGCTTACAAAACCAGCAAGGACTTACAAAACCAGCAACAAGGAGCTCTAAGGCTCCAACACCAAAAGCGAGCACAGCCATCCAACAAGCACCACAACCTGTCGGGTGGAGGACGTCCTAGGCAGCTCAGTCGTCGAAGAACTCCTCCTCAAAGAGGTCTGCACTGCCTTGCACTTGATCATCTTCAAAATCTGCTTTGACACAGGGCTTAAGCCATGAGTACTTTGAATGTACTCAGCAAGTCACAGGGATCAAATATGTAATAATATTCATGCAAGGGCTTACCAATTGAGAGTTGTATGGTTAGTTTGCGCAAAGCCAGATTTGGACAATAATAACATATAAGTAGATTGAAAAGCAGCAAGGTAAAACAATAGTACATAATACATTTGAAGTTTAAAAAGGTGGAGTGAGCACCAACTCACAGCCACAACAAAATGAGGGAGGTCTGGTCACACCCGTGACCAGGTCCTCACCCAAAACCCACTCCAGAGCACCCACTCCAGAGGTCCAAACCAACCCCTGGACCACTACCCGAGCCAACCTTGGCCCCTCTGGAGCCGGCCAAGGTCTCTTCGAGGCAAAGCCAAGGCATCTCGCTGTAGTGTCCAGTGGCACAAACTTTTGAAACAACTACCCCTTGCACCATTTTCACTGAGCATGTCCATGACCAAGGACTTGGCTATTCGAATAGATCTTACACTCTGCAGAGGTGTACAACTTTACCCACAATCCACGATCTCTCTAGCGGGACGGGTTCCGGTCACCCTTGCTCACTTCCTAAGGTGAGCGGGTCTAGAGTCTTGTGACAAGGCCTTTACAAAGCTTTGAGCTCGACTCGAGCTGCCCGCTAAAACCCATAATCCCCCTTTGGTCTAGAAGTCCATAGGGTTCATGGGTGCCCTCTTGCTCCAACGAATCACACACTCAACCACAACAGCCCCAAGCCATCCCATTGCTAATTATTCAGCCCAGACCATTCCCATAAATGATCTTGTGGTTGCACTGTTTGGCCCAGATCAATAGACACAAAGTTAAGTCCTTAATTGTGCTAAGGCAAGACTTCCACAACCAAGTGTGCACAGCACCCACTACTCACTCCCTGCCTTCTTGCCTCAACAAAACAATTTGTATTAACCCATGCCAAAAGACCACCTAGTCTTGGCACAACAGTTTTTAACCAAGTGGTCTCACACCATAGTCAACACAGCTTAGGCATCCTGCCATAGCTGCTCAACAGTGGCACCAACCACACATTTCATAAGTCATTAGTCAAGATTATTAAAGATGAAGCATGATACGTCCGAACCACGTTTTCTAAGCAAAGCTATGTAACATCCCAACTGTATAATTAGGGTTATTCAAGTATAATTATATGTGTAGAAATTAAAACTTTTTCTCACATCTTGAAAACCCCTAATCTCTTATGTAATTCTTGTCCAAGAGTTGTGTAATCCAAAAACACAAAGCTCTTGTTGACTCAAAAGTCAAACTCATTTTCCAGTTGTCTAAATCTTGTGCCAAACATTTGGAATATATTTTCCTTGGTCCCAAAACTGATGTGGGACCCCTCTGAAAAATATCACAAGTTGTAAAACTAGTTTGATAAATTTTGGAGGTAAAACAATCCTTTAAACAACCTTAACGAATTTCCTGAGAAAAATGCATTGCATAATAACCTCTGGAAATTTTATGCAAGGTTAATCTCATTGTCAGCAAGCTCCAGTTAAAATTTCATCAAATTTGGAGTTCATTTGCTATCTCAAATAATTCTGCTAAGTTTCAGCTGTTAAAAACTAAATTTAAAAGCCTACACTGTTCCTTGGGCTAGCCACTTTGCAAAGTCGGGTCCACCCAACCCCATCGACCTCCTTCCCCACCTTGATGAGGTCGTGAGCCGTTGGATCCAATCCAAAGGCCACGACCTCCCCTCAACCAACGCACCCTGGACCTCCCCTTCGAAGTCCTCTGGACCGCGTGGACCTCCTCGGGTCAACGTGGGCGCCAGACCTCCTCCGCGGTCAACACCGCAAAGGCTTTCTCACCTCATCAGGTCGTAACCGTTGGATCAAAGATCCACGGTCATGACCTCCCCTGTGTGTTAAATCCCAAAGACCTCCTCACCTTGTCCAGGTCATAGCCCTTGGATTAAGATCCAACCGCCCCGACCTCCCTTGTTATCAAACCTCAAAACCACCTTCCATCTTGGCGAGGTCATAGGCATTGGATTTACATCCAACCGCTCGACCTCCTCCTCTTAATCTAACTATCGACCTCCTTTGCACTCACTTGAGGTCGCAGCTGTTGATTTACATCCAAAGGCCACGACCTCCTCTGAAAAACATCACGGTTAGGTCCTTCACAAGACGTGAGGTCGTTGCCTTAGATCTAAATCTAATGGCCATGACCTCCCTTGTGTGTTGCGCAAGCTCAAGACCTACTTTGCGCCACGCTTGAGGCTCAGACCTCCCTGTTTTGATCACCACCGTTGGATCAAAATCCAAAGGTCTTGACCTCCCCGCTTCACGCAAAGCCTCGAGACCTCCCTTGGTCGTGTGCCCTTGGATTTTAATCCAAAGGCCATGACCTCCCCTCATGTCTTATGTTGGCGTGCATGTTAAGACCTCACGGGAGGTCGCGCTGTTGGATGGAGATCCAACGCTTTGGACCTCTGTCCTATTTTCCTCGGCGCTTACACATTAAGGAAATCGGAGGGCCACGACCTCCCCATCCTTGATCGTGTGGTGGGACCTCCTCCCGATCATTTAGGCGTAACGGTTCAAAAATGGGATCCGATGGTTAGGACCTCCCCATGGTCTTATCCAACGGTCGTAAAGACCTCCCCTGTTCTTCTCCTTCCTCTGACACGCCTGCGAGCTCTGAGCAGTGTATTTAATGCGTGTCTGTGCATGGGATACGTTATAACAGCTCTTTGCTGACCCGCATTTAATGCAGGTCAGCTTTTCGCCCCTCTAGTCAGCTCAAGCCTGCCACTGTGTCAACATACCATCTTGTCGATGTCATAGACCACGCCATGGGCCAAGCTCACCATGAGCTTAGCCGGTGGTCTAAGACCTCCTTGCCCTAAGGATAAAACCACCCCACTATGCCTTTGTCTTCTTTTACACGCCATTGTTCCTTGCTCGCTCTCCGGGCTTGGGAACTCTAAACCATCAAACCTTCCTTGGCCGCCATTGTTGGAGTTGAAGCTCCTTGGTGGGCAAGGGTCATTGAGATTTCTTCTCCTCTCCTTGCTCCATTTGTGCCTTTCCTCTGGGACCAAGCCCTAACCAAATTTGTTTGGGCCTTTTTCAGAGGTGGACAAAGCTAGATTTGGAGCTGGAGCCTTGGGTCAGTGAAGCTTCATTGTCTTCCCCAACTCCGGTCATCACCTCCACGACCTCCCAAAGCACCTTAGGACCTCCGGTACTCCTCCTGTAGTCCTTAGTTGTGGCACCCGCTGAATGATTTTGCGGAGCTTTCTTGGCACAAGCTTGAATGTCGCATGAGCTTCATTTTGCTTTTCGGTGTTTGGCCGTGATGGTCAATTTGCCCTCTCGGCTCATGGCGTTCAAAGCCGCCGTCGCCGTTGAGGGGGTCCACCGAGTGTGCAACATTATTGTGCACTCGGTGGTACCGATAGAGGTCGCCGGCGAGGTCTACATCATGGCGAGAACCAAATCTTTGAGCTCGGGATTTTTGTTCTGACGCCTTAGCGGCGGCGTCGTTGTCGTTTTAGGACGAGATCCTCGGCTTTGATGCGCTTAATCATTGCTCAATCTCGCGATCATTGGCGTCTTAAGCGCCTTTAATCCACCCTTGTGCGTGCATTTAAGACCGCTTGCGCGCGGACCTCCTCGTGGTCCCAGCGCATTTATCTGCTGTCCAGCGGCGTCTGGCTGGGTCTGGGACGTCGAGACCTCCCGTGGAGATCTGAGCGCCCAAGACCTCCCTTGCGCATCGAGCCGCCTGGACCTCCCCGGAGGTGCAGGACGTTGAGGACCTCCGCTGGGACCTCCTCGAGGACATCCCAACCGTTGAGGACCTCCCCTTTAGATCTGGTCCGTTAGGACCTCCTTTCCATGTTGTGGTCCGTTGGATTTCCCATCTACGCCACGACCTCCCCACCTCGCGCATGTGCGTTACTAGGAGGTCCGGGACCTCTGGACCTCACGTCTTGGCGTGTGTGTTGTTCTCCGGGAGGTCTCGAACCGTTAGATCTGTGATCTGTGGCTCACGACCTCCCATGTCCTTGTGAATTTTCTTAGGAATTCCAAAGTAAAGTCTTAATTATAAATGTAATAAGGTATAAACTTTAGAATTCCATATCTTTTTCATTTTTAATCCAAATGAGGTCATTCAAAGTATGTTGGCTCTGTCTTGGACTTGACTTTAATCCAAAAATGATTGTAAGTTGAGTTCAACTCCAGAGCACAGTTTGCCATTAGATTTTAAAACCAACTTTAAAATATACACTTAAATCAATGCTTAACTTGTAAAATACAAAACTAATGCTCTGTAGATTATTTTTGAGTGAGACCAACTTTGTTGGTTTCCTCTAATAATGAACTCACTGTGAAAATTAGTGTTGAGCTTGTTGCTGTTATAAAAATGAGGACTTGTGCATTATAATTTTGTTTAAGTTCTTGTTTTTGAAAATTTGTAGAGAGTGCAATATAGCTCCAATTGAGATGAACTCAATTGTGTTATTCATCTCATGAGGTGCTGGTTTTACAGTAAAAATTTCAGCTTCACTTCTGTTCTAGAAAATGTTGCCTCATAATTAAATTAATGAATAGTGCAGTTTGGTATTTTAGGGGCTGAGCAGAATTGTTTTGCTCATAACTTTTGCATTGAGAATCCAAATCAATTGGTTCTTAATGCAATATTCCCTAAAAATCACCCTCTTGCTGCTGTAGAAAATTCAGAGAATTTGGAGTTCGTTTGTTGTGCTGTCTTTGTTGTTTTTCGTCGTTCTTATCGGTTCTTTCTCGCCTTTCCGTTAGGTTTCGACATTTGTGGTGATCCCGAGAGTGACCCTCCGCAACAAATTGAACAGCAACAGCAAGGCAAGCAGTTTGATCATTTCCATCATTGTCCCATTACTTTAAAGCTTAATATATCGTTTTACTTCTATGTATGCATGCTACTTTGTGTTAAATGTCGCTAGCAAGCCTATAGTTGCATAATCTGAGGAATTGTTTATCCTCTACTACCATGAGCCTAGGTTATTTGCTGTGGTGGGAGCTCGTTGGATGAGCTCCTATCACTTAGTAGTTTCGATTTAAATTGCTTAGACATGCTTAGTTTTTGGTAGAAATGGGCGATCATCGACTTAGTCGATGGTCTTGATCACTCAAAACTGATTATTACTCCTATATGTCCAAAGACTTGTGCTTTGATTAATTGTAAAATCAAAACTGAAAATAAAAGATTGATTTAGACTTGGGCATATTGGATGGATGGTGCGGTTTTTGGATGTGGTGGTATGCAGGGTCCCTAAGGACCGAGTACTTGGGTCACTAAGCCAGCGATTTTGCGTGCTAACCACACGAGGGCATATGGAACCCTCTTGACTAAGTACTTTGGGCGGTGTTAATTGGGGTCGCTCGGTTGGTGTGTTTTAAAGATAAAATGTGTGTGTGATGTGGGAGGAGCATTAGCTTCGGGAAGGTTGTGTGATGTCTCCTTCTCCCGTGGGTTGTGCGACTTAATTAGCATTGTCCATTGGAAATGTCTCGTAGGACTTAGCCGTGTTCCGGCATACCAAAGGTAGTGTGCCTAATGGAAAGGCGGTCCGGCGTGTGGGTGCAGTGGTACACCTGCAGGATAAAACTATTGAATAGCCTCGCCCTAGGTTATGGACATGCTTGGTAAGGTCGTTCAAGACTAGACTACAACCTTTAATTAAAACTTGACATGGTTGGTATGAGCGGGAGTTCATGCTATTGTTGTGGTGACTTGGGTTGGTCACTTCGAGGTTGTTCTTGTTGTTGTTACCTTGTTATTTATCTCGTTGTTATTTCAACAATTAAAAATGCTTTGTCAAATTGCTTTCAATCTACTATATTATTGCAAATGAAAACTTGCTTTGTGCTAAAATGAGTCCAAAGCCTCATCCACTTAAAGAAAGCTTGCATATAGCTAATTTATAGTTACTGTTATCTTACGTCGATCTTGCGAGTACAATAAACAATTTATTGTACTCATTTGCTTTGCTTAACAACTTTGTTGCAGAGGAGGTAGAGCCCAAAGGGCTTTACTTTTGTGATTTGTCTTGGTGGTTGGGAGAAGCGACTAGCTTGGCGGTCCGGTCGATTGCCTTGTGGGCTAAAGGCACCTTGGTTGGCTCTTATTTTGGGCCATCTTTATGGCACTTTTGCTTCATTGTGTATCTTTGTAGTTTTGTTGTTATTTGGCGAAGGCCCTCTTGTGTAATAACCTATCCTTATTAATATTAACTTCTGGTTTGTTGCTTATGTACTATGTGTTGTATGGAATTGATACATTCTTTTGTTGTGAGGTATGTATACTGCATTTCTGGGAAGTATACATCTCTCGAGACCGGGTTTATTTGGTTGATAATACTAGGGTCAATTGGATGACTAAGTATTATGAGCCCAATAAAAGCGTCGGGGTCTCACAAAAGTTGGTATCAGAGCTATACTGACCGTAGTAACGCAAGCTTGGTCGCCTTTAGGATATTTTGAAAACCTAATTTCAAAGTGTCAAATGAGTTTTGAAAGCTTAAGGAAATTCTCAGATTTTACTCCTTATCTATCTTAGCTTTCTCTTCTCATCTCACTCTAATTGAGTTTTAAAAGTTGTTTTCCTCTCTTCCCTTCTACAAAATAGTTGTTATCGATTAATGGGGTTTTGGGAACCAATGAGTTTGGCAAATTGAAGTGTTAGCTGCCCATCTACAAGGTTTTGAAGCTTCGGAATGGACAATTTATTTGGAAGCTTGGATGCAAAATCTGGACAGCAAGCGTCAATTTCCGGACAGCAAGCTCAAAGGTTCTAAATAGGGTAGAAAATGAGAGGTTAATCAACTAAAACTTGTGGGAATAAAAGGGTAAGATGTGATACTAGTTAGCTAAGTATCTAACACTTATTTCGCTGCATTAACCTAGCTCTCTAATAGTTTTAGATCTCATCTTACAATCTGATTTTTAATCTTCTCGATCAATTACTCGTTCATTCAATACGGGTTAGTTGAGTTGAGAAGTTGAGCCTTGCTTTTGGTGTTTCTTGGCTGTTTTTAGAGTCTTTTAGAAGCTTCTAAAGTTAATTTACTCGCGGTTTGGCTTTCGTTTAGGGTGATATTCCATTCCCCTAGTCGATCGCTTTTGTTTCTCTTTAAGGCTTTGATTTTCGAGTTTAGTTGCTAACCGAAATTTCTTGTAACAGATGGCGGGCCTTTTCGTAGCGGCCAAGGCGATCGGTGGTCGGACGAGGAGCTTCCTCCTCCTCCGACCATGGCCGAGGTTCTTCTTCAGATCGGCGCAACTGCGGATGACAGAGAGTTCTCTATCGACATCATCGCGCACAACACCCTGCACTTACCGGAGCTTGGGATCCGGGCAAGGAACGCCCATCACCGCGTGGAGGACTCGCGGAGTTTCTTGAACTCGGCCTCCTACCTTTTCGGTCGAGGACCCTTTGGATGCGACGATTGGCCGTCTTGTGGAGCGTAAGCCAGATCGCTGATGCCGGGAGCACGAGAAGGCGCTGTTCGCATCGCACCACCGGAGGGTGCGGCTTTGTCATGGTGGGAGAGCTTTCTCGCCATGCGGCCATGAGACCACACCGTCACTTGGGAGGAGTTTCGTCTTGCTTTCCGTCGGGCTCACATCCTGCGGCTTGATGGAGATCAAGAAGCGAGTTTCTTGCGCTCAAGCAAGGGCATAGCTCGATCATGGAGTATGTCTACGAGTTCAACCATCTAGCTCGTTATGCTCCCCGAGGACGTGGCCACCGATATGGCTAAGGTGCCAAGTTCAGCGTGGCTTGTGCGAGGAGTGAAGGACAAGCTATCCATTGTCGACTTCCACGATTTTCAGACCTTGGTCGACAAGGCCATCGTCGTGAGCATGCGGCTCGAGAGCTTATGGACTCCATAGCGCAAGTGGGAGGCCCATAAGTCATCGAGGCGATTCTTCCGTCCCGCTTGGGCGGTCTCGGGTACCGATCTCATTCTTGGCACCCCGAGGTTACTCCCCTGTTCCTCGTTCGTTGCAGGCCGTGTCTCAGTCACGTGCACCTGCGAGTCAGCAGAGCGGCCCCCGCAACCCGGCTGCCGGGGTCAGATGTTTCTCATGCAACCAGAAGGGGCATTATGCGAACCAATGCCCTAAGAAGACAGGAGCAGCCCCTCGTCCTAATGGAGGACACGGGCCAGGAGGTGGTGCATCTCAGGACCAGAAGATCGTCCCGGCTACCCAAGGCGTGGGTAGTGGTCGCGTCAACGCCGTCACTGCAGAGGAGGCTCAGGAGGCACCCGACGTCGTGCTAGGTACACTTTCGTTAACTCTCACCGCTCATCGTCTTGTTTGATTCAGAGCATCTCATTCCTTTGTTTCGAAGTCTTTTCTTGCTTTGTGGGAGAGCTTCTTTTCTCTCCATTGTCGGTCCCGCTTACTCATTCGCTCTCTGGTTCGGAGTTGAGAGCGGATCGAGTGTAGGGGCGTTCCTATCGAGATCGAAGGGTAGGTTTCTTAGCAAACATTATCCTTCTCCATTCAATGAGTCTTGACGTGATTCTTAGCATGGATTGGTTGTCCCAAAGCACATGGGGCAAATCGATTCGCCAGAAGCTCATCTCTATCTAGTCCCTCCGTGGCGGGTTAAGCTTTTCATGAAGTCGCTAGATCCGCATCTCTTCGCGCTTGAAGCGAAGCCCGCTCTAGATATTAGCGAAGTCCCAACAGTTTGTGACTTCGTTGATGTCTTTCCGCAGAATCTTCCGGGAATGCCACCCGTTCGAGACCTCGAGTTTGTCATTGAGTTGGCTCCGGTATCGCCCCTATCTCAAAGAGGCCTTATCGGATGCCACCGAAGCGAGTTGGTGGAATTGAAGAAGCGATTAAGTGAGCTGCAAGAGAAGGGTTTCATTCGCCCTAGCTCATCTCCTTGGGGTTGTCCGGCAATCTTCGTAAAGAAGAAGGGCGGTACTTTATGCATAGTCGTTGATTACCGCCCACTTAATGAAGTGATGATAAAGAACAAGTATCCATTGCCCGCATTGGCGATCTCTTCGATCAATTGGTGGAGCTCGAGTTTTCTCCAAGATTGATTTGAGAGTGGGATATCATCGAGTTCAGATTCGACCGAGGATATTCCAAAACGGCGTTCTCTACTCGCTTCTGGCTTGTATGAGTACACCGTCATGTCATTCGCTTAACCAATGCTCTGCCTTGTTCATGAATCTCATGAATTCGGTATTCATGGAGTATTTGGATAAGTTTGTCGTGGTCTTCATCGATGATATCCTTATCTATTCCAAGAATGATGAGGAACATCTGCCGAGCATCTGAAGCTTGTGTTAGGCAAGCTACGTGAGCACCACCATGACGCGAAGTTGACAAGTCGCGCGATTCTCGTTGAAGGAAGTGGCCTTCTTAGGCCACGTTCTTTCAGCGGAGGCGTGGCCGTTGATCCTAGCAAGGTCAGCGATGTTCTTTCATGGAGTCAACTGTTTGGTCACCGATGTGCGGAGTTTTCTCGGTTTAGCGGGATATTATCGCCGCTTTATCGAGAACTTCTCCAAGATCATGGCCGATGACGGAGTTGCTCAAGAAGGACAAGAAGTTCGTGTGGTCCGCTGGGTGTGAGGAAAGTTTCCAAATACTCAAAAAGCATTTGACCACCGCTCCCGTTCTTGTTCTTCCCGATATCCATCGAAGCTTCGATATCTTTTGCGATGCTTCTCGTCGAGGCCTCGGTTGTGTCCTTATGCAAGAAGGCAAGGTAGTGGCCTATGCATCAAGGCAATTGAGACCTCATGAACTCAACTACCCTACTCATGACTTGGAGTTGGCTTTGGTGATTCATGCACTTAAGATTTGGCGACATTACCTAATCAGTGTCGTTGAAGTGTATTCGGATCACAAGAGCCTTAAGTATTTGTTCACCAAACTGACTGAACCTCGGGCAAAGGAGATGGTTGGAGTTGATCAAGGACTATGATGTGGGTATACACTACCATCGGGCAAGGCTAATGTCGTTCTTGATCGCTTAGTCATAAGCGCATTGCCATGCCTTGTTGTCCAGGAGCTTGACCGCTCTTACGGAAGAGTTTCACGCCTCAACTTGGGTTTAGTTGAATGTGGTTCTCTCATTGCCTTGGTTGTGCAACCAACCTTGGTGGATCGGATCAAGTCCGCTCGGCGATCGGATGTTGGAGTGAGCCACATTAAGGCAAATGTCAAGAACGGAACGACCAAGTGCTTCTCGAGGATGAGCATGGCGTCGTGAGGTTGAACAACGCCTTGTGGTTCCAAAGGACATGGAGTTGCGAATTTGATCCTCCATGAAGCCCATGATTCGCCTTTATCCATTCATCCGGGGCCACAAAGATGTATCAAGATCTCCGCCAGAGATTTTGGTGGACCCGAATGAAGAGGGAGATTGCGGTTCGTTCGAAAGTGCGACGCGTGTCGTCGATGTCAAGGCCGAGCATCGGCGTCTCTTTGGATCGCTTGACCTTTGCCAATTCTGAGTGGAAGTGGGATTTGATCGGAATGGACTTCATCACCGGTCTACCCACATCCTCAAGAAGAATGATGCCATTTGGGTGCGTCATCGATCGATTGACTAAGGTGGCACATTTCCTTCCGTCAAGACCGAACTTGGGTAGGTCTTTTGGCGGAGCTCTACATCGCCCGCATCGTGAGTTTGCACGGTGTCAAGACGATCGTGTCGGATCGTGGATCCTTTTCACGTCTCGTTTTGGCATAGTTTGCAAGAGGCTATGGGAACCCGCCTTACCTTTAGCACAAGATATCATCCCCAAACCGATGGTCGGACCGAGAGGTCAACCAAGTTTTGGAAGACATGCTTCGTGCTTGTGTCCTTTCATATGGGAAGCATTGGGAGAAATGCTTGCCATTCGCGAAGTTTTCTTATAACAACGATTTTCAAAGCCGGTCTCGGCATGGCACCTTTTGAGGCCTTATACGGGAGAAAGTGTAGGACCCTGTTGAACTGGTCAGAGACCGGTGAAAGACCTCTCTTTGGCCCGGACTCAATCAATGAGGCCGAGCGCCAAGTCCAGCTTATTCGTGAGCGTTTGCGCACAGCTCAATCTCGGCAAAAGAGCTATGCGGACCGCCGTCGACGTGAGTTACGTTTTGAGCCTAATGACTTTGTTTATCTCAAAGTCTCTCCTTTGAAAGGCCATCAACGTTTTGGCGTCAAGGGCAAGTTAGCTCCTCGATATGTCGGTCCCTACCGTGTTATCGAGAAGAAGGGAGCTGTTGCCTATAAGTTGGAGTTGCCGGCTGCACTTGAGGGGTACATGATGTTTTCCATGTGTCCCGGCTTAAGAAGTGCCTCCGTGTTCCAACCGAGGAAGCTCCGTTGAAACTCTCGATGTCCGTGAAGATTTGACCTATCGCGAGCACCTGCTCGCAGACTCGATGAGTCCGAGCGAAGGACAAGGAATAAGACCATCAAGTTCCTTAAAGTTCGAGTGGTCAAACCATTACGAGGATGAGGCTACTTGGGAAAGAGAAGATCGCGTCTGCGTGCGGACTATCCATCTTTCTTTATCGAGTGAGCCAAATCTCGGGACGAGATTTTTGTAAGGGGGAGATTTTGTAACATCCCAATCTGTATAATTAGGGTTATTCAAGTATAATTATATGTGTAGAAATTAAAACTTTTCTCACATCTTGAAAACCCTAATCTCTTATGTAATTCTTGTCCAAGAGTTGTGTAATCCAAAACACAAAGCTCTTGTTGACTCAAAAGTCAAACTCATTTTCCGATTGTCTAAATCTTGTGCCAAACATTTGGAATATATTTTCCTTGGTCCCAAAACTGATGTGGGACCCTCTGAAAAATATCACAAGTTGTAAAACTAGTTTGATAAATTTTGGAGGTAAAACAATCCTTTAAACAACCTTAACGAATTTCCTGAGAAAAATGCATTGCATAATAACCTCTGGAAATTTTATGCAAGGTTAATCTCATTGTCAGCAAGCTCCAGTTAAAATTTCATCAAATTTGGAGTTCATTTGCTATCTCAAATAATTCTGCTAAGTTTCATTTGTTAAAAACTAAATTTAAAAGCCTACCTTTGTTCCTTGGGCTAGCCACTTTGCAAAGTGGTCCAGCCCAACCCCATCGACCTCCTTCCCCACCTTGATGAGGTCGAGCCGTTGGATCCAATCCAAAGGCCACGACCTCCCCTCAACCAACGCACTGGACCTCCTTGAAGTCCTCTCGACCGCGTGGACCTCCTCGGGTCAACGTGGGCGCCAGACCTCCTCCATGGTCAACACCGCAAAGGCTTTTCACCTCATCAGTCGTGACTGTTGGATCAAAGATCCACGGTCATGACCTCCCATGTGTTAAATCCCAAAGACCTCCTCACCTTGTCCAGGTCATAGCCCTTGGATTAAGATCCAACCGCCCCGACCTCCCCTTGTTATCAAACCTCAAAACCACCTTCCATCTTGGCGAGGTCATAGGCTGTTGGATTTACATCCAACCGCCTCGACCTCCTCCTCTTAATCTAACTATCAGACCTCCTTTGCACTCACTTGAGGTCGCACTGTTGATTTACATCCAAAGGCCACGACCTCCTCTGAAAAACATCACGGTTAGGTCCTTCACAAGACGTGAGGTCGTTGTTCTTAGATCTAAATCTAATGGCCATGACCTCCCTTGTGTGTTGCGCAAGCTCAAGACCTACTTTGCGCCACGTGCGAGGCTCAGACCTCCTGTTTTGATCACCACCGTTGGATCAAAATCCAAAGGTCTTGACCTCCCGCGCTTCACGCAAAGCCTCGAGACCTCCCTTGGTTGTGTGCCCTTGATTTTAATCCAAAGGCCATGACCTCCCCTCATGTCTTATGTTCGCGTGCAGTTAAGACCTCACAGAGGTCCGCACTGCTGGATGGAGATCCAACGCTTTGGACCTCTGTCCTATTTTCCTCGGCGCTACACATTAAGGAAATCGGAGGGCCACGACCTCCCCATCCTTGATCGTGTGGTGGGACCTCCTCCCGACCATTTAGGCGAACGGTTCAAAAATGGGATCCGATGGTTAGGACCTCCCATGGTCTTATCCAACGGTCGTAAAGACCTCCTGTTCTTCTCCTTCCTCGACACGCTGCGAGCTCGAAAGCAAGTGTGTTTAATGCGCGGTCGTGCATGGGATACGTTATATGACTCTTGTCGACCGCATTTAATGCAGTCGACTTTTCGCCTCTAGTCGGCTCAAGCACGCCTTTGTGTCAACATACCATCTTGTCCAGTGTCATAGACCACGCCATGGGCCAAGCTCACCATGAGCTTAGCCAGTGGTCTAAGACCTCCTTTGCCCTAAGGATAAAACCACCCCCACTATGCCTTTGTCTTCTTTTACACGCCATTGTTCCTTGCTCGCTCTCCCGGGCTTGGGAACTCTAAACCACTGAAACCTTCCTTGGCCGCCATTGTTGGAGTTGAAGCTCCTTGGTGGGCAAGGGTCGCTGGAGATTTCTTCTCCCTCTCCTTGCTCCATTTGTGCCTTTCCTCTGGGACCAAGCCCTAACCAAATTTGTTTGGGCCTTTTTCAGAGGTGGACAAAGCTAGAGTTGGAGCTGGAGCCTTGGGCTGTGAAGCTTCATTGTCTTCCCCAACTCCAGTCATCACCTCCACGACCTCCCCAGCACCTTAGGACCTCCAGGTACTCCTCCTGTAGTCCTTAGTTCTTTGGCACCCGCTGAATGATTTTGCGGAGCTTTCTTGGCACAAGCTTGAATGTCGCATGAGCTTCATTTTGCTTTTCGGTGTTTGGCCGTGATGGTCAATTTGCCCTCTCTCGGCTCCGGCGTTCAAAGCCGCCGTCGCCGTTGAGAGGGGGTCCACCGAGTGTGCAGCGTTATTGTGCACTCGGTGGTACCATAGAGGTCATGGCGAGGTCTACATCGCCGGCGAGAACCAAATCTTTGAGCTCGGGATTTTTGACGGGCCGGCAGCGGCGTCGTTGTCGTTTTAGGACAGAGATCCTCGGCTTTGATTGCGCTAATCATTGCTCAATCTCGCGATCATTGGCGTCTTAACCGCCTTTAATCCACCCTTGTGCGTGCATTTAAGACCGCTTCTTGCGCGGACCTCCTCGTGGTCCCGCAGCGCATTTATGCCTTGTCCAAACGCGTCTTGGCTGCTGGGTGCAGGGCGCCCGGACCTCCCGTGGAGATCTGGAGCGCCCAAGACCTCCTTGCGCATCGTAGCCGCCTGCACCTCCACGGAGGTGCAGTGGCGTTGAGGACCTCGGCTGGGACCTCCTCGAGGACATCCCAACCGTTGAGGACCTCCCCTTTAGATCTGGTCCGTTCAGGACCTCCTTTCCATGTTGTGGTCCGTTGGATTTCCCATCTCGCCCACGACCTCCCACGCCTCGCGCATGTGCGTTACTAGGAGGTCCAGACCTCTGGACCTCACGTCTTGGCGTGTGTGTTCTCCGGGAGGTCTGAGCCGTTAGATCTGTGATCTGTGGCTCACGACCTCCCATGTCCTTGTGAATTTTCTTAGGAATTCCAAAGTAAAGTCTTAATTATAAATGAGAATAAGGTATAAACTTTAGAATTCCATATCTTTTTCATTTTAATCCAAATGAGGTCATTCAAAGTATGTTGGCTCTGTCTTGGACTTGACTTTAATCCAAAAATGATTGTAAGTTGAGTTCAACTCCAGAGCACAGTTTGCCATTAGATTTTAAAACCAACTTTAAAATATACACTTAAATCAATGCTTAACTTGTAAAATACAAAACTAATGCTCTGTAGATTATTTTTGAGTGAGACCAACTTTGTTGGTTTCCTCTAATAATGAACTCACTGTGAAAATTAGTTTTGAGCTTGTTGCTGTTATAAAAATGAGGACTTGTGCATTATAATTTTGTTCAAGTTCTTGTTTTTGAAAATTTGTAGAGAGTGCAATATAGCTCCAATTGAGATGAACTCAATTGTGTTATTCATCTCATGAGGTGCTGGTTTTACAGTAAAAATTTCAGCTTCACTTCTGTTCTAGAAAATGTTGCCTCATAATTAAATTAATGAATAGTGCAGTTTGGTATTTTAGAAATTTGAGCAGAATTGTTTTGCTCATAACTTTTGCATTGAGAATCCAAATCAATTGGTTCTTGTTGCAATATTCCTAAAAATCACCCTCTTGCTGCTGTAGAAAATTCAGAGAATTTGGAGTTCGTTTGTTGTGCTGTCTTTGTTGTTTTTAAATCGTTCTTATCGGTTCTTTCTCGCCTTTCCGTTAGGTTTCGACATTTGTGGTGATCCCGAGAGTGACCCTCCGCAACAAATTGAACAGCAACAGCAAGGCAAGCAGTTTGATCATTTCCATCATTGTCCCATTACTTTAAAGCTTAATATATCGTTTTACTTCTATGTATGCATGCTACTTTGTGTTAAATGTCGCTAGCAAGCCTATAGTTGCATAATCTGTAGGAATTGTTTATCCTCTACTACCATGAGCCTAGGTTATTTGCTGTGGTGGGAGCTCGTTGGATGAGCTCCTATCACTTAGTAGTTCGATTTAAATTGCTTAGACATGCTTAGTTTTTGGTAGAAATGGGCGATCATCGACTTAGTCGATGGTCTTGATCACTCAAAACTGATTATTACTCCTATATGTCCAGCACTTGTGCTTTGATTAATTGTAAAATCAAAACTGAAAATAAAAGATTGATTTAGACTTGGGCATATTGGATGGATGGTGCGGTTTTTGGATGTGGTGGTATGCTGGTCCCTAAGGACCGAGTACTTGGGTCACTAAGCCAGCGATTTTGCGTGCTAACCACACGAGGGCATATGGAACCCCTCTTGACTAAGTACTTTGGGTGGTGTTAATTGGGGTCGCTCGGTTGGTGTGTTTTTAAAGATAAAATGTGTGTGTGATGTGGGAGGAGCATTAGCTTCGGGAAGGTTGTGTGATGTCTCCTTCTCCCGTGGGTTGTGCGACTCGAATTAGCATTGTCCATTGGAAATGTCTCGTAGGACTTAGCTGCGTCTTGGCATACCAAAGGTAGTGTGCCTAATGGAAAGGCGGTCGGCGTGTGGGTGCAGTGGTACACCTGCGGGGATAAAACTATTGAATAGCCTCGCCCTAGGTTATGGACATGCTTGGTAAGGTCGTTCAAGACTAGACTACAACCTTTAATTAAAACTTGACATGGTTGGTATGAGCGGGAGTTCATGCTATTGTTGTGGTGACTTGGGTTGGTCACTTCCAGGTTGTTCTTGTTGTTGTTACCTTGTTATTTATCTCGTTGTTATTTCAACAATTAAAAATGCTTTGTCAAATTGCTTTCAATCTACTATATTATTGCAAATGAAAACTTGCTTTGTGCTTAAATGAGTCCAAAGCCTCATCCACTTAAATAAAGCTTGCATATAGCTAAATTATAGTTCTGTTATCTTACACGTCGGTCTTGCAAGTACAATAAACAATTTATTGTACTCATTTGCTTTGCTTAACAACTTTGTTGCAGAGGAGGTAGAGCCCAAAGGGCTTTACTTTTGTGAGTTTGTCTTGGTGGTTGGGAGAGCGACTAGCTTGGCGGTCCGGTCAGTTGCCTTGTGGGCTAAAGGCACACTGGTTGGCTCTTATTTTGGGCCATCTTTATGGCACTTTTGCTTCCGCTGTGTATCTTTGTAGTTTTGTTGTTATTTGGCCAGAAGGCCCCTCTTGTGTAATAACCTATCCTTATTAATATTAACTTCTGGTTTGTTGCTTATGTACTATGTGTTGTATGGAATTGATACATTCTTTTGTTGTGAGGTATGTATACTGCATTTCTGGGAAGTATACATCTCTCGAGACCGGGTTTATTTGGTTGATAATACTAGGGTCAATTGGATGACTAAGTATTATGAGCCGAATAAACGTCGGGGTCTCACAAGCTATAAAGACCTACGGCCCCCATGTTGGCAAATAACAAAGAACACCAACTAAATATCCTCCCTAAGGCTCACAAGGTGAACTTGACAACATGACAGGGACAAAGTATGAAGGAGGCTTAACAGCAAGTAGGCAAGTAACTACAGCCCAAACCATTTTCTTATAAACATAGCCATGCATGATAAAGTAAAACCGAAATACATTTGCAAAACTAGGTTCAAAATGATCAAAAGGAGGTCTGTGGCTTGCCTTGGTCAAGCAGTGGAGAGCCTTCAGAAGAGAGAGTTGGGTCCAAGATCTCCTCAAACTCGTGATCTACACGTTCGCAAGAAAACCAAATAAGCAAAAACACACTAGGCCAAAGAACTTCAAAAGAAAACTAAAAGAACTAAAACAAAACTTAACCAAAACCAGAAAACAGGTGGCCCCGAACAACAAGGGAGGTCCAAGGCAGGAGAGGGTGGCCTTTAAGCAAAAGACCAGCCAAATCCGCGAGGAGGTCTTCCAGAAAGGACGCCAACTCCTGCGGCTCACTCCAGGAGAAGCTCCAAGCACAAGCTAGGAGCGAACAAGGCAGGAGCAAGGTGGGCAAATGAACAAAAGGTTACAAGAGTTTGCCCACCCAGGCTATATATAGCCGGAGTTGGTAGTGTGCACCACAAGGAAGCCCAGTGACGTGTTGGCAATCGGGACTGCTTGGGCAGGGCTTGCCCTAAAAGAATTGAAATAAAGTACCTCAGATGTGACTACATTTAATGTGACCCGACACCTATTAAGTGCGCACAGTGTTCTGAGGCAAGAGCAATAATAGCAAAGTAGAGAGAGACGGGCAGGTGAGGCCAGTCAAAAGGGTGCACCATTGGTCAAAGAGGTGGCCCCACCGCAAGGGTCGCCCCCGCAAAAGTCCACAGGGCGGTCCTGGAGGGGAGGTCCTGGACAGGAGGTCCTCAAGGCTCGCAACGAGGAGGTCCTGACACTCAGATCTGCACAAAGGGAGGTCTAAGGGTCAAGATCTCAAAGGGGAGGACCTCAACGGTCCAGATCAAAGGGGTGCAGGGGAGGTCCTGACGAGTAGATTTCCAAAAGGGAGATCTAACAGTCAAGATCTCAAAGGGGAGGACCTCAACGGTCCAGATCAAAGGGGTGCAGGGGAGGTCCTAACGAGTAGATCTCCAAAAGGGAGATCTAACGGTCAAGATCTCAAAGGGGAGGACCTTAACGGTCCAGATCAAAGGGGTGCAGGGGAGGTCCTGACTAACAGGGATATTCAAGGTTAGGAGGGTGGTTTTTACAAAAGACCAGCAGGGATCGAGGAGGTGGTCCTTGCAAAACAGCTAGGAAGAGGTCTTGGGAACAAAGGAAAACGCGCGGCAAAGCCGAGCCGTTTGATTGGAATCGGGCGGTCCAGAAAGGAAAGGAACGTTCGGACCATCCAAACGTTACCTCGCAGTTGAGCCGTCAGATCCAGATCGGATGGCGCAAAACAAAGGGGCCGTTCGGACCGAGCGAACAGGCCAATGGGACTAAGCCGTCTGATTGGAATCGGACGGCTAGGAGGGAAAGGGGACGTTCGGACCAAGCTAACGTGCCCTTTAGGATCGGGCCGTCCGAACAACATCAGACGGTCCTAAGGTGAGGGAGGCAAAGCCTCAAGCGATACAGCCACAAGAGTCAAGATGGGTTCAAGCGCTAAGGAGGTCTGGACCTTTGGATCCAACGAAGGGAGGACTTGGACAGCTAAGATCTCCAAGGAGGAGGTCCTAACGGCCAGATCTCAACAAGGGTAGGTCTGTGCGGCTAGGATCTCCAAAGAGGAGGTCCTAACGGCCAGATCTCAACAAGGGGAGGTCTGTGCGGCTAGGATCTCCAGAGAGGAGGTCCTAACGGCCAGATCTCCACAAGGGGAGGTCTGTGCGGCTAGGATCTCCAAAGAAGAGGTCCTAACGGCCAGATCTCAATAAGGGGAGGTCTGTGCGGCTAGGATCTCCAGAGAGGAGATCCTAACGGCCAGATCTCAATAAGGGGAGGTCTGTGCGGCTAGGATCTCTAGAGAGGAGGTCCTAATGACCAGATCTCAACAAGGGGGGGGTCTGTGCGGCTAGGATCTCCAGAGAGGAGGTCCTAACGGCCAGATCTCAACAAGGAGAGGTCTGTAGGACAAAGAAAGGCCCGTAGGGACAAAGGGAGGTCTATTTGAACACAAGGGAGGTCCAAATAGCCACGAGGAGGTCTAGGAAGGTCCCAAAGGGGCACTGGGAGGTCCAGAGAAACTCTGGAGCGCCCAAGAGAACTCGGGGGTTCCAAGAGAGCGTGGATAGGTCCACGGGGAGGTCCTAAAAGGAGCAAAGCCAAGCGTAGCTTGGAGAGACCAAAGAGGTTTTGAAACACAACCCGAGCTAGGTCCTTAACAGGAAAACCCGAAGCAAGGGAGAGGTTCGAACCGAGGGGAGATAAGAGAGAGATCTGGATCTCAAAGAGATTCAAACCAACAAAGGAAGATAGAAGAGGAGAGACAAACCAGGGGCACACAGAGAGGCTTCGGAGAACCAACAGCCCAAGGGCAGCAAAGACACAACAGAGAGCCACAACCGGCAAGGAACACCAACAAAGAGTTTAGTTAAGGTTTGATTAATTCCAGTTGAACTCTCCAAATTTTCAAAATATCAGGTTAAGCTTTGGATTCTCAATAAAGCTAAATGGTTACTTTTATTTTGAAAACTTGGCAAGAACTTAATGGAAACGGGACGTTACAAACCTTCACCCCTTAAGGGAATCTCGACCCCGAGATTCAGGCTGAGCTAGGGAATAGGTGGGGGAACTCCTTCTTGAGGTCCTCTTCACGTTCCCAAGTTGCTTCGGCTTCAGAGTGGTTGCTCCATTACACCTTGCACAGCTTGGTGGTCTTGTTCCTTGTAACTCTCTCGGATACGTTCAAGATCTTGATGGGTTGCTCTTTGTAGGTGAGGTCTTCTCGGAGGTCCACAGCTTCTAAAGGCATTTGGTCCTCTGGCACTCGCAAATATATCTTCAACTGTGACACATGGAACACATTGTGAACTCCAGCAAATTGAGGAGGGAGGTCTAACTTGTAGGCCACTTCACCCCTTCGGGCAAGGACTGGAAAAGGTCCAATGAATCTTGGAGCAAGCTTCCCACTAACTCTGAACCTCTGCATACCCTTGAGGGGTGACACTTTGAGGTAGACTTGATCTCCTGGGAAAAAAGCTAGGTCTCGTCGTCTAATATCTGCATAGCTCTTTTGCCGAGTTTGAGCGGTCTTTAACTTCTCCTTATTAATCTTACTTGATCTTGGCTTTTTCGGCAGGTCCTGCCAAGAACTTAGCCTTCCCAGTTCTCGGCCGATTACAAAGGAGTTCTACACTTCCTCCCATAAATAGCTTCAAAAGGGGACATTTGGAGGCTTGCTTGGTAGCTGTTATTGTAGAAAAATTCTACATATGGCAACATCTTGTCCCAACTAGATTGCTTTTCCAGAGCACAAGCTCTCAGCATGTCCTCAAGGACTTGATTAACTCTCTCAGTTTGGCCATCTGTTTGTGGGTGGTATGCTGTACTGAAGTTGAGGTCGGTGCCCAAGGCATCATGTAACTTTTGCTAAAATTTGGAGGTGAATTGAGATCCTCTGTCCGAGACTATCTTCTTTGGAACACCATGCAAGCATACAACCTTTGCCATGTAGATTTCGGCCAGCTTGACTCCAGAATAGGTAGTCTTCACAGGAATAAAGTGGGCCATTTTTGTTAACCTATCCACAATGACCCAGATAGAATCAAAACCGGCTTGGGTACAAGGTAGACCAGTTATAAAGTCCATCCCGGCCTCTTCCCACTTCCACTAGGGTATGGGTAAGGGCACTAAAAGTCCTCCAGGTCTTTGGTGTATTGCTTTAACCTTTTGGCAAGTGTCACATTTGGCCACAAATTCTGCTATTTCTTTCTTCATTTTCGGCCACCAGTACAATTCCTTGATATCTTGATACATTTTTGTAGCTCCTAGATGTATAGAATACAATGCTTCATGGGCTTCTTTAAGTATAATTTCCTTGAGCTCTGTATTATTGGGCACACAGAGCCTCTTATCAAACCAAACCGCACCTTAACCATCTTCAGAAAACCTTATAGCTTTCCCTTCTCTTAAGTTGGCCTTGATTTCTTGGATGCCAGCATCTTCAACTTGAGCTGCCTTGATCTGCTTTTGCAAGGTAGGTTGCACTTCTAGAGCTGCTAAAAACCCTTCTTCAGCTAACTCAAGTCTAAGCTTCAAGAATTCCTCATGCAAAGTAGGTTGGCTCTCCTTGATCATCAATGTATTGGCATAAACTTTCCTGCTCAAAGCATCTGCCACCACATTGGCTTTGCCTGGGTGGTAATGAATTCCCACATTGTAGTCCTTAATAAGCTCTAGCCACCTTCTCTGCCTCAAATTCAGATCTGCTTGAGTAAAGATGTACTTTAGGCTTTTGTGGTCAGTATAGATTTCACACCTATTACCAAGGAGGTAATGGCGCCAAATCTTTAAAGCATGAACCACAGCAGCTAACTCGAGGTCATGAGTAGGGTAGTTTGCTTCATGGGGCTTCAACTGTCTTGAAGCATAAGCTACCACTCTTCTGTCTTGCATTAGAACACAGCCAAGTCCTTGCTTTGATGCATCACAATAGACTTCAAAATCTTTCCTGGCATCTGGAAGAACCAAAACTGGGGCAGAGGTCAACTTTTTCTTGAGCTCTTGGAAGCTTTGATCACAATCTGAGGTCCAAAGAAACTTCTTTTCTTTCTTTAACAGCTGAGTTAGAGGTCTTGCAATTCGGGAAAAACCTTCTGTAGTAACCTGCCATACCAAGAAAACTCCTGACTTGAGGCACTGTCCTAGGGGGTTTTCAATTGAGCACATCTTGAACCTTACTAGGGTTGACAGACACTCCTTCTTTTGACAAAACATGCCCCAAAAAGACCACTTCTTTTAGCCAAAACTCACACTTGCTAAACTTGGCAAAGAGCTGATGAGCTCTCAGCTTCTCCAAAACCGAAAAGAGATGCTTTGCATGCTCCTCTTCACTCTTGGAATACACAAGAATGTCATCAATGAAGACAATGACAAACTTGTCTAGGTACTCCATGAACACTCGGTTCATCAAATTCATGAAATAGGCAGGGGCATTGGTCAGCCCAAAAGACATGACAGTAAACTCAAACAACCCATACCTTGTTGAAAAAGCTGTCTTAGGGATGTCTTCCTTTCGAATCTTGAGTTGGTGATATCCTGTTCTCAAATCTATCTTTGAAAACACAGTAGCTCCCTTCAATTGATCAAACAAATCATCAATCCTTGGCAACGGATATTTGTTCTTGATGGTAACATCATTGAGAGCTCTGTAGTCCACACACATTCTTTGAGTGCCATCCTTTTTAGGCACAAAAATCACTGGGGCTCCCCAAGGTGAGGAGCTAGGTCTAATAAAACCTTTGCTCTGCAAGTCTTCCAACTGTTTCTTCAACTCCATATGATCATCAACATGCAATCTGTAGGGCCTTTTGGAGATGGGGGAGGTCCCTGGGACAAGGTTGATAACAAACTCAAGGTCTCTGTCTGGGGGCATTCCTGGGAGCTCATTAGGGAACACATCCGCAAACTCTTTAACAACAGGGACATCCTCCAACACTTGAGCTTGAGTACTACAAGATAGGGCTCCTTGGAGCTTCTCTGAGGAGGCCGAAAACTTCACAGTGACACCACTAGGGCTGGTCAAAGAGATGCTTTTACCACTACAATCCAACATGGCATGGTGGTCAGCTAGCCAATCCATGCCCAAGATCACATTTAGGGATCTGGTGTCCAGATGGATAAGGTTGGCTAGAAATTCTACTCCTTCTATGACCAACTTAACTTGTGGACAACCCTGATTCGTGCTTAATTCCGAACCGGGGGATTGAACCAACAAGGTAGACTTAAGAGCAACAACTTGAAACTGGTGCTTTGCAGCAAAACTCCGAGAAATAAACGAATGGGAAGCTCCAGTCAAACAAAACTGCAGCTAGCACTGAATTTACTAGGAACTTGCCTAGCACCACATCTGAGGAGGTCTGTGATGAGGACATCACTCCTTCGGATACACGCACTACACAAATTATGAGGACGACTCCAGATCCGGTTGCTAAACTACAAGGTCCTATGACAAGAGCTCGTGCACGTCACTTAAATTATGAGGTGAGCTCGTTTCTAGGTGCTAATAATTTATCTATGCAGAATGGTATGCTACCTAAAAATTGTGATCTTCTATTACTTAGGAATAATGGGGAGGATCCAACCCGTCTACGCCCAGGTTTCCAAGGGCTACGACCAGTTCTCGTTGACCCTGTTCTCTGTGATCTGCAAGCTCTACGACCAGTGTACTGCTCTCGACAGAATCTGCTAGATCTCGACCAGTCTCAAGCTCTGACCGATCCTCACGACCGAGTCTCGTGCTATCTGACCGATCCACGACCGGGCCTATGACCGATGGCGACCACGTTGGGTGTTGGTGAGACATTGAAATAAGGTCTTTGCGTCACCGTTTTGGGCCTAATAAGGCCTTGTAAGCGTGGCGAGTCGAAACCCGAAGTGTCGCCTCTCCACATGGCGGCACAACCTAGGTCATCCTCCGTGTTCCCCCTATATATTGCAAAGCCGCCCGCAGTTTAGGGTGGGTTTTCTTAGATTATACGCCACTTTGTAGTTTCGCGCTTGTTCGGTTTGAGAACCCCACTTGTGAACTTCATCTATATTCGCAATATAATTCAGATTGCATCTACCTTGTTCTTGTGAGTTGCTTGATTGCTTGCGTGAATCATAACCCTCGTGGTAAGGTCGATCGCGTGCAAGCGTGGTTGATAACGGCAGGTCATGCGGGTGTAGCGAATTGCGAGGTGACAACTGCTTGGTCGAAGCCTCAAAGCGTCAACGTCCTCACGACGAAATCAATCGAACCTATCAGAAGATCGGGCCACCGTGAATCATCAGTCTGAGCCTCTTCCACTGCAACATGGTTCGCACGTCCCCTTCCAAAAGATTGGGAGGTCCTAGCTTGAGGAGGTCCTGTGGCTTGGGAGGTCTTGGCTGAGGGAGGTCCTGAAGTAGAGGTTCGCATGACTTACTTTCGATCTTGATGGGCATTGATTGTCAAAATGCCCCACTTGGTGACACTTAAAGCAGTAATCCCAAATTCTTTGTGGAGGTCGTTGGGGTTGACTTAGTCTTTGCGCCAAATGATGCGTGTTTGGATCAAGCACAAGGAGGTCTTGGCAGAGGTCTTGGGAGGTCCAGAGGCCCTTGGCGCTTGGGTTAGTCTGCACAAAAGATTTGGAGCGCTGGGGAGGTCTTTGTTGAGCCTCGAAGGCGGCACCTTTCTCTTGAAAGACTCGTAAAGTTCTCTTGGGACTCCTCAATGAGTATTGCCTTGTTCACCATATCTTTGGAAATCAGGTGTCGTTGCAACAACTTGAACTTTTAAGCGGGATGGAGGCCTCGCTAAAGCGCTTAGTGCATCATCTGTAGCCACGCCCTCATGGGCATAGCGTGACAATTGAGTGAACTTAGTGAGATACTCACTCCACCGACATCTTTGCCTTGCTTGAGATCCACGAACTCATTCTTTTTCATCTCTACCTTCCCATCAGGGACATGAGAGTGGCGAAATGCAGCTGCGAATTCTACCCACATGATCCTCTGGGGGTCAGCATGTGAGGCACAAAATGTGTCCCACCATTCAGCTGCAGGTCCTTCCAATTGATGTGAGGCAAACAAAACCTTCTCCCTATCTTCACAGCGAGCAATATCCAACTTTTTCTCTGTTGATCTCAGCCAATCATCTGCATCTAGGGGCTCAGGGGAGCTTGAAAATGTAGCTGGGCGTGTCTTCATGAACTCTGATAACCTTGATTGATGATGAGCTGGAGGTGGAGGTGGTGGCACTGTTGCAGCTTGACTATTCTGACTCATCATGGCAAGTAACCAAAATATATTTGCAAAACTAGGTTCAAAATGATCAAAAGGAGGTCTGTGGCTTGCCTTGGTCAAGCAGTGGAGAACCTTCGGCTGGAAGAGCTGGATCCAAGAACTCCTCGAACTTGTGATCTACACGTTCGCAAAAACCAAATGAGCAAAACCACCCTAGGCCAGAGAACTTCAAAAGACCCAAAAGGAACTCAAACCAACTCGGCAAGAAAGGAAAACCAAGAGGCTCAGCACAGCCTCAACGAGCTCCAGGGGAGGTCCTGCGCCAGGAGAGAACCAGGCGAAGGAGGCAAGGAAACAAGAAATGAATAAAAGGTGGCAAATGAAAGCCTGCCCAGGCTATATATAGCCAAAGTTGGTAGAGTACCAAGAGGAGGCTCAATGACGTGTTGGCAATCAGGGCAGCTAGGACAGGGCTTGCCCCTAAAAGAATTGAAATAAGGTACCTCAGATGTGACTGCATTTAATGTGACCCGACACCTATTAAATGCGCACAGAGTTCTGAGGCAAGAGCCATAATTACAAGGTGGAGAGAGGCTGGCAAGTGGGGTCAGTCAAAAGGGTGCACACCCGGTCAAAGGGATGGCCCCACCACAAAGGTCGTCTCCGCAAAAGGCCACTGGGAGGTCCTGGACAAGAAGTCCAAAACGCTCAAGGGGGAGGTCCTGGACAGGAGGTCCAAAACACTCAAAGGGAGGTCCTGGACAGGAGGCCCAAAACACTCAAAGGGAGGTCCTGGACAGGAGGCCCAAAACACTCAAAGGGAGGTCCTGGACAGGAGGTCCAAAACACTCAACACAAGGAGGTCCTGATCGAGAAGGATACCCTGGACTAGGAGGGTGGTCTTTACAAAAAGACCAGCAAGGATCAAGGAGGTGGTCCTTGCAAAACAGCTAGGAAGAGGTCCTGGGCGGTCAAGATCTCGAAGAGGAGGACCTTAACGGTCCTTATCAAAGGGTGCAGGGAGGTCCTGACGGTTAGATCTCCAAAAGGGAGGTCTAACGATCAAGATCTCAAAGAGGAGGACCTTAACGGTCCAGATCAAAAGTGCAGGGAGGTCCTGACAGTTAGATCTCCAAAAGGGAGGTCTAACGATCAAGATCTCAAAGACCGAGGGTGGTCCGCGGAGGCAAGGATACGCGAGGAAAGGCTGAGTCTGTCAGATCCAAATCGGATGGCACAAAACAAAGGGTCCGTTCGGACCGAGCGAACGGGTCAACGAGACCAGGCCGCCTGATCAAGATCAGACGGCTAGGAGGGAAAGGGGACGTTTGGACCAAGCAAACGTGCCCTTAGGATCGGGCCATCCGAACAACATCGAACGGTCCTTCGGTGAGGAAGGCAAAGCCTTAGGCGGTATGCCCGTAGGA
Source organism: Phyllostachys edulis (assembly GCA_036346405.1). Lineage (NCBI taxonomy): Eukaryota > Viridiplantae > Streptophyta > Magnoliopsida > Poales > Poaceae > Phyllostachys > Phyllostachys edulis. Next base: position 7,753,903 of record CM070564.1, read on the forward strand.
ACCAATGGTGGGTCCAAGTGCTAAGGAGGTCTTGGACCTAAGGAGGTCCAAACACAACACAGGGAGGTCTGAACCTAAAGGAGGTCCAAACGCAACAGGGAGGTCTAGACCGCAAAGAGGTCTAAACACACAAAGGAGGAGGTCTAAACCTAAAGGAGGTCCGGACACAACATAGGGAGGTCTATGCGGTTAAGATCTCCAGAGAGGAGGTCCTAACGGTCAGATCTCAACAAGGGGGAGGTCTGTGCGGTTAAGATCTCCAGAGAGGAGGTCCTAACGGCCAGATCTCAACAAGGGGGAGGTCTGTGCGGTTAAGATCTCCAGAGAGGAGGTCCTAATGGCCAGATCTCAACAAGGGGGAGGTTTGTGCGGTTAAGATCTCCAGAGAGGAGGTCCTAACGGCCAGATCTCAACAAGGGGGAGGTCCTAAAGGACGCTGAGGAGGTCCGTAGGACAAAGAAAGGCCCGAAGGGACTCAGGGAGGTCCGATAGTGCTGGAAGGGAGTTCGAGGTTCCAAAAGGGCACTGGGAGGTCCAGGGGAACACGGGAACGCCCTAGTGAACTCAGTGGTTCAAAAGAAAGGTGGGAGCTCCACGGGGAGGTCAAAATAGAGAGGGAGAACGACAAAGGGGGGTTCCAGACACAAAAGAGGTCTGGGAAGGAGAAACCAAACACAAGGGCACACAGAGCCGAAAGAGGTAGAACGGGGAAACTCCAATTAAACAGCAAAGGCACCGAGCAGATTTAGTTCAAGTTTGGTTTAATCAATTAAAGCTCTTTTGAAAACTCAAGTTAAGCTTTGAACTCTCATCAAAACCAAATGGTTATTTTTATTTTGAAAACAGGGCAAGAACCTAGGAGAAATGGGACGTTACATTTTTGGTTTTTTTTTGCAACAGAAAAGGCTATCACAGACGGTTCTAAACAAGAACTGTCTGTGAAAACTCATCACAGATGGTTCTTGTTCAGAACCGTTTGTGAAAACTTCATCACAGACGGTTCTGAACAAGAACCGTCTGTGATAATAGCCTTCACAAACGGTTTCAACAAAAAACCGTCTGTGATAATGCGTATCACAGATGGTTTTGAACCGTCTGTGATAACTGCCTGTTATCACAGACCAACAAATATAGACGGTTCGTAAACAAATGCGTGATGACGATTCCAACCATACGTGATGAGGTGTAACGACTTCGGGGCGCCCGAGAGGTCCTCCAGACCTCTGGAAAGTCCACTAAGAACTCCCAGACGCCCCAGAGCATCCCAGAGGACCGCCAGACCACTTAACCACCCGAGAGCCACCGTGGGGTACTCCGGATCTCCGAAGTCCATCAGACCTCCGGAAAGGTCCGGTGGTACCGCCTGAAGGCCAAGAGGACTGAGTCCGGAAGTTCCGCCGAGGGTCCGAAGTAGGACCACTCGAGGAGAACTGGGTCCCGACCCGAGGCAAGTCTAGGACTCGAGGCCATCCCAAGCACCACTGCGCCGCCGGTACTACGCACGAAGCCCAGTAGTACCGCTCAAGACTCTCCGAGAGGTTCGCAGAACCAACTCCCGAAGGGCGTGGGGCTTGGAAGGACCTTAAGTCCACTGCGATATGAACCAGCTCCAAGGATCAATGGCTAGTTCACACAGCAAGACAAGTGATAACATATGCTTCAACGAGATCTTTATTAATAACAATAATGTTGTATACAAAAAAGGAGAGGCTTACAAGCCACAAACCAAAACACAGCAGAAGATAAACATAGGCCACCCGATACACCACAGGCAATCGGCTAGAGGGCGCAATCCTAAATGGTCCAGGACCACTTGGTCCACAGCAAGATCTCCTTAGGCTTCCATTCCTTCTCAAGATTAGTTTCAAGCAAGAGTGAGCACAACAACCGTGCTCGTAAGTTACACCCGTCAAATAACAGAATGACATGCATAATGGACAATTCAAAGGAAGGCATAATATGGTTAGTTTGCATAAAGCCAAGTTTGTTTCAAAAACAAGTATTAAGTTTCAAGGCAGTTATACAATATCTAAAATTCATTTTGTAAATTCCATTTTTCAGTTGGATAACATTCATCATCAAGATGGTGAAGGATACCCTCCTGTCACAAGGCTTCCCGCCCAATACCAATTTGGATAGCAAACCAAAATGTTTTTTTTACAATTCCTTTGAAACCCAAAACCAAGATCTAACTTTGAGTGACATTGCCAGCATGTCCATAACCGCGGACACGGCTATTCGAATAGTTTTACACTCTGCAGCGGTTGTACACTTTACCTACATGACACGACTTCTCTAGTTTGTTTGGCAATCGTCGTTGCCACCACTCACTACTGAAGGTAAGTGGTCTAGAGCTCATGACAAGGCCTTTACAATGCATCGCTCCACCGCAGTCCACCCACATTAAGGTTTCGTAAATCCCCCCTTTGGATAGAAATCCGCTGCGTTAATGGGTACCCCCTCTTATGCCAGGTAGGTACAACATAGTCATAAAAAGACAAGCCATAAAAGACCACCCACTGTTCCGCCGGATTGACCGCAGTGATCACTTTGCAAATTAATTGGCCAGGTCTCGCCCACACAGGACATGTTGTTGCATGGTGAGGCATAGCCTATTATAGGCATAGCAAGAGGTGGCTCAAAGACTGGTCCTTAACTGACTTGGGCGACAACCTCAACCCTGGGGCATCGGATCACACGACCCCCATGCATAGACCTGCACCATCCAAACAACCAGCTTCGCCCAAGTCCAAATCATTTTCCATTTTCCATGCTTTCCCAGCCACATTTTAAACCTCCATGACAACCCAATGCCATGGCAAAAGCTTTTTAAACAATAGTTGGTCAATGGAGATAAAACTTCCCAAAATCAAATAATTTTGGTCTAAGCACAACTAAGCATACATTTTTCAAATGCCTCTAGTTCTTACTATTGCAAGAACCAGATTTTATCTAGGGTGTCAACGGGCTCAGTTCAAAGTCAACAGTGGCCATACAAAGGACTTATGCATAACTACCATCTTAAAGACATGTATTGAAATACTTAGTAAAGTAAGCATGCATTTAACATTTGAAATGGAATATATCTTAGTTGAAATAATGGGTGCAATATGATCAAGAGTGTAACTTGCCTCCTGCTTGAAAGGCTTCACGGGTTCACATTTTCACCAGGCTCGAGCTCACCAAGGCGTTGAGGTCTACACGATAAAACAGCGCAAATCAAACCAATGCCAAGTAAAACCAAAAGAACTCTAGAGAAACATAAAACTAGAGCCAACAGAGAGGTTTGATGGCCAAGAGGGGCTCCAAAGAGCTGGTTAGAGGAGGTCCGACGGCTAGGAAGAGGATCCAGAGAGCAATCGGCAGAGCTGGAGGTTGAGGGATGTCTAGGGAGCAAACTGAGAGAGCTAGGGAGCGGGAGCTAGAATGAGGAAAAAGGCAAAAGGGAAAGTGCTGGCCCAAGTTTATATGGCCAGAGCTACAGGGAGGTCAAGGCACACGAGGTCAAGAGTTGGTGGAATGAATGATAGGAGCAGGTGAAAGATTAGACAAAAGATGGCTTGGTATGGCCAAAAGGTGGTAGCATTTAATACGACACAATAGGTATTAAATGCGGGGAGACTCCCAAGTGCAAAGGATGTGGTCAAAAGATAAAGCAAATGGGTGTTGCTGCCAAGTGGGTCCAATCCAGACCCAAAGGGGAGGTCCTGCGGAGACCTTGAGGAGCTCCGCAGAGGTCAAGGGGAGGTCCTGACCTTCAAGGGAGGTCTGAACCCGCAAGGAGGCCCAAGCGCATAGGACCAGAGGTCCTGGCCACCAAGTGGCCTCAATCCGCAAGGGAGATCCTTGCGAAGAGACTGGGAGAGGTCCAAAAGATACGATCACGGGGAGGTCCTATGGACAGGAGGTCCAAAAGACACAACTATGAGGAGGTCATATGGACAGGAGGTCCAAATGACCTGCCCACGGGAGGTTCGAGGGTCAAGATTAAAAGTAAGGGGAGGTCCTGACGGTTGGATCTCTAAAAGGGAGGTCCAACGGCCAAGATTAAATGCAAAGGGGAGGTCCTGACAGTTGGATCTCTAAAAGGGAGGTCCAACGGTCAAGATCAAGTGCAAAGGGGAGGTCCCCAGAGGCGAGGATACGTGGGAAGAACTGGAACCACCAGATCTTGATCAAACGGAGGGAGGCGACTGGGACATTTGGACCGGCGAAACGTACCAACGAATTGGGGCCATCTGCTGTGGATCGAATGGCCCTGAGGGAATGGGACGTTCGGACCATCTGAAAGCGCCCTCAAGATTAGGCCATTCAGCACAAATCGAACGATCCTAAGGCTAGGAGGGTTAAACCCGGGCGGTACAGCCACCAGGGTAAGCGGTAGGTCCAATCGTTAGGAAGATCTGGACCCTTAGATCTAGCAAGGATAAGGTCCGCGCTGCTAGATCAAACAAATGTGAGGTCTGGACCTTTAGATCTAACAAAGGAGAGATCCGAACTGTTAGATCTAACAAGGGTGAGGTCTGAACAGTTAGGATCTCCAAAGGGGAGATCTTAACGGCCAGATCTAACAAGAGGGAGGTCTGGACGGTTAAGATCTCCAAAGGGGAGGTCTTAACGGCCAGATCTAACAAGGGAGAGGTCTGGACGGTTAAGATGTCCAAAGGGGAGATCTTAACGGCCAGATCTAACAAGAGGGAGGTCTGGACGGTTAAGATCTCCAAAGGGGAGGTCTTAACGGCCAGATCTAACAAGGGAGAGGTCTGAATGGTTAGGATCTCCAAAGGGGAGGTCTTAATAGCTAGATCTAACAAGAGGGAGGTCTGGACGGTTAAGATCTCCAAAGGGGAGGTCTTAACGGCCATATCTAACAAGGGAGAGGTCTGGATGGTTAAGATCTCCAAAGGGGAGGTCTGGATCAAGCGGAAGGCTCGAACGGGTACGAGGGAGGTCCAAATGAACACAGAGGAGGTCCCATGGACATAGGCGCTGGATCGGACCGCGCAAAAAGCATAGGAGGTCCAAGTCCAAAGGGAATCCAACGGAGGAGATCAAAAGGGAGGTCTTTAGCAGTCAGATTTGATCAAGGGAGGTCCAAATGAGTTCAAGGAGGTTCAGCCATGGTTTTCAGGGTCTCCAAGGAACGGTAATACCGTGACTTGAAAGCGGTACTACCGCGATCCGGTAGCACCATAAGCAACACTGCGGTATGAAAAATTCCAGAACATATGAAAAGGGAGAGCTAGACCTCACGTGGAGCGGTATGGCCGTGGGTTGAAGGGCGGTAGTACCGCAGGGCGGTAACACCGAATGGAGGCGGTATGGATTTTCCAGAATACCTATTTTGAAACTTGATTTCTTCCTGGAGCGGTATGACCGCGAGTTGACCAGTGGTAGTACCACGTGGTGGTAATATCGTGCTGAAGTGGTAAGGAATTTCCAGAGAGGAAACTTTACAGGGATAAAAGCAAGGAGAAGTTCAAATGGACACAAGGAGGTCCAGATGAACTAGAGAAAGGTTCAATGGAGTTCGAAGAGGTTCAAATGAGCAAGGAGGGAAAGAGGGTTGAACCATCAAGAGATTCAAGCTAACAAAGAGATCCAAAGAGACCCAACCAAAAGGAAGGTCTGGACACACAGAGGGTCTAAACACAAGGGAAGTCTAGACTTAAAGAGTACCCAAATAAAAGGGAAGGGTTTAAAACCACAAGGATGATCTAGTCCTCAGAGGAGGTCTAGTGGCAAGGACAATCTAGAGTTCAAAGGAGGTCTAATCTACAAAGGTAAGTCTAAACCTCAGAGAAGGTCTAAACTACAAAAAGGAAGTCCACGATAAAAGGGTGATCTGGACACGAAGAGTAATCTTTACAAAGACCACGAAGATGACCATCAGAGTGGTCTGAGGTCTAGGTCAAAGGGGAGATCTCAACAGAGCGGGATTTCCAAAGAAAAGGGGAGATCCGAATGGACAAGAAGAAGGAGAACAGCACCAGAGGCCAGACAAGAGGGAAGGTATGGACATAAAAGAAGGTCCAAATAGGATGGAGGAAAGGAAATCCTACCATAAAAAGGAAAGACAGCTCCAGAGAGCTAGAGCAACACCAAAAGAACCAAGCTTTAGATTAGTTGAAGTTTAGTTTAGTCATTTTAAACACTTCAAATTTTGAAATTCTCAGGTTAAGCTTTGAATTCTCATCAAAACCAAATGGTTCTTTTTATTTTGAAAATTTTCAAAAAGGCTCTGAAAACCAGGGTGTTACATGAGGCTTCCTGTAGTAGTGACATATCATAATATGCATCTAATCCGAATCTAAAACTAGACAGGATGGCTCTGATACCACTATAGGAACACGAGTAGGCTACACTAGCGCAATTTCAAAAATTCTACCACGCAACCAATGAACCTTCGCTAATAATAGATCACGGGATTACCACTAGATGTGCAAACTCGCTGCGAAAGAAGAGTCGATGTAGCACATTGGTGCGGTTGTAGTCGTACTAGCCTCGCGCCTCCTCCAAGTGCACCAATGCGCTACATCGACTCTTCTTCCGTCACAGATTGCGGATTGTCCTAGCGTTGAAGCCTTGTAGCAACACCTTCAAGGTCTCCACACGTACGGGCCAGGGACACCACACACCGGAGTGCTAGTGCCAGCTACGCGGTTTTGGGTGAGGGAGATGTGGCGGCTAGGGTTTCAGGAATTCCAAAAATCACCTTAACCCTATGCCACCGCCCCTCTATATATAGGCATCCATGATGAGCCTCGAACTTTGAGGCCCATTAGGAACTCGTGGCCCATAAGAATTCGGATCACCATCCAAAATATATCCCAGCCCTTTAAGCGTGCGACCCTATAGGTTCACGTACACTTGGACATGGCCCGAGTGCTCCTACTTGTCCACTAATCAGTAGTGGCCCCTAACAGGACATGCCGACTCCCGAGTATACGTAAAGATCACATCAGATGAACCTTAATAAACCTCATATGTATTTCCCTTTGCCTCACGATATCGGCCAAACTCAAGGCGAGTACCATCCTTGTTGGTTAGCTCGACCACTCTTTCTCTATCACGTAACTCGAATTCCCTAACTATGGTTAACTCTTTAACCGTGAGTAGCATGGCCACGCATTTTTGGAATCCGATTACTCGAGAGGCCTAGAGATATCTCTCGCGTTGCATGGAGGGGTAAATTCTATCTTGATCGACCATGCCTCAATGCATGTATCATGACAAACCAAAAAGCTACCTTTATAACTACCCAGTTACAGAGTAGCATTTGGCAACCCCTAAGTAAGTCACTACATATCTCGAGTACGTGTAACGACCTCAAGTCTAAGGATATAGCATATGCATTGTAAATGAGACCAACTGATGACATATAAGAATACAATGTTCTCGCACTGTCTCATGGTGGGTCAATCCAACCCCATGTTCGCTAACATGTGTCTATATTATTGATTTGATATCTTCATATCTATGATCCGTGAAACATGGTCATCAACAAATACATATGCTAGTTTATTCATATGTGTTCTCATATGTTTCGGACTAGGGATCACTTTAGAAAAATCATCGCAAAGATAAATATAGAGTTTCACAATCAAGTCACATACTTGATAATAAATATTAACGATGTTATTATTGGAACAAGATAACATATTGTCCAATAATTATAAACATAACAAATTATAATCATTTCTATAATTGCCTCTAGGATATATCTGCAACACCACCTCTACTATGGCTCCTTTTGAAATGCACGAATTTCACAGGAAACAATTACAACGGGACTCCAGAAAAACTCAGTCATTCCAAATGGTGCCTAAGATATATTTTGGCCCCTCTCCTAACTCCGACCGTGAGTGGTGAGTTGAGTGCTTCCCCATCTAGATTCTGGATCCCTGCATCTGGTCCTCTTGCCTTGTAACACCTTGGTTTTCTGAGCCTTTTTTAAAAAATTCAAAATAAAAAGAACCATTTTGTTTTGATGAGAATTCAAAGCTTAACTTGAGATTTTCAGAATTTGGGTGTTTAAAATTACTAAACCGAACTTCAAATAACCCTAAAAGTTTGGTTCTTTAGAGCTGTTAAAGCTCTTGTGTTGATTTCCCTTGCCTCCGCTTGTTCCACTCTATCCTTGACTCAGCCCTTTCTTTCCAGACCTCCCTCTTGTTTGACCTCGCCGGACCTCCCCTCGCATTTTGTTTGGATTCCTTTATTTCAGACCATATCTTTGTTGGCTTGAATCTCTTTGGTTTAGACCTCCTTAGGTCTAGATCTCCTCTCTAGTTTCTCTTCGGTTTTGACCTTTTCTTCGGGTCACAATTACCCCTAAGATGACCTAAGCTCGGGTTTGCGTTTCAAATATCCTTGATCTCTAAAATCTAAACTTTGGGGTTGAATTCCCCCTTCTGGACCTGTCCGTGTTTTAGAACCGATCTTACGTAAAGATTGTTTGATTAGGGGGTCTCCTAGAATGGAATCACGAGAGAGATTGACACGGTATTTTTATCTGAGTTCAGGCCTTCTCAGAGAGAATAACAACCCTACTCCTGTGTGTGTATGGTATTGAGTGTGTTTCGTACAACTGGGAGAAAAGACTAAGGCTATTACAGAAGATCGTATCTGACTGTCTTCTTGATTGCCCGTTATCTCCTCTCCTCCTCCTCCTCCTTTCCCTCTCTGATTGCTGCCTTTATATAGTCGTGAAGGAATAGCCGTTTTCTCCTGTAAAGAGGCGCCTCATCAAATTCAGTAACGGACGCATGTTTGTAGTAATCATCAGAGTGGTAACTCCTTCACGTCGCCTAGCAGTTACTTGTCAGAGATAATGGGGTATTACGTGCTATTACTTCGAAGAGTAATAGCGTATGCTGACTGCTTGGATTCCTTAATCAATTGGACCCACAAATGCAGAGGTCTTATTGATCATAAGGTAGTCGTGGCTGACCTGGTCGTAGAAGAGCTTACAACCATAAGGTAGTCGTAGAATAACTTACGACTGGATAGTGATCGTAGAAGAACTTACGACCATAGGATAGTCGTAGCAAGACTTACGACTATGGGGGTGATCGTAGAAGAACTTACGACCACCTAGTAGGCTCCTCCCTTGCAAATATAAGGGGTATACCTAAGGACCACATGACATCATATTTACCCATAATAAGAATTATGGATAACAGATAAAATGAGGATTATTAGATCCTCGTCATCTAGCCCCCCAGCTTCAAGTGAAAATAACTTACTTGGTTAAGGAGTCGTGATTGGTCCTATGACCACGAGAAAATTGTGAAGATATGGTCGAAGGAAAAACTCTTCGATATTTGTACATCGCTTTGACCAGAAATATGCTTGGTCAAGAATGTTGCTTACGACTACCGGATAGTCGTAGAGAACTTTTTCGACTATGAAATAGTCGGAGTATGGTGATCAAAAGTAAAACTTTTCCGATTGATATTTCATTCGGCCAGAAAGACTTGGCCAAGAAAGTAATTTAAGCGAGGTGTAAAATGAACCGATTTTCTTGGGCGGACAAACTTAGAAATTACAACCGTCTCTTATGTATACATTTGTTGGGCGGTTCAAAGCAGTTGCAACCTTTGGATTTCCACCCCTTCAGCCCAAGCATACGATTGTAAATACTTACCGGGGGGTGAAACTTTCGACAACGAGCGTCTCGAAAAGGTTTGTTGGGATCAAGTCGCGAAGATAGACAAGTTGAAAGGTCCAGGGATGGTTTTCTCAATTTTTGCTTGGACGACCATGAATGTAAGTATTTAAGGATACTTATATGTATGGCCTTCCCTCGCTTCTTACTGTCTTTCTTTTTGCAGAAAGCTCTGGAACAAATTGCGACTGTTGGTGAATATCATCAACAGCTTATAGAGCTACGACAGGAAAAAGCGGAACTCTGCAAACAGGCAGAGAGGTGGTAAGTCACTATTATTCGTAGTCGTTTTAGGGTTTGACTATTTATACAGTGCTTATGAGGATTGTCGTGGAAAAACTCACGACTAGATTTTAGTCGTAGAAAGACTTACGACTAGTTAAATAGTGCTCATGTCTACTTTTAACCTTTACAGGTTAAATAGCAACGAAAAGACCCTAGCCGACTCGCTCGATTATGAAAAAAAAGGAGTCGAGAAAGCTAAGGGAAGAAAAAGAAGACCTCTTGAAGAAGCTTCAGGAGGGTAACTCTGTAACTCAAAAGTTGCAGGGACAAATAAACAGTAAGTGCTGAACTTAAGACTGCTTATGTCTTTGATCTTTACCTTTTTAACTCTTACTTCTTTTCAGAAAAAGAGGACAAAATAAGAAAGCTCCAAACCGAAGTTAAAGATAAAACTTTGGTCGTTCACGAGATTTCTCGTATCGCCAAAGATAAAGATCAAGAGGTTGAAAGGCTGAGATCTCGGCGAGCAGGTAAGCAATTCTTTACCTGCAGTCCTTCATGAGTTCTTTTCTTATTCTGATTCTTATTTCTTTTTAGAAATTGAACTCGAACTGGGAAAGCTCGAAACTAAGGATCAGGAAAAAAACCATGATTCTTAACGAGACTATCCGTATTGCCAAGGAAAACGCCAAGGACATCAAATTATGGGAGGAGCGATATGCTGAGACCATTGCTTCCCATAATAAGGAAATCGAGAAGTTAGATTCTCAACAAGCAGGTAAGGAATTCTTTACCTGAGAACTAGTTCTTTCCTCTTCTAGGAATTATTTTTACTTGACTAGTCTTACCTCTTTCGAGCAAGTAGTCGAGAATAAACAACTCATGAGGCTTGACTCGTAACCAACGAGAGATGAAGTCAATGAAGATTAATCTTCAAGGCAACATCACGCTCTGAACAATATACTTGGTGATTTTGCATGGTGAGGAAAAACTCCTCAAGAAGATCGATAGCTTTGCTCATATAAGTACTATTGTGGAACAAGTCGGGACTTTGCAAGAATTGGTGACCACTCGAAGGCCAACCAAAGTGACTCGATAAAGGAGGGTCGAAGGTGCGATAAGTTATGTATTGGCAAAACTTAAAGCTCATGACCCCAACCTTAATATGCAACCAATGGAGGTAGACTTCGGTATACGAGGCGAAACAAGTCGGTTGATTGAAGAAATGCAACCAGTCGATAGGAAGGTCTCGGAGGAGATGCAGCTAGGATCTCCCTCTTCAGAGTAGTTTGTAATAAAAACCTAAGAAAAACAAGTTTTTGCTGATGTAATATATAATCCATCTTGTTTCCTGCAAATTATCTTGTCAAGTAGTTAGTAACTCAAAAGATAATTGTGAGCGAAAGACTAAATTGAAGTCAAATTAATAACTTTATCCTAGCCACGACTATTTACTTAGTTTATTTAAATAAACTAGGTAAATAGTGTTAAAAGGGTTTAAAGCAGAGAGGTTTGATTAACTTATAGTTTTGGATCACGATTGTCATGCTTGAGTCGAAAGAGTAGTAATGAATCGACTCTAGGAAGTTCCTTCTAGTGGGTAGGACCACGTGCAGAGAGGAAAGGCTTCGAATAGGTGATATTACCATCTTCGAGCAGGTTAATCAAATCGAGAACAGCAACTTGAGTTAGGCAAATGTCTAGAGGACTTTAAAAAATTCGTTCATCCTTCCTTGGTGGACTCGATAAGTCTGTCCTGGTAGCAAAAGTAGAAAACTGAACTATACTAGGAAGATCCTTCTAGTGGGCAAGACCACATGCAGAGAGGAAAGACTTCGACTAGATGTGTTTCTTCCTCAGAGCCGGTTGAAGCGGGCGAGTGCGCATGCGCCATAGGTGGTTGAATAAATCTAAGAAAGTGCACTGTGCTTAGAATATTTTTCAAAATATCTAAAGAAATAAACTAAGGTGAAAAGAGCTGGCTTTAAGAATATTTTGACCAAATAGAACCCGAACTCTTTGTATTGGCAGCAAAAGTGAGTAACGAGTCGATACTAGGAAGCTCCTTCTAGTGGGCAGGACCACATGCAGAGAGGAGAGGCTTCGACTAGATGATGTTACCTGCCTTTCAACCAGTGTAAAGAAAATTGGGTGTTTGGAATATAGTCGAAAAATTATGAAAGCACTACTCAAAAATAAGACAATAGAGATAGGAAGAACCTGAGACTTTATTGTCTGAATGGTTTGTTACACATAGAACTTGCGTAACTGGTCGATGTCCCAAGAATTCAAGAGAACCTGGCCGTCTTCCATTGCCAATCGTACTGACCCTGGCCGAGTAACTTCGACCACTTTGTAAGGACCTTCCCACTTAGGAGAAAGTTTATTCCGATTAGACTTGGATTGGCAGAGCCTCAATACCAAGTCACCTACAGCAAGGCTGCGAGGTTGGACCTTACGATCATAGTATCTGCGCAGGGCTTGTTGGTAGACTGCTAAACGGATTAAGGTCTAGTTTCTCCTTTCTTCGAGTAGGTTAATGTCATCTGCTCGAAGTTGCTCTTGGTTGAAGTCATTGAAAGTTTCGACTCGTGTTGACCGTGTCTTTAGTTCAGGAGGAAGCATGGCCGACTCAAGACCGAGAAAAAAGGTGTTTCACTGTGGCCGACTAGTAGTCATCTGAGCGCCCTGTCTGGAGGTAATTCTTGTACCCAATCCCCAAGCGTTGGGCGAGTGGTGAAGACTCGGGTTTTAATTCCCGCATTATTTGGCGATTACACGTTCATTGCCTCATTGCTTTGGGGATGGGCAACAGAAGCATAACACAACTTGGTACCCAATTCATTGCAAAATTTCTAAAATTTTGCTTCAAAAGTGTTTACCATTATACGTAATTATTCGACTTGGCACTCCAAATCGAGTAATTCGCATCTCATCATGAACCGTTTTCTTTGCTTCCATTGTTATCCTGAATTCTGAGTTAAACCGATCCATTTTGTGAACGTATCAATAGCCACAAAAAGGAATTCGAAACCTCCTAGAGCTTTGGGGAAGGGTCCTAGGATATCGAGACCCCAGGTCGCAAAAGGCCAAGACAAATGTATCGTTTGTAATGCTTGAGCTGGCTGGTGTATTTTCCTGCTATGAAATTGGCATTGGACACACTTTTTAACCAACTCTTTAGCATCGTACAGGGCTGTTGGCCAGTAAGAACCTTATCGAAAGGCCTTATCGACCAGCGTTCTGTAGGAAGAATGATTTCCATAGATGCCACCGTGTATGTCGTGAAGGAGTGTTAACCCTTCGCTCTGTGGAATGCATCGCATGAGCACCCCTTGAGTACCTCGTTTATAGAGGACTCCTTCAACAAAAGTATATATTTTGGCTTTTCGGGATAAGCGACCTGCCTCGGGATCGTCTTCGGGTACAGAGCCCTTCTGAAGATACTTGTAGATGGGAGCCATCCAAGTATCCTCGTATTCTAGAGAGGCCGTCTCAATAGGAGGTGTCTCTGGTTCTTCAACCAGGGACGGCTTCTAGAGTTTTTCCAAGAAGACTCCTTTTGGTACTACAGATCGGGAAGAAGCCATTCGAGCAAGCTGGTCTATGAGGAAATTATCCTTTCGAGAGATGAATTGTACCTCGAAACCGAAAAAATGCTTTTCTAGCTTACGCACTTCCGATAAGTACCAAGACATTGTCGAGTTAGAGCATTGGTACTCTTTCCCGACTTGATTCACGACTAGTTGAGAGTCTCCCCTCACGAGTAGTCGGTGAATCGAGAGCGCTTTCGCAGCTCGTATGCCAGCTAGCAAACCTTTGTGATACGCCACGTTGTTAGTGGCACGAAAGTTTAATCGTATGGCATACTTTAAGGTCTCTCGATGGGAGATACGGGACCACCTCGACCCAGAGCCACTTAAAATGGCGACCCGTCAAAGTACATAGATCCTTTGGTGGTGGGAATCGTCTTGGGGATCTGAACAAGTTGACATTTGTCCATTCGGCGACAAAGTCTCGCCAAGAATCTGAGGATTTAACGGCCGTTCGGGACACGAAATGGAGGTCGAACTCCCCAATTCGATCGACCATTTTGCCATGTGTCTCATTGTTTCCCTATTCTAGAGGATCGCTCCCAAGGAAACTCGGGCCAGTACAACTATTTTGTGCACTGAAAATAATGCCGCGGTTTCCTCGAAGACATGAGGAGGGCACATAGAAGTTTTGGACTGAGGTAACATTCCTTAGGCGTGTAAACTTCACTAACGTAGTAAACCGATCGTTATGCGTTTTCACGTTCTCGACTAATCTGCGCTTCTTGCCTATCGTGTGGCGACTAGGTAAATTAAGAGCGTTTCTTCTGGCCTTGGAGAAACCAAAATAGGAGCACTCGTAAGATACCTCTTGACATCCTCAAAGGCAGCGTTTGCCTCGTTCAACCACTCAAAACCTTCATGTTTCCTTAGAAGCTTAAAGAAAGGTAGTCCATTTTCTCCTAGTCGTGCGATGAAATGACTTAAAGCCGCCATGCACCCTGTGAGTTTCTGGACTTCCTTCTTTGTGGTTGGAGGGCACATTTGGAGAATGGCCTTTATCTTTTCAGGATTCGCTTCGATTCCTCGTATGGATACTAGGAATCCAAGCAATTTTCCTAAAGAGATTCCAAACACACACTTCTTAGGATTGAGTTTTAAGCGGTGCTTTCTGAGGTTGTCGAATGTTTCTTGTAGGTCAGTGATATGATTAAATTTCTTGATGCTTTTAACAACTAGATCATCAACATAGGCTTCCAGGTTTCGGCCTAGTTGAGATAAAAAAGTTGATTGCATCAAGCGTTGAAAAGAAACGCCGGCATTTTTTAGACCAAATGACATTTTGACATAGCAAAATATACCAAATGGTGTAATGAATGCGGTCTTTTCTTCATTGTCTAGACACATTGATCTGGTGGTATCCAGAATATGTATCCAAAAAACTTAACATTTTACAACCTGCAGTAGAATCAACCAACTGATCGATACGAGGTAAAGGAAAATCATCTTTTGGACAAGCTTTGTTAAGATCGGTGAAGTCTCTTTTATCGCCATTTGCCGTTTGACTTCCTAACCATTCTGAGGTTAGCCAACCACTCTGTGTGATTGACTTCTCTTATAAAGCTGCTTTAAGTAACTTATCAATTCGATTTGATAGCATCTCGTCGATCGGGGCAAATCTCCATAATTTTTATTTTCTGGTACTTTGTCGGTAGTAAAAGCCGACTGTCTCGATCACCTCCACAGGGACTCGAGCATGTCGGGATGTTGCCACGCGAACATCTGCGTTAGCTCGGAGGAAGGTGATGAGGCGTCTTCCTACTTGGGGTTGGAAGTATCCCGATCTGAGCGGTCTTGAGGGCTCCCTGCGTCGAGAGGAACCTCTTTGACCTTGTCGTTTGGCTTTAGTGCGACTTTAGACTTGACTTCTTTGGTCGAAGGTGACTTTCTTCTCGAGTTGGTATTTGACCAACCACCTCAAGGATCGGCGGTCCGCGGTATCGCCATCTTCTTGTCACAATGAATTGTGATTACTCCTTTGGGACCTAGCATCTTAATACATTGATACGTAATGAGTAGCCATTAAGAATTTTGCCAAAGTTGGTCATCCAAGTATGGCGTTATATGTAAATGTCGAAATCAACCACATCAAAGGAAACTTTCTACGTCACGAAATTACTTGGTGAACCAAATGTTAAAGGAAGATAAACTTGGCCAATAGGTTTGGTGAAGACCCGATGCGATCCATGAAAAGAGTATCGTCTGGTTTTACCTTAGTCTGGTACTTGCATTTCGTCCGGGGCACTTTCGTAAACAAAATGTTTAACAGTGCCACCATCAACCAAAACTCGATTGACCCGACAATTGTTGATGGAGAGTTCGACTACAATCGGATATCGACCTGGTCAAGTCGAAGGAATCGGACAGTCACCCTTCTCGAAGGAGATGGTGACTTCCGACCACTTCGATAATTTATTGATGAGAGGAGGATCTATGGAGTTTACCTCGCGTTCGGCAGCTTTAAGCTGTCTCTTTGATTCGTATGCCGATGATCCCCCGTTGATGTGCTCGACGGTATGTTGCGGATCCTGTAACGGCATCTCCTCATCGTCGTCTAACGACTTATGACCACTCGTTTGTCCTACCTGCTCGAGAGTGGGAAGTGGTCCTTTGCCGTTGTAGTAGTCCTCGAGCTTTCGTTGGAAGACCCGGCAGTTGCGAAGGTCATGTCCTTCCTTTTTATGGAAAGGACACCACCTAGGCTTATCGTTCTTCCGATCGGGGTGCTTACCTTTGCCTCGGTCAGAGTGCGGCTTGGAGGTTCGTGGCTCTTTATCGTTTACAGCCAAGACCTCCTTGGAACCGCTGGCCTATGGTTTTTGACTCTTCGCCTTGTTCTTGGACTTCTTTACTTTCTTATCCTTCTTTTTGCTAACTTCGCTTGGTTCTCGAGTGGTATTGTCTTCTCGATCAATTGTGTTGTTCCACTCGACCACCTCAGAGGCAGTCGTATATCGATCGGCCATCTCAAAAAGTTCGGCGACAGTATTGGGAGGATTTAAGCGATATCCTCCGTTATCCTTCTACTACGGACTCCTTGCTTGAAAGCCCTGATGACAGATGAGTTAGAAACTTTCAGAATTGAATTACGAACCTGACTAAAGTGCTTGATGAATTGGCGCAAGGTCTCGTGGTCGTTTTGCCTCATCCGGTGCAAGTCGTCCTCCTTCCCAGGGCGATTGTAGGTGCCTTGGAAGTTCGCCCGTAGAAGGTCGCAGAGGTGTTGCCAAGAATAGATCGACTCGAGTGGTTGGTTTAGTAACCACGATCGAGCAGATCCTTCGAGCACAGTTGGAAGGTAATTCGCCATTACATGCTCTCCTCCTCCTCTTGCTTTCGGATTCTTTGTTGTATAAATTTGAAGGAACTTCGATGGGATTTTGGGATCCATCGAACTTTTCATGTTCCTTTGGTCGAAAGCGAGGTGGCGGTGAGCGGCTCGAGGTCGAGCAAAATGCGGGCATCTGGTGATAACTTCTTAGCGCCTCCTTTGCGGGAAGAAGGGTTGATATCACCGGTGAACATATTGACGATACCCGATGTGAGTTGACCCGACCTGTAGTAGGTCTCGGTCCTACGAGGGAAATACTCCTCGTATTCTATCTGCTGCGGTAGATTTCCATGTCGGAATGGTGAGCGATCACCTCTCCGAAGAGCTTGTTGATCATCAGTCGTTCGAAAGACATTTCTCTGAGTAGGAGATCGATGCGACTCGTCGTTGCGCCGATCTCTCCGCGGTGATATGTTTGATCGACTGGTAGCTGAAGAAGTCGTATGGCTACGACTTCCTGAATGATGTCGGCGAGGTGCTTCCAGTCTTGCCATCGTGGTCCTAAGCCTTTGTGCGATCTCTTCGACGAAGAGGTCGTAGCCTGGCGCTCGGGCGAGCTCTGGAGTAGGGTTCTCGAGCAAGTCGTTGATGTGCTGGAGTTCTTGAGCTTCCTCTGATTGATATTGGATGCGCCCAGGGAGATTTTTCTGGGCTGCAATCTTCTTCCGTCGAATAGCCTCAAGATCTTTCATATCAGATCCTTGATACTGTCTCAATGGAGTGCGAGTATGTCGAGGATTTCCCTCGCGCTCATCAAAGTGTTGGTTCTGTCCATCACCAGTGGTGCCCTTGCCATTGCCACGAGGGGCGCGATCGCGTGATCTTTGGGGGCGTCCTAACTCGGTCTTTAGAAGAGTGACCTTGATCGAGGAAGGGCGAAGACCTCCCGTTGATGATCATCACTTGCACTCGAGGCCTCCCTGTTTGAGGAGTATTCAAGAGACACCATCTGGCGACTTAGAGTAATCCCCTCGGTGGGGAACTACGGGTTATCTTAGTCTCCATCCGTGGGTGTGATCTCGGGAGATGGTCGAATTCTTGAGGAAAAGCATGCTTGAGCCGCTCTCTCTGGAGTTATCAGGAGAGAAAGGACCACCGAGATCTTGGTGAAGTCCCAGTGTGGCTTCGAGAACTTGTCTCGCCAGTCGGACCGCCTTAGGGGATTTGAACACTTAGAGGAAAAACTCTCGTCGTGTTGTGAGTCCCACAGGTGTAGTCTGATTGTGGTCGGATTGACCCTTGTCCTTTGAAGGAATTGATTCCTCTGTTGGGCGTCTTGTTGTGGGGATAAGGATCCTCCTCAACTCTATTAGTGGCATGGTCTCTGGATCTCTGGAAAGATCTCTGGAAGCAACAACCTCATCGGATGAGTAGATACTTGGTTAAATGTCGGCAGGCATCCATGTCGACGTCTGCATAATCTGCCAAGTCAAACCAGTTCTCCTCGTTCCATTCTCCTACCATGAGTGCATGAGATTTAGGAAAAAGAAAGTATGTTGACAAGAGATTACTAGAAGATCCCCACGGTCAGTGCCAACTGTCAGTGTTTTAGAACCGATCTTACGTAAAGATTGTTTGATTCGGGGGGTCTCTTAGAATAGAATCATGCAGAGAGATTGACACGGGTATTTTAATACAGGTTCAGGCCTTCTCTGGAGAGAATAACAACCCTACTCTGTGTGTGTATGGTATTGAGTGTGTTTCATTACAAGCGGGAGAAAAGACTAAGGCTATTACAGAAGATCGTATTTGATTGTCTTCCTGATTGCCCGTTATCTCCTCTCCTCCTCCTCCTCCTTTCCCTCTCTGATTGCTGCCTTTATATAGTCGCGAAGGAATAGCCGTTTTCTCCTATGAAGAGGCGCCTCATCAAATCTAGTAACGGACGCATGTTTGTAGTAATCATCAGAGTGGTAACTCCTTCACGTCGCCTGGCAGTTACTTGTCAGAGATAATGGGGTATTACGTGCTATTACTTGAAGAGTAACGATTATTATCTTGTTGCTTGGATTCCTTAATCAATTGGACCCACAAATGCAGAGGTCTTATTGATCATAAGGTAGTCGTGGCTGACCTGGTCGTAGAAGAGCATACAACCATGAGGTAGTCGTAGAATAACTTACGACTAGATAGTGATCGTAGAAGAACTTACGACCATTGGGTAGTCGTAGCAAGACTTACGACTATGGGGGTGGTCGTAGAAGAACTTACGACCACCTGGCAGGCTCCTCCCTTGCAAATATAAGGGGTATACCTAAGGACCACATGACATCATATTTGCCCATAATAAGAATTATGGATAACAGATAAAATGAGGATTATTATATCCTCGTCAAGACCTCTCTCTTGTTTGGGCATTCTTTTATGACCAGACCTCCACCTTGTATGGCCATATCTTGGAGCCCAGATCTCCATGTGTCTGGAACTCTTTTGTGTGTCTAGACCTCTTTTGTGTCTAAACTACCCTTGTATTCGGAACCTTCCTTTAGTTCATCTGGACCTCTCTGTGTCCACTTGAACTTCCCTCTTGTTCATGTAGACCTTCTGTATTCACCTAAACTTTCTGTGTGTTCCTTTAAACCTTCCTATGTTCATTGGAATCCCATCTGTATTCATTTGAACCTCCCCTTTGGAGATCTTAACCGTTATGACCTTTCCTTTGTTAGATCTAACCGTTAGGACCTCCCTTTGGAGGTCTTAACCGTTCAAACCTCCCCTTTGTTAGATCTGACCATTAGAACCTCTCCTTTGGAGATCTTAACCGTTCAGACCTCCCCTTTGTTAGATCTGACCGTTAGGACCTCCCCTTTGGAGATCTTAACCGTTCAGAGCTCCCCTTTGTTAGATTTGACCGTTAGGACCTCCCTTTGGAGGTCTTAACCGTTCAAACCTCCCCTTTATTAGATCTAACCGTGAGGACCTCCCATTTGAAGATCTTAACCGTTCAGATCTCCCCTTTGTTAGATCTGACCGTTAGGACCTCCCCTTTGGAGATCTTAACCGTCCAGACCTCCCATTTGTTAGATCGACCGTTAGGACCTCCCTTTGGAGATCTTAACAGTTCGGACCTTCCCTTTGTTAGATCATTGTTAGGACCTCCTTTAAAGATCTTAAACATTAGGACCTCCCTTTGTTAGATCGTAGTTAGGACCTCCTTTGGAGATCTTAACCGTTCAGACCTCCCCTTTGTTAGATCTGACCGTTAGGACCTCCCCTTTGGGGATCTTAATCGTTCAGACCTCCCCTTTGTTAGATTTGACCGTTAGAACCTCTCCTTTGGATCTGACCGTCAGGACCTCCCCTTGTAGATCTAACCGTCAGGACCTCCCTTTTGTGGATCTGACCGTCAGGACCTCCTCTTTATGGATCTGACCGTCAGGACCTTCCCTTGTGGATCTGACCGTCAGGACCTCCCCGTCCCTTGGACCTCTTAGTCCTCTAGACCTCCCGGTCAATCTTTTTGCAAGGGCTTCCCTTGTATGTTGAGGCCACCTTGCAGTCAGGACCTTCGGTCTTGTGCTCAGACCTCCCCCGTGGGTGAGGACCTCCCTTGACCTCTACGGGACCTCCTCAAGGTCTCCGTAGGACGTCCCCTTCGGGCTTTGACTGGCCCCATTTGTCAGTCACGCTCACTTTTCTTCATCATTTGACCATGTCCTTGGCACTTGGAAGTCTGCAAGCTTTAATGCCTGTTGTGTCGTATTAAATGCTACCACCTTTTTGCAACACCGAGCCATCCTTTGTCTCATCCTTTACCTGCTCCCATCTCTTCCCACACCTGCTCTTGACCTCGTGTGCTCTTGGACCTCCCAGCAGCTCTGGCAATATAAGCTTGGGCCATCTCTCTTCCTTTGCCCTTTTCTTCATTTTAGCCCTTGGCTCACTCAGTTTGTTCTTCGGACCTCCCGCTAACCATTGAGCCTCATTTGGCCAGCCCTCGGGATCCTCTCCCAAGCCGTCGGACCTCCTCTAGTTAGCTCTTTGGATCACCTCTTGACCATCAAACCTCTATGTTGGCTCTAGTTTTATGTTTCTTTGGAGTTCTATTGGTTTTTACTTGGCTTTGGTTTGATTTGCGCTGTTTTAACGTGTAGACCTCAACGTCGCTGGAGAGCCTGAGCTTTGTAAGGGAGAAGACCTATAAAGCTTTCGAGCAGGAGGCAAGTTACACTCTTGATCATATTGCACCCATTATTTCACCCTATATATGTTCCATTTTAAATGTTAATGCATGCTTACTTTACTAAGTTATTTCAATACATGTCTTCAAATTCATAGTTTTGCCTAATTCCTTTGTATGACCTCTGTTGATCTTGAATCGAACATGTTGTCACCCTAGGCAAAACCTGGTTTTACGCAATAATGTGGGCCAGGACCTTTGAAAAATTAAAGCTTAGTCATGCATAGATAAATAATCTTGATTTGGGAAGTTTTGGCCAAAAATATCTCTTGTCTAAATGATTTAAACCGTGGCATTGGTGTCTCATGGAGGTCTTGCAATTGGCGATGGCATTGGTGTGTCATGGAGGGTTGCAAATGACCATGGCATTGGTGTGTCATGGAGGTTTGAAAACATGTTTGAAAAGCAAAGAAATGAAAAATGGTTTGGACTTGGCCAGATCTAGATGTTTGGATTGGTGCATGTCCATGCACGGGATCGTGCCTTTATGGTCGACCAATGCCCTTGGGTTCGTGGTTGGCTGCCCAAGTCAGTTAAGGACCAGTCTGCGAGTGTATTTTGCTATGCCTTTTCGTGCAACAAAATGTCCAGGATGGGGTGGACCTGGCTGACTAATTTGCAAAGTTCCATCGCAGTAGTTCCTGTTGGTACGTGGGATGGTCTTTTACGGCTTGTCTTTTATGACTATGTCTTTCATGACTATTTTGTTACCCATCTGGCTCAAGAGGGGGCCCTCGACCTCTGCGGGTAGCTACCCGTAGGGTGAGGCGAAACCTTAGTGGGGTGAACTGCGATGGATCGATGCATTATAAAGGCCTTATCATGAGCTCTAGACCACTTACCTTCGGTAGTGAGTGGTGGCACCCCGGATGCTAGACAAACTATAGAACTCGTGTCATGTGGATAAAGCTGCACACCTCTGCAGAGTGTAAAACTATTCGAATAGCCGTGTCCGCGGTTAGGGACATGCTAGCAAAGCTGCTCAAAGTTAGATGTTAATTTTGTTTTCAAAAGACTTGTGAAAATGGTTTTTGGATTGCTATCCAAATGGGTTGGGCAGGAAGCCTTGTGACAGGAGGGTATCCTTCACCACTTGTGATGAATGTTATCAAGCTGGCGAGATTTGCAAAATGAACTTTACTTATTGTAATTGCCTTGAACTTAGTACTTGTAATTGAAATAAACTTGGCTTTATGTAAACTAACCATATCAACCTGCCTTTGATATATCCATTATGCATGTCATTCTGTTATTTGTCGGGTGTAACTTGCGAGCACGGTTGTTGCGCTCACTCTTGATTGAAATTAATCTTTTGAGCAGGAATAGAAGCCTTGAGATGATCTTGCTGTGGACCTAGTGATTCTGGACGACTAGGATGCGCCCTCTAGCCGATTGCTTGTGGTGTATCAGATGGCCTTTATGTTTATCTTCCGCTGTGTTTTGGTTTGTGGCTTGTAAGCCTCCCTTTGTAATCAACTTTGTTGTTGTTAATAAAGCTCTCGTTGAAGTGTATGGAACCACTATTGTATGCTGTGAAGAGCTAGCTATTGATCCTTGGGACGACCACCTCGGAGTGCAGTGGTGGGAGGTCTTTGGGTGATCCCGGCCCTCCGACCTCCTCGGGGCTCGGTCGTGGGAGGACCTGGGCCACCCCAGGTCTCACGACCTCCTCAGGATTGGTCCTTAGACCTCTCCTGAGTTGGCTCGTGGCTGTGGTGATCTCCCTGTGCCTCACACTCCCTCTCGGTCAGGTCTCTAGACCTCCAGGAGATCCTGCTGGACCTCTTGGGCGGTCGTGGAGATGCCCCTGGGCGGTCCTACCGGATCTCCTGGGAGGTCCTGATGGACTTCTGAGGAGAACCTGGAGGACCTCTCGGGTGGCCTCTGGCCGGGGCGTCACACCCTACTACCTCTCCACCTATTTCCCCCTCAAATCGAACCTTCTAGACAACTAGTCTCTAGTTGTAGTGCCTTTCAACCTTCACTGTGGAGACCCACAAGAAGGAGATGACACCCTCTACTTATGGTAGCTGCCAATGGGCGCAACTACGTCAACGCCACCCACAATTTTCTAGCGTAACAAGTAGAAGATGGTGCACTGCTACCCGGCGGGTGTTCATGCCTACCCACATTCATTTGGTGCTGCCACTACCTTAGGGTTCCGACGAGGCATTGCATGGAAGAAAAAGTAGAACCTATGGAGTTAGTCGTAATTTTCATTTTATTCAGGGTGGAAGATTTGTACCAAACTTTTGTACTAACTAGTATTTGCAAAGAGTTCTAGGCCCTTAGGGACATGTTGCCTTCCAAAAAAAAAGAAATAGAAGAGGGAAGCGTCTCCCCTTACTACTATAAAAAGGCTAATACTGGATGCCTTATCACAGACAATTGTCCAATCGACCTCCCCCCCCCCCGAGCCAAATCCTCCTCCCCGCCGCTAGATCTACCTTCCCCTCTTCGTCCTCTCCCCCCAGTGTGCGTGACCCCAGCTACCTCTCCACCGAGCTCCCCCGGCTACCTCTCCACCGACCTCGGCCCCGGTTGCCAGTTGCACTGGGGTAACCACTCCCCTTTACTCTCTATCCCTTTCCCTCCCCTTGCTATGTGATGTGGGTGATGAATGATTTGGGCTATGGTGGGTGTTCTGTGATAGTTGGATGATATGGGTGGGTTCTCTATATATGATGTTGGTTCATGAGATGTGGTTCAGATGGGGCAAAACATCAGACTTGGTATTGTGTTGGGCTCTGGTACTTGCTTGATGAGGATAATTGTCATATTATGAAATTGATGTGATTGCAATATCAGACTTGGGCTATTTGGATTGCTTCGCATTGTCAATTTATTGAGATTAGTGATTCTGTCCAGTATTTGAGATTACCCTGTTAGTAACCAGTTTTCATTTAACTGGTTACTAATTGGCTAATCTAACAATAGAGCTTTTCTGCACACTGTTAGTTGAATGACCTTGTGGTGACTAAAGTATAAAACTATTATGTTAGAAGTTATTTCTTGGCATTCTAGTGAAGCATTATTTGAGCTCAAAAGTATGATTTATTATTATCATGTATAATTAATAAAGAATATTGGCAAGTATTGGGAAGGCCAAGATTACATCTTTTGCAAATCTACATTGAAAGCAATCATAAACATTCAAAACTGAGCAATATGTTGTTTTCATATGGTTACTTATCTTATCTTTTGAGTATTTTATTCTGGTTAATTGTCTAACAGAAATTACATGTTAATATGTTATCTGGGTCAATTAATTATTTCCCCGAACCCGTGCCCCTCCTCCCTGAGCCCGCTGCCTTCTCCCCTCCCCCGAGAATGCGTCGCCTCCTTCCCTCTTGTAACGTCCTAAAATTTGGCTTTTCAAAAATCTTTTGATTAGTTTAGGTCCCTGGAAAATTTCACCAATTTTATTGAATTAATAAAGCTTAATTGGGACTTTCATAAATCAAAAACAATTTAATTTGATTAATTTCAACATCAACTATTATCAAAACTATTTTATTTGGATTCTATATGCTTGGATATATTTTCTAGATTTTTCTAGAATTTTTCCGAGTGCATTTGCTAATTTCTATTTGCTCTTTGTGCTTTCTGCAATTTTCTAAAAAGAAAACTAAGTATTAAGTCTCAGTTGAATCCTTGGGCTCAATTCCTTCTTGGCCCAGTTCCTATTCCTCTCTACGTCGGCCTTTCTCACCTCCCTTGGCCACCTTGCCTTTCCCTCCACGGCTTTGTTTCTTCTTGTTGCCCATTAAACCGCCAACCCAACTCGCTTGGTAGTGAAACCCTAGTAGCTACGTTGCATTTCCCGAGCCACTTTGCCGATGGTTGCGTCGCGCCCTCTTGGCGGCACCGCGTCTGCAGGCTTCGGCCGCGCCGCCCTTCGCATGCCGGCAACCACGCCGCCTTTCTCGGTGCGCGCCCTCGCCGCTTGACCTAGCCGCGCGCGCCGTTAGCGCGCGCTGCGATGCGCAACCACCGCCACCGCCTTACGTGCGTCGCGACCGGACTCACGCCGCCGCCGCTCGGCGTCCGTGCCCTGGCGCCCTCACGCTATAAAGGGTGCCGCCTCTCGGTCCGCGCCACCCTAGATGCCCTAGGCGCCGTCGCCCGAGACACCGCCAAGCGCCGCCACCCTTGGTCGTCTTCCTCGAAGCCGGCACCGCCCCGCATCGATGCCCTCCGCCGTGAAGCCTCCCGACTCGCCGCAGCCGCGTCACGGTGATCACCACACCGTCCTCCTCTGCGTGAAGCCAAACGTTGCCGCTCCCGAGCCGAGTATCGCTCGAACCAATCCGGTCTTCTTCAACACCGGTGCGCCTCCGCCGCAGTTGAATCGCCGCCCTTGGTAAGCTTTGGACAAATTCCCTCCGGCCACGCCTCGCTTTACTCCTTCTATTTGTTTCCCCTTTGTCGAGTGGTCTTCTCCGGCCCCGAAACTCCACCGCCATGCTTGCTTATCGCGGCCGCCGCACGTCCTCGACGCCGGTGAGGCTTCGTTCACCTTCGGCCTAGCCGTCGCCTTCCCCGGCATCAGTGCAGCGCCCCATCCCATTTCGCACTCGCCGAAGTCCGACTGATAGCCGCTCGCTGCCATGGAGGTCAGTCGATCAGGCCATAACTGCCACCTCCCTTTATCCCTGTTCATGTATGCTATTCATGTGTGTGTATACGTATGTGTTCATCGGTTCCCTGTTGTTTCTAAACCAAGGCATGTAATATTTTCCTAATATTTATGCTCTCTGTTAATTCTTGGATTAGCCCTTGCTTTGCCATCTAACTCTAAAAAAATCTGCCACACCATGCCCTAATACGCCATAGCAGGTCGAGCAGCTCCATGCTCTCGGTGATGCTGCCCTCTGTTGGTTTTCTTTTGGTTGTGCCACATCGCCATGTCATCCGGTGCCACCTCGCGCCTGTTGTCCTTGTGCCCTTTGCCACCTTGCGACACATAGCCGCCACCCCTCGGGTCTATCTCTTCCATGTGGGCCTGCTCCTTCTTCTATCCTTGGTCTCTATGGCGAGTGGGTCTGCTGACGTTAGGCTGAATCGGGACCATGCATGCCCTTTGCTTAATGCCATGCCACGTCGTTGTTCCATCCTCGCCACTTGGTGTATGTACACATGTGGCATCCTCGCGTCGATTAAGTACCGCCACGTAGCCGCCACCTTGCGCCACCTAAGCGCTCGCGTGGCATACCGTAACCTAACCTAAACCAAATCGTATGGACTTGGTTCATGTGAACCAAGCCTATGCCAAGCCGACCCCGGGTGTCAGACCCTATTCTGTGGACTCAGTGCACCATGAACCTAAATCCTAGATTGTGGACCTGGTCTATGGAGCAATAGTCCACATATCATCCTCTCAATCAAAAACCCTAGATCAGTTCTCTCTCTTATATGCGGGTCCCGCATGTCAGTCAACCTTTGGTCAACCCTAGTTAATGAGCTTGGTCCACCTTGGACTACCATATCTCTGTGGATATGGTCTATAGACCAATGGCCCACTTGTCCTTCTATTTACCATATTTCTAGAATTAGTGTAATTCTAGGAATTCAATTATCCAGTGGGTGCCACCTGTCATCCACTATTCCTTTTCAGAAATTAATCCGATTTCTGAAATTCAATTATCCAATTGGTCACACATGTCATTCACTACCTTTGATCTCTCTCATTCACCAGTGGACCCCACTTGTAAGCCTTCAACTCATTATATTTAATCCAAAGGAATATTCTCTGAATATTGTTTTCTCTCGCAACTTTATTATTTCTTGTGATTCTTTCGAGAGTCATATCCTTTCAATCCGAACTCCGATTGAGTTCATTCAAAGTCCTAATTCATACAAATTCAATATCCAGTTATCTGAGATTATTATTTAATTTTTGGAGTTTGTTTGTTCTCTGTTAGTTATTTATTTGGTTTATTTACTTGTTTGCGAGTAGACATCGATACTGCGAGAAGTGCTGATCAAGAAGGAGCTGAAGATCAAGACAGTAGAAGATTAAAGATTACATAAGATCGTCATTGCTAACAAGGCAAGTTGTACCTTTGATCATATTGAATCCCAGTTTTCAAAAGTTACTTTGATTCAAATTATTGCATTTACTTTAAGTATTTATTTAAATGCTTTTGGGTTTAGTTAATAATCCAAATTGTTATAACATCCTTGTCTAATTGTATGCCATAATCTTTTGTCACCCTAACTTGGTTATTTATTAGTT
This sequence comes from Phyllostachys edulis, assembly GCA_036346405.1. Lineage (NCBI taxonomy): Eukaryota > Viridiplantae > Streptophyta > Magnoliopsida > Poales > Poaceae > Phyllostachys > Phyllostachys edulis. The sequence goes on from CM070564.1 coordinate 7,781,140, forward strand.
GTTATTATTGTAGCACCAACGTGGGTTGGTTAGATGCGATTAGATTGCTTAGCCATGCCACGAATCACCTGTTCATGTAAAGTTGCAATTATCAACTTGACTAAGTGACTATGGAACTATGTGATAAAACTGTGTGTACTGTGTGCTATTATGGCATGTGTTGCACTTAACTGGGTGGGAAAAGATTTAGACTGAGGCAAGTGGTGGAAACTGTGTGACATGGTGGCTTTGTGATATGGGTTTGTGAATCTGTGTGTCAAAATAATCTGTGTGGCTTAGTTAGAAATTGGAAGTCTTACCTTGGTCAATTAAGGACTAAACTTTGTGCGCCATTGAACTGGGCCTCTCGTACAACCACATGCCTGTTATGGGACGGGCCTAACTTAGTAAGTTATGAATTCTTGACATTGATTGCTCAGACAGTAGGTTAGGCTTAGTGATGGGTGGAGGTGTGTGCTACCAAGTAGTCGCATCGCAGGACGGTTCGCCGCTTCCTTGTCCAACGGTGTGTGTCGTACCATCCACTGTGTATAGTTTGGTATGACGGTTCATAAGCACATTGAGAGTGTCAATGTTGAGATGAAGTTTCTGAAAGGTTTTGTTGTGATCAGCTCTGTACAAGTTGATTGCATCGTGTGGGTAAAGTGTACAAACTCTGCAGAGTGTTAAACAATCTATTCGAATAGCCGCGTCCGCGGTCATGGACAATGCTCGGGGATTTCATACGAGGGGTAGATTTTCATAAACTGTGTGGGAAGAGAGCTGTGTGATCTAAATCATATGGCTATGTGAATAATCTGTTTAGGCTGTGTGTGTCTTTGTGAAATGAAATTGTTAAATTATGATTATCTATTTGTTTTACTTGCTTTCAATCTATTATTAGTATTCAATTGCAAATGTTGCATTTCTGTAAAATAACCACAGAATGTCATTCCCTTGGAATAAGCCTACATGTATAATTGCATTTCTGTGGTATGACTTGCAGTGCAGTGTGTACTCACGCTTGCTTTGTGAATCAAGCGTAGCGGAAGGAATCGCCGATCAACAAGGTCTACTTCAAGGATCGTGGAGAACTAGGTCGTGCACCCGGTGGGATTGCACTGTGGGCATATGGATGGGCTTCTTTGGAGTTATCCGTTTCATTCATTCTGACTTCATTGAGCTCTTTGCCTTACGAGGCATTAATTGTAACTTTGACCTTAAGGTTTTTACTCGATGTTTATTGTATTTGCCTATTTATTAGTTATCTTTTGTATATGGAATTGATATTTCACGATGTTGTCCTTTGTGTGCACTAAGCGTGATCTGGGCTAGTCACGGTATACCTGAAGGTCGAGTGCATATTTTGGGTCCCGACACCTCTTCTCTATTCTTGATCTCTTCTCTATAAAATCTCCAGCGATGGTGCTTTTGCCTTTAAAAGCGGCTTCATATATATATATATATGGCCTTGGATTTAAATACTCTTGGAAGTATGTACTCCACTTCAATATACCATAAACACACATATTATACTTCTTATCATTTCGAATACTTAAATACTAATTATAAGATACTCAATCGACTTAATTGAAAAAAATTCATTGGAGTCCTTTGTTTTTTGCTATATACCCTTTTTCATATATAAAAAGTATATACACAAATTTTACTATAAGCAGATGAAATTTAATGAAATTTTTCATGGAACTCACTTTGGGGTATCTTATAATCATTATTGGAGTATACTCAAATAGATAAAGAGGTATCATCGTGCGATTTAAGTGGTACATGAGAGAATGAGATCGTACTCGAGAATACCATACTAGTTTCATATATATATATATATATATATATATATATATATATATATATATATATATATATGTATGTATGTATGTATATATACATACATATATATATATATATACATACATACATATATATATATGTATATACATACATACATATATATATATATACATACATACATATATATATATATACATATATACATATATATATATATATATACATATATATACACATACATATATATATAGCCTTTGTTAGCTAGCTAAAGGCCTAAATTCAGCTAGCTAGCTAGCTCGCTCCTTGGCCGTTCATCCTAAACGTGCAGGTGAATTACGGCCTACTTCTTCGATCCTAACACATTGGAGTGTGCGATTTGCTTCATACCTCAAGCTACCAAGCTGAATTTAGGTCTCGAGTTAGCTAACAAGGACTACTATCGATTGATATATATATATATATATATATATATATATATATATATATATATATATATATATATATATATATATATATAAAGGTTTTAAAAGGCACAACGACCCTTTGCTTAGAATTTTATAGAGAAGAGACTATCATAGATTGTTCTTTAGAGAAAATCGTCTGTGATATGTCAGCTATCATAGACGGTTTTATCGACAAACCATCTGTGATAGTCTACTATCACAGACGGTTCCGAGTTAATAACTATCTGTGATAGTCTGCATCACAGACGGTTTGAAAACTGTCTGTGGTGATCTGATGTCATTACTGACCTATAAACTCAGTTGGCTTACAAAACTATCTGTGATGATGTTTTTGAACTGTCTGTAAAGACATTTTCTGTTGTAGTGTCGCGATATAATCATATATTAACACTCATTTTTCTTTTACTTACTGCTTCAGTCATCGACTCATCGGCACAGTCTCTCATATACTTCTGACTATTATTTTTTCAATTAATATTTGAGCAAAAAAATATTAAAAACAATGATACGGAAGTACTTTCGATGACTTTGTGTATATTTTTAATGGTCAATGTTTTTTTTTTTGCGAGGAAATGGTGAATGTTTGAATAGAGTTTGATTACACACATTTTAAAACAATATCTATTTGAGACTGAAACTTATACTTTAGTCGAGCGAGCTTTTGTTTGTCGTTGATGCTGCTGCGAGGGAAGTTGTTGTCTCGTGGATATGGCCATGAACGTGGCTTGCCAAAGATCAGATCATAAAGAATACTAGTGTTTTTCCGTATGGATAAGTCGTCACTAGCTACGTCCTGGCTCTTGCGAAACTTCGTCTTCCTTCCTTTTCCAACTTTTTCCCCTTCTTATCCTTTAGCTGCAAATTAAAGGCTCCTTCCTTCCTTGCATGCATCCTGTCATCTTCCACTCGATCATGTATTGGCCCGATCGATCCCCTTCCTTCTACTTGGCACTTTTAGCCTTTATTTATCCATGCTGATCTGTTCGCTGTCCTGGCAAAAGCAGATGAGGCTTCCATTTGATTCATTGCATGTGTCATTCAACTGTTGATCCATGTACCTATGCTTTGTACATTGAAAACGATTATTGCAAGACAAATTACTAGGTTGGGCAAACTTGTCGGCAGTGACATGAGCATGATATAGCCTAGTTATACTGCTCAGCAAAGATGGCCAACAGTTCACTCTTAAAAGAAAGAAAAAAAAGGAAAGATGAAGCAGTTCTTTTTATATCACTTCCCTCGACATCAAATTTAAGTCGTTTTGGCTCTGTAAACTTTTCTCTAAATACAGATAACTTCGAGGGATTTCTTCCAGTTATATCTTTATTAGTTGAGTGATTGTTGAAATTCTTTTTTTTTAAAAAAAAGCGCACGCAGGAGCCCTGCCCTATTCCATTAAAGAGAGGAGAATTCAAACACAAGGCCAAAATGGGGAGACACCACGAAAACACAGAGGATTGTTAAAAACCTCTTTGATAACAAATTAAATGAGGCATCTCTCCCAATTTCACTCCTTCCCAGCATATTTTTATTGGAATATCGATGGCTAGTAAAGCTAAGATTACTTGTATTTACAGTTGGAGGGAGTAATGTGATGAGTTCAATTGTTTCTATTTCGTCCTAGGGCTAGAGATGAAAAACGGATACAAATTATCCATGTTATTCGAATACCGTATTTGATAGGATATGAATACGGCATAGATTTTCCATCCGTCTAATAGTTTGTCTCCTATTCATATTCGTATTCAAATAAACATAAAAAAATATGGTATAGAATTTTCATATCTGAATTGTTGTTTTATCCAAACCATCTGTATTCGTATTCGATGAAGCAATATAAATATTTTATTGCAGTATGCCTAATTAGTTGGATGAGTTTTTTAATTTAATGTGAATTCACGTTCCTTTAGGTGGAATAAATACATTAAAATGATTAAGTGTGATTGTACCGGCATAATGCGTGACTAATATCTTCACATTACATAAGTTATAAGGATATCTAAATCCAACCAAATTGAGTAGATATTCGATTCAAATTTGTATTCGTTATGACATTAGGTTCGTATTCGTATCCGAGCATATTCAAATTGTTTTACAAAATACAAATACGAATATGGTTTCACCGTACTATTTGATTCATATTCGATCCGTTTTTACCTCTTATAAAATGCTTGTCATGCTACGATTCACCGTGGAGTTTCAGCGTGTTTTCTCAAGAACGCTGCCTAGCCATCAAATTTCTTAAACGAAACGATTTCAAACGGATATTTGTTGTGTTCTGTGTAGTCCTGTTTCTTACTACTCCCTCCGTTTGTTATTACTTGACGTGCTCCTAGAAAAAATCGTACTCAAGGATGTCATTCTTTTAAAAACGGAGGGAGTACTTTGTTAGTAATAGAGGGAATGTTGATGTTAATGCTCTTTTTTCGCAGGGATGCAAATCTCACTCGTGTGGGCTCCAAGCCTCCGTCAGGCCCCCAGCACGTTGCTACTGTTACGTGACACATTGAGTGGGCGCCATGTAGACTTTGGAAAAGATGCATGCATGGCGCCATCAGCATGTGTCAGAGAAGATCACATTTTAATCCGTCCTTTCGCGCTTGTTCTCTTTCTGCGGAAGTTCTATACATACAACTTTTGGACCTTTTTCCGGGTCTGAAATTGTGCTTTGTACGTACGTGCTGCGACTACGAGAGACATTCTTGGCTGAAGCCACGCACATTACTAAAGTTAATTCTCTCAAGAAAGGGCGAGCCCTCGCCCTGGCCACGTCACTCCGAAAAATGCCGAACGTCGGATGCTCGCAGGACGGCCACGATGGCATCATCTCCTGCGCTTCCGCCGAACGGGTGCCTGCGGCCTCACCAGCTACTACGGCATCGCGAACCTTCGTCCCGCTCCACCTGACCTTCTTCTCCCGTTCCCCTTTCCATCCTCCGCTGCTGCCTCTCTAGGCACCACCTCCCCCTGGCGCCGCCGCCGGTTCCACGGTCCCCTCGGCGCCTTCTCTCCCCCGACTGGCCCGGCGCCTGCGCTCCACCTGGCCCTTCTTCTCCCGTTCCCCTTTCCATCCTCCGCTGCTGCCTCTCTAGGCACCACCTCCCCATGGCGCCGCCGCCGGTTCCACGGTCCCCCCGGCACCTGCACTTCACCTGGCACTTCTTCTCCCGTTCCCCTTTCCATCCTCCGCTGCTGCCTCTCTAGGCACCCCCTCCCCATGGTGCCGCCGCCGGTTCCACGGTCCCCCCGACGCCTTCTCTCCCCCGGCTGGCCCGGCGCCTGCGCTCCACCTGGCCCTTCTTCTCCCGTTTCCCTCTCCCGTGCCCCTTTCCATCCTCCGCTGCTGCCTCTCTAGGCACCTCCTCCCCATTGAGCCGATTTGCCCCTTTTTTTCTCATCCCGTTTGAGCAGATTTGCGGCCGCATGGTTTTAAGATTTTGGGGGGATTTGCTTTTGGATCTTTGTGTTGGGCTGCTGCCTCTCTAGGCACCACCTCCCCATTGAGCCGATTTGCCTCTTTTTTCTCATCCCGTTTGAGTAGATTTGTGGCCGCATGGTTTTAAGATTTTGGGGGGATTTGCTTCTGGATCTTTGTGTTGGGTGCAGTTGCTTCCAGATGGTCTCTCAGCTTCCTCTTCCTCCCATCCGTTTGTCTCTCCGCATGGCTTGCCTCGCGAACGTTGCCGGCGTCCGGCGTCCTCGCCGCGCCTTGCCTGTGTATTCCAACCTCGACCTGATTTGCCCCTTTTTTTACATCCCGTTCGAGCATATTTTCGTCCGCGTGGTTTAAAATTTTTTAGTGGGTTTGCTTCCGAATATTTGGTTTGGGTGCGTTTGCTTCCGGATGATCTCTCATGTTAATTTCTTTGTCCATATTTGCTTCTTAGTTTTTGCTGCGATTGATTGGTCCCTCTTTTTTAAAGGTAATTTGCTTCATTATTTTTAACGTGCTTCCTTCCGGATCGTCCCCGTTTTGCCATCGTTTCGCCGTGCGCCGGCGCTTCGGCCCCCTTTTTTCATTTGCTTCTGGACGATCTCCTCCTTTGTTCTTCATCCATACTTCCCTTTTTGCATTACAGCGCTTCAGCTTTTCCACTGGCTAAAACTATTAGAGCCATTCTAGAGCTTCGGCCCCCTTTTTTCGTTTGCTTCTGGACGATCTCCTCCTTTGTTTCTTCATCCATACTTCCCTTTTTGCATTACAGCGCTTCAGCTTTTCCACTGGCTAAAACTATTAGAGCCATTCTAGAGACTAGACAATCTATCACTTAAGAAACACTATCGGATTTTTCCTTATAATTACAGTTCCTGTTATATAAGTGCTCAGTGCTACGTTTGTATGTATGTAACCTTTCTGTACACTTTGCTATAAACCATGAACTCTCACTGCTTTATCACCATAACAGCCATGCTTTATCACCATAACAGCCAACTAACTCCTATTTTCTTTTATGCCTTCTTACAAAACTACAGATGGAGTACACACGTCTTCACCAAATTAATCCAAGCAGCCGACAGTGGGTCATCTGTATAAGAATTCTTTGCCGTTGTCACTACCGCAGAGAAAGTGATACCGGCCCTATTGATCACGCCGATCTTGTGCTTCTCGATGAATAGGTACTGACCTAGACTCATCCACTCCATTCTCACTTACTTATCTCGATCTGTGTCGCCTTCACCACATATTTATCTAGCTCCTGTCTCACCTCATCCTCTCTTCTTGTAGTCCAATCATATATACGCTGAGATCGGCCTTGATAATGTTACCCGATTCGAACCTCTATTGCATGAAGGGAAGATCTACGAAGTACGCAGATTCATTGCCGGCCAACCAAAGGCTTCTTTTAAACCTGTACAAGCACCTTACATGATTTGATTTACAAAACACACAGTAGTTCAAGAGAAAACTGGAATGCCTGACAATTCCCTGTTGTTGACATACAGTCCAGTATCGTTCACAGACCTCCCTAAGCCTAACAACACGCCTGAATATTTCATAGGTTAGTACAGCCCTTCTCACCTCTTTATTTCTCTAGCGTTCTATGGTCTCCATCGTTATCTATAGCATAAAGTTTGTTAGTCCCTTTACCGATTTCTCTCATTTCTTCTAGATGCCATAGCCATGATATCAGCAATTCCTGAGGTGGAACAAATCTAGACTGCCTCACGACCTACAACTTCGTTAAAGAGGATAGTCATGCTTCGTGATGTCAGGTGTATACAGCACTCTTACATTATATAACTGTTCACTTATACAGTAAGTAAGCTTTAAATACACCACAGAAACATTCTTTCCTATATGTTGGATCTGCTATTTGAAGTCCATTACTGTGTAATATGCTATTATTTATAGCTTGAGGTAATATCGTTTAGCTCCTTAGAGATATTGTGATTGTACATCTAATCTTATGATGCCTTTCTCATGCTCTCTGTAGGTTGTAATCTATTAGTTCGCCCTTTTAGTTTATGATTTAGGGCCACTGAAACATGTCAATAAAATCTACCTGCTGCATCTTTTCTTAAAAAAAATTACCATTATTTTAGGACACAAAGACTCCATATGTGGCATATCAAATGAGACAAGAGATGCACTTTCAAGTAATGTGCGTTTGTAATACATGGTGCTAACATCTTTACATTTGCTTTGTTCATATGTATGCGAATAAGGGTTGGCTTTACACGTTATATGTTGCATATGGATAAATTTTTTCAGTTTATTTGCTTTTGCAGCTATGATTGTGCAGTATCACATTATATTTTGTATATGGATAAATCTGCTCAATTTTATAGAGCATAGATCGGTCCATTGTTTTTTTCTACGTAATATGTATAGTACGTGTTTTCCAAGTTGCCTTTTGGTCGTCAAATAATTATATGTATCAAGTACCTTCGATCATTAAAATAGTGTGAATCTGTTTCATCTCTCTTTTTTTCTTTTTCTTACATGTATATAAATGCAAACACACCGAATAATTTAGCGATCTTTGAATATATTTAAACTAAAAAAGGTCATGCATTTTCCCAACCCCATCGCCGCCGCCGCCTTCCTCCACCACCACCTCTCCCGCCTCGCCTCCTTCCCTAGCTCCAGTGCCGCGCGGCCGCGTCTCCCGATCCGGCTCCCTCTTCCTTTTCCTGTTCACCTCCTGTCCCTGCCTCCACTGCCAGTCCTGCCTCTAGCTAGCCTTGCAATTGCGTCTCCGTCCGGCTCCCTTCCCTCCATCTCCCTTCTCGCCTATGTTTTTCTTGAGAATTTTAGCGCTGTTGCTAACTAATAGCCCGATTGTTCTTGCAGATCCTATTATTTTCAGAGCATTGGTTATGTGGGCTGAAGGGAAATGGTCGTAGTAACATGTTGGGTATTGAAATGTGCAGGTTATCAGAAGATTTACTCCAACTGAACGTTGCATGCTATTTAAGTCTGTGACAGTCTGTGCCTGAGCTTCATTACCTGGATTCAGGTACTTGCAGCCTTCTTTCACAGTTCATAAGGTTTGCTTACACAAACTGTTATTTTTTTAAAGCACCATGGTTGATATTGTTATTTATATGCAGTGATTACATTGTTTGCTTTTCTATTTGTTGGGTATTGAAATGTGTAGGTCATCAGAGCTAAATGTGATCCTTTAGAGAGTAGGCTTTGAAAACAATCGGATCTGCTACCCATCCCACAGGAAGTGGTGCCTCACACACGGTTGTCTTTATATGTGAGTTGAAACTAATTTTGCCAATTATATGTGAGTTGAAACTAATTTTGCATAGAACCTAACTAATTTTGTTTTTCCTATTTAATATGTTATCTTATTTTTGTATGAATTCATCATGTATTGCTAATCAAACCTGTGGTTGAGGCATTCTAGCTTTATCCTCTATACCGTATGGTCTGTATTTGAATCCGGGTGAGGTGGCAAACGATTTCTATGCCCTTTTGTATCATACGGTATACCTGAGTTATATAGGTCTGGCAGAATACATTATCTTCTGTATCTCTACTACTTAAATATTAGAGTTGGTGGTGGTGTGTCCTCCTTCAACGGTAGAGATGCTCTCCATAGTGCTCGTGACATCCGTTGGATCGACGAGTAATACCCTAGGTCACGTCGCAAAGCCAGAAACCGCTCCCCGGCCCACGCCCCGCACCCCCATCCACCTCCCTTCCTCTCCTCTCCTCTCCTCACTCAACCTCTCCCCACCCACGCTGCCCTCCTCTCCCACTCGAGTCGGTCGATCCCTCCACGAGCGCTTCTTCCTCCTTGCTGCGGCGCCTTGCCCTACTGCGTCCGCGCCAAGCGGCACCTGTGAGCCGTCGATCTTCTCCTCTCCACCCTTCTCCTCGCGGCTCCCACCTCAACCGCCTCACCGCTGACCTCACCCCAAAGCCGCGATGGCTCACGGAGATCGTCATCCTGTGTTCTCGTCGCGTGGCCCCACCTCCCTTCGTCGTCGGCGCCTCCTTCTGTAGTCTCCTTTCCTTTCTTTAATTTCCACAGCGATTCCGATCTCCCATCCCAGTTCCTCACACGTCATTCCCCCAATCAAATCGAATCCTCCTGAACAGTAGCTCTCCGACCTCACCTCCCCCAGCACCGACGCCTCGTAGAGGTCGTCATTCCATCTTCTCCTCGCGCGGCATCGGGGAGGAGGACGACCTCAACCTCCGGTGGGAGACCACCACGGGGGATCGTGTCTCCGAGGTTGTCTTCCTCAGTAGCCACACCGCCGTCTCCAGCTACCTCGCGCTCACTGTCCACGCCATCAGCGTCCCGCACCTTAGGGAGGGTGAGTCGCTGTCGCAGGGAGGGTGGCCCGGGTGGGTCGCACTGCCTAGCCCCCAGTTCAGGCCGTGCTCGGGCTGCTGCGGAGGATCGTTGTCTACCGCGGGCTTGTGTCGGAGTTTGAGGTGATTTTTTTGCTTCTTTTCTTTGTGGAATCTGGAATCTCTATGTACGTTGATGATGCCCTCCCTTGATGCCCTTTTTTATGGATGTTTGATTGGTTCTGATTTGTGAAGATTACGCTAGAAGGCAGTCACCATGGACTGGTGACCAATACACCGACATTGTTCGTTGAAATTGGTACGTTATTCTTGTTGTTGTTGTAAATTCTTCGAGATTAAGCGATCCTCTGTTGTAAGAGTACATGTACGCCCTTTCAAAAAAAGAAGAAGAGAGACTACTATGTATATATGCCAGCAGTTGCAAATGGTATTATCATCAGCTTCTCTGGAGTTTTGTGCTGTTAGATGATCCACTTCTCCTCTCCCTCTTTTGGTCCAAAGACTTCAAATACATAATCACTAGAGGTACTTGTAGAACATATCTTAACTAATAAAGATTGCGGTTTAAGGAGGCAGTGATGGAGAACATATCTTAACTAATCGAGAAGAAGGAGAAGGAAGATGATGGGTACTGGAGTGAGGGAGCAGAGCTCAGCTAAAGAAGAGCGAGGAAATGGTGTCTTCTGTTTGTGTTCTGAATTGAGACTTGAGAGGTCTAAGTGATCTTAAGGGGCTGCATTTTCTGGCTTTTGGTGTACTCATGTTTAGTTATCGATTTGATTTTCAGGAAGCAGTCTGTTTGGGCATCTTAGCATTCCCATTTGTAGTTGGTAACTGGTGAGTACCAATAATGAGCTTGAGACCAATCCAACCTGGCCGCCGTCGCCATGGACGGCCTGCACGGTACGGACGCCTGCTTCTCGCCTAGGAGGGCCATGTCACTGTAGGCGAGGCCCCCCGCTGGGCCGCCGGACGTAGGCAGGTAAGATAGGAACACTGAGATTGGGTTTTGTTGCTTGGTAAGGTTGGTTCTTTGGTGTGTTCTTGGATGGCCGGTTGTCTGAATTGTTTTGAAATTCAATTATGTGTGCGCCAAAACTATAGTACTAGACTACTAGCTACCATTGTTGTTTTAAAACATACTTTAGTTAACCCTCTTTTGATTGCAGGTGCCTCCGTTCCTAATCTGCAAGTTGTTCACTCAAGTATTTTCATTTATTAATGTGCAACTATTTAATAGGTACATGCATATGTACTGTTCAGTCATATACGTCCAAGCTAGAACCATGAACTCAAATAACAGTATTGTTGGTTAAATTGCAGTCTCCTGCTACAGCGTGAATGCTGTTCTTTCAATAATGGAGAATATGTTAAAGCGGAGCTGGATGAGCTAGCGCATTGGTGCTTTTGGCTGATCGAAGAGGTGATAACATTTTCCCATTGTTTCAACAAATCCTTCAGGATGCAGTTGCTAACCTTCATCTAAAAATAGCATGCAGGTTCTTCCTGGGATGAATTGAAGCATATTAGGCAGGCGGTCGCACTTTTGATACTGGAAGATAAGCACCACAAGTCTCTCAAAGAGATCACTGATGACTTTTGCCCAGTAAGTCTGTGTGTCTGTATCTCCTACCCGCATACTTAATTATCTTATGTCAATGACAAAATTGATGCGTTCCATTACAATGTATTGCGACAACAAGTATGGGACCCTGGGCATTCCATCAGAAGTACGTGACTCCAACATAATGTTGACAAGAACTTGCAGGTTCCATTTGTTCACTTCTTGGACTAAATGATCCAAACTGCAGGTCATTTTGAGCATGCAAACCAAGATGATCAAGGGCTCAAGCAGCCATCAGTGCAAGATGACATCAATTCTTTCCTGTTAGACGATGACTTCAGGTACCATTTCCTCTTCCCTTGACTCCCATCTCGGTCACTTGATGAGAAATCCATTGATCTTTCCTAACCTAGAGCACATCTCTTGGTGCATCAGACCGTTCTCCGTCGACGACCTCACAAAGCTGATGGCGCACGTCGACATAATAGATATGGATCTGCCACCACTGATTCAGGAGACAAATGGCTCCGCATTTGAACCCTGAACGGATCGAGAACAGAACCGATCAACATGCCTTTTTTCGTGTTCTCGTGATGTACATACTACATAGTGCATGATACATACCACAGTTTTGAGTTTGGGTACATATACATATTTGATTGGTTTTTCTTCTTCTGGCCAGTTGGGTTTGTCTTCCTCTCTCTTTAACTAGAGTGCTTGATTGGGTTTGCATGTGCCTACTTGTACAGAACCGAGCTTGTATGTTAGCAAGGAAAGAAAGAAAGAAAGCAGTTGAGTTTGATCTTTCAGGAGAGTGATGCTTGCAAGTCAACCTGCTGTATATTGCCATGTCTGATCTCAAGTTGTTGAAAACTGAAATGGTATATTACTTCCCCATCATGTTTGTTTTCTAATCATCAGGGTGAATTTGTTAGTGAGCGAACAAAAGGATTTTGGATGGAGCTGGCTGTTGTAAGCTGGATAGTAAGTCATAAGCTGGATAGTAGGTCATATGCCCATCCTGTCATGTTTCTCAATTCAGTTATTTATAATGTGGATATTTGCATGCTTTGTGCTTGCATTAACCCAAATCATGATCTATGTAACACACGGACTCACTATGGAAGACATGTTCACCTCATTGCATGCTATCGTGCATGCCTTGACTATAATGCATGCCTTTTCATTAGCATGACATCCAATGTATCGAAGAGAGAATTGTCAACTTTTATTAACTGGCACTGGATAAAATTATAGGATGTCATTAGGATATACTTTCATGTTATGTTGCTTAGTAGCTTGTCAAAATTGTCAACCAATGAATGGTTGATTTTTTTTTAAAAAAAGTTTGGGAAAATGAATCGGTTAGTTGTTGGGCTGTTGGCTGCTAAGTATTATGGCCTGAAAGAAAAACTATCCTCAAAGTATGGAAAGCATGTGCACAAAACTGCACTACTATTATCATTCAAGGTGCTCCTATTTTATGATGATTGGAACTGTGTCGTTATACTGCAGCTGAGTATAACATATGATGTAAAGCTGAGACTCTGCAAATAACAGCTACATGCCATTGCAACTCTGCGTGCAACATATGGGGAAAAGTACAAGGGTTTTTGGCATTGGCAGATCAACTCGCTGAACTCCAAACTCAGGAGCAAGCCAAATGTTTACAAGAAATCTAAGCTGAACAACACTCAAGTAGGTCCTACTGATGTTTTTTGGTTGATGCAGGATCTACTAGGGTGTAAAGTTAAGATCAGGCATTGGCTACCGTGAATCAGCTCGGGAAGGTGAACTATGACATATCAGGTTGTCAACTACTTAATACTGATTGATAGTAGTCCTGCTGATCATTCTGACCGACTTGATCATAGGCGACAGTTGAACCATAATTTGACTATCTATACGTGTAACATTATTTTTGGTCAATTAGGATTTTCTAGCTGATGGTTGCATCGGTGCACCATCACCCTGTAATAATAATGTGTAAAATGATAATGTGTAAAATGCGAGTGTGAAAGAGAAATGTCAAATATATACAAGATTCATGGATGCTGTTGATAGCAAGCAGAAAGAGGAGTGCATAAAAAAGTCTCACCTTTTAATTCGTTGATCATTTTTTTAATCTTCATGTCTATACATGGATAACATGCTGATTTGAACATCCGGTAATTGGATAATTGCACGTTCAAGTGAATAGTTTGCTTTAGACGCAGTTAGTGTACATTGCATATAATTTTTTGGTGCAAAGTATGAGTTTTCGTAGCATCGCACGGGCATGTGACTAGTGAAGAATATATATCTGAACCATATGAAAATGTTGAAGGAATATTTTACGCAATAGCGCTTTTGCATTCTATACAACATGCTCTATTAATCATGTTATCACCATGAGAAGTATCTGGATACTCTATTCAGGTGTATGTCATTCAAGATGGAAGCCTTTTAATTTCCATCGCTCTTTCTATAGAATGAGATTAATGCATCGTTGTTCACTGATGGAATTACCTGTAGGTGTGTCCACAAATTAGAGTTCAACCATCATATTTATCATAGATAATAAGGATTGTTTTGAAATATTGTTAGTCAGTTCTATGGATATGCTTTTACTTGCCAGCAATGATGATTTGTGAGGTTAATATATTCATCTCCTATTGCAGTCTGACAGATATTTCATCATGAGCTCTCTTTTATAGGATGTAAGCAGCCTGACAAAATTCATGCAAAAGAATATGGGCATCTCACCAGATTAGTGGCCACAATTGGGGAGGGATTGATATAGATGGTAACCTGCCAGTTATATGGCTATGGTGCCTCACACACGATGCAAACAATCAGGTCCTTTATGATATGCTAACTAATAGTCCGATTTTTCTTGCAGATCCGATTGTTTTCAAAGCATTTGTTATCAGTATATTGAACCGTTATTCGTGTGCTTGCATAGTAGCTTTTGTGCTACATGTATGGAATACATAAAATTCCTAGGAAAATCCTACCAGATTTCCATTATATGGATTATGCGCAGAGCCGCAGACATAAAATTCTACACCAACTAGACTTAAGTATCGTACCTGTTATATCTATTGTGTAATAGAAATACGCTTTTATTTCCCATCAGTTGTTTAGCACAGGTGTCGCGGCTATTGACTAATCAATTTCTTCCCCAAGCTTTACCATATATATACCGCTATTCTCAAACTCCTGATGCTACACTGTCATTGATGCCGTCATTTAATTTACACATTTACTCTACATTATTATTTTTATTACCTATTTAAATACATGCTTTTCCTAATGCCGCACCGAAAATCACATATTTTTTGGCCCTTTTCTACAATAGCCAGCCTTCCAGCAATAGTGCACAGCTTACATTTATTCGCCATCCTCTAGCCTATTTTTACCTCATAGATTCTGCTGCTCTGTGATATAGACCATTCAATTTATCTTCTGAACTTTCATAAACACTATGTTCATTGACATCATTCTGGATTTCCGCTTATCATCCCAATACAACCCCGTTTCCAAATGATAAGCTAAAGTCACCAGTTAGCGCTTCCTACAGGTACTTTTATTCCTTTCAAAAAAAAACTATATTTAGTTCTAGCAACAATCTATCTTTACCAACAGCCTTTTACTGTCATTACAGGACATGTACATCCATTATTCGATGCAGCGCAAAAGACGTCCCCGACAACGCAGTCTGTTCGCAAAGCCCTCTTTCCTGATCAAACATCTACAGATCATATTATGGACACAAAGGTAAAACTACAGGATATCTTTGATTCATAATATTATTAGACTATAGGTTTTCATATTTACATCTGCACCTACAGGCGCTAACCTCTAAACTCCTATTTGTAGAAGATTTGCTCTTCGGCAATATACAGGATTGCCTCTTTTCGTCCCCAAACAGCACCGCCTTCGGCAATTAAACAGTCACACTATTGATGTTTGTTCGTTCCTTTTATACCGTTTTAGCAAAAAAAAAAGAACTGTTTACATCTTTCTTCGTCTGGAGTCTACCACTTAATGCATTCCCTTTACCATATTGTTGCAGTTCCGAGCTTTGGCAGACCAGATGTTTTTTTAATCCTGACTTATCACAAACATGTGAAAAATAGTGACTAATATGCCTGCTCTACTTGCCGACACCAGAAAAGGTATATTTCGCACACATTCACACATGAAAACCGAAAATATAGCTAGCTAACTACTGCTTTGTACAGGCTTTGTATAGAACTTTTGGAGGTGCACCAGCAATCACTGCTTCCCAGCGACAAGTCTTGCTTTTCTCCAGATGTTTTAGCAATTCTCTATCGTTATTGTACATTAAACCATCCAGCTAAACTAGGCTCCTGCGCCCACAGACCTTATTTTGTAAACAACTCCATCTCCCCTAGATACATTAATAGCTTCGGTTTGTATATGCGCATACTATCACTGCTTCCTTGATCTATTTTTTAGACGTCTAACACATGCCTAAATCCACCAGTATCTTTGCTTTATATGTACATAAAATTTCACTTCTTCCTGCTTCTGTGTTGTAAATGATTACAGATCGCCTACATCCATAGACATATACAAATGCTTCTACTCATACTAATTCTACAGTTGAATATCTTGCTGTACAGTAGCTTGCTAATAACCTAACAGAGCATTACGGCCCGCGCCATGTGGCGCGGGTTATCTTCTAGTAGGCTTTAATTTTGCTGCTGGTAGAAAAATGATGTCAATTATGGAGACTTAAACGTTATAAACTTCCCTGGTCGAGCTAACAACTAGATAGATCATGATAAGTTAAAACAGTTAACTTCTAGCAACCTATATATTACAATTAATCCATGTAAATTATGTCTCATGTGATTAGTGTCTGAAATTTTGCATACTCTACCTACACAACTTTTTTCCAATTTTTTTAATGACCATTCAGATCAATTTTTGAGGGGTAGGAGCATAGGCAGCACAAAATTGTCTTGGCAATATGTTCTCCTGTGAGGTTCAAGCTACTGTTTGGTCAAATGCATGGTCAGCGCAGATTAGCCCCACGCGCGACATCTCGTCTACTACTTTACGATCCGTGTAGCTTTATCTTTACCCCTATCATGCATATATCCGTTTAATTTAATTAGTGGTACCGAGAATTTCTTTTGATGATCTATTTGGGAGAGCCGCACACGCACACTCATGGTCGTTATCGTTATTTCTAGCGAATTCAAATCCAAATTTAGAACGTGGAGACAATGGTTCAGACTATTAGCTTACGAAGGCCACGTAGGCTAGTCATGACTAATCGCTTGACATCTCGGCGAAACACATGCTACATGTGTGTCGTGCTCGATCGTACACCAGACGGTCCAAACCGATGGCCTTTTTGAGTCACTAATGTTGGTATCCACGCATGCATACTAATGCTGCACCATTGATGAAAAGATTAGAGAAAAGGGTAAGTCGATCGAAGCCTTTTTGTTCCCCAACTTGCATGACAAACACCTGGCTTGGCTGTGACATAGCACAACTTATCCATATATTTGCATGTGCTTTCTAAGAATTATTAAGCCAAACATTAAGATGCATTATTATGAGAAAAGAAATGAAACTTGCATGACAAACTCCTGGCTGTGACATAGCAGAACTTATCCATATATATGCATGTGCTTTATAAGAATTATTAAGCCAAACATTAAGATGCATTATTATGGGGGAAAAAATGAAACTTGCAAGCACGCAAGTACTGTTGGATTTTTTATGTGTGAAGGACCGAAATGGCGACAGAGGGGGGGGGTGAATGTCGACTTTAACTATTTTTCATCTCTAAGAACGATCAACAAGAGCGCAGAATCGCTAACCGCACGCACACTAAAGATCTGAACCACACAAAATAATTAATCCAAACTCAAAGCACAGATTGTCTACAGATCGACTTCCAAGCACAAGCAAGAAAAAAAGAATGGCAAGAGACCTAATAAGCAAAGAGCGCAAAGACAAGCCGACAAATCAAAACAACACGGGAAAAGCATTATCTGCGGCACTAAGAAAGCTTTTCTGCTGCTCAAAGCACACTAAAGATCTCGATAAATAGCTTACAAAGAATAAGACGCAAAGCATATACATACATCTCTGGCGGTCAAACAAGGATCCGCAAGCACGGGGAGATGAAACTCACTCTGAAGCGAGCAGAGAAAGACACGCAAAAGCGATTCGGTTTCTGCGGGACGACAAAGTGCCGAAAGCAGACATCTCAAGAAAGAACCGACAAGAAGGCACAGATGAGCGATAGTCAAACAATAAAATAACCAAACCAGTTTGGATGCAAAGCAAGAATTGAAAGCGGTTTGCAATAACTATCACAGACAGATTCAAAGCGCGCTCAAAAGCTCAACACAGAACTACACCACACGCCTAGAACTAACGCAAGAGCTCTCCAAGAGGACACGACTTAACCCGACCAAGGAAACACATGCGAGCTCTTCCTCACTCATACAACTACTTCCCGACCATACACAGAGCTACACTGGGAACACTTGCAGAGGCGCCCATTGCTAGCTCGGTGCTTCTTGCACACAAGCTAGCTCAACCATCTCAATACACAAACAACAAAAAGAAACTTCAAACCGCAAATCACAGAATCATCTCAACGCGATAAAAAGACTGACCAAAGAAATCATTGTAACAAGAAACAACGAAGAGACTCAAAGCAAGAGGAATGATTACATAAGTAATTTACTCTCGGCTCATCTCCCTACACAGAGCTCTACCCTCTCAATCATGTTTACACAGAACTCTCATTTCAAAGACACACACTTGAACTCTCCTCAAAGCTCACTGCTCAGCTCTCCACGAGGACACTAACTGGAGCTAGCTTTTTCCATCTCCATATACGCACAGGAGCTCTACAAGCAGCCAGCGCTCTAGCACACTACTGCATGCTTGCTGCCCGCAAGGAACACCACTGCCACACACAGGAGCTCTCCTCTCTTTACTCTTTGAAGCATACAACTGCTTTGCATGTACACACACGCACTTGGAGCTCTCCACAAGCTCATGTCCTCACTTAGCAAATCAAGAAGTGTCAGCCAACACTCACATGCTTGCTCCACACACAAATGAGGCAAAGAGTCAACACCAGGATTTGGAGGGAAAACCAGCCCCTCCTCTCATTGCTTGAATCAAATTACCAAAACGCCCTCAAGCACCTTCCCGGAAGTTTCCTGTCGACACGCATCAAGACTTTAAGACATCTGACCGTCGAACCTCGACACCTCCTGTGTCTAGTCCCGGCCCTTGGTCATCGCCCGTCGTGTTAAATCACGGACGATTCGATCGCTCATCCCGGCCAAGAACCACCTCAAGAGACTCGATCATCTTGGCATCTTTGACCGTCGGACCTCGACACCTCCTGTGTCTAGTCCCGGTCCACCTCGCCTCACCATGACCTAGCTCAAGTCCTGCGATCATCTGAGACAAGCAAACCATCACATAGCACCGCACGAAACAGTATAATCCACATTAGCACAGAAAAAGGTACTTAACCCTCAAATACCCGAAACAAACTCAAACTCACTAAACCGTCCGTCAATTACTCATCACAAACATGGGGACACCTCCACATGGTCTCTCAATCTCCCCCTTGATGAGTATATTGACAAACCCCGAAAAAGCATAAGTTGAGTTTGTTTGAAAGTCGTACATGGTCCAAGAGAAGAAATTGATGCTAATGACCATGTAGACGCAAGGAGTAAAAGAAAGAGCAAGTTTTCCTCAAACGCTCCCAAAACTCCCAAAGAGACTTTTTCTCCAATATTCTCCCCTTTGGCAATAGAGTCATCAAGATACAAAAGAGAGAATATAGCATGGTGGTTGAAAGTTATGCAATGCTAAGCAATTAGAGCCATGAAGATTATCCAAAATGACTATTCGAGTATTACACCAAGCCATAACGTGTATGAAAACTATCAATATCATTACAAGATATGCATAATCAAGCCAAGGCACGTAAGTAACAATATGAAGATTAGATGAATTTCTTAGCATGTCAAGCCACTCAAGAGAATAGTCTAGCTAGAGGTATCCAAGGATGATGCAAACCATGTCAATAACCTAAGTGGAACCAAGAAGCTAGAATTGAGTCAATTTAGAGTGCTATTAGTTCAAGAATGAATCATTTGGCTCAACTTTTGTCAAAAGCCCAAATTTCAACTATTTTTCATTTGCAATGAATATTCAAGTTGATAAAAGGTCTATCTTAGTAAAGAAGGTCCTGGACTAGAAGCCATCCACAACCTCTTCCTAAGCTTCAACCAATTTTGACAAATTGCATTTTTAGCCATGTGCTAGATCTCAAGCCTCACTACGACCATCCCAAGCAACAAAAGCTTAAAAGAGTGGTCTAGGTCATCCAAAACTCCCCCTGAGTTCATGCCCAGTGCAATGGCAAGCAGTCTCATGAGAAAGAATTGGTGAGATCAGTTCTTTCGCACATAAAAGAGATCTTTTGCTTTCTTAAATAAGTGTACTAACGCATACTTCATCAAGAAACTAGCATAGCTCAAACTAAAGCTCAATTAAAGATTCAAGACTCAACTTAGCCTATTTGACATAGCATGAATCATAAGAGGATAGCTAAAGACAGACTAGCCTCAAGAGCTAACATGACATGTCTTAGTTCAAGTTGTGCAATTTTAATTAACTTAACAATGGCAAAGGCTTGACGACACATATGAAGCAATGATAAATCTAGCAATTAAGCGTAATCATGGCAAGATGTAATGCATTGAAGCATGTCATATATGGATAATAGTCAAGGCTCCATGTAGTTATATTACAATGCACAATGCTAAAAGCAAGAAAATCCGGCTCCCCTCAACATGTGAAGCAATGTTTAGTTCAAGTTGAGTTATATCAATATTAAGCTCTAGAAGCTCCCAAATGAACTCCCCAGAACCAAAGCTATAAAACGAGAAGTCGGCAAAGAAATCAGAACACAAAGTCCTCAAAGCATAGACAAGATATAGAGAATACCATGGCTCGATGACTCTCATCTACCCCATATGACACTAGGACTATCACCGCCGGCTAACACACTAAGGAGCAAACACGTTCCTGTCTACCCAAGGGTGGCCCAACCCTTGCTAGAACCTATAAGAAGTGAGTAAGCTCAACCTAGTGAGAAGAGGCACTAATAAGCAACATCCTAGAGCATAAGATGAGAGGAAGAAGTCTAAGCAACTAGGCGAGAGAAACACTCTAATCTATGCTAGGATGACTAACCCAAAATGCATCCCGAATGCAATGCGACGATGAGGAGCAACAAACATAATATACAAGATAAGCAAGAAAGCACAAAGCTCCCTCACTACAAATCCATAAGGACAAACCACCCCAAGCTCTCCCTCAAGGTGAAAACCTAGAGCTATCCAAAGGCTTGGTAAAGATATCACCAATGGCGGTCACTCTCCAAAGCTATGACACTATATCACCCTTCTCCACATGGTCTCTAAGGAAGTGAAAGCGGATATCGATGTGCTTGGTCCGGGAATCTTTGCTTTGGGTTCTTAGCAATGTTAATAGCGAAGTGTTATCACAAAGAGTGGAACACTTTCTATAACTAACCCAAAGTCCCGCAGGTCGAAGCCATCAAAGTATCTGGCTGCAAAGAATGGCGGCGACAACATACTCGACCTCTGCGGATTGATCAGGTGCAACAGGATCGCTTCCTCAAGACCAGAAACAAGAGAAGTGCCAAGAAATTGGCGAGTCTGGGAAGTGCTCTTCCTATCTATCCTACAGCCAGCGAAGTCTGCATCCGAGTAGGCTCTAAGGAAAAGACAGGATGAGGAAGAGTACCAGATACCATAGTCAATGGTAGCTCGAAGGTACCGAAGAATGCGCTTCACCGCCTGGCGGTGAGATACGCGAGGAGAAGCCTGAAATCGAGCACACAAACACACAGAGAAGTGTATGTCGGTCTCGGCGGTGAGGTACAAGAGGAGCCAATCATCTGCGATACTCCTTCGATCAACCGCTCGCCATCCTCATACAGGTCAAGATATTTCAGAAGCCATTGGTGTGGACACCGGCTTACCATCACTCATGTCGGCGTCTCGGGAGGTCACGAGTGTACTTGCCTTGATGCGTAAATGTACCTCCCGAGTCCGCTTGATCTGGAAGCCAAGGAAGAAACTCAACTCGCCCATCATGCTCATCTCAAACTCTGAGCTCATAACATCGGAGAACTGAGAAACAAGAGTATGAGATGAGCCACCAAAGATGATATCATCCACATAAATCTGGACGAGTAGAAAGTCATTACCATGCCTGCGAATGAACAAGGTCTTGTCTACCTTACCCATCTCAAAACCATGACTCAACAGATAGGACTTAAGCCTCTCATACCAAGCTCTAGGGGCTCGCTTAAGTCCATACAAGGCTTTAGTGAGCTTGTAGACATGGTGTGGGTATTTGGGGTTCTCGAAACACGGAGGTACATCTAACATAGACCTCTTCCTCAATAAACCCATTGAGGAAGGCACTCTTGACATCCATCTGGTAAAGCTTGAAACCCTTAGAAGCTGCGAAGGCAAGCGAATTCTAATGGCCTCAAGTCTAGCAGGGGCAAGGTCTCCTCAAAATCCGGACCCTCAACACAGGAGAACCCCGAGCTACCAGTCTAGCCTTGTTTGAATGACTACCCCTTCCTCACTCTGCTTGTTTTTGAACACCCACTTAGTCCCAATAACATTGTGACCTCGAGGGGCTCGACAAGCGACCAGGACCTTGTTTCTCTCAAAGTTTTCCAACTCCTCATGCATGGCATTGACCCAAGACTCATCGAAAGAGCATGATCAACATCCTTGGGCTCAAAGGAAGCAATGAAAGCGAGAATGGAGATGAGAAAAGAGAAGTGCCAGATTTTGAACGTGTGACACGCTCAAAAAGATCTCCAATGATCTGCTCTGAAGGATGCCTTCTCTGGATATGACGGGGAGGTCCTGGATGAGAAGAAGAAGTGGCCTCTACCTCGTGTGCAGACGAGGCAGGGACAGAGCCACTAGCTCCGGAGGAAACGGAAGGCAAGGGCTGATCACCTTGAGGTGCCGTGGAAGAAGGCATCTCAAGGGGAGGAAGAGGAGCTGGATCAGGTAAACAACCATCGTCTCCCTCATCCTCATCATCCACAAAGATGGTCTCGGACTGCTCTAAAGAACCTGAGATATCTGGCCTAGTCCCCGGACTGGCCTCGTCAAAGGTCACCTCACAGGTTTCTACCATTCTGCTAGACTCGCAGTTCCAGACCCGATAAGCCCGCGAAGAAGTCGAGTAGCCTAGAAAGATACCGTCACAGGAACGTGACTCGAACTTATCTAGGTTCCCAGACTTCAAGATAAAGCACTTGCAACCAAACACACGAAAATGAGAGACGCTGGGCTTTCGCAGTATCTCGACTCATAAGAAGTCTTGGTGTAAGAGTGCAGAAGAAAAACTCGATTGAAACATGGCACGCAATGCAATGGCTTGACCCAAAACTTCAGCGGTGTAGAGTACTCATCAAGCATCGTCCCGCCATCTCGACCAAGGTGCGGTTCTTCCTCTCCACAACGCCATTTTGTTGAGGGACGTATGGAGAAGAGAAGGCGGTGCTCTACACTGTCTCACCAGAAACTCTCAAAGTAGGAATTCTTGAACTCCGTGCCATTGTCATCACTGCGGATCGCTCGTAAGGCACCGGGAGCTCAGCAGAAAGCCTACTAAAAGACCTCGGAAATGTGTAAAAGTCTCATCCTTCGAGGCTAAGAAAACACCCAAGAATACCTCGAGAAGTCATCGACCACAACAAGAACATACCACTTCCCTCCTGCCGATCAAGACTCGATTTGGTCCAACTGTGTCCATGTGGAGCATTGTCGGTGCATCGGTCATAATGCTTGTGTGGGAGGATGAGAAGCGGCAACCATCTTCCGCGTCTTAAGCATGGAGTGCAAACAAGATCTTTGACCATCTTGAGTTTGGCGGACCACGAATGAGATCATGGTCGCTAACTCGAGTCAAATGGTCAAATCCAATATGACCAAGCCTCCTATGCCAAAAAGAAAGGTCACGGGACTCAGAAGCAACTAAACACCTGAGAGGATCACCAGAAGACTCAGCAAAATCAGCACGAAAGATCCTCCCATAACGAGAAATCCTGCAAACCAAACTCCCCGAAGAATCAAGAATTTTGCAAGCGTTTTCTTGAAGCTCACCTCAAACCGTCATCGGTAAGTCGAGAAAGCGGAAAGCAAATTATCTTTGCAGACTTACTAACCAAGGCAACATCCTTAAGAATAAAAGAAGCATTAATACGCACAGTACCTTTGGCGATGACGCGCCCGGATGAAGCATCTCCGAAGGTGATCTTCTCATCACCTGGAGCACGGGCAAGGGAAGAGAACCAACAGGAATCTCCGGTCATGTGTCGTGAACACCCGGAGTCAACGAGCCAAACCTTCCTTCCTCGCCGTGAACTGAGTCAAGCAGTAGAGTAAAGTCTCAAAGGGGTAAATCAACGATGATTTTGGCACCCAATCTTGAGTAACACGTCGGCGGATGAAGTAGTCAAGCCCGTCGACCTCTATCTACCCTCGCTCTCAGTAACTCAAAGCGAAGGTCTAAGAGTAGACCGAAGTCGTTCTTCGGGTCCGATCGCTCTGAAGGAGCGAGTCGAGCACCGCAACATCTTTGAACACGCCATGAGTAGCTATCTCGATGGGGAAAAGCGAGATCTACCCTCGGGACGGCGGAAGTCACGATGAAAGCGATTTTGAGGGCGAAAACCTAAAACTCGGAAAAACCAAGTCCTCGATCTTTGCACAAACCCATCGGAAGAAACAAGCCTAGACCTCGTGTTGGTCTTAGGTGCACTCAAGGTCAGGGGCCGACCACGAATGCGCCTAAGAGACTCAACATGGTCTCTGTGCGATCTTGCGCCGCTGAAGCATCGACGATTGTGTGTCCATCCTTCCGGCGAAGGTGCGGTGATACTTCACCTTCGAGAGGTAGAAGCAAACATGTGAAATTACCTTCTTGTCGAAATCCTGGACATAGCCCGCCGACTTGAAATGGACTTTCTCGGTCTGGGCTCGATCTCGATCACACACAGTGCTATGGGTGCGAGCACGGCGGTGGATGCTTCCTCATGTCCTCAAAGAAGTCATATCCTAGACCACGATTAAATCTGCAGATCTTAGATTGGTCTAGAATAAGATTGAGCTTCTTCTTGCCTCCTACAAATCTCTCGAGAGTGTTCATAAAGTCTTGACACTCTCGAAAGAGAGAGGTGCAAGAAGAGCAGGGGAAGAAGAGACAAGCAGAAGGTAAGGAGCAAAAGAAGAACCAAAGGCGAGAGGGAAGAATGGCTTGTGCACGCACAGACCGACGAAGGGACAGACCCCTCTTGCTAGCCGGTTGGTTCACGTCGCTAAGCGTCTCAACCTTACCCAGGGCTTCTCCCCTTCTCCACAATCATATTACAAGCACGGTGTGGCTTCTCTAGAAGGTCCTTAGTTAGCTTCACACATTTCTCATCCAAAGCAATCAAGTCGATTTTAGTTTGTTACACTTAATGCATGGTGAGCTAACAGGTCCTTAGAAGCAAACTTAGCCATCTTCCTTTCATGATCAATCATATCTTGGCTGTTTGGAGACGACCTCAAGTTCAGCAGATTAACTTAGGGCAGATTCGAGCATGAAACAATCGGCTCAAGTAAAGAAGCTTGTAGTTCAAACAATTTTATGATCTCGCCTGTTTTAGGTTCATCTTCAAGTTATTGTAATTTTCACAAGACTCAGGCAGATCAAGGAGCATGGCATAAGACCCTCTAGCAAACAATGTCCTTACCCTCACATGAGGTGGGAGAAGTAGTCTCATCAAGTAATAAGTAGGGTAATGACCATCCTACTCGATTCTAACTCGGCAAGCGGACTAGCATTCTCCACCTTAACAATATCAAGCTCAGAGGACAAACTATCATGCGAGGTCCTTAACTTCTCCATATCAACCGAAAGAAAGCGAGCATGTATCACAATCATCACTAGAAGGGGTAGATGTAAGAGCAATAATCTCTAGTGATCTATCTATTTCCTTCTCTAACTCAAAGACACCTAGCCTTAGCTTTAGCATGAAAACCTCCTAGCTTAAGAAAAGCATGATTGAGCTGTTCAGAGGTGGGACATACCTCGTCCGAAGTCGGATCTGTTTCATTGTCGGCCGAAGTTCGCCCTCGAGGGCCATGAAGCACATTGGGAGAAGTCATCGCCGCCATCCTTGGGCTCTTGGTCACCCGTCCGTCATCGTCGCTCCATCCCTCCACCTCGCCGAGGTCGAGGTCGTCGGCGGTGAGGACCTTGATGGAAGAGCTTCTTTGCTTTGCCGAAGTTGCGGAACTTCTTCTTGCTGGGCGTCTGAGCTGGAGGCTTCTTGTTGCGGTTCTTGTCGGTGTAGTCGTTCTTGCCCGAACCGCCGTAGTCGTTCTTGCCCTTCTCCAGCTTGGGGCAGTTTGCCCGAATGTGGTTGGGGCCACCACACTCGAAGCAAATCACAGGTCCTCCTCTCTTTCTGTCCCTCCTCCTCTTGTAAGCATGGGAAAACTTCCGAGCTAGGAGGGCCAGCTGCTCATCCTCGAGCTGCTCTAACTGATCATCAGTTATGTCACAGAGAGCAGCAAGGGAGAAACCACACGGCAAATCGAGTAAGACCGTGGTTTAAGCCGGATCGGTGACTAGGGCCATCGACTGCGACTTCGACTTTCGAGAGACTATGTCAATCTCGTGAGTCTTGAGGCGTGAGTACAACGCATCAAGGGTCAGAGTCGAGAGGTCGGTCGTGTCTTTAATCGTGGTCACCTTCATCTCCCAAACACGCAAGTCAAGAGCAGAAAGCATCTGACGAGCATTGTCCGAGTCGGCGTATGTGAGACCGACCGCTCGGAGGTTGCTCAGAATCTTGTGAAATCTCGAAAAACACTCATCCAAGGACTCGCTAGCGAGCATTTCAAACTTGTTGTACTCTCGCTGAATCGGTCCTGTCAGACGGTCTTAATCTGGGTGGTGCCCTCATGGTATGCATCGAGAGTCACCCGGATATCGAGGGCCGACGAGAGATGAGAAATGCGATCAAATTCGCTCTGCCGGACCACTGGATAATAATGTTCCTTGCCTTTGCATTCGCCTCAACATCGGGCATATTTGCCACATTGATGTTCTCATCGGCTACAGAACAACATAACGAAGTTTTGACTTTTGCGGATCGCATAATACGAGCTCAGTATGTAAGACTCCATCCGACTCTTCCGAAGGATAGTCGACCCCATCAAGATCGGGGCTTGGTGGAATACTGTCTCGCCATGGCTCGCAGACCGGTTAAGATCTATAGGCGAGAGTTAACCGCTCGATACCAATTGAAGGACGAAATGGCGACAGAGGGGGTGAATGTCGACTTTAACTATTTTTCATCTCTAAGAACCGATCAACAAGAATCGAAGCGCTAACCGCACGCACACTAAAGATCTGAACCACACAAAATAATTAATCCAAACTCAAAGCACGATCGTCTCTGAGATCGCCTTCCAAGCACAAGCAAGAAAAAAAGGCCATGCAAAGACGATAAACAAAGAAGCCAAGAAGACAAGCCGACAAATCAAAACAACACAGAAAAGCATTATCTGAAGACTAAGAAAGCTTTCTTTGCTGCTCCGAGCACACTAAAGATCTCATAAATAGCTTACAAAGAACAAGACGCAAAGATATACATACATCTCCAGGGCAGTCAAACAAGGATCCGCAAGCACAGGGGAGATGAAACTCGACTCTGATCAGAAGCAGAGCAAGACACGCAAAAGCGATTCGGTTTCTCGGGACAACAAAGTGCCGGCGAGACATCTCAAGAAAGAACCGACAAGAAGGCACAGATGAGCAGTAGTCAAACAATAAAATAACCAAACCAGTTTCGGATGCAAAGCAAGAATTGAAACGGTTTGCAATAACTACTGCCGCACAGATTCAGGCCGCCGCTCAAAAGCTCAACACAGGAACTACACCACACAGCTAGAACTAACGCAAGAGCTCTCCAAGAGGACACGACTTAACGACCACCAAGGAAACACATGCCCGAGCTCTTCCTCGGCTCATACAACTACTTCGACCATACACAGAGCTACACTGCAGGAACACTTCGCAGAGGCGCCCATCGCTAGCTCATTTGCTTCTTGCACACAAGCTAGCTCAACCATCTCAATACACAAACAACAAAAAGAAACTTCAAACCGCAAATCACAGAATCATCTCAACGCGATAAAAAGACAGCCAAAGAAATCATTGTAACAAGAAACAACCAAGAGACTCAAAGCAAGAGGAATGATTACATAAGTAATTTACTCTCGGCTCATCTCCCTACACAGAGCTCTACCCTCTCAATCATGTTTACACAGAACTCTCATTTCAAAGACACACACTTGAACTCTCCTCAAAGCTCCTTTGCTCGGCTCTCCACGAGGACACTAGCTGGAGCTAGCTTTTTCCATCTCCATATCGCACAGAGCTCTACAAGCACCAATAGCTCTAGCACACTCTTGCATGCTTGTCGCCTGCAAGGAACACCTTGCCACACACAGAGCTCTCCTCTCTTTACTCTTTGAACGCCACAACCCGCTTTGCATGTACACACACGCACTTGGAGCTCTCCACAAGCTCATGTCCTCACTTAGCAAATCAAGAAGTGTCACCAACACTCACATGCTTGCTCCACACACAAATGAGGCAAAGAGTCAACACGAGATTTGGAGGAAAACCAGCCCCTCCTCTCATTGCTTGAATCAAATTACCAAAACGCCTCAAGCACCTTCAGGAAGTTTCGTCGACACACGATCAAGACTCAGATCATCGACCGTCGAACCTCGACACCTCCGTGTCTAGTCCCGGCCCTTGGTCATCGCCCGTCGTGTTAAATCACGGACGATTCCGATCGCTCATCTCGGCTCAGAACCACCTCAAGAGACTCGATCATCTTGGCATCTTTGACCGTCTCGGACCTCGACACCTCCCGTGTCTAGTCCCGTCCACCTCGCCTCACCATGACCTAGCTCAAGTCCTGCAATCATCTGCACAAGCAAACCATCACATAGCACCGCCGCGAAGCAGTATAATCCACATTAGCACGTAAAAAGGTACTTAACCCTCAAATACCCGAAACAAACTCAAACTCACTAAACCGTCCGTCAATTACTCATCACAAACATGGGGACACCTCCACATGGTCTCTCAATGTGACTTTAAATATTTATTGTAGTCATTGTCTATTCTAACTCAATGTGGAATTATTCATATTATTGATATATATGATGGGGAATAATCTGATGTGGAATTTAACTCGAGAAATTAATACTCAAGGTGCTGAGCACGGCTATGCTGGAATATAGTAGACATATTTAATGATATTGAGTTTACTGGAAATTAATATGCATGTGTATGATTAATCTGGATACATCACAGGGCGAAATAGCTGGGTTTGTTTTGCAGAATCAGCTCTGCAGGCTGTTGACCCACATGATCAGATTGGAATTGATCTCATAAACAATCTTATCATGACACATGACTCACACATATGTATTAGGGACTAATATATTTTAGACTCATAAAACTGCTATATCTGATCATGGTTAGTGATATGATTCAAAAGTCTCACGGTGTACCGGAAACAGATGAGTCAATTTATAACACCTGAAAGTGGAGTCTATAAATAAGTCTTTACCTTCTAGCCTCGTAATATAATTATGAGTGACACCATAAAAATAACATAGTACCATAAAAATAACATAGTACCACAAAAATAACAAAAAAATAATGAATATACCAAAAAATCTCCACAAAATCAATCCAGGGTTTGATAAAAACCCAACGTTAGTATCGCAGCCAGCGGTGACGGCTCTCGTCCGAAGCAAAATCGATCTACGTCTCGTTCGTTGACGTCGCGTCAAAATTGGTTCGACGTGCGTCCGCTGCGCGGGCGTCCTCTTGCCGGTTGCGCCAGCCGAGGCGTCCCCTGCTTCAACCCTGCTTCCTCTCGGTCGGCGTGCGTCCTCTTGCCGGTTGCGCCAGCCGGGGCGTGCATCAGCTACGTCGCTGTCCGTCCGTCAACACGCATTCGACGTGCGTCCGGTGGTGCGAGGTAGGACGTCCGGTTTCAGATTGTTTATTGACGTGAAGCTTAGACGTGATAGCAGTGCACTTCCTCTCGGTCGGCGTGAGAAGCAAAAGTTTCTCCCGTGAGAAGCAAAAGCAATCTCATGTATAATAGGTTTACATTTTATAGTTTCTGTAACATAGGAAAGAGGATAAACAAAGAGAAATATACTGTCTATAATTCTGTAGCTAATTGTAGCACAAGAACCAATAAAAGTGTTAAAAGATTATGTGTTCTTTATAATTATGAAGCTGACTGTATCACCATAACCTATTATATGAGTTATCTTTGGTGCTGTCTATAAATGATATAGAAAATTACTATAAACATCAGTTGTCTGTACTATTGTATATACCCTTATTTGAAGGCTATCTTGCAGGAAACACAAATCCTTGATTTTGACGTAGTGCTTCATTAATTGGAGGAGTACAGCCCTCACGTGAAGATTGATTATTTATTGGGAGCAACTGGGGGCGTACATCCGATTAAACGGTTCTCGTCATACACCCCTATTTTCGTGCTAGCGAGGCAGGTAAAGATTAAGCATAGGCTGGTATGCTAGTGTAGGTAAGCATAGGCTGGTATGCAAAGGCAGTATTCCTCGATCGAAGATGCAAAGGCTGGTATGCCGGGATTCTAAACTATTCAGCTTACTATTCACCCATGTGATCAAAGGCAAAGATGTGATTGTCTAGGGCTTTAAATTACTTATATGTAACCATGTAGGTAAGCATAGGCTGGTATGCCTCGATCACCGAGACATGCAGCCCCGCTAGCTAGCTAGCTGCCAAACTGGTTTAGGCTCCGGTACGAGGCATCGAAACAGAGACCGAGAAGCATGTGTGGGGCTGCGTGCTAGCGAGGCAAGCACAAGCATATTCCTGCACAGCTCTTCGAGGCAGGAGCAAGATCCTAGAACCATTGGTTGCAACATTATAAATTTAAAAACAAAGAATCTGAAAAAAATGCGTTGAAAAAAATTATTGTAACATCACCGTGAACAGTATGCAATATTTTTTTCAACAGACCGCGACATTTTTTTTATATAGATACAACATCGCAAAGAAGTATGCCGCTGCATGCAACATCAACATCCTAGGACAACGGTTGCAACATCCCCGGACAACGGTTGTAACATCACCAGACAATGATTGCAACATCCTTGGACAATGGTTGCAACATCCTAGGACAATGATTGCAACATCCCTGGACAACAGTTGCAACATCCCCGGACAATGGTTGCAACATCCTAGAACAATGGTTGTAACATCCCCAGGCAACGGTTGCAACATCACAAATCAAAAAACAAAGCATCTGGAAAAAAAACACGTTGGAAAAAATTGCAACATCACCATGAACAGTATGCAACATTTTTTTCTATAGATGCAACACTTTTTTTTTCTACAGATGCAACATTCTAAAGAACAGTATGCAACATTGACCGCAACATCAGCAGAAACCTTGCGGAGGACATGATCGAGGCAGCCAGCTGCCTAGCTCTTGGAACACGTAAACAATCGGCGAAACCTCTTCATTTTGGGCCATGTACTATATACTTGTACTGGTAGTGGTGGGATGCATGGATGACTAGGATCCAGATCGTAGCGCAGAACACTAAGCGAGCAGTAAGTATTTTATGAGTCCGGGGAGCTAGTAGGGAGTAGAGAAGAAACACGATCTAATTAATGCTGGGAGATTTCCCCCTGGGATCCAGTCATTGGATTGCTATGGATGACTAGGATGAACCATCCGAACCAAAGCGTTCAAATCGGACGCACGGTCCAAATCATTACCCTTATTTATTAGATCGGTCCTAGAGCAAAAAGGCTTTCATTGGAATTCTTGCGTATTAAAAGAAGACAACACCATTGATTGATCTGCGCCAACAAAGCCAACGTCGCCCGAATCTTTGTTGCTTCAGATTATTATTATTCCTGCGCATGTTGATCTAAGCAGAGAAGACAACGAACTTATATTCTTGATTCACCGATCTGAACCACTTCAAATTCAGGTATCTCCCAATGACAACTAACAATATATTTTTCTAAATTGCTTAGATCTTATAAACTGGATAGCTCAAATTTCACGGTTTAGAAAAAAAAATCATGTTTTTGCTTTTTTGCTGAAAATACTGATTATGTAATAGACAAAAACGAACCGAAAGAGCCAGAAAAAAATGTCACTGTTGAGGAAAAGAAAAATTATGCAGAAGAATATGAAAATTGGACAAGGGATAATAAAAGGGCTCGCATTTTTTTATATTGGGATCAATGACTGATTCTGTAGCTGTTGAGTATGAAGGTGAACGGATGCGTAGAAGATAATGTGTAATTTGGAACAAGATTTTGGTGAGAAGTGCAGGACATGGCTGTTCTAAACTCTTTGCCAAATTCATGGGATAAATTTAAGATGTCTTTCTGTCATTCTGAAAGGATACTCAATATGCGCACTCTAATGCATCATTTGTTTATGAAAGAAGATAGAAAACTCTCTCAGGAAAAAGAAAGAATTACTCACAATTCCGAGTTACACCTTGGAGAGGAAAAATGTACTAATAAAAGGAATTGGCGAAAGAGGGAGGCTAATGGTGATTTGAGAGAAAAGCTTAACAAGAAACATGATCGAGATGGTCGTGGAAATTATAACTCAGTTCAGAGAAATGATAAGTACAAGAATTACAAGTGTCACAAATGTGGTCAGTATATGTATTTCAGAGCTGATTGCAGGAAAAAGAAGAAGCAAAATGAGCAAAAGAATCAAAACAAGCAACCAGTTGAGCGTAAAGGGGATTCAACGTCTAACGGTATGTCTAATATTTTTGTATGCACTGAATCTTTATTTACTACTACTTTTCCAAATAGTTGGGTTGTTGATTTTGGTGCTACATCTCATATTACTAAAGATAATAGAGTTTTTACTTCTATGCGAACAATTCCAAGGGGAATAGATATATCTTTTTGGGCACTGATGCAAAAACTGATGTACTTGGAATTGGAAATTATGTCCTGGAACTCCCCAATGGAGGAAAATTATTATTACATGATACTTTATATTCACCTATTATGAGAAGGAAATTTAATCTCTGTTGCTTAGTTAGAATCTGTTGGTTATGATATATTGTTTGGAAAAGGAAGAGTTAAAATATTGCTCAATGGGAAATTAGTGCATACTGGAACTCGTCATGAAGGTCATTATTTTCTTGATGAGCTATCAAATGATGACAACATTGATTGCTTGCACAACTACAGAAAAGGTCTTCACAGACGGTTCAAAAATATCATCACAGATGGTTTCGTAAGCCGTCTGAGTTTGTGGGTCAGTAATGACTTAAGATCATCACAAATGGTTTTTGAACCATTTGTAAAAAAAGCTATCACAGACAGTTCTGAACAAAAATCGTCTATGATAATTACTTATCACAGACGGTTCTTGTTCATAACCGTCTGTCATAGTCTATTTCTTGTTCAGAACTGTCTGTAATAGTCTTTTTTTTCATATACGGTTCTAAATAAGAACAGTCTGTGATAGTTTTTTCTATTGCAAAAAAAAGGGATTTTGAGCCATGCCAATCAATTGCTAGACAGTAGTTTCTATATACAACCCCTAGCAAGACAACTAAAATCCAATTAAATTCTGATGGCAAACACATTATAGGAGAGACCTATCTAGCAAAAGGGAAACCAAAAGGTTTCACAACGTCCCCTCCGAATGGGAAAAAAAGAATAAAATTACAAAGTGAAACTAGCTAGAAATCATCTATGCCTCTAAGCTCCTGAAGAACTCATCGGCTTCTTGGATTGGTCTTGTGAGCTCCTCTGTGTACCTCACCAGCATATCACAAACTGTTCTTGCCTATCATCCGAATTCGACTCAAGCTCGTTGGCAAGAAAAAGGAGAGACACCGAAAACCTCCGGCAGCACTCCGGCATTAGGTACAAATAAAATAAGAACCATCAAACAACCAACAAATTGTGTATGTTTTGGGGATATACACGTACCTTCCGGCAGTCTACCTCCTACGGCAGACATGGAGCTACTGCGCGTCCCTCCTCCTTCTCATCGTCAGTTGTGTCTCCTCGCTGAACCACACCGGGGAATTGAGGGCGGTCACTGAAGCTCGGCGTGGGGAGGGGAGAGGGAGAGACTGATGGAAGACAAGGCGGGGGTGGGTATAATATATAAGGACAACGCCAAAATATTTCGCCTCCTGCGCAAGTGTTCAAAATTTTTCGCGAATCACAGACGGTTTCAAACAAAAACCATCTGTGATGAGCTAGTATCACAAACGATTCATATTAAAAACCATCTGTGATAAGTATCTCCCGGTTTTACCTTACTCTGTGACTTGAAATGCCTAACTCTGTGATTTTGTCATGGCTTGAAATGCCTAACTCTGTGATTTTATCATGGCTTGAAATCACTAACACTCTGATTTTACTATGACTTGAAATCACTCATTAACACTCTAATTTTACCATGCCTTGAAGCCATGGTAAAGTCATAGACTTAGTGATTTCAAGCCATGGTAAAGTCATAGACTTATAAAGAAGCAATAAGCTACTTACATTCAAAACTGTGGGTGGAACCAATGCGGGAAGAATTAAACTCAATAAAAAGGAATAAAGTTTGGGAACTTGTTGATCTACCAAACAACCGTAAGCCCATATGTTGTAAATGGATTTTTTAAGGAAATTGAATGCGACATGTTTAGTAGAAAAATATAAGGCTAGACTTGTTACTAAAGGCTTTACACAAAGAGAAGGTATTGATTTTGTGGAAACTTTTTCTCCTATTGCAAAGTTTAATTTAATTTGTATTATTAGTGTTTTGACGGCTTATTATGATCTTGAACTCCACCAAATGGGCACCCGTTAAGCCCACACACAAACGAGTTTACTCATGCACGCATTTTCAAGCGCCGTCTTCATCTCCTCTTGACCTAATCCGCTTCTCCTTACGCCATCTTGCGCCGTGGGTTGGCAAAAAGGTCACCAAGACGTTATTTAGGTAAAATTACCAAAATACACGTTCTCGATCTTTTTCCAAAGACCGAGTCCAATCTGCGTGAAGCATTTCCATGCTTCGCCATGTGTAGGTTGATCCAGCGGCTCTCATCATGTCGGCAAGTCTCTCCCATCCGGTTTCCACCGAAACCACCATGGCACTTGCACCAACCCTCGCGCCGTTTGATCCAACCCGTCGTACCGAACTGCTCGTTCGGTTACCTTTGTCCATTCTGCACCACACTTGACTCCATTGACTTCACCCGGCATCCTCGATCGTTCTGGACCTCAGCTCTCCAAGCTTAGTCCTGATCATCCTCACCGTTGACCGTCGTTGACCTCCAAGCAACCTGCACAACAAGAGAAAAAGAAATCGATTCTGGGAACAAGTTCTTCGCAACTTGACCCACGTTAGTCAAAACATGCATCATGCAACACATATGCACTAAAACCCATAAACTTGACCTAACCCAACAATCATCACCACTTTTGGCCGATGAATAGCAAGAACCCGGTCTGACCGCCATTGAATGGCCGGTCTAACCGCAGGTCGGTCTGTTCGCTCCTGAACTGACAACAGTTTAACTTTGACGAAAATGCGTGTTTTGACAAACCTTCAACGCCATTGTCAATTGTAACATCATCCTAAGATCGTGCACATATCCCCATGATATCACAGATCCGGTTCTACTCGCTAATGTTTCAACACTCAATGTCTTACTGACCAGACATGGCCCCCTTCTTGTGCCAAACACAACCCAAACAGAACCAAATCAAAACATCGCTAATTAATTAACCAAGTCTCGCCCATATAAGACATGTGGTTGTACGATTAAGACTCGGTTCAATAGCGCACAAGATTAAGTCCTTGACAAATTATTCAGGCGATCTTACTACAACCCACAACGTGTTAAATCCACACCCTCAATCCACCATCCACTCGCGCCAAGCAAAACCATTTGGTTTAACCAAGACCAATGACATACCCTGTCATGGTACACAAATTTTAACAAGAGTGGCTAACCACCACGATTTCATACATCATTAAGTCAAGATTAATCATTATGACACATGTGATAATGAACCCATCGTAACTAAGCTTGACTAAGCATTTGTACGCTACCCATGTTGTTGATATAAATATGTCCAACTAAATTTATCCATACTAGGGTGATAAAGGATTCATGGCATTCAAATAATCAATGGAGGAATAATGACAACAGGTGATAGCTAATCCCAAAACAATTTGTATAAAGATAGCATGCAATTGCATAAAACGATATACTTTTGAAATCATAGGTTCAATATGATCAAAGGACTACGACTTGCCTTTACTACTACAAAAAGGCTAATACTGGACGCCTCATCACAGACGGTTGACCAAAGCTGTCTGTATTATATGCAATCACAGATGGTTTTGATTTAGAGACTATCTATGTTACTGGTTGCGCTAAAAATCGTCTATGAAGAGGTAATATCATAGACGGTTCATATTAAAAACTGTCTGTGAAGTATCACAGACGGTTCTTAACACGGACCATCTGTGATAATTGTATACTTCATAGACGGTTCTAAACATAAACCGTCTGCGTAGACTTCACAGACGATTTTTAACTATAACCGTTTGTCCCAATGAGTATGCCAAGGTATTTGCACAGGTGTTAAACTACTTGCCATAAAATTAAATACAATCACATGACGACATTAATTACTGATCGATGAAAAACAAGTATATCCCTTTGTCTTCAATTTTATTATTTATTACCCTAGAATTTACTTATTTATTGCGAATTGTAGGTACCTCATGTGGTTAAGTGCACGAAGAACACCAAAAACGCCACGCCCCATGCCAGTAAAAAATGGTTCTATATTGGAACCACATCACAGACGGTTCTATATTAGAACCATCTGTGATGGGTACTTATCACAGACGGTTCTATATTGGAACCGTCTGTGATGTCCAACCCTATTTATATTCGGACTCTAGGATTTGCCAGCGCCCCCCACTCAAACGATTAGTTTCGTCGGGGCGCACTAGGGTTCGGGCTCCCACATCTTAATGAGCCTGGTGCCGCCTCCTCCTTGAGCTACTTAGCACGCCTCCTCTCCGAGCCTGAGCCGCCGCCTCCCTGAACCCAGCGCCCCTCCTCCCTCGAGCCCAGCGTGCTCTCCGAGAGACGTCGCCGGCTTCCTTGACAGTGCGTCCTCCTCCCTGAGCACGAGCTGCCACCTCCTCCTCTAGCCCGGCATGCCTCCGAGCCCGAGCCCGAGCCGCCGTCTCTTGCCATCCGTTCATGAGTTGTTTGTGTTTTTCAGAATTGATGCTGTCGATTGCCTTCTATCTTTCGTGGTATGAATTCTCTAAAATTAAGTCATCTAACATGATTTTACAATTTCCTAGCATCCATTCATAATCCTTAATGAGATATGAAATGAATCTCCATGGACAATAGGATGAACTATATATGAATAATTTTGGAATCAAAGCTTATGAATCTATGGAATCAAAATCCTTGCACATAGTTTGCACATATGAATGTAAATAAACTTCTACATGGATAGAGGTTAGTTTCTACAGGTTGCTGCTCTTATCTGCTTGACATGAAAACCGCAAATGTTACTAGTTGTGTTCACTGATGAGATATGAAATGAATCTCCAGGGACAATAGGATGAAATGTATATGAATAATTTTGGAATCAAAGCTTATGTATCTATGGAATCAAAAATCCTTACACATAGTTTGCACATATGAATGTAAACGAGCTTCTACATGGATAGAGGTGAGTTTCTACAGGTTGCTGCTCTTATCTGCTTTATAGATAGAGAGTTAACCATTAAGAAAACTCTTTTTTACATCGTAACATGATATCGTCAACTTACCATATATTGTTATCTTATTACCATTTATGTTCTTTTTACAGAAGTTTGTGGTCTTCTTATTTAATATGAAAAAATTTGCCGCTCGGTATTAAAATACTTAAGCGAGATGTGATTGTAATTGTCTGAGTCTTAATTATTTGTTTCAATATATTTTATATGTTTCACTGGACTTGTATTCAAGTATTATCTATGAACCACTCATATTCCAATTTCTTACAACCATGCACTAACATGTTCTTTTTCTCTTTTGATAACCTAGATTCTCAATCCTTGTGAGAGTTTTCCAAACAGTGGCCGCCTCCTCCCTGAGCTCGCC
Organism: Phyllostachys edulis; assembly: GCA_036346405.1. Taxonomy (NCBI): domain Eukaryota; kingdom Viridiplantae; phylum Streptophyta; class Magnoliopsida; order Poales; family Poaceae; genus Phyllostachys; species Phyllostachys edulis. Next base: position 7,819,144 of record CM070564.1, read on the forward strand.
TCCCCTCTTCTCTATTCTTGATCTCTTCTCTACAAAATCTCTAAGCTGTGGCTGCTTTTGCCTTTAAAACCGGCTTTGTTAGCTAACTCGAGGCCTGAATTTAGCTAGTTAGCTCGCTCCTTGGGCATTCATCCTAAACGTTCAGGTGAACCATAGTCTACTTGATCGATCCTAACACACTGGAGTGTACGATTTGCTTCATGCCAATCCTCGATTGGCATGAAGCAAATCGTACACTCCAGTGCCGTGGAGGATTGGCATGAAGCAAATCGTACACTCTAGTGTGTCAGGATCAATGAAGTAGGTCGTGGTTCACCTACACGTTTAGGATGAACGACCAAGGAGCTTAACTAGCTAGTCAATTGTGCATTGAGTTAGCTAACAAGGACTACTTAATATATATATATATATATATATATATATATATATATATATATATATATATACGGTTTATTTTAAAGGCAAAAGTAGCCACAACTTTGAGATTTTGTAGAGAAGAGGTTATCACGCACGGTTTCAACTACCAACCGTCTGTGATACGTAAGCTATCACAGACGGTTTTATCTACCAACCGCCTATGAAATGTAAGCTATCACAGATAGTTTTATCTATAAACCATCTGTGATATGTAATCTATCACAAACGGTTTTATCTATAAACCATTCGTGATAGTCAGCTACCACAGATGATTCTGAGTTAATAACAGTCTATGATAGTATGCATCACAGACGGTTCGAAAATCATCTATGATGACCTGATGTCATCACTGACCGATAAACTCAAACGGCTCATGAAACTATCTGTGATGACGTTTTTGAACCGTCTATGAAGACGTTTTATGGATATCATGGGGTTATGCTCACGATCTTTGGATGATGATATAATTGGCAATGGCGTTGAAGGTTTGCTGATTCACGCATTTTCGTCAAAGTTCAAATGCTGTCAGGCAAGTGGCGGTCCGACCGGCTATGGTGGTGGTCTGACCTGCCATGAGTTGCGGTCAGACTGGCCATTGGAAATCGGTCAGACCGGCCATAAATTGTTTCTGAGTTTTGAAGCTGGGCCAAAAATAGATGGTGTAGACAAGCGAGGGCATTCTACTACACTTGGTCTCATAATTTTTGGAGCTTCGAGTCAAAAGTTCTATTGGTTTAAAAATTCTAGTAAGTTTTGGATTTCCAAGGAGGAAATTTGGCTAAGTCGGTGGCGGTCGACTAATAGCGGTGCGTCGCGGCCGGCGCTGTGATCGAGCCGACCGCCATGGGTGGTGGTTAGACCGATTTTGACTTGGTTCATCGGCCATTTGGTGGCGATGATTGTTTGGATAGGTCATATTCATGAGTTTCAGTGCATATGTGTTGCATGATGTATGTTTTGACTAACGTGGGTCAAGTTGCGAAGAACTTGTTCCTAGAATCGATTTCTTTGTCTATTGTTGTGCAAGTTGCTTGGAGGTCAACGACGGTCAACGGCGAGGATGATCGGGACTAGGCTTGGAGAGCTGAGGTCCAAAACGATCGAGGATGCCAAGTGAGGTCAATAGATTCAAGCATGGCGCAAATTGGACAAGGATGACCGAACGGGCAGTTCGGAACGACGGGTTGGATCAAGCAGCGTGGGGGTCAGTGCAAGTGCCATGGCAGTTTTGGTGGGAGCTGGATGGAAGAGACTTGCCGACATGAAGAGAGCCGTTGATCAACCTACACGTGGCGAAGCATGGAAGTGCTTCATGAAGATTGGACTCGATCTTTGGAAAAAGATCGAGAAAGGGTATTTTGGTAATTTCACCTAAATACCGCCTTGGTGACCTTTTGCTAACCCGCGGTGCAAGACGATGCAAGGAGAAGCGGTTTAGGTCAACAGGAGATAAAGACGACGTTTTAAAATACGTGCGTAAGTGAAACCCGTTTGTGTATGGGCTTAACGAGTGCCCATTAGGATTTGCTTTTCTAGAAGATAGCCTCCACTATAAATAGGAGAGGGTGCTGGCCAGCACCTCTCAACCCTTCATTTGAGAAACCCTAGTTTGTGCTTTCAGGGTTTGGAGAGATTAGTGGGAGGTTAGGGTTCTAGAGAGTTGGATTTGATTTTGTGCTCATGTGTTGAGTCTTTGTCCTCTTGGATGGAGTGGCTGTAAACCAACATCATATCAAATCAATCCAAGGAAAGATTTCTGAAGATGAGTCTCTTTGTGTTCTTACTCTCTATTTCGTGATTTTGAGGCTTTCTTTGATCCATGAGTTTTCCTTTGGTTTCTGGCCTAGATTTAGCTTGCTGTGACATGTGGGAATACATCTAGGATCATTTTGATTATCAATCACCCACGAACAAGTTTCTAGATCATATTTCGTTTTGACTCGGTTTTAGAGCAATCTTCACTCAAACGGAAAAAGGTTGGAACTTTGGCAGGGATCTTCATGATCCTTGATTAGAATAGGTTCTTGACATCCTAGAGAAGGTATGTCTCAAGTTTGGTAAGGTTTGGAGTCACGGATCAAAAGTTAGACCTTTTTTGTGATTTTGAGTTCGGGCTGATTTTACTGTTCATTGGCCTAGAGGTCAGACCACCCATGGTGACCAGTCAGACCGCCCATGGTGAGAGGTCAAACCGCCCAACTCTGAGTTTTTGGTAACTTAGGTCTATTTGCTTCGGGGTATTGTTTGGATTCAATACAAGTTTTTCGCTATGCTTGTATATTGATCTTCATAGCTTTCATAGCTATTGGAGCGAAATTAGTAATGAATTCGATCAAGGTGAAAAAGAGATTATGCTCCTATTCACCCCCCCCCCCTCTAGTCGCCTTTTCGGTCAAACACCTTTTCTGTAGTAGTGCTTGGAATAAATCCTGATATTGATCTTGATCATGGTGCACTCCTCCTTGCTCAAAACTTTTCGAAGTATCAATGTCTACTCACAAACAAAGTAAATAAACCAAATAAATACAAAACAGAGACAAAACCAACTTAGATAAATAGAGCTCGAATTTAGAAATTTGAATGGGCTCAAACGGAGTTCGGATGAAGAAGATATGGCTTCTGGAAGATCTAATATAAAGAAAATACTCAAAAAGGAATTCGAGTACTGTTCATCGATTTCGACTGTATGTCGTCGTAGGAGGTTACGACTACCTGGTTGTAAGAAGTTACAACTACTGGTCGTAGGATATTACGACTTCCTGGTCGAAAGGATCACTACTACAAAACAGGCTATAGTAGACGCCCATCACAGACGGTTCTTTTGGAACCGCTGCGTGTTGGGTCGGGCCGACCTACGGTGGCGCGGGCCGACTATCACAGACGGTATTTTTAGAACCGTCAGTGATAGTCATCTATCCTGACGGTTCATTAATAGAACTGCTTTGTGAATTATCCTGAGCGGTTCTATTCACAAATAAATGCAGTGATAATCGACCAATCACAAACGGTTCTCAATAAGAACCGCTCAGGATAATACGAGCAGTTACGAATAAGAACATGCTCAGGATAATTAGTTATCACAGAGCGGTTCTAATTAAGAACCGTTTGTGATATCTCGCTATCCTCTCGCAAGACTGCTGCCGCCTCTACCGTGACCGCCGCTCGAGGTTTCACGTGTCCTGAGCGGTTCTATTAAAAACCGCTCATGATAGGTGCTATCACTGAGCGGTTCTTAACAAGAACCGCTCTCGATTGTTAGGCGAAACGAAAATTTAAACATAATGGGCAAAGCTACAAACTCGCTTTATATAACCTCCATCTCCTCCTCTGCGGTCTCTCCTCCTCACAGCTCATACCTCCATCTCCTCCTCTGCTCGTTTCTCCTCCTCACACCTTGCGCCCGGCCTCACTTGAGCTTGTCGCCGGCGGCCTCCTCCAACTCGTCCCGGCCTCATCGTCACCGGCCTCATCCGAACCATCACCCCCCCCTCCACCTCGCAGACCGACCTCGTCGCCACTTGCCTCCCACGACCTTGTCGCCTTGGCCTCCTCCACTTGCCGCCGGCCTCCCACGACCTCACTCTCTACTCCCCCTTTGCTTTGTGATGTGGATTACCGAGTTGATGCTACTTGTGATGTGGGTGATGCTACTATGATGTGTGTAGTTCATGTTGAGTTATTTGGTTTGGGCAAAAATATAGATAGTAGATCGCGCACCGTTCGGTAAAATCATCATAACTTTTGCATACGAACTCCGATTGCGACGTTCTTTGGCTCGTTGGAAAGCTAACGAAAAGCTCAATCCGAAAATCCATTAAGTCAAGATCAGATTCTCTTCGCGAGGTCTCAAAAAAGTGAAAACCCCAAAAAAAGGTCGTTTAGGGCCTCTAAACGGCCTCGAAGTTTTAGCAGCCGTTTTCGGTTTTTTGCCACGAAAAAGGCTATCACAGCGGTTCTAAATAAGAACCGCTCAGGAAAACTCATCACGATGGTTACAACAAGAACCGCTCAGGAAAATGTCATCACGACGGTTTGTAAATTAAACCGTCGGTGATATTCTCGATCACGAGCGGTTTTAATGAAAACCGCTCGTGATAATAGCCTTCACAGATGGTTTCAACAAAAACCGCTCGTGATAGTGCGTATCACGAGCGGTTTTGAACCGTGCTCAGGATAACTACTGTTATCACAGCACCAACAAATATAGGCGGTTGGAAACAAATGCGTGATGACGATTACGAACCGTCTGTGATGAGGCTTGTAGTGGATACTGGTTGAAAGGATTTTTGACCACACGAGGACTGCTACGCCGATAAACGACGGTGAGGCTTGGGTCCCCACGGTCGACGGTGCTCGGTGGGGCTTCGTCGGCGATGAGTGATACCAACATGTCGAGAACGCTATTGCAAATCTAATGAGGTGCTTACTGGTGATCAGAGGAGACGGTGGTGGCTGGCGACGAGGTTTTGGCAGTGGACAAGTATGGGTACTTGTCAAAAAATGCTTCGGTGACGCTTCGACGACGAGGAGAGGTTCTGGAGGTAGCCTAGACGACACTAAAGATGATGGCGTGGTCAACGACGAAGAGGTGGCAACATTGGTGGCGCAATTCAAAAAACAAGAAGCTCGGCCGAAACCCTAAAACCTTGGATGACGGCGACGCTAGAGCTCTAGGGTCGAGGTGGCTTGAGGGTTTGGGTTGAGGGTGCTAAGGCGATCCTTGGGGTCTTATTTATAGGGTGAGAGCAAGCCGGATTAGGTAGAACCCTAAAAGTGTCCGGAACGAACACGATGCAATCTCGGTGATAGGAAAGGATACGGGATAGGATTCTACCGAATTCGGGTATAGGAAGGAAAGAGATAAGATGTCAAACGAAAATCCGGGGTGGTTTAGTTGGAGATTGCGTTTTGTCGGACAAAGCTCCAAGGAGTGGCAAAGGCGGTTGGAGCAGAGCTCGCGCGAGGAAGACGGGCGCGAGGTGGGAGACAACTGACCAGCGGGGCCTACCGGTCATCGAGATGGAAAGAGAAATGGTGCAGGCTGAGCTGCGAGCAGAAAAGGCCAAAGGAATGGGCTGGGCTTTGGAAAGAGTTGGGCCAAAGGAAAAGGAATTAGCCCAAGAGGTTTTCTGAGATTTATAATAGTTTTTCCTTTTTAGAAATTATTGAAAATCTAAATAGCAATTAGAAAATAGAAAATGCACTCGGAAAAAAAATCTAGGAAAATCTAGAAAATATATCCAAGCACAAAGAATCCAAATAAAATAATTTTGACTATAGTTGATGTTAGCATTAATCATATTAAATTGTTTTTATTTCGTAAAGTCCATATTAAGCTTTAAATTTAAAATAAAAATAAAAATTTTTATTTTTATTTTTAAAACTTAAAAATGCAGACCAAATTTTGGGAAGTTACAATCTATATGAAACAATCAGAATATTATGAAGAAAAAGGAAATAATAATAAGGTTTGCAAGTTGAATAGATCAATTTATGGTCTTAAACAAGCTTCACGTCAATGGTATATTCTTTTTTATAATGCTATCACGTCGTGTGGCTTTTCAATGACGGAAGGTGAACATAGCATATATACAAAAGTTATGGGTAATTGTTTTGTCTGACTACCTTTATATGTTGATGATATTCTCATTGCTTCTAATGATAAAAATACATTGATGGAAGTGAAAGCTTGGTTGTCTTCTAAATTTGATATGAAAGATATGAGAGAAGCTTCCTATGTTTTAGGAGTTGAAACACATTGAGATCGGAATAAAAAGATTCTTGGGTTGTCTCAAAAAGCATACCTTTGAAGTGTTTTAAAATGATTTTCTATGGAAAACAGCAAATCTGTTAATATACCTATTGTGAAGGGAACTAAACTCAATGAGGAATTATGTCCAAAAACTCCTGAGAAAAAAGCTAGAATGAATGGTATTTCTTATTCTTCAGCTTTGGGATGTCTTATGTGTGCTATGTTATTTACACGACCTGATCTCAGCCATGTCATTGGAATTCTTAGTAGATATCAAAAGAACTCTGGGGAAGAGCATTGGAAACAAATCAAATATGTACCGCGTTGTGTCAAAGGAACTACAGATCATTGATTATGTTTTAATAGTCATAATCTTCAGCTACAAGGGTTATACCGATGCTAATTGGCAAGGGGATCCAGATGACCAAAAATCAACTTCTGGTTCTCTATTTACTTTGGCAGGAGGTGCTATTTCTTAGTGTAGCAGGAAACAGGATTCAGTTGCTCTTTTCCCATGGAAGCTGAATACATTGTTGCATCTGAAGCAGCAAAGGAAGGTGTATGGCTGAGGGAATTTTTTTGCATCACTTAAGGTCATAGAAAGTGCATCACAACCTATCTATTAAAACAAGTTGCATGTTGTTTGCAAGTTGAATAGATCAATTTATGGTCTTAAACAAGCTTCACATCAATGGTATATTCTTTTTGATAATGCTATCACGTCATATACTTTTTCAATGATGGAAGGTGATCATTGCATATATACAAAAGTTATGGGTAATTGCTTTGTCTTACTGTCTTTATATGTTGATAATATTCTCATTGCTTCTAATGATGAAAAATACATTGATGGCAGTGAAAGCTTGGTTGTCTTCTAAATTTGATATGAAAGATATGGGAGAAGCTTTCTATGTTTTAGAAGTTGAAATACATAGAGATCAGAATAAAAGGATCCTTAGGTTGTCTCAAAAGGCATACCTTCGAAGTGTTTTAAAATGATTTTTTTATGGAAGACAGCAAATCTATTACTGTGCCTGTTGTGAAGGGAGCTAAACTTAGTGAGGAATTATGTCCAAAAACTCATGAGGAAAAAGCTAGAATGAATGGTATTCCCTATTCTTTAGCTTTGAGATGTCTTATGTACACGACCTGACCTCAGCCATGTCATTGGAATTTTTAGTAGATATCAAAAGAACTCTAAAGAAGAGCACTAGAAACAAATCAAATATGTACCGGTCCACGTCGTCAGTGGCGGCGTAAATGGCGACTATGTAGGCGCTTAGGTCCAGCTGTGATCGTCCGATTTGTAAACGCTTGAAGGACCACAACTGAAGAAGTAGCGGGCATCCAAAGAGGATGGAGCTATCTAAAACCCAGTGGGACGCATCGCACAGGGTGTGGTACATCGCGCACAGCACCGTCGAGCCCCATGCGTAGGGTTGGATCTCCTCCACCTCCTAGTCTGCCAGCTAGCGTGCATACCAGATGATGTGCTTATGGACGCTATTGCCGTGGGACCCTAGGAACATCACCACCTAAATAGCCACAGCAAGTAGACCTCGAAGTGCCTCCTCATTGTGTACTTGGGTGCGTCATCTGGCATACACTCCGACTGAAGAAGACAGATACATATCAGTAAGTTGCACAAAGTAATTGAAGCGAAAGAACAAGAGTTACAAAAACTTACAAACTGGTAGATCCACTGGAACGACGTCCCATGAGTGCTACTGAACTTCCTGTAGTTGTTGTTGGGCGGCAGTACCCCTTGGAACCTCGCGAGGAAGTCCATGCGCCACATGGCCAGGATGTCGTGCACCGCTAGGAGGAAGCCCACGCAGGGCAACCTAGTCAGGAAAGTCACGTCTTGAAGCATCGGCGCCATCTTTCCGCATGGGAGGTGAAACATGTACGTCTTCGACGCCCCCCCCCCGCGGTCAACTAGTGCCATCTGCAGGCACCGGTCGTACAAAAATTGCCAAGACGTGCGACCACCGCTCATGCGGTCCTGGTTGTCCTCCTATATCGCCTCTACCATCCTCACTAGTTGAAGGAGGCCTGCCGCTCTCAACCTACGTCAAAAGGGTTAAGAACAACATGAGTCCACCCAAAGTAGTCAAACTGCAATTGAGTACATGAAGGTCACAACTACACGTACCTCGAAACCAGCGTGGGTCCACCCTCCATGCCCTCATGCACGTGTGCAGCCACAGCGCGCCAAGCTCAATCGCTGCCTCGCCTTCCTAGGGGAGGATGGTACTGAGGCGGCTATGGTGATGCGCGTTAATGACCGAGTCAAGCAACTCGTACGGCCACTACGCAGCGTACCCTGGGTCCACCATACCTGAAAATTCAGTTCATATGTTGTAAATACTACGAAACATACACAAAAAGTAATAAGAAGCGACATATCTAATTAATTCAATTATTGCACAATTAGCGACGCATAAGAAACTGATATGCACACATCTGTGTCAACACATAAATTTTTGGAGGTATCTTTCCATGTACAGATGGAAAGTAAAATTAAGTTCAAAATGTTTTAATTAACGTCTAACGTCTACATTTCCTATTTAGTTACTCTGCAATTTTTATAGAATTTTTATAGGTACCTTACTACTTTATTTTCGAATTATTTAGCATGAACGAATGGAAACCAAAATTAAGTTTGGATACATACCCTATATAGCTACTCTGCAGTTTTTATAGATTTTTTCTAGGTATCTTCCTACTTTCCTTGTTTCAAAAGTGTCTCCGGCATTTACAAAATATTTACCGTATACAAATGGAAACAAAAATCAAGATCATAATATTTTAATTCAGCTCTACATACCCTATGTACTTACTCTAGATTTCTTAGAGAAATTTAAGAGGTGTATTGCTATTTTTCCTAGTTTAAAAAGTATTTTTGGCATTAACAAAATATTTACCGTACACAAATGGAAACCAAAATTAAGTTGAGATTATTTTGATTAAGCTCTACATACCCTATTTAGCCACTCTGCAATTTTTATAGATTTTTAATAGGTATCTTGTTATTTTTACAGGTGTCTTCTTATTTTCCTGGTTTAAAAGGTATTTTCGGTATTAACAAAATATTTACCGTTAAATATGAAAACCTACAAAGTTTTCTTATTATCTTGCGGATTTTTTTTCTAAATTGTTCGAGTAGTGCAACATAAATAATATCTATACGACGAACTAAACTACACACAGCTAAAATGATGTACTAAATCAAATAGCAATACGACTAAAATTATATAATCCATTGAATTCTATGTCGCTATTTTTATTTGCTAACCTACAAGGTTTCAAATTTAGGTACAAAGTTGCAAGAACATCTACCTGCAAAATGGGTGATCAGATCTACTACTTCGTCTCTCTCTCTCTCTCTCTCTCTCTCTCCCTCGCTAGGAACCGGCAGGGCTTCACTATGTTTCTTCTCTCCTCTCATCCGCTCATTTTTTCTAGAATTAAATAACTTTTCCACCGAATTTTTGGGGTTTATATAGCCAGTTCTTATCGCTAGTTGAAATGGTGACAGGAACTCATTTCAACTAGTGATTTGCACACTCTTCTATGCAAATCGCCAGTTGAAATAGCGACAGGCAGTTGAAATGGCGATTGATAGTAAATAGGTTCATGTCGTCAGTTGAAATGGCAATAGGATCCTGTCACCGTTTCAAATGGCGACAGACACCTGTTTTTGTATTTTTTTTATAATTATCTTTTAAATTAATATTATTCAAAAAAAATCGGAAGAATTGTACTCTTTCCTTCCTGTGTTCGCAAAGCGTATAAGCATTTTTAATATTTATTTAGGTATAGAATGATCGAAAGACAGGTAAATGAAGCTTCTCATTTGATCCCGCTTGTAATCAACGATCGACTAGGAGTCTAGGACAGAATAAATGCGCACATGGAATATTGGGGTTAGGAAACGTTTCGTTTGGTTGCTGGGCAGGGTCAAAACTGAAGAGAAGCGTTATTGAGAAGCGACGAAGAACCAATTAGAGTATCTCCAATAGTTAGATCTAATGGTCAGATATAATATTGTTTTTAATATATGCTATATTATCTTTAGAGACAATATATCTAATAGATAGTCTTTAGTGCACTCTCAACATTTATATTTTATAATTTTTTTTTGAAACGGGTCTACATGTTAACTAGAGTAGATTAATATAGCATGTCTTGTTTCGCGTGCACGACAGTCTTTTCACGAAGAGACGATATGTGCTCTCTCTCCTCCCCCTCTCTCCTTCACGTAAGATTTTGTTGATGTGTCATAACTAAGAGACGATAATAAATGCATTATTGAAGATGCCCTTAGCTAGGCTCAATCAAGTCAAAATATGACCGTGACTGCTTGCGAACTTTCCCTGGACTCATTACTTGCTTGCTCTTCCTGGCTGCTACACCCCCCGCTTCTGACTAGCTAGTCAGCCTTTAGGTTAGTTGTTTTAGTTGCGTTCTAAGTAATTAGGTTCCTTTCAAGAACTGAAGTTTCATCCTTTTAATTGCGACTGCTTTCTAGCTAGCTAGGGAGCAGTATGCATGAATGATAATCTAACTGTTTGATTTGATTCCTTCTTTGACTTATTACTGCCTGCCAAGTTGGATTAATCCTAGAGCTAGCAGTCGTCGTCGTCGTAGGTGTAGATAAGTATTTTTATTCTTTCACATGAAGATGCTGACATGCATGAAACCGGTTTTACAATAGTACGTGCAGTGCATCTCCCCTTGAGGACCGCCTGGTCGAAAATTGACCCTTTAAAATGTCACGTGCATGGATGATCTTATTTGCGCACCGCTATAAACAGCTCTACTTGTTAGTGATCAGTGGCGGAGCCAGGAATTTTAGAGTGGGGGTGCACACTTAAAATATTAAAAAAAATCTTGTACGATATATAAGTGATTTCACAAATTCAACGCAATTACACAAAAAAAATTCAAAATTAGTTAATAGTGCAATACAACTAGTTCAAATAAAATCTCTATGATTCAATTTGTCCTATATATACAAATTATAGAAGTCAGAAGACATTCAAGAATATAACATTTCCTACATTGAAGAAGTAAGTAGGCAACTAGGCATTCAACACATTAATCATAATTCATAAATTATTAAACTCTCGATCGGCATTTGTCATCCGCTCATCTTGAGATCTTCTTTATTTATTTCCATCGGCCATGAGGCCATCGGCCATTCCGCCCATTGCCCCATTCCCAATCGGCAATCTCTTCCTCAGTCCCTCTCTTCTCTCCCAATCGCCGGCTGCGGTGGTGCGGCCTCACCGCCACGGCTCACCTCGGCCTGCTCCCTCATCGATGCGGTGGCGCCCAGCCTGCTCCTCTCCCGCGGCGGCCGGCCCATCCAGCGCCTCTGCTCCCGGCTCCCCACTAGCTGGCGACGCCCGGCGGTCGGCCTGCTCCTCACGGCCAAGACCGGCCGCTTAGCCTCGGCCGGCCGCCTCTCTTGGCCTGTCTGCCGCCTCCCCCAAATCCAATCCCGAGTTTACCTTGGTGTGTAGCCGTGTTGGAGTTGGACTGTTGGTCTCGGCGTCGTGGCGTCCTCGGCGGCACTGGCGTGGCTGGCGGTTGGCGGTCGTCGAGACCTCGGAGGAGCTCAGAGCGGCAAAGCAGTCGCCCGGCCGCCAGGCAGGAGGTGAAGCAAGGCTCGGGAGGAGAAGGCGAGATGCAACTTAGCCGAACTGCAGCGTGTGTTGGTGTGGGGCTGAATTAATGAGATGGGCCAAAATTGAGTATACTACAGCATACCTAAAAAATATTTTCAATTTTTTTTGGGGGCCACAGGCACCCCCCTGCCGCCGCCCCTGTTAGTGATGAATCTTCGGTACGATTTAGGACCTGTTTAGAGAGCAGGAATTTTAGAGAAAATAGTTCAATTCTAGTAGGAAACAAAAAAAAAACCATGTTCTAAACGAGACTTTAATTGGTAATTAGCGCGGGCTACCAAAACGCTTCTGCTAATGATATCTAGCATTCTTCTTCTTCTGAGATGATATCTGTCTATTTCATTCTAGCTACGCGTACGAGCTAGCTAGGAATGGATGGATTCCTTTTTTTTTTTTGGAAGGAAACGGATTCATTGTTTGACCGAGGAGTAGTGCCAATCAAGCAAGGATTTGATACATCCTACGGTCGCGATATTCATTCGTAGGCCGGAGAGCAATTTTCACGGACGAACCACATCGGCCGGCACCGCGGACGATTGCAAGTGAAGCGAGCGGCAGCCGTGGGTTTAGATTTGGGCGTGCAAACCTGTCAGATTCTTCCTCCTCACAATGGACGGCTCGTATCGTCGGGTGAGAATGAGGTCGACATGAGACAATAAGTCAGGTTCATTTTTACGACTCGAGTCGAGGCCGAGTTTAGTTCGCTATGAAAGCGATATAAAATATATTTAAAAGAAAAAAAAACCAAAAAGAAGAAGCAAACACCCATCTTTGGTGAGTTACAATTATATCACACCATTGGGATTTCTTATGGGCGTGTTTGGTTGCATGGATCCAGCAAAGTCTGGCCGTGGGATGCAGTGGGACGGTATTTGGTTTCCTTTATTCGTGTGTGAACCTGGCCCGTGGAGTGCAACGGGAGGTGCGGAGCTTGGCTCTGGAGAAACGAGAAAATCGGGCATTTCCCGGTGGCCGGGCTCACGGGCACAGGTGGGCGCCTCCGCACGTGCAAGAGGCAAGATGGTGGGTGTTTTTAGGGTTGCCTCCCACGGTCCATCCGTTGCGCGCCACTCGTTCCCCATATCCTTACTCACCACTCTCACTCTCGTCTCCCCATCTTTTCCTGGTAGATTTGGTCTCCTCCCCTCTCCTTGTTGTTCTCATGCAGAGGTAAGGAGACATGGTTCCTTTTCCATGCCCGTTGCTCCACTTTCCCTTCCCTCCCCAAATGCCACCTCCCCCCTTTGTTCTTGTGTGATTTTGTGGTTTTGATTTGGTCGTACGTGATGGATTTGGCTCTTTTGAAGTTATGGATGCCAACTGTGTGCTATTTCATGCTAGCCATCTCCACACTATCTTGTATTCATGCTTTCACTATATGCTATTTGTTATGTTTTTTGTGGTCCAGATCTATCATGTATTCATAATTTGTTTTGTGGTCCAGATGTGTCATGCTATTTGTGGTCCATATCTATAATGTATTCATGATTTGTTTTTGTAGTAAACAAATTGTTGGTATTTGTTATGGTGGTGCATCGTGAGGTAGTATTGCTTTGTTCAATTTTTTCCTGACACTTCTTAGAAGGCAATGAAATCTAAGCATATTTTTCCATTTTGATGATGTTTGAATGGCACTGGGAGTCGTTTCCTTGTGAAACAGTAGCTGTGGCATTAGAAATTTATACCCTTTTTTAACATGTTACATATTATACAGTACCTATAGTTATGCTCACATAAATCTGATAAATGGGTTTTTGTTTAATTGTTGAGATGGATATGCAAAGCACACAACGCACACAACTACAAAATATGCAATAGTGGACGTATCATCATAGACAGTTCCTTTGAAACCGTGTGTGTTGAACTTATCACAGAACCATCTGTGATACGTAACTATCACAGACGGTTTTTTAATAGAACCGTCTATGATAATTCACAGACGGTTCTTACAAAGAACCATCTGTGATAATCTCCGCTATCACAGACGGTTCTTAAAAAAGACCATCTGTGAATTATCACAGACGGTTATATTAAAAAATAGTCTGTGATAGTTGTGTATCACAGACGGTTCGTAATAAGAACCGTCTGTGATAGGCAGGCTTTATAAATAACTAGTCCCGACAGACCCCCCACCCATTCCCATTTGAGCCGCCACCCCTGCTACCTCCTCCCCTGTTGCGCTAGCTTAGAGAGGAGAAGGAAGGGAAGGAAGGAGGTAGGGAGGAGAAGGAAAGGAGGAAGGGAGAAGAAGGAGAAGGAGAGGAATCTCGAAGGATATTTGGTATTTTCGTCGTGAGCTCCGAGGGTAACGATCATAACCCTTTATATTTGTTATATGTTAATCGCTAATTAATTTAAGTATGTTTGGTCAATAGGAAGAGTACGTACTTGCGGTTTATTAATATAATTTGACACTAATTTGTTATATGCGTAGCGTAGATGGACCAAAACTAGATGTACGGTGTGAACCGTGTGAGTCAAGAGTACATTAATGACGTGTTTGCTTTTAGAAGAGCCGCCGAGCAAGATATGTTGAAGAAGGGGATAAAATTTATGTATTGTCCATGCATTGATTGCGGTAATCTAAAAATGTTTAATAACCTAGCGCAAATCGAAGCACACTTGATTCGAAGGGGTTTCAAAAAAGGTATACATGTTGGACCAGTCATGGTGAAGAGCAGATTGTACAGGAAGTTAATAATGATGACATCGCAGAGGAAGTCAACGATATGCCGGATGTGCACTGTGCTTTTGATAAGGATAGGTCGCACGATGACAATCTGGATCAGATGCTACACAATGCAGAAGAGAACTACAGTGAGAGAGAGTTTTGTAAATTTGAGGGCTTAATGGAGGACTCGGTGAGACCTTTGTTCCCTGGCTGCAAGCCGGAATACACAAGGTTGTCAACCGTGCTTGAACTACTGAAATTGAAGGCAAGCAATGGTTGGTCCGACAAGAGTTTTACGATGTTGTTAGGTCTCCTAGCGGACATCCTTTTGGAGGGAAACGTGTTGCCCAGCAGCACCTACCAACAAGGAAGGTTCTTTGTCCATTGGGAATAGAAGTAGAAAGAATACATGCATGTATGTCCCGTATGCAAAGCATCCCGATACAAAGCGTAAGAATACTGCTAAGGTGAAACAAGGACCTCTTGCTAAGATGTTGTGGTATCTGCCTGTGATCCCACATTTGAAGCGTTTATTTGCGAACCCAAAGGAGGCAAGATTGTCGTTGGCACTCGTAAGAGCGTAAGAAAGATGGAAAGCTAAGATACCTTCTCGATTCGCGGTGAAGAAACTTCGATCGAGCTTCAAGAGTTCGGTGGAATCGAGGAACATAAGGATAGGGTTGAGTACAGATGGAATGAATCCTTTCGGTAACATGAGCAGCCGACATAGCACTTGACCTGTCAATCTATGTATGTACAACCTTCCTCCTTGGCTGTGTATGAAGCAGAAGTACATTTTGATGTCACTACTTATCCAAGGGCCGAAGCAACCTGGGAAATGATATTGATGTGTATCTAGCACCATTGTTGAAAGATCTTGTGACACTGCGGAACGAAGGGCTACAAGTATGGGATGCGTACAAATGAGAGAACTTCACTTTACGCGGCATGTTGTTCTGCACCATCAATTATTTTCTTGCCTTTGGTAACCTGTCGGGCTTCAGTACAAAAGGAGCCAAAGCCTGTCCGCACTACTTAGATGGTACGGAGAGTGTCTGGCTGAACAACTCGCGCAAAATTGTGTATATGCGTCACCGTAGGTTCCTTCCCAGGATTCACCCATACTGCAAGATAAAGAAACAATTCGATAAAAATAAAGAGGACGGTTCAGCTCCAAGGGATTTTAGAGGGAAAGAGGTCTATGATATGGTTAAGGATATCGATGTTGTGCTTGGGAAGGGATGTAAATTAAGAACCCATCAGAAGAATATCTTAAAGAAGCGGTCAATTATTTGGGACTTACCTTATTAGGAGCATTTAGAAGTGGGAGAGAGAAATGTACCTTCCTCCAGCTTACTACACTTTGTCCAAGGCCGAGAGAAATGAACTGTGCTAGAGTTTGCATGGTGTGAATGTTCCATCCGGTTACTCCGCTAACATTAAGAAACTTGTTTCTATGGAAGATTTGAAATTAATTGGTATGAAGTCTCATGATTGTCATATGCTGATGACACAAAAGCTTCCTGTTGCAATTAAGAGTATCTTACTGAACAAAGTCCGAGTGGTAATCTTGAGGCTATGTTATTTCTTTAACTCAATTGCTTAGAAGGTTATCGATCCCCAAGGACTAGATGCTCTACAGGCCGAGGTGGTGACGACTCTATGTCATCTTGAGATGTATTTTCCTCTATCATTTTTCGATATCATGGTCCATCTCATTGTTCACCTTGTGAAAGAGATAAAGATATGCGGCCCAATGTTCGTACATCATATGTACCCGTTCGAGAGGTACCTGGGAATTCTCAATCCTACGTATGGAGTCGATCTTGACCGGAGGGCAGCATCATCGAAGGTTATGTAACCAAAGAGGTCATTGAGTTCTGCGTCACCTATATGGCTCAGGTGGAACCAATAGGTGTGCCTCTATCTCGTCAAGAGGGGAGACTGGAGGGTATCGGGACCATCGGAAGGAAATCAATCACTCCTGATCTGGATACGTACGCTCAAGTCTATTTCACGGTCTTACAACACATGACCCAAGTGTCCCCGTACATCGACGAGCACAAAGACATGGTACGCCAACAGAATCCAGACCAATCGGAGGTTTGGATCACGAGAGAGCACAACCGTCGGTTCAACGAATGGTTAAAGGCGTGATTCACTGGGAGGTCATCAAGTGATGATACGCTGCTATGGTTGACAAAAGGGCCAAAATTTACAATTGTGACATGGCAAGGATACGACATAAATGGGTACATATTTTATACGACAGTTCAGGATAGGAAGAGCACAATCCAGAACAGCGGTGTCCGCATAGATGCGTTTCACGAGCAGTTCAATACTGCCGGGCCACGTGGGTTGAATTCCTATTATAGGTTCATAGAGGAGATTTGAAAGTTCGACTACGTACTTTTCAAGATCCCCCTGTTTCGATGCCATTGGGTTAAACTTCCATAACGTGTGAAGGTTGATAAGTACAGCGTCGCTACTGTGGATCTCAAATGTGTCGGATACAAGGATGAATCATTCGTACTAGCTAAGCAAGTTGTTCAAGTTTTTTATGTAACGGACCCGGCAAATAAGAACCGCCACGTAGTTCTTCATGGAAAAAGAAGGATTATCAGAGTTGAGAATGTCGTGGATGAGGAAGAGTATAATCAATTTGATGAGTTGCCTCCTTTCAGAGATGTCATCAGGTTCGAGGAAGAACCCAGTGAGGAAGCTAGCTATATGCGTGGTGATCATCATGAAGGGCTATATTTTAATTAGGAATTTACTCCATTGTAATTTATTCCATAACATGAGACATATCAATGTGGACTTGCCATGTGTTATAGACTTGTAATGTCTTATTTTGATGTCAATGTGGAATTGTCATGTGTTATGGACTTGTACAACCTATTTGTCTCATGTACTAATATGTCAAACATGATGTGGACTTAATATCTCCTTGCTCTTGTATGGCTTATAAATGTTCATGTGCTCTCATGCCAAATTATGGATTTCTATGAATGTGCTCTTGTATGCCTAATACTTGTTGCACAAATCTCTGAGTGATCTATCATATAGTGGCATATCATAGATGGTTCTATTATAGAACTGTCTGTGATAAGTAATCACAAACGGTTCTATAATAGAACCGTTTGTGATATCCCTTTATTAAATAGGGTCTCGCTAGGGTTCATGCGCCCTTACTCGACACTTCGCCTCCACAGCACCTTACTCCTCACTCGCCCGTTCACCTCCTCTTCCACTGAAGCCTCCTCCCCCGATGGCCGCCACCGACATCGACGACACCCGACTGCCCCTTGCTTCGTCACCAGCTCTGGGCCATCTTCCTCCAACTCCAACCTGATGAGCGGTCGCCTCCCTCCTCCGGCGCAGCCCGTCGCCTCCAATTCCACTGCAGCACTGCCTCCTCCACAGCCCATCGCCATCCTCCTCTCCGGCCTGTCACCGGCTCCCTCCTCACGTCGCCGGCTCCAGCGCCTCCTCCGGTTCTCCAGCTTCCCTCCTTTCAAATGCCAAGCCGGTGCGTTTAAATCGTTGCTTTGTTGATACTATGTAGCTAGGGTTTGAATGTTCTATGTGATGATGAAATATGGGCTAGAAATTTTAGATTGGGGGTTGATTTGTTGGAGCTACTACTTACGATGACCACATTCTTTGACCTATGCTCAGTGGAATGTTGATACTTGTAACACTCTGATTTTTAGAGCCTTTTTGAAAATTTTCAAAATAAAAAGAACCATTTGATTTTGATGATAATTCAAAGCTTAACTTGAGAATTTCAGAATTTGGGATGTTTAAAATGACTAAGCTAAACTTCAACTAAATCAAAGTTTGGTTCTCTTGATGTAGCCCTAGCTCTCTGGAGCTAACTCCCTTTTCTTGATAGGATTTCCTTTCCTCTATCCTATATTTGGACATTCTTATATGTCCAGATCGTCCCTCTTGTTTGACCTCCGTTGTGGTCATCCTCCTTGTCTTTTCGGGTCTTTCCTCTCCCCTCGAAATCTCTCTATTGAGACCCTTTTTCTAGTCTACCTCTTGGGTCCGACCACCTTTGGGTGGGACCTCTCTCTTAATCTCTCTTTTGTAGTTTAAACCTCCTCTGAGGTTTAGATTTTTCCTTGTATCTAGACCTCCTTTGAGGACTAGACAATCCTTCTTGGATTTGACATTTCTCTTGTGTTTGGGCACCCCCTAGGTCTAGACTTTCCTTGTGTTCTAGCCCCTTTGTGTGCCTGCACTTCCTTACCACCGGGACCCTCACGTGGTTCGGACCTTTCCTTGTCTTGACCTCTTTGATGTCCGGATCTCTTTTGATCCTAGACCACATTCTTCGATTGGGCATATTCTTATGCCCAAACCTCCTCCGGGTTGATCTAGCCGACCTTCCCTTTGGTTTGGATCACTTTAGATATCTTGGTTGGTTTGGATCTCTTTGATTCAGACCTCCTTCCTGTCTAGACCTTTTCTTAGTCTAGACCCCCTTGTTGCCTGGGCACTCTCTTATGCCCAGACCTCTTATCAGTTGAGACCTCCTTGTATTCCTTTGGATCTCCTCCGTTCAGACCTCCCATGCGTGGATCTGAACCATTCGGGAACTCTTTGTCCTAATCTTAATCCTCAGGACCTCCCCTTGTTCTGAATCTAACGGTTTGGACCTCCCCTTACTTTGGATCCTAAGGCCCAGACCTCCCCGTGCGTTATTTCTCTCTGGGGACCTTCCCCTTCGCGTTGATCTTGGCTGTTGGACCTCCCTCTTGGAGATCCAACCGCCCAGACCTCATCTTACGTTTAATCTTAACCACGAGACCTCTTGGTAGTTCTTTGGACCTCTGTCCCAGACCTCTCCGTGGCTTTTAGAGCGGCTTGGGACCTCTTCGCAGACCTCTCTTAAAGAGATCCTCACCGTCAGACCTCCTGTTGATCCCGACCGTCAGACCTCCCATGTCCAAGACCTCCTCCGCATGTCTGGACCTCCTCAACTTCAGACCTCCTTGAGTCGCGGGACTCCTTTGATGAAGTCCTGGTTGTCCGAACCTCAATCACGTGGACCTCCTCCATGTGTATTTGGACCTCCCCATGTTCGGACCTCCTTTGTGTATATCAAGACCTCTTAGTTTCTTAGACCTCCTCTGCTGGGCAAGACCTCCCCTATTTTGACCCGACTGTTTCTAGGTTGGTGGCCCCACTCGCCGCCTTGGTCATTCTCATTTCCTCCGCCACGTTAGTATTTTGGGCATTTAATGCATGTCTTGTCACATTAAATGCAATTGTATACGTGGTGTCTACTTTGAATGTGGTCACGTAGTGGTACTCTGACATTTTTCTTTGTTCCTTCCCATAGCAACCTAATTTGTCCTTCCTCGTACCTTTTACCCAGGGTGGTGGTGACCCACTTTTGACTCATTTTTATACTTATCCCTAGCACGTATGTGTCTAGTTTTCTTCACCCCTTTTTGCCTATAATTAGTCTAGGGAGCTCTACCATTTTACCCTTTTCACATTCACCATCCTCGGCTTTAGCCCGATGGTCATCGAGGAAGACTTGGCTCTCACAACCTTCCCTTCCGCCCATTACCTCTTGACCACGTAAGTTCCTTTGTGTCTGCTCCACTCCTGTGTTCACCATCAGACTGAGGTGATCGTGTCCTTCACAGGACCTCCCCGTGGACACCTTCGATTCCTATGGCCCTCGTGATGAGGACCTCCTCTCGACCTTGCGCTTGAAATTAATTCTCAGGGCCTCTCTGTTTCATTGCCGTGATCACTCCTCTAGGGTCTTTTGCCAAAGACCACCCTCCTCTGGTAAGCTTAGACCTACTCCCTAAGACCCTAATCTGAAATTTAGACCTCCTCTGTTAATTGAATTTTGAGGTTCTTCTGGAGTTCTTATAATTCTTTGATTGAGTCTTTGTTGGTTCTTTATCTGGAGCTTGGTCTGAAGATGTTCCCTTGCCGTGTAGATCTTGACGTTTCCTGAGCGCCAGAGCTGTGAGAAATTAGAATCTTAAGCTATCAAGCAAGAGGCAAGTTACACTTTTGATCATATTGCACCCAGTATTTCAAATTATTTATGTTCTGTTTTAATGTCTATTGCATGCCTATTTCTACCAAGTTATTTCAATACCTGTTTTAAATTCATAGTTATGCCGATCTCCTTGGTATGGCCACTGTTGGTTTTGGACTGAACAGGTTGTCACCTCTAGGTCAAACTTGGTACATGCAGTAGTGTGAGCCAAGATCATTTGAAAAACCTATGCTTAGTCTTGCTTAGACCAAAATTATTGATTTGGGGAAATTTTTACCAACATGAGACCAAGAACTGTTTTGAATGTTTTAACCATGACATTGGGTTGTCATGGAGGTATGAAAGTATTGCTGGGGAAGCAAAGAAAAGGAAATGGATTTAGACTGGGGCGAAATTGGTTGGCTTGGTTGGTGCAAGTTTATGCACGAGATCGTGTCGTTATGATAGATCGATGCCCTTGGGTTTGTGGAAGTCGCCCTAGTCATTTGAGGACCGGTCTTTGAGCGACCAATGCCATGCCTATAATGGGCTATGCCAAAACCGTGCAACCACATGTCTCCAGTGTGGGGCGTGGGACCTGGCTGATTAATTTGCAAAACTCTACCATATGCTGCTCCATTGGAGGTGTGGGAGGTCTTGTTTGGCCAATGGTCTTTTATAACCCATTGTTCCCCTTTGGTGCAAGAGGGGCTTTCACGGATTGCGATCCTGTGGGGGTGAAACCTTAGCAAGGAAAGGTGTGGTGGAGCAATGCATTGTAAAGGCCTTGTCATGAACTCTAGACCTCTTACCTTCTAAGAAGTGAGAGGTGGCACTTTTCACAAGATGCCAAACAAACTAGAGTACTCATGTCGTGTGGGTAAAGTGCACAACCTCTGCAGAGTTAAATCTATTCAATAGCCGTGTCGCGGTCATGGACGTCTTGGCAAAGGCCACTTGAAGTTAGTTGTTGACTTTGGGAATTTCTGGAAATGGTTTTCAAATATGTTTTGGGACTGCCGTCCCATGGGTTTGGGCAGGGAGCCTAATGTCGAGGGTATCCTTCACCATCTTATGATGAATGTTATCCAACCGAAAAACTGATTTGATAAAATGAATTTTCATTATTGTATTATCGCTTTAGAACTTAATACATGTATTTGAAAGAAACATGGCTTTATGCAAATCAACCTTATTAAGCCTTCCATTGTGATATCCATTATGCATGTCATCTTGTTATCGGCGGGTGTAACTTGCGAGCACAGTTGTTGTGCTCACTCTTGCTTGATGCTATCTTTTAGCAGAATTGAGAGCTTTAAGGTGATTCGCTTTCGGTGGACCAAATGGTCCAGATCGACTAGGATTAAGCCCTCCAAAGGTTGCACTGTGGTGTATCGGGTGGCTCGTGTGTTCATTTTGTTATGCTTTGCCTCACGGCTTGTAAAATCTCTTGTAAACAACTCCTTTGGTTATTAATAAAGCTTATGTTCTTTGCTATGCTATCACTATTGTTCTTTGTGAAGAGCTAGCCATGATCCTTGGGACTAGCTCGGGTTTCACAGGGAACCCTGGAGTATGCTTGGACCTCCATGTCCACACAGTGGAGTGAATGCAGGAGGTACTGGGGTGGTCCCAGATCTCCACGACCTCCTCTGGAGGGTCGTGGGAGGTCTTGGGAATGCTCTCAGACCTCCTCATCCTTCTCTGTTTGGCCGTGGTAAGGCCCTCGGGTGCTCCCTGGTTCCTAGGCTCACTCTCGGGTCACGTTCTCCTGGACCTCCAGGAGGTCTCGTCGGACCTCCTGGGAGGTCTTGGTGGACTGCCCGAGAGGTCCTTTATGGACCTCCTGGGAGGTCCTGGTGGATTTTCCAGAGGTCATGGAGGATCTCTCGGTGCCCTAGAGTTGGGTCGTTACAAAAGTGGTATCAGAGCATCACGACTGCAGGTCGCAACCTAGTAGAATGGACGTTAGTGGAGATTTCAAAATTTATTTTACAACAAAAGAAATAACTTGTTCTTTCCTTATCTGAGTCATCTTTCCATCCTTATCCCTTCTCTCAGATCTTTTCTTATCCTATTTTCCTCTTATCATTTTGCTTGCCTCAACGTTTTGCAAAGGTAAATGAATCCTCCTACCTCTGGAAAATTCTATAGGACCGAACCCTTGTGTTCTAGCGCTGGATGTCCCTAGAAGGATGGTACAGATGGTTCAAGACTTCGAGCGTGCCAGTCTCTTAGGAGCCATATTTGCTTAAAACCCCGATGCCTTTGGAGACTTAGCTAGTAGCTTTAGAGAAGCCTTTGTGAGTCCATTTCCGTGAATCAAAGATTTTAGAGTTTGATTGATGGTTATGAGGAGCTCCAGTGGACTCTGGAGTATGTTGGTGGGTGCGCTTTGTTGTTAAGTAGCTCCAAGAAGGGCAGATTGGTGGGTAGTATAAATGGTGCCTATAGAAGATGCCCCTGGGAGAATGTTTTGATAATTGTAAAAGTATATAGGAAAACGAAATGAGGATTCAAATGCCATGAGATGTTGAATGTATATCTGAGGCTTATTTCTTTCCCCCCTGAGGTTGGGTTGCATAGCTTGTGCTGGTAGAAGTAATCTGAGAAGGAAATTTTTAAGGGCTATGAAGGGGGATATGAACTTGAAATGTTGTCTTGATTAAGGGAATGAATTAAATATTCCAGGATTTGAAATCGAGTGCAATGTTAATTGGAATCTTACAATCAGAATGTGGATTGTATTGAAGCCATTCAAGTCGGATTGAATAGCAGAATCTGGACTTGAAGGAAATCCTGGTCAGGTTTTTGATAAATGTCTTTGATCATATTATGGGTTTGCGATTCGATTAGTAGAATGAATTGAATTGCCCATAAATTTGGAGTAAATTGCTCTGTTGACTAGAAGTTTGTATCAGACCATGTGAGTTATATGGGATTTCGTTAGATACAATTGCTTAGAGAATCTGAGTTTGAAAGGAATCTGGGTTCAGATTATAGAGTTAAGTCTTGAATCTGATTTTGGAATTTATGTAATTATTAATATTGGAAGATGAGTTTGAGGAGCATTTTGCCAGTTGGAATGGGTTAAAACCTTGTGCTGAATAAATGGTGGTGGAAAAACTCAGCGAACCAAAATTTAAAACTGATGGGTTGCTAGAAGTCCTTTGGGATATTTTATAATGAAGACTGGTGGAATTATGGATTATGTAATCTTTCCACATAATGGTGATCTTAATTGAATCATGGTAATCCTTTCAATCGGGTGACTCTTAAGCCGGTGGATTTATGGACTAAATTTGAACTTACGGTTTATGACTAGCCTTTTGGGAGAACTTTCAGTTCAAGATGGATTTGAAGATTTTGTTGTGATCTTGGAGTTACCAGATTAAAAGGTATGGTTATAGTTGCTGGATTCTTGTGGATTTGTGCAGGAGAGTAGTATACAATTGAAGCAATGAATTTATGGAATTATCTAGTCCAAGCCTAGAAGAAATTTGTGAAATGTGCAGTCTCGCCAACAGAGGGTGAGATTAATCAAGGACTTGGACTTCAAATTGGATGATGCTAAGAATTGTAGATTGGTGGATTCCCACAATAACAAGTTGGATCTAATAAGATAGGAAGGCAAATTCTTGGCTTATAGCTAAGACTCAGCGCTTGGTGGTGGCAAGTAACTCCTGGAGAGAGAGCCAGGAAGAAGACAGGAAGCATCGTCGTCTCTACCCTTCAAGGACAACCTGCAAGGCTTACTGAAGACCGAGAACTAAAGCTTGTTTCGTCAGTCCAACCATATAGCTTGTACCACCCGGGCCCTTTCTGTATACTTAGTCCCCCACCAAATGATAGGTACTGATCGTTAGAACGTTGATAATTGATGAGCTCTTATGAGCAAGCTTTTAATTGGTTCTTTATTAGGGTATGATTCTGTTCAATCCCCTCGTTAACCATTTGACTCTTACCTATCCTTGGTCTCCTTTTCTAACCCTTTAGAGCACCTAGTAGTAATCAAGAGCTCAACCCATGGAGACAGAATACTTGAAGACATCATTGACTCCTGCAACCCAGCAGCGGTGAGCAAGAGATTAAGACACCTCCGACCGAGTCGAGTCAGACCAGACCAATCCCAAAATATCCAACCTACAAGCACTCTGCCAACAACAGGATAAGAATCACAAGAGGAAAATAGAACACCAAGTACAAGATAGCTAGAAGAAACCTAAAACCCATTGTTACATTTCCAAGCCACTTGTCCCAGACTAGCCATAGTTGAAGCCCCTTGCTGCTACCCTTCTTCTTTACAGCCTCTGTGAATCTCGGGGTCGAGATTCCCTTAAGGGGGGTAGGTTTGTAACACTCTGATTTTTAGAGCCTTTTTGAAAATTTTCAAAATAAAAAGAACCATTTGATTTTGATGATAATTCAAAGCTTAACTTGAGAATTTCAGAATTTGGGATGTTTAAAATGACTAAGCTAAACTTCAACTAAATCAAAGTTTGGTTCTCTTGATGTAGCCCTAGCTCTCTGGAGCTAACTCCCTTTTCTTGATAGGATTTCCTTTCCTCTATCCTATATTTGGACATTCTTATATGTCCAGATCGTCCCTCTTGTTTGACCTCCGTTGTGGTCATCCTCCTTGTCTTTTCGGGTCTTTCCTCTCCCCTGGAAATCTCTCTATTGAGACCCTTTTTCTAGTCTACCTCTTGGGTCCAGACCACCTTTGGGTCGGGACCTCTCTCTTAATCTCTCTTTTGTAGTTTAAACCTCCTCTGAGGTTTAGATTTTTCCTTGTATCTAGACCTCCTTTGAGGACTAGACAATCCTTGCGGATTTGACATTTCTCTTGTGTTTGGGCACCCCCCCTAGGTCTAGACTTTCCTTGTGTTCTAGCCCCTTTGTGTGCCCAGACTTCCTTACCACTGGGACCCCTCCTGTGGTTCGGACCTTTTCCTTGTCTTGACCTCTTTGATGTCTGGATCTCTTTTGATCCTAGACCACATTCTTCGATTGGGCATATTCTTATGCCCAAACCTCCCTCTGGGTTGATCTAGCCAGACCTTCCCCTTTGGTTTGGATCACTTTAGATATCTTGGTTGGTTTGGATCTCTTTGATTCAGACCTCCTTCCTGTCTAGACCTTTTCTTAGTCTAGACCCCCTTGTTGCCTGGGCACTCTCTTATGCCCAGACCTCTTATCAGTTGAGACCTCCTTGTATTCCTTTGGATCTCCTCCGTTCAGACCTCCCATGCGTGGATCTGAACCATTCGGGAACTCTTTGTCCTAATCTTAATCCTCAGGACCTCCCCTTGTTCTGAATCTAACGGTTTGGACCTCCCCTTACTTTGGATCCTAAGGCCCAGACCTCCCCGTGCGTTATTTCTCTCTGGGGACCTTCCCCCTTCGCGTTGATCTTGGCTGTTGGACCTCCCTCTTGGAGATCCAACCGCCCAGACCTCATCTTACGTTTAATCTTAACCACGAGACCTCTTGGTAGTTCTTTGGACCTCCTGTCCAGGACCTCTCCGTGGCTTTTAGAGCTGGCTTGGGACCTCTTCGCCAGACCTCTCTTAAAGAGATCCTCACCGTCAGGACCTCCTGTTGTTGATCCTGACCGTCAGGACCTCCCCATGTCCAGACCTCCTCCGCATGTCTGGATCTCCTCAACTTCAGACCTCCTTGAGTCGCGGGACTCCTTTGATGAAG
The DNA here is from genome assembly GCA_036346405.1 of Phyllostachys edulis. NCBI lineage: Eukaryota > Viridiplantae > Streptophyta > Magnoliopsida > Poales > Poaceae > Phyllostachys > Phyllostachys edulis. The sequence goes on from CM070564.1 coordinate 7,845,405, forward strand.
TCCTGGTTGTCCGAACCTCAATCACGTGGACCTCCTCCATGTGTATTTGAACCTCCCCATGTTCGGACCTCCTTTGTGTATATCAAGACCTCTTAGTTTCTTAGACCTCCTCTGCGGGGCAAGACCTCCCCTATTTTGACCCGACTATTTCTAGGTTGACTGGCCCCACTCGCCAGTCTTGGTCATTCTCATTTCCTCCGCCACGTTAGTATTTTGGGCATTTAATGCATGTCTTGTCACATTAAATGCAATTGTATACGTGGTGTCTACTTTGAATGTGGTCACGTAGTGGTACTCTGACATTTTTCTTTGTTCCTTCCCATAGCAACCTAAGTTGTCCTTCCTCGTACCTTTTACCCAGGGTGGTGGTGACCCACTTTTGACTCATTTTTATACTTATCCTGGCACGTATGTGTCTAGTTTTCTTCACCCCTTTTTGCCTATAATTAGTCTAGGGAGCTCTACCATTTTACCCTTTTCACATTCACCATCCTGGCTTTCGTCCAGTGGCTGTCCAGGGAAGACTTGGCTCTCACAACCTTCCTTCCGTCCATTACCTCTTGACCTCGTAAGTTCCTTTGTGTCTGCTCCACTCTGTGTTCACCATCAAGACTTTGGTGATCGTGTCCTTCACAGACCTCCTCGTGGACACCTTCGATTCCTATGGCCCTCGTGATGAGGACCTCCTCTCTGGACCTTGCGCAGAAATTAATTCTCGTGGCCTCTCTGTTTCATTGCCGTGATCACTCCTCTAGGGTCTTTTGCCAAAGACCACCCTCCTCCGTAAGCTTAGACCTACTCCCTAAGACCCTAATCTGAAATTTAGACCTCCTCTGTTAATTGAATTTTGAGGTTCTTCCGAGTTCTTATAATTCTTTGATTGAGTCTTTGTTGGTTCTTTATCCGAGCTTGGTCTCAAGATGTTCCCTTGTGTAGATCTTGACGTTTCGAGCGCCAGAGTGTGAGAAATTAGAATCTTAAGCTATCAAGCAAGAGGCAAGTTACACTTTTGATCATATTGCACCCAAGATTTCAAATTATTTATGTTCTGCTTTTAATGTCTATTGCATGCCTATTTCTACCAAGTTATTTGAAGACTGTTTTAAATTCATAGTTATGCCGATCTCCTTGGTATGGCCACCGTTGGTTTTGGATTTGAACAGTTGTCACCTCTAGGTCAAACTTGGTACATGCAGAGTGTGAGCCAAGATCATTTGAAAAACCTATGCTTAGTCTTGCTTAGACCAAAATTATTGATTTGGGGAAATTTTTACCAACATGACCAAGAACCTGTTTTGAATGTTTTAACCATGACATTGGGTTGTCATGGAGGTATGAAAGTATTCTTTGGGAAGCAAAGAAAAGGAAATGGATTTAGACTGGGCTAAATTGGTTGGCTTGGTTGGTGCAAGTTTATGCACGGATCGTGTCGTTATGATAGATCGATGCCCTTGGGTTTGTGGAAGTCGCCCTAGTCATTTGAGGACCGGTCTTTGAGCGACCAATGCCATGCCTATAATGGGCTATGCCAAAACCGTGCAACCACATGTCTCGGTGTGGGCGTGGGACTGGTGATTAATTTGCAAAACTCTACCATATCTTTGCTCCATTGGAGGTGTGGGAGGTCTTGTTTGGCCAATGGTCTTTTATAACCTCATCGCTCCCTTTGGTGCAAGAGGGGCTTCCCGGATTGCGATCCACAGGGGGTGAAACCTTAGCAAGGAAAGGTGTGGTGGAGCAATGCATTGTAAAGGCCTTGTCATGAACTCTAGACCTCTTACCTTGGAAGTGAGAGGTGGCACTCACAAGATGCCAAACAAACTAGAGTACTCATGTCGTGTGGGTAAAGTGCACAACCTCTGCAGAGTTAAATCTATTCAATAGCCGTGTCGCGGTCATGGACGTCTTGGCAAAGGCCACTTGAAGTTAGTTGTTGACTTTGGGAATTTCGAAATGGTTTTCAAATCTGTTTTGGGACCGCCGTCCCATGGGTTTGGGCAGGAGCCTAATGTCGAGGGTATCCTTCACCATCTTATGATGAATGTTATCCAACCTAAAAACTGATTTGATAAAATGAATTTTCATTATTGTATTATCGCTTTAGAACTTAATACATGTATTTGAAAGAAACATGGCTTTATGCAAATCAACCTTATTAAGCCTTCCATTGTGATATCCATTATGCATGTCATCTTGTTATCTGACGGGTGTAACTTGCGAGCACGGTTGTTGTGCTCACTCTTGCTTGATGCTATCTTTTAGCGTGAATTGAGAGCTTTAAGGTGATTCGCTTTCGGTGGACCAAATGGTCCAGATCGACTAGGATTGCGCCCTCGGTAGGTTGCTGTGGTGTATCGGGTGGCTCAGGTGTTCATTTTGTTATGCTTTGCCTGCTGGCTTGTAAAATCTCTTGTAAACAACTCCTTTGGTTATTAATAAAGCTTATGTTGCTGCTATGCTATCACTATTGTTGCTGTGAAGAGCTAGCCATGATCCTTGGGACTAGCTCGGGTTTCACAGGGAACCCTGGAGTATGCTTGGACCTCCATGTCCACACAGTGGAGTGAATGCAGGAGGTACTGGGGTGGTCCCAGATCTCCACGACCTCCTCTGGAGGGTCGTGGGAGGTCTTGGGAATGCTCTCAGACCTCCTCATCCTTCTCTGTTTGGCCGTGGTAAGGCCCTCGGGTGCTCCCTGGTTCCTAGGCTCACTCTCGGGTCACGTTCTCCTGGACCTCCAGGAGGTCTCGTCGGACCTCCTGGGAGGTCTTGGTGGACTGCCCGAGAGGTCCTTTATGGACCTCCTGGGAGGTCCTGGTGGATTTTCCAGAGGTCATGGAGGATCTCTCGGTGCCCTAGAGTTGGGTCGTTACAATACTCTGCCGCTCTTTTACATTTTGTTAGGTTCATGTTCATATGTATATATTAGTATTACTACTTTGGTGGAGTCCGATGTTGCTGATTGATGAATGCATGTAAAGTTTTATGTAGTTTAACCTACTGATATGTGTCAAGAATAATATTTAGGCTGTTTTTTTAACCAAATATGTATACCTTTTGATAGACTGTATTTTAGATTATAGATTTACTTATTTGTGGTAAGAATATTAAGTTTATGCATGCTATTTCTAAATCAGGGTCTCTCTTAGTGCCATTTTTGTTACTATATGTTCTTTTGGCAAATCATATCAGTGTTTATGTTTGTGAAATCCTTTTTTTGTTTCATTGACTTTGATGTCCAGTTGTTTGATACATTGATTCAAAGTATGTTATTTATATTTGCTTGAATGAACAAAAGAATGTTAATTATATATAGCACTTCTATTTTTACAAGGCAATTTTAGTTAATTGGTTGGGTAACTTCTATTTTTTTGTATAAAATATGTTTCCATATTATGTACAAATTCTTCAATATTAATGGTATTTGTGCTAGATAGGATGAGATTATGGCATAGTGGGTGTTCTTGGGCATTGAGGGTGATGGTGGGTCTTCTGCTCTATGATGAAGATGGTTTAATACTAAAATTGAACTGATAATCAATTCATATTTGAGCTCTACTTTATTACTTACTGCAGTCATCTTGAACTGTTGTCAATCTGTCACATTTGAGTGGAACTAGTTGTAAAGCATTTTGGCTCTAGTAGTTACTAGCAGTCCTATTGGTTAAACCTTCTGTTGTCCAAGTAGCAGGCTTGCTGATCTTGTGCTTTGTATTCAATTGCACTAAGGCTTTTCAAGTCCTGTTGGTAATATGAAGTTCTGTGTATAATCAACATTGGTTCCCTATTTGACCGAAAGTTTACTCTGTGATCTTTTGATTTTGAGGTCATTTGACAATCTAGTAAAGTATTATTTAGAGCTCAAATTTTGAATTTGTATTGTCATGTTTAATTTATGAAGAGTATAGACAATAGGGTTGAGATGGCAAAGACTTGTTCTTTTGCAACTCTCCTTCTGAGAGCACACACTATCATCAATCATTTGTGCTTTATGCTGTTTATTGATGTGTTTCTGATGTGACTCTTTGTCTTGCCCTGTGCATGACCATACTACCCTCCCCTTACCCCATTCACTCTCACAACTCACTAATTGGCTGGGTAACTTATATAGATAGCAAGTAAGCGAGATGGCGTCTGCACCATCTTTGCCGCCGGCATCGACGTCGCCGAATGCACCTGGATGTCCAACAGAAGTGATACGTAGGCGAGATGGTAAAGGAATATCGAAATTGCCTGTGGGCCGACTAACCATCACGGAGGTCAGTGCCTCTAGGGTCCCTCTGAGTCCCAAGAAAGCAGCGACGAGATTCCAAACCATCTGTGGGATACTTGCAAGGGAACGGGTCCCTATCACCACACCAAGCTAGAAGTCTCTGACGGATGTACAGAGAGGCCAGCTGTGGACAGAATTTTCAGGCTCGTTCACTATCCTAGAAGTAGATCAGGCACGCGTGGAACGGCAGGAGTTGCTCGCGATGGGACACGCGTGGAGGACCTTCAAGAGCACGCTTGTCACGAAGTATGTGAACACGGGTCGAACACCCTTCACGAAGTATCAATTCTTGTCACAGGATATATGGGGTGACGCCTTTGTGGCTATGAAGACGATGGCCGAGTTTCAGGAGCAAAGTACGGCGCACAATGCTCTCTAGGCACAAAACACTCACCCCACAAACTTGGCACTGCTGGGTACGCGGGTAAAGCCACAGAATGGGCGGCGGAGGACAGGAACGCAACTGGACTATTTGCTGGGATCACAGACAAGCGTGCCCAAAGCTGGTTAAGAGCGAGGGCAAAAGTCACGTCTTCGGGCAGCATCTCTTTCACAAACCCGGCAAATGAGGCAGTGTCCCAATGTCTGGTAAATATGTCAAACTACCTAGTTGTTAATAAGTCCATAACTTCATTGTGTCTATAATAACATGATGACCTCTTTCAGCATGCATTGACTATCGAATCTTCCCAAGGATCCTTCGAAACAGATAGGGAGAAGGATATACTATCTACGGCCTTGGGAAACAAGGAGTACCCAGGTCGTACGTGAGGCGTTGGGGTTTACGTACCTTGGAGTGATGGATTCTGACACGACTCCGACACGTATAGGAGTAGGAAAAGATCCAAGGCCGAGCACGATGCCCGGTTGGAACAAGTGCTTATTGCAAAATTTCAAGGACAGATAACAAGATTGCAGGATCAAATGAATCAACTCCTCAGCCATTCGCAAGCCGCCCCCGTTATTTTGGGAGCCAGTCCTCCTCAACATCGGAGTAACGTCGCGCCCACTCTAAATTCTGAACATGACGACGTCCAATCACCTATCGACGATATCAAGGTAATGTACATCTCTGGAATGCACCACAGATAGACCTATAGGACGCCTTAGCTAATTATGCATAGTTTTGTAGGAGCCGACGCCCTACAAGCTCCAAGTAAGGATGGTTGGGTCTATTTCTATTGAGGCTGGGCAGGGGATGGTGTATCCATACCAGAAAGGGGCAGTGCAGCACGGTGCCCAGCTGGCACAAGGTTACGCCAGGGTTCAAGTGGACATGGTACATGACAATTTCATGGCCATCCCTCTGGAGATTCGCCCGAACGACGACATCAGAACACTAGGGGATGCTATGCACACTTTTATCCAGTAGCCCAAGAAGGACATCGCCCTGGACCCAGCAGTGCCACGATCTCGACACGGCCATTCCTCTCCAAAGGGACCCTCGATGACTCCACCTCAACCTTCACTTCAGAAGGCCACCTCATTGGTTCCCTTGGAGAAGACGCCGAAGGAACAAGAAAAGCGTGCCGCCGTATCGGTTCCCGAGTCTTCTCACAGGAAGACATGTAGCGCGCCAGTCATTAAGGCCAAATCGAAATCAAAGAATATTAAGGTGCCTCCCAAGCCCTCGAAATACTTCATCAGAAGTCCGTTGGCCATCGACACAGTATTAGCCCGCGCTGGAGTAGGTCGTCAGGCTTTGCATGTCTGGTATATGTGGAAGACCAAAGAGAAGGGGTGCAATACTGGAATCACTGTTAGATACACGAAGGAGCATTTCTTCCACGATCTGAGCCACTTCGTCGTGGGCTTCAACGACTTATTCGACCTATTCAACCTCGATGCCCTCGGCGTCTCGCTTCTACGATGTTGGACACTGTAAGTGTGTACAATCAAGTTCTACATTCACGTAATACTGATAAATATCACAACTCATTGCTTATGTATAAATACATGATGAAAAAAAAGCCTAGGAATGGTTCGAACTGGTGGGTTTCCTCGACCCACACATGGTCTCTGAGCAAACCATCAACCAAAGCGCATCCTTCGTCGAGAAATACATAACGACGGGATTGCTTGCTCAAGACGACAAGGATTACATAGTGGTGCCCTACAACCAGCAGTAAGTGCTTCACTACTTGCTATATAAATTTCATTTGTATTTTATACGCAGCACAAACTTAGGTTTAATGACTACAGAGACATACATGAGTAGGTACCACTGGATCCTTTTAGTCATTATACCAAAGAGGAATAAGGTAATATACCTTGATTCCATACTCAACAAAAAACATGACTTCACCCTTGTGAAAGAAATACTTGACAGGTATGCTCATTTCCTCCATACATAACTCTATTGTAGTCTTCCTTCGTTTGAAATGGCTGATGATAACTTTTTGGAATCATGTAGGTCGTTCATCGCCTATGTTGCCGACGGAGGGGCACACAAGGGATCGAGTGCCAACACAGGACGCGATTTCTGGTATGCACTACAACACAATAATCCTATATCATACTTCGTAATAATGCGTCTTGAACTGACTATACCTATATATGTAATTCTATTTTTGCAGTGCCGCCAGCAAAAATAAGATCACCTATGTGCATTCTACGTTTGCCATCATATGCAGCAAATCATTAGTGCTAAGATGAAGGATCCCAAGGTTTGTCAATCTCAAAATAATTCTTTCCTAATTATAAATTTAAATATATATGATTACTGCTTTACTCTTGCTAGCAACAGGGCTTGAACAAAAATTTAGATGCACTTGTTATGAAAGAGATCGCGGATGTTCGAGGGAAGCTCTGCGCCTTCATCAAGACACATATCATTAACGCCTACGGAGAGTTTCACTCCATCGACACCTCTCAACCACCTTCAAACAATTGATTCAATTGTAATCCAATTGTAACTATAGCAACAATACTTGAACAAATTCTTTTGTAATTTATTTTGAGTAATGATCACTTTGAGTTGTCAATAATTGATTATCTGTAATGTATTTGTTTTCTGCATGCTTGTTTTCAGAGGGCATGCCCAGCAATTCCTGAGGCTAGCCGAAAATCAAAAAAAAATAGTTCGGTATAAAGAATTATCACAGACGGTTTTTTGTTGAAACCGTCTGTGAAGGGCTAGTATCATCGACAGATCTAGTTACAAACCATCTATGATACGTAGAATATTACAGACAGTTCTATTTCCAAACCGTCTATGATATATCTCAAATCACATATGGTTTGGAAATAGAACCGTTTGTGATATTCTACGTATCACAGACAATTTTTGGTTGAAACCATCTGTGATAATAGCCCTTCACAGATGGTTTTTGGTTGAAACTGTCTGTGATACTAGCCCTTTACAGATGGTTTCAACAAAAAATCGTCTGTGTTATGTCTTATCACAGACGATTCAAAAACCGTCTGTGATAACCGCCTGTTATCACAGACATACAAATTCAGACAGTTCAAAAACCGTCTGTGATGATGGTTCCGAACCGTGATGGACTTTTGTGTAGTAGTGGCATGCTTATTATTAAGGCGTCTACTCTAATCACAGTTTTGTATGCTTTCTTTGTGAGTAGGATTACGTTGTCTCGGCGATCAAAACCTGCAATCACAGATGCCCCAATGTCCGAGAGAGATAGTGAGCGCCAAGCAAACCTAAACAAAATATACAATTTTGATGGTGTTGAGTATGTAGACATGCTACGCATGAGGAGAGCCCCATTTTTCCACCTATGCAACTTGTTTAGAGAAAGGAACTTGTTGCAAGATAGCATACACAACGCTGTGGAAGACCAAGTTGCAATGTTTCTCTATGTGCTCGACCATAACAAAAAATTTAGAGTAATCCACCAAACCTTTAGGAGGTCCATAGAGACAGTGAGCCGATACTTCAGGAAGGTCTTGTATGCCACTGGTGAGTTAAGAAATGAGATGATTAGGCCCCCATCCAATGAGACACCCCTAAAGATCCAAACAAGTTCAAGATGGCATCCCTATTTTAAGGTACTAAAAATGTCAGTTAATTTGCTAGGATTATCTTGTATATATGGATGTGTAGCATGTAACAATAGCTGTTGTTTGTTGTAGGATTGTGTCGGCTCAATCGATGGGACTCATGTGCATACTAGAGTACCAAAGGAGATTTCTGCTGGCTTTAGGGGTAGGAAGCACTGTCCTACTCAAAATGTGTTGGCTGAAGTGGACTTTGATCTAAGGTTCACCTATATGTTAGCTGGTTGGGAGGGTTTAGCGCATGACGCCCTCATTCTTGTCAATTCATTAGAGATGGAAGAAGGGTTAAGGGTTCCTCCAGGTAAGTGATGTCTTATGGTAGACACAAATATTACACCATTGCATAAACCCTACAACTAATATATGTGCATAAATTTTTAGGCAAATTCTACCTAGTTGATGCTGGATATGAATGTCGTTCGGGGTTCCTTCCTCCTTACAGAGCTACTAGATACCATCTGAGGGATTATGGTGGAAGGAACTACCCCACTAATCCTAGAGAGTTGTTTAATTTGAGACATTCTAGCCTACGAGTATCAGTTGAGCGAGCTTTTGGGGCATGGAAGAATCGATTTCGCATTCTTGATAACAAACCCTTCCACCCATTCAAGACCCAAGTGAAGTTAGTCCTTGCACATTGCATTATGCATAATTGGATACTTGAGCATGGCCAAGATGAGGTCTTTCCTCTAGAGGCAGATTGGGTGCCCAACACCAATGCCTCCAATGTCCATGTTGTTCCCTTGGATGACAACTCTGCCTGGGCAAATAAAAGGGATGAGTGGGCTAATGAAATGAGGGAGAATAGAGGTAATTCTCATGCCTAGCATGATCATTTACTATCCTTTAGTAGTGTATGACACTTTGTTGGTGCCCTTGATGTTTGATATTTTATTATTTCCTCATGTTGAGCACTTGTGAGCTGGTACTATGTTAATTTAACTTGTGACAAGATTAATGGTATGGCTATGAACTGAGACATGGAGATATGCAATGATGATCTTTCTTCCTACCATTCTAAATGTTCTTTGATGCCTTCCAACGTTTCATATGGGTTCTTGCTACCTTTCAAAGTTTGATCTTGGTTCTTCCTGCCTTCTAAAGTTTGTTCTGGGTTCTTGCTGCCTTTTCATGTCTGATCTGAGTTCTCCCTGCCTTTCAAAGTTCGATCTAGGTTCTTGCTTCCTTTCAAAGTTTGATGTGGGTTCTTGTTGCCATTCAAAGTTTGATCTGGGTTGCTTGCTGTATCTAGGCAATAGCTGAAGAGGTTATTGATCTTGTAGGGGTGCCGAGGAGGTTGGGTTGGTGTTGGGCAACGTGGAAGGGGTGTAATGAGATGGACCAATGTCTTGTCCTCATTTGTGCTACGTCGCATGTGCTAACTCATATCCTCTGGTGTAAGAACTGACAAAGGATTCAAAGAAGTCCACTTGAACCAAGTTGCCAATGCTCTTCATGAGTTCACCGGTAATGGAGTCACTGGTACATAGGTGTACAATCACCTACGTAAGTGGCGCAAGAGGTGGGTAAGGGTGAGTAGGCTTAGGGAGTTGAGTGGAGCACTGTACGATGAGGAAAACCACATGATAGTGCTGGAGCAGGAGCACTATAAGGGCCATATTAAGGTTTGTGATGAACAACTATTTGATGATATTTTCATTTCCATGTCATGCTTCCTGACTTATCCCACTTGCTAACATCTTAAGCACACCCTAACGATGCTGACTACCTAAACAAGCCCATCGAGAACTACGTGTTGATGGTGACCATATTTGGAAGTGGTTTGGCTACTGGGAGGTTTGCTATGAGCTCTAGTGAGCCTCTTGGATCCCCATCTAACTATGCAGATAGTTGCATGACGACTGACACAGTTGACATTGAAACTCTCAATGTTGAGACCCATGAGGCCACAAAGACCGTTGACCCTGGGAAGCCATTAGAAGACCTTGCCAAGACATTGCTAAAGACTGCCAAGAACTAGGAAGCCACTAGTGCTTCAGGGGAAAACAACAAGAGAAAGAGGTCCATGATCACTGAGGAGAGCCTTGTCCTGAACGAAATAACGGATGTAGTGAATAATGTTGATACTGACATTCGTGTAACTGTACTGGAAGAGGTGCATCTAGACCTATATGGTGTTGTGATGTACATTCCTGGCTTTCCTAAGGAAGGTTTTATTGTAGCATTCTCACACTTGGTCGACAACAAGGCCCAAGGTGTTGCATTTGTGGGCATGAATGACCAACACCGTGTGTTGTGGCCTAGGACCTTCCTGGCCAAGCACTACTGCATATGAGGATGTTGTCTTGCTGGTTGTTGTACATTTTGTGGGAAGGTGATAGTGGGACACCTATTCTTTTGTTGTTGTAATGGGAGATAAATGAAATCTCCAATTGCCTAATGCATCACAATCCTTAGTGTTGGTTGGTGGTGATAGTGGGACACCTATATTTTGCTATGGTGTTGTTTGTGGATGGCAGGATGACATGTTGGTGTAGTTGGTAATTATCTATGATGCTGCTTATATAAATAGTATGATGAATTAGTCATTTATCTCGTACTATTTGCCTGCGAGGTTGTCATTTCTGCTTCTACTTGGTAGATGGTACTATCTGCTTGAATTAGTCATTTGCTAAGTTTGATGTTCATATGTGCTCCTAGCTCGTGTAGTTGGTAATTATCTGTGATGCTTCTTATAAAATAGTATGATGAATTAGTCCTTTAGCTGGTTATATGTGCTTGATAAGTCCAATTCTGAATACTTAGATCTATTTACTTCATGAGGCCAATTCTAAATTTCTAGCTCTATTTACTTAATGAGTGAGTTAATTCATAATTTTTGGCTCTATTTACTTGATGAGTAAGCCAATTATATGAATTAATCATTTGCCATGAAAACTGCAATGTTTCATGTTTATATGTCATGTTGGCTAGTACTATTTGCCTAATGAGTTTGTCATTTCTTGTCGGGATCCGAACCTGCAAATTCGGACCCTCTGTGTATTCTGAATTAGTCTCAAGATTAGTAGCTAGTTCACACAGTGGCAACATTGATGAAATCATATCCATACAACGAAATAGCTAAGAAATAAGCAAATTTTCATTAAATAGAAGCAGCGGACCTTATGGTCAAAGTATACATAGTTTACGACGTAGGGCTTAAAAGACAAACAGAACTCTTGCAGTAGAAATAAGATAAATTGTGGTAGTCATCCAACATACCCACAGGCAATTGAGTGGGAAGCGCAACCTAGCTCGCAAAAACCTTCAAAGAACTCCTCCGCGAAGAACTTTAAGCTTTAGAGTTCTTTCTCAGCAACTGATCAACAAATGGCATAAAGCCGTGAGTACATAAAGTACTCAGCAATTCGTAGAGAATAGTATTCAATTATTATTCATGCAAGGCTTGAACATAGAATAGTTGTATGGTTATTTTGCAGAAAACAATATTGACAATAAATACAGTAAATATATTAGAAGGCATAATTGAAAAGATTATATACATAAAGTAAACAATTGTTTTGAAACAACCAGTGAACTACCCGTTCACTTCCCAACCAACCACCAGTGAACTACCCGTTCACTTCCCATCCAACAATCATCCAAATATTTTATGAAATCTCTACACCTTGTGTGAAATCTCCAGACATTATCCATAATTGGGGACACGGCTGTTCGAACAGTTTTAACAGTCTGCATAGGTTGTACAGCTTGACCCACAAGAGATAATCAATTTATGTCCGTCTGACACACTTCCATAAGTGTGCGACTAAATGATTATCACAAGGCCTTTACAAAGCTATGCCTCAACCCAATTATGACAGCTAAGGTTTTACCACCGGAGGGTTACATCCACCACAGTCGGGGGGCCCCTCCTATGCCAATGTAAATGTAAATCCCAAAGTTCACACTTCCACCCATGACAGAACTAAAATCAAGACATTGCTAATTAATTAGCCAGGTCCATCCCATATTGGACATGTGATTGTACAATAAGACCCAAATCAATGGCGCACAAGATTAAGTCCTTAGTGATTACTTAGGCGAAACAATCTCATCCAAAATGTGCTACCCGTACCCCCTTTACTGCATGATCTTTCGCGTGAGTATGAAACCATTTTTTTAACCAAGCCCACTGGCATCCCCTACCATGGCACAATAATTTTTACAATAGTGGCCTCGTACCACAATTCCATACATTATTAAGTCAACTTATCAAGATTTAACATTGTGTAACGGAACCCATCGTACAACTAAGCATGACTAAGCATAATATGCCCCATGTTGGTATTAAAATTATGTCCAACTAATATCAACCCTTCCTATGATGTCAAAGGATACACGACATTCACAATATTCAAGGTGGCATAAAGTCAATTAGGTAATTATCTATTCCCAAAAACAATTGATATAATATTAGCATACATGTTGATATAAAAATATATATTTTTTGCAGTAATGGTTACAACATGTTCAGAGGTCTATGACTTGCCTTCGTCGAAGGACGGAGATACTCCTACAGACTGCAGACTGATCCGAGCCAGTCTCGACAACGATGGAATCTATACGCGCAAAACGGTACAAAAAATAAATAACAGAAAAATAAAATAAAATTAAAAAAAATTAGTACCAATAGAGAAATATTGAATTTAGATGAATTTAGGAACAAGAATCACTGGAATCAGAGTTCGTATGGAAGAGAACGAACATCTGGAAGATTTTTTGGAAAGTAAATTGCTAAAAATAGAGAGAGGGGGAATATTCCTAGAATTTACTATTTCGGTTTTTTGACAGACTATTCATCAGATTGACCACATATGTCCCACTTGCTAGTGAAACAACAGTGAAAGAAAGATAGAAACAATGACATGTGGGACCATGTTGTCAATGAGTCAAAGAGCAACACACAGAGTACTCAATAGAGAGCATAACAGAGGAGGCTCTGGGCGCACAGGAGTGGCGGCATCGCCGACGAGTAGCAGCGCCGGCAAGTGGCAGCACAGGGCGGCCTGCCAACCCGCAAAATGGAACCCTGTGGGGAGGGCGGTCCCATGGGTGGCGGTGGCAGCGGCGCTAGAGACGGTGAGGCGGCTTGGGAAGGTAGGGGATGTGCGCACGGGCCACGCGCGGGCACGGGGTTGGTGTAGGGCCAAACGGGGATGTCGGAGGGGCTCCGAGGAGGCGGCGCGACAATGGCTAGCGGCAAGAAAATAGTGGCCACGGTGGCGGCGCTCCACGGTAATGGAGAGACCGAATTGAGGGGGGGGGGGAAGAGGATGCCTGGGAACACGTGGTGACGCGGTTCAATCGACAAAAAACTCACCAGAGAAGGAGATCGAAGGTGGTGACTTCAGCCTAAAGGAAATTCCGGTGATGTGCTGCGGCAAACATAAAATTGATTGAGGGGAAATGATCACTAGGCTAGGAAACACAACGTGACGTGGTTAGGACATCAAGAAACTCACCGAATGACGGAAACGTGGATTGGGTATGGTGGACGATGTTCGGGAAGACGGCAAATTCGTCTTCGATGGAGCTCGATTGACAGAGAAATTTCGTGGGGAGAGGGAAGGGGTGAGAGTAGTGATGTTGTTCCCCTTTAAAGGCTTAGGCACGAACTCAAACGACGGGAATGTGAGTGTGAATGTCGACGTCGTTAATGCTCGGTTTTGGGAATGGTCCGAATTGACATGCATTGAAGAAGAAATGTGGTAACTAAGGAATTGTATACGCGGCGATGAAGACGACATGATGGCGTGACCGAAATATGTGGGCGCGCGCGGCGCGGTAGTGCGGCTCGGTCTAGGCGCGGCCAATGCGCGGCATGGACTAGCTTGGGTGCAGGCGCAGTAGGGGAACCACAAGGTGCAAGGGGGCCGCCAGGTGCAAGCGCAGATAGGTAGCGTGGCCTGCCGCTGGTGCTAGCGGCCAGACACGGCAAATGGTCGAAACAAAATAGAGCAAAGGAAAATGAAAGAACAGAAAGAAAGGGGGAAAAGGAAAAAGGAAAAAGAAAAGGAGATTCGGCGTAAAAAATGAAATGAAATTATAAGATTTACATTTTGAAGAAAATTCAAATAGAAATCTGAATTTGAATTTCGGCTTGAAGAGAGATGAATTGAAAGTGAGAATTTGAATTCAAAATTTGGCGATTTTATTTTAGAATTTGATTTGAGATTTGAATTGATATAATCAAGAACTCCAAATAAAATCCAAATTTTTGAAATAATTAATTTAAATTAAATTTTTCAACAAGGGAAATAAATTTTGGAAAAATAGAAAAGAAATAAGTTAAACAGAACTCAAAAGAAATTAAAAAAAGATCTTGGAAAAAGAAATCCAGGAAAAACCATAAAAGCAAATAAAACAATTTTTGAATTAATTAATTTTTTATTTACTCACATTAAATTGTTTTAAATTTTTCTGAAATTTCAAATTAAGCTTTTAACAAAACAAGAAAATCCAAATGGTTATTTTTATATTGAAATTTTAAAAAAAGAGTCAAAAATTGGGATGTTACATTTCAACTTCTACTTGGTAGATGATACTAATGGACAATGATGCTTTTCATAAATTTTTGATGCGCCATTGTGTTGTGAGGAGTCTGAGATATTGCCATTGATTATGCACAAAAACTTATTTCTTATGCACCCTAAACTATAGTTGCAACTGTTTTGCACCATTTCTAAATCATTCAAAATTTCCTTTTTTTGGCTTAACTCTGGTTGGATTGCCACTAGGAGGCGCCTCCTTGTGAAGCGGCAGCCGTGACATTACAAATCCATATCAGTCATGGTTATTCTTCGATTTTGCAAAACTTAAAAATACCTGTCATGGTGCAAATGATGTCATACCATCACACATCAGGCCTTACTTGTGAACTGATTTCTTGGTTGATTTGGTGCAACTCATGGTAATCAATTGCTGAGGCCAGCTCTGCTTAATATTAACTAGTTCATATCTTTGATTGTGGCCAATGAAAAAAGAATGTGGCATTTTCTCTAGACTACCATTGTCTTATTTCCCTGTCATTTTGTCCTGGTCAATGAAGAAACAATGAGACCTTATTTCTTTTGCTGGCCTACGTCTTCCATGACTTGGTATGTTGTTCACCTGGACGGCAAATCGGGGTGTTTTCTACTTGGAAAGCATGTCATGCGAAAGTCAACAGGTACAAAGGAGCATGCTATAAAGGATATATACCAAAATAGGAGGCTTTTGAGGCCTACAATTGTGCAACTATGCAAGTCAACGAATCCATAGCCAAACTTGATAACAAGCCACATAACAATGGTGATTTTAGCTGCAAAGATGTTATAATTGTAGTTCAGCTTGTGATTATCATAATTTCGCTATATAAATTAAAGTTAGCTTCTATTTAAATATTTGACTATCCATGTGTATCATTGTGACAATGAACCAATGCAACCGGGCGAGGGGGCAGAGCGCGTTGTTCGGGCGACACGTGGCATGTCCGGGCATGCCGGCTGCCGGGCCATGGGCGTGCGATTGCAGCTGAGCGTAGGGCGTGTAGAGGAAAGCTTGTACAGGTGAGGGGAGTGCGGATAAGCCACGTGTCGGACGTAGAAGAAACCGGGCTAGGAGCACACAGATTTTAGCGCATCCGGGCATGTGCCACACGGACAAAGCCTGTCTGGGCTAGGAGCGAGCGGTAGAGGACACGTAGCGGGAAGAGGCATGTTTGTGCTGCCATTTTTTATAATACACCGCGAGAAGAGTTAAGTTTGTAAAAAACAGACGTAACAATATCATTTTGACCAAAAACTCCACTCTCCTCCTCTGCTTCCCCAGCGCCGTCTCCTCTGCTTCCTCTCGGTCTCTCTTCCCTATAAATACTCCATGCTTAGCCGTTGCGGAAACCATTCAATTCAGGAAGTAAACACCAACGACGTCTTGAGGCGGCCAACACCATCCATTCAACCAAATCGCACGAGCGAGCGCACGCACCACCTACTTCCTTTCTTGGCCTCTCCTCGATCCCTGCAGAGCAAGAAAGCTCGCAGCCTTCTTGGAGCCGGGCGTAATGGCGGCTTCGGTAGCAGTGGTAGTGCTCGCCATGCCCTTCTTGGTGCTGCCAGGTAATTAGAACGGGACGAACCAGCAATCATCCTGTGTTTTGCTGCCGCCTCCATCGATCGATCGATTGAGCTCTGTTGTTGGGTCGCTGCTTATGGCTTCGTTGCAAGTTGTTGAATCTTTGTTGGTCGATGATGCAGGCGCGTGGTCCGCGACGTTCACGATCGCCAACAACTGTGGTTACACGGTGTGGCCGGGCCTGCTGTCCGGCGCGGGGTCGGCGCCGCTACCGACGACGGGGTTCGCGCTCGCGCCGGGCGCGTCGCAGGCCGTGGTGGCGCCGGCGGGCTGGTCGGGCCGCATGTGGGCGCGCACGCTCTGCGCCGTGGCGGACAGCGCCATGGGGACGGGCGGTTCGCGTGCGCCACCGGCGACTGCGGGTCTGGGGCCCTGCAGTGCAATGGCGGCGGAGCAGCGCCGCCGGCCACGCTGGTCGAGTTCACGCTCGACGGCAGCGGTGGGCTCGACTTCTTCGATGTCAGCCTCGTCGACGGCTACAACCTGCCCGTGCTTGTCACGCCGCTGAGCAGCAGCAGCAGCTCTGATTCGGGCAAGTGCGCGGCGACGGGGTGCGTGGCGGAGCTGAACGGCGCGTGCCCGGCGGACCTGCAGGTGGCGGCGGCGGGGGAGGGTCCGGCGGTGGCGTGCCGGAGCGCGTGTGACGCGTTCGGGGCGCCGCAGTACTGCTGCAGCGGTGCGTACGGGAACCCGAGCACGTGCCGGCCGTCGTCCTACTCGGAGTTCTTCAAGAGCGCGTGCCCGCGCGCCTACAGCTACGCATACGACGACTCCACCTCCACCTTCACCTGCGCCGCCGGCTCCACCGACTACGCCATCACCTTCTGCCCCGCCGCGCCTACCAGGTCAGTCAGCCACTAAATAATAAAAACATTCTTCTTCACCTGTTCTTCTCAATTTACAAGTACTAGTTAGAGTTAACTCTAATCACAGTCACCAGCCACAGCCCAAGGCTCGGCTAGACCAGCTATTTTTGGCCACACTCAAATGTTTGTTGATTTTTTTAATATATTTTTTGTAAGCTTTAACACTGATAAGATTTTCAAGCCTCCGCCTATAGGCTATCTGGTCCGAGATCTAGATCCACCTCTTACAAAATGAAATGATTCAGTTTAAGAAGACTCTTAATCCCATGTAAAAAATGACCAAGAATATGTGTTGCTTGACATTATTCCTCGTTTGATCAACGTTTGATATTTTTTTGATCGAATTAAATAGTACATGGTTTAGTTGTAGTACTGTTTGTGACTTTGGTTAATAAAGATGGGTGTGAGTGGGGCATCTCGGCAAGATGAGAAGAGGTTTACTAACGGCTAGTAAGGATGGGCACGTACGTTTCCAGGCCCGGCACGCCCACCACAAGGCACGACAAGGCAGCTATGCACGCCTGAGAATTGTGCCGTTTAGGTTACACATGGCATGGCTATGTCCGGTTCCGTCCGTGCCGATACTTGCTGAGCCACAAATACACGTTATTTTAGATATTAACACGATTTCTAAAATATAACTACATGCGACAAATGGTATGAAAATACTTTTTGAGACAAATTTATATATAATACATGTGATATTCATATATCTAATATAGATATTTGAAAAGATATCAATAATCAAACTATTAATTTGACTACAAGTATCCCAAAACAGCAAATATTTGTGACCCGAGGGAGTAACTAGCACGTGCAAACGCTTCTGTTTTTTTTACTAGCTACTGTTATTAGCAGTTTAGCATGCATGGTCACACGTGAGGAAGAGCGCTCCCCAGTCCCCAGTAAATCGACAGCTGGACGAACAATTCGTTTTACTGAATAGTGGGATTCAGATCCATTGACATCGCAAAGGAAATGATAGAGACCAACAGTGCCGTGATATTCGGTAGATCTGAACTGTCCGATTAGGAAAGAACGACCCTCACCACTGCTACAGCGATGCTATAGTACTCACGAATAGTACCGATGCTACAATTTTTTTCCTACAGTGCAAACACGATCTCAACATTTACTTTCTGATCTGACGGCGGCTACCTAATATCATAGTACTGTAGGACCGTGACATTACTATACACAATATCAGGGTACGTTTCCTGAATTGTGACGGTCACTGGTACGTGGGCCCTCTCTAATTAGCCCGCCCTTGGCTGTTCGTCCCACGTGTCCGTGACGTCTACACCAATCCGCTTATTAGTACAGTACTAGTAGCCTCACGCAACATCCTGCCCGTTAAATGCTTGCTAGTACAACCGTATACTGCTTCTTGCTAACCACTCATTTGTCTGCGTTGTCTTTTTTACTCGGCAACGTACAGCGTCAAGTCGTCTGGACTGAACCCGCAGGCCGCCGGGCTGCCGCAGCAGATGAACGACACCATGGTCTACTTCGGCGCCGCCGGAAGCAACGCGGCACAGGCCACCGGCGCCGCCGCCTGCACGTACAGCTCCCTCACCTACTCCGCCGCCGCCGCCGCCGCCGTCGCTCTCTCGGCTCTCCTCCTCTGAGCTCGTCGACGGCACACGGTTGCAGGGCTTGCAGCGCGTTTGCCTCCGCACACCTACTGGCTGCTGGATGAGCAGTACTGACCAGTCGTCACCAGGGGGTGGCCTGCCTGCCACTGCACCGTGGGCCCCAGAGAGCATTGCAAGTGGAGGGAGAAAATGCTGACCAAGTTACAGAGTTTAGGATAACTAGTTAGCTTATTATCTTTTCTTGTTTGTGGAATTTTAGCCTCTTTAATTTCTTGGACGGAAACGGATGGATGATTCGTTCATTCTTTGTCGTGCTTTAGTGGTACAACAAAATCATTTTATATTGTAGTGGAACTGAGTGCATTTGCAAGTGATTGGTTGATTAGGAAAGGAATAGATCAAGCTTCAATTGATTACGGACTACTCTCCGTTCATAAAAACAAATCGCTTTTAAAAATTGATACGATCTCTAAAATACAATTTTGACTACTAATTACTATTATAATTATTTATAAAACATAATAATATTATAATATTATAAAAATATTTTTGAGACGAATCTACATCCATGATTTTTATGTATCTAATCGAAATATTTCAAAAAATATCGATAGTCAAAGTTTAATTACATGTATTCCGAAACGACTTGTTTTTTGAACCAGAGTGGATAACTGACTTTGCCGTCGTTCCTGTTGTGTCTGCTGAAGCGGCTTCCATATATCTCTACTACTTAAATATTGGAGTTGGTGGTGGTGTGTCCTTCCACCTGAGTTATTGTCCGTCTGATCAACACTCAAATCACAAACGGACCAGATCAACCAATCCGATGAGCAACCGTCCGACACACCCACGTACGATTAAAATCGGTTTCTCCTCCATTTTTCTCCGCTACCCCCATTCCCCCGCACAAACATCCACCGCCCTCCACTCCAACCGTCGCCTTGCCCACCTCCTCACCACCACCTTCGCCTGGCCGCCCTCCCCGCTCGCTCCTCCTCCTCACACAGCTTCAGACCGCAGACCTCCTCCCCTTCGCCTCCGCTTCGCTTGCCTTGCCGCCTCACTCCTCTTCCGCTCTCTTCCTTCCCCTCCCACGCCGCCACTCGGAACCTTCCTCCTCCCCTCCTACCGTGCCAATCGGGACGGCTGTGGCAGAGGGAGCCGATGGGGGTGCGGGAGTACTATGACTACCGGAGGGCCATCTATGGCGACATCACACACAAGGCCATCCTTGTCGAAGCCACTGGCACCCTCATCACCCCTATCGAGCCCATGGCCCAGGTCGACCCATCCTCCGCCATAGATTTGTGCCACAGAGCTCTAATGCCGCGACGTAGAGGATGGGGACGACGAGGTGGGAGGAGAGCGCCAGGCAGGCCCAATCCTTGAGCCCACCTCTATCCTCTCCGCCAAGCACAGGCTGAGGACCACCCTCATGTGGGTCATCGCGTCTGCGGTGGTTTGCGGCCTCATCCTCGGCATCCTATACGGTGAGGATCAACATTTTCCCCCATTAATTTTGCCCCTGTTAATAATCACCTTTCCCCCCCCCCCCCAATCGGGGCAGATCCGCCATTCTGAGGTGATTTTTTTCGTTTTTTGGGCGATTTTGGGGGGTTTTTCGAGTACTAATCTGATCAGTTTGGGGGATTCGTGGTTAGGGTTCCGATGGAGGGCTCGGAGGCAGCGCCACACCAACAAAAGGATAGCGTCAAGGTGGCCGTCAACACTGGCCGCTCGTCACGCCGGAGGTCCTCGGCTGCACCGACTGCGACAATATTCAGAAAAGTTGATTCCATGAAGGATGATACAGAGTTGTTGATTAGGGTATCCTTCATTGAGGTACAAGAGCCAATAGCATTTATTTTATTGGTTCGAACAACCATTATGCTTGTTGTCATTTCTTGGTCTGTTGATGCACATTTCAGATATTCAAGGAGGAAGTCTTTGATTTGCTCGATGCAAGTCATGTTGCTCTCAAACTTGATTCAGAGTCTGTTGCCAAAGAAGCAGCTCCTGCCAGAGTGCCAATTCAGACTCGAGAGACTGCGAATGACTGCGATTAGTGGAGATGCACAATGAAATTGGCTTTGACTCTACATGTTTTTGTTGGGAACTTAGAATTGTTTCTTAGTATTTTAATACATGCCCAATGATCATATATGCTTGGAGACTTGTGTGAATTTGAAGTCCTATCTGTGCCAACCAGCGATATTGTAGCATAAATTGGATCTACGTGGGCATTGGATGCCAACATCTTCTCAATTAGTAGATTGTGGATGTCAGTTTGAATCTCCTACGGTGACATGTTGCTATCTTCCTCTAATGCAGTTATCTTTTTCAGCATCTAAGTTTAGGAATATGTATGCTCTTTCCAAGGTACAAACTGTCATTCTATTTTTCCAAGTATTTCAATCTCTATATTCCTATTTCTATTTTGGTCTCTATATTCCTATTTCTATTTTGGTAGTGTAACTAATTGTGCTAATTCTATTGGTCCAGACTCCAGAACCTTAGCATAACTTAGAAAATTAAACTATCATGGACCTGAAATAGATGTTGGCATGTTATCGACCTTTTTTTTGCTTTAGTATTCTATCAAACATATTGGGTGCTTGAGCTCAGTTCTGATTAGCTGGTTTGATTTGAGCTTTTGATTGAGCAGATTGCATGCTTCCTGCTTTGGATTGCTAGAAAAAATAGAATTTGTATTAATAAACTATTTATGTGTTTTTGACTTCTTATTTGATCAATGTCTTTGCTACTTAGAACAAAAATCTAAATTCCTTATGGGGGAAAGGATCAAAAGACCTGCATAGAATTAGTGTAGTTTGATGTATTTCACCTAACAATGGAACCGTGAAGCATATACAAAGTTTGTGATGTAGTACAAAATTGTCTGATTTATGATTTGTATACAATACTTTATCATCTATTGTCGAAAGCCGAAGGCTTTTGATTTGTCTATTTCTAGGTTATTTTAGTTTGTTAACTTAGCAACAAATTTTTATCTTTGATCTTTTCATATGCTGCATCGCTTCACAGGTTTTTTCATTGGTCAAGAGGAGTTGAAAGAATGGTATCAGTGTTTGATGATGCTCGGGGATGCCAAAGTAGATGAGCATGGAAATGTTCTTGATTAGGATTATGGCAGTGACATCTATTTTGATAAGGATACCAAAGATCATGAGATCAATGTGTGATAACTGTGTGTGTGTGTGTGTGTGCACCTCTCTCTCTCTCTCTCTCTCGCGCTCGCTTTGAGTAAGTGGTATGATGATCGCTTATTATTGTGATTCGTGCTTGCCAGATCAAATCAGCTATATGTTTCTTACGTGGCAAGGCGTATGAAGCACTGGACAATCATGATCATGCTTGGCAATGGTGATATCATCAACTTTCATCTATTTCCCATTCATTAAATGCTTGTATATTTCGAAATAGTATCATCATCTTCAGTGTATTCAGTGACATTGGTGGTGCAGTTCACCTATGACGACAAATGGAACTACTTCAGCAACTGTTGATGGAACGGGCAACAATCACTTTGCCCTGTACTGGCAGTAAACTTGCAGAGCATAGTGCAAGTTCAATTTTGGCTGGGAAATAATTTTCATTGTGGAATTGTCTGTTCCTTCTAATAATCATTTGCTTTTTTGAAACATCTTTTAATTATCGTATTGGACTACTGGCTAATGTCCTCTTCATGTTAGTCTACTAGAGTCCTCGTCTTCTTTATGTAGTTCCTTGCTTTTTTTTAATGAGTATCTTATCAGTTTTATTTAAGCTATCTACATATAGAACTTGATCAAGAGACCTTGTACTTCTTGCAAATACCATGTTCTAAAATCACGATTAAGTTCTAAATAGGGAAAAGTCCGGTATGAGCAAATTTTATGTTGTGCTAATGAAATATCTTCGCTTAATAGGACCCATTTTAATCCTCATAATAATTCCCATGGAGCACCATTTGACGATGAGCAACATGTGGGCGACCTGGGAAACATATTAGCCAATAATGATGGTTGAGATTCGGTAATAATGTAGATGGAATATCTTCTTTCCGAAAATTTCTAATTCACTGAGGAGCAACTCAGACGTTGCCACCTGCTGAATGGAGATGTTAATGTGGATACTAATATCGGTACCATAGATTAATTAGGCTTGTTCCTTGAGCATATTATCGTATTCAATTCATGGCTATCATGGTTATTTGCATAACAAATTTAAATACAAAATTTTGTTCAATAAATCCTGTTTTTCCAACTTGCAACTATAACCTAGATATTGTGGAGCAACTATAGTATTATGGTGTTTGATCACAAAGATATGGATCTAGCAAGACTGATTTGGCCGTGAGGGGAGCGACATAAGAATGGCGATGCAAGCTTGCGAGGTGCAGGGGTCAAGGATGCAGCACAATTTGGGAATCACAACAGAGGTGCGACACGCACTGTAATAGAGCTCCCGACGGTGACATGTCGACTGAGCCCATGGATGGCTGCTCGGTGGGGTAATATGATTCTTTTTATCCATAGCAATGCACGGACATTGAATGTAACGAAAATATAATGTTGAGACAAAAATTGTTGGGTTGAAATGCAAAATGTTTGTGGTTCTAAACTTCTAGATTTTATCATATGTTGTTTTTAATCCGTAACAAAATCTATTACTTTCTACTTATGTTCATGTCTATTTGTTGGGCAGGAAACTCGGTGGATAAGGCAGCTTGGTTGTGTTTGGGGTTCGAGGTCAGGAGGTTAAGGTCAAGGCATCTTGGTCAGGTGATTTTGTTTGCTATTTTGCTTTTCATAATTGTATCTATTCGGTGGATAAGGCATCTCCATTGTATCTTGCTTTATGCTTTGTCTCGGTAGTGTGCTTTGATAATCTACAATTCGATGTTATATAATCCTTTCTTCCAAAGGAAATCAAACAGTTATAGAAAATGAAAGAAGATATAGAGGAGTTTTAGATGGAGTAACAATTTAACTGGTCGCATAAATAAAATATAAAAATTTAGGATGCCTTTCCTCCAATCGTTCAGTGCTGTTTGAGGTTTGCCCCCGTTTCAACTTAGGTTCCTCATCTCTCTTCTAATAGGATGTATAGATAGAGTATTTAAGTAACCATTCGATTGTACTGGGGAGATGTAAACAGTACATAATTCTTTTGCTATAGTAATATATATGTGTTTTCTCCTTGTTCGATAAGCCAAAGATGTATCAATTTAAGACCATGACACCAAATAGAACAACTTCTATATTGCTTGGAGTATTGTTTATTCTGTGCGTAATGTATACATTTATAAAGATCCACATGGTTTTATGGATGTTCATCTATTATTTTTGTTGTTCGAACATCGAAGTGGCCTGATCCTTTGCTAGAGCATTTGAATGACACAACGAGCACTACAAGATTTCTTTCAGGATGTTCTTCGAGCGAAGATATAATTGTATTATTTGTTTAGTCATAAAGATTAGTGTATGCTGTTCTGGTACATCCATTTTATAATTCAATGATACAGAAAATGGGTGTTCTTGATAAATAAAGTTATTTTGAGTTCAAATGAGGGTTTAAGTAAATGCTTGCTGTGTCTCATGTAGCAAATAGTACGATATGGATCCCCTAGGGTTAAGGTGATGTTCACCCAGTAAATTCATATGTAGTTCACTTTTTTTAGATCCCCCAACGTTGGTGGTGTGAGTATATTTAGAATCTTAGATAATAAATTATCTCCAATGCTATTGTTGGATTATAAGAATTGAGTCAGAACTAAGTAGACTTGATTTTACAAAATCCAACCAGTGAAGTTGTGGGTAGACATGGTTCCCAAATATTTTTATGAAGTTGAAAAGTTTTGGATAACTTTTCCGAGTGCTCTTGAATAGTTCATTGTTAGAGTAGGGTCTTAATCATTTTTTAAAAAAAATCTGTTACTTTCTGCTTATGTTCATGTCTATTTGTTGGGCAGGAAATTATGAATCTACTCATCGAGTACCAGAAGTAAGTGCAAGAGGAGAGTGATGTACCACTTGAGAACCCGGTAGTGGCGAGAGTGGGACGGGTTAATGCGGAGAAGCGTTTGGAGGAGATTGTTATAGACCTGATGTATTCAAACCCACTTCAGATTGTAGGAATGGTGTTACTTTGTGTTCCTCTGAATTCAATAGGCAGCATCTATAGTTCCTTGTAATTGCTTTGGTGATTGGACAGAGAACTTGAACTACAACCAAAAGTGACATGGAATCATGCATTTTGCTCATTGTTAGCATTTGAGTTCCCCATGTATAGAGGAACTCCTCTTGTGCTCAATTCGCATCGCACTCTTGGCATCCATATGTTTTCAGTTTTCCTTTCGATAGAAACACTCTTACCGTTCTATATGTTTCCAATTGGGGCATGACTTGTAATTGTTGTAAATCTTCTCGAATTTTTTTTGTCACGCGACTGTCTCAATTTTGCAACTGATAGATTGATACATATATAGTCGTCTAATATGTCTTTTTTTGCGTTCCTTTTATGTCTGAGTTGGCTATTTGATCAAGTGCCATTTCATTTAGAGTTTGTTGTTGAATGTACTGTTCTGCTTATAGTTTGCCCGCACTGTCTAGTCTATTATACACCAAGTTACATATGTATATGGTCAAAGTTCAATGAATTGATCATTGTGTTCTGCCTATGGCATTTTATTCCTTCTACGTTGACTAGAAAAGTGTTGTTGATCCTTTGAATGTTTTTTTAATCGATGCTGTGCTCTCAATGCTTTATTTACAAATGCGGATTGGGGAAGCTGGACCTCGCCCGACTTTGTGCTTCTGCATTTTTGTTTTATGTTGTTGTGTTGTTAGAATTTAGATAGCCTTATATTGTTCAAAGTGGATTTTGTCCCCTCTTTCAGAGTTGAATATTGCAGCCTTCAGGCATGGGCACATATTCTATGTAAAAATTCATTTGTCGTTGTAACGCACGGACACATGACTAGTATATATAGAGAGAGAGAGACTCTCCCTGGACTTGGACATGAAAAATGACTGCGACCGTTTGAGATATTCTTGACATGTTTTAAGTAATGGAAGATGGTTATGTGAAGAAGCATCTCAGTGAGCAGTTTTTGATGACTAATCTTGGTTCTCTTACATACTTCCTTTGGATTGAGGTCTCTTCTATGCCTGAGGGCTACTACCTCTCCCAGCAGAAGTATGTCCTAATCTTTTGATCGATCAGTCCGACTAGCACTTCGTTTATCGAGACTCCCATGGAGCTATCTCTACAGCTTCGTGCCACTGATGGTGATCTTCTTGAGGATCATACTCGATATCGACATCTTGTTGGGAGTTTGCTGTATCTTGTGAGCACTTGTCTTGATATTACTTATGATATTCATATCTTGAGTCAATCCATGGCTCATTCTACCTATCTTCACTACAGTCACTTTCTTCGTGTTCTTCGCTACTTGCGTGGGACTATCTCTCGTCATTTGTTTTTCCCTAGTTCCACCTCACTACAACTTCAGGCGTACTCCGATACGACCTCCCTGATTGCCTCGAAGACAAAGAAGTAGACTGTAGTTTTTTGTTCAAGTGCAAAGGCTGAGTTGAGGGCTATGACAGCAGTGACAGCAGATGTTACTTGGTTGATGTGGCTACTTGTAGATTTTGGAGCGCTTGTGATGGGACCTACGACTTTTTGTCTGACAATACAGGTGCTATCAGTATTGCTCGTGACCCAATGAAGCATGGTATCACCAAGCATATTGGTGTGGATGCTTTATACACTCGCTCACATGTGCATAAGGGAGTACTTATTTTACAGTTTGTGCCATCAGAGTTACAGATTGCTGACTTCTTCGCGCAGCCACAGACTAGGATACAATATTTATATTTTCTCTCCAAACTCGGTTTGTGATCCACCATGAGTTTGAGGGTAGTGTTAGAATAGGAATCCTTTTATGTTTTCTTATCTATCTTTTGTATTTCATTATCTATATATAACATATCCCCTTGTACTCACTGTATATATTATCCATTGGGTCTCATGAATATATATACAATATTCATATAAGAGATAACAATTGTCAAACTTCTCGTGATACAATAAAGAATAGGTAGGCAAAGATTATCAGTGGTGCTTAACAGAGTACAAGTCCAGGGCGCCCACGGGCCACCGGATTAACTGTATATTAAGAGTTTAAGACAATAATGCCAAATTGTTTTGGCTCGACGAATTACAGAATGCTCTGACTTGAACAATTGTCCTGGACAGTGAGATAACATAAATAATTGGTGATACACAACTGCGGAATTTTTTCAAAAAAATAATATTATTTTAAAAGATAATTATAAAAATAAATAGCCACTCCAAAAAATTACAAAAAATAGCTCTTTGTTGCTAGTTCCCTGTCGCCATTTAAACTGGTGACAGGGACCCTGTTGACCCCCTGTCACTGGTCCAGCTCCCTATCGCCAGTTGACTACGACAGGGAGCTGAAACCCTAAACTAGTTGGTCGATTTGTGATTTTCATAGATTTTCAATGGTACGAAATATGTTAGACTCGTAATAACATTTTGTGATCATCATATGTTGTTCTAGTGTAGTAAATTTCTGAAGAATTTTGTAAGGACTATTGATGTATCAATGATTCGTAAGTAGGAAGGTAAGTAATATTGCAATGCGCTAAGGAATTCATACACGGTGGAGAACTTTCGGAGAAATGACCTCTTGCATAACATTGGTTATATACATGCACTACGTATTATGTAAGGAAACAAATGTGAATTTGCCATTACTACCAAAACTATGACAAATCACACTGATATTACACAACATTCAGCAAAACATCATCACACTTATTTTTTTTTCAAATCAAAATGATAATTCAGAATATTGGCAATAACATATTACAACTATCTTTGTTTTCCCGTGGCCGCGACCTCAACGTCCCCCATATGGACTACCTCGAGTCGGGCGACCGGATGAGATCACCACGGCGATGTCCGGAGTGCCGATGTCTCTTTCATCCTAAGGATTTCTCGTGGGGAATTTCTTGAAGGTGTGTGCAGACTCCCTGCAAATAGAGCACTTCTTCGTACGATGTTCTGTTTCGTCCATGTCGTTCCTGATGCGCCGTACTTGTCGCCGGCCAACCTTTCCCTTGAGCCTATCAATGTTCGCGGCCCAAATTAGTTGCTCCCAAATGAGATGGCCGGTGAAATGGTCAACCACGGCGTAACCAAACATCTCTCCACTCTAGGTTTGCATCACCGCCTCCTTGGTG
Source organism: Phyllostachys edulis (assembly GCA_036346405.1). Lineage (NCBI taxonomy): Eukaryota > Viridiplantae > Streptophyta > Magnoliopsida > Poales > Poaceae > Phyllostachys > Phyllostachys edulis. Next base: position 7,873,552 of record CM070564.1, read on the forward strand.
AAATAGTCAGAGAGATACTGGCCGAGATGCTGCGCCACCGTTGAACATACGGCCATGACATGGAAGCAAGACCTATGCAAAAGAAGGGGCTTATTGCAAGTGCATATACAACTACCGTGGCGTTGTGTGCACTCGTGTGGGACCCTCTCACAGTTCGTTCCGCGGTATCATTTATCCCTGCACATTATCTCGAAGTGAAGCTCTCTTGTGCCCATCTTGAATGCCCGGTGCATCTCACCCTTCTTGCTCTTCTCCTCCATATACTTGGTGACCACGGCGGAGTAGAGTATTTTGTTATTTGCCATGGCAAGTGACGCGGTGTTGCTTCTGTCAACAAAGTAGTTCGTCGTACCGCGGAGAATTGCCTCCACAATACCAACCAAAGGGAGGCACCTTGCGCCGCGCATGACCCAGTTGTACACCTCGGCTAGATTGGTTGTCATGACACCATATCGAGCACCACCCCTGTCATGTAGCAGCAACCACTTCTTCTTAGGCTCGTGCTCAATCCAGTCCGAGAAGTATTTCACCTGCACCCTCGTCCTCCTCGTCAATCTAGGAGCATCTGTGGGTAGTTGTGGCAATGCTTTGGGGGCCTGGTTAGCGCTTGGGGTGGCCCTTTTTGCTGTCTCCCTTCTGTGTGTCTTGGTCCGCTCATCCAGAATCTTCCAGAGTGCTTCGAATTTCCGCTACTGGTTCTAGTTGCACAGCCGCTTGAACAGGTTCATCAAATCCTTGTTGCAGAACTGTTTATAGAAGTTTGCACCCAAGTGCCTCATACACCACCTGCTCTGCAGATCTGTCCACAGAAGTGGTACGTTCTCTCCTTGTTATAGCTAAGTTATTGCACTCAGCAGGCCCGCATGCCGATCATGAATGAGACATATGTTTGGACGGCCATGTATAACAGAAATCCTCAAATTCTTCAGGAACCACAACGAGCTGTCCATTTTCTCGCTTTTAACAAAAGCCAATGCCACGAGAAGAATTTGATTGTTCCCATCCGTTGCTATTGCAGTCTGTATCTGGCCCTTGTACCTTTCAGTCAGGAATGTGCCATCGACACACAAAATAGGATGGCAGTGACGGAATGCATTTATGCATGGACCAAATGCGAAGAATGCTCACTGTAGTACCTTCTTATTGGCCTACTTCCGATGTGTGGCATCTTGAATGTCGACATGAGTGCCGGGATTTCTGTCTTGTATGACTCGAAGTAGACCGGGGAGGTTGTGGTAGGAGTCTTCGAACGTACCAAACCTTGATTTCAATGCCTCCTGTTTTGCCCTCCACATTGTGGCATAGCTGATTGTGTACTAGAACCTTGCATTAATTGCCCGAATGATGAATCGTGGCTCAAAATCTAGATTATCCACGATCTCATCATACATGAGGTTGCCGATGAAGCCTGATGATAGGTTCCTGTGAGACTGCACTGACTCAGCGACGACATATGTGTGAGGGACGACTATAGAGCACTTTCAGTAGGTGTCCCACTTAGGCTTAAATGTGTGCACTTGCCAATGGCATCCCCCTATGTCACACCTCATGTCGTAGGATCCTGGGTAGACTTGACAACTCTGAATGTGCGCTGCACTGATAAAGCCTAGAATTTGACCGTGTCCTGCACGGGCTCCTTGTATTTGAACATAGCTCCTTGCCTAACCTCAATCTGGTCGTACTTCCACGGCACACAGGAGCCTTCGTTGACGGCGAGATTATCGAACTGTTATGTGTTCCACTCGGATAGAACCGCCTGCTGGTCCACATCATCCTCGTCGTGGGAACCTTTATCTTCTAACAATACCATGTAGTCCCGGTCTCTGAGATCCATCCTTTGCACATATTTGTAATACGTTGTTCCAATTTAGATGATATTTTTAAATATCTTCCAAGTACAAATATAAATAATAAACAAAGTTCTTCCTATTTTTCTAGTTTCCTAGTTTAAAATTAATTTTTGACATTAACAATATAATTATCATGCACAAATGGAAATCTAAATAAAGCTGGCATTTTTTATATATTTGTAATAGGCGTCTTCTTATTTCTGCAGATTTCTCCTAAATCGTTCGAGTATTGTAACATTCATAATATGTGCATGACGAATTACACTACACACAGTTCAAATGATGTAGTACATAATTTAACTACAATTATCTAATCTACTGAATTCTATGTCGCTATTCTACTGAATTCTAGGCACTTAATTGTACATACTTCTACTCATTATTCTACTTAATTCTACTCGCTACAGCTCAATTAATGTACTTAATTTGACATAAATTGACATAATGTACAAAGTTGCAAAAAATGTACCTGTAAGATGGCCGACCGGATCTGATGCTCTGTCAATCTCTCTCCTCCGTGACGAACTAGCAGAGCTTCGCTTTCTTTCTTCTCTCTCTCCTCCTCTCTTCTATTTTTTTTCTAGAATTAAAATGATATTTTGAGTAATTTCTCAGGGTTTTTATACATGGGCTCTATCGCTAGTTGAACTAGCGACAAGAAGACTGTTCACTTCTTGTCACCAGTCGATAGGTAGCTGGACTGACGGCAGATGGTCAACAGGGTCCCTATCGCCAATTTAACTAGCGACATCTACCTGTCGCCAGTCGACATGGGTCATTTTTGTAATTTTTTGGAGTGTCTATTTATTTTTGTAATTATCTTTTAAAATAATATTATTTAAAAAAATCCCACAACTGCGCACATTTTATGTGAAAGGCAAACAAGGTAAACAGTCTAAGATCGATATAAGTCTTATTCGACGGAAACGGATGCCATGTTGAGCAACAATCCTGTATCTAAGAATCTTCCTGATTCTTTACCTCTCCTGCAACAATTGAAAAAAAAAGTGATTAGTAAAATCAAAAGGGTAATTAATTAGACATTACTGGAGAAAAAGATCTATCTCTCATGTGACCTTCTTTCTTAATGCTTGGGATATCTCTATAAGGAACATCAATCTGCTTAGCCTTTTCTTTTTCTATATAAAAATTTTAAAAAATAGTGATAAGCAAAAAAAAAAAAAAGCTTGTCACTTCCTCCTACTGTCCTACAGTAGGAGACATTCCATGTGTAACATACATACCTTCTTCCATGTTGCTTGCAACATATCGACTACGACAAAAAAAAATTCCATTGTCCTCTTCTTCTGCTACGAAAATTGGGAATAGGATTAGCAAAATCAATGAATTAATTAAGTAACCTCCTATACGGCAGCAATAAGAAATATTATGTGTTAGTACTTAATTTCTCGTAAGCTACTTGCGAGATGTCCACTAGGAATATTGATTTCCTCAAACATTATTTGAGGAAGTCATTAGCAAACTCAGCAACTTGTTTGAGATCATTTCCAACAGAGGTATTTCGCTACATGAGCAATATTTTATATTTCATTTTTCCTCTTGTTTTTTTTTCCTTGAAAAACATCAAGATTTAATAAGCATATTCATGTTAAATAGTATCATGGTAAGATTGAACACCAGGGCAAATTGTTTGTTGTGTCGTCGGCACTGATCCAGATCTTTCTACCTACAAAATGTTGGAAAATCGTGCATATAAGAAACCGGTATTGCTCTCTGTAGTTTTCAAAAAATATGAGGAAAAATTTCATGTATGGATATACAAGAAAATTATTCAACGCAAAGCTTGTTCCTAACCTCTGATATTTAGAGGTTCTGGACATGGTATGCTATTGCCATCAAGTCTCAAATATCTCTTCACCTCAACCATGGATCTGAATTTCCTCCTAGTTGTTGTGTCAATAGGATACTGAAAGTATAGTTAAAATACTGTAAAATGTTTTGAGCGCTCTCTTTGTGAAAATTGAAAGATTCAATAATTTTATATTAAAAAACAGAGGACACATATGTTTAGATATTTATCATACCTTGCTAGTCCCTTATTAGGATTCTACATAGCATGTTTTTGAACAAAGTGAAATCATAGGTACACATATAAGAGCGCCTTGTTCTGTAAAATGATAGATGAACTTTGTTCCCGGTCCTCAATTCACAAATCAATTTGCTTTAACATGCTTCTCGAGATTGTATTAACAAAAACGCTTACATTAATTTTTCTGAAGAGCAAATAAGATATTTGACTGGTGCTATACTGATTAGATTCAAATATTCTCTAGATATATAGCATAAAAAGTTGTAGGAAGAAGAAACATTATCAAGATGTCCAGATGGCCGTCTTCGTTCTTCAACAATCCAGCCTTTGGGTAAATTATCTGCTTCAATCGCAGCTTCCTTCCTCGACGACCGCCGGCCATGACCTCTGTTTCAAATGAGTAGTAGAAATATCGATCGTTTTCTTTTGACTTGTCGGTCTCCGTTGGGGACTAGATAAAGATGAAGGCTCTGAGTGCTCTCTCTAGAATCAAGAATGTTGTTGCAAATTGAAATGAATCTGTCCTAGCTATTCAAAAACGAACAATGCAAGTTCACATTAGCCAGCATTTCTTTCTCTGACTTTCGTACGTACGCACACGGCACATCCAATAGTTTCCATTTTTCATGGGATAGCTAGATATGAGAACAGCATCTGTGCCATTCAAAGCAAAAATAAATAAATGCCACAAATTGTAATTAATGTCCTAGCTGGAAAGCTGATCTTTTTCCTTAGTTTACGCTGTACGTAATTACCCTGACACGTTGGAGGCTATAAAAAAAAACTAGGGTTCAAGACGAGCACTTTGTTTGGGCCAAGTGAAATCTAGACGAAACCGGTAATTTTTTGTCCTGGTCATTCAAGTACTAAGTGGGCTGCAATAAACCGGCGGAACGACCCAACCTGTGAGTATCTTAGAGCCCACATTACACACCAAGGGTAACGACCAGGCCCAACTGTTGGGACACAAACCATCCTAGCTACTTTAGACGCTCCACTCATTTTTTTTCTAAGAAAAGAGCTACTTTAAAATACAAGTATATTACTAGCAATGAAGGTTTTAGTTTATCTACATTTACAAACAAATTTCACAAAAAAAAAACTAGAACACAAATGAAATGGTAATTATAAAATATAAAATCTACTATTTAGTGAAATTTGCCTCTCTTTTTTTTTCTCAAATTTCAAATGGAAGATCATTCTTGGGCAGCTGGGCGGTTTTTCTTTTCCTTTTTCTATCGGGTGTTTGGATAATGAAGGTCTTTTATGGCTCGTTTGGAAGTCCCAAACCCCGTGGGATCCCGGCCCATTCCTGTGGCCACATTGGAGAAAACCCCAGAACGAGTTAGTAGGCCGTTTGGAAATAGCCAAGGGAGAGGAAAACCTGGAATTCGCCTCCTGAGGCGATGTTTTCCTCCCTCATCGCGCGATGTCGCGTCGCCTCTCTGCTCTCTCGCCTTCCTCTGTTGCTTCTCTAGATGTGATAGAGCTCGTCATGCTCAACGTCATCATGCTCGAGCTGCTACTCGTGAGCCCACTAAAGGAACACGGGTAGGTTACACTAGCGCAATTTCATAAATCTACCGCGCAACCAAGGAACCTCCGCTAGTAATAGATCACAGGATTACCACTAGACACGCAGACTCGTAGCGGAAAAAGAGTTAATGTAGCGTGTTGGTGCGGTTGTAGTCATACTAGCCTCGCGCCTCCTCCAAGTGCTCCTCGTGACCGTCACAAACTGCGGATCATCCTAGCGTTAAAACCTCTCGTAACAACGCCTCCAAGGTATCCACACGTACGGGGTAAGGACACCACGTGCCGGAGTGCTAGCGTCGGCTGCGCGGTTTTGGGTGAGGGAGGTGTGACATCTAGGGTTTCAGGAATTCTGAAAATCATATTAACCCTATGTCACTGCCCCTCTATATATATGCATCCATGATGGGTCTCGAACTTTGAGGCCTATTAGGAACTCGTGGCCCATAAGAATTCAGATCACCATCCAAAATATGTCACAGCCCTTTAAGCGTGCGACCCTATAGGTTTATGTACACTTGGACATGGCCCGAGTACTCCTACTCGTCCACTAATCGATAGTGGCCCCTAGCAGGATATGCTGACTCCCGAGTATATGTAACGATCACATCGGACGAACCTTAACAAATCTCATATGTATTTCCCTTTGCCTCACGATATCGATCAAACTCAAGGCGAGTACGTGCCATCCTTGTTGGTTAGCTCGACCACTCTTTCTCGATCACGTGACTCGAATTCCCCGACTATGGTTAACTCTTTAAGTAGCATGGCCATACATTTCTGGAATCCGATCACTTGAGAGGCCTAGCGATATCTCTCCCGTTGCATGGAGGGGCAAATCCTATCTTGATCGACCATGCCTCGACATCATGACAAACCCGAAAGCTACCTTTATAACTACCCAGTTACAGAATAGCGTTAAGCAACCCCTAAGTAAGTCGCTACACATCTCGAGTACGTACGACGACCTCAAGTGTAAGGATATAGCATATGCATTGTAAATGAGATCAACTGATGACATATAAGAATACAATGTTATCGCAGTGTCTAATGGTGGGTCGATCCAACCCCATATTCGCTAACATGTGTCCATATTATTTGTTTGATATCTCGATATCTATGATCCGTGAAACATGGTCATCAACCAATACATATGCTAGTCTATTCATATGTGTTCTCATATGTTTCCGACTAGGGATCGTTTTAGAATAATCATCGCAAAGATAAATATAGAGTTTCACAATCAAGTCACATACTTGATAATAAATATTAATTATATTATTTTTGAAATAAGATAACATATTATCCAATAAATTATAAACGTAACGAAATATAATCATCTTTATGATTGTCTTATGAGCCTATCTCCAACACCAACAACACAGTGCCCTCGGTCTCCGCCTCGGCAAACCGCGTTGGAGGAAGTGGCCTCATCGCTGACAGCCACCACCCGCGCAAGGAGGCGGCGCTCGGCCTCCATCCAGGCAGCGCGTTGGCCAGCAAAAACATCCATTCCGATCCGGCGAGAACGTGCAGCACAAGCTCGTCAGAGGTCTGCTATTCATCGCATTCTCGTTCTCACTTTGATCTGATGATCTAACTCCATCTCTCGCCCTCTCTCTGGTCATCTGGTGTGTGCGTGCGCGCGCGCGTGTGTTGGGATCCAATTGGGTTCAAATTCCTAGCTGTGTTCGAGTTGAAAAACATGAAAAATTGTATGAATAATAATTGCATGATCAAATCTACCTATCTCGGCTGTGTGATAGAATTGAAGATTTGAAATCTGTAGTGTTCAATTCTTAATCCACATGCCTCTTGGCCTTGATTTCCATTTTTTTTTTGTGGAATTTCGTCCGACTTTTTCCGATGGGATTTACCCCTGCACCACTACCAATTCCCAAACGCAGGAGATAAAATTTCACGGGGTTCTCACATGACCAAAAAATTCCCACTGGGGCTAATTTTCCTCGGGAATATTTCCCTTGCACCCAAACAAGGATTTAGACGTGTTTAAGGGGATAATTTATAAAAATACGAATTGCAGGGGATAACCCAGTTAAAAGGTGGTTCTTTACTTCTTTTGTCCGCCAGGGGTAGAACCGTAGAGCAAGCAAAGGATGCAAACAGGTGTCAATCAGGTGGACAAAATGATGGCTTTGCACAGGTGATGACGAATGCCGCCTGTAACCTAATGATGCGGCACATTGCTGCATCGGCAAAGCCTTTGCTAGCGGCCTGTGCCTTCTTGCTCTCTGGTCAGGCAACCTCTGTACATGTTTGCATGCATGCTTGTGTGTGTGCTTATACCTACCTCCTACCTGTGTGCTTGTGCGAGACGGGGAGTTCTGGACCAGCTGACCAGCCATCATGCACGGATGCATGCATGCTGCTACGAAATTGGGATCACAAAAACAGAATTCCAAGTGCTCCCTGGATAGTCATTGCTTTGCGTGCTTTGCCTTGAGGCTGAGAATTTGAGATGTCGAATGGTGCATGTCACATTGTGATCGATGCCTGCCTGCATGCATTGGTGTGCATGCCCAGGCCAAACAAAAGCTCGGGCTCAATTTTGTAAAGGTTAGGTGCTGTGCATCATGCCATTCCCTGGCATGTGCCGGCTGCTGTGGTGCCAAGCTAGAGGGTGAGGTGTTGCTAGTACCCGGCCGGCCAGACAATGTGGGGGAAGGTTTCAGCTTTTAGGGGAGAAATGTGCCAATAAATGGGCTCTAGCACTACTACAGAAATGATAATACTAGACGTCTGATCACAGATGGTTCATCGAAACCGTCAGATAAACACAATCTCGAGCGGTTTTGTTTACCCACCGCTCAGATATTATTACTGCGCTAAAACCATTCGTGAAGAGGTCATATCACAGACGATTCATGTTTAAAACCGTCTGTGAAGTATCACAGACGGTTCTAACCAAAAACCGTCTGTGATATTAGTCAGAGCCGTCTGTGATACTTCACAGACAGTTTTAAACATGAACCGTCTATGATATGACCTCTTCACAGACGGTTTTTGTTGAAAACCGTCCGTGATAGTTAACTCATCACAGACGGTGCAGTGTACATATATAGCTCCCCAACAGAGTCTTCTTGATCTCCATCTCTGGCGCTACGATCACCACAGGAGATCTCCAAGCCCGGTAAGTCCATCGTCACTCCATGCCCGGTTTGAGTATCGCCTTACCTCACTGTGCCCGCTCGTGTGGTCCATTTCAGCTATTGTCACTGAGGAGCTTGCCGCCGTTGCCTCTGTTCACCGATCGATGACCAGCCGCCTTGGACCTTCCCCGACTTTATTAACACCTTACTCGTAATCGAGGTGAGCTACTGGAGCATAAGCATCCTTTAATTTGAGTTGTTTCAGACGTTTACGCCGAAATCGCTAGTGGAGCCCATGGCGGCGCCATGGGACATCACCGTCGGTTCGCCTCAGGCGACCTTAGGGCCCCGAGCCACGACTATTAGCAATGCGATGTCACCCTAAGCCCAATTTGAGCTTCAAATCCTACTGTTTTTAATCATTTAGTTAATAAACTAACGAGTCTATGACATGTGGGACCGCCATAGATTTTATAAATAAAATCATGAAATAAAAAATGAGTCACTGACAAGTAGGGCCCACATGTAAGTTAATAAAATCTGGAAAAATGAAAAAAGCCACCTTTAGTTCAGAGAAAAATACGCTTTCTTTCTTGGAAAGCGTAATTAAGTCTCAGAAAATACGCTTTCGAAGTCACACCCTTTTATTTATTTTCAGGGTTTTCAATACAAACCATGTGATCGACCGAAGCTGGATGTACGCTGAGAACCGTGTGAGTGAAGAGTATATTAATGGCATGTGTGCTTTTACAAGAGCTGCCGAGGAGGATATGTTGAATAAGGGGGCGGAATATATGTACTGTCCATACATTGATTGTGAGAATATGAAGATGTTTAAGAACCGAGCGCAGATCGAAGCACACTTGATTCGAAGGGGTTTCAAAAAGGGTTATACACGTTGGACCAGTCACGATGAAGAGCATATTGTACAGGAAGTCAACAATATCAACATGCCGCCGGATGATGTCGATTGTGGTTCCGATTTGGATAGGCTGTACGATGACAATCTACATCAGATGCTTCGCGATGTAGAAGGGAACTGTGATGAGAGGGAGTATATTCAATTCCGGGGCTTGATGGAGGACTTGGAGAAACCTTTGTTCCTGGGCTGCAAGCCGGAATACACAAGATTGTCATCCGTGCTTGAACTGCTAAAATTGAAGACAAGCAACGGTTGGTCCGACAAGAGTTTCACGGGGTTGTTAGGTCTCTTAGCGAACATGCTTCCGGAGGGAAACGAGTTGCCCAAAACCACCTACAAAGCCAAGAAGGTTCTTTGTCCATTGGGAATGGAAGTAGAAAGAATACATGCATCTCCGAACGACTGCATCCTCTACCGCAACGAGTATATAAACATGCATGTATGTCCGGTGTGCAACGCATCCCGATACAAGCGTAAGAATCAATCAGATGACGACGAGGGAATCGAGGTAAAGAAAGGACCTCCTGCTAAAGTGGCGTGGTATCTTCTTGTAATTCCCCATTTGAAGCGGTTTTTTGCGAACCCAAATAATGCAAAACTGCTACATTGGCATTCAAAGGAGCGTAAGAATGACAGAAAACTAAGACACCCTACTGATTCCGCCGAGTGGAGAAACATCGATAGGAGGTTTGCAGACTTCGGTGCGGAACCGAGGAATATAAGGTTTGGATTGAGTATAGATGGAATGAATCCTTTTAGTAACATGAGCAGCCGACATAGCACTTGGCCCGTGATGCTCTGTATCTACAACCTTCCTCCTTGGTTGTGTATGAAGCGGAAGTATATTTTGCTATCGATACTTATCCAAGGGCCGAAACAACCTGGGAATGATATTGATGTGTACCTAGCACCATTGATGGAAGATCTAAAAATACTGTGGATTGAAAGGGTACAGGTATGGGATGCGTACAAACGAGAGAACTTTACTTTATGTTCCTTATTGTTCTGCACCATAAATGATTATCCTGCCATTGCTAATCTGTCGGGACAGAGTACAAAAGGGGGCCAAAACCTGTATTCACTACTTAGATGATACCGAGAATGTGTGGCTGAATCACTCGCGCAAAACCGTGTACATGCGTCATCGTAGGTTCCTTCGGAGGGCTCACCCATACCGTAGGATGAAGAAACAATTTGACGGAGAGAAGGAGGATAGTTTAGCTCTAAGGCCTTTAAGCGGAAAAGAGGTCTATGATATGGTTAAGGATTTAGATGTTGTGCTCGGAAAGGGATATAAATCGAGGACCCGTAAGAAGAATATGTGGAAGAAGAGATTAATATTTTGGGACTTACCTTATTGGGAGCACCTAGAAGTTCGCCACTGCATCGACTTCATTCACGTAGAGAAGAATGTCTGTGACAGCTTGATTGGTCTCTTACTGAACATTCGCGACAAAACAAAGGATGGTGTCAATGCACGTCTTGACTTGGTTGATATGGACATCAAACCTGAGTTAGCACCAACAAAGACCAATAAAGGACGAACATACCTCCCCCCTGCTTGTTACACTCTGTTCAAGACCGAGAGAACTGAACTGTGCCGGTGCTTGCATGGTGTGAAAGTTCCGTCTGGTTACTCCGCCAACATGAAGAAACTTGTTTCGATAAAAGATTTAAAGTTAATTGGCATGAAGTCTCATGATTGTCATGTGCTGATGACACAAATGCTCCCTGTTGCAATTAGAAGTATTTTGTCGATCAAAGTCCAAGAGACAATCATGAGGCTGTGTTATTTCTTTAACACAATTGCTCAGAAGGTCATCGATCCCGAAGGAGTAGATGCTCTGCAAGACGAGGTGGTGATAACTCTATGTGATCTTAAGATGTATTTCCCTCCATCATTTTTTGATATCATGGTCCATCTCATTGTTCACATTGTGAGGGAGATAAAGATGTGCGGGCCCGTGTTCCTACGTAACATGTACCCGTTCGAGAGGTTCATGGGAATTCTCAAGTCCTATGTACGGAATCGATCTCGGCCGGAGGACAGCATCGTCGAAGGTTATGCAACAGAAGAGGTCATTGAATTCTGCATCGATTACATGGCTCAGATCGAACCGATAGGTGTGCCTCGATCTCATCATGAGGGGAGGCTCGAGGGTATCGGGACCATCGGAAGGAAAGCAATCACTCCAGATATAGATGTGTATGCTCAAGCCCATTTTACGGTCTTGCAACACATGACTGAAGTGTCCCCGTATATCGACCAGCACAAGGACGTGCTTCGGTAGCAGAATCCGAGGCATCCGGATGTTTGGATGACGAGACAACACAACAGACGGTTCAACCAATGGGTGAAGGAGTGACTCGCTAGGAGCTCGTCAAGTGATATGCTGACATGGTTGTCAAAAGGGCCAACATTTACAGTTGTGACATGGCGAGGATACGACATAAATGGGTACACATTCTATACGCATGCTCAGGATATAAAGAGCACTAACCAGAACAGCGGTGTCCGCATAGATGCATTCATTACCGATAGGCTGAGGAGCTCCTACTACGGGCAAATAGAGGAGATATGGGAGCTCAACTACTTGCTTTTCAAGATCCCCCTATTTTGGTGCCGTTGGGTCCATCTCCCACAAGTGAAGGTCGATAAGTACGGCATCACTACAGTGGACCTCGAACGTGTCGGATACAAACACGAACCATTCGTACTGGCTAACCAAGTTATTCAAGTCTTCTATGTAACCGACCCATCAAATAAGAAGCGTCATATAGTTCTTCATGGAAAAAGGAGGATTGTCGGAGTTGAGAATGTAGTGGACGAGGAAGAATACAATCAATTTGACGAGTTGCCTCCTTTCGAAAACGGCATAAGGGTCGAGGAAGAAGAACGTGACAAAACTAGCTACATACGCGTCGATCATCATGAAGGGCTAATTTTTAAAGATTAATTGAACAATGTGTGTATATGTACGTTCTAATGAATGGTTAATTTTAGTTAATTGATTTGTACTGTGAAATGGATGTGATTGTTTCTGAAATGAATGTGAATTGGATGTATATACATGTACTTGTTGTGTTTTCTTCTCGTCTCAGAGGGCATGGCTAGGATTTCCTGAGGCTAGCCAATAAACAGAACTAGATTAACCAATACAAAATAATATCACAGACGGTTTGTAGATCAAAACGTTTGTGATTCTATATCACAGATGGTTCCTTGGTAAAAACCGTCTGTGATACAATATATCACAGACGGTTCTAAAGTAGAACCGTCGTCTGTGATATATTGTATCACAAACGGTTCAACTTTAGAACCGTCTGTGATATCCATCTCTATTTATATTCATACTCTAGGGTTTGCCCACGCCCATTGAAACGATTAAGTTTCTCAACTCCTCGCTCCCTCCTCCCCCGAGCCCAACGCGACTCCTCCCCCGAGCCCGTCGACGCCGCCTCCTCCTCGAGCCTGGAACGACTTCTCCTCCGAGCCCGTCGACGCCGACCTCGACGCCGCCACCTCCTCCAGCCCAGCGTGCCTCCTCCCCCGAGCCTACCGAGTCTCCTCCCCCGAGCTTGCCGCCTCCTCCCCTCCCCTGAGCCCAGCGCGCCTCCCCTTCGACGCCACCCTGTTGCTCCGGTACTGCTCCTTGCTCGTCCTTCTTCTCGACGCCCAAAGGTAACCAATGCCGAGTTGCCAACCCCGACGCCCCTTTCCCTCACTCTTTCTATCAATAATCTGTCATGTTGTTTTAGGAATTTGTATTTGTTCTAGTCTGTTATTCATATGGTATTTGTTTTGATCGATACTGCTACTGGAATATATTGCAATGTGGTGTGGTGAGCTTGAGATGAATGCTCTGTGATGTCATAATAGTCTTGTACTGAAATTGTTTTCATAATCGGGTTTGAACTTGAGCTCTAATTGGAATGCTTACTCTATATCTGATAGCAATATCAAAATGTTAAATCTTAGCTTTATGCTGATTTCATTTGTTCACATGATTTTTTTGCTGAGCATATTATTCATTTTAAATGACTTGGAGGATTTACATGTCCATGTCAATTATTCCAATTATTATTAATTGGTGTGTAAACCTATACACATAGAGATCGAATCTTATGATAATATGTTTATGCGTGTCAGAACTTCTATTTCTTGTGAAGATGTCTTCCACTCATTCTTCATCATCGCCGCCTCATGTGTCTGATGATGCACCATCCTCTGGAATATCCAACCGCGGTAGAAGAAGAGGAATATCGAAAAGGCCTGCGGGCCGATATACCATCACGGAGGCCGATCGACCGAACCCCTATCAATCCTCGCCGAGCGGCGTCGATTCGAGAAGCGGTCGAATAGTTGCACGCAACGGGTCAACGCCACCTACGATTCGTGGAAGGAGTTGCCGAAGAACCGAAGTCGCTGTTGTTGACGATGATATTCTCAAATTGTTCGAGATCCCAGAACAACACCTGGACTCCGTGCGACACAACGCGTTACTACAGGCGTGCAAAGCGTGGAAGAACTTTAAGAGTACGCTTGTCAAAAACTACGTAGAGAAGGATCTGATGCCCTTCCACAAGTATCCGTCCTTGGGAGAGTCTTGGGCCGAGTTTGTGGCGAAGAAGACGACAGATGAATTTAGGAGTGAAAGTGCGACGCACACCACCCTCCAAGCAAAAAAAAAAACAAGCACCCCCACAGACTCGGCACCGCTGGGTATGCGGGTAAAATCCCGATATGGAGGGATCAGGACTAGCAAGCAAGCCGTTTGAATGTCTCTCCGCCATTTTCCGAGATCACTAATGTGCGCGCCCAACAGTGGTTATTTGGGAGGTTACGTACCCTGCCTACGGGGGAAGTCTCCTTTCCAAACCTCGTAGACTAGGAAGTGTCCCAGTGCCTGGTAAGATATCGAACTACCTAGTTTGTAATTACTCCATAACTTTATAGGAAGTGAAATGACATGTCGGGCTATTGCAGGTAACGCTAAGTGCACAATCTTCCCAAGGCTCATTCTAGGCAGACAGGGAGAGAGATATACTCTTCGCGGTCCTAGGAAACAATGAGCATCCGGGTCGCATGAGAGGCGCTGGTGTTTATGTTACATTGGCAGAATGGTTCCAAGTGGACTCCGGATTGTAACGGAGTAGGAAGAGAGCCAAAGCCAACCGCGATGCAAAGCTACGAGAGGAGATTCGTGAATCCCTCAAAGATGAGATCACTGAATCCATCAGAGATGAGATCGAGGATCGCGTCAGAGCTGTGTCGCAACGGTTTGAGGAAAGGATTAGAGAATTGCAAATCTCAAATCAGTTGCAAGCCCCTGCCCCTACTGTACTAGTCAACCCCCCCCCAAACTTCCGAGTAGCTGCACATCTAACCCTACACCAATAGGTGACGACAGATTTCCTATCGATGACATCCAGGTAATAATTATTATCTCTGGAATGCTCAATCCATTGATAGGCCTGTTGGAGTAGCTAATTTTGCATCGTTATGTAGGCGGCTACGAAGTGCAAGCTCCAAGTGAGATATGTCTCTGTTGCCCTAGATGCTGCTTGGGGCCAGGTGTATCCATCCGGTGTCGGGGCTTTGGTGCACGATGAAAATCTAGCGCCGGGTTTCGCAAAAGTGAATGTGGACGGTGTTTGTGCCAATTTCGGGGCCGTCTCGCTGCATATTCCCCCAAACGACAAGGTCATAACTCTAGAGCAAGCCGTTGGAACATTCAACCAGTGGCCCAAGGGGGACATCTGCCTAGAGCTACCTGCTTCGGTGTCAACTTCACGGGAATGTCCTGCAATGGTATCAAGTCCACGGGAACTGACTACACCAAAGCTACCTGCACCGACGTGTCAAGGGTCCGGTGCATCAAATGCATCTACACCTTGTGCTCAGTCGACTCTTGTGAAGTTGACCTATACAAAGCGAGGCAGCAAGGGCAAATCGAAGACGGTCGACTTCTGTTATGATATCCCCTTCTTGCCATTGGCCCGGAAATTCGTGCTAGGCGAGCCGTTGGTCGAGAGGTTAGACAGCCCTACCCTAGGACCGGCTTGCACAACATTGCATACATGGTACATGGAACATGCCAACAAGCCGGCTGAACAACGACACTCGGGTGTCACCGTCAAGTTCAAGGAGGATCATCTTAACCACGTGCATAAAGACTGTGTCTTCACAGTGACTTTCGAGGACTTGTTCTGTCTCTTCAACCTTAACGAGCTCGACATCTCACTCATACGATGCTGGACACTGTAAGTGTGTACCATAACTCCTTGCTTTTGTATATAGATACATGATGTTTGAAGCTGAAAGAAGAAATTCACCGGTAGGTTTCCTCGACCCACACGTGGTTTCCGAGCAAACCATCAAGGCGAATGCAATATTCATCGAGAATTACGTTATAGACTTTTTCCTGGCTCGCCACAACAAGGAATACATACTTTTGCCCTACAACCAGGAGTAAGTGTTGCACTACTGACTATACTTGCTAATTTGTACTTTATAAGCAACACGAACTTAGGTTTAATGACCATGCTGACATACCTGTGTTGCTTTCACTAGATTCTAATTGTAATTATACCAAAACAGAAATGGGTAATACACCTAGATTCCCTAAAGAGTTCCACTCACAACTTCATAGTTATCCGAAATTTAATCAACAGGTAAACACATTTCCTCCATAGAAACTCTATTGTAGTCTTTCTTTCCTTTGCAATGGCTAAGGCTAACTTCTTGGAGTCACATAGGGTGTTCGACGAGTTATATGCTAGAGGATGGAATTGTAGGGGAAGGTGGTTGCAACACGATCTAACTTTCCCGGTACTCGCTAGGTAGCACATATTAATCATATATAACACTTCGTACTAATGCCTCTCGAACTAAATAATTCTATTTTTGTAGTGCCACCAGCAGCCGTCGGGCCGCAACGTTTGTGGATACTATGTTTGCCACAACATGGAACTACTCATCGGTTCTGCGATCACCAATGATCCCCAGGTTTGTCAATCTTACAACAATTATTTCATATATACTTACCAATTTATATAAGCACGAATTTAATCTTCCTATCGACAGGTTGCGACTATCGCTGAAACTGCGTTGGAACAGAGTGAGCTCATAAAAGTTCGATCACACCTTGCGTCATTCCTGAACAGTCAGGTCATAAATCCAGATGAGAGTTTCCATGGTGTAGATTGAACTTGATTGGGATATATTGAATTTAATGGTACATGTGTGTAAATTAATGTACATTGATGGTTAATTTTAGTTAATTGATTTGTAAATTGGATGTGCTTGTTTATGAAATGAATGCAAATTTGATGTGCTTCTGAAATGAATGCGAATTGGATGTGCTTGTTTCAGAGGGCATGGCTAGCATTTCCTGAGGCTAGCCAATAAACATAAATAGATTTAGCAATACAAAAGAATATCATAGACGGTTTATAGATGGAACCATCTGTAATAGTTGAAAATCACAGACGGTTTGTAGATAAAACTATCTGTGATAGTACGGTTTCATCTACAAATCGTCTGTGATTGTCGACTATCACAGACGGTTTTGAGTTAATAACCATCTGTGATATTATGTATTACAGACGGTTCGAAAACCGTCTGTGATAACCTATGTCATCACTGACCCATAAACTCAGACGGCTCACGAAACCGTCTGTGATAACGTTTTTGAACCGTATGTGAAGACATTTTCTGTAGTAGTGTAGCCTCTAGGTCAACAGAGATGTTCAGGCAACTCTGAACATTCGGCATACACAACGGTCAACAAACGAGTTTACTAACAGCAACGGCTGTGTGGAGGTGGGTGGAGGTGCTAACAGTAACGGCGGCAATGGCATACGCAGGCTATGGTGACCCGCGGTGTTGTGGGTGGAGTGGTGGAAGGAGAGGTTGAAGAACAAATGTTGGAGACACTTGTAACATGGAAAAAAAAAACAGTTTGTACATGTTTTTTTGGGTTAAAAAACGAGTGCTTGTCCCCTTGACACCCACACCCTCTTGTTCCCCTCACAGCCTGAGATGCTGCAGGACAGGTGAAGCTAACAGGCTGCTGCAACTAGCACCCAGAAAAGCACTACAAATAAGCCACAGCATCACACCAAGTTCAGAGAAGATGCACATCTGCATGACGTGGAATCACAGCTTGCGACGTATGTCTTATATACTCGTTGCTGGTCTGAACTTAAAGAGAATACAAATGGATGTACGTGGCATCGTGCATTATCAGATCGATCTGCATGGGATTTTGCACCCAAGAGACAAACAGGAAAGAACAATGAGAGAAGACATGCCTAATTAACCCCCGTATCTTGTGGAAGTCATGTGAGATCAGACCAAGATCTCCCAAAGGTATAAAGTATACTGAAGGCCTCTGCTGTGTGTTGAGTATCTTGTACACTAGTCAACACCTGACAAATATATATATACTTTAAAGTAACCTTTTTTTTTTCAATTTGCAACTTGTTCTTCTCTCCTACACACCATGCCGCCTACTCGATCGATCCCTTTTGCCAAAGATGTCTCATCTACACGTTCCAAAAGTTGTCACGAGCAATGTGATACACTCATTGAGCTAGCTAGAGCGTTTCACTCTCTCTCTCTCTCTCTCTCTCTCTCTCATCCACTGTGTATGTGTGGTCAGCGAAAACAATTTCGTTTTCGAATTTATTTCATGGGGTGAAATTTCGAAATTTTGGTCATAATTTTAGTGAGTTTTCAAGCAGCCACATGAAATTTAGACGAAATTTGACCAAATTTTGTCCAATTCAAATGTTGCCAAATTTAAAATGTAATTTGTCCAAATTCACATGTTTCCTAATTTTTTTGAACGAGATGTATTTGTTTCGGAGGGTAACAAAATCACCGAAATTTCGCTGAAATTGTGAAACATGGTGGTAGTAGTACTAGCTGTCTCCTGTCCTGCCACAAGCAGTCGAAGTACGCATGATTCGTTATGAGTACAAACATACGGTGGTGGCGTAGTCAGACGCAAAATAAATACCGGCTTTGTGTTGAGTACCAAGCAGGATACACACTTGATCAAAGGCAGCCCACGAGACGCGCCGTGCATCATGTCTCCTTCTGCGGTCTCTTCTTGGTTGATCGGCATGATGGATGCCAACGCAAGTTGCTGTCGACCCATGGATATACTAGCAACTGTGATAACTCGTTTAAAACTCGTGAATTTTTTTCGAGTCCTATTGTGAAGTGATCGAACCATTTCTACGAAATGCCTACGAAATTATTGTGCAATTCATGTGTTCCAAACAAACCGAACACGGTGAGAAAAGATGGACGCTTGCTTAACTCTACTAAGTTCATCTCGCTACAACAATCTGCATGTGCCTTAACCTAGATGTTGGAACCAGCAACAACTCTGTGAGCGAGAGAACAATCACAACAAACACACAAGAGACACGAGAACTTGTTTATAAGCTTCGGCAAAGCTTACGTCCTAGGGAGCCGGATCGCGACGCACTACTAGAAAACCGAACAAACCTGACGGCCATGAATTTTGCTGACGGATCCGTAACGACCGTCAAGTTTACTCGAATTATGCTGACGGGCCCGCAACGACCGTCAAGTTTACTCGAATTATGCTGACGGGCCCTCAACGACCGTCAAATTATACTATTTTGGTCACGGGAATAGTAACTCCCTCAGCAAAATTCTAAATTTCCTAACGGTTATATAAAAACTGTCAATACAATATATTTTTCTGATTGTTAGAACCGTCAGGTTAAGTGGCGTGCGGCACTACTACTTCCTCAGTCCCCAGTCAATTGCTGAAATCCCCCAATCCATCGCCTCCACCATCTCCAGCCGCGCCTCCCCCCAATCCGCTGCCTCCACCATCTCCAACCGCGCCTACCACCTCGATGCCACCTCCGGCCGCGCCCGCCACCTCCATGCCACCTCCGACAGCGCCCGCCACCTCCACGCCAAATCCCTAGCTCCCTCCTCAATCCGTCGCCCCCACGCCATGTCCGGCCGCGCCCGCCATCTCCACGCCATGTCCGGCCACGCCCGCCACCTCCACACCATCTCCGAAGACTAATGTTAAGTCTTGGTTCACTGCAGACTGTTAGCAAACAGATGACCAACAGCTTGATCAAACATAGAAAGCCTTGTTCCATAGCATATTTGGGAACTAAAGACGGAAGTCTCAAGGTCTTCATACCGAGGCTACCTTATTTTGCTAACAACTGTTATTGGTAAGCTCCCGTCTACTCTTCTGTTGATTGCTAAAGTATTAATTATGTTCAAATGTTCCAATCTTGGTAATTACGAGAATAATATTGATATTGCTTAGTCAGCTGGGCAATATATTGATATTGCTTAGTCAACTGTTATTGGTATAGAATCTTGTCTAATAAATTGCAATATGCCATGGTGGTTTAATCTTAAATTGGGCCCAACACTATATGATATTCCTACAGTACAGATGCAACATACCTAGTTTTAATAAATATAATTTTACACGATATATTCATCTTGTGCACACACATAACTATTTCATGGCGGCATCGTGAATGGATGTATAGTGGGTGACAGTGGTAAAACTCCCTCAAATGAATGGATTGAACAAACTACATAGTTCTTAGATCATGCATTCTCAAATCCTAGGGTAGTTGAAGGTGACACCATTAAGTGTCCATGTGCAATGTGCAGGAAGTATTTTAGGCACAACATGCATATTGTAGAGTTGCACTTGAGTAAATATGGGTTTAGGTCGAACTATCAAACATGGACAACACATGATGAACACGACCCTTCAATAGATCACGAGGAAATCCATGAATGTAATCGGATGGACAATCTGTTGTTTGACCTAGGCGGTGACCATCCACCGAATTGATGAGGAGCCAACGGCCTCGCCTGAGCTTTCTATAGAATGGTCGCTAGCGCCGATTTAACTAGTCCATGAGAACACAACACACTCAAGTATGTCCATTGTCGCCGCTTGTTAGCTATGAAGTCACAAGTACAATATGTCAATTGCATACTATGACGATGTATTATAGATAATTCATGAACTTTTGCCTCCGAGTCTAAGTTGTGCGAGGACTTTTACCGCTCAAAAAGTTGTTAGAGGGTCTCGGAATGCCATATGTGAAAATTGATGTGTGCTATAATAACTGCATGCTTTACTGGAAAGATAATGAGCATAAAGACAAGTGTGACTTATGTGATACCTCTCACTACGAGGTAGGCCATAATAAAGTCCCACGTAAAGTATTACGGTACCTCCCCATTGTAGATAGACTGCAAAGGTTGTATGCACACGAGGAGATAGCAAAGCTAATGCGGTCACATAGTCAGTCAACATCTGGTAAGATGGTGCACCCATGTGATGGGGAAGCTTGGCAACAATTTGACGAGGACTTTGCAAGTGATCCTAGAAATGTGTGTCTTGCTATAGCAATCGATGGTTTCACACCATTTAGTTTGGGTGTTGCTCCTTACTCATGTTGGCGTTGTTTGTGGCTCCATTAAATATTTAAATCGGGCATGCTCTTGAAGCCGAGTACATATTCCTTGGCCTTGTTATCTCCCTACTGAACATCCCGGGAACAAATTAAATATTCTAATGCAACCTTTAGTTGATTTAACTTATCAAGTTGTGGGAGGGTACAAACATGGGATGCTTCACTTAAGCAAAACTTTATAATCGGGAGCATATCTATGGTTAGTTCATGATTTCCTGCATATGGTTTGTTTCTTTGGTTGGAGCACACATGGTTCGCTTATGCGTCCGAGAATGCTTGTGTGACGGTAAAGTATTTCAACTCCGTAATGGTCGCAAGGCTTGCTGGTTTGATTGTCATAGACACTTCCTACCTAGAGACCATGAATTCAGAACCCAAGGTAATGCATTTCGAAAGGACATAGTAGTGCTTGAGGAGGCACCTAGGTATTTAAGGGGAGAGGAAGTCGAAGCCCAAATAGACAAGTTTGTAGGTGATACGAAAAACTTTGGTAAACTTCACCATTAAACCCATAAAAGCTGCTTTTGGCAACTTCCATACTTCAATAAATTAAAGTTTCGACACAACATTGATGTGATGCACAATAAGAAAAATGTAGCTGAAGCTATATAGAACACATGCTTTAACATACCCGATAAGACCAAGGATAATGTGAAGGCCAGACAAGATTTAGCTGAGATTTGTCACCGTCCTTCACTGCACTTGGAGCTGAAGAACAATGGAAAGTGGCACAAGCCTAGGGCACCTTTTTGCATCAATAATAATGACAAGACAACCATCCTTAAGTGGTTTCAAACATTGAAGTTTCCCGATGAATATGCATCCAATATTATGCGAGGTGTTAACCTTCTACAAAGGAAGATATTTGGCCTCAAAAGTCATGACTTCAATATATTCATGGAACGTTTGCTACCAGTTGCATTCTCAGGGCTTCCTTCTTGAAAATATATGGCTATGTTTGGTGAGCTCGGCTTTTTTCTATAGGAAGTTGTGTGCTAAAGAGATTAGCAAGGATGACATAACCTCACTAGAATGAGAATGTTGCAAAGGCTTCTATGCAAACTAGAGAAAATATTTCCTCTTGGGTTCTTTAATCCTATGCAACATCTAATCATACATCTTCCTTATGAGGCTCGATTAGGAGGCCCGCCTGCCCGCCGGATGTACCCATATGAGAGGTGAAATAAGTAATACCGCTTATTTTATCTTTCTATCCTAATATATAATGTAATTAATTGGTCTACTCCATGTAGGTACATACAAAAAATTAGGAAGAAAGTGCGGAATAAGGCTCGAGTTGAGGGTTCTATTGTTGAGGCTTACCTAGTTGAGGAGACTACAAATTTTCTATCACTATATTTTAGCCCTAAAGTTCGGTCAATTAGAAACAAGACAGCTCGGTACGATGATGGTGCCTCCACATTTCAAAGTTCATGTGACCTTGTCATATTTTAATACCCGGGTCGATGCATTAGCTCTCGTGGCTATCGTGATCTCACAACAGAAGAGTACAAGGTTGCTTTCTTGTACATATTGACAAATGTGCCAGAGATGGATGATTACTTCGTGTATGTGCTGAAATTATGCAACCCAACTCACATTTCTTTAATTATATTGATGTAATTATAACTAACTCTTTTTATGTAGTAAATTTTGTAAAGAACATTGGAAGAGCAGAATGAAACCAACTGAAAAGAAACTTCGGGATTTAAGGTTAAATGGTTGGAAATCGAGCCACCCTATGCATCCTGGGCCCAATTGTTTTGATTGGTTCAAAACTCAAGTAATTATCATCACCGCTTCAACTTATAACACTTGAGAAACATCTTTGTAGCAATCTGAAATCACCTAAAGCTAATATAATTGTCTATTTGTTTGTAGTGCATGAAGTTATCTACCATTCCTAATACCTTACGCCAAATGTCTTACGGTTTTCGCACAAGAGTTGCCACTTATGGATGCCATGATGTGAATGGATACAGATTTCGCTCATCAAAGTATGAGAGCGGAAAATCTGGACTGACTACAACTAACAGTGGTGTTTGTGTGTGTAGTGTTGACGAGAACAACAATGTGTTGGAGTATTATGGTGTCATTGAAGACATCATAAAAATTACTTGGGAAGGCAGCATGCATCTTGAGCTGGTTTTATTTGATTGCCATTGGTTTGATCTAACATCAAATAGAGTTAGGTGAACTGAAAATTTGGGTTTGATAGAGGTCAATCACACATCTAGGCTTTCAAATTTTGATCCATTTATCATGGCAAGTCAAGTTACACAAGTCTATTACCTGCCATACCCTTGTAAGACTAGACCGGATCTATTAGAATGGTGGGTTGCATATCATGTAGCCCCACATGGATATATTCCTTCAAATAGCATCGATGGTGGTTTCAACCCTCCTGAAGGACCAATAGAACAAATGGAGTTCTATCAGGAGGATGGTTTATAAGGCACCTTTGTCATCGACTTAGGGAATGACTTCGAAATTACACTTCCATTGATCTAAGACGAAATAACAAATCCAAAAGATTTAGAAATTTTGCAACACCAGAATGTTTATCCTCAAAAAGGAATTATTGAAGATGAAGATGAAGATGATGAGGATGAAGATGAGGAGCTTCAACCTCCAACTTATGATCCAAATGATTTCTAAATTTTCTATTGTTGTGCTTGAATTGTTTCTTGCGACAACAACCATGCTGCCATTCTGTGACTTTCAGTGATCTCTTGTAGTTCTTTTGACTAGCTGAACTTGAATGTAATAGAAATGGGGACTTTTGTGACTTTTGTATGCGGTACTTGACTTTAGATGTCTTTTGGATAGATGAACCAATCTAGAGGTGAAGTTTATGAATTGGTATGCTTGTGCTAGTGAACATGAATCTATTGACTAGGGACTGTTTATGAAAGCTGAACTTTTTATATGTCGAAATAGATATGACAAGTTTTGTCCATTCTACAAATCTGTTTGGATGATGCGCAACATTATTCATTTGTATGCATCTCATATAACTATTTCATTTGCTGACAACATTCTATAGAAATTGCACAACAAGGTATGGTGCAGCTTGTGGTAAGTTCTTTTTGATAATCTTAACAAAATGTTGTATTTTTCAAAATGAGAAATAGTGATTTTCAAATTTTATCTGGGTCATATATCCTCCCAGTAGCCTCTTTGCAAAATTTCGTATTTTTATAAATTTATTTGATATTTTTATACCTCCGGTCAAAACTTTTGAAGTTAATGTTGGGTTCAAGTCAACTTAAACCAAATTTCTAGCCTCTTGGGCAATCAGAGCGACGGACCCAACCTCTAGCAAACTCGTGCGACCCGGTAGCGTGCCTCGAGGCGGCTCACACGCTTTCGCAGCTAGCCAAACCCTAGATCAATCTCCACCGTTCGTTTTCAATCCAACCGCGCCTTTGCTTTGGTTTGAACACCTAAACATGCCTTATCTCTGGACCCTTGGATTCAAACTCAACGGACCAGATGCATTGGGCCATTCGGACCGTCCGAACGAGCCATGCAATATAGACCGTCCATCTCAGATCGGGCAGTGCGCATTTTATCAGGCGATGTCATTTTCACGTGGTAAAACCCCACGCGCGCGTGAGCCCTTGGATTCAAAATCAACGGCCATGATCAATTAGGCCATTCGGACCGTCCGAACGTGCCATGATTGTGAGCCGTTGGATTTAAAATGAAGCGCTGAGATCAATTGGGCCGTTCGGACCGTCCGAACAGCCCGTTGATCTCGACCGTTGGATTTAAATCCAACCACGCCACCCTTTTTGATTTAAAACTCAATCGCGCATAGTTAAGCGTAGCCGTCCTCCTTGAATGGGCCTAATCTCTGGACCCTTGGATTCAAACTCAACGAACCAGATGCATTGGGCCGTTCGGATCGTCCAAACGCGCCATGCAATCTGGACCGTCCATCTCAGATCGGGCGGTGCACATTTTATCGGGCGATGTCATTTTCACGTGGTAAAACCCCACGCGCGCGCGAGCCCTTGGATTCAAAATCAACAGCCATGATCAGACGATCAACGTGTGTTTGAGCTCGCTGTTTCGTGTATTCTCTGAGACTGACAGTGGGGCCCGCATGTCAGTGACTCGTCATCGTATCTGGGCCGTTCATTTTTTATCGTAGGGCTCGCGTCGCCAACATAGTGGTAGCCCAAGTTTTCAAAACAGTTGACCAAGAAACAAAAGGGTTTGACCAAGGCTTTAAAAATAGGAATAAAATTCCTAAAATTCTGAAATAAATCGAGAGGGTTCTGGGACATCCTAGGACTCGATTAAAAATCTTAAACTTCACTCTTCAAGATTTAATTTGAATAATTTAAATTCAAACTTAGAATAGGTCTTTCATTTGAGTTTGAATTTTCTGAGGGTCAAATTAAGTTCAAAATTTTGGGAAAAATTATATTAATACATGATAATTATTATAGTATTTCAATAAATTATTTTCAAAAGATGAACAAGAGTTTTTGTTGTTGTTTTCTTTTGGAACTTATAATTGAGTTGTAGGTTTAAACTTTATTTGAGATTTTCCAAGCGCAATAAAATATGCAAAATTTTCCAAAAAGTCATGCATGGATTCAATTCGGTGCTTGATTAGTTTTACGACCTAATTGATGTTGGTAAAGTGTACTTCATATCTAGAGGATCCGTGAAACTTGCTCAGAAGTAGTTTACAATGACTATGAAGTAACTCTCGATGTCTCAACATGTATAGTCGTCAAATGTTGTCAATTATCGTCAAATATCATTAAATGTTGTCAATTATCGTCAAATGTCGTCAAATGTCGTTAAATATCATCAAATGTCGTCAATTAGGACTGTCAGGACCTCCCCTTGAGTTGATCCAAACGTTAGGACCTCCCCTTGTGTTGATCTGACCGTCAGGACCTCCCCTTGAGTTGATCTGATCGTCAGGACCTCCCCTTGTTAGATATGACCGTTAGGACCCCCCTTGTGTTGATCGGACCGTCAGGACCTCCTCTTGAGTTGATCCGACCGTCAGGACCTCCCTTGAGTTGATCCGACCGTCAGGACCTCTCCTTGAGTTCATCGGACCGTCAGGACCTCCCCTTGTGTTGATCGGACCGTCAGGACCTCTCTTTGAGTTCATATGACCGTCAGGACCTCGCCTTGTGTTGATCCAACCGTGAGGACCTCCCCTTGTGTTGATCTGACCATCAGGACCTCCCCTCGTGTTGATCTGACCGTCAGGACCTCCCCTTGAGTTGATCTGACCGTGAGGACCTCCCCTTGTGTTGATCCGACCATCAGGACCTCCCCACGTGTTGATCTGATCGTCAGGACCTCCCCTTGAGTTGATCTGACCGTCAGGACCTCTCCTTGAGTTCATTTGACCGTCAGGACCTCCCCTTGAGTTGATTCGACCGTCAGGACCTCCCCTTGTGTTGATCCGACCGTCAGGAGCTCCCCTTGTGTTGATCCGACCGTCAGGACGTCCCCTTGTGTTGATCCGACCGTCAGGACCTCCCCTTGAGTTGATCTGACCGTCAGGACCTCTCCTTGAGTTCATCTGACCATCAGCAACTCCCCTTGTGTTGATCTGACCGTCAGGACCTCCCCTTGAGTTGATTCGACCGTCAGGACCTCCCTTGAGTTGATCTAATCGTCAGGACCTCTCCTTGAGTTCATTTGACTGTCAGGACCTCCCCTTGTGTTGATCCGACCGTCAGGACCTCCCCTTGTGTTGATCCGACCGTCAGGACCTCCCCTTGTGTTGATCTGACCGTCAGGACCTCCCCTTGAGTTCATCGGACCGTCAGGACCTCCCATTGTGTTGATCGGACTGTCAGGACCTCCCCTTGAGTTGATCCAACCGTCAGGACCTCCCTTGAGTTGATCCGAATGTCACTCTTGATCTGGATGGTTCGTTTAGAAATCAACGGTAGAGATTGCATGGATGCTTCGGTTTGCAAACCTTGACGCTTGAAATCACAAACGGTTCTGTTTACAAACCGTTACGCCCGTCAGGTTAATTGTTTGGGTTTTCCCGCATTTTTGCACGTGGAAAACTTCTATTCGCGCGCAAAAAAATTTCAATGCGCGCCCACGGGAAAAAAAGTACCGCGCCTGTGCGCACACTACCTAGCAGTCAAAGCTACGTCCTCCTGTCAAAATCCCTAGCGCTAGCTCCACACACATCCCTGGTGCCTCTCTCTTCCCTCGGGCCTCTCTCTATCCCCTAGCGCCGCCGCCGCTGCCACCGGGCTCGGCCCCGTGCCTCCTCTCCCTGTTGCTTGCCACCCCGAGGCTTGGCCCGTGCGCTCGCTGCACCCGCCACCTCCAAGCCAGCTCCAACCGCGCCCGCCGCCTCACGCTAGCCCGGTCGCGCCCGCCTCCACGCCGGCTCGCATGCACCACTAGGAGCTAATTGGCCTTCCCTTCCTTCGCCCTCTTGGGCTGCTCTTTAGTTACTAGTGGCAGCGCTGTTTGCTACTAACATTTTGCGTGCTTGCTTCAGGCTCCAGATCCCTCCCCTCGCAGTCGACTCGGTCTTTTGGTGCACAGGATATGAATCATATTCCCTCCAAATGACTTGGAGGTCAGCAGCATGGAGGAAATGCCTCCCAAAGGAGTAGTATCGCTGGTACCAACAGCAATGTGAATGCCTCACAAAGGATTATTGCTGGTGGCACTAGCTGCAATGGTAATGGCTCTCAAACGAGCAGTGATCATTCCACTAGTGAAGTCAATGGAGGTTCTACAAAAAGGGGAAGGAAGAAGAAGTCGCGAACTCAATTGAAGATGCCTTCGCGTGCTGGGAAGATTGCCTTGACACCTAATGGCGACAAGTAAGTATAGACATGTGCACTTGACCATAAAGAAGTGTTGTTCTATTTTTTTCTTGATAAGATTAACATGACCAGCAATACATACAAATGTCATGCTTAATTCATGTATTGTAGGCAATTCAAGTATGCCAATTATAAGCCCCAAAAAGACTACACATATCAAGCACAACTTGGAGATATTCTTAGACATGAGTACCCAGGTGTTGTAGAGGACAAGGATGAGCAGGGTAGAACCTTTAATACTCGCCTTGCGTTGACATGGGATGATTACTTTGTTGATGAAGACGATGCTGGAATGATTGCTGCAGATCGAGTGAAAAATGAGTTTTGGGTAAGAAACATTTAGTAATCATTTCATTTAGTCTTTTGAGTCTTTGGTATAGGTGGTTATGTTCATTTAACAACTAACTAATGTGGTGGTCCCTATTGCAATACATTGTGTCACTGTCAAACAGCGTAACCACCACCTTTCAATAAGGGCTTCCTAAAATCTATTTGTTGTAAGTATGCATAAAAAATAATGGTTATATTAGCTCCATGATTCCAGTATGCATGAAGGGCCACTACTACATCATATATATACATGATGGCCATATTAGCTCCATGATTCCAGTATGCATGATTATAGTGTATGTAGTGAAGAAGCATCCACATTGACACTACAAAATAAAATACTTACATTTGTCGACAGAAGGAGTACTTAAGTTTGCCAAAGGCCAACTCATGTTAGGAATTATTGCATCAACATATAGCATTATCCTTAAGTTGTTACCATTGACAAAGTACACTATAAGCACTGACTTGTATTGTAATGAACACAGCGTGATCTATACGAAAAAGGACTCAAATTTATTTTGTCCCTATGTAGCATTTATTCAAAGTCAATAAGACGCATTTAGGCGTATAAATCGAGTGCTTCAAAATTATGCTTCGGACCATGTGAAGCAAATGATGTATAATGCTCGTATTGATCTTTGTCAAGGAGTACTACAAAAACAAGGAGAGGAGATTGATGACACGCTAGCACGCCCAAGAGAGTTAGAGTATGAGCAATACTTGATTGGTGGGATTTGGTGGTGCAATGAGCAAGTATGGACACATCTTTGTAAATGAATCGTGCGGCGACCAATTCTTGACAAAACGAAGGAGAGGTCAGAGGCACGCTTCAAATCTGAAGATGTTGCTCAAAACCGATCAGTTCACGATCATACTCGGAAACCCAACAATATCTGGTATATTATACATGTTCCCTATCTCTTTTCCGCCTTTGGATATTGTAAGGTAGCAGGTTGTGACTGGGTTAATTGTGTTCTTTACCATGTTGTAGGAACACAAGTTTGGACGTAAAATGCTACATGCTCAAGACATATGCCGTAATGAAGTCGGCATGAAAAATGTGAACGATGAGTGGCAAGAAGTGGTCCAATTTTAGCCAAAAAGCTAAACGCATTGTAAGTTGGAGCAAATTGACATATACATCCACCCATTCTGTTGCTTTCTCTTTACATATATGTGTACTACTCGCAGTGGTCATATGAAATGTTTGTTCTAGGATGATTACTCAGAGTCATGAAAGTGCTCAACATCCAGATGGTGAGTGGGAGCAGCAACCACTTGATGGAGCAATACTTTACAACACCAATGGTGGCTTGCCCCATGGCCGTGTACCAATAGGGAATGGTGTCAACAAGAAGGTGAAGTTCTACTAGCAGCTAAATCAAGAAATATCAAGCCATCCAATTCCACCTCATATCGTAATGTGCTCCAACATAATCAAGAACTACTCCGGACACAAGAAGTTCATCGCCAAATGATTGTGGTAACATTGTTAATACACACATTAATTTACATCTAATGTTATTGTTGCATACTTCAAGTGTTAGCTTGATTATTTAGTAAGAACATTGCCTATATTGATATGGTCACAGTAAGAGTGAGTGTCCATGCATGTGTTGGGCTAGGAACATCTTAAGCACCACTACCAATACAGATGGCACCACAGCTGCTGTGCTGCTCCTATTGTCACTGCCATTTGCATGGCAGTTTCTTGATGCTTTTTATATGATTCGTTGCATGTTTTTAGGCTCTATGATCTGTGCATGTTTTGTTCTTCTACTCCTAAGCTAGTTTGGTTACCTGTTTACTTGTTAGGCCGCTAATTCTTTAGCCATTTACATCACTTTTTGGTCAGCCAATTGTGCACTTTCCAACAGAAGTACAAATAATGTTAGCTTTTGGCTACCTTATCTATTTATTCATATTAAAATGCCAGTTGTAGTCTGGATCTGTATCATTATTTCTCTTAATGTCAATTAATTGAATCGATAGGAGACATACTGATGTTGATCGAAATAGCTAGAAAGCCAAAAATCTAACCTTGTAAAGTTTCCAAATGTAGACGATTTTCCAGAAGATGGGTGAAGAACCACCACCAGAGATGCTACGCCGTGAAACATCTGCACAATCACATGTAAGAATACTTAGCAACTAAAATTATTCCCAATGCTACAAATAATATCTCATGAAAGTTACAAGGTCGTCCAAACCTCTATCATTTGGAGGACTAATTTGGACTAGACACTAATACTTTTTGGTGTGTCAGAGTGACAACAAGCAGTGCAGCAGTGAGCGAGTGGACTCATGTTGAGTGTTCTATCACATGGGCTTAACCTCAATCTCATTTAGTTATATATTCATGGTAAGGTGGCAATAGGCTTGTTTAGAATTTTTGTCCACACGTGCAACAATTTTTTGAAAAACAGGCTTGTCATAGATTTCGATTGCTCCAGCTCTTCTTTTAGCAATTATAATGGTTCTAATTGTGCTTAGGCAGACTTATAATGCTAGTGTTCAGTGGATTGTTTTAGCTCTTATGTTAGCACTTCTAATGGTTTTAATTGTGCTAAGGTAGACTTATAATGTTGGCCTACTCTATTCATCTTACAGGAAGGGACCAGGACTAGGACTGGATCATCCCATGTGGGCTCAGCACCGGTTCACAATGCCATTGATGGAAACGATGCTAACACTGATGGCGACAACTGCAACGCTGACATTAATGGCGGCAACAACCATGATACCAACAACATCGACCGCGAAGGATGCAACTAATTGTCTACATGAACTTTCATGATGTCTTGCTAGCTCTTTTGAATAGTTGAACATGGTATTGCTGCACTTTTAGATGGACTTACATGACTTGTATGTGATATTGGTCTTTAGGTGTATTTTGGCAGTATTAGACTTTTAGATGTCTTTTGTGCGGATTACAATGTTGTTTTTTTTGCAAGTGAACCTTATGGATGGTATTGGGCTTGAAATGATGCTAGTTTAAGCTTGAACTTATTTTGTGTGGATTAATGTATGGATGTGTATTGTGGATTATATGATGCATGGATGTGTATTGTGGATTATATGATGCATAGATGTGTATGATGCATAGATGTGTATGAATCAAATATTAGTGTGATGTATATGTGATCATTGACAATTTCTGCTAGCATTCTTGGCTGTTAATAATTTTGTTGACAGCCACAAAGTCATTTTGGTGATGGTAATACACTTAGGAAAAAATATTTTGCTGACGGGAAAGAACCGTCCGATTTTATGTGCTTGACGGTAATGGCCCTGTGAACTAAATTCGTAAACCTGACGCGCCAAGAACCGTCAAGTTTTATTTGCTTGCCGGTAATGGCCCCGTGAGCTAAATTCATAAATCTAATGGTCAAAGAATCGTCACGTTTTATAGTTTTCTTGATGGTAATGGCCCCGTGAGCTAAATTCGTAAACCTGACGGTCAAAGAACCGTCACGTTTTATAGTTTTCTTGATGGTAATTCGAAAACCGTCAGATATAGTTTTGTTGACGGTGAATACCCATCAACCAAATGCGTTTTATGGACGGTTCGCAAAACCGTTAGCAAAATAGGGAAAAACCGTCAGTAAAATTTTTCTTGACGGTGACCCTTCAGACAAATTGAATTTTCCCGACCACCTAGACCTAAGGTAATTTTCATGACGATTAACCGTCAGAAAAATAAAACCTGACGGTTTTCCCTATTTTCCTAACGGTTTTGAACCGTGGGGAAATACCCCTTTTCTAGTAGTGGTGGCTCCGCCCGTATCAGAAGTTTCTTTCTTTTCTTCTCATTAGGGTTACAAGAGGTCAGTGGTATATATCTATACCCTGATTACATGTTTAACTCTGTGCTCCCGCTTTCCGGACACAGCCCCTCCCTTTCACCTTATTATATATGAGCTACACACAACACCAGGCATCAAAAATCGTTAGGACATAGTGGAAAACACACAGCGGGTTGGCTATATATCTGATCAATTCTACAAGTCTCACTTTGATTACAATACAAAATCACACTAATTAAAATGTCGGAAATGCTATATATCGGTCGAATGATTTTTTTTTGTGCATATCATTCGAATTTCTAACCTTTGGATTTGCATGGAGATTCGTGCTCCAGCTGAACGGGTCATCATATTTTTTGGTGGTGGCGAGTTGGGCAAAGGGTCACCGGATTAAGGTTAGAGTTCACCGGTTAGGGTTCGTGGTTCATCGGAGCCCCCGAACTTAGAGGGAGGCCAGTGGTGGGCGGCAGTGGCGCCGCGAGCATGGGAGAGTGCGGTGGGTGGCAGCGGCGCTGCAAGCATGGGAGAGGGAGGTGGGCGGAAGAGCTAGTAGGTGTTAGGTAATCTTTGTGTACATGGTACATGGTATATTTAGATTTTAGGTAGAGTTTGTGTTTCGTATTTAGGCAGTATTCGTTATGGATACTAGAGTTGGTGTGGTATCCCTTCAGGATACGTAGAATCCTTTCCGGATACGAATGGTTATTTGCTCTCAATAAAAGGGCACCCCCTGTAATCAGATTTTGTGAATAAGAGCAATAGAGCAAGAGAAAAAAAAAATCTGAAAAGCAGATGTCGTTCCAGCGGCGCAATTTTTTTTTGTGTTCTTGCGTTCACGTTCTAGGGTTCCTTTGTGTTCATGTGTGTTCATCTTCGGCTTAGGCTAACAATTGGTATTAGAGCTTGAATTCTTGATCCGTGTATGCCTAAGATCATGTCGCGCTCTCCAGGAAGTGGTGTCACTTGTGACAAGGTGACGTCAGGTGTGATGGCGAAGAAGAATTATGCTGTCTCGCTGCATTATTCGATGCTCACGAAGAGCAATTATGCGGTATGGGGCAATCAAGATGAAGGTGTACATGCGCGCTCAAGAAGTGCGAGACAAGGTCGAGGACGTCAACGTCGATGTGCGCAAGGATCAGATGGCCTTGGCGGCCATCTATGGAGGCATCCTGGAGGAAACACTTTTCTTACTAGCAAAAAAAGAGACGACCAAAGCTGTATGGAAGGCGTTGAAGACGATGCATCTTGGTGCCGATCATATCAAGGAAGCGCGAATGCAGACCCCTCCTGAGTCGAGTCCGTAGAGTTGAGTTCGGGACGTTGAGGAAATGTGTTTGCCGTCCTGAGTCGAGTCCGTAGAGTTGAGTTCAGGACGTTGAGGAGATGTGTTCGTCGTCCTGAGTCGAGTCTGTGGAGTTGAGTTTGGGACGTTGAGGAGATGCGTTCGTCGTCCTGTATTGAGTAACAGTGGAGCAAGTCGTAGTTGGGACAGACTGCCTCCATAAGTAAGTGCACAAAGATTAGAGAGTGATCACAAAGATTAGAGAGTTATTATTAGGTAATCTTTGTGTATATGGTATATTTAGATTTTAGAGAGAGTTTGTGTTTCGTATTTAGACAGTATTCGTTATGGATACTAGAGTTGGTGTGGTATCCCTTCAGGATACGTAGAATTCTTTCCGGATACGAATAGTCGTTTGCTCTTAATAAAAGAGCACATCTATAATCAAATTTTGTGAACAAGAGCAATAGAGCAGGAGAAAAAAACTGCTGTTATTCTGGTGGCAAAAAAAAAATAATATTCTTGCGTTAGCGTTCTAGAATTCTATTATATTCGCGTGTGTTCATCTTTTGCAGGCCTCGGAGGCAAATGCCGGTGAGGCAGCAGGGTGGTGATACAGGGGCAAGGATGCGGGTGGCGGCATCCGGGGTGGAAGGGTTTGGCTCCGTTGGAGTTGGAGGCCAGCTAATATAGGCAAGGGCGTGTTGGTCTGGAGTGGACCGTTTGATGGAAATCTGAATGATTTTTGCCCAAATTTTCATTCGAATAATGGCTAGACGCACCCTTAATATTTTAATTCACCTTCGTCGCCAAAAAAACACTAATATATGTGTGTTATATATAGTTAGTTAATTGGAAGCACGTTGGCAGGAGACGGCCGGCCGGAACGAATGGCCTAAATGGTATTGTTTTGAGGTGTAATTGTGAGAGAGGCTCTGCTCGTGCGGCATTTGCAAATTTGGCACCTCATTCGCACTGTCACCGTGAGGACAAGCCTCATGCTGACATGTGGCACCTCATCTGTACGATGGTGCTGCGAACGAGTCTCACGCCGACACGTGGCACCACGTCCTCACGGTGATGGTGTGGACGAGGCCCATCCACACAGTGACCGTACAACATTGCGTACGTGTTGGTGTGAGGCTCATTCGCGCGGTGGCCGTACGGATGAGGTGCTAAATTTGTAAATGCCACGCGAGGAGAGCCACTCTCATAATTACGCCTCGAAAAAATGCCATTTAGGCCAAAAAAAAATTTCCGAACATGTGTGGCCATTATTGGTGATTTCTGATGAGCCGGGACATCCACTCCCGCATGTAGCCTCGCTTCACCTTAAGTGGTCGTAACCTTAACATGCCTTGTCTTTCGTTAGGGGTACCTAATAGGGCATGCGTGCCTCTCCAATGAGATGCAGGTTTTCCAACCCTGGAGCAGTGTTTTGATGGCATGCGCTGTCCCTTTTATAGTAGCAGTAGCTGTTTTGTTGTTTTAGCTAGTACTGTAGCTACCCTCCAAATTATGATCCAGAAATTTGGTTTGGCCACCATCATGCCTGGTACTCTCTAATTATCGTGTGCTTTCTCCGAAAATAATGAGTCTTGTTCAAATATTTCATGTACCAATCCGTTCATCCATCCACAACTTCACAACCTTCAGGCAGCGACAAACTATAGTGGATAGCGCGCGGCGGCACAACGAAGCAACAATGGTGCTGCCCCCGCCTACGGGAGTTAGCCGCGGGTGTCAATCAACGAAGGCAATAGATCGAAGTGTTGATGGATCAGAAAAAAATATATGTTGATGGAAATGGTATAGGAGGTTTACAGCCGTAGAGAAGGGTAGGATGCAACTCCTTTCATATCCATCTTCAGCGAAATGTCAAACTTCCCACATCCAACCAAAGCAGTAGGCATGTGGGAAACATTTTTTTCCAAATAAATCCTATTAAAGGTCGATTATAGTAAGCTGTAAGCCTGTAACACAACATATTGGATGCCTTAAATAATCCCACATGAAACTTATATATGGGATTGACACTACACAGCAGAATCATCTTAAGCAATAGACACAAATCGTTGTCAAGAGGGATGAGGCGACAGATATGTATCCTAAGAATTGTTAATTAATCATGGGATGCCCATATATAATGGCAAATTCCAATTTATTTATAAATTAGCATGAAATATAAGGCCTTTCTCCTTTGAACTTCTCTTCTTTTGCATGAACTAAGCTCTTTCACTGGATGGGAAAGGGTGCCCAAATACTCCCCCTGTTCAGAAATATATCACGTTTTAGGAAGCGTGCAGTCAAACTTTCTTAAATTCACTACTACAAAAATGCTAATACTGGATGCCTGATCACAGACGGTTGATCAAAACCATCTGTATTATACACAATCACAGACGGTTTTTGTTTAGAGACCGTCTGTGTAACTGGATGCGCTAAAAACCGTCTGTGAAGAGGTAATATCACAGGCGGTTCATATTAAAAACCATCTATGAAGTATCACAGACGGTTATAAACACGAACCGTCTGTGATAATTGTAGACTTCACAGACGGTTCATATTGAAAATCGCTCGTGAAATATCACGCGATTCTAAACACAAACCGCATGCGTGATAATTATAGACTTCACAGACGGTTTTTAATTATAACCGTCTAAGATAATGTCACTTCAGCTCCGGTGAGTTTCTTTGTCACCGATGCGTCTCTTCGTTGTATCAATGCCGCTTTGGCTCCCCGATGTGTCTCTTCGTCTCACATGCCGAATTTATTCCTTGTTTTATAAAACGGATCATCCGCCATTGAAGATGATTATCCCCACACATATATAACTCTATACTTCTAAGGCAGCAATTGTTGGGTCACAGGTAGGCTACGATAGCATAAAACAAAAATTTCTACCGTGCAACCAATAAACCTCCGCTAGTAATAGATCACGAGATTACCACTAGACGTGCCGACTCGTAGCAGAAGTAGAGTCGATGTAGCGAGTTGATGCAGTAGTGGTCGTACACGCTGCGCGTCTTCTCCTCTGAGTGGTCGTCACGAGTTACGGATTGTCCTAGTGCTAACGCTTCGCAACAACACCTCCAAGGTATCCACATATACGGGGCAGGGACACCACGTGCTGGAGTGCTAGCGCCGGCGGCGTGGTTGAGGAAGACGTGGCTATTAGGGTTTCGGGAAGTCTTCCAAAGCTTGATCCTTTTACCCCATGCCACCTCCCTTCTATATATAGGTATCCATAATGGGTCTAGAACTCGTGGCCCATTAGGAACTCGTGGCCTACAAAAATTCGGATCACTATCCAAATCAAATCCTAGCCCTTTAAGTATGTGACCCTATAGGTTCATGTGTGATTGGTTGTGACTCGGAAACTTTTTTCCGACCACGAGTCATTAGCGGTACCTAGCAGCACATAATGATTCCCGAACACACATAGAATATATTGGATGAACCTTAATGCAATATAATCTACGACCAGGTCTTTATCACTTACGACTAGCTCGTATCTAGTCACGACCAGTTCATAACTAGTCACGACCAGTTCGTAATTACGTTCAACCAGTCTATGACTAGCTCCGACTAGTCTACGACCTGCCCGTATCTCCATACGATCAGTCATTAACCAGCTTCAAGACGTCCTATTGGACCTCCTTGATAGGTTTCTCCAAGACCACTCTAGGCAGAGGAGGTCCTAGAAAGCGGTTATCCCTACACGTGGAGAAAGGATATTAGCCGTACTATCTGGTCGAACAGAGCGACTTGTTTGTGTGTTATCCCTTTGCCTCACGACATCTGGTTGAACTCCAAGTGAGATTATTTGTTATCCATGGACTGTTCAATACTTTCTCGATCAAGTGTCGAATTACTTCATGTGGTCGACACTTCGACCACTAGTGGCACAGCCATGCACTTTCTTTATCCGATCACAACGAGGGGCCCAGAGACATCTCTCCTGTTATGTTAGGAGGGGCAAATCCCATATCCGACCAGTCACATCACTTCGCACGTTTCATAGCATACCCGAAAGCTACCTTTATAACTACCTAGTTACGAGTAGCGTTTGGCAACCCCTAAGAGTGCTATTACGCATGTAGGAAACCATGCTGATCTCAAGTCTAAGGATTACACATCATCATTGCTTAAGACCAACTGATGACACATGAAATCATAACAATCTCAATAGTGTCTCAAGGTGGGTCAAACCAACACCATGTTATCTAACATGTGTCCATATTATTGGTTTGATATCTCCATATCTATGACCTGTGAAATATAGTCATCAACCAATACATATGCTAGTCTATTCATATGTGTTCTCATATATTTTCGATTAGGGAACATTTAAGAATAATCATCGCAGAAATATAAAGTTTCACAATCAAACCACATACTTGATAATAAATATTAACGATATTATTCTAGGAACAAGATAACATATTATCCAATGTTATGAACATAACGAAATATAATCATCTCTATAATTTCTTCTAGGGCATATTTCCAACAGAAATGGCTCCCTCTGTTTCCTTGTCGCCAGCATTGTTGGCCTACCTAGCCATACTGTACGAGTGCCTCTCCCGCCGTACGTTGGAGGATGCTGTGGAAAGACACTGTTTCAACAGTGTCTTCACTCCTCTGTCTGAGAATTTGCCAGAGCAGGTGACGGCCACCTTTCGCCATCTTGACATCCTCCTCCGCCACGTCTTCCGGGTGATCTCCCACTTCCGGCGAGTTTACCGCATCATCGACATGGTCCTCCACAACGACGTTGCACATCTCCAGGAGGCTTGTCGTCACTTGGACTATTTAATCGAGGCGGCGGGCGACCGAGTCAACCATGTTGAGACCCCTCAATCAAGGGAAGAGAGCCTATGGGCTCAATTCTTCTTGATTCAATAGTTCAAGGGTCTTCGGGAGACACTCGAACGAGCGCGTTAGTGGGTGGACACATTTCGAGCTTCGTTCGCTGATCACGAACCGTCCGATGGCGTCGCCGCAGCCTACGAAGTTTTGAAGACGGAGATAGCAGCCTACCTCCGCCACTAGAAAAACTTTGTTTATTTAGATTTCTACTCTTTTTTTTAATCTTTGTAACAAGCGACTGGCCATGCTGTTTGGCCATATGTAAATTCCAAAATGAAAAAAAAATAGTTTGGATGTGAAGTTACTATATTATATGTTGAATTAACTATTTATCATAGTCAACAGTTTAGTGGTTAACAAATTTATTATATTCGATCTGTGTGATATATGTATCGATCATAGTTAAAGCAAATATTCAGCAGTATTTCAATGACAAAATTGACATATAAACATGTAATTTCTTCATGTCTTGTAAATGTATACACGAGAATATATATACGTAAGCCATTATACATGAGATATATATATATATATATATATATATATATATATATATATATATATATATATATATATATATATATATATATATATATACACACACACGTAAGCCATCATAGGCGGTTTTATCTATAAACCGTCTGTGATACATCAAGCCATCATGTCAGGGCAAGTAGATCCAAGCAGACTCCATTCTTGCTTATGACAGACAGTTCTATTACGTCCGTGATGTCTCATATCACAGACGGTTCCATAATAGAACCGTCTGTGATATGAGACATATCACAGACGATTCTCTTATGGAACCGTTTGTGATAAGTATCACTAACGGTTCTATAATAGAACCGTTTGTGATATGTCTTTATTAGTAGGAGCCCACTAGGGTTTGCGCCCTAACTCGTCACTCCCCAGCGTCCTTACTCTCGTCTGTTCCCCTCCCCACCCGAGTGCCCCCGACCTTGATGCCGTCGCTCGACCCCATCGCCGACGCCGCAACACCCCCTACACTACTCTGCTGCTGCTGGTGCGCCACCCTCCCTAGACCTCGGCCTCGGCTACCTCACCACCGACACTGGCGATGTCGAGGTAAGACAGATCTATCACCTATTGGGTGTGTCCACTGCTGGTGCGCCGCCCTTCCCTCTTTTCCCGCTCACACTAGCGCCAGGCTTTCCCTCCATCGCTACTGCCACTCGGCCCCTTCTCTTCTTTGCTCCCCCTAGCGCCGTAGATCCCCCTAACGCCGCAGCCCCCCCCCTCAGTCCCTTCTCTGCTCTGCTCTACCTCCTTCCCTTCTCTGCTTCCCGTAGCACCGCAGCTCCCCCTAGCGTCGCAGCTCCCCCTCAGTCCCTTCTCTGCTCTGTTCTTTGCTGCTTCCCCTTCCTTCTCTACTCCCCTAGCACCGCAACTCCCCGCCTCCCGCCCTTGATTTGAATGGTTGTGCACTTGTCTTTGATTCTGTCAATGAGTGAATTGAAGTGTAAGTGTTGTCTGTTATTGAAGTATTGGGGTATTGATATGTATGGGCTGTTGTCTGTTGATATGTTATATTGTTATGAGTTATGACTTATTCAGAAGTGTCAAGTGTTGTCTCTGCTATTGATATGCATGGGTTGTTGATATGTTATGACTTATTTGGTTGTTGATATGTATGGGCTGTTGATATGTTATATTGTTATGAGTTATGACTTATTCAGAAGTGTCAAGTGTTGTCTGCTATTGATAGTGGAAACTTGCTTAGTGAACCATGGGCTGTTGATATATATGATTGATGATTTGCCAAAATAGATGTATAAAATGTGTGATATGTATGTTATGATTTATTGTTGATTTGTCATTTTGTCAAGATGTCATCTGTTGCTTCTTGCCATTCATTTCACCTTTGTCTGTGTAACTGTGTTCATGCTGGTCAAGTTCTCCTACCTTACGTCCCAGGTACGTCCTACCATTCCATTCCTAATCTCTTCTCTATAAAGTCTCCAAACAGTGGCTGCTTGTGCCTTTAAAACCGGCATCATATATATATATATATATATATATATATATATATATATATATATATATATATATATATATATATATATTGTTCGTAGTCCCTTAGCCACTTTCGGGGGGTCATCCACGCAGCATGAGGAGGATGAGATAGCAGCCATGAGCAATTTCATCGAGCCCATCCAAGTTTAAGAAGCATGGTTGCTAGGAGAGCGTCAAGATATCCAATTGCTTGGATGTCATCGATAGGTAATTAAACGTCGCTATGTTCAGAAAGTGACGTGGACACGCAAGGTACTCCGACTAGGAAGTGACATCATGTATCAGCAACCATCTTGACATCATGTATTAGCAGTCAACCATTCCTTGATAATGGTTGGTTGCTGATACATGATGCCACTTTCCAGTCGGAGTACCTACGTGTCCACGTCACTTTCTGAACATAGCGACGTTCAATTACCTATCGACGACATCTAGGTAATTGGATGTCCTGACGCTCTCCTGGCAACCGTATTTCTTAAACTTGCATGGGCTCGATAAAGTTGCCCGTGGCTGCTGTCTCATCCTTCTCATGCTTTATAGAGAAAAGTCATCACAAACGGTTTCAGCCACAAACCATCTGTGATATATCAGTCATCACAAACGTTTTCAGCCACAAACTGTCTGTGATATATCAGTCATCACAGACGGTTTCAACTAAAAACCATCTGTGATATATCAGTCATCACAGATGTTTTCAGTTAAAAACTGTCTATGATAGTTGCCTATCACAGACGATTCTCAGTTAATAGTCGTCTGCGATAGTATGCATTACAGACGGTTTAAAAACCGTCTGTGATGATCTCATGTCATCACTGACCTATAAACTCAGACTGTGATGACGTTTTTTGAACCGTCTGTGAAGACCTTTTTCTGTAGTAGTATTTTAACCACTAATATATATAAAAAAAAACTATTTGTATTGTTCATGTGAAAATGGTACTATTATATTAGTCATTAAAAATATTTTTATATTATTTTATGAATATATTCGTATAAAAAATAATGATTAATGTTGCATGTTGAAGATCACGTCAATGTTCAAAACTTCGTGTAATCTTAAACAGACGGAGTATTCTGCAGAATCTAAAGGGAGTAGCTAGGCTCGACGAACAACAAATTCTATCGCTCCCTTAATAACATGTGCTTGGAAAGGCCCGAAAGAGAGTGGCGAAGGGGGAGACACTGGCGAGCCAAGAGAAGGAATGTCCCCCAGGCGAGGTTTGCCGTGCCTCCGGGCCCCCTGCCACTTCCACCTGGGCCCCACCCCACCATATGCAACATAAGCGGCCCCACTGTTTTACCCCTGGACCCACTGCCAGTGACAGCAAAGAGCCTAATGATGGCTCCTTGTCACTGGTCTCCATGTGGTGCAAAGTGCCTTTGGAGTGCTCAGATTCTCTCCCTCTCTCACGGATGGATGCTGCTGCGACTGCGAGTGCTGCGCTGCGTGGGGTGGGTGCAACTCCGAAGAACGGAAAGAAAGATAAGCGAGAGAGAGAGAGAGAGAGTGCATTGCAATTCTCAAAAGCTAACACGCTCGCCTCAAAACACAATGATGCGGTTTTCTGCTCTCCATGCTCCTTCATGCCCTCTCCCCGACGATGATTAAAAAAACTACTTTTTTTTATCCCTTTTTCTTCTTAATTTGGATGGTTTAGCTAGCTCCAGCCTCAGTACGTTGATGCAGGTCCAACGAGACATACACGCAGTTCTAGTGTTCATCGTGATTTATAAATTCGAGTTGAGTTGTACATTAACCCTGTATCAATGATCAGAACTACAAAATGCAAGTCCAGATGCAACGGTTGATCGATCAAGCTGGATATAGCACCAGCAGCAATGTTAATACTACTGTTTGGAAGGGTAATCCCTTCCAATGTTATCTTCAAGCATTGTGAAGGGTAATCAGTTCGAATGTCAACATACCCAAAAAATTGAAAAACCGGCAGACCGGCAGAGTACATAGGTAACAAGGCTAAGCATGAATCTATTGAACAAAACTTAAAACTTGTGTATAAAGGTGCACCCCCTATTAAAAGTTTTCCAGCTCCGTAACTGTTAGTGCATACCTTGTTGTATTAGAGGTGTATATATTAGGTATTTTGGAAAAAAAAATTATGGTACAGTTGTACCTCATGCACCTTCATCTACTCCGCCACGGTTAAGCATTATGAGCTTTGGTAGAGATGAAGAACTTCATCAGCTCCGCCACTGTTAAGCATTATGAACTGTTATAGAGATGAAGAACATGATGTATAGGTGGAAGTACGTACGTCATGTACTAAGAAGCTGAAGCCTCTTTCTTCACTGGGATATCTAGCCAACCTGATTCCTCTAAAACAAGCAGAAACATCAATACGACAAGTACTGACGAATTCTCATCATTCCAAGGGCCCACGATGGCTCGAGATCGAGCATGCTTGGGTTAGGGCTCTCATGCTGCTAACGTGCTGGAAGGGCCTAGATTCTTAATTTGCACTGCTCTCATCATTGGGCGGTACGAATTCTGTCTCCTCTAGTTTAGCAGGCCGCACACTGCGAACTGAAACACTGACACGAGTTGA
Organism: Phyllostachys edulis; assembly: GCA_036346405.1. Taxonomy (NCBI): domain Eukaryota; kingdom Viridiplantae; phylum Streptophyta; class Magnoliopsida; order Poales; family Poaceae; genus Phyllostachys; species Phyllostachys edulis. Next base: position 7,916,271 of record CM070564.1, read on the forward strand.
ACAAGTCGGCAAAGGTGTTCATCTCACCGTACCCCACTGTACTGCAGCTCGTAATAGACTGCACTTAATTTGAGCAAGTTAAATTGGGCATGAGCTGCACATGCATGCATGGTCTCGTTTCCTTTCGAATTGGGCATGCATGCGAGCGAGGTTAAACAATTCACTTTCACAAATAAGACCACAAACAACTGAGATCTGGTTCACATGAAAAAGATGGCTTTCTCAAAAGTTATTTGCATGCATGCATGCGCACCTTAGCCTTGAGTGCAGTTAGGTCAACCACAACAGTTCGAACTCAGTGCTAAACAGACCGCTAGCTTCTTCACGTGCAATTAAAGGCAGCAAACAGCATATCAGCTGCCTTAATTTTCTACCATTTCTTTTCCTGCAGTGCCATAATTCGCAAACTAATGTAGTACTAGTACTCTGCTCGGTCGATACTCCTAGTCTCCTACGTTGTTAACTAGAAAGGGAGCGGCAAAGCAACGGCACAAAGAGACCGACCAGCAGCAGATGCGTCGGCCTCCGATTAGTTTAATCACCAGCAACATTCGCTCTAATATCAAAACGCTAATCGCGGGTTTACGAGGCCAATTTGCCGGTGCGCACGGGCGCGGAGTCGCGGGCTGAGCTCGGGACCGCGCCCGCATGGAACGGGAGTCGATCGGATGAGCCCCACTGTACGCCACATGCATCCATGCGTGCATTTTTGTACGCTCCCCGATACTAATCGGAGAGGGATCCTCTGTGTCCCTGTCAATGTCAACACAGAGATGCTACAGTGCACAAGCATTAGAAGTTATCTTAGTTGTCTCATAAAAAAAACAAAAGCCGAGATCAATCGCTATACTATACTTTCCTTTACCGCATTGGACACTGTTTACATAACACAACATTATTTGCACAGTGTAATGCAGAGGATTCGTAGGATCCGGATCCTCTGCATTATGGTTATCAATACAGAGATGCTATAGTGCATAAGCATTAGGAGCGATCTCACACTACGTGCGCCGGCCATAGTAACCCGCCTAACCGCACGCATACACTAGGAGATGTATAAATGTAGCGTAGATCGAGTACTAAAGTATTCGGAATATATATGGTGCTGCAACAGGAACAAGACACGGCAGGACAAGCCTTTTGTGAATATTAAACAATAGGTGGATTAATTAATGCTTTGAGCACTCCTTTCGTGTTACACGTCCCAAAATTTTAGTTTTTAAAAATATTTTGCGTATATTAGGCCCTCGGAAAATTACACCATTTTTTCTTGTATTAATAAAGCTTGAATCAGACTTTCTGAAAGTAAAACAATTTAATTTGATTAATATAAAATTCAGTTAAATTAAAACCAGTGTTATTTGGTTTCCTTGTATTCCAAGAAATTTTTCTAAATTTTCTTGGATTTTTACAAGTTTATTTGGTATTTTTTGAGCTCAATTGGATTTTCAATCTTTTCTTTAATTCGGAAATCAGTTTCTTTTTCATTTTCCTTCATGGGCAGAATTCCTTCGGCCTATTTCCTTTTCCTCCCTTTTGTAGCCCATTCCTTCCCCGGCCCAGCCCCGCCTACACTGGCCGTCACCCACTTCCTCCCCGCTTACCCGGCTCATTGTCACCGCCTTTTTGCCACTGCCAACAAGGCTACCAAGATCACTACATACCGTGTCCGCCCTGGACATTGCTGCCACCGCCACCTCTGTGTTCGCCTCCCACACGCCTCCCAAGGCCATAAAGCCATCGCTCAGACGCCACCTTTTTGCCTCATCAGACCGCCTCGACGCCCCTAGCCACCGCCTCGACGCGCTAAGCGTCATAGCCCCAATCGTCTTCTCCAAGCCTGGTGCCGCCTTGCCACGCTCGTTCTCCTCCTTTGAAGCTCCTCAAGCCAATCTGTCCACGTCATCGGTGTCACCTAGTCCTCCATCGTTTGTGCCCACACACCGGTGCTCCTCGAGCCTTGGTCCGTCGGCTCTGGCTTTGTCTTCTCCACCTCCGGCCACGTCTGCCACCGCCAAAACCATTCCTCCGCATTCCCCGCTGCCATGGTGAGTTTCTCAACAAATATCTCGCGTCCCTCAATTCCAAGTTTTGTCCATCGTCGGTCGAGATCTCTTGTTTCACTTTCTTATCCAGCCACCATCCTTCCCCGTCTGTTCCCTGTCACTCCAGTGATTCCCTGCCTCCATCTTCACCATCCTCTCCATCCTAGTGTCGCGTTCTACCCTATGCACCTGTCCTCTTTCCTGGAGCACCGCAGGAACCATGTCGCCGCCATAACCAAGCTAGCGACGTCACTTTGAGCTCGTTGCCGGCCAACTCCGATCAATTCTGGTCTCCACGTATGCGTCACCGACTTCGCCTCGATCTCCTTTCCCCGTTTTGCCCTTCCATCATCTCCGGTGTGGCCGTTAGTGAAGGGATACGGGTAGGCTATACTAGTTGGTAATTCAAAAATTCTACCACATAAATCAGGAAGCCATGCAAGCAAGAGATTATAGATCGTTACCACTAGACACGCAGTGCAGCGGAAGAAGTGTTGGAGCAGTCTGATCCAACATCGAGCGCGTTGATGTAGTGGTCGTAGTTGATCGTCTAGATCCTCTCTTCTAGCAACCAATCGCGTTTCTTGTGAAGATTGTGGATCGTCCTCGTTCAGCACAGTAGCAATCGTAGCAGTGCCTCTACGGTATACACACGTCCAGGGATGGAACACTGTACATCGGTGTGCTAGCACCAACTCGCACGGTAGGGCCCTCGAGAAGATGACAGCTAGGGTTTTGGTGATGCAACTCACGTCTTCTGTCCCAACAGCCTCATGCATTCCCTTATAAAGAGCCCATAACAGATCCTATCCAAACTCATTTGTTCCAACCCATTAAGTGTGTGACCCTATAGGTTCATGCTTAATCGGTTGTGACTCGAAAACTCTTTTCCGACCACGAGTCGTTAGTGGTTCCTAGCATGACATAACGATTCCCGAATACACATAAATTATATCGGACGAACCTTAATGCAATGTGATCTATGACTAGGTCCTTATAACTTACGACCAGCTCGTATCTCTATACGATCTGTTCATATTTAGTCATGACTCGTTCGTAACTTCTTACGACCAGTTAATGATTATGTTCGACCAGTCTATGACCAGCTCATATCTCCGTACGACCAATCTGTATCTAGTCAAACGGAATGACCTGCTTATGTATTCTCCCTTTGCCTTACGATATCTTGGTGAACTCTAGGTGAGATATTTTGTCATCCATAGACTGTTCAATACTTTCTCGATCAAGTGGCGGATAACTTCATGCGATCGACTCTTCGACCACTAGTGGCATGACCATGCACTTTCTTTATCCGACCACATCGAGGGGCCTAGAGATATCTCTCCTATTATGTTGCAGTGACAAATCTCATATCCGACTAGTCATATCTCTCTGCATGTTTCATAGCATACCTGAAACCTACCTTTATAACTACCCAGTTACGGAGTAGCGTTTGACAACCCTTAAGGGCTTGTTTGTGAAGTCTATTCCCGGCCGGGATCCATGTGGATGGGCCGGGAATTTGAACTAAAATCCCGGTCCATCCATGGGGATAAGCAGGGATTTTAGTCCAACCAAACAAGCCCTAAGTGTACTATTACACTTATAGGAAAATATGCTGATCTCAGGTCTAAGGATTATACATCATCATTACTTGAGACCAACTAATGACACATAAAATCATAACAATCCCAATAGTGTCTCAAGGTGGGTCAATCCGACACCATGTTCTCTAATATGTGTTCACATTATTGATTTGATATCCATATATCCATGATCGGTGAAACATGGTCATCAATCAATACATGTATTGGTCGATAAGTCACTAGTGTTCCGATCAATGATATCTGACGAGGGATACATTTATAATGGCATCATATAAGTTAAAGAGCTTCACTAACAAGTCACATACTTGTTAATCTCTATAACTGATAATTCATTCAAGGAACATAATAACATTTATTCTATAACTCATAAACATAGATGTGATACAATCATCTCTGTGATTGCCTCTAGGGCATATTACAAATAGTTAGCGCCGACGAGCCCTCGGACTCCGTGCGCCACCGTGCCGCCGTGCCACGTTAGCACCACCTCACCTCTTTGTCCTCCGTGGCTGCCACATCATTGCCACGTGCATGCCATGCAAGCATCACTGCCACCTAAGCCACCAACCGTGCATCACTCTAAACATGAAACCGCATAGACTTAGTCCACTAGCCACTCACTTACATGCGATCCCCGCATGTCAGTCAACCTTGGTCAACCATAGCTGTTTCAATTTCAATTTGGAGTTTATTTTATTTGTATTTTTGAGTTTTGTTTGTTCTTGTGTTTTCTCTCCCGTTAGACATTGATGTTCCAGAATTGTCCGGAGAAGCTGAGGGCCAAAGGAGTAGAAGATTGAAGATAAAAGAAGAACATAATTACTATATCAAGGCAAGTTGTACCTTTGACCATGTTGAACCCAGTTTTTCAAAATTACTTTGATTCAAATTATTGCATGTTATTTCAATTACTTAATTCTTTAAAAGCTTTGGGATTAGATATAAACCTACTTGATTATATCCACCTTGCTCATTGTATTATCCTAATATGTTGTCACCCTAGCTTGGTTAATTATTAGTTGGTATTATTATAGCACCATTGTGGGTTGTTTAGACATGAATAGCCTGCTTAGCCATGAAACGGGTTATTGATCATATCGTTTTGAGTTGCAAATATGAACTTGACTAAGTGATTATGGAACAACTTTGTGAAAAGACTGTATGTTGTATGTTGTCGCTCATTGATAGCATGTGTTGCACTTAACCAACACTGTGGGAAAAGATTTAAGATCGAGGCAAGTGGATGGAATTGTGATATGGTGGAGCTGTGTGAATTTGGGAAAATATGAATGTGGTAATGGGTAGTAGCTTGGCAGTCTTGTCATGGTCAATTAATGTCGGGACCCAAAAATATAATTCTGGACCCTCTGTGTGTAATGCACTAGTCTAGGATCACGCTAGTGCACACAGTGTTAACATAGATGAATATCGATCCACACAAGATAAAATAATAGAATAAACGAGTAATTTGAGTAACAAATAACTATTGTGACCTTAAGGTTGAGTTTACACTTATTAAGCCTCATAGGGCTGGCAAGGAAATAAATAGAAGCGAAACAAACTAAACTTCTGCAGAAACCCATCGATTCGCCACAGACAACCGACTGGGATCAAGACCTAGCGATCAGCACCTTCACAGAACTCCTCAAAAGCGGGCGAAGACTCCTCCATTTCTATTGATTGATTATAGCAAGCATGAGTACACAACCATACTCACAAGTCATACCACAAAATGTAATGTATACATGAAGGATTATTCCAAAGGAATGGTTTCTGTGGTTCTTTTGCATAAAAGCAACGTTTTGCAATTGAATACAAATAATAGATTAAAACACAGCTTAAAACAAATAAACTATATTAATTTAACAGTTTTTTTCACCAAGGACACAAAGTCTAATCAAATTATTCACACACCTATATGACTTAGATCACATAGCTCCCTTCCCAAGTGTTTTATGAAAATATACCCCACGTGTGAAATCCCCGAGCATATTCATGACTGCGGACACAGCTATTCAAATAGATTGATTACACTCTACAAAGGTTATACACTTTAACCACGTGATATAACCAAGGTAGTCAGAGTCGAGATCCTGAGTTGGATCGATTTGCCTTCGGTAGGATCGAAATCGTAGTATCGAATCGTAGAATAGGCAATTCTACGGAATTGTAAAAATACACATATTTAACATCTATACTATAAGTTTGTATAACTCTTATATGGTTTACCACTTGCATGTTCCTTAAAAGCAGCTAGACATACTCTAGGAATAAAAATAGCTTATCATTATCAAGCTCAAGATTGCTCATGCCATAATATAGATATTTGTACTAGCATTACCACACTGATACAATATTTTGCATGCTCCTTGTTTATTTATAGTTTCATTCTTAGAAATTAATATCAACAAATTTTTCTCTAAAACAAAATATCAGCAAAGCCTGGCCTCTAAAAAAATTACAAATTTTTTTTTGCCCTAAGTCTCTATGAGTAGGATCGACAGTGTGATTTGGATCGACAGGTTGTCGTGGGTTCGTAGAATCGTAAGACTCTAAGAGTAGGATTGCGATCCTAACCACCTTAGATGTAACCAGTATAGCTAGCACTAATCATAACAAAACTTTTCGGAAACTTCATCTCAAACATTGACACTCCCGATGTGTTTTACTAACGACACTAACGCCCACACAGAAAATTAGTCCATCGCACACTGTTGGACAGGGAAGCGACGAACCGTCCCGCGATGTGAATCACCACGGAGACAGAAACACACCTCCACCCTAGCATAGAGCCTAACCTACTACCTGAGTAGTCAATATCGAAACTCCAAAACTTACTAAGTTAGGCATGTCACATACCAGGCATGTCACTACTACAGGAACCGACATCACAGACGGTTCGAAACCGTCATCACAGACGGTTTCCGAACCGTCTATGTTTGTTGGTCTGTGATAACAGATATTATCACGAGGCGGTACAAAACCGCTCGCGGATACGAATATCACTGCACGGTTTTATTAAAAACCGCTCAGTGAAGTCAATATCACGACGGTTTCAACCGACAACCGCTCGCGTGATATGAGAATATCACGCACGGTTCTAAATAAAACCGCTCGTGATTCGAGAATATCACGAGCGGTTCTAAATAAAACCGCTCGTGATAGAGAATATCACGACGGTTCTAAATAAAACCGCTCAGGATTTGTGACTATCACGAGGCGGCTTTTATATAGAACCGCTCGTGATATTTTCCTATCATGCACGGTTTGCAATCGAAACCGCTCAGGATACTTGCCTTCACTGAGCGGTTTTAACAAAAACCGCTCGTGATAGCTCATACCCCGCCCACAATTTGTTTGTTTTCCTAGCTAGCCTCAGAATTGCTAGCCATGCCCTCTCGAAAACAAGCATTCACGTAAATGATTCAAGCAATCACAAAAAAAGATTTCACAATAATGATTCAAGCAAACCATGACAACTCAAAGTGATCATTACTTAAAATAAATTACAAAAGATCGATTTGTTCAAGTATTGTCGCTATAGTTACAACTAGATTACAATTGGTTGCGTTGAGAGGTTTTAGTGGGGTGATGCTCGGGTTGGCGACGGAGTGAAACTCTCCGTTGTCGTTAATGATTTCGAGTTGATAAAGGCGCAGAGCTTCCCTCGAATGTCCTTGATCTCTTCCGCAACGAGTGAATCACATTGTAAATCCAAGACCTGTCGCTACCAATTAAGAGTAAAGTGGTAAGCTACATATATTTAAATTTATAATTAGGAAATAATTATTTCGAGATTGACAAACCTCGGGATCATTCTTCTTAGTCAGTAAGGATTAGTCAGATATGATAGCAGACGTAGATTGCACATAACTCATCATCTTTTTGCTGGCGGCACTGCAAAAATAGAATTACATATATAGGTATAGTCAGTTCGAGACGCGTTATTATGAAGTATGATATAGTATTATTGTGTTGTAGCACGATCGAAAATCCATCCCTGTGTTAGTTAGGCGCTCTTTCCATCGTATATTCCTTTGTTGGCAACATAATTGATGAACGACCTACATGATTCGAAAAAGTTATCCTCGGCCATTTCAAACGAATGAAGACTACAATAGAGTTATGTAAGGAGGAAATGAGCATACCTCTCGAGTATTCCTCTTAGAGTGCTGAAGTCGTGCTTGTTGCGGTTTAGGGAATCAAGGTATATCACATGGTTCCTCTTGGGTATAATAACTAAAAGGATCCAATGGTACCTACTCATGTATGTCGCTATAGTCATTAAACCTAAGTTCGTGTCACAGATAATGTACAAATGAAATTTGTATAGTAAGTAGTGACACTTACCCACGGTTGTAGGGCACCACTATGTACTTCATGTTCCTCTCAGAGAAGCAATGACCTCGTTATGTATTTCTCGGCGAAGGGCTAGTCTTGTAGGATGGTTTGCAACGATACCACGTGTGGGTCGAGGAAACCCACCGGTTCTTTCCATTCCGGACATTTTGCAAAGATGTATCTATACATAAGCAATGAGTTGTGATATTTATCGGTATTAGATGAATGTAGAACTTGATTGTACGCGACTTACGATTGTCCAACATCGAGAAGCGAGATGTCGAGGCCAACGAGGTTGAATAGTTCAAATAAATCATTGAAGCCCACGACGAAGTACCTCGTCCGCTGAAGAAATGCTTGTCCTCGATTCCGACGGTGATTCCAGATCGACCCTTCTTTTGGGTCTTGTCCAAGTACCTGCATGCAAAGCTCGACAAGCATGTCGGCGTGCATTATATCGCACGAACACAACGGTTTTCCGATGATGTATTTCCCGGGTATCGCGGACTTCCCGGGTATCGCGGACTTCCCGGACTTCTCGGACTTCCCGGACTTGGGAGGCGCCTTAACGCTCGTTGATTTCGATTTGGCCTTAGCGATTGGCATCGTTTTTGTGAGACGACTCGAACCGATACGTCGGCACGCTTTTGTGTTCCTTCGGCGCCTTCTCCACGGGAATCAAGAGGTGGCCTTTTGAGGCTAAACATGAGGTGGAGTCATCGAGGGTCCCATTGGAGAGGAATGGTCGTGTCCAGATCGGCAGACCGCCGGTTCGAGCGATGTTCTTCTTGGGCCATGGATAAAAGAGAGGACGCCATCCCCTAGTGTTGTGATCTCTTCGTTTCGCAAATGTCCATGGGATGGCTCGAAATTGACATGTACCATATCCACTGACCTTGGCGTAACCGTGCACCGGTGGAACCGTCAGACCGCTCTTCCTCGTATGGATACACCATCCCTCGCTGACCTCAATACAAAGGGACCCATCCATCCTCACTTGAAGCTTACAGTATGCCGGCTCCTACAAAACGACACGCAATTAGCTAAGGCGTCGTTAGGGTCTATCTTTGGTGCATTCCATAGATGTACGCTACCTTGATGTCGTCTATCGGAATCGGACGCCGTCATGTTCACAATTATCTGTGACGCGACGCCATCTCCGACGCCGAGGAGGACTGTCTTCCAAATTAGCGGGGCGCTTGCATCACCTGGCTCATGAGTATATCCATTTGACTCGCAATCTGCGCCATCTCTACTTGAAATTGGTTAGTAATCATCTGCACTAACCGGTTGTCGTGCTCGCCTTGGATCTCTTCCTAGTCCTATACGTGTAGTAGTCGTCCGCTAATCCATGAATCCAAGGTACGTTAACCCCAAGGCCTCGCGTGCGACTCCGGTGCTCCTTGTTTCCCAAGGTCGTAGATAGTATATCCTTCTCCTCATGCGCGGAAGGAGCCTTGGGAAGCTTGGGCATCAAGTCACGCCGCAAGAGGTCATCACGTTATTATAGACACTATGAAGTTATGGACTTATTAACAACTTAGTAGTTCGATATACTTACCACACGCTGGGACACTTCGGTCTGCGGGTTTGTGAAGGAGATCTTTGCTCAAGACGAGACTTGTGCCCTCGCTTAACCAAATTTTAGGGAACGCTGGCGTGACATCGAAACGGGTTCTCCTTCTCCGCCGCCCATTCTCAGATTTACCCGCTGCACTCGGTGGTGCCGAAGTCTGGCGGGTGAGTGTTTCGTGTCCGAGAGCTTTGTGCGCCGACTTTGCTCCTTAAATTCGCCGATGTTTTCATAGCCACAAAGGTGTCCCATGCTTCCGCGTCAAGAATCTATATTGCGAAGGCGTCGACCTGTGCACGTACTTCATGACAAGAATGCTCTTGAAGGTCCTCCACGATTTACCCATCGTGAGCATCGCCATCCGTCGCACGCGTGCCACATGTGCTTCTGGAATAGTGAACTTCTCTGAAAGTTCTGTCCACAGCGCGCCTTTCGCTTCTTTCGTCAGGTCCTTCCACCTTGGTGTGGTGATGAGGACCCGTTCCCTTCCAAGTATCCCGCAGATGGTCCGGAATCTCACCGCTGATCTCTTGGGACTCAGAGGGACCCCAAAGTCACTGACCTCCGTGATGACCAACCGCCCAGAGGCATTTTCGATTGTCCTCCGCCATCTCGCTTCCGTGTCATTATCGCCGACGGTGACGGCGGCCTCGTCGGCGCCTCTTCCATCTGCTTGCTCGGTGTTGGCGGCCTCGTCGGCGCCTCTTCCATCTCGGGGTCGGTGTTGGCGGCCTCGTCGGCGCCTCTTCCATCTCTGGCGTCGGTGACGGCAAGCAAAGACGGTGCCTCGCCATCTCGCTTACTTGCTCTCGTGAAGAAGTACAGAGGTTGACTATAGAGATCAAGATGGCAAATGAAGAGTTGAATGAGCTCATATAGACTACTAACATTCCTAACACTCCTTAATCCACGAGCTTCTATTCTAACACTCCTAACACTCCTTAATCCACCAGCTTCTCTTGTGATCTTTGTATAGATAGAAACTAGTGATACAAATCTTTTGCCCGAGCCTACTTCTCTAAGGAAATGCGATTGATGATATTATGTGCTCTCAGAAGGAGAGTAGCTAAAGAACAAGTCTTTGCCATCTCAATCCTATTGTATATACTCTTCATGAAATGAATATGATAATATAGATTCAAACTATGAGCTCTAAACAATACTTTGCTTAACTGTCAAATGATCTCAACTGTTAACGAAAACAGATTAAACTTCCAGTCAAACAGAGGTTGACTACAGAGATCAAGATGGCAAATGAAAAGTTGAATGAGCTCATACATACTACTAGAAGAATCACAAACTAGTCAATACAACTGATCAATTTGCAATAGAACTATGAGTCGAACCGAAAGTAACCAATTAACAAGACAACATATTGACAAGAGTAAGTAATACAATAGAGCTCAAGTATGAACTAACTATCACATTCAATCTCAAGATAAGACGGAGTTCATCACAGAGCATGTCAACAAAGCCCATCGATTAATTTGTAACTAGCACTATAAATATATATATATATATATGCAAAGATCAACCGAATCGCCACAGAGGAGCAATACTCACAGAGAGGATCTTTGCACAAGAACTGGGGAGGCAGTCAGGGGAGGAGGCCGATCTTGGGGAGGAGGGAGCTGGGGAGGAGGTCGACACGGGAGGAGGGCAGGGGAGAAGGCGGGCAGAGGGAGGAGGTCGACACGGGAGGAGGACGGGCGCGTCGAGGTCGGAGGCGCCAATGGGCGGCAAGACCGAGGTCGAAGGCGGCGACATCGGGGCTTACTACTGGGAGGTGAACAGGGCGCCGAGGTCGGGGCGGCGGCACCGAGGTCAAGGCGCCGAGGTCGGGCGGCGGCGCAGAGGTCGGGGCACCAATGCCTGGGCGGCGCGCCGAGGTCGAGTCGGGCGGTGAAGGTGAGCCCTAAACCCTAGAGGAGGCGAACGAGCGCGAGAGCGTAAGGGCGCGGAGAGGAAGTGAGAAGTGAGAGGAAAACCCTAGCGTTTCCGCCTTTAAAAAGTATATCACGACGGTTGAAATGAGAACTGCTCAGGATATATAATATCCTGAGCGGTTCTCATTTCGAACCGTCTGTGATATTATTTCCACAGACGGTTGTATAATAAAACCGTCGTGATAGCCTACAACCCGAGGCCAATTTATGATATCCTCGATAAAACATAATGAACTCCGTGAGACATAAATATCCCGAGAAAACATAGTGAACTCGCTTTGAGACAAGTATGATGACAATTATGACAAGTCCATATGAATTCTAACCTCGTGACAAGTATGATGACAAGTTCATAACACATTTGACTTCAAAATTTCATATCTAATTCAACTCAACTCCAAATCAAGTGAAACCAATTTTGATACTCCACATTACAATGTACGCCCACACATTGACATTAATATCAAATATGACAAGTCCATAACAAGTTCATAACACATTTGACTTCAAAATTTCATATCTAATTCAACTCAACTCAAATCAAGTATGATGACAATTTTGATACTCCACATTACAATGTACGCCCACATTGACATCAATATCAAATATGACAAGTCCATAACACATCAACACATGACAATTTCACGTTGACATCAAAATATATGAGAGATTACAAGTCCATAACACATGATGTTATGGAATAAATTAATTACATTGGAGTAAATTCTTAATTAAGATATAGGCCTTCATGATGATCGACGCAAGATATAGCTAGCTTCCTCATTGGGTTCTTCCTCGAGCCTAATGCCGCTTCGAAAGGAGGCAACTCGTCAAATTGATTGTATTCTTCCTCGCCCACTACATTCTCAACTCCGACAATCCTCCTTTTTCCATGAAGAACTACGTGGCGCTTCTTATTTGCCGGTCGGTTACATAGAAGACTTGAACAACTTGGTTAGCCAAGACGAATGGTTCGTCTTTATATCCGACACTTTCGAGGTCCACGGTAGTGACACCGCATTTGTCGACCTTCACTGTCTTGAGATGGACCCAACGGCACGAAATAGGGGATCTTGAAAAGCACGTAGTCGAGCTCCCATATCTCGCCTATTTGCCCATAGTAGGAGCTCCTCATCCCATCGGCATGAATGCATCTATGCGACACCGCTATTCGGATCAGGCTCTTCCTATCCCGAAATGCCAGATAAAATGTGTACCCATTGATGTCGATCCTTGCCATGTGACAATTGTAAATTGTGGTCCTCGTGCCAACTATAGCAGCAGATCATCACTTGATGACCTCCCGCTGATTCGCACCTTTAACCATTCGTTGAACCGACGGTTGTGTTTCTCGTGATCCAAACCTCCGACCGGTCTCGATTCATTGGCGCACCATGTCTTTGTGCTCGTCGATATACGGGGACACTTGGGTCATGTGTTGCAAGACCATGAAATGGGCTTGAGCGTATGTATCCAGATCGGGAGTTATTGATTTCCTTCCGATGGTCCCGATACCATCCAGTCTCCCCTCATGGCGAGATAGAGGCACACCTATCGGTTCCACCTGAGCCATGTAGTCGACGCAGAACTCAATGACCTCTTCGGTTGCATAACCTTCGATGATGCTGCCCTCCGGTCGAGATCGATTCCGTACGTAGGACTTGAGAATTCCCATGTACCTCTCGAACGGGTACATATGATGTAAGAACACAGGGCCGCATATCTTTATCTCTCTCACAAGGTGAACAATGAGATGGACCATGATATCGAAAAATGACGGAGGGAAATACATCTCAAGATGACATAGAGTGGTCACCACCTCGGCCTGCAGAGCATCTAGTCCTTGGGGATCAATGATCTTCTGAGCAATTGAGTTGAAAAAATAACACAACCTCAAGATTGCCACTCGGACCTTGTTCGGCAAGATACTTCTAATTGCAACAGGAAGCATTTGTGTCATCAACACATGACAATCATGAGACTTCATACCAATTAATTTCAAATCTTGCATAGAAACAAGGTTCTTAATGTTAGCGGAGTAACCAGATGGGACTTTCACTCCATGCAAGCTCTGGCACAATTCATTTCTCTCGGCCTTGGATAGAGTGTAGCAAGCTGGGGGAAGGTACGTTCGTCCTGTATCGGTCTCTACCGATGCTAACTCAGTCCTTATGTTCATATCAACCAAGTCACGCCGTGCGTTAACACCATCCTTTGTTTTGCCACTAATGTTCAGCAAGAGACCAACCATTGCTTGCCTTCAATTTCAGCAGTTCAAGCACGGTTGACAACCTTGTATATTCTGGCTTGCAACCAGGGAACAAAGGTCTCACCGAGTCCTCCCTTAAGCCCTCGAATTTACAAAACTCTCTCTCATCGTAGTTCTCTTCGATCGCAGAAAGCATCTCGATCCAGATTGTCATCGTGTGACATATCCTCATCAAAAGCAAAGATGATCCACATCCCGGCGATCGTTGACTTCCTCGGCGGTGCCGCCATTACTAACTTCATGTGTAATAATCTGCTCTTCACCGTGGATCGGTTCAACATGTATACCCTTTTGTGAAACCCTTCAATCAAGTGCGCTTCTATTTGCGCGCGTTGTTAAACATCTTCAAATTACCGCAATCAATGCATGGATAGTACATAAAATTTATCTCCTTCTTCAACATATATCCCGCCAATGGCTCTTCTAAAAGCAACCACGCCATTAATGTACTCTTGACTCACACGGTTCACTTTGTACATCCGGCCGATCCATCTACACTACGCATGTAACAAATTAGTGTCAAAATTGATTAGCGATTAATTTATAGAAAATATAAAGGGTTATAGATCGTTACCCTCGGAGGTCACGAAGAAAATACGATTCCTCTCCTTTCCTTCTCCTCTCTAAGGTGGCACAATGGGGTAGGAGGTGGCGGGTGTTGGAGGCGCTAGGGGCAAGGGTCCAACCTTCTCCTCTCTAAGCTGGCGCAACGGATAATTATTGATTATTTGCATGATTGTTGATTAGATACGAGACAAAAGACAAGAGGAAGATCCTAATTAATAACTAGCAGTTGGTCGCGCGATTGCGCGGGTATCCGTTTTCATATAATTGAAACAATAAACCACTGTGATGACGTTTCTTCATGGATATAAATGGAGGAAATATAAAATACATCATTGCACATGTGACTTATCTTGGTGTGTCATAAATTCTTCTTTTTAATCTGTTCTAGAAAACTACTCATGAAATTAGTTCTGATTAAGACTTTCACTTCTTTGCACGCATTTACTCGCTTTTGTCTCATCGTTGCACAAAGGAATTACACCAGATTAATTAAAGGCTACATGTTTTGCTTTTCATTTTCTACAAATAGGGTCCATCAAATTAAGAGCTAGATGTACGTACGTTTTGCCTTTTCCCATCAAGTAGTATTAATTGAAACCTAAACCCTATGCTTCCGATTAAGGAATACAACAAAGAAAACAAAACATTAGCGTCTATGTAGAGAGTAGCAAAGTCAGGAAATTCACTAATCAATAGAGTGGAAAAAGGATAATCAAGATACTTCATCTGCTTAATTAGGGAGAAATCGCAGTTGGAGGAGCTAGGGAGGAAGTGGCTCGCACTGGGGAGGAGAAGCTAGCTACCAGATCTAAGTGGAGCCCAGCAGCAGAGGGCCGGTTGATTATATTTATCCAAACCACGCGCGGCAGAGGAGTGGCAGAGGCACAATGTCCGGGCAAGGCGGCGGTGGACACGATGGCGATCTGGCAGAGGGATGTGTCGCGCTCAATTTATATGCGATGGGCATATCACGATGGTTCTTAATAAAACCGCTCTGCGTGATAGATGACTATCACGACGGTTTGTAAATAGAACCGTATGTGATATTATTATGACGGTTTTATTCACAAACCGTCGTGATATCACCAAATCACGCACGGTTTGTAAATAGAACCGTCAGGATATTACATGACGGTTATTAAATAGAACCGCTCGTGATTGGGTGATTATCACGGGCGGTTTGTGAATAGAACCGCTCGTGTAATATCACGCGGTTCTATTTACAAACCGTCTGTGATAGATGACTATCATGCGGTTCTAAAAATACCGCTCGTGATATTCTTCGCGCCACCCGCAGTGCGGCAATATGGTTAACACGCGGTTCCAAAGGAACCGTCTGTGATGGGGCGTCTACTATAGCCTGTTTTGTAGTAGTGGTTGTACAGTTGTGGCTCAGTTCAATGGCACACAAAGTTAAGTCCTTAATTGACCAAGGCAAGACTTCCAATTTCTAACTAAGCAATCATTCTTTTCAATTCCCAAGAACTAAGCTCCACTATGTCACAGAGTTTCCACCACTTGCCACAGTCTAAACCTTTTCCCACTCTGTTGGTTAAGTGCAACACATGCTATCAACGAGTAATAGCACACAGCGCACACAGTTTTATCACAAAGTTCCATAGTCACTTAGTCAAATTCATATTGGCAACTCACATGAAATGATGACTCGTTGCATGGCTAAGTAATTTACTCGTATCTAACCAACTCACGTTGGTGCTACGATAATACCAACTAAATAATGAACCAATCTAGGGTGAAAAAGATCTTGACATAACAATAGACAAGGTTGATATAAACAAATAGGATTAATAACTACACCCAAAAGCATTTAAATAAATACTTAAAGTAAATACAATAATTTGAATCAAAGTAATTTTGAAAAACTAGGTTCAATGTGATCAAAGGTACAACTTGCCTTGGAATAGATCCTGGTACTGGTATTGGTCTCGGTGAACTCCTTCTTCAAAATTCCCCGAAGAATCAACGTCTACTCGCAAACGAAGCAGATAAACAAAATAAATAAATAACAGAGGATCCAGATTTGCATATTTGGGTCCCAACAGAGGTGGTATCAGAGCAATATCGACTGTAGGTCGTGACCTTAGTTAGAATGGCCGTTTTTAGGAAAAAAAATTCAAAAATTATTTTTCAGATGAAAAATCTTAATGATGTGCTATTCTCACCATGTCTAGCTTTGATACTCTTCCATTCTATTCCTTTCTCATTTATTTTCTTTCTCACCATTTCGAGTATTAAATTGGACTCTCTCTCTCTCTCTCTGTTCCTGTAACTTCTATAGTTTGTCGATATCTGAGCCAGATATCATGATGGATGCTCAAGAGACTTTTGAGCAACTTTTTGAAGACAATTGTCAGACCCCATATTTGTAATTCGGGATCTACTATGTGAAATTGTGCTATTACCTGGATCAGTAGATAGCACACATAGATACAATGTTGATTCATCCGCATACAACACATTCACAACATAATAGTGTAATTTATTACATAAACATGCCACATGGCCAACTATCTTACAAAAGGGGCCAAGTAGGCCAATATAACACACAGAGTGCTTTAACACAGAAAGTAGGGACATGAGCGAAAGCAGAAAACAAAAGGTGGATCCATTCACTCTGCCCACAGGCAAGCGATTGGTGGTCCCAGCCTAAGCTCTTCCATCGTCTTCACCATCTTGTCTAGATGCCATGAAGTAGGCATAGGGGTCTTGATCAAAGGGCTCTGAATGTCATTTTATTAGCGAGCATGAGTAAACAATCGCACTCCGTGAGCCAACACATAGAATGCAATTACTATATATATGCAAGGCCAATCAAAGGAAGGTTCATGGTTCTTTTGTTTGCACAAAACTAAGTTTGAATTAGAATAATTAGTAAGCAAGTCCTAAGACCTAGCATTTTTATGAACACATGTTTTTAGTAAAATTGAGTTTTTGTTGTAAAATACTAGTGGAGGCTCCAACCTCCTACACCATTGAATAACTCCATCCATCCAATGCTCATGTTTTTTCTCGGGTCACATCCCGTACTTCTCACTGGTTCTCAACCAGGCCATCTCAAATCTCTGTGCTCCAACCCATCTTTTCGTTCTACCCACAAATTGTTTTATGAAAATGAATGCTAATTCAAGTAAGTTCTCAACACCGCCCATGACCGTGGGTATGGCTATCCAAATAGTTTTCTCACTCTATAGAGTTCATGCACTTTACCCACAAGAGACAATTGTCTTATACTATCAACACACAATCGTAGGCGTGAGACTAAGATAATCATCACAAGGCCTTTACAATGCCCCACCTCAATGTAACCCCACCCGCTAGGTATCACCTCCTTGGGCCTCACCCCCGGGAGGTCTCCCATTTGCACCGTGTAGTTTCCCTATGGCTTCATTACACTCTACCCACGCCACAAACCAACCAATGGTGAAGCCACGCTAAGGCGAACAAATTAGTTAGCCAGTCGTACCCATTATAGACTTGTGGTTGTACTGTTTTTACACGAAAAGGCCATTACAAGAACTTAGTCCTTTATTGACTTGGGCGATACTTTCCCATACCCACTCTATCTTCCTCTTATCCGCACCTTCCACGCTTTCTAGCTGCCCAAGTCGAAATCTATTTTGGTTTTCTTTTATTTTGAAATACTTTTTTAGTCAACATACCAGCCAGGCTCCAACCTTGACTGCCTAAATCCAGTTTCAAGTTTTAAATGATGTCGGGGAAAATTATTGCCCGCATACCAATGTACCTAAGCAAGACTAAGGATGACACTTAGGTATGAACTTAGTAGCTAGTATGTATACCATTAGTCTAGGGTGACAAAGGATAGTGTCTAAGTTCAAGGATTGGAAGTTTATACGCAATTATCATTAAGGTAGTAGGTATGAGCTAAATCAACATACTTGTATAAACCATAGCAATTCAATTTCATAATTTAATTCAAATATAATTTGCACATAAAAGTAAGTGCAAAAATGATCAAAGTGTTGACTCACCTTGTTCTAGGTCTTGCACATCTTGGTCTTGCTTGACTTGATGTTCTTCGGGAGCTTCGACGTCTATATACGCGAAAATAACCAAAGTCTGAACAAGCACAAAAAGATTCAAATAGCATTCAAAAATTCAAATGAACTCCAAAATGGGTCTTTTTAGTTTGGTTGGGTATAGAATTGAATTTAGATAAATTTAGAAACAAAAATTATTCGATTTGGAGTTAAAACGAGTGAGAACGGGCTCTCTAAAGTCCAAACCCTAAGTTAATCCTGAAAAAAAGACAGGGGAGAGAGAATTCTCTCGCTGACAGGTGGGCCCTCGGGATTTTCTTTTCCTTTCGTTTTATTTTCTATTTGGAAAATGCACTAGTGGATGACAGGTGGGCCCTGGCATTTTTTCATTTTGTTTCCATTTATTTTCTTAAAAAATCCATTCACTGATCCAGCTGTCATGGACCTGGTCCATGTGAATAGTGTATGGATCGGAGGTCCACAAGCACTGTGTTAGCTCATGGGTGTGGTCTACCCTGTACACTTAAGTTCTTGGGCCCACTTGTCATAGACTCATAGTCATAACTGATTTCATTTATTCCCTACTATTTATTCTTGGGCCCACATGTCATTCTAACGGAGCCTTAATTAGCTCAGTCCTAATGACTGCTCTGTCCTAACGATGCCTTAATGGCCATAGCAATTACTAGCTACAGTGTTGGTCCTATTCGGACCGAAACAGAGCAACTAGGGCGCTCTTAGGCTGTGGTCATCGTCGGCGAGCGGGACCATGGGGGCGGCCGGCAAGGCCAAAAATGGGTTCTCCTTGGGCATGCAAACCCGTTGGTGCTGGCGGCGAGGCTTGGGGTGGCTCACAGCAGTGGCACGATGACTACTAGCGGTGGCGGCTCTCAGGCTACGGCGATTTACATGCTCTGGTAACGCTCTAAGCTAAGAAGCATGTGCATGAGCATCTATGAGGTGCTAGGAACTCATCGGTACAGAGGATGATGATGGAGGCGGTCGGTGGAGGCCTAGCGTCACGGACCCAAGGCGACACAGTGAACTTCACGAGGCAGTGGCAACCTAGGCAGAGGGAGAGGCAATCAATCATTGGGAGAGCTCAAGGGAGGTGGGAATGTGAGATGGTGGTCGAAGGGGAAGGAATCAGGTCAGAGCTTACCGAGCGAGGGGCGGCGGCAAAAATAGTGGTTTCGGCGCGGGGCGGGGAAGAAGAGGGTGTTAGTGCGTTCATGTAGATGAAAGGCAAAATTAATATGGGGGAAGGATCCTCGTGTCCCAGAACATGTGGTGACGTAGGTGGCGGGGAGAGGAATCCACCGAGGCGACGCTGGCTTGATGGGTGCACCTCCATGGCGAGAGGTTCCCATGCGCATCTATCCCCAAGTTGAGCTTTTCAAACTCTTCAAAGAGGGAGGGTTGTTGTTCTTGAATCATAATGTGGTTATGGTAGGATTTTCTACTTAATGCATTAGCCACCACGCTGGCCTTACCCAGGTGGTAGTGAAGGTCCAAGTCATAATCTTTTATCAGTTCTAATCACCTTCGCTACCTTAGGTCAAGATCTGACTGAGTAAAGATGTACTTAAGACTTTTGTTGTGCCACATTTTTCAGTGCATGCACAACCACTGCCAATTCCAAGTCGTGGGTAGGATAATTCTCTTCATGCGAACAAAGTTGCCTAGATGCATATGCTACTACATTTCATTCTTGCATTAATACACAGCCCAACCCTTGACGAGAGGCATCTCACTATACCTCAAAATTCTTGCGGATATCTGGGAGCACTAAAACTGGGGCAGCGGTTAATTTGATCTTCAATTCTTGAAAACTCTTCTCACACTCTTCTGTCCACTCGAACTTCTTCTCCTTCTTTAACAGTTGAGTGAGAGGCCGAGTGATTATGGAAACCCTTCTATGAATCGACGGTAGTATCCTACCAAACCCAGGAAACTTCGAACTTCAATCACCATAGTTTCCAATCTAGGACGGCTTCCACCTTTGCCGGATCCACAACTACCCCGCTAGTAGATATAACATGAGCTAGGAAGCTAACATCTAATAGCCAGAACTCACACTTACTGTATTTGGCGTACAACTTATGTTCCCTGAGTTTTCTAGCACCAATCTTAGATGTTGTGTGTGTTTTTCGGCGTCTTTGGAACATACGAGAATATCATCAATGAACACCACTATGAATATATCTAGGTACTCCATAAATATCTTGTTCATCAAGTTCATGAAGTAGGCTGGGGCGTTGGTTAGTCCAAACGACATAACTGTAAACTCATAGAGGTTGTATCTAGTGGAGAAGGCTATTTTGGGCACATCTTCAGGTCTGATTTTCAACTGATGATACCCTGAATGCAGATCTATCTTACAGAACTTAGTCGCCCCCTTGAGCTGATCAAACAAATCGTCAATCCTAGGCAAATGGTACTTATTTTTTATGGTTACTTCATTAAGGGACCGATATTCCCCCTAGGACTCACTAATGTGGCCTTGAGTATTCCCCTAGGTGAATTGAGCTCTAAAGGTTTCTTAAGAAAGAAAGTTGGCAACTTCCACCGATCCACAAACTTGGTAGAAATGAAAGAATTCGATACTCCAGAAACAAACAGAACACATGCTGGCGAGGAGTTAACTGAGAATGTACCGATACGAACTTCTAGCTCTTCCTGAGCCTCCTCAACGGTGATATGGTTCACCCGGCCTCGCCCCTAGAACGATGTTGTCCTAGGTGTTGATGGAGCCGGGGGCCTTCCCTTGATTGTCGTCCCGGGGGTGGGCAGTCCTCGTGCTGGGTGTTGAGGTTGAAGTGAACGAGCGTCATTGGCTGTTGGGGGTAGCCACATGCATAGTGACCGGTCCCACCACAGTTGAAGCACACAGTGCCGACAGGTGGGTTGCTAGTCCTCTGGAATTGGCTTGGCCGGTTAGGAGTGGCGTAGGTGGGACCACTGGGCTGGCTTGTTAGAGCAAGAGCCCGAGGCAGAGCGACTGATGTGGTACTGCTTGAAGGGGCAACAAAGAATGGTCGGTAGCTAGGGGTTGGGCCTGGCCCCATCTTTTAGCTTACGGCTAGCCTCAAAGGTCTTGAGTTCATTTTCAAGGAGAAATGTTTTGTTGACCAAATGATAGCAATTGTGAAAGTCCTGAACAATCAACTGCACTCACAGTGATGAACCATGTAAGGTACTCACCCACTATAGAGTTACCCTGTTTCAAGGCCCTAAACTCATTTCTCTTCGTTCGCATGACACTAGAGGGAACGTAGTCGCTTCTGAATGCCTCTCTAAACTCAGTCCACTCAACTTCTATGGCTAAGTGGGGAAATAGGAAAAAAGAAAAAAGAAAATAAAAGAGAAAAAGAAAAGAAGGTGATGGCCAATATTTTGGGTTTGGCTAAATTCCAATTTCTATTTAGCGATTTTCCAAATGATTCTCAGGTATTCACAGATCAAATTTGGACTTAGGTTTTGGCTTTAGGGTTTTAGCTTCTCACAACATGTTCTATAGAACGAATGCAGTTAACATAACTTCCAAAAAGCATGTAGATGAGACAACAACAGATAATACACAAAAAGTTTTTAAAAATCATGTATTTTTAACTTTTAGATTTTTGGCAAATTTTTTGTGCTGTTACAACTATGCAGTTAGCAACGACACATCGACATCTTCCCAGGTGTTCAAGACAAGTTCGTCGCAAGAATTAAAGACCAAGAAGAAGTTGTACATCGCCCCTGTCTTTCGACGAGATTCGTTAGCAAGGATAGCAAGCAATCAATGTTTGACGAAGACCACGACTAGTTAGTGTGTCATTCAGACCATCCATATAGGATAGATCAGCATAGGCTCCTCTCGTGTGTTGAGCCAAGTCACTCAGTTAAGTTTAGAGTTTTTATCGACTAGAGGATTAGGTTTTCATTTTCCTTCTTCTATGTGTAGTTTGGCTATGAGTTTTATGCTTCTTAATAGTTTTTCGGCTATTTATGTGTTCTTTTGTGTTCCTTGGGTTTAACTTGCTCTCTTAGTAGATTTGTCTTTCCTTACCATATGCTTTTCCCTCTTACCTATCAACCTTGGCCAGTCAGCAAGTGGAAAAGACCAGCAGAGCCAACCATGATGGTGATCTTGAGTCAGTCGGTGCCAGCACAGATTTTGTCATCACCGATGTCAGCGCTAGAGCAGACTTTAACCAGTAGCTATCTCTAGTGCCAGTAATGTCACATAAGAGCCTGAATCAGTTTCCTTCCACCCAAAATCAGCTAATGCAATTGATGATGCAACCGTTGGACAATAGTAATATTTGCAATGGTGTACAACTCGTTGCCATCCCAATGGCATGCTCTCAATTCAAGTTTGCAAAGTTCATAGGGATCAAGCCGCCCGTCGTTGAAGAATTGACACAGATGATTGACACTAACGACGCAGTAAGTCACATTCGACCAGAGAATGCCGATGCCAATGTCAATTCCAGTGGATATTTATCCGTACCTGGAGTAGTAGATCCCAGCATGGTACAATTTTTGGTAGCTTAGACTCAATTCATGAACAAAATGATGCAAAATGTGAACAATATGATGTCACAGTAAAATCAAACCACCACTACCTTTGCCAATTTGTTGAATTAGAATAATCAAACAACCACTATACCACCACCAGTTCATCAACATTCTAATGCGACAAAGGGTGTCTCGATCTTTCGATGAGAGGGATGATTTCGAATTGAGGAGACGACTCACGATTCGCCTACCAATCGTACATGACCAATTTGCCCGGCAATCGCTAAATCAACTCCAAGATTGTTATCGAACTTGCTAGAAGCATGGTTGACCTGACAACAAAGGTCTATTCTTGCATGCAATTGAAGAACAAGCAAGAACACAACAAATAAGCAATTTGAAATTGCGAATAGGAAATAATATTTGTATTGAAAAGTTTTGGTGTTCTAAAGCACGATGATGCTATTGCACTAGCTGAACAAGAGGACATCGTATAGTTTCACAAGTGCAAAACTAAACCAAACAAAACCCAAACCCTAAAGTGTCGTGCACATGAGAATATATGAGGGTGACGACCAGGGGGTGGACGCATGTGGGGTCCCTCGGGTTATTTCCGTAAGACCAAGGTATTCCCAGTCTTATGGAGATAACTCAGGGTGTCCCAAGTAAATGAATTCTAAGTTAACTTCATCTAAATGCGGGTTCTATGTTGAAACTAAAGCCCCGGTGATCATGTGTACTGCTCCTCTGCAAGCACTGCATGATTATCGATTCTCTAATCAACCAAAGGCCATACTTAGTGAGTTAAAATGGAATCCATGAACATCGGCATAGGGTCATGTTGGCTCCCAAGATCAGCGACCAACACATCTCATACTCACATAAAGCATTGATCACATCCATACAACAGTATACATTCACAGTTCAAGGACATACAACATAATAGTTCAAGTCTACGACTATTACAAGGGCTCGGTCAGCCACAATCCAAAAGAGCATAAAGTGACAGCGGAAGCAAGATAAATAAACCAAAAGTCCAGCATAGTATGCCCCATAACCCATCGGCAACCGATTGGGAGTTAAAAGATAGCACTACTCGTTAGCGTCGCCTAAATCGGCGCCAACGAGCTCATCGGGCTCACAATCTTCCTCACCTGAAATTGCAACAATCGGATTGAGTACAAAGTTGTACTCGCAAGTCTTACACAAATAAAAATTAGTTATGCATAGAGGTTGTTCCAAAGGATGGCTCATATTGGCTTAGTTTTGTGAAAGAGACGCAACAATTTAACAACCTACACATACTAGTTTTTCAATTGCATTTTTGTAAACAGATTTGAAGTAGAAGTAAAGCATGTGAATAAGTGATAAATTGAATAATGAAAGAATCATACAAACAGCAAAGTGGCTGCCCACTTTGATACAACAAAATGCATGAACATCCCTTTCATGCCGAACCAAAGTAACCACAATTTAAAAACAAAGTATAACAATAGTAACTCCCGAACTCAAGCGGTTGTCCATAACCGTGGACACGGCTATTCGAATAGTTTTATACTCTACAGAGGTGTACTACTTTACCCACACGACTTGATTAGCCCATAAGCTACCGGAATGAACACACTTCCTTTGGTGTGTTGGCCGGGGAGAATCGAGATACGATCGTTTTCAGCAAGAAAATCCTATTGAGCTAAGTCCCCCATGTGAGATGGTTCCTTGCCTAGCACAAGCGTCTGATAGCACTTGCTAGGGGGGATCACAAGTTGTATTGGAAATACCGATGCAATGTACATAAAGAAAAATGGTGCAGCTCCTGCACTCTATAGAAAAATTACATTGGCTCCTAAGGAACATAGGGATTTCACGGTCCCCATGCCCTTACACCACCGTGAGACTTAACACAATAGAACCTTTCCCCTGCTTAACCGTATAGTACCCATATCCCGCGTGTGGTAGCACGAGTGTACTTGAATCAACGATGTTACCAAAGTTCGGTCCTTAATGGTCCGGACAAGACAAGCCACATACCCAAATCTCGTGCACGAAGGCACCATCACTAACCAACACTTGTCTAGACCCCAAAACTCAGTTAAAATGATAAAATTTACCTCACAAAATAGATACAAAGATCTGTATCAAAAGAATATAAGGTGTATGTTTCCCAAAATTGTCGAGTTAATCCCGACAATCAAACTACCGTTCTAGACTTGCATGGCTAAGCAAACTTGAACAATATAAATCACACATTCCTATCTTAAGCATGTGGTACTGGTGTAATTCAAGATTAACCTCAATGAATAGGATATAACTATTCTACACATCACAAAAATAGCGACAATATCAAAAATAGCATGCAAAGAATTGTCATTGCACTAATTTAACCAAAACTGGGATCAAATATGATGCAAAAGAAAGTTCAAATGATGCTTGCCCTGCTGGAAGATCAGCTGCTCACTCTCAATAGCGTAGGAGTCAATATCGATTTCTCCGGAATCTAGAGAAATAACGATATCGATAAACACCGAGAAATACCTCAAAAATCAAAGTGCTAAAAAATGCATGATTTTGCTACAGTGTCTAGTGTAAGATTTTATATGAAAATAGGTGAAGGAATGATTTCAATTGAAGTTAGTGTGCGAGAGTTATGTCTGTTTGAAAAACAGATTTTAATATGTTCAAGTTCATGCAATTTAATTATTTAGCCAAAATTTACAGAACAGTAGGGAATACAAGGGTTATACAGATAAATAGGGAATATTTTTATAAGTTCAAAATAGTTGGATTTAACTTATTTGGAGTTTTCAAGAATTAGTTATGTATTTTCAAAGTTGTCAGTCTTTCCCTATTGTAAAAATAGTAGGTTTAATGGATCATTTTCCAAAATAATAATTTTTGCTACTGATAAATGGTTGGAACCAATTTCATAATAAAGTTCATCAAAAATTTAAATTATTAGAATTGGTTCCATCCATTTTGGGGTTGAGAAGAATTAGTTATGGATTTTTGAAGTTATTCACATTTTTAGTGTGCAGACTAAAGCGTTTTGGATTTTCTAAAGTATTTACTTCTTTTCTTACCAAGGGCGGTGCTAGTCACAGCCACTGACCATGGGCCCTACATAGCAACGCGTCCTTACACGTTTACTGAGTCAAAGTGCGCTGACAAGTGGGCCCTACATGTTAGTGAAACGCTATGGTTTTTTGCGCGCAAGTGGAAACTCAGGTCTCGCTTGTGAGCTGTTGGATTGAGATCCAACGATCCACAATCGTGGCGCGTTCGGACGGTCCAAACGGCCCAATTCATCCTGACCATTCATTTTGCATCAGACGATCCATAATCGTGGTGCGTTCGGACGGTCCGAACGGGCCAATTGATCCTGATCGTCCATTTCGCATCGCACGGTCCAAATTGATCCTAACGTTTTTGGCTAGCTACGCGCAAAGGCATGAGGCTCAAATGGTTTGGGCCCACATGTAAGCGACAGGTTAACCCGTTAAGACAGCATTTTAAAGCTAATTATTGTAATTAATTTCTAATGATGAGCTACAGTGGCTGTCCGTGAACGACAATGGGATTTCCTTGTCCCGCGCGCTTCAACGGCAGCTCGCCGTCGCTACGTGCCACAGCGGCGTGAGCTAAGGGCATGGATAGATGCACAATAGCACTGCGCACCTAGCAAGAGCAGTTACAGCACCTGCAATGGCCTTCACCAGCGGCTAACCGGAGTTGAGCAACAAGAGAACTCCGGCCAAAATGCATGCAACAAGTAAAGCTCCGCAACGGTTCAGATAAGCGGGTGCCCAAGCTTCTAAGGACTAATAAGAAGCTACCTGAGCAAGATGAGTCCTCAGAGGAGCTTGAAGCAACTTGGAGCGGTGTCGGCGTCGGAGAAGGTAATGACGACGATGCGGCTCAAAGTGAAGAGAATGTCCTGAGAAAAATGAGACAAAGTGAATGCTCAGGATAGCTCAAGGATCCTATTAGGATGCTCCATGAGCAAGGAATTGACAAAAGTTTTACCGAACAAGATGGGAGATGAAAAGATTGTTATTCGGTTAACAAGGTCCAATCCTTTAATTCGTGAAATCTTGCCATGCATTGTCCCAATAGATTTAGGGGTTTTCAATGTCATGTTAAATGGCACAAGATGACACGAAAGATTTATTAAGAACCTTACCATAGATGAAAATGGCAACGTGATGCTCTCGGGCGCGCGCTCTAGAGCTCTAGAGAGCACAAAGATGGTCCAAAAGCTACAAGCAACAATGAAATCTTGCATTAGCAAAAATGGACAAGGGATTGAACATAGAATCGAATGGTACCACTCGATGCAAACTTACTGGAGTAGAGAATGAACACTAGCTTCCGTTTCCTCAGCCACCGAGAGGAAAAGTGAGAAAGAACTAGGGTTTGGGGTGTACTTAAGCTCGGAGAAAAGATGGAGTGGATGCGGCGTTAAACAGTAGAGATCTTGTATAGGTTGCCATGGGCGGTGGCTCACGGTGGTGACGGAGCAAAATCCACCGCGTGGCAGCAAAGCTCTGTGCGAGGTGACGGGAGGCTAAAGAAGGCACTGACAGCGTGGACCTGACTGTCAGCGAAAGAAAGTGGCGCGGCTGCGTGCGTGCAACACTCCACTCATATCTCCACGTTAGATTCAAATCCAACGGTCCAAAATTGTGGCGCGTTCGGACGGTCCGAACGGCCCAACTGATCTGAGTCATTGATTTTGAATCGAATGGCCCAAAAGTGGCCTGTGCGGCGAAGGGGGTGGGGTGCAACTAGTTGACTCAACCGAGTCAAGTGGCTCGGTCCGGTGCGAGCTCAAGGAACAGTGCTAGCCAGGGTTGAGTTGAGGTTTAACTAAGATTTAAATCTAGATCCTCAGCTTTGACCAGAGGTTTAGAAATAAGAATAAAATTCCTAAAAATATGAAATAAATCAGAGGTATTCCTGGGATGACCTAGTTCCCACATAAAATTTTAAACCCCTCTGTTCATCTCATATTTTGCACAGATAAAATCCACGACCGAACTAAGTTATAGGATTGAGTTTGAATTTTCTGAGGATTCAAACCTTTCCCAAAAATTTGGGAAAAAATATTTTAATTCTGCATAATTAATGTAGTATTTGTATAAATTGTTTCTAGAGGAATTTTTATAGCATTAGTTCTCGTTTTCTTTTGAAGTTCATTTCTTTTAGTGGAGGTTCAAGACTTGCACAATATTTTCCAAGTGCAATAATTTATGCAAATGCTTGAAAATAATGATGCATGCTCATGAGATGCACAGTAAACCTCTTTATTAAATTGAGGATGTGACAACACACGCCCCTAGGGTTACAAGGCCCATGGGCCCAAGTGGAGGTGGCGCAGCACCTGTTTGACTCGGTCTCAAAATCAGCATCAGATTATTTTGGCGATTTCGACGTGCACAAAAGTAATTTGGAGGTGATGCTAGATATATTGGAAAGAGGACAAGATAAGATTTCCATCAAGTACTTATGGAACTCTAATGGACTCCGTATGTGAAAGTTATGCACATTTGAAGTTAGGGGTGTCATGCTGACTCCGAATTGATCTAGAATTGAAATTGGGTTGGTTTGGACTTGTTGTGGTAGTAGTGCAACTCTCCTTGCCTTGGTTCCTGAGTAGAATAACATCACAAGACTTAGGTAGCAATCCATCCTCAATAGGACAATTATAAACTCCTAGAAACGAAGTTACCTGATAATTTAGTTAGTGTGCACGTGCCCTTGTAATTGGCCCTTGTGTTGCATTAGGTTGAGGAGTAGCATTTGTAATAATAGTGGGAGGTATGGTTGTATCAGTTGAAATGATATCCTCATCATCCTCCCCTCTTGAATTGGAGTTGTCCGCGACTCAAGGTCAGCTTCTTCTCCTAAGTATGGCTTCAAATCCTATAATGTTAAATGTGGGACTAACCCTAAAATCTGCTGGCAGATCAAGCTTATATGTATTATCGTTAATCTTTTCTAACATTTTAAATGGACCATCAGCTCTGGGTATCAATTTTGATTTTCTCAAGTCAGGGAACCTATCTTTGCGCAAATGCAACCAAACAAGATCTCTAGGTTCAAATGTTATTTCTTTTCTAGCCCGACTACCTACAAGTTTATATTTTGCGTTCATACGCTCTATATTCTCCTTAGTTGTTTCATGCATTTTTAGAATCAATTCGGCATGTTTAGCATCAATGTTTACCTTTTCTGAAGATGGTAGAGGTAATAAATCAATAGGAGCGCGAGGAGTTAATCCATATACTACCTGAAAAGGGCACATCTTTGTGGTTGAATGCAGCGAACGGTTGTAAGCAAACTCCACATGAGGTAAGCATTCTTCACACATCTTCAAGTTCTTCTTCAAAACAGCCCTCAACATAGTTGACAATGTCCGGTTGACAACTTCAGTTTGTCCATCTGTTTGGGATGACATGTAGTAGAAAACAGCAACTTTGTTCCTAATTTAGCCTATAGTGTCCTCCAAAACTGACTTAGAAACTTCGTATCACTATCAGACACAGTTGTATTGGGCACTCCATGCAGTCAAACGATTTATCTGAAAAATAAATCAGCAACATTTGTAGCATCATCGCTCTTATGACAAGGTATAAAATATGACATCTTAGAAAACCTATCCACAACAACAATAATGCTATCCCTCCCCCTCTTTGTTCTAGGTAGTCCTAAAATAAAGTCCATAGAAATATCTTCCCAAGACACGCTAGAAACAGGAAGAGGCATATATAATCCATGTGGATTAAGACGTGACTTAGTTTTGTTGCATGTAGTGTAGCGAGACACATAGCGTTCAACGTCGTGCCTCAACTTAGGCCAATAGAAGTGATCGGTCAAAACATCGTCCGTCTTCTTGACACCAAAATGTCCCATGAGTCCTCCTCCATGCACCTCTTGTAACAACAAAAGACGAACGGAGCTAGCTGAAATGCATAACTTATTAGCACGAAACAAAAATCCATCATTTACAATAAATTTATTATAGCTTTTGCCTTCTGTACATGTGAGAACCCGGGATATTTAACTTGTAATACTTAACCATCCAATTGGCCCTAGCATTACAAATCAAATATCCCGACTCTCGGTGCATATGTACTTCCTAGAATTGCAGTACACATGCCCCATACAAAAATTAAGCATCCATTCCATACACAAATCATTACAAGCGTACAACTTAAAGGACATACAGGTTAATAATACAAAAGTAGGGCCGACTGGCCAATTGACAAGGTAAATAACCAAAGTAGCAGTGGAAACATAAGCCATAAGATGGCGATAAATAAAAGCCAAACGGTTTTGCCATTACCCACAAGACAACCGACCGGGCCACCAAGCTAGTCGTCCTAAACGAAGTCGGTCTCACAAAAGTCAATCCCTTGGGGATCAACCTCTGCAAGAATTAATTAAGCAAAGCAAATGAGTACAAAAATGTACTCGCAAGGCTTACGTGTAGTGTAACAGCCTATACATAGCTACATGCAAGCTTATTTAAGTGGAGGAGGCTCTAGACTCATTTTCAGCATAAAACAAGTTTTCATTTGCAATAATGTAATAGATTTAAAGTAGTTTTACAATCTGTTTTTGTGGATATCATGGGGATATGCCCATGATCTTAGGATGATGAAACAATTGGCAATGTAGCTTTTGGTTTGAAGTTTCACGCGTTTTTGACAAAGTTTCAGATCTGTCAGGTCAGCGGCGGTCTGACCGGCTTTTGTGCTGAATATTGATATAATTGAAAGTTGATTTTGGGATAGGTCATATCCATGTTTGATATTGCATATGTGTTGCATATTGCATGTTTTCACTAACGTGGGTCAAGTTGTGAAGAACTTGTTCCTGGATTCGTGTTTGCTTGTCTATTGTCAGGTACCGCTTGCGTGTCAACGACGGTCAACGGCGAGGAGGATCGGGACTAAGCTTGGAGAGCCGAGGTCCGAACGATCATGGATGCGGGTGAGGTCAAGTGACTCAAGCGTGGTGCGAATGGACAAGGATGACCGAACAGGCGGCGGCGATTGGTTGGATCTGCGCGCGGAGTCATTGTAAGTGCTCGGTGGTGCGGTGGGATCCGGACGGAGAGACTTGACGACATGGAGCCGTTGATCAACCTACACGTGGCGGCAAAGCGATTGCTTCAACAGATGGACTCGGTCTTTTGGAAAGGATCGAGAAGGGTATTTTGGTAATTTCACCAACACGCCTTGGTGACCTTTGACTAAGCAAGGCGCGTCGGCGCATGGTGAAGCGGTTTAGATCAATCGACGATGAAGACGGTGCTTTGAGATGCGTGCGTGTGTGTTCCGTTGTTGTTGGGCCTTAACGGAAGCTCATTAGGTTTAGCTCTAATTCTAAAAGGGTTTTAGGGTTAAGAGCTGTCCTATATAAGGATTGAGATCGGACTTTAGGGTTTAGGGGTGTTTTTGGAGTCTTGGTGACGGCGCCCCCCTCCAGAAAAAATTGCAGCACTTTGGGAGCCTTGTGGCTGTGCTGCTGTGAGAAAAAGAAAGAAGTGTGGCGGCGGCCGTGTCGAGTCCAAGAAAAAGTGAGCGGTGGCGGCGCCCCCAAAGATTGGCTGCTGGAGGGTTGCCCACCCGGAGAAAAGAGAGCATGTGGCGGCGGCTCTTGCGCCTGGGAGAAATGCCGAGGGTGGCTTGTTCCACGGAGAGCACCTCGCAGATTTGGGAGCTGCGCGCATGAAGAAATAGTGTGTCTGGCGGCGCTTTTAGAGCGCGTTTGTTCTCCAAAAAAAACTGGATCTAATTTCTTTGTTTGATTTTTATTTTATTGCTTCGTGTCTCATCTTGATGCGTGTGTCGATCTGCGATCTCTCGAGATTGTTGCTCTTGCCTTGCGCTACCGGGAGAGTTTTTGGTGGTCGCTTAGTCATTTTGTTGTTTATTTTATTGCCTGCCTTGGCCTGCTATCATTGATGCATTTGGATCCGGTTTTTGATTATCTGTGCGGTCTGTTGATTAGACTTGTTATTGCTGTTCGGTTTTGTTTAATGCGGGTTGGATTTTTCTGTGCTTGTCCCTCGAAAGCGATGTAATTGTGCGCCCGGTAGGCATAGCTCTTGAAAACCCGAGCTGGTCTTGCAAACCTTGTTTTGATTTGCTAACTACGTTCTTGTCTTTGCGCCGGGAGAAAGCTGTCTTTGGCGGCGGCTGCTCCACGGAGAAAAAGTGGAAAAAGCTGCGGCGGCCCTTCCTGCCCGTGAGAAAACCAGCGACCCGGAGCGCCCAAAAATTTGGAGCTTGTCGGCGGCCTGTGCTCCAACAAAAGGTTGGCGGCGGCTGTAGTAGCTTCGGTTCATGAATATCAGTTGTTGTTTTGAGTTAATCCTTGTTGTCACTGTTTGGGCTATAGTACATTGTTGATTTGAATGTGGATTAGTCTACTGTTTTGGTCTGCCTTCCGCTGGTGCATGTAAAGGTTCAGGTTTTAATTGCAAGTAGTTTTGCATTGAACTTTTAGTTGTTTATTGCCCTAGCTTGTCATCAATGATTTGATTCTCTGTGTGTTTTGCTGTTTTAAACTAGTTTTTGGTTTTGGCTACCGTTGTTTTTGGTGCTTGTGTCCTGTTCATCGCAAGGCGTGAGAGGATGCTTTAGATTTGAGATCTTGCAGTTTTGAGTTTTTTTTTAGTCTTGTCCTTCGGGGGTTTGATCGGATCCAACACAGGTCATCCGCTGTGCATGTATACTGATCTTCATAGCTTTTATAGCTATTGGAGTGAAAGTAGTGTTGAGTCCGGTCGAGGTGAAAAATAGAGAAAGCGTCTATTCACCCCCCCTCTAGTCGCCTTTCCGGTCCTACAGTTTTTATTTGACAAAAACAGCGAGATACAAGTAACAATAATAACAAGACATCCTGGAAGTGGCTAACCCAATAACCACCACAACAATAGCATGAATTCCCCATTCATACTACCCATATCAAGTTTTAATTAAATGTTATAGTCTAGTTCTTACAGGACCTTACCAAGCATGTTCATAACCTTGGACGAGGCTATTCGAATAGTTTGAACCCTACAGGGGTGTACCAATGTACCCACACGCCAGACCGCCTTTTCGCCACATGATTTAGCACACTTCCTTTGGTATGCCGGCATGGCTAAGTCCTACGAGACATTTCCAATAGATTGTGCTAATTAAGAGTCGCACGTATGGGGGTTATCACCTAGCGGACACTGCATTCTGGGCTCCCACTAAGGACCCATACGAAGAGTAGGATGCACCGCCCACCTAAGCAATCATGGGTGCTTCCTCCTTTCCCAACAACAAACATTTTTCTTTACAACCACCACACGACTCATTAATTAACACCCCAAAGTACTTAGCCAAGAGAGGTCCCATATCCCCTCGTGTGGTTAGCACATAATAATCGCTGGCTTAGTGACACAAGTAACTCGGTCCTTGGGGACTTAGGCACCATTCCACTCACACCCAACAGATCACACCATCATCCATTGTGCCCAAGTCTCAAACATTTTATTTTCAGTTTTTGACTTTACAAAGTAACAAAGCACAAAGTTTTGAGCATAATGATAATAATAATTTTGTGTGATCAAAGTTATCGACTAAGTCGATAACCGCCCAATTCTACCGGTAACTAAGCATTTCTAAGCATGACACCGTAAAGACAATAAAGGAGCATAATTCAACCATCGGGCTCTAATTCACCGGAGAGATTAATAACTTAAGTTTAGTGGCAGCGGATGAACAATTTAAGGGCAACCATGCAATAGGAATAGCTACCTCTAATCGGGAAAAATAACTTTGACACAAAAGCATGCATACATACAATTTGTAAACAAAGTATTAGACTTTAAAAGTAATGGGATTATTATGATCAAACTACTTGCCTTACTGGATTTCTTGCTGCAGAGGATGACTCGCATAATCAATAATTTCGTCAGAACCTATCGAAAGAATCGAAAGCACAATAAGAACGAATAATACCGAAAAGACCCAAAAAAATCAAAGTCATCCAAAAATCATGAAAAATTCACATAAGGTAGAGCATGATTTTAGGTGAATTTAGCAATAATAATCAATTGATTTGGATGTTCTATGCAAAAGTTATGGCCGTTTTAAAATCAGTTTTCAAGAAAATCCAGTAAAAATGCTACAGGTTACTGTTCACCGAATTAATTGTTTTGGTAAAAATTTCTAAAGAGGTGGTGTACATGAAATTTTTATGGTAGATAGAGCACCACATGAGATGAACAATGGAATTTTATTCACCTCATTTGGAGCTAAGATGAATTTTCTATGATTTTTCAAAGTCATGAAAGTAGTACAAAAGTTATATGTAAAATAAGGTTCTTAGAGCTAGTAATATGTCCAAAACCTATTTTATATTAAAGTACAGTAACAGAGGAATCCAAAAAAATTGAGTTTACTCAATTTGGAGTTACAGAGAAATACTTATGTATTTTTGAAGTTAAAACAATTTTTAGTGCAACAATAATACTAAACCTAAAGTAATTTTCCCAAAAGTGATCTCTGGAACCGTAACATGTTCAACCCATTTTTATATTAAATTAAATTTAAAAAGAAAGCTAACAAAATTTGAATCAAAAATTTTGGAGTTTTCATGATTTAGTTATGAATTTTCAAAGTTTAACAGCAATTTATAGTTGTAAAAATAATTCATTTTTAGACCACTTTCCACAAACTATATTTTTCTAGGGTAGTGACAAAATTGAAACCTATTTTAAAATAAAGTTCATCTAAATTGTAAAATAACAAAATTTGTTTCACTCATTTTGAAGTTAAAATGAATTAGTTATGTGTTTTTAAAGTTAAATCAATTTTTCAGTGAGCAAATTAATGTATTCCGAATTTTCTTAAGGATAAAATACTTTTTCTACCGAGGCCTATGCTAGCCAAAGCCTATGACAGGTGGGGTCCAGTGCACAGTGCAAAATTTCAATTAATTCCCGAATTATAAATTCCTACCGACAGGTCGGCCCTACTTGTCATACTCACGATTCATAGAACAGTGCATGGACTAAAGTCCATGCACTCGGTCCATGGTCCAGAGCTTACTTAAGGGGGGGGCCAGGCCCACATGTAATAGAGACATTACCGCTTTAAGACAACCACTTATTACTCTAAGCAATCATTAGCGGTAATTAAACCGAGATTCGGTTTTAATTACCTATCTACAGTGCATGTCGGCCGTCCGACAAACGGAGCTCCCGCTCTGCTCACTTGCACGGCAGCTCGCCGGCGCGGTGGTCCACTGCCGCGTGGTACAAGACCCGAAATGGGATCCTAATAACCCTACGCAACTTTTGCTAGTCGGAGCAAGGTCAGAGATGAGCCAAGGCGGCGGCGCGACAATGGGGTGCGGCGGCACAAGTATGGCAAACACGCATGCGCTAACCCGAGGTTGAAGTAAGCAAAATAAAGCGGGCATGAGCTATGGTGAGGTGCATTGAAGCTTACCGAGTTGACAAGGAGACCGGAAAAGCTTGGAGAGAAATCGTCGACGGTAATGGCCGTGGTGGCTCTTCGATTCACGCGGAGAGGTCAACCTGGTGAACAACAGAGAGAAAGGATGGTCGAGATAGTTCACAAATCACAAGAAGATGCTAAAGGAGCAATGAATCGAAGAATGAGTTACCAAATCAAGTGGGAAGTGAAAGGGTGTTCTTCAGCCAAAAATGGTTCAATCCTCCAATACACGGACTCCTATCATGCATTACCCAAATAGAGTTAGGGGTTTTCGATGGTATACTAACTGACACGAGATGACGTGGAGGATTGAGGTCAATACCTCCCAAAGATGAAGAAAGCTCGGGGATGTCCGTCGGAGTACGCTCTAGAGTGGCCGAATGGCACCGAAATGGTCCAGAAGCTACAAGGCAAAGTAGGAGCTAAGCTCAGTAAAAATGGAACCGGCGTTGAAGATAGAGTCGAGAGGAACCACGCGGTTAGAGCTCACCGAAGTAGAGAGCGGAGGAGAGCTCCCTTCTTCTCAACGGCCGAGAGAAGAAGTGAGTGGGAAGAGAGGTGTGAAGGGGGTTTTATGCCCGGGAAAAGGACGGAGCGGAGGCGGCGTTAGCGAGCGGTGCTCACGGGTTGCTCGCAGAGGGCGGTGGGGCTACGGCGTCGCTGGCGGTGACAGAGCGGCTCAGGCTTCGCATGGCGCGTGGCACGCGCGTTCTGCCCCGAGGTTGAAGACGCCTCTGTCGCGTGGGGCCGAGCGATCAGAGGTAGAGAGGCGAGTGGGTGCGGTGCAGCCCAAAAGGGGTTGTGGTCCGGTCGGAATAGTGAACGGCTTGGATCGGATGCACAGTGTTGAGTCCGAAGTTGAAACCAGATTTGACCAAGAGAAGTCAGGTTTGACTAGGGCTTTAAAAATATAGTTAAATTTCTAAAAATTCTGAAATAATTTAGAGGGGTTCCTAGGACAACTTAGTTTCCAAATAAAATTTGAAAACCTACTTTTCAAGATTTAATTTGTGTACTTTAAATTCAAACTTAGAAAAGGTTACTGATTTGAGTTTGAATTTTCTGAGGGTTAAAACTATCCCCTAAAATTTGGGAAAAATTATATTTATTCATGATAATTATTATATTATTTGAATAAATTATTTCCAAATGATGTTCACAAGTTGTTATTCTTGTTTTCTTTTGGAATTTAAATTCGAGGTGTATGTTTTCTTTGATTTCAAAATTTTCAAAGGTAACAAATATGCAATAGCTCCAGAAAAACTAATGCATGCTCAAAAGTTTTAAATTCTTCTCATTTTTATACCTTTGAAATACAAACCCAAGGGGAATAAATGATGCAAAAGAATCAAAAATGTTGTGCATGTTAATGAGATGCATACTAATTATCATTTATAAATTTGGGGATGTTACAGTACAATTCTGAAATATATCTTTAAAATCAACATTATGCACATATTGCTCTTTAATTGTCTCTAAACTAAAGATTCTGAAATGAAGTTGAGATAACATGGTATAACGACGAGATAAAACATCAGCAATAACATTATCCTTGCCCTTCTTGTGCTTAATGGCATATGGAAACGATTCAATGAACTCAACCCATTTAGCATTTCTATGGTTCAGATTTCATTGACTACGAATGTGCTTTAATGATTCATGATCAGAATGTATAACAAATTCTTTGTACCATAAATAATGTTGCCATGTCTCTAATGTCTGAACTAAAGCATATAATTCCTTATCATAAGTAGAATAATTCAAACTAGGACCACTTAATTTCTCGCTGAAATACGCAACAGGATTACCTTCTTAAATAAGCACACCTCCAAGTCCAATTTCACTAGTATCACATTCAAGCTCAAAAGTCTTAGCAAAATCCGGAAGTTGGAGAAGTGGTGCATGTGTAAGCTTATATTTCAAAATATGAAACGATTGTTCTTATGTAGGGCCCCACATAAATGGAACACCTTTCCCCGTAAGCTCATTCATTAGTGCGGCAATTTTGCTAAAATCTTTGACAAAGCGTCGATATAATCCAGCAAGTATGAGAAAACTCTGCACTTGTGTGACCATGTTAGGAGTCGGCCAACTCTGTATAGCTTCAATCTTGGCTTGATCAAGCTCAATACCCTAAGGAGTAACAACATAGCCACGAAACGATACTCGATCAGTGCAAAAAGTGCACTTCTCAAGATTAGCAAACAAATGTGCATCACATAGAGCATTAAAAACAACACACAAGTGTTCAAGATGTTCCTCTAATGTTTTGCTATAGATCAACATGTCATCAAAATATATCACTACAAATTTTCCTATGAAAGCACGCAAAACTTCGTTCATTAATCTTATGAAAGTACTAGGTGCATTAGTTAACCCAAAAGGCATCATTAACCACTCATATAATCCAAACTTAGTTTTGAATATTGTTTTCCATTTGTCGCCTAACTTCATGCGAATTTGGTGATATCCACTACGCAAATCAACTTTAGAGAACACAGTTGAGCCACTTAATTCATCAAGCATATCATCTAGCCTAGGAATAGGATGACGATATCGAATAGTAATATTATTGATAGCTCTACAATCAACACATATACACCATGATTCATCTTTCTTAGGTACCAAAATAACAGGGATAGCACAAGGACTATGGCTTTTGCGTATGTACCCTTTGTCAAGCAAGTCTTGCACTTGACGCTGAATTTACTTAGTCTCTTCGGGATTGGTCCTGTAGGGCGCATGGTTGGGAAGCGAGGCTCCTGGAATTAAATTAATTTGATGCTCAATCCCTCTAATTGGAGGCAGCCCCAGGGGTATTTTACTTGGAAACATATCAGCGAACTCCTGCAAAATGTTAGCAACGACAAGATGCAAAGAAGGAGGCATATCCTCAAAAGAAAACAAAGCTTCTTTGCACACTAAAGCATAGCAATCAGATTTGCTATTTTCTATCTCACAAATATTAGATTTAGTAGCAACTAAAACAAAACATTTCAATTTAATTTTACCTTTCCTAGCACTAGGTTCTTTATTCTTCTGGTACACAAGTTCTTTAGCTACAATATGATTTTCACTTTTGCTACTCCCCTTTTCTCTATTAGCTCTCTCTAATTCATTCTTTAAAATAGCTTCAGGAGACATGGGCAGTAAAGTGATTTTCTTTTCTTTAAACATGGGAGTATACTTATTAGTTCTACCATGATGCACCGTATCTCTATCATATTGCCAAGGTCTGCCTAACAACAAAGAGCATGCTTGCATAGGTACAATATCGCAATCAGCATAATCATGATAAGAACCAATAGAAAAATATACTCTCACAATGCGGGTTACCTTTAACTTACCACAATTGTTGAACCATTGAATGTAATATGGACAAGGGTGCTATTGTGTGGTTAATGCAAGCTTCTCGAGCATGTTCATGCTCGCCAAATTGTTGCAACTTCCTCCATCAGTGATCACACGACATGAACGCTCTTTGATAACAAGCTTTGTTTGGAACAGATTGTGGCGTTGATTCTACTCAGCACACTCCATTTGTGTACTAAGTACACTCTTCACTATAAGGCTTAAATACTTATTTGAAATTTCAGCACCATATTGTTCCTCTTCTCGCTCAGATTCTTGGTCATCACCTGTGGGGTCAGTTGCAAGCATAGCATATTCTTCCTTAATGTCACTAGCTGAAGTATACTCACCATTGTCCTTTATCAAGATAGCTCGCTTGCTTGGGCAATCCCAGATCATGTGTCCATAGCCCTTGCAGCGATGACATTGTATTTCTCGTGCTCTTCCCATTGAAGCAACCGAAGATGAACTTTGTGCGGGGGCTTATATCATGCTCTTGCTCATTTCTGGTGCACGTGCTGGTGTAGTGGAAGTAGATGGACACCGGCTATTGGAGGAGTTTGTAGGTGCAGGTGTTCGGCTGGAGGGAGTAAATGGTGCTCTCGATTGGCCTTGTATTGTGTGACCTGCAAAAGAACCTGCAAAATTTCCTTTGTTCCTGGATTGACATCCCTGTACCTCTCTTTTAGCTTTACAAGTAAGATGAAATAAGCGAGTGATAGAATTGTATTATTTATAATCAAGTATGTCCTGAATTTCATGGTTTAAACCTCCTAAAAATCTAGCCATCTTAGCATCTTCAATTTCTTCTAAACCACAACGCAACAAACTAGTTTGCAATTCTTAATAATAATCCTCTACAAAACTACTACCTTGTCTTAAGTGTTGCAATTTATTAAGCAAATCACGAGAATAATATAAAGGTATAAATCTATGTCTCATTGCTCTCTTCAAAGCATTCCATGTTCTAGGTATGTTCTGATTAGTACAACAGTATTCACTCCACCAAATAGAGGCAAAATCAACAAACTCACTAGTAGCAGCCCTAACCTTCTTATCTTTGGGGAATTCATGACAAGCAAATTTTTGCTTTACGGTAAGCTCCCATGTGAGATAAGAATCAGGATCATATTTTTCAGCAAAAGAAGGCATAGTGAATTTAATTTTACCAAATACATCATTATGGTCATATACCTCACGTTGATTTCTTCTCATACCTTGACGATTGTAACGAAGCTGTCGATGGTTATGATCATTGTGAACATTGAATCCATATGTTTTCGTATCAGTGGTATAATTGTTCACGTCTTCTGCTTCCACCTCATTTGCCCAAGAGCAAGCAGCAGGTGGTGGGCGGTGAGCAAGAGGGTCCTCCACCCTTGGCTCATCATGGGCCGTGGTTTCAGCAAGTGGCCGACATTCAAGGTGCTCAACGCGTATGCGGAGCGCCGCGAGGTTGTTGTTGATCTGATCCAAGGCATTGTGAACGCTCTCACCGAGCAAGTGCTTAAAGTGCCGTATGATCCCTCTCATGTGAGGTGTGAGAGGACCTTCGCTCTCTAGCTCCAAAGAGTGGTCATTGTTGTTCCCACTATGTGTTGCCCGTGTGACCCTGCCATTGTTAGTAGAAAACAAAGAACAAATCACAGTGTATATGTCCCTATCAACTACTAGGTGCTGGAGGTTAAAAAGTCGCTCACACTCAAGCTTATACCAAGTCCTTAGCAGTTCTTACTAAGCAACAGGTGGTGACCAACAACTAGTGTCGGTGTCAAACGCACTCCGAAGATTGACAAAGCGATTGCAAGTAACTGGTACCTGTACAACGGTAGAAGGTGGAGCTAGGATAGGCTTCAATATGGTGGCAAGGATTAGCAACAATTAATTCAGTAATGCAAGTTAAAAAATTGCTCAAAGTATTAGTGAATGTTGCTGATCCTAGCCTAATCAAAACTAGCTAATCAAAGCCTACGAAAAGAAGTGTATGAATGCACACGCAAAGATCAATGTGACTTGTTGTAAGCAAAGGAAAATTTTCACGCCAAGTGCTAGAAGAGATGCTAGCCAACTACTCAAACTTTTGTCTAGGGCACAAGATTGTTCACATGACGTAGAGCACAAAAAATAGTATAACGTGCAATGTAAATAGCCCTCTAGTTTAAGCAGTAAACAACAGCTAGTCTCAAAAGATGAAATAGCAAATTTTTATATGGATTATATATACTCAATTGAAAGGTTTCAATGAGATATACAACTTTGCAATTGAGGCAAGCCCCAAATTCCGAAGGGAAGACTGAAAGAAATGGCAAAAACAAAAACCAAAAACTTGCAACGCGAGTTTGGGGCCAAAGATGACCGTTTTGTGGCCTTTGGAGGGTGACTAGCATAATTATGTTGGTTTTATTGGATGCACCTCATCGTTAGCTTTCCAACAAGCGTAAGAACGTCCAAAATGGACACCGTATGCAAAAGTTATGCCTGTTTTACGAAAGGTGTCTCGGAAACGGAAACCTACTCGGACTCGAAACCGACTTGGGTTCAAATTGAAACTGCTATATCTTTCAATCCCGTGGGACAAACTTGCTCAATTTTTTTATGGAATCTTTTGGCCATCTTTAGAAGGTCTCCACCAATTTTCACTTGTTTTGCAAAAGTTTAACGCGCTTTTCAATTTTTCGGGAAGGTGGATACTCTTTTGTTTTTCTTCTTCTTTTTTATTTTTCTCATGCACTGCAGCAAAACCGAAATTCACTTCGGAAATTTTTCTCCTCTTTGCTCTTGAAACCGAAACTAACTCTTTCCTTTTTCTTCTTCTTAAAAACCGAAACCAACCAGATTAGGGTTTGGTTGCCGTGGTAGTGGAAATCAGC
Organism: Phyllostachys edulis; assembly: GCA_036346405.1. Lineage (NCBI taxonomy): Eukaryota > Viridiplantae > Streptophyta > Magnoliopsida > Poales > Poaceae > Phyllostachys > Phyllostachys edulis. The sequence goes on from CM070564.1 coordinate 7,957,871, forward strand.
GGCATCAGCAACTTTGGCTTGCCGAGACAGGGGCGACAGAAGCTTGGTTGCCGTGGTAGGCGAGAGGTGGTGGCGGCAAGGTGCTACGGCTACCGTGGTAGGAGAAGCAGCGGTGACAGTCGAGGGTTGCCACGGCAGGAGTGGCAGATGTGGAAGGCTTCTGATTTAGATGCAAACACTAAGAACCCTAAAAGAACGATTAAGTGACGTGAAGGAAACATGAGATGCAAACTAGACAACGACCAACTAGACTCCAACTAGAACTAGAAATCAGCAACTAGACACGACAATGCAACCAAGAATTCAACAATGCAAAATACTGACAAGAAAATTGCAAGGCACAGATTGGTTTGGACAAGATGAACTAACCCTTTTTTGTGATTTTCGTGGACTGTAGGTAAAAACGAATCTACTACTAGAAAAATGGAAACTCTCACCGATCAACTGTAGCTCAGATACAACCTGATGCGACAAAGGGTGTCCCAATCTTTCGATGAAAGGGATGATTTCGAATTGAGGAGACGACTCTCACGACTCGGCTACCAATCGTACATGACCAATTTGCCCGTCAATCGCTGAACCAACTCCAAGATTGTTATCAACCTTGTTAGAAGCACGATCGACCTAACCACGAAGGTCTATTCCTGCAAGCAATCAAAGTACAAGCAAGAACACGATAGATAAGCAATCTAAAATTGCGAATAGGAAATAAGATTTGTATTGAAAAGTTGTCAGGTTCTGAAGCATGATGACGCTGTTGCACTAACTGAACAAGAGGACACCGTATAGTTTCACAAGTGGAAAACTAAACCAAACAAAACACAAACACAAAAGTGTCACACACATGAGAATATATGAGGGTTACGGCCAGGGGGTGGCAGTCAGGGGGTAGACGCACACCCCTAGGGTTACAAGGCCCATGGGCCCAAGTAGAGGTGGTGCAGCACCAGTTTGACTCGGTCTCAGAATCAGCTCCAGATTGTTTTGGCGATTACGGTGCGCATAAAAGGAATTTAGAGGTGAGGTTAGACCAGTTGGAAAGAGGATGAGATAAGCTTTTCATCAAGTACTCGTGGACCTCCAACGGACACCGTATGTGAAAGTTATGCACGTTTGAAGTCAGGGCTGTCAGGCTAACTCCAAATTGATCTGGAATTGAAATATGGTCAGCCTAGACTTGTTGTGGTAGTAGTGCTACTCCCATTGCCTTGGTTCCTGAGTATAATAACATCACAAGACTTAGGTAGCAATCCATCCTCAATAGGACAATTATAAACTCCTATAAACAAAGTTACCTGATAATTTAGTTGGCATGCACGTGCCCTTATAATTGGTCCTTGTGTTGCATCAGGTTGAGGAGTAGCATTTGTAATAGTAGCGGGAGGTATGGTTGTATCAGTGGAAAGGATGTCCTCATCACATTCTAAGTTGTCGACTAAGTATATATAGAGAGAAAGAGGGATAAAGTGTTCTCTATTCTGTGGTTGTAGGCACGACTAGGGTATTAAGTGGGCGTCATTTGATGTACTGAATGGGCCATGGCTAAGTGAGCCGTAATAAATTCTATTTCGACTCTCCTTGATAAAAATGTTGACCTGGTCAAGAACCCTCGACAGCTAGCCCCCAAGCCTTAAGTAAATATATATTTTCTTGAGGCTTCCTGCCTCAAAACAAGTTTCGAGAAAGCCCTTTTCCTCCTCCAATCATTTCGATCATTTAATATGAATGTGGGAGAGAGAATTTTCTTATTAAAATCGCACTTCCTATCTTATTGGGACACATCAACAGATTGAGAGCTTGAGCGGTTGAGGTAAAAAATACAAATGATTCCAGGTTACCTTATTTTTTCTACCACTTCACCTCACAATTTCCTCCCAAAGCCTTCCATCTTCCCCAGAGCTTTCCCCCTTATCTCGATTCCTTTTCAATCTTCATAACATCATCCATGGTGTCGTGGAGTAAATATACTCTTACAGAAGTGCAGATCCAGATGCTCGAGGACCAAGGCTACATTCCAGCCAAGGCTTTGATCAAATGGAGTCCGACTGGAGATGAAGTTGAACAAATCCAAAACAAGGTCGGATTGTTATGTTTAGTTCTTTTGCTCGTTTGGGTTTCTGACTTCCTGAGAGCAATTTCATGACCATTGTTATCAATCACAATCATCTGGAATTGGTCCATTTAGGTCCAAATTCCATTTTGATTCTTAGTGTTTTCGCATATATACGAAGCTTTCCTTGGTATCCCACCTTCTGTTCGTCTTTTTCGCTATTTCTACCTATTCACTCCTTATAATAGGAGTCAAGGTATAGTTGGTACTGTATATTTCAAGCATTATGATAACACTACCAACCAACACCGCAATCGTCCATCCTCATGCTCTCCCAGTTGATTTCCCCATAGCGTCTGCCTCCCCTCCTCGCCCTCGTCAAGGTTGTCGGCCGCGATCCGTCTCGCCTCCCTCTCGGAGCCTCCGTATCCGGCCATTGTTGTTTGGTGTCTTTGTGGATAGATTTGTATAGTTATTCTTGTTTTAAATTTGAATGGATATGTTGTTTGATTCCTCAATGTGTTGGTTGATTTATGCTGCACCTGTTGTTTGGCTGGGATTTGGGCGTACTGTTCATTATCAGGCCGAGCTTTGGGCTTGTGAAATGCTAACTTGTCGTGCCTCGGGCCTGGCTTTTCATAAGTTCTTTTCCAAGACCAACCCAACGTTCGAATTTGTCTATTAGAAACGGGGAGAGTGCAAGCATAACTCTTAGGGCATGTACAATGGTACTGATAGCTGTTATCTATAGCAACTCTCCATATCACCTGTAGATAGCACTAAAGATAGCTCATACAATGGTACAGATAACTACTGTCTTTTTAGTTGCTTTATAGAACACACAATCTTTTAGTGTTTTTCTTGTTTCTCGTGATACAGTCGATTGCAGGATTGTAGACAATATCTTTCTCTCTCTTCATTCTCTTTCATCCACGTCAACAAAAATTCTACGTAGCAATAACTATAGACGACTAATATAAGCCTATTGTACATGCTCTTATAACCTTGTTGCCAGAGTGATCGGTCTAAGGTGCAGGCAATGGAGACATGATAACCGTGGTGACATGGTTGAATACGTCTGCAAAGGAGGAATGGCCGTGAGGTGGTTGGAGGGAGAGCGAATTTGAGGTGGAGGTGGGACCTTAGAGACCAGCATCCAATTATTCTTCCTGGTTTGACCCATTCCTAACGGTTCCGAGACACACGTCAACGACTGCGTTAGGCATTTTCACACGCCTATCCAAGCTCGATCGCGGGCAATGCCTAACGGGAGATCATCATGGTCATGGATCGCATCCTTCATTGTTTTAGGGGGTCTTCCTTGATGGTTTTTGGCCATTAGTAAAAATCTGGATCCTGGTAGTGCGATAGGATAGAGGGCTCCCATTGGAGGAGAGGTGGAGATGGCAGTGGCACCACAAGAGGCTGGAGGCAGCGATTGGAAAATCGGCCGAAAATCGGTAATTTCGGATTTACTGGTGAGGCTGGTAGGAATATAAACTGGTTCGAATTTATTTGAATTTTGTTTGAATTTGATTTTTTTTAAAAAAAAATTAATATCCGAAAAATTCAAAGTTTGATTTGAAAATTTTGGCCGAAATTTTTTGATTTTCGGCCTCCCCCCTCCCCCACTAAAAAAATCTCGTTTGAGAAACCCTGGCTGGAGGTGGTGTGCCGGAGACGAATGTGTGAGTGGGGACGAGTTGACGTTGTGCTGTAGCCTCCCTCTCCTACGTGCTAGTTGATAATGTTTTCCTGTATCACCTTTATTTTCACTAAGGTTGCATTGCAGCGTCCCGACATCTGCCTTATCTTTACTAATTCGAGGCTCCTCGGAAGACCTCTATGTTGATCCTAGAAGTAAAAAAGCTAGAAATTACTATATTAATCAATGAAAAAGAAAAAAACTAGAAATTCCCACATTAATAGGAAAACGAAAAGATCACATGCATCTATTTTGTAGCCTAAAGTCCCGATTTACAGACAGGGAAGTAATGTCCTTCTGCAATTCCTATCAAGATTACGGGGATTCCATATGGCCCAAGCTTTGATCAAGTATCGTTCTGGTCGTGCTAGCTATGCCTTATATAGATAGCTTGCAAACTATCAAATTCAAACATGGCACCAACACCTATGGCCGAATCGGACATACAGGAAAACATTTTGTGACACCGTCAAGTAGATTAAAGCTGAATAAAATAACAGCCATGCCCTATAGTCGGTGGTAACAACTAACACGACCATGAGTACCAAAAAGGAATATGCATTTTGCATGCATGGAGCCATGCAAGAGATAAAAGCTGGATTCAAAAACACACCATGCCTTTTAACTCTCCTGCTCAACATTTAGACAGACTTAATCTAGAGTTCACATATGATGTTTCAAGTATAAGTTTGAAGTGACATCGAATAGGTATGATGAGGCCCTAGGTGCATCTACTACAGTGGTCAACACCCCTAAGTTGCAAGTATATGCTAAACCTCAAGTCGAGCTTATTATGCATTAATGGAGAAAGAAACAAGAACAAGATTCGGCCAAGAGAAAGGAGAGGGAGGTAGGCCGAAGGGGCAACTTGAGCGGATATGGGAAGGCACAAGGGCTGAGAACTTTGCACGTTGGAAAGTTTGCAAGGGAATCTCGGATTACTGTAGCAACCGTGTGCTATTCATCCAAAGTCTTGTGCTTGCGTGGGAGGCGTGGGAGGCTATATAAACCCCCCCCCCCCCATGACCGCACCATATAGGTGGACAAGTTAAGTTGAAGAAAATACAGAAAAGTCACATGTGTTTTGGAAATTCCCGTCTAGGGTTTTGTGATTGCGTGAATATTGGAGGGAGGTTGTTCTTCCAAGATCCGTGATTCCTTGTGAATCATCTCACCAATTCGTAGCATCCTCAATTGCTCACGATTTGGTGTTGTTTTCTGATTTGATTTTGTTTCTCTCTTCGGATTGATTTAACATCAACCAAGTATTATTTGCTTTGGAGATACACTTGTTCTTCCTTTTTACTTAACCAAGAAGGAGGAAAGCTAGGGTTTTATTTCGATCAAGATTGAAATACAAGTACCGTGAAAGATTGGACCACATTACGCATCAACTACACGTTGATCCGTATCAAGGTAAGTAATTTAAAATTCAAATTCAAAAATAGAATATATAAGAATAAAATTAAATTTGGAGACAAATTCAAAATCGAAATTAAATCAGTTCAGAACTAGCATCAACTTTTGGAGTCAAAACTTAAATATTTCTATTAGAATTTATATAAATTTTGAAACAAGAGTTCCAAAACTGCAAAAATTTGACTTCAATTCTAAAAATTTGGGACTAAATTACAAAAAAAAAACAATTCACCTTTGAATATTTCGCAATGTGAAACTTTTAATTTATAGCTTTTATAAATTGCTCATATATTGTGTTTGTATCCCATTCTGCCAATTTAAAAAATAAAATTTGATGTACAAAAACTAATAGAAGGCAATAGTTCGTAATTTTTTTTAATCCTAATCAAGTAGTTAAAATAAAAATAATACTCAAACTGGTAGCCCGGTCCATGCAGATGCACGGGTCGATGACTAGTTATATTATTAAAGCAAAGAAAAAAAATTAAGATACTACCATGTTTGTATCACATCAACCGGAGGAAACATAGGATGATCTACGTCGCCGATTTTTATGGGTCCATATTATAACAGTGCAGATTAAACATATATAAATATGAGATGTTACAATTGTAAAAGGAATACAATTATAATCATTATAGTTGTAGAATACAACCAAATGTTTTATTATGAACATATGCATTATAGTGTCTAGGTGCGCAGTTGCTGGAAATTCAGCAAGCTATTTTCTTAAAAAGTTTTAGGCACCACTTCTTCTTCTTCTTCTTCTTTTTTATGCGCTCCCTGACATGGATGTCCCACCCAGCTACTCCTTTTCCCCAAAATTTTCAAGAAGCCCCACTTTTCTTTTATCTTTTCTGTTCTTCAACTGTCTATCCGTTGTTTGAAGCCAAAAGAGCGCATGAAGAGAGAGAGAGGGAGAGAGAGAGGGCGTAGCTTTTTTATGCCTGTGCTGCTGGAGTGCTGCCTCCACCTCTGGGCTCTTTGCATATATATATAACACCTCCATAGTCCAACCTAACACCACTACAACAACAGACTACTAGCAGCTGGGAGCTAGCTCTCTCCACACACTGCATCTCACACACACAAGTCCAGTGAAAGCATACATATACAGGACAGTACTGGAGGCTAAGGAGATGGCGGGCATGGCGTCCGGAAGTGGAACCGCGAGCCTGGCCGACGAGAAGGCGTCGGACGCGGTGGGGCTGAGCCGGTACGCGGCGGAGACGGAGGAGGAAGGAGGCGATGGCAGCGGCAAGCCCACCGTCAAGTCCTGGCTCTCCGGCCTGCTGTGGGACGGCGGCTCCGCCTACGACGCCTGGTTCAGCTGCGCCTCCAACCAGGTACGTACGAATTGAAGTGTATGCATGCTCTTCTAGCCGGCCAGTTAATTTGCTTCAGCTTACAAACTAAGCTTAATTCGGTTATGGCACCCATAGATGGTCGCTAATGTAGTGACATGGATGGATGCAGGTTGCGCAGGTGCTTCTGACGCTGCCTTATTCGTTCGCGCAGCTGGGGATGCTGAGCGGGATACTGTTCCAGCTCTTCTACGGGCTGATGGGCAGCTGGACGGCCTACCTCATCAGCATCCTCTACCTCGAGTACAGGACCAGGAAGGAGAGGGACAAGGTCGACTTCAGGAACCATGTCATCCAGGTATATATTCTTTCAGCTGCAATATACGCATCACCAGTACGTATTCTTTCACTCTCAAACCAAGTGTAGAGAGCCTTAATTATATGCAAGCTGCGATGGTTAATTAGAGGGGTCTGTAACTTGGCTACCTGTGTAGCCAAAGGTGGCTGAAGTAGCAGTTCTTCCTGAGTTTAACTAATCTGCCTGAACTGCATATATGCATGTAGTGGTTCGAGGTGCTGGACGGGCTGCTGGGTCGGCACTGGAGGAACGTGGGCCTGGCCTTCAACTGCACTTTCCTGCTCTTCGGCTCAGTCATCCAGCTCATCGGCTGCGCCAGGTACCATGCATGCATATACGGCTGCCAGGGCGGATCCAAGTTTTATTACAAACTACTAAGTGTTATGAGTTCGTAATGATCCGACTATCTTTTTTTTTTCCTGGATCCGACCCGACTATATCTTTTTTTTCGTGGATCCGCACCTGACCGCTGCTGCTTCTCTTGTCTCCCTGCATGCATGTACGAGTACATGTACATGTGTGCCTCTTTTGGTGTCAAGTAGTATTATACGTACTGCGTACATGCGTGACCTGAACGTATACATACGTACATGCGTGCTTGCAGCAACATCTACTACATCAACGACCATCTGGACAAGCGGACGTGGACGTACATCTTCGGCGCCTGCTGCGCCACCACCGTGTTCATCCCCTCCTTCCACAACTACCGCATCTGGTCCTTCCTCGGCCTCCTCATGACCACCTACACCGCCTGGTACATCGCCGTCGCGTCGCTCATGCACGGCCAGGTACAATACATAAACGCACCTTTCCTGAGAAAAAAATACGTACATTTCTACGCATACGTCGCTTATTTTATTTATTCGATGCCTAGGGACAGACACAGGGGTGCTAGGGGTAGCCCTGGCTCCCCTCATGCGTCATGATTGCCCTTGTGCATATGCGGATGTTGTAGATAAAAATAGTAGCAAAGTTTTATTTATCCTTTCAATGCAAAAATGTCATTAATTGATCCTTGTTATATTTTTCTGACTCCGTCCCTGTTCATGCCGTATAATTGTACATGTATATGTTAATTGCGTGTACAGGTGGAGGGCGTGACGCACTCGGGCCCGACGAGCATCGTGCTCTACTTCACGGGGGCCACAAACATTCTCTACACCTTCGGGGGACACGCTGTCACTGTGTAAGCCCACAGCATACCACCTACTTTAACTATTTTAGCCCTAGCTAATCGTTTATATTTAATTAATGCTTACTTTATTTAACTCAGAGTGTACATGCACGTACCTATCCCGCCCTGCTTAGTTTTAGTTAATGGCACTCCTACAACGGTCACTGGTAACGGAGCATGCAGCTGGAGTGCGCACTGACACGTGGGTCCCACACACAACGGCACTTGGGGACCACGCAGACATCCCAAGAACGCACGCATGCACGCACGCGATGACCGTCCGTGCTATCAAATTTAACCGTTAAAGTCATATCTCGGAGATCGTGAATAGTAAAAAATGTCGAGTAAAAGAGAACGACCGAGTGAGTGAGGAAGGGAGTATACAGTTGTAGGGTTTGCTAAAGATGTTATACAGTCTTGTCACCAAGTTCACTTTAATGGGAACAACATCGATCAGCATTAATTTGCATGCACCCATCCATGGATCCATCTCATTGTTGTTTTTCCCCACCAACAAAGACAAGACCATTTGCATGCATGATGCAGCAGCACCAGCAGGAAGCTAGCTGAGTAGCTGATGGCCATTCATGCATGGCCCACCGACACCTGGGCCCCATGCCCCCATGCGACGGCAAAGCCCAACCAATACCATGCATGCACATACAAACATACTATATATACACTGACAGAAGCATGGCATGCATCCGTGTCAGATGTTTCAAGGCACAGTGAACAGCGAAAGCCATCGATTAGAGACCATCCATCCGATCCATACATCATAGATGCACGCACAAGAAAGGACACCGCACGAATCTCAAAGCACCTCTGACGTGTCTCTCGGTGCGAATGCAGGGAGATCATGCACGCGATGTGGCGGCCGCAGAAGTTCAAGGCCATCTACCTTCTCGCGACGCTGTACGTGATGACGCTGACCCTGCCGTCGGCCTCCGCGGCCTACTGGGCGTTCGGCGACGAGCTCCTCACGCACTCCAACGCGCTGGCGCTGCTGCCGCGCACGCCGTGGCGCGACGCCGCCGTCGTGCTCATGCTCGTCCACCAGTTCATCACCTTCGGCTTCGCCTGCACCCCGCTCTACTTCGTCTGGGAGAAGCTCGTCGGCCTCCACGACTGCCGCTCCCTCTGCAAGCGCGCCGCCGCGCGCCTCCCCGTCGTCGTCCCCATCTGGTTCCTCGCCATCATCTTCCCCTTCTTCGGCCCCATCAACTCCGCCGTGGGCTCCCTCCTCGTCAGCTTCACCGTCTACATCATCCCCGCCATGGCTTACATGGTCACCTTCAGATCGCCACAGTCTCGAGAGGTACATACACTTTATTTTCTCTGTCTCTATCCTATCTCTACTGCGTTATACATGCATGTGTCTTGACTCGATTCCTGTACGTCGTTACACATCAATCTGATGAGTGTGACATGCATGCTGCACGGGTACGCCGTGCGTGGTTACATTGGGGTCCATGGAGCCATAGCACTGTTCGTGTAGTTGCCATTGCTGCAGTACTGGCTAATGTTGCAGATAGATGATGTAGGACTGATGAATCTGGTTGCACACAGTCTAGACATTAGGGATCCACCTGTCCATGGCCTGTTATGGAACCAGGCAGCTGGTTGGTATGTTTACCTACTTAATCAGAGCATTGCTATGTGCACGAACTTGTAGTGCAAACGATCGAGTTCACCTTTCAGTTGACGTTACAAAATTAATTCTCTGTCAAGAACATACTACAAGCGTATTATAGGGAAATTGCTTGTCTGTAAAATAAGCACTAGCAACATAAAGAAGAACAACTATTAATTTGGGCATTGCATATTCCATTGGTAAGAAGTTCTGCTGCTGCTGCATGTAATGTCTCACTGAACGCAAGACAAAACTGCAGCAGCTAGCTAGCAGTGACAGCGATTCCTTTCAACACAAGTGGTGATAAAGGCTCGCTAGGGTACCATAAAGCTAGAAAAGTGAGTGGAAATCAGGAAGTGGATGCACAGGGGGGTTTTGTACCATCCGCTGTCCGAGAGCCATTGGCATCGATCGAGCAGACGCTCCGGACATAATTCTGTCTGGTAGGACACCAATGATGCCGTGTCTAGAAAACAACAAAAGCAGCACTAGTAGACTACTACCACTTGTGCACTTGAGCTCTCATTCAGTTCCACACACACATCAAATGCCCTCAGCTGTGACATCATTATTTCCCTTTCACATTTCACATTTCCTTATCAATTTTTACCGCATTTTCCTTTCATCTTTTCGTTTCTCTTCCTCTAACAATGGTGAACGTACATCGCAGAACGCGGTGGAGCGGCCGCCGCGGTTCGCCGGAGGATGGACGGGGGCGTACGTGATCAACTCGTTCGTGGTGGCGTGGGTGCTGGTGGTCGGGTTCGGGTTCGGCGGCTGGGCCAGCATAACCAACTTCGTGCGGCAGGTTAACACGTTCGGGCTCTTCGCCAAGTGCTACCAGTGCCCGCCTCACCCCGGCGCTTCGCCGCTCGTATCACCACCCGTCGCTCCTAGCCCCTCGATGCCACCAATGCCGTTCAACTCCACCACCGGCGTCCTCCCTCCGATGCCAGCTCCGGCTCCTGTGCATTTCATCCTCCGCCATCACCACCACCGGCACCACCGTCACGGTCTGTGATCAAATCAGGATCGAATCGGACACGAGCGGATTAATTATTACTAGACTTGCTCTAGTTTTAACTAGCTAGTTAATCAGCAATGTCACTTATTAGCCCTAGTACAACTACTTTTTCTGCTATTGCTTGTTTTTTTAAACCTTTTCTTTTCTTTTTCTCCTTGCTGTTGAGATAAAACAGAGGCTGCAGGTGGACAAGCTAGGCTAGTTACCAGTAGCATGTCAGATCAGATATCGATACGTTTGAAGTCTCTTGTCCTGTAATGTGTCCTTGTGTGGAGCTGCTTTTGAGAAAGAGGAGGAAAAAAAGGAAATGTTGGCAGTAGATGTTACAGCTACTGCTTTAGCTCCTGCAAGCTTTCTCTTATTCTCATGGAGTCATATTCTCTCCTCTTTTTACTGCATCGTTGATTCGCTGTACATGTGGCTATACTACTATATTTCTTACATATACACGTTCAGGAGCGCTTTGCCAGTGAGAAGTATGCATAGATCAGAGTGAAAACCTTGTCCATTATTGCAGGATGATAGATTGGAATAGTGGCATAATTTCGAAGGCCAAATGCATTACTTTCTCCAATGGATTTACGAACTCTTTGTTGGCTGGAATGGCAAGTCCAGGTGTTTCAGACTTTCAGTTCAGGCGAGAAAAAGGAACTGCCACAAGAGGGTCTCCTTTGACCATTTGGCTGAGACCGGACTGCGTTTTTCTAGAAGGGAGATTGGACAATTAGGGTTGAAATAAACTCTTACCCTGACTGACAATTTTCATGTCATATCCACCCCCCCCCCCCCCACACACACACAAAGTATCGATTCTAAACACTAGATAATATGGACTGTATGTCTGTATTATTGTTGCTGAACACAGGCCGTGCTCAATCGTTCATGCGCAGACGGCACACTCGTCCTGCTACGCCACGCAGCAGCAAGGACGACTGAAACAGCTCCTCCAATGCTTCTCTGACGAAGGGTTTTCGAACCGGTTTTTATTTTTTACCGGGTTCACCGATTCAACGAGGCATAGTGCAGTTTCAAGGGTTCAAACCCACGACCTTTCTTCTACAAGGCTAAAAGCATTTCTACCAGGGTAGATGCACTCATGATCATTCATATGGTTACATATTTCTTTTATATTTGACAAAAAAAAAACAACTGTTTTCAATTTTTTTTCGGCTGGTACAAAATTTTACCGAGGTCCGATAGAACAGGTTTTCAACTGAAAAACGGCCGATTTTCTAAACCCTGCTATGATGCAATGGGACTAACAATCAACTACATCAAATGTTGGGATAGGGTGACTCAATCCTATTCCTTTAGGACCCCGAGAGATTTGCCTATGAAAATCCTAGATGAATCCTAAGAGGATTATGATTTTTCTTCTCTTTAAAGTATGGTGTGGATATCATGAGGATATGCCCATGATCTTAGGATGATGAGACAATTGGCAATGGCGTTGAGGGTTTGTGGAATCACCCGTTTTCGGCGTTGCTCTAGTTCTGTCAGGCCTCTAGCGGTCTAACCGGCCATGGTAGCGGTCAGACCGGCCATGCCTTGTGTTGATTTGCTGGTTTGGTTGCTGGCGGTCAGACCGGCCAGGGTGGCGGTCAGACCGGCAGTGGAGCGGTCTGACCGGCTTTGCCTGAGCGGTCCGACCGGCAACCTTATTGACTTTGGATTTTGGAGCTGTGCCAAAAATAGAGGGTGTAGGCAAGTGAGAGGTTCTTCCTTTTGGTCCCATAATTTTGGAGCTTCGGTGAAAAGTTCCATTTGATTGAAAATTCCAGAGAGTTTGGATTTCAGGAGGAAATTTGGCTAAGTCTGGTGGCGGTCGACCGGTTTTGGTTGGCGGCGAGACCGTTTTAGAGCGAATGGCCGCCATGGTGGCGGTCGACCGGTTTTGGCTTGTTTAAATCGTCTCGCGTGGCGGCATTTTGTGGTTGTTAGGTCAAGTTCATGGTTTTCATTGCATATGTGTTGCATGATGCATGTTTTGGCTAACGTGGGTCAAGTTGTGAAGAACTTGTTCCCGGATTCGTGTTTGTTTGTCTATTGCTGTGCAGGTGGCTTGGAGGTTAATGACGGTCAACGGCGAGGAGGATCGGGACTAAGCTTGGAGAGCTGAGGTCCAGAACGATCATGGATGCCGGGTGAGGTCGAGTGACTCAAGCATGGCGCAGAATAGACATGGATGACCGAACGGGCGGTTCGGTGCGACTGGTTGGATCAAGCGGCGCGGGAGTCGTTGCAAGTGCTCAGTGGTGCCGGTGGGATCCGGACGGGAGAGACTTGACGACATGGAGTCGTTGATCATACACGTGGCGAAGCATGGGATTGCTTCACGATCAGTGGACTCGGTCTTTTGGAGAATGATCGAGAAGGGGTATTTTGGTAATTTCACCAAATACCGCCTTAGTGACCTTTTGGCTAAACCGCGGCGCGGGTCGGCGTATGGTGAAGCGGGTTAGGTCAATCGATGATGAAGACGGCGCTTTGAGATGCGTGCGTGTGTTAACCCATTGTGTGTTAGGGTTTAATGGGTGCCCTAGTGGAATATACCCTAGATGCTTAGCCTCCATATAAATAGGGGTGTTGGGGCTGCTTAGAATGCTGCTGAAGCCAAGGAGATAGCTAGCCCAAAACCCTTGTGGTTGCCCTATTGTGTTTTTAGGGTTTTGAGGAGAAAGATGAGAGCTAGGTTCTAGGGTTTGGATTGAGAGTGTGTGCTCACGTGGTGAGCTTTGTCCTCCATGTGGAGTGGCTGTAAACAACAATCATCCATCTCAAATCAATCCAACCAAATCTCTTGAGACGAGTCTCTTTGTGTTCATCCTTTCTATTTTGTCATTTTGGGGCTTTCTTTGATCCGGGTGTTTTTACTTGGTTTTTCTTCTTGATCTTGCCTGCTGGGATATGTGGGAACCCATCTAAGGTAATTTTGATCATCAATCATCCACGAGCAAGCTTTTGGATCTAAGTTTTGATTGTTCCCGGTTTTGGTGAAAGAAAGGGTGATTTTCGGGGGTTTTGCTCTTGAGAGATTTTGGATTGATTCTTCCTGTGATTGAGAGTGCTAAGATGTATGAGAGACCATCCTTAGCCATCTTGGATTGATTCCTCCCACGAAATCATCTCAATCACCGTTTTCGCATTTGGCTCGGGTTTGAACCCACCTTCGTTCAAATTAAAAAAGATAGGAACTTTGGCATGGATCTCTGCAATCTTTAATTGGAATAGGTTCCCAATATCTTTAAGAAGGTGTGTCTCAAATTTCGTTGAGTTTGGCCTTACGGATCAAAAGTTAGACCGATTTTAGTTTCGGTTTTCGGGCTGTCTGCTGTTCATCGTTAGGCTGGAGGTCAGACCGCCGTTCTTGGAGGTCAGACCGCCCCTTGTAGCGGTCAGACCGCCCATTTGAGAGGTCTGACCGCTAGGCAAAAAATTTGACCCACCAATATCAGAGGTCAGACCGCCTAACACTTTGAGATTTGAGTTTTAGGTAATTTTGGGTGTTTTGCGTCGGGGTTTTGATTGGATTCAATACAAGTCTTCCACTGTGATTGTATATTGATCTTCATAGCTTTTGTAGCTATTGGAGTGAAATTAGTATTGAATTCAATTAAGGTGAAAAAGTGTTTGTGCTCCTATTCACCCCCTCTAGTCGCCTTTCTGGTCCTACAAGTGGTATCAGAGCCAAGTTTGCTCTTTTGTGATCTTTACTGATCTTTGAGCATGGCGACAAATATGAGGACTTGTGAGCGCTTCTTTGCATCTTATCGTAGTTCTTTTGCTGTTGATGTCCGTCGTGACAAGAGGCTTGAACATACGATTTTTATGTGGTCAATGAAGGAGGATTTCTTCTGTGATATTTGTAGCAAATTCTTTTGTTTTGATTGTCCTAGTTTCAGAGATGAGATTTGCTTGGAGCCTGAAGAGAAGGAGCCCGTTGGCACATGCACTATAGCTTGTGAGGTTGAGCATAATGAAGAGCTTTTTGAGGATGATAGTGATGATTCTTCCGAGGACGATCCCCTACTCAAGCTAAGCAAGGTGAGCAAAGAAAAACTCATTGATGGCTTGATTTCATATGAATATAAATTGCATGCTCTTAGGAAGAAAATGAAATTGCTAGAAAAAGAAAATGATGATTTGTCTCATGAGCTCTCCGAATTGAAAACCTCCATGAATGCTTATGATTCTTTGCTTATAGACATGGAGAACTTGAATAATTCACTTGTGTGTCTAAAATTTGAAAATGAATCGTTGAAATTAAATGCTTCTATGCCATGTGATTCTTGTGTTGCCTTACATAATGAGCTTGATAATGCTAAGTTAGGAATAGGCAATCTTAGATCTATGGCTAGAAATGATTGTGAATCCTGTGTAGGCATGCTTGCTGATTTTGAGAAGTTGAAATTGACTAATACCTTTCACCTTGAGCAATTAGAGAATGCTAGGGCTGAAATTATTGATATTAAAGCTAGGCCTTGTAGCATGTGCTTTGAATATGAAAAATTACTTAAGGATGGTTTAGTCTCTTGCAAGAATTGTGCTTGTCTAGAAACTGAAACTGATGCTTTGAACTGCATGTTTAATTCAAATGCATCATTAATTTCTTGCACATCTTGCATTTCATTGAAGAGCGAGGTTGAGTCTTTGCGCGATGATATGAGCGCCAAGTCATGTGACTTTTGTTTTTGCCTTCACTCCGAGATTGATGTTTTTAAGATTTCTCTTGCATCTTTGCATTCGGAGTTGGAGTCCTTTTGTGCTAAACGTGAGTCACTTGGTGTTGGTTTTTGTGGCATCGCTTTGGATAGCTCTTCTTTGATGAGTTCGACTCTTTCGGATTCTTCTTGTGTTGTCCAACGGATTTCAAAAGACAAATGTGCTTCTTTCTCAAATGGTACTAAATCTTCAAAAGAGAAGTACCATTGTACATTTTGTAAGAAGAATGGACATACTCTTGGGTTTTGCTTTCGCCGTTTGAAACATGAGTGTCGAGTGCGTCGTCGTACCTCTAGGAACACACATAGCCTTTCTCATGGCATGTGTGGGTCTAGTGTCGATCTGAGGGCTAGTCATGATGCTAGTTCTTCCAGACTTCTTCTTTGAGCCATAATGGTGCTTCGTCCTCTCGGACCGTGTCTACTAGTAGACCTTTACACCATTGCTCATTTTGTGGGAAGAATGGACATCATGTAGATTTCTGTTTTCGGCGTGCAAAATATTTGCGTCAAGCTCATGCTTCTAAGTCTCCTAGTGCGCGTAGTCTTTCTCATGACATGCACACTAAAGAGCCAAGCACAAAAACTCTCTTTGTTGATGGCTTCTTTGACACCTTTTCTAGTGGTGTCGGACAGCACCATGGACATGGTTTGCATAGTTTTGGTTTTGGTCCACGAGCTGCCCCGAGGCAGGATTTTCGCCGTTTTTCAAGAGGTGGACCTCGTTTTGTTCATCGAGGTACACACCCACGGCGAGGTTGTGTGAGTTCTTTTGATGCTTCTGTTGGTTCTCATCTTGGTGCTTTCAAGCAAGGCCATCGCCGCTTTCCTAGAGATGGACCTCGTTTTCCTCATCGAGTTGTCCACTCGCGGCGTGCCTTCAAGGTTGATGTTGGATCTTCTTGCATGGACCATCATTTGCATCATGCTAACTCACATAATGGTTCGACTGCCTCTGGTGGTGGTGTGTCCAAGGTTTGGGTTCCTAAGTATTTGCTCTCTAACCCTTCGGGATCCAAGACTTTGACACCTTGCCTTTCTCATGTGTAGATACCGAGAATGCGGGTTGGAGAACATGGACTTAAGAGGTTCTGGTTTTTCTTGCTACATCACCTGATCAGGACACTTGATGGTTCTCCACCCCCTTGATGGCCTCCAAGAGGCATATGTTTTCATGATTGGTGCTTTCACATGTCTGGTGAGCTATCTTATACCTTCATGCCCTTATCTTCATGATTATTCATACTTGGCATGTTGTGCTTATCTTTGTGCTCACCTGTACCATATTGGCATGTTTTTCTCTTATGATATCCTTCTTCATGCCTTTACCTTTACCTTGCTTGTATATCCATGAATCTCATAGTTGTCCCTAATTTCCATGGGTATATGAGTTTAATTTTGTCATCATGAGCTTGTGCTGTCTTGTACCTTTATTATCTTGCTCGTGTTGATTTTTGCTGTATGTATCCACATGTTCACTTGATATCCATGTTAGCATTCTTTTTCCATGACTTGTTCTATAACATGCTTTATGCTTACATGGTTATTGTGCTTTACTGTTAATTGTGGATACATGAGTCTTGCCATAGCTTTCACTAACATGCTTTATCTTTGACTGTACATATGATGTGTGATTTGCTATGTGCTTGTTTGCTTGCTCCTATGCCTTATTGTTGATTAAGGATAGTTTGAGCTTTGTCATGTCTTGGATAGCATGTGTTGCAATTGATTTGTCTATATTCATGCTCATATCCTGAACTGTTGATTATATGCTTAAATGAGCTTTGGATCATCTACTGCTATCCTTGCTAGTCATGTGTCTTGGTACTGTTTCTTTAGACAATGTTTCACTAACTCAGTACCAAGGCATAGACTTTTTCTGTCTCTTTGGTGTAGTCTTTCAGCTGAGAAGAAGAACATGTGGTCCAACAAGTAGTATCACCTCAAGCTGTTGGTTCTTCTTCATTTGTGCATTCAATGTTGGCTATCACTTCTTAGAGACGAAGGAATTTGAGATGAGGATGATGGGTGAGAGCAACTACCTTCTGATGCTTCAAGGAATGGATCTTCATCCATCATGACTACATCTCACTGCCAAGCAGTGCGACTCAGGTTCGAGTTTCTATACCTTACATTGCTGTTTGGTATCCCTGGTCTACCTTGCATTGCATCTGGTTCGTGTCAAGTGTTGGGCTTGTTGTGTTCAGGGTAGATAGGAGGCTCTGTTCTAGCACGTGTCCTTTCTAGGCACTCTTCTTATCCCATGATTTTCTAGGATGCACTCTTCTCACTGCTTAGGTCGAGCTTGTCTCTCAATCACTAGTCTTAGCAGGTTTTGAGCTGCCTGTAGGCTTTTTAGTGTTGGTGTTTCGCTCCCTAACTTTTCGAGTTGTCTTCCCTAGAGATCGTGTGGTGTTTGAAGTCTTTGTGCTATCTTGTGGAGTTTTTGACTTTTTTGGCAGGTTTCTTCCCTCAAAGCTTTTAGACCCAATAAAGTTTGCCACCTTGAGAAGAGAGTTAGGGATAATTTATCCCTATGGGTTGGTTTGAGGGGGAGTTGGTTCTTTTCTGAACTTTCCTTGTTCATCCGAGCTTTCCTTGTTTATGTGAACTTTTTGTGGATCTTTTCTGATACCTTCTTCATGTGGTATCTTCTTTGGATCTTTTTGATCTTCTTGATCTTTTTAGGCTTTTAAGTCCTTTGTGCATCTGATTGTAGCTTATTGCATTCATATGAAAATCCAAAAAGATGCATTGTAATATAAGCTTTACTGCTCATCTTTTAAATTGATGAAGCTTTGCTTATTACCCTCTTGAGCTTTGGTATTTCAATTCTTGCTCAAGATTGTGTCTAGTTCTTTGACTTGCTAGAATTATCATGCTTTTACATGTGCAAGCAATGTCTTTGCTAAATAAGCTAGAACTTTTGAAATAACTTGAACGAAAATTGCAATTTGTGGATCTTTTAGCTAGTTGCACAATTAGTGATCCTTTTGTGACATTGGCCTTGTCAAAATTGCTTTGTTAGCTCTGGAATCTAGAATCGAACATCTTTGAGCTTTCAGTTCATTAAAGAATCTAAAATAGCCCTTGTGCAAAATGAAAAATGATCTCTTTTGTGCGAAAAAACTGATCTCACCAATTCTTTCTCATGAGACGGCTTGCCATTGTACTAGGCATGAACTCAGGGGGAGTTTTGGATGACCTAGACCACTCTTTTAAGCTTTTGTTGCTTGGGATGGTCGCGGCAAGGCTTGAGATCTAGCACATGGCTAAGAAAATAATTTGTCAAAATTGGTTGAAGCTTAGGAAGAGGTTGTGGATGGCTCCTAGTCTAGGACCTTCTTTACTAAGATAGACCTTTAATCAACTTGAATATTCATTGCAAATGAAAAACAGTTGAAAATTGGGCTTTTGAGGTAATTTGAGCAAAATGATTCAATTTAGGACTTTTTGTCTCTAAGATGGTCTTTGCTAGCTTCTGGATCTCACAATGACATTCTGACATGGCCATTATCACTTTAGGATACCTGTTGTTGAACTTGCTAATTTTGAAGCATTGCTTAATTTAATCCAACAACATGTGATATATTGAGCTCATTAGCCTAGCTTTGTTATATATGTCTTAACATGATCTTGCTAGTTTTGTCAGGCTTGTTGTATCTTGAGTAATGGTAGAAATGCTAGCCTGTTCAATTGAGTAATCTCTAAAGCTTCTTTTACCTAAAAATTGAAAAATCAAAACAAAAATGAAGCCACCCCATTGCATTTCATGCATGCTCTTTCTTTTGCTTCTTCCGTACTTGTGCATTTGTCATCTCTGGATGAGAGGAAGGGATGATTTCTTGATGAATCCATTGTCAAAGGGGGAGAAGATATAGCGAAAATATAATTTTAATAAAGAGTTTGTTGGTTATGGGGGAGAAGTTTTGTAAGGGAGAGAAGTTAGGAGCTTTTTGGAGAGAATTGGAGAAATTTAAAATTTAAAATTCTCTCTTAAAAATGATGATCATAGTGAGGGGGAGCATTCATGCATTCATATTGCATTCTTTTGGTCTTATTGCCTTTTCTGAACTTAATTGCAATTCTTGAAGCCTCACAATGATCTAAGGTCAAATAGAACAATTGTTCTTTCATTCGGACCTTAAGTGAGATTTTTTGTCGATTCTCTGGAATTGGAAGCTTTCTTGCTTTCTTTTGCTGTATCTCACTTGCCCATGCTATTTTGAAGCCAGCTTGGTCATTTCCGTTGCTTTCTCTTGCTAATGAACCAAATTGTGCCTTTGCGCGAAAACGTTGAGTATTTTAATTTTCAAACCTCAAACTTACATTTTCTGAGAGATTGCCAATGTGTTCATCAAGGGGGAGATTGTGGATATCATGGGGATATGCCCATGATCTTAGGATGATGAGACAATTGGCAATGGCGTTGAGGTTTGTGGAATCACCCGTTTTGGCGTTGCTCGATTCTGTCGAGCCTCTAGCGGTCGACCGCCATGCCTTGTGTTGATTTCTTTGGTTTGGTTCTTTGGCGGTCGGCCGGCCAGTGTGATCGGCCGTGAGTGGAGCGGTCGGACCGGCTTTGCTGGCGGTCCGTGGCAACCTTATTGACTTTGGATTTTGGAGTCGTGCCAAAAATAGAGGTGTAGGCAAGTGAGAGGGTTCTTACGCACTTGGTCCCATAATTTTGGAGCTTCGGTGAAAAGTTCCATTTGATTGAAAATTCAGAGAGTTTGGATTTCGGGGAGGAAATTTGGCTAAGTCTGGGTGGCGGTCGATCGGTTTTGGTTGGCGGTCGAGGCCGTTTTGGGAGCGATCGGGCCGGCCATGGTGGCGGTCGACCGGTTTTAACTTGTTTAAATCGTCTCGCGTGGCGGCGTTTTGTGGTTGTTAGGTCAAGTTCATGGTTGTCATTGCATATGTGTTGCATGATGCATGTTTTGGCTAACGTGGGTCAAGTTGTGAAGAACTTGTTCCCAGATTCGTGTTTGCTTGTCTATTGCTGTGCAGGTGGCTTGGAGGTCAACGACGGTCAACGACGAGGAGGATCGGGACTAAGCTTGGAGAGCTGAGGTCCAGAACAATCATGGATGCCGGGTGAGGTCGAGTGACTCAAGCATGGCGCAGAATGGACATGGATGACCGAACGGGCGGTTTGGTGTGACTGGTTGGATCAAGCGGTGCGGGAGTCGTTGCAAGTGCTCAGTGGTGCCGGTGGGATCCGGACGGGAGAGACTTGACGACATGGAGCCGTTGATCATACACGTGGTGAAGCATGGGATTGCTTCACGATGAGTGGACTCGGTCTTTTGGAGAATGATCGAGAAGGGGTATTTTGGTAATTTCACCAAATACCGCCTTAGTGACCTTTTGGCTAAACCGCGACGCGGGTCGGCGTATGGTGAAGCGGTTTAGGTCAATCGATGATGAAGACGGCGCTTTGAGATGCGTGCGTGTGTTAACCCATTGTGTGTTAGGGTTTAATGGGTGCCCTAATGGAATATACCCTAGATACTTAGCCTCCATATAAATAGGGGTGTTGGGGCTGCTTAGAATGCTGCTGAAGCCAAGGAGATAGCTAGCCCAAAACCCTTGTGGTTGCCCTATTGTGTTTTTAGGGTTTTGAGGAGAAAGATGAGAGCTAGGTTCTAGGGTTTGGATTGAGAGTGTGTGCGCACGTGGTGAGCTTTGTCCTCCATGTGGAGTGGCTGTAAACAACAATCATCCATCTCAAATCAATCCAACCAAATCTCTTGAGATGAGTCTCTTTGTGTTCATCCTTTCTATTTTGTGATTTTGGGGCTTTATTTGATCCGGGTGTTTTTACTTGGTTTTTCTTCTTGATCTTGCTTGCTGGGATATGTGGGAACCCATCTAAGGTCATTTTGATCATCAATCATCCACGAGCAAGCTTTTGGATCTAAGTTTTGATTTTGCCCGGTTTTGGTGAAAGAAAGGGTGATTTTCGGGGGTTTTGCTCTTGAGAGCTTTTGGCTTGATTCTTCCTGTGATTGAGAGTGCTAAGATGTATGGGAGACCATCCTTAGCCATCTTGGATTGATTCCTCCCACAAAATCATCTCAATCACCGTTTTCGCATTTGGCTCGGTTTTGAACCCACCTTCGTTCAAACTGAAAAAGATAGGAACTTTGGTATGGATCTCTGCAATCTTTGATTGGAATAGGTTCCTAATATCTTTAAGAAGGTGTGTCTCAAATTTCGTGAAGTTTGGCCTTACGGATCAAAGGTTAGACCGATTTTATTTTTCGGTTTTAATTTGTCTGTTTGTTCATTGTTAAATTTGGAGGTCGACCGCCGTTCTTGGAGGTCGACCGCCTTATGTGATCGGACCGCCCATTTGAGAGGTCTGACCGCTAGGCAAAAAATTTGACCCGCCAATATCAGAGGTCAGAACGCCCAATACTTTGAGATTTGAGTTTTAGGTAATTTTGGGTGTTTTGCGTCAGGGTTTTGATTGGATTCAATACAAGTCTTCCACTGTGATTGTATATTGATCTTCATAGTTTTTGTAGCTATTGGAGTGAAATTAGTATTGAATTCAATTAAGGTGAAATAGTGTTTGTGCTCGTATTCACCCCCCCCCTCTAGTCGCCTTTCCGGTCCTACATATGGTTACTACTTCACTTTGAAGAAGAACTAGAAGACTACATAAACCCATGAGAGGTGGCCTTACAAACCCAAGAAGCAAGCAGGAAGCAAACCAAACAAGAAAAACTCATCCAAAGCAGAGGTCACGAGAGGATTAGAGACAAGGATATTCTTTAGCACTAGATTCTTGTACAGCGTAAGGATCGGAGGGATACTTTGGGTACAATAGCATGTTTTTTAAACGAAATAGAAAACTAGCCCCCCCCCTGCGCCCCCGCGCGAATGAAATGACAAAAATGGCAACCCTACCGCGTGATTTTATGCATGGCTAACAAAAGATAAGACTCTATGCTACAAGTTGTTTTCTGCATTAAGCAACTTTTATTTGCAATATCGTTACGTAGTATTTTGCAACAGAAATTTTAAGAGCAGTTAAATAGATAAAGGACAACAAGTAAGTAATGGAATAAATAACAACTCGCAACCCTCCTCGGCTGCGAGCAACATTTTATTTTCAGCTATAGACATGGCACTCAACTCAAATGTAAACCAACAAACCATTTTCCATATTTTCCAACAAAACTGTTTTTATGAAAACCAAGACTATACCCGATGGACTGCACCAAGCACGCTCATGACCGCGAGCATGTCTATTTAAATAGATTTAAACTCTACAGAGGAGAACAACTTTACCCACAGCACACAAATTCTCTAGTTTGTTTAACATCCGTTGATACCACCGCTCACTACCTTTGATAAGCAACCTAGAGCACACGTCGAAACCTTTACATCACCTAGTCCTACTCCTAACCTTGCACTAGCCCGACGAATGAATATCCACACTTCACCTGGGTACACACTGTGAAGACCCCCAGGTAATTTCTATAAGGTCGAGGCCTTCTCAGTCTTATGAAAATAACTCTGGACCTTAGGAAATGAAATCCAACTTAACTCCGTTTAAGTAGGAGAACCCGCCTGAGCTTAGAGTAATGAACACCATATATACCGCTCCTCTGCGTGTACTACACGACAGTCGATTCTCCAACAACCTGAGTCCCTACTTAAACAAGTTAAAAGAGATTTCAAAACAGCGGATATGTGTCTCGTGTTGGCTCCCAAGATCAGCGACCAATACGCACATACCCTTAACAACGTCAATCATAGGCATACAACATGCATACATAGATATATCAAGTAAAATACGACAATACTTAAGTCTACAACTATTACAAAAGCGACCGACCGACCAAATTCAAAATATTACATTAAATAGAAGCGGAAGCAAAGTAAATAAACCAAAAGGTTCATCAAGTGTGCCAAAAAACACAAGGCAACCAACTGGGAGCTAGAAACAAAACTATTTGTTAGCGTCGTCAGCGCTAATGAACTGATCGAGTGAAACGTCATCTTCACCTGAACAAGCAGCAACCGGGTTAAGTACAAATGTACTCGCAAGTCTTACACAAATTAAAAATTATATATATGCTAGTGGCTATCCAAAGAGAGGCATTAGTGGCTTAATTTTGCATAAACACATAATTTTTCATCCCTACACCATCTAGTTTGAAATTGCCATTTTGTAAACAGTTGTTTAGTAAAAGAATTACATATAACATTGATATATATATATATATATATATATATATATATATATATATATATATATATATATATATATATATATCAAACAATACCAAAGTGTCACCCACTTTGATAAACAAATATGCATGAATATCCCATTCATGCTAAAACCAAGTTGTAACCAAGTCAAATTTTAATTTGAAGTCTAACGATAATGACTCCCGAATCTAAATGGTTGTCCGTGAAAGGGACCTGACTATTGAATAGATTTATCTCTGCAGAGTACTACTTTACCCACAAGACTCGATTAGCCCGTAAACCTCCAGAAAATGACACACTTCCTAAGGTACGCCAGCTGGGGAAATCAAGATTCAGTACTTTTGTAACGTCCCGTTTGTTCTAGAGTTCTTGCCAGTTTTCAAAATCAAAAGGATTCATTTGGTTTATTTGCCTGTTCAAGCTTAACTTGGTATTTTGGAATTTGGAGAGTTTAACTTGACCTAACCAAACCTGAACTAAGTCCCTTGTTGGTGTTCTCTGCTGATTGGGACTCTTCGTTGTTCTTTGGTGTTCCTTGGTTTGGTTTCCTCCTAAGCTTCTCTGTGTGCCTCTTGGTTTAACATCTCTTTAAACCTCCTTTGTTGGTTTGAATCTCTTTGAGATTAAAACCTCCCTCTCTGTTTAAATCTCATCCTTTGTTTAGACCTTCCCTTGTTTTGGACCTCCTGCTGAGAATCAAGCTCGAGTTTGTGTTTCAAAACCCCTTTGATTTCTCAAAGCCAAGTTTGGCTTTGTTTCCCTTCCTCTGGACCTCCCTCAAGGATGGTTCGGTCAAGATTCTTGATATTACCACCATCCTCTAGCGATCGTCGTCTGTTCGAAGTTCTGGCACTCTACTTTGGTTTTACCTTTTCCGTTTCGGTACTTCCGACCTCCGGTCGTACCGCTATGGTAGTGCCGGAACTACCGCCTTTGTTAAGACCTCCTTTGAGCCTTTTTGGACCTACCTTGCCCGTTGGACCTCCTTAGAGTCCAAAGGACCTCCCTTGACTCCTTGAAGACCTCCCTTGTGTCCTTACGGACCTATCGCTGTTGTTTTGCGGTCGTATCGCTAGGGTTTAACCTTCCTCGCCTCAGGACCGTTGATGCTTTTGGACGACCCGATTTTGAAGGTGTGTTCGGACGGTCCGAACATTCCACCCCTTAAGAGCCACCCAATCTGTATCGGACGGCTCTAATCCGTTGAGACCTTCGCTCGGTCCAAACGGCCCCCTTGTCCAGATCCACCCGATTGAGATCTGACGGCCCTAGGTTTCCCCGCGTCTCTTTGCCTTCGCGAGACTCCTTGCCCTTTTGTTCTTGACCGTAGAACCTCCCTTTTGGAGATCCAATCGTCAGGACCTCCTTGCCCTTTTGATCTTGACCGTAGGACCTCCCTTTTTGGAGATCTGACCGTCAGGACCTCCCCTTTGCTTGCAGATCTTGACCGTCGGACCTCCCTTTGGAGATCTAACTGTCAGGACCTCCCATTGCCTTAGATCTTAACCGTTTAGGATCTCCTTTTTGAGAATCTAAGCCGTTAAGACCTCTCCTTTGTTGGTCTCAGCCGTCAAGGCCCTTTCCAGCTTGCGGTTGTACTGCATCATAAACCCGGAACTACCGTTATCTAGTCGTACCTCTTCTTGAACACGGTACTACCGCCGTCGGCGATATCATGTCCATCTTTCGGACTTCTTCGAGTCTCTGGACCTCCTGTCCAGGACCCCCTCTTCAAGTCTTTGGACCTCTTGTCCAGGACCTCCTCTTCAAGTCTTTGGACCTCTTGTCCAGGACCTCCTCTTAGTGTCCTTGGATCTCCTGCCCAGGACCTCCTTTCAGTGTCTTTTGGACCCTTTATCCAAGACCTCCTAGTGCCTTTGGACCTCCTGTCCACAGGACCTCCCCGTGGTCTTTTTGCAAAGACAATTTGTGTGGTGGGGACCACCTCCTTAACTAGTCGTGCACCTCTTTGACTAGCCCCACTTGCCAGCCGCACTCACCATATATCTTTCCTTCCGCCTCAAACCTTTGTGCACATTTAATGGCTGTCATAGCACATTAAATGCAGTCACTTCTAGGGTGCATTGTTTATTTCTTTTTTAGGACATGCCCTGTCCTAACCACACCGATCATTGACACGTTTGCCTGAGCTATTTCCTTGCCCTCACCACCGGCCGACTATGAATAGCCTGGGTAGGCTTGCCTTTGTAACCTTTTGCTCCTTTGCTAGCCTTCTTGCCATCACCTAGCTCCTTCTGAGCTTGAGCTCGAAGCTCCACCGTGTGCAACCGTGGGAGCTGCTCCCTTCTTCGCCAGAAGGCCTCCTTGTGAATCTTTGCTGGACTCTCGCCTAGAGACCACCCTCTCTTGCTTTGGATCTCCCCTCTCGTTTTGGGCCTTCTGTTTGCCTGGTTTTTGGGTTGAGTTGTGCTCTGGTTCTTCTGAGTCTTTTTGAGTTCTTTTGCCTAGAGTAGTTTTGCTTATTTGGTTCTTTGCGATCGTGTAGATCCCGAGCTTGAGGAGTATTTGGACCCGGTAGTTTCAACCGAAGGACCAGTACTGCTTGACGAAGGTAAGCCACAGCCCTTGATCATGTTGAGCCTAGCCTTTTAAATATATTTTATTTTACTTGAACATGCATGGCTATTTTTATATGAAAATGTTTGGGCAGTAGCTATTCTTCCTCACTTGATATTATGCCTCCTTTGGACTTGTTGCTGAACATGTTGACATACTCCTTTTGGAAACTCTAGGTTGGGTATTTTAGTTGGTATTGCTTGATATTGCCAACATGGGACCGTAAGATTATGCTTAGCCTTGCTTTAGATCCGTGGGTTTTGAGAATCATGCTTCATCAATTAATAATCTTGACTAATGATCTATGGAATCTGTGGTCGGTGCCACTGTTAAGCAACTATGGCAGGATGCCGTATGTTGTGTTGACTGTGGTGTGAGGCCACTTTGTTTAAAATTTGTGTGCCAAGGCTGGGTGGTCTTTTGGCAGGGTTAATCACCAAAATGGTTTTTGCTTGGGCAAGAAGGCAGGGAGTGAGAAGTGGGTGCTTTGCACATGGGGTTGTGGAAGTCTTGCCTGAGCACAATCAAGGACTTAAGTTTGTATTCTATTGATCTGGGCCGATCAGTGCAACCACAAGATCAATTTATGGGGGTGGTCTAGGCTGAATAATTAGCAATGAGCTGACTCAGTTCTGTTGTGGTTGAGTAGCGTGGTATTTGGCAAGCAAGAGGGGCACCGATAACCCGGCAGGAGGGAATTGCGAAACCTTAGCGGGCAGCTTTGAGTCAGTTCAAAGCTTTGTAAAGGCCTTGCCGCGCTCTCTAGACTGCTCACCTTCGGAAGTGAGCAAGGGTATTTCCGGAACCCGTCCCGCTAGAGAGATCGTGGATTATGGGTAAAGTTGTACACCTCTGCAGAGTGTAAAATCTATTCGAATAGCCAAGTCCTTGGTCTTGGACAATGCCCAGTGAAAATGGTGAAGGGGTAGCTTTTGTGAAATTTGTGTTCTCTGGGCATTTCTGCGAGAGGCTGTGGCCTTGCCTCGAAGAGACCTTGGTCCGCTTTAGAGGGGTCATGGCTGGCTTGAGATGTGGTCCAAAGGCTGGGTTCGAGCTCTAGAGTTGGTGCTCTAGAGAGGCCTTGGGAGAGGTCCTGGCTGTGGGTGCAACCAGACCTCCCCCAAGTGGTTTGGATGTGAGTGAGTGTTCACTCCCTTCTTTTCAAACAAATGTAATTATGTAATATTGTTTTAACTTGTTGCCTTACAATCTATTATGTTATTTACTGTCAAATATTGCTTTGCGCAACTAACCATACAGCTCTCCATTGGTAAGCCATTGCATGATTATTAATTGCATAATGCTCCCCTGTGATTTGCTGAGTACATTCAAAAGTACTCATGGCTCTAAGCCCTGTGTCAAAGCAATGCATGAAGATGACCAAGTGCAAGGAAGCTCAGACCTCTTTGAAGAGGATTTCTTTGATGATCCTGCTGCCTAGGACGTCCTCCACTCGATAGCCTGTGGGCTTGCCGGTTGGCATCTATGCGTTTTGGGGTTTCGGTTGCCAAGGTTCTTTTGTTGTCGGTTTGTAAGCCCTAGTGGCAAACCTTCTGTAAACAAGCTTGGACCATAAGGTCTTGTTTAATACTAAGTTTAATTTGTCTGCTTCATTTCTTGTCTTGACCTTTGTGGTTGTGATGGTACCGAAGTAATTCTATGCGAGCTAGCATTTGGTATCCTAGGACTAGCTCAGTGCACAGAGGCAGGAGCTCTAGGTGGTCCTACGGGATCTTCCTGAGAGTCCCTGTCGGACCTCCCCTCAGGTTTTTCCGTGAGGTACTACCGCAGCTCTTCTTGTCGCGGTGGTACCGGTTGTGGTGAAGTACTACTGCTGCCCTTGTCACGGTAGTACCGGTTGTAAAAAAAATGGTCCTCCTAGACTCCCCTACATATCCTGAGAAGAGGTCCTCACAACTTTTCAGCAAGATGATCATACTAAGATGAGTCCCCTTTGCGAGATGAACCTTAAACTTAGTACAATCTACTGATAGAGCTTTCTAAGCGGGCTCGCAAGTCATGTTGGAGATACTGATACAATACAAAGAATTAAAAAGAGTGCTCCCATGTACATTATAGAAAATTGCATCGGATCCTACGAACGGATGATCGAACACAAATGTCCTCACACCACTTGGGACTTAACTCAATAACCCCCCCCCCTTACTTGACCAAACCGGCTCCCAACCCGGCTTGTGGAAGTACGAGTGTTACTTGGATTAACGACGTCACCAAAGTTCGGTCCTTAATGGTCTGGACAAGAGTACTACATACCCGAATCTCGTGCACGAAGGCACCCTGACTAACAACCACTTGTCCAGACCCAAATTCTTTTTAATTTGACCAATATAGACTTAACAACTAGATTCAAAGATCTGGACCAAAAGCATAAAAGGTAAGAGCAAGGTGTTTCCCACGATCAACAAGATAACCCCATCAATCGAACTAACGCATTCTCTATAACCCTGTCAATCGAACTAACGTATTTTCTAGATTTGCATGGCTAAGCATTCAATATACAATATAGATATTTCATCACAACCATCCAGTCTTAAGCATATTTGTACTAGACATATCAAAGATAACAGCAAGGATAGGACATAACTACCTAACTCATAAACATATAGATATACCAAAATAGCATGCAAGCAATATCATTGCATTTCAAAATACTAATTAACAAAAGATAGGATCAATATGATGCAAAAACAAAGTTCAAATGATGCTTGCCTTGCTGGAAGTCTAATCGTTCACTCTCAGTATCGTAGACGTTTGCGTCGGGCAAATCGAAATATATAAAAATACGATATCAAATCAACACCGAGAAAAGGTGAAAAATTCAAAGTACTCAAAAATGCTTCAAAATTTCGACAATAGAGATATTATGAATTTGTATGAATTTAGGTGAAATAATTATTTTATTTGGAGTTTATATGAGAGAGTTACAACAGTTTGAAAATCAGCATTTGAGAAAAAGCTCGAAAATCAAGTTCTATTACTATTCACCCGATTTAATTACTTTAGTGAAAATTTCCATAATAGTGGTGGAGATACGAATTACATGGTTAGAATGATGATAAAAAGTTATGTTCAATAAAAATTGAATCACCCCATTTGGAGTTCAAATGAATTTTTGAAGTTAATTCAATTTCTAGTGTAAAAGTAACTCTTTATCGAAATCCATTCCAATTCTGAAATTTTATGTGGCAGTGACATGTTTCAAAATTAGCTCGATCTATAGCATAGTGCATAAACTGAAGGTCAACATGCACGGTTCACCGGTCCATTTGCATAGTGCACTGGGCACTTAAGTGTCTCGAGCCCACATGTCATTCACTCTAAAGAAAATGGTTTAACCAACTCTTCTCCATTTTTGTGCATGGCCCCACTTGTAATAGACTCACTAGCGTATTTAAGAATGCCATTACAACAACTGAGAAATCATTAGCACTAAATAACCGAGATTTGCCGTAATGCCCTAGCTACAATTCCGGTCAGAACAGAGGGCTCGCGCCTATGAGTTTGCCCGGTGGCTCGCCGGTGCTGTGGTCTACTTTAGTGCAAGCTAAGGGCAGAAATGGATTCCTCGTGCGCAAGCGAAGCTAAGGGTACTTGTGGTGAGGCTCACAGCGGCCTATAGTGGTAGCACGCTGGAGAAGGGTGGCGGTGAGGTCTGGGCAAATGTTCATGCGCCCATCCAGCTACGCCTTGAACAATTACGTGCATGCTACCAGTGCAAGGATGGAGGTTGGAGAAGCTTGATGGTGGCTTGACGATGTCAATGGCAACGGCGATGCACAACTTCACGAGGAGAGGAGAACCTGAGCAACAAGAAAGGAAATAAAGGTGCAGGAAAGCATAAGGGTGCTAAGGACATGGTGTAAATGAAAAGAATCGAGGAATGCCTCACCAGAACAGCATCGGGGAAGAAAATAGGTTTATTTGGCTGAAAAATAGGAAAGTTCAAGATTCTCAAGCTCCTATGAATAATCCGACAAACGAGTTGAGGGGAAATGAAACTAATGGCCAAGAACATGTTATGACATGCATAAAAGAGGACATGGCTCACCGGAGCGATGGTTTACACCGGCGATGGCTTTCGGTGCGCATCCACCTGTGACGAAAACAACAATGACGTTCCAGGCGCTACAAGCAACGGCAAAGGCTCATGTCAGTAAAAATGGTTACAGTGAGGTGAGTAGAAGAGAAAGGACGAGTTGGAGCGAAGCTTACCCGAGACTAGAGCTCAAACGAGCGTTTTCCTCCTCAGCCACTGAGAGGAGGAATGAGGGAGAAAGGAGGGCAGGAGGGGGTGTTAAGCTCAGGCGATGACGGAAATGGAGGCGGCATTAAGCGACGAAGGCACCGGAGTGGTCAGAGCTGGTGGTGGATTCATGATGTTGCTGCGCACAAATGGCTCGCTCAGCCGCGTGGCGTTAAAGCTCTGCGCGCAAGCCAGCGAGAGGAGGAAGGAGCATCTAACGTGTGGAGCCAGGGTGGCAGTGATTCAAGCACAAGTGAGTCGAAGTGTGGCTCGGTCGGTTCAGTTAGTTGGTTGGGTTGAGTCGAGTCAAAGCGAGTCCAACAGTTGACCGATGAATTAATTCATACCTTCTACTTTGAGCGGGCTAGATAAAATAGCAAATAAATTCCTAAAATTATGGAATTTTTCAGAGAGGTTTCTGGGATGACCTAGTATACATATAAAATTTCTAACATCACTTATCATGTATTATATGCTTGTTTTTAATTCTTTAGCCACATGGGTTATTGAACTTGGATTTGAATTTTCTTAGTGTTGATTTTGTTTCTAAAAATTTGGGAAAAATTATACTTATTCATGATAAATATTATAGGAGTAAAATAAATTATTCCCCAAGGATGATCACAAATATTTATTATTGTTTTCTTTTGGAGCTTCATTTTGAGTTATATGTTTAACTTGAATTGAAGATTTACAAATGCAATTATTTGTACAAATGCTCTAGAAATCAATGCATGCTCATGTGATGCATATTAGTTTAATTTAATGGAAATGGGGATGTGACAAACCTCCCCCCTTGCAAATAATCTCGTCCCGAGATTCGAGCCATTCGGAAGTTGGACGGGAAGGTTTCTAGGTGGTTCTTCCAACTCTAGCCAATTACATCATCTGTTATCTTGATTTTCTTCAAAGATAGTGCTAAGATATCCTAAAAAGGTAGCAAGAAGTTGCTAATATATTTTCCTTTCCATTGCTTTGTTTAACCTTTCCTTTCTTGATTCGAAAGCACTTTAGACATAAGGAAAAAGGTAGGGATATTCGGTTCACATTCGATCCTCACGCTCCCAAGTCGTCTCATCTTCAGTATGGTTGATCCACTAAATTTTTAAGAACTTGATGTCCCGGTTTCTTGTCTTGCGCTCTGTTTCTTCAAGAATACGAATCGGGCACTCCCGATAAGAGAGATCAGGTTGCAAATCGAGGTCTTCCAACTTGGTTGCTTCGGTAGGGACTCAAAGGCACTTCTTCAGTTGTGAAACATGGAAAACATCATGCACATCATCTTCAAGAATACGAATCGGGCACTCCCGATAAGAGAGATCAGGTTGCAAATCGAGGTCTTCCAACTTGGTTGCTTCGGTAGGGACTCAAAGGCACTTCTTCAGTTGTGAAACATGGAAAACATCATGCACATCAGAAAGTGATAGTGGTAGTTCCAACTGATAGGCCACCGATCCTCGTTTCACTAGAATTCAGAATGGTCTGATGTAGCAACGTGTCAACTTGCCCTTGATTTGAAAACAATGGGTTCCTTTCATTGAGGTGAATTTAAGGTAAACATGATCGTCCACCTCAAAACTCAACTCACGACGATGACGGTCGGCATAAGATTTTTGATGAGACTAAGCCGCCCAAAGTCGCTCTTAGATCACCCGAACTTGCTCTTATGTGTCCTCCACCAAGCTCAAGCCATAGAATGGCCTCTCCCTGGTCTCGGACTAGTTCAACGGCATCCTATAAGCTCTACCATAAATGCCTCGAAAGGTGACATGTGTATGCTTGATTAGAAGCTATTGGTGTAGGAGAACTCCGCGTATGGCAAGCACTTCTCCCTATTCTTGTTGTAGGAGAGTACACATGCCCGAAGAAGATCCTCCAATATTTGGTTCACTCGCTTGGTTTGTCCTCCCGTTTGTGGTTGGTATGCGGTGCTAAAAGATAGGTCCGTCCCCATTGCTTGATGTAGGCACCTCTAGAAGTATGACGTGAACTGAGTGCCACGATCGAAAATGATCACCTTCGGTACACCGTGGAGACAAACTGTGGATATCATGGGGATATTCTCATGATCTTAGGATGATGTTACAATTGGCAATGTCATTAAAGGTTTGTCGAATCACGCGTTTTCGTCAAAGTTTGAAAGGCTGTTAGGTCAAATACGGTCAGACCGGCATTCAAGGCGCGGTCAGATAGGCCATTGAATGGCGGTCTGATCGGCGTTCAAAGCTGGTCGACCGCCATTGAATAATGATCGACCGATTTCTTCTTTGTTCATCGGCCATTTTGGAGATTTGGTTGTGGTATAGGTTAAGTTAATGGGCTTCAGTGCATATGTGTTGCATAATGCATGTTTTCACTAACGTGGGTCAAGTTGTGAAGAACTTATTCCCGTAATCGATTTCTTTGTCTATTGTTGTGCAGGACGCTTGGAGGTCAATGACGGTCAACAACGAGGATGATCGGGACTAAGCTTGGAGAGGCGAAGTTTAGAACGATCAAGGATGCTGGGTGAAGTCAATGGATTCAAGCATGGCGCAAATTGGACAAAGGTGATCGAACCGGCAGTTCGGTGCGACGGGTTGGATCAAGCGGCGCGGGGGTTGGTGCAAGTGCCATAGTGGTTTCGGTGGGAGACAGACGGGAGAGACTTACCGACATGATGAGAGCCGTTGATTAACCTACACGTGGCGAAGCAGGCGTTTGCTTCACCAAGATTGGACTCATCTTCGGAGAAGGATCGAGAAGGGGTATTTTGGTAATTTCACCAAATACCACCTTGATAACCTTTTGGCTAAACCACAGCGCGAGACGACGCATGGAGAAGTGGTTTAGGTCAAGAAGAGTTGAAGACGGCGCTTTAAAATACGTGCGTGTGTGACCCGTTTGTGTGTGGGCTTAACGGGAGCCCATTAGGGTTTACTCTTCTAGATGCTTGGCCTCCACTATAAATAAGGGTGGCTGCTGTCCAGCACCCTTAAGAACTTCATTTAGAAAACCCTAGTTTTGTTTTAGGGACTTAGAGAGGAAAGGAGAGGCTTAGGGTTCTAGTGAGATGAGTTGATGGTGTGCTCTTGGTTTGAGCTCTTGTCCTCCTGATGGAGTGGCTGTAAACCCTCTTTAATCTCAAATCAATCCATATATGATTTCTCAAAGATGAGTCTCTTTGTGTTCTTCCTCCATCTTTTGTGATTTTGAGTCTCTATTAGATCCTCGAGTTTTCTATTGGTTTCTTGATGTGATCTAGCTTGCTGTGATATGTGGGAACACATCTAGGATCATCTTGATCATCAATCACCCACGAGCAAGACGTTAGATCAGATTTCGATTTTGACTTAGTTTTGGAGCACCCTTCGTTCACACTGAAAAAATAGGAACTTTGGCATGGATCTCTGCGACTTTGATTGGAATAGGTTCCTAATATCTTAGAGAAGGTGTGTCTCAAGTTTGGTGGAGTTTGGTCGTGTAGATCAAAAGTTAGATCGATTTGAGTTTCGGTTTCGGGCTGTCTGTTCTATTAATTGTCAGAGCCGGCCAGACCGTTTCTATAACATCGGTCAGACCGCCCAGCGGTCAGATTGCAAGTTTGCCGTCGGTCAGACCGACATCCGGTCTGACCACCCATTTGCCACCGGTCTGACCGCTCGTAGCATTTAAGCCTTGTGGTTTGATTTTTGCTTTGGGAAGATTGGATTCAATACAAGTCTTACTATGTACTTGCTGATTGATCTTCATAGCTTCATAGCTATTGAAGTGAAAATTGTATTGAATTCAAACTAGGTGAAAAAGGATTCGTGCTCCTATTCACCCCCCTCTAGTCGCCTATTCGGTCCTACAATTGGTATCAGAGCCCGGTTAGCTCTTCTCATAGATCTTAACCGGTCTTTGGAGCCATGGCGACTGACAAGTCTTCAACCAAACCACCTGTGTTTGATGAAGTCGATTTTGCTTACTGGAAGGCTCGCATGCATGCCTACATTGAGGCTCAAGGGCACGCAATTTGGCTTAAGGTCAAAAATCCTTATGTTGTGCCAGCCAATGACGATGTGATCACTCCAGATGTGGAGGCAAATAGAAAGGCTCGAAACTTTTTGATTCAAGGGCTTAGTCGATCTGAGTTTGAGCGTGTCGCTCATTTGAGGTCTGCTCATGAGATCTGGAAGACCCTCTGTGATTACCACGAGGGCTCTACTGCGATCAAGGAAGTGAGACAGAACCAACTCAAGAAAGAATACTCAAAGATCGAACAAAGGCCCGGTGAATCTTTGGATGAGTTGTCGGGAAGATTCTCAAAAATCCTTCATGACTTATGTGTTGTGGATCTTGTGTTCACTGAATCCGAAAATGCACATCAACTCTTGGGTGCTCTTGATGTGAAAGTCTGGGGGATGAAGATCACTTCCATCAATGACAACACTTTCATGAGTGAGCTTACCATGGATAAGCTCTACTCGAGGTTGAAGATGCATGAGATTGACTTCATCTCGCGTCTCCCCAAGACAGAGTCGATGGCTTTAGTGGTTGACCCATCTAAGGGTAGTTCTTCTGATTCTGTGGATTTTGGCTTATCTGGGTTTTCATTGTCCGTTTTACACTCCTTGAGTGATGAGCAGCTAGAGAAACTACCTGGGAATGATTTAGCCCTTCTATCCACAAAATTCACAAGTGTCTACAACAAGGTGAGGAGTAGAAGGAGAGGTGGCCCTATTATCTACTTTGAGTGTGGTGAGCCAAACCACATTCGGGCTAAATGCCCCAAGCTGAAGGGCAAGGAGGAGAAGGACTTCCGGAGGTGTCCTCAAGCTCAGGATGCGAAAGCCAAGAAGCCCAACTACAGGAAGTTCATCAACCGGGTCCTTGCTGCTCTTGAGAATGTTGATATGAGCGATGTGGACTCGGGGACAAATGACGACGATGATGATTCCCATGGCAAGAAGAAGGCCTAGGACTTCACCGGCATGTGCTTCATAACCAAGAACAGCCACGACATCGACTCCTCCAACGACGATGAGCTTTTCAGCGATCCCGACGAGGTATGCCCCTCACCAGATCAGATAAAATGTGCTTTAGTTGTTGCTAAACAAAATCTAAAAAGGCAAACTAAAATGATTAAGAAACAGAATATCATGATTGATAACTTGAACCTAGAAGTGGTTAGACTCAAATCCATTAATCCTGCTGATGATTGTGATTCTTGCTCTAGCTTGCATGATGAATTGACCAATCTGAAATCTGCTCATTCCTCTATTGCAAATCAACTTAAAGATGCTCTAGATGAACTAGAATCTCTCAAATCAAGTCCTAGTCATGTTTGCTTGGATGCTATTGCTCTAGATGTGACTGCTGTAGATGTTATTCCTTCACCTTGCTCAAATTGTGCCTTGCTTAAATTGAAATTGGATAGTGCTACTAAGGAATTGCTGAAATTTGATCCTAGTCACACTTGCTCTCATTGTGAGGATAACAAGATTAAAATGAAGGAAATGTCTGAAATGATTCTTTATTCTAAGACTACTTCATGTGAAAACTGTCTTAAACTCACAATTGAGAATAATGCTCTAAACAAGACTCTAGAGGAGAAATCTAAAATTGAACAATCCATGTCCATGATTGCTTCCAAGAAAGTTGTTGATTCTGCTTCTTGTGTTTTTTGTACTGAAATTGGAACAAATTTAGATGAGATAGAAGAGGCGTTTAGAGTCAAATTCAAAGAGCAAGTGAGTAGGATTAAGAATGCTTCTTATGTGTCTTGTGAGGCTTTAAAGGTTGAGGTAGCTCTTGTTAAATAAAAGCTTGTTAGGATAATCAAGTCGAATAAGTGTATCACCTGTAAGGACCTAGCCAAAGAAAATGATTACCTCAAAAAGACTCTTGAGAAATCTTCTAGTGGGAAGAAGAACCTTAACGTGATCCTTGGTCAATCTAAAGTGAGTGTGAAGAATAGTGGCCCAGGATTTAATTCTTTAGAGAATTCTAAGAAACACCCACCTAAGGTTGTGAGAGCTGTTAAGAGTGGATTGTTTGAGGTAGAACCTCCTTAGCCATCTAAGATAGTCTTCAGATCTGCAAGTTTTGCCCAAACCCCTTCTAGCAAGACAGATGCTCCTTAGTCAGTAGATCAGACCTCTCAAAAGGTCAAGTATCATTGCATCTTCTACAAGAAGGATGGCCACTTAGTTGAGTTCTGCTTTTGTAAAGCTAAGAGTGAGAGGAAGGAGAGAGTGCATGCTTTGAGGTCCATTAGAGGAGTTCCTTCACCTTCTACTGTCCCTAGAGTCAAGCAGCCTGTCTTTCCTACTAGACATTGGTCTAGGTTCGTAGATGACTTCTTTGACTCTTTTGGTGGTTCTAGGCAGCATTTTGGGTTAGGATATCGTGAGGAGAGACCACGGGTAGCATCTAGACAGGGGGAGTACCGATCTTTTGGTAGGTCGATTCGGAGAGGTCTAGGTGTTGCTCGTGTGCGTTCTTATGATTATCCCTCTGACCATTTTATTGCTGCTTCTTCTGTTGTTCCTAAGCATTGTGTGGCTCAGTACTGGATTCCCAAGTCTTTTATCACTAACCCCAGTACTGAGGCACAGATGGTCCCTGCTTATGCCCTGTAGGTCCGTCGTGCGAGGAAGGAGGACATATGGCTTGTTGACTCTGGGTGTTCTCGACATATGACTAGAGATTCTAGATGGTTCTCCTCTCTCACACATGCATTTGGCAACGAGTTGATCACGTTTGGGGATGCTTCTACCGGGACCGTGACAGCCAAGGGCACAGTACGCGTCAACAACAACTTCATGCTTAAGGACATTGCTTTGGTAAGTAAGCCGAGGTATAATTTGCTATTTGTTTCTTAGCTTCTTGATAAGGGTCTGGAAGTGAGGTTCAAGAGTGGTGAGTGTAGAGCTCTAGACTGCTCGGGTGAGCGTGTCTTTGGGATCTCTAGGTTTGAGAAGATCTTTTATGCTGATTTCAGTATCTCTTCTTCTTCTAGCCCTAGGTGTGTTGTGGCTTTAGTCTCTCATAATCTAGTGTTGTGTCATCGTAGGCTTGGTCATATTGGCTTCGACCATTTGACCAGAATCAGTAGCAAAGATTTGATTAGTGGTTTGCCTAAGCTTAAGAATGTTAGAGACCTTGTGTGCACTCCCTGTAGACATAGTAAGATGGTTTCTGCTTCTCATCCACCTCTTACCTTAGTGATGACTGATGGACCTGGTCAGCTCTTGCACTTAGACACAGTTGGCCCCTCTAGAGTTCAGTCTGCTGGAGGGAAGTGGTATGTGCTTGTGATTATGGATGACTTCTCAAGGTATTCATAGGTATATTTTCTGGTTTTTAAGGATGAGGCTTTTGGCTATTTTAGAGAGTTGGCCCTTAGACTAGCTGTTGACCTTCCTGGTGCTTTGAGGTCCATTAGAAGTGACAATGGCACAGAATTCAAGAACTCTTCCTTTACCACTTTCTGCATTGAGAGAGGACTTTAGCATCAGTTCTCTTCACCTAGAGTTCCCCAGTAGAATGAGGTTGTAGAGAGGAAGAACAGGACCCTTGTAGAGATGGCTAGGACTATGCTAGATGAACATAGCACACATAGGAGGTTTTGGGCTGAGGCGATTTCTATTACTTGTTATGTGTCCAACAGGGTGTTCTTGAGATCTGTCATAGGAAAGACTTCTTTTGAGCTTAGATTTGGTCATAGGCCTAAAGTATCTCATTTCAAGATTTTTGGTTGTAAGTGCTTTATTCTTAAACATGGCAACTTGGACAAATTTGAATCAAGATGTTATGATGGTATTTTTCTTGGATATCCTGCTCATTCTCGTGGCTATAGTGTATTTAATTTGGATACTAACAAAATTGTTGAGACTTGTGAAGTCACTTTTGATGAGGCTAGTCTTGGTACTAGACCTGATGCTGCAGGTACACAGGTTCATGATATTCTCATGATTCATGCCATGTCAAATAGGCTAAGTTGAGTCTTGAATCTAATTTGAGTTTTAGATTGAGCTATGCTATTTCCTAAGTCAAGCAAATGAAAAATAATCTTTTCTGTGCGAAAAAACTGATCTCACCAATTCTTTCTCATGAGACGGCTAGCCATTGCACTAGGCATGAACTCAGGGGGAGTTTTGGATGATCTAGACCACTCTTTTAAGCTTTTTGCTTGGGATAGTCGCGGCAAGGCTTGAGATCTAGCACTTGGCTAAAAACAAAATAAATTGTGAAAATTGGTTGAAGCTTAGGAGGCAGTTGTAGATGGCTCCTAGTCCAGGACTTGCTTTGCTAAGATAAAACCAAAAATCAATTTTAGCAAGTGCTAAATGTGCTAAATTTCAAAGTGCTTGAACAAATTGATTCAACATTGAACTCATAGCACTCTAAATTGGCTCAATTTTAGCTTTTTGGTTCCAT
The DNA here is from genome assembly GCA_036346405.1 of Phyllostachys edulis. Classification (NCBI taxonomy): domain Eukaryota; kingdom Viridiplantae; phylum Streptophyta; class Magnoliopsida; order Poales; family Poaceae; genus Phyllostachys; species Phyllostachys edulis. The sequence goes on from CM070564.1 coordinate 7,996,735, forward strand.
TTAGTTTATTGACATGGCTTGACTCATTTTTGGATACCTTTGGCTAAACTATGATCTTGAACACCTAGTCATACTAAACGATCATTTAATCTCAGATTATTGTTCATCTGGCTTTCGCTTTGCTATATATGATTTTCCATGATTTATCATAGCTTCTTCACATAATATGGCTTGGTGTAATACTTGTTAAGTCATCTTAGATAATTTTCATGGCTCTCTGTGATAAAAATGAATTAATTACAGCCATTCCATATCATTCATACTCTATCTTCCTTTATGCACCTTGATGAATCCATTGTCAAAGGGGGAGAAATGGTAAAATGGTAAAAATGAAGAGGGATAAAATGAAATTTTCATGATATGAGGATCATAGTCAGGGGGAGCATCTCATATGCATTTTTTGTGATCTTACTGTCATTTCTGAATTTGAATTGCAATTCTTGCATCCTCACAATGATCAAAGGTAAAATTGAACAATTGTTCTTTCATATGGATCTTAAGTGAGATTTTGAAAATTTTCTGAAAATTGAAGTTTTCTTGCTTTCTTTTGCCTTATCTCACTTGCCTATGCTACTATGGAGCCAGCTTGGTCATTTCTATTGCTTTCTCTTGCATTTGGACCAAATTGTGCCTTTGTGCGAAAACGTCGAGTATTTTTCTTTTCAAACCTCAAAACTTGCTTTTGTGGGAAATTGTCAATGTGTTCATCAAGGGGGAGATTGTGGATATCATGGGGATATTCTCATGATCTTAGAATGATATTATAATTGGCAATGTTGTTAAAGGTTCGTCGAATCACGCGTTTTCGTCAAAGTTTGAAAGGCTGTCAGGTCAAATGCGGTCAGACCGGATGGCGGTCAGGCCGACGTTCAAGGCGCGGTCAGACCGGCCATTGAATGGCGGTCTGACCGATTTCTTGCTGTTCATCGGCCATTTTGGAGATTTGGTTGTGGGATAGGTCAAGTTAATGGGCTTCAGTGCATATGTGTTGCATAATGCATGTTTTCACTAACGTGGGACAAGTTATAAAGAACTTGTTCCCGGAATCGATTTCTTTGTCTATTGTTGTGCAGGACGCTTGGAGGTCAATGACAGTCAACGGCGAGGATGATCAGGACTAAGTTTGGAGAGCTGAGGTTCAGAACGATCAAGGATGCCGGGTGAAGTCAATGGATTCAAGCATGGCGCAAATTGGATAAAGGTGACCGAATGGGCAGTTCGGTGCGACATGTTGGATCAAGTGGCGCGGGGGTCGGTACAAGTGCCATGGTGGTTTCGGTGGGAACCAGACAGGAGAGACTTGCCAACATGATGAGAGTCGTTGATCAACCTACACGTGGCGAAGCAGGCGTTTGCTTCACCAAGATTGGACTCGTCTTCGGAGAAGGATCAAGAAGGGGTATTTTGGTAATTTCACCAAATACCACCTTGATAACCTTTTGGCTAAACCACAGCACGAGACGACACATAGAGAAGTGGTTTAGGTCAAGAAGAGTTGAAGACGACGCTTTAAAATACGTGCGTGTGTGACCCGTTTGTGTGTGGGCTTAACGGGAGCCCATTAGGGTTTACTCTTCTAGAAGCTAGGCCTCCACTATAAATAGGGGTGGCTGCTGTCCAGCACCCTTAAGGACTTCATTTGGAAAACCCTAGTTTTGTTTTAGGGACTTCGAGAGGAAAGGAGAGGCTTAGGGTTCTAAAGAGATGAGTTGATGGTGTGCTCTTGGTTTGAGCTCTTGTCCTCCTGACGGAGTGGTTGTAAACCCTCTTCAATCTCAAATCAATCCATACATAATTTCTCAAAGATGAGTCTCTTTGTGTTCTTCCTCCATCTTTTGTGATTTTGAGTCTCTATTTGATCCTCGAGTTTTCTATTGGTTTCTTGCTATAATCTAGCTTTTAGTGATATGTGGGAACATATCTAGGATCATCTTGATCATCAATCACCCACGAGCAAGATGTTAGATCATATTTCGATTTTGACTCGATTTTGGAGCACCCTTCGTTCACACTAAAAAGGATAGGAACTTTGGCATGGATCTCTGCGATCTTTGATTGGAATAGGTTCATAATATCTTAGAGAAAGTGTGTCTCAAGTTTGGTGGAGTTTGGTCGTGTAGATCAAAAGTTAGATCGATTTGAGTTTCGGTTTTCAGGCTATCTGTTCTGTTCGTCATCAGGGCCGGTCAGACCATTTCTATAACGTCGGTCAGACCGCCCGATGGTCGATCAAGCAAGTTGTTGTCGGTCGACCGACATCCATCGACCACCATTTGCCGCCGGTCTGACCGCCCGTAGCATTTAAGCCTTATGGTTTGATTTTTGCTTTGGGAAGATTGGATTCAATACAAGTCTTACTATGTACTTACTGATTGATCTTCATAGCTTCATAGCTATTGAAGTGAAAATCGTATTGAATTCAAACTAGGTGAAAAAGGATTCGTGCTCCTATTCACCCCCCTCTAGTCGCCTATTCGGTCCTACACAAACAATTTTTAAGATGTATAGCTCCACTAACTTACTCCCGGTGTAGGTGGTTTTGATGGGAATGAAATGGACAACCTTCGTCAAGCGATCCACAATCACCCATATGGCATCAGACCCGGTTTGCATATTTGGAAAACTGGTGACGAAGTCCATCCCAACTTCCTCCCACTTCCATTTGGGGATGGGCAACGGTTGTAGTGTACCGCGGGCTTCAAATGCTCGCCCTTAACCCTTTGGCAAATATGACATTCGACAACGTATTGTGCGATCTATCACTTCATTCAGCTCAACCACATCCACTTTTTTAGATCTTGATACATTTTTATGCTCCCAGGATGTATGGAGATCTGAGAGTTGTTGTCTTCCTTAAGGATTAACTCTCTCAACTTGCGGTCAAATGGCACCACCAAATAGGTCTCGAATCATAGGGTGTCTTGCGCATCTTCAGTAAAGCATTTTGGCCTTGCCTTGCTTCACAAGCTCCCGGATTTGGGCCACCTCCAAATTCGTCTTCTGGGCTTCCTTAATCTAGTCCTCTAATGTGGATTTCACATTTAGGGCAGCAAGGGAGCCTTCTTCAATCATCTCGAGGTTCAGCCATTGTAACTCCGCACACAAGCCTGCTGAAGTGGGTGCTACCGACAAGCAGTTGCATTGAGATTTTTCTACTCAACGCGTCAGCCACTATGTTAGCCTTCCTCGGGTGATAATGGTGTCCCATATCATAGTATTTGATTAACTCAATCCACCTTCTTTGCCTCAAGACCAGATCGGCTTGGGAGCAGATATATTTGAGGCTCTTATGGTCGGTATAGATCTTGCAACGATTACTGATGAGGTAATGTCGTGAAATCTTTAGAGCATGAACTACTGCTGTGAGCTCCAAGTCGTGTGTGGGATAATTCATTTTGTGAGGTCTCAATTGCCTCGATGCATACGCCACCACACTTGGCCCTATTGCATAAGCATACAACCGAGTCCGTGGCGAGAAGCATCGTAGTACACGTCGAAGCTTTTGTGAGTATCCAGCAGAGTGAACACTAGGGCTTTGGTCAGTCATTCTTTAAATATTTGAAAGATCTCTTCGCACTCCGCTGAACATTCAAACTTCTTTTTCTTCTTTAAAAGTTGGATCATCTGCCTTGCGATTTTAGAGAAGTTCTTGATGAACCTGCGGTAGTAACCCGCAAGTCCGAGAAAGCTTCTGATGTTAGTGACGGTCTTGGGCTGCCCCTAGTTCAGTACATCCTGCACTTTGCTTGCATCAATAGAGACACCACCCTTTGATAGCACACGACCCAAAAAGCGGACTTCCTTGAGCCAAAACTCGCACTTGCTGAATTGAGCATAAAGCTGATGCTCACGAAGTTTCTCTTACACAAGCCTCAAATGCTACTCGTGTTCTTCATCAGACTTGGAGTAGAAGAGGATGTCATCGATAAACATGACAATGAACTTGTCCAGATACTCCATGAACACTGAATTCATGAGGCTCATGAAGTAGGCCGGTGCATTTGTCAATCCGAAGGATATGACCGTGTACTCGTACAACCCATAGCGAGTAAAGAATGTCATCTTCGGAATATCTTTAGTTCTGACCTTGATCTAATGATAGCCCAGTCGCAAGTCAATCTCAGAGAACACTTGGGCTCCAGTCTGTTGGTCAAATAAGTCATCAATCCGCGAAAGTGGATACTTGTCCTTGACAGTGACTTCGTTTAGCAAATGGTAATCAACACACATATGCAAACTCTTGTCTTTCTTCTTGACGAATATGGCCGAGCATACCAAGGAGAGTACCTCGGCTGAATAAAGCCTTTGTCTTGAAACTCCTTGAGTTGCTCTTTCAATTCCATCAATTCATTAGGGGGCATCCGATACGGCCGTTTGTAAATTGGCGCAGTACCGGATGGAAGCTCGATCACGAACTCGACTTCACAATCCAGGGGCATGCTTGGGAGTTCTTTGGGAAATACACTCGGGTACTCGCATACCACTGGTACCCTTTCCAATTCGAGAGTGGTACTGACTTCCAGAGCATAAAGATGAGAACCGACAACTCTGGGTGCGAAAACAACTTGATCGCCATCTTCGCTTGTGGCAGAAATTGACCGTTGAGCACAATTAATGTGACCTTGGTTTTTGGATAGCCAATCCATCCCCAATATAACATCTATCCTCACTAAATTTATCACTATTAGATGTGCCAAAAACTCTACCCCCTGAATCTCCACCTTTACATCTCGGCAGATTTGATCGGTTTGCAAAACTAACCCCGGTGACTGAATGTGATATGGTAGATGAAGTGTATGTAATTAAAAATGATGGTGTTAAGAAAAGTCCTTCTTGATAAACGAATGTTATACTCCCGAATCAAACAAAACAGTAGCTGGACTGGAATTTACGAGAAGTGTACCCAAAACGACGTCTGGTGCGTCGTATGCCTCCTCGGCGGTGACGTGGTTCACCCGGCCACATGTTGGAGCTAGAGTAGGCTTGGGCGCTACCCTTGGAGGTGGTGTGGGGGCACGCTGGAGCTGGACTTGGGGCGCTGTAGACTTGGGGCATCCCACATACTTTTGCCAAGCACAGATGCGCATAGTGCCCCAGACAACCGCAATGGAAGCAAGTGACACTTGGTCTAAAGTTGCCGCTGTTTGGGGGCTGATTTCCCCGACTTCTTGGCTGCACATTTGGTGTGAGACATCTTGGAATGAATGTGGGCGGCCTCGGTTGTGCCGGTGCTTGGAATCGGGGTGGCTGGGGCTGCCCGGTGCGTGGTCTCGGAAAACTACCGCTTGCTGAAATTAGCGCAGCCCTCTTGCGCTTATGAGACTCTTCCAAGGCTTGGCTCTTGCTCTGCACCACTATAGCTTTGTTAACCATGTGCTGGAAGTTGTGGAAGTCGTGGACTACTAGCGCAAGCTGCATCTCCTCAGTCAAACCGTTCATGAAACCTCTCTGTCGGCGGGAGTCGGTGGAGACATCGTCTAGAGCATACCGAGCCAAGAAGTTGAACTCGTGTAGATAATTAGTCGCGCTCTTTCGCCCTTGCTTGAGGGCGAGAAATTGTTGTTGCTTGATTATTATCACTCCCTCTGGAATATGGGCCTCACAGAAGGCCGCTCTGAACCCGTTCCAAGTTGGAACATGTACCTCGAGTTGCATGGCGTAGAAGTTGTCCCACCATGCGCTCGCTACCCTGTCGAGTTGGTAGCTAGCAAAGAGGACCTTCTCGACTCTAGTACATTGTGCAATGGTCAGCTTCTTCTCAATCGCACGGAGCCAGTCCTCCACCTCCATTGGGTCCTCAGAACTCGAGAATGTCGAGGGATTTGTACACTAAAAGTCAGCGAGTCCCTCATGTGCTCGGTGAGTGGCCGCTCCTCCAGATGGCCCTAGAGCGGTGGAGGTGTTATGCACAATTTTCTCCAATATGCACATTTGATCCATACGATTACGCTCAATCTAAGCGAGCACTTCCGCTATCGTGGGCGATAGGGGAAGCTCCTCTTCCTGCCATCCGCCTTGCTGATTTTGTCGGTTGGAAGGCTCCCCACGCTCTCCCCGTGCATATAGCTCACTGACAACAGCGGGGCGAGTGCCCAAGGGTGGTGATCCCTCCCCTTGTTAGGCTTTTGAGTGAGTTGTAGCTCCCGTCATCCTGTTGCCACGCAAATAGTCAGCAATCTGACGAAAGGTACACTCGAATAAGTGCGAAAAGAAGACCTGGGCAGCGAGTGCAATATACTAAATCTAGCATGCATCAAGACATAAAATGCGCAAAAATTTAACTCCAAAGGAGGGTATAAAGGCACTTGGGGGCTAGTACAAGATACATTCAAGCAATTCATAGTTTTTCGGTATGATTACATTCATATAGGCCCGTATGCGAATGGCAACCGCTCGAAACGAAAAGTTCTTGCGACAACACATCAAGAGTTCAACAAGTACCACCCTATTACATTAATTTGGAGAAAATGCTCACTTAATACATCTTCGAACAGCGAGCTCAAGACACTAACAACCCTAGTTGTTCTTGTTGAAATTTATCGGAAACTCATTTAAAAGATAATATCCAGGTGATCCCGATTCTTCGGGATCCTTCGGGTTGGTAAGGCACAAAGGGGATCCTATGTCGATTATGTGGCCTCCAGCGGGTTCTGGCCTCTGGGTGTGAGCAAAACCCACTGACATACGGGCTTGGTATCTTGGCCCATAATTGGGTACCTGTGACGACCCACCTAGTGATATACCGCAAAGGTCTGGGAGGACCATTCTTTTTTTTTTGCGCTGCGGTGCTACCGCAGAGGGGAGCGGTAGCACCGCTCAGTGCATCCCGAGGGAGGTCTTCAAGTCCTCCTGGAGGTCTTGGCCCGCAACCGACCTCCCAAGAGGTCTTTAAGACCTCCTGGAGGTCTTGGCCTGCAACCCTACGGTAGCACCTCCTAGTATATCACTAAGGAGGTCCGACAGGATCTCCCAGGCTAAGTCCCGTAGGACCTCCTGGAGGTCCCGCCTCAGGCTCGAGCTGGTCCCAGACAACATTACCACACAGAACACAAGCTAATACCACAACCACAAGGTCAAACAAAAGATGAAGCAGACAAATTAAACTTAATATAAAACAGGACCTTATGGTCAAGTTTGTTAACAAGAGGTCTGCCACTAAGGGCTTACAACAACCGACAAGGACTTACAACTGGCAACAAAAGAGCTCCAAAGCAAAACACCAAAAGTACGTTAGGCCATCCGGCAAGCCCATAGGCTGTCGAGTGGAGGACGTCCTAGGCAGCTGGATCGTCGAAGAACTCCTCCTCAAAGAGGTCTGCACTACCTTGCACTTGATCATCTTCTAAATCTGCTTTGACACAGGGCTTTAAGCCATGAGTACTTTGAATGTACTCAGCAAGACACAGGGAGCATAGATGCAAGTAATATTCATGCAAAGGTTTACCAATTGAGAGCTGTATGGTTAGATTTGCGCAAAGCCAAGTTTTGACAGCAATAACATAAATAGATTGAAAAGTAGCAAGGTAAAACAATAGTATATAGTACATTTGATTTTTGCAAAGGTGGGGTGAGCACCAACTCACAACCACAACCAAAAGGGGAGGTCTGGTCGCACCCATGACCAGGTCCTCACCTAAAAACCACCCTAGAGCACCCACTCCAGAGGTTCGAACTAGCCTCTAGACCACCACCCGAGCCAACCCTGACCCCTCTCGAGCCGGCTAAGGTCTCTTCGAGGCAAAGCTGTGGCATCTCGTTCAAGTGTCCAAAGGGCACAAACTTTTGGGAACACTACCCTTGCACCATTTTCACCAGCATGTCCATCACCAAGGACTTGGCTATTCGAATAGATTTTGCACTCTGCAGAGGTGTACAACTTACCCACAATCCACTCTGCTCTCTAGCGGATCGGGTTCCGGAAAGACCCTTGCTCACTTAGAAGGTGAGCAGATCTAGAGAGCGCAAAGAAGGCCTTTACAAAGCTTTGAACTGCTCTGAGCTGCCCGCTAAGGTTTCACAAATCCCCCTTTGGTCTAGAAGTCCGCAGGTTATGGGTGCCCTCTGCGCCAACGAATCAAGACGCTCCACCACAATGACCCCAAGCCATCTCATCGCTAATTATTCAGCCTGCACCATTCCCATAAAATGATCTTGTGGTTGCCTTTGCTTGGCCTGATCATCAAGACACAAAGTTGAGTCCTTAATTGTGCTAAGGCAAGACTTCCACAACCCCAATGTGCAAAGCACCCACTACTCACCTCCTGCCTCCTTGCCTCAGCAAAACACTTTGTCATTACCCTTGCCAAAAGACCACCCACCCGCACAATTTTAATGAAGTGGTCTCACACCACGATCCAACACAACTTAGGCATCCCGCCATAGTCGCTAACAAAGGGCACCGACCACAGGTTCTATAGATCATTAGTCAAAATTATTAAGGATGAAACATGACACAGCAGAACTACGATTTCTAGAGCAAAGCTATATAAACCTACGGCCCCATGCTGGCAAATAACAAGGAACACCAACTAAATACCCACTCTAAGGCTTACAAGGTAAACATGTCAACATGATCAGGACAAGGTACAAAGGAGGCATACAACAAGTAGGAAAGTAACTACAGCCCAAACATTTCTTATAAAAAATAGCCATGCATTGATAAAGTAAAACCAAAATATATTTGCAAAGCTAGGTCCAATATGATCAAAAGGAGGTCTGTGGCTTGCCTTGGTCAAGCAGTGGAGAACCTTCGGCTGAGAGAGCTGGATCCAAGAACTCCTCGAACTCATGATCTACACGTTCGCAAAAGCCAAATAAGCAAATCTATACTAGGCCAAAGAACTTCAAAAGAAGACTAAAAAGAACTTAAACAAAACCCAACCAAAACCAGACAAACGGGCAGCCCAAAATGAGAAGGGAGGTCCAAGGCAAGAGAGGGTGGTCTTTAAGCAAAAGACCAGCGAAGATCCGTAAGGAGGTCTTCCAGAGAAGATGTCAACTCCTGGGGCTAACTCTGGGTGAAGCTCCAAGCACAAGCTTGGAGCGAGCTAGGCGAGAGCAAGGTTGGCAAGTGAGCAAAATGTTACAAGGGTTTGCCCACCCAGGCTATATATAGCCAGAGTTGGTGGAGTGCACCAGGGAAAAAGGGTCAATGACGTGTGGGCAATCGGGGTAGCTAGGACAGGGCTTGCCTTAAAAGAATTAAATAAGGTACCTCGGATGTGGTGCATTTAATGTGACCCGACACCTATTAAATGCGCTGAGTTCGAGGCAAGACAATAATAACAAGGTTGAGTGAGGCTGGCATGTGGGGCCAGTCAAAAGCGTGCACCACTAGTCAAAGGGGTGGCCCCACCGCCAGGGCTGTCTCCATTAGGGACCACTGGGAGGTCCAGGTCAGAAGGTTCAAAACACTCAAGGGGGAGGTCCTGGAAAGGAGGTCCAAAACACTCAAGGGGAGGTCCTGGACAAGAGGTCCAAAACAGTCAAGGGGGAGGTCCTGGACAGGAGGTCCAAAACACTCAAGGGGGAGGTCCTGGACAGGAGGTCCAAAACACTCAAGGGGAGGTCCTAAGGACAAGAAGTCCAAGAGGCACACCACGAGGAGGTTCTGATCAAAAGGGATACTCTCGACTAGGAGGGTGGTCTTTAAAAAAAGACCAGCAAAGATCGAGGAGGTGGTCCTTGCAAAACAGCCAGGAGGAGGTCCTGGGCGGTCAAGATATCAAAGAGGAGGACCTTAACGGTCCAGATAAAAGGGTGCAAGGAGGTCCTGACGGTTAGATCTCCAAAAGAGAGGTCTAACAGTCAAGATCTCAAAGAGGAGGGCCTTAACGGTCCAGATCAAAGGGTGCAGTGAGGTCCTGATGGTAAGATCTCCAAAAGGGAGGTCTAACGGTCAAGATCTCAAAGAGGAGGACCTTAACGGTCCAGATCAAAGGGTACAGGGAGGTCCTGACGGTTAGATCTCTAAAAGGGAGGTCTAACGGTCAAGATCTCAAAGAGGAGGACCTTAACGGTCCAGATCAAAGGGTGCAGGGAGGTCCTGACGGTTAGATCTCCAAAAGGGAGGTCTAACGGTCAAGATCTCAAAGAGGAGGACATTAACGGTCCAGATCAAAGGGTGCAGGGAGGTCCTGACGGTTAGATCTCCAAAAGGGAGGTCTAACGGTCAAGATCTCAAAGAGGAGGACCTTAACGGTCCAGATCAAAGGGTGCAGGGAGGTCCTGACGGTTAGATCTCCAAAAGGGAGGTCTAACGGTCCAGATCAACAAGGGGGGAGGTCTGAGCGGTTAAGATCTCCAGAGAGGAGGTCCTAACGGCCAGATCTCAACAAGGGAAGGTCTCGAGCGGTTAAGATCTCCAGAGAGGAGGTCCTAACGGCGAGATCTCAACAAGGAGGTCTCGAGCGGTTAAGATCTCCAGAGAGGAGGTCCTAACGGTCGAGATCTCAACAAGGGGAGGTCTAAGCGGTTAAGATCTCGAGAGAGGAGGTCCTAGGCAGATCTCAACAAGGGGAGGTTTGGCGGTTAAGATCTCCAGAGAGGAGGTCCGAACGGCGAGATCTCAACAAGGGAAGGTCTCGGCGGTTAAGATCTCAGAGAGGAGGTCCTAACGGCCAGATCTCAACAAGGGGGAGGTCTGAGCGGTTAAGATCTCCAGAGAGGAGGTCCTAATGGCCAGATCTCAACAAGGGAGAGGTCTGAGTGGTTAAGATCTCCGGAGAGGAGGTCCTAACGGCCAGATCTCAACAAGGGGAAGGTCTGTTTGAGCATGGGGAGATCCAAATAGGCGAGGGGAGGTCCTAAAGGACGCGGAGGAGGTCCATAGGACAAAGGAGGGGCCCGAAAGGACTCAGGGAGGTCCGATAGGGCTTGAAGGGAGTTCGAGGAAGGTTCCAAAAGGGCACTGGGAGGTCTAGAGGAACTCTGGAATGCCCAAGTGAACTCAGGAGGGGTTCAAAAGAGAGGTGAGAGGTCCACGGGGAGGTCAAAACAGAGAGGGAGAACGAGAGAGGAGATCTAGACACAGAAGAGGTCTGGAAAGGGGAAACCAAACACAAGGGCAGACAGAGCGGAAAGAGGGAGAACGGGAAAACTCCAACAAACAACAAAAGGCATCGAACAGATTAGTTCAAGTTTGGTTTAATCAATTAAAGCTCTTTTGAAAACTCAAGTTAAGCTTTGAACTCTCATCAAAACCAAATGGTTATTTTTATTTTGGAAACTGGGCAAGAACCTAGGAGAAACGGGACGTTACAGTACTCGTCCACCCACTTCTAGAAGATGATACTCCAGTGGTGTAGAAGCGTAATGGGAGACCTCGTTCTCACCATAAATCACATTGCGGTGAATGAGCCCCGTGTTATACATGAGCTGCAAGTTTTCCTGGGCCACCACGAGACATTGTCGGGTCTCGTACAACTCGTGCATGGCACAACGATGAACTTGGTCTAGGATATGAACCAATCTCGCCAACTGCCGCACTTGAGGATCTTCCCCATACTGGATCTCAGTGAAGGCATTCACCTCCGCACCACGCTCTCACTATGAGAAGTGATAGTATGGCGGCTAAGCTAACTCCATCAAATCTTGACGAAGATGGCTCATGGCCACATAGGCCACTTCCTGCAACGCCATAGCCTCGGAGGTGCCACACACTTGGAAACCATAGGGGATGCTTCCCGTTACTCGCCTTGCGATGATGTTGATTGTGGCCAAGTATTCTTTCATCCCCGGCCCTCTATCGTGGTGGTCGATGGAGTACTGTGGTTGATAAGTGAAGTTAGCCCTCCACATCATGTCTCGAAGTAACACCGGGTATCCATCCACATCTTCAGCTTGGGTCTGCTTGACGAGGTATTGATGACTCATCTAAGCATAGGAAGGACAAGGTAAGAGGAAAAGTTAGTTTGCAAACTCAAATGAGAGTAGGGTAAGAAAATGATACTAAGATAGATGAGGAACAAAATATGTTCATAACTTAAACTTTCTAAAATTATTTTGCTAATTTGGAAATAATTTTGAAAAAGACTTGCTAAACTTAACACCAATGCTATTTCTAACCTACAGTTAGTATGGCTCTGATACTAACTCTGTGAGGACCCTTGGGTTATTTCCATAAGACTGAGGCCTTCCCAGTCTTATGGAAATAACTCTGGGCCTCAGGAAATGAAATCCAACTAAAGTTCGTTTAAGTAGGAGGACCTGGCTAAGCTTAGAGTAACGAACACCATGCATACCACTCCTCTGCGTGTACTACATAATAGCCAATTCTCCAACTGCCCGAATCCCCACTTAAACAAGTTATAAGGGATATCAAAACAGCGGGTATGTGTCTCGTGTTGGCTCCCAAGATCAGAGACCAATACGCACATACCCTTAACAACGTCAATCACAGGCATACAACTTGCATACATCGATATATCAAGTAGCATACGACAATACTTAAGTCTACAACTATTACAAAAGCAGCCAACCAGCCAATTTCAAAATAATACATTAAACAACAGCGAAAGCAAAGTAAATAAACCAAAAGGTTCAGCAAGCGTGCCCAAAAACCCTAGGCATCCAAATGGGAGTTAGAAACAGCACTATTCGTTAGCGTCGCCGAAATCGGCACTAACGAACTGATCGAGTGAAACATCATCCTCACCTGAACAAGCAGCAACTGGGTTAAGTACGAATGTACTCACAAGTCTTATACAAATTAAAAAGGAAGAAGTCCATTCTACCCCCTCAAGTATCGACATGCGGACACCTAACCCCCTGAACAAAAAAATCGGCCCTTTGACACCCCGAAGTTGCAAAACTGGACAACCTACCCCCTGAGGCTGTTTCGTATGGTGGTTTTGCTGATGTGGCATCGAGGTGGCCCGGTTTCGCCAGATCAGCTAGGTGAGCTAGCTTCTTTGGCACTTGGGCCCACCTGTAAGTGAGCTCCAGCTCATTCTCTTTGCTTCTTCTTCCTTTCTCTCTTTTCCTACATTGCTTCTCTCTCTCCATTTCTTCCTGCTGAAGCTCTGTCATGGCGCCTGCTCCCTCCGTCCACCACCATCGTTGCCAGCTGCGTTCGCCACCGGCTCGGTCCCAGCACGTGCACGCTCGACCCACGTGGCCTCATGGTGCCGATGAAGCCCCCGTAGCAGCAGTTCGGGCTGGTGGAGACGCGATCGCCGCTGGGCGCCGTGCTACGGCCCCGCTTCAACATCCCAGGGCTGCACCCCTCCGTACGACCTCGTTGAGCCGATGCGGTTCCTCTACGTGGACAGGGTCAAGGCGCGGGACCTCCTTTCCCACTTCCACCCCTTCCTGAGTTCAATTTGAGTCAAGCTCCGAATGACATTGCTGAGGCCACTAGAACCGCCACGCCGCCTTGAAGCAATCCGGCAGCTCCGGCAAAAATCGGCCAACCCCGATGGCGTCACGGCGCGCCCCACCTCTCCCGGAGCTTAATCCCTCCATCAATTTTGGGAATCGTCCACTGAGGAGCCGCGCGCCACCATCTTCACCAACCCCGGCCGATTTCCGCCACCACCTTCATCGACCTTGATTCGTTGCACCTCCCTCCAATTACTCTCTCTCGAGTGACCTCTAGTCTCCCTCTACCGGCCCCTACCTCTCATCTGTGCCCTCTTCCTTCCTAGGTCACTGCCACCGTGGGCATCCCCGCGCTGCCGTCGGCACTCGTCGCCGGTCCGACTCAGTCTACCTTGGCTTCCGCCGACTGCACTTGTAAGTTCCCTAGGCTCCCCTAGTGCCCATGCTCCTCCTGGTTCTCCCCCTCTCCCATCCCTGTGCCGCCGCACCCCTTCAACCCCACTGCTTTGCCGCCTTGCGTCAGCCGCCTAATGCGCCTCTCGGCAAGGCCAAGACCTCCCCTAGCCTCCTTATCACTTGGGCATTCCATTTTTGCCATCAACGGCCGCCAATCGCGTCTGCTTGAGGTGGCCATCAAGGCCAAAGATCTGGTCGGCGGCGACGACCTAGTCGGGCGTGACATTCGACCTCGCCGAGGTGCCGATCCGACGACCGCGTCTCGCCGGGCGGACGAGCCGCCGGGCGCATCGTCTTGCCCTCAACACCACAATTTGCGTCCACGACCACTTGACAAGCCCGTAGAACCGTCTTGGTACAGCCTCGACGCCCCATCGGCGATCTTGTGTTGCTAAGGAGGCGGCAGATGGGAGCAAGCCAGGAGGAGCGGGCGAGGCGGCCTTGCGAAGGGCGGCGGCCGATGGGGCCGACTCGAGGCGGTGCCCGGAGGAGATGCGGCCAGGGAGCAAAGCTCCAGTGGGAGAAAAATGGAGAAATGGAGAGAGGAAGGAGATGAGGAAGAAAAGAAATAGAGAGAAACGCCACATCAGCTCCCCTCCTGGCGAAACAGGTCCACCCGGATGCCACATCATCTCCCCTCTGGCGAAACCGGGCCACCTGGACGCCACATCAGCAAAATCACCGCACGAAACAGCCTCAGGGGGTAGGTTGTCCGGTTTTGCAACTTCAGGGTGTCAAAGGGCCGATTTTTTGTTCAGGGGGTTAGGTGTCCGCATGTCGATACTTGCGGGGGTAGAATGGACTTCTTTATATATGTGCTAGTGGTTGTCCAAAGACAAACATTAGTGGCTTAGTTTTGTATAAACACACAATTTTTCATCTCTGCACCATCTAGTTTGAAATTGCCATTTTGTAAATAGTTGTTTAGTAAAAGAATTACATATAACAGTGATAGATATATATCAAACAATAATAAAGTAGCAACCCACTTTGATAAACTAATATGCATGATGTAACGCCCCGTTTGTCCTAGAGTTTCTTGCTAGATTTCAAAACTAAAAAGGAACCATTTGGTTTGCTAAGTTGCTCAAGCTTAACTTGGAATTTTGGAAATTTGGGAGCTTAATTTGAACTAACCAAACCTCAACTAAGTCCTTCTAGTTTGTGTTCTTTGTCCTTTTGGGGCTCTCTGGTGCTCTTTGGTGTTAGTTCTCTTTTCTGTGTTCGCCTTATGTGCCCTTTGGTTTAGCTCGTCCTCCTCTGGACCTCCTCATTCTCTTTGGATCACCCCTGGCGTCTTCTCTTGGGCATCCCCTTTCCAAGACCTCCCTTGTGCTGGTCCTCCTCTTGCCCAGACCTCCTTTGTGGGTCTAGGACATCCTCTCTTCAGTCTTAGACCAGCTCGGGTTTGTGTTTCAAATGTCCTTGAATCATGAAATTCAAATTCGGGTGATTCATGTGTCCTTTAGGACCTCCCCTCGTCCATTTGGACCTCCTCTGTGTTCATTTGGACCTTTCTGTGTCCTTTAGGACCTCCCCTCGTCCATTTGGACCTCCTCTGCGTTCATTTGGACCTCCCCGTGTCCTTTAGGACCTCTCCTCGTCCATTTGGGTCTCCCCTTGCTTTTGATCTGACCGTCAGGACCTCCCCTTTGGAGATCTTAACTGTTCAAACCTCACCTTGAGAGATCTGACCGTTAGGACTTCCCCTTGATTTGATCCGACCGTCAGGACCACCCCTTAAGAGATCTGACCGTCAGGACCTCCCCTTGATTTGATCCGACCGTCAGGACCTCCCCTTGAGAGATCTGACCGTCAGGACCTCCCCTTGATTTGATCCAACCGTCAGGACCTCCCCTTGAAAGATCTGACCATCAGGACCTCCTCTTGATTTGATCCGACCGTCAGGACCTCCCCTTGAGAGATCCGACCGTCATGGCCTCCCCTTGATTTGATCCGACCATCAGGATCTTCCCTTGAGAGATCTGACCGTTAGGACCTCCCCTTTGTGGATCTGACCGTCAGGACCTCCCCTTTGTGGATCTGACCGTCAGGACCTCCCCTTTGTGGATCTGACCATTAGGACCTCCCCGTTGTTGTGCCTTTTGGACCTCCTGTCCTCAGGACCTCCCCGTTGTTGTGTCTTTTGGACCTCCTGTCCTTAGGACCTCCTTGTTGTCTTAAGGACCTCCTGTCCTCAAGACCTCCTTGAGGTTAGGACCTCCCTTTGAGGTCACAACCTCTGGTCTTTATGCAAGGACCTCCCCCTAGAGGTCAAGACCTCTGGTCTTTTGCAAAGACCTCCCTTGCGGCTGAGACCAACCCTTTGACTGATCTGTTCTCTTGAGTTTGACTGGCCCCACTTGTCAGCCTTGCTCACTTTTCCCAATTCTTCCACCTCAAAACTCTGTGCGCATTTAATGGCTGTTGTATCACATTAAATGCAGTCACATCTGAGGTACTTTGTTTTATTCTTTTTATGGTATGCACTGTCCTAACCTTGTCCTGTCTACCACCAATCTTTGACACGTTTGCTCAAGCCCCTCATTGTTTCTTCAACCAGCTCCGGCTATAAGTAGCCTGGGCATGCCTCCCTTTGTCACCATTTTTCTCATTTCTAACTTCCTTGCTCTCGCCTAGTTATCTCCTTGCTCGAGACCTCCCCAAGGAGCTCTCCGAGGCTGTGTTGTGCCTCTTGTTTTCTAGTTTTGGCTGAGTTTTTTTAAGCTCTTTTTAGTTTTCTTTTAGTTCTTTGCTTGGAGCTGGTTTTCTTATTTGGTTCTTTGGCGAATGTGTAGATCTTGAGTTTGAGGAGGAGTTCTTGGACCCAGCAGTCTCTACGGAAGGCTCACCACTGCTCAACGAAGGCAAGTCACAGACCCTTGATCATATTGAGCCTAGCTTTTCAAATGTATTTTGTTTTACTTAATCATGCATGGCTATTTTTATAAGAAATGGTTTGGGCAGTAGATAATTTCCTACTTGAAAATATGCCTCCTTGGATAATTGTATTTGACATGTTGACATGATCATCTTGGATGCCTTAGAATGGATATTTTAGTTGGTATTGTTTGGTATTGCCAACATGGGACCGTATGTTTATGCTTAGCTTTGCTTTAGAACCGTGGGTCTTGAGAATCCTGCTTCATCTTTAATAACTTGACTAATGGAACTATGCAACTGTGGTTGGTGCCACTGATGATCAACTGTGGTGGGATGCCACAGTTGTGTTGTTTGTGGTGCGAGGCCACTCTGTTAAAATTTTGTGTGCCAAGACTAGGGAGGTCTTTGGCCAGGTGAACCCAAAATGTTTTCTTGCTCGGGCAAGCGATCGTGCAGTAAAGGAGGTGCTATGCACACACTGGGATGTGGAAGTCTTGCCTGAGCAGCAATTAAGGACTTAACTTTGTGTTCTGTTGATCTGGGTCTTTCAGTGCAACCACAAGATAACTTTATGGGGGTGGTCTGGGCCAAATAATTAGCATTGAGATGGTTCGGTTCTGTTGTGGTGGAGCGTGCTGATTCGTTGGCGCAAGAGGGGGCACGAATCCGGTGGGGGTTGCAGCCCAACCGGAAGCGAAACCTTAGCGGGCAGCTCCGAGCCAGATCAAAGCTTTGTAAAGGCCTTGTCGCACTCTCTAGACTGCTCACCTTCGGAAGTGAGCAAGGGTTCCAACGGGAACCCGCCCCGCTAGAGAGGTCGTGAATTGTGGGTAAAGTTGCCTCTTCAGAGTATTAATCTATTTGAATAGCTAAGTCCTTCGTCATGGACATGCCCGATGAAAATGGTGCAAGGGGTAGACTTCACAAAATTTGTGTTCTATGGCTGGCTTGGGATGTCTGCAAGTATTCTGGGTGGCTCTGAGTGCTTGTGGTGACCTCGGCTGGTCGTGGAGGTTTTGTGAACCCTAGGGCGGTCCAAGGAGCTCCTGAGTGGGTGCTTAGAGGAGATCTTAGAGCCCTAGGGAGGTCTTTGGGAACTCTGGAGTTGGTACTCCAAAGAGGTCTTGGGAGAGGTCCTGGTCGTGGGTGCGGCCAGACCTCCCCCAAGTGGCTTTGGAAGTAAGTTGGTGCTCACTCCCCTTCTTTTCAAACAAATGTATTTAAGTATTATTGTTTTAACTTGAGCTTTGCAATCTATACATATTATTTACTGTCAAATATTGCTTTGAGCAACTAACCCTACAGCTCTCGTTGTCAAGCCATTGCATGAATATTATTTGCATAATTGTTCCCTGTGATTTGTTGAGTACATTCAAAGTACTCATTGCTGTAAGCCCTGTGTTAAAGCAGTGGTTGAAGATGAGAAAGTGCAAGGATGCTCAGACCTCTTCGAGGAGGAGTTCTTTGATGACCCGGCTGCCTACGACGTCCTCCACTCGACAGCCTGTGGGCTTGCAGGGTGGCTTTGTGCGCTCTTTGGTGTTCCTCTATAAAGTTCTCTTTTGTGTCGGTTTTTGTAAGCCCAAATTGGCAACCCCTGTAAGCAACATTGACCATAAGGTCTCTGCTTAATATATGTTAATTTGTCTGCTTCATCTGTTGTTTGGCCATGTGGTTGTGATTACACCTATGTTGTTTGTGCGAGCTAGCTTAGAATCCTGGGTCTAGCTCAGTGCACACAGTCCAGACCTCCAGGAGGTCTTCGAAGATCTCCTGGGAGGTCCTGGCGGACCTCCTCTCAGTGTATACTTGGAGGACCTCCTAGAACCTCCGGGTGGTCCTATCGGACCTCCCTAAGAGGTCCTGGGAGGCGTTTCCTAGTGCATCCCGAGAGAGGTCCTCACACATGAATATCCCATTCCTGTTGAAACCAAGTTGTAACCAAGTCAAATTTTAATTTGAAGTCTAACGATAATGACTCCCGAATCCAAATGGTTGTCCATAACTGTAGACACGGCTATTCGAATAGATTTATCCCTGTAGTGGAGTACTACTTTACCCACACGACTCGATTAGCCCGTAAGCCTTTGGATAACTACACACTTCCTAAGGTATGCCAGCCGGGGAAATTGAGATTCGGTACTTTTCATAAAGATGATCCTATTGAGATGAGTCCCTCTTGAGAGATGAATCCCAAACTTAGTATAGGCTACTGATAGAGCTTGCTAAGTGGGCTTGCAAGTTGTGTTGGAGATACCGATACAATATAAAGAAAGAAAAAGAGTGCTCCCATGCACATTATAGAAAATTGCATCAGATCCTACGAACAGATGATCGAACACAAATATCCTCACACCACTTGGGACTTAACTCAATAACCCCCCCCCCCTTACTTGACCAAACTGGCTCCCAACCTGACGTGCGGAAGTACGAGTGTTACTTGGATTAATGACGTCACCAAAGTTCAGTCCTTAATGGTCCGGATAAGACTACCACATACTTGAGTCTCGTAAACGAAGGCACCCTCACTAACAACCACTTGTCCAGACCCAAATCCTTTTTAATTTGACCAATATAGACTTAACAACCAGATTCAAAGATCTGGACCAAAAGCATAAAAGGTAAGGGTAGGGTGTTTCGCACGATCGACGGGATAACCTCGTCAATCGAACTAACGTATTCTCTCGACTTACATGGCTAAGCATTCAATATACAATATAGATAATTCATCACAACCATCCAATCTTAAGCATATTTGTACTGGACATATCAAAGATAACAACGAGGATAGGACATAACTACCTAACTTGTAAACATATCGATATTCCAAAATAGCATGCAAGCAATATCATTGCATTTCAAAATTCTAATTAAAAAAAGTTGGGATCAATATGATGCAAAAACAAAGTTCAAATAATACTTGCCTTGCTGGAAGTCTAATCGTTCACTATCAGTAGTGTAGTCATTCGTGTCGGGAAAATTAGAATCTATAAAAAGACATCGAATAAGACATCGAATCAACACCGAGAAAAGGTGAAAAATTCAAATAGCTTAAAAATGCATAAAATTTCTACAATAGAGATATTATGATTTTATATGAATTTAGGTGAAAGAATTATTTCATTTAGAGTTTATATATTAGAGTTATAACAGTTTGAAAATCAGCATTTGAGAAAAAGCTGGAAAATCCAGTTCTATTACTATTCACCCGAATTAATTACTTTAGTGAAAATTTCCAAAACAGTGGTGGAGATAAGAATTACATGGTTAAAAATATAATAAAAATTTATATTCAATTTTTGAAGCTAATTCAATTTCTAGTGAAAAAGTAACTCTTTACTGAAATCCATTCCAATTTTGAAATTTTATGTGGCAGTGACATGTTTAAAAATTAGCTCGGTCCATAGCATAGTGCATGGACCGAAGGTCAACATGCACGGTTCACCGGTCCATTTGCAGAGTGCACTGGGCACTTAAGTGTTTGGGGCCCACATGTCATTCACTCTAAAGAAAACAGTTTAACTAACTCTACTCCATTTCTGTGCATGGCCCCACCTGTAATAGACTCACTAGTGTATTTAAGACTGCCATTACAACAACTAAGCAATCATTAGCACTAAATAACCGAGATTTTCCCTAATGGCGTAGCTACAGTTCCGGTCGGAACAGAGAGCTTGCGCCCATGAGTTTGCCTAGCCGCTCACCGGTGTTGTAGTCCACTTTAGCGCAAGCTATGGGTAGAAATGGATTCCTCATGAGCAAGCGAAGCTAAGGGTACTTGTGGCAAGGCTCACGGTGGCCTATAGCGGCGGCGCGCGAGAGAAGAGCAGCGGTGAGGTTCGGGTAAACATGCATGCGCCCATCCGGCAACGCATTGAGCAATTATGTGCATGCATAAGCTCCTAATGGGTATAGGGAACCTACTGGTGCAAGGATGGAGGTCGGAGAAGCTCGGTGGTGGCTTGACGACGTCAATGACGATGGCAACGCACGGCTTCACGAGGAGAGGAGAACCTGAGCAACAAGAAAGGCAATGAAGGTGCGGGAAAGCATAAGGGTGCTAAGGACATGGTGTAAATGAATAGAATTGAGGAATGCCTCACCAGAACGGTGTCGAGGAAGAAAATAGGTTTCTTCGGACGAAAATGGGAAAGTTGAAGATTCTCGAGCTCCTATGAATAATCCAACAAACGAGTTGAGGGGAAATGAATCTAATGGCCAAGAACACATTATTGTTGGAAATATGCCCTAGAGCCAATCATAGAGATGATTATATTTCCTTATGTTCATAATGTTGGATAAAATGTTATCTTGTTCCAAGAATAATATTGTTAATATTGATTATCAAGTATGTGACTCGATTGTGAAACTCTATATTTCTGTGATAATTATTCTTATACGATCCCTGGTCGGAAACATATGAGGACACATATGAATAGACTAGCATATGTATTGGTTGATTACTATGTTTCACGGGTCATGGATATGGAGATATCAAACCAATAATATAGACACATGTTAGAGAACATGATGTTGGATTAGACCCGCCTTGAGACACTATCGAGATTGTTATGATTCTATGTGTCGTTAGTTGGTCTCAAGCAATGTTGATGTATAATCCTTAGACCTGAGATCAGCATGGTTTCCTACAAATGTAATAGCACTCTTAGGGGTTGCCAAACGCTACACCATGAATCGGGTAGTTATAAAGGTAGCTTTCGGGTATGCTATGAAACATGCAGAGGAATGTGATTGGTCAGATATGGGATTTGCCCCTCCTAACACAACAGGAGAGATGTCTCTGGGCCCCTCGTTGTGGTTGGATAAAGAAAGTATATGGCCATGCCACTAGTAGTCGAAGTGTTCGACCATGTGAAGTAATCCGACACTCGATCGAGAAAGTATTGAGCAGTTCATGGATGACACAACATCTCACGGAGTTCAACCCGGACATCATGAGGCAAAGGGAGTATACGAGTAGGTCGCTTAGTTCGACGATTCTGAATTTGGTCGTATGGAGATCTGAGCTGGTCGTAGATCGGTCGAGCGTAGTCCTGAGTTGGTTGTAACACGGTCGTGAGGAATTCTGGTAGTCGTGACCAAATCTGAACTGGTCATATAGAGATAGGACTTGGTCGTAAGTGATGAGGACTGGTCATAGATCATATTGCATTAAGGTTAAATGCGATATAATTTGTGTGTATTCGGAATCGTTATGTTACGCTAGGAGCCGCTACAACTCATGATCGGAAGGGTTTACGAGTCACAACCGATTACACATGAACCTATAGGGTCACACACTTAACAGGTTGGAACAAACCAGTACGAATACGATTCGATAAACGTCTTCGGGTAGGATCCGTCAGGAGCACTATATAAGGAGATGCATGAGGCTGTTGGGAGGGACGCGTGAATCACCACTGAAACCCTAGCCACCATCTTCCTGAGAGCTCTACCGTGCGACTTAGTGCTAGCACACCTGCGCATGGTTGTTCCTTTCCTGGACGTGTGGATATCGTAGAGGCGCTACTACGACTGTTGCGCTTGAGGATGATCCACGTTCTTCACAAGAAACTACAGACGTTGCTGGAGGAGACGATCGACTCGTGAGGATGCTAGATGATCGACTACGACCATTACATCGATGCGCTCTACGTTGGACCAGGCTGCTCCAACCCTTCTTCCACTGCTCTGCGCGTCTGGTGGTAACGATCTGTGATCATTTACTTGCTTGGCTTTCTGGTTTGCGTGGTAGAAATTTTTGATTTGTAGCTATCGTAGCCTACCCCGTGGCCCAACAGTTATGACACGCATAAAAGAGGAAATGGCTCACCGGAGCGATGGTTTACGAGCATGACCGGTGTGGGCATATTCGAAGAGGCTCCCTTCACCACGGTGTTGGCACAAAGCTTGCCAACACAACGATGAATGCCTCAGTGAGACAGGGGTGTACTCTGTAACATCCCCATTTCTATTAAATTAAATTAATATGCATCACATGAGCATGCATTGATTCTTGGAGCATTTGCACAAATAATTGCATTTGTAAATCTTCAATTCAAGTTAAACATATAACTCAAAATGAAGCTCCAAAAGAAAACAGCAATAAATATTTGTGATCATCCATGGGGAATAATTTATTTGACTCTTATAATATTTCTCATGAATAAATATAATTTTTCCCAAATTTGTAGAAACCAAAATCAACCCTAAGAAAATTCAAATCCCATTTCAATAACCCCTGCAGTTAAAGACTTAAAAATAAGAAAATAATACATGATCAGTGAGGTTAGAAATTTTATATGTGTGCTAGGTCATCCCGGGAACCTCTTTGAAAATTTTTAGAATTTTAGGAATTTGTTTGCTATTTTATCTAGCCCGGTCAAACTAGAAGGTATGAATTAATTCATCGGTCAACTGTTGGACTCACTTTGACTCAACCCAACCAACTAACTGAACCAACCGAGCGACACTCTGACTCGCTCATGCTTGAGCCACTACAACCCAGCCCTACTCGTCAGATCCTCCTTCCTCCCCTCGCTGGCTCGCGCATAGAGCTTCATCACCACATGGCCGAGCGAGCCATTTGTGCGCAGCAACGTCGTGAATCCACCGCCCTGACCACTCCAGTGCCTTTGTCACCTAACGTGTGAGCACCCGGATTTATTAAGCTCATAATACTTAGTCATCCAATTGACCCTAGTATTATCAACCAAATAAACCAGGTCTCGAGAGATGTATACTCCCGAATGCACGGTATACATACCTCACAACAAAAAACGTATCAATTCCATACAACACATAGTACATAAGCAACAAACCGAAGTTAATATAAATACAAGATAGATATTACAAAGAGAGGCCGACCGGCCAAATAACCACAAGACTACAAAGATAACAGCGGAAGCAAAAGTGCCATAAAGATGGCCCAAAATAAGAGCCAACCAGTGTGCCTTTAGCCCACAAGGCAACTGACCGGACCGCCAAGCTAGTCGCTCTCCCAACCACCGCCTGACTCACAAAAGTAAAGCCCTTTGGGCTCTACCTCCTCTGCAACAAAGTTGTTAAGCAAAGCAAATGAGTACAATAACTTGTTTATTGTACTGCAAAACTGACGTGTAAGATATGAGAACTATAATTTAGCTATATGCAAGCTTTATTTAAGTGGATGAGGCTTTGGACTCATTTTAGCACAAAGCAAGTTTTCATTTGCAATAATATAGTAGATTGAAGGCAATTTGACAAAGCATTTTTAATTGTTGAAATAACAACGAGATAATAACATGATAACAACAACAAGAACATCACGGAAGTGACTAACCCATTAGCCACCACAACAATAGTATGAACATCCATTCATACCAACCCATCAAGTTTTAATTAAATGGTTGAGTCTAGTTCTTGAACGACCTTACCAAGCATGTCCATAACCTAGGACGAGGCTATTCGAATAGTTTTAACCCTGCAGGGGTGTACCAATGTACCCACACGTCAGACCGCCTTTCCTTTAAGCACACTACCTTTGGTATGCCGCACGGCTAAGTCCTCTGAGAAATTTCCAATGGGCGATGCTAATTACGAGCCGTATCCCACGGGGACAAGGACACATTAGACAGACCCTAACCGGTGCGCTAATGCTCCCTCCCACACACACACACACATTTTCTTTTTAAACACCCACCGACCAGCTCATAATTAACACCTCCCAAAGTACTTAGTCAAGAGGTCCCATATCCCCTCGTGTGGTTATGCATAAAAGCGCTTGGCTTAGTGACCCAAGTACTCGGTCCTTAGGGACCGGGCATACCACCACATTCCAAAAACCGCACCATCCATCCAATATGCCCAAGTCTAATTCAATCTTTTATTTTCAGTTTTGATTTTACAAATTAATCGAGCACAAGTCTTTGGACATATAGGAGTAATAATCAGTTTTGAGTGATCAAGACCATCGACTAAGTCGATGATGGCCCATTACTACCGTTACTAAGCATGTCTAAGCAGAGAAAGCATAACTACTAAGTGATAAGAGCTCATCCAACGAGCTCAAACCACATAAATAACCTAGGCTCATTGGTAGTAGAGGATAAACAACTCCTCTGATTATGCAACTATAGGATTGCTAGCGACATTTAACACAAAGTAGCATGCATACATAGAAGTAAAACAATATATTAACCTTTAAAGTAATGGGACGTTAGAGGATATGATCAAACTGCTTGCCTTGCTGTTGCTGGTCAATCATTGCTGAGGATCACTCTCGGGATCACCACAAATGTCGAAACCCTAACGGAAGCGATAAAGAAGCGATAAAACGACGAAAAACAACAAAGACAGCACAGCAAACGAACTCCAAATTCTCTGAATTTTCTACAGCAACAAGAGGGTGATTTTTAGGGATTTTAGCAACAAGAACCAATGGATTTGGATTCTTAATGCAAAAGCTATGAGCAAAACAATTCTGCTCAGCCCTTAAAAATACCAAACTGCACTATTTACTAATTTAATTATGAGGCAACATTTTCTAGAAAGGTGGTGATACTGAAATTTTACTGTAAAACCAGCACCTTATGAGATGAATAACACAATTGAGTTCATCTCATTTGGAGCTATATTGCACTTTCCATAATTTTTCAAAAACAAGAACTTGAACAAAATTATAATGCACAAGTCCTCATTTCTATAACAGCAACATGCTCAAAACTAATTTTCACAGTGAGTTCATTATTAGAGGAAACCAACAAGGTTGGTCTCACTCAAAAATAATCTAAAGAGCATTAGTTATGTATTTTACAAGTTAAGCATTAATTTGAGTGTACATTTAAAGTTAATCTTAAAATCTAATGGTAAACTGTGCTCTGGGGCTGAACTCAACTTACAATCATTTTTAGATTAAAGTCAAGTCCAAGACAGAGCTAACACAATTTGACTCACTCTATTTGGATTTAAATTGAAAAAGTTATGAAATTTTAAAGTTCATACCTCCTTCAGTTCTTAAAATAACAGCCCACAGGAAATTCTAAAAAAAAATCACAAGGACATGGGAGGTCGTGAGCCACAGATCACAGATCTAACGGCTCAGACCTCCCAGGAGGTACTTGCATACCGCTCGTGAGGTCAGAGGTTCGGACCTCCTAACAACGCATAAGTCTTGAGATGAGGAGGTCATGGCTGTTGATGGTGAATCCAACGGACCACAGCGATAGGGGAGGTCGGGGCGGACCAGATCTAAAGGGGAGGTCCTCAGCGGTGAGATGACCTCGAGGAGGTCCTCTGAGAGGTCTTATCGTCACAGACCTCCAAGGAGGTGCAGGCGGCCACGATCATGCGGGGAGGTCTGGGCGCTCAGATCTCCTCGGAGGAGGTCATGGATGTCGAGATCCGGCGCCTTAGCTCTCGCAGCGCCGCGGACAAGCGAACATGGAGTTATTGCGCGCGGGACACAAGGAGGTCCACGCGGGAGGTCTTAAATGCGCGCAAAAGCGGGGTTAATGGCATTTAACGCTAACCCCATGATTGCAATGATTGAGGCATTAAAGCGGTGAATCTACGCCCTAAAGCGACAACGGCACGCTCGGGGCGTCCGACAAAGATCCCGAGTTCAAGAAGTGGTTGTTGCGGCGATGCGGACGTCGCCGGCGACAACCAGGACATCACCGTGTCGCAATAGTGTTGCGCACACCATGAAACTCACTCTCGGCGGCGGCGGCCTTAATCGCCGCCGCCGGCCGGAGAGACGATGATGACCCGCACGGCCAAAAGACAAAAATGCAAAAACTCGCGTGACATTCAGCGTGTGCCCAACATAATCTCCGCAACATGCATTCAGCGGGTGCCCGGCACTATAGGACTATCGGGGAGTACACGGAGGTCCTAACGATCTTGGGGAGGTCGAGGATGGTGATGGTGAAGATGAGGGTGCTCCACGGCCTAGGCTCCGCTCCAAGCTCCCGAGTTCGGCTAGGCCACCTCTGCAAATGCCCCAACCCGGTGAAGTTAGGGTTGAGGTCACAGAGAGGAGATGCCCGAGATAGAAACAAGGAGAGGGAGGAAAAGCCACTGGAACCCTTTTGCCACCGAGGAGCTCCAAGCTCGACAATGGGCTGCAGGAGAAGGGAGGGTTGGTGGAGGAGGAGCTCGACCACGCCTACGAAGGGCAAGGTGAGATCCAAGGTGTGCAAAGGAAGCCAAGGGAGGATTCAAGGGACAACTTATAGCTGGGGTGAAGGTTATGAGCTGGGGCTAAGCTCCATGGTGAGCTTAGCCCAGGTTCAGTCCATGGGGTGGACAAGACATGAGGTTGACAGTGCTGGAGGCGGAGGTGGGAAGGTGACCAACATTTAATGCCAAGGCTGCCGGGCATTAAATGCATGGCGACAATAGAGCCGTTTAAGTCGAGAGGAGAGGACAAGGCCTTGACCTTGCCCCCTGCCATGGTGCTGTGAGGAAGAAAAAGCAGAGCCAAGGGAGGTCTTGGATGGCTTAGATCTGAACGGTATGTTTTAAAATGAGAGCGGAGGTCCAGACCCTCGATCCACAACGCGGTGGTGAACAAAGCGGGGAGGTCATGCGCGATGAGGATAGGAGGTCCAAGCCATTGGATTGCGATCCAAGAGTGCGGACAAGATGGGGAGGTCTTTAACAATGCGCACGACTTCGAGATAAGCGAGGGGAGGTCATGGCCTTTGGATTTTCATCCAAGGGCTATATGATCTTGAGGAGGTTTGACACGCACACTGAAGGGGAGGTCTGAGGCCTTGGCGAAGCGCAAGGAGGTCTTAGCCCTCGATTTGGATCTAAGGGCTCAAGAGATGGTCGAAGCGCCCATTGATCTCGTGCGTTGAAGCGAGCTCAAAGGCGGAAAAAAGGCAAGGGAGGTCATGGCCGTGGATTTTCGATCCGGGGTTATGACCTCATCAAGCGGAAGGACCTTCTTGTGATGTTTTTGAGAGGAGGTCGTGGCCTTTGGATGTAAATCAGCGGCTCGACCTCAAGTGAGTGCAAAGGAGGTCGATAGTTAGATTAAGAGGAGGAGGTCGCGACCATGGATTTTTGATCAATGGGTGTGACCTCATGTAGGTGGGATGTTTGCTAAGTTTAACGGTGAGGGAGGTTTTGAGGTTTAACACAGGGGAGGTCATGGCCGTGGATCTTTGATCCAACGGCTATGACTGATGAGTGGGGAGGCCTTTGCGGTGTTGACGCGGAGGAGGTCTGGCGCCCACGTTGACGAGGAGGTCCACGAGGTCAAGAGGACTTGAAGGGAGGTCTGGAGTGCGTTGGTTGAGGGGAGGTCGTGGCCTTTGGATTGGATCCAACGGCTCACGACCTCATCAAATGGGAAAGGAGGTCGAGATAGGGTTGGGCTTAACGAGGTTTGAATCTGGCTCGGCCAAGGAATAGTGCCAAGTTTTAAGTTTAATTTTCTAATGGTGAGACTTTGCAAAATTGTTTGGGATAGCCATTCAACTCCAAAATTCATGAAATTTTTACAGGAGCTTGTTGACAATGAGATTAACCTTGCATAAAATTTCCAGAGGTTATTATGCAATGCATTTTTCTCAGGAAATTCATGAAGGTTGTTCAAGGATTTGTTTTACCTCCAAATTTACCAAACAAGTTTTACAACTCATGATATTTTTCAGAGGGTCCCACATCAGTTTTGGGACCAAGGAAAATATATTCCAAATGTTTGGCACAAGATTTAGACAATTGGAAAATGAGTTTGACTTTTGGGTCAACAAGAGCTTTGTGTTTTTGGATTACACAACTCTTGGACAAGAATTACATGAATGTTTAGGGGTTTTCAAGGTGTGAGAAAAAGTTTTAATTTCTACACCTTAATTATATTTGAATAACCCTGTTTATACACTTGGGATGTTACATAACGCCACCTCCATTTCTATCATCGCCTGAGCTTAACACCCCCTCCTGCCCTCCTTTCTCCCTCATTCCTCCTCTCGGATCAAGGGGGGCGCCCCTTTTCCTAACCCTAGCCGCCCCCCCTCCACCCATTTGGCCGCCACCGCCTCCACCCCTTTTGCCACCGCCCCCTCCACCCCTTCTCCCTTGCGCCGCCCCATCTCCCTGCTGTGGCCAACCTCCTGCTGCCTCACCTTCCCCTGCTGCCTCACCTCCCCCACTGCCGTCTCCTAGGGGTCACCATCCCCTGCTGTGTGGTCGGCCATCGAGAGGAAGAAGAAGGGAGATGAAGAGAGGAAGACGAAGAGGTAGAGGAAGGGAAGTCTTCACGAGGGATTCAGCAAAGTCCAGCATTGATTTCGTGGGTAATTTCACATTCTCCATTAGATTTTGTTGATCTTTCATATGCGAATTGTCTCCAATAGTCAGATTGTACCTGTTGTCATAGATCGATGTTTCTGTAGATCTGTTAGTTCATAAGTTTGAGTTAGTTCTGAGCAGATCCAGCATTTAGGGTCTCCTAGAGTTAGGTGGGGAATTGCGTTGGCTCTCTGGAAAGTATTAATTTGTAATTTTTGGATGGATAATGAATTAGTTATGATTTTTCCAAGTCTAGGTACTTATTCAGCCTCTGGATTAGGGCACCGAGCGTAGTTCTGTGAATTAGGGTTTGAATATGGATGAATTTGGTCGGTTGATCTCCATGAGTTATGTAGATAGCTTTATGATGATTCTACAGAGATAAATTTCATAAATTTGGGATGTTTAGAACGGAAGTTATGAATTTTTTAATATAATGTTGTAGTCTGTCCTTCTATTGTGTACAATAGGGAAAGACTAATCTGTTAGCAATCTTTGTTGCACATTGGGAAAATTTATGATAAATTTATTGAGAAAGCTAGTTCTCTGTGTTTTCTAGAATGGCTTAGAACACTGGGTTTGGATGTACTAATTAAAAGATACGAAATTCCTAAGTCGTTAATACCGAAGATAACAGAACGGTTTTTGGAGATAAAAACAAAGGCTTAGATGGAATAATTTGGACTTTTGATCACCTGAGAAGTTGTAGGTATGCGAGTGTACATTCCAGAGAACCTGGGTTCATGACTTTTGGAGTTTTGAATCAAAAGTATGATTTTTTCCTTCAGTAGCTGTCAGTTTAGGATAGACTGGGATTTGAGATTGTATCGATAGAGTTTTCGGGTTGCGAATAGGAGCAAATGATTTCATTTTGTTCATTGCTATGCTGTGCACTTTTGAATGGTATTCATAGTATACTTTACGTTTGCTAGGTGGTGGTGAGAACTGGGGTTAGAGTCTTCACGTCGTCGTCATCCGTTTCGCGGTTGAGGCAAGTGCAAACAGTACAGAGTGAATTGTGATGTTGTATTCATGATAAATGCCATGATTTACTTATGAGATTATATCTATGCTATTGTTGCTGAATGTTATTTCTCTCATGTTGGGATGAGATTATGAAGTTCATTTGCATCATGGCATTCATTCCTAACTCTTAGACTACGTGGTAGCCAAGAATTGTTTCTTTTGAGGTCTCCGTCATGCATTGGACTGGCATGAGGTCATTGTCATGCATTGGACGGGCATGAGTCCCCACACTCGTGGATTGTGGGCTTGAGGTCCATGTGCCTGAGGGCACATGCTTGAGTATGCATCGACAGATGTACTACTCCGCATTACCGGTAATTACAAAGAAGGACGAAAGAACATTTTTGGCATATGCATTGCATGCAAGCATAAGAGATTTATTTATAGTTCCTTACTGATATTCTTATGAAGATTTGATATCTCCATTGGCTGGTCATGAGGTTTTGTTTATTATCATGGTTGTACTTTGCTGAGTCGTGGACTCACGCTTGCTATTGTTGTTGTTCTTTTTAGGTACCTCTCGAGGCAGCGACATGCATAGAAAAGGGTAGTTTCGATGCGCCTCACACTTAATCACTCATGGTGATTAAAATTAGCTTATTTACCTACAACCTCAAGTTCATGCTATTTCCTTTAGTTTCAGACTGTGTCCATCCTCCGTGGTGGTTGATTCATTTGTATTCGTGGATGTTTCTGTTTATGATTTTTAAGACTTAGCCATTGATTCATTTAATTCTATTTGATAGATTAAACTGAATGATTTGATTAGTCTTACATCCTCGTAGTTCTGATGAATCTTGATGATTTAGACTTAACTGTTAAAGGACTGTTCTCATTGCGTAGTATAGTCATTTGATTTGGTTTTAGTTGGTAAAGAGAAAGATCCATGCTTAAATTATTAATAAGTGAGAGGTGATATTCTTTACCTTGTCTAATTGTAGCTTATGCTAATTCTTGATGATTAGAACTAAAACATTTGTTGTTGAATATTTTGCCAAAATTTTGTTAGTAAATTGAAGTCAAGTTGTTCTGTAAAATAGTTTAGTAGCATATTAGGCTCTATATTGAGCTAGAATGTTACACCCTTTTCTCCTTCGTCCCTACACAAGCTACGGCTAATCACCCACCGGCAAACCCCGCATAAAAGCAGTAACAACACTATGCCAAAGGCGCCGTCATCAAATCCAAAAATTTGACCCTTTTTCCTCGATGAGCTGGGGGGATGCTGATGCCGTTTTTCTACGGACAAGGTTCGGCATCTCTATGCTTACTAGTCTCGATCAAGTCAACCTAGCTGAAGTTGATGTACGCGACCGAGGGTTCAGGTGTTGAACTGCACCAGGAATGCTGGTTTATGTGTTTAGGACTCCACACTCTCTATCTGAAGTTCAGTTCATCAGGGGCGGACTGAGGTCAAAAAAAAATCAGCGAGGGCACAAGTGGGCTGTCAATACACCTCTACTAGGCTGAGTGGGGACATAAGTAGACAGACATTGAGTCACTCTAATCTCTACTACTTAAATATTGGAGTTAGTGATGGTGTGTCCTCCCTCAATGGTGGAGATGCCCTCAGTGCCACTCTTGACATCCATTGGATCGCGATCAGCAACCGCCACCGCCCCACTTCTTCAGCCTCCTCCTTCCTCTGCCATTTTCGCCCTCCTACCTCTCACCTCTTGCAGCGCCACCCGTTCTCTCCCAAGCAGGCGGCGGTGCACCACAGAGATCTCTCGTCTCCTAGCAACCTCCGTCGTCTCAGTGCCTCCTCTCTCCCCGACTCCCCATTTGTTCCTTCCTCACCGACAAGAGAGAGGTAAATCGGCGAATCCTCGCCAAGATCTCATTTTTTTCTCGCATATACTTTGGTTCTCGTTTGTGCTCATCGGCATATCTATTCTTTCTTGGTTTAATTAAGCTAGCTAACTTGTTCGAGCTCTGTTTTGGTAGGATTTGGTTCTTGGGCTGCGGCAAAAGGTGCCAGAACTTTGGATAAGGTAGCATGTAATGGTGCTTGCATGGTTTGGGTGCGATTGGAGGTGGATCCTCACGGAGAAAAATGGTTGATATACTAAGATGTTGTAGTCTTGTTTCGGTATTGAGCTTTGGTGCCCGTATTCCTGTTCTTTTCTCCGTGGTATGCTTACTATTGAAATAAATGGATCTGCAATAGTACTTAAATTAAGGAGCTTAAACACCGAGTGCATCTGATTCCCTATTTGCATCTCGGATATCGGATAATTTTTAATAGCCACCGGTATCCACCATTAGTTGCAAAGATTCCCAGTCGATGATTGCTTAACCATTTGGGGTTAGTATCTTGTTTTATATGAAATTTTTGTGACATGTGGCGATGAATTAATGAGCTGCCCTCTAAGCAATGGATGTGTACAATGCAATTTTATTGTCGTCTCAATTCTAACTATCAATGTTTCAAGAGAATTCACTAATCCCTCACGTATCAATTTGACTTTTATATATACTCGTTGTTGCAAATGCTTGAAATGATGAGAATGGGGAGCGACGAGAAGACCGGGCTGCTTATGGCGAGTACACCTATGAGGCTCGGAGAGGGAGCCCTCTTGGCCGACTAAGAAGTGAGGATATCAATTCTTGGGTGGTGATTCCATTGGATCCCATATTGCTCGCCGTCTGAAGAGTGAGGACACTACATCATCGCCTCATTTGGAAGAAGAATGAGCACATGATTGAGGACATGTTCTATCATGAGTTCCACCTTGTTGACCTCGGGGTCATGGACAAGCTGTCTGAAGGTCACTAGCGGCATTGACCATGTCTTCAACCTTGCTGCTGATATGGGCGGCATGGGGTTCATTCAGTCCAACCACTCTGTGATCATGTACAACAACACCATGATCAGCTTCAACATGCTTGAGGTTGCACGTATCAATGGTGTGAAGAGGTTTGTCACTTTGTTTCCCTATCTAGCAACAATATACTATGGCGTCCTCCACAGACAAATATTACCCTTACACCAGTAATGGCCTAGGTCGCGTCGCAAGACCAGATACCGTGCCCACACCCCACGCCCACGCCCACCTCCCTTCCTCTCCTCTCCTCACTCTGGAGCAACCTCTCCCCACCCACATTGCCCTCCTCTCCCACCTGAGCCGACCGGTCCCTCCACGAGTGCTCTCTTCCTCCCCTCGCTCGCAACGCCACCGCATCCACGATGGAGCGGCGTGCCGGCCAGTCAGTCTTCTCCTCTCCACCCTTCTCACCGGTAGCTTCCCTTACCTCAACTCGGGGAAAGCCAGATCCACACCGGCCCTCTCGCGCTGCCCTCCCTCCCTCTCCTTTCTCTCTCAGGCTCCCTCACACCCATCTACCGCATCCATGCCACCCCAACTCTCTCTCCTCTACTGTCTCACACTCGAGCGGTGTGCGTCATGTTGGCGGCACTCGGCCTTCATGGCGGATTTGGTCGCCTGACCACCACGCCGCCACGCCCGCCGTCGCCGGATCCCATTCCCACGTTCCCAGCCTCCCATCCTGATTTCCCATCGTGATGCATGGTTCCTCACCATCGCTGCCCGAATCACCGCCAGGAACCCGTCTACTTTGACAACTCCAATGTTGACGTTGTCTCTCTCTGCCAAGGACAGCGCTGCCAATGATGCGCGGCATCGGGGGTGCCGATGCAAAGACAACAGAGGAGGCCATGGCTAAATGCCGTTGCGGAGAAGGTGAAGAAGGCCAAGGCTGGACGCCTTCCACATGTTTGACAAAATTCCCAACCACCTGCGGTGTCGTGGCTAGCCCCTCTGCAATGCTATCAACAATCTAGTGTGGACATTAGTCTTTCACAAGGTCGGGCTGCATACTTTCTTGTCTTTTGCTGATCATATACGAAGGTCCGGCAAAGTTGATCTACTGCTATCTTGACCAAGATTTGGTGGTATTTGATTTCATCTGGCTTATTGTTATCTTACTACATTTGATGTTGTGCATCTTCAACTCATAACCACCTTGCTGGTACCAAGTAGAGTTTCCATAAACTAACTGCCTGATCTAGAAGCTTGAGCTGTTGAAGCATGTTGATCGTGCTCCTAGGTTAACAAGCAAATTTGTATCTTAGGATGGTGTAGATCAGAAGCATTTGACATTAAGTTCATAGAAATATAGGTAATTGACATTGGATCCTACGATTACGGGCCCTTATAATCTGCACTCCGAGTTGGCACGATGTGCATGCACAAAATTGTTTAAGCAATTACATTTTAAATTTGATGTTCTTCAAACATGTATGGGATTACATGGATTACGGCGATGCAAAAGAAAGTTACTGTGAGAAGCGTGTATGAGGAAAATCGTGCTTTCAATAGACATGATTATCTTGTCGGCGCTTTTATGAGAAAGTTTGACGTAATAAGTTTTGAGATCGATGACCATCTTTTTATTATTACGAATGTCTTTATATGATTGTTTAGATATACCGATCTCCGGATAAAGCGATTAAATGTACCTATCAAGGTTAAAATTTTGAGTGGAATCTGGGAGGCTTCTTTGTCAGGAATTGAGGTGTGAGTCTACTATACTACATTACATGGTCCAATTTTGCATTGTTATGGCTAAAACTTACTTCACTCCTCAAGGGCTCTGAGCATTCCTCCCTAAGCCTGAGATGATGACTAGACTAAGAAATTTCACAGATCTAAAGAATAGTGTAAGTTCAGCATATTATGTAAATATCATTTTGTATCCCATATAGGCACTTGAAATCCACATCATGCATGTTGTTCCAGCCTTGGTGTATCAACATGACTAATGGTTTTTAATCTATTGTACCGTCTATTTATTAAGAAAGTGATTGTGATTTGTGAATTATACTATTTCTCCTACACAGGTTGGTCGACAGATCCAGGTCTGCATTACAAGGATTGATGAAATGATTAACGAATTAATAATTAGTGAAAAAGAGGCATGGGTAAGTTTACTACATGATCTCTGTTGCCTCTTTTTTTAAAGCATTCACCATCATATTCTTTGCCAGGACACCCTTTGTATTTTTGGTTGTGGCTGTTTAAATTATGTATTCTTGGTCTATCAACTTAAGTACTAAACAGATTGCTTACAAACACTATCTTATGCAAGAAACCCTTCTAATTAAATGGCTTTTGCTAAGCTCTTTTTAAAGCACTCTCCAAAGTATCTGTGTCACTTGACTTATGCAACACTTCATCACATTTTAACGTATATGAGTGAATTCGTGCTTATCCTTGAGTTTTTTTAATCAATTTTAAATGTGCTTACTTGTTTTAGGCAATAAAATACCTTAAGGAAGGAACTCTCTTGTGAGGGATAGTCCGCAAGTTGTTTCCATATGGTGCACAAATTAGGATTGGTGAGACTAACGAGGGTAACATCACGACTGTTTTGTTACATATGACATTTCTTCTGTTAAATTTGCGAGTTCAATATAGTTTTAGAACTACTGCACAACCCTTCCTTTCCATTCCATTATTTCCTTTAGTAGATGCCAAAAAGTTCATTTCCGAACATATTTTCTTCTAAGCAACATGATGTTGGTCAATGTAACGTCCCGTTTTTCCAGAATTTTGAAAAGCTTGTAAAAATAATAACCATTCGCTTTTGTTGAGAGTTCAAAGCTTAATTTGAAGATTTCAGAAATTTGGAGGTTTAACTTGAACTAACCAAACTTCAAATTAATCCCTTCTGGTTGGTGGAGTTATTCTTTGTTCTTTGGCTTTTAGCCTCTTTTTCTCTCTTGGCCTTGTTTGTCCTCGGGATAGTCTCTCCTCCTTTTGGAGACATCCTCTCTTGGGTCCTTCCTTTCGCCTGAGACCTCCTCCCGGCCAGACCTCTTTATAGGTTCAACCCTTACATTCTCTGGACCTCTCTTTGTAATTTTCTGTTTGGACTTTCCTTAAGTCGGACTTTCCCTTTGTTGGCTTGAATCTCTTTGTGCTTAGACCTCCCTTGGGTCTAAGCTTTCATCTTTATTGGATCTTCCTTGGTCTAAACCTCTTTCTTTGTTTGGACCTCCCCGTGGACCTCTCTTAGCGTTCTCTTGTAACCTCTGAGGTCATTTGGGCATCCCAGAGTTCCTTTGGGATATCCCCTTGCCTATTTGGATCTCCCCTGTGTTCATACAGACCCCCCCCCTTGTTGAGATCTAGCCGTTAGGACCTCCTCTCTGGAGATCTTAGCCGCTCAGACCTCCCCCTTGTTGAGATCTGGCCGTTAGGACCTCCTCTCTGGAGATCTTAGCCTCAGACCTCCCCTTGTTGAGATCTGGCCGTTAGGACCTCCTCTCTGGAGATCTTAGCCGCTCAGACCTCCCCTTGTTGAGATCGGCCGTTAGGACCTCCTCTCTGGAGATCTTAGCCGCTCAGACCTCCCCTTGTTGAGATCGGCCGTTAGGACCTCCTCTCTGGAGATCTTAGCCGCTCAGACCTCCCCCTTGTTGAGATCTGGCCGTTAGGACCTCCTCTCTGGAGATCTTAACCGCTCAGACCTCCCCCTTGTTGAGATCTGGCCGTTAGGACCTCCTCTCTGGAGATCTTAGCCGCTCAGACCTCCCCTTGTTGAGATCGGCCGTTAGGACCTCCTCTCTGGAGATCTTAGCCGCTCAGACCTCCCCTTGTTGAGATCGACCGTTAGGACCTCCTCTCTGGAGATCTTAGCCGCTCGAGACCTCCCCTTGTTGAGATCGGCCGTTAGGACCTCCTCTCTGGAGATCTTAGCCGCTCAAACCTCCCCTTGTTGAGATCGGCCGTTAGGACCTCCTCTCTAGAGATCTTAGCCGTCTAGGTCCTCCTTCGTTGGATCAAGGTCCGAGACCTCCTCGAGCCCAAGACCTCCTTAGCGCTTGGACCCTCTTTGACTCTTGTGGTTGTATCGCTTAAGGCTTTGCCTTTCTCACCTAAGGCCGTCCGATCTAAATCGAGCGGCCTAGCCTTCTTTGATCTGTTCGCTCGGTCGAACGGCCCCTCGTTCAGCGCCATCCGATCTGGATCGGCGGCTCAACTTCTGAAGTAGCGTTTGGATGGTCCAAAGCGTTCCTTTCCTTCTGGACCGCCTTGGATTACGATCGAGCGGCTCTGCTTTCTTTCAGCGTTTTCTTGATCCCGGGACCTCCCCACAGGCATTTTGCAAGGACCACCTCCTCGATCCTTCTTTGGTCTTTTGTAAAGACCACCCTCCTAATCTTGAATATCCTTGACCGTCGGGACCTCCCGCACCCTTTGATCTAGACCATTGAGGTCCTCCGTTTGAGATCTTGGCCGTTCGGGCTCTTCTTTTGAGATCTTGGCGCCGGGACCTCCCTTTGCCTTCGATCTTGACCATTCGGGTCCTCTCCTTTTGATATCTTGGCCGTCGGATTTTCCCTTTTGGGAGATTTTGACCGTCAGGACCTCCCTGCTCTCAGCGCCTCCTCGAGCACCTTACCCCCTTGCGTTTGGGACCTCTTTTGAGGTCTGGTTCTCTCGTGATTTAAACCTCCTTGGGGTCTAGATCATTTTGAGGTTGGATCTCCCTTGAAGTCCGGCTATCTTTTGTCTTTTGGACCTCATATCCTTAGGACCTCTTTGTGTTTTGACCTTTGTGGTCTAGACCTCCTGTTGTGTTTGGGCCTCCTCTGGGTTCGAGACCTCCTGTTGTGTTTGGACCTCCTCGGGTTCGAGACCTCCTTGTTGTGTTTGGACCTCCTTTAGGTTCAGACCTCCTGTTGTGTTTGGACCTCCTCTAGGTTCGAGACCTCCTGTTCTGTTTGGACCTCCTTTAGGTTCGAGACCTCCTGTTGTGTTTGGACCTCCTCGGGTTGAGACCTCCTGTTATGTTTCGACCTCCTTTGGGTTCGAGACCTCCTGTTGTGTTTGGACCTCCTCGAGTTCAGACCTCCTGTTGTGTTTGGACCTCCTTTGGGTTCAGACCTCCTGTTGTGTTTGGACCTCCTCGAGTTCAGACCTCCTTGTTGTGTTTGGACCTCCTTTGGGTTCGAGACCTCCTGTTGTGTTTAGACCTCCTTAGGTTCGAGACCTCCTTGTTGTGTTTGGACCTCCTTTGGGTTTAGACCTCCCTTTTGTGTTTAGACCTTTGCGGTCTAGACCTCCCTTTTAGTCCTAGGACCTCCTCATGAGACCTCCTTCTTAGACCTCCTCCTTGGACCTCCTATTTGGACCGTGGACCATGTCCTTTGGTAGTCTGCGCACCTTTGGATGGCCCTTTTGGCGGTCTTAGTGCATTAATGTGGGTCGAGTCACATTAAATCTTGCCCTCTACCTTTGTACTCTTTTTCTACTTTGTGTCACATCCTTGCTTTCTTTATTTCTTTTAGTACCTTGTGGCGAGTGCCCTTATCCTAAAACCTTGAACACAGTGGCTTCTTTGGGTTGGTGCTCTGTTCCCTTGCTCTTTAAATAGAGCACCGGAGGGCACTTGCGCCTCCCTGCTCCTCATTTCAACTCCTCGGTTTCTTCGACTGGTGGATCTCCTCCTCCTCCTGTGGATCTCCTCTTCTCTCTTGGTTTTGAGTAAGTTCTTTTGGTTTTCTTGGAAATTATTTGCTTATTTGGTTTCTTTTGCTGACGTGTAGATCTCGGGTGATCGTTGAGAAACTTCGTGAATCAAGCTCCTTGGACCAAGCTTTTCTTTCTCCAACGAGAGGCAAGTCGTGGCCCTTGATCATCTTGATCCCACTTTGCAAAGCTATTTTGATTCATTAAACTTGCATGGCTATCTTTATAAAGCATGTTTTGGGCGTAGCTATCCTCCTACTTGACATTATGCCTCCTTGATATACTTGGGCCGATCATGTTGACATGAACTCTTTGGACACCTTAGGATGGATATTTTGGTTGGTATTCCTTGTTATTGCCAACTTTGGGACCGTATGTTGTATGCTTAGCCTTGCTTTAGAAACCGTGGAGTGCGTGAATCATGCCTCATCAATTAATAATCTTGACTAATTGAAATATGGAACTGTGGTTGGTGCCATTGTTAA
The DNA here is from genome assembly GCA_036346405.1 of Phyllostachys edulis. Lineage (NCBI taxonomy): Eukaryota > Viridiplantae > Streptophyta > Magnoliopsida > Poales > Poaceae > Phyllostachys > Phyllostachys edulis. The sequence goes on from CM070564.1 coordinate 8,035,688, forward strand.
GCAACTATGGCAGGATGCCTAAGTTGTGTTGATTGTGGTGCGAGATCACATTAATAATTGTTGTGCCAGGACTGGGTGGTCTTTTGGCAGGGTTGATTACAAATTGTTTTGCTCGGGCAAGAAGGTCGGGAGTGAGTAGTGGATGCTTCATTTTGGGGTTGTGGATGTCTTGCCTGAGCACAAATAAGGACTTTACTTTGTGTCTGTTGATCTGGGCCAATCAGTGCAACCACAAGATCATTTTATGGGAATAGTGCAGGGTGAATAATTAGCAATGGATTGGCTTGGGGCTCTTTGGGTTGGCGTGTGACTCGTTGGCGCAAGAGGGCACCCATAACCTGCGGACTTCTAGACCAAAGGGGATTAGCGAAACCTTAGCGGGCAGCTCTGAGTCAATTCAAAGCTTTGTAAAAGCCTTGTCGCTCTCGGTGCTCACCTTCGGAGTGAGCAAGGGTGGCCGGAACCCGTCATTGGAGAGATCGTGGATTGTGGGTAAAGTTGTACACCTCTGCGAGTGAAAAATCTATTGAATAGCCAAGTCCTTGGTTATGGACATGCTCGATGAAATGGTGCAAGGGGTAGCTTTGTGAACTTGTGCTCCTGGACACTTGGGTGAGAGGTCATGGCTTTGCCTTGAAGAGACCTTGGCGGCTCGGAGGGGTCATGGTGGCTCACTAGTTGGTCCAGGGCTGGTTGGGGAACTCTGGAGTGGGTGCTCGGGGTGGTCGTGGGAGAGGTCTGGTCATGGGTATGACCGGACCTCCCACATTAACAGGTAGTCTGGAGTGGGTGCTCGGGGTGTCTTTGGGTGTGGCGGTGCTCACGGCCCTTTGAAATCAAATGTATTTATGTACTAATGTTTTAACTTGAGCTTTTCAATCTACTTATTACTTATTGTCAAACCTTTGCTTTATGCAACTAACCTTCTGACTCTCTTTTGGCAAGCCTTGCATAATTATCTAATGCATACATTCCTCACGGCTTCTTGAGTACATTCAATGTACTCATGGCTTTTGCCCTCTGTTCATATCGGCATTGCAGGAGGTTCTAGGAGCTCAAAGCTCGGTGAAAAGCGGTCTTTGGAGACCTTGTGACCTAGGGGCGTCCTCCACTCGATAGCGATGGGGTGTCGGTTGGACCTATCGTTGAAGCTTTGCTTTCATTTGTTCTTGTTATTCGTTGTAGCCCTTGAGGCATCTCTGTAAAGCTTGGCGGTTTGGTCCTTAATATATTTATATTTATTGTTTTGTCTCTTGCTCCTCTTAGCTTGTGTGTGGATTTGATTACACTTGTCTTTGGATCTCATCTTGAGCTAGCCAACTCATTCTGGGACTAGCTCGGTGCAGGCGGGACCTCTAGGAGGTCCTCACGGGACTTAGGGAGATCTGTCGGACCTCTCTGTGATATACTAAGAGGTACTACCAAGCGGTGGTTGGCCAAGACCTCTAGGAGGTCTGAAGACCTCTGGGAGGTCTGGTGGACCTCGGTGGTTGGCCACGACCTCGAGGAGGTCTTGAGCCTCTGGGAGGTCTGGTAGACCTCCCTCGGGAAGTACCGCAAAAAAAAAGGGGGGTCCTCCGGACCTTAGTCAGTATATCACGGGGTGGTTAAATCACAGGTGGTATCGAGCTCCATATCATTGTTGGGCGTAACCTTAGTTAGCATGGTCGTTTTAGTTTGTTTCAAAACTATTTTCTAAATCAAACCAACTTAAAAGGCGGCTTAGTGGTTCTCCTCTTGTCTTGTTCTACTCTAGTCTCATCTTGCTTGATCTTTTCCGTCTTACTCTATTCCTTCTTATCTCACCTTTCAGATTCTCGAATCTTATCCTTTCGGAACTCTAATTTGAATTTAATTTGACCTCCTTACCTCGAGAACCGCTATAGGACCGAACCCTCGTGTCCTAGTCTTTGCCAACCAGCGGTTGGTGTGGTGAGTGGCTCTGGTTTCTCAAGAGTTGCGTTGCGAGAATAACCTAGGTGTTGGATGCCAAGCTTGGTAGCTTGAAAGAAGCCTTTTGAATTGATCTTGAGAATTGGAGATTTTGGGGATTCTTTGCTAAGATGAAGGTTTTAAATGGATCCTAGGAGATGTAGGATTGTGAGTTCTTGATGGGATTATTGAAAGATTTTAGACTTTCATCGATTCTAGAGTGAATTGTAGCGTTTGGTTGGAAGCTTGATCGAGTATGGACTTTGTGTGCGAGGTTTACCCTTGATGGCGATATAATTATAACTTTTCTTTGGATAATTGGTGAAAATGATTGGTGGATCCAATCAAAGATTGTGTATTAAAGGAAGACTTTAGGGAAAACCTACCTAATTGTTGGATTTTGGTGAATCGAGGAGGTGATTCTAGGTCTCTTAATCTGAAAGTGATGGTTGGATTGAGAATCCTTTTGATATGGAACAAAGGAGCATGCAATTAAAGTGCAATTGTGGATTTGCTTAAGCCGACCTAGGTAGAAATCAAGAATCTTGTTGATTTACCAACATTCGGGAGATTAATTGTTTGGTGGTTGTTCTAAATGGATGTCTTTAAGATAAGTCATTTGGTGGACCTCCTTAATCATAGGTTTAGGACCTAGCCAAGTTAGGAAGGCCGTTTCTAGCTCTTGGCTAGCACCCAACCCTTGGTGGTGGCAAGTAACTCTGAGAAAAAGATTTGTTTGGGGAAGTGGCGGCGTTGTCCTTGCTCTCCAAGGACATCATTGGACCTCTTGTTGTTAGGAGTATGTTCGTCGACCCAAACCCCTTTAGTGTTGTTCTTTGGTTTTCTTACATTTAGTGGTCCCCGAGTTTTGTTTAGTTAGTTCGTGCAATAAGAGCTCGATGGGAGATCCTATTGTGCCTTCGCCTCTTTTGGCCCCTTGGCCTCTTGTTTCCTCGGGTTTAACCTACCTTTCCCCGACTAGGATGCTCCATCGGCTCCCTCGTTCTTTCTCACCTAAGTGTTTTCCCTCTCTTCCTTGGTGCTTCTCCTTCTTATCCCTTAAACTTTGCGAGGTTTGTTCCAAGATGGACCCGACCAGATCCTCGGCAAGCCTTAGTGAACGAAGGCCCCAATGCAGTATCGACCCTCTTGCACCTCCTCCTCCGTGACCCTGCAGATCCAAACTTGAATCGGTTTTTGGCGGCTCGAGACTCGGTTGATGAGCACGGTGATGCGAATATGAATCAAATGATGGCTCAACGAGAATCAAGGCTGCAGCTGACCCTAGTTAACTTGGTGGATCGTGAGAACCAAACCATTGTCGCCCTCACGACAATGGTGAACGAACTTCATGATATCTGCTCTACCACCACCACCCCAGCCATTTCACTCTGGAAGCGGGACCGAAGGGCCAAGTTCCAAAAGTTCACCGAGCGTTCAACTCGAAGCTCCTTGTGGTCGGCGGGACCTCGGGCTCAAGAGAAAGAGGATAAATCAAGATCAAGAAGGCGCAAGTAGCCACAAGACTTGTGAGAAGCGACCTCGGCTCAAGAAAACTCCAACGGTTTGGTGTCAAAGCCCTCAAAATCAGCTTTTTACCCAGCGATGCCGAAGCCTCGAGACAATCTTGATGATCGGACTTTGCGAATAAGACCTCGGGGCAGAAGTTTAGTGTTTTCGTTGTCAAGAAGTGGGCTATTTTGCCAGCCGATTGCACCAAAAGTGGTTCAACGCTCTATCTTGAGCGACCTTCGAAGCCACTCTAATTGCTACAATAACCCCAAAGGCGGTAGAAGAAGCAGCGAAGGTTTTGTCTCGGTTGTGTGCCCTCGGGAGCTTGGATTTGCGGGGCGCAAGAAATCGATGTCTGACATTCTCGGTTTATCACTCCCGGCTCATCCTTGAAGCCAATCACAAAAAAGTCCTTGTGCCTCGGATGTTACTGTTTTTATTTAGGGAGAAAGGACACCGCCCGACAAATGCCGCCAAGAAAGCTTCATCAGCAGAACCTCCATGAGATCTTTAGGACAAGTGTGTCACAACCTACTATTCTTCAAGGACTTCCTCGCGAGCTAGGATTTCTGAGGCGTCGGCACCTAAGACCTCCTATCATCCTCGGAACCTCGGTGGCAGCACCTCCTTCCACTATTCCTTAGGGTGATCATACCATGGACAACAGCAGCACCCAACAGCAACCCAAAAGCGCCAAGTCCGCCCAAGGAATCCAGTGTTTCGAATGCCAGCAGTGGGGTCATTTCACCTGCCAGTGCCCTCTACGTCCCCAGAAGAAGGTAGCTCCTCCCCGAGCTTCAAGACAAGTCCTCGAGACCTCGAGTGAACCTTGCAACCGGTTCCTTTTGAATTTTGGAGTTCCTCCCTTTCCTTGTTTTGCTTCGTGTTATTCTTTGGCCCAGTGCTTGTTCTCTGGACCACCACCCCTTTGTTTGACTCTAGAGGCTCAAACCTCCTTTGTTGGTTCGAATCTCTTGGGTCCATCTAAACCTCTTCATGCTTGTTTGGACCTCTTGCTGCTACTTTGAGCCTCCCTGCGTTCAATTGGTCTCCCCTAAGATCAATTGAACCCCCCTTGAATCCTTTGCATCTCCCTTAAACTGGGATCTCTCCCTCTCTTTTAACCAGACCACCTCTGCGGGTTTGAATCTCTCTAATGTTTAGACCTCCCTCTTGGTTTGAACTTACCCTTGGTTCTGACCTCTTGTCTTTTGGGTCACAACCACCCCTTGGCTCTCAGCTCGAGTTTGTGTTTCAAACCCTTTTTGTTTTCCGAGAGCCCTGTTTGGCTCAATTTGTCCCTTCCTTGGACCTCCCGTGTTCTCGTGGACCTCCTACGTCCTTGTGAACCTTGTTTTGAATCCTCGCTTGTCAGGATTCCCGTAGGATTCGGACCTTCTCTGATAATGGGCGTTTTTGCTCGACCCGGCTCTGGTGAGTCCACAGTCGTGTAGTAATAGTTTGGTTTGCCCCACTCAAAAGAGAAAGTTTCTGGAAGAGTGGGTGAAACCCGGTTCCCTAACCCATTCTCTAGTCAGCCCGAATCTCGGGGTCGAGATTCCCTTTAAGGGGAGTAGGTTTGTAACGTCCCGTTTTTCCAGAATTTTGAAAAGCTTGTAAAAATAATAACCATTCGCTTTTGTTGAGAGTTCAAAGCTTAATTTGAAGATTTCAGAAATTTGGAGGTTTAACTTGAACTAACCAAACTTCAAATTAATCCCTTTCTGGTTGAGCTGGAGTTATTCTTTGTTCTTTGGCTTTTAGCCTCTTTTCTCTCTTGGCCTTGTTTGTCCTCGGGATAGTCTCTCCTCCTTTTGGAGACATCCTCTCTTGGGTCCTTCCTTTCTTGAGACCTCCTCCCAGTAGGACCTCTTTATAAGTTCAACCCCTTACATTCTCTGGACCTCTCTTTGTAATTTTCTGTTTGGACTTTCCTTAAGTCAGGACTTTCCTTTGTTGGCTTGAATCTCTTTGTGCTTAGACCTCCTTGGGTCTAAGCTTTCATCTTTATTGGATCTTCCCTTGGTCTAAACCTCTTTCTTTGTTTGGACCTCCCGTGGACCTCTCTTAGCGTTCTCTTGTAACCTCTGAGGTCATTTGGGCGTCGAGTTCCTTTGGGACCTCCCTTGCCTATTTGGATCTCCCTGTGTTCCTCTGAGACCCCCCCTTGTTGAGATCTGGCGTTAGGACCTCCTCTCTGGAGATCTTAGCCGCTCAGACCTCCCCTTGTTGAGATCTGGCGTTAGGACCTCCTCTCTGGAGATCTTACACTCAGACCTCCCCTTGTTGAGATCTGGCCGTTAGGACCTCCTCTCTGGAGATCTTAGCCGCTCAGACCTCCCCTTGTTGAGATCTGGCCGTTAGGACCTCCTCTCTGGAGATCTTAGCCGCTCAGACCTCCCCTTGTTGAGATCTGGCCGTTAGGACCTCCTCTCTGGAGATCTTAGCCGCTCAGACCTCCCCTTGTTGAGATCGACCGTTAGGACCTCCTCTCTGGAGATGTTAGCCGCTCGAGACCTCCCCTTGTTGAGATCTGGGTGTTAGGACCTCCTCTCTGGAGATCTTAGCCGCTCAGACCTCCCCTTGTTGAGATCGACCGTTAGGACCTCCTCTCTGGAGATCTTAGCCGCTCGAGACCTCCCCTTGTTGAGATCGACCGTTAGGACCTCCTCTCTGGAGATCTTAGCCGCTCAGACCTCCCCCTTGTTGAGATCTGGCCGTTAGGACCTCCTCTCTGGAGATCTTAGCCGCTCAGACCTCCCCCTTGTTGAGATCTGGCCGTTAGGACCTCCTCTCTGGAGATCTTAACCGCTCAGACCTCCCTTGGGAAGTACCGCAAAAAAAAAAGGGGGGGGTCCTCCCGGACCTTAGCTGTATATCACAGGGTGGTTCGTCACAGTCAATCCCATGCATCTCCTGTTGCTGATAGTTCACCAAATCACCCTAAATCAAGCGTGTGCTTTACAATTTCTTACTCAGGTATTCTGTACCAAATTATATAGAAGCTAACACAATATGTATTTAATTTTGACAACATTGTTAGGAGTCCTGAGTTTACATGATATAATTCACATTCCTAGACTAGATGATCATAACAAAGGCATGATAGTAGACTTGAGTGAAACATAATATTTACCAATTGACCTTCACATTGATGGCTTTCATTACGAATTCACTGCTGTGTTGATCTCCTGACTTAGATTCTGGGCACTTGTGTTGTGCTTTAGATAAGGGTTGTGCTTTAAATAAGGGTTGGTTCCCTTGAAATGTATACTAGACAACCACTATCTTTGACATGTGATGCTTCAATTTTATTTAAATCATATAATTTCAAGCATTTGTAGTTGTGATCTAATCTGTATGCCTATTTGTGTACTGCAATCTCAAGGCTACCAATTCTTTGATGAACTACTTTTGTTCCTGCATTGTGAACTATTCTGCATTTCTTGTTCTTGCCCAATATTAATTTGGGTCATGTCCAGTCCAATGGAATCGTAAATATCACTTCACTGAGATGGCAAACTTGTGAGGATCAACAAGTGGAAACATTTTGCATGTCAAACTTACTGACCGTAATGTTACGCATTTTGCGATGGTTTCTTTGCATATCTCAAACATAACACACGGTCGGTGACATTTGTTGGTGATGTGCTCAAAGTGGACGAGATAGTGAAAGCTCTTGTGATTACATCGGCATTTCGGGGCGAGATTGCTCTCAGGTACACCAGAGCAAACTTGTAATACTATAGCTCAGATCATTGAAAAATAAGTGCATAGTCACTTTTGTTGTAAAAGAGGCCATCTGCTGTTCATTGACTCATTGCATCTGTGATGGTCCATTGAAAGTATTTCTATTTCGCTCTGTGAAGTATTAAAGACCTTGAGAGCAAGCCTGGATTGTTTCTCTCTAACAAACAAGTAAGGACACTGTAAATGGCTCTCCATCAGGATACACTATTTTGGCAGTTTAAGTTATATATCCGTGTCAATGCTCAGGTTTGTCACATTTTCCATTCTCTAGTTGCAGAAGGTGTTTTCTGAGCTTGAAGAGATGGCACAAAGATACCAGGACCAAATTTCTGAGATGCCTCAATCGTATGAACTAGACTCCTTGTGTAACGACGCTGCTCCCTTCAACGACGAAGCACGATCCTCATAAGCGGAAGTGGTTGAAATTCAACAAGTCTGATAATGTAAACTGTAACTCTTGTAGTACTGAATTATTACAGGAATTCTCTATAGAAATTTTGGTCAATTCAATATCCATGCTTACAATTGCAAATTTTGGGTCAAGGGCAATTTGGACAAATCACACCGAGTGTTTTTTAATAAAAAAGAAAGAATTAATGGCAGAATATTGATTTTGTGGTAAAAGCTGGCTATTTCAGTGAATAGTGGGCAAATCACCAAGGACAACCTTTATCGTGGTATTTTACGAAGTGATAGCATTTGGCATAATCGATTTTTCCTCTCTTTTTGCTTCATAAGTATGCACATATCTCAAGATGTTCCAAGGACGCATCCATTATGGAGAGGATCTTAGGTGGAAAATTTCCATCTGGACTTCCCCCTAATGGGTGCGTGATAGTTTACGGAAAAAACGCTCCCGAGATGGAAACCACGCGAACATTGTCGATCGCTGCTGTTGATGTAAAAGAGACGGCTTGGTTAGGAGCTGGGAGCTCCGCATTATGAAATGAAAATTGCAAAAGCTGTTTTGTTATTGCTACGATGATTTTCTCATCAATGTTACTCCGTCCGTTTCTTTTTATAAGGCGTATTTTGACTAGGAGCTCTCCATTATGAACTGAAAATAGCAAAAGCTGTTTTGTTATTGCTACGATGATTTTTTAATCAATGTTACTCCCTCTGTTTTTTTATATGGCGTATTTTAGCTAGGCACGAGGATTAAAAAGATTTTAAAATCAAGAGAAAGACCGGAGAAAATAACTATGCTACCCATGGTATAAATACCTTAAAAATGTGTGAGAGAATAGTTTGAGAGAATTACTTATAAATGTAGGAGAGAGAAAATGTGATAAATAAAAGTAGACGAGAAAAAAAAAACATCAATAAATTTACATACACATCTTATATTTTGAAACATTAAAAATTGGAGTTAGTGGTCATCTGTCCTCCCCACCCTCTTCGGCGTCCGTTGGATCGATGAGTAGGACACCGATACTGTGACTATGATTTTTTTAATCCGTAGCAAAGCACGGGCATCGAACTAGTAAAAACTGAAATTTGAGTGGAGGTCTAACCTCCACTCTAGCCTTCTTTGGGTCTGCCCTGAGTTCATGTACCTGGCACGAGCCTAACAAACTCCAAGAAGTCGATATGTAGTCACAGCCGGCTCCAGGTATACACAACGAATTGTCACACCTATTGTATTTGCATCGAAACAAGGTTAAACAAACACGCAGCTCAAAATCAGTTCACAAACATTGCATTGCCAAGATGTGATCACCAATGTCAAACACTATAAATACCAAATGCATTGCGCGTCACTGATGCACAAGAAGAAGACTCGATTCAATTCGGAGTTTTTGGGATATCACCAAGAGCACACCAAGATGTCTCAGCTGAGCTCTGCTAGCCTGACTGCAGTGCTTGTCCTTCTTGCTGCTGCAGCAGCAGCGGTTGGGACTGCAGCTCCGGCAGGTTCGGCCTGCCAGAACGACATCGACGTGCTGAAGACCACCTGCTACAAGTACGTCGAGAAGGGCTCGCCGACGGTGCCGCCGTCACCGGAGTGCTGCGCCGCCATGGAGGGCATGGACGTGCCCTGCGTCTGCAACTACCTGGGCACCCCCAGCGTGAAGGACAACATAAGCCTGCAGAGGGTGTTCTATGTCACCAAGCAGTGCGGTGTCAGCATCCCCGGGAACTGCGGAGGTGAGCAGCTTGACTTGCGACTGAACTCGCACTGACATGCTGACCCCACTGAATTGCCACTCGGGTGAGGCCTACATGTAATATGCTCTTCGTACATGTGGCGATGCTCTTGTTAAGAATAGTACAACTTGCTACTAGGCAAAATAAAAGTTCTATTCAGCAACGTCAAAGCCAGAAGTGTCCTCTCAAAGAAAAAAAAGAGCCTTGCTAGCTCACTCAAACCTCAGAGAATAACAAGTACTATGCTGACAATTCTAAATGTCATTTGATATCATTACTTTAATTTATAAAAATTAACAACCGAGCTGATTAAGTTTTCGGTTTATTACAGGATCAAAGCGGGTCTGAGACAGGAACTGGCTGAATGGCGAGGTTGGCTAACATAAGTTGGTCAACTTTTAGTTGGACGATGCTGGAGTACACGGATTGTATTGACGTTCAGCATGCTGAACTTTATTAACTACAAAATATATCTTAATGATTTCTACTCGATCTACGTTGCAGTTTGCAAGAGTATGTTATATTGACCAGGTTATCACCTCTTCACTGATCTGTCCTGTTCCTTGGATTAGCGAAAACCAGAAATAATGTTATAATAGCATTGCTGCAAGTGTGACCAAAATTTCTGCAAATATTGGAGAAAGTGGATAATAAGGAAATGTCCAACACATGAGTAGAACAAGTTTGCGGGGTGGGGGTGGGGGGAATGCAAGACAAACACACTTTTTTGGCAGGATTTCTAAAAGATAAGTGGAACTTTTCTGCAGTAATTCCAGATATTGTCTTCGATATTATCTGATCTTGACTAGTAAAGATACTCTGGAATCTGGATCATTAAAACCAATCACGTCTGCAGATTCATCAAAACAAATTACATTTGCTGGTTGCAAAACAACCAAAAGTTATGTTCATATGCAATATACAGGAGCACTTTGATATAGGCAAGCTAGATGCCCAGATCCTACTTGGCCACAGTTTTCTTTAGGTTTCCATGCTTCTACAATTTCTCGTCGAGACAATTTCTAAGCAATCGTGATTCGTGAAGATAAATAAAGTGAAATTGCTTGCCCAGAGCACGGTTAAGTACCAAAGCCTCACTGTCCCATTAGCTTGCAATCCAACTTCATGAAAGTAACCAGAAATCAAGTCAAACTAACATGAATACAAAAAATTGCACGGACAATTTTACAGGTACACAGATAATCTGTTTCGATTCCTCTTGGATGCCCCCAACCAATTTTTCTGAGACAAATTGATTGATGATATGTACAACCTACGGAGTAACATACCTTACTAGAACAATCATGAACAATGGAAATAATTCTACTCTAATTACACATTGCAGAAAAGAACCACTAACCCGAATCCGTTTATCTTGCTGCAAACATCACCTGGGGGCTCTGGACTGGAAGAGCTCCAGCCTCGCCTTGGCATCTGGCAGCAGTGCCTCCACGCGCACATCCTGCACCATGTGCACCTGCTTTGATGCCCAGAGCAGCACGGCGAGCACCCCTGCCTGCGCAAGCTCCTCACTCTCCGGCACGTGCAATGCAATGTAACAGAGCAGTATCAGTGCCTCAATCTGCACCTCGTCGCCGAGGTACACCAGCTGGACAAGGTGGCGTGCACCGCCGTCATCCACGATGGCCTTGCAGTGGTTCATATGTAGGTGGTTGTCAGTGCACGCAAACTTGGTGAGCGCGAGCACAGCTTCCTTGGTGACCGGCGGCTCACATTCGTCGAGAAGCTGCACAAGGGGTGCGATCACCCGGGTCTCGCTTAATGTGAACGTGCGCGCGAGGCAGCCAAGGGCAGTGATGCATGGGAGCAGGAGCTCGTCGTAGTCACCCTTGCCGACAATGCGAAGCAGCTGGTCAACAACAGCCTTCGCCGGCGGAGAGCTGGGCTTGAACGCGGATTGCCGCAGTGCAAGGCTGTGCTCGGCGACACGGGAAATCTCCATGATCGCCATTGCCGAGAAGAACTGCAAGTTAGTGCCCATACCACCATCGCCCTTCTCAAGTAGCACGGCAAAGCAGAGCAGTGCACGCGATTCTGTAATGCTCTTGCAGACTCCAAGATGGCCACGGGCAAGCTTCCACAGAGCTTTCGCCGCCATGGCCTTCAAGTGCGCCTTGGTCTCAGGGTCCTCCACCTCACGAGCGCCACGACCACTGGAGCTGCTTGTGCCCAGTTGCGGCCTGAAGGGTGGAACCAATGACCCGTTCGTCTTCGTCTTGGCAGCCATCGCAGAGTGCACCACAGATTGCATTTGATGCCTTTTCGTGTCTGGCTCGCCATTCGAGCCGTTGGACACCCTCGGCGGCTCGGCGGCTATGGAGGTATCGTGGTCGCCACTGTGGCGTATGCTGAGCGTCTTGGCGAGCACGACGGAGTGGAGAGACGTCATGGGCGGCGGCGCGGCCACGCTGTTCTTGGAGCTGCTGGAGCCAACGGAGTACCTGCTATGCTCCTGGATGGTCCCGGACGCGAGGTGGCCAACTAGGTACCGGACGGCGTTGTTCTGCGCGAAGAGCTCCTGGCATGTTGGACTCCGGTCGGCCAGCGTGGCGATGGCCTCCGCGACGGCGGCCTGCAAGCGCATCGGCGGCTCCTTGAGCGCGGCGCCGAAGGCAGAGCACACCCCGGCCTGTACGAGCTTCTCGACGCTCTCGGCGTCGCAGCCGAGCAGCCCGAGCGCGCGCGCGGCGGCCTCCTGCCCCTCCTCTGTGCCCTCCTTGAGCAGTTTGAGGAGCGGCGGCAGGCCGTCCTCCTCGATGATGAGCTTGGCGAAATGCTGGCTGTCGCGAGCGAGGGAGGCGAGGTTGGCAGCGGAGTCGGCGCGCGCGGCGAGGCCGCCAGTGTGCAGCCGCGCGACGTGGTCCCAGATCAGGAACAGTATGGGCTCGTTCTGCGCGATGTTGGGGAGGCCGAGCAGGTCCCCGTCCCCGTCCCCATCGGCGCCGCCGTGAGGCGACGAGATGCGGAGCAGCCAGGCGACGTCCTCGATGGCGGTCTCGAGGAGGGCCACCGTGCGCGGGAACCCGGCCGCGGGGCTGAGCGTGAAGAGCCGCCGGAGCCGCGGGTGGCCACTCGCGCACCGCGCCGCGAGGGATGAGGCCTTGGTGAGCGCCTGCACCGCCCCCGCCATGATACGCGCGGCGGGGCGGTCGTAGAGGTCGGCCCGCGCCGCCTGGCGAAGCAGCGTGGCGAGCTTGTCGGCGCGGGACTTGACCTCGGCGCACTCGGCCCGGAAGCAGCGCGCTGCGCCGCACTGCTTGGCGACCTCGTCGGCCAGCTGGATCGGCCGCGCCAGCATCGCCTTCACCAACTCCCCCATCCCCAACCAAGAACCAAGAACCCCCTCCTCCCCTTTCTTCTCCCCTTCGAATTGCTCCCAAGAACAGCCTCCTCCGGGTCCCTCCTCGCGGAATCTACGTCGAATCGCCGGGAACCGCGCGCTGGTGTCTCGATCGCTGCCTCGCCGCGGAGAATTTTGGGCGGATTTTCGCTTTGGATTGGTGTGGCGTGGCTGGTTTTGTGTTGTTGCTTTGATTGGTCGCGTGCTTTGCTCGCGTGGGGAGGAGACTGTGGCTCCGGCGGTGTCGTGAGGTCAGCGGGCGGGGCCCGACGGCGCAAGATGGCCCCGCGCTACACAGCGGAGTGACTCGTATCCTCGTCCTTCGCCGTGGCTTCTCTAGTCTGGAGATTCCACCAAGAGGTGGCCAGCACTAGAACTACCAGCATCCTCTGTGTGACCGATGCGCCCATCAGGGCCGTCCGTCTGATCAACCAAGATATCCTGGTCCCTGGATATATCCTGGGGACCTGAGCAGTGAGGCCGTGTACCATGCACCAGAGTCCAGAGTCCAGAGCCCTTCCTAGGATCTGTTTTTTGATGCAGGAATTACACTCGAAACACTTTGATTCCAGTTGCTGTGCGATTCTAGAAAAATTCACTTGTTCTAAATAGGCCTTAGTTGTTAGTAAAACATTTTGTTTTTTGAATATATATATGAAAATGGTATGATACTCCTGAGAGTACGTACTCCCACTTCTCACATACCACTTAAATCGTATGATGATACTCCCATTTCTCACATACTACTTAAATCGTATGATGATATCTCTTTATCAATCTCAGCATACTCCAATAATGATTATAAGATACCCTAAAGTGAGTTCTATGAAAAAATTCATTAAAGTCCACCTTTTATAGCTAAATTTGTGTATATACTACTTTTATATATGAAAAAGGGTATATAGCAAAAATAAATGGTTCCAATAAAAAAATTTCGATCAAGTCGTATTGAAGTATCTTATAATTGGTATTTAAGTATCTTGAAAATGATAAAAAAAGTATAATACATTTGTTTAAGTGGCATATTTAAAGTGGGAGTATATACTCTGAGTATTTAAACGGGCATTATATATATATATATATATATATATATATATATATATATATATATATATATATATATATATATATATATAAAGATACTTCAATGCGACTTGATCGAAAAATTTTCATTGGAGCCCTTTATTTTTGCTATGTACCATTTTCCATATATAAAAGAAGTATATATACAAATTTTGCTATAAAAGGTGGACTTTAATGATTTTTTCATGGAACTCACTTTGGGGTATCATATAATCATTATTGGAGTATGCACAAATTGATAAAGAGGTATCATCATACGATTTAAGTGGTATATGAGAAGTGAGAGTATGTACTCTCGGGAGTACCATACCATCAAGAAAGAGAAAGAAAGAAGAAATGCAGAGCACAAGCAGAAGAGAGGATGGAACTGCCGCATAGGCAGGCCCACCCGTCAGTGAGATTGTTCATCTGATCCCCAAGCATGCTTCAGCGCCTAGAACAGAGAAGCCAACGCTGCACTGGCCTCAACCGTAGAGAATCCCTCACATAGTGATTTATTAACCAAGGGACCAAAGCAAAATAGTGTCATGTGAGAGTATAAGGGATAAGATAAGGGCAAAAATGGTATGAACATAGCCAATGGAAGCCACAGCCAAATGGCACATCTCCTTAAAACCTTCTCCTCTAGCCTCACTAGTACAAACATCACCATTTCATTCGCAGCCAAGAGCAAGGCCAGAGCCAGCCGAGAGCCCTTGCCACATCTCAACAAAGCCAAAGCCAAGCACACTGCCTCCACCAAGCAAAATGAGCAAGCCAAGCAAGCCCTTCCCCATTGCAAACCAGAGCAAGCCCTCCACTGCCTCTCCACAAGGCAAGGGCCCAAGCCAAGCACCCCACTACCACCTCCATCCACGACCACACAAACCACAGAGAAGAGGTAAAAAGGAGGAGAGGAGCTCAAGGAGAAGATGAAGACCAAAGGAAGCTGGAACAGTGGCATCGACGGCTTCGAACCGGCAAGGACCACCAGGACCACGCCAACCGACAGGACAAAGAGGACCAACAAGAGCAAGAGGAGAGCACCAGCACTGTCAGCACTACCATACACACTATTCTATAGCCAAGCATAGAATAGATATTCTACGCCAAGCCAGCCCACTACGCTAGCCAATCCAGGTGATACGTGCGAGCAATCCTTCTCCGGGGCATCCCAATAAGAACAGGTATGGGCCAGGAACCTCCCGTGCCACACGCCATGTATATCAGAAGTAAAATGTTGCGTGTGTAACAGTAAACAAACAACATTTTTACTATCAGATTACCACATGGGGTCTGACCCTTTTTTTAGTAACTAACAACATATGATAGCAGTAAAACGTGTAAAGGGAGCAAAGTAATCGTGCTTCTCTTTTTACCATCGGACCACACATGTGGACAAATCATTTTTTATAGTAAAATTTTGTGACAAGAACGGTAAATGGTAGCTATCTGTAAGGTAAATGTGTTAGTTTGTTTTCACTGAGTAGGTCAAACGCAGTAAATGGTTATCCACAGGATAGAAAATGTGGATGTATTCATAGGTAAATATGTTTATATTGTTTTACTGAGTAGGTCTAACGCGGTAATTGAGTATGCATATGATTGTAAAAATGTTTGTGTTTATAAGTAAATATGTTTACAATGTTTTACTGATAGTGTATATATCGAAGGTAGTAAAGTGAAGTCCAAAAAAGATATTTATTGTATTTATCTATGGCCATGTAGCATGGCCAATCACTTTTTATAAAAGATAAAAAAAAACCACAAGGTGGGCAACTAAAAGATGAAGATTCTAGTGGCCGAGGTAGGATCCTATCTCGGTCTTCAAATCTTCGTAAGCGATATCGTCGACCTCGGAGGGTTCAGGATGAGCGTATGTAGTCTGAAACACATCCACCAACTGCCTCGTTCATTCAAGAGTCGCCCACAACCATTTAGACCGAAGAACCAATTCGAAGTGCACTTAGAGGTTTGCTTCCCTTGCTTGCACAATCTCAACGTGGTCAACCCACGCGCCCGCCACCTGGATGTAGTCGTCGAACCTACGGTAAGCCTCTTCCAAGCATTCAACGTGGTTCAAGAGGACTATATCGATGGTGAGGTTAGTTCTCCGGAAGCTGGAGACCACCAAATGTACGCGCCGGAGGAGAATGTCTAGACGGTGGAAGGTGGCTAACACGTTTCCCAGCACAACCTCGTGTGGGGGAGGGAGGACACTGCTAGCACAGTGTCCCTTCACAGCATCTGCCAGTGTAGGGCCAAAGAGGTGCTCATTCAAAATCGCGAGGTAGGCCATCATGGCTGGTGTAAGGGAAGATGAGTGGGTAGCCATTTTACTATCTATTTTGGATGTTTTTGGAGGGTGAAGAGAGTAGAGTGATGTGAGAATTCATCTTCCGTGGTGGATGGTCATTTTTATAAAACAAGGAGTAACGTCGGTGTGTGAGACAAAGAGACGGATCGAGAGACGTAGCGGCATTGGTGCGCTTAATAGAGCATTCGAGCGACGCTTATTAGAACTTCCGTTCACACACAAGTTTAACAGTAAAAACGAACTCATAGTGATGAGGATACACCTAACACATGTACATCTTCTCTAGCTTCAGTTGTTGCATTAAAGTTGTGTGCACTCTCTCGTGCATGTAGCCTCAATAGCAACATGAATATAAGATGAACAACTCCATATCAATATGACACCGGTGGATGCCATTGCTTATGTTAGCAAATATATAATATCATCGCACATGTCAACATCATGGTGATGTCATCGCACGTGTTAGCATACTTAGCCAAGAAGTATATGATGTCATCGCACGTGTCAGCAAACTAGATGATGTCATAGCACGTGTCAGCATACTTAGCCAATAAATATATGATGTCATCACTTATGTCAGCAAATATATGATGTCAGCGCTTAGGTCATTGTCTTTCTTGGACATCAAGTAATGAGTTATAAAAGTTGAACTTTACAACTTGAATTGAGTTATAACTCTAGTTGCAAACAATCTACCATATGGACATCCCTAGAACACACGACAAATTAATCAAGAGGTGAATAATTTCCTCACTGAGCTATGCATTGATTTCCATAAGAATGGATTGCTACCTAATGCCTTGTCAGGACCCGGATTTACACATCAGAAACCCTCTGTGTATTTTGAACTAGTCCTAGATCAGTAGCTAGTTCACACAGGAAACATCAATGAAATACCATCCATTTATCGATTTAACTAAAAAGATCTCAAATAACAAATAGTAGTAATAATTGAATCTTATGGTCAATGTTTACTTAACTTGCCACGCAGGGCTAAAGGAACAAATAAACTCTTGCAGCGGAACGGAAAAACTTGAAAAGGCCAATCAATGTGCCCACACGCAACATAGTGGAGAACGCATCCCAATTCACAAAGTCTTCACAAAACTCATGTTCGTAGAACTCTCGAGCAGCTTGACATTCTTCAAGTGAGCAGCAAAATTTGAAGCCGTGAGCACAAAAAGTACTCAACAAGTCGTAGAGAAACAGTATGCAATTAATATTAATTCATGCCAGGCTGGAACAAAGGATTAGCTGTATGGTTCTTTTGCAGAAAGCAATATTGACGACAAAAATGGTAAATAGATTGAAATGCGTAATTTAAAAGACAATAAATAAATAAAGTAAATATCTCTTTGAAATCAACCAGTGTACTTCCCATTCACTTCCTAACCAAACCACCAAGTGAATTCCCCATTCACCAACCAACACAAACCACCATGTGAATTCCCCATTCACCAAACGAACATTATATTCATTAAGTGAACTTCTCATTCACACTTCGACACATTTTATAAAGAAACTCTACCTCTCGTGTGAAATCCCTGAGCATGTCCATGACCGCGGACGCGGTTATTCGAATAGATTAATTAACACTCTACAGAGATTGTACACTTTACCCATAAGATGCAATCAACTTGTACGGAGCTGATCACAACAAAACCTTTCGGAAGTTTTATCTCAACAATTGACTCTCCTAATGTGCATAAGTCAACTACCTGAGTAGTCAATGTTAAAAATCCACAACTTACTAAGTTAGGCCCGTCCCATCAGGTATGTGGTTGTATAGTTGTGGCTCAGTTCAATAGCGCATAAGATTAAGTCCTTAACAAGTTACTCAGGCGAGTCCACCACAAACCCATAAAGTGCTAACCGCACCCCCTTTACTTCACGATCACTCGCTTGAGCAGAAATCATTTTGTTCAACCAAAATCAATGACACACCCTATCATGGTACACAAATTTTAACAATAGTGTCTACCCGCCACAATTGCATATCTCATTAAGTCAAATTTAACATTATTGTACATGTGATCGTGAACCCATCACAACTAAGCATGACTAAGCATCTCTACGATGCCCATGTTAGTAATACAAATATGTCCAACTAATATTAACCATCCTATGGTGACAAGTGATTCATGGTATTCAAATGCTCAATGGAGGCATAAAGACAAATATGTGATTAACTATTCCCCAAAATTAGTTAATATAAAGATAACATGCAATTGATATAAAACAATATACTTTTGAAATCATAGGTTCAATATGATAAAAGGACTATGACTTGTCTTGGCTTTGGCTTTGCTCAGTTACCACACTTGGATTTTAAAAGTTTGCTTCTGCTCCTGCTCCGTGAAATAGATCGTCTAACGAGAGAGAAAACAACAGACGAAGCACGTATAAATTCAAACAAAATTTAAATAAAATACAAAAATAGTAAAACCAACTCTAAAAGAAAGAGCTCGATTTTAGATGAATTCAGGAATTTGAATGGACTGAATCGGAGTTCGAATGAAGGAGAACGGACTCTCGGAAGATTTGCCGAAAAGGAAAAGGAGAGAGAGAAGAATATTTTGAATTTTAGAATTTTCTTTTCAAAAGGAATTTTAGATTATTGCATCAGCATGACATCAACAGAGAGTTTTGGCTAGAAAGAAAAAGAAATTGAGCTGACAAGTGGGGCCCACTTATAAGTGAAAGAGAGAGAAAAAGAGAAGATGACACAAGGGTCCCATATGGCATAGGTGTGGTTCATGGTGGAACAAGTCCACGGGTTTTGGTCTAGGTTTGGCACTTGGGTTCACCACATGGCACTGACATGTGGTGCTGACGAGAGTGCCACATGAGCATGGATGTAGAGGTGTGACGAGGATATAATAATCCTCATTTAATTATTTATCTGTAATTCATATTATGGATAATAGTGATGTCATATGATCCTTGAGTATACCCCTTAATATTCATAAGGGAGAAGCTAGAGGTCGTAAGTTCTTCTACGACCACCCTATAATCGTAAGTTCTTCTATGACTATGTCTTGATCGTAATCTCTTCTATGATCAGTTTATGGTCGTAAGCTATTCTACGACCACCCCCTGGTCGTAAGCTCTTCTACTACCAGTCTCTAGTCGATGTGGCTTATAGACATGTGGGCCTAATCGATCAGGGAATCTTCCGTACCATATTTAAAGAATGGGCGATAAACTAAGCTGTTATTCTCTGGAATAATGGCATGATTTAACTCCCTATCATGGTGATAACTGCCTCGCAATGTGGGAACGTTACTACTCCCACAATAATCTCTAGTAACTGCTCCATAATCTGGAACATTAAGGCGCCCTTTGGACTAGAAGAATAGCAACACACTATGAGTACTATAAAAGACAAAATCATTAGAAGGATCAGGGAGAGGGAAATCAAGAGCACAAAACGCATCATTCTAGTCTTTCTCTTCATATTATAATCCAACATACTCAATATATACACATAGGAGTAGGGTTGTTATTATCTCTAGAGAAGACCCGAACCTGTATAAAAATCCCCATATCGCCTCTCTCTACATGATTTGAGCCTAGGGGAACCCCCAAATCAAACAATCTTTACGTAAGTTCGGTTCTAAAACACCGACAGTTGGTGCCGACCGTGGGGATCTTTGAGTCACCAGCTTTCTTTGCTCTTTTCCAACTCTAATGCTCTCATGGCAGGAGAGTGGAACGAGGAGAACTGGTTCGACTTGGCCGATTACGCAGATATCGACATAGATGCTGGTTTCGACTACGAACCGAGTACTACATTATTCGATGGTGACATCATCCCCGGAGATCTTTCTCTAGGAGACCATACCATCGATGGAGTTGAGGAGGGATCCTTATCCCCCACAACAATACGTCCAGATGAGGAACCAGCTTCCTCAAAGGGCAAGGGTCCATCCGACCACAACGAGGGCTATCCTAAGACAGGCTTAGAGCATGGTGAGGGTTCTCCCTCCAAATGTTCAAGTCCATCTGAGGCAGTCCGACCTAGCACGGCAAGTCTTGGAAGTCATAATTCCGGACCTTCATCAGCATCTGGTGGTCCTCTCTCTTTGATTAACTCAGCCAAGGATGCGATCAAACACGCTTCTCTTGTGAGTTCGACCATCCCAACATAGGGCTCACCTACGGACGGAGACGGCTATAACCTGGAATTCCCCTTCCTGGAGGGGTTTACTCCAAGTCACCAGATGGTGTCATTCGACTACTCCTCAAGCAAGGAGGCCTCAAGCGCAAGTGGAGGTCATCAACGGGAGGTCTTCGTCCTTCCCTCATGTAGCAATAACTCTCCTAGAGGCAGGACTGAGGATGTTGCCTGACGATCATACCCTATGACCACTCGTGGCAATGGCAAGGACACCTCCGGCGATGAGCAGAGTCAATACTCTGATGAGCGTACGGGAAATCCTCAAGATCATCACACTTCACTAAGGCAAGCTCAAGGATCAGGTATGGATGATTCGGAAACAACCCAATGGAAACAAATTGCAGCTCAAAGAAATTTGCCTGGGCGCGCTCAATACCAGTCGGAAGAAGTATAAGAACTCCAACATATTAATGATCTACTCGAGAACCCATCTCGAGAACTCGCCCGAGCGCCTAGCTACGACCTCTTCGCTGAAGAGATCGCACGAAGGCTACGAAGTACGATGAGCAAACTCGAGCATCCTCACTGACATCATTCTGGAAGTCGTAGCAGTACGGCTCTGTCAACTTCCAGTCGTTCGAATAACTCACCGCATGGAGATCGCCGCAAGTTGCATCGTTCCCCAAACCGGAAGAGGGTTCCTCGAACACCTGATGATCAAAAAGCTCCCAGAAGAGGTGATCATTCGCTACTCCGACCCAGAGGTCTGCAATAGCAGACAAAATACGAGGAGTATTACCCTCGTAGGATCGAGACTTATTATAAGTTAGATTCACCCATTGCCGGTTATCGTCGTGAACGATCGCCTGGCGACATCAACCCCTCTTTTTTGCAAAGAAGGTATTACGATGTGATTACCGGATGATGGGGCATTCTCGCCTGACCTCCGAGCAGTTCACTGGTCGCCGCAGTTTCGACCAGGGAACGTGGAGAAGTTTGATGGGTCTCAAAATCCCATCGAGTTTCTTTAAATCTACATGACCACTGTCCGAGCAGCAGGAAGAGGAGAGCGCGTCATGGCAAATTACCTTTGGACTGTGCTCGAAGGGTCCGCTCGATCGTGGTTGTTAAACCAACCGCTCGAGTTGATCTACTCGTGGCAACACCTCTGTGACCTTCTACTAGCTAATTTCCAAGGCACCTACCATCGCCCCGGGAAGGAGAACGACCTGTACAGGATAAGACAAAATGACCACGAGACATTACGCCAATTCATCAGGCGTTTCAGTCAGGTTCGCAATTCAATTCCTGAGGTTTCTGACTCATCTGTTACCAGAGCCTTCAAGCAGGGAGTCCGCAGCAGAAGAATCACAGAAGACATCGCTTTGAATCCTCCGGCTACTGTCACTGAACTCTTCGAGATGGCTGATTGGTACGTGACTGCTACTGAAGCAGATGAGTGGACTAAAATCATCGATCGAATGACAAGCATCCTCAAGAGGCCGGCGAAAGTAGCAAGAAGAAGGCAAGGCAAAGGGCCAAAAGCCTTAAGCTAATGGTTCTAAGGAGGTCCCAGCCGTAAGCGATAAGGAACCACGAAGTTCCAAGCAATACTACAATCGAGACAAAGGTAAGCGCCCTAAACAGAAGAATGATAAGCCTAGGTGGTGCCCTTTCCATAAAAAGGAAGGACATGACCTTTGCAACTGCCGAGTTTTCCAACAAAAACTCGAGGACTATTACAATGGCAAAGAACCACTTCCTACCCTCGAAGAGGTAGGGCAAGCTAGTGGTCGTACACAGTCGGATGACAACGAGGAAATATCGTTTCAAGATACTGAGCACACCATCGAGCACATCTTTGGGGGGGGGGGGTCATCGGCATATGAGTCAAAACGACAGCTTAAGGCAGTCGAACGTGAGGTAAACTCCATTGACCCTCCTCTTGTCAATAAGTTACCGAAGTGGTCGAAAGTCACCATCTCTTTTGAGAAGGTTGTGGGGACCCGGCATCGGATCTGTTTCAAGCCAAGTGATTGCGCAACACTTAACATGAAACATAAGCGATTCCGAGTGCCCGGATATGTGTCTCATGTTAGCTCCCAAGGATCAGTGGCTAACATGCACATATCCTAGTACACAACATTGCAATCACATCCATACACAATCGTACAAGAGTAATGGAATTGTAAATACAACATCATCAAATAGAACTTTTAAGTACAAGCTTGCATAAGAGGGCCATTCGGCCAAACATAAATATCAAGAATAAATTGCAGCGGAAGACAAACTTAAAATAATAGGGAATAACCGAGTTGGCATGCCCACAATCCCACAAGCAACCAACTGGAGTTAAAGTCGTAGCGTCTGAAGTACTTTACCCAATTCGAGTGACTTCTCACCTGAACAATAGATAATTTTTAAGTACAAAGTTGTACTCGCGAGACTTTTCAAGAAAAATAAGGATGCATGTAAGTATCAAAGGAAGGCTACTACACTAGTCAATCTTTAGCATAAAGCAGGTTTTGCAATTAGATAAACAGTATAGATTCAAATTTTCATTTTTAAGACATTTATAAAACATTGTATAATAGTAAGCAACGATCATCAAAAGTATAATCTCCAAATATAATCAACACATGAACATCCCATTCGTGACATATATCAATTCTTCACAAAATTAACACGCGATCTCCGCGTTCATGATAACATTTTAGATCTGAACAAACTAACATTTCCCGGCAATTTATCTGCTGGGAATGTGTATTCCCGGCACTTATTATTCGCGGTAAAGTCTTGCAGGAAAAACATTTCCGGCAGATATGTGCATTCAGCAGATTAACGCCTAGAAAAGTCATTTTTCCCGGCGATTAGAGTTTCCCGGCGATTAGAGTTTTTCCGTGATTAGATGTATTGCCTGATTAACCCGCCCTTGATGTATGTTTTCCCCGGCAGTTAAATGCCCTTGATGTATGTTTTCCCCAGCAGTTAAGTGCCCTTGATGTATGTTTTCTCCGGCAGTTAAATGCCCTTAATTGTCTCTTTTCCCGGCAGTTAAGTGCCCTAGATACTTGGTTTTCCCCTGTAGTTAAGTGTTTTCCCGGCAGTTAATTGCCCTCGATTGTCTCTTTTCCCCAATTCATTTTCTAATGAGCAATTAGTTTAGTCGCTGACATAAGAAAGTTTATGAATTATGAGATCCAATCACCATATACACAAGAGATGAAGGAAAATGAAAAATTATAATCAAATGTGCAACAATGTCTAGCAAAAGTTATCATGTAAACGATATCGAAAGGAGAAACAGATCAGCGAGATGTTAATACTTTTTTCTGTTGTGCCAATTGCCAAGACATCTTAAATAGGATTATGTTTGGTCATTTTAGCAGAGTTAGAATGACTTATAATATGAAATGGAGGGACTATCATTCAGTTAACTTCTAATGATTATTAGCACTAGACTTTACACCACTAAGTGTGCACAAACAGCACTCAATCTCCTCAGTCCTCACAGAATTCTAACATGAGATAGCTAATCTAAATATACAAAATTTGGTAGTACGGGCTAAGCACAATGCACTTTGCAAATCGCATTTGAGTAAATCCTTTCAAGCACAGAACCATCCACACTAACAGTAACCATCTCCTGCAGAAGCAAGAAGAATGTTGGAAAAGACAAGGAAAAATTATAAGAAACTTCAATACCGTATATGCCATATTGTCATAATACCTCTGGAATAGGGCAATCATCTTTGCTCCTGTGAAGAGTTGTCAAAATATCATTGGTAAGTCCATCCTCCTGGTTGGATTAAATGAAATTTATTACTTTGCCCGCTAAAATCAATAGTTCAGACCAAAACAGGAAATGATTAAACAAAGGACTGAATGCAAATAAACTTGACAATACTGGACATGTCATGAGAATAGGCTATGCAAACACCTCTACTCTTTGAATGCAAATAAGAAAACTTGACCATTGGACATGTTATGACTCATGACAATAGGCTATGCAAACACGTCTATTCTTATTATCTGAAATCTTTGGGAAGGATAAATCTAGCAAACGAAAACAGCATGCACCCAAACAATGAGCAACTGATGAATTCTGAAATATTACTGGATGCAGAACCCTTTTATTGTACAATATTCATTTCTAAGTTCTAACAGAAATAAGATATTGTCCACCATAAGAAACTCCTATATATTGAAAATTCGAACAGGAGGGAATTAGATCTCTCATAAAATCACCTCAGATTAAAGAGAGGAGAGATAGAGAGAACTAGGCCTAAAAGAGGTTGACTAATTTGTTTTGTCATAATGGAATCAATTTGCATACTGTTGGTTTGCTTTCTGTACTAGTGAAAATTAAGCAAGTGACATAGGCATATTATAGCATTTGAAACACCCATTGCATCTGACAACCTTTTTAAAACCCTAGTCAGTCTTACAATAGCACCTAAAACTACACTATGGTGGCAAGCACCTTGACTTTGCATCCTTCCCATCCTCTGCATCAGGCTTCTTTTCGTTTTCACTTCGTACTTTGTGAAGTAGAGCATAGTCCAAGCCTTAAAAAGAATAAAGTGAAAAGAGAATGTCAATCAAAATGGTAGTTCGAAGACGCAGAGTAAAAAGTAAATGTCTTAGAGCTATTTGTCGGTTTTGTAAAGTCATGTATCCTATCTTTAGCGCTACTAATTATAATCTGTTAGGATCGGTTTGTTCATTATGTTAGGGACTCCTCTCTATAAAACAAAGGACATCAACTCTTTGTATTCAAGCAAGAGATAATCTAATGCCATATCCCTATGTCTACTCCTCCTCCCTGTACATCTCTCTGCCCCACATTCCCTCTCCCCTTGCTGTTTGTCTCCTCCCTGCCCTCTGTTCTTCTTCCCCAAACAAGTCTACATTTTTATCCCAAGTACACAACAATACAAGCCAAAGAGACCAAAGAGAAATAGGCTTGCCCAAAGGACTTAATAGCTAACAGGAGAGGTATGCAGGAGGTAGTTGTAGTTTGCATCTGATTTATCAGGGATGTCGAGGATGTGTTCCCATCATAGTGGGGAATGCAAATGTGAGAGCACCGTGGTTGACATCAAGTCGGACAAAATGGGGATTTGTCCCCAAATGCAAGAAAAAAAAGTGCGAATGTAATTCGGCGGATGTGTTCAAACTACAGTTTAGCTGAGGGTGTGAAAAGATCGCCCTAGGTCGAAGAAAAAGATTTATCATTACCGCTTCCTATTTTCACATGATTACAGATTCCAAAAATTGTCCTGAAAAGCTGCAGATAATGAAAAATAGAAGGCTATCAACAGTATTGAATCAAGAGTAGTTCGGGTACCTCAAGATGTATATCTCATTGCAAAAATCTTCCATGTTTTCAGTTGTCAGATCCTTCTCTAGAAATATTTTGATGGCGACATCAGTGCCATTCCATATACCACGGAAAACCTCTCCGAAGAATCCTGATGAAGCATTTTGACAAAGGTTAGCTCTGTAGGCTTTTATCAGGAAAACAAATGCCAAAGGACGACAAGACAAAGGAAAGTAAACATTTTTAGGATCGAGCATTTCCAAATGAAAGCAGACGATTAAAATACAGTGTCATACAAAGTTTTCACTTTTTGTTGATTTTGAAAGCATAGTAAAGAACACAAGCATAACAACACAAGAATCCGAGAGTTGCATTTCAACGAGTATGTATGCTACAAGTCTACAATAATAAATCTGTCGGAGGAAGTTCAAGATTACTTGCCTATTCCAACCCATGTGCCAATTGTTAGCTCAGAGAAATCTATGTTCCACTCTTCAAAAGGCAATAAAGGCTTATTAAGAAACGGGGAGCACTGCAAAACCTTGTTCCACTCCAATACCATCTTCTCTTTGCTTATAAAATCACAAGCATCGCTTGTTTCAGAAATTTGACCCCTATATTCGTGAGGAGAAGAAGGCAATGACACAACCTTTTGAGTAGAACCGGTTCAGTTTCTTGAGCCATTGTTGGTAGCAATAGTTCTCCTAGATGTATCATCCTAAGAATGAAACTGAAACTATGAGCCCAAGCTGATGACATTCAAATAACAACATGCACAAGGGATAAAGAGCAACATAGAGAAGAAAAAACAATGAAACTTGTAGGAATGTACATTATCTGGGCAGTCATTTGTATTGCTTTGGTCCTCCCTGTACTGTCAAAGATTTAAGATTTGAACAATAAATACCTGATGCTCAATGAGGATATCTAGCAGAATAAAGACATGCTCAATTAGGATATCTAGAATCTAAACACAACCATGAGCAAAATGTACAATGACTATTGAATCTTGATATATTTTGGGTGAAAGCAACAAGTACACCTACACAACTTCTGATACAATTATGCCAGCTCCAATCTCAATCATATAATTCAAAACTATAATTACCTCACAATGTCATCTCCAATCTCCGGTGTGATGCTAATGCTTCTTCTTCTTATTCTTCGAGTGTTAGATGTTGAAGTGCCACCCAGACCAATTCATTATTCAATATTCATATCAATATCAACTAATAATCTAATTCATAACATCAATCCATCATACCATTCACAAATCACAAGTTCACAAATCACAACACTGAATCTAAAGAATCAGAATCAACCACTTAGAGGCACTTAGCAAATTACTATTTATTTTTGACATTGCCTGATTGCCTCTGCACTTCTGTAGACCGACCGGCCGCAGTAGCCAGCACCAGCAGGAGCCAGGAGGTGAGGCGGAAGGCAGCAAGGCGTGGAGCAGCATCGCCCGACCGCGGGCCGCTCCGGCGGCCGGTGCAGCACCTGGAGGTTGGAGCTAGAGGCCTGGAGCTAGAGCATCGTCACGGTGTCACCCTTACGGTGGCCGTGGCGCGCCGAGGCCTTGAGCAGGCGGCGAGGCGGCCGTGGGAGCCGGGCGAGCATCGCGGCGTCGCCCCTCCACATCGGCCTCGCCCGTGGCCGCCTCACCCGCTTGCTTGCTGTCTTTGTTGCTGCCGCACCTCGGCCTCGCCCGGTGGTCACTGTCTGCCTTGCCCCGCTTGCAAGGGAGGTGAGGCGGCAGGAGGCGGGGCAGGCTGGTGGTGAGGCGGACCGAAGGTGAGGCGGCTAGGGAGGAGGGCGGCGCTAGGTGGTGGGGCAGCCGGGGAGTTGAGGCGGCGCTGGGAGGTGAGGCGGCCAGGGAGGAGGGCGGCGCTAGGTGGTGGGGCGGCCGGGGACTTGAGGCGGCGCTGGGAGGAGTGCGCCCGGGGAGGGAGGTAGGGCATCAAGGGTGGTGAGGCGTCCAGGGAGGGCCAGGGAGGAGGGCGGTGCAAGGTGGTGGGGTGGCCGGGGAGTTGAGGAGGCGCTGGAAGGAAGGGGAAAGCAGGACGTGCTGGGAGACTGGGGGCGGTCGATAGGGAATTTGAGGATAGGGTTTCGCGCCTCGGTCCAAAATTTTTTCAGCTAGCGCCCAAAGCGAGTGCGATTTTCGGCTGGCGCCCAAAGCGAGCGCGAGTATGCCCAGTAGATAAGATGACCTTGTTGATTTTTTCTAGGGCAGATATATTGTAGCTAATGTTAAAACATTGCCGGCAGATAAATTGTTCTAGAAAATAATTATTTCTGGTAGATAATGAGACCCTTAATCTTTTCGATATTGCCGGCACATATTTTGCCACTAATCAATTTTTTCCCAGTAGATAATTGTCCTTAATACTATACCATGGTGTAGTGTGAAGGCCACCTCAGATCCTATAACCACTTCCACTAGGTGCGTAGCACTATTGCGCATCTAACCCAGTCCTTGGCTGGCTCCGCCACGACGCGTAGCACCGGCGAGCCGCCGAACAAACAAGTGAACACATTGTCTTACGCGAACAAGAACTGTAGCAAGGTCATTAGGCGTAAGCGGTAATCATTAGCAATTAATGGTTGTCTTAGCGAAAGTAATAAGTCACTTACATACGGGCCCCTTGCACAGAAATTCAACGCATTAAATTCAACACATTACATAAAATGCCGTAGCAACTAACTTGTGGGCCCAGCCACTTAAGTATTATCTTGGCGCGGCGCATCTTTCGTGGACTCGTTCATGAGACCGAAGTCGATATCAAAGTGGACCCCACTGTCGGTCTGTGATTTAAATCAGAAGTTAAATGAAAAGCGAACTGTTCACCAGACCAACTAATCAGTGACTATGGCTAGTGCAGCCCTCGGTAAGCAAAGGAATAAATACTTTAAGAAAATCGAAACCTATTAATCTGCACACTAAAAAATATGACTAACTTCAAAAATACATAACTAATTCATCTCAACTCCAAAATGGTTGAAACTAGTGCTAATAATTTTCATTTTTGATGAAATTTATATTAAAAATTGGTTTCAAACTTGTCTGTGTAGCAGAGAATATAATTTTGGAGAGTGATCAATAAACCTACTAATTTTACAATAGAAAAAGCTGATAACTTTGAAAATGCATAACTAATTCATAAAAACTCCAAATGAAAAGAACCCAAATGTTTTGGACTTGTAGTAATATTCTCTATTTATCTATATAATCCTTGTATCCCCTACTGCTCTACAAATTTTGACCAAATAATTAAATTCGGTGAACAGTAACCGATTGGAATTAAAATTGGATTTTTCTGAAAACTGAGATTCAAACCTTCATAACTCTCACATACTAAGTCCAAATGGAATAAATCTTTCACCTAAATTCATCTAAAATCATCAACTAGCCACTGTAGAAAATCTTGCATTTTTGAGCAATTTGATTTTTGAGATATTTCTCGGTGTTTATCGATATCGTTAATTCTTTAGAATCCGTGGCTATCCATATTGACTCCTACGCTACCAAGAGTGAACAACTGAACTACCAGTAAGGCAAGCATCATTTGAAATTTCTTTTGCATCATATTTGATCCCAGTTTTGATGAAATTAGTGTAATGATAATTGCTTGCATGCCATTTTGATAATATCACTATTTTTGTGATGTGCAGAATAGTTATATCCTATTCATTGAGGTTAATCTTGAAATACTCCAGTAGCACATACTTAAGATAGGAATGTGTGAATTATATTGTTTGAGTTTTCTTGGCCATACAATCTAGAAACGGTAGTTTGATTGTCAGGAATAACCCGACAATTATGGGAAACACTTACTTTCTTATATATTCATTTTATTCCAGATCTTCATATCTGTTTTATGAAATAAATTTTGTTATTTTAAATGAGTTTTGGGGTCTGGACAAGTGCTTGCTAGTGATGGTGCCTTCGTGGACGAGATTGGGTATGTGGTTGTCTTGTCCGGACCATTAAGGATCGAACTTTGGTAACGTCGTTGATTCAAGTACACTCGTGCTACCACATGCGGGATATGGGTATTATACGGTTAAGTAGGGGAGGGTTTTGTTGGGTGAAGTCTCATGGTGGTGTAAGGGCACTTGTGTTGATCATTTATCTGTAGGAGCCGAGGTAATTTTCTATAGTGTGGAAGAGAGCACCAATTTTAATATTTACATTACCTCGGAATTTCCAATACAACTTGTGAGCCCCCTAGCAAGTGCTATCAGATGCTTGTACTAGGTAAAGAAATATCTCACATGGGGGACCTAACTCAATAGAATTTTTCCTGCCAAAAACGATCGTATCTCGATTCTCCTCGGCCGACACACCAAAGGAAGTGTGTTAATTCCGGTAGCTTACGGGCTAATCGAGTCGTGTGGGTAAAGTAGTACACCTCTACAGAGTTAAAACTATTCAAATAGTTGTGTCCACGGTTATGGACAACCACTTGAGTTCGGGAGGTACTATCGTTAGACTTTGTATTTTAATTGTGGGTAAACTCAGTATTCGGCATGAATGAGATGTTCATGCATTTTGTTGTATCAAAGTGGGCTGCCACTTTGTTGTTTGTTTGATTCATTTGTTATTCAATTTATCACTTATTCACATGTTTTACTTCTACTTCAAATCTGTTTTTAAATTGGCATTTGATAAACTAGTATGTGTTGGTTGAAAATGTTGCGTCTTTCACAAAACTAAGCCAATATGAGCCCTCCTTTGAAACAACCTCTAGCATAACTAATTTTTATTTGTGTAAGACCTGCGAGTACATTTGTACTCAATCCGGATGCTGCAATTTCATGTGAGGAAGACGTTGAGCCCGATGAGCTCGTTAGTGTCGATTTAGGCGACACTGACGAGTAGTGCTATTATTTAACTTCCAGTCGGTTGCCGATGGGTTATGGGGCATACCATGCTGGACTTTTGGTTTATTTACTTGCTTCTGCTATCACTTTATGATTTTATTTGAATTTGGCCGGTCCGCCATTGTAATAGTTGTAGACTTAAACTATTATGTTGTATGTCTTTTGAACTATAAATGTATGAATGTTGTATGGATATGATCAATGCTATATGTGAGTTTGGGGCATGTTGGTCACTGATCTTGGGAGCCAACATGATCTCATGCTCACTGTTTACGAATTCCGATTTAACTCACTAAGTCTAGTGCTTGGACTGTTGGAGAATCGATCATCATGTAGTGCTCGCAGAGGCGCAGTATGCATGATCATCGGAGCTCTAGTTTTCGGTCAAGCCTCTCACTTAGCTGGAGTTAAGTTGGAATCCATTTACATGGGAGACCCAGAGTTATCTCCTTAAGGCTGGGCGGGTTTCGGTCTTACGGAAATAACCCGGGGGTCCCCACAAAACTACTGAGAGACATGATGTGGAGAGCGAACTTCACATATCAGCCAACCTACTCCATCTACCGACGTGACAGAGGACCTGGAATGGAAGACTATCAGGCCATGATCCACGTCATTGCAAGACAGTTATGAGAAGCATTCTGTACCATTTTCAGGCACGTGGCACTTCTGAGGCCATGGCATTGCAAGAAGTGGCTTGTATGGCTATGAGTCATCTTCGTTATGATTTAACAGAGTTGTCTCAGCCACCATATGACCATTTTCCTATGCAAGCACATGGCACAAATGTGGACACTTTTGCCGGGATTCAGTTCGGGGAAGATCCCCAAGTGAGGCAACTGGCGATATTGGTTCACATTATGAACCAAATTCACCATTGCACCATACGTGAGCTATGGGAGACTGAACGTCGTATCATAGCAGCACAAGGTGGTCTACTGCACCTATACAACATGGGGTTCGTTAACCGTCATGTTGTGTATGGAGCAAACGAGGTTTCTCCGTATGTGTCTGCACCACCGGAGTTTCGACTCCCTGAAGTGGAAAATCAAGTGATTGATGAGTGGTCGCCCTTGCGCCTCACCAATCCCAATGACCGCGATGACACAGCAACATCGGGATATCATCTTCTAGACGAGTTCCTGGTGAATTTCGATCGGGAAAATAGATAGATGTTGGCGTAGTAAGCTTGCTATCTAGACATGGGTCCAACAAGCATGTATCTTTAGATTTATGTAATAGGGTAGAAGTTATTGTTGTTTATTTGCAAGAACTTTGGTTTCGAGCAATTAGTCTTCGCCTACGGGCCTATAAGGATGTAATTGTAACTGGAAAACTATGAATTGCTTTTAATGGATCTTTTAATGGCCTCAGTGCCTTTGTGTTTTCATCTGGTGTTAAGTTTGTGCATTTCATTACCATTTCGTATGCTAGTTTGAGATCTTCTACTTGCTGTCCAAATTATCTTCCACACTCATTCGAGTGTATCTTTCGTCTGTTTTCTAACCATCCTTGTGACATCAGAATGACCGGGCCTAATACTCGTTCATGGGCTCGACAAGAGGAAGGGTCACCACCTCCATGTACTCGCTCTGCTTTCATGGATGAGCTCTCTACACGTGGAGAGGGTGGTGAGCCCTCCCATCAGCAAAATCAACAAGGTGGTCCACAGGAAGAAGTGCTTCCACCACCGCCCACTATGGCGGAGGTCTTGGCTCAAATTGAAAGAAACCGCATGGATCAAACACGGATTCTAGAGGCCATTGCCCGCAATACTTCTTTGACACCCAGACCATCGGGGCCACGAGCTCAAGGAGGACTCGCTAATTTTCAGCGAACTCATCCGCCGACCTTCTCCAGCACAAAAGACCCTATGGAGGCAGAGGACTGGCTCTGCACCATAGAGAAGAAGTTGGCGATCGCTCAATGCGCCGGCATTGAGAAGGTTCTCTTTGCTAGCTATCAGCTGGAAGGCACCGCAAGCGCGTGGTGGGTTAAGTTCTCCGCCATGCAACCTGAGGGACGAGTTCCGACTTAGGACGAGTTCCAAGCAGCTTTCCGTGAAGCTCACATCCCTGAGGGTGTGTTGATGATCAAGCAGCAGCAATTCCTTGCCCTTAAGCATGGAAAGAAGAGCATTACGAAGTATCTACACGAGTTCAATTTCTTGGCTCGTTATGCTCCCGATGATGTGTCCGGATGCTCGCCGTCAGAGCCAGTTCATCAATGGCCTGACGGAGGAGATGCATCTAGCTCTTGCTATGCATGACTTCAAGAATTTCCAGCATATGGTCAACAAGGCCATCGTGGTGGAACACAAGAGCATAGCCTTGGATGAGTCAAGGACGAGGAAGAGGGCCGCCCAAATATCAGCAAGCGGCGGTTTCCCTCGGCCGCGCATTGGACCGCCCCCCAGCACCTTGTGCCCAAGCTTCGGTGCCACCGAGGCCTCCCACGGCGCCTCCACGACCTTCTGCACTAGCGGCACAGCAGCGCAATGGGGGCAAAAGCTCCCAAAACAGCAGCACATTCAAGTCAAATGTCACGTATTTCCATTGTGGCCGCCCCAGCCACTATGCGCATCAATGCCTTGCGAGGCAACGAGGAATGCCCCAGACTTATCAAGCTCCTACACCACCACTAGCTCCAGCAAGACCCTCACCACCTCCAAGGGTAGCATCTACTCCACCTCAAGTCCCTGCATGTGGCCGAGTGAACCATGTGACTACTGAGGAGGCGAACGACGCACCCGACGTCGTTTTGGGTACTCTCTTTGTCAATTCTATTCCAGCTACTATCTTATTTGATTCGGGAGCATATCATTCATTCATCAAGAAGTCTTTTGATACACATAATCAATTTGAAACACATACACTTCAGCCACCTTATCAGATTCAGTCCCCGGGATCGGTTTTCCAAACCGATCAAGTCTGCCGGGATGTTAAAGTGGGAATTCAGGGGATTAGCTTTTTGGCAAATCTAATAGTAATAACTTCAGTAGGTACTGATGTGATTTTAGGAATGGATTGGCTATCCAAAAACTAGGGGCAAATCAATTGTGCTCAATGGTTTATTTCTGTCACAAGCGAAAATGGCAATCAAGTCATTTTTACACCTTTAGTGGGGAATTCTCATCTCTATACCTTGGAAGCTAGTACTTCCCTTGAATTAGAGAAAGTACCAGTGGTATGTGAGTATCCAGATGTATTCCCTGAAGAACTCCCAAGCATGCCCCTAGATCGAGAAGTTAAGTTAGTCATCGAGATTGCACCCGGTACTGCGCCCATTCGAAAACGGTAGTACTGTATGCCTCCCAATGAGTTGGAAGAATTGAAGAAACAACTCAAGGAACTCCAAGATAAAGGCTTTATTTGGCCGAGCTCCTCACCCTGGGGATGCTCGGCTATATTCATCAAGAAGAAAGACAAGAGTTTGCGGATATGTGTTGACTACCGTCCGTTGAACGAAGTCACTATCAAGAACAAGTATCCGCTCCAGCAGATCGATGATTTGTTCGATCAATTGAATGGAGCTCAAGTATTCTCCAAGATTGATTTATGATTGGGCTATCATCAAATCAAGGTTAGAGCTGAAGACATACTGAAGACGGCATTCTCTACTCATTATGGTTTGTACAAGTATATTGTGATGTCCTTTGGCTTAACCAATGCTCTGGCTTACATCATGAACCTCATGAATTCGTTTTTCATGGAGTATTTGGATCAGTTTGTTGTTGTATTTATTGATTACATCCTTATCTACTCAAAGTCTGATGAAGGACACGAGCGGCACTTGCGACTTGTGTTAGAGAAGCTTCGTCAACATCAACTCTATGCCAAATTCAATAAATACGAGTATTGGCTTCATGAAGTTAGTTTCTTGGGTCATGTTCTATACAAAGGCGATATCGCTATTGATCCAAGAAAAGTACAAGATATCCTTGATTGGAAACAACCCAAGAGTGTCACCAACATTCGAAGTTTTCTCGGACTTGCGGGTTATTACCGCAGATTCATCCAGAATTTCTCGAAATTTGCGAGGCCGATGACCCAGCTTCTAAAGAAGGAAAAGAAGTTCGAATGGTCAGTGGAATGTGAGCATAGCTTTTAGATCTTAAAAGAATATCTGACCAAAGCTCTAGAGCTCATCCTGCCTGATATTCACAAGAGCTTCGATATATACTGTGATGCATCTTACCATGGGCTCGGTTGTGTGCTCATGCAAGAGGGCCGAGTTGTGGCATACACATCAAGGCAATTGAGTCCTCACAAAGTTAATTATCCCACGCATGACTTGGAACTTGCAGCTGTAGTTCATGCTCTGAAGATATGGCGACATTACCTCATCGGTAATCGTTGCGAAATCTACACCGACCACAAAAGTCTTAAATACATCTTCACCCAAGCCAATCTGAACTTGAGGCAAAGAAGATGGCTCGAGTTGATCAAAGATTATGATTTGGGACTTCATTATCATCCAGGGAAAGCCAATGTGGTAGCCGATGCCTTGAGTAGAAAATCTCAATGCAACTGTTTATTGGTAACTCCCATTTCGGCAAGCTTGTGTGTTGCACTGCAATGCCTGCACCTGGAGATAATTGAAGAAGGGTCTCTTGCTGCCCTTAGTGTGAATTTTACACTTGAGGACCAGATCAAATAAGCCCAGAAGACTGACATGGAAGTAGCTCAAATTCGGGAGAAACTGAAACAAGGCGAGGCCAAATGTTTCACCGAAGATGCATAAGGCACCCTATGGTTCGAAAACTGTTTGGTGGTACCGTTTGATCGTCAATTGAGAGAGTTAATTCTCAAGGAGGCTCACAACTCTCAATTCTTCATTCACCCTGGAAGTACCAAGATGTATCAAGACCTGAAAAACAGGTTATGGTGGAGTCAAATGAAGAAGCAGATCGCACAATATGTTGCTGAGTGCGATGTGTGTCAAAGAGTCAAAGCTAAGCATTTGAGACCAGCGGGTACTCTCCAACCCTTGCCCATTCCAAAATGGAAGTGGGAGGAAATCAGTATGGACTTCATCACTGGACTTCCAAGGACTCAATCTGGATCGGATTCCATATGGGTGATTGTCGATCGGTTGACCAAAGTCGCCCATTTCATTCCTGTCAAGACCACCTACACCAGGGACAAGATAGCCGAACTTTATATCGTGAGGATCGTTTGTCTCCACGGTGTGCCAAAGGTAATAGTTTCAGATAGAGGTCCGCAGTTCACATCCCCTTCCTATCCAATCTCTGACCTACCCAGATCTCGGGGTCGAGATCTTTTGTAAGGGGGGGAGGTTTGTCACATCTCCAAGTTAATAAAGAGGATTACTATGCATCTCATGAGCATGCATCGTTGTTTTCATGTATTTACATTATTTATTGCACTTGGAAAATCTCCATCAAAGGTTAAACCTACACCTAAAAATTTAACTCCAAACAAAAATGGGAACAAAAACATTTTATTATTATCTAGAAATAATTTATTCAAATACTACATTAATTATCATGAATTAATATATTTTTTCCAAATTTTTTGGGATTAGTTTTAACCCTCAGTAAATTCTAACACAACATAACAACCTAATTCAAGTTTGAATTTAAACTGCACAAAATATAACAAACGCAGAAGGGTTTCAAATTTTATTTGGGTATTAGGTCATCCCAGGAACACCTCTAAATTATTTCAGATTTTTAGGAATTTTAATTCTATTTTTAGTGGCCCAGCCAATGTGGCAGTTTAGATTTCAAACTCAGTCAACTAAGAATAACTCGGGCTAATATGGACCGTCCGATCTTAATTGAACGGCTCATACGCGTGGTCTGATCCACACCGGGCCAGCCCAAACACAACTAGGACCATTTTGGGCAGTCCGATGAAAAAGCGACGCCCCAGATCTAATGACCGCTCGGGCGGTCCAAACGTTCACTTGCGTTTTGACCGTCCGATGCGAAATTAACGATCCAGATCAAAAGGGCCGTTCGGACAGTCTGAAGGTCCAACCATTGTGGACCATTGGATCTTAATCGGATCGTTGAGACGCATGGTCCGAACGTCCCACTCGCGTGCGCGTCGTGTCGTTTCACTGATGAGGTGGGCCCACTTGTCAGTTCTTTCTCCCTCCTCTCAGTGACGTGCCTGTCGAGTCGCACAGAGAGTAAATGCCATGTCGCCGCCGCATGCTCCGTCACCACCGTGAGCCACCGCCGATGGCAACCAATCCTAGAGATCCTCCGTTTCACACCGCCTTCACTCCGTCACTTTTCCGAGCATAAGTAGCCTTCGAACCCTACTTTTTCCTCACTTTTCCTTGTTTGGCCTGAGGAAAGGGGCGCTCGCTCAAGCTCATCTCTCAGGTAATCTTTTACCGAGTGATTCCTCTCCACTCTAGGTTCATGACCGTTTCCATTTTTTCTAATACCAGCTCCTATCTTGCTTTGTAGATCTTGGACCATTTTCGTGCTCTCGGCATTTCCAAAGCGCACGCCCGGAGGGCACCACTATGCTTTCTTCGTCTCTGGGTGGTATTATCCTCGTGTTAGCATGTCACCTTACATGCTTTAACTTACTGAGCAAAACCCCTCAACTAATTCGAGCAATGCACGACAGGATCTGGTGAATTTGAAGCTTGAACCATTTTCGGCCGTAAAGCAACTTTTCACCTCCCACTGTGATCCGGTAAGGCATTTCTCGATTCATCGCTTCTAGAGCATCCTCATAGGATCTGTGAGCTAACCCGAGCACTCACCTTGCTCCGTTTTGCTCAGATCGTCATCTCTTTGTTGCACCGTGTCGTCGCCGTCATCTTCTTCGACGCCAGCCAAGCTTCAAGCTGCTCCAAGCCTCTCTGAGAACCCATCCAGCTCTTGTAGCTTCCTTATAGTCCTTAGAAGATTGGCCACCCGCTTATCTGGACCACTACAGAGCTTTACCTGTTGCATGCATTTTGGTCGTAGCTCTCTCAATGCTCAACTCCGGCTAGCCGCCGATGAAGGCCACCTCAGATGCTGTAACCACTTCCACTAGGTGCGCAACACTATTGCACATCTAACCTAATCCTTGGCTGGCTCCGCCATGGCGCATAGCACCGGCGAGCCGTCGAGCAAACAAGTGAACACATTGTCGTACGCAGACAAGAACTGTAGCAAGGTTGTTAGGCGTAAGCGGTAATCATTAGCAATCAATGGCTGTCTTAGCGAAAGTTATAAGTCACTTACATGCAGGCCCCTTGCACAGAAATTCAATGCGTTAAGTAAAACACCATAGCAACTGACTTGTGGGCCTAGCCACTTAAGCACTATGCGCCATGCGCATGCGCCCGTGGACTCAGTTCATGAGATCGAGTTGCTGACGGGTGAACCCCACCTGTTAGTGCGCAGTTTAAATCGGAAGTTAAATGAAAAGCGAATTGTTCACTAGACCCACTAATCAGTGACTGTGGCTAGCGCAGCCCTTGGTAAGAAAATGAATAAATACCTTAAGAAAATTGAAATCTATTAATCTGCACACTGAAAAATATGATTAACTTCAAAAATACATAACTAATTCATCTCAACTCCAAAATGGTTGAAACCAGTGCTAATAATTTTCATTTTTGATGAAATTTATATTGAAAATTGGTTTCAAACTTCTCTCTGTAGCAGATAATATAATTTTGGAGAGTGATCCATAAACCTACTATTTTTACAATAGAAAAAAGGCTGATAACTTTGAAATGCATAACTAATTCATAAAAACTCCAAATGAGAAGAGCCCAAATGTTTTGGACTTGTAGTAATATTTTATATTTATCTGTATAATCCTTGTATCCCCTACTGCTTTACAAATTTTGACCAAATAATTAAATTCGGTGAACAGTAACCGATTGGAATTAAAATAGGATTTTTCTGAAAACTAAGATTCAAACCTCCATAAATCTCACATACTAAGTCCAAATGGAATAAATCTTTCACATAAATTCATCTAAAATCATCAAATAGCTACTGTAGAAAAATCATGCATCTTTTAGCAATTTGATTTTTGAGGTATTTCTCGGTGTTTATCGATATCGTTAATTTTTTAGATTCCAAGGCTATCGATATTGACTCCTACACTACCGAGAGTGAACAACTGAACTACTAGCAAGACAAGCATCATTTGAACTTTCTTTTGCATTATATTTGATCCTAGTTTTGATGAATTAGTGCAATCATAATTGCTTGCATGCTATTTTGATAATATCGCTATTTTTGTGATGTGTAGAATAGTTATGTCCTATTCATTGAGGTTAATCTTGAAATACTCCAGTACTACATGCTTAAGATAGGAATGTGTGAATTATATTGTTCGAGTTTTCTTAGCCATACAAGTCTAGAAACGGTAGTTTGATTGTCGGGAATAACCCGACAATTTTGGGAAACACTTACTTTCTTATATATTCATTTTATTCTAGATCTTCGTATCTGTTTTATGAGATAAATTTTTTTCATTTTAAATGAGTTTTGGGGTCTGGACAAGTGCTAGATAGTGATGGTGCCTTTGTGCATGAGATTGGGTATGTGGTTGTCTTGTCCGGACCATTAAGGACCGAACTTTGGTAACGTCGTTGATTCAAGTACACTCGTGCTACCACGCACGGGATATGGGTAGTGTATGGTTAATTCGGGGGAGGGTTTTATTGGGTGAAGTCCCATGGTGGTGTAAGGGCACTTGTGTTGATCATTTATCCGTAGGAGCCGAGGTAATTTTCTATAGTGTGGAAGAGAGCACCAATTTTAATATTTACATTACCTCAGTATTTCCAATACAAATTGTGTGCCCCCTAGCAAGTGCTATCAGACGCTTGTACTAGGTACGAAAACATCTCACATGGGGGACCTATCGACACCCCAAGTAGCACCTACCCGAGACCCTCTGTGCACTGAGCTAGTCCCAGGATCCATGGCTAGCTCGCACAGTCACAACAGAGATGGAATCACAACCATACAACATTCTAAAGATGAAGCAGACAAATTAATATTCACATAAGCAAAAGACCTTATGGTCAAAGCTGTTTACAGGGGTGCCTCGCCGGGCTACACAAAAGAGGGATATACAACAGCGAAAAACACCAAAAGCGCAGGGTCCATTCGACCAGCCCCACAGGCTATCGAGTGGAGGACGTCCCTAAGTCGCAAGGTCTTCATAGAGCTCCTCTTCATAGAGCATTGTGCTCCCTGGGTCACCCTCCTCTGCTGATCAAACAGAGGGCGCAAACCATGAGTACGTTGAATGTACTCAACAAGTCATAGGGAATGCATGCAAATAATAATCATGTAAAGCTTAACAAGGAGTGGCTACAAGGTTAGTTGGCAGAAAGCAACATTTTCAAGAGATACATTAAGTAGATTTCAAAGTACGAGTTGAAATAAAACTCACAAGTAAGTTCTTTGGAAACACATGTGGACACCCTATCCAGAACCAAGCCTCACTGTGATCACCCTAATCACAGCTCGGACCACCAAACTAGAAAGGACTAACTCAAATCCCACCACAATTTCTTTAGAAAAGTCTACCCCTTGTGTGAAATCTCCGGGCATGGCCGTAACCGAGGCCGCGGCTATTCGAATAGATCTTACCCTCTACAGAGGTTGCGCACTTTACCCACAAGAGGTGATCGCTTGATACGACACACGTTTCCTTGGACGTGCGAATCAAGGGGAGACCACCACCAGGTCTTTACAAAGGTCCACTTGACTCGGTTCTGCTCTCACTAAGGTTCCGCCTACCCGGCTCCCCTCTTGCGCCATTCCCATTAGAATAGAACCGACTCAAGCTTCCCTAATTATTGCACCTGGTCTACCCCATCCTGGACATGTGGTTGCACGAGGTGACCCAGATCAATGGTTCAAGGTTAAGTCCTTAGTTGGCTGCTCAAGCAAGTCGTTCCACAACCCAATGTGCTTCCTGCACCCACACTAACCACCATCCATATTGCCCGAGCATAAAACATTTGGGGTTCCTCCCGGCCAAAGGACCATCCTAGTCCTAGCACAACCGTTTCATCGAGTGGCATTGCCACGGTTCCATAGTTCATTAGTCATATTTAACAATTAAGCATTATGAAGTTGATACCATCGCAAGCTACAGCATGGCTAAGCATCAAACGAACCCATGAAATTTTTCAGAGGAGTCACTAGGATGATCTAGAACCTAGGAAAAAAATTCTAGAGGATGATCACAAGATTTGCTTTAGGAGTTTTCAAAGAGTTATGCTTCTAGTCAATTGAAGCATTAGGTTTTTGAAATGAACAAATCCTTAGAAAGAGTTTCCAGAAAATACAAAAAAACAACATGATGCGTCAAAAGTTTTAAATTCTCCTTATTTTTATACATTTGAAACACAAACCCGAGTTTGCGATGTTACACAAAGGAATGATATCCACAGGTCCACAAAGTGGTCATACCAACCGGATATCCCTTGGGTCAAGTCCTTGGAAATAGGGAATCATTTGGACGAATAGCAAAATGGGTAGTTGAATTTGGGGCGTTCGACCTCCATTTCATCTCACGAACAACAATCAAGTCCCAAACAACAACAGAATTCATTGCTGAATGGACAAACCCTGAACCCACTCAAGGGCCCGAGTATGAACACCACGACGAGTGGACAATGTTCTTTGACGGCTCCTTGATGCTCAAAGGCTCAGGGGCTAGAGTTGTCTTGATATCCCCTACTAGTGAACACATCAAGTACGCCATCTAGTTAAACTTTCGTGCTACAAACAATGTTGCAGAATATAAAGGTTTACTAGCAGGACTCCGAGCAGCTCGTTCACTTGGGATTCGCAGATTACTAGTGAAAGTCGATTATCAACTAGTAGCGAATCAAGTCAGAAAAGTGTATCAATGCTCAAGTACCACGATGTCATTTTATCTGGCAGAAGTACGAAAACTCGAAAAGCACTTCTTCGGTTTTTAGATCCAACACATTCCTAGAAAGAAAAACTTTCTGGCAGACCAGTTGGCACGGATAGCCTCCACCAGGTCACATGTCCCGCCTGGAGTTTTTCTCGAGCAACTCGATTCACCCTCGGTGGTCGAGCTTTTTGAGGACATAGATGTTCCACTAGGGGTCGTACAAATTGATCCTAAGAACATAGATGCTCCACAGGTCGTACAACACGATCACGGTAGAGATTGGATGACGTCGATCTACATTTACTTCAGCATGGCATTATTCCTGACGATGATGTAGAAGCTGATCATATAGCTCAAAAAGCCAAATCATACACTCTAATCGAAAGTACCTTGTATAAACTAGGATCTCATAGACTGTTGATGAGATGCATATCTCAAACGGATGGTATTAAGTTGCTATCCGATATTCAAGGAGGAGTCTGTGGAGCACATCATTCCTATAGAACGTTGGTTGGTAAAGCCTTCAGGCAAAGATACTGCTGGCCAACTGCCCTTCATGATGCAAAAGAGCTCGTGACAAAGTGCGTACAGTGTCAATTTCATAGTCGACAAGTACATCAACCGGCACATTCTAGGACCTTTCCCAAGAGCACCCGGGGGCTTCGAATTCCTTTTTGTCATAATTGACACGTTTACAAAATGGATAGAAGTCGAGCCAGTTGTCAAATAAACAACTGAAGCCGCTAAGAGGTTCCTCACAAAAAATGTGATAACACGATTTGGTATACCCAGTCGTATAATCACAGATAATGGTACCTAGTTCTCTAGCATAAATTTTCAGGAATTCTGCGACGATCTAGGTATTAAGGTACATTTCGCTTTTGTCGCTCATCCATAGAGCAATGGAGCAGTTGAGTGGGCCAATGGTATCATAATGCAAGGAGTGAAACGCCAAGTGCTCGACCAGTTAATCAAACAGTGAGGAGCTTGGGTTCAAGAAATCCAACGGCCACGACCTCCCATCGCGTCGTGCACAATGGCCACGACCTCCCATCTCTGTTGTGTGCCATTGGATCGAAATCTAACGGCCACGACCTCCCATCGCGTCGTGCGCAATGGCCACGACCTCCCCTCTCTGCTGTGTACCATTGGATGTAAATCCAACGGTCACGACCTCCCCTCGCTGTTGTGCGCCCTTGGATGTAAATCTAACGGCCATGACCTCCCATCGCGTCGTGCGCAACGGCCAGGACCTCCCGCCTCTGTTGATCGCCATTGGATGCAAATCCAACGGTCACGACCTCCTATCTCCTTTCAGCGTGTGACCTCCTGCGGATATCATGGGGATATGCCCATGATCTTGGGATGATGAAACAATTGGCAATGTTGCTTTTGGTTTGAAGTTTCACGCGTTTTCGGCAAAGTTAAAAGGCTGATCTTTAGTCATTTTGGGAATTTGGCTTTGGAATAGATTGAGTTCATAGGCTATAGTGCATATGTGTTGCATGATGCATGTTTCCACTAACGTGGGTCAAGTTGTGAAGAACTTGTTCCCGGATTCGTGTTTGCTTGTCTATTGCTGTGCAGGTGGCTTGCAGGTCAATGACGGTCAACGGCGAGGAGGATCGGGACTAAGCTTGGAGAGCTGAGGTCCAGAACGATCATGGATGCCGGGTGAGGTCAAGTGACTTAAGCGTAAGGTGGCTTTGGACTAGGCTTGTTGTATCTTGAGTTATGGTAGAAATGCTAGCCTGTTCAATTGAGTAATCTCCAAAGCTTCTTTTACATAAAAAGTGAAAAATCAAAACAAAAATGAAGCTACCCCATTGCACTTCATGCATGATCTTTCTTTTGCTTCTTCCTTGCTTGTGCATTTGTCATCTCTGGATGAGAGGAATGGATGATTCCTTGATGAATCCATTGTGAAAGGGGGAGAAGATATAGCAAAAATGTAATGTTAATAAAGAGCTTTTTGGTTATGGGGGAGAAGTTTTGTAAGGGGGAGAAATGGAGAAATTGAAATTTCATATTCTCTCTTTTAAAATGATGATCATAGTGAGGGGGAGCATTCATATTGCATTCTTTTGGTCTTATTGCCTTTTCTGAATTTGAATTGCAATTCTTGAAGATTCACAATGATCTAAGGTCAAATAGAACAATTGTTCTTTCATATGGACCTGAAGTGAGATTTTTGTCGATTCTCTGGAATTTGAAGCTTTTATGCTTTCTTTTGCCTTATCTCACTTACTTATGATATTCTGGAGCCAGCTTGGTCATTTCCTTTGTTTTTTCTTGCATTTGGACCAAGTTGTGCCTTTGTGCGAAAACTGCGAGTTCTTTAATTTTCAAACCACAAAACTACATTTTCTGAGAAATTGCCAATGTGTTCATCAAGGGGGAGATTGTGGATATCATGGGGATATGCCCATGATCTTGGGATGATGAAACAATTGGCAAGGTTGCTTTTGGTTTGAAGTTTCACGCGTTTTCGGCAAAGTTAAAAGGCTGATCTTTAGTCATTTTGGGAATTTGGCTTTGGAATAGATTGAGTTCATAGGCTATAGTGCATATGTGTTGCATGATGTATGTTTTCACTAATGTGGGTCAAGTTGTGAAGAACTTTTTCCCGGATTCGTG
The DNA here is from genome assembly GCA_036346405.1 of Phyllostachys edulis. Lineage (NCBI taxonomy): Eukaryota > Viridiplantae > Streptophyta > Magnoliopsida > Poales > Poaceae > Phyllostachys > Phyllostachys edulis. The sequence goes on from CM070564.1 coordinate 8,079,620, forward strand.
TTTGCTTGTCTATTCTTTGGCTGGTGGCTTGCGTGTCAATGACGGTCAAGCGGCGAAGGATCGGGACTAAGCTTGGAGAGCCGAGGTCCGAAACGATCATGGATGCCGGGTGAGGTCAAGTGACTTAAGCGTGGCCTGCAGAATGGACAAGGATGACCGAACAGGCGGTTGGTCTGATGGTTGGATCAAGCGGCGCGAGTCGTTACAAGTGCTCGATGGTCTTTGGTGGGATCCGGACGGAGAGACTTGACGACATGGAGCCGTTGATCAACCTACACGTGGCGAAGCAGGCGAGTGCTTCGCGCAGATGGACTCGGTCTTCGGAAAAGATCGAGAAGGGGTATTTTGGTAATTTTACCAAATGCCATCTTGATGACCTTTTGGCTAAACCACGGCGCGGGACGGCGCAAAGGAAGTGGTTTAAGTCAAGAGAATTGAAGACGACGCTTTAATATGCGTGCGTGTGTGTTCCGTTGTTGTTGGGCCTTAACGGAATCCCATTAGGTTTAGCTCCAATTCTAAAAGGGTTTTAGGGTTAAGAGCTGTCATATAAAAGGAATAGGAGATGGGATATTTTAGCTGCCGCTGGAGTAGGAGTCCACCCGTGAAATCAAGAGCATGGCCGGCGCCTCAACCCTGGAAAAATCATGGCTGGTAGAAAAGCCGAGCACTGGTGTAGCCCGTAGCTTGAGAGCCACAATGGCGGCGCAGGTTGCTTCATAAAATTCCCAACAGGGTGAGAAAAGCGAGCTGTGGTGAGTGTCTTTGCTGGAAATCTGGAGGCATGGCGGCGGCCTGTTCCGCGTGCGAGAGAGAGAGATCAGAAAAGTAGTCCTTGGCTGCGGCCGTTTTTCTGCCTGCAAAATTCGGATCTGGGCGGCGGCCTGCTTCTCCTGAAAAAAACTGAAGCGGCAGTAGTAATCTTGTTTTGTTTCTTGATTCACTGTTTGATTTGATGGTGCATTGACCATTGTTTTATTGCTGGTCGGCTTGGCTTGTGTGGTCTTGATTGCTGTGACTTTGCATTAAGTGCTTGGCTGCCATCTTGTTACTTTCTTTATTTCTTGTCTGCCGCTCGCTTCACGGTGAAAAAGAACACAGGCGGCGGCGCGTTTTGCCCAAAAAGTAGATCAAAGCGGCATTGGGTGCACCCCGTCATAAAAATCGGATCCGGCAGCAATTTTGTCCGCCAGAGAAATAGGATGATGCGGCTGTAGTTCATGGCGGTTTTTGCTGTTTCTTGCGTGAATGGTTTGATCTTGGCGGATACAGCTTAGTGCGTGTCCCTTAGGTTTGTTTTTTGCTGTAGGTGTGCGTTTGTGCTGCGTGTGCCATCCAGTTCGTTCGGTTTGTGAAATACATAGCTTTTGAATTGAGTTATTACTTGTTTATTGCTTGAGGCCTTGTTGTTAATTGCTGTGGCAGCCTTCATTGATGTGACTGTTGAATCGATTGCTACTATGACCTCTTTAGTTTATTGCTTGGGCTGCTGCTCCTGGTGTATTCTTGGTGCTGTGTGGTTTTGATGCGAAAATCCTGTGCGTGCCAGATCTGTGTGGTTTGTTCTGTGAAGAGGATGCTTTGGATTTTGTGCATGCAGTTTTGAGGTGTTTTTAGTCTTGTGCTTGAGGTTTGATCGATTCAACACAGTCATCCGTCAGGATCAGATAGATCTTCATAGCGTTTATAGCTATTGGAGTGAAAGTAGTGTTGAGTTCGATCGAGGTGAAAAATAGAGAAAGCGTCTATTCACCCCCCCTCTAGTCGCCTTTCCGGTCCTACACCTCCCTTTTTGTTTCACAACCGTTCGATGTGAATCTAACGGCTGCGACCTCCCCTTCCGTGTCGGAACCGTGCGATGAAGATCTAACAGTCACGACCTCCCGTTTCTTTTTTGGACCACCCCGATTCAGATCTAATGGTCCACGATCACCCCAATCGAGATCTAATGGTGACGACCTCCCGTTCCTTTTCGGAACCCCCGGTTCAGATCCAATGGTCGCGACCTCCCCCTTTCCTTTTCAGACCACCCCGGTTCAGATCTAATGGTCACGACCTCCCCCTTTAAAAATCTATCGGCTGTAATCAGCCCGCTCATGACTGTGGTTGGGCGCGACATGTCCGTGTCTGTTCCGGCTCGAGCCATGCCCTTTCTCTTCCTCTGACTGGTGGGCCTGCGTCGCACCTGTTCTTCTCTTTCCTCGTTCTCGTGAGCGTGCGCCATGGCAGAGGGAGGGCAGTGCCTTGTCACATCTCAACAGCTCTTTTGCTGCAAGCATTAAATGCGGGTCAGCCTTCCGCCCCAAAGTCATGTTCAAAACTACCCCCATCCCCTCCGCGTCCTTGTTGAGCCATGGACCGAGCTATGGGCTAAGCTCACCATGGAGCTTAACCCTAGCTCATTGCCTCTGCTCCCCAGCTATAAAAGGTCCCCCTTGTTCCTCCTTGGCTTCCTTTAAACACTTTCTCCTCTTGCTCGCGGTTTATTGAGCTCAAAGCACCCTAAGCCCCTCGACCGCCATTGTTGCACCTTGAAGCTCCTCGGTGGCAACAGGGTTCCAGTGGCTTTTCCTCTCCTCTCTTTGCTCCAGTTTGAGCCTCTCATCTCGGTGGACCTTAACCCTAACTCAATTTTGGTTTGCCTCTTCAGGGAGCAGCTGAATTTGGAGTTCTCCCTTTTCGGCCGAGGTTCACCCCTCTTCGTCTTTAACTTCGGCAAGACCTCCATTTTCCGATTGCTCGCTCTTGTACCCTCTGTGAGCTATGGTGGAGCTAACCTTACCCTCCTTTGGGCTCCTTGTTGCTCAGACCGTCACCTCCTCAGGTTCTTCTTCAGCGCCGGCAAGGTCCTCCGCCGCCAGAGCTCCTCAGTCCTTCTCGGCGCTTCCCAGTGCTAAGGTAACCTCCCTAGTAGCCCATAGATGCTCGGGCACCCGCTTGAATGGACTGTTGCGGAGCTTTCCTTCATGATTGCTTTTGGCCGTGCGTTACCGCGCCGCTCTCCTCCAGCTCGCCAGCGTTCTGGGCCACCTTCGGCGGTGTGAGTGGTACCAGCAGGTGCGCATCTCTATTGCGGACCTAGTGGTACTCTTGGTTTGCGCCGCCGTGGTCCCAATCACCGGTGGTGGGCCAATCTCCCTGGCGGTTCTTTTGTCGGATGGAGCCGACAACTGTAGCAGCGTCCTAGGGCCATCCATTTCCAGATCTGTGGGCGAGATTTCACGGGGTCTGTGCGTGTGCACTGTGTGGCATTCATCGTGAGCTGTCCATCTCGCGATCGACGGTCCACAGTCGCTGCCCCCGTTCGCGCGCACGAGTTCCAAACGCGTCGCGCGCGATTCAAGCTGGACCGTCGGATGCAGCATCGACGGCCCACGTTCGTTGGATCCACACGGGCGCGAGCGCGTTGCCCCGTTCCTCTTGGGCCGTCCGATTCAATCTCAACGGCCCAGGTTCGTCCACGTCGTTTTGATTTTAGAAAATTCCCGGGGGAATTATTTGTAAACTGAAAAAGGTAATGAACTTCAAAAATGCATAACTATTTCATTTTAGCTCCATTTGAGTTGATTCAAATTTTGTTAGCTCTGGGCTTTAATCTAAAAATGGTTGTAAGCTTAGATTGGCTCCAGAAAATGGGTTTGCAAATTGGTTTAGAAATAGACTTTAAATGTTGCTCTAAAAATTGCATTTAACTTGTAAATTGCATAGGTAATTCTCTATAGATCCTTTTTGAGTGAATCCAATTGTGTTGGCTTCCTCTGTTAGTGTACTAAATGGTAGAATAGGATTTAGGCATGTCACTATTTTCAAAAGAATTGTGGGTGCATTTTATTTGTGCTCTTTTGCATGTCTTTGAAAAATCATAAAACATGCATTATAGCTCCAAATGAGGTGAACTCAATTGTGTTATTCATCTCATGAGGTGCTTGATTTACCATAAAAATCCCAGGAGCAACACCTCTGTGGAAAATTGTGCTTGAGAATTTAATTCGGATAAACAGTAACCGATTTGAATTTTTTCAGCATTTTCCAGGCTGAGCAGATTTGTTTTGGCCATAACTTTTGCATTAAGAATCCAAATCAATTGATTCTTGTTGCTAATTTTTTTAAAAAATCGTGCTCTTGCTGCTGTAAAAATTTCAGAGTATTTGGAGCAAGTTGTCTGTTGAATCTTTTCGGTTTTCGTCGTTCTTATCGGTTCTTTTTCGCTTTTTTGTTAGGTGCCGACGAGTGCGTTGATCCCGTGAGTGACCCTTTGCAGCATAGTGAGCATCTCCAGAAAGGCAAGCAGTTTGATCATATTTAATCCCATTACTTTCAAAGTCTAATATATTGTTTGCAAAGTCTATGCATGCATGCTCTATTTTGTTGTTAAATGATTATCGATTAGTTGATCCTATAGATGCATACTCTGTAGGTAAATATTCATTATCTACTACTAAGCCTAGGAATATCTTGCTATGATGTAGAGTTCGTTGGATGAGCTCTCATCACTTAGTAGATCACGTGTTGGTATTGCTTAGAAATACTTAGATTACGGTAGAATTGGGCGGTCATCGACTTAGTCGATGATCTTGATCACACAAATCTAATTATTATTCCATTATGTCCAGCACTTGTGCTTTGTTAATTTGTAAAGTAAAAACAAAACTGAAAATAAAAACCATTTGGACTTGGGCACAATGGATGATGGTGTGATTTGTTGGTATGTGGAATGGTACCCAAGTCAACAAGGACCGAACATCTTGTTACACAAAACCAAGCAATTTTGCGTGCTAACCACACGAGGGGGATATGGGACCTCTCTTGACTAAGTACTTTGGCGTGTGTTAGCTTTGAGTTGCATGGTGGGCTATTGGGTGAACAGTAGTGGGGTTTATCCACTGCAAGGAGTACCATCCGTATAAGGGGGTGAGCATCTTTGATGACTCCGCATCAATGTATGGGGAGGTTGTATCCCCATATGGGTGACTCGTTGTTGACACACAATATTGGAAATGTCTCGTTGGACTTAGCCGTGCCGGCATACCAAAGGTAGTGTGCTAATAGCTTGGCGAAAAGAAGGTCTGACGTGTAGGTACATTGGTACACCCCTGCAGGGTTCAAACTATTCGAATAGCCTTGTCCTAAGTTATGGACACGCTTGGGGAGGTCTTTCGAGAGTTAGATGTAACATCCCAAAGTTATGTTACCAAAATTAAATTAATAAAAATAAATAAAGATATTATTTTATTAAACTTTCTGGCTGTCGAAGTTCTTTCTTGATTTTCTACAATTTAAAAAGAGTTTTCTTTGTTAAAGAAGAGAAAAAAATTAATTAGTTGATTTCTTGGTTTTAAAGTCAAAATAATTTTTTGGAATTTTCTGAGATTTTATTGGATTTAAAGTGAAAAGTAAAATTTTAAGTAATTTCGGAATTTTAAAAGCTTTCCTAATTATTTTAAAGCTAAAATACATTATGTGCAAAAAAAAACTATTACTAATTATAACTTGAATTAATTTTATTAAGTCCAAAATAATTCTAGAAATTTTATGAATTTTTCTAGAATTTTTGGACTCTATTTGCTATGTTCTAAAAATGTTTGACTTATTGCTTAATCTTTATTTCGAAAATAAATAAAAAAATAATAAAAAAAAAACTGTTCGGCCACACCGAACTTTGCATGAGCTGGTCCAAACATTCATCTATGAACAGTAAATCGCGAAAAAAAATATATAAATTTGGCAGGAAGTTCCCGACGGGTCACCCATCCACAAATTGCCCCATGCCTAGCACGCTTAACGTGCAGGTAACTTCATGCCATGAGCTACCACTTGCCCCATTTGCTTCCAATCAAACCTATATACTCTCTAATTCCCTTTATTCCCTCCTTGCTTTCCCTTTCTTCCCAAACCGAATCGTTTTTCCTTTCTTGTCCAGAACTCAAACAGCACCAACGCCGCCACTGATGCCCCAACTCAAGCTTCCTAATCCCGTGATTCTCTCCACCTTTCTTCACGAAAATTATGGCAATCAATCCCTCTCATCACTCCTCCCCCATCCCTGGCCATTTCCCGAGCCGACTATGTCGCCGCGTAGCCCTCGGTTTCCTCTACATATCCTTGGAATTCGCCCTCAATCTCGCCACCAAAGAAAAATTTTCCGCAAACGGCCCAACCACATTCTATCGCTGCTTCGGTGCCGTCATTGATCCCCGATGACATCGTCACGCCGTTATTTCGCCGCAACGCTTCTGTGATGGTTCTTCCTTTTCCTGAAACACCCGGCTCATCGGTGCTACTATTCATCCGACACTATTTTGCACGCAGCAAAGACTGGACCTCCGCCGATGACGCGACCACCACCATTGGGTCCGTCTAGTTCCCGGATTCCATTTTGTGCTTCACCGCCGCCACTCCTTTCTCTCGCCCGCGCCGCCATTTCTCCATGCACTTGGTTACTATTCACGTTGCATGGCAAGCTACAGTGCCATGCAAGCACATACATCCCTTTTTATTTTTTTGAGATTTAAACTTCTACAATTTCGTTCGTTGTCATACGAACTCCAAATCCGTTGATTCTTTCTCCTAAATTCATCTACTATTTTTAGTATTTATTTCATAATTTTTAGATTTAATTTAATTTCCGTTAATTATTCGGTTCATTTTGCGTGACGCCGCCGCCGACGGCCGACCTTGCGCATTCCACGACAACCCGGGTGAGCGTTATGTTTCCCGCGGTTCCATCTTCAAATCGCCGCCAACCTTACTCGCTAAATCCTCTCCGTTTGCCCGGAACGCCGATGTTCGCCCGCCGAAGGTCTTCTCCGTCGGACTGCGTCGCCATCGAAGATCATCTGGCCGAACCGTCTACACCGTTGAGTTTGCCTCAACGTGTTCTACGCCGTACTTCCGTTGCCTTGGCCATAAAGCTTTTTCTTTGTTTCCAGTCATCCGAAACCACAATTTCCAATGAATAGAACAACTTTCGGAATTATATCATTTCATGTGGTTTCCAAACTTCCCGGGGTTCGTTCTCCTTCATACGAACTCCGATTTCTTCGATTCAACTTCCTAAATTCATAGAAAATCGATACCTTCCTAGAAGTATTTATTTTGTAATTTTTGGATTTTATTTGAATATTATTTGAATTCAGATCGTTTATGCGTATAGATTTCGACGACTTCGGACGACCGGATTTCAACACCATTTGAGAACATCGATTAACTAAGCAAGGCAAGTTACACTCTTGATCATATTGATCCCATTATTTTAAATTAATTATTCTATTTTAAATTATTGCATGCTTATTTTTATCAAGTATTTGAATTCCTGTTTTAAATTATAGTTATGCCTAAATCCTTTGTATTGCCAATCTTGACATTGAAATGAACCTACCATTGACACTTTAGATAAAATCTAGTTTATGCAATAGTATGAACTAGAATGTTTTGAGAAAATTATGCTTAGCCATGCTTAGACCCAAAATACTTGTTTTGGGGAATTTCAGCCAAAAATCAAATGTTGTTTAAAACGGTATCCATAGCATTGGTGTGCCATGGATGTTTGAAAAGGATTTTGAAAAGCAAAAGTAAAATTGGTTTGGACTTGGGCGAAATGGATGCTTGGTGGGTGCAGGATTATGCACGGGATCAATCCGGGAAGGATTGAGGCCCAGGGGTTATTTGGAAAAGTCGCCCAAGTCAGTTAAGGACCGTTCTCGAGCTGCCTTTGCTATGCCTATAATGGGCTATGCCTCACCGTACAACCACATGTCTCCTAATGGGCGTGGGATCTGCCGATTAATTTGTGGAGTTCCATCGCAGATTTATCACATGCATGACGTGGGTGGTCTTTCATGGCCTCGCCTTTTCGTGACTATTTTATTCCCACCTGGCGCAAGAGGGGCCCTAAACTCATGGACGGTTAGTCCAAAGGGGCGTAAACCTTAGCGAGGCCGGATCATGTGGAAGGACGCATTGTAAAAGCCTTGTCATGAACTCTAGACTTCTTACCTTCGGCAGTGAGAGGTGGCATTGACGGATACCAAACAAACTAGAGGAGTCATGTCATGTGGGTATAGTGTACAACCTCTGCAGAGTGTAAAACTATTCGAATAGCCGTGTCCACGGTCAAGGACATGCTAGCAAAGCCTCTCAAAGTTAGACTTTGGTTTTGTTTGAAAAGACTTTGTCAAATGGATTATGCAAATAGGAATTGGGCGGGAAGCCATGTGATAGGAGGGTAACCTTCACCATTCTTGTGTGAATGTTATCTGACTATAAAATTGATTTATAAAATGAATTTTATTTATGTAATAACTGCTTTGGAACTTAGTACAAGTATTTAAAGAAAATGCTGTTTTACGCAAATCAACCATATTAAGCTATCCTTTGTTACATCCATGTATGCATGTCATTCTGTTATTTGACGGGTGTAACTTGCGAGCACGGTAGTTGTGCTCATACTTGCTTTATGCAAACAAATTTCAGAGGAAAAGAACTTTGCTACCGGTGTGGATCTCGACGACTAGGCCGCTACCCCAGTCGATTGCTTGTGGCAGATTAACTGGACTCTACTACAACTTCTTCGTCTTCCGCTGTGTTCTTTATTGTTGGCTTGTAAGCCTCCTTTGTAATCAACTCTATTGTTATTTATTAATAAAGTTGTGATATGATTTTGTTACCATATTTGTTTACTGTGTAAACTAGCTACTGATCATGGGACTAGTTCAGAAATGCACAGAGGATTCGGGAGTATTAATTCTTGGGTCTTACAAAGTGGTATCAGAGCCATATCGACTGTAGGTCGTGACCTAGTTAGAATGGCCGTTAGTTGAAAAACTCAAAACTTATTTTATGAAAAGAAAAAAAGAATAAATTGTTCTCTCCTCATCTGAGTCATTTATCTATAGCTTCTTTATAGCAGTTCTTTCTCACCTAAATCTTTCTTCACCATTTTATAATGTTAAATGGATCCTCTCTCCCCTGGAAATTTCTATAGATGGTCAACACGTTTCCTACCATTACGTTCAAAACCAAAAGACATGAAGCTATCAAGAAAGCATCGTAAAAACATCAAGTCGTCTCCACCATCCAAGGACGATGGACAAGACTTACCGAAGACCACGATGTCAACCCAACCATATAGTTTAAGTTTGCCAAGACTCATTCTGTGTACTGATGTCGTTTCACCAGCTTATGAGTATCGATCGAGTAGAACGTTCAATTATTCCTTTATTTGTATGGTGTATTTTCTTTTGTTACGTCGTACGTAGATCTTTTGATCTTGTGTACAACGTTTTCTTTAAATGGGTAGACTTCTCTCCTCATAGCTTTCTTTCTCATCCTTTGCTATTTATTTCTTCTCTAACAATCCATTGGACTTCTAACCTATTGAAGCACCAGGAACTTGAAGGGCGAATTTGTACTTCAAAACTTCGAACAACTCAAGACCCTAGACATGAAGCCAACTTGAAGATAGACTTTTTCTATCGCTCAATTCATTTACCTATGTGCGTATTCTTTCTTTCTAGCCACTCCGAATCTCGGGGACGAGATTCCTTTTAAGGGGGGTAGTTTGTAACATCCCAAAGTTATGTTACCAAAATTAAATTAATAAAAATAAATAAAGATATTATTTTATTGAACTTTCTGGCTGTCGAAGTTCTTTCTTGATTTTCTACAATTTAAAAAGAGTTTTCTTTGTTAAAAGAAGAGAAAAAAAATTAATTAGTTGATTTCTTGGTTTTAAAGTCAAAATAATTTTTTTTTGGAATTTTCTGAGATTTTATTGGATTTAAAGTGAAAAGTAAAATTTTAAGTAATTTCGAATTTTAAAAGCTTTCCTAATTATTTTAAAGCCAAAATAAATTATGTGCAAAAAAAACTATTACTAATTATAAGTTGAATTAATTTTATTAAGTCCAAAATAATTCTAGAAATTCTTATGAATTTTTCTAGAATTTTTGGACTCTATTTGCTATGTTCTAAAAATGTTTGACTTAGTGCTTAATCTTTATTTCGAAAAAAAATAAAAAATAATAATAAAACTGTTCGGCCACACCGAACTTTGCATGAGCTGGTCCAAACATTCATCTATGAACAGTCATTCGCGAAAAAAAATATATAAATTTTTTTTTCCCACACGGGCAGGAAGTTCCCGACGGGTCACCCATCCACAAACTGCCCCATGAGTAGCACACGCTTAACGTGCAGGTAACTTCATGCCATGAGCTACCACTTGCCCCATTTGCTTCCAATCAAACCAATATACTCTCTAATTCCCTTTATTCCCTCCTTGCTTTCCCTTTCTTCCCAAACCGAATCGTTTTTCCTTTCTTGTCCAGAACTCAAACAGCACCAACGCCACCATTGATGCCCCAACTCAAGCTTCCTAATCCCGTGATTCTCTCCACCTTTCTTCACGAAAATTATGGCAATCAATCCCTCTCATCAACTCCTCCCCCATCCCCGGCCATTTCCCCATCAATCACGCTCGCATTCACGGGAATTTTGAACCGGTCGTCGTTGTCTCCAAGACCCGATCTCCTCCTCGCTCCTCCCCGGCCCCTATAAAAGGGAGCACCGGGTGCGCGTTCAATCACTCATCCATCCCCAAAAATCTTAGCTCCTCTCTCCCTTTCTCCTCTCCGCAATCGAAGATTTTCCGACGCTAGCGAAACTCCGCTCAACGATCGATTCGCTCTTCTACGGTGGAGCCCCGGCACCATCGACCACACCGCTAGCTTCGTCTCGACAAGTTCTACGCCGTGCTCACCCTCTCGTCGCTCGAGCATCGCCGGAGAGCCGCGCCACCGTGAGCCCAAGCCGCGCCGACATTGTCGCCCCGCCCCGCCACCAGACATTTTTCCACAACCGAGGTGAGCACCGCATCCCCGCTATCCCTCTCCATTCCACCCCTCGCCGGCCGTCGAAACGCCGTCGTTCACCGGCAACGCCGCCATCTAAACCATAGACTGAAACTCTCCCTTTGTGAATTGCGTCGCCGTCAAGCTAGCTCCGGCCACACCGTCTCCACCACCGGCATCGCGACGTCGTGATCTACTCCGTGCTCCTTCCCTCCTCACCGGAGCATCGCCGGAGTGCCACCTCCCTCCATGGCCGCCACCACTGTGAGCTCGCCGCCGCCGCCGCCGCCACCACCGACCGCTTCTCGCCGCGCCGCCAACTCCTACGGCATCGTCGCAAGGTGAGCAACCCATTTATGCCATTCGCCGGCCACCCCTCCCTTTTCTTCTCTAGGCGCCACCATTTCTTTTCTTAGCTTCTATTCGGCCGAACCTGGAAGATGTACAGTGCAAAAAAAATTTATCTAGTTCACTTTGTACATGCATGTTTAAGTTTGTTTTTCTAACACATCTCTCCTCTATTCTCTCTACTCGTTCGCTTATTTCCCGAGCCGACTATGTCGCCGCGTAGCCCTCGGCTTCCTCTACATATCCTTGGAATTCGGCCCTCAATCTCGCCACCAGCAAAATTTTTCCGCAAACGGCCCAACCACATTCTATCGTCGTCTCCGGTGCCGTCATTGATCCCCTAATGACATCGTCCACGTCGTTGGCTTCGCCTCGCAACGCTCTACGCAGTGCTCCCTTCCTTTTCCCTGAAACACCCCCGGCTCATCGGTGCTACTATTCATCCGACACTATTTTGCACGCCGCCGCAGCACTGGACCTCCGCCGATGACGCGACCACCACCATTGGGTCCGTCTAGTTCCCGGGATTCCATTTTTGTGCTTCGCCGGCCGCCACTCCTTTCCTCTCGCCCGGCGTCGCCATTTCTCCATGCACTTGGTTACTATTCACGTTGCATGGCAAGCTACAGTGCCATGCAAGCACATACATCCCTTTTTATTTTTTTGAGATTTAAACTTCTACAATTTCGCTCGTTGTCATATTTAACTCCAAATCCGCTGATTCTTTCTCCTAAATTCATCTACTATTTTTAGTATTTATTTCATAATTTTTAGATTTAATTTAATTTCCGTTAATTATTCGGTTCATTTTATGCGGACGCCGCCGACGACCGACCTTGCGCATTCCACGACAACCCGGTGAGCGTTATGTTTCCGCGGTTCCATCTTCAAATCGCCGCCAACCTTACTCGCTAAATCCTCTCCGCTTGTTCGAACGCCGATGTTCGCCCAGAAGGTCTTCTCCGCCGATCTGCGCCGCCATCGAAGATCATTCGGCGAACCGTCTACACCGCTGAGTTTGCCTCAACGTGTTCTCGCCGCACTTCCGTTGCCTTGGCCATAAAGCTTTTCTTTGTTTCACCATCCCAAACCACAATTTCCAATGAATAGAACAACTTTCGAATTATATCATTTCATGTGGTTTCCAAACTTCCCGGTTCGTTCTCCTTCATACGAACTCCGATTTCTTTGATTCAACTTCCTAAATTCATAGAAAATCGATACCTTCCTAGAAGTATTTATTTTGTAATTTTTGGATTTTATTTGGATTTTATTTGAAGATTATTTGAATTCGGATCGTTTACGCCAGATAGATTTAAGCGACTTGGACTAATCGGATTTCAACACCATTTGAGAACATCGATTAACTAAGCAAGGCAAGTTACACTCTTGATCATATTGATCCCATTATTTTAAATTAATTATTCTTTTTAAATTATTGCATGCTTATTTTTATCAAGTATTTGAATTCTGCTTTTAAATTGTAGTTATGCCTAAATCCTTTGTATTGCCAATCTTGACATTGAAATGAACCTACCATTGACACTTTAGATAAAATCTAGTTTATGCAATAGTATGAACTAGAATGTTTTGAGAAAATTATGCTTAGCCATGCTTAGACCCAAAATACTTGATTTGGGGAATTTCAGCCAAAAATCAAATGTTGTTTAAAACGGTATCCATAGCATTGGTGTGCCATGGATGTTTGAAAAGGATTTTGAAAAGCAAAAGTAAAATTGGTTTGGACCTGGGTGAAATGGATGCTTGGTGGGTGCAGGATTATGCACGGGATCAATCCGGGAAGGATTGAGGCCCAGGGGTTATTTGGAAAAGTCGCCCAAGTCAGTTAAGGACCGGTCTCTGAGCGTTCATTTGCTATGCCTATAATGGGCTATGCCTCACCGTACAACCACATGTCTCCGGAATGGGGCGTGGGATCTGGCTGATTAATTTGTGGAGTTCCATCGCAGTTTATCCTGCTCGTGGGTGGTCTTTCATGGCTCGCTTTTCGTGACTATTTTATTCCCACCGGCGCAAGAGGGCCCTAAACTCGCGGACGGTTAGTCCAAAGGGGCTAAACCTTAGCGAGGCTGGGATCATGTGGAAGGACGCATTGTAAAAGCCTTGTCATGAACTCTAGACTTCTTACCTTCGGCAGTGAGAGGTGGCATTGACGGATATCGAACAAACTAGAGGAGTCATGTCATGTGGGTAAAGTGTACAACCTCTGCAGAGTGTAAAACTATTCGAATAGCCGTGTCCACGGTTAAGGACATGCTAGCAAAGCCTCTCAAAGTTAGACTTTGGTTTTGTTTGAAAAGACTTTGTCAAATGGATTATGCAAATGGGAATTGGGCGGGAAGCCATGTGATAGGAGGGTATCCTTCACCATTCTTGTGTGAATGTTATCTGACTATAAAATTGATTTATAAAATGAATTTTATTTATGTAATAACTGCTTTGGAACTTAGTACAAGTATTTAAAGAAAAATCTTTTTACGCAAATCAACCATATTAAGCTATCCTTTGTTACATCCATGTATGCATGTCATTACATTATTTGTGGGTGTAACTTACGAGTACGGTAGTTGTGCTCATACTTGCTTTATGCAAACAAATTTCAGAGAAAAAGAACTTTGCTACCGGTGTGGATCTCGACGACTAGGCCGCTACCCTCGCCGATTGCCTCGTGGCGATTAATCGACTCTACTACATCTTCTTCGTCTTCCATTGTTCTTTATTGTTGGCTTGTAAGCCTCCTTTGTAATCAACTCTATTGTTATTTATTAATAAAGTTGTGATATGATTTTGTTACCATATTTGTTTACTGTGTGAACTAGCTACTGATCATGGGACTAGTTCAGAAATGCACAGAGGATTCGGGAGTATTAATTCTCGGGTCTTACATTAGACTATAACCTTTAATTAAAACTTGACATGGGTGGTATGAATGGGTAATTCATGCTATTGTTGTGGTGACTATTGGGTTAGTCACTTCCAAGATTGTTGTTGTCATCTATCTATTGTTATTATGTTATTGTCTCACTGTTATTTGCAAATTAAAAATGAATTGCAAAACTGCTTTGAATCTATTTAATTATTGCAAATGAAAACTTGCTTTATGCTGATAACAACCTACAGCCTCCACTTAAATAAGCTTGCATGTAGCATATGTATAGGTCTGTTACACTACACGTCAGTCTTGCGAGTACATTTTTGTAGTCATTTGCTTTGCTTAATAAATTTGTTGTAGAGGAGGTGGAGCCCCAAGGGCCCTACTTTTGTGAGATATGCGGTGGATGGGACGACTAGCTTGGCAGCCCGGTCGCTTGCCTTGTGGGCTTTAGGCAAACCGTATGGCTTTTGTTTATCACCATCTTATGGCTTTTGCTTCCGCTATTATTTATCTCTCTTAGTTGTTATTTGGCCGGTCAGCCCCCTTTTGTAATAACCCTCTATTATTGTATGTCTTTGTTTAATCTAGTTCGTGCTTTGGTTCTATATCTTGTATGAAATTGATGCATGATTTTGTAAAGGGGTGTGTATACTGCATTTTTGGGAAGTATACATATCTCGAAGACACGGGTTATTTTGTTTCTGATGTTAGGGTCAATGGATGACTAAGCATTACAAGCCAAATAAGCCGGGGTCCTCACAACCAAATTCTCTCCAATATCCTTTCTTAAGGATCTCTATTACTCTATGGCTATGACATACAAGTTAAATGTAGTAAGGTCCTAGTCGTGACTATTCAGACAATGGTTCTCATGCGCGACCAACACTCTTTTCTTAAAGAATTATACGAGTAACAGGAGCATCACACAGGCAACTTCATGTAGTACTTTACATGCTTTAGATTTAAGGGACTTCATTTCTTACCTTCAACAATATGTTCCACTCTTGTTTTGGCTACTAGTCGGGACACGGAAAGCCTCCTAGTCGAAGTATCTCCTTCTCCGCACATGGTCCTACCCACTGGAAGGAGCTTCCTAGCGACGGTCCATTTCTTACGATCCTCACTTCCAGTCGGATTCTTGCTGGAGCAAGAACATATTTCGCGAAGTGTTTCTCTTAGTATCTAGTTCTTAGCAACCTGTCCGACTAGTTTTGGATAAGATATATAAACAAGCTCACTTGTCGTTTTTTGCATACATGTTTGCATATTTTCTTATCAATCAATCCAAGTCTTATCCATCTTCCAACTACACATGGTACTTCATAGTATTTTGATTATGGAAATGACCTAAAACTAGTCAAAATCACACGCTGATTTCGACCACATTGACTTCCTAGTGATACTTAGGCCATTTTTTATAACATAATCAACATATGCTCTATACCGTGGTCGTAGCTATTGCTCATTTTATTGGTCTACTACTTCTATAGTAAAGTTCTTCTACTAACACAAGCAGCTGGGGGTTAGGAAATATATGAGTAGTCAGCGAATTTAGGAAGACAAAACAAAGACTTCGTTGATAATAAAATGTAAGTTTTATTTACAACTGTCAGAATATTACAATCTTTTACTTCTCGGAGCTACCAGACTGGTCGCTGCGTGCTGGAGACCCGATCTCCATTTCCTCTACAACCTTATGTCCGAGAGGCGCCATCTCCTCAAACACTTTGGTTGCTTCCTCTCTCGAGCAGTTGAAGTGTTCCTCAACAACTTTGAGATTTATGGAAGGGTCGGAGACTTTCAGTTTTGCTAAAGCAAAACTAACTCCATTCTTGACAGCTTCAAACATGGTCTGCGCATGGTTGTACTGAGTTGTCTTGAAGACACCCCTGGGTTCTTCGAGTTGTTGGCCAATGTAGTTGATCTTCTCTATGGGATGTCATAAATTGGGCAGTTGCATTCTCGATCCCATATCGAAGAGCATCTTGTTGAAGGCTTTGCCCTTTTCTTCAAGATTTTGCCCAAAGGCTGCCTCCTTGCCGTGCTCGAACTCAAGAGCCTCTTCTACTCACCTCAATGCTTGAGTTTGCTCTGTACGAGTAAGCCAAAAGATAAATACATACAACTAGAAAAAGGCAGCATACTGGTCGTGCTTATGATCGGTTACCTTCGCACTTCTTCTCAATAGTCTCAAGAACCTCCTTGTGTTTGGTCATCAGATATTTGATCGACCGGTCCTTGTTCTGATATTCTTCTTTAAGCTTGGTAATTATGGCTTCTTTAGCCATAACTTCTTCTTTAAGCTTCTTCGAATCTATCAAATATGATAAATGGAGAGTTAGTTAAAAGAAAAGAGCCAAATGGTAAAGAAGAAGAGAGGAAGCCACTAAAAGGGTGCTTACTTTCTAATTCAAAGTTCTTCTTCTCCAAGATCTGTATTCACTGGGTCAGTCCTCCGACCATA
This sequence comes from Phyllostachys edulis, assembly GCA_036346405.1. Taxonomy (NCBI): domain Eukaryota; kingdom Viridiplantae; phylum Streptophyta; class Magnoliopsida; order Poales; family Poaceae; genus Phyllostachys; species Phyllostachys edulis. The sequence continues at coordinate 8,096,178 of CM070564.1, forward strand.
GCGAGATTCTCCACAAAATGCTACAAAAAAATAATAGCAAAATTTCTTTGAGTATTTTCCAATGTAAAAAGTTATTAAAAATAGTCGTGGAAGATTACCTCAATTGCCAATTCATTATATTCGGCAAACAAAGAGTCGGGACCCGTCTTTGCTTAATGGTCCGAAATTCTTCCCCATGCTTCGTTAGGCTCTTCATCTTTGAAGATTCGAAAGCGATGAGGAAAGGAGACTCTGCGAGAAGAACTCTCAGCAGTGGTCGAAACCTGCTGAGATTCCTCAAGGACCACTACCTCCACAGGTGGGGTTGGAATCACCACCTCCATAGGTGGGGTTGGAATCACCACCTCCACAGGTGTGGTCGAAGCCACCACGGGTTCCTAAGCTGGTGCTGCCACCTACTTGGGGGCTGGCTCGACCTCCTCCTCAGGAGATTTCTCTTGAAGGGTGCTCTGGTCGTCATCAACCGGAATACCAAAGGATCTACTACGATAAGGAGAAAAGGAGTTCAAGACTCTAAAAAAACACCAGAGGTAATTACTTACATAAGTCTTTATTTCGTGTATACATACCTAGTCGTTTTCTTGGTCTTAATTTTGAAGTGCGCCGATGCAAAATCCGTCGCGCTTGCCTTCCTCTTCTTTTCGACCGACTTCACCGGTCCTGGTCCTGGTCCTGGTCCAGTGGGGCTGGTTAGACCCACTACATCCTCCAACCGAAGGTCAGAAGAAATGTTCTCGACCAATTGATCGAGAACGAGATCCCTGACCATCGGGTCAGAGGGTGTGGTCTCATCGTTCTCCAAAATAGTTGCTTAGTTGCTTTAGTAGAAACTGGTAGGTCTTGAGCGACCACATTGGAGTCCACAACAACCACCTAAATTAATAATCAAAGTTAGTTAGGTGATAGAAATCCTTCATCTAGAATAGACATTTCTGTTCGGTTACCAACCTCTATAAGACCACCATCTTGAATGGTCATAGGAGTGATCGAAGTGTCAATCGGCTCACAACTTTTAGTGGTCTCGTTAATCCTCAATCCGACCAACTATACATCAAAGAGGATTTACGGTAAAACCAACTAGAAAATATACAAAAGATGAAAAGTGGTTGATATTTTTACCTTTAGTCTCTCAGCCCTTTCTTCTATGGAAACAACCGCTAAGATCTGAGGAAAATCAGCCTTCTCGCCAGGCTCTCCAGCACAGATCATTTTGATCCAGCTTCAGGTCTCATCAGGAGACAGAGTTGTAAGGATAAACAAGAGACTTTAGAATCACAGAAATAATTAACCAATATAAGCAAACTAGTCGGAATTCTTCAGGACTTACCCTCCTTGGAGTCTTTGGTCACATCATCATGACCAATACACCAGAGCATCGGATATGCTCGGGCCTTCAAGGGGCTGATCCGGCGCATGAAAAAGTCCCTTACTACATGCCAAGAGGTTAAACCCCTAACATTAAGGAGTTGGATAGATTCAACCCATCTCCCCACTTTTCCTTCCTTCTTTGTGGAGGAGCGCCATTCTAGATTCTCGACCACCTTCTTACCAGTATAGTAAAGGTTGTCTTTCTGAATGACCGTCATGTAGAACCAGATTTTCTTCCATGACGACCATGAAGACTTTGAGTATATAGGAATGTATTCATCAGCTTTTCTGTCATGGAGGCGCAAGGTGCACTCTCTAGGCGTCCCGGTCATCTTCCCCAACTTCGCCATCCTGTAGTAGTACTTGAAGAGATCTAGAGTTGCGGGAATCCCCAAGTACGCTTCGCAGAGATAGACGAAGATGTTGAGTGTGACGACCCACCCTGTCATGTACCGTAAGAGGTCCGGGACGTCCTCTTTTTTTTTGAGCTGCGGTGCCACCACAGAGAGGAGTGGTAGCATCGCACGGTGCATTCCTGAGGAGGTCTGCCAGGACCTCCCAGGAGGTCTTCAGGACCTCCTGGAGGTGTTGGCCCGCCACTGACCTCCTAGGAGGTCTTCAAGACCTCCTGGAGGTCTTGGCCCGCAACCCTCGGTAGCACCTCCAGGTACATCACTAGAGAGGTCCGACAGGACCTCCCAGGCTAAGTCCTGTAGGACCTCCTAGAGGTCCTGTCCCCGTGCATCCGAGCTAGTCCCAAGACAACAGAAGCTAGCTCGCACAAGAACACAAGCTAAGATCACAACTACGAGGTCAAACAAAGATGAAGGCATAAATTAAACTTAGTATAACAGACCTTATGGTCAAGCTTGTTAACAAGAGATCTCGCCTCGAGGGCTTACAAAACCAACAAGGACTTACAATCGCAACAAGGAGCTCTAAGGCTCCAACACCAAAAGCACGCAAAGCCATCCAACAAGCACCACAAAGCTATCGGGTGGAGGACGCCCTAGGCAAACTGGTTCATCAAGAGCTCCTCCTCAAAGAGGTCTCAGACCGCCTCAGACTTGGTCATCTTCACATCTGCTGACACAGTGGCTTAAGCCATGAGCACTTTGAATGCACTCAAGAAGTCACAGGAGAAAATATGCAATAATATTCATGCAGGGGCTTACCAAGTGAGAGCTGTATGGTTAGTTTGGGCAAAGCCAGGTTTTGACAATAATAATAAAAATAACAGGTTGAGAAGCAACAAGGTAAAACAATAGTACATAATAAATTTGATGTTTGAAAGAGTGGAGTGAGCACCAACTCACATCCACAACAAGAATGGGGAGGTCTGGTCACACCAGTGGCCAGGTCCTCACCCAAAAACCACTCTAGAGCACCCACTCCAGAGGTCCGAACCAGCCCCTAGACCACCACCCGAGCCAACCCTGACCCCTCTCGAGCCGGCCAAGGTCTCTTCGAGGCAAAGCCAAGGCATCTCAACAAGTGTCCAATGGCACAAATTTTGAAACAACTACCCTTGCACTATTTTCATCGAAAGCATGTCCATGACCAAGGACTTGGCTATTCAATAGATTTTACACTCTACAGAGGTGTACAACTTTACCCACAATCCACGGTCTCTCTAGCGGACGGGTTCCGGCCACCCTTGCTCACTTCCTAAGGTGAGCAGCCTAGAGAGCGCAAGGCCTTTACAAAGCTTTGAACTGACTCGGCCGCCTGCTAAGGTTTCGCAATCCTCCCCGTGGTCTAGAAATCCGCAGGTTATGGGTGCCCTCTTGCGCCAACTAATCACACGCCAACCACAACAGCCCCAAGCCAACTCATTGCTAATTATTCAAAGATGCACCATCCCCATAAAATGATCTAGTGGTTGTACTGCTTGGCCCAGATCAATAGACACAAAGTTAAGTCCTTAATTGTGCTAAGGCAAGACTCCCATTAAACCCGGATGTGCACAAGACCCACTACTCACTCCCCGCCTTCTTGCCTCAAAGAAACCTTTTGTAATTACTTCCTTGCCAAAAGACCACCCAGCCTTGGCACAACAATTTTAACAAAGTGGCCTCACACCACACCAACACAACTTAGGCATCCCGCCATAGTCGCTAACAAAGGGCAATCACCACAAGTTCCATAGTTCATTAATCAACATTATTAGGGATGAAACATGATTCACAGTCCCACGATTTCTAGAGCGAAGCAATACATAACCTACGGCCCCATGTTGGCACATAACAAGAAATACCAACTAAATAACCATCCTAAGGCTCACAAGGTGAACATAACAACATGATAAGGTCAAAGAACAAAGGAGGCATAACAGCAAGTTGGAAAGTAACTACCGCCCCAAACCTTTTCTTATAAACATAGCCATGCATGATAAAGTAAAACCAAAATACATTTGCAAAACTAGGTTCACAATGATCAAAAGGAGGTCTGTGGCTTGCCTTGGTCAAGCAGTGGAGAGCCTTCAGTAGAGAGAGCTGGGTCCAAGATCTCCTCAAACTCGTGATCTACACGTTCGCAAGAAAACTAAATAAGCAAAACCACACTAGGCCAAAGAACTTCAAAAGAAGACTAAAAAGAGCTTAAACAAAACCACCAAACCAAAACCAAACGAAAGCAAATTTCAAAACAAGAAGGGTGGTCCAAGGCAGAGAGGGTGGTCTTTAAGGAAAAGACCAAAGAAGATCCGAAAGGAGGTCTTCCAGAGAAGATGACAACTCCCGTGGCCAATTCCTAGAGAAGCTTCGAGCACAAGCCAGAAGCGGCTTAACAAGGCAGAGCAAGGTGGGCAAGTGAGCAAAAGGTTACAAGAGTTTGCCCACCCAAAGCTATATATAGCCGAGTAGGTGGAGTGCACCGTAAAAGGAGTGCAAAGACGTGTTGGTAACGGGCAACTAGGGCGGGCTTGCCCTAAAAGAATTAAATAAGGTACTCAGATGTGATCTGCATTTAATGTGACTCGACCCCTATTAAATGCGCATGAGTTCGAGGCAAGAGCAATAATTACAAGGTGGAGAGAGGCTGGCAAGTGGGGGCCAGTCAAAAGGGTGCACCACTGGTCAAAGAGGTGGCCCCACCGCAAGGGTCATTTCCATAAGAGACTACAGAGAGGTCCTAGACAAGAGGTCCAAAACGCTCAAGGGGAGGTCCTGGACAGGAGGTCCAAAACGCTCGAGGAGAGGTCTTGGACAGGAGGTCCAAAACACTCAAGGGGGAGGTCCTGGACAGGAGGTCCAAAACACTGAAGGGGGAGGTCCTGGACAGGAGGTCCAAAACACTCAACCCAAGGAGGTCCTAAGGACAAGAGGTCCAAAAGACTCACAACGAGGAGGTCCTGACACTCAGATCCTCGCGAGGGAGGTTTAACGGGCAAGATCTCAAAGAGGAGGACCTTAACGGTCCAGATCAAAGGGTGCAGGGAGGTCCTGACAAGTAGATCTCCAAAAGGGAGGTCTAACGGTCAAGATCTCAAAGAGGAGGACCTTAACGGTCCAGATCAAAGGGTGCAGGGAGGTCCTGACCAACAGGGATACACGGGGTTAGGAGGGTGGTCTTTACAAAAAGATCAGCAAGGATCGAGGAGGTGGTCCTCGCAAAAAATGCCTGTGAAGTGGTCCCGGTACAAAGGAAAACGCTAAGAAGAAAGCAGAGCCGCTCGATTGAATCAGGCGGTTCAGAAGGAAAGGAACGTTCGACCATCCAAATGTTACCTCACAAGAGAGCCGCCGATCAAGATCGAATGGCGCAAAACAAGTGGGCCGTTCGGACCGAGCTTACGAAGTTAACGAGACTAGGCCGTCTCGATTTGATCGGACGGCTAGGAGGAAAGGGACATTCGACCAAGTGATCGTGTTCTTAGGATCGAGCCATCCGAACGACATCTGACGGTCCTAAGGTGAGGAAGGGAAAGCCTTAAGCGATATGACCGCAGGAGCCAACGGTGGGCTCAAGTGCTAAAGAGGTCTTGGACCTAAGGAGGTCGGGACCTTTAGATCCAAACAAAAGGAAAGACTCAGGCGGCTAAGATCTCAAAGGAGATCCTAACGATCAGATCCACACAGTGGGGGTCTGAGGTTAAGATCTCCAGAGAGGAGGTCCTAACGGCTAGATCTCAACAAGGGGAGGTCTCGAGCGGTTAAGATCTCCAGAGAGGAGGTCCTAACGGCCAGATCTCAACAAGGGGAGGTCTCGCGGTTAAGATCTCCAGAGAGGAGGTCCTAACGGCTAGATCTCAACAAGGGGAGGTCTGAGGTTAAGATCTCCAGAGAGGAGGTCCTAACGGCCGATCTCAACAAGGGGAGGTCTGAGCTGTTAAGATCTCCTGGAGAGGAGGTCCTACCAGGCAGATCTCAACAAGAGGGAGGTCTGAATAGGCAAGGGGAGGTCCAAACGGACACAGAGGAGGTCCGTGGGACAAGGGAGGTCTATTTGAACACAGGGGAGGTCCAAATAGACAAGAGGAGGTCTATTTGAACACAGTGGAGGTCCAAGTAGACAAGAGGAGGTCTAGGAAGGTCCCAAAAGGGCACTGGGAGGTCCAGAGAAACTCTGGAGTGCCCAAGTGAACTCAGGAGGGGTTCCAAGAGAGGTGAGAGGTCCACGGGGAAGGTCCGAGAGGGCACAGGGAAATCAAAAGGATTCCAAGGGCACCCCCAAATGGACGCAGGGAGTTGACAAGAATGTGGAGAGGTGCACAGGGAGGTCAGAAACAGGGAGGGAGAACGAGAAAAGAGTTCCAGGCACAAAGGAGGTCTGGAAAGAAGAAAACTAAACACCAAGGCACACAGAGAGAAAGAGGGGGAACGAGCAAGCTCCAATAAATGTACCAAGGCAATCAACCAAATTAGTTAAAGTTTGGTTTAATCACTTAAAGCTCTTTTGAAAACTCAAGTTAAGCTTTGAACTCTCATCAAAACCAAATGGTTACTTTTATTCTGAAAACTGGGCAAAACCCTAAGAGAAAAGGGACATCACATTGAGGTTGGCGATGGCATTGGAAGCAAGATTCACCTGTTCGACTCCGTAATGCTCCAAAACTTTGGAAAGAAAGGAGTGAACTGGGAACCTGAATCCGCATTTGATATATGCAAGAAAAATAGGAATTTCCCTATCTTCACCGCTCGGATAATGCTCTCTAGCTGCTGATCTCCAAGAAATCAGGTTCTTGTCAGGAAGCAACCCGATCTTCTCCAAGCTCTCAAGCTTCTTCTCGCTTAGATCAGAAGCCGACCAGTTGGTGATATGATCCGACATGGCGGAGTTTTGGATGAGGAAAGAAAGGAGGTCGTAGAAGATTGTAGATAAAGGGAGGTCGACGGCGATTTTTCTCTCAGGAGATGAAAAGGGGATAGCAAGAGGCGTAAAATCTATGCTAAGGGATTTTATAGCCGTAATTCCTTAACCGCAATCAGGAGTTACCTAAAAGTCTAACGGACAAAACCTTTTTTTCCAACAGATAGAAAAACTCTTCAGGTCCCAAGGAAGTTTCTCAACTTTAAATTGAATATAGACCACCTCGTGTGTCACAGCATTAAATGAGGATCTGCCCGATACGACTTCATTAGGAGAAAGTGTTCACATAGCCAATTCATTTAAAGTTCGGGGGCTAGCTAACGAGGATTAAAATCTCTATGTATTACTTTAATACATAATAAATGAACATATGTCTTCATGGTCGTAACCCCTAAGGATCACGACCTCCGTGGTTGTAAGGATTCCAGAGGTTACATCGTGGGAAATCTGGTTGGATGAGGTCCTGTACCCAGTTCACGACCAGATAACTGCTTGTAGAAGCAATGAACCGGCATCCGAATCTAACTCCGGGTATATTCCTTACCGTGTGATGAATGGAACACATGTCTTATTTGTTCCATTCCACACGACATTTTATGATCCTGACACTAACAAACAACTACCCTACGGTTAAGTGTGTCACGGACGCACAACCATAGCACGGTTGCTACTTCATCAACCGTTGCCTTGCTCCGACCAGTCACGACACTTCCAATAGGCGCCACTTCCAGGAGTAACTGTCACCACTTCGTCAACTACTTAAAGAAGAACACAAGCGGCAGAAGGCAATCCAATTTCTAGGAGATCAACAAACGATTGGATTTCAATAGCGTAGCAAGCATTATGTTCAGTGTAATTAGGATTAGTCCTCTGCCTTATCGAAGGCACCCCCTGTAATAGCCAGTTCATAGCAATAAAAGAGCAGTCACATTCTCTCCCAAGAACACTTTGTCATTTTCCTCTTTTCATTTCGTAAGATCGGTGACTTGATCGTCAACACAAGGGGTAGAGGCCGTGGGTGTGAAAGGGTTCATGGCTGTGGTCACGGGCGTGGCCCGGCAGTACCACCAGCTTCGACTGAGGAGGTTGTAGGTGATGCGGGAGAGGAAGTTGCTTCGGCTGCTCAGCCAGTCGCTAGAGCTCAGGCAATGTCAACCACTCAGTTGTAGGACCTTTAGAGAGAGGTCAAATAACTCCATCACCAGGTGTAGGCAGCCCCTCCTGCTGCAGCTACCCCCGCTGTTGTCCCTGATGTTGTACCGGCTCCGCAGGAAGTCAGGATGAGCCTCCCGCGAGTGGATGTCTCTCCGTCTAGACACATATGAAGGAGCGGGCACCCCAATTTAGGCAGTGGATTGGCTCCGCTATATGAAAAGACAATTTGGAGCTTTATACATGTCTTCTCTTCAAAAGGCGTGCTTTGTGGCCTGTCAACTAAAAGGTCAGGCAGATATCTAGTGGGAGGGAGTGTTGTCAGCTAGGACCCTTGTTCAAGGACCAGTTACTTGGGAGCACTTTGTTGAGCAGTCCAGAGCTAAGTATTATCCAGAGTCCTTCCTTGAGAGGATGGAGCGTTCCTTGATGACATTTGTTCAGGGAAAATTGTTAGTGGCAGATTACAAAGCTGGGTTCAACAATCTGGTTCGCTTTGTACTAGCAGTGGCTGGTGACAACAGGGAGAAGGCCAAGAGGTTCCGCAAGGGCCTCAACCAAGAGTATCACCATGTTTTGGGGGTGACTGGTCTGCGTGACTTCAGCTCTGTGGTCAAGCATGCCAAGGGTATGGAGCTAGAGAGGGAGCTTACTTCAGAGAGGCAGGCTTCGAGTGGCTCTGTTCCTGCTGGTGGTTCTGGTGGTGGCTAGAAGCGAAGTTCTAGTGGGGGGCAGGTCTTCTCAACTACCCGTTGCCAAGAGGTTCCAGGAGGTCAAGACTTAGTCGCCCTCTCACTGCTCAAAGAGGCAGCTCTTCTACTTCAAAGACCACGCCCTTCCTCACCTACACCAAAGAATGCATCCTGCTCTGTGCCAGGCATGATTTGTTTTAGATGTGGTGTCGGGCATCATGCTTCAGAGTGTTCTTTCTCAGGGATTTGTCATCAGTGTGGCCTGGCAAGCCACAAGATGTCTGTTTGCAAGCAAAACCCTTCGAGTATCATTAAGTAGCAGCCAGTTCATGTGGCATCTATAGCTGCATCGTCTCGAGACTCAGTTTAGATGCTTGCGGCCACTCCAATGCCGCAACATCCTCCAGCTTGGACCCTTCTTGGAGTGTTTCCTTTGGCACCCCCTGTTGGGCACTATTGGAACCAGGGGTCGTCTGCACCGCCTCACTTCGCTGCTCCACCGATAGTCCCTGCTCTTCCTTCACCAATGTCGGGGTGTCCTCCGCTCCGGTGCCACATGGGGTCTACACCATGCCTACACCTGAGATAGTAGGCCATCCAGATGTTGTGACAGGTACTTTACTTGTTGATTTCCATGTGGCTTTTGTTCTTTTCGATTGAAGGGCTACCTATTTGTTTGTATCACTTGAGTTCGCTAGGAGGGTGGGTTTGACTTTGCAGCATATTTCTCAATCTATTGTAGTTAGTTCTCTAGGGGGTCTCATTTCTAGTTCTACAGTTTGTCCGGGCTGTTCTATTACCATCGATTGTGAGGATTTGACAGCTAACTTGATGGTAATTAAATTATCCCCTTTTGATGTTATTCTTGGCATGGATTGGTTGCTAAGTTATCATGCTAGGATTTGCTGTTTTTGGAAGACCGTGACTTGCAAGCTCTGTCTGGTGAAGAGTTGGTTGTTCAAGGAAGTGCACCGTCAGATTCTCTCTTTGTGTTGGCCAATTTGTTTCCTAGCCGACAAGCATCAAGAATTAGACTGCTTTGGTCTCTTGACACAAAGTCAAGTTCTTCTCTACGTATCAAGGAGATTCCAGTGGTGAGTGAATACCCTGATGTTTTCCCTGTAGAGCTTCTGGGAATGCCACCAGAACAGAATGTGGAATTCTGGATTGACCTTATTCCTAATACTCATCCTATTTCTTTGTCTCGATATCTATTGGCTCGAACCTTTTAGGATGAGTTGAAGAAGTAGTTGGATGATTTGTTGTCCAATGGAATGATCTGGCGTAGTGTGTCGCCATGGGGAACGCCTGTTCTTTTCACAAAGAAGAAAGATAGAAGTTGGTGTATGTGTGTGGATTATCATGCCCTCAATCAGGCAATGATCAAGAATAAGTACCATTTGCCCCGTATTGAGGATCTTTTTGACCAAATGAAGGGGGCTAAGGTGTTCTCCAAGATTGACCTTTAGTCGGGGTACAATCAAATCCGTGTTTGGGAGCAAGATATTGAGAAGATGGCTTTCTCCACGAGGTATGGGCATTATGAGCATAAGGTTGTCTTTTGGACTAATTAATGCTCCTGCTGTTTTTATAGAAGCAATGAACAGTATGCTACATCAGTATCTAGATAATTTTGTAGAGGTGTTCATTGATGATATTCTGATCTATTCCAAGTCTGAGGAGGATCATGAGCAGCATTTGAGGCTAGTTCTTGAAACCTTGAGGAAGAATCAATTCTATGCCAAACTGAAGAAATGCGAGTTCTGGATTACAAAGGTTGGATTCCTGGGTCATGTGATTAATCAGGATGGCATTTCTGTCAATCCTAGCAAGATATCAACAGTAGTGGAATGGAAAAGGCCAACCAATGTCAAGGAAGTGAGGCGTTTTCTGGGCTTAGCATGTTATTATCGATGTTTTGTGGAGGGTTTTTTCTATCATTGCCAAGCCGATGTCTCGGCTAACACAGAAAGATGTCAAATTCCAGTGGTCAAATGAATGTGAGCACAGTTTCTGTACCTTAAAGGGTAAGTTGGTGACTGCTTCTATTCTTACTCTTCCGAAGCCTGGGAAGTGTTTCACCATTTATTCTGATGCTTCTCGAGTAGGCCTTGGTTGTGTACTCATGCAGGAGGGCAAGGTGATTGAATATGCGTCAAGGCAACTGAAGAAACATGAGTAGAACTATCCCACCCATGATTTAGAGCTTGCTGCAGTGGTTCTTGCTCTAAAGATTTGACGCCATTATCTGTATAGCGAGTCTTGTGATATCTTCACAGATTACAAGAGTCTCAAGTATATCTTCACTCAGAAAGATCTGAACTTGAGGTAGAGAAGGTGGTTGGAATTAATCAAATACTATGACCTCACGATCTAGTACCACCCGAGCAAGGCAAATGTAGTGGAGGATGCACTTAGTCACAAGGCGACACCCCTACCCTTAGTTGTCTTGTTGCTGATTTTGAGCGTATGGATATCTCTTTCGGTTTTGCATTGTTGAATCATTGGTTGCATCATCATGTCTAGTTGTTGATCTTTAGCTCTAGTTATGGTCTAGTTTGTCATTGTCTAGATTGCATCTGTATTATTTTTGTCTTCTGCCGCAAGCCACCACCCCCTACCATAGCCCCTTCCTCCCGGCCACGGCCACCAACTTCATCACCACCCCCTACTGCAGCCCCTTCCTCCCTACCACAGCCACCAACATCACCACCATCCCCTGCCGCAGCCCCTTCCTCACTACCGCGGAAACCAACATCACCACCATCCCCTGCTATAGCCCCATCATCTGCTGTCGCGGCCACCCACCTCTTGTCTGCCGAGCCAATCATGCCCCTACCACACCGCTGCTCAGTGACCCTTGCCGAAGAATCAGAGCGCTTGCCACTAAAACCATAGTCATTGCCGCTACTTGATCTCGCCGTCACGCAGAATCGCTTTCAAGCCCCGCCAAGACTCGGCAAATACAGCTTGCTACTGCTGCTTGGTCTCCCCTACCGCAGCAATCCACAAGCTACTACTGCCCCTGCCTCAGTAAGTCAAAGCTGCTGCTATCGCTATTTGCGCCACTGCGACAATCAATAGCCCTAACCGAATTCAGTTGTCAAGAGAAGAGAGAGATTTCAGTTTGGCCGAAGAGATTTTGGTTTTTGCCAAAGAGAATTAGGGTTTGTTGAAGTGCATATTTCGGTCTTGTTGTAGTGTTTGAAAAAAAGGGAAAATAGAGGGAAAAAAAGAGAGAGAGAAAAAAAGAGAGTCCATTCAAAAATTGAAAAGGGCGACAAATCTTTGCCAAAACTAGTGAAAATTGGTGGAGACCTTCTACCTATAGACACAAGCTTCCACAAAAAAAATTCAACATGTTTGGCCCACGGGATCAAAAGATATAGCAGTTTCATGTTTGAACCCGAGACGAATTCGAGTACAAGTGGATTCAGTTTCCGAGACAGCTTCAATAAAACGGGCATAACTTTTGCATAGAGTGTCCGAATTCCACGTTCTCATATTCGTTGGAAATCTAATGATGAGGCGCATCCAATAAAATTTACCGGCTAGTGCTAGTAGCCATCCAAGACCCCAAAATCATCCATCTTCAGCCCTGAATTCGCGTCGCAAGTTTTCGGTTTCTGTTTTTGCCAATTCTTTCGGTCTTCCTTTCGGAATTTAGGGTTCGCCTCAACTGTAAGGTTGTAGATCTCATTAAAACCTTTCAAAATAGCATATATAAGACATATAAAACTTTTATTTTTCATCTTTTGAGACTAGCTATTATTTACCGCTTAAACTAGAGGGTTGTTTACATTGCACGTTATTCCGTTTTTTGCTCTACATCGTGTGAATAATCTTGTGCCCTTAGAAAGAAGTTTGAGTAGTTGGCTAGCGTTTCTCCTAGCACTTGGTGTGAGGTTTTCCTTTGCTTACATCAAGTCACACTGATCTTTGCGTGTGCGTACATACACTTCTCTCAGTAGGCTTTGATTAGCTAGCTTTGATTAGGCCAGGATCAGCAACATTGACTAGTACTTTGAATAGTTTTTTAACTTGTATTTACTGATTTGATTGTTGCTAATCCATGCTACCATATTGAAGCCTATCCTAGATCCACCCTCTACCACTGCATAGGTACCAGTTGCTTGCAATCGTTTATCAATCTTTGAAGAGTGTTTGACACCGACACTAGTTGCCAGTCATCACCTGCTTTGCTTGGTGAGAACTGGAAAGAACTCGGTATAAGCTTGGGTGTGAGCGACAATGAGCCTCTAGATCCTAGTAGTTGATAGGAACATATACTTGTGATTTGTTTCCTTGTTTTGTACTAACTGTGGCAGGTTCACGGGATGATTATGAGATAGATCCACATCTTCTTCGTGCCATTGAACGGGAGCGCAAGAAAGTCCACGAGGAAGATGCACGCTTGCGACAAGATCGTCCACCACAGGAGTTATATGATCGTGATAATACTTCTTGTAAAACTAAACTCATTGTGCCTTCTTTTGCTGGACAATATGATCATGATGCTTAAATCATATGGGAGTTAGTTGTACAAACTTTATTTGCATGCCATGAATTTCCTGATCATCAGAAAATTAGGGTTGTTACCCGTGAGTTTGCTGATTTTGCATATATTTGGTGGAGTGAATATTGTCTTACTAATCAGAACATACCTAGCACATGGGATGCTTTGAAGAGAGCAATGAGACATATATTTGTACCTTCTTATTATTCTCATGAATTGCTTAATAAATTGCAACACTTACGCCAAGGTAGTAACACTGTAGAAGAGTACTATCAAGAATTGCAAACTGTCTGGTCTCGTCGTGGCTTAGAAGAAATAGAAGATGCTAAAATGACTAGATTTTTAGGAGGATTAAACCGTCATATTCAAGATAAACTTGTTTATAAACCTCCAACTGTCACTCCCATGTTTTGTCTTGTTTGCAAAGCTGAAAAGGAAGTACAGGGATGACAATCTAAGACTAGTCGTGCACTTTCGTCTACTTCCACTATACCTTCACGTGTACATGAAACAAACAAGCACACAGTACACACCATCACATCAAGATCATCTTCGGTGGCTTCTTCTGCTGCTACACCTACTATGGTTGACACCCCTACAGCTGTGAGCATCACTATGTCTCGTTGTCTTGCATGGTAATCGACACACATTCTCATGCTTCCATCTTTCTTTCTGACAAATAAGACTAGCGCTCCCCATGTCGATGAACTAGGTCTCATGAAGTCTTTCTCAAGAAGTTCTCCAATTTGTTTCTTCATTTCCACAAACTCATCGGCTGGCATCCGATAATGTCTCTTAGAAATCGGTACTATTCCCAACACTAAGTCAATAACAAACTCAATGTCCCAGTCTGGTGGCATTGATGAGGACATGACCCCTATGGATACAACTATATTTGTTATGCTTACTATTCCTAATACAAGAGCTCATACGCTTCACTAAATTATCAGGTGAGCTCGTTTTTAGGAGAACCTTTATATTATATGAACTATATGATGCTACCTAATGATGAAAATGTATATTTATGTAGCACCACATCACTTTTGGAATACAAGCAAGAGATCGAGCTGGACCCGTTTTGGAATACAATTCGGCCTCTAGAGACAGCACTGACTTAAAACGTGCATAACCTTCACATACGGAGTCTGTTTGAGGTCCACGAGTACTTGATGGAAAACATACCTCATCCTCTTTCTAATGGATCTAGCCCCACTACCAAATTACTTCTGAACGCATCACAATCATCAAAAAAAAAGGTGATGTGATACCTTTATTTCGGGTCATGGGCCTTGTAATGCTTGGGCCCAAGGGGAAGGCGCCACTCTAGGCGGCCCGTACTGTTCATGTGTGAACAGTAAAGTGAATAGTACCACCCCTATCTCTTAGCTATGTGCGGCTCCCCTTACCCCTATTTAAGGAGGCCGCACCCCTCTAGTTTTCCTTGGATTTCGTTAAGTAAAAAAGTTAGATGCATTGTAACTTCGTGTATTGGCTTGTGTCGATTAGACCAACCCTGAATATCACTTTGGAATCCCACATTATTGAGTACTTCAATCCTATTTGCAATTTCAGATTCCTTATTATCTTGTTCTTACTTGTTCTTTGATTGCATGCATGAATAGTCCTTTGTGGTCAGGTCGATCGTCCTTCTGGAAAGGTCGATAACAATCTCGGAGTTGGTTCAGTGATTGCTGTCGTATTGGTCGTGTACCATTGGTAGCCGAATCGTGAGAGTTGTTTCCACCCAAATCGAATTATCCTTCTCATAGAAAGATCGGGACACCCATTGTCGCATAAGGTGGTATCCGAGCTACAATTGATTGGTGAGATTTTTCCTTTTACCTACAGTCCATGAAATCCAAAAAAAATTAGGGTTAGTTCATCATCCAAACCAATCTATGCCTTTGCAATTTATTTTCAGTAATTTGCATCGTTGAATTTTTGGTTGCATAGTCATGTCTACTTGCTGATTACTAGTTCTAGTTATTGTCTAGTTAGTCATTGTCTAGTTTGTATCTTGATCTTCGTGTATCTTTTGCATCGCTTGATCGTTCTTTTACGGCTTTTGGCTTTTGCATCTAAAACAGAAAATTTGTGGGTTAGAACTCCTCTAACCCGCACTAAAAACATAAAATTCACGATGTTGTTAATCCAAAAAAAACAAGAGGATTGCTGTGATCTTTTGGGAGTGTTTATGTTATTTGCGACTTGCGGCAAACCCTAGGGCCGGCGAGATAGTAGAATGAGAAAGAGGCAACCGCATAAAACAAAACTTGTGTTAGAAAAGAAAAGAAAATTGAAAAGCAAGTTAAACTTTCGCCAAAACCAGTAAAATTGGTGGATACTTTCTACATATAGCCACAAGATTCCACAAAAAAATTCAGCAAGTTTAGCCCACGGGTTTCAAAGATATAACAGTTTCAATTTGTACCCGAGTCGGGTTCGAGTCCGAGTAGGATTCCCTTTCCGAGACACCTTTAGTAAAACACGCATAACTTTTGTATACAGTGTCTGTTTTCGATGTTCTTATGCTCGTTGGAAAGCTAACCGTGAGGTGCATTCAATAAAGCTGACGAGCTAATCTCCCTCGCCCTAAAATCAGTCATCTTCGGCCCCGAATTCGAGTCGCAAGTTTCGGTTTCTGTCTTTGCCATTTCTTTTGGTCTTCCCTTCGGAATTTTGGCTTTGCCTCAACTGCAAAGCTATAGATCTCATCAAAACCTTTCAAACGAGCATATATAATCCATATAAAACTTTGCTTTTTCATCTCTTGAGACTAGCTATCGTTTCCGCTTAAACTAGAGGACTGTTTACATTGTACGTTATTTCGTTTTTTGTGCTCTACATCGTGTGAACAATCTTGTGCTCTTAGAAAGAAGTTTAAGTAGTTGACTAGCATCTCTCCTAGCACCTGGTGTGAGGTTTTCATTTGTTTACGTCAAGTCACATTGATCTTTGCGTGTGCGTTCATGCACTTCTCTTCATAGGGTTTGATTAGGCTAGGATCAGCAACTTTGACAAGTACGTTGAGAAATTTTTCAACTTGTATTACTGATTTGATTGTTGCTAACCCTTGCTACCATATTGAAGCCTATCCTAGCTCCACCTTCTACCAATGCACAGATACCAATTGGTTGCAATCGCTTTGTCAATCTTCGGAGAGCATTTGACACTGACACTAATTGCCAGTCACCAACTATTTTGCTTGGTAAGAACTGGTAAGAACTTCTATAAGCTTGAGTGTGAGCGACATTGAGCCTCTAGATCCTAATAGTTGATAGGAACATATACTTGTGATTTATTTTCTTGTTTTCTACTAACTGTAGTAGGTTCACGAGATGATTACGAGATAGATCCATGTCTTCTTCGAGCCATTGAATGGGAGCGCAAGAAATTCCACGAGAAAGATGCACGCTTGAGATGAGATCGTCCACCACGGGAGGTATATGATCGTGATAGTGTGTCTGGTAATACTAAACTCATTGTGCCTTTTTTTGCTGGACAATATGATCCTGATGCTTATCTCATATGGGAATTACTTGTTCAATAATTATTTGCATGCTATGAATTTCCAGGTCATCAGAAAGTTAGGGCTGGTACCTGTGAGTTTGTTGATTTTGCATCTATTTGGTGGACTGAATATTGTCGTACTAATCAGCACATACCTAGAACTTGGAATGCTTTGAAGAGAGCAATGAGATATAGATTTGTACCTTCATATTATGCTCGTGATTTTCTTAATAAATTTCAATGCTGAAGACAAGGTAATAGTTCTGTAGAGGATTATTATCAAGAATTGCAAACTAGTTTGTTGCGTTGTGGTTTAGATGAAACTAAAGATGCTAAGATGGCTAGATTTTTGGGAGGTTTAAACCGTGAAATTCAGGACATGCTAAGATGTTTCGTTCGTCTTGCTTGCAAAGCTAAAAAGGAAGTACAGGGACAACAATCCAAGACTAGTCGTGTATTTTCGTCTACCTCCGCTACACCTTCACATGTACATGAAACAAACAAGCGCACGGTACACACCTCCGCATCGAGAGCATCTTCGGTTGCTCCTTCTGTTGTTGCACCAACTATGATTGCCGCCCCTGCTGCTGTGAGCATCACTCTGTCTCACTGCCTTGCGTCATTGGCTCACTCATTGGCAATTGAAGCTCGCTTATTGGTAATTGAGATAGAGCAAGAAGATGAAGGGAAAGTTTGTGACCACTCACCGCCTCTAGTACCAACATCATCTGAGTCGAGCCTACAAGGTAATACTAAAGGTACTGATTTGAACACTCAACCTGAGAACAATACCCATGATTTCATGCCTAGTATCATTGAACAAAGGGAAAAATCAAATGATAGTAGAAACCATTGCATCACATGAGGTGGAGGAATCACCTGAGAAGGTAGATATAAATTTCCTAGCAACAGAGCTGATATTATTAAGAATTTGTATGAATCCTGTGATATTTTGATTGATTTGCCTGCTGAATTGAGTGCACCATATGTAAACTTGTTGAATTACCTGCTGTTTTGAGTGATTCATGTGATGAATTAATCGCATACAATGATCATGTGAAATTGGTTAGACATAAAGAAGTTTTGACTAGAATTTCGCCTGCTAATTCTTTATGTTACATTATGTTGGATGCACCTATGAAATTGTCACATGCTATGGAGAAAGTTTCTGAAATCACATGTTTGAAATCCTTGTTTAGTGCCTACACCCCTAGGTATAAATTTAATTTGATTGGAGATTATGGTGTAGACAATGTATTTCTTGTATATCGAATATATATAACTTGTGATAACATGGATGAATTGAAGCTTGCTGTTTTGAACAACAATTCTTGTGTGATGAATCTTGTTCATTATGGGAGAAAAATAAAATTTATTGATCATTCAATGCTATGTGTTCATCTCTTATTGCACCCTCTAGTACTGACAATCTACATAATGTTGTTGCAATATAGACGAACTTACTAATCTTTTCACCATTGCTAGATGAATTTGCTCTTGCTCGATTGAAATCTGATTATATGAATGACTTGTGCACCTTGAAATCAATTGTTGTGCTGCCCATTAATTTACAAACATTGAGGACCACGTTTCATCATGACAAGGTGATGAATAATTCTACTATATGCTTCACTTATATTGCGATGAATAATTCTACTATATGCTTCACTTATACTTCCAAATTGAGTTACAAACTAAATGCTACGAGAAAATATACCTTTGCTGATTTGATGCGTGCACACTCACCTTTAAATTGCAAAGTTTTTTCTATTTCTTTGCCACCTGCTATTGCTAATATTTTGTAGAAAGATGAGCATGCATTGCTATAAGTTTTC
Source organism: Phyllostachys edulis (assembly GCA_036346405.1). Classification (NCBI taxonomy): domain Eukaryota; kingdom Viridiplantae; phylum Streptophyta; class Magnoliopsida; order Poales; family Poaceae; genus Phyllostachys; species Phyllostachys edulis. The sequence continues at coordinate 8,114,561 of CM070564.1, forward strand.
AAGCTTTTCTTCGAGTTGGACGATGAGCTTGAGTCGAGGCTGACTCAAATGCAAGAAGGGGAGGATGATGAGGACATCAACCCTCCAGATACGACCGCTACTCCACCTCCAACCGAGCTACTCTACTCCAACAGGCTAATGAATTTGCTTCACTTATATATGGTGCTGCGCCACCTCACTTTGGGCTGAGGGCCTTGTATCCATCATTGGGCCCAAAGGACATCCACCACTTTCGATTATTTGGGCCGGCCACCTACCTGGCCGACCCCTCTCTTGGGTCGTACTGTTCACGTGAATGGTGCCATGAATAGTACCACCCCCTTATCTCTTAGCACAATGATGCTACTGGCAGCGCCTCAGGGTCCAATGGTCACCGAAGCGGCGGCTACACCATCTCCTGCAGCGGCGCCAAAGGCGACTATGAGGAACTCTGTCCTACGCTAGCTAATCCACGGATCTAATGCGCGTAATAGCTCTATGGGACTTCTAGAAGCTCACCAAGGTCCTTGATGGTGTCGGGGGAAGGCCGGAGAAGCTTGTTAACATTGAACAGCAGCAATGCAGAGGAGGCTCTCGATGATGGTGCTCTACGATGATGGAGGTGCTACAAAAGGGTGTGCATTAGCTCTTCTGTAGGCCGAGGGTGATGTAAATGCAAGGAATCAGACCGAGTCTCGCTGGAGTGGCGGTGAACAGAAAATGAGTCGGTGGCGGCCGGATTTGGGAAACAAACTCGATTCCAGCGATTCCCTAAGCTTGGGTCCACATTAAGCAGGGAAGAAGCATTAGTGGATTATGGAACGTGGTATGACACGGTTAGGTGAGGTTCTAGCTCACTAGAGTGTCATGAATGCCGAGGTCTGAATCGGGGTGTGTGCCGAAGATGACGGTGCTATCACACTATAGGGTTCACGGAGCTACATCAAGCAAGGAAAGTGTACTAGTGAGGTAAGAGGCGCATGGTGACGCAGGTGGCAAGGGCAAGGAAGCTCACCAGACACACTGATAGTGTAGAGGTAGCTCACCGGCATCGAGAACGACACTCTTGTTCTCAGTGATTCGAGGAGCTAGAACCTCAGAGGAAGTACAAGATGGAATGAGGGGCAAGATTGGGAGAAGATGACGCACACGGATGCTTAAGTAGCAATGAGATATGCGCGATGAGAAAATGCTGCTGCATTTAGAACTCACGCATGCGTTCGGGCTTCTTCGCCCACGCAGGAAAAGGCAGCGACAAGAGGGCAGCTAGCATGGGAATGATGACACACGGTGCAGGCTGACACGACGGGAGCAGTTGGAGCTCAGAAACGGCGAGTGGCAGTCATGAACCGGGGGTGGAGTAGGCGAGCGCGCGAGCGTGAGCGTGAGGTGGAAGAAGGGTTCCAACAAGTGGGTGTGGTGTGTCAGCGAGACGAAGACGATTTGAGAATCGGCGTAATGGAGCTAGCGCTTGAGGATTTGGGCGAGCAAATTCGGCCCAATGGCTCAACAGGAATTCAAATTAAATTTTGAATTTTCAAACTGGCTGGAAGGTTTATGAATTTTTAAACTCAACAAATTGGATCCAAATTTGGTGTGAGTGCCATGTCTATGGCTGATAATAAAATGGTGAATACAACCGAGGAGGGTTGTGAACTTACTATTGTTAAGTTACATAATTATTATTTCATTATCTTTCAATTACTTTTTAAAATTCCGTTGCAAATCATTACATATTGATATTGCAAATTAAACTTGCTTAATGCTGAAAATAACTTGTAGCGCAGAGCATCATCCTTTGATAGCCTTGCATTTACATTATATTGTGATACACTACAAGTCTTGCTAACTACAAAATGTACTCAATTTTGCTTAAATTGCTGATCAGAATATGAGGATGAGCTCATGCTAGATGACATGTTCTTTGCACCCGGTACCGGAGGCTACCACTACTACAGAAAAGGTTATCACAGACAGTTTTATGAACCGTCTGACTTTATGGGTCAGTAATGACATGAGGTCATCACAGACGGTTTTTGAACCATTTATGAAAAAAGCTATCACAGACCATTATGAACAAGAATCGCCTATGATAATCAATTATCATAGACGGTTCTTGTTCAGAACCGTCTGTGAAAATAGACTATCACAGACGGTTCTTGTTCATAACCGTCTATATTAGTTTTTTCTATTCTATTTTTTTTTTGAATTTTGAGCCAAACCAATCAATTGCTAGACAGTTGGACCAGAGTATCTGCATATAGTTGATTACACAATCTGGAATAAAATAAAACTCAAAATGGACGGTGAACGAACGGCGAAAACGGGTGATGAAACTTCGGAGGCCGTTTTGAGGCCCTAAACGACCTTTTTTGGGGTTTTCACTTTTTCAGGGCCTTACGAAGAGAATTTGAGCTCAAATCATGGATTTTTGAATTGAAATTTTCATTAGCTTTCCAATGAGCCAAAAAACATTGCAATCCAGGTTTGTATGCAAAAGTTATGGTTGTTTTACCGGACAGTGCGCAAAACCAAAATCTGTTCGGGTTCAAATTTGTGGCCGGGGAGGAAAACAAGTCCGAGATGAAGAGGCGGACGATGGCCTAGTACTTAGAGTTAGGGATGCCGAGGTGCTCACTGTCGATGTCCATGAGCTTTATCTCAAAATCCGCAATCTTATCTTGATCTATTCATTCACACGAAAGCTAAGGTCACCACTAAGAACCACCAAAAGCAACAAGGTAGGAGGCGATAATCGATTGATCACTTACTGGCGTAGGGGATATCAACAAGGAAGAGATGGGAGGGGATCGGAGGGGGGATATCACCGACAATGAAGGAGAGGCGGTGGCAGTGCCACCGTTGTGTCACGACGGTGACACTACACAAGACAATCTTACGACAAGAGTGTCGTGTGCAGTGAACCGTGGCGTCACAACCGCAGGTGGAGGAGCTCACGGTGGTAGTCGGCATCGTTAGGGGGACGGGGCGCCACTTTGATTAGTCCTACACATCCCCCCCCCTCCTCCTCCTCCTCCTCCTCGTCGTCGGAGCTCACCGTGGGGAGGGAAGAGGGAGAGACTGATGGAAGACAAGGCGGGGGTGGCTATAATATATAAGGACAGTGCCAAAATATTTCGCCTCCCCCACATGCATCCAAAAAATTACGCCATCCTGTGCAGCGAATCACAAATGGTTTCAAACAAAAACCGTCTGTGATACTTCACATACGGTTTTTAATATGAACCATCTGTGATAATTAACTCATCACAAACAGTTTTTAGCACAGCGAGTAACACAGATGGTCGCAAAACCAAAACCGTCTGTGATTATATTTAATATTGATAGTTTTGATCAACCGTCTATGATGAGGCATCCAATATTAGCCTTTTTGTAGTGGTGATGGTGACGAGTCTTACTAATGTTCAGTCCTTGTCGGTTGCCTAAGGAAATGGATGGGCACACCGCTGGACTTTTTGGTTTTACTTGTTATGCTTCCTCTATTACTCTTGATACTTAAGTTTTAATTTGGCCGGTCGGCCGTGTAATATAACTTTGTCATGTAAATGTTTAAGTTTAATGTCATATATTTGTTTCATGTTGTATGTATAATGTGTATGGATGTGATTATCAAAGTTGTGGATGTGTGTACTAGCCATTAATCATGGGACTAGTATGGTACACACACAAGGGCTTCAGGTATTCGATGCTCATGGTCCGACAGCAGCAAGTTCAGTAAATATTGACCATAAGGTCCAGTTGTTACTATGTGGGGTATTTAACTTGTAATACTCAACCATCAAGATGATTCTAGCATTACAAATCAAATATCTTGACTCTCGGCGTATATGTACTTCCCAGAATTGCAGCACACATCCCCATACAAAAATTAAGCATCAATTCCATTCAACACATAGAACCGAAGTACAACTAAGCAATTCAAAAGACATACATAATAGAGTTATTACAACAGGGGCCGACCGGCCAAATAACAACTAAAGAGTTAAATAAGTAGCGGAAGCAAACAGCCATAAGATGGCGATAAACAAGAGCCAATTAGTGTGCCTTTAACCCACAAGGCAACGAACCGAGCCACCAACCTAGTCGTCGAAACTACCGCACCTCTCGCAAAAGTGGATCCCTTGGGGATCAACTTCCTCCTCTACAACAATTTATTAAGCAAAGCAAATGAGTACAAAAATGTACTCGCAAGACTTACGTGTAGGGTAACAGGCCTATACATATGCTACATGCAAGCTTATTTAAGTGGAGAAGGCTCTAGACTCATTTTCAGCATAAAGCAAGTTTTCATTTGCAATATTGTAATAGATTTAAAGCAGTTTTACATTCTGTTTTTATTTGACAAAAACAGCGATATACAAGTAACAATAATAACAAAATATCCTGGAAGTGACTAATTCAATAGCCACCACAACAATAGCATGAATTCCCCATTCACACCACCCACATCAAGTTTTAATTAAATGTTATAGTCTAGTTCTTGCACGACCTTACCAAGTATGTCCATAACCTAGGACGAGGCTATTCGAATAGTTTGAACCCTGCAGGGGTGTACCAATGTACCCACACATCAGACCACCTTTTGCCTCCGGAATGAGCACACTACCTTTGGTATGCTGGCACGGCTAAGTCCTATGAGACATTTCCAATATTGTGCATTAACTACGAGTCGCCTATATGGGAGGAAGCCCCATACGTTGATGCGGAGTCATCAAAGATGCTCACCTCTTTATAATGGACGATGCTCCTTGCAGTGGATAACCTCCACCACTGCTCACCCAAACACACACAAGTTTCTTTTTCAACATAATGCACACAACCACCATGCGACCCGGAGCTAACACACGCCAAAGTACTAAGTCAAGAGAGGTCCCATATGCCTCTCATGTGGTTAGCACGCAATAAGCGCTTGGCTTAGTGACACAAGTAACTCGGTCCTTGGGGACTTAGGCACCATTCCATTCACACCCAACAGATCACACCAACAACCATTGTGCCCAAGTCATGAAACAATTTTATTTTCAGTTTTCAGTTTATGACTTTACAAAGTAACAAAGCACAAGGTGCTGAGCATAATGATAATAATAATTTTGTGTGATCACAGTTATCGACTAAGTCGATAACCACCCAATTCTACTGGTAACCAAGCATTTCTAAGCATGACACCGTAAAGACAATAAAAGAGCATAATTAAATCACCGGGTTCTAATTCACCAGCGATAGTAATAACTTATGTTTTGTGGCAAGGGATAACAATTTAAGTGCAACCATGCAATAGGAATAGCTACCTCTAATCGGGAAAATAAACTTTGACACAAAAGCATGCATACATACAATTTGTAAACAAAGTTTTAGACTTTGAAAGTAATGGGACATTTATGATCAAACTGCTTGCCTTGCTAAGAATGATTATCTTGCTGCAGAGGATCACTCTCGTATACAATAGAATCGTCGGAACCTACCGAAAGAATCGAAAGCACAATAAGAACGAATAATACCGAAAAGACCCAAAAATTCAAATTCATCCAAAAATCATGAAAAATTCACAGAAGGTAGAGCATGATTTTAGGTGAATTTAGCAACAAGAATCAATTGATTTGGCTGTTCTATGCAAAAGTTATGACAGTTTGAAAGTCAGTTTTCCAGAAAATCCAAATAAATTTCTACCGGTTACTGTTCATCCGAATTAATTATTTTGGTGAAAATTTCCAGAGTAGTGGTGCACTTGAAATTTTTATGTTAGGCAGAGCACGACATGAGATGAACAATGGAATTTGATTCACCTCATTTGGAGCTAAGATGAATTTTCTATGATTTTTCAAAGTTATGAAAATAGTGCACGTGACATAAGTGAAATCAGATTTTAAGTGATAGCAACATGTTCAAAACCTATTTTACAATAAACTACACTAACAGAGGATTCCAACAAAGTTGAGTTTACTCAATTTGGAGTTACAGAGAAATACTTATGCATTTTTGAAGTTAAAGCAATTTGTAATACAACAATATTACTAAACCTAAAGTAATTTTACCAAAAGTGTTTCCTGTAACAGTAGCATGATTCAACCCATTTTTATATTAAAGTACATTTAAAAAGGAAACTAACAAAATTTGAATCATCAATTTTGGAGCTAAAATGAATTAGTTATGCAATTTTGAAGTTTAACCAATTTTCAGCTCATAAATAAAGCATTTCAGAATTCATATAAACATAAAATACTTTTTATACCCAGCCTACTCTAGCCAAAGTCACTGACTAGTGGGCCTAATGAAATAGTGTTCTTTTTCATATTAATTCCAATTTTAATTAAGCATTGACATGTGGGGCCTACCTATCATAGACTTGGTCCACGTGCATAGTGCATGGACCGAGAGTCTATGAGCCCAGTCTACGGTCCATGGACCAACTACTGCGCACTTAAGCCCTTAGGCCCACTTGTCAGCCAGACATTAGCACAATTAAACCCGAATCTACACAGGGATCTGCGCTTAAGGTAGCGATCTAAACCCTAATCATGAAGCTACAGTAGCGGTCAGAATGAGCCACGCAGGGTGCACGCGCACCGCGAGCTTCCCCAGTGAAACACCGGCGAACCAGGGCAAGGCAGCGCGGCCAGGTGGTCAAAATGGAAAGCCCGCTACCTTGCGCACCCGACGGCACCAGCGGCGTGGCCGGAGGTGGTCCGACGCGGCAGCGCGGTGTGCTAAGGCGGCGGCGGTGCTACGGGAACAAGGCAATGCGCAAAGCGATGGCGCCCGAGGCGATTAAGCGTGCGCATGAGCATTAGAGGGGTTCCAGGAACTTACTACGATGACCCGGAGGTGGGGAGGCTGCCGGAGTTGAGCCGGCGACGAGAACAGCGGCGGCGGCGATGGTGCTACCGAGGGGAGCTCAACCTGAGCCAAATGGGCCGGAATTGGAGGTATGGAGGGTATCAGTAGGGTCCAAAGATGGTGCACAAGCAAGGAATTAGAGAATGGCTCACCGTGCCGTCACCGGAGAAGAAAGGGGCACTTGCGGCCGGAAAGAGGGAAAACTCAAGATTCGCGAGCCCCTGCAATCCAATGGACAAATAGGTTGAGGGGAAACACATCTCTAACCAAGGGACACGATATGACGCGGAAGTGGGAGGATAAGACTCACCGGAACGAAGATGGCACGGTGGTGACTTCCGGGGCGCGCTCTAGAGCAGCAGGGAGCTCGACGGCGGACCAAGCGCTACAAGTCAAGGTATGGCCTCACATAAGCAAAACGTTGACGGTGAAGAACGGAGATGGAGAAGGAGGTAGAAGCACAAAGCTTACACGAGAGGGAGCCGGGTTCTTGCCTCCTTTCCCTCGGTCACCGAGAGGGAAAGTGAGCTCAAGCAAGAAGGAGAACACAGGTTATAGTGCTCCAACGGCAGGAAGGAAGCGGCGTCAACTGGCGGTGCTTTAGGATTGGCCGAGAGGGGCGGTGGATTGACGTCGTGCCCGCGCGTTGACAGAGGCAGCAGCGCTTCGCCGCGATGTGGCGTGCAAGTTCTGCGCGAGCGCTAGCACGAGGAGGACGACGCATCTGACCGGTGGGGCCGCGGCATCAGTGACTCAGCAACGCGTGAGAGGTCAAGCGAATTGGGTTGGCGCGGGCCGTTGGATCGAGATCCAATGGTCGACAACGTGCGAAAGGTTTCCAAACTGGCCGAAGCGGTATGCAACCAGAGCCGTCGATGCACGATCGGACGGTTGACGTGAGGTGCGATTAGGGGGTTAGACCGAGCCAGGTGGTGCGGTCGGAGTCTGACTCGGGTCTGAGTCCGAGGAATAGTGATTTCAGATTTTGATTTTAAAAAGGCTAAGAAGATTTGGGGGATTTTTGGGGGTAGCTCCAAAGCTCCAAATATTCTAAAATTTTTATGGAAGCTTGCTGGGTCTGAGGACAACCTTGGGCAATTTTTCTTGGAATTTTCATGCAGAGCATTGTTCTCAAGAAAATTCACAAGGGACTGCCCTAGGGATTTGACCAGAGTTCAAACTGGTTTGACTAGCTCTTTAGAAATAGCAACTAAAATCTAAAAATTATGAGATTTCACAGAGGGGTTACTAGGATGATCTAGAAGCTAGGAAAAATATTTCCCGAGGATTATCACAAGATTTGATTATGGAGTTTTCAAGGACAACAACTTCTGTCAATAGAAACATCGATCTTAGAAAATAGGAAACCCTAGGGAAAAATTCCCAGGAAATTTCAAATGACATCATGAGGCATCAAAAGTTTTAATTTATCCTCATTTTTATCCATTAGAAACATACACCATTGTTTGGGATGTTACATACTATTTATTACTATTTTGCTACCTTTTTAGTTAATTCGTTGAATGGACGGTATTTCGTTGACGTTACTATGTGAGCTAGTTACTGATCTTGGGACTAGTTCAGAAAACACAGAGGGTTTCGGATGTGTTAATTTGAGTCCTAGCACCCATGCCGAGGAGAGGGGAGTGGCTAGGAGGGTGCCTGCGTTGGAGGCGAGCGGCCCACTGCGAGTGGGCTGCGAATGGGGCACGTGGAGCCGACGAGGTGGCAACCATGAGGGGTACGCATGGGGGTGGAGCTTGTCAGGTAGAGTTGCATGGGGACACGATGCGGAGGGAGCCTCATGAAGGGGGGCCTCATAGGGGCGCAGCGGCACGGTGGATCATGTGTGGTGGGCCTCGCATGGTTGGTGTGAGAGTTGGGCTACGCGCAAGGGGCCTCGCGAGTTGGGCTTCGATTCCTCTTGTTAGCGCCTATTGCGCAACTATTCACTCAGTTCCCCATGGAAGGTGTCATTTATCGTAGCAACAAAACTAGACAGTAGGTATATCATACCCTTTGTCATGAGAGGACCGAGTGACAAGAGGAGCTAAAGGCATGAGGAATGTGTATGGAGTCTTGAATGAGAGAATGGGGAGAGACCCCCTATTACATGCCCTTAGCATCATATATATAGGAGAGGGGGAAGGCACATTTCCTCTTACCCCTCTCTTGCAATGATTAATAAAAAGGGTATTTTGGTACATTTCCATAGGTATAGCTATATGTTTGGCCTATATACTGTTAAGTTAATCACGTCACATGTCACATTGTTAGTAGTAGTTGCATGCACGTATTGAGTCATCTTGTCGCTTTGTTGAGTCTGTTAGTTCTTTGCGCTCACGTGAGTTCTGAGTTTGTTCTGCAGCTTAGTCATCGATTCTCGCACACTACGTGAGTTAAGTTAGCAGTTGGACTGCATGTAATCTTATCTCTTCTAGTAGTTAGAATAGCAGAAATCGTGAAGGTCTGTTAGTTAGTTGTTAGCACAAAGCTCCTGGTGCATGTACGTAGAGATAAAAGGAGACTAGAAGAAAAAATGAAAAGCTAAGTTGTTAACAGTGCCAAAAATATCTCCCGTCTCGCTCTGCTGTGCTGCTGCTTCTTCATGCGAACTACAGATCAAGTGTGTTGCATGCGTGTGTTCCAGGTGCCGCGTGTGTTCCAAGTCCTAGTTTGCGACAACAAGTGGTATCAGAGCTTCGTTGCTCCTGTACCTGTGAGGATGTCGCAAGATGGCTCGAGGTCACCGTCGAGGTCCAAGTCACCGCCGAGGTCCAAGTCACCAGAGCTTCCTCAGACCCGCGATAATAACTTGCGCATGTGCATGGCGGCAATGGTCGTGATTGGGAACATATCACAGTGGTGAAAGTCGGGGCTCGTAGCGATGCCGATCTTGACGCGAACCAACTACGGAGACTGGGCTCTCATGATGAAGGTCATGATGCAGGCGTGAAGCCTGTGGGATGCAGTCGCGTATGACGACACTGACTTCCATGAGGACCGCATGACGCTGGAGGCGATTCTTCGAGTAGTGCCACCGGAGATGCTCTCCACGCTCGCCATCAAGGAGAGCGCCAAGGAGGCATGGGATGCCATCAAAACCATGCGCATGGGCGTAGCGCGCGTGCGCAAGGCCAAGGCTCAGTCACTCCGCAAAGAGTTTGAGAGCATTGCGTTCCATGACGGTGAGTCAGTGGACGATTTTGCCATGAGGCTCACCAGGCTCGTCAACAACCTCCACATCCTCGGTGACAAGCTCGACGAGGAGAAGGTCGTGGAGAAGTTTCTGTGCGTGGTACCGCCCAGGTACTCCCAGATAGCATTGTCCATTGAAACTCTTATAGATTTGGACACGCTATCTGTGGAGGAACTGACTAAGCGACTCAAGGCTGCCGAGGATCGTCTCGACCTTGGCAACATGGGCAGCTTTGGGAGCCACCTGCTCCTCACCGAGGAGGAATGGCTTGCGCACATGAAGAAGCACGAGCAAGCCGAGAACTCCTCCGGTGGCGGAAAGCCAGCTGGCGACAAGGCCGATGATGGCGGGGCGATAAGTGCCGCTACAAGCGCCACGGCAAGGGCGGTGGCAAGGACGCCGCATCCAGCGACGGCAAGGGCGCCGGAAAGGGCAAGTGCTACAACTGTGGCATCTACGGGCACTTTTCTCGTGAATGCCGTAAGCCACGCCGCGAGCGCAAGGAGGAGGCCAACCTGTCGCGTGCTCAGGAGGAGCAACCAACGCTCCTCATGGCCGAGCACCATGTGCTCGTGCAAGCGACTGATGGCGCGCAGTAGGAAGCGGTGTTCCTCAACAAGGAGAAAGTATTCCTAGTGGACACTGGGAGCGACGTGTGGTACCTCGACACTAGCGCCAGTAACCACATGACCGGCAACCGGTTGACACTCACGTTGCTCGATGAAACGGTGAAGGGCATCGTGAAGTTCAGCGATGACTTGGTGGTAGAGATCTGCGGCAAAGGCGATGTGATGTACCAGTGCAAGAACCAGGAGCACCGGGTGCTCATCGAGGTATACTACATACCATGGCTCTGAAGCAACATCATCAGCCTCAGACAGCTCGACGAGAGCGGCTACAAGATCGTCATCAAGGGCGGAGAGCTGTGCATCTTCGATCGTGAGTGGCTACTGCTTGCGCGAGTGTTGCGGTCCAGGAATAGGCTATACACATTGGCCCTGAACCTGACCGCATCAGTGTGTCTGCTGGCAAAAGCAGAAGACGTGGCGTGGCGCTAGCATGCGTGCTCCACGATCTCACCGCTGAGAAGATGGTGGATAGTGTGCCCATGATCGATCGCGTGGAGAAATTCTGCGACGGCTGCGCACTTGGCAAGCAACACCGGGCTCCGTTCCCTCGGGCTTCGTCTTATCGTTCTGAGTGCGGACTAGAGCTGGTGCATGGCGATCTATGTGGCCCCATCACACCTGCTACACCGAGCGGTAATCGGTATTTTTTTTTCAAATCGTGGATGATCACAACAGGTACATGTGGGTGGAGATACTGAGGACGAAGGACGAAGCATTCAGGTTCTTTCGCAAGATCAAGGCGCTTGCTGAGAACGAATGTGACATCAAGCTCAAGGCATTCCGCATAGATCGTGGCGGGGAGTTCAACTCCGTCAAGTTCGGCGACTATTGTGATGAGCATGCGATCAAGCGGTACACCACCGCTCCCTACTCACCGCAACAGAACGGCGTCGTGGAGCGTTGGAACCAGATGACTGTCGAGATGGTGCGCAACCTGCTGAAAAGCATGCACGTGTCGGCTATGATCTGGGGCGAGGCGGTGAAGACCGCCGTGCACATACTGAACCGGGCGCCGACGTAGAGCCTCGATGGCATGACGCCATATGAGGCGTGGCACAAGTGGCGGCCCAATGTGCGCTACCTCCGGACGTTTGGATGCATTGCACACGTTAAGAAGGTTGGGCCTGGGATCACGAAACTGTCAGATAGGTCAACGCCGATGGTATTCATCGGCTACGAGGAGGGTGCCAAGGCCTACCGCGTCTATGATCCCAAGACACACAAGCTGCACATCACCTGCGATGTTGTGTTCGAGGAGGAGAAGCAATGGGATTGGGAGGCGATGTCCATTAATCGTGCTCCCGGCACCATGGACACGTTCACTATCGAGTACACCACCGAGCATGTGATAGATGGCGCTCCTGTGAACGACGACGATGGCACGGTGTCTACATCAGGCGCCAGACCAGTGGCACCACAGATGGCAGAGCCACACACATCGGCCACTCCTCCAGTGGCTGCATCGACTGGCATCGAGTGGGTTACCCCATCCACTGATGCTTCGCATCACTCAGAGGGTGCGCCGCTGCGGTATCGGATGGTTTCAGATGTCTACGACACGACATCGGTCCATGATGTCGACTACAGTGGCCTCTACATGCTGGTTGCCGAGGAGCCCACAAGCGTCGAACAGGCACTCAAGGAGGCGTGCTGGAGGCGCGCCATGGTAGATGAGATGCGTTACATCCGTGAGAACGCCACGTGGGAGTTCGCTGCACTCTCGGTGGGACACTAAGCCATCAGGCTCAAGTGGGTCTTCAAGGTAAAGAAAGATCCAAAAGGTAACATTGTCAAACACAAAATTCGTTTGGTTGCAAAAGGCTATGCTTAGCAATAGGGGGTGGATTTCAACGAGGTGTTTGCACCGGTGGCGGTGATGCTTATGGAGGCAGTCGTGTCTTGTCATACTGGCGACACGGTGGTGAGCAATCCACCACATGGACGTCAAATCGGCGTTCCTCAATGGTGAACTCGCCGAAGAGATGTACGTGCAGTAACCGCCCGGCTTCGTTGGAGGACCTTCTTGGGATACTTGGAATGCTCGGATCTTTTTTTTTTGCTACGGTACTACCATTCGGTGAGGACCGGTAGTACCGCCTGCGTCCGAGCGCTGGTACTACCGCACTAAGGAGCGGTAGCACCACCCAGGTCCAAGCGACGGTACTACCGCTCCCTAGTGCGGTAGTACCGCCCAGGGTACCCCGAGAGGAGGTCTACCAAGACCTCCCAGGAGATCTCAAGACCTCCTGGAGGTCTTGACCTTTGTGCACTGAGTTAGTCCCATGATCAGTCCTGCTAACTCGCACAGAGACACATTGGTGTAATCAAATCCATACCCCAACAAGCTAAAGGAAAACAAGAGGCAAATTATCAAATATTATTAAAGACTAACGGTCAAGCTTCTTACAAGAGCCACAAGGGCTTAAAACACAAGGGCACCTGCAGCAGGAAAACAAAACACCAACGTGTGAGTCCAACCGATCAGTCTAGAGAGCGTGGCAAGGCCTTTACAAAGCTTTGAACTGACTCGGGCTACCCGCTAAGGTTTCGCATGTCCCCCTCTTTGGTCTAGAAATCCGCCGTGTTATGGGATGCCCCCTCTTGCGCTGGCGCCTCACGCGCTCAACCACAACAGATCCGAGCCAGCCATTGCTCATTATTCTGCCCAGGCCATCCCCATAAAATGACCTTGTGGTTACATGGATTACACGGATCCACAGACACAAAGTTAAGTGCTTAATTGTGCTCAGGCAAGACTTCCACAACCCCAATAGTGCCAAGCACCCACTACTCACTCCCGGCCTTCTTGCCCAAGCATAAAACAATTTGGGTTCAACCCGGCCACTGGACCACCTAGTCCTAGCACAACAAGTTTTAAGGTGCTCTCGCACCACAATCAACACAACGTATGGCATTACACCATAGTCGGTTAACAATGGCACCAACCAGAGATTCCATAGTTCATTAGTCAAGATTATTAATTGATAAGGCATAATTCACAAGACCTACGGTTCTACAGCAAAGCTAAGCATAAGCAATCGGTCCCATGTTGGCATTAACAAAAGGTACCAACTAAATATCCATCCTAAGGTGTCCAAAGGAGATCATGTCAATATGTCAAGTACCCAACTTCAAGGAGGCATAGTGTCAAATAGGAAAATATCTACTGCCAAAATAGTTCTATAAAAATAGCCATGCAAATTTAACAAATCAAAATATTTTTGTAAAATGGGATCAAGATGATCAAGGTCCACGACTTGCCTCTATTGAAGGGAAAGGCTTCGGCTGGTGTGGCTTGAACCACGAGCTCCTCAGCAATCAACCGAATCTACACGTGCGCAAAGAAAACCAAATAAGCAAAGAAACTCCAAGAAATCCAAAAGAACTTACTTAAAGCAAAAGTGAGGAGGTCCACAATGAAGGGAGGTCCGAGAGGGAGGTCCAGCGAATGGGAGGTCCAGACCCAGGGAGGTCCGAACCAGAGGAGCTTGGAGAGCACACCAAAACCAAGAGGAGGCTAAGAAAGACGAACAGGGCAGAGGTGGATGCCCCCTGGTGCTCTATTTAAAGGAAAAGGGGAATAGAAGCACCACAACAAGGAGGTGACCAGGTTCGAAGCATTGGTACAAAGGCACACTGCAAAAGGTACGAAAAAGGGTTAGATTATGAGGAGGGGACAAAAAAATAGGAATAAGGACAAAGGAAAGGATAGCACTTTAATGTGACTTCAACCCACATCAAATGCACTTTAGAACCTGGGGCAAGGGAGTCAGTCAAAAGGGTGAACACAAAGTCAAAGGGAATGGTCCAAGGAGGAGGTCCTGTGAGGAGGTCTGAGGACAGGAAGTCCTAAGGCAACCAGGGAGGTCTTGACTACTATGGTCCAAACACAAGAAGGGGGGTCTAGACCACAAAAGGGGTCCGAACACCCACAAGAGGGAGGTCTGAACCTAAAGGAGGTCCAAACACACACAAGAGGGAGGTCTGAACCAAAAGGAGGTCCAAACACACACAAGAGGGAGGTCTGAACCTAAAGGAGGTCCAAACACACACAAGAGGGAGGTCTGAGAGAACAAGGAGGCTCAAAGGACAGGGAGGTCCAAAGGAACGCAACAAAAGGGAGGCCCTAGGGACAGGAGGTCCAAAGGATACACAACGGGGAGGACCTGAGGACAAGATTCACAAAAGGGCAGGTCCTGACGATCAGTTCCTTAAGGAGCAGGTCCTGACGGTCAAGATCTAGAGCAAGGGGAGGTCCGCGGATTCAAAGATGCGCAGGAGGAACAGGGGCCGTCAGATCTTGATCGGACGGAGCAAGGTAAATGGGCCATTCGGACCAAGCGAACGAGCCAACGAGGCCAAGCCATCCGATGCAGATCAGAGGGCACAGAAGGGATGGAATGTTCGGACCGGGCGAACGCTCCAACAAGATTGGGTCATCCGATGCGGATCAAACGGTCCTAAGGCAAGAAAGGCAAAACTCAAGCGGTACGACCGCAAGAGCCATCGGTGAGTCCAAACGCTAGGGTGGTCTGGACCTAAACAGGTCCGGGCCTTATGATCCCAACAAAAAGGAGGTCTGGATTGTTAGATCAAGCAGTAGAGAGGTCTGGACCCTTGGATCAAACAGAGGAGGGATCTAGATGGTTAAGATCTCAAAAGGGAAGGTCCAGATGGCCAGATCTCAACAAGGGGGAGCTCTGAGCAGCTAAGATCTCCAGAGAGGAGGTCCTAACGGCCAGATCTGAGCAACGGGGGAGGTCTAAGTGGCTAAGATCTCCAGAGAGGAGGTTCTAACGGCCAGATCTGAGCAAGGGGTTTTTATGTGACGAAGACCATGCTCGAGCGGTAGGTCCGACCAGAGAAAGCCCTAAGGACACAGAGAAGTCCAAAGGAGCACAGAGAGGTCCTAAGGACACAAGGAGGTCCTGAGGATTAGATCTCTCAAATGAGATCCCAACGATCAAGATCAAAGCAAAGGAAAGGTCCGAGGAAACAAGGATACGCGGGGAAAACTTGGGCCGTTAGATCAAGATCGAACGGGGCCAAGCAAAGGGGTCGTTCGGACCGAGCGAAGGACTCACCAGATTAGGGCCATCCGATACGGATCGGATGGCTCTTAAGGGGTGGAATGTTCGGACCATCCAAATGCACCCTCAAGATCAAGCCGTCCAAAAGCATCAACGGTCCTGAGGCGAGGAAGGTTAAACCTAAGCGGTACGACCGCAACAGAACAGCGGTAGTACCGCAAGGACGCAAAGGAGGTCTCTAAGGAGTCAAAGGAGGTCCTTTGGATTCTAGGGAGGTCCAAAGGGACAAGGGAGGTCCAAAAAGAGCTCAAGGAGATCCAATTGAACCCAAGGGGTGCGAATGGACTAGAGGAGGTCCAACTGAACACCAGGGAGGTCCGATTGGACACGGGGAGATCAAAAGGAGCTCCATATGGACATAGGGAGGTCCAAATGGGCACAGGGAGAACCAAAAGGATTTCAGCGACGTCCAGATGAACTTAAGGAGTTCGAATGAACTCAAAGAGGTCCCCAGGGAGGGTCCAAAACGGAGGAGGAAGTCTAGATCAAAGGGGATCTAGACAAAAAAGAAGTTTAGACCAAAGAGAGGTCTAAACAGAAAAGATTCAAACCAACAAAGGGAAGGCCTGGACTAAGGGAGGTCCAAACAAAAGGTACAAGGAAAGGTCCAAAGATCAAAGAGGTTTGAAACACTAGTCCGAGCTGGTCTAGAACTCAAAAGAGAGGACTTAGACCAACAGAGGGGTCTGAGCAAGAGAAGGTTTGGAGGAGGACAAAACAAGGCCCAACAGGAAACACTAGAGGAGGTCCAGGGGGCAAGGGAGGGCCAGAGAGGAAAGAAAAGCACTGGGTCGAGGCCAAGCACAAGGCAAACAAAGACAAGGGAAGAACTCCAACACAGCTCAAAAGGGCAAAAGCTGATTTTAGTTAAAGTTTGATTTTAGTCAATTAAAGCTCTTTTGAAAACTCAAGTTAAGCTTTGAACTCTTATCCAAACCAAATGGTTATTTTTATTTTAAAAAGCTTAAAAGACTCGGGACGAGCGGGACGTTACAAACCTACTCCCCTTAAAGGGAATCTCGACCCCGAGATTCGGGCTGACTAAAGAATAGGTTGGGGTACTGGGTTCTACTCACACTTCCAATTACTTCCTCTTTGAGTGAGACAAAACCAAGGTAGCGCCGCACCTAGCCAAAGGTTTTCTAGGAGACGGGTTGAACGAACTTGCCCACAAGATCAAACCGCTCACTGCAAAATGAACGGCTCAAAAGCAATAGAAGGATTGGAGCGAACAGGGGGTCCAGACAGACGCGAAGGGATTTCAAGACGGGTTCAAATGGACAGAAGGAGGTCCAAATGAACACGGGATGGTCCAAAGAAAACTGAGGAGGTGCAAAAGAATGCAAGAAGATCTGAAAGAATGTTAGGAGGTGCAAGGGAACTCAAGGAGATCCGATGAGTCACTGGGAGGTTCAAATGATCACAGAAGAAAATCAATTGACCACAAGGGGATTCAATTGAACGCAGGGAGGTCCATTTGAACAGCAAGAAGTCCAAACAAACACGGAGAGGTCTAGATGGACAGAAAAGGATTCAAATGGACCTAAGAGATTCAAACCAACAAAGTCCAATCAAATGTCTCAAGGTAAGGTCCAGCAAAACTCAAGGAGGTCTGAACCTTAAAGGGGCTCCAAGCACAAGGGAGGTCCGAGCCCTTAGATTTAAATGAAAGGAGATGGTTCAGAGAATAAGGGCTGGGCCAAAGGACAACACGAAGCAAAACAAGAAAAAGAGAGGAACTCCAGCAAGGTTCTAAGGGGAACGGCTGGCAAAGGTCACCTGGAGGATTGGCGGCTTGGCTCGGAGCTTGGGGAGGAGCTTGCTTCCGCTGGATACGCTGGGGGCAATGCTTGGCGAAATGACCCCATTGATGGCATTTGAAACACTGGATGCCTTCGGCAGATTTGGCGTTCTTGGGTTGCTGTCGGTTGGTGCTGATGTCCAAGGTACGAACTTCTTGAGGAACTGCTGGTTGAGGGGCTGCCACAGAGGTCTCGAAGGTAACAGGAGGTCCTTGATGAGCTGCAGATTGTAACACACCGGCCCCGAAGATCTGAGGAGGTCCTGTTGGTGAAATTTTCTTCAGCGGGCACTCGATGGCGAAGTGCCCCTTCTCCTGGCAACGAAAACAGGTGACACTCGATGCGCTAGGGGGCTTCTTTTGAGGAGAGCCTCTGAAGGGTGAGCTGGGGAGCGTCCAATCGGCAGGCTGCTGCATACTGGTTTCTTGGGGCATTGGCAAATCTAGACTTCTATATTCACATAGCTGGGACAAAATCCTTCTGTTATTCTTACCGCCCGCTGCTGGTGTTATTGTGGCAATCAAAGTGGCTTATGGAATGTCGTCGGTAGGAAATTTTTGACAACCTTTTGTGCCCTGGCTAGCAAAATGGCCTTTCTTTTGGCTTTGAAACACTGAATCTCTTCCCTTGGTGTCTTTTTCTGCTGGGGCCGGCCACCAAGATTATCACGGAAAGGTGGCATTGGAGGACAAAGCGCTAATTTTGGAGGCTTTAACGCTGCAATTGCTGGAGTTTTGCTGGGTTGAGGCTGTTTAGCACGAATCTTAGAGCTTCCTGCAGCCTCTTGATCTTGGTTCGACGTCTTTCTCCTGAGCCTGAGGTCCTGTTGACAACCAGGAGCTTCTATGTTGGGAGCTTCGGGATGGATTTCTTCTGGACTTGATTCCTTTGCCCCGGCCTTCAATTCTGAAATTGCTGAAGATGACAGTGGCAGGGCAGCAAACTGGGGGTTCTAATTCACCATTGCCATGAGGTCAGCAATGGTTTGGTTCTGCTGGTCCACCATGTTGACTAGGGCTGCCGCAGCCTGGTTCTGTTGAGCCATCATTTGATTCATGCTCTGCGTCACGGTGCTCAATGACTGAGTCTGAGCTGTCAAAAACTGACTCAAGCCTTGATCTGCTAGGGCTGCCGGAGGAGGAGGTGCAAAGGGGTTGACACTGGCATTGGGGCCCACTGATCCACTATGACTAGCTGAGGGGCTGGTCTGATCCATCTTGAAACATACCCGCTAGGTTTAATAGATAAGGGGGAGAAAGCACCACAGGTGAGAGGGAAAAGCATCATAGATGAGTGAGATCGAGGGAGGTAGATAGAATAGCCTAATCGGGGAAAACAGGTTAAACCCGAAGGAGCAAGGGCCCAGAGGCCAAAAGAGGCAAAGAGGTGCAATAAGTCCTCCTACTGGAGCTCTTATTGCACTAGGTAATGATACAAGACTAAGGGGGACCACTACACAGAAGGAGTCGAGCAACTAAGGCTATAGGGTTGGGCTGACGAAACGGCCTTGATCTGCAAGAAGTCCAGCAAAACGTCCTTGAAAAGCAAAGACAACGCTGCCTCTTCTTCCAACCAGCTCTTTCCTCAGGAGCAACTTGCCACAACCAAGGGCTGGGTGCTAGCTAAGAGCCAGGAATTGGCCTTCCTAACTTGGCTAGGCCCAAAACCTTATGATTAAAAGGGTCCACCAAATAACTTTTTTCAAAGTCATCCAATCAAAGAAACCAACCAATCAATCAATCAATCTCCCAAAACATTTGTAAGTCAACATGATTATCAATTCTTTCTCGGGTATAAGCTTAAGAAATTCCACAAATTGTTCACTTTAAATTGCATCCATCTCCCCTGCCCACAACAGAATATTCCTAAACCCAACATCACTTCTCAATCTAATGATTCTAAAATCACTCCCAAGATCACTCAATTCCAATTTAAAAGAAAGTTCTCCCGAGGGTCTTCCTTTAAACCACTATCTTCAAATTGATCCACCACATTATTTGTCACCAATCACCCCAAAATGGTTTTATTCAATGCTACCATCAAAGGTAAACCCCCAACCATACATTCCATATTCTGATCAAGGTATACAGTCAGGCTAAGATTCCCATCAAATTTTGATTCTCAATTCACTTATATCCAACTAAATCCAGTAAAAACCCACAAACTCAGATCCAAGCTCCCAACTAACTCGCAACTTACTTTAGATTCAAGGGTAATCCAATACTTTTCAATAATCCAAACAAGATTTCATAATCCTATATCCTCCAAGACCCAATTAGAACTTTCTATAATCAACCAATCCCAAAGTCTTTAATCCTCAAGATCAGATTCAAAAAGGCTTCTTTCAAGCTACCTAGCTTGGCATCCATCGCACTGGTTATACTTGCAAGCATAGCTCTTGAGAACCTGGTGGGCTGCAGACTGCACCATCTTCCTAGGGCTTTCAGCACCAGAATACGAGGGCTCGATCCTATAGAGATGAGGAGGCCAATTTAAGTTCAAATATAGTTTCAGAAGGGGGTAAGATTCAAGAATCTGGAAAAAGAGGTAAGAAGGAATGGAATAAGGAAAGAAAAGAGTGAGACAAGAGGAGAACAGACTAGAGCAAGATGAGGGAAAAACCACTAACCAGGTTTTAAGTTGGTTTGCTTTAGAAAATAATTTTGAAATAGACTAAAACGACCATGCTAACTAAGGTTACGACCTGCAGTCGATATGGAGCTCTGATACCACCTTTGTGAGGACCTTCTCGGGATACTTGGTATGCTTGGATCTTTTTTTTTGGCTACGGTACTACCGTTCGGTGAGGACCGGTAGTACCGCCCGCGTCCGAGCGCGGGTACTACCGCACTAAGGAGCGGTAGCACCACCCAGGTCCGAGTGCCGGTACTACCGCTCCCTAGTGCGGTAGTACCGCCCAGGGTACCCCGAGAGGAGGTCTGTGAAGACCTCCCAGGAGATCTCAAGACCTCCTAGAGGTCTTGACCTTTGTGCACTGAGTTAGTCCCATGATCAGTCCTGCTAACTTGCACAGAGACACATTGGTGTAATCAAATCCATACCCCAACAAGCTAAAGGAAAACAAGAGGCAAATTATCAAATATTATTAAAGACCAAACGGTCAAGCTTCTTACAAGAGCCACAAGGGCTTAAAATACAAGGGCACCTGCAGCAGGAAAACAAAACACTAACATGTGAGTCCAACCGATCAACCCACCGGCTATCGAGTGGAGAACGTCCCTAGGTCGCATGGTCTCCAAAGTCCTCATCAACACAGAGCTTTGAGCTCCCTGGAACTTCCTTGAGCTGCTGATTTAAACAGAGGGCAAAAGCCATGAGTACTTTTGAATGTACTCAGCAAGCCGTGGGGAGTGTATGCAATAATACTTATGCAAGGCTTGCCAAAAGAGAGCTGTATGGTTAGTTGCAAAAAGCAAAGTTTGACAGTAAATAACATAATAGATTGTAAAGCAGCAAGTTAAAACAATAATACATAAATACTTTTGATTTCAAGAGAGGTCGTGAGCACCCACTCACTTCCCAAAACCACTCTGGAGCACCCACTACAGAGCTCCCAAAAGACCAACCATGGGAGGTCTGGCCACACCCATGACCAGGACCTCAACCACGACAACCCTGGAGCACCCACTCCAGAGTTCCCAACCAGCCCCTAGATCTCATCTCGAGCCAACCATGACCCCTCTAAAGCCGGCCAAGGTCTCTTTGAGGCAAAGCCACAGTTTCTCGTAGACACGCCGAGGGACACAAATTTCACAAAAGCTACGCTTTGCTCCACTTCTCCGGGAGATGTCCATCACTAAGGACTTGGCTATTCAAATAGATTTTATGCTCTGCAGAGGTGTACAACTTTACCCACAATCCACAATCTCTCTAGCGAGACGGGTTCCGGAAAGACCCTTGCTCACTTCCGAAGGTGAGAAGTCTAGAGAGCGTGGCAAGGCCTTTACAAAGCTTTGAACTGACTCGGGCTGCCCGCTAAGGTTTCGCATGTCCCCCCCCTTGGTCTAGAAATCCGCCGGGTTATGGGGTGACCCCTCTTGCGCCGGCGCCTCACGCGCTCAACCACAACAGATCCGAGCCAGCCATTGCTCATTATTCTGCCCAGTCCATCCCCATAAAATGACCTTGTGGTTGCACGAATTACCCGGATCCACAGACACAAAGTTAAGTCCTTAATTGTGCTCAGGCAAGACTTCCACAACCCCAATAGTGCAAAGCACCCACTACTCACTCCCGGCCTTCTTGCCCAAGCATAAAACAATTTGGGTTCAACCCGGCCACTGGACCACCCAGTCCTAGCACAACAAGTTTTAAGGTGGTCTCGCACCACAATCAACACAACGTATGGCATTACACCATAGTCGGTTAACAATGGCACCAACCAGACATTCCATAGTTCATTAGTCAAGATTATTAATTGATAAGGTATAATTCACAAGACCCACGGTTCTACAGCAAAGCTAAGCATAAGCAATCGGTCCCATGTTGGCATTAACAAAAGGTACCAACTAAATATCCATCCTAAGGTGTCCAAAGGAGATCATGTCAACATGTCAAGTACCCAAGTTCAAGGAGGCATAGTGTCAAATAGGAAAATATCTACTGCCCAAAACAGTTCTATAAAAATAGCCATACAAATTTAACAAATCAAAATATTTTTGTAAAATGGGATCAAGATGATCAAGATCCACGACTTGCCTCTCTTGAAGGGAAAGGCTTCGGCTGGTGTAGCTTGAACCACGAGCTCCTCAGCAATCAACCGAATCTACACGTGCGCAAAGAATACCAAATAAGCAAAGAAACTCCAAGAAATCCAAAAGAACTTACTTAAAGCAAAAGAGAGGAGGTCCATAAGGAAGGGAGGTCCAGCGAATGGGAGGTCCAAACCCAGGGAGGTCCGAACCAGAGGAGCTTGGGGAGCACACCAAAACCGAGAGGAGGCTAAGAAAGACCACAACCCAGGGAGGAGGTGGATGCCCCCTGGTGCTCTATTTAAAGGAAAAGGGGAATAGAAGCACCACAACAAGGAGGTGACCAGGTTCAAAGCATTGGTACAAAGGCACACTGCCAAAGGTACGAAAAAGAGTTAGATTATGAGAAGGAGGGGACAAAAAGTGGGAATAAGTACAAAGGAAAGGACAGCACTTTAATGTGACTTCAACCCACATCAAATGCACTTTAGAACCTGGGGCAAGGGAGTTAGTCAAAAGGGTGAACATAAGGTCAAAGGGAATGGTCTAAGGAGGAGGTCCTGCGAGGAGGTCTGAGGACAGAAAGTCCTAAGGCAACCAGGGAGGTCTTGACTACTAAGGTCCAAACACAAGAAGGGGGGTTTAGACCACAAAAGGGGTCCGAACAACCACAAGAGGGAGGTCTGAACCTCAAGGAGGTCCCAACACACACAAGAGGGAGGTCTGAACCAAAAGGAGGTCCAGGTCTGAACCAAAAGGAGGTCCAAACACACACGAGAGTGAGGCCTGAACCTAAAGGAGGTCCAAATACACACAAGAGGGAGGTCTGAGAGAACAAGGAGGCTCAAAGGACAGGGAGGTCCAAAGGAACGCAACAAAAGGGAGGCCCTAGGGACAGGAGGTCCAAAGGATACATAACGGGCAGGACCTGAGGACAAGATTCACAAAAGGGCAGGTCCTAACGGTCAGATCCTTAAGGAGCAGATCCTGACGGTCAAGATCTAGAGCAAGGGGAGGTCCGCAGAATCAAAGATGCACGGGAGGAACAGGGGCCGTCAGATCTTGATCGGACGGAGCAAGGCAAATGGGCCATTCGGACCAAGCGAATGAGCCAACGAGGCTAAGCCATCCGATGCAAATCAGAGGGCACAGAAGGGATGGAACATTCGGACTGGGCGAACGCTCCAACAAGATTAGGCCATCCGATGTGGATCAAACGGTCCTAAGGCAAGAAAGGCAAAACTCAAGCGGTATGACCGCAAGGGCCATCGGTGAGTCCAAACGCTAGGGAAGTCTGGACCTAAAGAGGTCCGGGCCTTATGATACCAACAAAAAGGAGGTCTGAATTGTTAGATCAAGCAGCAGAGAGGTCTGGACCCTTGGATCAAACAGAGAAAGGATCTGGATGGTTAAGATCTCAAAAGGGAAGGTCCAAACGGCCAGATCTCAACAAAGGGGAGGTCTGAGCAGCTAAGATCTCCAGAGAGGAGGTCCTAACGGCCAGATCTGAGCAAGGGGGGAGGTCTGAGCAGCTAAGATCTCCGGAGAGGAGGTCCTAACGACCAGATCTGAGCAAGGGGTTTTTATGTGACGAAGACCATGCTCGAGCGGTAGGTCCGGCCAAGCAAGCGGTAGGTCTGACCTGAGGAAGCCGTAAGGACACAGAGAAGTCCAAAGGAGCACAGAGAGGTCCTAAGGACACAAGGAGGTCCTGAGGATTAGATCTCTCAAATGAGATCCCAACGGTCAAGATCAAAGCAAAGGAGAGGTCCGAGGAAACAAGGATACATAGGGAAAACTAGGGCCGTTAGATCAAGATCGAACGGGGCCAAGCAAAGGGGTCGTTCGGACCAAGCGAAGGCCTCACCAGATTAGGGCCGTCCGATACGGATCGGATGGCTCTTAAGGGGTGGAATGTTCGGACCGTCCGAACGCACCCTCAAGATCGGGCCATCCAAAAGCATCAACGGTCCTGAGGCGAAGAAGGTTAAACCCAAGCGGTACGACCGCAACAGAACAGCGGTAGTACCGCAAGGACGCAAAGGAGGTCTCCAAGGAGTCAAAGGAGGTCCTTTGGATTCTAGGGAGGTCCAAAGGGACAAGGGAGGTCCAAAAAGAGCTCAAGGAGATCCAATTGAACCCAAGGGGTTCGAATGGACTGGAGGAGGTCCAACTGAACACCAGGGAGGTTCGATTGGACGCTGGGAGATCAAAAGGAGCTCCATGTGGACACAGGGAGGTCCAAATGGGCACAGGGAGATCCAAAAGGATTTCAGGGATGTCCAGATGAACTTAAGGAGTTCGAATGAACTCAAAGAGGTCCCCGGGGAGGGTCCAAAACAGAGGAGGAGGTCTAGATCAAAGGGGATCTAGACAGAAAAGAAGTTTAGACCAAAGGGAGGTCTAAACAGAAAAGATTCAAACTAACAAAGGGAAGGTCTGGACTAAGGGAGGTCCAAACAAAAGATACAAGGAAAGGTTCAAAGATCAAAGAGGTTTGAAACACCAACCCGAGCTGGTCTAAAACTCAGAAGAGAGGACTTAGACCAACAAAGGGGTCCGAGCAAGATAAGGTTTGGAGGAGGACAAAACAAGACCCAATAGGAAACACTAGAGGAGGTCCAGGGGGCAAGGGAGGGCCAGAGAGGAAAGAAAAGCACTGGGTCGAGGCTAAGCACAAGGCAAACAAAGACAAGGGAAGAACTCCAACACAGCTCAAAAGGGCAAAAGCTGATTTTAGTTAAAGTTTGATTTTAGTCAATTAAAGCTCTTTTGAAAACTCAAGTTAAGCTTTGAACTCTTATCCAAATCAAATGGTTATTTTTATTTTAAAAAGCTTAAAAGACTCGGGATGAACGGGATGTTACATTCGTCGATGACAAGCACGGGCACATGGTGCTCAAGCTGCACAAGGCATTGTATGGTCTACGGCAGGCGTCGCGGGCTTGGAACTCCAAGCTGGACAGCTCGCTGGTGACACTCGGGTTCGAACGCAGCAAAATCGAGCACGTAGTGTACCGGAGGGAAAAGGGTGGGACTTTCTTGCTCGTCGGGGTGTACGTCGACGACCTGATCATCACCGGGTCAAGCGTCGACGATATCACCGAGTTCAAGGACCAGATGATGAGCATGTTCAGCATGAGCGACCTCGGCCTTCTGAGTTACTACCTCGGAATTGAGGTAAAGCAGGCTACTGGCATGATCACTTTGTGCCAGTGCAGCTACGCCTACAAGGTGCTAGAGTCGGCGGGCATGGCCGGGTGCAATCCGTGTCTAACGCCGATGGAGAACCGACTGAAGATGACCAAGAAGAACAGCAGCGCTACGGTCGATGCCACTGTGTATCGTAGTGTTGTCGGGAGCCTACGCTACCTGGTGAACACCAGGCCCGACATTACCTACTCTGTGGGCATTGTCAGCCGTTACATGGAGGCGCCCACCTCACAGCACATGGCGGCCATGAAACACATCCTGCGATACGTGAGCGGCACAGTTGGCTATGGATGCTGCTACAAGCGGCGTGATGCACTGGAGCCCGAGCTGGTGGGCTACAGTGACAGCGACCTCGCCGGCGATGTGGACGATCGCAAGAGCACCTCGGGGATGGTGCTCTACCTTTGGTGCTAGTATGATCACGTGCGCATCGCAGAAACAGAAGATAGTCGCGCTCTTGTCCTGTGAGGCGGAGTACATCGCGGCGGCCACAACGGCATGCCAGGGAATGTGGCTTAGCAGACTACTCAGTGACCTGATGGGCGTGAAGCCGAAAAGGGTCAAGTTGATGGTGGACAACAAGTCTACGATCGCGTTGTGCAAGAATCCGGTGCACCACAACCGCAGCAAACACATCGACACGAGGTACCATTTTATTCGTGAATGTGTTGAGGACGGTAAGATTGACGTTGAGCACGTGAGTACTGACTACCAGTTCGCCGACATCTTAACAAAAGCCCTTTGTTGTGTCAAGTTCATGGAGATGAGACAGAAGCTTGGCGTGGTAGAAGTAAAGTCCGGGCGCCATGATTAAGGGGGTGATTTATTATGTTAATCACGTCACATATCACATTTGTTAGCAGTAGTATCATGCACGTATTGAGTCATGCGCTAGCTGCTTTGTTGAGTCTGTTAGTTGCTGCGCACTACGTGAGTTACGAGTTTGTTCTGCAGTTAGTCTGTCAGTTGCTGTGCACTACGTGAGTTAAGTTAGCAGTTGGACCGCATGTAATCTTATCTCTTCTAGTAGTTAGAACAGCAGAAATCGTGGAGGTCTATTAGTTAGTTGTTAGCAGAAAGCTCCTGGTGCATGTACGTAGAGATAAAAGGAGACCAGAAGCAAAACTGAAAAGCTGAGTTGTTAACAGCGCCAAAAATATCTCCTGTCTCGCTCTGCTGTGCTGCTGCTTCTTCGTGCGAACTGCAGATCAAGTGTGTTGCGTGCATGTGTTCCAGGTGCCGCGTGTCTTCCAAGTCCTAGTTTGTCACAACATATACATGTTTATATTTCTTATGGCATACTAGGTATTCCCGACGACCCTATGAGTTATGCATAGACAATTCCTTCTTCGGTTTTGAAATTCTTCTCGCCAACAATGACATCATGAAATTGAGGGAAAATCCGATAAATCAATTTAGTAATGGCTGAGGTGGCACGCTAGACGATTGCTTGCCTGATGCAAGGGCGGGGATAGTGGGAATCCACTCGTCGGTTGAACCTGGCCTCGTTGTCGATGTGGACGAAGACACCATCGTTGGAGACGGCGGCGACCGGGTGAAGGGGCGCGACTACATCTGGTGACCTCGGAGCAGGCGGAGGTGCTGCTGAGGTCCTGTGCTTTGCGACAGTGAAACCACAAGGCAGGCACGAGGGGGTGAGGGCAAGCACGTCAGAACATACGCATTCTCACCGGCAACGGTGTGGTGACGGGGCTAGGAGAGGGAGAGGAGCGGGCGGCGCCAACTTTCCCCGCCGGCGCCGTTATCACCAACCACCACAACCTCGCTCGTAGACATCTCCTGCCCTCCATCAGCGACCGTCGTAGGCCGACCGAGGGGACGGATGGCTAGTCGACGATGCGAGCGAGGCTGACCGGCTGACCGACACAGGCTCCCGTGCATGCTGTTTATTCACGCGAACGGGCCGAACGGAGCCAGCTGACGCTACGGAATCGAAGGACTAAACTTACAGCAGCTCCCTGAGGTCATTCCTTACGGGTTTAGTATTAGGTAAGATTCCTCTCTACATGTGCAAGTGCCCGTCACTTTGTACGTGCGTACCGCGTTTAACGAAATTTCTTACTACTCTAGTCCTCTCTACATGTGCGAGTGTTCGACATTTTTGCGTACGTGTGGGTCAAAGAGGACAAGAGAATAGTCATATCGACCGTGCGTAGGATTTTCTCTTCTGCCAATACACTACAACAGAATATGTCTTAAAAAATAAAATATAAAAAATATGTAGACTCTTATAAATATTGGTACTCGAACTAAAGACTCTATGAGAAATACTTCTCTTAGACTGCCGTCTCAACCTCACAACCTTACATGTTTAGTTGTGTGTTACAATATTATTATATAGTTCTTTTAACATATATCAACCACCAAAAAAATATCTCTAGAGAGTTGAAAATCGTCTCAAAAAAATGTCTTTACATAACATAACCTTTAGACGAATTAGAGAGTGTCTAAAAAATATCTCTACAAGATAAAATTTTGTATATGTCTTGAAAATGTCTCGAAACAGCCTCTAGCATACAAAAATTTGGGACGATTTTTAAAGTACCTCTAGACTATATAACTCCTTATTGTAGAGACAAATTGAAAAGCGCCTTTAGAAAAAGCGTCTTTATTTGGATTTTCTTGTAGTGAGAATAACATTCCCCATAACCCTTTCGGAATATGATATTGCCCTTGCAAACATACACGAACTTAATTAGAAGTATAAACATGGCGTTTAATTTATCTAGCTTTACAGTTCATCAAATCATGGAATGACTTTGCAGAGAGATTCACCCCATGGACAAAATATTGGACAGCTCTGAGAGAATCGTTGTGCACGTTCATGAATTTATTGGTCATCAAGAAGTAGCAGTGCGATTGTGTTGTCCTTGATCTATTCAGTTTCGGGACCATGCAACGTAGCTAGCCTACCTGTTTAGTATCTATTAAGCATTAACGAACAATCGACGCAACGTTTGACACTTTGTCCTGATTAAATGAAAATAGTTGTATGTTAGTAACAGTGATGGAATTGATATACATCACATCTGTTTTATACTGTTGACATGGATCCAAAAAGGTCTTGATGGATTAGCTGCATCCGAAAATTATAGTCGGATAGAAATATGACATGGAATTTAGATAGTAAAATCCGCATGCATCCGCATTAATTCAAACCTGAAACAACAAAATAGAAACTGCTTAATTATAGGTCTGTCAAGGAAAGAAATACAAATTTCTAGCTAGTTGGCTACTTGACTATATTCATTTGGTTGGATCTATTCAATTCTTTTGTTAAAATATTTCATATTATCTGTCGCTTTTAACAAAGGCTATAATAACTCCCTTCATAAAAAGCAAACCTACACTAATAACTAAAAAAATGAGAAACAAATTAATAGGTGACCAAACATAGTACACCATATTAAAATTGGTTCGGTTTAGTTACGTAACATCCCAAAATTCCAGTCCATTTTCAAATGTTAGAAAATGTAAACTTTTTAAAACTTTTTGATGCATTTTGTCGACATTCTTTTTTTGGATTTTTATGCAAGACTTTTCGTATAATTGAGAGATTTAAGAATCAAATTTTCGAAGTACAAACCTAATTGAGAATTAAAATAAATTCAAACAAAATATAATAATTAAAAATCGAAACTTGGTGTATTTGTACTGTTAATAAAATGGGGAAATATTTTAAGCATGTTTTCAAACTTTCCTCAAATCAAATAATACAAATGCATGCAAACAGAAGCTTAAAAGAATTTTAGAGCAAAATATAAAACAAATAAAATCCTAGAAAAATTAAAAAATAATCTACACTATGTGAGGAGCCTCCCCCAAAAAAGTTCATAATATTTGGAACACAATTCATATATTTACAAATTTCCTGAAACTAGTGAGCCTTTTCGGAAATTACGGAATTAACTTCCTTTCCTTCTCTCACTAACCAGCCGGCCCCCACCGTCAGCCTTCTTCTTCCACGCGCTGCCAACACCAGTAGCTAAGCTTGCCCGTCTTGCCACGCCAAGACGCTGCCTCACCCCGGCTTTGGCACCGCCCTCGGTTTCATCTCTACCCCATGCCCCGCGTCCACGCCCATGCTCTGCCCCCAGTTGCGTGCCCCCTGCCTTGCTGCCTCCTCATATCATCGCCAGGAGCAAGTCGCCACCAGTTCTCGTGGTTTCTCGTGAGACCTTTGCCCATACACATGAGCATTGAGCACGCCGGATTGCCCCCTCCATTCCCTCACCTTTCCTCTCCATTTTCTCCCCTCCCCAAGCTCAAGGCTAGCTCAGAGCCGAATGCCACGTGCCGGCCTTGGACAACGCCACCGCCAAGCCTCCCTGCCACACCGACGACCTACAACCAACTTCTTCATGTCTCTCTTGACCTCCTCGACATCATGTTTCCATCCCTCACCTTTTTCTTCTCTCTATGCAGATGAATCTCTGGGAACGTGCACTTTCTTCTTTGTGTTTGGTGATTCTCGGTTCATGACCACCGCCTCTACTCGCCGTTTTCAGTCAACCTGGTGAGCTCTCCCCTAATGGACCACGTCACATCGTGTTCTAGCCCCCAAAGGTCATTTTCCCTCACCCAATTTGATTCTTCATGCTTAGGGGCACAGCGCCGTCGTCGACTTCCTCGCGCATGACCAAAACCACCGCCGCCGACGCCTTTTCCTCTCGGGTGAGCTCTAGTACAATTCCTTCTGCCAAGAACATCTACACACCATCCCCTAGCTACCCCCACCATTCACTTTCGCTCCTTTTCTCTACAGCGTTGCCGCCATGACGACCTCACCATGTCGCCCATTGCTCACATCACCAGACTATGTTGGCACTTCCTCGCCTTCGTCGACCGTTCCTGTGAGATCCACTTGCCTCCCTCAAGCTCATGCCCCCCCCCCTAGTTTTGCCCCTATCCCATCCTACACCACCATCCTTGTTTCACCCTCACGGACGAGCCGCCCTAGGCCTCCTCTATTCTGGCTTCCCTTCTCTTTGCCTTCTCTCTCTCTCTCTCTCTCTCTGTGTGTGTGTGTGTGAATCACCAATAGTGGGCCTAGTCTGTAACATCCTGAAATTTCAAACCCTTTTTCCTTTAAATTGTAAAACAAAATAAAACTATTTTTATTTTGGTGTAAATTAAAAGTTGGGTTTGTTGGAGAAGTTGAAGCTTCATGTTGCTACCTCCTCTGTGATGAAATCGGTTTGGACCTCTTGTGTGGCCCAGACCACCTCATGGCCAAGACGTGCCTACATGTTTAGGCCTTACTTTAGACCTCCCTTGGGACTTAGACTTTACTCCCTCGGACGTATCAATATGTTCAGACCTCTTTAGGTCGGGACCTCCTTGTGTCCCAGTGGACCTCTTATCGCCTTTGGACCTCCGTGAGGCGTACGACCTCTCTCTCTGGACCTCCCCATCCATTTGACCTCCTTACTCATTTATCGAGGAGCTCGACCTCTGAAGACCTCCTCTCGAACCACTAGGACCTCCTATATTGAGATCCTCACCGCCAGACCTCCCATCGTGGAGATCCTAGCGTTTAGGACCTCCCCTTGTCGACCTAGTCCTTTAGACCTCCTCTCAAGACTTCCTTGAGCCGTGGAACCCTCCCTTCTTGAGAGCCTAACTGATAGGACCTCCCCGTTGGTGAGATCCTACCAGTCAGGACCTCCTCTTTGCAAGGATTCCCTCAGCCAGGACCTCCCTCGATGAGATCTTGGTTATCAGGACCTCTTAGTCACGTGGACCTCCTCCACGTGTGTTGGGACCTCCCCACGTCCGGACCTCCTTTGTGTATATCAGGGCCTCTTAACCCCCAGACCTCCTCCTTGAACATCTGGACCGTCAAGACCTCTCCAATGGAGATCTTAACCGTCCAGACCTCCCCCTTTGACCTAGTTGTTTCTAGATTTGTCTGGTCCCACCTGCTAGGCTTGCCTATTCTTATGTTTTCCCGCCACACTAGTACCATGGGCATTTAATGCATGTCTTGTTGCATTAAATGCAGCTTTGAAAATGGATGCTTCCATTGAATGTAGTCATTTGAGGACACTGTTGGTGTCTTTTCTAGTCTTCTCCCGCAATAGTGCACAATGTCCTTTACTATTTTTCTGGGACATTCTCGTACCCATTTTCCTACCCTCATGCTCATCAAGTCACGTACGCATTAAAATGACCCTTACACTCTTTTGACTATAACTAGCCCAGAGCCTTCCTTTGCCACCTTTTTCCCACACTCTACATTGACTCACGCTCGGTGGCTTCTTGGAGAACCTTCTCGCCGAGGGCATCCCGAAGCACCTTCATCGCACTTTCACCATTGGAGGTTCATCAGAGCTTGGGCATTGACCCTAATTGCCCAGATTGCCTTCGACCTCCCTTCAACTCCTCACCTCCTCCTTATCTTGGTAAGTCCTCTTGTGCACTGACCCGTTCTTGATCTTATCTCCACCGTAAGAGATTATATCCCTTTCAGGACCTCTTCCTTGGGATTCTCGGTGGAACTCTATGGTTCTTGTATAAAGACCACCCCTCTGGACTTCACACAAGCGTTTTCATCTTGGTCTTTCGCTATCGCCGCCCTCTAGTTTCCTGCGAGGACCTTCCTCATTTGATCTCTCTCCAGTAAGTTGAGACCTCTCCCAAAGAACCTAATTTGAGTCTGTGAATGGTCTCTGTTAATTGAGTCTTAAGAGTTTCTTTTGAAGTTCTTCTTGGCTCTTTATTTGGAATTTGGTTTGAGTTGTCTCCTTTCTCCCGTATAGATCGTGAGGACACTGAGGAGCGTGAGACCACTGAAGAAGAAGACTCTCAAGACAGTGAGCAAGGCAAGTCATGCTCTTGATCATATTGCACCCAATACTTCAATTTACTTATGTTCTGTTTCAAAGGATAATGCATGCTTAGTTCTACCAAGATAATTTAATACATGTCTTTAAAACACATAGTTATGCCCAAATTCCTTCATATGGCCAACTTGACATTGAATCAACTCTGTTGTCACCTTAGACAAAACCTGGTTAACACATTAGTGTGAACCAGGAGCAATTGTGAAAACATATGCTTAGACTGGCTTAGACCAAAAACATTTGATTTGGGAAAAATCTTTACCTTCATGACCAACTATTGTTTAAAATGTTTTGACCATGGCATTTGGGATGTCATGGGAGTAAGGAAATATTGCTGGGGAAGCAAAAAGGAAATGAAAACTGATTTGGACTTGGGCGAATTGGTTGCTTGGTTGGTGCAAGGTTGATGCACGGACTCCATCTGGTAAAGGTGGAGGTCAAGGGTTTGTGATTGTCGCCCAAGTCGAGTTGAGGACCGGTCTTTGAGCCGCCAATGCTAGGCCTATGATGGGCTATGCCAAAACCGTGCAACCACATGTCTCGGTATGGGCGTGGGACCTAGCTAAGTAAATTACAGAACTTCCACATGATTAATCCAGTTGGAGGAGTGGGAGGTCTTCTATGGCAGTGGTCTTTTATGACCTATGTTCCCCTTGGTGCAAGAGGGGCCCAGATCTCATGAGTGAATCCAAAGGAGGCGAAACCTTAGCAAGGAGAGGCGTGGTGGAACAATGCATTTTAAAGGCTTTGTCATGAACTCTAGACCTCTTACCTTTGGTAGTGAGAGGTGGCATCGACGGATGCCGGATAAACTAGAGGAACTCATGTCGTGTGGGTAAAGTGCACATCCTCGATCGAGTGTAAATCTATTGAATAGCCGTGTCATGGTCATGGACATCTTGGCGTGCCACTCGAGTTAGATGTTGGTTTGGTGTTTCTAAAATGTGTAACAAAGCTGTTTTGGGATTTCTATCCCATGGGTTTGGGCAGGAGCTTTGTGCAGGAGGTATCCTTCACCAATTTATTGATGAATGCTATCAACCTGAAAATCAAATTTATAAAATGGATTTTGTCTATTAAATGCCCTTTGGAACTTAGTAATTGTAATTGAAAGAAACTTGGCTTTATGCAAAGCAACCATATTATGCCCTCTGTTGTATATCTATGTATGCATGTCATTTCATTAACCCACGGGTGTGACTTGCGAAAGCACAAAGTGGTAGTGCTCACTCTTGCTCAATGCAAAATCTTATCGAGGAGAAGACAACAATGGAGAAGAGGAGGACCAGACGAGTAGGTTGTGCCCTCCCACCATTTTGCACTGTGGTATAGTGGATGGACCTCTGTCTTTGCTCTTTTGTAAGCTTGCTTTTGGCCCAAGGCCACCTTTTGTAAACAACTCCTTGGTTATGTTGTAAATAAAGTCTTTGTCGTGGATGTTACCATTCTTGTTTCTTTGTGAAGAGCTAGCTTAAGATCCTTGGGACTAGCTCGAGTTCACTGCTGGGAATCACAGAGTGATCCCCAAGCCTCACGACCTCCCAGTCAGTCCTGCGACCTCTCCTGTGTTGGCCGTGGCAGTTGGGGATCTCCCCGTGATTCCCACTTCCCTTAGTGGTAATCCAGAGAGGTCCTGACAGGGTCTCGATGGGTACTACCGGGGCAGATCCTACCCGAGCCTCGGGAGGTGCCACCCGACCTCCTGGGAGGTCCTAAGGGACGTCCTAGGTTTGGTCCTGGGAGGTCCTCTCGGGTGCCCTAGGGTTGGGTCGCCACATAGTCCAATTAGGCGCTCAACTAAAAAGAACACCAAGTAGGATTAACAACTTATGAAGGCTTCAAATTTTCAAACCACATGATGATAGCTAAATCCAGTAGTTAAGGTTGATTGAAAGTGCTTAGTAGCCAATAACAGCCAAATGAATAGAAAAAGCAATATGATTAGGAGTTGCATGATCTCAGTAACAGTAGACCTTCACCTAACAATTGGACAATTAAAAATTGTAAGTGAGTCTTGTAACTAGTAGGCTATGTGACTGACAGTTGGGTCATTCAAATTAATTAACAAATTGAAATTTAAATAGAAGGAAGCTTAGTTCACAGCACCTCAAATAAGCAAGAGCTTAATGGGATTGTTAGTTTGGGAAGCTAGAGAGTACTTAGAAAAAGGAGCAGTGGGATAGAGCCATGACAAATGCCAAAAACAAGTTGATTAGAAAATATATTGGTTTATTAACCATTGGCATTTAATCTAAAAGAGTAAAACTAATTAGGAATCAAGATTTGGAATGTGGTTATCTAAACAACAGCAAACCCTAGGCCTTAGTTATGATGATGTCAGTAGTAGCAATAGGTTATGAGGTGGTTAATAAAAATGGGTAAAATGATTAGATATTAATAATCATCCATATGCACTTAGAATGAATTCATAAGATGAAACTCTAAATTGAAAATCAAGTAAAATTGCTAATTTTGCTAGTGTCTTGATAATGGCTATAACTTTTGCATACGAACTCCAAATCAAATGAATCTTTTTTAAAAAAATTCATATAAAATCTTTCTCTATATGAATATGCAAACATATTTGGATTTGCTTTCTGTTGAATTTTTTTTCTGTTTGTGATTTATTATCGATTCTTTCGAATAGACACCGGAATTCACGAGCGAGTTTAACGACAATCAAGTGACCTCACTCTCTGGACAGCCTGAGCAAGGAAAGTGTCCCTTATGACCATGTTGATCCTATTATTTCAATTATTGTACCTCTTTTGGCAAAATCTATTATGCATGCATGTGTGTTGCTTAAAATTGCTATATTTGGGGATAACGGTAGTTACAATTCTATTCAATGCATGATCCTCCTTGAAATATTGGTAACCTTACTGTTGTAGCCAATAGGTTATGGTTTAGGCAATAGATGATGTTGATTTTGGAATTTCGAGTGTGAATATCACACATATGCTTAGCCGGGCTCTAGATTTACTAAAATTGGAAAATAAATGCAATGATGAACTTGAATTTGGGAGATTTTGAAATTATGGTCCAGATGGGTTTACCTCTATTATTTTGTATAAAAATAAAACTGAAAAACTAAGTTTGTGACGTGGGTGAGTTATATTATATTCTGAGGAGTGTCAGAGATGTATCTCACAAGTAGATAGGGGGAGATCCTCGTCCGGGTCAATTAAGGACTGAACACCGGTGCGATTAATCTAAGCCTAAGCGTATAGCCACATGTGCCAGTATGGGATGGCCTTAGCTAATTAAG
Source organism: Phyllostachys edulis (assembly GCA_036346405.1). Lineage (NCBI taxonomy): Eukaryota > Viridiplantae > Streptophyta > Magnoliopsida > Poales > Poaceae > Phyllostachys > Phyllostachys edulis. Next base: position 8,150,174 of record CM070564.1, read on the forward strand.
TCACTGAAAAATAGCCTTGCATGTTGGTAGTCCGTTGTAGTGCGAACATGACCAGGTAGGCATGTTCGAAGGGGCTCTCTTCACTGAGGCATTGGGAACAAAGCTTACTGACACAACGGTGAATACCTCACTGAGATAGGGGTGTACCCGGGGTGTAGTGAGGGTGTTCATTCTCTGGGCTAGTGCAAGGTTAGGACTAGGTGATGTAAAGGCTTCGATGCGTGCTCTAAACTGCTTACCAAAGGATAGTAAGCGGTGGTATCGACGGATGCCAAATAAGTTAGAAAATTCGTATGCTGTGGATAAAATTGTACACCTCTGTAGAGTGTAAACTGTTTTAAATAGCCGTGCTCACGATCATGAGCATGTTTAGTGCAGTCACATCGGGTATAGTCTTGGTTTTTTTTTTTTTTTTTTTTTGCAAAAATGGTTTTCATTGGAAAATGAGGGAATGGTTTTGTTGTTGTTATTTGAGTTGAGTGCCATGTCTATAGCTGAAAGTAAGATGTTGACCGTAGCCGAGGAGGTTTGCGATTTGTCATTTATCATGTACTTACTTGTTGATTCTTTATCTACTTAAGTGCTCTTTAAACTTTTATTGCAAAGTACTAGTTATTGATATTACAAATAAAACTTACTTAATGCTGAAAATAACTTGTAACATAGAGCTTCATCCCTTGTTAGCCATGCATATATATAAATTTTGCGATACACTACAAGTCTTGCTGAGTATGCAATGTACTCAATCTTGCTTAAATTGTTGTTCAGAGCTAGAGGATGAGCATGTACCAGACAACACATTCTTTGCACCCGATACCGAGGGTCGGTGGTGAGTCTTTCTAGGACTTGTTTCTTGTCGGTTGCCTGAGGGTTTGGATAAGCATACCGCTGGACTTTTGGTTTATATACATGTTATGCTTCCACTATTAAATTCGCTACTTCTAATACTTGTTATTTTATTTGGCCAATCGGCCATGTTCATACACTATGATGTAATCGTCTAAGTTAAGTACCATATTTGTTTCATGTTGTATGTGTATGTATGGATGTGCATGCCAAAGTTGTGGATGTGTGTAGTAGCCACTGATCATGGGACCAGGGTTTTGATAACCGGTTTTGAAATTTTACTCGGAGTCACCGATAGAACCGATTTTCAAAAAAAATTGGCAGATTTCGGCCGAAAATTTCAAACCAAAATTTAAAATTCAAATAAATTTCAACTGAATATCATCAAATCGATGAAAGTACAAGCTTGGGGATGTGCAAGAGACCTCTAGTCGAGCATGTGCAAGAGGACCCAGTTGGTCGACTCGAAGCTTGGAATGGTTTAAGCTCTCACCTTGCTGAGCAGCTACTGGATGTTGATTCCGGCGCTGACGAGGAGGTAGTAGGTGGTGAAGGAGATGAGGGAGAGCATGATCGAGATGGCCAGGTACGCGTCACCGTACTTGGCCAGGAGCTCCTTGGCTTGGTTGGTCCTCGATTTCTTCTTCCCCTTGCCTTACTTGCCTCCCTCCTCGGAGCTAAATATCTACAGCAACACGTTGCACAATTCATCTCACAAGTGCTTCAAAAAGTTAACCACCTGCTATCTCTTGCTTACTTTCTAGAGGCCGAACTTGAGGCCGTACTTCTTGGACATCTCCTCGGCCATCTTGCCACTCTCCTCGGTCATACCAAATCGATGATATTTAAGCTTCGAGGAGACTAGGTGCTGGTGGAACCAGAAGAACCTCCAGTCGACCAGCCAGGGGTCCTCTTGCACATGCTCGAGATGGCCGGCAGGCCCGCCTGGCCTTCGGGCGGCTCGACGGCGCCACCATAGACGCTGAAGAGGGGAATGAGGATTGGGGATCGAAGGCTTTGAAGCAGGGGTGGAGCTAGGCCTCGGGCCTCTCAGGCCATGGCCCGAGGCCCAGCAAAAATGTTCGGCCATCCAAGACATAGGCAAGCAGGCCAAATGGGCTCAACAGGACCAAGCTTAATTCAAATGGGCCGAAAGTTTTGGGCCCGGTTTGGAAGTCTACCAGGGGGTGCCGGTAGAACCGGTTTGGGCGATTTTTGGCCGAAAAAAACCCTACATGGGACTAGTACGGTACACACACGAGGGCTTTGGGTATTTCACGTCCGGGCTCCGACAAGTCATTTATTTGGTTTTCATATTTTTATTTATAAAATAAAACCTTTATGTTCATCAGTACAATACTCTGCCAATTATTACATACAGAATATGAGCTCTTTTAACTGGTGTCATTTTACTTTCTTAATTCATTCATTCATTCTAATCAATTTTTGTAACATAAATACACAGATCTAGCTACCATAACTGTATAGAACAACATTTTGATTATTGGACATTTTGTATTTCACATATAAAACCACAACAGAAAATTGAATATCAACGACAATCATGAACTACTCATATATATTTCCTCGCCAAAAAAAATGAACTACTCATATTCCTAGAGGAGACATGTAAGGTTAGAAATTTCAGTTTAATTTGTTGCTATCTTTAAAATCCTACCAACATATAAAATTGCAAAAAGAAATTGCTTGTAGCATAAGTTTATGTATTGCGCTTCAAGTCACAAGAACTTATTGCCATGGTGTAATGTGTGGTTGACCTTTTCATATTTGACAAACAATAATATATCGTCGTATATTTAGATTGGTTGCACGTTATAATGAGTCAATTTGTCACAAATAAAAACTTTTTTGCAAAATCACACCTTTATAGGTTTATGCAAATATTGTGATAAAGACTTGGTTAAAACCAAGATTCAGGAAAGCGCTAGGCGCTAGTCAAACGGTGGCCTAGAGCTTAGCACCTAAGCGGCCGACTAAGCTACAATGCACAACACGCAAACATGAGAGCAAGCAGTGCAAAATAGAGCAAAATCAAAGCAAGTAGAGCACAGATCAGAGGAAGAAGTGAAGAACACAACATAGGAGAAGGGGACTTGCTTGGATCTAGAACACAACAATAGAAGAGGAGGGAAGGAGAGGCAACCTGGAGGTGAAACAGCCTTGCTGCCACTCGCAGCCTCGCAGTGGTCTGCAGCTTCTTCTCCTTCTTCCTCCGCCTCTTCCTTCTTCCTTTTCTGCTGTTGTTGCCAGTTGACATGTGTCGTGCGCGAGCCGTGCCTTCGCGGTGAGCCCCCTCACGCCGCTCTCGAAGTCTCACACGAAATCGTTGCCGCCAGCACAAGACATGACTATGATGCCTTAGGATTTTGGTGTTATCCACTTAATAGGTGACTGCGCCGCGCTCGAAGTCTTGCACCGTTCACCAAGCCAGCCCAAGGCCCATCTAACCAAGACTTGATGCCTCCCTCAAGCCCACACTTCGTCTTCCAAGTCACTCCACTGACGCTACTTCTGTCATTGCCTCTGCCTCATGGCCGCCATTGCCAGTGCCATCACCCGCTCCTCCCCTTCCATCTCCTCTTCCACCTTCCCTTCCGGTTGGCCCTATCCAAGTCGTAGTCGCCACCTCCTCCACCACCTCCGCGCTCTGCTTGCCTCGTGGTCGGCCACCCACCCGGCTTCCCAGCCCCTTGTCGCCGCCTTACACCGCCTCACCGAGCGTCGCCCAAGCCGCCTTGGACCGGCTTTTGACCGCCTAGTCGATCCTAGGCAGACGGCTAGCCCGCCTAGCCGGTTGACCTCGTCGAAGTCATGGCAGGCCAACGGTAACCATCTAGGAGGCGCCTAGGAGCGACTTCTGGAACCTAGGTTAAAACTTAGAAAAACTAAAGGGTGTAACATCTCGGAAACTGTGACTTAGAAACATTAAGAATTGATGAACGGAGTAGGGGTAGCAATTATTTGCATAAATTTCATTTAGCACAATAAACGTACAGATATATTTGTAGGAAATGAGTTGACAATTCTAGATGTTTGATCTTTCTCGAGGACGGGCCAGTGGCCTAGTGGTTGGACTAAGGCTGTTCTTTCCCGTCCATCTGAGTTCCACCCATACGATGGGTATGTGTGTAGCTTGCTTTATTTAATCAAAGTACACACCGAGTTCGTTCAGTGGAAATAAAACGTCTCCGCAAAAATTCTATCGTGTGTAGCGCACGCGTGTGCGCATATATGACGTGAGTAGGGTATGTCTGTGGTGTGCATCCTCTCTACTCTGTCGAAAGGAAAATCTTTACCTACCCCAAATTCAACACACACACGCACGGCTACACATACACCTATATATATCTGCACAGACAAAGAAGAAAGAGAGAAGAGTATGACAATGCATGCATGTATCAATGTACTGACCCTGCATGCATGTGCCGCAACAAACGGTGTCGGGGCCTAACTACCAACCGACCGATCGAGTCGAAGCGCGTACATAGTACGTGATCAAATCATGCATGCGGTGGACGGCGTTAATGGGCAAATCTGAAAATTCGGCGGCAGAATTAAATCCATCGATCGAGCTGTATTTGATCGATGCAGCGGGCGCCTATATAAACCACGCATCGCCTTCCCTTCCTCTTCATCCATCAACTACTGCTTCACACACAAAGCAATAGTTTGATAGCTAATATCTAGGGTTCAACAATGGAAGCTGCGTCTCGCAGACTTCTCCTCGGCGTTTGCGCCGTCCTGATGGCGATCGCCGTCGCTAACGCTGAGAGCGAGGCGGCGTCGGTCGTCGTCGGCCTGGCCAAGTGCGCTGACTGCACGAGGAAGAACATGAAGGCTGAGGAGGCTTTCAAGGGTAAGCTAGCTAGATATATATAGCTCCTGTTTCACTTACTAGTACTACTGTGTCACTGCACTATAAACAGAGAGAGCTCACTGTTGTTTTGCCATGGATGTACTGCTTTTCAGGTCTTCAGGTGGCCATCAAGTGCAAGAACAGCAAGGGCGAGTACGAGAGCAAGGCCGTCGCCCCGCTCGAGGGCTCCGGCGCCTTTAGCGTCCCCCTCGCCGCCGATCTTCACGGCGTCGACTGCTTCGCGCAGCTCCACAGCGCGGCGAACGCGCCGTGCCCCGGGCAGGAGCAGTCCAAGATCGTGCCGCTGTCCAAGGGCACCTTCGTCGCCGTCGCCGGAAAGACTCACTACCCGTCGGCGGAGTGCGCCTCGGCGACCATCTGCGGCCCGATCAAGAAGCACCTCTTCGACCACTTCCACAAGAAGCCCGTGCCGCCCAAGCCAGAGCCCAAGCCGGAGCCCCACCCGGAGCCCAAGCCGGAGCCCCACCCGGAGTTCCACCCTATCAAGAAGCACTTCTTCGACTACTTCCACAAGAAGCCCGTGCCGCCCAAGCCAGAGCCCAAGCCGGAGCCCCACCCGGAGCCCAAGCCGGAGCCCCACCCGGAGTACCACCCTGTCCCTCCCACGCCGACGTACGGGCCACCGTCGTCGCTGACTCAGATCTACCACCCTCAGGTCAAGCACTAAAAGCTGAAGGATGTGATCAGTGATCGACGTTGCTATCAGTTGCATGAGTGGCTCGTTTGGCCTTTATTTCTATGGTTTGCTGCCTTGTTAGTCTCTTAATAACGGTTCTGAGATGAGTATCTCAGACAGGTGTGTGTGGCTGTGGATGTGGGTGTCTATTTATTGAGATTTGAGATTTGTAAACTCTATGTGTTGTTTTTTTTTCTCTACAAGAAGTTTTTATGAAGTAATTTGATCCGTGAAGTCAAAATGTGTAAGGTATCTCTATCTTCTATTATTATTATTATTATTATTATATATATATATATATATATATATATATAGTATTAAAACAAAGACAAAAGAATTCACTTTGTTCACTCACAAGGGCTAGAAATTACCATATTAATCAGTCAAAAAAGAGGAAAAAAACTACAATGTTGATTTTTGCGGGTTCAAATTATAACGGTACAGATTTATCGGGCATAGATATAGAAAGTATTCAAATACATTGATTTGAAATACAATTCAGCTTAAATATGTGAAGATCCTGGGATGTATCATGGTGTATAGAAGAAGACGCATTTAAGAGTTAGCAATTAGCACGAAAGAACCAAATCCCCCGATGGGATCCTCGTGGACCTCCAAATGCTTGCATGTGACCGCTGCCCAGGCATTCTCCGTCTCCCATTGCCTATCCAGCTGCACTCTTCAATTTCGACCGGACTGCCCCCTAACGCTGGCTCCGTGCTTTCCATCCGGCGGCTCACTGTGTCTTAACAGCAGTTTGGATTCTTAAAACTCTAGAACAATATTTTTAAAGATCAATCAGGGAATCTAGATTGAACTTAATCTTTGTTTATATCTGCCTATCTATTGCTAAAGCAAAGGCAAAAGGAGTCACCACATTCACTTTCTTGACATCGATAGAGCTAGCTCGATTAGCAAGGTGGAGACGAGTGGTGTCGGGCCATAGTGTGTGAGTTCTAATGAGGTAGAAATATACTTAGTTTAATTTCTTATCAAAAAAATTAATAGGAGCTTTCACCTTTATAATTTTTAACAAAGGAAACCCAGCTTTAATAGAAAGCTAATAGCAAGTTTTACAAACCGATCTAAACCGATACCAACTAGCTGGGAACACCAGCGAAACCATGAGATGCAAAGAAACTGACAATCCAGACCACAAAAGCAAACTGTTTTTGGATAGACAAAATACAGCACAACCCTCTAGCAAGCACCAGATAACCAAAAAAGAGCTAAGAACTACTAAGTATTCTTTGCCCATCACAGAAGTTCTTCAACCAGCTTTCGGCCATACTAATCAAGCTATCTAACTCCACTTGTTCATCTCCGTTGATTAGAATTCGCCACCGCTGCAAACAGCATACAAATTTGGATATAACTTCAAATGGATGCTTAGGAAAAGTCATCTCAATCGCCATTTTATTTCTAACTTTCCAAAGCGTCCAAGCCAAAGCTGCAAAACTGAATAAACCAATGTGATAACTATTAGCACCCCTACTGTCTAGCCAATTTTGATGTAAATTGTAGATACTATGGAGATATTCTCACGATCATAGGATGATGATACAATTGGCAATAGCGTTGAAGGTTTATCGATTCATGCATTTTCGACAAAGTTCAATTTGCAGTCAGGTCTCAGGCGGTCAGACCAGCCAATGTGTGGCGGTCAGACCGGCCACATTGGCGGTCAGACCGGCTAGGTCTCAAATCAGGCTCTGGCTAAGTGACTGGTAGTCAGACCGGCCTTTGGGTGGCGGTCTGACCGGTCAACAAAGCTTTTGGAGTTTGGAGCTGGGCCAAAAATAGAGGGTGTAGGCAATAGAGGAGTTTCTACTATACTTTGTCTCATATTTTTTGGAACTTCCAAGCAAAAGATCTATTCATTTGAAAATTTCAGAGAGGTTTTGGTTTTCAAATAGGAAATTTGGCTAAGTCCCAGATGGGCGGCGGACCCAACGGTGGTGGTCGTCGGCCAACTAGGGGCGGTCGGATCGGCTAGAATTCGACCGGTTTTGACTTATTCATCAGCCAACTCGGTGGCAATGATTGTTTGGATAGGTCATATTCATGGGTTTCAGTGCATATGTATTTCATGATGCATGTTTTCACTAACATGGGTCAAGTTGTGAAGAACTTGTTCCCGGAAACGATTTCTTGGTCTATTGATGTGCATGTTGCTTAGAGGTCAACGACGATCAACAACGAGGATGATCGGGACTAAGCTTGGAGAGCTGAGGTTCAGAACAATCGAGGATGTCGGGTGAGGTAAATGGACTCAAGCATGACGCAGAATGGATAGGGATGACCAAACGGGCAGTTCGGTGCGACTGGTTGGATCAAGCGGCACGGGGGTCGGTGCAAGTGCCATGGAAGTTTCGGTGGGAGCCGAGCGAGAGAGACTTGCCGACATGATGAGAGCCGTTGATCAATCTACATGTGGTGAAGCATGAAAGTGCTTCACGAAGATGGGACTCGGTCTTTGCAAAAATATCGAGAAGGGGTATTTTGGTATTTTCACCTAAATACTGCCCTGGTGACTTCTGGCTAAACCGCGGCGCAAGACGACACAAGAAGAAGTGGTTTAGGTCAAGTGAAGTTGAAGATGGCGCTTTGAAATGCGTGCATGTGTGAAACCCGTTTGTATGTGGGCTTAACGGGTGCCCAATAGAGAAACTCTTCTAGAAGGATTAGCCCCCACTATAAATAGAGGAGCGAGGTGGCTGCACCCCTCAACTCTTTTGTCATTTCTAAACCCTAGTTTTGGTGTTAGGGGGTTAGAGAGGAAAGTGGAGGTTTAGAGTTCTAGAGAGTTTTGGATTGATTGTGTGCTCATGGATTGAGCTCTTGTCCTCCTGGATGGAGTGGCTATAAACCCTCAACAATCTCAAATCAATCTATGCATGATTCCTCAAAGATGAGTCTCTTTGTGTTCTTGCTCTCTATTTCGTAATTTTGAGGCTTTCTTTGATCCTTTGATTTTTTGTTGGTTTCTTGCCCCTATCTAGCTTGCTATGACATGTGAGAATACATCTAGGATCATCTTGATCATCAATCGCCCACAAGCAAGTGTTTGGATCAAGTTTTCGTTTTTGCTCAGTTTTGGAGCATCCTTCACTCAAATGGAAAAAGGTCGGAACTTTGACATGGATCTACACGATCCTTGATTGGAATAGGTTCCTGACATCCTTAGGAAGGTGTGTCTCAAGTTTGGTCAAGTTTAGAGTTGTAGATCAAAAGATAGACCGATTTGTGTTTTGGTTTTCGGGCTGATTTTACTGTTCATTGTGCTGCCAGTCAGACCGTCAATTTGAGAGGTCTGACCACTAGGCCAAAAAGTCGACCCGCCAATTTGAGAGGTCTGACCACCCAACTATATTGGTTTCTAGTTTTTGGTGATTTTGGTCTTCTCTCTTCAAGGTTTTGTTTGGGTTCAATATAAGTCTTTCACTATGCTTGTATATTGATCTTCATAATTTCCATAGCTATTAGAGTGAAATTAGTATTGAATCCAATTTAGGAGAAAAAGTGATCGTGCTCCTATTCACCCCCCCCTCTAGTCGTCGTTCCGGTCCTACAAGTGGTATCAAAGCCCGGTTAGCTCTTCTCATAGATATTAACCGGTCTTAGGAACCATGGCGTCTGATATGTATTCCACCAAACCACCTGTGTTTGATGGAGTCAATTTTTCATACTGGAAGGCTCGCATGCATGCCTACATCAAGGCTCAAGGGCACTCAATTTGGCTTAAGGTCAAAAATCCTTATATAGTGCTAGCCAATGACGATGTGATCACACCTGATGTGGAGGCAAATAGCAAGGCTCGAAACTTCTTGATTCAACGGCTTAGTCGATCTGAGTTTGAGCGTGTCGCTCACTTGAGGTCTGCTCACGAGATCTGGAAGACCCTCGTTGACTACCATGAGGGCTCTACCGCGATCAAGGAAGTGAGACAGAACCAACTTAAGAAAGAATATTCAAAGATTGAAAAAAGGGCTGGTGAATCTTTGGATGAGTTGTGGGGAAGGTTTTCCAAAATCCTTTATGACTTGCGTGCTGTGGATCTTGTGTTTAATGAGTCTGAGAATGCACGTCAGCTCTTGGGTGCACATGACGTGAGAGTTTGGGGGATAAAGATCACTTCCATCAATAACAACATTGTCATGAGTGAGCTTACCATGGATAAGCTCTACTCGAGGTTGAAAACGCATAAGATTGACTTCATCTCGCATTTTCCCAAGACAAAGTCGATGGCTCTAGTGGTTGACCCTTCTAAGGGTAGCTCTTCTGATTCTTTGGATTTTGGTTCATCTGGTTTTTCATTGTCCGCTTTGCACTCCTTGAGCGATGAGCAACTAGAGAAGCTACTTGAGGATGACATAGCCCTCCTATCCACAAAATTCACGAGAGCCTACAACAAAATGAGGAATAAAAGAAGAAGTGGACATGTTACCTGCTTTGAGTGTGGTGAGCCAAACCACATTCGGGCCAAGTGCCCCAAGCTGAAGGGCAAGGAGGAGAAGGACTTCCGAAGGCGTCCTCAAGCACGAGATGCACAAGCCAAGAAGCCCAACTACCGGAAGTTCGTCAACCGGGTCCTTGCTGCTCTTGAGAATGTTGATATGAGCGATGTGGACTCGGGGACAGAGGATGACGAGGATGATCACATGGTAAGAAGAAGGCCCAGGACTTCACCGGTATGTGCTTCATGGCTAAGGACAGCCATGACGTCGATTCCTCCAACGACGACGATCCCTTCAGTATCCAGACGAGGTATGCCCCCTCACTCAATGAGATGAAACGTGCTTTGGTTGCTGCTGAACGAAATCTGAAGAAGCAAGCTAAAATGATTAGGAGACAAGATATCATGATTGACAACTTGAACCTAGAAGTGGTTAGGCTCAAATCCATTAATCCTGCCGATGTTGTGATTCTTGCTCTAGCTTGCATGATGAATTAGCAAATCTAAAATCTGCTCATTCTTCCATTGTAAATCAACTTAAAGATGCTCTAGATGAACTAGAATCTCTTAAATCTAGACCTAGTCATGTTTGCTTAGATGCTATTGCTTTAGATGTGACTTTAGTAAATGCTATTCATTCACCTTGCTCGAATTATGCATTGATCAAATTGAAATTGGATAGTGCTACTAAGAAATTGCAGAATTTTAATGCTAGTCACACTTGCTCTCATTGTGAGGATAGTAAAATTAAAATAAAGGAAATGACTGAAATGGTTCTTCATTCTAAAACTGCTTCATGTGTAAACTATCACAAACTCACAATTGAGAATGATGCTATAAACAAGACTCTAGAGGAGAAATCTAAAATTGAACAATCCATGTCCATGACTGCGTCCAAGAAAGTTGTTGATTCTAATTCTTATGCTTTTTGTACTGAAGTTGGGCATAATTTAGATGAGATACAAGAGGCGTTTAGAGTCAAGTTCAAAGAGCAGTTGGATAGGATTAGGAATGCCTCTTGTGTGACTTGTGAGGCCTTGAAGGTTGAGGCAACTCTTTACAAGGAAAGGTATGTTAGGGCAATCAAGTCAAATAAGTGTGCCTCATATTAGGACCTAGCCAAAGAAAATGACTACCTCAAAAAAAACTCTTGAGAGATTCTCTAGTGGGAAGAAGAACCTTAACATGATCCTCGATCAATCTAAGGTGAGTGTAAAGAAGAGTGGCTTAGGATTTAATTCCCTAGAGTATTCCAAGAACCACCTACCTAAGGTTGTGAGAGTTGTTGAGAGTGGCAAGTTTGAGGTAGAACCCCCTAAGCCATCTAAGTTAGTCTTTAGATCTGTAGATTTTGCCCAAACCCCTTCTAGCAAGATAGATCCTTCTAATTCAGCAGATCAGACCCCTCAAAAGGTCAAGTATCATTGCACCTTCTGCAAGAAGGATGGCCACATAGTTGAGTTCTGCTTCCGTAGAGCTAAGAGTGAGAGGAAGGAGAGAGTGTGTGCTTTGAGGTCCATTAGAGAAGTTCCTTCACCTTCTACTGTCTCTAGAGCCAGACAGCCTGTCTTTCCTGCTAGACATAAGCCTAGCTTCGTAGATATCGTGAGGAGAGACCACGGGTAGCATCTAGACAGGGGGAGTACTGATCTTTTGGTAGATCGATTCGGAGAGGTCTAGGTGTTGCTCGTGTGCATTCTTATGATTATCCCACTAACCATTTTATTGCTGCTTCTTCTATTATTCCTAAGCATCATGTGGCTCAGTACTGGATTCCCAAGTCTTTTATCACTAACCCCAGTACTGAGGCACAGATGTTCTCTGCATATGTCCTATAGGTCCATCGTGCGAGGAAGGAGGACATATGGCTTGTTGACTCTAGGTGTTCTTGACACATGAGTGGAGATTCTAGATGGTTCTCCTCCCTCACACGTGCATCTCGCAACGAGTTGATCATGTTTGGGGATGCTTCTACTAGGACCGTGACAGCCAAGGGCACAGTACGTGTCAACAACAACTTCATGCTTAAGGACGTAGCTTGGGTAAGTAAGCTGTGGTATAATCTGCTATCTATCTCTCAGCTTCTTAATGAGGGTCTAGAAGTGAGGTTCAAGAGTGGTGAGTGTAGAGTTCTAGACTCATCGGGTGAGCTTGTCTTTGGGATCTCTAAGTTTGAGACGATCTTTAGTGCTAATTTCAGTATCTCTTCTGCTTCCAGCCCTAGGTGTCTTGTGGCTTCTTACTCTCCTGACTTAGTGTTGTGGCATCGTAGGCTTCGTGTTGGGTCGCGGGGTAGGCTGCGATAGCTACAAACAAAAATTTCTACCACGCAAACCAGGAAGCCAAGCAAGTAGATGATCATAGATCGTTACCACCAAACGCGCAGAGCAGTAGAAGAACGGTTGGAGCAGCCTGGTCCAACGTAGAGCGCGTCAATGTAGTTGTTATAGTCGATCGTCCAACGTCCTCGCGAGTCGATCGTCTCCTCCAGCAACGTTTGTAGTTCCTTGTGAAGATCGCGGATCGTCCTCAAGCGCAACAATCGTAGTAGCGCCTCTACGGTATCAACACGTCTAGGGGAGGAACAACCATACGTCGGTGTGCTAGCACCAAGTCGCACGGCAGAGCTCTCAGGAAGATGGCGGCTAGGGTTTCGGTGGTGTTTCACGCGTCCCTCCCAACAGCCTCATGCATCTCCTTATATAGTGCTCGTGATGGATCCTATCCGAATACGTTTACGAATCGTGTTCGTACTGGTTTGTTCCAACCCGTTAAGTGTGTGACCTTGTAGGTTCATGCGTAATCGGTTGTGACTCGGAAACCCTTTCCGATCACTAGTCGTAGCGGCTCCTAGCAGAACATAGCGATTCCCGAATACACACAAATTATATCGGACGAACCTTAATGCCATATGATCTACAACCAGGTCCTCATCACTTATGACCAAGTCCTATCTCTATACGACTAGTTCGTATGTGGTCACGACCAGTTCGTAACTCCTTACGACCAGGTTACGACCACTCTGTGATTACGTTCGACTAGTTTACGACCAGCTCGTATCTTCATACGACCAGTCTGTAACTGATCGAACTAAGTGACCTACTCGTGTATACTCCCTTTGCCTCACGATGTCTGGTTGAACTCCAGGTGAGATGTTGTGTCATCCATGGATTGTTCAATTCTTTGTCGATCGAGTGTCAGATAACTTTACGTGGTCGAACACTTCGACTACTAGTGGCATGGCCATGCACTTTCTTTATCCGATCACAACGAGGGGCCCAGAGACATCTCTCCTGTTATGTTAGGAGGGGCAAATCCCATATCCGACCAGTCACATTCCTCTCTATGTTTCACAGCATACCCGAAAGCTACCTTTATAACTACCCAGTTACGGTGTAGCATTTGGCAACCCCTAAGAGTACTATTACACACGTAAGAAACCATGCTGATCTCAGGTCTAAGGATTATACATCATCATTGCTTGAGACCAACTAACGACACATAGAATCATAACAATCTCAATAGTGTCTCAAGGTGGGGTCTAATCCAACATCATGTTCTCTAACATGTGTCCATATTATTGGTTTGATATCTCCATATCTATGACTCGTGAAACATAGTCATCAACCAATACATATGCTAGTCTATTCATATGTGTCCTCATATGTTTCCGACCAGGGATCGTATAAGAATAATTATCGCAGAAATATAGAGTTTCACAACCAAGTCACATACTTGATAATAAATATTAACAATATTATTCTAGGAACAAGATAACACATTATCCAATGTCATGAACATAATGAAATATAATCATCTCTATGATTGCCTCTAGGGCATATTTCAACACTTCGACCATTTGACCAGAGTCAGTAGCAAGAACTTGATTAAAGGTTTGCCTAAGCTTAAGAATGTTAGAGACCTAGTTTGCACTCCCTGTATACATGGTAAGATGGTTTTTGCTTCTCATCCACCTCTTACTTTAGTGATGACTGATGGACCTAGTCAACTCTTGCACTTAGACACGGTTGGCCCTTCTAGAGTTCAGTCTGCTGGAGAGAAGTGGTATGTGCTCGTCATTGTGGATGATTTCTCCAAGTATTCATGGGTTTATTTTCTGGTTTCTAAGTTTGAGACATTTGGCTATTTTAGAGAGTTAGTCCTTAGACTAGCAGTTGACCTCCCTAGAGCTTTGAGAACCATTAGGAGTGACAATGGCACATAATTCAAGAACTCTTCTTTTGCCACATTTTGCACTGAGAGAGGACTTGAGCACCAGTTCTCCTCACCTAGAGTTTCCCAGCAGAATGGGGTTGTAGAAAGGAAGAACAGAACCCTTGTAGAGATGGCTAGGACCATGCTAGATGAGCATAGCAGACCTAGGAGGTTTTGGGCTAAGGCAATCTCTACTGCTTGCTATGTGTCCAATAGGGTGTTCTTGAGATCTGTCATAGGCAAGACTTCTTTTGAGCTTAGATTTGGTCATAGGCCTAGAGTCTCTCATTTCAAGATTTTTGGTTGCAAGTGCTTCATTCTTAAACATGGCAACTTGGATAAATTTGAATCGAGATGTTATCATGGTATTTTCCTTGGTTATCCTGCCCATTCTCGTGGCTATCGTGTATTTAATTTGGATACTAACAAAATTGTTGAGACTTGTGAAGTCACTTTTGATGAGGCTAGTCCTGGTACTAGACCCGATGGTGCAGGTACACAGGTCCTTGGTGATCAAGACAATATCTTTGTCGACGACGACTCTGAGGATGAGGACCCAATCCATCCTCTAGGCACTCCTGAGATGGTTGGAGAGCCTGCTTCTATGAACTTAGTTCAATTCAGGTAAATGATTTAACCAATTTTATCCATGTTGATCTCAAGAGCTCATTGCCATCCTTTGTTCATTACGCTTCTTTGCATAAGTTGCACATTTTCAGGTTGCCTCTAGAGATGGTCCATTGATCATATTGTTTGTTGGTGTGTTGGTGAAGACAAATTCAGGTGCTATATTTTTTTTTTCGAATTTGCTTGTGTTGCTGTGCTTTCCTACGGTATTATTCAGGTGGATGAGAGGCTTATACCTTTACCTTGATAAAACTAATGGGTAGCCTTATTTGCAAAACATAGCAGCTCTCACACACTAAATGTAGATGATACACCAATATCCCGGTTCCTGAGATAGCATCAGGTCAGCTCTAATGCTTTCTTTATATGAGGAGCTATTCTGCTATCATATCGATTTCATGTGTTAGCCATGCCTAAATTGGTCCGAAAGAATGATCGCTACATTTTCTGCTACATTTTCTTTGAATTTATGTGTGCTGCCTGATTTATCCATATAATCTCAAGGGCCCCGATGTGTTTTATGCCATGTGAATAACATATTTGCTTGACGTTGAATATAGCAGTGTTGAAATGGATTGTCATTGAGATGTTTTTACCACTGCATTCAGGATGTCTGCAGGACTGCTAGAAAGCATACAAAACCACCTGTTTCATTGGTGGCCAGTGAGTTCATTTATAATCGCATTTGTTTGTTTCGAAGGTAAAAGCTTGACATCCGAGTGCTTGGCTTATGTTCTTTTAACAGTTGTTGTGGCGGGACTTCTTCTACACGTGTCTTTTGGGACTCCTAATTTTGATTGTATGAAAGGAAACAAAATATGCAAGCAGTCTGCTCCATTTGATCCTATCATCTCCTTTGCTACAACTCTCTTCTTCTTATCATAATCCGAATCCCTTTTAGTCTAGATTCCATGGAGAGAGAATGAAGAGCTATTTGTTGCATGGAGAGATGGTCGACAGATATCCTTGGATTGATGCTATCATGATTCAGTTTGCCATGACAAACCCATGACAACTTTGCACCAATCAATGCATCTTGCTTCCCTTTTTCTTTTCTCTTTCTGTTACTTCTCTTGCATCACCTATAACTACCAAATCATATAAGTTATTGCTCATTTTGCTAACTACCGACTAAAGAAGTGGGGTTGGATGCATCATCTTGCATGCCACTCTGTTGCTTGTTTTCTGACTCGGGGTGATCTGGTATGTATTATCTATATAATAGTTGCTGTGATGTTATTTGTTTGCAAATCTTATAGTAGGCTAACTTTTTTACTTTTCAACAATCCCTATAGATATTCTGGCAGTAAAACTAGATTTTGACTTAACTTTAGCATATTCTGAAAATTGGTTAGAAAATAGAGCTGTGATGCCCCTTATAGGGATACCAACAAAAATATCAATAGTTTCATATCTAAAACGTTTGATGGAAACTTATGGTGAAGAAAGAAAGGAGACCACAAAAGTGCCTGTTTGCGAGATAAATCCCTATTTGTCACCTTTGCATAACATGATTGATTTGAGAATACTAGGTGAAAATGGTGCTGGTCAGGGGTTCAATTGTGGCGTTAGTTTATTGATCTCTGGCTTTGGGGAATACTATGGTTATTGAGAATGTTCCCTTGTCATGCAGCTAGAATAGAGAATACATAGGTTTCCAACAGATGAAATCCCAATTGCTTGGTCTAGATTCGTTAGGACGTGAGCTTTTGATGATTCAACTGTACAAAGGTATCACTGAGGCAATCACCGCAGTTTCTTCAGCTTATCATGGTACATTATCATCGCAGTTCCAACAGATGAAAATACAACTTTGTTAGAATATTGAAGGAAATTGGCGAATGATACTTATCGGGTTTCCTTAAAATTGCTGCATTTCTTTGGCTAGATGAAGGATGCGATTTGAATTTAGTATATGGTCTTAAGAAACATGTGAGACCCCGGGGTATTGAGCTTGTAATACATAGTCAATCCATTGACCCTAGCATCACAAACAAAATATTCCGTGCCTCGGGAAAATATGTACATCCCAGAAGATGTTGTACATACACCCTTTTACAAAATCATGCATCAATTCCATACAAGTATAGAACCAAAGCACGAACTAGATTAAACAAAAGATATACATAGTAGAGTTATTACAAAAGGGGCCGACCGGCCTAATAACAGCTAAAGAGATAAATAAACAGCGGAAGCAAAAGCCATAAGATGGCGATAAACAAGAGCCAATTAGTGTGCCTTTAATCCACAAGACAACCAACCGGGCCGCCAACCTAGCCGTCAAACCCGCAGCACATCTCACAGAAGTGCATCCCTTGGGGATCAGCTTCCTCCTCCGCAATAATTAGTTAAGCAAATCAAATTAGTACAAAAATGTACTCGCAAGACTTACGTGTAGTGTAACAGTCCTATACATATGCTACATGCAAGCTTATTTAAGTGGAGGAGGCTTTAGACTCATTTTCAGTATAAAGTAAGTTTTCATTTGCAATAATGTAATAGATTTAAAGCAGTTTTACAATCTGTTTTATTTGACAAAAACAGCGATATCACAAGTAACAAATATAACAAGACATCCTGGAAGTGACTAACCCAATAGCCACCACAATAATAGCATGAATTCCCCATTCATACCACCCACATCAAGTTTTAATTAAATGTTATAGTCTAGTTCTTGCGACCTTACCAAGCATGTCCATAACCTAGGGCGAGGCTATTGAATAGTTTGAACCTGCGAGGGTGTACCAATGTACCCACACGTCGGACCGCCTTTTAGCCACATGATTAAGCACACTTCCTTTGGTATGCTTCAACACAGCTAAGTCCTCTGAGACATTTCCAATATTGTGCATTAACTACGAGTCGCCCGTATGGATAGAAACCCATACATTGAGACAGAGTCATTGTAAAGCCGAAAGTCAACTACCACCGTAGGGTAAAGCTCCCGGACAACTACAATGCCCTTCTGTGTGGAGAACCTAAACTGGATTCCACTCCCGCTCACCCCACACATAACCACAAGTTTCTTTTTCAACACAACACACCCACACAACCTCCTGCGACTCGGAGCTAACACACGCCAAAGTACTAAGTCAAGAGAGGTCCCATATCCCCTCATGTGGTTAGCAATAATAATCGCAGCTTAGTGACACAAGTAACTCGGTCCTTGTTGACCTGGGCACCATTCCAGTCACACCATAAGATCATACCATCAACCATTGTGCCCAAGTCTCAAACATTTCATTTCATTTTCAGTTTTTGACTTTACAAAGTAACAAAGCACAAAGTGCTGAGCATAATGGTAATAATAATTTTTGTGTGATGAAAGTTATCGACTAAGTCGATAACCGCCCAATTCTACCGTTAGCTAAGCATTTCTAAGCAATATCAACACGTAAACTACTAAGTGATAAGAGCTCATCCAACGAACTCTAAATCACAGCAAGATATTCCTAGGCTTAGTAGTAGAGATTGAACATTTACCTACAGAATATGCATCTATAGGATCAACTAATCGATTGATAGTTTAACAACAAAATAGAGCATGCATACATATCATTTGCAAACAAAGTATTAGACTTTAAAAGTGATGGGATTGGATATGATCAAACTGCTTGCCTTGTTGAAGTTGCTCACTATGCTGCAAAGGATCACTTCCGTTATCAACGGACTCGTCATCACCTAACGAAAAGAACGAAAAGAACCGATAAGAACGAAGAACACTGAAAAGACTCAACAGCTAACTTTCACCAAACACTCTGAAATTTTTACAACATCAAGAGCATGATTTTTAAGGAATTTATCAACAAGAACTAATTGATTTGGATTCTCAATGCAAAAGTTATGGCCAAAACAAAATCAGCCGGCTGGAAAATGCTGAAAAATTGCAATCGGGTACTGTTCATCCGAATTTAATTCTTTAGCACTATTTTCCAAAGAGGTGTTGCACCTAAGATTTTTATGGTAAATACAGCACCTCATGAGATGAACAACACAATTTGATTCACCTCATTCGGAGGTAGAATGCATTTTCTATGATTTTTCAAAGACATGCAAAAGAGCACAAATAAAATGTAACCACAAAGACTTTAAAAATAGTGGCATGCCTAAAACCTATTCTAAAATTAAGCACACTAACAAAGGGAGCCAAAAAACTTGGTTTCACTCAAAAAGGATCTATAGAGAATTACTTATGCAATTTTCAAGTTAAATACAATTTTTAGAGCAACAATTAAAGCCTATTTCTAAACAAGTTTTACTAAACCATTTTTTGGAGCCGAACCAAGCTTCCAACCATTTTTAGATTAAAGCCTAGTTCAAACCAGAGCTAACCAAATTTGAATCAACTAAAACAGAGCTCAAACGAATTAGTTATGCAATTTTGAAGTTTATTACCTTTTTCAGTTCACAAATAATTCCCTCGGGAAATTCCTAAAACTAACGCAACGTGAAAATTTGTGGACCGTCGATATCGAATCGGACGGCCCAAGCCCACGGGACGAACGCGACGACGCGCGTGCGAGACCAGATGAACGTGGACCGTTGATCTTGAATCCAACGGCCCAGATTGAATCGACCGCAGCCGCGTTTGAACTCGCGCGCGCGAACGATTCAGCGCAGGGGGACCGTTGATCGCGAGACAATGAACGCAAACATAGTGCGAGCGCATAGCCCACGCGAAATCTCGGCCACAGATCCAGAAACGGACGGTCCATAACGACGCCACGCTGCGCACTCACACAGCGCCGACTTAAGCGCGTGGGACCCGCTCGTCAGTGACTCAAGAGAACGCTTAAGACAGCCATTAACTGCTAACCAATCATTAGAGGAGTTAATGACCGGATCTTAGCCTTAATAAGGTCGCTACAGTGCGTGTCGGACCAGCAACACACCCGAGCGCACTCCACGGCTAATCGCCAGCGACTCAGGCCACGGCGGTGCAAACCAAGCACAGGAATGGGTCAGCAATAGCCTTGCGCACCTGCCGGCACCACTCACGGCGGCCGGCCGCCCTAAACGCGGCGAGCGGCGAGGCAGCGGTGACATGCATAGCCACGATGACAACAACAAATGAGCTCATGACGAGTTCAAGTGGCGGTGCGAGCCTCTAGGTACTAATGCAAAGCTACCTGAAGGTCGCGGAGGCAAGGAGAAGGTCGGAGCAGCTCCGACGACGTTGTGCCGCACCGGTGCTGGAGACGACAACGAGGAGACGACGGCCTGAGCAAAATGAGCAAGACCGGGTCATCAGATTAGCTTCAATAGGGCTCAAGGATGGTCCATGAGCAAAGAATTGAAGAGAGGAGGAGCTTACCCTCGGCGAGGAAGAAAAGATTGAATTTCGGCCGAATTTGAACAAACCCCAAATTAGTTGATTCCTGAGAATGCAAACCAAAATTAAGTTAGGGGAAATGTTCAAGATGAAGAGGGGCGCGAAGTGACATGAGTGGATTTGCAAATGAACCACTGGAGCGCCGGCGACGACGAAGGAGCTCCACAGCTAACAATGGCGATTTGGGGATTTTGGTGTTTGAGCTCACTCGAGCAAAGCGGGAGCTAGGTGAGGGTGCAAGGATGCTAAAGGGAGGCAGAGGAGGAATTCGGGGGCTTCTTATAGCCAGAGAGCATAGGAGGGAGCTAGGGCAAAGCTCACGGGTGAACTCGGTCAGCCAGCGCCATGGGCGCCTGAGAGGAGATGTGGCGGTGGCGACCACGACTTCGGGGGCGGTAGCACGACGCGCATTTAATGCTTGCAGCAAAAGAGTGATTGACGAGGATGTCAAGGACACGGCGCTGCGTCACCCATGCCCTGCCATGGCGCTCGCACGCAGCTTTCCATGAAAGCAAGAGGAAGGGGCGACAGCCCAGCGTTGGATTACGATCAAGCGGCTCCACGCGACGCGACGATCGCGGCTCAGCATAGCGTGGACCGCCCGATGGAGATCCGGCGGTTCACGGCAGCGCCACCTCAACGGGCGAGCAGGTGTGTGCAGAGTGCAGCTAGGTGGTTCGACCAAGTCCGATGGCTCGAGCGAGCTCGGTCGCGCCAAGGAACGATGAAACGAGTTAGGGTTTAAATTTGAAAGCTGAGTTTGGAAGAATTTTTAGAGGTAGCAAACTAATTCCAAAAATTCTAAAATTTTGACTGGAGGTATCTCACTCCAGGATGGATTAACCTTACATAAAATTTCCAGAGATTTTCATGCACTGCATTTTTCTCAAGAAATTCCTCAAGGTTTGTTCTAGGGTTTGACCAAAGGTCAAACTGGTTTGACTTGCCTCCAAAATTATCCAATAATTTTTAAAAATTATGAAATTTTTCAGAGGGGTCACACAGCATCCCTAGAACTAAGGAAAAATATTTCTAGGGGTTGAACACAAGGTTCTTGACAAGGGTTGAAAAGAGGGTTCGTGACTTTAGTCAATTGGAGGTTTAGGTTTTTGAATTCCACAATTCCTCTACAAGAATTATAGAAAAGTTCAAAAACTTCAAGATGCAAGAAAAGTTTTAATTTCTACCCATTTTCTTACATTTGAAACACACACCCAGATTTGGGGTGTTACAAAACATTATAAAATATTTGTTTAAAGGGGCTAATGTGTTTTGTCTTTTCTCGATGCCTCTGATGTGCCGATACACCTCATAGGTGCCGTATCGGTATCCCAATACGTATCGGGTACGGATACGGCCCGATACGGCCCGATACGTATCGGGAAGTATCGGTATTCTTTTTATTTAAAAAAAAAGAAATGCAATTCCGATACGTCCCGATACACCCCAATACACCGATACAGCCTGGAAAGAAGCCCAGCCCGTGGCAACAAGCTACTATTCTGGCCCAAGCCCATGAAAGATCCCTAACCTCTCCCCTGCTGCTGCACCCAGATGCGCCTCCCTCCCTCCCGTGCGCAGTCGAGAGCGAGTGAGTTGTGCGGCGTGCGCAAAGGCGGTGACCGGCGAGGCGGCGGCAACTGGCGAAGCGGTGCTCCCTCCTCCGCGTGAAGCGAAGCGGCGGTGACTGGCGAGGCGGCGACTTCAGTGCTCCTCCGTGCGACCGGCGACGCGACGACTAGCCAGGTGCGCTCTCCTCTCTATCAGATCCGGTGGTGGTGGGGGATTGAAGGTGAAGTTGCTGTTGTTAGTGGGGGGAGATGTGGCCGGTGGTGGTGGGGGATTGAAGATGAAGTTGCTGTTGTTAGTGGATTGGGGGGAGATGTGGCGGTGGTGGTGGGGGGGTTCTGCCTTGAGGTTGTGTATAGGATCAGGATGTATTGGCTCTGCTATCATATTCATACATATAAATATAAGAAAACCACGGTGATGTGGTCGGTGGGGGGAGATGTGGCCGGTGGTGGTGTTGATGTAGTTGCTTTTGTTAGCAAGATGCACTAACTGACCAACTAATGTGTAGGAATAGAAATGCAACATCATTAGTTATGGACTTATGGTCCTTATAGCACCATGTATGTCAAGAATCAAGATGATACATTGATAAATTTACTTATATGCCGGACAAATGGAGTAAATTTACATACATACATGGACAAGTTTACATACATACAAGGACAAATTTACATACATTGGTAAACGCTTGACTCAAAGTCTCAAACTTATCAAGTATCTCATTTTATATTTTTACTATTTTTAATACATATATATACACATCCGTATCGCCGTATCGGGTTTTTCGGAGAAATGGGTGTGGATATCATGGGGATATGCTTACGATCTTAGGATGATGAGACAACTGGCAATGACGTTGAGGGTTTGCAGAATCACCCGTTTTCGGCGTTGCTCGATTCTGTCGAGCCTCTAGCGGTCTGAAGCCATGGTGGTGGTCGAACGGCCATGCCTTGTGTGGTTTTTCGGAATGGTGGTGGCGGTCGGGCCGGCGGGGTGGCGATTAGACCGGCTAGTGGGCGGTCGATCGGCTTTGCTGGCGGTCGGACAAGCCATTTTAATGACTTTGGATTTTGAAGTGGGCCAAAATAGAGGTGTAGGCAAGTGAGAGGTTCTTACGCACTTGGTCCCATAATTTTGGAGCTCGAGTGAAAAGTTCTATTGGATTGAAAATTCGAGAGGTTCGGATTTCCAGGGGTGGAATTTTGGCTAAGTTCCAATGTGGCGGCCAGACCGGCCAGTGGGCGGTCCGACCGCCAAGGGTGGCTGTCTGACCGGTTTTGGCTTGTTCATTGGCCAACTTGGTGGCGATGATTGTTTTGTTAGGTCAAGTTCATGGGTGTCATTGCATATGTGTTGCATGATGAATGTTTTGACTAACGTGGGTCAAATTGTGAAGAACTTATTCCCGGAAATGGTTTCTTGGTCTATTATGTGCAGGTGGCTTGCAGTTCAATAACAGTCAACGACGAGGAGGATCGGGACTAAGCTTGGAGAGCTGAGGTCTAGAACTATCAAGGATGCCGGGTGAGGTCAAAGAACTCAAGCGGGGCGCAGAATGGACATGGATGACCGAACGGGCGATTCGGTGCGACTAGTTGGATCAAGCGGCACGGGAGTCGGTGCAAGTGCTATGGTGCCGGTGGGATTCGGACGAGAGAGACTTGCCGACATGGAGTCGTTGATCAACCTACACGTGGCGAAGCATGGGATTGCTTCACGATCTGTAGACTCGGTCTTTTGGAGAAGGATCGAGAAGGGGTATTTTGGTAATTTCACCAAATACCGCCTTGGTGACCTTTTGGCTAAACCGCGGTGCGGGTCGGCGCATGGTGAAGCGGTTTAGGTCAATCGATGATGAAGACGGCGCTTTAAGATACGTGCGTGTGTTAACCCATTTGTGTGTGGGGTCTAATGGGTGCCCTAATGAAATATTCTCTAGGATATAGCCTCCACTATATAAGGGCTGAGTGCTGGTTGCACTTAGAATCCTTGGCCATTTAGATAACCATATTTTGTGTTTTAGGGTTTGGGATGAAAGGAGGAGAGCTAGGGTTCTAGAGAGGGATTGAGAGCCAGTGCTCTTGGAGAGAGCTTTGTCCTCCTTGTAGGAGTGGCTGTAAATAACAATTATCCATCTATCCGAATCAATCCAACCAGATTTCACAAGATGAGTCCCTATTTCGTTCTTGTGTTCATCCTTTCTATTTGATGTTTTTGGGGCTTTTCTTGATCCGGGAGTTTTTACTTGGTTTTTTCTCTTGATCTTGCTTGCTGGGATGTGTGGGGTATGATCTAAGGCCATCTTGATAATCATCCACCCACGAGCATGCTTTTGGATCTAAGTTTTGGTTTTGCCCGGTTTTGGTGAAGAAATGGTGATTATCGGGGGTTTTGCTCTTGAGAGCTTTTGGCTTGATTCTTCCTGTGATTGAGAGTGCTAAGACATATGGGAGACCATTCTTAGCCATCTTGGATTGATTCCTCCTACGAAATTATCTCAATCACCATTTTCGTTTTTGACCCGTTTTTGGAGCACCCTCCGTTCAATCTGAAAAAGATAGGAACTTTGGCATGGATCTATGTGATCCTTGATTGGAATAGGTTCCTAATATCTTAGAGAAGGTGTGTCTCACGTTTGGCGGAGTTTGGCCTCATAGATCAAAAGTTAGACCGATTTGAGTTTCGGTTTTAGAATTTGTTTGAAATTTGTTCATCGTCAGTGGAGGTCGACCGCCAATATCGAGGTCGAGACCACCCTATGGAGCGGTCAGACCGCTAGGTTGAGAGGTCTGACCGCCCAACTCTTTGTGAATTGAGTTTTTGGTAATTTTGGTTGTTTTGCTTCGGGGTTTTGATTGGATTCAATACAAGTCTTCCACTGTGCTTGTATATTGATCTTCATAGTTTTTATACCTATTGGAGTAAAATTAGTATTGAATTCAATTAAGGTGAAAAAGTGTCCGTGCTCCTATTCACCCCCCCCCTCTAGTCGCCTTTCCGGTCCTACAAGTGGTATCAGAGCCAAGTTTGCTCTTTTGTGATCTTAACTGATCTTTGAGCATAGCGACTAGTGTGCCGACTTGTGAGCACTTCTTTGCATCTTATCATAGTTCTTTTGTCGTTGATGTCCATCGTGACGAGAGGCTTGAACATACGATTTTTATAATGTCTATTAAGGAGCAATTCACCTGCGATATTTGTGGCTATCCCTTTTGTTTTGATTGTCCTACTTTCAGGGATGAGTTATTTTTAGAGCCCGAGGAGAATGAGCCAATTGGCATATGTGCAGTAGCTTTTGAGGATGAACATGATGGAGAGGATTTTGATGATGAGCCTTTTGATGATAGTGATGACTCTTAGAGGCGATCCCTACTCGAGCTAAGCAAGGTGAGCAAAGAAAAACTTGTAAATGTCTTATATTCATATGATCTTAAACTGATTGCTCTTAGGAGGAAAATAAAATTGTTAAAAAAGAGAAGGGTGATTTGTCTCATAAGCTTGCCGAATTGAAAACCTCCATGTGTGCTTTTGATTCGTTGCTTGTAGACATGGAGAACTTGAATAATTCTCTTACATGCCTAAAATATGAAAATGAGTTATTGAAATTAAATGCTTCTATGCTATGTGATTCTTGTATTGCCTTACATCATGAACTTGACAATGCTAAGTTAGAAATAGGCAATCTTAGATCTATGGCTAGAAATGATTATGATTCTTGTGTAGACATGCTTGCTAATTTTGAGAAACTGAAATTGACTAATACCTTTCATCTTGAGCAATTAGAAAATGCTAGGGCTGAGATTATTGAAATTGAAGCTAGGCCTTGTAGCATGTGCTTAGAATATGAAAAATTGCTTAAGGATGGTTTAGTCTTTTGCAAGAATTGTGCTCGTTTAGAAATTGAAATTGATGACTTGAATTGCATGCTTAATACGAAAGCATCATTAATTTCTTGCACATCTTGCATTGATTTGAAGAGCGAGATTGAGTCATTGAAGAAATTGCGCGATGATATGAGCACCAAGTTATGTGACTCTTGTATTTGCCTTCACTCCGAGATTGATGTTCTCAAGATTTCTTTTGCTTCTTTGCACTCGAAGTTGAAGTCTTTTTGTGCTAAACGTGAGTCATTTGATGTTGGTTTTTGTGCCATCGCTTTGGATAGCTCTTCTTTGGGAGGTTTGACTCTTTCGAACTCTTCTTGTGTTGTCCAAGGGATTTCCAAAGACAAGGGTGTTTCTTTCTCAAATGGTACTAAACTTCAAAAGAGAAGTACCATTGCACCATTTGTAAGAAGAATGGACACACTTTTGAGTTTTGCTTTCGCTGTATGAAACATGAGCGTCATCGTACCTCTAGGAACACACATAGTCTTTCTCATGGCATGTGTGAGTCTAGTCTTGTCTGAGGGCGATTTATAATGTTGCTTCTTCGGCTTGTCCCAAAGGACTTCTTCTTTGGCGACAATGGTGCTTTGTCCTCTCGGACCATGTCTATTAGTAGACCTTTACACCATTGCTCATTTTGTGGGAAGAATGGACATCATGTGGATTTCTGCTTTCGGCGTGCAAAACATTTGCGTCGAGCTCATGCTTCTAAGTCTCCTAGTGGGCATAGTCTTTCTCACGATATGCACACTAAATAGCCAAGCACGAGGACTCGCTTTGTTGATGGCTTCTTTGACACCTTTTCTAGTGGTGTTGGACAGCATCGTGGTCTTAGCTTCCATGGTTTTTCTTTTAGTCCACGAGCTTCCACGAGGCAAGATTTCCGCCGTTTTCCAAGGGGTGGACCTTGTTTTGTTCATCGAGGTACACACCCACGGCGAGGATATGTGAGTTCTTTTGATGCTTCTGTTGGTTCTTATCTTGGTGCTTTCAAGCAAGGTCATCGCCGTTTTTCTAGAGATGGACCTCGTTTTCTTCTTCGAGTTGTCCACTCGCGGCGTGCCTCCAAGGATGAAATGGATCTTCTTGCATGGACCATCATTTGCATCATGCTAACTCACATAATGGTTATTGCCTCTAGTGGTGGTGTGTCCAAGGTTTGGGTTCCCAAGCATTTACTCTCTAACCCTTGGGATCCAAGACTTGGACACCTTGCCTTTCTCATGTGTAGGTACCGAGAACGCGGGTTGGAGAACATGGACTTAATCGGTTCTGTTCTATTGCTTCATTACATGATCGGGACACTTGATGGTTCTCCACCCTCATGATGGCCTCCAAGAGGCATGTGCTTTCATGATCGGCGTCTTCAAATGTTTTGGTGAGCTATCTTTTACCTTCATGCATTTCCTTTCATGATTATTCATACTTGGCATATTGTGCTTATCTTTGTGCTCACTTATACCATATTGGCATTTGATACTCCTTTGATATCTTTCATCATGCTTTTACCTTGCTTATATATCCATGTATCATATTGTTGTTCTTAATTTTCATAGGTGTATGAGCTTGGTCTTGTCATCATGAGCTTGTGCTATCTTGTACCCTTATTATCTTGCTCATGTTGATTCTTGCTTATGTATCCATGTATTAGACTGTTGTTTATTATTTCCATGGATGTATAAGCTTGGTTTTGTCATCAAGAGCTTGTACTGATTTGATACATTTATCATCTTGCTCTTGTTGATTTTTGTCTCATGTATCCACTTGTTTACTTGATACCATGTTAGCATACTTTATTCATGATTTGTTCTATAAAATACTTTATGCTTAAATGGTTATTGTGCCTTACTGTTAATTGTGGATGCATGAGTCTTGCCATAGCTCTCACTAGCTTGCTTTACCTTTGACTGTAAATTTAATGTGTGATATGCTATGTGCTTGTTTGCTTGCTCCTATGTCTTATTGTGGATTAAGGATAGTTTGAGCTTTGTCATATCCTGGATAGCATGTGCTACAATTGATTTTTCTATCTTCATGCTCGTGTTCTGAATTATTGATTATATGCTTTTATGAGTTTTGGATCATTTGCTACTATCCTTACTAGTCATGTGTCTTGGTACTGTTTTCCCTAGATAATGTTTCACTAACCTAGTACCAAGGCATAGACTTTTTCTGTCTCTTTGGTGTAGTCTTTTAGCTGAGAAGAAGAACATGTGGTCCAACAAGTGGTATCACCTCAAGCTGTTGGTTCTTCTTCATTTGTACATTCAATGCTGGCTATCACTTCTTGGAAACGAAGGAATTTGAGATGAGGATGATGGGTGAGCGCAACTACTTTCTGGAGCTTCAAGGAATGGATCTTTATCCATCATCGCTACATCTCACTGCCAAGCAATGCGACTCAGGTTCGAGCTTCTATACCTTACATTTCTGTATGGTATCCCTAGTCTACCTTGCATAGCATCTGGTTCGTGTCAGGTGTTGGGCTTGTTGAGTTCAGGGTAGATAGGAGGCTCTGTTCTATCACACGTCCTTTCTAGGCACTCTTCTTATCCCATGGTTTGCTAGGATGCACTCTTCTCACTGCCTAGTCGAGCTTGTCTCCCAATCACTAGTCTTAGAAGGTTTTGAGCTGCCTGTAAGCATTTTAGTGATGGTGTTTCGCTCCCTAATTTTTCGAGTTGTTTTCCCTAGAGATCTTGTGGAGTTTGAAGTCTTTGTGCTAGTTTTGTGGAGTCCAAGGCACAATTGGCAGATATCCTCTCAAAGCCTTTAGACCCAACAAGGTTTACCACCTTGAGAAGCGAGTTAGGGGTAGTTTACCCCTATGGGTTGGTTTGAGGGGGAGTTATTTCGTTTTTGAACTTTCCTTGTTCATCTGTTGTTCATGTGAACTGTTGTGGATCTTTTCTGATACCTTCTTCAAGTGGTATCTTCTTCGGATCCTTTTGATCTTTTTAGGCTTTTAAAGTCTTTTGTGCATCTCATTGTACCCTATTGCATTCATATGAAAAATCCAAAAAGATGCATTGTAATATAAGCTTTACCACTTCTTTCTTTTAATTGATGAAGCTTTGCTTATTACCCTCTTGAGCTTTAGTATTTCAAATTCTTGCTCAAGATCATGTCTAGTTCTTTGACTTGTTAGAATTATCATGCTTTCACATGTGCAGCAATGTCTTTGCTAATTGAGCTAGCATTTTAATACAACTTGAACTGAAAATTGTAATTTGTGGATCTTTTAGCTAGTTGCACAATTAGTGATCATTTTGTGACATTGGCCCTGTCAAAATTGCTTTGTTAGCTCTGGAATCTAGAATTGAACATCTTTGAGCTTTCGGTTCATTAAAGAATCTAAAACAGCCCTTGTGCACAATGAAAAATGATTTCTTTTTGTGCGAAAAAACTGATTTCACCAATTCTTTCTCATGAGACGGCTTGCCATTGCACTAGGCATGAACTCAGGGGGAGTTTTGAATGACCTAGACCACTCTTTTAAGCTTTTTGTGCTTCAGATGGTCACGGCAAGGCTTGAGATCTAGCACATGGCTAAAAAGCAAACTGTCAAAATTGGTTGAAGCTTAGGAAGACGTTGTGGATGGCTCCTAGTCCAGGACATTCTTTACTAAGATAGACCTTTAATCAACTTGAATATTCATTGCAAATAAAAAACAGTTGAAAATTGTGTTTTTGAGGTATTTTGAGCAAAATGATTCAATTCAGAACTTTCTGTCTCTAAAATGGTCTTTGCTAGTTTCTGGATCTCATATTGACATTCTGACAAGGCCATTATCACTTTAGGACACCTGTTGTTGAACTTGCTAATATTGAAGCATTGTTTACTTTAATCCAACAACATGTGGTATTTACAGCTCGTTAGCCTAGCTTTGCTATATATGTCTCAACATGATCTTGTGTAACACCCTGGCTATTCGGAAGCCAAGATGTCACCTAAATAATCAACATACAACCATAATACGGAAGAATTAGAACACCTTCTCATCTAATGACAAAAAGAGATCAATATTCAATAGACCATGTCATGAATATAGTCCGAAACTAAGCAATAACTATTGAAGAAATAATCAAAGATCACAAGTACTACTGAATTAACCATAACATAGCAATAGGTATCATTCATCATCTAAATTTATTTATTATAGTTCATCAATAACGAATGAAAGATAAAGCTAAATCATAATCTTGGACTTGAATAGGGTGAAGTGAATGAGTAGTGCGTGCCTACTCCCTCCCAATAGAGCCAACATCAATAATCACCTAAAATAAACAAACAACGCAAGAATGAGTCCGAGACTCGAAGAAATACTGATGAATAAATGGGACATACAACAAACATGATCAAGCCAACATCATTGAAGAGTATGAATAAATCACAGAACGAATATTTGAATGAATGGAATGAATGGATTGAATGAAATGAAGGGACTACACACATGCATATACCGGTATTGCTAGTGACACACCCGTCGGTGTTCATCTAAGCCCGCATTTAACAAAATACGGGGATCCAAGTCCCGTATGAAGAACATTTCATACGGGTGTCCCAATCTGCCCACATTGGAATGGTGGGTCTTACGTGCCCATACTGGAATTGATGGGTCTTTTTAATCCACTCCCGTGGATGAAACATGAATAATGGATGCAAGGAATGCAATATGTATATTGAAAAGACATGCTCCCTAATCATGGAGATAACACATATGGAAGGAACATAAACATTAAATATTATCATGGATCTTAGAAAAACACAATATCAACATCAAGCATTCAACATTTTCTAATTATCAGAACATCAAAGTACTTGCCTTCCGCGATGCGACGCGTTAGTAGGCAATGGCGGTGCTCCTAAACCTGAAGCCTCTCCGCCTACACAATATATACTCAAAATAAGAACAACATATAACAGGAAACTTCCATTAACGTTCTACAACGCCTTCCCGACAACCCACAATTAACTAATTAGATCTAATCTGAAAATAGACGACACAATCATGGAACTGATTCTGGACAGCAGCGCGGAATCACTCATATCTAACGATCTGGGACTTCGAACGAGGTGAGCCTAGATCCTATGGAAACTTAACGAACATATCTACGAAAACCTAGTTGGCGAGATAACCCAATTCGGCAAAAATCAATATACTACAGGCATATGAACTCAAAAGACAGATTCTGCCTAGACGAAACGGACAGCAGTAAAGAACAGATCATAACTTTTGATCTACAACTCTGATTATGGCGTTCTTTATCATTCTGGAAAGGTTATGAAAAATTCTAAAATAACCTAGTTGGGTGGAAACCCTGAATTTTCCTTTAACATAAACATATCTTAAAAGACAAATTAACAGATCAATCACGTCAGAATTCTAGATAGCAGGAATGAAACTATCATAAATTTTGATCCGTATGTCGGAATTAGGTGTTCTTGACAGCCACGGAAAGCTAAAAACATTATCTAGATATCTCTAGGAGATGGGAATCCCCAATTCGGCTTCTAAGAACCCGAAATTGACCCCGCAAGGTACTGGACAGAATTGATCATCTACCGGCAGCAAAACGATCCAACCCAATTAATCGAATTCGCCTCTAATCTTCAACAAACAGTGGGGAAAGCACTTCGTTACCCTTGAAGATCCGTAGGAAGACGATGATCTATCCTCGAAGAAGCTCCTCTCCTAGTCCCTTCTCCTTTCTTCTTCCCGATGGCCGCCAGCAGGGGAGGCGGTCTTAGGGAGAGGAGGAGGAGCAGCAGAGGCGAGCACCTTTGTAGCACTTGACTACCGTAGCAAAGCTACTGTAGCGTGGTGGCTACTGTAGCAAAGAGTGGCTAGGGTTTGGTCCCCTCCCCTCCCTTTCCTTCTAATAGCTGCCAGCCCACTCATGGGCCTTGGGCCACTACAGCCGGCTCCTCTCCTCTCGAATATGGGTTGGCGGCCCATTCCTTTCCTAAAATTCTAAATTTTGAACTTAATTCCATCTCTAAACTTTGTTACAATCGATATTGAATAAATTTCCCTCTCCCGAATAATATTTTCTCCAATTGATATTTGGGGTATTACATCTTGCTAGCTTTGTCAGGCTTGTTGTATCTTGAGTAATGGTAGAAATGCTAGCCTGTTCAATTGAGTAATCTCCAAAGCTTGTTTTACCAAAAAATTGAAAAATCAAAACAAAAATGAAGCCACCCCATTGCATTTCATGCATGCTCTTTCTTTTGCTTCTTCCTTTCTTGTGCATTTGTCTTCTCTGGATGAGAGGAAGGTATGATTCCTTGATGAATCCATTGTCAAAGGGGGTGAAGATATAGCAAAAATGTAATGTTAATAAAGAGCTTGTTGATTATGGGGGAGAAGTTTTGTAAGGGAGAGAAGTTAGGAGCTTTTCGGAAAGAATTGGAGAAATTTAAAATTTAAAATTCTCTCTTGAAAAATGATGATCATAGTGAGGGGGAGCATTCATATTGCATTCTTTTGGTCTTATTGCCTTTTCTGAACTTGAATTGCAAATCTTGAAGCCTCACAATGATCTAAGGTCAAATAGAACAATTGTTCTTTCATATGGACCTTAAGCGAGATTTTTGTCGATTATCTGGAATTGGAAGCTTTCTTGCTTTCTTTTGCTGTATCTCACTTGCCCATGCTATTCTGAAGCCAGCTTGGTCATTTCCATTGCTTTCTCTTGCTAATGGACCAAGTTGTGCCTTTGTGCGAAAATGTTGAGTATTTTCATCTTCAAACCTCATACTTACATTTTCTGAGAAATTGCCAATGTGTTCATCAAGGGGGAGATGGTGGATATCATGGGGATATGCTTACAATCTTAGGATAATGAGACAATTGGCAATGGTGTTGAGGGTTTGCAGAATCACCTGTTTTCAGCGTTGCTCTAGTTCTGTCAGGCCTCTGGCGGTCTAACCGGCCATGGTGGCGGTCAGACCGGCCATGCCTTGTGTGGTTTTTCTAGAATGGTGGCTGGTGGTCAGACCAGCCAGGGTGGTGGTTAGACCGGCCAGTGGAGCGGCCTGACCGGCTTTGCCTGAGCGGTCAGACCAGCCACTTTAATGACTTTGGATTTTGGAGCTGGGCTAAAAATAGAGGGTGTAGGCAAGTGAGAGGGTTCTTCTGCACTTGGTCCCATAATTTTTGGAGCTCCCAGGGAAAAGTTCTATTCGATTGAAAATTCCAGAGAGGTTCGGATTTCCAGGGGTGGAATTTTGGCTAAGTCCTAATGTGGCGGTCAAACCGGCCTTTGGTTGGCGGTCAGACTGGCCAGTGGGCGGTCCGACCGCCAAGGGTGGCGGTTTGACCGGTTTTAGCTTGTTCATCGGCCAACTCGGTGGCGATGATTGTTTTGTTAGGTCAAGTTCATGGGTGTCATTGCATCTGTGTTGCATGATGAATGTTTTGACTAACGTGGGTCAAGTTGTGAAGAACTTGTTCCCGTAAATGGTTTCTTAGTCTATTGCTGTGCAAGTGGCTTGTAGTTCAATGACAGTCAACGACGAGGAGGATCGGGACTAAGCTTGGAGAGCTGAGGTCCAAAACGATCAAGAATGTCGGGTGAGGTCAGAGGACTCAAGCGGGGCGCAGAATGGACATGGATGACCAAACGGGCGGTTCGGTGCGATTGGTTGGATCAAGCGGCGCGGGAGTCGGTGCAAGTGCTATGGTGCCAGTGGGATCCGGACGAGAGAGACTTGCCGACATGGAGCCGTTGATCAACCTACACGTGGCGAAGCATGGGATTGCTTCACGATCTGTGGACTCGGTCTTTTGGAGAAGGATCGAGAAGGGGTATTTT
Source organism: Phyllostachys edulis (assembly GCA_036346405.1). Classification (NCBI taxonomy): domain Eukaryota; kingdom Viridiplantae; phylum Streptophyta; class Magnoliopsida; order Poales; family Poaceae; genus Phyllostachys; species Phyllostachys edulis. The sequence continues at coordinate 8,183,504 of CM070564.1, forward strand.
GGTAATTTCACCAAATACCGCCTTGGTGACCTTTTGGCTAAACCGCGGTGCGGGTCGGTGCATGGTGAAGCGGTTTAGGTCAATCGATGATGAAGACGGCGCTTTGAGATGCGTGCGTATGTTAACCCATTTGTGTGTGGGGTCTAATGGGTGCCCTAATGAAATATTCTCTAGGATATAGCCTCCACTATATAAGGGCTGAGTGCTGGTTGCACTTAGAATCCTTGTCCATTTAGATAACCCTATTTTGTGTTTTAGGGTTTGGGATGAAAGGAGGAGAGCTAGGATTCTAAAGAGGGATTGAGAGCGAGTGCTCTTGGAGACAGCTTTGTCCTCCTTGTAGGAGTGGCTGTAAACAACAATCATCCATCTATCCAAATCAATCCAACCAGATTTCACAAGATGAGTCCCTATTTCGTTCTTGTGTTCATCCTCTCTATTTGATGTTTTTGGGGCTTTTCTTGATCCGGGAGTTTTTACTTGGTTTTTTCTCTTGATCTTGCTTGCTGGGATGTGTGGGGTATGATCTAAGGCCATCTTGATAATCATCCACCCACGAGCAAGTTTTTGGATCTAAGTTTTGGTTTTGCTCGGTTTTGGTGAAGAAAGGGTGATTCTCGGGGGTTTTGCTCTTGAGAGCTTTTGGCTTGATTCTTCCTGTGATTGAGAGTGCTAAGACATATGGGAGACCATCCTTAGCCATCTTGGATTGATTCCTCCCACGAAATCATCTCAATCACCATTTTTGTTTTTGACCCGTTTTTGGAGCACCCTCTGTTCAATCTGAAAAAGATAGGAACTTTGGCATGGATCTATGCGATCCTTGATTGGAATAGGTTCTTAATATCTTAGAGAAGGTGTGTCTCAGGTTTGGCGGAGTTTGGCCTCATAGATCAAAAGTTAGACCGATTTGAGTTTCGGTTTTAATTTGTTTGGGCTATTCATCGTCATTTGGAGGTCGGACCGCCAATATCGAGGTCAGACCGCCCTATGGAGCGGTCGGACCGCTAGGTTGAAGGTCGACCGCCCAACTCTTTGTGAATTGAGTTTTTGGTAATTTTGGTTGTTTTGCTTGAGGTTTTGATTGGATTCAATACAAGTCTTCCTTTGTGCTTGTATATTGATCTTCATAGCTTTTATAGTCATTGCGATGAAATTAGTATTGAATTCAATTAAGGTGAAAAAGCGTTCGTGCTCCTATTCACCCCCCCCCCTCTAGTCGCCTTTCCGGTCCTTCAATGGTGTATCGCCGTACTGGTATCGCGTATCGGTGCATCATAGCTCAATGCAGAACACCTGACTTGGATTGGGCTCATGCTACCAAAAGATTGGTTGAGAAGGTTGTATCTATAAGATTTCTCATGTTTATTAGAACCCATTCTGTTGTGCTACATCAATTTCACATGGACTGACAAGCTTATCATGCATCACAGGTAGATAGTGAAAATGCAACGACGAAAAATGACACCTTTGTTTCTCGAGCTCAGAAAAGACTTGTTTTGACGACTAGCTTGATTCAGTATATCCTTCCTGTTTTGTCAACAAGACTTGCAACAAATGTTACTAATGCCGGTGAAACCATTGTATACCACATTTCTAAACTAGCGCTTGGTGATACATTTGACCCAGTTCTATCTTTTGGCGATGACACCAATAACTTCATGCAAAGTGAAAATATGTAAGCATTTTTGTTTTGAATGTGATTCATGTTTTAAAATAAGAGCAACCTTGCTAGATTTTCTTGCCTTAGGAGTTGTGTAAAAATCTAGAGAAGTAAGGAATCTGAGTGTAATCTTAAGGAGCGATAACTATGTCATCACCAGGTTTTGATTTCTTTTTAATATTTATGAAGCTTGGGCACTACTACCATCTTGCATTGACCTTGAGAGTCTTCATCTTGTGGTATTTGGCGAACTCTTGAACGAGACCGACACTTACGGAAAGGAAGATAGTAAAATCTTATCGATGTTCTAGAAACCTTCGATACAAGGTTTGATGAGCTGGAAAGATCCTTGTCAAGGTATGATATTTCAATTACAACTGGCAGGCTTGGGCACTTGGATTGTTAAATTTGTCATTGATAATCACCGGCTTGGAAACATGCCTCTACATTATCCAATTCCCAAAATTTTATTTTCAATTGATGGCATGATATATGATGCTTTAGATGTCAGCACGCTAAACTCTCCAGAATTTGATGTTCTTATGCTCTTTTTTTCATAGTTGAGAAGACAGTGATACATATCAACAAACGGGCACTACTACCTGTTTATTTTTTATATTGGAAAAAATGATAAATAGCGTGTTTACATCATAGAACAACACACATACACACAAAAAAAATCAATAGGTTGTACTTGGAGACAATCTTGTTGCATCTAAATCAGTGGGGATTAAAATCGGCCCTTGGTTGGGATTTCTATGTCGATGGTAATAGATTGATTGAACTAGGTTTTGCATCACCTACTTTGAAGGTCTATAGCTCCATATGGTGTTATATCACAAAGGTTTTCAATAAAGCTGCAAAAGTTTTTGTCTTGAATTTTCATTTAGCTTAAAATAAAATGGTTTTGTTATGGTGAATTGGTCTCATTTCTGGATGCATTTAAGTTTCATCACCAATTTTATTGTTAAGTGCTAACTTTTTATCCACCAAAAAAATGCATTCTCATGCATATTGCCATTCTCCCATATGTATATGGTTTATTTCTAATAGTCTTCAATCATTAGGTTGTTGAACTGATGCTTGTGGATGGGTTTCCTCAGGCTAATGATTACTTGGGGATATCTTTGCATGCACAAGATCATGAAGACTTTTGGATGGTTTGGTGTTATCTATTGTTATTTTACTATATGTTTGTAGTTGTTTGTCCAGTTTATTCCTCTTACGCCACATCTTCTGAAATTCTAGTTAGATGACACAATCATTAAAAGCATCAAACAGACTCCCAACGATGGAAGAAGAAAGCAAAAGAAATCATTCAACGTATTAGCGTGAGAGCTCTACAAGGAAGCACACCTTCTCGACCTTTGTTGTGCAAGAACAAATCATCTAACATATATGTTGTTGAGTTGGGTGCTATAACTTGACCTCTCAGAAGAACACAAGTTTCAAGTTTTTTATGTTGTCTATGATTTTAGTTTGATGTTGGGTGCTTTTTATATACATTTGTGAAATGTTCTCTCTTTCTTGCATGTTGATCCCACTGTTAGTTAATTAGTTTGCTGAGCATCATTTCAAACTATGCTCTCAATTGTTTGTAGTGGACGTAGTCAATTGGAATTAAACTTCTATTCCTTTAGGACCTGTCTGTTGATATGTATCACTGTCTTTTGGGGTTCCGTTGCAACGTTGATATGTATCATTTTCTTTTGAGATTCCGTTGCAACGCATGGGCACACTACTGAAGAGGTAAGTACAATTTCATATGAGATGCTATTGTGATTGTGTTGTGTTCTTTACATTGATGTCTCCTCTATATGCCGTTAGGTTGTAGAGCATGAAAAGGTGGAAAAGTTGATTACAGATGCGGCTTACAATAAGGTAATTAGTGAATAATCTATTGTTTCTTTGCTTAGTATTCTGCAACCTTCTACACGTGTTCTATAATTTGCTTGATTGTAACCCATATTGCCTTTTCAGTTTGATAAATGAAAGACCTATTTGCAGTATGTCAGCAAGAAGCTAGAGGCTGCAAGATGCATTGGCTTGATTCCCTCTGTAAGCATCCACTAGATTTTATAATAACTGCATCATGTTTGTTCGATAATCAAATTTTGACCCTTAATTTACGTTGCAGGCATGATGTGGCAAGTTGTGCTATTAATCTCGAAGTCACAAAAACCCAAGAGGATCAAATCGTTAATTTTCTGATCAGGAAAGAGTTTGCGTGATGTATCCCGTATGCACGTAGTTGTACTTATTGCTACGTTGATCTAGATATTTCTCTCGTAGCCGCAGAGATTTGCATATGTGGCATTGGTTATGTTGAAAAAATATATGGAGAATTCTTAATTCCTAAATAGTTTACCCTTTTATTGCCTGTACATATAGCTATTTACTATTCGATTTTGCTCAAATGTCTTGTTATCTTGATTTTGTGTTTTGCTTATTTTTAATTTAGGCATGTACTTTTGTGCTTGAGTTGACTGTCTACCCTCTTGTTAGGTCTATTGCACTCATATTGCTCCTGATTATGGGCTCCCTTGGCAAAAGCAAAGGCAGCATGCAAGCACACCATGCGTTGCAAAGGCTCTACAAATGAATTTGTTCTTTTGCAGGTGGATAATTGAGTCACATTTGAAAGTTATCGTTCCTACCAAGCGCACTTCATGTTTTAAAGATAAATATTATTTCTGTAAGATTTGGAGTTCCGTTGCAACGCACGGGTACCCTACTAGTTAATTTTGTAAATAATTTATTTTAGCTTTAAAATAATTAGGGAAAGCTTTTAAAACTCAGAAAATTCCAAAAATTAATTTAATTTTCATTTTTTTCAACTTTAACTCAAATAAAACTTCAAAAACCTTAAGAAATTTTACTTTTGACTTTTAAAACTTCAGAAATCCAAGAAAAGCAATAAAACTCTTTCAAATTCCAGAAAATCCAATAAAATAATAACTTTATTTATTTTAATTTTGGTAACAGCACTTTGAGATGTTACTGCGTACATGTACTTCCCAGAATAACAGTACACAAAAATTATGCAACAACTCCATACACAAGGTTTCATAATTTACAACATAGTTATCATACATTCAGATTTCATACCAAAGAGTTAAGTCTGCAGCGGAAACACTTGCCATAAGATGGCTGAAACAAAATCCAACCGGTTTGCCCTTACTCACAAGGCAACCGACCGGGCCGCCAAGCTAATCGTCCTTCACGAAGTCGGTCTCACAATAGCTAACCCCTTGGGGGTCAACCTCCTCTGCAACAATTAAGTAATGCAGTTGAGTACAAAAATGTACTCGCAAGACTTACGTATAACAAACCTATACATAGCTACATGCAAGCTGAATCAAAGAAGTCATAGGGTTCATTTCGACACACAAAGCAATATTTCATTAGCAATAGATAATAGATTGAAGGCAGTTTGACAAATTTGTTTTTATTTGATTAAATAACAGCGAGACAACAATTATAAATATACATAACATCCTGGAGGTGGACTTACCAACAGCCACCACAACATAGCACGAATTGCCCATTCGTACCACCCAAAGTCAAGTTTTATCGAAAATGTTGTAGTCTAGTTCTTGCACGACCTAATCAAGCATGTTCATAACCTAGGACAAGGCTATTCGAATAGATTATACCCTGCAGGGGTGTACCAATGTACCCACACGTCAGACCGCCTTTTTGCCAAGCTATTAAGCACACTTCCTTAGGTATGCTGACACGGCTAAGTCCTACGAGATATTTCCAATATTATGTATTAACTACGAGTCGCTCGTATGATGGAAACCATATGTTGTGTCGAAGTCATCGGCAGAGAGATAACTTACCGATGCTCCTCGGTGTGGAGAACCTTGACAAGAACCCACCCCTGCACACCCAACACACATAGAATATTTCTTTTTCAACACAACACACACATCACAAAAAACCTACTACGACTTGGAGCTAACACACGCCAAAGTACTAAGTCAAGAGAGGTCCTATATCCCTCTCATGTGGTTAGCATGCAAAATCGCTTAAATCAGTGACACAAGTAACTCGGTCCTTGTTGACTTAGGCACCTTCCACACACCCGATAACCACACCAACAGCCAATGTGCCCAAGTCTAAAACATTTTATTTTCAGTTTTAGTTTCTCAAATACAATACATACATGGGTACCCCAACCCAAGTAGTTTAAAGTGGTGATATATAATAAACATCGCTCAATAGATGATTCCCATTCTACCGTTATAAGCATTGCTAAGCGACATCAACTAGTATAATACAACTAAAGTGACTAGAGCCCATCCATCGAGCTCTAAGTCACAACGGATATAAACCTAGGCTTAGTAGTAAAGGATGGATGTTTGCCTATAGTTCATTTAGCTAAATAGGTAAACTATTGTAGACTAAGAAATAATATGACAAAATAGCATGAATACATATAGTTGAAACATTTGAAACATTAGCATGCACAAATAATAGGATCAACGTGCATCAAAGGAAAACTGCTTGCCTTGTTGGAGACAACTTTCTTGCTGCACAGGATCACTCTCGTACTCAACGTTCTCATACTCAACGTATTCGTCGGAACCTATCAAAAAATTCGAGAAGAAATAATAAGAACGAATAACCCCAAAAATACTCAAAATTTCAAATTCATCCAAAAATCATGAAACTTTCACAGAAGGTAGAGCATGATTTTGAATGAATTTATCAATAAAAATCAACTGATTTGGATTTTCCATGCAAAAGTTATAGCCAAGACAAAATCAGCTTTCAAAAGAAATGCAGAAAAATCCCTCTCGGGTACTGTTCATCTGAAATTAAATTTTTGGCAAAAATTTCTAGAGAGGTGGTGAACATAAAAAGTTTATGGTAGGCATAGCTCCTCATGAGATGAACAATGAAATTTGATTCACCTCATTTGGAGTTAGAATGAGTTTCTTATGATTTTTCAAAGTTGTGAAAGTAGTGCACAAAACATATGTAAAACAAGATTTATAGAGGAAGTAACATACTCAAAACCTATTCTACAATAAAGTACAGTAATAGAGAATTCCAACAAAATTGATTTTGCTCAATTCGGAGTTACAGAGAAAGACTCATGCATTTTCAAGTTAAAACAATTTTTAGTACAAGAAAATAATGCTAAACCGAAAGTAATTCTACTAACACAAATTTCTGGAACAAAACAAGATTCAAATCAATTTTAAAATAAATTACATTTAAAAACTAAACCAACAAAATTTGTTTCATGCAAAAAGGAGTTAAAACGAATTACTTATGTAGTTTTGAAGTTTAAACAATTTACAGTACAAAACTAATTGATATAAGGATTTTCTTAAAAGCCCTAAGCTGAAAACGTTTTGGACTGTTGAGATCTAATCAGACGGCCCACACGAACGGTTACGTTCAGGCGGTCTGAACGTCCAAAATGATCTAGGCGGTTGAATCGAAATCGGACGGTCCAAAAGAAAGAGACGTTCAGGCAGTCCGAATTGCCAAAATGATCTGGACCATTGAAATCAAATCGTACGGCCCAGACGAGATACAAGTTTGGACTCTGGCTTAAGTGAACTGACAGGTGGGTCCTACATGTCGAAGACTCAAGCTTTGACCGGAGTTTAAACCTATCATTTTCTATATGCGGGACCCACATGTAATAGGCTCATCACCACCTTAAGACAGTGTTTTAAAGACTAATCAATCATTAGCTTTAATGATCTAGATTAATGTCCTAATGACTTGGCTACAGTAGCGGTCAGAACGTGCCACGTGCGAGCTCGAACGACCGCGAGCTTGCTCGCCGGCTCGCCAGCGCTACGCGCCATGGCGGCCCGAGTGAATGCTCAAAACGAGATCCTAGAAGCTATGTGAAACTAATGGCACTAGCGGTGAGGACTAAGGTGGCCTACAGCGGCGGCGTGGCGAGCTATGGCGGCGGTGGTGCTCGGGCTACAAGCCATTGCGTAGAGCGATTGTGCCCGAGGTGATCCAACGCGCGCATGAGCATTAGGGAGGCTCAGTGATGCTACCTGAGTGACGGGGTCAGACTGGGATGGTCGGAGTTGAGCCGATGGCGAGGAATCGATGTGGCGGCGGTGCTTCCACGTGGAGAGCTCAACTGGAGCAAAACGGAAGGGAACTAGAGGTAGGAGGAGCATCAGAGAAGTGTCTAGATGGTTAAACTACAACCAATTGGGTATTGACTCACCGTGGCCGGGGCTGAGGACGAAAGCGGCGATCTCGGTCGGAGAGAGGAGAACTCAAATTCTGGTGAAGTCTGTGCATGAAAACCAAAATTGAGTTAGGGGTTTTGAAGATGGAGATCAAGGATGCATGGTGACGCGAAAAGAATTGGAAAAGAACCCCTCTGCCGCCGGGATGGCGTTGAGGACGGCAGCGGCGTTTCGGGCCTTCTCAATTTCGAGCTCAATTGAGCAGTAGAGAAAGTGGGGGAATACTCGGTGGTGTCTAAAAGAAATAGAGGAGGCTCCGAGTGAGCTTATATAGACTCTAGGGCGGAGGACTCGCGAGATGGAGCAGAGGAGGTGAGCTCGATCCATGGACGAGCTTGAGCGACAAAGAAGTGATGGCGAGGTGATTGGAGCAGGTGCAGGTGCGAAACCATGGGCCAAACCACCAGCGAGCATCGCAAACCAGGGGCATACCCGTTAAAGATGACGCACGGCGTAGCTTGGCCATGGCGTGCACAGGCGAGGTGGTGAGGGTCTTGGCGCGTGGAGAAGAAGCCGAGCAAGGGGCCCACTCGCAAAGCATCTCCAGTCTGGTGGGTCGGGTTTAAATGAGCGGGAAGGTTTTGACCATTAGATCAAGATCGGACTGTTCAGATTGCACGTGCGTTCGGATGGTTCGAATGTTCCCAAGCGATGCGAACGGTCCGATGGAGATTGGAGGGTCCTGATTGAAATGGGCGTTCGAATGATCCGAACGTTCCCATCAATCCGGATGGTTGAAAATGAATCGAACGGTCCAAAACGCCTCACGTTTAGTGCGGACCAAGTCCAAACATGCACGCAGTTGGGCTCGACCAAAAGGCTTAGGTTCGGACCCAAGGAACATTGCAACTAGGTTTTGAAAACAAACGGCTGAGCTTTTGAGGAATTTTTAGATAGAGTTTCATAACTCCAAAAATTCTGAAATGTTTACTAGAGATTCCTGACTCCAAGATTAACCTTGTATAAGTTTTCTAGAGGTTTTTATGCACTGCATTTTTCTCTAGAAATTTCTCAAGGTTCTGCCCTAGGGTTTGACTAAGAATCTAATTGGTTTGACTGGCCTCTAAAAAATAGCAAAATAAATCTATAAATTTTGAAATTTTTCAGAGAGGTTACCAGGGTGATCTGGATGCTAGGAAAAATATTTCCAGATGATGAATCATAAGATTTGCTTAAGGAGTTTTCAAGGACTATGCTTCCATTGATTGAAACATTGGTCTTTGAAATTAGGAAACCCATGGAAAAATTTCCAGAAAATTTCAAATGACATCATGAGGCATCAAAAGTTTTAATTTCTCCTCATTTTTATACATTTGAAACACAAACCATTGTTTGGGATGTTACATTCGGATACGTCGTGCTTTTGGTTAATGAAGTTGTGTTCATGAGTGATTCCAGTACATGAGGCATAAGTAGAGTTTTTGAGATGTTAAGATGGTAATCACAATTGTTGAGTAAACCCCTGATGTTATATTAATACAATTTTAATGTTTTAAAGATAAACTACTTTAACTCAAATGATGCATCCACATATACCTGATATGGTAAACCTTAAACATTCCATTGAACTCCTAGCATGCAGTTAAATAGCTTTTCCATACTCAATCTTGCTAAATTTTCATCAGAAGGTATACAGAAGATTGTAGGACACCTTGGAGAACATGTTAGGGTTGCGACCGCACTCAAGCTTTCCTATGGAAGCCTTTGGTTCTTTTGAATGTAAGTCAAAGCTTTGGGCTTAAGATGCCCATTTTGTTGCTGCAAAATAGCCATTAGGCCATAATTTAATCAAGTTAATGTTTTTCAACTATTCATAAGCAGGTTTGATTCCATTTCGGTTCGCAACCTAAATCCTGGGCGGTTGCACAAACCGGGTTACATCCTGTTTGAAAAATGGAGTCGTTTCATATGTATTGTGTGAGATGAAAATGGTTTGTTTATGCCAGCTTGAGCGGGCAAACTGGAATGATTATATCATGTGTTTTATGCTGAAACTGAGGCTATAAGTCAAGCTATTCAGATGGCAATGGAACTTGGCATGGGGCGGATTGTTCTGGATGTGGATGCGATTAATTTGGTTAGTGCTCTAAATACTGCAGAATATGATAGATCGAAAGTTGGGACACTGATTAGAGATTTATAGTTTTTACTAAGAAGTTTATTCCTAGAGTATAAAGTTAGTAAGTGTAACATTCCATTTTTTGGATCTTTTTGAAAATTTCAAAATAAAAGGAATCATCCAAATTTTATTGAGTTGTTTAAAGCTTAATTTGAAATTTCAAAAATTTAAACAAATTAAGTTGAATAAATCAAACCTCATTAAATTCAAAACGGTCTTATTTGATTTTTTGGATTCTCTTGGATTTCTCCAAGTTCTTTTGTTATTTCTTGGAGTTCAATTTAATTTATTTCTTTTCTATTTTCCCAAAATTTCTTTCCTTTGTCGTAAAATTTAATTTAAATTAATTATTTTAAAGTTTGGATTTTATTTGAAGTTCTTGCTTATGTCTTTGGTAATTAAATCAAATCCGAAATTCAAATCTCCCATCTCAAATCTCAAATCTAAAAAATCTCAATCTTGAATTTTCTTCTCAAATATCTTTTCTTTTTGGAACCTCAGTCAAAATTCAAATTCAATTTTGAATTTGAATTTTTCTTTTTCTTTTTTTATTTCGGCCGAAGCCCTATTCTTTTCCTTTCGGCCCATTTCTTTTTCCTCCTCCTTCTTTCTTCTTTCCTTTTTTCTTTCTTTTTCTTTCATCCACCCAAGTCAACCTCCCCTACCCTCGCTCTGCTTCGCCGCACCAGTGCTACGCTGCGCCCTTGGCCACGCCCTTGCAGTGCCCACACCTAGACGCCTCTCGGCCCAGTCTTGCTTGGCAAGCACGCCCAGCCGTGCCGCTGTACCTCGGCATGTTGCGCCTCCCTCACCCACATCGCGCCGCGCATGCCATTTGTGCCGCCATCGCGCCCGCATCATCACTGCCACCATCACAGCGCATTCATGCCCATCATTATCGTGTGCCATCAAAACATTTATGTTTCTCGTCGCCTGTGGAGCTATGCCTGCCGCCACACGAGTCTTCTTCCCGTTTGTGTTCCCTATCGCTCCACTCCCCGGTCTAGCCTATAAATGGGATCCCTAGGATCGGCATCAGCCTCTTCACACCACCTTCAACCCTCGTTGCCTATGGAGCTGTGCCGCCGCCACACGAGTCTTCTTCCCCACCATCGACCACACCTCCATTTCGTCGTTCCCGACGCCCCGGTGAGGAACTCGCCCAACTAATCGTGTCACATCGTGTTCCCGAGCTCTAGAAACATTTCCCCTCATTCAATATCTTGTTTGCCGCAGCACACCACTAGAATCCGTCGCCTTCTTCAATTCCAGCCGAAAGTCCATCGTCGCCCGATCTCCTTCTCCAGTGAGCTCCTCGCCGGTTGGACCACATCATCTTGTGTTCCCGTACGTTCCCCACCTTTTCCCTATCTCTCCCCGGCCCCGACGTCGCTGTGGAGCATCGTTGCTGCCGCCACCTCCTTCCCGCCACCGGCCACCATTGCCCCGCCGCCTCGGGCTACCCCAACCCACCCGGAGCACTCCCTGTGCCCGCGCCGTGCTCGTGTGCGCACCCATTTCCCCAGGACGCCGCTGCACCGCCGGCGCCGTCGCGCGCCCGTGCGCCGCTTCCACCTCCACCCGAGGGTAGAACACCCCGTCAGGGTTCCATTTTGCCCCTCGGTCGGCTGTCCCGCACCACCGCTTGCTAGAGCCGCCGGTCACCTCCCTTGTTCTTCGTCGATTCTGGCTTTTCCTCTCTCTTTGACAAAAGGGCCCACCGGTAATACTCAAGTCTTACTTCACTCTTTCTCTAGCAAATGAGCCCCATTTGTCAACTCTGCGAATTAATCCTTTACTTCTGAAAAAAAATATTCCTTGGAATATTCCCTCCTTCTCAATTTTCCAGGAACTTCCTATTCTGACAAACTTTCGGATGCTCATTCTCCTTCATACGAACTCCGACTCCATAGATTTTTATTCCTAAATTCATCTAAATTCAATATCTATCTTATGGTACTAATATATATATATATATATATATATATATATATATATATGGATTGTATTTGCATTTATCGTTATTTATTTGTCTCCTTTTACGCATATAGAATCCGGCGTTGCTGAAGCCAGCTTGGACCAGTCTGCAAGAGTAACTCTAATCTTCGATAAAGACAAGTCGTAGACCTTTTGATCATGTTTTACCCATTATTGCAAAAATATATTATTTTATATCGACATGCATGCTATTTGTATATCAATTGTTTACTGGAGTAGCTAATTACCTAATTGATTTTATGCCACCTTGAATATTGTGAATGCCATGTATCCTTTGAAACCACAGAAAATGATGGTTTTGGTTGGACATAATTTTAATACTAACATGGGAAACGTAGTTACACTTATCCATGTTTAGTTATATGTCGAGCTCTTTTTCACAAGATTAATCATGATAAATTGACTTAATGATATATGAAATTTTGGTGCGAGGCTACTGTTGTAAAAATTATTGTGCCATGGCAGGGGGTGCCATTGGGCCCGGTTGAACAAAAAAAATCATACTCAGGCAAATGATCGTGTAGTAAAGGGGGTGCGGGTAGCACATTTTGGATGAGGTTGTCTCGCCTGAGTAATTACTAAGGACTTAATCTTGTGCACCATTGATCTAGGCCTTATCGTACAACCACATGTCTAGTATGGGATGGACCTGGCTAATTAATTAGCAATGTCTTGATTTTGGTTCTGCCATGTGTGGTGTGGGTTCCGGGATTTACGAGTAGATTCACATGGAGCAAGAGGGGCCCCCCGTCTGTGGTGGATGTAACCCTTCAGTGGTGAAACCTTAACGGCTAGAACTGGGTTAAGACAGAACTTTGTAAAAAGCCTTGTGATAACCACTTAGTCGCACGCCTATGAAAGTGTGTCATGGCCGACATTATAAGTTGATTATCTCTTGTGGGTGAAGCTGTACAACCTCTGCAGAGTGTTAAAAACTGTTCGAACAGTTATGTCCCCGGTTATGGACAATGCCTAGGGATTTCACATAGGATATAGAGTTTTTCATAAAACTTTGGATAGAGGCATGGATGGGAAGTGAATGGATAGTTCACCGGTTGTTGGCTGGGAAGTGAATGGATAGTTCACCGGTTGTTGGCTAGGAAGTGAACGGATAGTTCACCGGTTGTTTTAAAGCAATTGGTTATTTTATTTATATAATCTTTTCAATTATGTTTTTCAATCTATTTACTGTCAATATTGCTTTCTGCAAAATAATCATACAACTATTCCTTGTTCAAGCATTGCATGAATATTAATTGCATACTATTCCCTGCGGCTTGCTGAGTAATTTATGTACTCGCGGCTTTATGCCATTGTTGATCAGTTGCCGATGAAGAATCCGGGAATTCATAGATTCTACGAGAATGCGTACTTTGAAGACTATTCGAACTAAGATGTGTTCGTCACTCGATTGCCTGTGAGTATGTTGGATAGTTACCACGAGTTTTCTTCTTTCGCTGTAAGATTTATTTGTTAGTCTTGTAAGCCCTGCGTAGCAAAGTATGTAAATTTTGATCATAAGGTTCGTTGCTACTATTTAATAATAATTTACTTTTTTTCTTAGCTATTTTGTTTTATGGATATAATTTACATCGATATTATCACTATATAAGCTAGTTACTGATCATAAGATTAGTTCCTATTACACAAAGAGTCTGAATTTACGAATTCGGTCCGACAGTAAGTGTGATAGAACCTGCAATAAAGTCGCCCATAGCCTTGTTAGGCATGGTGCTTGTACTGGTTTGGATGAAGTCATCTGGACGGACCAAGCCCCGGTTTTTGTTATGAGTTTGGTGGCCGCCGATTTGGCTGTGCCATCAATAGCTAGCGATAACCCACTAATGAATAGTGATTGATTCCAACTACTTTAAAAAAAGACAATCCATAGCTAGCGATGACCCACTAATGAATAGTGATTGATTCCAACTTTTTGGATACTGGTAAACCGAAGCTGAGCAATGCAGCAACGGAAGCAGCATGATCCACCATGTTTCTTTTGGAATATCTACAATAGTTTGTTTCTTAGCTTGTTACTAAAAAAAAAGTATTTAATCTAATAAAAAGAAACAAGTCTTCTAATGGATTGTTTCTTGAGCTTGTATCTAAGACTTTAATTACTATAAGTGTGCATGATTCTTGATGATCAATAATGAAGTACAGCTTTACAGGCTACATGTTTTAGCTCATTTATCATATCAATAATGAAGTCGGAGTGCACAAATGATCTAGTGTATATTTTGCTTCAAGACAGTGGGACCCATAAAACGCGTTTTTAGGTAATAAGTAAGTCTCCAATAGAGTATTTGGTTGTTTCTTATATCTTGGTATTAACAATTTACTAGTTTCTTCATCTAAAAACAACCTCACCTTCTCTCCTCACATTTTCTCCTCCACATCACCTAAAAACTGATGTGGCAACCCTTTAGTAATAGCTGACGTGGACTGTTGTAGATACTTTTAGAGGCTACGAGTTTGTGATTATTTAATGCCTAGTTCCTTTGTTTCAAAGGTTTTCACGTTTTATATTTCAAACACGTTATACATATGAGCAACGCCACACGATTAATTCTCCTATATGAAACAGAACGAGCGCGAAACGCCCACTAATAATAATTAAAAAAAACTGAAGCCGTGCCTATCAAATCAAATCGTTGGGAGTCATCTGATTCGACGACAATGGAAACAAAAGCTAGCGATCGTCGATATTGTGAATTTGTGATCGATCGGTCATCACATTGTCGTCTCACCTTCTGTTGCGGTAGCTTACAAAAGGTCAATTGTTGTGGCGACATGGCATAATTGCACGCAATACGTACGTACGTACCTGACGCCTGATGGTGTCCGCATCAACGCACCCATGGTTGGACAACATACATGCAGCCGATGGATGTGTGTCTGCCTCGTTGGCGAGGCACAATTAATTGGGCGAACTAAACTTCAACACTTAGGTACAGCGATTTCTAGGCTCATTGACGAATCTCGTGCGTGGTTCAACGGATAGCACAGAAAGCATTCCACGGCACTACACTACTTGAAGCGTTTTCGTCGTAAGAATTTGTGTAGGATATTGTCGAAACGTCGAGTGCTCACATCTTAAGAAGGAAAGATTATACCTTGGTGTCAAGAAGACAAGAAGATTTGTTCTGCTTGTTATCTTCGTTCTTTTCCCCGCAAGCTGATAAACAAGACCCCAGGCATTGCTCCTTTTCTAATAGAAGTACTTACCCAATCCCAACTTATCCTATGCAGTAATTGCTAGTACTAGATGGCTAGAACACTGCGAAATTAAACAGCCCAGGTGTGGATTAGTCAAAAGAGGGGGAGGAATTTGAGTAACGAAATTAAATAAGCTCATCACTCGTCAGCCGGTGGATTGGGTAGCTAGGCTAAGGCACGCATTGCAGGTTACTTGCGCGGCAAAAGGCAATAGTGAAATAAGGTAGGCAAAAGAGTTGGGAAAATGGAGGAAATGATGGAAGTAAGGGAGCTTTGCGGGACTGGACACGTCGACCCGAAGAAGCCCGTCCGTCGGATGCGCAGCGGCCGTCCACGATAGCGTGAGGATGACCTAGCTCTTGCGCTTGCTCCGAACGGCCACTCATGACCAGCCGTAGGATTGTCCGTCGTTTGACCATCGCCGTGCGATGCAATTGCGTGCGATTGCATCCCGCTGCTCAGCGCGTCTCTCGCCTCGGACAGCGTCTAGCGCAGGCCACGTTTCGCAGGGAGCTTTGCGGGACTGGACACGTCGACCCGAAGAAGCCCGTCCGTCGGATGCGCAGCGGCCGTCCACGATGGCGTGAGGATGACCTAGCTCTTGCGCTTGCTCCGAACGGCCACTCGTGACCAGCCGTAGGATTGTCCGTCGTTTGACCATCGCCGTTCGATGCAATGGCGTGCGATTGCATCCCGCTGCTTTTGCCTGCGTTGATTTTCGGATGAGGGTTACAGCACAGCAGCGATATACTCGATTGCACAGACCATACCGTCGCTCCCGTCTTGCGTTCTTCATCTCCAGCTCTCCTGGTTTCGTGCGGTTTCATCGCTTCGTCGCTTTTATCGCCGACCATACCGTCGCTCCCGTCTTGCGGTGTTCGTCTCCCGTCCTGCGTTGTTCAGCTCCGGCTCTCCTGATCTCGTGCAGTTTCATCCCTTTTCTCGCCGTCTGCTGTTCTTCTTTCTTTTTTTCTATTCCGATCTCGCTGCCTCCCGCTGTTTCTTTTTTTCCCGTGAACTACTTCACGTCTTCTTTCGCCTGATGCCTTACTAATTTGCGTTTATTCTTGCTTCCTGCAGATCCGCGTCGCCCTTTCACAAATCCGTAGTTGCATTGGAAGATCTAAACCCGTGCAGCGGATAGGTACATTGCTGCCGTCTTTTTATTTCCGTCTTACTGTTTTGATCCGGATCCCATTTACAGTTTTGGTATAGGTGTTCGATCGTTTTCTCGCTTGTCAAAGAGCACTACTGTTTTGATCCGGATCCCGTTTACAGTTTTAGTGTAGGTGTTCGATCATTTTCTCGCTTTTCGAAGAGCACTACTACTCTTGGTTTTGTCTGTCTGCCATTCTTTAACTTGCGTCTGTTGTTGATTCTCTTTTAGCTCCTTCTTATCCCATGTTATAGTTTGTATCTATTGTTTCTCATGCTTTAAGCCTTCTTGCTTAGACACCATCTTTTTTAGCTATTTTAGACGTGTCTAAGATCATGCTGTTTAGGTCAAGATTCTACGCTGTTTCGCTTTCTCTGTTTAGATCAAGATTCTACGCTATTTCGCTTTTTCTTTCCGATTCGATTACATGCAGCAGAGACCGTTTTTAGTAGTTACGCGTCTCTTTCCTATCATGCCTATATTTACTTCACGCTTACATCTATCTCGCCGTGCATTTATTGCCTAAATACCTTGAGTATTTAAGGTTTATTAATGTTTCTTTCGCTCAGCCTGCGAAGCTCCTTGCTGCGTCATCACTGCGTGCCTTCTGTGTTTTACGAAGCTCCTTGCTGTGTGTTTCACCGGGGTTCAATCACTCTTTCATTCACAGCTAAAATCTTCGGCCGGCCTCTTTTGGTATGTCTCATTCTTGACTTTGATTTACGTATTTATTTACGCTTTCCTGTTATGCACCTGTTGTTACTGTGATTCTATGTTTTTTTGCTTTACTCAGTTGGTATTTAGTATTTTGAAAAGGTCCTATAGAGCCCTTATAATAGGCTATATATCAGTAGATATATGATGTTCTATATTGCTTCTGTTATAATCACGTAGTTACTTACCTCTTTCTATTTGCGTTGATAGATCTATGCGCAGCATGTAGTTTGCCCCTTTTCGTGAACCTATTTTAAAGTCTACTTTCCTCTAATAATCTTACGTCGTTCCCTTCTGCCTTTCTTATCTATCACTACCGGAGACGGTTTCTTTGCCGAGTGTCCCAGACTTTACCGAGTGCTTTTTATCGGGCACTCGGCAAAGAGGCTATTGCGAGTGCGGATAGAAAGAACTTCGGCAAACATCGGCACTTTCGGCAAAGAGATGGTTTGCGAGTGCGAGCACTCGACAAAAATTACACTCGGCAAAGATCGGGTTTGCGAGTGTGAACACTTCGATAAGCAGAACACTTTCGGCAAAGGGCACCACCGTTAACGGCGGCGGCGCCGTTAACCCTTTGCAGTGTCTTCTCGACACTTTCGGCAAGAGGCTCCTTCTTAGAGTGTCATTCCCTGACACTTTCGGCAAACCATATTTTTTCCACTTTTGACCTCTAAACTTTTTCTGCGGTCCTCATACAATACGGTACTCTATGTTCCAATGTGGCACATTTCTCGGACTTTTCTATATTTCTTTAATTTATTTCAATTAATTGAATTTTCTTGGATAATTCAAATTATAAGCGCTAGTCATTGAATAATGAAAAAAAATGAATGGAAAAATGATATTCATGTTATTTAGTATAATGTGAGGCCGTAACGAGAGCAGACCACCAATTTGAACATCTTGTTCACGAAACATGACCACGAACTTGCGGTCGAGTTGTTTTTAAATTGTATAAAAAGCAAGCGAAGTCGAAAATCATGAAACTTGGGAAGATGTCATGATATCATATGTGGAGGCTGTGATAAAAATTTGAGAAGGTTTAGCGCAAGTTGTCACGTCACGATGCTTGCAAACCTTAGAAAAGCGAAGAATACGTGACAACTTCCGGAGATTCTTGGTTTGCAAGCATCGTATGTGACAACATGCGCGAAACCTTCTTCATCAGAAAACATATGAAATTGCCTTGAATGACAAAACAGGCCTCTTCAGAGATGTCGGGAAGTGTCAAAAAAATTTCGACAAAGAGCCTCTTCTTAGAGTGTCATGAAGAACACTTGGCAAAAGAATTTTAAAATTTTTAAAAAAACCCTCTTTTGGAGTGCGGATCAGGGCACTCGGCAAGGGGAGGAGGAAGAGAAGGGAGGAGGAAGAAGGAGGAGGAGGAGGAGGAGGAGGAGGAGGCGCCCGCCGCCGTTGCCACGTCCCGACGCTTCCCAGCCGTCGCCTTGTCCACGGCCGCTGCCCCTTCACCACCGCCGCCCTCGGCGCCCACTAGGTATGCCATACCGCCCGTCGTCGTCGTAGTATTACTAGTAGTTGCGATAGTAGTAGTGGTAGAGTAGCGATGGTGGTAGTCTAAGTAGTCGTAGGAGTGGTTGTGACATTGTTATATATATGTGGTTGGATATAATCTTGTGCATATCGGCCATCGTGCGTTCATATATATGTGCATGTCGGCCATCGTGCCGTTGGTTTTCTTCAGGTTTTGGAAACCTCACCGTGCGAGGAAGTCTTTGCCAAATTTTGTATTGAGCAGTTTATGTTTCTTTTTTGCAGAGAAGAGCGGTCGGGCGGCGCGGAGTACCTCGGCGACCCGATCGCCTTCCTCGCCCGCTTGGTCTGCACTGCACGCGTCGCCTCGCCCTTGCACCGACCCGCCACGCGGCCCGCTAGCCCGACTCCACCGCCACCCTAGGTATAACCCTCTTTCCGTATCATGGTGCGTGATCACGTAACCCGATTAAGCGTCTCCGTTCGAAAGAGATACGGTTGGAAATATGAGATATTTCCATATCTAAAACAATATCTGTTTGAATTGTCCCGTTTTTGGACAGCCAGCGGATGCGTAGGTGGGGTTAGTTTCCATAGTGCGCTCCGATCCGAGACGAGTTTGGCATCATCTCCTGTTGTTCTCCGGATACACACTCTCCTGGCGGGGCGTGTATTTGGAGATGGAGGGCGTGAAAATCTTCTTGAAATTACATCTCGAATAAGTAGAGCATGGAAACTAACCTCATCTACGGATCTCGCGTGGGATTAGGACCTATCCTCACCTATTAGTTAGTAGGAGCGTCGTGTAGATGCAATTGATGTTTATATTACTCGCCGCTATATATGTTAGAGGATGGAGGACCGTGAGTGGATGTACACGGGCGCGCAAGTCGAGTCAGTCACCAATGAATGGATCGACAAGACCGATGCTTTCTTGGAGCGGGCATTTGGCGTGGGCGCTAAAGGAAGCGAGTAAAATTTCTTTGTCCTGCGACAAATGTGCAAAGCGAGAAAAGACAAGCGAAGAAGGTCATGGGGAACATCTTTGGAAGAATGGATTCTGGCGGACTATACGGTGGGTCTACCATGGTGAAGCCGATCGTATGAGAGGAGGTGGTGAGACCAGCGTCGAGGATTATGATCTTGATCTTGGGGTAGCGAGACATGTTAAATGACTATCAAGAGGCACAGATTATTTGAAGGGCGTCGGAGGAGCGAGAGGCAACCGCAAAAGCGTTCTCGACATGTTTGCCGCGACACGAAACCCCTTCACGGCCGGACAAAGGTTTCTCAAGCTGGATTCCATTGGACGCATAATGGCGTTAAAGTCGATATAGCTTTGAGTCGAGACACCTTCGATGGTATGTTGGCGATTATTGGCGGCTTTGCTTAGGAGGGTCTATACGCCAAAAGCAGCATGCGAGTCACGAAACTCTTCGTGCACTTAAGATGCCGTATGAGAAGATACATGCTTGCAGAAGAGTGCGCCCTATTTAGGAGCGAATCGTGGAAGCAAAATCTTGTCCAAAGTGTAAATCATCTAGGTTCTCGGAGGTAGATTCGGTGATGGCGGAAGAAGCGACTTGACATTCCGTGACAATCCTCGGCACCTTCCGTTCATCCGAGGATCCAACGGCCATACATGACCAAGGAATCCATGAAGCAGATGACATGGCACAAAATGGCAAGCGATACAATCTGACGAGGATGGTACATGCATCCGATGGTGAAGTATGGACCCACTTTGATGGCATTCATCATGAGAAAGCTAAAGAGGCTCGTAATATGCGTGTTGCGGTTATACCAGCAGATGGGTTCAATCCTTATGGAATGATGGCTGCCCCATACACATGTTGGCCCGTGTTCGTTATCCCCTCAATCTCCCCGTATGCTTTCAACGACGAGCGTATTCTTGTTGTTGATAATTCTGAACACGGGGAATAATATGGGTGTGTTCATGGAGCCTGTGATTGATGAATTGGTCCGTGCTTGGGAGGAAGGGGTATGGACATACGACCGAGCTACAAAGAAAAACTTCAAAATGCATGTTTGGTACCACTACTCCCTGCATGACTTCCTAGCGTATGGGATATTCTGCGCCTGGTGTGTTCACGGGAAGTTCCCATGCCCAGTATGCAAGGAAGGTCTGAGGTTCATTTGGTTGCAGAAGGGTGGCAAGTATTCATCGTTCGACAAACATCGGCAATTCCTCCCTCTTGACCATGCATTGAGACGAGACATCAAGAACTTTCTGAAAGGTGTCGTAGTATGAGACCTGCACCACCGATAATGTACTGTGCAGCGGTTCGTGAGCAGATAGATGGTCTCGTGGTCAATCGGAAGGTGGTTTTGTGGGATATGGTGAGCAACATATGTGGACTCATAAGTTGGGCTTGACTCGGCTCCCTATTTTGATGACCTTCTCCTTCCACACAACATTGATGTAATGCACCTTGAAAAGAATGTTGCCGAGGCACTTTGGGCAACAATCATGGACATTCTTGACAAGTCAAGGACAACGTTAAGGCTAGAGTGGATCGCAGCGATATGCGATAGACCAAACCAACATATGAAGCCTCCTAGTCGCGGCAAGACATGGAGAAGGCCTAAGGCGATTTTGTCTTGAGCAAGCCCCAAAGGAGGAAGTACTAGAATGGATCCAGACGTTAATGTTCCTGATGGGTATGCGACTAATCGAGGAGGGGTGAACTTATCTACTATGCGAGTCTTAGGGATGAAGAGTCATGACTACCACATATGGATTGGGCGGCTTCTTCCGGCGATGGTTCGAGGCTATGTCCTGAGCATGTCGGCTAGTCTTTGGCGAGTTGAGCTATTTCTTTCGTCGACTTTGTGCCAAGGAGTTATCTCGGACCGTGATTCTTGACTTGGAAAGAATGGCACCTATGTTGCTCTGTAAGTTGGAGAAGGTCTTTCCACCGGCTTCTTCAATCCGATCTGACATTTGATTTTGCACCTCCGTCGAGGCACGAATGGGGGCCGTCTTGGCCGTTGGTGCTATCAATCGAGAGATGTCTAAAGGTTCTTGAAAGAAATGTAGAAATAAATGCAAAATCGAGGCTTCCATTGCGAGGCATACATTACGGAGGAGGTGGCGAACTTCACAACAACATACTATGGTAACAACCTCCCTAAGCGTGCATAATCCACCCCCTCATTACAATCTTTGGCGAAAATGAATCGAACCTCGGCCTTTTCGAGGGCAACTCGGAGCGCAAGTGCATCGACCCCAAGACCTTGAATCATGAAGAGTGGCGCCATATCATGCTATCGTGTTGACCAACCTTGGCGAAGTGGCACCGTACATGCGATAAGTTCTCAACGAACTTGTTAAATCGCCGTCACTAATCGCATCCAACCCCTTGTTTCTCGTTAGTGCAGGAATTTCTTCATGAAATTCGGTGTCAATCAAGGATCCTACCCCACAGCGGTAGATACCCTTCTTAGGCGAGTGCGGAAATGGAATGCCGATTTCATTTCTTGGTTCAAGCGGAAGGTACCGTCAATTTAGCTCGTACTTAGTTTGACATTCCAAGTTACTCGTGCGTGCGAATAATATAACGATGTATCTGCTTGAGCTTGCGGGGCGGAGGATCGTCTATGTGTGCCGAGTTGAGACAGTTGCCGATGGCTTTGCCTATAGGGTCAGTCATTTTACGGTTATGGCGTGAATGGATATCGCTTTCGCACAACAAGCTCTGACGAGTCGTCATTGTCGAAGAACCACAAGTTAGGAGTTTTCGCGGCGTTGATGGTCGAGTATTATGGAAGAATTGAAGAAATATCTGAACTCAAGTTTCATGGTTCCAAACCTTTTAATCCCGTCATATTCAAATGCCATTGGTTTGATCACGAAATAACGAGGCGGACATATTCTAATCTTGGGCTAGTCGAAATTGACGAGATTCATCTTACCAGAGAGCGATGTCTATATTGTGGCCCAACAGCCACGCAAGTTTATTATCTCCCATATGCGTGTCAAACCATAAGGCATCTTAAGGGTTGGGATATTGTGCATGTGGTATCGCCACACGGTAAAGTGCATCCCCAAGCGATGAAGATTACAACAGACCCAAACACATATGACGGAGAGTTCTTTCAAGAAGAGGACTAGAAGGAGGTTTGAGATAGACTTAAGCAAGCGATCGGAATGGAAGTAGACAATGAAAGCGGTTATTGAAGAGGGCATTTGGAGATGAGGTGCAAAATGTGAAGGACTTTCAAATGCTTGGCGATTACATTTAGACAATGACAATGGCAACATTGCTCATTAGGATAGTGTTGATTATTTCGACATGATTGATAGTGATGATGAGACTTATGATCCAGCTAATCCGATCATGAAGATTATTTCTAATACATGTAATACTATGTTATTTTGTAATTACGTTTTGTTTATTTTGCATCTCTTTCTAGGTACTTCTTGTTTATCTGTGCTTATTGGTTTACTCTTTTTAATTGCGGTGATTGAACAAAGATGGTGGGCGGTGGGATGAGAAGCTAACGTCCTTGTACTTAGAAGGACAAGGACCGCTGAACCGAGGGAGAGTAGGAGGAGGAGGAGCGGCCTGCAGAGGGAGTCGTCCTTTGCCGCCCGTCGCGTGAGGAGGAGGAGGAGGAGCAGTGCCTGTGAGGAGGGCCGAGGAGGCGGAGGAGGACACAGGAGAGGACGACGAGGAGGCGCAGGAGGACGCCGAGGAGGAGGCGGCAGCAGGGGTTCCGCTTCCTCTAGTTCGTCGGCGTCTACTTGCGAGGTCTGCGAGCCTCCTCGGTGACCGATACCTCGTGAGAGCGCCCGTGATTCGACCGAGGGGAAAAGTAAGTAACTTTAGATGTTATCACTACTTTATATGATATGTTGAAAATCAAAATAGAAATTAATAATTTTTCTTAATCACTTGGGCGAGAATCGGGCGATTGTGGCGAGTGGAGGTGCTCACACCGCCAAGTCAATGGCATCCTCGGTCTTACGTGCAGGAGCACTTCCTGGCACTGGTTGAGTCGCCGGAGTGGCGGGGCCGGCCTACTCGTTTGACCACTCGCCGCCGCCCGATCTGCGGTCGGGCCCGCAGGTATTCAACAACAAGGCGGAGCGGGTGAAGCAAGAGGCGTGGGTAAGTCTTCCTCGCACTACATTGCTCAATACATCGTATTCATTGGACATTCTTGAAATAATGAATGGATACATCGTGTTTGTATCAGGATTTCTTTAGATGCCGGGGCGGACATGAGGCGAGGCGGATCACGGTGGCTACCAAATCTTTGCAAAAACTCGTCGTGGACATGCATTACGTAGGCGCATCGGGCCGTCGTAACTTACCGCACGGACCGTCCTTGGAGCGAAGGTCACCAAAGGGGCCTTAAGAACCATGGCCGACCGGGACCGATACTGCGGTAAATCTGTAACATTATCTGATTCCTTTTGAGATTAAGTAGGCTTAATTTCATCTTCGATATGTCATGTACTTGATGGCACGTAGATGATTCCTTATTGGTGCGCCGCGCATCGATCTTTGCCGGAGCAGATGGTGCACAAGTGGTGCTCACGCGAGTGGAGGAGCGCACAACTTGTCTTTGGGGCGGCGTTTGATGATGCAGTGTAGCACACCATCAAGGTAGCCGCAACCTCGGCGGATCTACGAAATATGGGTGCGAATTCATTTATTTATTCTAACGCTCAATTCGCATGATTTCTAATCATCTTCTTTGTTTTCTCGCGATCGGCGTCACATGGTGGCCACCTTGCTCCATCTTCAAGGCATTTGCTATGGCCCACAAGGGCAAAGCGACGTCGGCGTCGACTACAACCGGAGGGCGGGCCCAAAGGCGTCTGACAATGCGACCGTCCACAACCGCCTTTAGTGAGTACACATTGATGGCAAGGGAGGTCCATGGGTCGAGTGCGATCCGAGCACCGAGGACCTTGATGGAGAAATCGTCATGAGGGTGGGAGGAGGCAAGAAGCATGGGCGATCTTGCATTGGCGGCGGCGCAATCAACTCGGCCGCTACTCCCGATCTCTCCAGTTCGAACAAGCGGACGAGCACGAGCCCGCCATCGACCTCGGCGGGACACTTCACACCACCGGGTGGAGGCACTCGAGGTTATTCTGGTTTATTAAATCGTTCATTGGTTTTTTTCATACCTTTCCTTTGCATTATTGTAACATTGGGGTGAATATATTGTAGGCCAATTTGGAACAAGAGAGGAGGATCGGAGGAGATGCATCTGGCGAAGATGGAGAGGTGGAGGCGGCGGGAGGCCGAGCAGCGGAGGATGGCGGAGATTCTTGATTACATGCAAAGTCTTGGCGCCCTTCTGGTGTAGCTCCGCCACCTTCGCTATTCGCTCCACCTCCACCTCCTCACTATTCTACTCCTGTGAGTATAAATGTTTTAGTTTGTATGTTCATGCTTACGGTCAAACCTAGTGGAGTATGAAAGTTTTATTCATGTATGGTATATATTTATCTTGTCTCACACATGCAATCTCTTCTCCTTTGTGCGAGAATCAATCGGCGGGATCGAGCGATCCTCATGCTTGATGAATCCTTCACCAAATCAGTCTCATTGGCCATCTTGGTGATACTACTTGTGGTTGTTAATGGTACTTCTATTTGCAATTATGGTTGTAGATGATGGAGCACTTGGATTACTTGTGAAGTTATTTGTGATATATTGTGAGACATGTGGCGTTTGTGATATATATGTGGTGTTGGTGATATATATGTCTTTGTTGATGATATATATGTGATGTTGATGATGTTTGTTATATATATATCTTACATTTGTTTGGATGGGATGTAAAAACAACTAAAAAGGCTGTTTTCGGTCACTTTGCGAGTGCAATGGCCATGACACTCGGCAAAGTGACCATCTTTGCCGAGTGCAAAGGCCATTGCACTCGGCAAACATCACAATTTGCCGAGTGCCACGGGCGGGCACTCGGCAAAGATGGCCTGCTTGTTAAAGTGTCCTCCGGTGGCACTTTCGGCACATCGCCACCTTGCCGAAAGTGTTTGATTCAATGGCACTTTCGGCAAAGCGGAGACTTTTGCCGAGTGCTTGACCTTGACACTCGGCAAAGGCGTCGTCGTCCAGTGGCGCTTCGCCGTCACGGCGACTTTTCTTTGCCGAGTGTTAGATTAGCACTTTCGGCAAAGCCTTTGCCGAAAGTGCCGATAAAGTGCACTTTCGGCAAAGGGTCTTCTTGCCGATAAACTGTTTATCGGCGCCCTTTGCGAAAGTGTAGCACTCGGCAAAGCCTTTGCCGAGTGTATATCGGCTTTGTCTTAGAGTGCTGAGGCACTTTCGGCAAAAAGCAATCTCCGGTTGTGTATTGTTACTCCGTTCTTACATAGCCCCACACTAATATGTCTGTATGTATCAAATTCTTTCTTTGATAGTCTCTCACCTATGCTTTCACCTATGCTTTCGTGTGCTACTAATCATGTGACTTATCTTCTAATTAATAACGTTTACTCACCTTCCCTATCCTTTGTTCTTATACACATCTTTGCCATTATTTAATCTAGTACTCCTGTTTAAGCTAATATATGTGCCCTCATTTCAGCCCTTTCTTACTACGTTGTTGTAATGGAAACCACCTTATCCATACTACCATGCAAGCGTAAGAGTATGCTCTATTGTCGTTAGACTGTTGTACCTTAGGTTAATCTTTTTTATTACAAAAAAAAATGGTAAAGGAATAAATTTCTCCTATAAACAAGAGATGGCTACTTCCCTATTATAGCCCCTTCTGCTGCAATGAGGAACCGTGCGCATCGATGTCACATAATAAACGTACGTCGCACAAGCCATTTAGGTAATTGCTTACTCTTCTCTTCTACATACCATTTATGTAGACATCTCACCTTCTCTTTTACATAGCTTTTTGTTTATTTTTTTCTAGCTTTTTGTTTATTTTTTCCATACGTTTTCGTTCATTCGAGACCTATTCCTACTATACAATACTACCTCACCTATTTTCCTTTGCTTCCTACGCTAATTATATATTTTAACTTCTCGCTTACATTCTCAGAGTCTACCAATGATCTACTTTTGTTGCTTGACTGGTCACGTTTGCCAAATGACTACCTATCTTCCCTAAAAGGTGTCCTCATTTGTTCTCTTACGCATGCTTTCTTTGCATTTATGCATGCTTTTTTTTATCATACATTTATCCCTTTTTCCTCTTATCTTTAGCATCTTACTCAGGAAGATCATACTACGGTTCACCAGACTATGAATGTTCAAACTGTCGTGCGGTTTTTTGGTTCCAGGAAAGAGTATGTGCCCTTTCATCTACTAGACAAAGTCGCATGATCTATAATCTTTGTTGTAAAGGTGGTAGGATCCGAATCCCACCTTTCCAAAAACCTCCAGGTCTTCTAGCTTCGTTAATGAGCTTCTCAGCTAACCATCGTTCGAATTCATTCTGCTTTAATATCAGACGATATAACTGCCTTTTTGCGTTTATTTCTATGGGAGCGTCTATCGATCGTTCGTACAATACGGGTGGTGGCCCGCCAATCTTTAGAATAAATGGTCAAGTGCATCATCGTATAGGCACTTTACTACCTGAACCAGGCCAGCCTCCAAAATTCGCTGAACTTTATATTTATGACAACGACAACGAAGTCGCAAATAGAATCCGTGCCTTAGACACAAACGATAGTATCAACAAAGAACTTGATCCCGATATAGTAGATTCTATCATAGATATGCTCGATGAACACAATCCTTTGGTCAAACAATTTAGAATAGCAAGAGATCGCTTAAGCGGTTATGAAAATGAACAAATGTATATTCGAATTATTGCTCCTGTCGAAGGCAAGACGATATCCCTCAATATGATCTACCATCGGTTGAACAGCTAGCTGCATTAATCGTAAACGATTTTTGTTAGCTGCCCCATCACGTGATATTATCATCCATGATAGATCTTCAGGCCTCCAACGCATCTCATCATTGCACCCTGCTTTTATGTCATTACAGTATCCTCTTTTATTTCCGTATGGTGAATGTGCCTTCCAACTAGGCATCCCACATAGTGCCGTTTTCCATCATCGTTCTAGCAAGCGTGATAAAATGACTATACAAGAGTAATATTGTTTCTTCTGCCACTACCGAAAACAAGACCATAAGCCATACCTATCCTACGGCTTACTATCCGCACATATATAGATCAATGCTCGTGCATCCATTGATGAGTGTCGTTTACAGTTTATTAGGCACTCTCAAGACCAGTTTAGATCAGAACATTTACAAGGCATTACAGATGCAGTTGCCTCAGGCTATATAGACGCAAACACTCTAGAAAAGAAAACCATATTGCCTTCCAGCTTTACTGGTGGCCGTCGATATATGCAAGAAAACTACCAAGATGCTATAGCTATTTGCCGTGTTCATGGTCCACCTGATTTATTTACAACTTTTACGTGCAATCCTAAATGGCCTGAGATTAATGCAGCTCTTTTACTAGAACCTGGTCAAAAAACTACTGACAGACTTGATATCGTTGTTAGAGTTTATAACATGAAACTCAATGAATACCTCTCTAACATAATAGAAGGCTATGCATTTGGTCATATTAAACCAGTTTTGTCTCTCATGCTAAACTTACACATCCCTTTTTCATTTATCCTCTATCTTTACTCGTAAAACATTAATAGCCATATAATCGTTGTCCCTTGATATTTCACTAATACTTCTTACACAGTTCTCCATACTGTGGAGTTCCAGAAGAGAGGTTTACCGCATGCACATATCCTTGTGTGGCTGACAGGTGACCATAGAGAGATTAGCCCAGCTCTTATTGATTCATTTATAAGTGCTGAAATTCCAGATCCGTCTTTAGACCCTTTAGGCTATGCTTTGGTAACCGAATTTTTGACACATGGCCCATGTGAAGTCCTTAATGAAAGATGCCTTTGCATGAAAAAAGGAGTTTGCTCAAAGAACTAACCTAAAAATCATCAGCGCAAAACCAGTATTGACTCTAACGGCTTTCCAATCTATAAACGATCGGATAATAACCGCTATGTTATCAAAAATGGATGCAAACTTGACAACAGATGGATAGTACCATACAATATGTCTATACTTAAAAAGTTCCAGGCTCATATAAAATGTTGAATGGTGCAACAAAACAAAGATCTTAAAATACTTATTTAAGTACGTCACTAAAGGTCCTGATCAATCAAAGATTCTCTTCAAAACAATCCATCCAATCAATAGCACTGATGCATCTATTACTAATCCTCCCGTAGACGAAATCAAGGAGTATCTAGATTGTCGATACATATGCGAGCAAGATGCCTTGTGGAGAATATATGGATATGACATTCATACCAAAATTCTGTAGAACACCTACTGGTCCATATGCCAAACATGAATCTGATCTAGTTTCGTTCCAATTCAAATTTAGCAAATGATGTATCCAATGATTTCTCTAAACAAACAATGCTCACCGAATGGTTCATAACAAACCAGAATAGTCCACCGTCTCGATCTTTAACTTACTGTGAGTTTCCAACTAAATGGTCTTGGGATACCAGTTCTAGATCATGGTCACCATGGAAAAGAGGCTGTAAGATTGGTAGAATTTACTACGTTCACCCTTCAAGTGGAGAACTCTATTATCTAAGAATGCTTCTCATGATTGTTAAAGGGGCCACGTGCTATGCCGATATTAGAACACATGATTCAAAAAATTTAGCTACCTTCAAACAAGCATGTGCTGCACGAGGATTAATAGGCGATGACAGCGAGTGGTATCGTGCTTTTGACGAAGTGTTATGTTCAGCCACTGGCCCACAACTCAGACGTCTATTCGTCACTATATTTATCTTTTGTCATGTTGGAAATGAAAGAAAATTCTTTAACACATACTGGAAAGATCTAGCTGATGACTTCTAGTACCGCACTAGACTTGCATTGCAGAATCCAGATTATGTTATTCCTGATTCAATACTTCAAAACATGCTTGTCGAAGAACTTTCTAACACTTTTGCTAAGAATGGATCAAACATAGCTAGCTTTGATCTACCTCCTGCAACATATAATGCAGAAAGACTAGGTGAAAATAGACTCATTCAAGAAGAACTATCTTACGATACAGATTATCTTACACAAGAAGTTTCGCAGTTATTTACTCAACTTAACAGCGATCAAAAAATAGCATATACATCCATTATTAGTTCTGTTCTTAGTAGTTCACCATCTTTTTTCTTTGTGTTTGGTTATGGCGGGACTGGGAAAACTTCTTTGGACCGCAATTACTAACACTCTACGAGCTCAAAAAAAATTGTTTTAACAGTTGCATCTTCAGGTGTTGAATCACTTCTTTTACCAGGAGGCCAAACTGCCCATTCAAGATTCAAAATACCTCTACATCTTTATGAAAATACCCTCTGTGATATCAAACGAGGCACAGTATTAGCCGAACTAATTACACAAACTTCTTTAATTATTTGGGATGAAGCCTTGATGATGAATAGGAAATGCTTAGAGGCTTTAGATGCCACTTTCAGGGACATCTTATCCATTGATAACCCTTCTCTTGCGTCTGTCCCCTTTGGTGGTAAAATTATTGTGCTAGGAGGTGATCTTAGACAAATTTTACCAGTTATTGAAGGAGGGACTCGAGCACAGGTTATAGATGCTACAATCATGCAATCACCTCTATGGCATTATGTAAAGATCCTACATCTAACAATAAACATGCGACTTACTGTTGACTCCTCAGAAATAGACACCACAAACAGTAGAGTGGTATTTAGTCAATGGCTACTAGATCTTGGAGATGGTACACTACCAACAACTACTCACGACAATGAAAATGATAGCACTTGGATTGAAATTGCTGAAGACCTTCTTATTCGAACCAATGCTGACAAAATTGCTGCGATTGTATATGCTGTGTACCCAGATTTTATATCAAAATATAAAGATCCTGCATATCTAAGCGAACGAGCTATTTTAGCGCCTACAAATGAAATTGCAGATGAAATAAATTCTCATGTCCTTTCTATGGCTCCAAGTGCTATCATTGAATATTTAAGCTGTGATTCAATAGAAACCTCCAGTGATACAGTAAGTGAAGCAAATATGTTCTATCCAATCGAGTTCCTCAATATAATCTGTGTTAACAATTTCCCTCGACATAAATTATCACTCAAAATTGGCTCTCCTATTATGCTTCTTAGAAATCTTAGTCAAACCAATGGCTTATGTAATGGTACACACTTGATTATACAGTAGCTTTCACAGCATGTTATTGAAGCTATCATTATGACCGGCTCACATGCTAAAGACATCGTATATATTCCTAGGATTGTCCTAACAAATTGAGATCCAAAATGGCCTTTTATACTTAAAAGACGCCAGTTTCCAGTTCGTCTATCCTACGCAATGACCATAAATAAGAGCCAAGGTCAAACACTAGCCTTAGTTGGTATATATCTTAGAAAGCCTGTTTTTACCCATGGTCAGTTGTATGTTGCTGTTTCCCGTGCCACTTCTAGAGAATCCCTAAAAATCTTGATTGAAGATGCTGATGGACAGTGCGACTCACAGGCTAAAAACATCGTGTTCACAGAGATTTTCCAGTCATTACTATAGGTGTCGGTCATCTAGCCTCTTTTTACTACTTGATTTACCCTTTCAATAGCGCACTGCATTGCATCATTGTAACACGCTACAATCTTCACATACCATCAATCTTACCTATTAATATGCATTGTATACTGCTGCATTTCCTGAATAAAGACTACACTCATCTTAGGTTTCATGTGCAGCATTACTACATCTTCTATCTTACGACATCTCTCAAAATACCTATTACCCAGACAAAACATTGTTTAACTTACTCTTTCATAAATCTTTTAGCAACTACAAATGGCGCGTGCTTTGCTCTCCCAAGTAAATCCAAGCAGCCGTCAATGGACTATCTATGTTAGAATCTCTTGCCTCTGGCAATATCGCCGAGGCAATGACATAGGCCCGATTGATCATACTGACTTGGTCCTAATTGATGAACAGGTCCTGCTATAAAATCTTTAGCGCCTCAAAACCCTTTCTTACATATCTATGATTTTATCCCCCTCACTCAATAAAATCAGTTATAAGAACTAATTTCAGTACTGAATTTTGATGCAGGGAAATCATATGTATGTTGAGATTCCCCTGGACCATGTGAGCATATTCGAAGCTCGCCCAGATGAAGGCAAAGTCTATGTGCTTGGAAAATTCATTGTAGCTCAGCCCAAAAAGGCGTTCAAACCTGTTCAAGCACCCTTTATGATCTGGTTTACTAGACATACGTCTGTTGAAGAAAAACTGATGTGCCAAGCAATTTCCCAAAATGGACATATAATCCGATTCCAATCTCACAGATTCCACCCACTACCAGTTCACCTGAATACTTTGTCGGTAAGTATTTCTAATATTATACAATTTCCTTATCAGTTTTACATTCTTATTATAAAAAAAAACGTGTTTCTGCCTTTTAAAGCTACGAACTGATATTCATTCTTGCTATGTGATGCCCATTTTACGTTATATTTCACATTGACACTCCATATTATTACATTCTAATAGAATCCCTTGCTCTATAATAGATATTTTAGGTGTTATCTCTACGATTACTGATGTAGAACAGATCCAGACTGCATCACGACCAACACATTCATTAAAAAGAACAATCTACATTCATGATGCAAGGTAAATATGGTCTCCTTCTCAGCTAAAACACGGCATCTACTATAGCTATTAACCATTTCGATAAATAGTTACTGCTTATTCTGATTACACACACAGTGACCACGAAATCAAACTAGATATGTGGGGTGAGTGCGCCACAAGATTCGAGCCTAACAACATACAGGCAATCGGTCAGAAGGAGCCTATTATCGCAATTTTTGTTGGGACTTTATCTAAAACATTTAAAGGTAATAGACTAATAGAAAAATTTAACCTATACTTGCAATGCTACTGTCATTCTGCTCCTTAGCAAATTTTTATCAAAAAACTTTCTAATTCCTTTACACATACATAGGTCAAACAACCTTAAGTGGAAGCACAGCTTGCAGATAGTACATAAACGAGGACATACCAGAAATTAATAACCTCCGTAACAGGTATTATCTTTTTACTCTTTCCAACCATCTTAGTTATCCCCATTCTACATATGCTCTGCTACGTATGAATACTCACTTCCATCTATCATCTTTTTCCATTACAGTGTTCAGGCTAAATTCATTCCACTGAAACCTATAGTATCCTCAACACAAGATATTTATGGATCATCAAAACAAATATCTATAGAGGATAAAACTATTCAAGAACTCCTGGAACTTAATCTTTTTGCCTGTGAGGTACGCTATTTACACTCCTATATAGTTATGCTGCTCCTTTATACATGCACAACACACATGCTTACTCCTAAACAAATATATTCTATTGCAGGGCATACGCTTTGCATGTACTGTGACCGTTACACATCTATCACCAGGCCAACGTTGGTGGTTCCCTTCATGCCTCCTCTGTCACAAAACATCGATACCAACAAGCTTAGTTTACAGATGCTCTGATCCAAACTGTTCATCAACTAACCTAGAACCTAAGTAAGTTTATCTATTTCCAAATATATGACTTACTTTGTTATTATGCAGTATTTAATGCAACACATTTCTCACCTAAGATGCACCTATTCTATAACGGATATCGTATCTCTTTGTTAGCTTCGGATGGCACTGCTGAAGCAGAATTTGTCCTCTTTGGAAGAATTGGTCAACAAATCATACAGAAACCCCTTCTTGCCTTACTCCCTACAGACCGCCCTATACATGAACCTATCCATGATATGGTTGCTGCTGCTTGTGCAACACATGAAATACCAAGCACGATTGCCGCGGTTGTAACATAGAAATACAGGTTCGTCGTATCAATGACCGAAAAAAAAGCTTCCTACGCAAACAACCTTCGTTCCAAGTCCATACGATCACTACCTACTTTGGCAAACAGCTCAATTCACCCCTTTTTGACAGTACCTACACACCCTCGCATCCAACAAGCTCCAGGTATTTAACTTATCCTCAACAGACCATTACGACATATTCCAAAACACTGCCATCATTCCAAGACTATACACACCAACACTCATCTACATCGGCAGAATAGCAACAGATCAATACCTTAGAGGTAATACTATGGTTATTCTGTTCTTAGATTTACAGTATTCATGTGCATGCATTGTAACACCCTGGCTATTCGGAAGCCAAGATGTCACCTAAATAATCTAACATACAACTATAACTTAGAAGAGGTTAACAACCACAGCTAACTTTATTACAGTTCACCAATTCACGAATGAAAGATAGAATCAAGTCCTATTATTGAAATTTGAGTATGGTGAAGTGAACGAATAGTGCGTGTCTACTCCCTCCCAATAGAGCCATCATCAACGATCACCTAAAATAATCAAACAAAGCAAGAATGAGTCCGAGACTCAAGAAGCAAAAGATGAATAATTGAACATACAACAATTATGAACAAGGCAACATCTTTTAAGAATATGAACATAACACCGAATGAATATATGAATGAATGGAATGAATGGATTGAATGAAAGGAATGGACTGCACACGTGCTTATACCGGTATAGCTGGCGACACACCCGTCGGTGTTCACCTAAGCCCGTATTTACAAAATACGGGGATCCAAATCCCGTATAAAGAACATTTCATACGGGTGTCTAAATCTGCCCACATTAGAATGGTGGGTCTTACGTGCCCATACTAGAATTGATGGGTCTTATAATCCACTCCTGTGGAAGGAACAAGAAAATGGATGCATGTATTGAAATATGAATTATGAGAGACATCATATCTACACATGGAAATAACACATAAGAAAGGAACATAAACTTTGAATATTCTCATGGATCACAGAAAAGCACAATATGAACATCAAGCATTCAGCATTCACAAACCATCAGAATATCAAAGTACTTGCCTTTTGCGTTGCGACGCGTTAGTAGGCAATGACGATGCCCCTAAACCCGAAGCCTCTCCGCCTACACAAGTAAGTACTCGAAATAAGAACAACATGGTACAGGACACTACTAGTAACGTTCTACAACACCTTCCCGAACACCCAAGAAATAGCCATTTACCCTATTATGAAAACAGGCAACACAACTACAGAAACGAATCTGGACAGCAGCACGGAATAAACCATAACTATTGATCTGGGACTCAGAACGAGGTGAGCCTAGTTCCTAAAGAAACTTAACGAACATATCTATAACATTCTAGTTGGCGAGATAACCCAATTCGGCCAAAAAAATATGCTCACAGGTAGATGAACTTAAAAGACAGATTCTGCCCGGACGAAACGGACAGCAGTAAAGAACAGATCACAACTTTTGATCTACAACTCCGATTAGGGCGTTATTTATTATTTTGAAAAGGTTATGAAAAATACTAAGACAACCTAGTTGGGTAGAAACCCTGAATTTGCATTTCACATAAACATATCTTAAAAGACATATCGACAGATCAATCTCGTCAGAATTCTGGACAACAGGAATGAAACGATCATAACTTTTGATCCGTAAATCGGAATTTAGTGATCTTGGAGGCTACGGAAATCTAAAGACAAACGCCATTTATCTCTAGGAGACTCTAAACACAGAATCTGCATTGAACTATCTCTAATTCGCCCGTCAACAGACTGCAGAATCAAACCGATCTACTGCAGCATGCTCAGAACAGCTAATGATAACGAATCGCATACGAAATATTTATTAAATCCAATGGAGAATGCGATGTTACCCACGAAATCCCACTGGAATTCATTGAATTCCCCTCGCGACGATCAGCCCCCCCACCTTCCTCTTCTTCCTTTCCCTTCTCTCTTCTTCCCGATGGCAGGCAGCAGGGAGGATGGCGCCGGGGAGAGGAGGAGCAGCAGGAGGTGAAGTACTGTAGCACGCTGCTACTGTAGCATGGCTACTGTAGCACGGAGGCTACTGTAGTAATAAGTGGCTAGGGTTTGGTCCCCTCCCCTCCCTTGCCTTCTAATGGGCTGCCAGCCCACTCATGGGCCTTGGGCCACTATGGCCGGCTCCTCTCCTCTCGAATATGGGTTAGCGGCCCATTCCTCTCCTAAAATTCTGAATTTTGAACTTAATTCTATCTCTAAACTTTGTTACAATCGATATTGAGTAAAATTCCCTCTCCCGAACAAGTTTCTCTCTTACCGATAATATTCTCTCTAATTGAAATTTGGGGTATTACACGCATCCCTACACTGTAACAGTCTTTCTGTCTAATAAATATCCTATGTAATACACACAAACATACAATATCGTTTATAGAACAAACCCTGCCATAACTGCTAGGTATACTGCAGAAACAACAAATGCAATCGATTCCAGTCAAGACATCAGTCATCTTTCTTAAACATCGCTCACCTACGAATAACACACCGTTACTTAGCCAGTTATAGAACTATACACTTTACAGATCATACATGCGTGCATAGTACTTCACCACCTTATCTCCTATTATGCTTATTACTACATACACTAAAAAAACTGGATGATACACGTACATATCTACTAAGTTGCTTTTTGAATTTCATAATCGCCTCCACTTTATAGCTAAGAAACATAATATCTAGATCAGCATTCTTTTTAGACATGCTAACTAATCTTAAAACCTTTACTGTTGAATATTTATAAGCTTGACGATGATCATCCCCAGATAACACCAGTTTCAGTACTTAAACAATCAGCATCAAAATCCATTTCTTTCAGGTATTATACTATATATCACAGTCCATTCCAGTTTACCACTGAAATTCCCAAATTCTAACCAACATCCTTTTACATCATGTAAATACTTAATCATTCCAAATTTACTGCAGTGAAAAACACAGTCCTTCAACACAGACTGTTCGAAGAAACCTCTCTACTGATTACAAAGCTACAGCCAGCTACATGGCAACTGAGCTATGTATAAAAAAAGAAAACAAAATTTGCAAACCATATTATTTAAGCAACATCGTTCCTCATATTTTTCATTCTAATACATATTTCCCATAAAATTTTCATCCTACATGGATAGCTAGCTCTAACGACTACATACATCCTACTAAAACAGCCATAATGTAAAAAAAAAAATTACGACATCTATTCATTGAGCGCTATCCAACATTCCACTACCACCTAGCTTACACATTGTACATATATTAACTTATAAATCTTGTAGCAAAAAAATATATACATACTGTTACTTATACATAGACTTGCTATACATTCATTAGCATACAAAACTTTCAGTTACCTACCTATACTCAGCTACCAATCTATCTTTAACTTTTTACAGACACCAATTATATCTCTTCTATTTACTGCTACAACACCCAAAAAACAGGATGCAGGATCTATAGCATCACCAGATAGAGCTCTAGCTTTTCCAGCTAAAAGGTATGTTGATAGCATCTTAATAACATATTTACGAAGATCTCGAATAACATCCCACCTTACCAAACATCTCACAAAACGTTCCAAATTGTACATATGATTTCATAAGTTTCACTCTTTATTTCCTGCATCATAATACTTAGACATGTTACCTATGTAGATCTATGTCACCGCCTACTCACATTGAAACCGAACCACCCGCAAAGAAAACTCACTCAGCTACCAAAAAATCGCCGAGTGATGTCCATGCTCTACTTACCACCATAGCCTCAGTTATACCTCTAAACCATTCAAAAAACAAAAAAAATATACTTCTAACTAACTGCTACTTTATACAGGCTTTACATACAGCTTTTGAGGCCGCCACAACAATCGCTACTTCTCAGGAACAAATTGTGCTTAACAACTTATGCTTTTGTCCACCCATTTTAGCAGTATCAAAATTGTACATTACGGTGCGCATCCGAACTGAGTTGCTACTCCTGCAAACCCTATTTTGTAAAC
This sequence comes from Phyllostachys edulis, assembly GCA_036346405.1. Classification (NCBI taxonomy): domain Eukaryota; kingdom Viridiplantae; phylum Streptophyta; class Magnoliopsida; order Poales; family Poaceae; genus Phyllostachys; species Phyllostachys edulis. The sequence continues at coordinate 8,221,129 of CM070564.1, forward strand.
ACTTTCAGCTCACCTAAGTCCATAGGTGGCTTTACTTTGTATGTACATATGCTTTCACTGCTTCATTGCTTTGTTTTGTAACTGAACTACTTCCTTGTTCTGTTTAGTAAACGTTTATGACTCACTTAAATCCATCAGAGACAGCAGTTTATATATACAAATCCTTTCATCAATCCCTTACTCTTCATGTAGATGCTGTAGACAATACCCATTTAGTTCATTAAAAAGATACTACATTTAACTACATAGCTACGATGCATATTGTATAGTTTATCTAATATAACTCAGTTTAATCTCGCTCTTAAATAATCTGCCAATCCGTTACCGTCCACGCTATATGGCGCGGGTGAACTTCTAGTAGAAAGTAAAATTTCATGGGATTCGGTTTGATTCACATGGTACGTTCTAAAGCACAAACATCACACTAGCTCGGTCGCACTTTTTTACCTCACGATAAAACAACACGAGGTGTACAGGCGTAGTTACGAAGCACTAGTATCCAACACCAATATGTACCGCGAATGGAAACTATACTAGTACCCTCGGGCGCCTCCGCGCGCCGAATTGAAGACGTGAGAAGACATGAGACTGTAATTAAGACGATTGCTCTTCATTTCGTTCAATTTATTCCCTTGCTTTTCTTAGGTGTTCCTTCTGTTCTTTCTCTGATGCATGTGCACTTTGCTTAGGTGTTTCTTCTTTGATGCTTTGTCTCATTGACTTGCAGACATCCTGTTGCTTTGTAGAGGTAGACTACCAATTTTGTAGATGAGAAAGAAGTCAGGTAGACTGCCAATTTTGTAGATGAGAAAGAAGTTAGACGATCAACTTATGAATACAACAAAATTCTCGTGTACCATTGAACTTTATGACACAATAGTTTTCAGAACATATGCTTATTTTCTGGTTTAATCATACAATTTTTGAGGCACAAATGATACAAATATCTCCATCATATTGTACTGTTTGAGCAGCAAGTTTTAATTATGCCCTCCTTAGGCAAGCAGGAAAATCAGTAGTAATTTTATGCCCTCCTTAGAAAGGTTGGAAAATCAGTAGCAACAGCTGTAACATGGACAACCAAATGTAATAGAAACAACATCAAATATCGACAACGGGAGGAAGAAATACAAGTCAAGGTTCCTCACAAGATTATCTTCTTTTAACATGTTGTTATCAGCATCCACCCCATATTTTGGGGCTACACTGCTGGAAGCACCTGAAAGAGCCAATGTGATCAAACAACAATCTTGCTAAGTGTATCAGATCTGTTCCCCTATGCTTACTACAAAGAGACAAATGAGAAGCTATAAGTAAAGTTCCACACAGTGATACGAATGTGGTGTAGCAAAGGCAAGGGACACTAGTATCTAGAATGCAACCACGACATTTCCATGCTTTAAATCCCCATTATTCTCCGCACAAGCAAGGAAATGATGATAATAACAATCTCCTTGACTTTATGCAGAAATATAAAATAGTATTTTATCTTAGGAAGCCGGCTATCTCCATCGGTAAATTGGACCTAACTCCTAAGTCATAGAATAAGAACCCCGATCTTTCCATTCAACACAGACCAACGCCTTTGGAAGAAGACGATAATCCAATTCCACCTGTTCCGAATGTGAGGCCTCCATTAGTAAAGCTAACTCAACACTCACCCATCCATCAAGCAATAGAATTTCCCAACTAAATAGATAGCTACCATATATTTTGAGCTCAAATGCACATAGTAATATTTCCCAGCAGCTGCATAAACTTGAGTATCGCCAATTCCGTAAAAGTGCTCTACCTCCTTGCAAATCGTTATGAATCATACATAACCCACAAACCAGCTCGAACTCCAAATCGACACCACCCACATCAGGCATAAGCAAAATTCTATGCAAAATCGAGCCTCACCGACCGAATGATTACCCCAATGGCGCCTTTGATAAAGACGGCCCTTTCCCCTCCTCGCTTCAAGAAACTAAATTACCAAACCCATCTACCTGCAAACAGACCAAGAATCGAGCTAGAACAAATTTCGCGGTGGAGAAAACCATTACCTCGACCTGGATCCCGATAGAATTAGGATTTCTTCTTGCAACCAGCCGGTGCTGCTCCCGATGGCCTAGGACGGCCTAAACGACGCGGGGCCCGCTTGGGCAGGGGCACGAAGTGGGAGAGATGCGGTGATGGTGGCCACTAGGGGAAGGGAGAGGAGGCCGTGTTGTAAGGAGGCACCATGGCCTCCCTCCGTCCCCTGCCTCCACCACCAGAGAGAGCTTCCACCCGGATCACGACAAATTTCGGATTCCCTCTGGCAACCAGCCGGCGCCGCTCCGGCGAGCCTGGGAACCGCGTGCCAGCGACCTAGAACGGTCGGAACGACGCGAAAGGAAGAGGCAGAGTAGGAAAACGACGGGAAGCGAGCAATGAAGAACGCGCGAACGAGCGGCGGCGGCGACAAAAACGAAGAACTCAAACAGGCGACAAGAGCGAGAAGGAAGCGAGAGAGACGAGATAGGCCAGGAAAAATAAGAGCGGATGTGTGATGAGATGAAAAAGTAGGAAAGAGCGATGGGAAGCAAGGCAACAGGCATGAGAAGCGAGGCAACAGGCACACGCGGCACGCGGAAGGCCAGACGTGTCCACACAATGCTGGGACGGGCGTCACGCGTGCGAACTCAACGGACGACGCAATCCAACGGTGGCAGCAACGCTAGGCAGCATCCGACGGGCATGAAAAATGAGCGACCTGGCCACCCTGGCTATTTCCCAATCTGGCCCCCTTTTATATAGAAAGACTAGAATGTGACCCGCGCCAATGGCGCGTCTACGAATGGTCTACAAATGGTATTAGGGTAGATGAAAATAGGTATTTTCATGTGTGTTTTGCATCAACACAATAATTTTAGATGTAGCGACATACTAGACCATCATATATACCTTTTATTTTAGGGATACAAAGACAGCACAGAAATAACTCTCTATACAGGTATATTCTACAAGATATATTATCATAGACAATGGTTCCTTTTGTACCTCTTTTGCAAGCCTTATCTGTAGGGCATTCTTTGTGATTTTGGGTTTTTCGATAGTAAGGCTGAAAGATCTATTTGCATAGTGAAAGCATGCGGTACAAAATGAAATAATCACTGATATGTTGGTCTCAGTAATTCAATGAAAAGGTAAAACCTACAAAATCAGCACTCTCAGTTCTATCCTCACCAGGCAATAGTCGCACAGGCCACAAAGCCATCACAGAAATAACTCTACAACAATTATTATCATAGACAATGGCTGTTACATATTTTGAGTACATGAAAGTATCCTGAGCTAAGCAAATCATAGCAACATGTTCCGGCATACAAAATTAGGACCATACTTATTAATATAACAACTCAAGAGTAAGTAACTCTGCAATTAAGACCACTTATAGGAAACAATCATGTAAGCATGTAAATTTAGCGCTCGAACCGAATAGGAACTCACTCTTCTGCACAAAATCTACATTTAACAAAAGAAGATAGCCAACACAATAATTTTAGATGTGACATGTTGGACCATCATATATACATCTCATTTTAGGGATACAAAGCTAGCACAGAAATAACTCTCTTGACAGATATATTCTACAACAATTAATATTATAGACAATGGTTCCTTTTGTAACTCTTTTGCAATCCTTATCTGGAGACCATTCTTTGTGATTTTGCGTCTTTCAATAGCAAGGCTGGAAGATTTATTTGCATAGTCAAAGCATTCAGTATAAAATCAAGCAATCACTAGTCTGAGAGATTCAATGAAAAGGCAAAACCTACAAAACCAGCTCCTCTAAGCTCTTGCTGTAAAAAACCAGATCCTTATATGACATTGTTCCTATAACATTAGAATCGCCGATTATTAGTGTCACAGAGAAAAGAATGTGCAAAAAAAGAAAAAGAAAAATAGTGGTAGTTACAAAAAGGGATACAGAACAATAGTAGTCAAGAATGGAAGGGCATACTTGCATAAAGCATCGCGAATGTAGATTTTCCAACATTTGTTGAACCCTGTAAGGATGTATGAAATACGCCAAACACCACTATAACAGCTGAGAAGCAGACATGTAACTCCTATTGTTTTAAGTTGTATGGTTTGAATCATTAAATGTGCTTAGTAAAAAAAAAGGAACTAAATATGATACACATCCTATTGAACGTGCAAAAAACTATGAAATGGGTCTGGATCTTCCTGTACTATGACTAAAAAAATAGGACATCTAATTGATCACTATTAATTCATAATTATGTGCATCAAGCTATCAGCAATGGCCTGATTAATATATGAATGCAGTTTGTTAAGTTTCCACAAATGGCATCAACTGCGGTGTGGAATAGCATTCGTCAAATAGAAAAATACAATGCCATGTGGATATCACTCGAGAATTCATAGAATTCAAAAGGCAAGCATAACAGATGCTACTTACAGTTTTTTTGGTGGGTTTTCCAGTATAACAAACATTTCAACCAAAAGACGTGTAATTTTCAACCAATTTCCCTTATGCAATTCAATTTTTATTGGACGAAAACTATGCTTGAGAACTAAAATATGTGCTCACCGTAACCTACTATACTATACAAACCTGGCATGCTACCCTGAAGGTTAAGGTTGCATGCTCATTTCACTTTACCAAGCAGGTTACCATTATGTTGAGCAGAGGAGGTTAAGATGGAAGAAATTTGACTAACTTCTGTTAGCCCAACCATACTGATCTCAGGATGAGTGAAACAAGCAGCCGGGATGCTTAGATGATTTAGGATGTTGTCCTTCCGAGAGACTTGCTCAACAACTGTATTCAGATGAGCAATTGCTTATAAAACAACTACACTGATTTGCAGCAAAACATGCATAGAAGTAAAAAGTGAAAAAATTATCTACCTGAGATTCCTTGTGCGCTGGCCACATGAGCAAGTATGAGTTTACCATTGGCATCTCCAATGCAATACAAATTCAGGACCTACATAGTAAAAGATGTTTATGTCACAATGAGTCGTGCTCTTGCATACCATATTGGCATTTGCATCCATAACTTGCATCCGCTCGTCAATAGAAACAAAACCACGTTGTGTAACAACATTGATCAGAAAAACAACGTATTATTTCTACGCTATTATATTTAAACATTGTATGTACTGGTAGCAAGCATTTTATGTACGCACGTTTTCGAAGCCAAGTCCTTTGGTGAATGGTGCCCTTCCAGTAGCTATAAGGGCCGTGTCCACCTGTAAACACAAAATACGACTTTTTCGGATGAAACTAAGTCATTTTAAGAAAAAATGTAAGTGTCAGATCCACTGTGAACAAAAAATCCCACATTTTCATATAAAAAATTGTAAGAAATTAGAAGAATGTTGTTTAGTCCACCATCAATAACATCCATGAGCTAAACAATGATTTTGACTAATAAAAGAGAAACTGAAATAAATAATGTGAATGTCGACTCTCTTGTATTGAAAATAGTACCACTTAAGGATGTTTCTCTCATCACGACCAAAGACTTGTATCTTGAGTGATACTTCTCAAAATATAACACTATAACCATCAAGCAGGTAACACTTTGCCAACACACCCCCTCTCCCGAACCGTGACTACACTTTCATATCTGGAATCGGGGGATGTTTTCTAATCATCTCCCCTCCAATTTCTATTTCGTTTCGCCTCTTTTCTCAAAACCAAAACAGAGCACTGATCAAACCAACCTCATGCTTATCATCTATTCATAGGCACCCAAATCCCCTAGTACAATGCGAGAAGCCCATCGAAACCAATTTTGCGTGATTCCAGCAACCAATTCGCGCGCCAAAAATGAACAACCCGCCCTCCAGCACGGCTGCATCAGACCAACAAATTCTAGGACCTACGCGCAAGAGAAGCGTGAGGCCATAGGGGGAGATGGGGGGTACGATACCGCGAGGGTGTCGTCGGAGTAGCTACCGAGAAAGCGGGGGAGGACGTCGGCAACGACGGCGCGGAAGGCGGCAACCGAGGGCTAAGGAGGCAGACGATGCGCAGCGAGGCTGCCGGACGCGCACGTGGAAGAAGAGTCACGAGAGGCAGGCGAGCACCAAGGACTGGGGATGGTGGGCTAGGCGGGCGCAAGGCGGGGGGCGTAAGGGGAGCGCGGGGGGCGTAAGGGGAGCTGGGCACCAAGCAAGTGGGTGAGGAGGGAGACCAAAGCGGAGGCGGAGCACGGCGGCGCGGCAGACGGGGTGGAGAAGGTGGAGGCGGCGTCACGGGGAAGGGAAAGGACGCGGTGCTGAGAAGGGAGGAGAAGGCTCCGGCGCGGTGGGAGAGGGGGAGGCGGTGTCGCGGGGAAGTGTGAGGCGGCGGTGCGGAGAGGGGAGAAGAGGGAACGGCGGTGCTGGGAAGATGAGTGGCGACGGGGAGGGAGGCCACGAAGGGGAAGGGAGGGGAAGAGTCGGGAGGATTCCATCCGGGAGAAGGGAGGCTGCGAGGGGAGGAGCGACGCACGGAGTAGGTCGAGGTGGCGGTGGGGGGAAATCTGCAAGGGGAGCGCCGCAATCGGCGGCAGCGATTGCGGCGGGGAGGAGAAGACCGAGGGGGCGGGAGGGAGGAAGAGGGAGGGAGCGGAAGCGGTGGGGGAGGGAGACTGGGGAGGGCGGGGAGGTAGAGGGACGGCCTGGCGGCGCCTGTGGAAGAGGGAGAGGGAGGGGATAGGGGAAAGCAGCGAGGAGATGGAAGGAGTAGCTCTCGGGGCGACGTGGCCGCTTCAGCGCCTTCCTTCGCACAACGTGCAGGGGCAGGAATGGGCGGCTGTGAGCAGATCGGACGGCCCAGAGCCCGCCGAAGTACGATCCGACGGTCCGCCTTTTGCTGATGACGTGGACGCGCGTGGAGCCAGCCTTTCTTCCATAAATGTATAAGAGGTAATTTGAAGATCCCCATGAACCGAAAAAACTGCTCAAGTCTTTAAGTCAATTTGCTAGGTTTGGTTGTGGTTTATAGTGAATTTTTTTATTAATTAACTCTTTTTTAATTTTTATTTTAAAGTTAACCCTCGGCGAACTTTATTTCCAATTCTGACCCCTTTAGTCATGTAACTACCCGCGGCGTGACAAAACAACGCTGTCACGCCAGCCTGTATCTGGGGAAAGAGTGACAGTGTTGTTTGGTCATGCCACGACCAGTGGTGTGACCAAAAATGCTATTTAGCGGACTTATTCTATGGCGTGACAACGTTGTTTTGTCATGTCACTGGTAGTGGCGTGACCAAAGGGGTCAGAATTGAAAATAAAGTTCACCAGGGTTAACTTTAAAATAAAAATTAAAAAAGGTTAATTAATAAAAAAAAGTTCGTTTATAGTCCGGTTTGTTCGAGGTTTCGAAACCGAAACTTTTCTTTTCGAACCAGAGGGAAACCTGGTTCCAATTCCATTAGAAAAGAAACAATCAGGTTTATGGTCCTGAGACCACACATAAAAATAGGCAATTCAGCACACATGACCTTTTCTTATGAAAACAAGGCAAACCATTCATCTTCCCATAATCTAACTTTCTTACCATTCCCAATATTCCATCTATACCCAGACTTGGCTATTGGCTTCGCCGGCTACTATGCACGTGAAAACCTGGACACACACACGAGCACACTGGAACACTAAAGACGAAGATGAACTCACGAGACAGAAGTTTGGTGCTGCCCAAAAACTGTTGCAGCCTTTTCTTGTTTTCATTCTCCTCTTATTCTGAACAAAAGACTCAAGATGTTACAAGTAATTAGTGTGCTCTACTAATGGCGCCTAACTACACCACTAACCAGCTATTAAACGCAACATAACTGCCAACCTTGACTAGCGCACAACTATAGCCCATGAACTCAGCCATAACCGAAATATTCAAATGACTGCTAATGCAAAACAAAAACTAAAAAACATGTTACAAGAAAATAGTAAACACAATAAACAGTCATCAAGGATTATTCAACAAACACACATAATCCTTGATGCGCTTTCTTGACGATGCCGATCCTTGTGCGCAGCTCGTCTTCCTTCGCACCATATTTTGTCAAGACAAAACCCGGCTGGGTGCAGCCCAGCCGAAGCAAGTACAGTCGATTCCATGACTTATTTGCCCAGGCCAGCAATTTTCTCTCTTGATCATAAATGCTTAGAATGCCTTCTTCCAACACCGTTTTGTAGCCATGTTCATCGAGATGCCCCAAACTGATTATATTACTCCTTAACTTAGGTGCGTAATAAACATTAGCTAAGACTTTGTGCTCACCAGTTTGGCACTTGAACGGCACCACGCCACGGTCACTGATTTCCATGTGAGATCCATCGCCAAATCTCACTAACCCCCAAACCAACATGTCTAGGTCGAAGAACAGCTCACAGCACCCAATCATGTGATTGGATGCACCTGTGTCGAGGTACCAGATGGGACTCATTTCCCCCTCTGATAGCTTTCCCCTGTGGTTCTCGACGATGGTGTACATGAGGTCGTGCGTGAAGTGCACACACATGGCCTCGATGGCCATCTAGAACTCCTCCACGGGCAGCGCGGCCACGTCCTCGAGCCACCTATTGTCAGCACCCTCAATGTCGATGGCGTGCTCGGCCACAATAGCAACCGCCCCACGCTTGTCAGCCTTGGTGAGTCTAGCAAGCCCATCCTCTCCCGCGCACACAAAAAGGTCCCCTCCGGCAACGAGGCTGGCGTCACGTTGCACCCTGGCGAGCGCAACGTCCTGGTCGTCCGTCACCGCCACCGGGACGAGCTTCGTGTTAGCCTCGCCGGTGCCATCGAGCAGCAAGCCCTCATCACCATCCTCCTCCTCCTTCAGCATGACAACGTCCGCGGCATGCTCGCATGCCACAGCCATTAGGAGAGCCAGCTCATCATCCTTTTGGGCGTTGGTGAGATACACCCGTCCTTTCTTCGACTCATCACACTCGGACACAAAATGACCAAACTCCTGACAATTGAAGCACTAGATCTTCGACTAGTCGAACTTTCCGTGGTGCTTCTTCTTGTCGCCGTCTTGGCCATGGCCATGGCCATCGCCACGCCCGCCATTCTTCTTGGTGCCGTTGTCGAAGTCCTCGCCGCTCCTCTTCTCTTCAGCGGCTTTGGCCTCTCACTCGACGCGCGTGAGCAGCAAGTGCTCTCCTTCTTCCTTGTCGCGTCTCCGCCCCTTCAAGCTCTCCTTTTACGCCCTCAAGCGTCTGATGGCCTCCATCACCGACATCGCCGATACATCGCCCTATTGCTCAATGGTATCGACAATTGGTAGGAATTTATCAGGGATGGAGCGTAGGAGCTCCTCCACGATGGTGCTCTCCTCCACCTTGGTACCAAGAGCACGTATCTCGTTGACCATGGTGGTGAGCTTCAAGGCGAACTCAATGATTGTCTCCGAGTCCCCATGTAGATACGCTCAAACTCCCTCTTGAGAGTTTGAATGTGCGCCTTCTTGACATGTTCTTCGTCGATGTGCATCTCCTTGAGTGCGTCCCAAGCCTCTTTTGACGTCTCCTTCTTAGAAATGGCCATTACAATGGCCTCCGGCACGGCTTGGACTATGGCAGCGAGAGCCATCTGGTCTTTCTTTTCATCGACTAATTCTTTGCCCTCCACTGCCGTCCACATCCCTTGCGCACGCATGATGATTTTTATTTTCACCGCCCACACCCCATAATTGCTATCTGTGAGTATGGGGTATTGGAGGGTCACAACTCCCTCCCTTGTCAGCGGTACCACCAGTGCGCGGCCAGCGCCGCTACCGCCGGAAGTGTCCTACATTCGGCTATTCCCGCCGGAGTTGCGTGTGGACCATGGCGAGACCGACCTCGCACCTCGATGCATGTCGCAGGATCAAAGCGGATCACGCTCTGATACCAAATGTTGGCTTCACCGGCTACTATGCACGCGAAAACCTAGATACACACACACGAGCACACTAGAACGCCAAAGACGAAGATGAACTCATGAGACATAAGTTTGGTGCGGCCCAAAAACTGCTGCACCCTTTTCTTACTGTCATTCTCCTCTTATTCTGAATAAAAGACTCAAGTTGTTACAAGTAATTAGTGCTCTACTAATGGCGCCTAACTACGCCACTAACCAGCTATTAAACTCCACGTAAATGTCATCCTGTGACTAGCGCACAACTATAGCCCATGAACTTAGCCATAACCGAAACATTCAAATGACTGCTAATGCAAAACAAAAACTGAAAAAGGTGTCACAAGAAAACAGTAAATGCAATAAACAATCATCAAGGATTATTCAACATTGGCAACCCTGCTGACCCAAATGACTCCTTTTCCAAAAGGGAGAGGCATTATCACTAGCATATGTAAAAAATATTAGGATTATCAGTATCATATCTGAAATCAACTATCCTTTTCCACAATTGCCCATTATCAAGATTATATCTTCTAATCCAAGATGCCAGCAAACACAAATTAAGGTCTCTAAGATTGGGAATGCCCAAACCTCCATACGCCTTCCTTTCACAGACTAGCCCCAAGTTGGCTAAGCGATATTTGTGATGCCCCTCAGAATTACCCCACAAGCAGAGAGCCATACGAGAATTAATCAAGTCAATCGCCCACTTAGGGAATTTGATAACAGACAGAAGGTAAATAGGGATGGTAGCTAAGCAAGACCTGATAAGAACAACCCTACCCCCATAGGACAAGAGCTTGCCCCTGAAGCCAGCTACTCTTTTAACTATTTTATCCACCACAGGTAAGTCTTCCTTTCTCTAGTTTCTGTAGTGCATAGGGACCCCCAAACCGAAACTTTTATGTATGAATCAATTTAAAATTTAGTAAAACCAATTGAATTGGCTAGATGTTCACCGCAAGTATGGTCCTTAATCAGAGCAAACATGTCAGAGTATAACGGCATGTATAATTCTATCAATTCAATTTAGCCCTCTAGAGTGAACTAGGACATGGCACCAGCAAGGATCACGCATAACAGAAAAAATGAGCACTGAAAGGAGGGAAATACCCAAAACAATATTCACCATCTACTAATGTGCCATACTGCCATCACATTAGCATGATAACACATCTATTTAAAAATATGAAAGCAAATATGATCAAGAGAAAAAAAGTACAGCACCAACTAATTAACTGATGAATGATGAGCTTGGATCCGCGCAAATGTAGCAGACAAAGGTATCAATAAAGCTCGGCTGAAATCTAGTAATCAACCAAAAGGTTAAGCAGCACTGCACAAATTCAGGCAAGTAACATTCCAGTTGACGTACTTCTATGCAAATTATGGAATCGTTATACTGGGGTTGGTAAAATTGGACAATCTCATCAAGTTGTCATCACATTTGACTAGTGCATACAAGATTGAACAACCAGCATGAAAAGTCCAATCTCAGTAAGTTGTTTCTGCATCTTGGCAAGAGATACCTGCAGAGCAAACAATATCATCACGCATCAGTCAAGCCAATTTTGGCTACTCAGTATTCGCAGGTGCAAAAGTCACACCCAATAACTTTCAGCTGGTTCAAACAGTAAAGATGAAGTACCCAAAAATTAAACATTTCTGCATTATTTGACGAAACCAACACTAGAAAACGAAACAAGAAAACAGCACCACAAAAACAGTAGAAACAGCTATTGGTAGACCTCAGATTTTCGCTCTTATGTTTTTGGCAGCATGAAATAAACGTTTAGTGATAAAAAATTGCCAATGGACTGTCGCAGTTGGATTTTAAACAACCAAGATTATCCAATAACGTATACTATACTTACATATAGTATTCATAGACCGGAAAATGGAGCTAGTACATATGGAAATTGGAACTTTGAAAAATGGTTAATAACAAGTTAAAATCAGTCAAAACTCGCACAGTAGAAGCATGGCACCACACGGTCCGCACATACTGGGGATTTAGATATTTCAGGCTCTCAACTTTCTCAAACAGAAATTTCATCAACTGAAATACAAGGCACATGGTTTAACTGCGCTAGCCTGTTATGTTGCTGGTCTGAACCTTTGGTGGTTTTGGTAGACCTCAATCTGTGTGTGTGACTGAGCGTTTTGTTTTGCTCTTGGTTATGGTCTGTATCGCAAGCTGGAGTTCACCAGTTCTGCTACCTTTTTTGTATGTCCTTATTTGCTTTCTATCAAAAGCAGGGGGATCTCCCTTTATCAAAAAAAAAAAATACAAGGCACACCGAGTGACACACAGAGTAATACCATGATGTACAAAGTATAATAGATCAATTACTAAGAAAATAGTAATGGTGTGCGTTGTACAAATTACAGGCCACTAGGATCAAATGACATACACGAGCAAAAATTCAGAGAAATGGAAAAACAATTAGTTCTGCTACTACATAGGCAGATAGTACTTTCATCTACGCCCATACACGCACATGTGCACATAAACTTATATGGGAAGACACTGTTATGTGATTTCAAACCTCTATAAAATGATTTGACAGTGAATTGGCCATTGGAGGTCAGCCTCCAGACCACCATGTCCTCATTTTCAGACAGCGCTACATCTCAGCACTTCTTTTGAACAAGTTCCCATGTTTTTCAACTTTTCTCCCAATAGGGTTCTTCTGAATTTAATTCTTTCCCAGCCCTCCACAGGCACCTCAGCTATAGAAATATTCTTGCTGAAGGTTAAGTTGTACAGACTAGGGAATGTTTGTGCTAGGGGCTCATCCCCTAACCACAAATCCTCCCAAAACTTTGTTCTCTCCCTTTCCAATCACTCTTCTACAAAAAGGGTAAAAATACTTTTTGGCTTCCAACAGGCCAGCCCAAAAAATGTGAGTCGCCAGGCTTAACCTCCCTCTGAGCTAAAGTCTGATTACCCAGCTATTTCACCCTCAAGAGTTTTTGCCAGATTGCTTCTTCATTTTCCAGTTTCCAAAGTGTCGGACCTCAAATTTGTAATTTGTAATCTTTTGTGTTCACAGCAACAGTCCCTGGATCAGTAGCTAGTGCTCACAGTTACATCATTGGATATCAAACACATATCACGAAAATGTGAAGTTATTGCATAATAATAAACAAAGCGCAAATATACCTTATAGCGTTTGAGTTGTAGAATGGCCGGATAGACCAAATACCTTTCAAAGAACAGCAGCGAAAGCTGAATAAAAATATACCACGTGGAACCCTCACAATATACCCACATGCAATCAACTAGGGCCTGCGACCTAGTTCTTGGCCTTCCTGATCTCCGGTCTTAACGAATGCTCATAAGCGCCCACATAGCTTCTTCTTTCATACTGACTGAATAATAATATTGAGCGAGCATGAGTACGCAACCGTACTCGCGAGCTAACACACAGAATGCGGTTATATGATATTCAAGGTTGATCAAAGGAATGGCTTGTGGTTCTTTTGTTTGCATAAAGCCACTTATTGAAATAGATTATGTAGTAACAAATCCTGAGATCTAGTATTTTTAACTAACACAGGTTTTAACAAAATTGAGTTTTGTTGTAAAATACTAGTGAAGGCTCCAACCTTGTCGGATCCGGATTTCGCCAATCCAGAATCCTCTATGAATCTACTGCACTATTCCCTGGATCAGTAGATAGAGCTCACAGGTACATCTCTGAATCATCTCATACAGGACGTAAACCATACCATACATTAAATTACAAAACAACAGAGTTCACATAGATCGCATCAGGTCGAGTTTACAATAAGGCCGATCAGGCCAAATGGATACATTACATAAAAACGAAAGCGATAGTGGAAGCAAAAGGGGTAGGGTACATCTCGCCACAGGCAAGCGACTAGGGTAACCTGTGTGTGACCGATATTACCCAAGGACTTAGATAATATTGGTTCATGCAAGCACTAACTTAGCCGGCTAGACTGGGGTGAGACCTAGACTACTAAAGACTAATCTATTCTCCACTGTCTTCGTTGCCATCAGCTCCTGGAACATTGTAGTATGCGTAGTGCTCTTAGTCCACAGGCTTTAAGGGGGCTTAGGGAGCGAGAGTGAGCACAAGCAATAGTGATCCGCGAGCCAACACACATAATGCAATAATTATACATGCAATGTTTAACAATGATGGCTCAGGTTCTTTTATTTGCTAAAAAGCAATATCTTTAATTACCATAATTAGAAATTTCTATGACTTAGCAATTTAACCAAATCATATTTTATTAAAGAGAGTAAAAGTGTGCAATATTTATAACGGTGCAGATTACATCCACCTTATGCTTAATTTTGATTAGGGTACATCCACCTTATTAGCAACACTGGGGTACATCCACCCAGCAAAAATCCAAAATCAGGGGTTACATCCGCTTGACGAGTTTTCATCCTACCCACAAAGGTTTATAAAATAGAAACTAACTCGAGCAGGTTCCCATGCCTGCCCTTGACCGTGGGTATGGCTGTTTGAACAGTTTATACTCTGCAGAGACTATACACTTTACCCACAAAAGATAATCAGCTTATTGTGTTTCACATGTTTCCTTAGACATGTGAATCAATGAGATCATCACAAGGCCTTTACAATGCATCCCCCAATGTAAGTTACACCCGCTAAGGTTTCACCTGAGGGTGGTTATGTCTACCACACCCAGACCCCCTCTTGCGCCACACAGTGGCTTACACCAGCGATACGACTCGTGGGTCACTCTAATGGTGCAACTCACACTGGTGGATACAAATTATTTAGCTAGGTAGATACCATTATAGACTTGTGGTTGCACTATTTTACATTAGGAGAGATGTTGCGTGGGGTATTCCATACCAACGTCGGCACCCTGCTTCAATGGTCATGGCAAGTCCAGAATTGGTGTGATCTTTTAGGAAGTTCTATTTCTTTCCATCTTTTAGAGATTAGCTCTGATTGTCTTTTTCCATGTTTCATATATTAGATTTGCTATTGTGATCCTTCCCTTCCTAATTAGTTCTACCTTCCTTTATTCATGATGTAGTCGGCATCTTATATGTCGCATCTCTTGTTTGATCAGAGTCAATGAAAGATTAAAAAGCTATTTCAATTCCTTTAGTTTACTAGAAGTAGTTTAGCTCTTGAGGCTTGGCAGATACCTATTTGGCATAAACCCTAACTGACATGATTTACCCATGGTGTATTAATTATTATTACTACTATTACTATTTTGACCATAGCCTAGGGCCCACTGCCATTATTTTGACCATAGCCTAGGGCCCACTGCCAGTAGGATTCATATTTTTCCATGCTTCTAGATTGGCACTTTCTTTTAATGCTAATTGAGGTTAGCACACTAATCCATTCAATTAACCTCTAATTACCTTGAACTATTCACTGGGGGTTGTCTGTTATTTTCCTAATTATCCTTTGATTACCTAACTTGTCACCTCAGACTACTTGCTAGATAACTTAATTAATAACATCTTTGCTAAATGTAATATCCACTAGCTAATCACCCTACTGACTACCTTTTCTAATTGTCCTTCCAATTAAAGGGGGCCCACCTATCATGGAATCTCCCCATCCAACAGAGAGAGGCATAGATAGAGGGCTACAGAGGAGGAAGCTCAGAGCAAAACAGGGGAGGCGACGGTGATAAGGGTGGTGCCGGTGGAGGAGGCGATGGCGACAACTGGAGTCGGGCAAAATGGAACTAGGGAGGGACCATGGTCTCGTGGGTAGTGGCGGCGCGGCCGGGCGCACACCAAGGCGGCTGTGCGGCGGCGCACAACGGCCAACTATGGGGTGGAGATGGGGGCGACGGTGCTAGAGGAGGATAGGGAGAGGAAGAGGAGGAGCATGAGCACCGGTGAGGTGAGGGGAGCTCACCGGGGTAGATGCCCACGATGGATATGGGCCGAGGCATGCTGGCAGCAGCGACCCGAGGCAGCGCGGCAATGTCCATGCGGCGACAGCGCTGGGGAGAGGGGAAACACAAGTGAGCGGTGGGGGAAGGTAGAGGGAGGCTTAGGGATACTCCCATGGGGATGAATCGAAGGAATGCTAACCGGTTGGGGTAGGATGACGGCGACGGCGGTTTCGGCTAGGAACGGGGAAGACAAGAGGCGCGTGGTGCTCCTGTTGAGAAATCCCAAAATTGGGTGAGGGCTTTTGGAAAGTATGCTCTAGAACACGAAGTGATGTGAGTAGAAATGGGAATGGCTCACCGTGTTTGCCGGAACGACCTGCGGAGGCGAAGGCTGCGGAGAGGGCGTCGTCGGATGGGAGGAAGAAGGTGCGCGTTCCCGGCGCTTCGACTGTCGTGAGGAGAAAGGGAGGTGTGTGCGTAGATGATGATGCCATGACGACAGTGATGGCCAAGGTGGGAGCGTGCGGGGATCACTAGGGCTAAAACCGATTTCTAATGCGGAAGCTTACAACAATTCGGTTTTGCACAATTAAAACCTAAATAAACTACTCTTGACTAAGTGCACCAACAACCAATGACTATTGATACTTAGCAATTATATAAATACATGTAAGCAATATAATTCTATGAATGTAAATTGTGCAAAGTAAATCACAAGAGAACAAACCACAAGGACACAACGATGTTTTACCGTGGTGTTCGGAGATTTGCCGGTCTCCCCTAATCCACATTGAGGTAAGCCCAACCACGTTGGACCGGCTCCACAACTTGAGCCAACACCTCCGAGGTAAGTCCAACTACTTGGACCGGCTCCAACACGAACCAACGCCTCGATCCACTCGGTATTGCTCTTCCTCCACTCTAGAGATGGCGAGCACCAAACCACTCACAACACGTCAGGCCTTCTCACAGGCTTCTTGAGAAGATCACCGGACCACGACGCTTCCACACCATCTAGGTGTCGGCAAACACTAAGAGTAATAAGACAAGCCTCTTACTTGACTCTCACCAAGTGCAACACATGCACAATTGGACGCTCAATCCAATTCTAGTTGCAACACATGCAACTAGAATCTCTTCCTTTACTCACAAGGTGCAACACATGCACAATTGAGAGGAAAAGCTCACACTAGCTCTAGATAATGAAAAAGGATGCCAAGAGTTGCCACCCAACCGGCCAATGTGGGTATTTATAGCCCACACACAAAAACTAGTCGTTTGAAGGAGAATCTGCCGAAATTCAGAGAAACCAGGTCGATTCGGGCTACAGTACAACGGCTATAAAAATAGCCATTACATACAATTCCCGGTCAGTCCACCCTCACAAGGTCCGGTCTGACCAGACCCCCGATTAGTCCAGGCCTTCTGGGTGGAAGAAAACCAAAATACATGCCCTCTAGAAAAGGTTGACCAGTCTTATAAGGGCAGTCAGTCCGCACTTCCGGTCAGTCCGGGGTTTCAACTGCAGTCAGTCCGACCCTGGATTTCAGCACAGGCGACACTCGAAAAAAATGGTCATAACTTTTGACTTCAATGTCAGAATTAAGTGATCTTGGGCTCTATGGAAAGCTTATTCAGAGGGATACCCAACCCATCTGTTTGATTGATATCAAACACATTTGATCAAATTAAAAAGCACAACTCCAAAGAGCCAACACCATGGTCTAAGTCCAAAGAAATAACAACGAGCAATCTTAGACCATGCCAAGGAAAAATGCATGAATCCCAACAATTTACAAAACATATTTGCAAACTTTAGTATCATACCACAAGGAGTAGGTACATGGACTTCAACCATTTGAAAAACATAATTGCAAACTATAGTCACATGCTACAAGGATTATATATGAGCATCGACTATTTGCAAAACACATTCGTAAATATCGGCAATATGCCACAAGGAGTAGTTGCATGGACTTCAACCATTTGTAAAACACATTTACAAATTATAGTCTCATGCTACAAAGAGTTAATGCATGAGCTTTAACTATTTGCAAAACACATTCACAAATAATAGTATCATGCCATGGAGAGCTAGAGCAAGCGGGATTGAGCAATCAACACATGATGAGACTCAAGCTACTAGACAAGACCCCTCTTAATAGTACAGCAAACCTATACTAGCAATCCATCCTTCCATCCAAACAACATGACCGGTAAAAGACTATGAACACATCCTTAGCCCTAGCTAGTCATACCTTTGCTTTGCACATCCTCTTGAAGCTTGATGACGCACATCTTCTCTTCAAGACCAAGTCATTGACTTGATAATCATCAACTCATGATGATTTCCTTTACTTCAAGTTCTTGACATGAATATGCATCAACCCATGATGCACTCTTTCACTTGACCTCCATCAACACATGATGGGTCTTCTCTTGACTTGATGATCAACTCATGATCATCTCCTCTTCGAGATCTTGATACACATCAACACATGATACATCCTTTACTCCAAGATCTTGACTTCAATATCATCAACACATAATGATCTTCTACACTTCAGGATCTTGACTTGAACATCATCAATACATGATGATTTTCTTCATCCCGAGTCTTGACTTGATGACGATCAACTCATGATATCATCTAAAGTCTCTATCATCATGGAACATAACCTATTCATCCAACTCATGGAAAATGTTAGTTCCAAATGACGATTGTCATTAATTACCAAAATATACCTTTAACTTATAATGGCGGGTCTAGATTCTTCAATCTCCCCCTTTTTAGTGATTGATGACAATCCTCTTGCAAATAATTGAAATTGAATTATCATGAGTATATATCAACTACACAAGCTTTATATACTCAAGAATACATTTCAAAGTAGAGATCCTTAATATAAATGGATGGAAGAATGGAATCAATACTAGTGAAATGACACTCCCCCTAAATGTGTGCATTCATAAAAGATCCATAAACCATTTTGGGCAAATAGCAAATTAGGTTTTCCCATATTATAGTTTACCCATTTTAAACAAAGCCCAAAATGTTTTTCAATTTCACTAAGAAAACCCCTTTAGGAAAAGCTTCCCCTTACACAAAGTTTGTACTCCTTTAACATACAAAGGCTTTCTCCATTTAATTAATATCTCCCTTTTTGTCATCTCTTTGAAATATATCTATCCAAAACTCATGATGACTTCAAACTCTCTCATTTGACCGTTATTTGCAACCAAATTGTCCCCCCTTTGACATTAAACACCAAAAATGTCTCTATGTTGATCACTCTTGAAAGATAGTCATTAAACATCACTTGGATACTACGAGTCGACAAGACTTGAATTTGTGAAGTGCTTGGACTTCTCTTGCAAAGATCTTCAAAGAAAGCATCCAAAGAGAATCCACTCATACACGGAGAGTACATGAGTTTGGTCAACAAAGATAAGATCGGCAAGGAATTAAATTAGATACCACTTGAAAGGATAAGTTGATATCACTTGTAAAGATGAATCTCATGCTGAGGTCAAGATGATCAAAAGGAGCTACCACTTGAGGAATAAAAATGCATTTTTAATCAAGAAAAGCACTTGAGGGTAGCGTGCAAAGATAACAAGGATCAACTTGGCTTTGGGGAGCAAACAGAATGGCTGAGGGAATTGAAAATGAACAATTTTGGACAAAACAGCCAAGTCTATGTAGGTCCGGTCAGACCGAAGGCAAAGGTGCGGTTAGACCGGAGGCTTAGCGGTCAGACCGCTGGGGGTAGGCGGTCAAACCGGCTGAGACTGAATTTGTCTGCAAATTCAGTTCTGGATTTTGGAGAAAAGATAGAAATGTTGTATTTTGCTCCAAACTTTCACATAATCAATATTTAGAGCATTTCCAACTTATGTAGCCCTTAGAAATCCAAGTCTTAAATAGTTTTTATGAATTAAGCTTTTGTTCTTGCAAATGAAATCTTATTTTCATGAAACTTCTTCAAAAGATCCAAAATGAGCATTTTATGAAATTTAAAGTATCCAATTTTATGTATGAGTCATTAATACCATTATGGACCTATTCATGTGAATAATTTTGGCTCATATGGCAAAACTCACTTAAGTGCTAGAAAGTGACCACTTCGGTCAAAATAAGATTTTGGACGAGTTTCGAAATCAAATAACTTTCGCTAGGTTGGCCTTTTGGAAATCTCATGAATACCAAAAAGGTTTAGAATAGGCAATTCTAGTATTTTTCTTTTGAGATGGTTTTCAAATTTCTTTTAGAATAGATCTTACATAAAAATCTAGTTTATGTTAAAAACAAGATATTAGGATTTAGAATTTTGGCTAGAAACTCATTTTTGCTTAAAATAGGTTTTTCTTGAGCCAAAACCTTTGGAAAAACTTTGGAACGCATTTTTATACATCTTTCAACTAGTTTTTCAAAGGATAACTAATAGTTATGAAATTTTTGACTTTTGGCTAAAAGGCTCAATTTTGAAAAACAATACTAGCACTTAATCAATTTGGGCACACTTAGGGATGTGATATACATGATTATGATTTAGCACTCCCCCTTAATGTGCCACAACCATCTTGCTCAAGATTCCAATAATGAAGTTTTTGGACAAGAGCATGAACACTCTTTTGAAAAGATTTTCATGGAATGCAACCTACACAAGGTAAAAGGGCTAGATACTTTAATGTAACTACTTGTTACCGAGATTGCGTTGACTCTTGATATGAAATGATCATCCTTAAACTTGGTTTCAATTTTGCACATGGTGGAATCCACCTCTTTATGAATAAGCCAAGCCTCCAATACCTCTCCAAGTACCTATTTATCATTTAAGCACCTTTTGGTACCCAAGCTCTGTTGGGTCCTTGAATGTTAGTCACAAGAGATTTGGGCACCCAAATGGCCCTAGCAATAAGCTTTGGTGAACTAACAATTCTAGCAAACACATTGCCATTTCTATCCTTCTTAAGCAAATAATCATTATTGAAGAGAGTTGGCTTAGGAGTGATACCTTTGGGACAAACCTTACTAAAATGTCACTTTTCCCACCAATTGTAGCAAGTTTGACCTTTCCTTCCATCCTTTGTCTTCTTGTCCTGCTTATTGCCGGCTTGTCTCATTTTTGAATGTCTTGACTTGACATCCATTTGATTTGGGCACACCGAGATAATGTGGCCCTTCTCATTACAATCAAAGCACTTGATATTCTTCGTGTGTCTTACATTGTGCTTTGTCTTACTATTCTCATTCTTCTTGGGAACAAAGCCAATTCCTCTCTTATCATTCAACATTTGTTGCTTCCTTAATATTTCGTCAAGAGCTTTGTAGCTTCTTTCCAAGTCAATCGTCAATTTCTTGACTTGGGCCTTAAGCTCTTCATTTTCCTCTACAAGATTAGTTTCAGCAGGCAAAGAGGAAATAGAAGCATTTTTACTAGAGCTACAAGGCATATCTAGCAAGTTCTCATAAGAAGTGGATATGCTAACCTTATATGAAATGGAAGAATTAGGAGCTATACATGGCATATCATCTGGTAAATTACATGTAATGCCTATATCCACCATAGAGCGTGCGGTAGGACTTCCACATTCCGAACGATCATAGTCCATGAGTTAGTGCAGGCTTGTGCTGTTTGCCAGCACAACAAGACGGAGAATATGCTCCCAGCCGGCCTCCTACAACCTTTAAAGGTACCATCTTCGGTTTGGGCTGACATTGCTATGGACTTCATCGAAGGACTCCCTCGTGTACACAGCAAGTCAGTAATTCTTACAGTGCTTGATTGTTTTTCCAAGTATGCACATTTCATTCCATTATCACATCCGTATACGGTGAATTCAGTTTCTCATGCATTCTTTGAGGGTATAGTGCATTTGCATGGATTGCCTACATCTATTGTGAGCAATCGGGACCCGATTTTCACCAGCAATTTTTGGCAGGATCTTTTTCGGATGTCTGGCGTGCGCCTTCACATGAGTTTCGCATTCCATCTGTAGTCTGATGGCCAGTCTAAGGCAGTTAACAAGGTGATCGCGATGTATCTCCGTTGCATGATAGGGGATCGACCACGGCAATGGGTGGACCAGTTACCATGGGCAGAGTATTGTTATAATACTTTGTATCATTCCGCTCTCAAAGCGACGCCCTTCAAGGTGGTGTATGGTCAGGACCCTACTCCTCTACACGATTATGTGCAGGGGGCGCCAAGGTGGATGTCGTTGATACCATCCTCTCTGATCACGATAGTTTCCTCAAGGAGGTGTGTGACTTCCTGTTGCAAGCCCAACAATATGAGAAGAAGCACTATGATGACGCCAATCACCGTGCAGTGGAGTTTCCAGTCGGCACGTGGGTGTGGCTTCATCTCCAACACCAGCTGGCTTCTTTTGTTCCAGGACATGACCGAGGCAAGTTGGCACCACGTTTTTACGGTCCATACCAGATTTTGGCTCGTATTGGGTCGGTTGCATATCACCTGCAGCTGCCGAAGGGTGCCAGACTCCATGATGTTTTCCATGTTAGCATGCTGAAGAAATTTCAAGGATCTCCACCTTCTGTGTTGCCTCCTTTACCGCCAATACAGAATGGCCGAGCAGTCCCTTAGCCTTAGCGTGTTTTGGGCACTTGTCTACATCGAGACGTTCGTCATCTCCTTGTGCAATGGGTTGGGGCGTCCGAAGATGATGCCTCCTGGGTATCTCTTCCCGACTTCCAGCAACAGTGGCCACACTTCAAGCTCGAGGATGAGCTTCTTGCCAAGAGGGGAGAGACGTTGCGTGGGGTATTCCATACCAACGTCGGCACCCTGCTTCAATGGTCATGGCAAGTCCGAAATTGGTGTGATCTTTTAGGAAGTTCTATTTCTTTCCATCTTTTAGAGATTAGCTCCGATTGTGATACGGGGTGGCTAGATCTTCTCGAGTAGAACCGTGGATAAATAGTGCTTGACGACGAACAACACTCAGCTGTACACCACGTGCCAGTGCACGGACTTGCAGCTCTATGGATATTTGCCAACACGCACCAGGATGATCGCCACTAGACCACGAGCGGAGATCGCCAAGCCCTCAATTCCCAGCAGAAAAGAAAACTTGACCTTGATTTGCAGAACAAACAATTGATCACCTAATTCTCTCTCAAAAATCCTCGCATGAACTCTAGTATGAAAGAAACAAGCAATAGCTTTGTCTGTTCTTTTGCATAAAATGTGGTCTGCCTACAATACCAATGCGCCCAGCTATTTAACCGATCAGAGCAATGTCGTTCCAACCGAGCTAGCTAGCTGATTGCATGGAACTAATTATTGTGTTTCCAAATTCTTGCTAACTAATACTAAAAATAGAAATATGCCTTAATGGTTACAACCAAACAAGCTCCACATCACATGGATGTTTTCCTTTTTCTCCTGGTCGAACATGTAGCATTGTCCAACTCCAAGTCACAAACATGAACGGCTTCTAGTCACAAACGTGGACATGCCATCTCCAAGTCACGTAGGATTTCTACCGCCTTGCATGCGTGATACTCTCCTTTGACGAGAACTGAAAATCTGCTGAGGATTCCTCCTGCCTTGTATGCGTGATACTTTCCTTTGGCGAGAACTGAAAATATGCCATAGCCGGAGTCCTTGCAGGCAATCTTCCCCGCGCCTTGCTTGTCGCGTAGTTGTAGTCGCGAGCATTGTAGTATCGTAGACGGCCAGCCACGTGGCCCACGTAGAGTCGTCGTGCTGGAATCGCCAATAGACAAAGTGGCACCGACCCTTGTACCACATGCGACAGCTCTTCTTCTCTTTCCTCAAACCTGAGAACAAGTAAAGTACAAGCGTTAGGTAGTATAAAATGCTCGCTAGAATTAATAACATGCTCTTTAAGAAACAAGGTCACCTGATCATGCATCTTCTTAGCACGTGCTCTCGTAATTGGTCCAGTCGGCAACTCAATGCGTATATTTTGAGCATTAGATGGAGCAAAAGAAGGTGTCGTAAGGATGCCCTCATCATCCTCCCCCACTTGAAAAGGCATCGTCCTCTATGCTAGATTATCAGCATCGAAGAACGGCGATAAATCAGCAACGTTGAATGTCGAGCTCACGCCATAGTCATCACCCGGAAGCTTGATTTTGTATGCATTATCGTTAATCCGCTCAAGCACTTTGAAAGGTCCATCTCCTCGTGGAAGCAACTTCGATTTGCGTCGATCCAGAAAGCGATCCTTGTGGTAGTGTAACCAAACTAAATCGCCTGCCTGAAAAATCATCTTCTTTCTTTTCTTGTTCGCCTTGTCAGCATAGTACTTCGCCTTGCGCTCAATTTCTTCTTTCACCTTGATGTGTAATTTCTTCGCATAGTCAGCATGCTTTGATGCCTCTATATTTGTTCATTGTTGACTTGGAAGCGGCAGCAAATCAAGTGACGTAATGGGCTTGAAACCATACACCACCTCAAACGGGCACATTTGTGTAATAGAGTGGACGGCTCTGTTGTAGGCGAACTCCACGTGCGGCAAACAGTCCTCCCACTCCTTGATATTTTTCTTGATCATAGTCCTCAGCAACATCGAAAGTGTGCGATTCACCACCTCCATTTGACCATCAGATTGGGGATGACAAGTTGTACTGAATAACAACCTTGTCCCTAGCTTCCCCCAAAGTGTATTCCAAAAATAACTCATGAATTTGACGTCGCGATTCGAGACAATGGTCCTAGGCACGCCATGCAACCTCACGACCTCCCTGAAAAACAGGTTAGCAACATGCGAGGCATCGTCGCTCTTGTGGCATGGAATAAAATGTGCCATCTTCGAAAATCGATCCACAACAACAAAAATAGAATCTCTCCCCCCTCTTCGTCCTAGGTAGTCCTAAAACAAAATCCATACTAATATCTTCCCATGGTGCATTAGGAACTGGAAGAGGAGTATACAAACCATGTGGATGCAACTTCGATTTCGCCTTGTGACAAGTGATGCACCGTTGTACATACATGTCCACATCACGCCTCATCTTAGGCCAATAAAAGTGATCGCTCAACATAGACAACGTCTTCTCACGTCCAAAATGTCCCATCAATCCACCTGCATGAGATTCCTGCAATAATAACAAATGCACGGACGATTCTGGAACACATAGTTTGTTAGCGCGAAATAAAAACCCATCATGAATGTGAAATTTGTCCCAGTCTTTCCCATCTTTGCAATGCGCATAAGGTGAAGCCAAATCATGGTCATTAGCATATAAATCACGCAAACTCTCTAAACCAAGAACTTGCACATCTAAGCGATTTAAAAGCACACTTTTCCTAGAAAGAGCATCAGCAACCACGTTTTCCTTTCCCTTCTTATATTTCACAATGTAAGGAAACGACTCGATAAATTCTACCCACTTAGCATGTCGACGGTTCAGCTTAGCTTGGCCTTGCAAATATTTTAAAGCCTCATAATCAGAATGTATAATGAATTCCTTATGCCATAAATAATGTTGCCAAACTTCTAAAACTCGCACTAAAGCATACAGCTCCTTATCATAGACCGGATAATTTAATTGCGCACCTTTGAGTTTCTCGCTAAAATATGCAACTGGTCTACCATCTTGCATCAAAACACCGCCAATACCAATTCCACTAGCATCACATTCAATTTCAAAATTCTTAGTGAAATCGGGTAAAACAAGTAAAGGTGCCTCAGTTAAACGCTTTTTCAATTCATCAAATGCAGCTTGCTGTGCCACCCCCCAGGTAAACTCAACACCTTTTTTTTGTTAATTCATTCAGTGGGGCAGCGATGGTGCTAAAATCCTTAACAAAACGCCGATAAAAACCAGCGAATCCATGAAAGCTCCTAATTTGACTAACATTCATAGGAGTAGGCCAATTTTTAATTGCTTCAATTTTAGACTCATCTACCTCTACTCCCTGTGCCGAAACCACATAGCCCAAAAATATTACACGATCTTTGCAAAAAGTGCACTTCGCTAAGTTCCCAAACAACCTAGCATCGCGTAAAACCTGTAGCACTTGTCTAATGTGGTCAATATGATCAGATTCATTATGGCTGTAAATCAAGATATCATCAAAATACACGACCACAAATTTCCCAATGAAATGCCTCAAAACATGATTCATCAATCTCATGAATGTACTAGGTGCATTAGTTAACCCAAACGGCATGACTAACCACTCATACAAACCAAATTTTGTCTTAAAAGCAGTTTTCCACTCATCCCCTTCTTTCATCCTAATTTGATGATACCCACTACGCAAATCAATTTTAGAGAAAATAACAGCACCACTCAATTCATCTAACATATCATCCAAGCGAGGTACAGGATGACGATATCGAATAGTGATATTATTAATCGCTCTACAATCTATGCACATGCGCCAAGTACCATCTTTCTTTAGAACTAAAATAACAGGAACAGCACAAGGGCTTAAACTTTCACATACGTACCCTTTGTCGAGAAGCTCTTGTACTTATTTCTGAATTTCCTTTGTTTCCTCGGGGTTGGTGCGGTACGGTGGTCGATTTGGTAGCGTCGCTCCCGGAATCAAATCAATTTGATGCTCTATCCCGCGGAGTGGTAGCAAACCAGCGGGCACCTCCTCCAAAAAAACGTCGCTGAATTTCTACAAAACATGAGAGACACCACTAGGAAGAGACGTCAAGTCGTCAGTAGAAAGCAATGCATCCTTGTACAGAAGTACAAAGTGCATCAAATTGGGATTCTCACAAAAAGCTCTCATCTCTGATTTGGTGGCTAACATTACTAAACCTTTCTCTCTCTCACTTTTCTTTTTATCGCTCAATTTTGGCTTGTGGCTCTCACTCATTGAAGGTGCAATCTTATTATTTGGTGTACTCTCAATTTTCACCTCAACTTTCTTCTTATCAGCATTGACTATCTCTGTCGGTATAAGTGGATACAAAATCACATCTTTGCCACTTCACTTAAACTTGTAGCAGTTTGTATGCCCATCATGATAAACATGTTGATCAAATTGCCATGGGCGCCTCAATAGCAAGTGACAAATGGACATGGGCACCACATCGCAAACAATGGTATCCTCATACTTGCCAATCTTGAAGTGCACCTTCACCATATGACTAACTTTCACCTCGCCCACATCGCTCAACCACTGCACATGATAAGGATGAGGATGCGGTAAATATTTTAAGCCCAATTTTGTGCACATCTCCTTGCTGGCCAGATTATGACAACTTCCTCCATCAATTATGACTCTGCACACTTTATCGCCAACTGTCGCCCATGACTAAAACAAATTGCACTGTTGTGCGGTAGACTGGCTTGGTGACATGCTAAGTACACGAGGTGTGCACACTAGCATATGCTCTCCATCTGGCGACCCCGACCTACAGTCCAACCTCTCATCCTCTATGGGATCCTCTACAAAATCAGCAAATGGAGTAGTACCGTCCTCATCACTAGCTGACATATAGCCATCATCAGTAAGTCTAGAACCGGTAGTTGATTGTTGGGAATAACCCGATAATTATGGGATAAACACAACTATCATTATATACTTTTGTTTCAGATCTTCGTATCTATTTTATGAGTCAAATTTTATCATTTTAAATGAGCTTTTGGGTCTGTACAAGTGATGGTTAGTGATGGTGCCTTTGTGCACGAGATTTGGGTAAGTGGCTGACTTGTCTAGGCACTTAAGGACCGAACTTTGGTAACATCTTTGATTCAAGTAAAACTCGTGCTTCCACACGCGATGTATGGGCACTGCTTGGTTAAGTAAGGGGTTGGTGTTGTTGAGTTGATGACTGGTGGTGTGAGGACGTATATGTGTTCCATCGCATATATGCTTCATAGGGTGCCGATTGCAATTCTATAATGTGCGAGTGAGCACTATTTAAACTTTATTCATTGGGTCGGTGTTCCCAGCACAACTTGTGTGTCCATTTGGTTGGTAGGTGATATAGCCTATCCTAAGTGGGATTAGGTCACGCATGGGTGATTCAACTCAATAATGTCAACTTGCTGAAAAATACTAAGTCTTGGTTTACCCGGCCGGCATACCATAGGAAGTATGCCATATTCGGAGGCATCTGGAGGCTTACGGGCTAATCAAGTCGTGTGGGTAAAGTAGTACACCCTTGCAGGGTATAAATCTATTCGAATAGCCATGTCCACGGTTATGGACGACCACTTGAGTTACATGGTTGCTATTGTTAGACTTGGAATTAAAATTGTGGTTATAACTTGGTATCGTCATGAATGGGATATTCATGTTTGTTGTTGTATCAAAGTGGACAACTACTTTGTCATTTGTATGGTTCATTTGTTATTCAATTTACTACTTATTCACATGTTTTACTTCTACTTCAAATCTGATTTTGAAATGGCACTTGAAAAACTAGTATATGTAGGTTGTAAATTGTTGCGTCTCTTTTGCAAAACTAAGCCAATATGAGCCATCCTTTGGAACAACCTCTAGCATAACTAATTTTTATTTGTGTAAGACTTGCGAGTACCTTTGTACTCAACCCAGTTGCTACAATTTCAGGTGAGGAAGGGTATGAGCCCGTTGAGCTTGTTAGCGCCGATTTTGGCGACGCTAATGAGTAATGCTATCATTTAACTCCCAGTCGGTTGCCGATGGGTTATGGGGCATACCATGCTGGATATTTTGGTTTATTTACTTGCTTCCGCTACTACTTAATACTCTTATTTGAATTTGGCCGGTCGGTCGTTTGTAATAGATGTAGACATTAACTATTGTTGTATGTCTTTTGAACTATCTATGTATGTTGTTGTATGGATGTGATCGACGTTGTATGAGGAGTATGAGCATATTGGTCGCTGATCTTGGGAGCCAATATGATTGCATACTCGCTGGTCGTGGCTTCCTATTTAACTCACTAAATGTAGTACTTGACTTGTTGGAGAACCGACAATCATGTAGTGCTCGCAGAGGAGCAGCGCGCATGATCGTCGGGGCTCTAGTTTGTAGTTAAGCCTTTCATTGAGATTGAGTTAAGTTGGAATCCATTTACTTGAGGCCCTAGAGTTATGTCCTTAAGACCATGCTTAGTCTCGGTCTTACGGAGATAACCTGGGTGTCCTCACAGTGTTGGTATCAGAGCCATACTAACTGTAGGTTAGAGATAGCATGGGCGTTAAGTTTAGCAAGTCTCTTGGTCAAATTATTTTCAAGTTATCAAAATTACTTTGGAAAGTTTAAGTTAGGGATACCTTTTATTCCTCATCCATCTTAGTATCATTTCTTACGTTATTCTGGTTTTGATTTGCAAAACTAACTTACATTGCCCTTCTTGTCCTTTAGATGAATCCTCAATACCTTGTTCGGGAGACTCAAGCTGAGAATGTGGGAGGATACCCGGAGTTACTAAGAGACATGATGTGGAGGGCCAATTTCACCTACCACCGGCGTACTCCATCTATCGGCGA
Organism: Phyllostachys edulis; assembly: GCA_036346405.1. Classification (NCBI taxonomy): domain Eukaryota; kingdom Viridiplantae; phylum Streptophyta; class Magnoliopsida; order Poales; family Poaceae; genus Phyllostachys; species Phyllostachys edulis. The sequence continues at coordinate 8,250,347 of CM070564.1, forward strand.
GACCGAGGGCGAGGAATGGAGGAGTACCGGCAGAAAGATTTATCATTGCTAGGCGTGTTACAGAAGCATCCCATATCGATTTGAGCACGTGGCACTTCGAGGCCATGGCGCCAGAAGTGGCTCGAGTGGCCATGAGTCATCTTCGCTATGATTTAACCGAGCTGTCTCGGCCGCCCTATGACCATTTCCCCATGCAAGCACATGTCGGGAAGTGGCAGTTCGCCAGATTGATTGGGAGGATCCCCAAGTTCGACAAGCTGGCAGGTGGTGCACACTATGGACTTGATGCATCGTTGCAGTGCATGAGTTGTGGGAGACGCGGCGCCGTCTCATCATAGCTCAGGAGCACCTGCGACTCATGCATGACATGAGGCTTATTCATACAGATGTGCTGTATGGCGCTAATGTGATCTCCCCCTACCTTTCTGCGCCGCCAGAGTATCGCCTTCCCATAGTAGAAGGCCATATTAATGGCATAGGATCACCTTTGCGTGTCCCTAACCTAGGGGACCCCGACGATACAGGCTCCCTTGGATGTCATCTACTTGACGAGTTTTCGGTGAACTTTTACCGGAATAATATCTAGGATGTTAGGGTAGTAAGCTCGCTGTCCTGTCATGTGTTCAGCGATGCATGTATCTTTAAAATTCTTGTAATAGCATAGTAATTGTTGGAACCTTCGTGTTATTTGCAAGAACTTTTATTCCAGGCAATTACCATTCGCCTTCGGGCTAATATCAATGTAATTGTACCGGAACACTATGAATTGTTTTATTGGATCTTGTACTGGCCTTAGTGCCTTGGTACCCCCATTTGGTGTTATGTTCTTGCATATTTTTGTATATTTATCATTATGCATGCTTATGCATAACTTATTAAATTTTCTAACCATCCAAGACACTACAGGATGACAGGTCCCAACACTCGCTCGAGAGCGCAGCGTGATGAGGGGTCTCCACCCCTAGAACCGCGTTCAACTGCATTGGGTGAATCTTCTCACCAGCATCATCAGCGGGGTCGCACACCCGAGGAAGCACTTCCACCACCTCCCACCATGGCAGAGGTGTTGGCTCAAATAGAGAGGAACCGTATGGACCAGACCAGGATTCTTGAAGCTATCGCTCGTAACACCTCTCCTGCTCCTGCAGCAGTAGGGGGAGGTGGAAATCATAGGGCTCATGGAGGTCTCACTGACTTTCAGCGGACTAACCCTCCAACCTTTGTGGGCACTAAGGACCCAATGGAGGCTGAAGATTGGCTGCGGGACATTGAGAAGAAGCTAGCTATTGCTCAGTGCATAGGCATTGAGAAGGTACTCTTCGCCAGCTATCAGCTGGAGGGCGCTGCCAGCGCATGGTGGGACAACTTCTCCGCCATGCAACTCGACGGAGACGTTCGCCGTGGAGCAATTTCGCCTGACTTCGAGGAGGCCCATATTCTGATGGGGTCATGTCCATCAAGCGGCAGACAATTTCTTGCTTTGAAGCAAGGAAAGAAGATCGTCACCGAGTACCTTCACGAGTTCAACTCATTGGCTCGTTATGCCCTCGATAGCGCCTCCACCGCGCGCCGCCAGAGCCGTTTCATGAGCGGCTTGATCGAGGAGATGCTGGTGGCTCTAGTCGTACATGACTTCCAGAACTTTCGGCACATGGTGAACAAGGCCATAGTGGTGGAACACAAGAGTCGGCCAGTAGAGAGTCCAAGAAGAGGAAGAAGGCGGTGAGAGTGCGACTAGCGGCGATTTTTCCCAAAGAATAAGACGGACCGCCCGAGCATCTCGTTATCAAGCTCCGGTGCCACCGAGGACTTCCTCGGCATCTCCTGAGCTTCTTTTCGATGGCACAGCGGTTCAATGGGGTAAGAACTCCCAAAACAGCAGCCCATACAGGCCTAATGTCACTTGCTATCATTGTGGTCGCCAGGGCCACTATGCGGATAAGTGCCTCGCCAAGCAGCGAGGGATGCCCCAGACCTATAGAGCTCCTACACCATCAGTTGTGGCAAGACCTTCACCACCTCCGAGGGCAGCATCTACCCCTACTCAGGTCCCTGCACGTGGTCGAGTCAACCACGTCACAGCCGAGGAGGCAAGCGGCGCTTCGGACGTCGTTTTGGGTACACTTCTTGTTAATTCTTGTCCAGCATCAGTTTTATTTGATTCAGGAGCATCTCATTCATTCATTAAAAAGGAATATGCTGCACTTAATCAATTTGAAATAGTTAAACTTCAGCCACCTTATCAAATTCAGTCACCGGGATCGGTTTTCCAAACCGATCAAGTCTGTCGGGACGTGAAGGTGGAAATTCAAAAGACTAACTTCTTGGCAAATTTAATTGGGATAAATTCAGTGGGCATTGATGTGATCTTAGGGATGGATTGGCTGTCTAAAAATCAGGGAAAGATCAATTTTGCTCAACGGTCTATTTCGGTCACAAGTGAAGACGGGAGCCAAGTCGTTTTTGCACCTTTAGTGGGCAATTCTTATCTCTATGCCTTGGAAGCTAGTACCTCTATTGAATTGGATAAGGTACCAGTGGTATGTGAATATCCAGATATTTTTCCAGAAGAACTCCCAGGCATGCCCCCTGACCGTGAAGTTGAATTCGTCATTGAGCTTGTGCCCGGTACCGCGCCAATTTCTAAACGGCCGTATCGAATGCCCCCTAATGAGTTGGTTGAATTGAAAGCACAACTCAAGGAACTTCAAGATAAGAGATTCATTAGGCCGAGCTCCTCGCCTTGAGGATGTCCGGCTATCTTTGTCAAGAAGAAGGATAAGAGTTTGCGGATGTGTGTCGACTACCGTCCGTTAAACGAAGTTACTATCAAGAACAAATATCCACTTCCAAGGATAGATGATTTATTCGATCAATTGAATGTAGCCCAGATTTTCTCCAAGATTGATTTGAGATTGGGCTACCATCAAATCAAGGTCAAAGCTGAAGACATACCGAAGACAGCATTCTCCACTCGCTACGGTTTGTACGAGTACACTGTCATGTCTTTCGGATTGACGAATGCTCCAGCATACTTCATGAACCTCATGAATTCGGTTTTCATGGAGTACTTAGATAAGTTTTTCGTTGTATTCATCGATGATATCCTTATCGACTCAAAGACTGATGAAGAACACGAGCAGCACCTGCGGCTTGTGTTGGAGAAGCTTCGGCAGCATCAACTTTATGCAAAGTTCAACAAATGTGAGTTCTGGCTTTGGAAAGTTAGTTTCTTGGGTCATATCCTATCCAAGGGTGGTGTCGCTGTTGATCCAAGCAAAGTGCAAGATGTGCTTGACTGGAAACAACCCAAGAGCGTCACCGACATTCGCAGTTTTCTTGGACTTGCGAGATACTACCGCAGATTCATCAAGGACTTCTCCAAAATTGCGAGACCAATGACCCAATTATTAAAGAAGGAGAAGAAGTTTGAATGGTCACCGGAATGTGAGGAAAGCTTTCACACCTTGAGAGATCTCGTGACCAAAGCTCCGGTGCTCATCCTGCCAGATATTCATAAGAGCTTCGATATTTATTGTGATGCATCTCGCCACGGGCTCGGTTGTGTGCTCATGCAAGAGGGCCGAGTGGTGGCGTATGCGTCGAGGCAATTGAGGCCTCATGAAGCTAATTACCCCACACATGACTTGGAGCTTGCAGCTGTAGTTCATGCTTTGAAGATTTGGCGGCATTACCTCATTGGTAATCATTGCGAGATCTACACCGACCACAAGAGTCTCAAATATATTTTCACTCAAGCCGATCTGAACTTGAGACAAAGAAGGTGGCTCGAGTTGATCAAAGACTATGATATGGGACTTCATTATCATCCCGGTAAAGCTAATGTGGTAGCCGATGCATTGAGTAGAAAATCTCAATGCAACTGTTTGTCAGTAACTCCTTTTTGGGCAGGCTTGTGTGCTGCAATGCAACGTCTGCATCTGGAGATAATTGAAGAAGGTTCTCTTGCTGCCCTAAGTGTGAATTTTACACTTGAGGACCAGAGTAGAGAAGCCCAAAAGACTGACATGGAAGTAGCAAAGATCCAGGAAGAAATGAAGAAAGGCAAGGCCAAATGCTTCAAAGAAGATGCACATGGTGCCCTTTGTTTCGGAAACCGGTTGGTAATACCCTTTGATCGCACCTTAAGAGAACTAATTCTCAAAGAGGCTCACGACTCCAAGTTCTCTATTCACCCAGGTAGTACCAAGATGTACCAAGATTTGAAGAAACGGCTTTGGTGGAGCCAAATGAAGCGACAAATCGCTCAATATGTTGCCGGGTGTGATGTATGCCAAAGAGTCAAGGCTGAGCATTTGAAGCCAGCAAGTACTCTACAACCCCTGCCCATTCCCAAGTGGAAATGGGAAGAAGTTGGCATGGATTTTATCACCGGCCTTCCAAGGACTCAAGCTGGGTCCGATTCTATATGGGTTATTGTCGACCGTCTAACAAAGGTTGCTCATTTCATTCCTGTCAAGACCACTTACACTAGAGTCAAGCTAGCAGAACTGTACATCTCCAGGATTGTTTGCCTCCATGGCGTACCAAAAGTGATCGTGTCTGATAGAGGCCCTCAATTCACATCCCATTTCTGGGGATGCTTGCATAAAGCAATGGAGACCAATCTATCTTTCAGCTCCGCTTACCACCCGCAAACGGATGGACAAACTAAAAGAGTGAACCAAATTTTAGAAGACCTTCTCCGAGCATGTGTGCTGTCCTATAGCAAGAATTGGGAGAAGTGCTTACCTTTTGCAAAGTTCTCCTACAACAATAGCTTCCAATCAAGCATACAAATGTCACCCTTCGAGGCATTATATGGGAGGGCTTGTAGGACACCCTTGAACTGGTCCAAAGCTGGGGAGAGACCATTTTATGGTCCAACCTTGGTGGAAGATGCGGAAGAACAAGTTCGTGTCATCTGTGAGCGACTTCGGACGGCTCAATCTCATCAGAAGTCCTATGCCGACCGTCGTCGTCGTGAATTAAGTTTTAAGGTGGATGATCATGTCTATCTTAAGGTCTCTCCGATGAAAAGAATGCATCGTTTCCAAGTCAAAGGCAAATTGGCACCTCGCTACATCGGACCATTCCAAATTCTAGCAAAATTGGGATCCGTGGCCTATCGATTGGAATTGCCACCATCACTTTCTGATGTGCATGATGTGTTCCATGTTTCACAATTGAAGAAGTGTCTTCGTGTCCCAACCGAAGCCACTGAGTTGGAAGAACTTGACTTGCAACCCGATCTTTCTTATCGGGAGCGCTCAATTCGTATTCTTGAAGAAACATAACGCAAGACGAGGAATCGCAATATCAAGTTCATCAAAGTTCAATGGAGTAACCATACTGAAGATGAAGCTACTTGGGAACGTGAAGATCAATTGCGACAAGAATATCCTGATCTTTTCCTTGATGTGCCTTCGAATCAAGAACAGCAAGGTTAAACAAAGCAGTGGTAAGGAAAATGTAATAATCATTGTAACCTTGTAAGGTATCATAGCACTATCTTTAAAGGAAATCAAAACAACAGATGTTGTAATTCCTTAGAACCTTTTCATCCAACTTCCACCCTACCCGATCTCGGGGACGAGATGTTTTGTAAGGAGGGGGGGTTGTCACATCCTCAAATTAATAAAGAGAATTATTATGCATCTCATGAGCATGCATCATTGTTTTCAAACCTTTGCATAATTTATTGCACTTGGAAAATCTTAAACAAGTGTTAAACCTACACTTTGTAATTCAACTCCAAAAGAAAACAGGAACAAAACCTTGTGAACATCTTCTGGAAATAATTTATTCCAATACTATAATAAGTATAATGAATTAATATAATTTTTCCCAAATTTTTGGGACTAGTTTAAACCCTAAGAAAATTCAAGTACAATTTAATGACCTACATTAAGTTTGAATTTAAATTATACACATTATTTCTTGAACAGTAAGGTTCAATAATTTTTATGAGGTCTAGACCTTCCCAGGAACCCCTGTGAATTATTTCATATTTTTAGAAAATTTATTTCTATTTTTAACACCTTGGTCAAAGTGGAGAAAACAATTTAAATCTCAGTCAAACCCTAAACCCAACCAACCGCACTATCATCAGGCTCGAGTCCGACTCGGTGAAACGACTCAGCCCAACCACCTAAGTGCATCGCATGTGAGCCGTCCGATGGGAAATCCACGGCCCAAATCGCGTACCTCTTCAGGACGATCTGAGTGCCCCTCGTTCTAATCCTAGCAGTCCAGTTCAGATCCAACGGTCCGCGCCAACCCACTTACCTGGACTCGCACGCGCGCCATTGAGTCACTGCCACACCGGGCCCGCTTGTCAGTTTCGTCCTTGACCTCGCGCGGGAGCTCCACGCCACGCGGCGAGCGATTCGAGCAGCGCAAGACAGAGCGGCAGCGGCGGCGCCGTCAATCCCATTGCCGTTGACCTATCCTGGAGCTCGCTCACTTGACGCCGCCTTCATTGCCGTCATCTCCCGAGCATAATACCTCTCCTAGCCCTAGTTTCCCCTCACTTCTCCTCTTTTCGACTTAGGAGGAGGAAGCTCTCCCGTGCGTGTCTCTCGGGTAAGCTCCCTCCGCGTGATTCCTCTCTACTCTATGATTCACCCCCTTTCCATTTTTGCTAATCTAGGACTTTGGTTCCTCTTGTAGCTCCCGGACCACAGTGGTGCCATTGGAAGCTCTAGAGCGCTCCGAAGACCTCTCTGTGTCAACCCTGGTCTTCGTGAGGTATTATCCTCAACTGAACGCGTCACTTTGCGCCTTATAACATCTTTAAGCTTTCCCCTCAATTAATTTGAGTAATGCACGACAGGGAGTCGGTGATTTGGGGATTGAACCATTTTCGGCCTTGGACAAACCCTTCATCTCCCACTTGGTTTCGGTAAGCCACTCTTCAATTCATTGCTCTCTTAGCATCCTTGTTTGGTCTTTAACATGTTCCGACCACTCACTTCCTCTCTGGTTCACCAGATCGAGCTCTCCGCTTGTGCCGTACCGTCGCCGCCTTCTTCTCTAGTGCCAACGCAACCCCGGCCTACTCCAAGCTTCCCCGAGCACCCTTCGTCGCTCGGGTAGCTTTCTCTTAGCCCCTAGGACTCAGGAACCCGCTTGAATGACGCTACGGCGCTCTATTTTTGCTGTTGCTTGTGTGCCGTGTTGGATGCCGCCGCTTAGCTCCGGCTAGCCGCCGATACGGGCCACCATTGGTGTCGCCACAACCTCTCACAGACGCGTAGCACTATTGCGAAGCGAACGCGGGCCTTGGCCGGCTCCGCCGTGGCGCGTAGCACCAGCGAGCCGCCGGGCAACCGCGTGGGGTCGTTGTCGGACACGGGCAGCTACTGTAGCTGTCTCGTTTACGGCAAATGACCGTCATTAATGTTAATGATTGAGTTTAGCTTTTAAACGTTGTCTTAGCCGTCGTAATGTGTCGCTGTCGTGTGGGGCCGCGCACAGGAAACGGGGGAGTTAAGTGAACGCGATAGAAAGAGCGGCAGTGGGACCAGCGACTTAAACCCGTGCGCGCTGCGCGTGTGCGTGGACCAGTCCGTGGACCGGTCACGACGATGGGACCCACTGCCTTGAGCGATATTTAAAATCTAAGTTTAAATGGAAAACACACTGTTCACCGGGCCCGCTAGTCAGCATCGGTGGCTAGCGCCGCGCTCGGTGAGAAAAGTAATAGATGAGTTAGAAAATCCAAAAATGAATTATTTGCACACTATAAAATATGCATCACTTTAAAAATTAATAACAAATTCATCTTAACTCCAAAATAGGTGAAACCACTTCTGGTAATTTTCATTTTTAATGAACTTTATATTAAAATTAGTTTCAAACATGCCTCTAAAGCAGAGAGTATTATTTTGGAGAATGATCCATTAACACTATTATTTTTACAAAAGGAAATGCTGATAACTTTAGAAATTCATAACTAAATCATGAAAATTCCAAATGAGGCAAACTCAACTGTTTTAGTCTTGTATTAATATTCTCTATTTATCCATATAATCCTTTGTCCCACTACTGTTCTACAAATTTTGCTCAAATAATTCATTTCAATGAACAGTAACCGGTGGTAATTAAATTGGATTTTCCAGCAAACTGAAATTCAAACCATCATAACTCTCACATACTAAATCCAAATGGAGTAATTCTTTAACCTAAATTCATCTAAAATCATGATTTACCTACTGTAGAAAAATCATGCATTTATGAGCATTTTGAATTTTTGGGTATTTCTCGATGTTTATTCGGTATTGTATTTATATAGATTCTGAGCCTATCGATATTGAACTATACGCTACTGAGAGAGAGCAACTAAGTTTCCAGCAAGGCAAGCATCATTTGAACTTTCTTTTGCATCATATTTGATCCTAGTTTTGTTAAGTTAGTGCAATGATAATTGCTTGCATGCTGTTTTTGATAATATCGCTATTTTTGTGATGTGTAGATTAGTTATCTCCTAATTCATTGAGGTTATACTTGAATTATTCCAGTACCACATGCTTAAGTTAGAATGGTTGAAATATATTGTTTGGGTTTGCTTAGCCATGCAAGTCTAGAACCGGTAGTTGATTGTTGGGAATAACCCGACAATTATGGGATAAACACAACTATCATTATATACTTTTGTTTCAGATCTTCGTATCTGTTTTATGAGTCAAATTTTATCATTTTAAATGAGCTTTTGGGTCTGGACAAGTGATGGTTAGTGATGGTGGCTTTGTGCACGAGATTTGGGTAAGTGGTTGACTTGTCTAGGCACTTAAGAACCGAACTTTGGTAACATCTTTGATTCAAGTAAAACTCGTGCTTCCACACGCGGTGTATGGGCACTGCTTGGTTAAGAAGGGGTTGGTGTTGTTGAGTTGATGACTGGTGGTGTGAGGACGTATATGTGTTTCATCGCATATATGCTTCGTAGGGTGCCGATTGCAATTCTATAATGTGCGGGTGAGCACTATTTAAACTTTATTCATTGGGTCGGTGTTCCCAGCACAACTTGCGTGTCCATTTGGTTGGTAGGTGATATAGCCTATCCTAAGTGGGATTAGGTCACGCATGGGTGATTCAACTCAATAATGTCAACTTGCTGAAAAATACTAAGTCTTGGTTTACCCGGACAGCATACCATAGGAAGTGTGCTATATTCGGAGGCATCTGGAGGCTTACGGGCTAATCAAGTCGTGTGGGTAAAGTAGTACACCCCTGCAGGGTATAAATCTATTCGAATAGCCGTGTCCACGGTTATGGACGACCACTTGAGTTACATGGTTGCTATTGTTAGACTTGGAATTAAAATTGTGGTTATAACTTGGTATCGTCATGAATGGGATATTCATGTTTGTTGTTGTATCAAAGTGGACAACCACTTTGTCATTTGTATGGTTCATTTGTTATTCAATTTACTACTTATTCACATGCTTTACTTCTACTTCAAATCTGATTTTGAAATGGCGCTTGAAAAACTAGTATGTGTAGGTTGTAAATTGTTGCGTCTCATTTGCAAAACTAAGCCAATATAAGCCATCCTTTGGAACAACCTCTAGCATAACTAATTTTTATTAGTGTAAGACTTGCGAGTACCTTTGTACTCAACCCAGTTGCTACAATTTCAGGTGAGGAAGGGTATAAACCCGTTGAGCTTGTTAGCGCCAATTTTGGCGACGCTAATGAGTAATGTTATCATTTAACTTCCAGTCGGTTGCCGATGGGTTATGGGGCATACCATGCTAGATATTTTGGTTTATTTACTTGCTTCCGCTGCTACTTAATACTCTTATTTGAATTTGGCCAGTCGGTCGTTTGTAATAGATGTAGACTTTAACTATTGTTGTATGTCTTTTGAACTATCTATGTATGTTGTTGTATGGATGTGATCGACGTTGTATGAGAGTATGAGCATATTGGTCGCTGATCTTGGGAGCCAATATGATTGCATACTCGCTGGTCGTGGCTTCCTATTTAACTCACTAAGTGTAGTGCTTGACTTGTTGGAGAACCGACAATCATGTAGTGCTTTCATGAGGAGAACAGCGCATGATCGTCGGGACTCTAGTTTGTAGTTAAGCCTTTCGCTGAGATTGAGTTAAGTTGGAATCCATTTACTTGAGGCTCTAGAGTTATGTCCTTAAGACCATGCTTAGTCTCGGTCTTACGGAGATAACCCGGGGGTCCTCACACATCAACTCGACCATGTTGTTGTATTGATGATGATTAACGATCCGCCGAATAGCATAATTCATCCCAGCAAGAAAGCGAGCCATCGCTTGTTCCTCATTCTCACGCACATCAGCATGTATGATAATCTGCTCCATCTCTTTATAATACTTATCAACTAATTTCAACCCCTGTCGCAATCCAATCAGCTTCTCATGGAGCGAGCGCTTGTAGTGTGTAGGTACAAAGCGCGCGTGCATCTGTCGCTTCAACTCGTCTCATGAAACAACATGTGGCTCATGTCGCTCCATACGCTGTTGCACATAGCGCTCCCACCATATAGCAGCATATCCGTCCAAAGCAGCAACAGCAAGATCCAACTTGCGCTGATCAGAATAGCGATTCATGCGAAACAGCTTATCAACTTTTAGCTCCCATGCAAGATAAACCTCCACCTCTGTAGTACCTTCAAAGGATGGCATTGTGAACTTGGGCTTTGCAACAAGATCATCGGCGTCCTCATCGCGCCGACAATTACGTGCATACTGATTATGTTGATGGCGCAGCAAATAGTCGTCGAACACGGCCTCGTCACCGCCGTTGTCAGCGTGGCAGTTGCCACAGCCTCCTCCATGGGCACCATAGTATGCACCCCAAAGACGACATCATGCGTGCCTCCATAGGCACCATCGTGGACGCCATCGTTGGCGCCCTGGTAGGCACCGCGCCCATGTGCAGGGGGACGCGCCGTGACCTCAGCAACAACACGGCGCTGTTGCGTCGCCTCGTATACACGCGCCTATTCGTCAAATTGTCGTTGGCGTGGTTCATCCTCGCGCTGCCGTCTAGCGGCAGCCTCCGCATCCGTCTCATCGCGCAGCTCGTACGAGAGGTGTACACTCCCCACATCGCCATGTGTATCCAACTGCATCGAAGCGGTGAGCTTGGCAATAGCGTCGAGTAGTACCTTGTGGTTGTCGTCAACGATCACGGATAGCTTCTGGAAATCTGTCCCCAGGCCGTCCAACTTGTTTTGGACACGCCCATGGTTGTTGCGCACCAGGTCGACCTCAGTCCGAAATTCGTCTCGGAGCATGGCACGAAGTGTATGGAAGAACATCTTGGTGACCGAATCAGTAAGGTTGCCGTCCAGATCTTTATCCTGCTCGCTTCCTGATATGGGTACAGTAGCAAAAATACCAAGTGACAATATATGCGGAAAATAAGCGGGAATCTGAAACAAAGCAAGTTGTACTATTCTGAAGTAAATTAAGAGTAGTAAAAACTTACGCTCGTAGCAACGAACGACCAACCAAGATTGTGCGAGCGAATATCAAGAACGACAGCCAATACTTGACACGGATGTTTTAGGTGGAGCTAGGTGAGAAATCCTAACAATTCAGAATTTAAAGATTGTCTAGCTAGGTAGTAATCCAAACGAGACTCACAATGCCTAATTTTTTATCGTAAATATAAGTAAGGAGTAGACAGCAACACACGCACAACGATAATGGGACTATTGCAATCAAAGGAAGGAGCGATACAAATAAGAATTTTGTATGAAGGTGAACGCTCGTATTGCAACAGTTCAAGGAGAGACTAGCTAGTACTCAAAAGTTATATATAAGGGCACAAGATTGCTTAAAATTATGGTATGTGAACATAGGATACAAATATATTAAAACTCTAACAAGATAATTTAACACTATAGTCAAAACTTGTGCTGTGTTTTTTTTTCTTTTTGGCACTCTCTCTGTTTTGTTTTTCTTTTGCTCTCTGTTCTTTTTTCCTCTATTTTTTTTTCAGCCAGCTATTACAACAGCGAGGCTGTTTTCTTTCTTTCTTTGGAACTCACGGAAGGCTGATTTTCTGTGTACTCACGCCCAAGTAGTTGGTTCTCACGGCCAAACAATACCAATCACACAAGTTTTTTATTCACTCTTTTTTTTCGGCACTCTTTTTTTTTCTCTCACGGCCAACTACAAGTTTGTCTCACGGTCAAACACTACGCACGGCCAAGCACCTTTTTCTTTTGTTGGACTCACGGCCAAGTGAGAGAAACAGCAAGGAGCAGCCAAAACGTGAACAAGTATGGCGTGGCGTACCAACAAAAATCCGATGAGCATTCCCTCGAGCACTACCTACAGCTAGTCTCCGGAGGGAAAAAAATATCGTAAAGATGTAGAGCTCGCTAACCAACAACTATCGTACAATCAAATTGATATATGTGAATCAAAATTGCACGTAACAAAAGAAAAACAAGAAGTTACGTGAACGAAACATGACCAACAACTAAACACGATGAACGAGTGGATTAAGACCTAACAAAACATACTAAAAATACTGAATTAAACTATAGCAAAAGACGATTTTTTTTGTGTGGCTTTTTCGATGTATAGAACAAAAAACAATCTACTAAATTACGGGTAAGAAGAGATTCTACCGAGTGGCCTGGAATCTGATACCACGATGATACGGGGTGGCCCGATCTTCTCGATTAGAACCGTGGATAAATAGTGCTTGACGACGAATAACACTCAGCTGTACACCACGCACCAGTGCACGGACTTGCAGCTCTATAGATATTCGCCAACACGCACCGGGATGATCGCCACTAAACCACGAGCGGAGATCGCCAAGCCCTCAATTCCCAGCGGAAAAGCAAACTTGACCTTGATTTGCAGAACGAACAATTGATCGTCTAATTCTCTCTCAGAAATCCTCGCATGAACTCTGGTATGAAAGAATCAAGCAATAACTTTGTCTATTCTTTTGCATAAAACGTGGTCCGCCTACAATACCAATGTGCTCAGCTATTTAACCGATGATCAGAGCAATGTCGTTCCAACCAAGCTAGCTAGCTGATTGCATGGAACTAATTATTGTGTTTTCAAATTCTTGCTAACTAATACTAAAAATAGAAATATGCCTTAATGGTTACGACCAAACAAGCTCCACGTCACATGGATGTTTTCCTTTTTCTCCTGGCCGAACATGTAGCATTGTCCAACTCCAAGTCACAAACATGAAAGGCTTCTAGTCACAAACGTGGACATGCTATCTCCAAGTCACGTAGGATTTCTGCCGCCTTGCATGCGTGATACTGCCTTGCATGCGTGATACTCTCCTTTGACGAGAAGTGAAAATCTGCCGAGGATTCCTCCTGCCTTGTATGCGTGATACTTTCCTTCGGCGAGAACTGAAAATATGCCATAGCTGGAGTCCTTGCAGGCAATCTTCCCTGTGCCTTCCTTGTCGCGTAGTCGTAGTCGCGAGCATTGTAGTATCATAGACGGCCAGCCACGTGGCCCATGTAGAGTCGTCGTGCTGGAATCGCCAATAGACAAAGTAGCGCCGACCCTTGTACCACATGCGACAGCTCTTCTTCTCTTTCCTCAAACCTGAGAACAAGTAAAGTACAAGCGTTAGGTAGTATAAAATGCTCGCTAGAATTAATAACATGCTCTTTAAGAAACAAGGTCACCTAATCATGCATCTTCTTAGCACGTGCTCTTGTAATTGGTCCAGTCGGCAACTCGATGTGTATATTTTGAGCATTAGATGAAGCAAAAGAAGGTGTCGTAAGGATACTCTCATCAGATTGCCTCTTTCCATGTTTTAGAGATTAGATTTGCTATTGTGATCCTTCCCTTCCTAATTAGTTCTACCTTCCTTTATTCATGATGTAGTCGGCATCTTATATGCCGCATCTCTTGTTTGATCAGAGTCAATGAAAGATTAAAAAGCTATTTCAATTCCTTTAGTTTACTAGAAGTAGTTTAGCTCTTGAGGCTTGGGAGATACCAATTTGGCATAAACCCTAACTGACATGATCTACCCATGGTGTATTAATTATTATTACTACTATTATTATTTTGACCATAGCCTAGGGCCCACTTCCAGTAGGATTCATATTTTTCCATGCTTCTAGATTGGCACTTTCTTTTAATGCTAATTGACGTTAGCACACTAATCCATTCAATTAACCTCTTATTACCTTGAACTATTCTTTGGGGCATCATTATTTTCCTAATTATCCTTTGATTACCTAACTTGTCACCTCATACTACTTACTAATTAACTTAATTAATAACATCTTTGCTAAATGTAATATCCACTAGGTAATCACCCTACTAACTACCTTTTCTAATTGTCCTTCCAATTAAAGGGGGGCCTACCTATCACGGAATCTCCCCCATCCAACAAAGAGAGGCATAGATAGGGGGCAACAGAGGAGGAAGCTCAGAGCAAAAGAGGGGAGGCGACAGACACGAGGGTGGCGCCGACGGAGGAGGCAAATAGCGACGACTGGAGTCAGGCAAAATGGAACCAGGGAGGGACCATGGTCTCGTGGGTAGTGGCGGCGTGGCTGAGTGCACACCAAGGCGGTTGTGCCGCGGCGCACAGCGGCCGGCTTGTAACGTCCCGTTTCCTTTAAGTTTTTGCCAAGTTTTCCCAAATAAAAGTAACCATTTGGCTTTATTGAGAATCCAAAGCTTAACCTGATATTTTGAAAATTTGGAGAGTTCAACTGGAATTAATCCAACCTTAACGAAGATCTTTGTTGGTGTTCCTTGCCGGTTGTGGCTCTCTGTTGTGTCTTCTTGCCCTTGAGAACATTGGTTCTCAAAGCCTCTCTGTGTGCCCCTGGTTTGTCTCTTCTCTTTTAACTTCCTTTGTTGGTTTGAATCTCTTTGAGACCCAGATCTCTCTCTCTCTCTCTCTCTCTCTCTCTCTCTCTCTCTCTCTCCCCTCTGTTCGAACCTGCCCCTTGCTTGGGGGTTTTCCTGTTAAGGACCCAGCTCAGGTTTGTGTTTCAAAACCTCTTTGGTCTCTCCAAGCCACGTTTGGCTTTGCTTCTTTTGGACCTCCCCGTGGACTTCTCCACGCTCTCTTGGAACCCCCTGAGTTCTCTTGGGCGCTCCAGAGTTTCTCTAGACCTCCCAGTGCCCTTTTGGGACCTTCCTAGACCTCCTCGTGGCTATTTGGACCTCCCTTGTGTTCAAATAGACCTCCTCGTGGCTATTTGGACCTCCCTTGTGTTCAAATAGACCTCCCTTTGTCCCTACAGACCTTTCTTTGTCCTACGGACCTCCTCGGCATCCTTTAAGACCTCCCTTGTTGAGATCGGCCGTTAGGACCTCCTCTCTGGAGATCCTAGCCGCATTGAGACCTCCTTGTTGAGATCGGCCGTTAGGACCTCCTCTCTGGAGATCTTAGCCGTCGGGTCCTCCCTTCGTTGGATTTAAAGGTTCCAACCTCCTTAGGTCAGAGACCTCCTTAGCGCTTGGACCCGTCTTTGACTCTCGTGCTGTAGACGCTTGAGGCTTTGCCTTTATTACCTTAGGACCGTCCGATGTTGTTGGATGGCCCGATCTAAGAACACGTTAACTGGTTCAACGTCCCCTTCCGTCCTAGCCGTCCGATTTAAATCGAGGCGGCCTAGTCTCGTTGATTCTGTTCGCTCGGTCCGAACGGCCCCTTTGTTTTGCGCCATTCGATCTTGATCGGACGGCTCAACTGCGAGGTAACGTTTGGATGGTCCGAACGTTCCTTTCCTTTCTGGGCCGCCCGATTCCAATCGAACGGCTCTGCTTTGCTGCGCGTTTTCCTTTGTTTCCAGGACCTCTTCCTGGTTGTTTTGTAAAGACCACCCTCCTAAACCAGAATATCCCTACTCGTCAGGACCTCCCCTGCACCCTTTGATCTGGACCGTTGAGGTCCTCCCCTCTGAGATCTTGACCGTTAGATCTCCCTTTTGGAGATCTACTCGTCAGGACCTCCCCTGCACCCTTTGATCTAGACCGTTGAGGTCCTCCCCTTTGAGATCTTGGCCGTTAGATCTCCCTTTTGGAGATCTACTCGTCAGGACCTCCCCTGCACCCTTTGATCTGGACCGTTGAGGTCCTCCCTTGAGATCTTGACCGTTAGATCTCCCTTTTGGAGATCTACTCGTCAGGACCTCCCCTGCACCCTTTGATCTGGACCGTTGAGGCCCTCCCTTTTGAGATCTTGACCCTTAGACCTCCCTTGTACAGATCTGAGTGTCAGGACCTCCTCGTTGTGAGCTTTGAGGACCTTTTGTCCAGGACCTCCTCTTGAGTCCTTGGACCTCCTGTCCAGGACCTCCCCCTCTGAGTGTCTTGGACCTCTTGCCCAGGACCTCACCGTGGTCTTTGGTGGAGATGACCCTTGCGGTGGGGCCACCTCTTTGACCAGTGGTGCACCCTTTTGATCGGCCCCACTTGCCACCTCTCTCCACCTTGTAATTATTGCTCTTGCCTCGAGAACTCTATCGCATTTAATAGGTGTCGGGTCACATTAAATCTGATCACATCTCGAGTACTTTATTTAAATTCTTTTAGGCGAGCCCGCCCTAGTTGCCCGTTGCCAACCGTCCTTGAGCTTCCTTGTGGTGCACTCCACCAACTCGGCTATATATAGCACAGGCGGGCAAGCCTTTGTAACTGTTGCTCATTTCTTCCTTGTCTCCCCCCTTTGGTTTCCTCCTTGCACCAGATCTCCCCAGGAGCTCGTTGAGGCTGTGCTGAGTTTCTTGGTTCTCCTTTCTTGCTGAGTTAGTTTGTGTTCCTTGGAGTCTTTTGAAGTTCTTTGGCTTAGGGTGGTTTTGCTTATTTGGTTTTCTTGCGAACGTGTAGATCACGAGTTTGAGGAGACCTTGGACCCAGCTCTCTCTACGGAAGGCTCTCCACTGCTTGACCAAGGCAAGCCATAGACCTCCTTTTGATCATTTTGAACCTATTTTTGCAAATGTATTTTGGTTTTACTTTATCATGCATGGCTATGTTTATAAGAAAAGGTTTGGGCTGTAGTTACTTTCCTACTTGCTGTTATGCCTCCTTTGTTCTTTGTCCTTATCATGTTGTCATGTTCATCTTGTGAGCCCTAGGATGGTTATTTAGTTGGTATTTCTTGTTACATGCCAACATGGGGCGTCAGGTCTTTATAGCCCTTGAGTAAGCGTGGTTCGAACATATCATGTTTCATCTCTAATAATCTTGTCTAATGACTTATGAATGTGTGGTTGGTACCACTGTTGAGCAGCTATGGCAGGATGCCTAAGCTGTGTTGACTATAGTGTGAGACCACTTGATTAAAAACTGTTGTGCCAAGACTGGGTGGTCTTTTGGCAAGGGTAATTACAAAAGGTTTCGCTGAGGCAAGAAGGCAGGGAGTGAGTAGCGGGTGCTATGCACATTTGGGTTTGTGGAAGTCTTGCCTTAGCACAATTAAGGACTTAACTTTGTGTCTATTGATCTGGGCCAAACAAGTGCAACCACAAGATCATTTATGGGAATGGTGGGGTTGAATAATTAGCAATGAGATGGCTTGGGGCTGTTGTGGTTGGCGTGTGATTAGTTGGCGCAGAGAGGGCACCCATGAACCTGCGGACTTCTAGACCAAAGGGGATTACGAAACCTTAGCGGGCAGCTCAAGTCGATTCAAAGCTTTGTAAAGGCCTTGCGCTCTCTAGGCTGCTCACCTTAGGAAGTGAGCAAGGGTGGCCGGAACCCGTCCGCTAGAGAGATCGTGGATTGTGGGTAAAGTTGTACACCTCTGCAGAGTGTAAGATCTATTGAATAGCCAAGTCCTTGGTCATGGACATGCTCAGTGAAAATGGTGCAAGGGTAGTTGTTTCAAATTTGTGCCTTTGGACACTTGATGAGGTGCCTTGGCTTTGCCTCGAAGAGACCTTGGCCGGCTCCAGAGGGGCCAGGGTTGGCTCGGGTGGTGGTCTAGGGGCTGGTTCGGACCTCTGGAGTGGGTGCTCTAGAGTGGGTTTTGGGTGAGGACCTGGCCACTGGTGTGACCAGACCTCCCCCATTTTTGTTGTGGATGTGAGTTGGTGCTCCCTCCACTTTTTCAATCATCAAATCTATTATTTACTATGGTTTTACCTTGCTGCTTTTCAATCTATTATTGTTATTATTGTCAAAATTTGGCTTTGCGCAAACTAACCATACAGCTCTCACTTGGTAAGCCCTTGCATGAATATTATCGCATAATTGCTCTGTGTGACTTGCTGAGTACATTCAAAGTACTCATGGCTTAAGCCCTGTGTCAAAGCAGATTATGAAGATGATCAAGTCTTGAGCGGTCTGACCTCTTTGAGGAGGAGCTCTTCGACGACTAAGCTGCCTAGGACGTCCTCCACCCGACAGCCTGTGGTGCTTGTTGGATGGCTGTGCTCGCTTTGGTGTTGGAGCCTTAGAGCTCCTTGTTGCCGGTTGTAAGTTCTTGCTGGTTTTGTAAGCCCTCAGTGGCAGACCTCTTGTTAACAAGCTTGACCATAAGGTCTGTTATATAAAGTTTAATTTATGCCTTCATCTTTGTTTGACCTCGTGGTTGTGATATTAGCTTGTGTTCTTGTGTGAGGTAGCTCTGTTGTCACAGGACTAGCTCGGATGCCTGAGGCGGGACCTCCAGGATGTCCTACGGGACTTAGCCGGGGAGGTCCTGTTGGACCTCTCTAGTGATGTACCGGAGGTGTTCTGAGAGTTGCGGGCCAAGACCTCCGGGAGGTCTTGAAGACCTCTGGGAGGTCGGTGTATGGCTAAGAACTCCAGGAGGTCTTGAAGACCTCCTGGGAGGTCCTGGCAGACCTCCTTGGGATTTCACCGTGCGGTGCTACCACTCCTTTCTGTGGTGGCTCCGCAGCGCAAAAAAAATGGTCCTTCAGGACCTCTGCGGTGCATCACAGGGTGGGACGTCACAAAGTGGTATCAGAGCCTTGTTGGTTTGAGGGCGTGACCATAGGTAGAAAGGTCGGTTTAGTTTTGATTCAAAAGTTATTTTCTAAAGCAAAACAACTTAAAATTTGTTTGGTGGTTCTTTCTTTGTTACGGTTCTATCTTTGCCCTTAACTTGTCTAAATCTTTTCTTACCTTATTCTACTCCAATCTTAACTTCTTCTTAGTTCCTTTATCTTGCCTCTCTTTGGAACCTCGATTTTAAGTCCAATTTGACCTCCTTGCCTTTATAATTTCTATAGGGCCGACTGTAGTAAGGTTAGGGTTAGTGGTCCTAGTCTGAGTTTCGCTTAGTTTTGGTCTCTAAGACCTCTGTTTTGAAGTTTTGTTGCCTCTTTTTGGCCTCCTGGCCTTTTGGTTCTCTCTTGGGTTTAATCAAGTCACCCCTAATAGACGCTCTATCTTTATCTCCCTGTTCTCACTTATCTCGATGCTTTATCCCTCTTACCTATTATGCTTCCTTTCTTACCTTCTAAACCTTTAGAGTTTTGTCCAGATGGTGCAGACTCGGCAATCCACAAGTCAGGGTGAGCCCCCAGAACAATTGCCTCCACCTCCACCTCCTCCAGTGGCAGCAACAGACCTGGGCTTTGGGCAGTTTATGGCAGCACAAGCTCAGATGATGAGTTCTATGATGCAGAATATGAACCAAATTATTGCTCAACAAAGCCAGACCACCAATGCTTTACTTGCCATGATGAGCCAGAATAGTCAAGCTACAACAGTGCCACCACCTCCACCCTCAGCTCACCATCAGTCAAGGATGTTAGAGTTCATGAAGACGCGCCCAGCTACATTTTCAAGCTCCCCTGAGCCCTTAGATGCAGATGATTGGCTGAGGTCAACCGAGAAAAAGTTGGATATTGCTCATTGTGAAAGGCAGGAGAAGGTTCTGTTTGCCTCACATCAACTGGAAGGACCTGCAGCTGAATGGTGGGACACATTTTGTGCCTCACACGCTGACCCCCAGAGGATCACTTGGGTAGAATTCACAGCTGCCTTTCGCCACTTTCATGTCCCTGATGGGAAGGTAGAGATGAAAAAGAATGAGTTTAGGGATCTCAAGCAAGGCAACATGTCGGTGAGTGAGTATCTCACTAAGTTCACCCGTTGTCACGTTATGCCCACGAGGATGTGGCTACGGATGATACAGCGAAGCGCTTTAGCGAGGCCTCCATTCGATTTAAAAGTTCAAGTTGTTGGCAGCGATTACCACGATTTTCAGCATATGGTGAACAAGGCAATGCACATTGAGGAGTCCCGGAGAGAGCTTTTTGAGTCTTTCAAGAGAAAAGTGCCGCCTTCCAGTGCTCAACAAAGACCTCCCCAGCGCCACAAAGCTTTTGTGCAGTACCAACCCAAGCGCCAAGGACCTCCTAGACCTCCGGGACCTCTGCCAAGACCTCCTTGCCCGCCGTGACCAGCGCCGCATCACTGGCAGCACCAAGTCAACCCCAACGACCTCCACAGCAGCTGGGATTACCTGCTTCAAGTGCCACCAAGTTGGGTATTTTGCCAATCAATGCCCATCAAGATCGAGCAAGCGCAGGACCCCTACTTGGGACCTCCCTCGGCCAAGACCTCTCGGTAGAGGACCTCCTCAAGCTAGGACCTCCCAATCTTTTGGAGGGGCGTGTGAACCATGTTGCGATGGAAGAAGCCCAGACCTCCTCGGATGTGGTACTAGGTATGTTCCTAGTAAATTGATGCAATTGCAGTTTTGTTTGACTCTGGAGCTTCCCATTCGTTTATTTCTCGGAGTTTTGCTGCAAAGCACTAGTTTCGAGTTGTTGCTCTTAAGTCTACCTTGTTGGTTCAATCCCCCGGTTCGGAATTAAGTATGAACCAGGGTTGTCCACAAGTGAAAATGGTCATAGAAGGAGTAGACTTTCTAGCCAACCTTATCATTTTGGACACGGGTCCCTAGATGTGATCTTGGGCATGGATTGGTGGTGACCACCATGCCATGTTGGATTGTAGTGATAAAAGTATCTCTTTGACCAGCCCTAGTGGTGCCCTTTGTGAAGTTTTCGGCCTCCTCGGAGAAGCTCCAAGGAGCCCTATCTTGTAGTGCTCAAGTTCAAGCATTGGAAGATGTCCTGTTGTTAAAGAGTTTGTGGATGTGTTCCTGATGAGCTCCAGTGATCGCCTCATCGAGACCTTGAATTTGTCATTAACTTTGTTCGAGGACCTCCCCATCTCCAAAAGGCCCTCTGATTGCATGTTGATGATCATGTGGAGTTAAAAGCAGTTGGAAGACTTGCGAGCAAGGGTTTTATTAGACCTAGCTCCTCACCTTGGGGAGCCCGGTGATTTTGTGCCTAAAAGGATGGTACACAAAGAATGTGTGTGGACTCTGAGCTCTCAATGATGTCACCATCAAGAACAAGTATCCTTTGCCAAGGATTGATGATTTGTTTGACCAATTGAAGGGAGCTTTGTGTTTTCAAAGATAGATTTGAGAACAGGATATCACCAACTCAAGATTGAAAGGAAGGCATCCCTAAGACGCTTTTTCAACTAGGTATGGGTTATTTGAGTTCCTTTGTCATGTCTTTTGGGCTGACCAATGCCCCTGCCTATTTCATGAATTTGATGAACAGGGTGTTCATGGAGTACCTAGACAAGTTTGTCATTGTCTTCATTGATGACATTCTTGTATATTC
Organism: Phyllostachys edulis; assembly: GCA_036346405.1. NCBI lineage: Eukaryota > Viridiplantae > Streptophyta > Magnoliopsida > Poales > Poaceae > Phyllostachys > Phyllostachys edulis. The sequence continues at coordinate 8,271,969 of CM070564.1, forward strand.
CAACTTCCAAGAGTGAAGAGGAGCATGCAAGGCATCTCTTTTCGGTTTTGGAGAAGCTGAGAGCTCATCAGCTCTTTGCCAAGTTTAGCAAGCGTGAGTTTTGGCTAAAAGAAGTGGTCTTTTTGGGGCATGTTTTGTCAAAAGAAGGAGTGTCTGTCAACCCTAGTAAGGTTCAAGATGTGCTCAATTGGGAACCTCCTAGATCAGTGCCTCAAGTTCGAAGTTTTCTTGGTATGGCTGGTTACTACAGAAGGTTTATTGAAGGATTTTCCCGAATTGCAAGACCTTTAACTCAGCTGTTAAAGAAAGAAAAGAAGTTTCTTTGGACCTCAGATTGTGATCAAAGCTTCCAAGAGCTCAAGAAAAAGTTGACCTCTGCCCCAGTTTTGGTTCTTCCAGATGTTAGGAAAGATTTTGAAGTCTTTTGTGATGCCTCAAAGCAAGGACTTGGCTGTGTTCTAATGCAAGACAGAAGAGTGGTAGCTTATGCTTCAAGATAGTTGAAGCCCCATGAAGCAAACTACCCTACTCATGACCTAGAGTTAGCTGCTGTGGTTCATGCTTTAAAGATTTGGCGCCATTACCTCATTGGTAATAGGTGTGAAATCTATACTGACCACAAAAGCCTAAAGTACATCTTTAGTCAAGCAGATTTGAATTTGAGGCAGAGAAGGTGGCTAGAGCTTATTAAGGACTACAATGTGGGAATTCATTACCACCCAGGCAAGGCCAATGTGGTGGCAGATGCTTTGAGCAGGAAAGTTTATGCCAATACATTGATGATCAAGGAGAGCCAACCTACTTTGCATGAGGAATTCTTGAAGCTTAGACTTGAGTTAGTTGAAGAAGGGTTCTTAGCAGCACTTGAAGTGCAACCTACCTTGCAAAAATAGATCAAGGCAGCTCAAGTTGGAGATGCTAACATCCAAGAAATCAAGGCCAACATAAGAGAAGGGAAGGCTGCAAGGTTTGCTATAGATGGTCAAGGTGCGGTTTGGTTTGATAAGAGGCTCTGTGTGCCCAATAACACAGAGCTCAAAGATTTAATACTTAAAGAAGCCCATGAAGCATTGTATTCTATACATCCAGGAGCTACAAAAATGTATCAAGATATCAAGGAATTATACTGGTGGCCGAAAATGAAGAAAGAAATAGCAGATTTTGTAGCCAAATGTGACACACGCTTAAAAGTTAAGCGGTACACCAAAGACACGGAGGACTTTTAGTGCCTTTACCCATACCCGAGTGGAAGTGGGAAGAGGTCGGGATGGACTTTATAACTGGTCTACCTCATACCCAAGCGGTTTGATTCTATTTGGGTAATTGTGGATAGGTTAACGAAAATGGCTCACTTTATTCTGTGAAGACTACCTATTAGGAGACAAACCGCGTAAATTTACATGGCAAGGTTGTATGCTTGCATGGTGTTCCAAAGAAGATAGTCTCGGACAGAGGATCTCAGTTCACCTCCAAATTTTGGCAAAAGCTACATGATGCCCTGGGCACAGACCTTAATTTCAGTATAGCATACCACCCGCAAACAGATGGCCAAACTGAGAGAGTTAATCAAGTCCTTGAGGACATGCTGAGGGCTTGTGCTCTGGAAAAACAATCTAGTTGGGATAAGATGTTGCCGTATGTAGAATTTTCTTACAATAACAGCTACCAAGCGAGCCTTCAAATGTCCCCGTTTGAAGCTATTTATGGAAGGAAGTGTAGAACTCCTTTGCACTGGACGGAAGCGGGTGAAGGCCATGTTCTTGGCCCGGACCTGCTGAAAGAAGCCGAAGATCAAGTGAGGTCAATAAGGGAGAAGTTAAAGACTGCTCAAACCCGGCAAAAGAGCTATGCAGATATTAGACGACGAGACCTAGCTTTTGTCCCAGGAGATCAAGTCTACCTTAAAGTATCACCTCTCAAAGGTATGCAGCGGTTTAGAATCAGTGGGAAGCTTGCTCCAAGATTTATTGGACCATTTCCAATTCTTGCCCGAAGGGGTGAAGTGGCCTATAAGTTGGACCTCCCTCCTCAGCTTGCTGGAGTCCATGATGCGTTCCATGTGTCACAGTTGAAGAAGTGCTTGCGAGTGCCAGAGGACCAAATGCCTTTAGAAGCTGTGGACCTCCAAGAAGACCTCACCTACAAAGAGCACCCCATCAAGATCTTGGACGTATCCGAGAGAGTTACAAGGAACAAGACCACCAAGCTGTGCAAGGTGCAATGGAGCAACCACTCTGAAGCCGAAGCAACTTGGGAACGTGAAGAGGACCTCAAAAAGGAATTCCCCCACCTATTACCTAGCTCAGCCTGAATCTCGGGGTCGAGATTCCCTTAAGGGGTGAAGGTTTGTAACGTCCCGTTTCCTTTAAGTTTTTGCCAAGTTTTCCAAAATAAAAGTAACCATTTGGCTTTATTGAGAATCCAAAGCTTAACCTGATATTTTGAAAATTTGGAGAGTTCAACTGGAATTAATCCAACCTTAACTAAGCTCTTTGTTGGTGTTCCTTGCCGGTTGTGGCTCTCTGTTATGTCTTTGCTGCCCTTGGGTTGTTGGTTCTCCGAAGCCTCTCTGTGTGCCCCTGGTTTGTCTCTTCTCTTTTAACTTCCTTTGTTGGTTTGAATCTCTTTGAGACCCAGATCTCTCTCTCTCTCTCTCTCTCTCTCTTCTCCCCTCTTGAACACCTTGCTTGGGGGTTTTCTGATATGACCCGGCTCAGTTTGTGTTTCAAAACCTCTTTGGTCTCTCCAAGCCATGCTTGGCTTTGCTTCTTTTGGACCTCCCCGTGGACTTCTCCACGCTCTCTTGGAACCCCTGAGTTCTCTTGGGCGCTCCAGAGTTTCTCTAGACCTCCCAGTGCCCTTTTGGGACCTTCCTAGACCTCCTCGTGGCTATTTGGACCTCCCTTGTGTTCAAATAGACCTCCTCGTGGCTATTTGGACCTCCCTTGTGTTCAAATAGACCTCCCTTTGTCCCTACAGACCTTTCTTTATCCTACGGACCTCCTCAGCGTCCTTTAAGACCTCCCCTTGTTGAGATCTGGCCGTTAGGACCTCCTCTCTGGAGATCCTAGCCGCCTGCACCTCCCTTGTTGAGATCTGGCCGTTAGGACCTCCTCTCTGGAGATCCTAGCCGCACAGACCTCCCCTTGTTGAGATCTGGCCGTTAGGACCTCCTCTCTGGAGATCCTAGCCGCACAGACCTCCCCTTGTTGAGATCTGGCCGTTAGGATCTCCTCTCTGGAGATCTTAGCCGTCCAGGTCCTCCCTTCGTTGGATTTAAAGGTTCCAACCTCCTTAGGTCCGAGACCTCCTTAGCGCTTGGACCCGTCTTTGACTCTCGTGCCTGTATCGCTTGAGGCTTTGCCTTTATTACCTTAGGACCGTCCGATGTTGTTCGGATGGCCCGATCCTAAGGGCACGTTAGCCTGGTTCGAACGTCCCCTTCCCCTCCTAGTCGTCCGATTTAAATCAGACGGCCTAGTCTCGTTGGTCTGTTCGCTCGGTCCGAACGGCCTCTTTGTTTTGTGCCATTCGATCTTGATCGGACGGCTCAACTGCGAGGTAACGTTTGGATGGTCCGAACATTCCTTTCCTTTCTGGGCCGCCCGATTCCAATCGAACGGCTCTGCTTTGCTGCGCGTTTTCCTTTGTTTCCAGGACCTCTTCCTGGTTGTTTTGTAAAGACCACCCTCCTAAACCAGAATATCCCTACTCGTCAGGACCTCCCCTGCACCCTTTGATCTGGACCGTTGAGGTCCTCCCCTCTGAGATCTTGACCGTTAGATCTCCCTTTGAGATCTACTCGTCGGGACCTCCCTGCACTTTGATCTGGACCGTTGAGGTCCTCCCCTTTGAGATCTTGGCCGTTAGATCTCCCTTTTGGAGATCTACTCGTCAGGACCTCCCCTGCACCCTTTGATCTGGACCGTTGAGGTCCTCCCCTTTGAGATCTTGACCGTTAGATCTCCCTTTTGGAGATCTACTCGTCAGGACCTCCCCTGCACCCTTTGATCTGGACCGTTGAGGCCCTCCCCTTTGAGATCTTGACCCTTAGACCTCCCTTGTACAGATCTGAGTGTTAGGACCTCCTCGTTGTGAGCTTTGAGGACCTTTTGTCCAGGACCTCCTCTTGAGTCCTTGGACCTCCTGTCCAGGACCTCCCCCTCTGAGTGTCTTGGACCTCTTGCCCAGGACCTCACCGTGGTTTTTGGTGGAGATGACCCTTGCGGTGGGGCCACCTCTTTGACCAGTGGTGCACCCTTTTGACTGGCCCCACTTGCCAGCCTCTCTCCACCTTGTAATTATTGCTCTTGCCTCAGAACTCTATGCGCATTTAATAGGTGTCGGGTCACATTAAATGCAGTCACATCTGAGGTACTTTATTTAAATTCTTTTAGGGCGAGCCCTGCCCTAGTTGCCCCGATTGCCAACACGCCACTGAGCTTCCTTGTGGTGCACTCCACCAACTCTGGCTATATATAGCCTGGGCGGGCAAGCCTTTGTAACCTGTTGCTCATTTCTTCCTTGTCTCCCCCGCCTGGTTTCCTCCTTGCACCAGATCTCCCCAGGAGCTCGTTGAGGCTGTGCTGAGTTTCTTGGTTTTCCTTTCTTGCAGAGTTAGTTTGTGTTCCTTGGAGTCTTTTGAAGTTCTTTGGCTTAGGGTGGTTTTGCTTATTTGGTTTTCTTGCGAACGTATAGATCACGAGTTTGAGGAGACCTTGGACCCAGCTCTCTCTACGGAAGGCTCTCCACTGCTTGACCAAGGCAAGCTATAGACCTCCTTTTGATCATTTTGAACCTAGTTTTGCAAATGTATTTTGGTTTTACTTTATCATGCATGGCTATGTTTATAAGAAAAGGTTTGGGCTGTAGTTACTTTCCTACTTGCTGTTATGCCTCCTTTGTTCTTTGTCCTTATCATGTTGTCATGTTCATCTTGTGAGCCCTAGGATGGTTATTTAGTTGGTATTTCTTGTTACATGCCAACATGGGGCCGTAGGTCTTTATAGCCTTGCGTAGAAAACGTGGTTCGAACATATCATGTTTCATCTCTAATAATCTTGTCTAATGACTTATGAATGTGTGGTTGGTACCCTTTGTTGGCGACTATGGCGGGATGCCTAAGGCTGTGTTGACTATAGTGTGAGACCACTTGATTAAAAGCTGTTGTGCCAAGGCTGGGTGGTCTTTTGGCAAGGGTAATTACAAAAGGTTTATTTGAGGCAAGAAGGCAGGGAGTGAGTAGCGGGTGCTATGCACATTTGGGTTTGTGGAAGTCTTGCCTTAGCACAATTAAGGACTTAACTTTGTGTCTATTGATCTGGGCCAAACAAGTGCAACCACAAGATCATTTATGGGAATGGTCGGGCTGAATAATTAGCAATGAGATGGCTTGGGGCTGTTGTGGTTGGCGTGTGATTAGTTGGCGCAAGAGGGCACCCATGAACCCGGCGGACTTCTAGACCAAAGGGGATTCGAAACCTTAGCGGGCAGCTCGAGTCGATTCAAAGCTTTGTAAAGGCCTTGTCACAAGCCTCTAGGCTGCTCACCTTAGGAAGTGAGCAAGGGTGACCGAACCCGATCCGCTAGAGATCGTGGATTTTGGGTAAGTTGTACACCTCTGCAGAGTGTAAGATCTATTCGAATAGCCAAGTCCTTGGTCATGGACATGCTCAGTGAAAATGGTGCAAGGGGTAGTTGTTTCAAATTTGTGCCACTGGACACTTCAGCGAGGTGCCTTGGCTTTGCCTCGAAGAGACCTTGGCCGGCTCCAGAGGGGCCAGGGTTGGCTCGGGTGGTGGTCCAGGGGCTGGTTCGGACCTCTGGAGTGGGTGCTCTAGAGTGGGTTTTGGGTGAGGACCTGGCCACTGGTGTGACCAGACCTCCCCCATTTTTGTTGTGGATGTGAGTTGGTGCTCCCTCTACTTTTTCAATCATCAAATCTATTATGTACTATGGTTTTACCTTGCTGCTTTTCAATCTATTATTGTTATTATTGTCAAAATTTGGCTTTGCGCAAACTAACCATACAGCTCTCACTTGGTAAGCCCTTGCATGAATATTATCGCATAATTGCTCTGTGTGACTTGCTGAGTACATTCAAAGTACTCATGGCTTAAGCCCTGTCCAGCAGATTATGAAGATGATCAAGTCTTGAGGCGGTCTGATTCTCTTTGAGGAGGAGCTCTTGACGACTAAAATTTGCCTAGGGCGTCCTCCACCCGACTGACTGTGGTGCTTGTTGGATGGTTTGTGCTCGCTTTGGTGTTGGAGCCTTAGAGCTCCTTGTTGCGGTTGTAAGTTCTTCTTTGGTTTTGTAAGCCCTCGATGGCGAGACCTCTTGTTAACAAGCTTGACCATAAGGTCTGTTATATAAAGTTTAATTTATGCCTTCATCTTTGTTTGACCTCGTGGTTGTGATATTAGCTTGTGTTCTTGTGTGAGGTAGCTCTGTTGTCACGGGACTAGCTCGGATGCAGGCGGGACCTCCGGGATGTCCTACGGGACTTAGCCTGGGAGGTCCTGTCGGACCTCTCTAGTGATGTACCTGGAGGTGTTACCAAGGGTTGCGGGTCAAGACCTCCAGGAGGTCTTGAAGACCTCCTAGGAGGTCAGTGGCGGGCCAAGACCTCCAGGAGGTCTTGAAGACCTCCTGGGAGGTCCTGGCAGACCTCCTCGGGATTTCACCGTGCGGTGCTACCACTCCTTTCCGTGGTGGCTCCGCAACGCAAAAAAAATGGTCCTCCCGGACCTCCTGCGGTGCATCACAGGGTGGGACGTCACACAGCTGTGGGTTGGAGATGGGGTCGACGGCGCCAGAGGAGGATAGGGAGAGGAAGAGGAGGAGCATGAGCACCGGTGAGGTGAGGGGAGCTCACCGGGGTAGATGCCCTAGCGGATATGGGCGAGGCATCTTTGTGGCGGCGACCGAGGCGGCATGTAATGTCCACACGATGATAGCGCTGGGGCGAGGGAAAACATAGGTGAACGGTGGGAGAAGGTAGAGGGAGGCCTAGGGATACTCCCGTGGGGATGAATCAAAGGAATGCTAACCGGTTGGGGCAGGATGACGGTGATGGCGGTTTCGGTCTGGAACGGGGAAGATGGGAGGCGCGCGGTGCTCCTGTTGAGAAATCCCAAAATTGGGTGAGCACTTTTGGAAAGAATGCTCCAGAACACGAAGTGACACGATTAGAATTGGGAATGGCTCATCATGTTGGCCAGAACAGCCTACGGAGGCGAAGGCCGCGAAGAGGGCGTCGTCGGATGGGAGGAAGAAGGTGCACGTTCCCGGCGCTTCGACTTTCGCGAGGAGAAAGGGAGGTGTGTGCGTGGTTGATGATGCCACGATGACGGTGATGGCCAAGGTGGGAGCGTGCGGGGCTCACTAGGGCGGCTTGTCGGCACGACGACAGAGCCAAGGAAGCTTGCGGCTCAGTTCCTCTTCATTGCTCAGCGGAAGGATGGGAGTAGGGGGAGCAAAGGGGAGAAGATGGCATGCCAAGCAGGCTTTATAGTCGGGTGGAGGCGGGCGGGAAGGGCCAGGCAGCAGGGCGAGGCACAGCGTTGCCCCGTTGCTCTGTGGGTAACAAGGGGTGGTGTGTTGAGGCGATGGTGCTAACGATTGAGCTGACAAGAGTTGGTGCTGACGGGGGGTGGCAGTTGGCCATGCGGCATGGGCAGGGGTTGAACGGCGTCGGAGCAGGAGACGGCATGGGCGGCGCACAGGTGGTGTCCCCTCGACAGCGTTGTAGCAGGGAGAGTGATAGGGGTAGAGGAGGAAGGAGAGGGGCTGGTGTGTCTGACATTGGGGTGAGAACAATGGAACGGGAGTGGGTGGCTATGGTGATGGGGGCAGGCGCAGACGACGTAGGCAAAGCGGCGACAGCATGGCGCTAGGGCGCTGTCGTGGAAGAACAGAGGAGGAAGGAGAGGGAAGGGGAAAAGGAGAAAGAGAAAAGAAATGGAAAAGAAAGAAAAAAAAGGAAAGTGGGCCGGGCCGACTAGTTTTCGGCCCACGCCGATTTTAGGGTTTTCTTTTCTTTTCTTTTCTTTTTTTTCTTTTTAAACTCATGTTCGAATTTTAACTAACTTAGATGCAAACTTTTACTTATTTTTAGTTTTTTATTGAGTTAGATTAGGTGTGCATTTCGCTAATTGATTTCTTAAGATTCACATCCGACAATATTTCAATTAAAGTCTAGGGAGATTCGAATGTCAAAGAAGCGCATCAAAAAGTTTTAAATTTTTCAGATTTTTACTCCTTTTGAACTGAAAGAAATTTTTGGGGTGTTACACAAAGCCACTTGCCAAGCACAACAATATTCATATTGTCTAGATCTAAAACACCTAAATCTCCATGCTCCTTAGGTAAGCAAATTATTGGCCATCTCACAAGACGATGTAGCTAAAGTGTATGGTTATAATGCTACTGTAGATACAAAAAGCTTGTAATACATATTGCTTTCAATGAAAAAGGCCGTCTCACCCGTTTGGTTTCACAGCATGTAGCATGTAAGGTTTCACATTATGATATAAATTGAGCCAAGTATCATTTCAGTACATTTAATGTCTACAGAAATCACTAAAGATAACATCCCTGAATTAATGTGGGTGGTTTCTGCAAGTTTACGTCGCATTTGACAAGTACATAGAAGTTTATATTCCACATTGACCACGGTACCACAGTGGTAGGACTCCTAAAACTTAAATGTGCTACTGTCTCCTTGTTTCTCTTCCCATAGCAAATCATGGCTACCTAGCTTACTTGTAACTGAAACAGAAAAAAAAAAACAGCACTCACTCCCTAATTCTACAATGACTTCCTAGAAATTTGGATTTATAAAATTGGTTGTTTTCTGGTTTCTGCTAAAGTACCTAGGGACACTAATTGATTTTTATTTTTATTTTTTTTGCGTGAAACTCTGATTGTCTGATTGATCTATAGAAAATCGCGGCTAGCTTACTGGTAATTGAATATAAAAATAAAAAACCAGCACTCCTCCCAAATTCTACAATGACTTCCAGGAAACTTGGAATTGTAAAACATTGGTCGTTTTCCGGTATCCGCTAAAGTATCTAGGTATACTCTGATTGTAAAACATTCGATTGATTTTTTTTCGAGGGACTCTGATTGTATGATTGATCCTAATAATCTGTCAAGTAAAGATGCGGAGATAAGATAGGAAGTACAACATCCAACTAGGAACCTGAAACAACAAGCTAGTTGCTTGTAGCAAGGGGCAATGCTAGAGCTGGGAGTCGGGCCGTGCCGTGCTGGCACAACACGAGCACATCGTGCTTCGGGCCGTATCTCACCGTGCCGGTCGGGCGTGACCACCTCACCGTGCCGTGTCGTGCTGGCACGACTCGCCTCCAGCGAGGCCCAAGCATGGCCCAAAGCACGATGAGCCGCCGTCGTGCCGTGCCAGCCCAGGCCCGGCCCTGAGACGATGACGAGGACCGTGTCGCCCGGGAAGATGACCGCCGCCGCCGCCGCTCAGGAAGAAGAAAGGGACGAGAGGGTCGGCAGCGAGGGAGGGAAGGTGGTCGGCCCGTGGCGAGTGTGGTGGCCGGCGGCGCGTGGGGAGGGAGGGAGGCGGCTGGAGGAGTTGAGGGAGGGGCGGCGCCACGGCGGGCTAGAGGGAGCGTGGGGAGGGAGAGCTGGAGAGGGAGGGAAGCGGCGCATGGGGAGGGAGAGAGCCGAAGAGGGAGAGAGGTGGCCGAAGGGTAGCCGGAGAGGGAGGAAGGCGGCGCGTGGGGAGGGAGAGAGCCGGAGAAGGAGGGAGGCGCGTAGGGAGGGAGGAAAGCGGCGCTTGGGAGGGAGAAGAATTGAGGGTGGAGGCAGTCTGGCGGTGTGTGGGATTAGGGATAGGGTTAGCCGACGGGGGAGGGGGTTGGGGTTGGGCCAGGCCATGGCCTGTGGGGGGAAAGGGATTGGGCCAGGCTACTGTGAGAACCCGAGGTATTTAACTTGTAATACTCAACCATCAAGATGATTCTAGCATTACAAATCAAATATCTCGACTCTTGGTGTATATGTACTTCCCAGAATTGCAGTACACATACCCCATTCAAAAATTATGCATCAATTCCATTCAACACATAGAACCAAAGTACAACTAAGCAATTCAAAAGACATATATAATAGAGTTATTACAAAAGGGGCCGACCGGCCAAATAACAACTAAAGAGTTAGATAAATAGCGGAAGCAAACAGCCATAAGATGGCGAAAAATAAGAGCCAATTAGTGTGCCTTTAACCCACAAGGCAACCAACCGGACCACCAACCTAGTCGTCAAACCCGCCGCACATCTCACAAAAGTGGATCCCTTGGGGATCAGCTTCCTCCTCTGCAATAATTTATTAAGCAAAGCAAATGAGTACAAAAATATACTCGCAAGACTTACGTGTAGGGTAACAAGCCTATACATAGCTACATGCAAGCTTATTTAAGTGGAGGAGGCTCTAGACTCATTTTCAGTATAAAGCAAGTTTTCATTTGCAATAATGTAATAGATTTAAAGCAGTTTTACAATCTGTTTTTATTTAACAAAAACAGCGAGATACAAGTAACAAATAATAACAAGACATCCTAGAAATGGCTAACCCAATAGCCACCACAACAATAGCATGAATTCCGCATTCATACCACCCACATCAAGTTTTAATTAAATGTTGTAGTCTAGTTCTTGCACGACCTTACCAAGCATGTCCATAACCTAGGACGAGGCTATTCGAATAGTTTGAACCCTGCAGGTGTGTACCAATGTACCCACACGTCAGACTGCTTTTTTGCCTCCGGAATAAGCACACTACCTTTGGTATGCCGGCACGGCTAAGTCCTACGAGACATTTCCAATATTGTGCATTAACTACGAGTCGTCCAAATGGAAGAAGCCCATATGTTGATCCGGAGTCATCAAAGATGCTCACCGCCTTTATAAAGGACGATGCTCCTTGCAGTGGATAACCTCCACCACTGCTCACCCAAACACATACAAGTTTCTTTTTCAACACAATGCACACAACCACCATGCGACCCGGAGCTAACACACACCAAAGTACTAAGTCAAGAGAGGTCCCATATCCCTCTCATGTGGTTAGCACCATAAAATCACTTGGCTTAGTGACACAAGTAACTCGGTCCTTGTTGACCCGGGCACCATTCCAATCACGCCATAAGATCACACCATCAACTATTGTGCCCAAGTCTCAAACATTTCATTTTCAGTTTCAGTTTTTGAATTTACAAAGTAACAAAGCACAAGGTGCTGAGCATAATGATAATAATAATTTTGTGTGATCAAGGTTATCGACTAAGTCGATAACTGCCCAATTCTACTGGTAGCTAAGCATTTCTAAGCATGACGCCGTAAAGACAATAAAAGAGCATAATTCAACCACCGGGCTCTAATTCACCGGTGAGATTAATACCTTATGTTTAGTGGCAGGGGATAATGATTTAAGGGCAACCATGCAATAGGAATAACTACCTCTAATCGGGAAAATAAACTTTGACACAAAAGCATGCATACATACAATTTGTAAACAAAGTATTAGACTTTGAAAGTAATGGGATATTTATGATCAAACTGCTTGCCTTACTGGGGATGACTTTCTTTCTGCAGAGGATCACTCTTAAATACAATAGGATCGTCGGAACTTACCGAAAGAATCAAAAGCACAATAAGAACGAATAAAACCGAAAGGACCCAAAAATTCAAAGTCAACCAAAAAATATGAAAAAATCACAGAAGGTATATCATGATTTTAGGTGAATTTAGCAACAAGAATTAATTGATTTGGATGTTCTATGCAAAAGTTATGGCAGTTTGAAGGTCAGTTTTCCAGAAAATCCAAATAAATTGCTACCGGTTACTGTTCATCCGAATTAAATATTTTGGTGAAAATTTCCAGAGAGGTGGTGTACTTAAAATTTTTATGGTAGGTAGAGCACCACATGAGATGAACAATGAAATTTGATTCACCTCATTTGGAGCTAAGATGAATTTTCTATGATTTTTTAAAGTTATGAAAGTAGTGCACATGACATAAGTAAAAATCAGATTTTTAGAGATAGCAACATGATCAAAACCTATTTTACTTTAAAGTACAGTAACAGTGGAATCCAACAAAATTGAGTTTACCCAATTTGGAGTTACAGAGAAATACTTATGTATTTTTGAAGTTAAAACAATTTTTAGTGCAACAATAATACTAAACCTAAAGTAATTTTACCAAAAGTGTTTTCTGTAACAGTAACGTGATTCATCCCATTTTTATATTAAAGTACATTTAAAAAGGAAACTAACAAAATTTGAATCATCAATTTTGGAGCCAAAATGAATTACTTATGAAATTTTGAAGTTTAACCAATTTTTAGTTCATAAATAAAGCATTTCGGATTTCATATAATCATAGAATACTTTTTATACCTAGATTAACCTAGCCACAGTCACTGACTAGTGGGCCAATGAATAGTGCCATTTTCTATTTAACCTATGGATTAACCGAACTGACAGGTGGGGTCCGCTTGTCATAGACTCATACTCGTGAACCTGGTTCACCGGTGTATGAGCTCAGTGCACAGCGCACTTAAGTGGCTCGGGCCCACCTGTCATTCACTACTAGCCAATACTTAACGTGGCTAATTCCGCTTTTCCGACAAAGATTGAGGTTTAACTGCTAATCATCAACACTTAACGCTAATGACGGTGCTACGCCGGCGAACCAGAGCACGGCGGCGCAGGTGAGTGCTCAAAATGGAAAGCCCACAACCTCGCGCACCCGGCGGCACCAGCGGCGAGGCCAACGGTGGTCCGATGCGGCGGCGCGGCGAGCTAAGGCGGCGATGGTGCTCGGGCTACAAGCCAACGCGCAAAGCGATGGCGCCCGAGGCGATTCAACATGCATATGAGCAAAAGGGAGGCTCAGGGGACTTACTGCGATGACCCAGAGGTGGGGAGGTTGCCGGAGTTGGGCCGACGACGAGAAACCGAGGCGGCAGCGGCACCTCACCGAGGAGAGCTCAACCTGAGCCAAATGGGCCGGAACAGGAGGTATGGAGAGTATCAGTAGGGTCCATAGATGGTGCAAAAGCGAGGAATTGAACCGGGACTCACCGTACCGTCGTCAGAGAAGAAAGGGGCTCAAGCGGCCGGGAATGGAGAAAAGTTTGATTCAGATAATTCCTGTGATCGAAAGCTAAAATTGGTTGAGGGGAAATCTTCCTTAGGCTAAAAAGCGACGGTGGCCTTAAGCGAGAAAGAAACTCACGAAGACCAAGCTCGTGCACAGGTGGCCTTGAGCGCGCCTTGAGGCAGCAGAGGGCCGAACTTGGTTTGGAACCTACAAGCAAGGTCAAAGGTCGCATTTGGCTTAGATGTGATCGACATGCAACGAGTAAGCCAGGAGAAATAGAGGTGAGGCTCTTACCAAAGAAGTGAGCAATGGCGGCGCCTCCTTCCTCGAACCGAGAGGAAGGATGAGGAGAGATGGAGGCAACCGGGGAGGGGGGTATTATCGGCGGCAACGAAATGGGAGCGGCGTCAGCCCGCGGTGCTTAGGATTGGCCGAGAGGCGGTGGATTGACGCCGCCTGCGCGTTGACGGAGGCGGTAGACTTCGCTGCCATGACGTGGCGCTGTCGCTCTGTCTTGGCGGCGGAAGAGGTGGACGACGAGCTGACCGGTGGGGCAGCGGCGTCGGTGATACAAATGACGACGCGAGATCGAGCGAAGGGTCGGCGCGGCCGTTGGATCGAGATCAGCGATGCGACAATCTTGTGAAATTTTATACCAGGCCGAAGCGGTACGCGATCAGGACCGTTGAGTTTCCATTAGACGGCTCATAATTAGTGCGGTCAGTTGGTTGGGTCGAGCCAAGTCAGCTCGGGTCGGACTCTGACTCGGGTCTGAGTCCGAGGAATAGTGATTTCTGATTTTTGTCTAAAAGGCTGAGAAGATAGGGAATTTTTGGAGGTAGCTCCGAAGCTCAAAAAATTCTGAAATTTTTATGAAAGCTTTCTGGATCAAAGTACAACCTTGCATAATTTTTCTAGGAATTTTCATCCACTGCATTGCTCTCTAGAAAATTCACAAGAGACTGCCCAAGGGGATTGACCAGAGTTCTAACTGGTTTGACTAGCTCTTTAGAAATAGCAACCAAATTCTAAAAATTATGAGATTTTTCAGAGAGGTTACTAGGGTGATCTAGAAGCTAGGAAAAATATTTCCAGAGGATGATCACAAGATTTGATTATGGAGTTTTCAAGGACAAGAGCTTCCATCAATAGAAACAATGATCTTAGAAAATAGGAAACCCTAGGGAAAAATTCCCAGGAAATTTCAAATGACATCATGAGGCATCAAAAGTTTTAATTTATCCTCATTTTCATACATTTGAAACACACACCATTGTTTGTGATGTTACAGCTACCAGGCTGGGGAGGGTAGGATTGGGCTAAGCCAAGGAGGGATAGACTGATTGGGCTTCTTTCGTGCTGGGCCGGCCCAAGCACGGCCCAAATGGTTGTGTCATGCTGTGCCGTCCAACGGGCCGTGTTCTCAGGCCCAGCTCGGCCCGGTGTTTGTGTCGTACCGGCCCAACCCGGGCACATGCCGTGCCGTGTCGTGCTTAGACCGTGACGTGCTGATCGGGTTTCGGGCCAGCCCAGAAAAGTCCTGCCCAAGTCCCAGCTCTAGGCAATGCTAACATTCATTAATTATGTTGGTAGCAGTATGACACAGCACTCTTTAGGTAGACTAATGAAGATGTCTTACACAAAATTGACAATGAAAAAAATGTTTTTTTTTCCGGGCTCTCCTAACATGTGAAAATATCAACATTCACGGAACCAAATGGTGCTTCAAGTTTCGTTGCACCCACAGATACCTACGGGCCTGGATACTCTACCACCAGAAGCATTCGAGCGACGGAGAGAAGCTCGTGACGGCAGGGTGAAGAAGCCGAGCGCTCGGCGGAATGCATGGAAGCGGCGGGGCAAGTGGGCTTGGTGGACAAGGCGGCGCGAATTCTTGAAGACGAGCTGGCGTGGTGGACGTGGAGGAGGGTCTCGGCAGCGGCGCACTGGCCGGCGAGTTCCTCCAAGGGGATTCTGGGATTGGGAGGAGGAGAAGTTGGGGATTTTTTTGGTCTCGGGTGTTAAAGATATCAAAATCAACGGCTGGTGCTCCGTCGTATTAAATCAACGGCTGGATTACACTGGTCAAGAGGTCCACGAAAGTCAAATACTTTTCCGTTTCCTTGTGAGCTGTCACACCCGCGTAAGCGGGACGCGCACTCAATCTCCCCAATCCGCTCGAACACGGAGGGGGAGAGAGAGACGCGTTGCCAGCCGTCCGATGCCCATAAGTTCTCTAGGGCACGCCCTCCCGCCGCACGCCTGTCGTTCCCATCTTGAGACTTGACTCCACATTGTTAGCCATAATCTTGTGATTTAGTTTTTGAGTTTGTTAACTTATCTCGGTTTGTTAGTACGTGAGTCCACGTGATATGTTAGCTAGTAGTTAGTTTGTTAGTTTGTTAAGAGTCTGTTAGTTTGTTAAGAGTTCACGTGTAATCCTATATATATTAAAGAAGGCAAAAGAGAAAATTTGTAGCTTGCATGTGGCGACACCAAAAATAGCTTACATCTTTCGCGTGCGTCTGAGAGCTTTATTTTGCTTCCAGAGAGTTGTGTATGGCTTCAGCGTGGGTGTGTTCTAGTGCATGTGCGTAAAGCGTGTGTTCTAGTACCGTCCGTGTGCTCTTGCATATTCGATCAATACACGTTTACGTACCCGAGTTCTCTGAAGGCGTTCGCGTTCCGTGGCGGTCGATCAGCGAGAGTTTCTTCTTGGCTTGGTTCCAACAAGTGGTATCGAGCGAGGTGTAGCGTGTCATGTTGAAGCGGATGCCGCCCACACGTAAGAAGAGACAAGCGATGGCGACACCTCGGACGCGGCGGCATCAAGGCATCGGCGAAGGTGGGTTGGTAACCCTCAATACCCGATGCTCACAGAGACCAACTATGGCTCTTGGGCGGTGAAGATGAAGGTGTTCATGCGCGCACAAGGGGTGTGGGCGGCGGTGGAAGGCAAAGAGCTGGTCGATGAGCGCAAGGACCAGATGGCTCTCGCCGCCATATTCCAAGCCGTGCCCGAGGCCATGATGATGGTCTTGGCGAACATGAGACGGTCAAGGAGGCTTGGGACACCTCAGAAGGAGATGCACGCGTCGTGACCCGCGTCAAGGAGGCACGAGCGCAGACTCTCATGAGTGAGCTCGATGTAATGAAGATGAAGGAGACGGAGTCCATCAATGACTTTGCCATGAAGCTAACCACCATCGTCAACGAGATTCGTGTCCTCGGAGACAAGATGGAGGAGCGCACCGTCGTAAAGAAGTTTCTTCGTGCCCTCCCCGACAAATTCTTGCCGATCGTCTCCACCATTGAGCAATTTCTCGATATGAAAGCGATGACAATTGTGGAGGTGATTGACGATGAAGGCGTCTGAGAACGCACAAAGGGATGGCGGCGCGACGAGGAAGGTGGGCATCTACTACTCACTCGTGACGAGTGGGAATCGAGTCAATAAAGAGGTGCCAACAACTCGGCATGAAGAATCGCAAGTTCAACAAGGCGAATATTCGTTGCTACAATTGTCAGGACTACGGGCACTTCGCTTCTGAATGCCGTAATCCCAGAAAGGAGAAAGCAGAGGCGCACTTAATTGTGGCTGATGCTGAATACCAGCCGGCGTTACTTTGATGCTAAGTTGTGTCCAGGACGTTGAGGAGGTGTGTTCGCCGTCCTGAGTCGAGTCTGTTAAGTTGAGTCCGGGACGTTGAGGAGGTGTGTTCGCCGTCTGAGTCGTGTCGGGGCGTTGAGGAGGTGTGTTCGCCGTCTGAGTCGAGTCCGTCGAGTTGAGTCGGGGCGTTGAGGAGGTGTGTTCGCCGTCTGAGTCGAGTCCGGGGCGTTGAGGAGGTGTGTTCGCCGTCTGAGTTGTGTTCGAGGATGTTGAGAGATGTGTTCGCCATCTGTGTCGAGTATCAGTTGGGCAAGTCGCAGTTGAGACCGACTGCCACAACAAGTTAGAGTCGGTGTGTCAAGATTAGGGGGGAAATTGTTAGCCATAATCTTGACAGATTTAGTTTTTGAGTTTGTTAACTTATCTCAGTTTGTTAGTACGTGAGTCCACGTGATATGTTAGCTAGTAGTTAGTTTGTTAGTTTGTTAAGAGTCCTGTTAGTTTGTTAAGAGTTCACGTGTAATCCTATATATATTAAAGAAGGCAAAAGAGAAAAGTTGTAGCTTGCATGTGGCAGCACCAAAAAATAGCTTCTCTCTTTCGCGTGCGTACGAGAGCTTTATTTTGCTTCCAGAGAGTTGTGTATGGCTTTCAGCGTGGGTGTGTTCTAGTGCATGTGCGTGTGTTCTAGTACACGTCCCGTGTGCTACTGCATATTCGATCAATACACGTTTACACAGCCGAGTTCTACCGAGCGTTCGCGTTCCGCTGAGCGGTCCGATCAAGCGAGAGTTTCTTCTTCGGCTTGGTTCCAACAACCGCCTCTGCTCCGCTCTCGACGCGGTCATGGCGGCGGCGGATCGCAAGCGCCCGGCGCCTCCTCCTCAGCGGTGGCCGGCAAGAAGCGGCCGAGGTACTCGTTCGGGAGCATCGACGACTACGAGATGCTTGAGGTGCTCGGCGAAGGCGCGTACGGCGTGGTGCGCAAGGCGCGCGACCGCCGGACGGGCGAGAAGGTGGCGGTGAAGTGCGTCCGCGGCTCTTCCGATCTCCGGGAGATCTTCCGCGAGGCTGGCTGCCAAGCCGCGTGCCGCGGCCACCCGTCCATCGTGGAGATCAAGGACGTGGCCGAGGACGCCAAGACAGGGCACAAGTTCATCGTCTTGGAGCTAGTCGGCCCCAGCCTCCGCGAGCATATATGGAGGGCGCGATCCGAGGATCTGACGCGCGTGATGATGCGGAAGTTGGTAAGCGCTGCCAAGAAGATGCACGACGACGGCATCATCCACCGGGACATCAAGCCAGAGAACGTCCTCGTCAGCCCGCTCGGCGAGCTCAAGATATGTGACTTTGGGGTGGCGACGCCGGTGAAGCCGGCCGGCAAGCCGTACGAGGAGGGGCATGTCGGCACGATGATCTACAGCTCGCCGGAGCAGCTCACGGGCAGCCGGTACTACGGCACCGCCGTGGACATGTGGGCTCTCATGTGCGTGATGGCCGAGATCCTCACCGGCGAGCCCCTGTTCGACGTGGCAACGGAGGATGAGCTTCTCGCCGAGGTGTTCGACCTGCGAGACCAGCTCGCAGAGCATGGGCCGTCGGCGTTCGAGGGCGTGTCGGAGGCCGGGCGCGAGGTCCTGGTCGGCCTGCTGGCGTTCCACCCCGACGAGCGGCTCACGGCGGCGGAAGCGCTGGAGCACCGGTGGTTCGCGGAGGAGGCAGAGTCCCTTGCCGTCGCGGGAGCAGACTACCCTGGCTTTGTGCCTTTGTTTGCTTAGTAGCTTGCTACTAGTTGTGGTAATCTGTTGTTTATTTGCTGTAAGCTTATTTAGTTGGCAGGAAGCAATCCATTGCTGCTTCCTTGACACCATTCATTTGTTCAAACAATCTTGTAATAGTAACATGCAAGTTAATGGAAAGGCATACTCCTATTTGTTCAGTACAACACAATGTCCAGTTCAATCGATGAAGATGTGATTGGTTCTGCATGCGACGCCCCGTGTTATTATCCTAAGGGTAATCACACTTAGGCATACGGATTACTATTCGTTTGCCCAGTAGAACACTGCTCCAACGAATAGTAAGTCATTTATCTGAGATAACGTAGTAGAACAATAAAATAGAAACTGCTCTTTATTACAACAGTAGCCACACAAGACTAAGGTTCTAAATACAATTATTTAATTACAAAGGGGAAAACACTTCCCGCTATTCACCACTAGATTCCTCCGAAAGTCTGCTCGTCCCACGAATCGAGGGTAGTGCCCATCTTGCCCTGATCCTAGTAATCAACACCCTCGTCACCTGCGGCCCTCTTAGTACCTGCAAACCCCTCATCCCACTCGGGGTAGATCCCGGGCGGACAAGGATCTAAGCAAAGAGGGAGATAGCAAGAGTGAGTACTATAGTGTGTTTAGCAAGCATTAATAGCTAGAAATGCAATTGATGAAGCTACCATTCGTCCTTATCTAAAATTCCTGCCACTTCTTTTATTCTGAAAGTAGTTTTCAAAACTTAGGTTGCAATTTTACTTCTGAAGAGACTACTTGTTACCCGGAGAGAAGATAAACCTCTGGCGGTTCCCGTAGACTCCAATCCAGGAGACTGGCACGAATTCATGATTTGTTATAACACTGCGCAGGCTTGTACCATGTTACCCATAGTAATTCTGAACCATAAATGAGCCAGGTCCCCAGCATTTCCTTAGATGCGGGTTCAAGTTCAGAATACAGAACGTTTTCTATTTACGTGATCAAGCCTCCACCCATTACTTTCCGTCGGTGCTGATTTAATCACGTTACTGACCTCATCATACACTGAGTTCTAGTAATGTTGGTTGGGATGCTACCCAACACTCCACCATGCATTCCTATAACGCCCCGGATCCCCCACTTCCGGACTGGTTACCGGTTCTCGGTTCTTCCCTAACTTAACCCATGCAATATGACTTGCCCGTTGTGGAGAACATAATTGTGAGCACCCGGATTTATTAAGCTCATAATACTTAGTCATCCAATTGACCCTAGTATTATCAACAAAATAAACCAGTCTCGAGAGATGTATACTCCCGAATGCAAGATACATACCTCACAACAAAAGAATGTATCAATTCCATACAACACATAGTACATAAGCAACAAACCAGAAGTTAATATTAATAAGGGATAGGATATTACAAAAGAGGGGCCTTCTGGCCAAATAACAACAAGAACCACTAAGAATAACAGCGGAAGCAAAAGTGCCATAAAGATGGCTATAACACAAAGCCAATCGGTGTGCCTTAACCCCTAGGCATCGACCGACCGCCAAGTTAGTCGTCAAGAAGTTGCAACACGAAAGTACGTAAGAGAGGCTCTTGGAGCTCACCTCCTTCCTCTGCAACAAAAGCCACAAAAATGCCACAACCACGGGCAGATGAGTACATAAAGTACTCCGCAAGACTTACGTGTGAGATAACAGAACTATAAATATCTACATGCAAGCTTTATTTAAGTGGATGAGGCTTTGGACTCATTTTAGCATAAAGCAAGTTTCATTTGCAATAACATAATAGATTGAAGGCAATTTGGCAAAGCATTTTAATAGATGAAATAACAACGAGATAATAACATAGTAACAACAACAAGATCAACCTGAAAGTGACTAACCCAATAGTCACCACAACAATAGCATGAACTCCCCGTTCATACCAACCATGTCAAGTTTTAATTAAAGGTTGTAGTCTAGTTCTCACGGGCGTATCCGGCGTGTCCATAACCTAGGACGAGGCTATTGAATAGTTTTAACCTGCGAGGGTGTACCAATGTACCCACACGTCGAGACCGCCTTTCCTTTAAGCACACTACCTTTGGTATGCCGCACGGCTAAGTCCTCTGAGACATTTCCAATGGACGATGCTAATTACGAGCCGCATCCCACGAGGACAAGGACACATTAGGCACCCTAACCGATTCGCTAATGCTCCCTCCCACACCACACACACACATTTTCTTGTAAAACATACCAACCGACCAGCTCATAATTAACACCTCCCAAAGTACTTAGTCAAGAGGTCCCATATCCCCTCGTGTGGTTAGCACGCAAAAATTGCTCGAAGTGGCGCAAGTAACTCGGTCATAATGACTCGGGCATACTACCACATTCCAAAAACCGCACCATCCATCCAATATGCCCAAGTCTAAATCAGTCTTTTATTTTCAGTTTTGATTTTACAAATTAATCAAAGCACAAGTGCTGGACATATAGGAGTAATAATCAGTTTGAGTGATCAAGACCATCGACTAAGTCGATGATCGCCCATAACTACCGAAAACTAAGCATGTCTAAGCCATTTAAATCGAAACTACTAAGTGATAAGAGCTCATCCAACGAGCTCCCACCACAGCAAATAACCTAGGCTCATTGGTAGTAGAGGATAAACAACTCCTACAGATTATGCAACTATAGGATTACTAGCGACATTTAACACAAAGTAGCATGCATACATAGAAGTAAAACAATATATTAACCTTTAAAGTAAGGGGACGTTAGAGGGGATATGATCAAACTGCTTGCCTTGTTGCTCTTGCTCAAGTTGTGGCAGAGGGTCACTCTCGGGATTACCACAAATGTCGAAACCTAACGGAAAAGCGATAAAGAACCGATAAAAACGACGAAAGTAATCAAGGACAGCACAGCAAACGAACTCCAAACACTCTGAATTTTCTACAGCAGTAAGAGGGTTATTTTTAGGGAATTTAGCAATAAGAACCAATGGATTTTGATTCTCAATGCAAAAGTTATGAGCAAAACAATTCTGCTCAGCCCTAAAATACCAAACTGCACTATTCACTAATCTAATTATGAGGCAACATTTTCTAGAAAAGAGGTGACACTGAAATTTTTACAGCAAAACCAGCACCTCATGAGATGAATAACACAATTGAGTTCACCTCATTTGGAGCTATTATGCACTTTCTACAATTTTTCAAAAACAAGAACTTGAACAAAATTATAATGCACAAGTCCTCATTTTTATAACAGCAACGAGCTCAAAGTTAATTTTCTTAGTGAGTTCATTAATAGAGGAAACCAACAAAGTTGGTCTCACTCAAAATAATCTACAGAGCATTAGTTATGTATTTTACAAGTTAAGCATTGATTTGAGTGTATATTTAAAGTGAGTTTTAAAATCTAATGGCAACACTGTGCTCTGAAGCTGAACTCAACTTACAATCATTTTAGGATTAAAGTCAAGTTCAAGACAGAGCTAACACAATTTGAATGACCTCATTTGGATTTAGAATGAATTAGATATGAAATTTTGAAGTTATTACCTTTTTCATTGGCTAAAATAACAGTTCACTTGAAGTTCTAAAACCAGAAATACAAGGGAGGGCGTGAGCCACAGATCTTAGATCTAACGGCTCAGACCTCCCAGTGAACAAACACACACGTGCTCAAGAGGTCAGAGGTCATGGACCTCCTAGCAGCCAAGCATGTGCGAGTGAGGGAGGTCGTGGCCGTTGATGGCACATCCAACGGGCCACAACACGGAGGAGGTCCGGACGGACCAGATCTAACGAGGGAGGTCCTCAGCGGTGAGATCTTCCAAAGGAAGATCTAAACTACCAAGATCTCCCCGAGGAAGATCTACATCGTCGAGACTTCACGGGGAGGTCTGGGACGGTCCAGATGTTCCAAGGAGGACTTTGATGGTCCAGATCGTCCGAGGGAGGACCTTGACGGTCAAGATCTACCCGGGAGGTCATGAGCTACCGAGATGACCTAGGGAGGTCCTAAGGGAGATCTAACGCCACTGAGACCTCCAGGAGGTGCCGACAGCCATGATCGCACAGGGGAGGTCTTGGGCGCTCCAGATCTCCTCGAGGTGGTCATGGGCGCCCCGAGCTCGCGACCACGTGCTTGCGCGCACGCACGCGTGCTTGGACAAGGATAAATCTTGGCGGGACAACGAGGAGGTCCGCGGAGGTCTTAAATGCGCGCAAGGGAGGATTAAATGCGGTTAAGACATGCCAATGATTTCAATGATTTGAGCACTTGATTAGTGCATTTAACGCGACAAACCTTTGTCCTAAAACGACAATGGCGCCACCGCCTTGTCCGACAAAGACCGGGTTTGAAGAGATGGTCTCGCCGCGATCACGAGCCTCGCCGCGACATCCAATGGTACCACCGAGTGCACAATAACTCTGCGCACCAGTGGACCTCCTCTCAACGGCGCATGACGGCCTTAACGCCGCGAGCCAAGAGGGCACGAAGGCACCACACGGCAAAATCCAAAATGTGAAATAAAGCTCCGCGACATCCAATCAAGCGTGTGCCCAAATAAAAGCTCCGCAACCTCATACACGCAGGTGCCCAGCGCTAAAGGACTATCAGGAAGTACCTGGAGGTCCTGAAGGTGCCGGGGAGGTCGAGGATGGTGATGGCCTGAGTTGGAGAAGATGGGAAAGCTCTGCTGCTCAAGACCAAGCTCCAAGCTCCAAGCTTCAAGCTCCACTAGCCACTCCTGAAAATGTCACCTCACAAAGTGTTAGGTTCACTTCAGGAGATTTTGGGGGAGCTTAAAATGAGCTAGAGGTTGAGAGGGAGCCACTGGAGCAAGCCTTCACCACCGAGGGCTTCAAGCTTCTCAACAATGGCGGCCAAGAGAGCTTTGGTGGTTTAGAGCTCGCAAGCACAGGGGTGCAAGCAAAGGGATAATGGTGTGCAAAGGAAGCCAAGGGCAACAGTGGGGGGTTTTATAGCTATGGCAAAAAGAGGTCATGGACCCCGGGTTAGGCTCACGGTGAGCTTGGCCCAAGGCACGGTCTAGGGTTTGGACATGATGTAAAGTTGACAGGGGGACAGCCTTGTGCAGACTGGAGGGGCGGAAGTCGGCAAAGAATTAATGGTCGGCAAGGGAGTGGTTGAAGGTACAGTGTGATGTGTGGGCATTAACTCCCTCGCTCAGGAACACGCATGCGTGACCAAGGAAGGAGAAGAACAGGGGAGGTCATTTTGACCGTTGGATAAGCCCACGGGGAGGTCCTGGCCCTCCGATGTGGTTTTTGAACCGTTACGCCCAAATGACTGGGAGGAGGTCCCAGCCACCCGATCAAGGATGGGGAGGTCATGGCCTCACGATTTCCTTAATGTGTATGCGCACATGGGAAAATGGGACAGGAGGTCCAAAGCGTTGGATCTCAATCCAACGGTGCAGACCTCCTGTGAGGTCTTAACCGCACATGAGCTTAAGAACATGAGGGGGAGGTCATGGCCTTAGGATTCAAATCCAAGGGCACACAACCAAAGGGAGGTCTTAGCGCTGCGCGCAGCGCACAAGAGGTTATGGCCATCAGATCAAGATCTAGTGGCGATGAGAGGGCGAGGAGGTCATGGCCATTAGATTTAGATCTAAGAACACGACCTCACGTCTTGCGGGAGGTCTCGATGCGCACGAGGTAGGAGGAGGTCGTGACCGTGGATTTTGAATCAACGGTGCACAACATGAGATGGGGAGGTCTGGGCTGCGATGACCAGGCGGAGGTCGTGGCCTTTGGATCTGAATCCAACGGCCACGACCTCAACAAGGTGGGAGGACTCGGCGCTAGATAATCTAAGGAGAGGTCAGGGCCGTGGATTTTGATCCAGCGGCCAAGACCTGATGAGGTGGGGAGGTCCTGGCGGTGATGGTTTAGGAGGAGGTCGTGGCTGTAGGATTTGAATCCAACGGCTACGACCTCATCAAAGTGGAAATGGAGGTCTGTTGAGCCCGGACTTGGTTGGGTTCAACCCAAAATGAAAAGGTGGCTCAGCCCAAGCAACAGTGCATGTTGAAATGAGTTATAAAACAGCTGAGACTTTGAAACATTGTTTGGGATAGCAAAACAACTCCAAAAATTATGCAATTTTAACTGGAGCTTGCTGACATTAAGATTAACCTTACATAAAATTTCCAGAGGTTATTATGCAATGCATTTTTCTCAGGAAATTCACAAAGGTTGTTCAAGGACTTGGTTTACCTCCAAAATTTATCAAACAAGTGTTATAACTCATGATATTTTTCAGAGGGGTCCCACATCAGTTTTAGGACCAAGGAAAATATTTTCCAAATGTTTGGCACAAGATTTAAGATAATTAGAAAAGGAGTTTGACTTTTGTCAACAAGAGCTTCTGTTTTTGGATTACACAACTCTTGGACAAGAATTACATGAGTGATTAGGGGTTTTCAAGATGTGGGAAAAAGTTTTAATTTCTACACATATAATTATACTTGAACAAACCCTGATTATACATTTGGGATGTTACAATAATCACGTAAAAGGTAACCTTTCTGCCCGCCGAAACGGGAAAATGGTTGGTACTGAATTACGGCCTCTGACCGAGTAAGAGTTTTGTTGGTCCTTATATTATAACCATCCGTAAAAAGGGGCCCACCTCTTACCTCATCATCATTGTCGTCGTCGTCGTGTTTCCCCCGCCCGGGCCCCCTTTTACTAACCTATTAGCTTTCGTTCCTTTCTTTCTTTCGTTTCATTTCTTATCTTCCCAACTTCATTCAAATCCAATTTAGTTTTGAGAAAATAGTTTTGATGCAGTACATAATGATAGAGCAATATACGGTTTACATTTAATATAGCTATGTTCATGATCAGGGGAGTAGCTTGCATGTGGAACTCAGAGGAAAGATCGGCCGATTTTAATCGATACTAGCTATTCCTGTTGGTTCACCTGCTACAATTTATACGACGGTACGAAATAATAAATACATAATTAAATACTTAGCAATAATATGCGCGACTATGTGCATACTAGTCGGATGATTCATTTTGTTAGCGGATCTTAATTTAATACATTTGAAACCCCATTAAGTTAGCACTCTCCAAAAGTATGATCGCTTTTCTGATTTATCAGTTCTAGGGTTAGGATGGTTGACATTCACGTTTTATTGGACGAAAAGAAATTATTACACATAATTGCATATTACTAGGTCGAACAAATTTTATTTGCGAACTAACATCTATTGGATTTTATTTAAGCGCAGAAGCAAAACTTCAACTTTCTAAATGAACACAAAGTTAATTATCCTAGTTATTCTAATCTGTCTGAATGATTTGCTAACGTGTCAAATTAATGGTGAAATGCTCAAAAGCTCACATTTTAATCTTAATTTCTAACTCTAATTCTAACTCTAATCTATTACTACTCCATTTCTAATCCCTAATTCTCCCAACCGGCCACACGCACGCACTCCACCTTGCCCATCTTCTTCAACCGGCCACTACCCCCAAATCCCCCTATTCCAGTCGGCCGACACAACCATGGAGACCCCATCTCTTGCTCCTTCTCCCTCAAAACCCCCTCTCTATTCCTCCTCCTCCTCCACCACTATGAGGCCGCCGCCCTTTTTCTCTGGCGCCACCTCCCTGAGGCGCCACCGCCGCTCCACCTGGTGCCGCCGCCGTTTCCCCACAGCCTCCTCTCTCCCGGCCGGCTCCTCCTGATGCCGCCACCGCTCTCTACCGCCGCCTCCTCTCGCCCTCCAGTCCGGTCTGGCACTGGGGCAGCCCAGCACTCGGCCGCCTCAAGCGCCGTCGCTGTGCCTGGTGGCTGGACCGTTCTTCGCCTTGTGTCTGCCCATGGCCGCCGGCGCCTCGGCTTCGCCTTGCGCCCTGCCTCACCTCTGGCTCTCAGCCGAGCCCTGGCCGGTTTCTTACCTCCCCTAACCCCCACTTCTTGCTAAACAGACTTTTAGGCTTTAGTTGATTTAATTCTTATGCTTACTGATGCTTACTTGTTGATGCTCATGCATGATGCTGGTGGTTTGGCTGCTATGTGGTTATGCATAAGGGATGTGATGGTGGTGGTTTTGGTTGTGGCTAACCCTGAGGTAACACCCCCCTTTTCCTCTCTAATCCTTGCTCTGTGATGCGATGAGCTGAGAGCTGGTTGTTGGTGCTACCATGAAATCTAGTGATATGTGTGAATGATGTGGATGTGTGGTGCATACAGAGGTGAACTGAGGTTACCTCTGGTGGGGATTTGAGGTGGGGGAAGAGGTAGCAGTGCTGACTTGTGTTGGTGCTCCCTTCTTCTCCCTGCCGTGGGCAGCTGGCAAGCTATGATGGCGAGAAGGCTGAGCTTGCCTTGGGTCCCTTGCTGCCTTGATGCCTTGCTTCTCCTCCTACTTGTGCTCTGGTGATGGCAGGGAGAGGAAAGTGTTGGGAAGCCCTTGTCTTTGCTCCTCCCTTCCTCTCAGCTGTGAAGTGGATGTGGCTTATGTGGGGATGAGGCAGGCTGGTGGCCTTCGGCTGGGTTATCTTCTTCCTGTGGGGTGGCTTATCTCTTGGAGGGCTGGCTTATCTCTTAAGGGGGGGCTGGCTTATCTATTGGGAAGGGCTAGCTTATCTATTGCCTAGGGGCTGGCTGGCTTATCTCCCTCTCTCTTGCGGCTGTGAACTTGGGAAAGGGGGGAATGAACTTGGCTGTGTAGAGATAGGTTTGATCTTATCCTTTGAGGCCTGATCTAATCCTACCCTAGGTGATTTTCTTTTTACCACAACCCTGTTCCTATTTACCTTATTCTATTTACCCTAATCCTATTCTTTTTATTACTATGGTCCTATCCCCTGGGTCTTCTCTTCCTCCTGTGCATCCATTTGACCATCTTGAGCTCCCTTTCTCCTGGCTCTTCTTGGTGCAAGCAACTGAGCAGGGTTTTGTGCCACTGGGCAGGGTTTTACGAAGATGGGTTATGCTGCACTGCCCTTCTGGATAGGGCCGACCTGCTGAATGCTTTGCTACTTGGTTGTGTACCTTTGCTTTATCTCAAATGCCCTCTCATGGTACTGTGTATACAAGAACCTGTTGGTCCATTGGTTACTAATTGAGGATGTATTGTGAGGGATTTGTGCTGCCTTCGGCTGGGATGGAATGAGGAGAATGCTACAAGTGGGTTTATGTTGGCTCTCATGACGCCGAATGATGAAACCCTCAAAAGTAATAGTTGCCTACTCACTTAGGTTGGCTTTGGATATCTTGGTTACCACAGGTGCCGACTAACTCAGGTTGGTCAGGGTACCTTGGTGATTCGAGGGACCGGTTGACCTAGGTTGATATGGGAATCCTATTGTACTTCGGGAAATTCTGACGGCAACCTCTCTCCCTTCTAACTAGCTATTACTGTCTTCTTTTTGTTTGGCTAACTGTTTTCTAAGTTTTTTGGTTGCATGGGATAGAGAGGCGAAGGATGACGGAATGAGATGGCAAGAAAGGATTCAATGAGATGAATGCAACAGCATGAATTGTAATTTAATTTTCTTTTGTCATTAACATTGTAATTGTTTTGTAAAATTAATCTTGTATCCTGAATTGTAATTTAATTTTCTTTTGTCATTAACATTGTAATTGTTTTGTAAAATTAATCTTGTATCCATTATTGGGTTGTAAAATAAATCTTGTAACAAGAATTTGGTTTGTAATATTTTAATTCTGCTTTGTAAACGGACTGTTATAAAATCTTGGAGGTTGAAAATTTTTGTATATTCTTTGTTGTTTTGAATTGTTGATAGCAAAAATTTGTACAATCAAGCGTGTTAATTATGCGTTGACCACTGTTTGATGGATTTTTAATTAATGTTAATTACAGATTACTGTTGTTTAGTTAAACTTAATTACGCGGGTTCTCACACTGCACATGCTTCTTTGATCCTAGAACTCTCCAAGCTAAGATGCAATGCAATTATGCACAATTGCATTAATGTTTAACTGTAGGGTTGGAGATATGTCATAATGCCATTGAAGTTATTTGGGTGTACCTGTTTCAGATGATATGCTTCATTTGTCAGATTGGGAGTTTTTGGTTGAAAAAATTTAGAAAAAGGTTGGGCTTTTGCTAGGAAGGGGAGGTTACTTTCAATTGGTGGCAAGTTGATTCTTCTCAATTGCTGTTTAAGTAGTATACCTACTTACTTCATGCCCATTCCTAGAATGCCTAAAACCATAATAAATATTAAATAGAATCGACATTATCATTAAAAAGATTTTATTTGGAGAGGAGGTCAGCTTAGAAGGAAACATCATCTATTTAATATGCTGGTTGTATTTTTGCCTAAAGATCAGGGTGACTTAGTAGTTAAAACTCTTGAAACTTTTATTTCTTGTCTGCTTATGAAGTGGATTTTGAATCTGGAAATTCAGTAAGGACTATGGCAAGAAGTTGTTAAAAATAAGGGTAATGATAGGACGCGTGCGTCCGATGCGCCGGATGCCAAACCGCTCTCCACTCCACTTCGTTATCTCGTCCAGCTCCCTTATCTCCCCATCTCTACCGCCACAACACTTCAAGTCACTTCGTTTTCTGCCATTCCCCTTTCTCCTCATCCTCACACGCCACAAATCCTCTCTCTCCCCAAACCGACGCCTTCACTTTG
Organism: Phyllostachys edulis; assembly: GCA_036346405.1. Taxonomy (NCBI): domain Eukaryota; kingdom Viridiplantae; phylum Streptophyta; class Magnoliopsida; order Poales; family Poaceae; genus Phyllostachys; species Phyllostachys edulis. The sequence goes on from CM070564.1 coordinate 8,301,139, forward strand.
GGGTTCATGGCCGCCGCTGCCGACCGGCTGGCTCTGCTGGCCCATGGCCTCCGTCGGTCCCCGCCGCCGCCATGCCGCGTCCTCGACTCGGCCCGGCCTCGCCGCCTCTTCGCCGCCTCAACCACGGCCCGGTGCCTCGCGCCCGCATCTCTCCATGAGCCGGCTCGGCTCACCACGTGTGACGCCTCATTGCCGCCTCTCCGCCTCCGCTTGTTTCAGCCCCCAACCGACCCGACGCCGCCTCTTGGCCACCCCACGGTTCCCAGCTACGCCGCCACCCAGCTCGCCCCAGCTCCGGTCCAAGCCGCCGCCGACTTCTTCCCCGGCTCCTCACACTCCCCGGCCCTCCCTACGCCGGCGAGCCCCTCGGGGTGCCTCCTGTAGTGTTGCAACCGTGGAAAAAACTTGTTGCACACGAGGGGAAAATTTGTTGCATACAATGGAAAAAAATGTTGCATACAAATTTTCGAGATGTTGCATTTTTTGTATATGTTTGATGTCTCCAGATGTGTTTGTGTGTTTGATTATGAGAATAGGTGTGTTGTTTTGATTTTGAAAATGTTTTGTTTGCTTGATTATGAGATTTTGAGGTAATGTTGCATATGAGTGTTTGATATGTTGTATACAATGAAAGAAAATGTTGCATCTGGTATTTTTTGGTGTTGCATGTTTTGCGTCATGGATCCGGACCGTACGGTGGGAGCCTTCCCACCGTACATCCGAGCCGAAGCAGCGCCCTAAAAATAAGTATTTGGGAGAGAAATCATTTGCCCAAATGAAGCATAAGAGTAGTGACTTCAGTTGTTGGTTTGAGTTGTTGAATCTAAGAAATTTTTTCAGCAGACATTGTTTTTTTTTCTGGAAATCGAGATTGTAAGTGAGATAAAATTTTCGCTGAAAATTTTCCAGAATTGTTTTTCAATGGCTAAAGTTACTCAGTGCTCAGTATATGAGACGTTGTGCTCTCAGGTTGTGTTTGAGATAAGTAAAAGTCTGACAGGTGTTCTGCATGATCAATATCAGGAGTTGGACAAATGTGCTGATTTGGCGGTGTTGAATAGTGAACAGGATAAACTAGTGTTAGTTTGATCCCCAGAGGAAGGTAAACTGTAAAGTCTGCATATAAGAACAAAATGGCTGTGTGAAGGTACTGTAAAGTTTGCATACAAAAAAAATTGTGTGGCTTGTTAGCAGAGATGTTATATTAATCAGAGTAAAGTAGATCAGAAGAGGAGGTCCAAGCAACCCCTGCTTGTCGGATTGATGTAAATTTTGGACATATGTTTGTTGGTTTTGTCTGAAAAAACTTTGTGAAAAAGATTCATCCGTATGCTTCGTTAAAAAAAAGATTCATTCGTATGCATCGCAGCACCTGCAAGCAGTAACATGGCAGAGCTATGTTTGAATCTTGATTATGGGCCCATGATGTAATTGAAAACTTTTACACTTTCCTACTTGTTATGAATGTTGGGATTTTCCAGGAGAAAACTTACTCATGGCTTGCTTCTTCTCTTAGACTTTTGTTCTTCACACACACACTCAAGTATAAGGAAGAAGAACACAGTACGCACAGAATTTTGTGACGGGAGTAACAACCTCCCTTAACAATTGATCAAATAGGCTTTATATAGCCACTAACACACACATGCAAGCACTACGCCACTACTCCACGCATGCATTTTAATGCGGTTACATGCAGCAGACATGCAAACATATACTCACACATACACTTAACTACTTTGCATGCAGACTCCTCATCTTCCTGCGCTGAAGACTCCTCATCTCCACTCGCGTAGTCTAGCACTCACCACCGAAGACTCGGCCAACTACTAGGCCAACAAATAACATGTATGGCTAATTCCAAGTAACACATACGTGCACTCAATTCCTGACTGCTGATCAGCTCACTACGCACTGTCAATCACCCGCTACGCCATGCTACACGTTTCAACTAACTTGGACTCTAGTTACTATACATGTTACACTCAATCATAAATAAACAAAGAACACATAAACAACAAGATTAGTTCCAACAATGAAGACACTCACAATTTCTCTGTAGGGTGACCTGATTGGGAAGCCAGCTTACAGACTGGGGGGAAGTCACTGGAAGACTGAACAAAATCGGCTTCTTTAACATTTTGTGAATTTTTCTTATTGATTTGGAGCTTAGGATGAAAACCTTATGTAGCTTTATTCATCAGATTCAACTAGTACAACACGTTTTACAAAAGGAGGAGGCTTAGGAAACCATTCAAGAACAATATATCAGCTATGCATGAAGGTTTGGCTGTTCTGAACGCATCAAGATTTACTGATCTTTTCACATGCTTCATCTCCACTTGCTGGATATGCTGCATCAGGTTCTTAATATCTTTGATCACCATGATAGATGCGCTCAAATTTTGCACCTGAATGCTGTTAACAACAACCTCCCAATCTGACGGTAGTCACACATGTTGATGCCATCGTTTCAGTGCCAGTTCAAGTGCTGCTCTACATTTCTCTGGTTCAGTCTTGGCCTGTCGAGGAACTACTCTTGCAGCAGTCAACCTTTTTTATTATCTCCCAATGATAGTGCCAGTTCCTCCTTTGCGTGTCTTCTCGTGGTTGAAATGAAAACTTTATCTATTCCAAAGGGCCAAAAGGTCAATATATCACGATCTGCTTCTTGGTCTTCCAAGTAATTAAAGAGTAACTAAGAAAAACACAATAGGCAGAAGAGAATAGCAATCAGAATGATCGTTAACCTAGATCGCATCATAGTACGTTTAAAGCTGCAGAGAATTGGAGTGAGGAAAGAAAAGGCGATGAGTATTGGTCCCACGAAGATATCGCAGAACAAAAAGAAGGTGACTGTAGTGTAGCTGAGTGGGAGCAGAGATGAACTGACTCAGGATGTGAACTGGATGTGAAATATCAGGTCGAGTGATCCCAAGATAGACGAGGCTCCCGACAAGATGATGGTAGCGAGTGGGGTCCTCCAGAGGCTCACCATTAGTAGGCCGAATATGAACACCCAGCTCCATAGGAGTATCCACCATGCGCTGATCAGTGTGACAAACACGAGCAAGGGTATTCTGAATGTACCTCTCCTAGGAGAGTTAGTAGCCCTGAGGCGTAGAAGTGACCTCGATCCCAAGGAAGTAACGAAGAGGACTCAAATCAGACATTAAGAACTGCTCACTGAGACGCTCCTTCACAAAGGCAATGTATTGAGAGTCATCTCCAATAATGATCATATCATCCATATATAGAAGGAGGAACGTTCGACCCTGAGGAGAAGTGTGTACAAAGAGGGCAGGATCGTGATCACTGACGGAGAAGCCGACAGTAGTGACAACAGAGGAGAAGCGATCAAACCAACCTCGAGGGGCTTCTTTAAGCCCATAGAGAGAGCGACGAAGGCAACAAACCATACTATCAGGGACAGAACACCCAGGAGTCGGCTGCATGTAGACCTCCTCACGTAGCTCACCATTGAGAAAAGCATTATTGACGTCCAGCTGAGAGATGGGCCACTGTCGAACAAAGGCCACAGCAAAGAGAGTGTGAATAGTGGTTATGTGAGTGGCAGAAGTGAAGGTCTCATCGTAGTCACGACCATGCTCCTACGGAAAACCACACTCCACAAGATGAGCCTTGTAGTGCTCAAGGGAACCATCGGAGCAGATCTTGATCTTGTACACCCACTTGCACATGATGTGAGTGACACGCATAGGTAAGGGCACAAGATCCCAAGTGCCAGTACACTCTAAAGCAGCAATCTCCTCAGACACCACGAGCTGCCACTTAGGGTGAGCAGCAGCCTCACGGTAGGTCGTAGGCTCAGAAAAAGCAGCGACTGCAAAGACGTAGTGCTCAGGAGGCCTGATAGTATGACGATCACGAAGATTGTATCTGGGAGGAGAAGGCAGAGCAGGACCCAGCAAGGACAGAGAAGAAGAGGTGAGAACAGGGCTCAGTAAAGACGGAGGCTCAACTGGAGAAGGAGTAGGCCAAGGATGGCGAGAGAGTGCATGCGAAAGGGTGGAATCTCAACAAAAGAGCAGGAAGGAACCCTTGTGCAGAGGGGGAGCAGGTGAAGCCGGAAGAGAGGGAAGCGAAGAAAGTGGGGGATGAAGCAAAACAGTAGTGGAAAGCTGAGAGTTGGGAAAAGTCAAAAGGGAGATCGACTCAATGAGAGAATCTGAGCTGACAATAGGGGAACGAGGGCAGTAAGGTCGGAACTCATTGAAAGTGACATCCCGAGAGATCCTCATCCTGTGAGCAACAGGGTGGTAGCAATGATAACTCTTATGCTCAAGACTTTAGCCAAGAGAAACACACTCAACTGACTAAGCAGTCAACTTAGTGCGCTCACGAGGTAGAAGAAGGACGAAACAGACACAACCGAAACTGTGAAGGTGATTGTACTCTAGAGCTCTACCGTAGATACGCTCAATAAGAGTAGAACCCTGAATAGCAGTATAAGGCTGCGTGTTGATGAGGAAAGCAGAAGTCAAGACAGACTCAGCCCAAAAGTGAGGTGGAACAAAAGAGGCAAGCATGAGAGCGCGAGCTGTCTCAAGCAAGTGACGATGCTTACGTTCAGAGACACTGTTCAGAACATGAGCACCAGTACAAGAGTACTGGGGAAGAGTACCCTACTCAGCGAGAAAGCGACACAGAGCAGCAAACAGGTACTTGCCAGCAGAGTAAGCACAAAACACACGAATGGCTGAATCAAACTGAGTGTGAACCATGGCCACGAACATATAGTAAATAAAGAGAACCTGACTGCGAGAGGACATGAAGTAGATCCAAGTATGGCGAGAATAATCATCAATAAAAATCACATAGTATCGATGACCCCCTTTCAAAACGAAGGGAGTCGGACCCCAAACATCGAAGTGGACAAGATCAAAGGACAAGTAGAAACAGAATCACTAGAGAGATATGGGAGTTGCAGCTGCTTGCCAAGTTTGCAACCCACACAATGTAAAGAGGTGTCCCCAGAAATAGACCCAAGAACACCATAACCTACTAGTGACAATAGGCGCGGTCCGCAGAGATGACCCAGACGATGATGCCATTGAGCCAAGGAAGTAGTGGAGGACGTGACAAAACTAGAGGTAGTGGTAGTGGCTGATTGGTTGGTGAAGACAGCGGAAGGAAGATGCAGCTAGTTAAGCTCTCAAAGACGCTGTGAATCACAGCGCCGAGGGCCAGTACCAAGCAGAGTCCCCATGCGGCGGTCCTGAACACAACAAACGTCAGACTCAACAATAACACAACAGTTGTGATCAATGATCTGACCAGCCGATATAAGTTGCATAGTAAGTTGAAGAACATGAGAAACTGCAAGAACATAAAAAGAAGAAGTGAAAAGGGTGTCTCGGCCTACAACAGGAAGAGAGGTACTATCTACAGTTTGAACAGTGGAAGGAAGAGTTGTGGGACTCACAAAAGTGAGATGGGTAAAATCTGGTGTCATGTGAAAGGAAGCACCAGAGTCCAAGATCCACAAAGAAAAGATACCTGACGAGGGAGGAGGCGGAGGCGAGGAAGACTGCTGAGAAGCAAGAGCTGGATGAGTAGAACCCGAGGAGTCTGAGGATGAGCCGACACCGAGGCGCTGGTGCAAGGAGAGGAGCTACTGTGTGGCATCACCGGAGGAGCCCTAGCGAGAGGCGCCAACTCCTGAGTAGGAGGAACCTCCAGAGCCCTTTGGGGGACATCCACCCTAGCGACCCTGATCCCTCCTCCGCTTGTAGTGGTCCTGATACCTATGGTCGTTACGCTGGCAGTAGGTGCAGTGGAAACCCGCAGTAAAGGCAGTAACCACTGGTGCGTTAGGAGCTGGAGGGATCACGGCCGGTACTGAAGAAACCGGTGAAGGAGCAAGCACTGCAGTAGACAAGACAGCTTGTATCTGAGCCACACCACAATGACGAGTCTCCTCAACACGAACACCCGTGAGAGCCTTCACCAAGGTCAAGCGCGGGTCGTGAGTCAAGAGCTGAGCACGCACAGTCTCAAACTCAGGGCGGATCCACGTCAGAAAGTCATAGAGACAGTGAGTCTCCTGATAAGCGTGGAGCCGCACATAGCAGGGACAAGTCTAGCAGACATTCGGCCCCAGAGAGTTGAGCTGACGCCACACCTTAGACATCTGCTGGTAGAAGTCATCCATGGTGGCATCGAGCTACTGAAGAGAACACACCTGGTGCACGACGGAGAGGTACATATCATCACTCTTCGGTTAGTAGTGAGCTCGGAGACGCTCCCACATCAGTTGCGTCATCAGCAGCTCAACCAGATCCATGGAGATGGCCACGGTCATGCTACCCACCAAGATGGTGGTAGCACAGGCTTCGGCATCCTGCCATCTCTCACAGGCATGTAGCTCAGACTGGTAGAGATCCAGAGCCTCCTCTAGTGTAGCATTGGCGGCCTCCTAGACAACCTGATCCACACCAGCAGAAAGAGCTGGTAGAACTGGTGGCGTAGGGTGAGGCAGACAAGGTCGCTCGTCGGTGAGATGACCCAAGAGGCGCTGGCTGTTAAGGTCAATTCTTAGGTGAACAGCCTACTCACTGAAGTTCATCTCGTCGAACCAAACTGGAGGGAGCGGGATGGCGAAGGAGCCTTTGGTAGTAGCCATCAGTGATGACTTGACCGAATCAGGAGTCGGGAGGTGGCGTGCTCGAGAGCAGAAGCCCTAGGCTGTGGCTCCAGCTAGATCGGGAGATGGAGAGAGGCCAAAAGTGGAGAGAGGCTGGAGAAGCCGGAACCGAGGTGAAGCCGAAGCAGAAAATGCTGGCTCCACGTAGAGCGGTGGAACCAGAGTGAAGCCGAAGGCTCCACGTAGATCGGTGCAGCCGAAGCTACCAGCTTCATGTAGATCGATGGAGCTAGAGCGAAGCTGGAGCTGGTGGCTCCACTCAAATCGAAAAACAGAGCATGAGCTATGAAGAGGAACCGAGTGGTGTCGAGGACAGAGCTCCTAGGCGACGCTGGCAGCATCGACGATGAGGATCCCGAGCGGCGTTGTTCGAGTCGGGGGTGGATGTGCGCGAAAACGGCGGCATCGGGGGTGGTCTGACGAAGATCTGGTGGCAGAGAGGAGCTACGGCGGTGGCTAGAGTGGTGCGAATCGGAGCGGCAGTGGCTTGGGCAGTGTTGAAGCAGAGGATGCGGAGCTAGAGCAGATGACGCAGCACTGGGAGAAGAAGGGCGTGGGGAGGGCGGCGGTGGCGGCAGAAACCCTAACCTTGCTCTAATACCATGTTGGAATGAACACTTGATCTATTCTAAAGGGCCAAAAGACCAATATATCATATACAGGATAAGTAAATATGCAAAGAACATCATAAGCTATATACATATGTAACACTCATCAACACCTACGTGCCAGCGTCCACGTTAATTTTAATAGCTTAACCTTGTGGAGGCAACAATTTGACTGAAGTTGTCTTCTCCTTCGATGATTCACTGCTACTCGCCATTGAGCACTGTAGATTTTTCGACAAGTGACAACAACCGATGCATAAAGTGTTCATTCTAGTAAGCGGGGGCAGATGCAAGTGTAGTAACTGGGGTCATGTGACCCGACAATCTTATGCACAATCAATGGTAACACACTATGTATACAAGAGGTTACTCCATAAACTCAAGTGAGGTTAGTGTGTGGTAACCCCAATGACTCATTTTTCTAGATCCGCCATGCTGTTAAGGGCTTTTTGGATGTTCCCCATGGTGATATCATTTTTATTTCCTCACAACACCGATCAGATAGTGAGTATATGAGTTGTTGTACTTGATAACTTGCATGGTTATATGGTTACTGGCTTACTGCAGCTACAAAAGGCTTGTATTTTTATTTTTTTTTGAGCCGGTAGGGCCAAAGATCCTCCTAATTTCCTTTATTGGAAACCACAAGTTCATTACAGTACCAGTTCTGAAAGTAAAGAAAGAAGATAAAGCAAAACAGAGCAAAACATCTGCTTACGCACTAGAGGCAAAGCTCATAGTGAAGCATCAACCGACTGACTACTAGGATATTGACACCGACAAAACAGCAAGAAAAACATATGAAGTAGCAGAAGTCGCAGACTCTTCTCTGCCAGCTACTTCCTGGATCCTCCGAACTGTCGGGCGCCTTCCTCTTCTAGCGTTGAATACCTCCGAAGCCACCTGCTCGTCGAGAAGTCCCCCCCCACCACCACCACACACGCACACACCCCCACTGCAGTGCATCTCTGTTTACCACCACCTTCCGCAAAGTTGCCCATTGATTCAGCCAATAACACACAGAAAAAATCAGAGTGTTCGTGTTGAGTTTGAGTGTAATATGAATTGACTTTTCTATTTCAACTCAAAATTCTACTTCTACACATAGTCTTTCATGTACCATTATAATATATCTCTGTAGTCCATAGGAAAGATCAAGAGTTTTATTGTAAACATTTCCTCATATAGTGATATTGCCTTCGTGCGACCGTGATTTTTCCCGAAAGATTTTTCGCGTAAAATTCGTGTCTCATGTTCTTTTTTTTGTGCACTATTTACAACAAGTCGTATTAGAGCATAGGCAATTTGATCGAAAAAATCGTTAGATTACATCTCGCGAGTTGCGATCCGTTGAGTCGACGTTCTCGACGAGCAGTATCTCATTCTCACGTCGAAACCGAAGCAGGAGAAAAAGATTTTTGTGTGGAAGCCATCTTGGAATTGAATCTGACACCAAATCTTAAGCGAAGTTCACATACAACCGGCGTCAAGTTCGAAGCAAAGTTCCAGTCGTGTAATCTCAAAGAGCAGAAGCGGACGGCCAGTTCGTCTGCCCAGAAACGAGTTGGCCATGACAGCTAAATAGCAAAATCCAACCAAAAGTGCTACGTGCACACAGAAGTCTACCGGCAAGCCAGCAAGTGTTGGTGATATGCCCTAGAGGCAATCATAGAGATAATTGTATCATGTCTATGTTTATGAGTTATTGAATAAATATTATTATGTTCCTTGGGTGAATCATCGGTTATAAAGATTAACAAGTATGTGACTTGTTAATGAAGCTCTTTAACTTATATGATGTCGTTCTAAATGTATATCCCTTGTCGGGTGTCACTAGTCGGAACACTAGTAACTTATCGATCAACACATGTATTGATTGATGACCCTGTTTCACTGGTCATGGATATATGGATATCGAATTAATAATGTGAACACATGTTAGAGAATATGGTGTTGGATTGTGTGACACCCTGAATTTATTTTAGAATCTTTTTGGAATTTTCAAAATAAAAAGAACCATTTTGTTTTGATGAGAATTCAAAGCTTAACCTGGAATTTCATAATGAATTTAAGTTGACTAACTCAAACTACAACTAAAGTTCCTTGTTGGTTTATTGAGTTATTGGAGTTTTGCTGGTCTTTCCTTCTCTGTCCATCTTTTACCCACCTCTGGCCTAGACCTCCCTTTGTCTGGGATCTAATGGCCCAGACCTCTCCTTCGTTTGGATCCAAGGGTCCGGACCTCCTTGGTGATGTCTTCCCTGGGTCCAGACCTCCTTAGGTCTAGACCTCCCAAACGCTTAGACCTCCCCTAGACCCATTTCTCTCTCTCGGGTCCTCTCTGGCTCGCAACCTCCCTAAGTCTGTGCCACCCTTATGTGCATTTGAACTCCTTTGGAACCCTGTGAAGCTTTCCATGTTTTCTTGAATATCCTTCGTTGTTTGAAGCATTGAAACATTCCCTGGAGGTTCCCATTGATACCAGTCCGGTAGTACCGTTCGTACTTGGTGGTACTACCGCTTCTTAAGACCTCCTCTTTGTTCACTTGGACCTCCCCTTACATTTATTTGACCTCACCGTGTCCTACCAGACCTCCCCGGGTCCTCCAGGACCTCCTCCTTGCGCATCTGGACCGTTAAGACCTCCCCCTTGGAGATCTTAACCGTCCAGACCTCCTCCTTGCCCTTGTGGACCTCCTCTAATGCACTTGATCTTGGCCATTTGGACCTTCCCTTTGGAGATCCAACCGTCAGGACCTCCCTTGCGGGTGAGGACCTCCTCCTTGCCCTTGTGGACCTCCACTAGTGCACTTGATCTTGACCATTGGACCTCCCCTTTGGAGATCCAACCGTCAGGACCTCCCTTACGGGTGAGGACCTCCTCCTTGCCCTTGTGGACCTCCTCTGGTGTACTTGATCTTGGCCGTTTGGACCATCCCTTTGGAGATCCAACCGTCAGGACCTCCCCGGTGGGTGAGGATCTTCTCTTGTTCACCACAAGACCTCCTCAGGTCATAGCAGGACCTCCTTAACGGGTCTTGACTGCCCCACTGGGCAGTCAACACACCCAGTTTTCTTTACCTTTGACTAAGTCCTTTGGGCAAGGAAGTCTCCGCAGCATTTAATGCATGTTGTATCACATTAAATGTCCTCACCTTTGCAGTACTCATGTCATACCGATTGTCACATTCCTTGCCTACTCTCTTGTCCTATTTACCAACTCTTGTTGACTCTATCCTGAGTCATGTGCATTGGCTTTCCCCTATATATAGTTTGGGAGAGCCCTCCTTTACCACTTTCTTCCTCATTTCTACTCCCTGTCTCAACCGAGCCACCATAGACCTCCTCACTCAAGTCTTTGGACCTCCTCCAACAGGTCTCTGGACATCCTCTCTGGAGCCCTAAGACCTCTCCAGCGAGCTCCTTGGACCTCCTCTTGACCTCCTAGCTTCTCTGTTGGTTTTGTATCTAAGTTTATTTGGTGTTCTTTGAAATCTTGTTTGAGCTTTGTTTGAGTATTTGGTTTTTCACATGTAGATTGCCCAGACCGTGGGGAGCCTGAGTTCAGTGAGGGAGAGGAAGCAGCTTGAGATCTTGAGCAAGGCAAGTTACACTCTTGAACATGTTGCACCCATTACTTCAAATTATTTATGTTGTTTTCAAAGGTGTATGCATGCTTACTTTACTAAATATTTCAATGCCTATCTTTTAATCCATAGTTAAACCTACTGTTTGGTATGACCTCTATCCATGATTGAATCAACCTCATTGTCACCTTAGATAAAAACTGGTTCTTGCAATAGTGAGGACCCGAAGCTTTTGAAAAATGAAATGCTTAGCAATGCTTAGACCAGGATCTTGATTTGGGGAGTTTTGACCAAAAATACCAATTAATCAAATGCTTTGAGCCGTGGCATTGGTGTGCTATGGAGATTTCGGCCATGACATTGGTGTTTCATGGATGTTTTACTCATGCCCATGGCATTGGTGTGCCATGGGGGATTGTAAAGCAAAGTAACTGGAAAATGGTTTTGACTTGGGCGAAGCTGGTTGTATGGTTGGTGCATGTCTATGCACGGGGGTCGTGTGATCCGATGCCCCAGGGTTGAGGTTTGTCGCCCAAGTCGGTTAAGGACCGGTCTTTGAGACACCACTTGCTAAGCCTATAATGGGCTATGCCAAACTTGTGCAACCACATGTCTCCAGTATGGGGCGTGGGACCTGGCTAATTAATTTGCAAAGCTCTACCATAGTTTGCCCTGCGGACGCGGTGGGTTTGTCATGTTATGACTAGTTGTAGTCCCACCCGGCTAAAGAGGGGGCTTAAACCCGGCGGATGGAAAGTCCAATGGGAGCGAAACCTTAGAGTGGGTGGACTATGGTGGAGTAATGCATTGTAAAGGCCTTGTCATGTGCTCTAGACCTCTCACCAAAGGGAGTGTGAGGTGGCATCGACGGATGCCAAGCAAACTAGAGAATTCATGTCATGTGGGTAAAGTGTGCAACCTCTGCAGAGTGTAAATCTATTCGAATAGCCGTGTCCACGGTCATGGACATGCTGGCAATGTCACTCAAAGTTAGCTTTTGGTTTGGTTTTCAAAAGGTTATGAAAATGGTTTTGGTGGCTTAACCAAAACTGGGTTTGGGCGGGAAGCCTTGTGCAGGAGGGTATCCTTCACCATTTCAATGATGAATGTATCCAACTGAAAATGGATTTGTAAAACTGAATTTTAATTATTGTAACCTGCCTTGAAACTTAATACTTGTAATTGAAATAAAATTGGCTTTATGCAAATCAACCCTACTATGCTGTCCTTTGATATACCCTTATGCATGTCATTCTGTTAATTGACGGGTGTAACTTGCGAGCACGGTTGTTGTGCTCACTCTTGCTTGATTCATATATTGAGAAGATGAAGACTTCTTTGATGATGAAGATGACCAGCTCAATTAGGTCGCACCCTCCAGCCAATCACCTGTGGTATAATGGGTGGACATTGTCTTTTGTTCTCCGCTGCGTTTGTGTGCTCCCTGTTGCTAGAGTTGTAAGCAACCCTTGTAATCAAACCTCCTTTTGCTGTTAATAAAGTCTTGTGGATGTTGATGTTATCACTTGTTTGCTGTGAGAACCAGTCGATGATCTCTGGGGGCTGGTTTGGATCACAGAGGACTTTAGGCTTGCCTTAAGCCCCACGACCTCCTCGGGGTGGTTCCCTTCGGACCTCCCTCGAGTGGAGACGTGGAGTTTTGGGGAGGTCTGAGGTCCAGCGACCTCTGCGGGTCAGGACCTCCCAGACCTCCGAGTGGTCCTCTCGGACCTCTCGGGAGGTCTGTGCGGTCCTACCGGGATGTCCTGGGAAGTCCTTTGCGGACCTCCGAGGGACCTCTCGGGACGTCCTGGGGGCTCCTCTATGGACCTCCCAGGAGGTCCTGAGGGACCTCCTGGGTGTGCCCTGGGCCGGGTCGTTACAGATTGACTCACCTTGAGATACTATTGAGATTGTTATGATTTTATGTGTCATCAGTTGGTCTCAAGTAATGATGATGTATAATCCTTAGACCTGAGATTAGCATGGTTTCCTACATGTGTAATAATACACTTAGGGGTTGCCAAACGCTACTCCGTAACTGAGTAGTTATAAAGGTAGATTTCGGGTATGCTATGAAACATACGGAGGGATGTGACTGGTCGGATATGGGATTTGCCCCTTCTAACATAACAGGAGAGATATCTCTGGGCCCCTCGATGTAGTTGGATAAAGAAAATGCATGGCCATGCCACTAGTGGTCGAAGAGTTGACCACATGAAGTTATCCGACACTTGAATGCGAAAATATGGAATAGTCCATGGATGATAAAATATCTCACCTGGAGTTCAACCAGATATCGTGAGGCAAAGGTAGAATGCACGAGCAGGTCGTTTAGTCCGATAAGATACGGACTAGTTATATAGAGATACGAGCTGGTCGCAGACTAATCGAACATGATCTCTAACCGGTCATAAACTGGTCGTAAGGAGTTACGAACTAGTCATGACTAAATATGAATTGGTCATATAGATATACGAATTGGTCATAAGTGATAAAGACATAGTCGTAGATCATGTTGCATTAAGGTTCGTCTGATATAATTTATGTGTATTCAGAAATCGTTATGTCCTACTAGGAACCGCTAATGACTAGTGGTCGGAAAAGAGTTTTCGCGTCACAACTGATTATGCAATAACCTACAGGGTCACACACTTAACGGGTTGGAATAAACGTGTTCAGATAGGATCCATCATAGGCACTATGTAAGGGGATGCATGGGTTGTTGAGAAAACACAACATACGCAACATGAGTTGCTCCACCGAAACCCTAGCCGTCATCTTCTCGAGTGTCCTACCGTGCAAGTTGGTGCTAGCACACCGGCGTACGGTGTTCCATCCTTGGACCTGTGGATACCGTAGAGGCACTACTGCGATTGCTGTTGTGCTGAACAAGGACGATCCATGATCTTCACAAGAAACACGATTGGTTGCTAGAAGTGGACGATCGACTACGGTAGACAATCGATTACGACTACTACATCGACGTACTCTACGTTGGATCAGGCTGCTACAACTCTTCTTCCGCTGCACTACGCTTCTAGTGGTAACGATCTATGATCTCTTGCTTGCACGGCATCCTGGTTTGCGTGGTGGAATTTTTGAATTGCCAGCTAGTATAGCCTACCTGTATCCCTTCAGCAAGATCTTCATTGCTTTGTATACATGGAAGTGTACGAAGGAAGTCGCAATTTATTGCTAGGTACACACAGAATTATACCAACAAATTCATGATTTCTTTTGCATAACGACTTTGAAGTATGATATTCTGCTGCTAGATCGAGACACGTGGTTTCTCTATGGCAAGTCAAGATGTGAGTTGTTCTTACACATCTCGATTTTGATGATTTTTTATTGGGGATTGACAAGATGCCCGCTGCATGGCCTCTTGAGGAGAAGCAAAGAAAATATCATAAGGCCTTATCTCAGATTCATCTCCATCTATCAAATAATATTTTGCAGGAGGTTTTGAAGGAGATGACCGTTGCCACATTATGGTTGAAACTGTAACAGATTTGCATGACCAAAAATCTGACCCGTAAGACGCATTTGAAGCATAAGCTTTATTCACACAAGATGGAGGAAGGCGGGTCATTATTGAACTACCTGACAGCATTCAAAGAAGTAGTCTCAAATCTCGAGTCTATGGAGATAAAATATGATGATGAAGCTTTGGGTCTTATTCTTTTATGCTTGTTGCCTTGTTCATACTCTACATTAAAATATTATTCTATATAACTGAGATACTCTTACACTTAATGAAGTCTATGAAGCACTACACGTGAAGGAAAAGATGAAACCCATGCTTCCAAACAAAAGTTCAAATTCGCATGCAAAAGGCCTGGTTTTCCGAGGCAAACAACAAGAGAGAAGTTCAAACAGTGATTCAAGAGGCAAAAGCTCGAGCAGAAATTACAAAGGCAGATCAAAATCCAGAGGGAGGTACAAGTTGCGCAAGTTTTGCAAGAAAGATGAGCACGACATATCTGAGTGTTGGTGGGTAAATAAAAAGGAGAAAACGAATAACAATTTCAAGAAGGATCAACAAGAGGATGATGCTAAAGCCACCATTGTTACTAAGAAAGATTATGATGGAGATGTTCTCGTTGTCTTTGCTGATAATTCTAAAACCGGTGATGAGTGGATCATTGATACGGCCTGCACTTTCCACATGAGGAGATCATGGGTAGATGATCCTAATATTAGAATGATGATACAATCGACAATGGTGTTGAGGTGTTGGCGAAACCCTCATTTGGCTGTTTCTTTCTATAACTGAAACCAGATTTGCTTCCTAGCTACTCTCTAGTTTCCATAAATTGTCTTGCTTGTTGGATAGTATTTAATTAGTGATACTCTCTAGTTTCACTGGAACACATATTGTTCCTATTTTCGTAGGTTATAAACATGGGACATGTATCATTTTGCTGTTGTCTGTTTAGTTAAAAGGTGTCCATCTTTTATGCTGAAGATTAGTCTTGTCTTGTCCAAAAGAATTGGATTCGTATGGTTAATTTGATGTTGTATATATGCTAAAGGTCAAGAGGTTGAAGAGAGTTGCAGAGAAGCCACAACATGGAAGAGAGTTGCAGATCAAACTAACAAGGAAGCAATCAACCTGGAAGAGAGTTGCAGATCAAACTAACAAGGAAGCCCTATTTTGGTTGTGGATTCTAGACATGTCATGTTATAATGTTAGATGATCATGTTTCTGGCCTTAGGAACTTGTAGGAGTGATATGTATATTTCTTTCTTTTTCTGGGGTAGTTCAAAGTTTGCTGAATCTGAGATGGTGGTCATGGAATTTAGTTTATTTATGGTTGGTATTGCATAAAATTCATGGCTTTTTATGATTCTTGTATGTAATTATATTTTTTTTGAATTTTCTGAGATTTTTTCGGATTTCCAAGCTATCTGCATTTTTGAAAAAAAAAATTATTTTTCCTAAACATTTCTGATTTTTTCGATTTTATTGGTTTTTTTTATTTTCTTTAATGCCCGGGATTTCCTATCCCTACTGTTTGTTGTTGGATATTTGTGATGGCCATTTTGGTCATTTCTCAATTAGAGAAAAGAAGAAAAATAGAAAAGGAAAAGGAAAGGTGGCAGGGCCTACCTGTAGGTGGGAGAGGGAGTTTGATGAGGACATCATTTCAATACATATGCCCAACACTCCTAATAAATCTGAACCTATGAACTTGCAAGGTCCAATCACCAGAGCTCGTGCACGTCAATTGAACTATCAGGTAACTTCGTTTCTAGGAGTACATTTTGTTTCTAATAAGAATATGCTGCTACTTAATGCATGTGATATTCTTTTAATCAAGAACTTAGGAGCTGATCATGAAGGGAAGTATGTGCAATCCAATTCGGCTTCCGGAGACAGCACCGACTTTAAACGTACATAACTTTCACATACGGAGTCTGTTGGAGGTCTACGAGTACTTCATGGAAAGCTTATCTCACCCTCTTTCCAATGGATCTAGCTTCACCTCTAAATTCCTTCTGTGCATGCCGCAATTGTCAAAACAATCCGATGATGTTTCTGAGTCCACTTGGACCCATGGGCCTTGTAACCCTAGGCAGCCCGTACTGTTCATGTGGTTACTATTCATGCATGAATAGTACCACTACCCCTCCCTTTCTCCTCTTCCTCCTATACATAGTGGCCGCCACCCTTAGGGTTTGGTGGATTTCGTTTATGTTTAGTTTGCCTTTGTTGCAACTTGTATCTTCTGTGTGTGTCGATTAGACCACACAGTCAAGATCCTTATTCGGAATCCCAACTTAAATCAAATATTTCAATCCTATTTGCAATTTTAGATTGTTATATTATCTCGTTCTTGTGTGCTTCTTTGGTGTATGCCAGAATTGATCTTCGTGATCAGGTCATCCGGGTATTCGTGCATGGTTGATAACGACTTGTCGAGCAGTTCAGCGATTGCATGATTTTGGGCCTTACGAGTTCGTAGCCAGGATCGTGAGAGTTGAGAGACTACTACCAAATTTATCTTCTCATCAAAAGATCGTGCCTAATTAGGACCTCCGAGGTTCATCAAGACGCTCAATCTCCTTAGTCTCCTCTGGGTTTGTTCGGTATGGCACGCGGTTGGGTGGGGAAGCTCCTGGGATCAAGTCAATCTGATGTTCAATGCCCCTAATTGGAGGCAGCCCCGGTGGTACCTCACTTGGAAATACCTCGTCATACTCCTGCAATAGGTGAGCAATAGCAGGAGGCAAAGAAGGGGGTATATCCTCAAATGAAAACAAAGCTGCTTTGCACACTAAAGCATAGCAACTAGATTACCAACTTCTACCTCACTAATATCAGACTTTGTAGCTAACAAAACAGAACCCTCCAATCTAATTTCACCTTTCTTAGCACTAGGTTCCTTCTTCTTATGCGGTGCAAGTTCTTTAGCTACAATCTGATTTTCACTTTTGCTGCTCTCCTTTTCTCTATTAGCTCTTTCTAACTCATCTTTTAAAATTGCTTCTCGAGACATGGGCAGCAAAGTGATTCGCTTTCTTTTAAACATGAGAGTATATTGATTAGTCCTACCATGTTGCACAGTGTCTTTATCATATTGCTATGGTCTACCTAACAGTAATGAACATGCTTGCATAGGTACGACATCGCAATCAATATAATCACGATATGAACCAATAGAAAAGTGTACTCTCATAATGCGAGTTACCTTCAGCTTACCACATGAATTAAACCATTGAATGTAGTAAGGATGAGGGTGCTGTTGTGTGGTCAAGGCAAGCTTCTCAACCATATCAATGCTAGCCAAATTGTTGCAACTTCCTCCGTCAATAATCACACGACAAGAACGCTCAATGACCACAAATTTGTTTGAAACAGATTGTGGCGTTGATTCTGTTCAGCACGCTCTATTTGAGCACTAAGGACATGCTTCACAATTATGCTAAAAAACTTATCACTTGTTTCAGCTCTAAAACGTTTTTCGTCATGTTAAGATTCATATTGCTTACCTGCGGGGTCAGTTACAAGCAATGCATGTTCTTCATCAATATCACTAGCTGAAGTATACACACCATCGTCTCTAACAAGAATTGCTTGCTGATTTGGGCAATCTCTCATGATGTGCCCGAAGCCTTTGCAGCGATAGCATTGTATGTCTCGCGTTCTCCTGGTGGAAGCAACCGAAGTTGATTTGCTTGCGTCGAAGGCCTAGGGACTGGGCGTGGTGCTTGCTAGTCGCCCACGGCCAGAGGGGGGTGGGGGACGGCTAGGAGTGGCAGGGACAATAGGGGTGGCGCCCTGCCCGAGGACTACGCCTGATTCTGCCTACTTGCAAAAGAAACTCCAAAAGAGCCTCGGGAGCGAGACTGTCTTCCCTACACTTCACGTTCAGCTTTGCAAGCAAGATGAAACAAACGGGTGATAGAATTATACTCCTTATAATCTAGAATGTCCCGGTTAAGTCTTCCTAAAAATCTAGCCATTTTAGCATCTCCAGTTTCTTCTAAACCGCAACGTAACAAAACAGTTTGCAATTCTTGGTAGTAATCTTCTACTATGTTACTTCCTTGTCTTAAACATTGTAATTTATTCAGCAAATCACGAGAATAATATGAAGGCACAAATCTAGCTCTCTTCATAGCATCCCATGTTCTAGGTATGTTTTGTTCATTACGGCACAATTCATTCCACCAAATAGATGCAAAGTTAGTGAACTCACTATTAGCAGCCCTGACCCCTTTATTTTCAGGAAATTCATGGCATGCAAATTTTTGGTCTACGGCTAACTCCCATGTGAGGTAAGCATCAGGATCATATTTACCAGCAAAAGGAGGCATAGTGAATTTAATTTGACCAAGTGCATAATTACGATCACGTACTTCACGTAGTGGGTCTCTTCTCATACCTTGTCGATTGAAGCATCGTTTCTGATGATCACTATCATTGTTGGGATTGAAACCACCATCGGACTCCGTATCAGCAACATATGGGTTCGCTTCATCTTCTACCTCATCAGCCAATGAGCTAGCAACAGATGGGTTACGGCACGGTTGCGCAACGCCGACAGTAGTAGGGGCGGTAGCTGGAGGTGGAGCTCTCTCTAGCTGCTCCACACGTGTAGCAATCGTAGCAAGATCGTTATTGGTGCGATCTAGAACCCCCACAATACGCTCCGAATATTGATTCAGCAAGCGTGAAAAAGTGCTGCATGATGTCTTTCATGCGAGGCATGAGAATTGCATCATCCTCAACGTTGGGCCTGCCATTCGCCCCTTGTGACCCTAAACCTGCCATTGTTAGTATCAACAAGAAAAATACACGAGTGTGTAAAATTCCCTATGACTACTAGGTTCTGAAGGTTATAAGTCACACACGCTCAAACTCTTACCAAGCTCTTGCAAATTCTTACCAAAGCAAATAGGTGGTGCAACCGGTGGCTAGTTCGTGATAAGCGTGACACAATGAGCAAAGCTATTGCAAGGGTACAGTACCTGTTCGGTTATTGGAGCTTTGATAGGCGTAATATATGTAGCAAGGATTAGCAACAATCAAATCAGGAATGCAAGTTGAAAAATTGTTCAAAGTAATAGTTAATGTTGTTAATCCTAACCTAATCAAAACTAGCTAATCAAAGCCCCATGAAGAGAAGTGTATGTACACACATGCAATGATCAATGTGACTTGATGTAAGCAAAGTAGAACCTCACAACAAGTGCTAGGAGAGACACTAGCCAACTACTCATACTTCTTTCTAAAGGCACAAGATTGTTCGCATGACGTAGAGCACAAAAGACAGCAATATTGGTGCAATGCAAATAGCCCTCTAGATTGAGCAGAAACAACGGTTAGTCTCAAACGATGAAAAAGCAAAGTTTTATATGGCTTATATATGCTCGTTTAAAAGGTTTCAACGAGATCTACAACTTTGCAGTTGAGGCGAACCCCAAATTCCGAAGGGAAGACCGAAAGAAACACCAAAAACAGAAAACAAAATCTTGCGACGCGAATTCAGAGCCGAAGATGGCCGAAGAATTCAGGAGCAAATATAGCAGTTTCAACTTGGGGCCGAAACTAATGCAAGCGGGTAACTTTTATTGGATGTGCGCCGTTGTTAGCTTTCCAAAAATTCTAAAAATATCGAATTCCGACTCCGTATGCAAAAGTTATGCCCGTTTTACTGAAGGTGTGTCGGAAACGGACTCGAATTCGTTTCGGCCTCAAGTTGAAACTGCTATAACTTTTGATCCCGCGGGCCAAATGTTCTCAATTTTTGTTTGGATACTTGTGACTATATGACGAAGGGCTCCACCAATTTTCACTGGATTTGGCAATCGTTTGATACGCTTTCCAAATTTCAGAACAGATTGACTCTCTCTTTTGTTTCTTCTTTTGTTTCTGTTTTTTTTGTCTGTTTTTTTCACTTGATCCCAGAATAAACTCTCTTTTTCGCTTCCTTCTTTTGCACAAACTAATTCAGCTTTCCTTCTATTCTCTCTTGCAAACCGAAACCCACTCAAATCTAGGGTTTCCTTTTTACTTTCTCCTCTCCGAACCAAGGCAGGTTTCAAGTGTGCCACGGCAGGGAGATGATGGGTGGTGCGGCAGGGAGCAGTGGTTGCCACGGTAGGGAGCAGTGGTTGCCATGGCAGCAATCTGTGGAGGCTGCGGTAGGGGATGAGAGGGTGGTGCGGCAGGGAGTAGTGGTTGCCGCGTCAGGAAGCAGTGGTTGCTGCAGTAGCAATTTGTGGAGGCGGTAGGGGATGGGAGGTTGATGAGGCAGGGATTGGTGGTGGCGGAAGAAACTGGACACAAATATGAAGCTACGCAAAGGAATGCGTAGATCAGACTAGACAATAACGAACTAGACTCCAACTAAACTAGAAATCAGCAACTAGACACAACGATGCAATCAAAAATTCAACAAGCAAAATTGAAAAAAAAAATTTGCAAAGGCACAGATTGGTTTGGACGATGAACTAAACCTATATTTTTTATTTTCGTGGCTTTGTGGACTATAGGAAAAAAATTTCTCACCGATGAACTGTAGCTCTGATACCACTTGATGAACCTCGGAGGTCCTGATTTGGCTCGATCTTTCGATGAGAAGATAAATTTAGTAGTAGTCACTCAACTCTCACAATCCTGTCTATGAACTCGCAAGGCCTGAAACCACACAATCGCTGAACTGCTCGACAAGTCGTTATCAATCGTGCACGAATACCCGGATGACCTGATCATGAATATCAATTCCTGCATACACCAAGAAGCACGCAAGAACGAGATAAATAGCAATATAGAATTGCAAATAGGATTGATATATTTGATTTAAGTTGGGATTTCAAACAAGGATCTTGATTGGGTGGTCTAGTCGACACACGCGGAAGATACAAGTTGCAACGAAGGCAAACTAAACATAAACGAAATCCACCAAACCCTAAGGGTGGCACCACTATGTATAGGAAGAAGAGGAGAAAGGGAGGGGCGGTGGCACTATTCATATGTGAATTGTAACCATGTGAACAGTACAGGCTGCCTAGGGTTACAAGGCCCATGGGCCCAAGTGGACTCAAAAACAGCATCGGATTATTTTGACGATTGCGGCACGCACAGAAGGAATTTGGAGGTGAGGCCAGATCCATTAGAAAGAGGGCAAGATAAGCTTTCCATCAAGTACTCATGGACCTCTGAGGTTCATCAGAGTTGATAAGGCTAGAGACTCAGCTCCAGCCCTATCCGGCCTTGCGCACGATGGAGGTTTTCCCCTCCTTTTTGCTGGTGCTTATGCGGTTGCAACGGCAGTGGGAGACTCAGGCGATGGTGATGTTAGAGGCGTGTGCGGCCCGGCGCCTTGGGCACTGGCTGTTCACAGCAACTGTGCGGCCCCTCAGGCTTCCTCCTCTGTAAAAGCGGCAGCTCCTCTTTCCTTTTCTTCCCTGAACAACAGTGAGATTTCCCCATTATTGGTGCTTCTTCTTCCCTTCCGATTAGTGTTTGGTTTTTGGACCCTTGGAGCTCCCATGTCACCATGCTTGTCTCGGTGCCATCGGTGGTGAGGCCGGAACCCTTCTCCTTGCGCATTTGGTTGACTCCCTCTTGCGCCCCTTTTCCTCTGTTGGGTGTTCTGTGAGGGTTCTTGATTTGCGCCGGTGGAATGTTATTTCGGTGTGCTCTCTGGCTTGATCTTGAGAAGGAAGAAGGCTCTGGTTCTTTTGGTTTCTTGGTGCTCTAGGTGTGAACTCGGCCTGTGCATCTTCAGTGGTCTTGTGCGATATCTCTGTACCTCGACTTCATGATTTTGGTGTGTCCCGAATTTACGAATTGACATTGTATCTCCGACGACTTCATTTGTTCTTCGCGGTAGAGCGAGGTGATTGGTTTTCTAAATCAGCGCTTTTTGGCATGCCTTGTCTGGATTTCTTCTCTGTGGCTTTGATTGCCATCGGCTTTGTGAGTATCGTAGTATTCAATTTTGATTATTCCTTTGCATATGTGATGTTCTAGTCAGAGTCTCATACTGTGAGTAATTATTTTGATACCTCTACTGGAAGATATTGCATAGTGATGTTGTGGGCTTGGGTTTAATGCTCAATGAGGATACTTGTCTAGTACTGAAATTGATTTGATAAGCTAGTTTAGATTTGAGCTCTAATTGTGTTGCTTACTGCTGTCATTTGATCTTTAGCTTTTTAATCTATTACTTTCTGTTGTGCTTAGTTGATTTGAACCATCTGGTTCTATGATCTCTAGCAATTCAGTATTCCATAGCTTGCTCTTCTGTTAGCCAAAAGGCCCTATTGCTGAACTTGAGAATATGTGATCCTTTTCACTGAGAGTTAATCAAATTTTGTTGGCTGACTGGAGTGCTGTTTTTGTGATCATTTTGAATTGGTCATCTTCTGTTGGCCGAAAGTATAAGTTGTTACCTATTGTGTATGAAATCATTTTGACAGTTTAGTAAAAGCATTATTTAGAGCTCAAAGTCTGAATTCTGGTTGTCTTATCTAGTTTGTGAAGAGTATAAACAAAAGTAGCGAGAAGGCCAAGAGTACATCTTGTGCAACTCTACATCTGATAGCAATAATCAAAATATTAAATTTGAGCATTAGGCTGATTTTAATTGTTCACATGTTCTATGTTTTGAGTATATTATCATGTTTAAATGACATAGAGGATTTACATGTTTATATGTTAATTTTTGTCATTTAAATGCTGCTGGAAATATGTTTTAATTATGATTAATATTGCTAGAATTAATTCTGAATATTTGCTAAAATTGCTAATTTTACAACATTTCCAAACAGTCGAAGGGAATTTTCCCCAGCAGGGGTATTTTCCCTAGGGTGGAGGGGGTTCCATATGTCACAAAAAAAATCCTCGTGGGGATTTACTTCCCTAGGTTTCCCCCCCCCCTTGCACCCAAATAAGCCTTGCCACTCTCAGACAAGAAGCTGCAAAAACGAGCTTTTCACCCCCTCATTTCCCGCTGTGAAAAAAGATTGCCGGGTTGGAGCGGCAATGCTTTGTCAATTGGGGGCAGAATAGTGAATGTTAATTCAGTATTGACGACGCTGCCATAATACATGATGGGGGTCTGGAGCTTCCCAAATGGGTTATTGCAGAGATTGACAAATGGTTTGGTCGCATGGAAAGAGGATACGTAGACCTGAGAAGGAAGGGGGTCCGGGGGTAAAGGAGTTGGAGCTGCAAAACAAATGCTTGCTAGTGAAGTTTGTGCACAAAGTGTTTATAGGAGAGGAATCGTCCTGGGTCAAGTCAATCAAGTAGGTGAGGAAGAATTACCTAAGCATCGTATTGAGTTGCATACACCAACCAGTTCATCTAAAAGCTTAAGCTGATAAGGAAAGACAGACAATTTACTTATATTTCAATACTCCTCTTACGTGTAGGCTCCCTCAGACCTAAGACGTAGAATAGAAGTAGTCTATCCTAGGTTGAGTTGTAAATTTGACCTACTTACTAGCGGGTGATAACAATGTGAAACTTAATATATACAACCTATTCTAGGTCGGACTATCCCGGATTGAATACGGAACCTAGTCGTTCTGCAAAACAGGATGGTTCTATGTTAGTAGGAATGTCACTCTAAGGAGGATGAGCTTTTTAACATAATATTTTTTGAAAGGGGTTGGAAAAGAAATTGATATGGAGGCAAGGATTAATGAAGTACTTAGTGCCATATAGTAAGCGAGAACATCATTCTTAAGTTCTGCAATAATTTCTATTTTATTAGTGTGGCCCTAACCTATTGCTCTGATACCATCTGTGACGTCCCGTGTCATTACCCCGGAGGGTAATCATACTTAAGCATACGGATTACTATTCGTTTGTCTGGTAGGACATCGCTTTGACGAATAGTAAGCCTTACCAGAGTCAACGTAACAGAACAATAAGATAAAAACTATTATTTTTATTCCAGTTAGCCACACACAGCTATGGTTCCTACAAATAGTAGTTTACAACTGCAAAATGGGACTAAGTCCCTTCGCTTGCCTTCCTTGCTCCATCGGTCTTCTATTTGCCCCCTACACCGAATATGGTGCCCACCTTGCCCTGGTCCTCTTGGTAAGCGTCGTCGTCTCCTGCGGTCTCATCGGTACCTACGTGTCCTTCGTCCCACTCGGGATAGCTCCCGACCGGACTAGGATCTACAAAGGAGAATACTAGCAAGGTTGAGTACAAAAGTCCTCAGCAAGCATTAATAGCAAAAGATGCACTGACTGACTTATCTCTGTTCGTTATCACATTTTCTATATCATCTCTTTTCTGAAAATAACAACTCGTTAAAATATTAAGTGGCAGATTTTAATACTGAAAATACTACTTGTCACTTGGAGAGAAGATAGACCCCCCAGTGGTTCCCGTAGACTCCAATCAAGGAGACTGGTATGAATTCATGATTTTATTTAGCACTGCGCAGGCTTGTACCACTTTACCCATAGCTACTCTGAATTCTCTTTGAACTGGGTCCACTGCATTTCCTTTGATGCGACTTCGAGTTCAGAATACAGAACGTTTTCTAAGTTACGTGATTAATTTCTCCACCCATTACTTTCTGTCGGTGCTGACCTCATCACTCACCAAGTTCTGGTAATGTTGGTTGAGGCGGCTTCTATCCCACATCCAATACTCCACCTTAGCGTTATAGCGCCTTGGATCCCCCACTTTCGGACTTCTCCTACCAGTCCTGGATTCCTCCATCACACTCACACATAATACTTATCCAATGTGGAGAGTATAATTATGTAACAAGGTAGTATTTTCTGCCCACCGAAATGGGAAAATGGCTGGCACTTAATTACGGCCTCTGACCGAGTAAGAGTTTTGTTAGTCCTTATATATTAACCATATATAAAGGGTCCCACCTCTTGCCTCATCTCTTCCCTGCCATGGGCCCCCTTTACCAGCCATATAATTCCTATCTCTTTCCTCTTTCTCATCTCGTTCATCTTCATCTCATTTATTTGATTTGATTTTGAGAAATAGTTTTGATGCAATAAGTATATGATGCAGCAATATGAGGAGTTGTAAGAAAGATCGTCGTCGACAAACTCGGTATCGGTTACTCCTGTTGTGCTGGCGCGTCCTATACGGCAAATGTGAAAAAAATGTAAATAAATACTTAGTGACTTTTGGTGCTAATAGGTGTACAAAAATTATTTGATTTTCTTTTGTTAGCCAATTTTAATTTAGTAATGTTTTTTGGCTCCCCCGTTAAGTTAGCACTCCCAAATTGCGTTTGTTTTACGGTCTACTGGCTCTAGGATCGAGGATGTCGAAACTTGCGGTTTATCTTACGGAAATAACATACTACCAGTACTCGTATGTAACTATGCTTATTAAATTTTATTCGCGCACTACACCTAAGTCATTGCATTTAAGCGCATACGTGTTTATTTATTCCTCTAAATAAACTCGGGGTTGTTTATTTTAAGTATTCTAACATGTTTAAATTATTCCTAATGCAATAGATTATTTGTCTAATTTATTGGGTTCTACTGGTGATTAATTACTTTATAAATCTAATTTATTTTACGCGTTTTTTTAATTTTTATCTTCTGTTGGTTTGTATACTGTTGTTCCTCTGCACGGGGTTTAAAAATCTATTTTTTCTGGCGATTTGACTGAAACTCGCAGGTATGCTACGTACGTGTTCTCTCTTTTTATTAATAATTTTTATTCTATTTTATCTTATTTTATTTCTTTATTTATCGGCCCGGTCTATAACTATTTATCCGAACGCGATTCGCAAGATTTATTCGGTCTAGCAAAAACACTGCTGACAGGCATTACTACTGGCGTTTATTTTTCCTGCGAGTTTACTACTAATAATATTCATTAGAAATTACCTTATTACTTAATACCTTTCTTTAATTCCCACCTAACTTTTTCTCTCTCCTCACTATTTCCCACTTGGTTTGGCCGAAATGCCTTTGACCACACATTCTTCTTTTCTCTCTCCCCTACTTGCTTTGGCCTAAACCCACCCAACCACTCATTTCACACCCCTATCTCTCTCTCCTCTATTGCTTCCAGCCGAATGCTCCCAGACCATTCTTCTTTGCTTCTTTGCTTCCCATTCTTGCTCAATGGAGTTTGGCTTTGGTTGAATTTTGCCCACGGCACAGCACCCGGTTCGGCTACTCCCATGGCGCCGCTCTCCCTCGGCCGTGGCTTGGCGCCACCCCAGCTGCTCATTGCTCCCTCGCGCTCCTGCCTGTGTGCCGTTGTAAGATCGAG
Organism: Phyllostachys edulis; assembly: GCA_036346405.1. Lineage (NCBI taxonomy): Eukaryota > Viridiplantae > Streptophyta > Magnoliopsida > Poales > Poaceae > Phyllostachys > Phyllostachys edulis. Next base: position 8,327,749 of record CM070564.1, read on the forward strand.
GAGGTCGACTAGAGGGGGTGAATAGACGGTTTTAAAAACTTCTTTGGCTAAAACCGAGTTTTATGTAGAATTGTAAATCAATTCGGTTTTGCACGATTAAAGCGTAAATCAATTAGTCTTTACTAAGTGCACCAACAGCAAGAGACTAAATAAAAGATAGCAATCATACAAATACAAATAAGCAATTTAATTCTATGAATGTAAATTGCACAAAATAAAACACAAGAGAACAAACCACAATTGATACGATGATATTTTACCCTAAAAGAGAGATAGATGCCAAAAATAGATGAGAATCGAGAGAATCAGGGCAAATACCATAGGTATTGGATGAGAAGAGAGTGCTAGAGTCGATCTCAACCAAGAAATCCAGGAAAACTTCACTCAATCAAAATATTTGAGTTTAGGTTTTTGAGTGGAGCACGAGAGGGGAGAGAAAAAAGGAACCGTTAGTGGTTTTAGAGAAGAGGAAGTGGTATGACCGAAAGAGAGAGAGGGATTGAAGTTAAAGTTTCGGTCATAACCGCTATTGGAACCACCAACTGAAAACGGTAGTACCGCTGTTGAAATGCGGTATTACCGGGCAACGGTAGTACCAGCGTTGAAAACACGATATTACTGGTTTTGCCTGAAAAGTAGGAGCTAAACTTGAATGCAAATGATCCTCGATTCAAACACTTAAACACATAGATTTTAGGACCATTATGCATGAGATAGACAGTAGAGACTCCAATTAATATGGTTTTTATTAATTAATCTTTTTTGTTTTTGCAAAAGAAATCTTATTTTCATGAAACTTCCTCAAAATATTCAAATGAGCGTATGATGAAATGTAGAACATCCAATTTTATGTATGAGTCATTAATAGCATTATGGACCTATTCATGTGAATAAATTAGGATCAAATGGCAAAACTCACTTAAGTGCTAGAAAGTGACCACTTAGGTCAAATAGGATTTTGGACGAGTTTCGAAATCAAATAACTTTTGCTAGGTTGGCCTTTTGAAAATATTTTGAATACCAACAAGGATTAGAATAGCCAACTCTAGGATTTTCCTTTTGGGATGATTTTCAAATTCCTTTTGAAATAGATTTTACACAAAAATCTAGTTTATGTCAAAAACAAGATACCATAATTTAGAATCTTGGTTAGAAACTCATTTTCTCTCAAAATATGTTTTTCTTGAACTAAAACCTTTGGTAAACCTTTGAATAGCATTTTTATACATTTTGCAACTAGTTTTTTTTTCAAAGGATTACTAATAGTTATGAAAATTTTGACTTTTGGCTAAAAGGCTCAATTTTGAAAATCAATACTAGCACATAATTTATTTGGGCATATTTAGGGATGTGATAAACATGAATATGATTTAGCACTCCTCCTTAATGTGCCACTTATTATCTTGCTCAAGATTTTAATAATGAAGATTACGAACAATAGCAAGAACACCCTTTTTATAAGATTTTCATGAGTGCAACCTACATAAGGCAAAGGGCTAGATACTTCAATGTAAATACTTGTTACTGAGATAGCATTGGTTTATGATATGAAGTGATCATCCTCAAGCTTGGCTCCAATTTTGCATATGGTGGAATCCACCTCTTCATGTATGAGCCAAACCTTCAATGCCTCTCCAAGTACCTATTAATCATTTAAGCACCTTTTGGTACCCAAACTCGGTTGGGTCCTTGAATGTTAGTCACAAGAGATTTGGGCACCCGAAAGGCCATAGCAATAAGGTTTGAAGAACTAACAATTCTAGAAAATATATTGCCATTTTTATCCTTCCTAAGCAAATAATGATCATTATAAATAATAGGCTTAGGAGAGATACCTTTGGGACATTGTTTACCAATGTTTCCCTTGTCTCGACAATTGTAGCAAGTTGGGCTTTTGTTTCCCTTTCTTGTCTTCTTATCTTGCTCATTTTCGGCTTGCCACTTCTTTGAATGTCTAGACTTGGCATCCATTTGATTTGGGCACACGGAGGCTTTGTGGCCCTTCTCATTTCATCCAAGGCACTTGATATATTTTTTTCGTATGTCTTGTATTGTGCCTTGTCTTACTATTATTCTTCTTCTTGGACATGAAACCAATACCACTCTTGTCTTGCAAGCTTCTTTACTTGCTTAATATGTCATCAAGAGTGGCCTTTCCTTCGAAGCTTCTTTTCAAGTCATTTGTCAATTTCTTGACTTGAGCCTTGAGCTCTTTGTTTTCCTCTATAAGGTTAGTCTCAACAAGCATAGAGGAAGTATAAGCATTTTCACTAGAGCTACAAGGCATATCTAGCAAATCATCACAAGAGGTGGATATGCTAACCTTAGATGAAATGCAAGAGTTATGAGCTATACGTGGCATATCATCTAGTAAATTACATGTAATACCTATATCCACCTTAGAGCTAATGACTTCCTTGAGAATGAGAGATTCATGTTCTTTTAACATATCATAATTATTTCGAAGAGCGACATGTTCTTTCTTCAAAATCTTATACTCAGTCTCCTCCTTCCCAAGATATTCATTAAGGTCTTCTATCATATCCATCAACTCATCATATGAAGGTTTATCATCATTATTTACCTTCTTATTACCTTTTGCCATGAAGCAATGAGGTGATGTAGATGCAGTTGAGGACTCCTCATTGTCGGAGCTAGAAGTTGAGCAGTCTTCTCCTGACATCCATTCTTCTATGCAATCATCATTGGTTGAGGTGGACCTTTCATAATGATCTTGAAGATGGGTCCATATCTCATGAGCGTTCTTGAGATTGCATACTACATTAAACACCCTTACACTCAAAGCACTAAATCAAGCGTTAGTTGCTTGAGTGTCGAGATGTGAGCATTTCTCTTCCTCATTTGTTGGAGCAAAAGGATCTAATGAAGGAGAAAAGCCCATATCTACAATCTGCCAAATTTTAGGGGTCATGACCTTAAAATAACAAAACATGCGGATTTTCCAAATATCATAATTCATGCCATCGAATAGAGATGTATCACCAAGGTGCACTATATCACTAGTCGCCATCCTTTACTCTCTAAGCGGTAAAGCCTAATAAAATGAGAGACCAAGCTCTGATATCACTTGTAAGATCGAGGAGGCCGACTAGAGGGGGGTGAATAGGCGGTTTTAAAAACTTCTTTAGCAAAAACCGAGTTTTATGCATAATTGTAAATCAATTCGGCTTTGCACAATTAAATCCTAAATCAACTAGCATTTACTAAGTGCACCAACAGCAAGAGACTAAATAAAAGATAGCAATCATACAAATACAAGTAAGTAATTTAATTCTATGAATGTAAATTGCACAAAGTAAAACATAAGAGAACGAACCACAATTGATACGATGATGTTTTACCGTGGTGTTCGGAGACTTGCCGATCTCCCCTAATCCACGTTGAGGTAAGCCCAAACTAATTGGACCAACTCCACGAATTAAGCCAAACACCTCCGAGGTAAATCCAACCACTTGGACCGGTTCCAACACGAACCAACACCTCGATCCACTAGGCGTTGCTCTTCCTCCACTCCAGAGATGGCGAGCACCAAGCCACTCACAAACGTCCGGGTCTTCTCACAACCTTCTTTGAGAAGATCACTGAACCACGACGCCTCCACGCCGTCTAGGTGTCGGCAAACACCAAGAGAAACAAGTCAAAGACTCTCACTTGAACAAATCAAGTGTCTAAGCGCAAGTGGATACTCAATCCATTACTTAATGCAACACATGCACTTAGGGTTTGCTCTCTAAGCTCACTACGTGAACATATGCACAAAATAGATGAGAGGGTTTGCTCTTAGCTCAAGAGAATAGAATGGGGCCTCAGCTACCCTCCCACAACTGACCAAGGTGAGTATTTATAACCCACGCACAAAAACTAGCCGTTGGGGAAAGTCGCTAAAAATCAAGACGAAGCGGTAGTACTGCTGCTCATCCGCCAGATTATCAAGATCTCCATCGACACACAAGAACGGCTATAACAAAACCCCTAAAATAGCCGTTGGAAATACGGCTCAGTACTACCGCCAAGTAATACGCGATAGTTTCGCTCTTCGGTAGTTCTGATCCACAAGCGCGGTACTACCGCTTCCACTCGAGGACCAAAACTGGTCCTTACTAGAAATAACGTACCGCTCACAAAATCAGATATACCGAGGTGCGGTAGTTCCGCCAAGCAAATGCGGTACTACCGCGATGCAGTAGTTCCACCGCCAAGCTCCGGTACTACCGCACTCAGGGTTAGCAACCGAGCTCAACAAGGTGTCATACTGGAAAAGATGTACCGCCAACTAATCTTCGATCCGACTGGGTTATGGTAGTTCTGTACCACAACCCCGGTCATACTACAGCGCGGTAGTGCCACCAACAACACGTCGATACGACCGATCTTTCTAAGAAAAACAGCAATTGGCATCCAAAACAAACACATTTGCCAATTGATGAGTGATGCAAACAAATGTTAAAGGCAAGATTCTCAACAAGTTGCAAAAGACATTTAACAACTTTTAGAATCAACGCCACAAGGAATAAGGTACATGAACTTAAACCATTTGCAAAACACATTCGCAAACTAAAGTCACATGCTACAAGGATTATACATGAGCTCCGATTATTTGCAAAACACATTCGCAAATATTGACAATATGCTAACGAGAGCTAGAGTAAGCACAATGAGCTATCAACACATGATTAACTCAAGCCACTAGTCAAGACCCCTCTTAATAGTACGGCAACATATACTAGCAATCCAGTCTTTCAACCAAACACCAAGACCGGTAAAAGACTAGGAACACATCCTTAGCCCTAGCTAATCCTACCTTTGCCTTGCACAAATACTTGAAGCTTGATGACGCACATCTTCACTTCAAGAACCACATCAGTAACTTGATAATCATCCACACATGATGATTTCCTTTAGTTCAAGTTCTTGACTTGAAAATGCATCAACCCATGATGCATTTTTCACTTGACCTCCATCAACACATGATGTGTCTTCTTTTGACATGATGATCAATTCATGATCATCTCCTCTTATTGAACATCATCGACGCACGATGATTTTCTTTTCTTCAAGATCTAGATATGCATCAACATATGATAAATCTTCTTCTTAAACCTTGACTTGATGACGATCACCTCATGATGTCATCCAAAGTCTCTATCATCATGGGACATAACCTATTCATCCAACCCATGGAAAATATTAGTCCCACAACATGATTGTCATTATTTACCACAATATACCATTAACTCATAATGATGGAACAAGATACTCCAATCTTTCCATCTTTGGTAATTGATGACAACTATCACAATAGCAAATAATTGAATGTAAGGTTATATGAGTATATATGAACTACACAAGTTTTATATACTCATTTGATATGTTTCAAAGTAAAGATCATTAATATATGTGGATAAAGGAATATGGATCAATACTAATGAAACCATAAAACATGGAATGAACTCCCCCTAAATGTGTGTATACACAAATGTGCAATAAAGAACATATGCACATATTCAAGTTAGACTTTTGGTGGAGTTCAATCTATATTTTGAATCTGAGGGATGCAACAAGATATAAGAAATGATGTCGAATGCATACCTCCATGATTTTCACATTTTCATCCAAATAAGACTACACAATAGGTATATCAATAAAAGTGTTAGTCTCACAAATAGATTTGTCATTAAACACTAAAATACCCCATTAACTCATAATGGTGGGTCTAGATTCTTCGGCTGTCCGCTCGGCCTCCATCTTGGCCCGCACCACCTCCCGCTAACTGCGGCTTGGCCCCGCGTGTGCGCCTCCCAGTTCGGTCCCATGGTGCTGCCGTCACTGGCTCCGGTTGTCCCTATGCCTCCTCGCTTGCTCCTGCGGCCCACGCCATGCCGCCTCTAGCCCTGCTCCCCTCACGCGTCCCTGTCTCTCTGGCCCGACCCATGCCCCAGGCTGCTCCACTGCGGCCTTCACCGAGCCCGCGCTCCCCTAGTGTTCGGCCTGAGCACAGCTCCCCCTCTATCTTCCCCTTTTTGTTCTTGCTTTGTTTTGGTTTCACTGATTATGCTGATTCCCTTATACTGATATGGGTTTATTGTTGCTTAAGCATGAATAATGGATGTGCTGGATGTGGCTATTAAGGCTTGCTATGGTAGGGTGATGTCAAGGTATAACTTCCTACTACCCTCTCTACTCTTTCTACCCCTTTGCTCTGTGATGTGAAAAAAAAGGATGATGCTACTGCTATACTTGCATGATTTTGGTTAGTGCTATTGTTAGTGGGTATATGCTTTGTGATGGGTTAGTGATGCTACTGGGCGCGCTCTTTGTGTACTGTTGTGTTCATATGGGTGGTTCCTCTTTGGACAACACGACAGTGGGGGCAAAATGGGGGTTACCTGGCCTGGCCGGTTTTTTGGTTGAGGATGGCAGTGTTGGTGCTCTCCTTTTGCTCTAGTGGGTCACTTCGGTTTCCAGTGGCCGATGCTGGTGCCGGTTGCTTGTTGTCGGTCCTAGAAGTCGTTTGCTGTTCTTGCTCCGTCGGTCTTGCTCTTCACCTTTGCTCCTCTTCTCCTTTTGCTATCTCCTTTGTGGGTGTTTGGGTTGGCTTGCTTGGTTTGGCCTTGCTTTGGCTTAGTGGTGCTTGGCTTGCTTGGGACGCTAGTGGCTTGCTGGGTTGTGGGTGTTCTTGGCTTGGTGCTAGCCTTGGCTTGTGGATGGCTTTGCTCTGGTGGCGGTGTTCTTGAGCTCTTGTTCTTGGTTGGGAGAAAGAAATGGGTTTGGGATGTTGGCGTGTGAGGGAGCTTATGCTATTGTGGCTTCCTTTTGGCTGTGAAATGAAAGAGGGGCTTTGTGAGAGCATGTACAATGGGCTTATGTCAGCCGTCTATAGTCATTGCCACATAGGATTTTTGCTGACGTGGATGAAAGAGAAAGATGTTGTCTACAATTCTGTAGTCGACTATAGCACAAGAAACAAGAAAAGCATTAAAAGATTGTGTGTTCTATAAAGACAACTAAAAAGATAGCAGTCGTTTGTACCATTGTATGAGTTGTCTTTAGTGCTGTCTACAGGTGACGTGGAGAGTTGGTATAGACAACAGCTGTTTATACCATTGTACAAGCCCTGAAGCTTTGAGGTGGCTACTTGCTCCATTTTTGTGCTCATGGCTGGGCATTCCCCTTTGCATGTACATGACCATTTAGCCCTTGCCCTTATCCATATCACCCTCTCATTGCACTGTGAGCTCAAGGGCCTTTTGGTCCAAAGGATGTATTGGATAATGTGTTCGGATTTTCTACGGTTCAAGTAAGTTGGTACAACGTGGTTGTCGGATATTAATAAATGTCAGGTGATGAAACCCACGGAAGTGAACGGTACTGATTGACTTAGGTTAGCTTGGGAACCTCGCTGAGCTTCATTTATTTTGATGGCAGTCCTTCTCTATCCTAACTCTTAATTTATTGCTTTTGGTTTAATACTGGTCTACTAGTCTTTGTGGGAATTGGCTAGGTGAACAGGGTTTTGGATTTGGCCGTGGAAATGGTTCGACTGGCTGGCGATAGACGGATAATGATACAAGGAAGGCTTTGGCGACATGCAATGCAATACTTTTCCTTTCTTTTGTAATGTACCAGAGTTGTAAATTGTAATTATTCTTTAAGGTAATGAACTTATGCAACTGCTTGTATTACTTTACTGTTGCTCACAATGAATTCTCGTATATTGATCCGATGTAAAGAATTATCGTAATTCAATTCTGGGTTTGATTTTACTGCTTGGCTTGCTATTGTAAAAGATTCTTGTAAAGGATTTTGAGATTGAATGAATGATTTATTCCTGTAGCAATAATTTATTTTGTGAATTTTGTTGACGAGCTATGGATAATATTATTTTATATGAAATTTACTTGACGAAGCGATTAATATTAATATGAAGTGATGCTCTGTTTATGTTTAGTAAATTTTAATTTACTGCTAATTACTGATTAGTATTATTTTAATTTATTCTAATTTTTGGGTTTTCATAGACCTCCCTCGATTCCTCAGCACGATTCGACGAGGAGACGCAGCCGACGACGACAACGAGGAGGAAGGACACGAGAAGTAAACACAAGGTTTATCTCTGGCTTGTTTTGAAAGGCCGTATAAATGTCAGAGAAAGACAACACAAACAGGGGGGTAATCATGGAGAGGGGCCTAGACAGGCGAACAGGAGACTGCGTCCGGCGGTGGACCACAGTCACCGACGGTGGTTTGCTGGAATATCTGGCTGGCGAGAAACAAAAATGTGTTTGAATCGCTTCATGTGGTTGCATATCTGGTGCTGTCTTCATGCAGACAGGAGCTCAGGCTGTTGAAGAACCGCACGAAGAAAAAAGTGATGCTGTCATCTATAGATTCGTGGTTGGATAGATGGAGGATAAGTAGTATAATGTAATAGCTCGCCTAGTAGGGGCATAAACGGAGTGAATAGTCTCTGACCGTTCATCCGTCCGTCTATTTGGATCTTATTCGGAGCGTGAAACCGGATTTTTCTCAGATTTCGGAGTCGAATAGCTTTTGTCGAATACGAAAACGAATTCGGAGCTATCCGGATAATTTATCGGATAATATCCGTAAACACTGCTCAGATATCCGGTAAACTCTAGGCCCAGTGGGTTGAAGAGAGAAATTGGCTCACAGGCTTTCCAGTATTTAAGTTTTTTTTATTTTTAGAAAATAAAAGAAATCCAAATAAGCCAAGAAAAATAATAAATGAACTCGAAAAAATTCTAGAAATTTTATAAAAAAACACTTTTGAACATATAAATAAAATACTTTTGAATTTAATTGTAGTTTGATTTATTCATATTAAATTATTTTCTTTTACGAAAATTCTATGTAAGCTTTGTTAAATTATGGAAAATCATGAAAATTTTATAAAACCATATTTTAAATAAAAGATTTTGGGAAATTCAAAAATTGACTGGTAGCAAGTCTGTAGACTCAGTATATGTTGTATTTGTCTTGTTATGTAGTTGGCTAGTTATATTTTGGACATCATTTGTATTGTTATCACTATGACTCGCTACTTGCTACTACTTCTTTAACTATTCACTGTGATGTGATGTAGTTAAATTGCTAATGTAGTTGTATTTTGGACATACAGTATGATCTATTGATCTTTATATGTGCAGTATATATGTTTTTTTTTGTGGCCGGTGAGTTCATACAAGGGAATCGATTGGGAGACGTGTTGGGGTTTTCTCGATATGGAAATTGACGGCTGCTGCTCCACGGAAAGGAATCGATGGTTGCTGCTCCATGGAAGGAATCAACGGCTGGATGAAGAGCATACATGAACCGCCTAACTACGGTCAGCAGATCAACAAAAGTCAAACAATTTCATGTTTCCTTGGTAAGCTGAGCTGTCCCACCCGCGTACGTAACCGCGGGTCTACTGAATCCGCATTGCCAGTCGTCCAATGCTCATATATTCTCTAGGGCACGCCTTCCCAACCGCGCAATTCACTAGCACCCTCCGGCTCTGTTTCTATCCCTCCCCTCCACCACCTTTCTGCTCTACTCTCGACGAGCTCAGTTCATGGTGGCAGCGAATCGCAAGCTCCTACCCGACGCTTCATCCGCGGCGGCCAGCAAGAAGCGGCCGTGGTACTTGTTCAAGAGCATTGACGACTACGAGATGCCTGAGGTGCTCGACGAGGGCGCGTACGGCGTGGTGCGCAAAGTATGCAACCGCCGGACGGGCGAGAAGGGGGCGGTGAAAGTGTGCTCACGGCTCGTTCGATCTCGGCGAGATCTTCAGCAAGGCTGGCTGCCAAGCCGCGTGCCGCGGCCACCCGTCCATCGTGGAGATCAAGGACGTCGCCCAGGACACGAAGATAGAGGACACGTTCCTCATCCTGGGGTTTATCAGCCCCAGCGTCCGCGAGCATCTGACGTGAGGGATGACGCAACAGCTGGTGGGTGCGACCAAGAAGATGCATGACATCCTCGTCCGCCGGGATAGAGCTGGATTTAGACCGGGCTTTTCTAGGCTGGTTCAAAGCACGATCAAGACAAAGACGGTCTAAGCACGACACAAGATGATGCAGCGTTCGGCTGGGCGGAACGCAACGAACGCCGGGCGGACTAGGCTCGAGAATGCGTCTGCGTTAGGCGACTGCAGACGCAAGACGGCCATTTGGGTCGTGCTTGGACCCAAGATAGCACGAAAAAAGCCCAATCCTCCAATCCCTCCCCCGGCCTGGCCCAATCCTATCCCTCCCCAGCTTGGTAGCCTAGCCCAATCCCATTCTTCCCTCCCACGGCCTGGCCCAATCCTAACTTCCATCCCGGCTAATCCATATCCCAAATCCCACACACCGCCTTCAGCCCTCCACCCTCAGTTCCTCCCCTCCCCAAGCACCGCTTTCCTCCCTCCCTCTCCGGCTCTCTCCTCCCCACGCGCTGCCTTCCTCTCTCTCCGGCTCTCCTCTGGCCGAAAGGAATGAAGATGGCGGTTGCCGCCGCCATCGCCGCCTCCATTGTCTATAGTTATTTTGAATTTGGGCTTGGGCTAGCACGCACGACCCCCACACGACGGGCTTTGGGTCGTTCTCGGTCCGACCGGAGGCGAGGTGGGGTCGGCACGCAAGACGGCACGGCGGGTGATCGCCGAGCGCAAGACGGCACAATGCGTCTGGCACTGCGGTGGCTGGGCCGGGCCAAGACGCAAGACGGCCCAATGCCCACTCTGTGGGACATCAAACCGGAGAACGTGTCAGCGCGGTCGGAGAGCTCAAGATTTGCGACTTTGGGGTTGTGACTCCTGTCAAGCCGCCCAGCAAGCCGTACAAGGAGGGGAATGTTGGCACGATGATATACAGCTCGCCGGAGCAGCTCACCGGTAGCTTGTACTATGGTGCCACCATGATCATGTGGGCACTAGGGTGCATAATGGCTGAGCTCCTCACCGACGAGCCCCTATTCGACGTGGCAAGGGAGGATGAGCTTCTCACTGATAGGGACGAAACTAGAACAAAAATGACCAGGGTTCACCATTTCATCGTACATATAACAACATATATAATTTTCAAATAACATTGTAATAAATAGTAACGTGTGCATCAATAAACATGGGCAAAATGCATTATCCAACCTCGATGACCTATGGAAAGAGAACAAAATAACTTAAAATTATGAAGTAAAAATAGTATACTAATATGATGAAAAAAAATACATTAGCTTTTAGTATTTACGATCTTTCAAGTTCATGAAGCGATGAACCACATCAGTAGTAGCACTATTTTGCGCTTTCCTTTTCAGAAGCTTTCCCATAAATTTACCTGCCATTTGTCGATTATTCAAAAAAAATCCATAATATATTAGAATCATGGTATGTTCAACAATTAAAGAACAATACATTAGAAACATATGTTCAGGACCGGGAGCATACTCACTTGACATTCTAGTCAAAAACTCTAAGTCAAATCCAAAGTATGGTCCAATATGAGCACATCGATGATGGATTTGCACTTTGTCTCATGGAAAATGGAGTTTCTATGTCAAATCACTTGTGATGGAATGTGAGGTGATGTGTTTGTGCTTGGTCTTATGGGAAATAGAGTTTCGAGGTGAAACTAGATAGTGTTTTAATTTTTCAGAGAAGGTGTGGTTCCAAACTTGGGAAAATTCCCAAAGCGGTCCGATCGGCCTTTTGCCGGCGATCAGACTGGACAGGCGGTGGTTAGATTAATGGGCTTGGCGGTTAGACCGGATAGATAGGTTTCATGCATTGGGAAGGCGGTGAATTTTGTGCAGTTGGCTAAAGTCATGGGATTAAGTGCATAAGTGTTGCATGATGCATATTTTGGCTAACATGGGTCAAGTTGCAAAGAACTTGTGCACGAAATCGATTTTTTGGTCTATTGTTTGTGTAGGTGGCTTGGAGTCAACGACGATAAATGACGAGGATGATCGGGACTAGGCTAGGAGAGCCGAGATCCAGAATGATCAAGGATGCCAGATAAAGTGGTTGGACTCAAGCATGGTACAAGATAGACAAGAACGATCGAACGAGAGGTTTTGTGCAACGGGTTGCATCAAGTGCTTGGGGTCAGTGCAAGTGCTCGGGTGGTTTATGTGGGAGCCAGATGGGAGAGTCTTTGCCGACATGATGAGAGTTGTTGATGAATCTATATGTGGTGAAGCATGTGATTGCTTCATGATGATTGGATTCGACCTTTGGAGATGGATCGAGAATGAGTATTTTGGTATCTTTGCCAAAATACCGATTTAGTGACCTTGGAAGAAACCACGACGCAAGACAAAGCAAGGAGAAACAATTTAGGTAAAGAGAAGATGGAGTTCACAAAGAGACGGATTCGGAAGACCTCGTTTGTCATCTGCTTTGAGAAACGTGCGTGAGTGTAGATCCATTTGTGTGTGGACTTAACGAGCGTCCGATAAAGATTTCCCTCTGGACCTAGCCTCCGCTATATAAGGGAGAGGTGCTGGCACTACACCATGGCATAGTATTAAAGGCAATGCAACTGTCGGGAAAAACTGCGTTGCAAGGCAATTTATCTGCCGGCAATTAGTTTTCCTGGCACTTATTGCCTGCCCGATAAAGTGCTGCCGGGAAAAACATTTCTCGGCAGATATGTGAATTGCCAATAGTTAACTGCCCTAGAAAAGCTGTTTTCCCCCGGTAGTAATAGTTTCCCCGGCAGTTGGCTCTTTCCCGGCAGTTAGAGTTTTCCCGGCAGTTACTATGCCCTTGATTGTCTGTTTCGCCGGCAGTTAATTGCCCTAGATAACTTGGTTTCCGTTGGCACGATAGTTATAGCTTCCCCGACAGTTAGAGTTTCCCTAGCAGTTATGCATATTGCCGGCAGTTACTACGCCCTCGATTGTCTTTTTCTCCGCAGTTACTATGCCCTCGATTGTCTTTTGCACCATTTAACCATAAGCAGCTCCATGGCTTATCAAGCGCTTAACAGCAATATCAAATGCTAGACCTAGCCATCCATACTCTTTCAAGCATACACAGAAGCTTAAAGTAAGCAATCAAGAGGAAATAAGCTATAATATTTGTAGAAAATGCCTACAGTTAGTGTAAAGAAATGCAGAAAGATGTCCGTTGATGTTTAGGGATAACTGTATGTTGGAGCTCTAACAAATGAATAAATTAAGTGAAGTTAATAAAAAGTGCATTGAGATCTCCAAGTATCCTTATCATAATATGATAACACCAATCTATTTTACATACCAAAATCTTGTAGTTAGAACAGTAACAGCTAAGTATCCTTATCATAATATGATAACACCAATCTATTTCAGCAATCTGAGTTGCTTTGTTTAGATCAAATTCTTCACTTTCTCCTAAGGCTGTCGTGCCAAGCATCTTGAGCCATCTCTCGGTTGTGAATATATCTCGCTAACAAATTCATTACCTTTGAAATAGAAAAGAAATTTGGACATGAGCTAAGCAGAATATTTCCTGTGACATGAATATAGTCTACTTTAAAAGTAATAAAACAATTTCCTAAAAAAAAGTAATAGAACAACAACATGAAAGAACAGTCGAAAGTAAATTGGTCGAGTAATATTTGGCCTGTCCTTATCTTTACTAGGGGCATGCGCGCGCCTTGGCGCATGAGGGAACTGGAATAGTTGACTACGCCTTGCATCTTAACGTGGTTGCATCTTGTGTCGATTATTCATTAAATTCTCGTGGTATAGGGCTTGATAGAAGAGAAGAAATGTCTAGGGGAGACACAAGCATACAAGAAGGCAAATTTTTTTCTAACCTCCATATAGTACATATGGTTCTGCTGGACACATGGCAAGCACGAACTAAGCATTTGCCTCATATCCTCTTAATATCTGACAAACAATTGAGGCTAATAAGCACTATGTCTGAAAAGCACAAGATTGGTACATTGAAAACTTCCGATCTATTGTGTTAAATCCTGCTATGTCTATCTATGCTTTGCACTTCCTACTTGCACAAACAATCATGCAAAGCTACAATTTTCAACATCCTAAAATGATACAGGTTCAGAACCAAAATAAGAAAACACATAAAATCAGGGCGAGATTCAGTTGCTCCTAGGATAGCTTGTCTATTTGGCTGGGCATCAACATCCCAAATAAGTATCTAGATTAGGCTATCTTGTTTACATGTTTTGCACGCATCAAATTTTGTACACAACACCCAACCAAAATTACCAGTAACTAAGCAAAATATGTCATACAGTAGCAAAGCTGTCCAACCCAACCAAAGTACATAAAGAGTTTCTGCTTGGAAATTAAATTTAGAAACATATTAAAAATGGGTAAAAGACATCGCTTCTACTTGAAATATGAAAGATTACCTTCAATCACATATCATCAATTCCTTTGGTGGTCAATACAACATTACCACCAGCCTTGATAATTTTCTCAATTCGCTCCCTTGTTATGTCAGATTCTCTACCAAAATAAAAGCAAGGTATTAGGTTTACTGTTGAGGACCTCAAAAAATAAAATGAATTGCTTGTCAATCCATTCATAAAAGCATGTGGATCAAGCACAATAAATTAGAAACAAGCAATATGCAAAATGGTTAAAATGCAATATTGCTTGTTTCTAATTTAGGAACAAGCGATAAATTAGAAACAAGCAAAACAGATACATTTAGGAAATAAGTAAAATAACAGAAAGGAATAATAATAAGCTACAAAATAGAAAATGAGCATACCTCTAATGGGTCTTCCACAATTCCCTTGGACCAGTTACGAGGACTTGAACACCCAATTGCATTTTTGTCTACTGAAGGTTAAAATCCAAACAAGCAATTCTAGCAGGGGTTACTTCCTTGAGTTGCACAGTTTGTGTTTAGTGCAAATCCATTTAGCAGGTAACTATCCTTGGCACTTTTACCACGAGCTTCCAAAATATTAATGCTCTGCAGAACAGACAAGGCCATAGTTACAAGGAAAATTTCACGCAAAGGATAACAAAGCACCATTTGTGCAGCCAAAAAAAGGATTCAAACAGTATGTCCATTCCACATAAAATGGTTAAGATGAAAATCAAGAAAACATGTCGCATAATATTAAGGCAGAAGTAGAACAACTATATTATTTGCTAGGACATCCAATACACAACCAGCTAGAAGAACACTTTTCGCACAAAGCAAAATAATATCACAAACAGGTATTATAGTTGTGTCTACAATGTCCAAACAATAATATAGGCTATTAATTTGCATCACTTAATTCTACCTTTAGAAAAAAGGCATCTAGTGAAAAAATAGAAACAATGCAAGGAGCACAATTGCCCAAAACATGAGTCTCATTCACTATATAGCAATTGCAGACAGTAAAGATTTCTTTGATGGTGTACTATTGTAATCAAATGCACTTTAGTACTTTACTGACCTTGATTGGATACTTCACTTCTCCATTAGTGTCTGTAGTCTTCATAGCTTGAACTGCTTCTACAACCTAGAAAATCACCGCCACATCAATTAAACAGAACAGAGTTTGTAGCAATGCTAACAGAAAGACAACTGAAGCCTAACATTTGTCTCCATGGACGAATAAATAGTCAAATAGAAACCATAACAACAAAGCATTATCAGGTATCCCTGGAATTTGAAAAAAAAATAAAGTGCCTCAATATGGATGTATTGAGTATTGACTAAAAATTTACTTTAGACTTAACAAATGACACTAAACGCAGACTTACAGCTAACCACATCATCAAGTTCCGCACGATTTTACCACATAGAAGTAAAAATAAGGCATGAATAAGAAACCTGAACTACACATACGATAATATAACTATAGGAACTTACCAAATTTGCAAAGAAATCACTGTAACTATTAACCAATTTCGAAGACATGCGAGTTTTTGCACAGTTTATAAGGGAATCATTTCCAAGCTTATCAACCTAAAAGTGTAGATAAATATTCATGTCAGCATGTCAATAAGCATGGAATGGAACATCACTCTGTTGTTGTTTGACTCATGTCAGCATGTCAATAAGCATGGAATGTAACATCACTCTATTGTTGTTTGTTCATAAGAAAGTATTCTCTTACCTTGACAGCCAACTTTTCTTCAACATACTTGCAAGCTTCACGCATCGCAATCCGGAAAGGTCAAATAATAATAATCAAAGATGCAATGGATCATGAGTTTGCTGCCGAAATTATCAATTCAAATCGAAATGCTACTCCAGCCGAAATTTTTTTATTGGAAAGAATATTGTTTTGACTACTAACAAACTTCTAGTACCACCTCATGACCCAAGAACTATCTATGTACAAAAACTAAGAAAGCACAAGAAAATAGTAATATTGTCATACCTTCGCAAAATTCATTGTGAATAGGATACGGTCATAATGACCATTCCTCTAGAAAAGTTCTTCATTTTACCTACCATGGATTTCCTCCATTCCTTCTTGCAAGTTGTTGAAATAGCACAAATTTTTCGCTCAATATGACTGCAGTATTGGCAAACAAATGAGTCAACATAGTAGATGTTTCAAGTTACAAAAATTGCCTGCTTGAATTTTTGGATGTTCAATAAAGGAGAAGGCCTCCATGAAAGCAGAGTAGTTAACTAGGTGCATAGTCATAAAAAGTGTAATTACCTTCATAAATTTTACAAATGAATGCACAATTTGACAGTTATACATGCTTATGAGCACAAGATGGTATAAAATGGAAGTAAATTCAGGTCTAGATTATAAAAACAAATAACATGTTCACCTCACAAGGCCTGGCTCGCTATGCCTTATGTGGGCAGTTCTATCACACTACCATTCCATTCTACCAATTAAGTTGTAAAGCATACGAGCAAGAAGCAGCGGTCCACCATGTTATTTGCACAATGATGAACAGAGACCACAATCGCACCAGACAAAATGCATACCTCCAATTGTAGCCAAGAAAATCAGTCTTTGTAACACGAGCAAGATGTAAAGAGCATCGGGAGTTGTCGGATCGATGTGAAAATGCTCCACCTCCTTTCAACGAAGGGACTTTCTCAACCATGTTTGATATCTACAATGGGAAGAAAATAAGGATACCATTACAGAAATTAAGGTAAATAATGTACAAGAGAAGAATTGGAGGCGATAAGATGTCATGTAACTCACAAAGAAAGAAAAAGCTCATGAACATTGGCCCTTGGACCAGAGTCCTTTAAGTGGAGTAAATGGACTAACGCAGGTGCCTAAAGGAAAAATACCAAAGAAGTTAGAGGAACTGGAGCAAAGGCGATATTTCTAATACATCATGTACCACAAAAGAAAAACTATCTTTGATACAAATTTCATGATGAGTTCAATTGCAAGTACATAGACAGATGAGTAAGAAAGAAGGGAATGTGCTCCCCAATATTTTATTATTCGGTCATTCACACGAAAAGAATTCCAAGACTCTTAATCCATCAGTAGGAAAAATCTAGTTAACAGATTTTGAAGCCATGGACAGTATATATTAGCCAGGAAACACACCTCAGCATTTCATTGTCATTAAAATAGAGATAAGAGTAATCAACTCAAAGTTTCATACTTTTGAAGAGTCTGATCATTTTATCTTTCCTCTAGCTGATTTTGGATCCATAGTCTGCAGGAAATAAACTTGAAAGGTTAAAGTATTAGCTATATGATACATTTAACTAACAATACTTAAATGACTGTTCTCCATGAACAAGTCTCTCATAAGTACATATTATACTCTAGACACGCTAAGAATATAATCTTACATTCGTTCCCTCCTTAATGGCTTCCGTCTCTAGCCTTATTGCTTGCAAAATGCACAAGTTTGAAAGCAGCAAAGAATCGTCTGAGAACTTTACATGAAGGAAAATCATGTGTTACTGTGAAGCTCAAATAACTTCACTGTAGGAAGAGCAAAGAAGTAAATACAGTGATCTCAAGTAACTTGCTACAGATGTCTTCACAAACACAATCTACATTATGCATACTCAGGTTAGGTGATTGCAATCCTGGAGATAGAACGAAGGAACAATTCTCCGGATCAAGGTATTTGGATTTTCACTTAAACCATTTGATGTGCTAAAATAAGTAATTAGACAACTCACTCCTTATTAAAATAAAGTTTCAATCAAATTTCATTTGTTTTTCCAACCATGGACCAAATGTCACCAAGATTTCAACATCAAATGATTTTTGTTTGGACAAAAGGTCCCCCTAGAGAAATACTCCATCTGGTTAAAGAAATGATGTTTTTGTGACCTTGAATGGTCTCAAGATACTATTTTGACAATTAATATCTACTTTATGTCAAGCAATGTAATCCAAACATCTAAGTGTCCTTAATCATGCCACCAATGCCACTATACTTGAATTCAGTCTTTTGAATCAAGGCCGTTCAGTTTATCAATTGTACTTTATGTTGCTAGCATTATCAGTTTATCACCATATGACACAAGGATTTCACGAGAAGCTTTTGACCCCACACATACATTCAAACATCAAGCAAACATTAGGGCTAGAAAATGCTAGTTGAATCGCATTAAGGGCACTTTACATTTAGCTTCACCGTGGCTCTCAACTGGTTCATCAGCAACAGGATCATGGCGCTCTGGATCAGCACTGTCGTCAGCGCAATACAGGACCACCTAACCACACCTCGCATGAGAACCGAATAGAGAGCAAACCAAGCATACGATCCAATGAAACAGATCACGAACCTTAAAAGTTGCATCAGAAACCTTACAGTTGAGCCCGGTGAAGGTATGGGCGGCATCGATGAGATCTTTGCGAGCGGCAACTGGAAGAAGGAGTCGTGGCCGTCATGACCACCTCCTCCGGAACGGCGTCGACAACTGAGCGGCCCGCTCTCATGGCGTCGGCGAGATTGGCGCCCGCAACATCAACCTCGCCGGGGTGGGGCGGCGTCGAAGCGAGGCGGACGAGAAGTCTGATGGATGGCCCGGACGGGTGAAGGGAGAAGGGAGGACTAAAGACCTTGCCGTGCCCTCTTGGAGCATGACGCTGGTCTTTGGCCGTCTTCTTGATGGCGTGGCGTGATCATCCGTGACTGCGAGGAGGAAGGAGGTGGCACGGCTGCGTGAGAGAGGATGGCTGACTCTGACGGAGGAAGTGAGGAGGAGAGGAGGGACCACGGGAGGGGCGGCGGCGGCGGCGGTGCGGTGAGGAGGGGGCGCTGGGTGGTGTGGTGGGAAAGGAGGAGGGGTGGTCTGGTGGGGAAAGGCGGCGCTGGGAGGAAGGGAAAGGAGGAGGGCAGGCGCTGGGTGGTGCGGCCGGGGAAAGGAGGTGCTGGGAGGAAGGGGAAAGGAGGAGGGTGGCGCTGGGTGATGCGGCCAGGGAAAAGGAGGCGTTGGCAGGAAATTAGGGCGGTCGGGAGGGGAATTGGGCGGTCAGGAGTGAAAAATAATTGGCGCCTCTTTTTTCAGCTTGCGCGCCCAAGGCCGCCAAACTAATGGTTAGTATTCCCGATAGATAAGATGACTTAGTTGACATTTTCTAGGGCAGTTATATTGTAGCTAATGTTAAATATTGCCGGCAGATAAATTGTTCTAGTAAACAATTATTGCCGGCAGATAATAGGACCCTTAATCTCTTGGATATTGCCGACACATGTTTTGCCACTAATCCAATTTTTCCCCGGCAGATAATTGCCCTTAATACTATGCCATGGTGTAGTGTGGTTTGCACCTCAATCAACTCAAGCCTAAAAACCCCTAATTTGCATATGATGATGCTCGTTGGCGCGACCAAGAAGATTCACGACGCCGACATCATCCACCGGGACATCAAAGCCGGAGAACATCCTCATCAGCCCAGTCGATCGGGGAGCTCAAGATCTGCGACTTTGGGAGTGGCGACGCCATTGCTCAGGGTGTGTTTGGTATGTATAATCTCATATTCCCCTCAATCTAGTTAGTAGTAAACACATTACTAGTAATCTAAGATTTCAATGTTTGGTTGATTTGAAGGAAACTACATATTAGTCTTTATCATAGTTCAAATATTTCATAACTTGAACCACCAAATTCACAAAGTTAAGGGTCCGTTTGGTTGGTGGAACGAGGCTGAACGGGATGGTTCCGTTCAGGATATGGGGTCATGCAAACGTTTGGTTGGATGGATCGTACCAAACGATCCTAGATGAGATGGTTCCATCTAAGGGAATATTCCCCTTTTGTGTTGTATCGTTCGGTTCGACAAAATTCGGCCTATCACACGGTTCACCCTTTTGATGCAAGTGGTAGCAGGCCATCCAGAACATTGGCGCATCCGGCGTATCCGCCTCCTGCTGCCGTGTAACATCCCAAATCTGGGTGTGTGTTTCAAATGTAAGAAAATGAGGAGAAATTAAAACTTTTCTTGCATCTTGATGTTTTTGAACTTTTATGTAATTCTTGTAAAGGAATTGTGGGTAATCAAAAACATAAATCTCCAATTGACTAAAGTCATGACCTCCTTGTTGAGAATCTTGTGTTCAACCTCTGAAAATATTTTTCCTTGGTTCTAGGGATGTTGTGTGACTCCTCTGAAATTTTTTATAATTTTTAGAAATTATTTGATAATTTTTGGAGGCCAGTCAAACCAGTTTGACTCTTGGTCAAACCTTAAAACAAACCTTGAGAAATTTCTGGAGAAAAAAATGCTTGTCATAAAAACCTCTGGAAAAATTACACAAGGTTAATCCTGGAGCTAGGAATCTCCAGTCCAAATTTCAGAATTTTTTGAGTTAGTTTGCTACCTCTAAATATTCTTCCAAGTTTCAGCTTGTATTTCAAACCCTTGGTCAAAGTCCTATTTGGGTTTGAGTCGGACTCGAGCCCAAATCCCTTTACGGTTGGACCCAACCACCTCCGCTTTGGCTCGGCCCGTTCAAAAGCGTTGGTTTTGAGTGTCCGATCTCCATCGGACGGCCCGTGTCACGTGTGCTTGTTCGGACTAGCAGCGTTCTAGCCGTTGGATTTTAATCCAACCGCTGATGGTTCCCCTTTTATTTGGGTCGTTTGGTTCAAACCGACCGAGCCTCTTTGTTTTCCTATCCTTTGCTGGTGGGCCTCGCCTTTTCTGTTGGTCTTCCTCTTCCTCGGCTCGCGCCTGGCATCATGGCGTGGGCGACCAAATACTGGTCACCTTCGTTGTGTCATACATTGGACCAAAGCAGCGACTAGAGGGGGTGAATAGGAGCTCAAAATATTTTTGAATTCGATTAGATCAATAATAATTTCACTCCAGTAGCTATGAGAGCTATGAAGATCAATATACAAGTATAGCGGAAGCCTTGTATTGAATCCTAATCAAACCCCCAAAGTACAGGAGCAAAGAACACAAAGTTGTGCAGAAATCTCAGGAATCGGTACTACCACCATTGTAAGTGCGGTACTACCTCATCAGCGGTACTACATGAGCAAAAACGCAGTACTACCTTTTATCCGACGATGAGCGAGCGACTGAAAACGAAATCGAAAATCGTCGTAACTTTTAAACCATAAGGCCAAACTCCACCAAATTTGGAACACACCTTCCTAAGGATATTAGGAACCTATTCCAATCAAGGATCGCAGAGATCCAAGCCAAAGTTCCTATCTTTTTCAGTTTGAGCGAAGTGTGCTTCAAAAGCAGAGCAAAAATCGAAATATGATCTAGAGACTTGCTCGTGGGTGATTGATGATCAAGATGACCCTAGATGGGTTCCCACAAGTCAAAGCAAGTTAGATCACGGCAAGAAACCAACCAAAAACTTCATGGATCAAAGAAAGACTCAAAATCATCAAATAGAGAGAAAGAAAGCAAATGAACTCATCTTTGATAGAACTTTCTTTGGATTGATTTGATATGGTATTGGTTTACAGCCACTCCATCAATGGAGGACAAAGACTCAATACATGAGCATGAAATCAAATCCAACTCTCTAGAACCCTAA
Source organism: Phyllostachys edulis (assembly GCA_036346405.1). NCBI lineage: Eukaryota > Viridiplantae > Streptophyta > Magnoliopsida > Poales > Poaceae > Phyllostachys > Phyllostachys edulis. Next base: position 8,349,676 of record CM070564.1, read on the forward strand.
CCTCCAACTATCAACTCCCTAAGCACAAAAGCAAAACTAGGGTTTACAAGCAAAAAAATGAAAGGGTTGAGGTTGTTGTCCAGCACACCCCCTATTTATAGTGGAGGCTTAGACCTTCTAGAAGAGTAACCCTAACGGGCTCCCGTTAAGGTCCAAAACAAACGGGTCACACACGCACGCATTTTAAAGCGCCGTCTTCAATTCTCTTGACCTAATCCACTTCTTGACGCACCGACTTGCTTGCGGGTTGGCATTAGGTCATCAAGGCGGTGTTGGTAAAATTACCAAAATACCCTTCTCGATCTTTTTCAAGACCGAGTCCCATCTTCGTGAAGCACCTCCCATGCTTCGCCGTGTAGGTTGATCCGGTGCTCTCTTCATGTCGGCAAGTCTCTCCCATCCGGCTCCCAATCAAAACCACCATGGCACTTGCACCGACCCCACGCCGCTTGATCGAACCGTCGACCGAATCGCCCGATTCGGTCACCTTTGTCCCTCTTGCGCAATGCTTGACTCCATTGACCTCACCGGCATCCCGATCGTTACGGATCTCGGCTCTCCAAGCTTAGTCCGATCATCCTCATGGATTGACCGCAGATTGACCGTCATTGACCTCCAAGCAACTCGCACATCAATAGACAAAGAAATCGAATCAGGAACAAGTTCTTCACAACTTGACCCACGTTAGTCAAAACATGCATCATGCAACACATATGCCATGACACCCATGAACTTGACCTAACCCAAAAGCAATTCTCCAATTGAAAAGAAATTGACACAAAATCGGTACTCTGCCGTGTTAAGGCGGTTAAGATTAGCCATCTTGATCGTCTTGGCTCCAACAACGGCGGTACTACTACTGCTACCAAAGGAAATCAAAACTTCCCAAAAAAACACTTGTTCGGAAAAACCATACCGCTCACACGCGGTCGTTAAAATCATCGGTACTACAAGCAACCATAGCTCGGTACTCTACCGCTCCTCGAGAAATCAAAACACAAATTACATTAGATTCGGAAAAACCATACCGCTTTGCTTGCGGTAGTACCTCCAATGTACTACCGCTAAACACAAGCCGGTACTACCGCAAGATCGCGGTAAGTCTGCGCGCAGATACCTACCAGTACTACCGATTATCCCGACACTTCTTTGAAAGCAATTTCAACAAAACCGAAAAGCGATCGTTTCGACAAACCAAAGAAGCTATTGCCAATTGTACCATCACATTAAGATCATGAGCATATCCCCATGATATCCACACCTTCAACAGCTCTTTGCCTCTGAGCATTAAATGTTGGTCAGAGCTTCACCGTCTAAGTCGTGGTCTTCAACTGCTCCCGTCGCTCAGCTTGTCCATGGCAGTGCCATAGGCCAAGTTCACCATGGAGCCTTGCCTTGCTCAATTCTTTGCTCTTCCGGCTATAAAAAGCCCTTGAACCCCTCCTTGGATCCTTTTCCAGCTCTAGCTAGCTCCCTCTCGGCTTGTTCGAGCTCAAGCACCCGAAGCCCTAAAACCGCCATTGTCGGCCGTGAAGCAAGCTCTTCAACGCCGGCACTTCAGTGGTTTCTTTTCAAACCCAATCGCGTCACCTTGTGCCCCTCTTTACCCTAATCTTTTCCCCTAAGTTGATTTTGGGTTGCTTTCAGAGGAGCTGCCTGAATTTGGGTTTTGGATCTCTTCGGCCGAAATCACCCCTTTCGTCCTCAGCGCCGGTAAGCACCTCCTCGTTTCAATTGCTTGCTCTGGGACCATCTCTGAGCCGTATTGAAGATATCTTGACCACGCGGGCTTGCCCTTTTGCTCAGCCTTCCTTCCCTGTGTTGTCTTCTTAAATCATGGGTCTTTGTGCTACATCATTTGGAGCAACTCCGCCACCTCTGGACCTCTCTGTGCTAAGGTAGTTCCTAGTAGTCCCTAGAAGCTTGCTTTGCTTCTCTGAACATTCTGAGCTCCTTTTGCTTTTCGTGTTTGGCCGTGCTTAGCATCGCCGCCTCTCTCCGGCTCGCCGCCGTTCTAGGCCGTCACCGCCATCGAGAATGCCACCTGTGGGTGCGCAATGTTATTGTGAACCCATCCGGCCTTTAGTTTTTGCGCCGTGGACCGAGTCGCCATGGTGAAAGCAAATCTTGAGCTCGGCTTCGTTGTCGGACGACGACGAGAACGATAGCGTTGTCGTTAGGACATTGATCCGCCATTAAATGAGCTAATCATTGTTAATCAATCGCTTAACCATTAACTGCTGTCCTAAGTGAGCTCCTGTGTCGCTGGCTTGTGGGCCTGCGCATTTAAACCCACACTATGCGCGTGCGCAGCGCCGCGTTCTTTGTTAACCGTCCATCTGAGATCAACGACCCAGATCGGTTGAGACTTTCGGACCTCCGAATCTCTCAAATCATCGTGGGCCGTTCATTTCTTGATCTACGGTCCTGATGTGCGTGAACGTTCGAACCACTGAACCTCAACCGTCCATTTTGAGATCTACGGTCGAGATCTATGGGACTTTCGAACCCCTGGACCTCCCCGTAGCTTTGGCCGTCCGTTTCTAGATCTGTGGCTCAGATTCGTTGGAACATTCGGACCGTCCGAACATTACCTTGATCTGAGCCATCCATCTTTAGATCGACGGTCCACATTCGTTTGGATGTTCGGACCGTCCGACGCCTCCCTCACTGTGGGCCGTTAGATCTAATCCAACGGTTGGCTCTGATTGGCACTGTGCGCGCTCTGATCGGCCAGTTTTCTTGGGCCGTGTGATTCAATATCAACGGCCCAGGTTTTCCCGCGTTGATTTAGTTTTTAGAAAACCCGAGAGCTTTTGTTTGTAAACTGAAAATTGTGTTAAACTTTAAAATTGCATAACTAATTTGTTTTAACTCCTTTTCAGTTGATTCAAATTTTGTTAGTTCTGGTTTTAACTAAGCTTTAATCTAAAAGTGGTTGGAGGCTTGGTTCTATTCCAGAAAAATTGGTTAGTAGTTTTAATTTCTGTTTAGGCTTTATTTGTGCTCTAAAAATTCATTTAACTTGAAAAATGCATAAGTAATTCTCTGTAGCTCCTTTTCGAGTGAAATCAACTTTGTTGGTTTCCTCTATTAGTGTGCTTAATTGTAGAATAGGTTTTAGGCATACTGCTGCTCTTAAGTTTTCTGTGGTTGCATTTGTTTTGTGCTCTTTTTCTTGTCTTGGAAAAATCATAGAAAATGCATCCTAGCTCCAAATGAGGTTAATCAAGTTGTGTTGTTCATCTCATGTGGTGCTTTGTTTACCATAAAATTTTCAGGTGCAACACCTCTCTAGAAATGTGTGCCAAAAATTTAATTTCGGATGAACAGTACCTGAGATGAATTTTTTAGCATTTTCCCAACCGACTGAAATTGTTTTGGCCATAACTTTAGCATTGAGAATCCAAATCAATTAGTTCTTGTTGCTAAATTCATTAAAAATTGTGCTCTACCTGCTGGAAAAATTTCGTAGCTTTTGGCTGAAGTTGGTTTTTGAGTTTTTTTGATGTTCTTCGTTCTTATCGGTTCTTTTCGTTAGGTGCCGACGAGTTCGTTGAGTTCGAAAGCGATCCTATGCAGCAAGAAAGCTACCATCAAGGCAAGCAATTTGATCATATTAATCCCATTACTTTCAAAGTCTAAATATCTTGTTTGCAAAGTGTATGTATGCATGCTCTATTTTGTTGTTAAACTATCAATCGATTAGTTGATCCTCTAGATATATAACCTGTAGGTAAATGTTTATCCTCTACTACTGAGCCTAGGATTATCTTGTTGTGATTTAGAGCTCGCTGGATGAGCTCTTATCACTTAGTAGTTTACGAGTTGTTGTTGCTTAGTCATGCTTAGCTACCGGTAGGATTGGGCGGTTATCGACTTAGTCGATAACTTTGATCACACAAATCTTATTATTACCTTATGTCCAGCACCTTGTGCTTTGTTACTTTGTAAAGTATAAAACTGAAAATAAAATGTTTGAGACTTGGGCATATGATATGATGGTGTGATTATTTGGTGTGTGGTGGTATGCCTGAGTCAACAAGGACCAAACATCTTGTTACACTAAACCAAGCATTTTTGCGTGCTAACCACATGAGGGGGATATGGGACCTCTCTTGACTTAGTACTTTGGCGTGTGTTAGCTCCGAGTCGTAGGAGGTTGTGTGTGTGTTGTGTTGAAAAAGAAACTTGTGTTTATGGGTGGGTGAGCGGGAGTGGAATCCTGTCTAGGTTCTCCACACCGAAGGGCATTGTAGTTGTCTGGGAGCTTTACCCTATAGTGATAGTTGACTTTTGGCTTTACAATGACTCTGTCTCAACGTATGTGTGTCTATCCATACGGGCGACTCGTAGTTAATACACAATATTGGAAATATCTCGTAGGACTTAGCCGTACCGGCATACCAAAGGAAGTGTGCTTAATCTTGTGGCAAAAAGGCGGTCTGACGTGTGGGTACATTGGTACACCCCTGCAAGGTTTCAAACTATTCGAATAGCCTCGTCCTAGGTCATGGACACACTTGGGGAAGTCTTTCGAGAGTTAGACTATAACCTTTTAATTAAAACTTGTTGTGGGTGGTACGAATGGGTAATTCGTGCTATTGTTGTGGCGGCTATTGGGTTAGCCACTTCCAGGATGTCTTTATATTGTTATTATGTTTTGTTTCGCTGTTATTTGAACAATAAAAACAGAGTGCAAAATCGCTTTCAAACTACTACATTATTGCAAAGGAAAACTTGCTTTTATGCTGAAAATGAACCTAGAGCCTTCTCCTTGATTAAGCTTGCATGCAGCTATGTATAGGCTGTTACTTGTAAGTCTTGCGAGTACATTTTTGTACTTATTTGCATTGCTTAATTGTTACAGAGGAGGTTGATCCCCAAGGGATTGACTATCGTGAGACGGACTTCGACTTTGACGACTAGGTTGGTGGCCCGGTCGGTTGCTTTGTGGGCTAAAGGCAAACCGTATGGCTTTTGCTTATTGCCATCTTATGGCTTTTGCTTCCGCTGTTATTTTAGCTCTTTAGCTTGTGTTGTGGCCGGTTGGCCCTTGTTGTAATAGCTCTATTATGTATGTCTTTTGATTTGTAAAGCTTTTGCTTCGGTTCTATGTGTTGAATGGAATTGATGCATAATTTTGTAAAGGGGTATGTGTACTACAAATTCTGAGAAGTACATGTATCTCGAGATTCGGATTATTTGATTTGTAATGCTAGGACCAAGTGGATGGTTAAGCATTACAAGCCAAACAATCCAAGTTCTCATCATGCTCGTGATGAATTCTGATTTAGCGGCGTGTGGCGGCCTTTGCACTTTGACTGGCGTTGTAGAAATTTACTGCAGTGGGCGGGAGCCAGTGGCGAGCTTCTTTGTGGAGGCGGTAATGGATGCGATGTGATTGCTTCTCTGGAGAGGGAGCGGTGGGTGCGTGAGCTGCGGCGGTGGCGGCTGCAGCCGCGTTAGGTGGAGGCGGCCAAGGTAAACCCAGCACGGCAACTCGTTTCTCCTCACCTCTTCATCTACTTCAATGCCATCGTGTGCTCCCTCCTAACGTATGCTTTCTTGTTTCCTCACTGTGATTGAAGATGTGATGTTGATGGACGCCGAGGGGAGCAGGCAGGCGTAGGCGCTAGCGCGGGATTATGTCGAGGGAGGCTTTGCGGAGAGCGTCGAGAGAGTGGACGACGTCGGGGTCATGGGAGGCGGGGATCGGTAGGCGCCGGCGCTGGGCAGCGAGGAGGGCGTCGGTGATGGCGCCATCATGAGCTTCTCGGCCATGGATTCGCCGCTGTAGGGGGACACAGGGGAGAGAGCAGGGGAATTGACTGGGGTGCCGTATTGACTGGGGTTGTTCATACAACCAACAAAACAAAACATTGTATCGTCTTATCCAATGAACCAAACACAGTGCTGGTATCATTCCATTCAGGATCATCCCATCCACTTGAATGGAACCATCTTGTTCAGTCTCATCCCACCAACCAAACAAACCCTAAATTACAGGATTTGAAATTTCAAACCATGAAGGTTAACATATATAAATTTTGAATTTACAATTTAAAATCTCACAATTTAAAATTCCAACATTCCAAATTTATTTTTTTATTATTCAAAAGTTTAGATTTTGGATTGTGAAATTTGAAAATTTGAGTTCTAGAGTTTAAATTCTCGGAATTTGAATATCTGAAATCCAAAATCCGAAATTTTAAAAAATGATTTTCGAAATCCAACCTTGAAATTTTGAATTTTCAAATTAAATTGTCTGAATTTAAGATTCCAAAATTTAGGGATTAATTTTTGATATTTGGTTTCGAAATTCATATTTTGGAAAAAAATATTTTTAAATTCCATACATTGTATTTTGAATTTTGAAAGTACAAAATTTGACTTTGATGAATCAAAATCATATGATAAAAACGCAATAACAAAGATAACAAAGATTCCTTTCCCTTGGTAATCTAAGATAAACATTCTTTCCTACGAGAACTCCTGGAATCGATGGTAATCTATTTCCCAAGATAATTCGAGATTCCTGATTCAGATTACTGGATGTTTTACCAAACAAGATAATCTTATAAAATTACTAAGGATTTCTAATAACACTGAGAATTCCGACAACGAACACACCGAGAAGCCGGTCCGGACACCGTACGAGGAGGGGCGTGTAGGGACCATGTCTGACTCGCCAAGGCGGCTCATGAGCGTGGCACTCTGACCAGGCGTGGACATGTGGGTCCTCGGGTGAGTGGTGGCCGAGCTCCTGCAAGCTGCAATCATCTACCCAGAAAAAGAAGATAAAAAAAACAAAGCCTTAGGGCCTGTTTGGTATAGCTCCGCTCCAAGTTTTTGCAACTCCAACTCCAGCTTCACTCTTGGATCTACTCCCCTGAGAAGTTGGAGTAGTCTGAGGGAGTGTTTGGTTAGAAAGGCAACTCCCACTCCATAAATGAGAATGATCTATGTAAAAAGACGAGAGTACCCTTTGATTTGTGACTTGTATTTTTTAAAGATTGATTACTGTTCACGTGGGTTTTTTTACTGTAGATTTATCAACACCACACGGAAGATTATACAGTACAGCTAGGCGGATAATCATTGTTGGGCGTGAATTTTAGTAGAAAGATGGTATTTCTAAGTTCATTTTTTTTGTTTTTATTAAGAACATCAATCAATATTTAAGGGTTGCAGGTCAACTCTTGGTTCTATCTATCTGTTTGCCAATTGATAAGGTCCAAAATATACTGTACCGTCCATGCACAAGCTCTACCATATGCAATTGATGCCAGTCTTAACAACCATTCTCAAACAATTCAGCCGTAAGGGTTACCACTATCTAGTAAGGCTAATAAGCGCGGTTTGCACAACGGGCGATACTCTCTTTAATTTATAAACAAGATTAGCACCGTTTATGAACATAAAATGAACGATCGGCACAAGCATTCCACCTTTAATTATCCTAAACAGTTTACAAGTCATTGCGTTCGTCAATGAAACAGTTAATATCAATGAGACATCCTACATTCCTACCTGTTTACAGCCAACTACGCTAGTATCCTTCCGAGATGAGCACATCTGTAGTTGTGTGGGAGCAAATGGCCAAGGGAAGTTTCTTCGACGAAGGTAGTCATCATGCTCCGCTATATACAATGTACCACCTTCAAAGCTTTGCTTTCCAGGATGATGTGTGCTAACAGTTTGGGTGCACACCATGGTTGAGGGGCGACCAGACTCAAAGGTAGGCGCTTCCAGTAAATCAATGACATGCAACCATTTTGAAGATGGAATGGCAAAATGAGCAGTTGGCCTCACATTCCAACCTTCTTGAATTCATCTGGTTGTGGGACTGAAGAGGGGGAAAAGATCAACCGTTGCATCTGGAACAAAAATAAAAAAGAACAGGAATTTTGTAAGATAGATAATTTTTTTAGGGAAAACAACAGGAGGCTCCTACTGCGATATATTAAAAATAAATATAAAACAGGTTAGATCACAACAGGTTACAATATGTACAGAGGGAGAAGTCAAATTAAAGAGTCTCTAGCCAGTTTAAAATGTCCACATGGTATTCCTCCCTTCACCCTGCACAAACTATTCTCTGTAAACAACAAATCAAGCATGAACAGCTGACATGATCACATGCTAATATGCAAAAACTGCAAGCATCAAATAATTACCTTATTGGTCTCAAATGCTTCTTAATCTGTGGGTCAGTAGTTGTTTTCAAGGTCCTCAGCGCCTCTTCTGCAGCCTGAAACAAGATAATGCCCCAAAAAAGGGGGTATAACTTTTGTCAAAAGATGAGAACCAATCACACTTGATTTAGTATGCATTTGCAGCACGATGGTAAAATATAATGATTGAAAAACCAGCCTTGCACGTTTAAGAGATCAACCACATTGAAGGCAACTTAAAGCTTTCATTAACATGAAATTGTAAAGTTGTAATTTAGCACAACACTTTAATCGTTAGGCTCTGCACATCAACACATTATACATCAATCTGACATTTACAATAATTTGAACAAAAATTCACATTCATCACATTCCAAAAATTCAAAAAATTCACATTCACATTCCAAGGGAGGAGGATGCTGTTGAGGAACATCAACATCACACTGACATTCACAATAATCTCTGTTGAGGGCTACATCATGCTATTGAGGGATACATCAATCTGACATTCACAATAATCTGAACAAAAATTCACATTCACATTCCAAAAATTCCAAAAATTCACATTCACATTCCAAAGGGAGGAGGATGCTGTTGAGGGCTACATCAATCTGACATAAACATTCACATTCCAAAAATTCAGATAGATGCCATTCATAGCTCGGTGGCTTACCTTGAAGAGCTGCCGAGGGAGGAAGAGCAGCCGAGGGCCGAGGGAGGAAGAGCCGCCGTCGGGGACGAAGTCGCCTACCGCCTAGCAGTGCGAATGGGCGAGGGATGAGCACTGAGGATGGGGGCGAAGGGAGGTGAAGGGTTGGGGCGTGACAGGCGAGGGGAGGGGAAGGGTCAGGGCGGTGGTGGGGCGTGAGCAGGCGAGGCGAAGGGGTCATGGGCGACAGCCAGTAGTGGGGGCGTGACAGGCGAGGAGAGTCGAAGGGTGTGAGGCGTGGGCGTGTGTGTGAAGAGTTGGGGGGCGAACGGGAGAGAGAGGCGAGGGTTGGGAGGCGTGAGCAGTGCAGGAATGGGAATGGGGTGGCGATGGAGTTAGGGCGTGACGGGAGAGGAGGCGAGGGTTAGGGGAGAGAAGAACTGTTTGGGGATTTGGCTGCGGGTTGGGGTCTTGGTCGTAGATTAGGGTATATCGGTGGCAATTTGCGGGTAAATACCTTCAACTTCAATGGGTACTTTATTTTATTAGTCCACAGCTTCCCACTTGGAGCATGGTTTCACCTGCTTCCAAAATTTGTACTAGAGGCTGCTCCACTCCAAGTTGCTTCAACTTCAAAAGTTTTGTAGAGTTAGCACGTTTGACACAGCTCCACAAACTCTAACTACGAAGCTGAGAGTTGAAGCAGTACCAAATAGACAACCTAAACAGCCGAAATCCCTAGACGCCGAAGCTACAGCCCAACAATGCGCCTGAGCCCTAGCCAAAAATTTCACCTCTCTGAACACAACATAAAACCCTCTTCTTCCCCTAAACCCCTGTTCGCTTTGTTCCCTTCCCTTTTCCACTCAAAAAACACCAGCGGAATTGAGCGCGGCCGCGCGGGATCTCGAGCCTAGGGTTTCCGCGCCGCTACCCCTCACCACCCATGGCGAGCGGCGGCGCCGCCACCTCTACCGCCGCCGCTGGCGGCGGTGGCACCAAGACCGTGACCGCCTCGCTGTGGTGGGACCCCTTCGTCGCCCTCTCCGACGACCTCGACCGCGGCGCCGCCTCCCCCTCCGCCGCCATCCCATACTCCCTCGTAAGCTTCACTTCCATTCTTCCAAACCCCGCCCCTCGCTCACAAACCCTAGCGGCCGTAACTAACCTGCGGTTTCTGGCTTCCGTGCTGCAGGCGGAGCGGATCAAGGGCCACCACGCGTGGCTCCGCGGGGCGGTCTCCATGTTCGGGAAGCCGAACGAGGCGTCGAGGAGCGCGCTGGACGCCGCGGAGGTCGCAGCCGGGGAGCACCGCCTCGCCATCAAGACCGAGCTCAAGGAGGCTGCGCTTCGCCTGAGCAAATGCCTGGTAATTTGTTGCCCTTGCTCCCATTTCGTGCTTCCAAGTGGGTAGGGCGTGCTCAGTGAAGACTGGAATGAGATGGCCATTAGCTCAAATTTGAAAGACACAGAGGCGGGGTTTGTTTAACTCTGAAGTAGTGAATTGTACGGAGTGGCGAAACCTTTTTGATGCCTAAGCACATCTGCGTCAATGTTTTCGAATTGGGGTGAACGGGTGGTATCCACAAACATGTCATTACTTGGGAGTTCTTAATTTTGACCTAAGTGTTTGTCAAACAAATATTGGTGGAGTCGAATGTCGTGCTTGATGAAAATACCCATGACATCCTGCTATTTGATGTAAATTTTGGGTCACAGTCAAAGTTAGTGGATTGAGGTAACATGTGTTATATATCATGTTCACCATCGTAATGATTTACATGCACTTGTGGAGATATTTGTTTAAACAAAAATGCTGTGCACTTCTGCTGTAGTGCTGCATTTAATTTTTATATTTTCTCAGAACTTGGATGAGGTGCAGTCATACATTCTGGTTAAACGATGTTCAGAAAGCACCCCAACAGCTCATGATGCCGATGCTGAAGAGTTTCTTCGGCTGGTATGTTCCTGTGAGTTTTGTTTTTCAAAAGATGTTCTTCCTGTCTACCATGACTTCTGTTAATAGTAGAAAGCCAACGTTTTAATGTAGCTTATTACTATTGCACATTGTTTTTGAATAGTGTCCAGTCTAGTTTTCTTCTCTTTTACATCACCTGTTGTTAGAAGTTCTGGTTCCCATCCATACAGTAGGAGTTTTTCAAGTTACATTACATTGATCAATTGTTAAATTATGAGTGTACTGCTGAATGGACACTTTACTGCACCCTGGTAGTTCCAAACATTTGATCATTCTCACTATTAGTATTTCATAAAGTGATCAAACAAATTTAGCTCATCAAGTTATTGTAGTCTGGGATCTCAAAAAGTAGCACCTGTGATGTCCACTAAAAAGATCTTTTTCTATTATTGAGCAAAGCTACCATTTAATCACAGATAATTGTTTGAAGACGCTATCTTGTATCTTATAACACAGATAATTTTTTTCAAAATGCTATCTTGTATCTTATAACTTCCCTTTAACAGAGAAAGAAATCGTTTGGTATGCTCAACTGGATCTTACTCACACTAAAGATGAAATTTGTGAAGTGCATGTTGAAAAATACTAGAGTTATTGCACTTTGCTAATTCAGGCTAGTGGATGCATGCTGCTTAAATTTTCTTTAGTTTCAAGATTCTGTAATTGTGATGGTTCATGTGACTTGGTCTAGTATCCATCCTGCATTTAGAATAATGTTGCCTTTTTTTGAAGGTATCGGTACAATATTACCTTGAGCGTCAATGCTTGCTGAAGTGCATTCGAAGAATCTTTGTTCATGCAAGTAAGTTTGTATAGTTAGTTGAGAAAAAATATTATGATAAAAGACTTAGTTTGCCATTTTTACCTCTTGATTCCATACTGCTTTTATTCTCAGTGTTAGATTAATCTTGTTTTAGTAATTTAGTTTCTAAGTTTTGGCAAGTTGAGTCCGGTTAGTTTTCTGTTTTGGAGTTGGAGTCCGAATTGGTCTGTCCATGTGCGTGTGTGAGTCGGGGAGTTGCGTATATATAAAAGGCTACCCAATGTAAGAGTTTGACGAGTTGAGAAGAGAAGAAATAGAAAAGAAAAAGGGGAGCAGCATGATGCCAAAAGAAATCGTTTCTATTCTCGGTTGTTTCGTGTTGTTTACGTGATTCGCTCTGAAGAAAAGCAACAAGGCGGTATCTCACGTGAAGTCAAAAGAGTAGTTGAACTGCTCAATGCATAGGAACCGGGAGGGTTAAAGGAGGATGAAGAAGTATTGCTTTGTGTTGTCTCGTGCGAGGAAGCTCTGATCTTGGGTCACGTCGGGAAGAGGGCGCTGCAATGATCACGTCGCGAGGACCGAGGGACGACGAGAGCGAAGTTGTTTTAGATCAAAGAATAGAAGGAAAATTTCAACAAGTGGTATCGAGCTGTTGATCTTGGTGCTATCTGAAGATTATGGGCGACAAAGGCGAAGACCGGGATGGGCGATCTCCTCCTATATCTGTCTGACGGCCAAACAATTATCCGGTGTGGGCTATGAAGATGAAAGGCGAACATGCGCGCCAGAAGTCTGGGTGCGATCGATCCGAAGGCAAAGGACAAGGAGGTGGGCGACAAGGTAGACCAGACGGCCTTGGCCATCATCTACCGGCGGTGCAGACTCCATGATGAGGCGACTCATCGGCAAGGAGGCGGACGTGAGGCGTGGTGGCGCTTCAAAAGATGCACGAGGAATCGATCGTGTGAAGGAGGTCGGCTCCAGAATTTGCATCTGAGTTCGAGAATCTCGGATGGGGAAACCGAAGTCGATTGGGCGAGTTCGCCGTAAGTTGTCTTCATTGTATAATCAGATTGTCTCTCGGCGACAAGATGGAGAATCCGTGGCGATGAAGAAGTACTGCGCGTGCTACCGAAAAAGTTTGTACTGTCGTCACCACGCTCATGTACTCCGGATCTGGAGCAAAAGAAGATCGAGGAGATCACCGGTTCCCTCAAGGCGCATGAGGAGCTCTTGAAGGGTATAAATCCGTAACGAGCAAAGGTATCGATCCATATGACGGCGTTGCTAGTAAAGGAGATACAAGAAACAATGGCGAGCGATTTGGCGAGAGGTGGTAGTGAAGACAAGGTTGGGCAAGGCGATGGTGACAGATCCGTGATAAGTCACATATCAAATGTTTCAAATGTGATAAGTATGGTCGCTACGCATTGAGTCATGACCACATAAAGTGCTTCAAGCTGTGACAAGTATGGGCACTATGCTTCAATTGCCGAAACAAGAAGAAGAACGAGGAGGTAAACCTCATCCGAAGTTGTGAAGACGAAAGCGACGATCCTACCCGCTTCTCTCCTTATGTGTCAACAAAGCGCGGTCATGGTGATGTTAAGCGAGGAGAACGTGCTTCCTAAACTACGACCGAGGGAGAAATCACGATCAAAGCGATGAGTGGTACTTGGGCGATGGAGCAAGCAATCATATGACGGAGATCGCTCCATGTTCCATGAGCTCGGCGAGAAGATTTGGGAGAAATCAAGTTTGGCAACTTGCTCCACGGTACAAATAAAAGGCAAAGGTACAATGTTGTTGCGATGCAAAAGCGGTGATCGAAGATCTTTGCGATATTTACTTTATACCAAGTTTGTGCAACAACATACTCGATCTCGGGCGGTTAGCGAAGCGGGGTGCGAGGTGGAGGCTGCAGGGTGAGTTCTTACGTGTCTACGACAAGAACAAAGATCTGTTGATGAAGGTAAAAAGATCCCCAAACCGGTTGTACAAAATTTCCCTCAAAACTTGTAAATCGGTTTGTGTGAAGGACAGTCTGGAGGAGCCAGAGTGGAACTTAGATAACGGTCAAGAACATGGCGGAACCCAAGAGTGGCACGCAGTTGACGCAGGAGGCGCAGCAGACGGAGTCTCGGGAGGAGATCGAGGCGGTCTTGTGACAAAGGCGTCTGAGGAGGCTGCGAGGGTGGTGAGTCCCAGCGCATAAAAGTATGATGTACACAAAGTTGAGCAGGAGGAAGAGGCGGTGTAGCCTCAGCTAAGATGTATGCGGGGAAGTGGACAGACTTGGTCCAAGAGAGAGGAGCGGGAGGCTCAGGTAATGATGAAACCGATGTGGTCGTGGGAGCAGGTGCTTCAGCCCAGGCGGTCATGGGAGCGGGTGCTCCAGCCCAGGTGGGCATGCAAGGAAGGACAAGTTTAGTCCAGATGCGAGACGCGGCAAGCGTTGGTTTGTGCATAGCTCAGATGGAGCAAGTGCAAGCGGTAGGGCGGCATCAACCCAGAAAGGAATGGCGCACGGGAGTGCATGTAAAAGAGGAAGACTTGGAAGTTTAGATGAGACAGAAGATCAACGTGATCAAGGTGAAGAAACAAGATTAAGGGGGTGATTGTTAGATTAATCTTGTTTTAGTAATTTAGTTTCTAAGTTTTGGCAAGTTGAGTCCGGTTAGTTTTCTGTTTTGGAGTTGGAGTCCGAATTGGTCTGTCCATGTGCGTGTGTGAGTCGGGGAGTTGCGTATATATAAAAGGCTACCCAATGTAAGAGTTTGACGAGTTGAGAAGAGAAGAAATAGAAAAGAAAAAGGGGAGCAGCATGATGCCAAAAGAAATCGTTTCTATTCTCGGTTGTTTCGTGTTGTTTCTGTGATTCGCTCTGAAGAAAAGCAACAAGGGCAGGCTGTCTCACGTGAAGTCAAAAGAGTAGTTGAACTGCTCAATGCATAGGAACCAGGAGGGTTAAAGGAGGACAGAAGAGGCGCTGCTTTGTGTTGTCTCGTGCACAGGAAGCTACAGTGCGGGTCACGTCGGGAAGAGGCGCTGCAGCGAGTCACGTCGCAGGGACTGAGGGACGGACAGAGCGAAGTTGTTTTTAGATCAAAGAATAGAAGGAAAATTTCAACACTCAGTTTACTTTAGTAGTTAGCATGTGTTTCTTATCCAACATCGGTGATTGTTTCCCAGATATGTTTTAATATAGCTTTGTCAATGGAATCAACCTTTTCTTTTCCATATAACTGTTTTGGCAATGCTCTGAAGTCAAGTAGTGTTAAATGGTGCGTGCATCTACATGTTCTTATCATTTCACTTGTGGTCCAGAAAATGATCTACCACACTTGTTCACGTAAGCCATGAGTTGGGGTTGGCCACCATGGCTGGGGTTTGGGTTTGGCAATGTCTACTTGATGGAAACTAAAAACTAGTAAGTCAGGCAAGATTTCATGTGAAAACTCATTTTTCGGTGGAAACATGAAAACCGTTTTAATTCACGCACCAAAACGACATGAAAAATTCCAATAAAAAGTTGTACTTCTCAATTTAATTGAACTATGTGTAAATTTTCAAGTTCAAATTCAATCTATGTTGAGAGTAATTAAAATTAGAAAATTCTGACAAATGATAAATCAAAGGAAAAAAAGACAAAAAAATTACTATTCACGGTCAACTTCTCTTTGTTGTTTCTTTTAACACATGTTGAGTTTGAAGTTGCAATTTTAAAGGGTGCTACATCACTTTAAATCAAAGGATTTTTTCATGTTGATTTGGTCCCTAAAGCAAATTTGTTTTCATGCTTCCACCAAAAGATGGGTTTCCACCTGATAGCTTCCCAATAAGTTAGGCATCACCCTCAAAAAATGTCCTGAACTATTTCAATCATTCCTTTATGTAGCTTATGTTTCCTATGTCTAAATCTTATTTTTTATCGAAATTTCAAATATAATGTTTGGATAATGAAGTTACTATTCTCCAACATAGGTATGCTTTTCTTAACATATCAAATTTAGAACAAGAAGTCAAACTAAACAACCCATTCGACGTGTCGGGGTACTCGACCACCAGGAGATAGGGATTTAGTGATATAAAAATAAAGTAAACTCAAGGAAGAGCTTTCCTTTTTTTTTGGCCTATTCGTTTTCAAACTGAATCTCTCATGCTCTATTTGTCACCATATACAGATGATGGTTCTGATTCAACCGATGCCATTAGAGAAGAGGCATCACTATTGATTACTGAAGAGATGGAACGGCGACTACTATCCATCATTGAAGAGTCCCTTGCAGCTGCATTTTCTTTAAAAGCAGTATGTTATATGCAGACCTAACTCTAATTTAACGATAAACAGGACATTGCATGTCATTTTATCAACTTATCATCCTTTCATTCTTGAGTCGCGGCACCTACTTTGTCATGCTTGGCAGTCCATCTTCCATGCCTGCTACCTAATGAGGCTGTATCGCCTCCACCTGTGCATGCCCAATTTTATTTCAAAGCTCTATAGCATGATATTGTGATTGAATTTGAGCTCACTGCACTCTTTATGTTCCAATATATCGAACATTTGAGAGCCCTCAGCTATTAGCAACACCAGTATGTCTTGAACGAACTTGTTTTGTATGATAACTTAAGAGCTAATTAATTTCTAGAGCAAGCTATTAAGCTAAGATTCTATTTAGCACATTACTGATACCAATAGACTTCGTTTTGACATGGGAAAATAAATTTGTGAAGGAATCAGCTAAACTTGATAACCATATATGTAATTTTTTTTGTATCTGCTGCTGCGATCTTGAATCCTTATTGAATTCATCTTTTCAAATGTAATTGCTTGAGGCACACACATTAAGGACATGTTTTGGTTACGGTATTGGGAATAAAGACAACTATGGTTTTTCTGGTCATCTGATCATGTTTTGGAGTTTGAATTCTTTAATACTACCTCCAATTGCAAATATAAATCACCCTAAAATCCATGCCGTTCAAACATTTTTAGGTTTGAACATCAATATATAAAGAATGACCTAGATTGACAACATGAAATCGGCATTACTAGATCCGTTGTGAAATATACTTTCATAACATATTTTCGTAGAAATTGATGGTCAAAGTTTCACCTTGGAGACCCTGTCAAATTGAACAATGTTCAAGATGACTTATATTTGCAATTGGAGGGA
The DNA here is from genome assembly GCA_036346405.1 of Phyllostachys edulis. Taxonomy (NCBI): domain Eukaryota; kingdom Viridiplantae; phylum Streptophyta; class Magnoliopsida; order Poales; family Poaceae; genus Phyllostachys; species Phyllostachys edulis. The sequence goes on from CM070564.1 coordinate 8,366,426, forward strand.
GTATATTTAGGCCACTTATGTTACAATCTGGCTTATTCAGCCTGTTGCAAATGAGTCAAATAAGTTAACTTATGGAATAAGTTACAATCCGGCTTATTCAGCCTCTTTGGCCCCACTTCTGCTTTGGCTTCTCGCCAGGAGAAGCAGAAGTCGGGGCTGAACACCCGACTTGTCAAATCCACTTCTGGGAGAAGCTGAAACTCATCACCCATGCATGAAGGTAGCCCAAGGCTGCTTCCCCTTGGCTTCTTCAGCTTGTCCTGTATTTACACCTTACGCCCTTGTTGACACCTTCCATCAGCTCGCCGCTCGCTGCTCACCTCCTCTGTTATCTGACGGCTCCCACTGGCTTCTCTGCTGCTGGCTGTACCTGCTGCTTGACAGCTTCATCCGGCTTCTCCACAGCAGGCACATCCCCGATGCCTCCCTCAGGCTTCTCCATTGTCGGCCTCACACTTAATACCGTTGCTAACTTGCTACTCGATACCTTGGCAAGCCTGCCACCTTCTTGCCATAACTTGGGGCTATTGCTGCTGAGGTCCTCCACTACCGGTTCACAGCGAACAGGTTTCTCCGGCTTCACTGAGAAGTCACTAGTTTTGGTCTTCTCCACTGTAAGCCCCAAACGCTCACTTCTTGGAGAAGCTTAAGTCCAGCCAAAATAGGCCCTAAACCATAAAGATAATTGGTAGACCAAGATCTTTACTAGCTACAATCTACTAGCTCCAGCTTCTGTTTGGAAATGAGTTTTAAACTTACTATATTTACTAAAAAAAGGCTAGTCGTGTGGACTCGAGTTAATATTAATTTGGATAACAGAATATGCTAGGGTAAGGTGCTAAGGATATTCAACAAAAGATCAGGTCAAAGCAATTACTAAAGAAACCTCCACACATTCGGCATCAATTTCTCTTGAATTTAGTCCCAAGAGAGATACATAGCTGACAAAGAAGTATTTTTACCAGTTAAGCATTTGGACCTTTTGTTTTCTGTGGAACTATCTATGCTCATAAAAATTTTACGGGGCAGGATATCAAAACTAGCGATATAGTTACCCTGGAGTAGATTCGAACTACAGTGTGCATTTTTGTGCATCTTCTGATGTCAATTCGCATCTGCATAATGTGTGCAGTTCCTGTAGAGGTTCCTTCGCAGTTATCAGGTCACAATTTCTTCGTTGAGCATGTCCTGCTCTTGTATGAAATGTATTTATGTGCAATAAACCCCCAAAGTTGCAAGGGCATAATATTGAGTACATGCGTGAGCACCCTTGTTATTGTTGTTGCATCTTTTGTACACTTCTCTGCTGTCACAGCTTTGCCATTGGTCTGATATAACTTCATTATTTTGCAGGGAGCTGATTTTACGGTTTCTTGGCTGGAAGAAACTTTGATTGAAATGAACTTGATTCTTGACATTTTGTTTCTTGCTTTCTATGATAACTTTTCAATATGTAACGGTGGGCTGTGGGTAACTTTGTGCTCAACTTTTAAGGTACCTTTTTTTTGGTGTTTCCACTCCTTGCAGTTCTTGGTTCTTTTCACTTATTTTTTAATTTTTGATTTCTTGAATGCTTATCATTTTAGGCTATGATCTCTGGCTCTTATGATGTTGGAAAATTTGCTGTATCCGTTGAAGCAAAAAATTCATTTCATTATGCTAAAGCTCAGTTACTTTTTATTCTCATTGAAACTTTGGACTTTGAAAATCTCCTCCGAATGATTCACGACGAAGTTCCTTTCAGGTCTTGTCGACTTCCTTGATTTTATCCATTGGCATGTTAATTATCAGAACATGTGATATTAGCCTGTCATTGCAATATATGTTTAGGACCTTACATGATATTTTTGTTTTGCATCAGTGGAGGGCATTCCACATTTTCTCTTGGTGATATTCTTGAGATGAATGCTGAAGTATCAAACTTGCCTGAATTTGCAGTGGTCGAATCAGGACCACTTATTCTCGCTTGGGCAGTTTTCCTGTGCTTGGTCCTGTCTCTTCCAGGAAGTAATACAAACTTGGTAATAATGATATTCAATCTGATAGACTGATACTATTTCAATCCCATTACAGCAGGCGAATACTGTATCTTATTAATTAATGCTCTCAGGAAATTGATCATGCATCTTATGCGCAACGGGCCTTTGAGTTTGCACCGCTCAATTATTTACTAGGAGTTCTTTGTTCAAGCATCTTCAGGGAGTCAGATGTAAGCGTTCTACAAATAAATGTTCTTTTTAAGTTTCTTTTCGTATGGTAATGTTGCCCCTAAATCCTAATAGTTTGAAGTTGTGAATGTTCTTATGGAGTAATGTTTTCAGCGATGCTAGTTATTTCCATCATTGGATGTAGCAATCATTCGTGAATGTTTGTCCGGTCTTAGTGACAATAGCTAAAACTAATGTAGGAATTGGATTAATAGTTATCTGATGGTGGCACCTAATGGGGAATTGCTAAGTACATTATCTAAATGAATGGTTGCAGACTGCAGTACTCTTAAATGCCCTCGTTATGGTCCAAAAACTAATTCATGTCTAGAAAATCCCCAATTATACATAAAATATAATCAGACTCAATTTGACCTAAACAATGTAACATATAAGGTGACCCTAGATGTATGGTACACTGTATTACTCTTAAAGTCAAGTGTAAGTTGTATACTCTGAGGATCGATTTATCATTATAACTTGTGTTAGTGGTTTCGCCCTAAACTACTATATGGCATGATGTCTTCAAGAGCTTCCGAAATTTATGACACAGACCAATTAGTTGTTTACAGCTTGACTGCAATTTGACTCTCTTGAGCTACGTAGATGCACATGGTGAAAGTTATACTTATTTGAATAGGGAATGAGATACTAGTAGTTACTGAGTCATCAGTCATCACACTTGTTAAAGCTTGCAATACAACTGGAACAACATAATGCAAACAGAAGCTGAGCAAATGGGTAGTATCATGATGCAGCTGTATGCTGTAGCTTAACTTTTGTTTGTTATGTGTAGTTCAGGCCCAAGTTTACTGTCATTGACAGAGCCAAGAACCAGACGAAGAAATAGATTGGTGTTTGTCTTCAATCAACTGATAAATTGGCAATTATTATATGTGAAACTGGCAAGAGGGCCATGTTCTGGTTTTCATTTTCACTCATAGGTCATACGTATGCAATGCAAGAGAGAATTAGACCAACTGTTTGTACTATGCTATACCTACAGGGTACACAAAATGAGAATGGAATGGTTTTGAAAAAATGGGATGGGGGCAACAGAAAATATCATGGTTCTTGTTGGGACTGTTGTTCCTGTCATAGCTTTAGATTCTAACTACGTAGAATACGATTGAACCCAAGAACGTCTAAAAGACAATAAAATGAAATCCAATAAATCCAAAGGCAAGTAACAAAGGAAACACTTCAATGAAAGTCAATCAACCCAAGAGTGTGCGAAGCAGGAAATACTTCAAACGAAACTAAGCATATCTAACGGTATCTTGAAAGAAGAAAGTACTCTAGATGAAACTAATCATACTAAAGTGGAGTTGATGAAGGAAATACTTCAGACGAAGTATATCTAAAAGAAGTTGATGAAGGAAATACTTCAAACGGGATGAAGTACATCTAGAGATATTTGAAATGAAGGAGATACTTAGACCAAAGAATTCAAATTGCATTAAAAAAATTCAAATGAACTCTAAAATGGATGTTTTCTAGTTGATTGGGTAGTGTTTGAATTTAGATGAACTTATAAACAAGAATCGTTCAATTTGGATTTAAAACGAGGGAGAATGAGGATGATCGGAGGAGGAGGAGCAATTGGGGGGGGATGAGCAGAGTTGGCCGGGAATGGGGAAGAAGGGGTCGTCGGCGTGTTTACGTGGACCAACAGGGAAATTAGATGGGGGGAAATGATCCTCGTGCTCCAGAACACATGGTGACGCGGGTGAGGAGCTCACTGGAGCGGGGGTGGTGTGATGGCGTGGTGAAAGCAAAAGCGTATACTGCCCGTGGTTCTTTCGGTGAAAGAGGCAGAGGAGAATGGCGGGGAGGAGGCAAAGGGAGCTCAGGGTGGCCATTGGGGGATGGGGAGTTGGTGGCGGGAGTGGGCCGACGGGACAGTGGCACGGAGGGACGAGAGTGTGCGGCGGAGTGACGGCTGATGGATAAGTCTTAAGTCTCTTTTGTGTTAGCAGCTTTTGACTAGCATCTTAGCATATGCTTGGCTGGTTAGCAGCCTATAAATTGTATCCCCAACCCCTCAGGTTGGTAGGGCATTGTGTGAGAAATAAACAAAGAAAATTGTCCCATCTCCAAGTGTCATCCTCCCGATGAGAGTAAGGATCTTGCTATCACCAAGTGCAAGAATCCAGCGACTAACAAGTGGTATCGAGCAGTACTATCACGCAACTTTGAGCATCTCTGCTCAATCCCTTCTCGACCTCGCTTCGACCTGCAGGCGGCCCAACGATAGAGCGGCTCTCTCTCTCCACGCAGTTAGTTCCCGGTGCACGCCATGTCCGCAGAGGCGATCTCGGCCTTCGATGCGCCTCGAAACGCTGGGCGGCAAGAAGAATTATTGTGGCGAGGAACGCGAGCGAAGCGGCAGCAGCATGGCGGCTGTGAAAAAAGCGTCGAGGTCGGCAAGCAATGAGCTACCGGCAAGAAGCTGTGAAGTGAGGCGGAAGCGGCGGTCTGGGCAGCGTCTTGGAAGCAGAGAGGTCGAGGTTCTGAGAAGCGGCAGCAGCAGCCCATCTCTCTGCGATAATGTGCCGACGCGGACCTTGAGCACTGGAGAGGGAGGCAAAGCGGCGAAGCGGCAGCGCGATGCAATCACCGACGCCACGCAGCGCGGCGGCGAACGAACGGCGAGCCGCATGGCGCTCTGGAGGAGACGCGCCGCAGCGGCAGCGTCTGGACGGGTCAGCGGAGAGCGCGGCCTTCACAGCGACGCGGCTCTCCCGATTGATCGTGGTCACCACGAGTACCAGTGTCGTCGAGGACATCGGCCCCGTGGTGGCCTACTCACCAAGACCAACTTCGTCGAGTGGGGCTGCGGTGATGAGGTAAAGCTCAGTCGCGGCATATGTGGGATGCGGTCCGTGACGGAGACGTCGACACGACCGGGATCGGCGGTATTGGATGCTCTCATCGCTGCGAGCCACGCCCGAGATGCGCTTCGCTACCAACAAGCGGATCGCCAAAGAGGCTTGGGGCGCCATCGCTGCGAAGACGATCGGCGGCGGCGCGCGCCGCAAGTCTACATTGCGAGCACTCGCAAGGAGTGGGAGAATCGGCCTTCAAGCGGTGAGGGCGTTGATGACTTTGCTCTCCGTCTCTAACACTCTGTTGCGAAGTTAGTGCGATTCGGACGATACCTCTGGCGAGGAGAGAGCGTGGAGAAGCTCTTCCGCTGCGTCCCGAGAAGTACAAGCAGATGGCTCGCTCGTCGAGTCTCTGCTGGACCTCTCACGATGACGATCGAGGCGTTAGGTCGCCTCAAGGTCGTTGATGGCGATGAGCCTAGCGTCTCTAGGGACCCGTCACCATTGGCGGAAGCTCCTCCTCGCTCGGGAAGCGATGGTCGCCGGCCAAGGTGACAGAAGAAGGGAGCCTTCTTCCACGACAAAGCGATCGCAAAGCGTGGCAAGCGGCAAGCAGCGTAAAGACGCCAGCGGCGCGAGGACGTCTTAGGGTGATGGCCGTGGGCGCCAGGTAGCGGCTGCTGGCAAGCAAAAGCGACGCGAGGCGACTCTTGCCACAAGCTGCGGCAAGCACGGTCATTGGGCGTGGATTGTCGACAACCACGACGCGGCGAGCCCACGTCGCCGGCGTGAGAGGAAGCGGCCGGCTCTGTTCATTGCTCATCGCGAGCATCGAACTACCTCCGCGGCTGCCGCCGCCGCGGCTCTCCTCCACCTTGACGAGCCAAAAGCACACGCCTCTCGCCGGCGGCGATTAAAAACGACAAGACCGACGGGTGGTGCCTCGACACCGGCGCCACCCACCACATGACCGGGCGGCGGGAGTTCTTCTCCGAGCTCGACTCAGGCGTTCGAGGCACCGTCAAGTTCGGCGACGCCTCCGCCGTGGAGATCAAGGGCGTCGGCTCTGTCGTCTTCGTCGCCAAGACTGGCGAGCACCGGCTGCTCACCGGTGTCTACTACATCCCGCGTTGAGGAACTCCATCATCGACTTGGGACGGTGGATGAAACGGATCGCGTGGAGATTGAGCACGGTGCTTGCATCTGGGATCATAGTCGCGGCTCCTCGTCAAGGTCAACAGAGCAACCGCCTCTCGTCCTTCCGCAGCGGTGGCGCAACCTCTTTGTCTTGCGACCCGCCGCGGCAGCGGCGCTTGGAGGTGGCACGGCGCTTTGGGCACCTCAACTTTGAGGCCACGAGGCGGCTCGGCGGCAAGGAGATGGTGCGGGGCATGCCGCATGTCGACCACGTGGAAGCGATTCTGCGACACTGCGTCTCGCCAAGCTGCGGCGGCTTCTTCCCTCGCCAAGCGAGCTTCGCGCCAAGGAGAAGCTGGAGCTCGTACACGGTGACCTCTGTGGCCCGTGACACCGAAGCTACACTGAGGCGGCGCTACTTCCTCCTCCTCGTCGGCAGCGTATCCCGCTACATGTGGGCATCTGCCGGCGTCAAGGCATCGCGGCGGGCGCCATCAAGTGCCTTCAAGCCTGCTGCGGAGGCGAGCGCGCCGCGAAGCCGGGTCCACGCGACGGACAACGGCGGTGAGTTCACGGCGGCCGAGTTCGTGGCGTATTGCGCCAACGAGGATCCATCGTCACTTCTCCGCGCCCGTACACCGCAGCAGAAGCAGCGTCGTCGGCCGCCAACGGCGGTGGTAGCCACCGCGCGCCTCCTCCAGCGAGAGGATCTGGGCATTCTATTGGGGTGAAGCGATGATGATTGCCGTTCACTTGCTTAACCGCTTCCCCACCAAGGCCCTCGGCGGCAAGACGCCATACGAGGCTCGCACGGGCAAGCAAGCCGCGATGAGCCACCTCCGTGTCTTAATTTGCTCGGCTTTCGTCAAGAGCTCAACCACGTCGGCAAGCTCGGCAGCCGAACCGCCAGAGTCTTCATCGGCCACGCGGGCGCGCCAAGGCCTCCGCGTCCTTGATCCCACGACACGGTGTGTGCGCATCACGCGTGGCGTCGTGTTCGACGAAGCGAGGTGGGCGTGGGACAAGATGGTGGATGGCGGCTCGACTCCGGCGACCGGCGATTCGTTGTCGACTCGCCCGCCGAGGCGAGGCCAGCGGCTTCGTCTTCACCGAGCCGCCTACCCTACCCCCCGTTCGCCACCGCCTCCGTGAGTCGCCACCACCGCCACGCGGCTCGGCAAGCCCACGAGCTCGGCGAGTCCACCGCCAAGACCGTCGGCCACGCCTCGTTCTCCCACTGCGCCTACTCTTCCGAGCTCGGCGCAGCCTTTACCCGGACGAGCAAGCGGCACGGTGGAGTTCGCCACTCCGTCTCAACAGCGAGATCGATCGACGCCTACCACGGCGGCGAGCCTCTGCCTCTGCGTACCATGGGCGACCTCCTCGATGGCGGCCGGTCGGCGGCGCGCGACCTCGGCAGTAGTGCGCCTCGCACAGGCGACGGCGAAGCCTCGTTCGCCTTCGCCGAGGAGAGAGAAAGCGGCATGGCGTCGCGATGCGAGAGAGATGGACGCCGTCGGCGAAATAAGGCGTGGGGCTGGCCGATCTTCCAAGCCACCACGCCATCTCTCTCAAGTGGGTCTTCAAGCTTAAGAAAAGCGAGGCCGAGAGGTGATCAAGCACAAAGCGCGTCTCGTGGCACGAGGCTTCGTCCGGCAGGAGAGTCGACCGGCGATGCCTTGGCGCCGTTGCGCGGATGGAGTCCGTCGTCTCCTCCTCGCCTCGCGGCCAGGGGAGGCTGGCGTCCATCACATGGACGTCAAGTCTGCTTTCCTCAGCGGCGACTTGAAGGAGGAGGTCTCGTCACACGGCACGGATTCATCATCCCCGACAAAAGCAAGGTCCTCCGCTGCAAGAAGGCCTCTACGACTTCGGCGAGCGCGCGAGCAGAACGCCAAGTGGACTCCACCTCAAGCAAATGGGATTCGGCGAGCGCCACGAGGCCGCGGTCTCTCGGCGGGCAAGGAGGCAATGCCTGGCGATAGGCGCGTCTCGTCGGCGACCTTGTGATCACCGGTACCAAGGAGAAGGAGATCGAGGCGTTCAAAGCGGAGATGAAGGCCACCTTCGGATGGCGACCTCGGGCCTCTCTTTCTACCTCGGGATCGAGGTCCGCGAGACGACTCGGCATCTCTCCCTTCGCCAGACCGCCTATGCCAAGCGCATCGTGGAGTGGCGGCCTCACCGACGCAACCCAACCAGCGCTCTATGGAGGAGAGGTGAAGCTAAGTCGTGAGAGTCTGGCGGAGGAGGTGGGCCGCGACGCAATCTGCGGCGCATTAATGGGCGACCTTCGCTACCTTGTCCACACGCGGCCGGACTTAGCGTTCGCCGTCGGCTCGTCGGCCGGTTCATCAAATGGCGACGACGGAGCACCGGAAGGCCGTGAAAAGGATCCTCCGCTACGTCGCGGGCACCTCCGACCACGGCTTGCACTACAAGAGTGCCACAAGCCTTCATCGCATGGCGACAGCGACCACGCCGGCGACATCGACACGAGCAAAACACCGGCGGAATCTTGTACTTCCTCGGCAAGTGTCCGTCGGTGGCGATCGGTCAAGCGGCGAGTAGTGGCTTTGTCTAGGCTGCGAAGCGAGTACATTGCGACCACTACCGCTTCTACTCGAGCTCTGTGGTCGGCACGGTACATGGCGATCTCCTTGGCGAGACGCAGAGGCGGTGGAGCTCAGGTGGGCATGACAAGTCCGCCTTGGCCTTAACAAAGAACCCCATCTTCCATGGCGCGACAAGCATATCCGGGTGAGGTATCACTTCATCGAATTGCGCTGGATGAAGGGCGTCAAGACCAACTACATCAACACCCAAGACCATTTCGCCAACCTCGACCAAGTCTCTTGGCGGATCAAGTTCGAGGAGCTTGGCGCGGGATCGGGATGGCTCAGATTCCTCACAAGGAGACACACAAGACTTAGGGGAGAGTGATGGATAAGTCTTAAGTCTCTTTTGTGTTGGTGCTTTTGACTAGCATCTTAGCGACTTTAGACTAGCATCTTAGCGACTTTTGACTAGCATCTAGGAATGACATCTTAGCGACTTTTGACTAGCATCTTAGACTAGCATCTTAGCATATGCTTGGCTGGTTAGCAGCCTATAAATTGTATCCCCAACCCCTCAGGTTGGTAGGGCATTGTGTGAGAAATAAACAAAGAAAATTGCCCCATCTCCAAGTGTCATCCTCCCGATGAGAGTAAGGATCTTGCTATCACCAAGTGCAAGAATCCAGCGACTAACAACGGCAGTGGGACGTTGCTGGCGCAAGGAGCAGCAGCTCGCGTCCTCTTCGTACAACGTCAGGTGTGGCGTGGGGAGGATGAAGGTCACTGGGGCAAAACTAAGTAGAGGTGGCGGCCTTTTGGGAAAACCACGACACTGGCCTTGGCGTGGTTGGCGTGGGCGGCGTGGGCACGAGGCGAGTGTGGGCGGCGGCGGGGTGGTGGTGTCTGGCAATGAGTTGATGGGTTAGTGGTGATGGCATGGCGGCGATGGCGGTAGCGAGGACAGCGCAGATCTTGGCGATGGTGACGGGAGCAGTGAAGGTGACGGCGGCTTGGTGCTCCCTGGCGCATGCACTGGGTTAGCCAGGTGCGTGGGTGCGACGTGGGAGCGGCGAGATGGAGCGGGAGCGTAGTGAGTGCGGCGCGTGGCGAGCTGCAGCGCAGTTGGTTGGCGTTGCGCCAGTAATGCCGTTGGGCTGTGTGCTAGCTTGGTGATGGCGACACGTCGGGCAGAGCAAGTGGCATGGGGCCGGCCGGGATGGCGAGGCGACCGGAGCGGTTGGCGCGACATGGCGCCGATGGTGGGCCTGATCTTGGTGTAGGTGGTCGGGCGGGACTACACGGCGGAGGAAGAATGGAAAGGCGAGGTGGAAGAGGTTAAATCGTCTTGGTGGCCGGACCTCGGGGAGGGAAAGTAAGAGAAGAAGAAAAGAAAAGAAAACGAGACAGGCTGGGTCGGGTGGATCTCGGCCCAGACTGCGCTTTTGAGGTCGACGTTTCAAATAATATCTGTGAAAATTCAAACATCGACTAGGCGCATTAAAAAGTTTAAAAAATTCCACATTTTTTGGACATTTGAACTAAAAGCCAAATTTGGGATGTTACAATGGAAATCGTGGCGGCCGGTCGGCTGGCGACCAGCGCTTAGAGGCCGATTAATCGGCTCTAGGCGCTGATTTTTGGAACACTGGAAAATAATAGCGGTAGTATATGTTACACACTTACACCCTTTATTCAGTCCACATTGATTTTTATGGTATCTACTCTAGATCTGTTTATTAATTAAACTTATAGAGCATTGTAATAAGTGCATGATGAAGCTTACTTTCAGGGTCCTGTTTCTGGTTTTCGGGGTATATTGAGAACATTCATTTCAGCCTTCATTGCTTCATACGAGATCTCTTATCCGGTAAGTGTGTGGATTATTTACTGTTGCATTTAAATTGAACTCTTGACCTAGGCAAAACTACAGAATGGTCCTCTTGACCTAGGCAAAACTACAGAATGGTCCTTAACTGGTTGTTTGTATTTCTTCTGTGCAGACAGAAAACAGTTCTCTTGACATGATTATAAATATTCTATGTGAAGTTTATGATGGAGAGGTTCGACTACAAATCTTGTGGCTATTATTGTGGAACCATTTGTGTATTTCCAATATATAAATCAGTTTATGTTTTCCTTTTAATGGTTCAGGAATCACTCTGTATGCAATTCTGGGACAAAGATAGTTTTGTTGATGGCCCAATCAGATCTGTTCTTCATATGGTGGAGAAGGAGTATCCTTTCCAAATATCAGAGTTGATACGCTTCTTATCAGCTGTTTGTCATGGGACTTGGCCTGCTCAATGCGTGTATGTATTCATTTGTCTGCGTTTATTTTACCTTTTTACTTGTCTACATTCTACCCAGTTCTGATGGTCCATTCCTGATACGGCCTTTTCTATTCTGCTTGCCTTTGTGCTTCTAATATTTGACTGCGCACATTCCTTTTTTTTACAGAAACAGTAGGTGATAACCCTACTGAAATTCCTGTGCGTATGCTTTGTGCCAGATGTGGTTTGTTTTCTAACATAACTAGAAAACATTTGGTGTATTTGAGAAAAAAACCATTAGCATCTTATTTCAAATTCTAGTCTTATGCTTTGAGTGATTACCACTGTTTCAAAATATTGTTACCTTCGAATTTCCAGTTGTTGCAAATAGTGCTCCTGTTTTGCTGTGTTGTGTTGTATGCATGTTTTTCTAATACACTGTTTCCTGTGGATGTACACATATATGGTATATTCAAAACTATTGATATCATCGATTAGCCTAACATATGCTTTTATCAATTCTATAATGCAGAATGATCTTTGAGCACTATACAATTACATTCCCTTGTTAAACATGAGATTCAAAGTATATCTTAACAAGCTATGTCTCCATATCTTGGTACATGCATTGTAATTAGGGGGGAAAAACTAAGGAGCGGTATCCCGTTCAGGGCCTAATCAATGGGATAAACATTTGCTGTAAGATTATCTCGTGCAAGGCTGCAAGCTATCCAATCTCCACCCTCCTGTACTATCCGCATGCTATCATCTCCACCGAATCCTTAGTTCTGTTTGACCAACTTTCCCCATTTGAGCTCTCTTTTTCTGTCTCTCTGGGCTGTAGACACCTCCAGTCCCCATGCACTCCGCCATCGAGGTCGTGGAATGATGGTGCTGTTAGGCTGTTGAGGCAGCAACGAAGATGTCGCGGTGGGTGATGGTGTTGCAAAGCCAACGAGGAATCGGCGAGGACATCGTAGTTGGCAACGGCAAAACAAGGCTGTAAGGAGGAAGCGGTCAGGCTGGATATTGACAACACTGGCTGCCACCGATGTCTACGAATTGCTGTGTGAGGAGGGCATGATCAGCGCGGCACGATGGCTGATGAGTGTTTCAGCTTGGGAGCGATGGTGATTTGGGCGGTTACTCTAGTTTGAGCCAGATTTGGTGATAGTGTCATCGCTTACCCTGAAACTTAAGTCGAACATTTTGGGTTTCTTTAAACATCCTCTAAATATGCTAAAACCTTTGAAAATCTGTTTTTTTTTAAAAACCTGTTGAGAACTTATGGGACATGCCTGAAATTTGGAATCTTTGTGTTAAAGCCTGAAACCTGAAAACCACTTGAAACTTTAAAACATGACACTTGATGCCTGAAACCTGCTATCCTATTAATTTTCGATCCAACAGTATGCTGTTGTGTAGCAGCGTCCTAGTTATCTATTAAGTGGTGTCTATATGGTTATGTCTGGCTTTTGTGGTTACACAACAAAAATGCAAGATTATCATACTCGTGAGCCCGCTTATAAGCACACGCTACTTATTATACTGTCTAGCTTCTTTGTTACACAACAAAAATTCTGCATATAATATTTTCTGGGGCGTACTTGGTTGCAGATATAATTACCTAGAGAGGATGAATGGGGTAACAACATTGTATGCAATCCCTAGTACTGTTGCTGACAGTGCAAACTACTGTGATCAAATTGAAATTCGTCATCCAATCAGCATTCCTGGTATTGAAGGCATTACAATTCCTTGTGGAAGCCATGGTTACATTTTGAAAGTTCTTGAAGATGATGTTGCATTAGTTCGCTGGGAGGTAAAATACCTTCTCTGTGCTACCATACTTAACTACATGAATGTTCTTTCTTATGCACAACTTGTTTCCAAAGCAACCCATGTGGCCCAACTCAAACCTCAAATTGCATAAATACTATCAATAATGAATAACATGCATAGTTGTGAATAGCAAAAACACCTCTCTCATCTAATTTAACATGTCATACTATGCAGATTCCATGAATAAGTTATTTCATATTGTTGGGTTTTACGGGGAAATTAGGGATTATTCATGTGCGTAAGTAACTTCAAATTTGAGTTCTGCATCACCAACTGATCACATATGGGTGCATAAGCCAGATGAGACTACGGTCACTTCGTATCTTTTCAGGCTTGGGTTTTGGCGGATCCTGAGTAACTAGTTCATGAAATATAACTGTAAAGGAAAAATATTCACAATAGGTGCTATAGTTCAATCAACCAATATTTTACGTTTAGGCTGTTGTGGATGGGAACCTGCAGAAACAGAGTTCAATTCATTTGCCATGACAAATTAGAACTGGCAACAGCAGACTTGTTTCATGTCTTCTTCTGTTCTCATTTGCATATCTTTTTATGGCCTGCTTGCTTTTAGAGTCCTTACACAAATGAGTCCCTTTTATCTTTCTTGTATAAATCTTAGTCCTCTTGACTTCTTTCACTCTTAACTTAATTACTACTCAACCATGTCAACAACTTTATGATGTATCAAGAGAAGCTTAAATCTTTATGATGTTATTTTATATTCTAACCCTCTTAGTTTATTATTATGTTTGGCCCCCTTTATTGTGACTAAAGTAATCAAACAATTCCTCTCCGTTAGCTCTACAGTCCTAGTGTTACATTGACACTATATACTATAGTATCTTTGTTATTCCTAAAGTATTCCTTACTAATTTGTGCTTTTGTTTTCTGTTTGACTTTGGTATTGGTTTCATAATTTATGTCTGCAGTAGTGCTGTTGAAATCAAACCCTATCCCTAGATGGGAACATTGGGAAGAACTGTTGTACATGTAGTAATAATGGGATGTATAAATTACAAAATGGGGCGGTATACATTTTCTGAACTATTTTTAATGCATGAGCTCCTTTTCTGTACAGGATTATTTTGGTGTACTGTGAAAAGATGAAAAATAGTAGTTGCCACTGCTATCTGAATTCTATTACTTGATGTACTGCATCATTTGGCTGACATGAGCTATATTTGTGTAGTTCCCACATTCAGGTGTTTTCATTTTGCTCATAACTTTGGCGCAAGATCTGTATTCACGCAATTATGAGGAAGCCTGTCATATAATGGACTTACTATATTGGATGATATCATCAAACAAGGTACGGCCCCTTTGTTCTGTGGCCTACAGCTCGAGTTAGTAGCTGCTAAGTCTGTTTTTCATTGACCTGATATTTGCCATCCTCAATTTATTGTGTTTAATAATTGAATCTTCATTTGTACCGATTATTTTTTCATTCTGTTTAATTTAATGCAGTTTTTTTAGCAGTGCTTCACAGCCTTCACATCATTTTTGGGACTTGAATATTCATTTATTATTTTATGTAGGATCTATGCTTTGCTTTGCTGCATGCTGACAAGTCGCTGGCTGTTCAAACATCAAAGAACCTGGGGCAAATTGAAAAACATGTCAGGTTTGAAATATATACTCACTTTCAATATAGTGCTTTGGAATGAACGTCATACTCTATTCTTTGCCCTTTTCAGGATTGATATTGTCAAAATATTTTGCACATCCATTGTCAAATATGTGCAAGATGTTAATAACGCTGGCATAATGTCAAAAACCCTTCGTGTGTTAGCAGAAATGCTCAAGTGGTAAGCTGCATTACCTCTTTGTTTGTTCGAATAAGTGAAGTAGTGTTGAAGTGTCATGCCCCATGCCGGAGCGTAACCCGTACGTGTGGTAAACTGGAGGTTTAGGCCTAGGGCCTCGGCGGCTAGGAACCATAATGAGTGGAAATAGGGTTAGGAAGGAGAGAAGATGCACATGGAGGAGTAGGCGCAGGAGTTAGGAGGGACAGGAGAAGGAAGAGGGAGATAATAGATTCATAATCCTTTCTTACATCTGGAGATGTCAAGTCTCCTTAATATATAGCCTAACAATCTCTAGCTAATAGTCCTGAGGGGATATAAATCGTAACCAACCATACATCCAGAAGAGATATCCTAACATATCTCTAATAGCTAATTAGGTAATTAATCCTCCTTTGGTTCAGCTGAACCAGATGTGGCCGGAAGGGCCTGCTATTGATTGTGCCTGCCTACTATGAGCTTTGAGGGAGGAGATGGACGCGGTTGGGCGATGGTGTAGACGAAGCCATACGCATTGCCCAACTGTGAATTGGAGGTCGCGATGCTTCATGTCATACTTCTTGTAATATTGTTGTGCCTGAAGAAGACGCTCACAAATAGCCGTGATGAATTCGTCGTGATCAGCCAAGAGTTGTTCGACAGCGACCACGCGCTGCGATCCGTCGTCCCTAGGGCGAAGCGAAGGAGGTTCACGGCCATAGACGACTTAGGATGGAGCGTCGCATAATGATGATTGGAATGACGTATTATAAAATACTCCTCCCAAGGAAGCCAACGAAGCCACTGTCGAGGTCGATCATCGGAAAGGCAACGTAAATACATGGTGATGATTTCATTGACAGCCTTCGTTTGTCCGTCGGATTGAGGATGGAAGGCGGGCGAGGCGCGACTTGACGCCGCCAACCAGGAAAAGCTCACATCCAAAATTCTTTGGTGAAGATAGGATCTCTATTGCTCACGATGGAGCTTGGAAACCCATGGATTCTCACAATTTCGTTGAAGAAAACACGAGCCACTGAATCGGCTGTGTAAGGGTGCGCCAATGGGAGGAAGTGAGCGTATTTGGAGAAACGGTCCACTACTGTGAGAATAACCGATTTTCCATTGACATGCGGCAGTCCCTCGATGAAATCTATAGAGATGTCTGTTGAGTGTATTTGTGGTATTCCATTCCTAGTCTAGGGTTTACTCTTGTGTGTCCTTGTACTGTCTATTGCCCTTTGGGCTATGTTCAATAGGACCAACATTTGAGACTTTCACACTTCATAACATGGTAGAAAGCCTAGCAGACACTCGTGTTTCTTCCGCTGCCGCCACCCGCCCCCCTCCCCCCCTGGGAGGAGCAATCTCTACTCTCGGGGGCTGGGGTAGCCACCTCCTAGTTGTAGCTTAGTGTCAAGCAGCAGCAGCTAAGCCACCCCATCAGCCCCAGATCAAGTCGATCTCATCGCCTCCGGAGCTCGCCGAGACCAGATCCGACACGATCCAGGTTCCATCGGTCATCCTCGAGCTACTAGCGCCATCTTTGAGCTTGATCTGTCCGGATCTTGCGCAGCTCGTCACCGCCGCCCTTAGATATTGTTAGATCCGGCCCTTGCTGTCGCTGTTGAGCTAGTCTTCATCGCCGTGGAGCTCGTTTCCACCAATGTCAGGACGGATCTGCTCGATTCCAGTGTCGCCAGGCTTTCCCCGACTTCGGATCTGGTTTGCACTGGCGTCGCCAAGTCGTCTTCGCCGGATTCGGGCTTCAACGACGAGCCTCTTCATCGTCTACGTCGTCCTCGAGCTCCCCAATCGGATCCGGGCTCTGGGCGACGTTGAGCTCGGCCCTCGTCGGATCTGCTCATCAGGTCGCCGGCAGCCTCATTGTTGTCTGCTCGAGCTCGACCACGCTGCCGACCGCTCGAGCACCGCCCGGCCTAGATCTGCTCGCCCTGCCGGTTACCATTGCGCCTCCGCCTCCGCCTCCGCCTCCGCATCTGCTCGCACCACCGTGCCGCCTGAGCTTCACCTGGACGGGATATGGCTATGCCCTGTTCCAAGCTGATGTCCTCACCAGCCAGAGGTGGCCTCCATCAACATGCCAATAGGCCGCAGCATCATCACCAATCGTCGTCGTTCCCCATTTGAAGACGCTACCGCCATCTCCTTTGAGGCCGCCGACGCCGCTTCCTCTTCTCAGATCGTCGTTATGCCGCTGCCACCGGTACCTTGGGATAGTCGTGCCGTCGGGTCTTTCTCTGTTGCGGCCCTGTCATCACCAGTCGTCGTCGTTCCCCTTTTGAAGACGCTACCGCCATCTCTCAGGCTGTCGCTTCCTCTTCTCAAACCGCCATCGTGCCACCGCCGCCACCTCGGGACAGTCGCGCCGTCGGGTCTTTCTCTACTCTAGCCCTTCTTCGAGCCTTCGCCCTTCTGTTTGCTGGACAACAATAATTTTTGGTCCTTGGATCGTTTCTTGGCTAGGCTCTGGGTTTATTGCTTGCTGTTAGACTTGTGGAAAGGTCTCACCGATGCTCTTTGGTGCTTCTTTGGGTTATGGTCGTGGGCTGTTGTGATGTCGTGTTTGGTTGAATGTGGTGCTTCTAGGCTAGTGCTATTTGCTGCTGGTCCTTGCTGTTTGGTCGTGGTTGTCGTCCTTGCCTGCTTGCTACTAGTATCTACTGCTAGTATGTTTAGGCCTTTTCTTTGTTTTCCATCAAGTCCATTGATTTCTCTTTTCAGCTCGTCGAAGTCGTGTCAGTTCATCATATCCTTTGTCGATCAGTTGATTGTTTTTCTGGCCACGGTGTGTCCTTTGGATCCAGTGTGACCCACTCCTTCCCTTTCACATGGCAACAGCCGTCGCTCCTCTCTAAGCCGCTGCAGATCGTAGAAGTTATGACGCTGCCGCTTCTCTCTGAGCCACCGCTCCGAACTTCTAAGGCCGCCGTGCTTTTTTCGTACTGCGCCGCTGCTGTCTTGGGCTTCGATTTGCGTCGTCACGCTTCTATGTATTCCTCTTCAGCTTGATTTGATAGCTCTCTCCATTCCTGTCGGTTTCATCATCTTCTTCGTTGTGTTGCCGCAGTCGACCTTGCTCTTGCTTGCCTTTGCTTTCTCAGCCCCTGCACCTTGTGCTTTATGGGTTGTCCACTATCCCAGATTGGAGATCTTTTGATACTCGACATATTTTTCCAAGAGTTGTATGTTACGACGACATTATCAAGACTCATATTTTGGATTTTCTCTATTTTAGTGTCAATCCTTTCAAATGCAATGCTATTGCATATGCGTTGCATTTGAGGGGAGCGTTAAGGGTATTTATGGCATTCCACTCCTAGTCTAGGGTTTACTCGTGTGTGTCCTTACTATATATTGCCCTTTGGGCTGTGTTCAGTACAACTAACATTTGAGTCTCACACGCTTCATAACAATGTCGTCCCAAACATGGGCACACATACACGTAGAGCTGCTTGTGCTAACACGTAGGGCAGGTGCGACCGAACGCATGCAGACCATACGAAAATCGGCACGCAGACATAATGTCTTCTGAACTCCTTCATGACACATTGTATGGGATGTGAACAGAATCTGCTGCAATGATGGGGAGGATAATGGCACATGGACTCGACCATCATAGAGCACCAAGCGACCAGAGATGCTCTAGGGAGGACCAAGTTGGCCGGAGGCCACTTGAGCATGAAGAGTAGCCAGGTTGGAATTGTTGCTGGAGGCCTCATGACACAGGTCGTTGAAGATGCAAAATTCAGCACGGACAGCGCTAGGAAGGTGCCTGGGTCGGAGTCACGCCGTCATAGAGCATCAGTGGCAATATTTTGTCGCCCAGGCTTGAATCCCATGCGGAAATTGTAGCCCAAGAGCTTGTTGACCCAATTTTGTTGTGGAATTGTAGAAAGATACTGGTCAAGTAAATATTTCAAGCTGTAATGGTCAGTTCGTACCAAAACGGCCGTCTCCAAAGATATGGCCACCAGTCACGAACGGCTTGCACCAGAACAATGAGCTCTCTCATGCCACCAACTTTGCATGACTTGGTGCGATCGTGCGGCCAAAATAAGCCACGAGCCCCCCTCCTTGATGCAAGTTGGCGCCGAATCCTGAGCTCGAGGCATCGCATTCTACGATGAATTATGTCGTGAAGTCGGGCAACTGGAGTACGGGCGCGGTGGAGAGGGCCTCTTGAAGGGCGGCAAAGGTGTGTGCCGCGTCGTCGGACCACCGGAAGAACTAATTGAGGAGTTTAATGAGGTGCTCTGCGATGGTGCCGAAGCCCCAGATGAACTTACGATAGTAGACCGCAAGCTCAAGGAATCCTCGTGGCCTTGAACCGATCGAGGAACAAGGGTGTTAGTCATTTGGACTCTTGCACTTGGTGATAGCAAGATCCTTACTCTCATCGGAGGATGACACTTGGAGATGGGGGCAATTTTCTTTGTTTATTTCTCACACAATGCCATGCCAACTTTGAGGGTTGGGGATACAAATTATAGGCACCACCAAGCATATGCTAAGATGCTAGTCTAAGATGCCGTCCTAAAGCGATCAAGATCTTTGTCCTAAAGTAGTCAAGATCTTTGTCCCAAAGATCTTTGTCCTAAAGCGATCAAGATCTTTGTCTCATGATCAAGATCTTTGTCCTAAAGCGATCCAAGATCTTTGTCCTAAAGATCTTGTCCTTGGAGGACAAACACAAATAACACAAGACTTATCCATCATTCTCCCCTAAGTCTTGTGCGCCGTCTTAATGGGAGAGTTGAACCATCCCGATCTGGAGCAGAGCTCGAGAATTTGACCTCCCAAGAGGCTTGGTGGCGAGTCCATAAGTCGATCCGTGGTGTTGATGTAGCTCGCCTTGATGTTGCCTTCATCAACGACCTCGGATGAAGTGGTACTTCACCCGGATGTGCTTGCTCCGTTCATGGAAAAGCAGGTTCTTTGCGAGCAGAGCGGACTTCTGCCCATCGCCTGGCGCCACCAGCCGGTGTCTCGCCGAGGAGATCACCAAGCGATCGAACGAGCAGGCGCTGAGTCGAGCGGTGGAGGCCGCTATGTACTCGGCCTCACGGTGGCAGGCCACCACTTTCGCTTGATCGATTGCCACTAACGAGGCACTTGCCGAGGAAGAAGAGAATCCGCTTGTGCTCTTCTTTGGTGTCGATGTCGCTGCGTGGTCATTGTCATATATGCGATGAAGTCGGCACGGACACCTCGGGTAGTGCAAGCCGTGGTCGGAGGTGCATAGCGTGGCGGAGGATCCTCTTCACGACTTCTTGATGCTCGTCGTCGGTCATTTGCAGAACCGACCGACGTGAGCCGACGGCGAACGCCAAATCCGGACGCTGTGGGCCGAGTAGCGAAGGTCGCGCCCACGATGCGCCGTCTTGCGTCGTGTCCGCCTCCTCCGCCGTCTTTGTCGCGGCTCGGCTTGACCTCTCCTCCATAGGAGTGTGAAATTTGGGTTCGCGATCGGCGAGCCCGCCCACTTCGACGATGCGCTTGAGCGTGGCGATGCAGCGAAGGAGATAACGGGGCTGTCTGGTGGACCTCGATCCCTAGGTAGAAGGAGAGGAGCCCCAAGTCGCTCATCCGAAGGCGGTCTTCATCTCGCTTTGAGCGCCGACCTCGGCCTCCTTGGGCGGTGATCCCAAGTCGTCGGCGTAGACACCCTTGCCAGGCGTTTGCCGCCTTGCCCGCCGATGAACCCCTTGACCTCGTGTGCGCTCTGCTGGAACCCCGTTGCATAAGGGTGGAGTCGGCTTAGCGTTCGGGCTCGTGGTGCTGCCAAGCCGCAGAGGGCCTGCGCGCGGCGGAGGACCTGCCCCTCCTGCGGGGATAGCGAATCCGGCGGTGACGGGACGACGACCTCCTCCTTCAAGTCGCCGTTGAGGAAGGCGGACTTAGCGTCCATGTGATGGGCGTGCCAACCCTCTGGCCGCAAGTGCGAGGAGAAGACGAACGGACTCCATGCGCGCGCGGCGGGCGCAGCGTCGTCGAAGTCGATCCTCCTGCTTGCATGAAGCCTCGTGCCACCAAGCGAGCCTTGTGTGGCAGCGATGGCGCGGCTTCATCCCGCTTCGGTTTGAACACCACTTAAGGGTGATCGCGTGGTGGCCGGCGGGAAGATCCGCCCGCCCCACGCCCGGTTCCGCTCGGCGGCGTCCATCTCTTGCTTCATCGCGACACGCCACGCCGCGTCTCCTCCGCCTCGGCAAAGGCGGGGCTCGCCGTCGTCGCCACGCCTAAGCGCAGCTCGAAAGTCGTCTTTGCGCCGATCGAGGAGGCGGCTTCCGAGATGTTATCCATAATGCGTAGCGCGAGCTCGCCGTCGTGGTAAGCGTCGACGCGATCCTCGTCGTGGGGCAATGAGTAGCGAACTCCACCGTCTTATTTGCTCGTCGTGGACCGTGTTGAGGCCGATCCGGTGGTGTGGTTCGGTCTGCAGAGAAGTGGTGGCCGTCTTGCGGGAGTGGCCGGTGGTGAAAAGTGGGCGTGGTAGTGCCGGAAGGTGGTGGAGCACTTCATGGGAGCCGTGGCGGCGAGATGTCGAGCTTCGGTGAAGACAGCCGCTAGCTCCCGGCTCTCTCGAAATGGGCGTGGTCGACAACGAAGTCCACAGGAATCGAAGTCGAATCGCCGATCCACCGCCTTGTCCCGTATCGACCTCGCCGTCGAACACAGCGTCACACGAGATCGACGGACCTTGTTGTGTGTCGTGGTCGAGATGCGGTGAGCCTTGAGCCCTCGCGTGGCCGATGAACACTCCGGAGTGCTCTGTCGTCGAGCTTGCGAAGTGGCCAAGCTCCTCGGCGAACGCGAGGGAGCGAAGACCCGCAAGTGAAACCGCCGGCTTGCGCCCATGCCAAACCTCGTCGGCGTCCTGCTGTCGAGTGCTTTGGTAGGCGGCGGTTGAGGATGTAGGCAGGCCGTCACCACCGCCTCTCCCAAGAAGGCAGTAGGCATCCCTCGCTGGTGAGAGCCCGAGCCATCCCCACAAACCGGTTTGCGCTCGCCGACGCGCTGCTTCTGCGCGGGTCTGGTAGCGGAGTAATGGCGAATGCCCTTATCATCGGCCTGATCTGACGCGATTCGAATGGCCGTGAATTCGCCGCCGTGGTTCTGTCTTGAAGACCTGTGTGACTCTGGCGGCGCTCTGCCTCCGCGGCGACTGCGTCGCTTGATGGCGTCGCATGACCTCTCACTTCCGCTGAGGACCATCACCCACATGTAGCGGAGAGGTGCGTCGACGGCGGCAGAAATAGCGTCGTTCTTCCGGTGTGGCCGGTGTCGCCGAACCACACAAGTCCCGTCTGCGAAGCTCGAGCCTCTCCTTGGCTCGGAAACTTCGCTTCTTTGGGAAAGAATCGCCTCTGCCGTCAACACGCAGAGCGTCCGCAGAAGCGCTTCCACATGGTCAAGGGGACAGCGAGCCTCGCACCATCTCCGTGGCCTTGAGCCGCCAGGGCCTCGAAGTGGGTGTGCTAAAGCGCTCGTGCCTTGCCACGCCTCGTCGTCCCGACGAGCGGCCGAGAACGAAGGGTTGTGCCACCGCGTGAAGGATGTAGAGTCTATTTGCGCCTCTGGTTACCTTGGCAAGAAAGCGGCGGCGAAGATCCCAAATCCATGACACCCGTGCTCGATCTCGACCGCGAGCCGTTCTCATCCGGTACCGTCCCAAGCCGATGATGGAGTTCTGGTCGGGGATGTAGTAAGACGCGGTGGCAACTGTGCTTTCGCCAGAACCGGCGGTGAAGATGATGAGCCGGCGCCTTGATTTTCCGCAGGAGGCGTCCCAAACTTGACGAGCCTCGAGCGTTTGAGTCGAGCTCGGAGAATACTCCGCCGCCCGGTCATGTGGTGGGTGGCGCGGTGTCGAGCACCGCTGCGTCGGTCTTATCGTTCTTGGGGCGTCGTAGGAGGGCATGTGCTTTTGGCTCGTCAAGGTGGAGGAAAGCGTGCGGCCGGTGCGGTGGAGGTAGTTCGATGCTCGCATGAGCAATGAACGAGCCATTGCTCCTCCTCCTCCTCACTTCTTGTGACGTGGGCTGGCAGCGTCGTGGTGTCGACAATCCTTGGCCCAATGACCAAGCTTGCGCGATTGTGGCAAGAGTCGTCTCGTCTTGGCTTTTGCTTGCTTGCCAGCCTATACTGGCGCCTCCACGGTCATCGCCTCGTGGTATCGACAATCCTTGGCCCAATGACCGAGCTTGCCGCGATTGTAGCAAGAGTTGTCTCGTCTTTGACTTTGCTTGCCACGCTTGCGGCACTTTGTCGTGGAAGAAGGCTCCCTTCTTCTGTCACCTTGGCCGTGACCAGCTGCTCCCGAGCGAGGAGGAGCTTCCGCCAATAGTGGCGGGTCGAGAGACGCCGTGGCTCATCAGCTATCCGCGACCTTGAGGCGACCGCGCCTCCTCGATCGTCATCGTGGAAGGTCTAGCGAGAGACTTCGTCGGCGAGCCATCTGCTTGTACTTCTCGGGGCGCAGCGGAAGAGCTTCTCCACGCTCTCTCCTCGCCGTAGGTGTCGTCGCCAATCGCACCAACCTCGCAGCGAGTGTTGAGGCGGAGAGCAAAGTCATCAACATCCTCGCTTTGGCTTGAAGGCGGGTTCTCCCACTCCTGCGTAGTGCACGCAATGTAGACTTGCGGGCGCGGTCGGCTGCCGATCGTCTTTGCGGCGATGGCGTCCCAAGCCTCTTTAGCGATCCGCTTGTTAATAAGCGCGAAGCGCATCTCGGGCGGGGCTGCGGCGATGAAGCATCCGGCGCCGTCGATCTGATGCGTGGTCGGCGTCTCCGTCTGGGATCGCATCCCGCATATGCCGCGCTGGAGCTTTACCCTCATCACCGCGACCCGCTCGGCGTAGTTGGTCTTGGTGAGGTAGGCCGCCCGCCATGGGGACGGCGTCCTCGACGACGACTGGTACTCGTGGTGACCACGATGCCAAGCCGGAGAGAAGCGCGTCGCTGTGAAGGCCGCTCTCCGTCGACCGTATATCACGCAGATGCGTCTCCTCGGGGCGCCGTCGCCCGCGCGTCGCCGATGCAGAGCTGCCCGCGCTCATGGGCGTCTTGTGATTCATTTCTGCGCCGCTTCAGCCTCATTTGCCTCCCTCTCCAATGACTCAAGGTCGCTCGTCTGCTATCATCCGAGATGGGCTGCTATTCTTCGCCGCGTAGAACCTCGACCTCATTCTTTGCCTTGCCAGACATCTGCTGATTGCCATTGCCGCCGCCTCTTTCACTCTTGCCGCTGAGCGCCCTTCATGCCGTCGCTGGCTTTGTCTGCCGCTTCCTTCGCGTTCCTCCTTGCATTGTGAGTTAAACTTCTTCGATGCCGTGTGCTTTCGAAAGCTGCCGAGGCGCATCGAAGGCTGAGATCTGCGGACATGGCGCGCCTCAGGAAGCTAACTGCGTGGAGAGAGAGCCGCCTCTTGGTTGGGCCGCTGCTTGAAATTTGAAGCGAGGGAGAAAGGATTGAGCGAGAGATGCTCAGTTGCGAGGATACTACTGGCTCGATACCACTTGTTAGTCGTTGGACTCTTGCACTTGGTGATAGCAAGATCCTTACTCTCATCGGGAGGATGACACTTGGAGATGGGGGCAATTTTCTTTGTTTATTTCTCACACAATGCCATGCCAACTTTGAGGGTTGGGGATACAAATTATAGGCACCGACCAAGCATATGCTAAGATGCTAGTCTAAGATGCCGTCCTAAAGCGATCAAGATCTTTGTCCTAAAGTAGTCAAGATCTTTGTCCCAAAGATCTTGCCCTAAAGGTCAAGATCTTTGTCTAAAGCAGTCAAGATCTTTGTCTAAAGCGGTCAAGATCTTTTGTTCTAAAGATCTTTGTCCTTGGAGGGCGGCACAAATAACACAAGACTTATCCATCACCGGGTTCCCGCACAACATGGGTCTTCTGTAAATCCATCGCCACACCTTCGTCGGAGATCACGTGCCCTCGGTACGCGACTGATGTGACCCCAAAAAGGCACTTGGATCTTTTGAGGAACAAGTGGTGATCACGAAGGAGCTGGAGAACTGCTCGAACATGACACAAGTGGTCCTCCCAGGAGCTGCTGTAAATCAGAATATTGTCAAAAAAATACCAATACAAAGCGACGTAGAAAAGAACTGAGGACGTCGTTCATCAGAGCTTTGGAATGTTGATGGTGCATTGGCCAAACCAAAAAGCATGACCAGGAACTCGAACGAGCCCTCATGTGTGCGGACCGCCGTCTTCTCAACGTCTAGCAGATGCATGAGCGCTTGGTGGTATCTAGATTGTAATTTGAGCTTGGTGAAGAACTTGGCACCGCGCAGCTCGTCTAGCAACTCGTTGACCGGTATATGAAATTTATCCTTAACGGTCTTCGTTGAGGGCGAAGTAGTCGATCTAGAATCTCCATGAGCCATCATGTTTCTTGACCAACAGAACAGGGGAAGAGAATGCCGACATGCTAGGTTGGACGACCCCTTGCCGAAGCATGTCGCGACACTATCGCTCGAGCTCGTCCTTCAGGAGGTGTGGGTAACGGCAAGGCCGGACTACCATTGGAGATGTGTCTAGCACGAGGTGGATGTGGTGGCTCCGGTTATGTTCTGGTGGTAACCTGGTTGGCTTGGCGAAGGTGTCCTCAAAATCTTGAAGTAGTTCTTCTAGGTGATCTCGATTTGTGCATTGGAATGAGCGGGATGCGCATTGGAATGAGCTGGATGCTTGTGTCGGCACGCCCAAGCCTTGCCAGGATACCATGCGTTTTGCTTGCCAGAACACCATAGTGCGCTTGGAGAAATCCCAAAGGATCGGTCGAAGTGTTGCGAGCCATTCGACGCCCAGGACAACATCGAACTTGTCCTAGGGAATAGCGTAGCAGTCAATGGTGTCCTTGCCAGATTCCAGCTGCATGGCATGCCCCACGCTACTACTGGAAATTCATTCGCTATTGGCAACCGACACTTGCAGACCATGGCCAGACTGCAAATTAAAGCCTTCGTGAGCCATAGCCTAAGCGCTGATGAAATTGTGCGTCGAGCCGCTGTCGAGCAACGCGATGAAGATGTGTCGCCCAGCCACACTTGTAATTGCATGGTACAACCAGATTTCAGTTGTTTGCCAATGAGCACAAAGGGAAATCTCTGGCGTGTTGTCGTTGTAGGCGTCGTCGTCGTCGGCACCACTTGGAGAAATCAGTAGGTACAAGCGCTTACAAGTGTGATTCGGCTCGAATTTTTCATCACAATTGTAGCACAAGCCAGCCTCTCGGTGGACCAACATCTCCTTGGCTGTAAGTTGTCGTCAACGCCAACGCGGTGCTGGTTGTGGAGCAGGCAACAGTGTCCTGTTGGCTTGCGTAGCAATTGCGGTAGGCGTGGCTGGTGCCTTATCAGACACCGTGCTAATTGCTGCTGGAGAGGTCGTGTTCGTTGTGCGCTGAGGGAACACCGTACGCTGGAATGGTGCAGCAGGATGTAGTGGAGTCGTCGTGGTTGTGATCGCGGCCTGGGCTGGCGTTCGTACGCACGTGCTAAAGCCATGGCCATCTGGAGACTTGCTAGGTTCTGATTTTCGTCTCTATGCTGGTACACGCCAGTTTTGGGCGTGTGGGTGGGGTGATGGTGTTTGAAGTAGGCCGTTGCCTATCCGCTGTTGTTCCAAAGCTTGCAGACGGTCGTCCAGGTGACCTTGCATGCCTTGCAGGTCGGTCCTGACGCCCGTGATGGATGCACCCAAGTCGTCCCTGACTTGGTTGATGGATGTCAAATTCGTCACGTTTGTGTACATTGCAGTCATGGATGCCATCATTAGAGCAATTTGCTCCATCATCGTGGCGATCTCCTGGTTGGCCATCTCTGCGCTTGATCCTTCCAAGATTGACTACTCTGATATCAAGTTGTCATGCCCCATGCCGGAGCGTAACCTGTACATGTGGTAAACTGGAGGTTTACGCCCAGGGCCTTGGCGGCCAGGAGCTGTGGTGACTGGAAATAGGGTTAGGAGGGAGAGAAGATGCGCGTGGAGGAGAAGGCACAAGAGTTAGGAGGGAATGGAGAAGGAAGAGGGAGAGATTATATTCATAATCCTTTCTTACCTCTGGAGATGTCAAGTCTCCTTAATATATAGCCTAACAATCTCTAGCTTAGAGTCCTGAAGGGATACAAATCGTAACCTCTACCATACATTCGGAAGGAATATCATAACACATCTCGAATAGCTAATTAGGTAATTAGGGCGTGTTTGGTTTGTAACCCCAATTTACCTTACCAAAGTTTGGTAATACCCCAAGATTTGGCTAGCGTTTGCTTTGATTCCAAATTTTTTCATTGCCTTTGAAATTTGGTAGCGCCCGAGCTTGTCTTGCCATGTTGCCAGGCAATTTGAGGGCGCCCGATTCCTGCGCCTAGATATTGGTAAGGTTGCTTGTGCATTCTGTGATGACGTGGCAAAGAATGGTTGGCTGCATTGAATGGTTTAATTTGTTTATTAACAAGCTTCAAATGACCGTATCTTCTAAATCATGTTTCTGATTTGTGATCCATTTGAACCCTTGTAT
This sequence comes from Phyllostachys edulis, assembly GCA_036346405.1. Lineage (NCBI taxonomy): Eukaryota > Viridiplantae > Streptophyta > Magnoliopsida > Poales > Poaceae > Phyllostachys > Phyllostachys edulis. The sequence goes on from CM070564.1 coordinate 8,393,627, forward strand.
TTCTTGTGATTTAATCAACAAAACAAGACCCATGTTGATATATTTTTGTGCCAAAAAAAATAGATGTCATGTGGGACCCACGAGACATACTCACAATTTTAGCAAATTTTGGTAAGGCTGTAATCCAAACTCATCAATTTCGGCATTGCCCGTGAATTGGTATAGTTACGATCCAAACACTATTTTTTTTGCCCGATTTTTAGGATTGCCTAGGTTATGGCATTGCCAAAATTTTGGTATGGCTTCCTGGGGTCACAAACCAAACAGCCCCTTAATCCCCCTTTGGTTCGGCTGAACCAGATGTGGCCGGAAGGGCCTGCTGTTGATTGCGCCTACTGTAATAGCGTCCCCACATGACATGAAGTGTTCTGTCCAGTGAAGCTGTCCTTTTTATTAAATTCTTGATTATTTCTTTCTTGTAAAATGTTTTGGTTAATGAGTTGCTACTTTGATGTGTATTTAGTGTTCCATACCATGTGTTTGATATGGCGTTGGAGTGCAGCATCTTCACTCCACAATCAAATGGTCCATCAAGGTAATTTAACTTCTGTCCTATTAAAACCAATTATTGTTTGTTATTAGTCTCGACTAAATTGTAGGGCCAGTATGTTGACATACCTTTGTTCTGTGCCACACACAACTGTTAATTGCAGTTTCTATTCCTTGAATGGAAAAGGCTTTTCTTTATTTCCAATTGTATTGGCTTTCATCACTGCATCTTTGTTTTTTAGAGTCAGTGCATCTTAATTATCGAATGATCGGAATAACCTAATTTTGTTACCTGGTAATGGGATGTCCATTGCTATATTTCCATTTGTAGTGTAGTGTCTTTAATCCCCTTTTGGATTACTCTTATGTGAATTTTGAAACATTTTCAATGAAAATCTTATTGTCATCTACACTTACAAGGTACATCAATCTTGAAAAAGTTCCAAGTCTGTGATCTTTATTTTCTGTTATAGATTTTATTTTTTAATTTTGAAAAATGAACCACCAAAAAATAACAACTGCATTTACCTCTCTGCAGTGATTGGTTACTTTCTGGTGCGCTAGCTAGAATGTTTTTTGCTGCCTCTGAGGAAGATGGGGACTGCTCTTCACTTGCAACTTCAGGCATGTATTTCTGCAAAGAAACTTGTTTTCTCCTAAGCTCAGCATTTTTTACTTTTGAATATCCCGTTTTGCCTGTACTGTTACACTTCTCAGCATGGTTATGCTTGTTGATTTTTTTCTTCTAGTTTTGGACTTCTGGTAGATACTTTTTGATGAATAGTTGTGTGATGAACTCCAACCACCATGTTCTGGAGAAGGGGCAAAATCCTTCTTGAGCATTATATGTAGATACAACTGTTTATTTAGTATTTACTAGAACTAATGGTAAAAATGATTTCCAGGCATAGCACAACTTGACTCGGACCTGGTCCTAGTAAAGCATCATATATATGTGAAAGCACTTGGTTTACACCGATGAAAGCAATTTTGTGAATTCAATTAATTATTGCATTTAAGGACATAAATTTGTTAGTATTGTATAAGCTGTGTGAATAGTTACTTCTAGGGGGGTTATTTCCTTTTTTGCCCAAACTGTACATATTGGCCTTTTGGCCCAAGGAATGAAGCTAGCGTTCATTCTATAACATGGTATCAAGAGTAGGGGTGGAAACGGATCGAATACGAATCGAATAGTCTCGAATACGAATACGAATCTATATTTTTAAAACGAATACGAATTCAAATATTCTCGAATACGAATATAAATCGAATGTCGTAACGAATACGAATTCGAATCGAATATGTTCTCAATTCGGTCGAATGCGAATATCCTATAACTTTTGCGACAAATCTTAGTAGAACAAATTTATGTAACGTATGTACATCTCCATAAAAAAAATCTTAATGCACTAGCACTCTACAGTGGCAGTGCTAGTGTGGTACTAGGCCACTGTTGTGAGAAAGAGGCAGCGACTCAATTGAGTCGAAGATCTCCATCAAAAAGCTATGCGTGTATGAGAAGAAATGCTCGAAGTTAGATCTAGTCACGCACAGAGCGCGTGGATCACCAAAAGCGTACGCTATTTGGACTCGACGATCGGCGGTGAAGCACGTAGTCGCTGCGGCGTCCGCGATGTGAACATAGGCCACGAGCGCAACGACGGATGGGTTGCCATGTCGCGACCTCGAGGAAAAAAATGCCGCTACCGACGCGGAGGACGGACGGTCGCGGGATGTCTTGCGGCGCATGACGAAATAAATGGGTTCATGGTCGTTCTCATTTGCTAGGGTAGGTTTATCGTGACACCAAGGGTCATTACTTGGGACCGGTTGGATCTCGGCTTTCTCGTCTGCAGTAACGATGGTTACTGGGTCAAATTCATTCAAATTCGTTCAAATTTGATTAAAATTCATTCGAAATCTAAAAAAAACCGCCGGTATCTCGTTCCGACCACCCTCGATAGCGGTTACTGCGGTAACCACCGGGATTTCAATCCCTGGCTGGCACTTTGTTGCGAATATGGATACTATCCGAATCCATATTCGTATTCGGCGTAATTTCTCATACCACATCTGGATTCGTATCCAGGAAAAAAATCAGATAGTATCCGGATTCGGATTCGTTTTCTATTCGAATACGAATTATCCTTTACCATATACATTTTTCCGAGTACGAACATCGGATAAAACGAATTATCCTCTACCATTTTACATCCCTAATCAAGAGCCTAAGTTTTCTTTTCTTTTCTTCTTTCATTCTCTCCCTCCTCTCTCTGCACTGGCCACCATGGCCTCGACGACGCGCGATGACCCTGAGCCTGAGCCACCCTGTCCCCGGCCCCGATCATCGCTGTCGTCTTCCTCTCTGGCCGTCCCTGTGCGCGGTGCTGCTAGATCCGACTGGATCCAGCCTTCCGGTCGCCTCCTCCCTTCCCTGGCGGCCTAGGAGGTGGAGTGCGCCATTCCGTCCCCAGACCCGGCCGCCACTGTCGTCTTCCTCTTCGTCCATCCGCGAATCTGGCTAGATCAGGCCCGTCTTCCAAGCCACCTCATCGGATCTCCACCGTCGGCGCCGCTCCTCCCCTATCCTTGCCCCCCCTCCAGTTGCCAGGTCTGACATCCTCTGCATCGGATCCTTTGCATCGGATCTCCACTGCCCATGCATCGGAGGTGGTGCTGAGATCTAGATCCGGACAGGGTCTTCCCTTCCGCCGTAGGCAACGCTCGTCCTCAACGTCGCCTCCACCATCGTGCCGCTGGCTCCTCTGCCCAACACCACTCCTGTCATCTCCCACATAAAGCAGCCACCGGTGCTCTCCTACGCCGCCGCTGTTACTGGGCCCTTCTTGTCCTGGGCAGTCGCCGTGTCAGGTCTCCACTGATCTGTGTTTTGTTGCTTGTGCTGGATCCAGTGACTACCACGGTGGCTCGTTCGCCATCCCACTCTCCTAGGTTCGGTTTGATGAGATGAACTCTCGTGTGTGGGCTATTCACCTTAGGATTCACCTCAACAACCAGTGCCTTTGGAGTCACCTCACTAGCAAGCAACCCTGTTCGCCTCGCCCTACGCTGCCAGTTCTGCCTGCTCTTCCTGTCGGTGCGGATGCAGATTAGGCTGCTCAGGAGGGCGTCACTACTGCTCTGGAGGACCTGGAGCTCTACCAGTCTGAGTTGCACGCCTAAGAGAGATGGCAGGATGCTGAGTCTGTGCTCCACCGCCATCCTGGTGGGCAACATGCTCGTGACCATCTCTATAGATGTGATGGAGTTGTTGACGACTCAGTTGATGTGGGAGCACCTCTGAGGCCACTACCAACTGACAAGTCATGCTATGTACCTCTCCGTCGTGCACCAGACACTCCCTTCAGCAGCTCGACGCCACCGTGGACGACTTCTACCAGCAGATGTCTGCGATGTGGCGTTAGCTTGACTCTCTGGGGCTATATGTCTACCAGACTTGTCCCTTCTGTGTGCGGCTTCGCCCTCATCAGGAGATCGTCTCTACAACTTCTTGACGCGTCTTCGCCCTGAGTTCGAGACCATGCGTGCTCAGCCCCTGACTTGCCACCCGCGCTCGACCTTGGTGGAGGCCCTTGGGCGTTCGTGCTGAGTAGACTTGTCTTCATGGCGTGGCTCAGATGCAAGCTGTGTTGGTTGCTTCAGCGCCTGTTCCTTCATCACCGACCATGACCTCTCCAGCTCCTGCGGCATTGGTGGTGGTTGTTTCTACGGCTGGGCTCTACTGCACCTACTGCCAGCATGATGACCATAGGTACTAGGATTGTTACAAGAGGAGGGACCAGGACCGCAAGGGTGGTCGTCTTCCGAAGGGCTCTGGAGGTTCTTCCTACTCAGGAGCTGGCGACTCTCGCCAAGGCTCCTCCGGTGATGCCGCGCAGCAGCTGCTCTCCTTGGTCCAGCGCCTTGGTGTCGGCTCGTCCCTAGACTCCTCGGGCTCTACTCATCTGGCTCTTCTCATTAGTCTTCCTCGTCTCCGCCACCTCACTCATCAGGTATATTGTCTCTATGGATCTTGGACTCTGGTGTTTCTTTTTTCACATGGCACCAGATTCTACTCACCTCACTTCTGTGAGGCCCACAACTCTTCTTTCCACTGTTCAGACTGCAGATGGTACGTCTCTTCCTGTTGCAAGCTGAGACACCCTTTCCACTTCTTTTCATGTTCCTGCAGTCTCTCATGTTCTCAAGCTTACTATGCAGCTTATATCGGTTGGTCAGATCACTGATCACTACTATCGTGTTGTTATTGAGTTTGACTTGTTATGTTTAGGACCGCCGCACAGAAACTCTGGTTGGTATTGGCGTTCGATACTGTGATTCGCAGCGTCTTTGGGAGCTCGACTGGCCGCATTTTCCTTCTGCTGTTTCTACCACCCATTCAGCCACTACCACAACCTCTGTTTTTGCTGCTTCCTTTGCTCAGTGACACCATCATTTGGGTCATATGTGGATAACGTCTATCGTCACTAGTAGGTTGAGGTGTTCTTGGGTCTATTTCTGGTAACACCTCTTTACATTGTATGGGTTGCAAGCAACTGCAGCTCCCCTATCCCTCCAGTGATTCTGTTTATGTTCGTCCTTTTGATCTTGTTCACTCTAATGTTTAGGGTTCGACTCCCTTCGTTTCGAAAGGGGGTCATCGATAGTATGTGATCTTTATTGAAGATTATTCTCGTCATACTTGGATCCAAGGATAGAAAACCCACGTTCTTGGGCAAAATCACGCTTTCAGAGGGTTTCTGATTCTGAAGCGATGGCGAAATCCTAGGAAAAACTCGGTCGAATTTTGTCTGAATAAATTTGAATTTGGGATATAACCGTCGGAATTTTGAATTTGAATTTGAATTTGGAGTTTTCCAGCCGGTATTTGGAATCCCGGTTCCCACCGGTAAGTCCGGTTAACCGGCGGTAACCGGCCGGGTTTTTCTTCCCTACTTGGATCTACTTCATGTCTTCTTGCAGTCAGGTTCTCTCTATTTACTAGATGTTTGCCACCATGGTTCACACTCAGTTTGATTCGCGTCTTTCGTGCTGATTCTGCTAGTGAATACCTGTCTGCTGCCTTACGTCACTTTCTTGCTGAGCAGGGTACTCTTCCCCAGTACTCGTCCTGGTACTCACTCTCAAAACGGTGCCCGAGTGAAGCATCGTCACCTGCTTGAGACACCTCGCGCTCTCATGCTTGCCTCTTTTGTTCTACCCCACATCTAGGCTGAGGCTGTATCCACTGCTGCTTTCCTCATCAACATGAAATCTTGCACTGCTCTTTACAGTTGTACTCGTGTCGAGCGCCTCTACGATCGGGCTACAAAGTAGAGTCACCTTCGCTGTTTCGGCTGTGTTTGTTTCGTCCTCCTTCCACCTCATGAGCGCACCAAGCTGAGCTCAGTCAGTTGAGTGTTTTTCTTTGCTACAGTCTTGAGCATAAGGGTTATCGCCGCCACAACCCTGTTGCTTGCCAGATGAGGATCTCTTGGGATGTCATCTTCGATGAGACCCGGTCTTACTACTTTCGCCCCTCTACTGTCACTCTGTTAGCCCAGATTCTCTTGTTGAGTCGATCTCTATTCTGACCTTTCCTCCTTCAGATCTTCACTTCTGTTTCGCTTCCGCCTTCACCTTCTTTGCATCCCTCTCCTCTGGCTCCAACTGTTCCCTCTCCGTAGGTTCCTTCTAGCTCTTCTGTTGAGATCTCTCCCTTTCCACTGCACTACTCTTGCCGTCCTCGGCCTACACCTCTAGTTGAGCTTCTGTCTTTGTTGGGCCTTGTTCCCAGCTCTTTTTCTCTGTCCTTGCTGGGTATTGCTGTAGCCTCTTCTCCTAGATACGATCTTCCTGATCGTCGCATTGTTAGGCCGCTTGAGCGCTATGGCTTCGCAACCGCTTTGAACCTATGACCTACCGTGAGGCTGCAGCTCACTCTGAGTGCAGCTCACGATGTCTAAGGAGATTGCTGCTTTAGAGCGTATTGGCACTTGGGATCTTGTGCCCTTAGCTGCTTGTCACTCCTATCACGTGCAAGTGGGTATACAAGATCGAGACCTACTCGAATGGCTCTCGAGCGCTACAAGGTTCGTCTTGTGGCACGTGGTTTTCAGCAGGAGCATGGTCGTGATTATAATGAGAGCTTTTCTCTCGTCGTTCACATGATCATTGTCCGCACTCTCCTTGTTGTGACATTTGTTCGACAGTGGTCAATCTCTCAGCTGGACATCAAGAATGCATTTCTCAATGGCGAGCTGTGTGAGGAGGTATACATGTAGCCGCCCCTTTGTTATTCTGTTCTTGATGGTATGGTTTGTCGCCTTCACCGCTCTCTCTATGTTCTCAAGTAAGCCACTCGTGCTTGGTTTGACCGCTTTTCTGTTGTCACTGCAGCTTGCTTCTCCGCCCGTGATCACGACCCTGCTATCTTTGTTCACACCTCTCCTCAGGGTCGGACGCTCCTTTATTTGGATGATATGATCATTACTGGGGATGACTCTCGGTACATTGATTCTGTGAAGGAGCGTCGCAGTGAGCAATTCTTGATGTCTGATTTGGGTCCGCTTCGTTACTTCCTTAGGATTGGGGTCACTTATACATGTGAGGGCTACTACCTCTCTAAGGAGAAGTACATTCAGGATCTCCTTGCTCACGCTTTCCTCACTGATGTGGGCACTCCTATGGAGCTTGGTGTTCACCTTTGGCTCACCGGCCCACTGATGGTGAGCCTCTTGAGGACCCCATTCGCTACAACCATCTTGTTGGGAGCCTCGTCTACCTTAGGATCACTCGACCTGACATTTCTCACCCGGTTCACATTCGGTGTCGCTTCGTTTCTACTCACACTCAGCTTCACTACAATCACCTTCGTCTTCTACGATTTCTCCACAGGACCATCTGTCGTCACATTTTCTTTCCTCCCTACAGCTTCAGGCGTATTCTGATGTGACCTGGCTAGCTATCATTCTGATCGTCGTTCTCTTTCTGCCTATTATGTTTTTCTTGGTTCCTCTCTGATTGCCTGGAAGATCAAGAAGCAAACTGTCGTTTCTCGATCGAGTGTTGAGGCTGAATTGCGAGCCATGGTGTCGTTGACAGCTGAGATCACTTGGCTTCGGTGGTTACTTGAGGATTTCGGTGTTTCAGCTCCTACACCGACTTCTCCACCATGAGTTTGAGGGAGAGGGGGGTGGGGGGTTGTTGAAGTTTTGTATAAGTGTGTGATTAGTTACTTGTATAGAGGGTTATTTGGTTATTTTCGCACTCATGTAGCTGTACATATTGGCCTTTTGGCCCAAGGAATGAAGCGAAGGTTCATTCTCTAACATAATTAACTACTGAGAATTCAATTAATTATTGCATTTAAGGACATTAATTAACTATGCAATTGGGAAATATGAAAGACGTTGACGAAAAATATCGAACTTTTTGACTTGAAAGTGATCTATCTGAAATTTGTACTCCAAACTATCCAGTTCTTGACTACTCCTGATAGTCGACATTTCAGTTCCAGTTTTTGAACCCTAATTGTATATCTTCAGAAATTTTAAGGAGCTAGCGCATGAAATGTTTCAACTAGAGTCTATGAAATGGACGACACTGATTTTTTAAAATTAATTTGTGCACAAATATTTGGTCTCTTGGTCGAGTATAGAGTGCTCAGTGTTCAATCTTCGCTTTCCTGTTTGTTAAATTTTTTTGGTAGAAATGATGACCTCATGAACTGCTATACTTTCCAGTGCTTGATTTTGCCATTCAGGTTCTGCGGAAAGGAGCTGCTGGTGATGATATGATATCATCATTCATTGTATTTTCAATTCAATACATTCTGGTTAATCATATGAACTGGAAATATAAGAAGTATAGTCGCTGGAAGACAACCCTGAAGGTGCAATTTAGTTTTTATATAATCTGTTTGATATTGTTGAAGATAACCACTTTATTGGTTAAATTATTGTTTACTTAGCAAAGTTTTACCCTCTTTTTTGTTGATGCGACTTACGAGATATTACTGAAATCTGTTCTCTTACTAGTTAGGACATTATTTTCTTTGTTTCCACTAAATTTGTTCAAGAAATATTTTAGTTTTTGTTGAGCTAACTCCCATTTGTTATTGCTATTCATAATTGATGAAATTAAATATTAAATATTTTCACTGAACTGTAATGGCAAGGTGTTTGAATTGGTGAAGAGCTGCATTCAAGTCAAACCATTCTCGTCAAAGCTTGGTGGCATCATTTGGGAAATTCTACTATATGATTCTTCTATCCACAGTGTTCTTTGGAAGATTTTGTCCATCTCAACGCAATTATTGGAAGTAAACATATTCTTTCTTTGAGTAGTTATGTCATACCTCTTTAGCTTCAATACCCTTTGTGTGACAAAGTGTTACAATATTTTCAGCACTCATATGGGAGCTACTATAATGGCCTAAAGGATATTGAAGATATACAACTTGTTCTTTGCTGTGGACTTGATATTATATTTTACATGCTGTCCAACTTACCAGAGGTAAAACATATATGGCATTGTTATGCTATTTTCACCATTCATTTAACAAGCTCCAATTGTCAGATCAATATTTTACTTTTATTTTTTAAATTCCCAATGCATCAGTCATCACACATGACGGATTGCCAAGAATTGAACTAAGCTAACAACAGTGCTATTGTAGAACTACTTGCATCAATTGCTTTGCCTCAAGTTTGTGCCCTTTATAGTGCTGTACTGAACACTAATCATGACCAACGCGTAAGGAGTCAAATCATTGAGTGCACTATCAAACCATGGCTGGTGTGTGTGTGTGTGTGTATATATATATATATTCAAGGGAGTGCAAAAGCTTTGCACAACTTTCTATTAAGAAGAGAATAAAAACAGCTGCTCAAAACGCAGGAACAAAGGTTAGACCAAAACACGAAAAACAGAAACAGAACACAATGATTTGCCAACGGGTTATGAATAGGCAAAGTAATGACTAGTGACTTCCAGCTTACGAATTTTTCTTTTCAAGCTGTCATAATTGCCTTTGGAAATTCTTTTCAAGGTACAGGGTAAAATTTACTTACTATGTGCTATTTTATATAGACATAAATGAAGTAAAGAACATTTAAGCATAATTACCAGAAACACGGTTCGTCCGAGTTGCAGTACGGGATTCGGGTTCGTAGTTCGCCATTTTTTCTTTCAATTTCCCTTTCAATTTCCCCTGCGAACACAAACCCCGTACCCTAAACCGGTGCAGGTTTGACGAATCGGGTTCGGAACTTTTTTTATTAATGAACCTTTTTTTGAATTTTATTTTAAAGTTAACCCTCGGCGCACTTTATTTCCAATTCTGACCCTTTTGGTCACGCCACGGGTAGTAGCGTGACAAAACAACACTGTCACGCGCTAGGATAAGTCTTCAAAATAGCATTTTTTGTCACGCCACTAGTTGTGGCGTGACCAAATAACAAGTGGCGTGACAAGAGTTTGACCAGAAATAGACTGGCGTGACAGTGTTGTTTAGTTACGCCACGGGTGGTGGCGTGACCAAAGGGGTCAGAATTGGAAATAAAGTGCAAACGGGGGTTAACTTTAATAAAAAAAATCGTCAGGTTAGCTGGGTTTTATAGTGAATCCTCTAACTATGCATTTAAGTAGATGGTATCTTGAGGATTCTTCTTGAGACAATTATTATCTATATCCTGCTATGTAATATTAGACTTAGCACAGCATACTGCGACAATAAAGAATAATTTGAGAAAATTAAAATGGATCTTGTTGCATACCACAAGAATAATATATATATATATATATATATATATATATATATATATATATATATATATATATATATATTCAAGGGAGTGCAAAAGCTTTGCACAGCTTTCTATTAAGAAGAGAATAAAAACAGCTGCTCAAAACGCATGAACAAAGGTTAGACCAAAACACGAAAAACAGAAACAGAACACAATGATTTGCCAACGGGTTATGAATAGGCAAAGTAATGACTAGTGACTTCCAGCTTACGAATTTTTCATTTCAAGCTGTCATAATTGCCTTTGGAAATTCTTTTCAAGGTACAGAGTAAAATTTACTTACTATGTGCTATTTTATATAGACATAAATGAAGTAAAGAACATTTAAGCATAATTACCAGAAACACGGTTCGTCCGAGTTGCGGTACGGGATTTGGGTTCGTAGTTTGCCATTTTTTCTTCCAATTTCCCCTACGAACACAAACCCCGTACCCTAAATTGGTACGGGTTTGACGAATTGGGTTCGCGGGGTTTTATAGTGAATCCTCTAACTATGCACTTAAGTAGATGTTATCTTGAGAATTCTTCTTGAGACAATTATTATCTATATCTTGCTATGTAATATTAGACTTAGCACAGCATACTGCGACAATAAAGAATAATTTGAGAAAATTAAAATGGATCTTGTTGCATACCACAAGAATAATATATATATATATATATATATATATATTCAAGGGAGTGCAAAAGCTTTGCACAGCTTTCTATTAAGAAGAGAATAAAAACAGCTGCTCAAAACGCAGGAACAAAGGTTAGACCAAAACACGAAAAACAGAAACAGAACACAATGATTTGCCAACGGGTTATGAATAGGCAAAGTAATGACTAGTGACTTCCAGCTTACGAATTTTCCTTTTCAAGCTGTCATAATTGCCTTTGGAAATTCTTTTCAAGGTACAGAGTAAAATTTACTTACTATGTGCTATTTTATATAGACATAAATGAAGTAAAGAACATTTAAGCATAATTACCAGAAACACGGTTCGTCCGAGTTGCGGTACGTGATTCGGGTTCGTAGTTCGCCATTTTTTCTTCCAATTTCCCCTGCGAACACAAACCCCGTACCCTAAACCGGTACGGGTTTGACGAATCGGGTTCACGGGGTTTTATAGTGAATCCTCTAACTATGCATTTAAGTAGATGGTATCTTGAGAATTCTTCTTGAGACAATTATTATCTATATCTTGCTATGTAATATTAGACTTAGCACAGCATACTGTGACAATAAAGAATAATTTGAGAAAATTAAAATGGATCTTGTTGCATACCACATAAGATTTTGAGTAATTCTGTGATAAGAACACGATAAAAGACATTACATTTAATAAATCCATGTGACTTGTTCAGTAAAACTTTCATTTTATACTTAGATTGGCTTTTGATAGTCACTGCTGTACTTTTAGGCAGTAGATAGTCAATTTGTTTTTTGGGCCAGAGCTATCAATTCCAATATAGTCCAGCTTGTTAAGAGTATTGTATATTCTACATTTCTCTCTCTCTCTCTTGGCCCATGTGGCCTTTGTAGCCCATGAGGCCCATGTATCTTTGTCTATATATATCTCCTTCATTAATGAATAAGATGCAGAGTTGTAGATAGCAAAACCCTAGCCTAAGTTCTTTAACATGGTATCAGAGCATTCTGCAACTCTACCTCCGTGAGTAGCAGCTGCGTTACGCTGGGTTGCTTGCGCGCCGCTTCCATAGTGGTAAGCAGTTCGAGACGCTGCCTCGTCTTGACTCGGTCCTGATCTCGACTCGGTCCCAATCCTTGAGCTGCGACTGCGCCTCATCCTCCTCGCCCGGTATTGCCTCCTCGACGTCGTCGTCAGGCCGGCCGGTCGCCGCGATCGCCGTCTGCGCGCGAAAGCCATCGCTCGAGGCTCGCTTCGCTCGTGCTCGAGGCCTCGCCGCTCCAGTCGCCCACGCTGGATGCTCGCCGCCGCTCCAGTCGCCCACGCTCGATGCTCGCTCGCCGCACGGATCTCCGCCGAGCCATCAATCTTCATCGCGGCCGGAGCCTCCGGATCTTCATCGCGACCGAAACCCTGGATCTACATCGTGCGCCCAAGTAGAGTAACCAGCGACATTGCTCATCTTTGTTCATGTGCTCGGCCAGCTTTGTCGGTGCTCCCACCTCGATTCACTATAGTCATGTTCTTCGTGTCTTGAGATACTTGAGAGAGCTGCGTCGACGCGTCTGTTCTATGCGATTCGAGTCGGCTCGGCTCCACGCTTACTCGACTCTACTTGGCGAGTGATCCTGCTGATCGCCGATCATCATCAGCTATTGTATCTCTCTTGGTACTTCGCTTATTGCACGAAGTCCAAGAAGCGATCATGGTGTCACGCTCTAGTCAGAGGCGAGCTTGAGCACTTGCCGCTACAACATTAGAGATCATTTGGCCGATGGCTCTTGGATCGATCTTGGTGTCCCTTGCACAATCCTACCCTCTCTTTTGTGACAATACAAGTGCCATTCAAATTGCCAATGATCCGGTCAAGCATGGTGACAAAACACATTGGTGTTGATGCATCCTTCACGCGATCTCATTGTCGTGATTGACCATCACCCTCCAAGATATTCCTCGAGCTCTAAGTTGCGATTTCTTCACTAAAGCTCGGACTAGAGAACATCATCGACTTCATCTACTCAAACTCGATTGCATCGATCCTCTGATCCACCTTGAGTTTGAAGGGTGTTAAGAGTATTGTATATTCTACATTTCTCTCTCTCTCTCTTGGCCCATGTGGCCTTTGTAGCCCATGAGGCCCATGTATCTTTGTCTATATATATCTCCTTCATTAATGAATAAGATGCAGAGTTGTAGATAGCAAAACCCTAGCCTAAGTTCTTTAACACAGCTAATCGTGGTCAAACTGTAATCGGTTTTGCGACCAAAACTTATCAACATACTATCGATTCTAGTGTGATTTGGCCATTCCAGCCTAACTTGGCTTGTAGGCAGAAAAGAAATGCCTGCTGTGCAAATCGGATCTCCAATGGCGGGAGATAGGAGATTCATATGTGAAAACATAAGTAAACGGGCTTCCGCCTGAGCTTCCAAGGATAATGGTAGATGAACAGCCATTTGATCCCCATCAAAGTCCGCATTGAAACCCTTGCACACTAATGGGTGTAAACAAATAGTACACCCCTCTACCTTGGTTGGTATAGGTTGTGTCTATTGTGATTAGGTCAACGCTGTGGTAGGAGCTGAGGCAAAGATTACTGCTACACATTACTTTGTGTTGCATTTTTGATAAAATTTATGATCCACTGGACACTGGTTATATCACTTGCACCTCAAGTCTTAAGTATTGTCTATTTGTCGTGTAGATCGGGGACATGACAAATGGACTTTTCAATGACTATTCCAGATTAGTGAACAATAAATATATGCAAACCACATAATACCCCTCTAAATTGTAGTTTTTTTGAAGCTGAAGGAAATTCATGCTGTGGGAAATAATTCAAGATCTACTGTGAGATTCCGGGGTTGGTATGTTTGGTTTTATGTTTCAGCAAACTAGTGTCAGACCTTGAGTGCAATTTTATTGCCCTTGAAAGGATACCGAAGGGGCAACTCTGTAGACTTTTAACATCAGAAGAAGTTTGATCAAACTTTTTTCTAGACTAAAAATGTGTTCCAGTATTTTTTTTGCTTGATCTCAAATATATTTGTCCCGTTTTGTGTGGTAGTATGTTCATGTCATTTTAAATGCTGTCATGTTCATGTCTTTTTAAATGCTGTCCTAGTTTTTTTTTTCAGAATAAGCAATAGCATTGTTTCATAACACTGCTTTTATGTTTCTCTTGACTCTTGTCACTCCTTCAGGAGTTGCTGCCAAATCCACCTTTTGTTACTATGGTTTTGTCGTCTTCATCAAAGCCATTTCCTTTGGTCACAGCTGCAATATCGTTGATGTCCTTTCAGAATTCAGTAAGTCTTTAGATATATGGTACTGAATTAAGTATTGTGGCTTCATTAAGCGATATAGTTGTTATTTCTGACTTCTGAGTTCTGACCCTATTAGAAGGGATGTCAGGTTGTATTGGTAATGTTTATCTATCTGATGTAGTTAGGTTAATCTAATGATTGTAGGTTTTGAGGGTCATGTGTAGGTTCTAGGACGCCCATCCATATAAATGTGCCCATACATCGGCTCACATGTACCACTCGCTTTCATCAAGACATTATTTATCTATAGCCAGACATTTATCCATAGCCACATTCTGTTTGCTTCCACTACTGAAGACAATAAAGTAAAACGAAAACAAAAGAAGTAAAATAGTAAATGAAGGAATTTATATGCCTTTTCTATTCATATTCTCATGTTTCGCTGAACTTCACTGTTCACTGGATATTTGTATTCAGGTTTAAGACTATGGGCATTTGTTCATTACCCAGCTTTTAAAAGCTAAAAGGTTCAGCATAACATATTTGTATACATGACTTCTTGTAGATTTGTGCATGTGACATTTTTGCTTATGAGGACATCATTCCATCTGGAAATGCTCAGTAGTTTAGTTTGCATGTATATTTTCGTCCTACTTGTGGTAATGTGTTAGTCAACGGGACCAAAACAATTTATGAAGGCCAAGCTGGTCAGAAGAACTCACAAATTACAATCCTGAAAAAAGTCCGTTCATGAAACTTAATATTTGACTGAGGATGCTCATTTATTTCGCAAGGCTATACAAGCTGCTGCAGCTAGAGCATTTTCGATAACGTGCTTCACTGCTTATAGAGCCCAACCTCAACTCATGGAAAATGCTATCTTTATTGTTGATGGCTCAGAGGTTAGCAACTGTGGCACGTAGTATTTGTTCAATGTTCGTGGTGATTTGTGTAACTATTTTCTTTCGCTACCTCTCTGTGCTGACATCACTCTGTTTCTTCTGTTCCCTTTTTCCCTTAACTAATTGCTCTCAGATCTGGAGACTGCAAGCAAGTATTTCCCGCATTCTTGACGAGGAAGAGAAAACTAATGATTATTTGTTTGTGGCTATATTCAACCTTCTGACTTCAGCTGTTCGTTATCAGGTATTGTTTCTTTCATAATGTTCATTTTTGTGGTGTACGCCAGGGATAAAAGAACCGGCCGACTGTTCCCGGTTGCTGGCCGGAAATGGTAACGGTTACTAGTTTTCCCGGCGGTAATCCGGATGAAATTCGTTTGAATTTGATTAAAAACCAGTCGAAGTTTGAAATTTAGAATTTGAAGTTGCAAAACTCGGGAAAACCGTCCGGAATATTGGATCCCGGACCCCGGCCGGTAACCGACGGTTACCGGCCGGGAATTTTTCCCTGGTGTACGCTATATATAACCTGTGACATAGTCTTTGCACAGTAAAGGTCGATCTTGATCATTATTTTATTGCTGCAGTGTAAAACATGCATGCATTTTTTGTGATTCGGATGTGTATGTTCTTTTTAAAATGGTCACAGCTGTTGTGTTTCTCTATTTTATCAAACTTATATAACACCAGTGAGACTGTGCCATCATCGTTTTTTGCACAAATTAATTTAGAGGGTTATTCATACACTATTTTAACGTAATGATAATTACAATAGAGAAAAGAAGTAATGCCTACTTTTATTATAGTTGCCACTTGCCATTCTTAATTCTCTTGTATACAAACAATTTGATTCTCATTCAAGCCAACAGAAATCTTCTTTCCATCAATGAATAATTAACTTTGTTTGCCCAAATGCACAATGCAATAGTATTAAGCAATGTCAGTGGGCAATGATTTCTATCTTTTTGGTACTTCCCCTGTTTCACAATATAAAACTCAAACTTACCCAATTTAGCCATCATTCTACCAAAGAAACAGGAGTGGAGCAACTTCTTCTATTCCTTGTTGGCCTCCAGCTCATTCTGTCCCTCAATCCTCGTTGATTCCTACCACTTAATCTTAATTTATTGTATCTTCCCAGAGTCCCCGGAGGCCTTGTGTACATGACTAAGAAAGTGTGTGGTAAAAGAAAGAGGAAACTAATTGGACCAACCATGCTTCTCCTGTTAATAGAGATGATTAAAATCACTTAAATTTCTGTCTTCTAGCATTAATTGAAGGCATGGATGTCATGGCGTCGCCTAATCGCAATGGCGGCCCAGGGTGGACGCCATGGAGGTTCGCCTCGCCATGGCCCATTAGGCGAGCGCCCAAGTTTTCTGGTCGTCCATGGTGTTGCCTAGGCATCCACGGCGAAGAGCTGGGTGGCCGCCTTTGCCTGGGAGGTGGTTGGGGACTTGGGGCTTAAGTGGGGGAGTTCAGAGAGGTGATGGGACAGGAAAAAAACCCAAATTTATTCTTGGCTAGGGTCAGGAAGGAAAATTCCTACGGTTTTTCCGGGTTTTGCAATTTCAATTTTCGAAATTCGGGCGGTTTTCAATCGAATTCAAAGCGAAATTCAACCGGTTTTTTTCGGGGAAATCCGGTTACCAGTCGGGTTTTTTTCCTGGCCACCCGGTGGGATTTGGTTCGGTACTGGCTTTTGGATCCTTGGATGGGACCCTAGCCGCTGCCGCCCTTCATCATGTCGGCCTCTGGCGCCGCCGCCAAATAAGATCCTTTTGGCGAGCCACTCCACTTCCTCCCTGTCTCCCTCGATGGCTGGTCTCTAGATCTGCAACTGCAGGTTCTTCCTCCTCCGCCTTTGCTTCTTTTTTTCCTTTGTTTCTTTGTTCCTTTTCCTCTGCTCCTCGATCTGCTCTTCTCTGCTGCTCATGCTCTTCTTTACTGTTCTTCCCCTTTCTCCCCGATCCGCTCGGCTTTGTTCCTCCCTTTGTTGTGTGCTCTACTCTGGTGCTGACCTCTACAATTTGCTGTTTAACGCATGCCCTTATGTTCGCCTTATGTCGCTTGTCGCCCAAGCGACGACCTAGTTGACTAGTTGGCAAGGTGCCTGTTAGGTGCCGTGGTAGCCTAATTCGCCGTGACAATCATGATTGAATGAGCACAAGCGGGTAGTCTTTACATTTTGAAACATTGATAGTATATTGTTAGGTTTGCTAATTTTGCTAAGTTAACGTTCTAGACGTTATCATGCTTATTAAGTCGACGACAAGCAGAGGTGACTTGGTCCAGCGACTCGACTTGCTAGGGCAAGTCGGGCGACTTGTCGACTAGTCGACCAAGCGGCGGCAAATCGGCTGACTTGCCGCGGGGGAAAGTGGGGTCACAGAGAAGAGCTCAGGGAGTGGGGCAGGCAGGAGAGCACAGAGCGAGTGAAGAACTCACAGAGAGATAGAGGGAGTGAAAGCTCACGCGAAAACTTTTGTCGCCCTTGGCTCCCAGCTAGCTCGTCGCCGCAGCCCTTCGTCGCCCTCGGTTCTCAGCTCGCCGTCTCCGCCTATCGTCGCCCTCGACCGTAGCTCCCAGCCGGCTCCACCCTTCTTGTCCCTCGGCGGGAGTTGAAGCTCCCAGCTCGACGCCGCCCATCGTCTCCCCGCCTCATCTCCCTCAAGATCCGGAGCTCACGCCTCATCTCCCTCTAGATCCCATGAGGCAGCCTCCAGATCCTGCCGAGGCAGCTCCCAGTTCGTCGACCCTTCATCGGCACCGAAGGTAATCTCCTTAGTCCCCTCGTCCCAGCTCTCTCCTCTCTGTTCCCTCGCCGCTCTCTGTGTTCCTCACCCCAGCTCTCCCCACTCGTCCCCCTCCGTCGCCGACCGCCGCACCGACTCCTTCTCGGTCGCCAGATCGGTTGGGGAGAGAGAGATGTAGGTGAGGGAATGAGTGGAGGAGAGGTCGGTGGTGGGGGAGGATAAGAAAGGAACGTGGGCCCCACATGTACCTTATTTTTTTCAATTGGATGAGGGGTAAGATGGGGATTTCGGAAAAAAAAACCTAACAGGTTTTGCGTGTACCATATGAACAGTACCTTTCAACTAGTCGTCAGTCACAAGGAGGGTAGTGTCGATTTACCGACTTAATAACCTCGGATGTTATGCCATGTGCATCTAAGTTTTGTGGTAAACATGTATGCTCAACATTTGTCCTGGGCAAGAACAAATGCTACTTAGTCCGTTGTTTCAAAAGTTTTAAGCATGAACTGCAAGCAGACATCCTAGCTAGGCCTGCCTTGTAAATAGAACACAAAAAACTGATCTTTCTTTACCTTTACCCAAGTTAAAATAAATATGCTAATTCTTTGTTAACACTTGGGACCTCCAGAGCCAATGGTGCTGTTGGTTGTACAGGGACTTTCACATGCAAGTAGTATGATGAGTCTCACAACTAATGATGCATACGAGCAGCCAGCCTTGAGTTTTGCAGCACTGATTGTGACAAATATGTCCAACTGCTATAAAAATAACCTTATCTATTATCTCACTGCGGTTATTCTTAACGATTCTTTCCAGTGGAAAAATTTGGACTTCATATGATGCAACCTTGCCCAAATGTCCACCACGACTCCATGTGTTCATTTGTCACATTTGAAGTTTATTATCTTGCTATCTTGACTTTGTTAGATTTTAGGAGAGAAGAGAGGAATAGGGACTGAATTCTTGATTGTATTGCAAGAGCCCAAGGGGCTATATATAGTGTACAAGTGAAACCCTAGACTATTAACCCTAGCTAGACTACAATTACATTACTACCCCTACATGACTATTACACTAACATGACTATAACACTACTACCCTTAACAGACTTGTCCATATATTTACATAGACCTAAATCACTAAATATTTCTCATATTATGAATTAACTTGAAATTTGTTTTATTGCAGCCTGCTCTTCTTATTTCGCTGATAGAGCAGAGTACAAGGATACCAGCTGGTCCTAATAGTTCCGTGAATAATAAGACCAATGGTTCTTCTGTTCTCGACACTTCAAGAAGCAATGCTAGACTTGTTGAGCAAATCTTGGGTTATATTGTAAGGTCCACTGAGCTCATGAAAAGGTAAATGGTTTTTTGACGTTCCTCACTGTTTTTTGCACCGTACTGTTCCTTTCTTTGAGCCGAAAATTGAGGGTTCTAATCTTCTCATAGTACTATAGTAGAAGTATAAATTTTTCTCCTTTTCCCCAGAAGCATAATATTTTTACTGTTTCATTTGAACACAATTTTATTACATTAAAAGTTTTAAAAAGTTAATAGGTCCCATCATGAGGACTGAGCAGCACTCGGGTGGTCAGGAGCGATAGTGCTCACTCCGCCAGCCCAGGTTTCATCCTAGGGATCGGACCCGGTGTTCCTCATTTAATAAGAGTACATATGCATGCTCGTTGTGGGAAAGTGTGACTGTGTGCCCGCGCTCGGAGGCCTTGGTGCCTCTGCAAAATCACTAGTGTGTGTAGGTGATGCGCACACATGTGATTGGATGGGTGTTGTCAGTAGGATGTGCGTTGGGTGCCTTGTACTCTCTCCTAAAAAAGGAAAATAAAAAAGAAAACATGTCCTGTAATGGTTGCTCCTACTTTGTTCTTATACTTTTTTTTTGTTTCATTTTATATATGCAGTTGACCTGAATTATGATATTTAACATCAGGAATATTCTTTGCAGATCTCCTTCTTTGTTACTCAGTATTCTTGAACTAGTGAAGGCATTATGGGAAAGTGGTGTTCAATTCATATGCATTTTAGATAAGCTGAGAAGTTCTAGAGCATTCTGGGAGAACTTATCACGGTGTATTTGTGGTACCTTTGATAGCTGCCCTATTGACAGTGTTGACATTGTTGATGAGAAATTTTCTCTGAGGTATGGTCACAATGCTTTATTATTTCAATGTATACTTGCTAATTGAATTGTCAGTACTGTTTTTTTAATAAAAAATTCTGAAGAAACTTCTAACATTTTTGGGTTAAAGCCACTGACGATGCTGTTAGCAATAGCATGGGCGATCTTTACACTGTTATCTTTTGTGTTAGCCACTGGGTCCAGTTTTATAATTTTATATTAAAAAATGTCATTTAAGATAAAATTCTTAATACTTTGGTTCACTCAGAATCACTACAAAGTAAGATTTTGCATTTGCAGGTATTATTGCCTGGGTAAAATTTTCGAGATTATGTCACATGAGTTGTTCTTGCAAGGAAGATTGCTCGTGGAGGCAAAAGCTTCTAATCCTGTCCCAGATGGTTTAAAGGAGCAAAAAGAACCTTCCAGTGTACCTTGCCCAAGCAACATAGTGCTCAAATGGTTTGATAGTGCTATTGTGGAAGATTTGATCAATCATTTGTCTAGTAATGGATACCAAAAGGAGCTTCTTCATCGTGCCAAGGTAGCTTTCCTGTTCTTGAGTTCTGAAATGAAAAGAAGATAATTTCATTTTTTTAAATTATTCCATTTTTGTTCTCTATGAGATTCACGTCTTTTTCCGTGCTCATTTGTTGTCTGACTTCTATAGTACGGATTGTAACTCGTAAGCTTTAAAAATATTCGTTATGTGCATGCATGTGCAATCATACACGTGTTTGTAATTTTTACTTCTGGTTCATACTTATGCTTATAGACATGGTTAGATACTTTGAAATGCTTATTGATGTCATTTTTCCTGTGACAGGTAGCTTCCTGCCTTTGTATCATCCGTCTAATAATGAAGTTGTCCACTGGTGATACTGGCAGCTTGTCTTTCTCGGTGGTGAAGAAGATTCAGCTCATATCTAGTAAAGTAAGGCTTTCCCTTTGACACATCATTGTTATCACAGTATGTAGCACCGATACGTGATGCGGATACAGCCAGGGAAAAAAACCCGGCCGGTAACCGCCGATTACGATTATCGTCGGGGTCCGAGATACAAAATCTGGCGGTTTTCCGGTTTTGCAAGTTCAAATTCTAAATTTCAAATTTCGATTGGTTTTAATCAAATTCAGCGAATTTCATCCAAATTTTCCCGAAAAGCGGTAATCGTCGGCTACTATTCTCGCCAGCAATGAAAGTGCTCCGGACCGTTCTTTTTATCCCTGGATACAGCGGTACGATACAGATATACACATACACATACATTTATGTTAAAAAATACGAAAAATATGAAAGATAGTGGATAGATAATATTAAAAATTCAAGCATAACCGATACAACTAGCATGGGACTAACTGCTCCATAAACGATAAGTCCATAAGGCAACGTAAGGTGTATAAATGTGTGGGAAACGTCGAATGGCGAGTGAGATGAGTGTGCTAGGGTTAGGGATGGACATGGGCTGTTTTGGGCCATCTTCTTTTCATTGCGCTAGGTCATATCGATGTGTATCTTTTTTTTAATCGAAAATAATCTAATGCGCAGTGGTTAATTTTGTGTTAATTCTATTCCTTTTGTAACAATTACTTTATCTCCCATGACTCTTCATTTGTGATAAAAGTTGTATGGCAAAAAAGAAACACTAGAGGAGATACATAATGTACAAACAAAATGTATGTATTTTTTTGTGTGCGCATGCGCATTAGTTGGGGAAGAGGAGTTATTATATGCTAGTTTTAAAGAAACTGAACAAAGAGAGTTAGGGAAAGAAAATGTTGCATGTTTGCCAACTAGATTTTATTTGGTATTTTGTATACACTGTTTTCAGCTTCTAACGTACCTCCCTGTCCGTCTTCTTTCCTTTGGGTTTGCAGTTGTTACAACACCATGCATTCTTAGCTCTGCTTTCACAATATGCCCTGCATGGTTACAGGTACCCTTTTAAATTTCCTTCGATCTATATTATGAGTAATTTTTGTTTGCATCTAAGTGATCCATTTATTGACTTCAATTTTCAACTGAACAGTGTATTGTCTGTCTGATTCTGTATACTTTGGTTGCTGAGTGTAGAATATTGTAATTCTCCTTTTTTGAACCTATGTTAACCTTCAATGGGAAGGGGAATAGAGTTCTTAAGTTACTAGAAACGCGGTTCGTCTAAGTTGTGGTACGAGATTCGGGTTCATAGTTCGCCACTTTTTCTTCCAATTTCCACTGCGAACACGAACCCCATACTTTAGTCTTGTTTTAGAGAATGGTGGTTGTATGAAGAGATAAAACCGGAAACAACAATTTGCTGGAGCAAGTTGTATAACTAGGTGAAATTCAATGGTTTATTTTTGGTTTCTCACTTTTTGGACTTTCTCATAAGAAATACAAACTACAACTTTTCTTGATTGAGTTTGAATTAGTAGAACAAACATTTGCTTGAGCACCATGTTAGATACATGGTTGCTTGATGTCCCATTGGCTTTGACGATAATTATGAATAGATCTTGCCAACATCGCAACATCCTGGGAGTTCAAAACAATACAACTTTTTTGGGCCAACTTACTTGTTATGATCCTTAGATCATATGGGTAAACATCACCGGGAGGATAGCCGGGTAACGTCGGCTACTAGAGGAGAGGAAAGACTATAGATTGAGGAGACGAAGGGGATTGGGACTTAGAATATTGTATTCTCATTGCTTTTATGCCAACGATTACAATAAGCCTCCTTATATAGAGGATTCTTCTAACAATTATGGATAAAATCAATCTAAACGATGACCTTCCTAACTAATAGATTGTTAGAATAGGGTAAGCCTCCTTATATAGAGGGTTCTTCTAACAATTATAGATAAAATCAATCTAAACGATGACCTTCCTAACTAATAGATTGTTAGAATAGGGTAAGCCTCCTTATATAGAGGGTTCTTCTAACAATTATGGATAAAATCAATCTAAATGATGACCTTCCTAACTAATAGATTGTTAGAATAGGAACTCTTTTGTATTTCCTTATCTGCCTTCTGTATTGCCTTATATGTATATAGCATATCCCCCTTGTACACCCTATATATATTGCCCATTAGGCCCCTTCAATACGCACACAATATCCATAACATGGTATCAGAGCAAAGGTTAGGGTTAGGGTTACTATAGCCGCAGCCGCCACCTTTTAGCCTCTACTCGCCTCCGCTTCCGCTGCCCTGGGAGGAGCAATCTTCGCTCCCGGGGGTGGTCACATTAGTCTTAGTTGTATCGAAGGATAGAAAACCCGGTATCGATGCAAATCCCAGTCGGCGGGCGTACCGGTAACCAGCTTGAATTTGCTTAAAAACCAGCCGAAATTCAAAAACTAAAATTTGAATTTGCTAAATCGGAAAGAAACCGACCGGTTTTGTTTCTCCCGATCCCCACCGGTAAGACTGATTACCAGCGGTAATCGGCTAGGTTTTTTTCCCTGGTTGTATCCATCTAGCAGCAGCATTGTCATCTTCGGCATCAGGGAGTCGCCGCATGGTGTAGATGTGGATCAGCTTGAGCAGGCTTCTTCCGTGGCGTCGCCGCTCCAAATTGCCTCGAGCTACACCGCCCGAATTCGGTCCGAACCGAGGCATCGCTCGGCTACTCCACCCGCGCTTGCCCCTGGCCCGAGTCCCTGCTCCTACTGGGCTGCCTCGTCCTCTCGTGCGGCCTTGGATGCCCTCAGCTGCTCGCCCATCCGGGCCTCCCGCGCCAGGTTCTTGGAGTGGTTGGAGACTTGAGGTGGTGGTGTTTGTGCTGCCCAAATCAGTATACAGGGGGAGGAAGATGGTTGGAGACTTTGAGTTGCTGGTCCGGCTAGGATGGCTGTTGGCGTTAACAAGTGCTGGATTCGATCGAGGACTTGATGAGGTGCCATTGACCTTGGGCTTGACGGATGCCAAGAGTCAGGAGGCCAACTACATAGTACTGCTGCTAGTTGCTAGTTATATTTTGGTCTTTTATTTCTTTGTATCGTTTCTTCCGTTGCATCCATCCAAGTCTGTATCAGTTTATTTTTGAGTTCGTCTAAGTCACGCGAGTCCACAGATTTATTGTCAGTTATAGAAGCATAGGAATTCCTTTTTGCATAGCAGCAACCATCGCTCCTGCTCCTCTCTGAGCCGTGTGCAGATCGTAGAAGTAGTTATGATGCCGCCGCTTCTCTTAGCCACCGCCCTGAGCTTCTAGGCCGCCGCGCTTCTTTCACGCCGCCGCCGTCTTGGGCTTCGATTTGCGCCACCATGCTTCTATCTAATCCTTTTTGGCTTTGATTTGACAGCCCTCTCTATTCATGTTGGTTTCATCATCTTCTTCATCGTGTTGTTGCGGTCGACTTTGCTCCCGCTTGTCTCTACTTCCTTAGCCCCTGTACCTTGTGCTTTATGGGTTGTTGCATGACCCCGGATGGGAGATCTTTTGATACTCGACATATTTTCCAAGAGCTGCACGCTATGACGACATTGAATTTTCCATATTTTAGTGTCAATCCTTTCCAAAAGCAATGCTATTACATACGTCTTGCATTTTTTGTTGGTTGGGGGGTTGTGTTAGAATAGGAACTCTTTTGTGTTTTCTTATCTGCCTTTTGTATTGTCTTATCTGTATATAACATATCCCCCTTGTACACACTATATATATTGCCCATTGGGCCTCTTCAACACACACAATATTCATAACATAGATAACCTTCATAGATAACCTTTCCGATTAACTAATTCCTATACAAGGAAACTAATCAACTATTTAGGGAAATAGATATTCTTATTGGGGAAGGTAATCCCTAGCTAATCCTGGCACTACAGTTCCCATGGTACTGTTCACACACGTGAACAATAGCCTGGCCCATGACACTACTCCCCTCCTTTTGCGATAACTCGTCCTTGAGCTGAGGTGGCGGCCATGGCTGAAGCCTTAAGAGACCCCATGTCGACGAGAGGTGGTGGCGCCGGCGGAACATTGCATGGAAGATGGTCCGCAATGCTCCAATAGATAACAGCGAGGATTGCAGTCCCTTGGCGTGTCTTGACGTTGCAGGAGGCGTCGGTGACATGTACAAGCTGCGTGGGGCAGTAGCACATCATTATTGTGGTCTTGACACCTGCCACGGCTCGTACCTATGAAGGCACGACATCGACCGGGCGCGTGGAGAAAACAGTCATTGGGCAGCAGCCGTCTTCCTCGGCGAGGGCACTGTTGGTGCAACCACGGGCAGCGAAGTCGACAATGCGGAAGTCACCGGTTGAATCAGAGACGCCTCCGGTGGTGCAGATCGCGCAGTAGCTGCTGCCCGTGCATTCTTCTCTTCCTTTTCCATCAGCTTGACCACCATAGCCGCCATGTCTGTCAAGATGGCTTTCATGTCACCTACACCGGCACTCATCTCGTTGAGGGTGATCCTTATGGCCTTGAAATTCTCGGCAGCAGAAACCATGGTGTTGGTTCTGATACCAAGTTGTTATGATCTTTAGATCATAGGGGTAAACATTTCTTGGGAGGATAGTCGGGTGTGTACTGCTAGGAGAGGAAGACTATAGATTGGGGAGACGAAGGGGATTGAGATGGCCTTGAAATTCTCAGCAGCAGAAACCATGGTGTTGGCTCTGATACCAAGTTGTTATGATCTTTAGATCATATGGGTAAACATTGCCGGGAGGATAGCTTGGTGGCGGCGGCTGCTAGGGGAGAGGGAAGACTATAGATTGGGGAGACGAAGGGGATTGAGACTTAAATTATTGTATTCTCATTGCAATAAAGCCAATGATTACAATAAGCCTCCTTATATAGGCCCTGTTTGTTTAGGCTTAGGTTTTTTGACTTATAGCTTAAAGCCAGCTTTTTGGCTTAATAAGCTTATAAGCCTCTTAGCTTTTAAGCCAAGCTATGATATTTGGTAATCTGGCTTTTTATATGATGTTAGCTTATTGAGTTATGTGTGAAGGATAAAAAATCTGAATTGTCCTTTAGAGTTTAAATGGCCTTTTTAAGCATGTATGTAAACTTATTTTTGCACAAACACATCATACAAGTACATAGGCCATCGAAGTTGAACTAGAAAATTGAAATCGAGTACTGTGAGACAGTCACACTCAAAAGAGTCCTGCAATGATACATTATCACCTAGTGAGAGCACTTCCCGAGTTAAAACACAAAGCATATATAACGTATTCATGATTTCACATGCTATTACCTTCTTTTGCTTTACTCAGAATCCATATGAACAACTGTACAACATGTCGGAGAAACCGACATTTATTCTGAATAAAAAGGCGCTTCAAGGCCTTTTTAGAGGACTATTCTCATCTCTATTTTGTCGAGACAGAGGAACCTAAACTTCACATGATTGAGATGAGTCATCAACATAAATTTACATGAATTAAGTATACTACGGTTGTCAATACTATGAAGCTGAGAGCGATGATCACATATTTGCCAAAATTCCCTTGTGTAATATCTAGATTTGCATTAGTTGAAAGAATTAGCTCAACCACATTGCCCATTTTTAACTCCAGGTTCAAGTTGTGGATGACATTCACGACATGGCAGTTCAGCCTCAGCCTCAATTGCATGTCGTAGCTACAAGCTCACTTCAATAGGTCCAGTATTGTCGAATTTTAGGGGAGTTCCTGCCTTCACACTTGAAAAGACCATAAGGAGTTTCAATTTTCTTGCTCAAGAACCAATTCACCAACACAACTCTGATCCAATGACCAACATTGGACAAGTCAAACAAATGAGATGTCTCTTCTTGAAAAGTCTACTACAATAATCCGAAATGTTTCATCTCCTTGTAATCTTTTCAGCTTACATGTGATTTTGGGATGCTCCCTAGCCAAAAATCTTGGCTCTCACATGTGATCTTAAGTGTACATTGCAAACAATCACAACGGTGTAAAAGGATTGTAACATTTGCTTAGGTTACACAAGCATGTCACATACGCTGCCAGAATCATTTCATCAAAAATCTTCAAAGCTTCTACTTCAGTATCACTACCGAAAGAATTTACACTGGCCCTTAAAAGGTTATATAACATGCTAAAAGGTATTGCTGTTCAAAGCTTCTAACATTAGTTCCCAATCTCCACAATTTGCAACCAAACCATTCCTAATTTACATGCTAAACCTCGAATTGATTCATCTAGATGCAAGCTTGGGTCAGACCAAATTGGTGTTTTAGGCCTGGCTCCCCAAAAATGGAGTTTTAGGGATTTATGACTCTTATTTCTTATCTTCAAGAACCAGAACCTATGAATCACTTGTGCCGGTGTCGGAGGAGACATGCAAATCTAGCCATGCAAACATGTCAAGAATAAGTGCCGGTGTCGGAGGAGATAGACTCACTGGGGGAGGTGGCGTCGGATGAGGAAGGGCCGACGTCTGGTCGTCGGGAGGAGGCGACAGACCATAGGAGGCGGGCATGGCGGTGTGGGTCAAGCGTTGGGGAGGAGGCGGTGGCATGGGGAGGGCGGCGGTGGGGAGGGAGGAGGTGGCGTCGTTAGGAGGGAGGGAGGGAGGCCAGTGGGGTAGGGAAGCGGCGGAGTGGGGCAAGCGGCGTGGAGGAGGCAGTTGAGGTGGAGGAGGCGGAGTGGGAGGGGCGGTGGGGTGGGGGATGGGGGAGGCGGCGGAGGAGGAGGGGAGGCGGTTGAGGGGGAGGCGAGGCGTGGGTGGAGGGAAGGGGTGGCGGGAGGGAGGGAGGAGGGCGGTTGAGGGAGGAGGAGGCGTCGTGGGGGGGAGGAGGGATTTGAGGCGGCAGCGTGGGGAAACCGAAGGGAATCGGGGAAGAGGAGGATGGAATAGAAAAAACGGAACAATTTGCGTTTATATGTAATGGCATTTTGTAGGTAATTTTAGCGAACTTTAGTGGCAAACAGTTATTCCATTTCGCAAAAGTCAAAAAAAGCATCTCTCCCATGGCTTATGCCTTTTAGGCTTAAAACAGCTTAAGTTTTTTATAAGCCGGATAAAAAAGTCACCCGTTTGTTTAGGCTTAAGAGGCTTTTCTGCTTTTAAGCTAAACAAAAAGCCTAAACAAACAGGACCATAGAGGACTCTTCTAACAATTATGGATAAAATCAATCTAAATGATGACCTTACTAACTAATAGATAACATTCCTAATTAATAGATAACCTTTCCGATTAACTAATCCATATACAAGGAAACTAATAAACTATTTAGGGAAATAGATATTCTTATTGGGGAAGGTAATCCCTTCCTAATCACGGTGCTACAGTACCTGTGGTGCTGTTCGCGTATGTGAACAGTACCCGGCCCATGGAATTACCTCTTTCTCTTATGGACATTTTTGAGGAATGGTACTTTGTGGTGCTGGGCCCTCACGCTCAGCTCCAGGAGTGTTTAAAACCATCAAAGACTTTAGAGTTGTTTGATGTAAAAAAAGTTGTTGAGGGTGTTTTTGAAAACCCTATGACTCGTGGGATTTTCAAATTAAGGACATAGTGTCCTATAAGCCTACTGAGGCATAATGCTTTCTCCGATGTATGACTTTTCATGCTGACTGAAGAGCATTTTGCTAATTGGGTGTTAACCCAGTATAGGCATCTGTGTATGTTATGGCCTGATCTAAATCATATTATACTAGTGGTTTCCCTGGAAGGGTTGCACGGTGTAGCTATTCTGTATGATATAATAGTTACCCTGTTTGTTGAACTTTCAAATTATTTCTGCTAGTGTTTGATTTTTGTCTCCTTGAAATGTGCAGTGGTGAACAAGAACTTACCAATTTGGTAATTAATGATCTTTACTATCATATACATGGAGAACTCGAAGGTCGTCAGATTACTCCTGGTCCCTTTCAGGAGCTCCTATGTTTCCTTCTCAAGTTTAAAGTTTTTGAACACGATCCTTTGGAGCAACTGCAAAACACCTTCCCAGCAGCCAATCACAATTTTTTGTTCAATGTTCCACACATACGTGATGAGCTTGGAGTTGAACTTTGGAATCATTCAGACTGGAAGACCTATAAAGAAGTTGCGGAAAAAATGCTGGATATTATGCATAAGGCAAATCTGATGAAGTGTCATGCTGATGCAATGCTTTGCACATTGAGCTCCTTCATAACATTTCTATCTGTATACACTGGAACAGTAAGTTTGTACTCTTCTTGAGATCCTTGCATTTATTTTGAGATTACTCTTTCTCCATACTGTTTTCTACTTTGTTCTTTGATAATTGCTTCATAGGTCCCTAAACTTCAGCCTTAGGCTTTGCAGGTCCATAAACCTGTGTTAGTGTGTCACTTAGGTCCATGTGTTACTTAGGTCCATCTGTCAGTTAAGTGATGCAAGTCTAGGGACCTGCCAAGGTTAGCTGAAGTTTATGGGCCTCAATTAGAAAGCCAGATGAGTTCTAGGACCTCTTGCAATTTATTCGTGATTTCATTCATCAACTAATCTTAAAACCTCTGCAGAGTTCCAGTAAGAAGTTTGCCTTACCTGATGAAAGGATTTCCGTAACAACTACACAATCAGCGGTTAAATGTGCGTGCAAATCTTTCCAGTCAACTGTTGATTCACTACTTCCTGAAGTTGACACAAATGAGGTTTTGTTTCCCCTCCTGTCTGGGCAAGTGGAGTTATTGCTTACTCTTATGAGGTTCTTATTTCATCAAGCTAAGCAAAACAATAGCTCAAGTCATCTCTATCCAGTCATTGTACTTCTTATGAAAACCTTAGGCGCCAGCACTTCCTTTTTGGTTGATCTCGTGCCATCCAGTCCTGCTCTTAAGAAACCAGTGAAGTCCCTCCTTGTTCTGCTTTTGTCTTTATTTGAATTCATTTACAGCAAGGATGATAGAAAAGATGAATCAGATGATGTTAATCTGTTTGGCGAATCATCCGTTTTATGTACGAGTTTGTTACCTGTACTCTGCAAATTGGCAGAGAATAGAGAGTATTCTGATCTTGCTGTTGCGTCAATGGACTTGATGTTGAAGGGCTTTGTACCTCCTAATGTATGGGTGCCTGTTCTACAAAAGCATTTCCATCTTCAGGCGATTCTGCATAAATGTCAGAATGGAGCTTTATTATCTACTCAAGTAATATTGAATTTCCTCTTGACCTTGGGGCGAACAAAGGATGGTGCTAAAATCCTTCAGTCTGCCAATATTTTTGCTTTCTTAAAGGTACTTCTGAGTCAGCTGTCTCTGGATGATTCCTGTTTGAGAAATTCTTTGAGCACCCAAGCAAAGGATGTGAATCTCTGGGGTTTGGGTCTTGCTATTGTCGCCTCTCTGAACCATTGTATGGATGATGATATTTCTCATAACAATGTTGCGAGCAGTACTATCAGCTTCCTTTCAGGACAAGTGCCTTTGATGTCGTCTTATCTATCTGCACAAAGCATCAACACTCATCAGAGCAAGAAAAGGGCGCTGTTGCAAAAGTCGCAGACATCACTTTCAGCTCTCAGTCTAACTGAGAACATCCTCACACTTCTATGTATTTTGGCAAAATATCATTTTCCACGGGACACAGGAATGAAGGAAGTGGATTCAGAATTAAGAGAGATTATTATCCACCTGCTTGCATTTATAAGCAGAGGAATTGCAAGGACTGCCGATTCCCTGAACTGGAGCCCATCGTTTCTTTGCCCTCCTATTGTTAAAGAAGAAGTGGTGCTTCATGAAGAGCCACCACTCATTAGAAGCAAATATGGCTGGTTCAGATTTGCTGCAAGTAATACTTTGTCAACTGCAGTTGTTTCTGGTCCTTCCAATGCAGCATTATCTCTAGTGATCAAAGACAAAAGTTCTGGAGATTCTGATTCTGTGAAACAGACTCGTTTCACGGAGATGTTAGCTGTACAGATTTATAGAATTGCTTTCCTTATTATGAAGTTCCTGTGCAGTCAAGCAAAAGAGGCAGTAAAAAGGGCAGAGGAACTGGAGTTTCTTGACCTTGCTCATTTTCCTGAACTTCCCATGCCAGATATTCTTCATGGTCTGCAGGTGACTATAACTTCTGCTTTAGGCCCTTGCTGTTGGCTGCTTTACAGTTTACACAATGTTGTAATTTATGTTCAAAATAAAACTCTAGTTGTGCTTATTTTCTACCATGTCTCCTTTTTTTAGCATGTAGGTGTAAAAAGTTCTTTGAAGTTTTGGTACTATAAAAATGGAAAATAACTCCACTACACTAGCTTAATCGGTAAGTCTTCTAAGGCCATGCGCAATGTACCGGTGCTAGCTAGCTTTTTTGCCCTAGCACCAGTCCTAGCACATTAAAGCGAGCAAAGGTGAGGGGTGCAAGGAAAAAGATTCCCGGCATCGGTGCATGTAGATGCACCAGGTGCTAACTAAAAAAAATTACTACAGGCCCACTTGTAAGTGAAATGAGAGAGTGTGTGGTGGGAGAAAAAGAAGTGATATTTTATTTAGTTATGGGTTCTGTGTTGGAGAGAGAATGATGTGTTAAATACTTTAGAAGAAAGACAAATCTAGCACCAGTGTGATGTAGAGTGAAGTGGCGAATCTGGCACCTGTAATATTGTACATGATCTGAGTAGCTATTTGGTTTGCACTGTTTCATCCCTGCATCTCATTTCAAATTTCACTAAACGTTCCTAGGTGCGAATAACAAAGGGAAATAAACTTTAAAAGACGTTTAGCTTGACATTGTAGGGAATGTTTAATTACAGATAAATTATGTAAACTACAATAGAGCAATTTGGAAGTCATAAAGCCTAGTGCAGTATTGACTTCAAACTTATTGTATAATTAGTTGACCTGCATGCAACCGTATGGTTAGAAGCTTGTCCCTGCTTCAAGTCCATCTCTGAAGTGAGAGAAAATGCTATGCTCCATTTTTTCCGCTTTCATAAGGGCCAAGATCAAATCTATATCAGAAATATGGATTTTTTTGTGTGTACAATTCACTGATCTCATTTGCGGATACTCTTTTCAGGATCAAGTGGTTTCTATTGTGACTGAAGTATTAGAGGCTAATGGATCAAGCACTCTCCATGCTGAGACAGAGAGGGTATGTCACCTTCTGTTGGTGATACTTGAAACATCACTTTACATGGAACTGTGCGTATCCCAGTCATGTGGCATCAGGCCCGTACTGGGTCGGTTCGAAGATTTCTCCAAGGGAATTAAGGCTATGCTTCATGGTATGCTTCATTTATGGATTAATTCTTACACTATTTGAAACGAGAATCCTAGTAATTTATGGTTGAACAGTATGCTTCACAATTTGCTAACTTTTGCCTTTTCCTTTCTTTAATTTTGCAGCTTTAGAGAAGCATGCCAGTTTTAAACCATTGGTCAGGTCGCTTACTCAAATTACCACACTTTTGTATCCCGGGCTCGTGCAAAGTAACATTCTCATGTAATTCTTGTTAACTGTATCTCTTTGTTAGTGAAATTTGCCGCTAACTTGCATAGATGGAATTATAGTTTTTTTAACATGTACTGTCAGAATCAACCCCTAATATTGGGGGGTCTGTACGCACCAAGCGAGTGAAGCATCTAACGTGACAACGGTGGCACCCGGCAACAAATGTACCCGTAAAGCACATGATAGGTGTAACGTCCAAAAATTCATAAATACAAAAATATGAGATTTTTAAAACTTTTTATGTGATAGTGTCGTTCTTCTTGATTGTGTTTTTGAGAGCTGTCGTAATTGCATTTGCTTTTCTTAAGTGGTTCGAAAATCAGAAAACCCTAGAAACATAAATGGTCAAAGCAAACAAACTTAAAAGCATTCCCTTCTAAATATTACATGTGAACCCTCATAATCGAAAAAGTGGAATCCAACACTTAATCCCCTAAGTGATCAAGGAGTCCAATTATGAAGGTCCAATAAATAGCAAACTATGTCTGTCGTTGTTGGAGAATTATCAAATGAAAATGCTAGAATTATATACAACTCTAAAATTCTATTCTATTCCTTTTTTCTATTCTCCTTAGCCTATTCTTTTTCCCATGTTTTCTGTTCCTCTGATCAGCTACTGGCCGAACTCGGTGCCACCGGGGTAATCCCTTCGGTCGTAAGACCAGTGGCAGCTGAGTCACCTTCTCTCGCTCAGCGTCAACGACTGCAGAGCTAGGGTGTCGCACTACGGCTAGGCTTGAGTGCGCTACTCGGCCATTACTCCCCGTCGCTCAACCCGTCACATTGTCTGCACTATGCCGCCGACCCTGTTAGAATCACCAACCACTTTTTGTCGGTCTGTGTCGAATGCATCGCAGGCTCTCGGGCGATCTCCGCTTAAACAACTATAAATAGCAACCTTGAGCCCCTCAGTGCCTTTCCTCGCCACACCAGTGCTAGTCCCACCTCCTCTACTTCTCAAACGAGCTTGAGTTCCAGGTAAGGCTTGAATGCTCGTTTTAGTCGAGCGCCACCACCACGCCGCTATCGCCATTAACACCCATCGGAACTGTTGTCGACCTTGTTCCTCCTCCCTTCCGACCAGAATAGTCTAAGCAGTTGAGTCGGTGAAGCATACTCCAAGGCATTTCTTTGGAATCATCTGCCTACGCCCGGGAAACTATCCTGAGGGTTGAGGCTACTCATTTTTCTTAGGCCCTCACCGCCGACTGGAGCTTCTCTTGCCGTCGCTGTCCACCGTCGCCAGACCATCTTCGGCTAGCCGTCCCCTCCGCGTCATTCCGGTGTGTTTCTAGTGGCCACTAGATGCTCATGCTTATTCTAGTTGCGTGGTTGTGTTGCCGGATCAACGAATACGTTGTAGATAGGGTAATCTCCTTCGACTACACATGGTTGAACCTCCTTTGACTACACGTATTCGAGCCTCCTTCGACTATGCGTAGTCGAATCTCCATCGACTACATATAGTCGAACCTCCTCTGACTACACGTAGTCGAACTTGCTTCGGCTACGCATAGTCAAGCCTCCTTCGACTACATGTAATCGAACCTTCAGGTAGTCCAACCTTTTACCGCCGAGAATGTAGTTGAAACCCCTTCCGACCAGATAGTCGAAACCTTCTTCTGACTAGATAGTCGAAACCCCTTCCGACCAGATAGTCGAAACCTCCTTCCGACTATACAGTTTTGACCACTGTGTTTCGACCACACAGTTTCGACCACTGTGTTTCGAGCACTTAGTTTCGAGCACTGAGTTCGACCACTCAGTTTAGACCACTGAGTGTCGACAATATTGGTGTATGCCTTCGACCACAATGGTCTATGCCTTCGACAAGATTATTTTAACCAAACTGGTCCAAACCTTTGACCACACTGGTCTATGCCCTCGACTACAATGGTCTACGACTTCGACCAGATTATTTCGACCCCACTGGTTTATGTCCTCGACCACAATAGTCTATGACTTCGACTAGATTATTTCGACCATACCGATCTAAGCATTCGACCACACTGGTCTATGGCTTCGACCAAGATTACTTCGACTATACTAATCTACGCCTTCGACCACACTGGTCTAAGACTTTGTATGCTTTGGAATTCATTTGGATTTTTAATACAATTTGAAGTCATACATGCTTATTTGATTTTTTTTGTTAAATCGTGCGTATATAGAATCTGAAGCTCCCAAAGACCTCAGTACCACGACCAAGGCGAGTCAACACTTTGACCATATTGCACTTAATTTTTGCAGTTATATTGCTTTAAATTATGAAATTGCATTGCTATGTTTTATACAACTATATTGGTCTAGCTCATAGTTAATGCCTTAATAATGACTGTGTATAGACTTCCAATCCTTAAACCTGGACATTATCATCTGTCACCTTAGAATTAATGGTACACATACTAGTTATAAGTGTATCTAAGTGTCATGCTTAGCCTTGATTAGATACACTGTTGTGAGACCCCGACGTTTATTAGGCTCATAATACTTAGTCATCCGATTGACCCTAGTATTATCAACCAAATAAACCCGGTCTCGAGAGATGTATACTTCCTTAATGCAATATACATACCTCACAACAAAAGAATGTATCAATTCCATACAACACATAGAACATAAGCAACAAACCGAAGTTAACATTAATATGGAATAGATATTACAAAAGAGAGGCCCTTAGGCCAAAAAGCGATAAATACAAAAGATAACAATGAAGCAAAAGTGCCATAAAGATGGCTATAACACAAAGCCAATCGGTGTGCCTTAACCCTAGGCATCCGACCGACCGCCAAGCTAGTCGTCAAGAAAGCGCAACACGTAGCACAAAGAGAGGCTCTTGGAGCTCTCCTTCTTCCTCTGCAACAAAAGCCACAAAATTGCCACAACCACAGGCGAGATGAGTACATAAAGTACTCCGCAAGACTTACGTGTGAGATAACAGAACTATAAATAGCTACATGCAAGCTTTATTTAAGTGGATGTGGCTTTGGACTCATTTTAGCATAAAGCAACATTTATTTGCAATAACATAGTAGATTGAAGGCAATTTGGCAAAGCATTTTTAAATGTTGAAGTAACAACGAGATAATAACATAATAACAACAACAAGAACAATCACGAAGTGACTAACCCAAGTCACCACAACAATAGCATGAACTCCCGTTCATACCAACCATGTCAAGTTTTAATTAAAGGTTGTAGTCTAGTCTTGAACGACCTTACCAAGCACGTCCATAACCTAGGACGAGGCTATTGAATAGTTTTATCCTGCAGGTGTACCACTGTACCCACACGTCGATCGCCTTTCCTTTACGCACACTTCGAAGGTGTCTTTG
This sequence comes from Phyllostachys edulis, assembly GCA_036346405.1. Lineage (NCBI taxonomy): Eukaryota > Viridiplantae > Streptophyta > Magnoliopsida > Poales > Poaceae > Phyllostachys > Phyllostachys edulis. The sequence continues at coordinate 8,429,330 of CM070564.1, forward strand.
CACGGCTAAGTCCTACGAGACCTTTCCAAAGGATGAATGCTAATTACGAGCTGCACAACCCACGGGAGAAGGAGACATCACAACCTTCTAGGAAGCTAATGCTCCTCCCACACTATACATATACATTTGTTTTTGAAAACACACCAACCGAGCTCGCTCATAATTAACACCTCCTAGAGTACTTAGTCAAGAGGGTTCCATATGCCCAGCGTGATTAGTACGTGAAATCGCTGGCTTAGTGACCCAAGTACTCGGTCCTTAGGGACCCAGCATACCACCACATCCAAAAACCGCACCATCCATCCAATATGCCCAAGTCTAAATCAATCTTTTATTTTCAGTTTTTGATTTTACAAATTAATCAAAGCACAAGTTTGGACATATAGGAGTAATAATCATTTTTGAGTGATCAAGACCATCGACTAAGTCGATGATCGCCCATTTCTACCGATAACTAGGCATGTCTAAGCAATTTTCATCGAAACTACTAAGTGATAAGAGCTCATCCAACGAGCTCCCACCACACAAATAACCTAGGCTCATGGTAGTAGAGGATAAACAATTCCTACAGATCATGCAACTATAGGCTCGCTAGCGACATTTAACACAAAGTAGCATGCATACATAGAAGTAAAACAAAGTATTAAGCTTTAAAGTAATGGGACAATGATGGAAATGGTCAAACTGCTTGCCTTGTTGCTGGTGGTCAAATTGTGGCAGAGGGTCGCTCTCGGGATCACCACAAATGTCGAAGCCTAACGGAAAAGCGAGAAAGAACCGATAAAACGACGAAACACAACAAAGACAGCACAACAAACGAACTCCAAATTCTCTGAAAATTTTACAGCAGCAAGACAATGATTTATCATGAATTTAGCAACAAGAACCAATTGATTTGGATTCTCAATGCAAAAGATATGATGAAATCAATTCTGCTCGACCTATTAATTACCAAAGCGCACTATTCACTAATTTAATTATGAGGCAACATTTTCTAGAACAGCAGCGAAGCTGAAATTTTACTGTAAAACCAGCACCTCATGAGATGAATAACACAATTGAGTTCATCTCATTTGGAGCTATATTGCACTCTCTACAAATTTTCAAAAACAAGAACTTGAACAAAATTATAATGCACAAATCCTCAATTTCCTAACAGCAACAAGCTCAAAACTAATTTTCACAGTGAGTTCACTAAGAGAGAAACCAACAAAGTTGGTCTCACCCAAAAATAACCTATAGAGCATTAGTTATGTATTTTACAAGTTAAGCATTGATTTAAGTGCACATTTTAAAGTTGGTTTTAAAATCTAATGGCAAAACTGTGCTCTGGAGCTGAACTCAACTTACAATCATTTTTGGATTAAAGTCAAGTTCAAGACAGAGCTAACACAATTTGAATGACCTCATTTGGAATTAAAATGAAAGAGATATGAAATTCTAAAGTCTATACCTTATTTCAGGTTTAACTAAGACCTTCTTGGAATTTCTAAACTCACAAGGGTATGGGAGGGCGTGAGCCACCGATCTTAAATCCAACGGCTCAAGATCTCCCAGAGAACATCACACTGCCAAGACGTGAAGGTCCAGAGGTCTGGACCTCTTAGCAACTCACATGCGCGAGGTGAGGGGAGGTCGTGGCCGTAGATGGGAGATCCAACGGACCACAACACAGAAGGGAGGTCCGGAACGGACCAGATCTAAAGGGGAGGTCCTCAACGGTTGAGATCTTCCAAAGGAAGATCTAAACTACCAAGATCTCCTCGAGGAAGATCTACATCGTCAAGACCTCACAGGGGAGGTCCTGGACGGTCTAGATGTTCCAAGGGAGGTCCTCGATGGTTCAGATCGTCCAGGGAGGACCTTGACGGTCAAGATCTACCCAGGGAGGTCATGAGCATTTGAGATAACCTAGGGAGGTCCTAAGGGAGGTCCTAACGTCCACAGACCTCCGAGGAGGTGCAGGCGGCCATGATTACGTAAGGGAGGTCTTGGGCGCTCCAGATCTCCTCGGAGGAGGTCCGGGCGCCCTGACTCCAACGAGCACGAGCTTAGGACATGAGATAAATCTTGGCGGGACCACGAGGAGGTCGCGGCGAGGGGTTTTAATGCGCAAAGGGGCGGGGTTAATGGCGGTTAAGACACCAATGATTGTGATGATTGGGCATTTAAAGCGGTGAATTTATGTCCTAAAAGCAGCGAGTGACACGCTCGGGACGTCCGACAAAATCCCGGCGTGAAGAAGTGATCTCGCCGGCGATGTAGAGCTCATTGGTGAGGTCCAATGATACCACCGAGTGCACAATAACGTTGCGCACCGGTGGACCTCCTCTCGGCGCGGCGGCGGCTTTGAACGCCGAGCCGAGAGGGCAAAGATGACCAAAGACGGCCAAACACGAAAATGCAAAAGCGACTCGCGCAACATTCAAGCTTGTGCCAAGAAAAGCTCCATAAAATCATTCATGCGGGTGCGGCATCTAAGGACTACGGGAGGAGTACAGGAGGTCCTAAGGTCCGGGAGGTCGTGGAGGTGATGACCGAGTTGGGGAAGACAACGAAGCTTGACTCACGGACCAAAGCTCGGCTCAAGCTCCTCTTTGTCCACCTCTGAAAAATGCCCAAACAATTTAAGTTAGGGTTAACTTCCAAGAGGTGTTTAGGAGCAAAAGTGAGCAAAGGTTGGAAAGAGGGAGCCATGGAACCCTTGTCTCACCGATGAGCTCCAAGGACTTCAACAATGGCGGCCAAGATGGGAGGTGAGTGAGAGTTAGTGGAGGAGGAGCTCACCACGCACAAGTGCAAGGTGAGGTCGGTTGTGTGCAAAGGAAGCCAAGGAGGATCCCAAAGGATACTTTATAGCTTTGAGTGAAGGTTTTGAGCGGGGCTAAGCTCCATGGTGAGCTTAGCCCGGGTTGGTCCATGGGATGGACATGACCTAAAGTTGACAACAAGGCGGTGTCTTGACTGATGAGCGGAAAGTCGACTGCATTAAATGCGGTCGACAAAAGAGCATTGAAAGGACACTGATGGGCCAGTGGACATTAACTCCACCGCTCGAGAGCACATGCGCGCCAGAGGAAGGAGAAGAACAGGGAGGTCCTTATGACCGTTGGATAAGACACGGGAGGTCCTAACCATCGGATCTCATTTTGAACCGTTATGTTTTAAGTGGTGGGAGGAGGTCCCACCACACGATCAAGGATGGGGAGGTCGTGGCCCTCCGATTTTTAATCGCGAAAACGCACGTGAGGAAAAGGGACAGAGGTCCAAAGCGTTGGATCTCCATCCAGCAGTCGCGGACCTCGGTGAGGACTTAACGCACGCGATCAAAAAGACATGAGGGAGGTCATGGCCTTTGGATTTAAATCCAAGGGCACACAATGACCGGGAGGTCGATATGATGCTTAGCAGCAAGGGAGGTCGGGACCGTTAGATTTAGATCTAAGGGTTCCGATCAAAAGAGGTGGAGGTCTGAGCTTGCATAACGCACAAGGGAGGTCATGGCCTTTATATTTAGATCTAAGGACTACGATCTCACGTCTTGTTGGGAGTGCAGTGCGCATGAGACAAAAAGGAGGTCGTGACCAGTAGATTTTAATCTAACGGTGCACAACAAAAGATGGGGAGGTTGTGAGTCTTTGGATAGCAGCAGGAGGTCGTGAGTGTTGGATTTGATCCAACGGCCACGACCTAGGTTAGTGGGAGGTTTGTTTAGTTTAACAGTGAGGGAGGTCGGGGCCATGGATCTTGGATCCAAGGGCTATGACCTCACGCAGTGGGATGACTGTTGAGTATGTTGAGGAGGAGGTCGTGGGTGTTGGATTTGATCCAACGGCTACGACCTCAACAAATGGGATGACCTCATTGCGATGGTTTAACAACTCGAGGAGGTCTTTGAGGTTTAACACGTGGGAGGTCATGACCATGGATCACCGATCCAACGGCAATGACCTCATGAGGTGGGAGGTCTCGCGGTGTTGATCATGAGGAGGTCGTGGTGTTGGATGTAAATCCAGCAGTGCGACATTTGATCAAATGGAGATGAGGTCTGGCGAGGTGCAGACCGAGGTTGGGCTGGACCAACTTTGAATATAGCTAGCCCAAGGAACAGTCTGAGGCTTTTAAATTTAGTTTTTAACAAATTGAAACTTAGCAGAATTATTTGAGATAGCAAATGAACTCCAAATTTGATGAAATTTTAACTGGAGCTTGCTGACAATGAGATCAACCTTGCATAAAATTTCCAGAGGTTATTATGCAATGCATTTTTCTCAGGAAATTCATGAAGGTTGTTTAAAGGATTGTTTTGCCTCCCAAAATTATCAACAAGTGTTATAACTCATGATATTTTTCAGAAGGGTCCCATATCAGTTTTGGGACTAAGGAAAATACATTCCAAATGTTTGACACAAGATTTAAGATAATTGGAGAATGAGTTTGATTTTTGGTCAACAAGAGCTTTGTGTTTTTGGATTACACAACTCTTGGACAAAAATCACATGAGATTTTAGGGTTTTTCAAGATGTGAGAAAAAGTTTTAATTTCTACACATATAATTATACTTGATTAACCCTAATTATACATTTGGGATGTTACAACTGTCATGTGGGCAATGATTTGCCCGAAACGAAAATATTTGAAAATGATATTGGGCAGACGAGGTTGGGAGCCTGGCTGGTATGTTGGACTAAAGGTTATGTTTAAAAACAAATAAAAACCTGAAAACCAATTTCAACTTGGGTGGCTGGTAAGAGTGGCTGGTGCCGGGTGCATGAGAGGATGTGGGTATGTGGATGTACCGTCCAAGTCAATTAAGAACCAAATCTGGTAATGACCTCACATGTGAAACAGTACAACCACAAGTCTGTAACACTTTAGATCTGGCTAACTAATTTGTCCGTCGCATCGCAACTTCACCACTGGTGGTTGTGTGGAGTATACAAAGGGTAAGGGAGTCATCGATCTGCACAACGCCAATGGGAGACCTCCTAGGGGCGCGGCCTAGGGAGGGGATACTTAGCGGTGTGAAAGTGCGATGAGGTTGGACATTGTAAAGGCCTTGTGATAATCAATATTAGCCACACACCTACGGAAGTGTGTCGGGCAATATAAGTTGATTTATCTCTTGTGGGTAAAGTGTACAAACTCTACAGAGTAAGAAAACTATCTAGATGGCCGTGCTCATGGTCAAGAGCGGTGTTGAGAACTTGCTTGATATAGCTTTCCTTTTTATAAAACCATTTGTGTGTGTGGGTGAAATGGAAAGGGGTGGGCCGGGGGCCCTAGGAATGGAGAAAGCTTGTTCGGGGACCAACGGTAAATACGGGATAGTCTGAGCATTGGGTGGGCGGAGCCACTCAATGGTATAGGAGATGGGATCTCCACTGGTACTTTACAACAAAACTCTGTTTCTCAAACTTGTGCTCGTAAGATGTTAAGCCTTAGGATTTTCTACTACTTAATCTAATTCAAACATAACTTTGAGCCAACAAAAGAACTCTAGACTTCCCTTTACTAGCCTTGCATCTATAATAAACTGCATTGTGTGTTAGCTCGCGAGTATGGTGTGTACTCATACTTGTCCAATATAATCTTTCAGAGCCACTTGATCAAGACCCATACGACTACTTCGTGGCCGCTGGACCAGACGGTGGTGAAGATGGTGAATCTTAGGCTGGAACCCCTTGAAGTCGAAAGCCCTCTATGACCACGTAGTCGAAACTTACGACCAAGTGTAGTCGCAACCTTCGACCAGTCGTGGTCGAACCTCCTTCGACCACGAAGTCGACGCCTTCTATGACCACATAGTTGAAACTTTCGACCAGGTGTTGGGCAGTATAAGTTGCTTAGGTCGGGACCTCTAGTCGTTTGCCTGTGGACAGAGTGAATGGATCCACTACTATTTTTTTTTTGCTTCCACACTCATCCTATACTCTGTACTCTAAACTATGTAATGCGGTGGCCTTGGTGCCCTTTTTGTAAAACAGTGGGCCGTATGGCCGGTTGGGTAACATATCATGCTGTTGTACGCGATATATGTGAATGATCCAAGAATGTATCTATGTGTATGTTATCTACTGATCCAGAGAATGACACAGATTAACACAGTAGGTTCCAAGTTTGCAAATTTGGGGGCTCACAACGATTAGGTCCACGACCAGATCTATGATCAGGTCTTGGATGAAGGTTGTGTTCCAAGTTGTAAAATTGGGATCTGACAAAAGGTGAGCAACAGAATATGAATCAAGCAGTTTGACGTCAAGAGGGCTAAGCTTAGTTCGGTTGGCAGAAGGTGTAGGAGAGTAGCTCAGAGCCTTTGCAAGATTTCTTCCGTGTGCGATGCGTGTGGCGTGTCTTGTGTGTGTGTACGTGTTTGTCTTGTGCTTAAGAAAGGTTGGAATCTTTCTGCAAAATGCTGCTATTAACCTATGCGCTGTAAACCGTAACCAAATACCAACGTTTCCTCCTCTTGTTGAATGTGCTCAGATGCCGGGATTGTGAATGCCACGGTCTCAAAAAAACAAGGAAAGAAGGGTGAAAACCGCGGTCCGTGAGATTTTGTACGTCCATATCGTCACCCGGACCTCACGCGTTGTTTTCACCAAAGTGAATTCCTGCACGAAAACGGCGTTTATTTGCGTCGCAGTTGCGATCGCTGTGCGTCAAGTTGAAGTCGACAACGTCCAAGAAGCTTCCTTTTCGCATCCCTCTGAGCGCTTTCGGACGCCGAAGTGGCCGGAGAATCTTGTGATTACTCGTCGAGTCTGAACGAACGCGACCGACCATAATTATTCGATGTATCTTGTCCTGCAACCTTGTTAATTCGTGCGCGCGTGTCTGATCAAATGATATGGGGATGCTCCGTGTTTTCTTTTTTGGAGCAAGGAAATTTGGCCAATGTTTTTCTTTTTCTTAAAAAAATGGTGCTGGCGGTGACAAATAAACCCCATTTCCCGCCTTTCCAATACCAAGCAATTAACTCGATTGGCGTGGCAGATCACCAATTGCGTACTTTCGCTATGGCAAATATGCAGCCCCCATCCATCCCCGTCGTCATATTGGTATGAGCATGCTGGCCACGATTCCCTCACCAGACATCTCGATCAATTTGCTCCTATTGCGCACCATTGTTTGGCCTCCAAAAAACATATTATCCTGACATTCGAAACACTCAAAGGGCGAAAGTGTCTTTTCACCGTGGGAGCACTATTAAAAAAGAATCTATCCTCCGAGAGGTCATTTTGAGTCAGTTCGATGTCGAGTGCGATGTTATTCCTCTAAATACACATGTTTGGAGTCTTACTGACCTATTTTTTTTTCGAATTATATATGTATGCACTTGTAGGTATTGAATCTAACGAATTTCTCGTGCTAGCAAACTATATGACAATATAGAATAATTCCGAGCAAAAAACTCGGGTGTTTTAGCCTTGATCTAGATCGGAGAATACGAACCACACGAGTCGGTCTGAAGATTGGGATTTTGGCCTTGGTGGACCAGCAGGAAATGCATAATCGACGAAGGGAGGTCTGGTTGGTTTCAGTAGATGTTAGGCATTATTTGTTCAATCTCGAGGTCTTTTTTTTTCGGTTTGCATTTAGTATTAATTAGAAGTTTTACCCTACTTCTTATACAATTAATCTTGGCACCGCGCGCCACTGCGTTGAAGCCACGTGTTGACTGACCCTGGTAATGCATGGCCTTTCGGTAGCATAGGTGCTTCTGCGTTACAACTGGAGAAGAATCCATACCTTATCACGTTTACAACACTGTGATGGGTACCTGTACTTTGTTAGGCAAGTCTAATATATTCCCATTCGGAGGCACAAAATTGTTTGAAGTCGGCAATCTTCGAAAAATTATTAGGTAATGTGCAACTTTTTTTTTTATAATTAATTAGTTTTGTGGATGGCACAATCTCATCCTCCTACGTACATACATACCCCAAAAGTTATACCCTCCTTGCTTGATGTCTACGCATTGAATTTGAGCACACAGATGGAGCCCCATGTATGAAAAACCAATTACGTTGTTTCACGTCGCATTAGCACTAGCTAGCGGTAATCATCGATGCACATTCATATATACCAATCTTATTTGTCGTAGTGAGATCAAGATAAGATACCTAACTTGTACAATCTGTATCATATATAGGCTAGTAGAGTAGTGGTGCATCTAATTAATGCATTAGCCCAATTAATCTAGTTTCCCATATATTCCCTCCAAAAAAAAGTCATCTCCCAATATATGCGCTACTCCTGTATATAACCCTATTACTGGCTAGCCCCCCATCGAATCAGAATCCTACTTTGGATTTGCATAATTACAAGAAAGTGTGAACTTGCATATCCCAATTTCGGCCACAAAGAGAACAAAAAACACAAAAGCAACTTGATGTGATTGTCCAGCAAGCAATTCAAATTATAGCCGTGAAAAACATCTTGCACACAAAGTGTATTTGAGATGTTAAACTCCGAAAAAATTTAAATTCATCTTAAATTTAACTAGTTTGAGCTAGTTTCCTGGTATATAGGCTCTGTTTGTTTAGGCTTAGCCTTTTTGGCTTATAGTTTAAAGCCAACTTTTTAGCTTATAAGCCTCTTAGCTTTTAAGCCAAGCTATGGTGTTTAGTAATTTGGTTTTTTATAGGATGTTGGCTTATTGAGTTGTGTGTGAAGGATAAAAAGTCTAAATTGCCCTTTAGGGTTTAAAGGACCGTTTTAGCATATATTTAAACTTATTTTTGCATGAGATTTGTAAATATGACTATTCGTGCAAGTGTACATATGAAACATAAAAGATTTCGCTCATATGAGCATGCATGTGTGTATGTATATCTAAGAAGACCAGAGTATAACAGACAACCTATTCATAGGAAGATATTTCTCGTCCGTGCATTCATGTATTAATTTTGGACATTGCGTAATGAAAGAAATTGATATAGCAATACTAGTAGCCAACCAAACAAAATAACACAATAACAAAATATTATTCAATCATATACGATGCAATTATCTTGTCACTACAAGATGTACATATCATATTAACGTAATTTATTTACCCTCTCGCAGCCATTAAAGAAGTAGCAATACTATCATGAAAGATACTCATATCTCCATCATCGATTGTTGATCCATTGACACCATGCCCTCCAAATGATCCAGTTTGTATATCGTTTGGATCATAATCTTCATCAAGATCACATCTCTCAAAAAGTTCATCACGTAAAGCACTATCTCTGATGAAGTTGTGTAGCACCATACATGCAATTATCATTTTCATTTGAATCTTCATTTTGTAACTTGGCAAAGCCAACAAGATTCTCCATTTCATCTTCAACACGCCAAAGGAACGCTCAATCACATTGCGAAGCGACGAGTGAGCGTGATTGAACACCTCGTATTTTCCACTTGGTTGTCGACCATGGCGAAATTTTGGTAGATAATACTTTTGTCCTTTGTAAGGAGCTAGATAGCCCTTTCAATTGGGATAACTCGCATCAACAAGATAATATTTTCCTATATACATGAAACATATAAATGTTGATAATGCAAATCAGGAATGTTATCATAATAATTAATTATATGATTAAAGAAGCAAATGACCTTCAGGAGGATGTGGAAACCGGTTCGAATACTTGTCCAAAGTGTTTTGAGACGTATATCCAAGGCGACCAGTGTGGGCAACCTGCTCATCCATTGGAACAACAATAGGTACATGTGTGCCATCAATTGCACCTATGCAATTGTTAAAATGAGGCATGTAGCGGTTATCTTGAAGTCTTGGATGCACTGTTGTGAACTCCAGATCCATTGATCTAATATTATCTTCAGGTAAAAGATAGACACATTGCAATACTTCACCAAAATTTCTATTGATTGTTTCCGTTGACGTTTTGAAGCAGTTTTGAATTTGACTAACTGACTAAGGGTCACCAACTGTCCACAAAAACATAGCCAAAGATTCTACGGAAGTCATAGTCCTAGCTGATTTCAAGCCATAATTTGTAACCAAGGTTTCATGCAAACTATAAAAAACAGCTCTACTCATTCTGAACATCGAGTAACAATTTCTCTCATCGCCCAGTTGCTCAACAACCCATTCATAACTAGTCAGGAGTGGTTGCCTCCTCTCCTTTTTGTTTAGTTAAGTGTCGTAGTAGTGCATACCTACATAACCAGCTGCTGCAACAAAATTCTGAAATGGTAACTTCCTATTTTTTGTTTTTTTATATCATCTTCGCTAAAATCGCTCTCAGTGGTTGAACCATTAATGTCACTTGAACCATCAATGTCACTTGATGAACTCATCTACAATTAATAACAATGATTAGTAACATTGACCATGACATCATGACATAATTTAATTGAGAACACAATAGAAGATAACAATAATACGAGTACGACATAAATGAATGGTTTCAACCCCATTATGGTTTAATTGAGAACACATTAGAAGGTAACAATAATTCGAGTACAACATAACTGAATAATTTCAACCCCTTACATAGTCATCACTGAATAGTTTTCAAATTTAAAAAAATAACAGCAAAAAGATCTAATCTTTCTTCATCTTGAGATCAAACATCCTCCTAAGCCAATTCATGTTTACTTCATTGGTCTTCATAGTGACACACACTTCCCGATTTTCTAGTTTAGTAAAGCACCTTATCGCAATGAAGTGTTCATCACTTCCTTCTACAACCCCAGCCTGAATAGCTATATGCATAACATCCGCTACAGATGGACCACCCTGAACAAGGCCTTTTGCCATAATGTCCACCATGCGCTTGAAATCTCTAGCTATGGGATTTTTCTTGTTCTTCTTTGGGCTAGGATTAATATTATTAGCCCTACGCTTCGCAACGACCTTTTGTTTCATGCAAACAACCTCATTGTTCTTGTGTAGGCTCACTCGGGATGGCTGAAGTGTTTCTAGTGACATGAGCCTTGTCAAACATACGGTTCATATCATCTAGGTTCTTAGGTGGTCCATCACGAAAATGTTTAGGATATTGCTGAAAATTTTAAAAATAGACATTTCTCCAATGACTACCTTGTGCTCCTTCCACCAAGCATCAGATGCAGCTATAATTCCTTTTTGATGATCCCAACCTAGCCCAATTGCTTTTTGTTTCAAATCGTTCCACAAGTTATATTCTTTCTTCAATACTTCCCACTTATTTTTTAGTTGTTTTTTTGTCGTTCCTTTTCCCCATCCTTTCAAAGAACTTCCTCTAGAGGTTCTTGTAACCTGTGGTATTCAAACATTCTAATGGTCTATTCCCAGTACCAACTTCCTTAGCACAGACTTGACAAAATGCTCTGTTGCCAAATGTATCCTAATTTGCCTTCCTGATAGCAACTAGTTCTGACGAGGATCTAATAATCCTCATTTAATTATTTATCTGTAATTTATATTATGGATAATAATATCGTTATATGGTTCTTGAGTATACCCCTTAATATTCATAAGGGAGAAGCTGGAGGTCGTAAGTTCTTCTATGACCACCCCATAGTCGTAAGTCCTTCCACGACAACCCCATAGTCGTAAGTCCTTCTACGACTATCCCATACTCATAAGCCTTTCTATGACTATGCCCTGATCGTAAGTTCTCCTACGATTAGTTTGTAATCGTAAGCTCTTCTACGACCACCACCTGGTCGTAAGCTCTTATACGACCAGTCTTTAGTCGATGGGGCTTAACGACATGTGGGCCTAGTCGACCAGGGAATCTTTCGCACCATATCTAAAGATATGGACAGTAAACTACGCTATTATTCTCTGGAATAATGGCACGATTTAACTTCCTGTCATGGTGATAACTGCCTCACACGTGGGAACGTTACTACTTCCACAATAATATCCGATGCTGGCTCCATCATCGAAGCATTAAAGGCGCCCTTTGGGGGGAAACAACAAGACGCAGCAGTCTTGTATAAAAAGCGTAATCATTAAAGAAGAGGGAAGAGGAATCAGGAGCACAAGACGCCTCACCTTTATCTAGGAGGGGAGGCGGCGTCGGCGCAAGGGAGGCGATGTCGGTACAGGGGAGGCGGCGTTGTTGTCTGAGGAGAGGGGAGGAGGAGGTGGCATTAGGGGAGGGGAGGCGACGTCGGTGAAGGGGAGGCGACGGTGTCGGGGCAGGGGAGGCGACGGCGTTGGGGATAGGGAGGGGAGACGATGGCTTTGGGGGAGGAGAGGGGAGGCGGTGACTTTGGGGGTGGGGGGAGGAGAGGGGAGGCGGCGACTTTGGGGGGAGAGGGAGGCGGCGTTGGGGATGGGGAGGAGGTGGCGAGTGTGATCCAAACGGGAGGGGAGGAAAAAAATGAAAGAGTTTGCACTTATATATATGAATGGAATTTTGAGGGAAATTTTAACAAAGTTTAGTGGCAAAGAGATATTCCATTCCACAAAAGACAAAAAAGCACATCTCTCATGGCTTATGGCTTTTAGGCTTAAAATAACTTAACTTTTTGTAAGCTGGATGAAAAAACCACCCCTTTGTTTAGGCATAGGTTTTTTTGCTTTTAAGCCAGACAAAAAGCCTAAACAAATAGGGCCATAATCACTCTAGTTGCACTAAATTCAAAAATAGTTCAAACTAGTTTGAATTGAGTTCAAAACTCACTTGCCATCGATATGAGGGGAATAAAACATTTTCATTCCCAAACTCCAAAATTTGCATCGATTATGCATGTGTATCAGATGGTTAATGATGTGGGTGCCTAGGTGCCTCATGTAATTTCCTATACACACACACACACACACGCACACACACACACACACACGGTGGTGCTATTCATCGCCTACGCGCTGAATAGGTTATTTTGCGCGTGGACCGTAGCCTTGGCCATGCTGCGCGTGGCGCGCTAGCCCACAATTCCCCTGCGATACATGCGATACGCCAGCACCCGTGCCTCTTGCTTGAGATCGGCAGTAAAACTTGTGCGCGCGTATGAAAAATGGAAGTAAAGATGGCTTGGTGTTGTTCTAAATCGACGGTAAAAATGTCCCATCATGCAAATTGACAGTAAAATGATCACGCGTCAAGATGTGGCATTAAAAAATGTTTTACTGCTGTTTCAGTGATAAAATATGGGGACGTAATATTTGGGATGCTAGTTTTACTGCTAAAAAGGCACGTCGTGTTACTGATCCAGTGCATGATATTGTAGGTTTGGTGATCGTTGTTACTGTAAATGGTGCGTAATATGACTGCGAGAAGGCACGTCGCGTTATAGCTATAAACACGCTTGTGCTTATTGTTTTTTTGGTAGTTACTATAAGGGTGGTAATGTTTTACTGTTTTTTGAATAGGATATTACTAGTATACACTGAAACATGTCTTTACTATTTGTTACGCAAAGTTCATTCGGGAAACGTAAGTTTTACTGTAAAAATACACAGTCTTTACTGCCATTTTACAACAAAATTTACTAGGATATTTAGGAATAAAAAAGGAAAATTACTTCAGTTTGCTGCGTGGCCTAAACTTCTCTAGTGCGTCGGGACGGGGCTTGACACTGTTGACCTTGTGTAACAACATGTAAAACATCAGTTAGGCCCTGTACTCATTCCCCTTCTCCTGCATACAGATGATAAAAATGTCACGTGTCAGACACTGTACATCTAATTACTCTGAGTTGCGGGAGGTGATTACTTCTTACCGGCTCTATTTGTGTGGCTAGCTTCTAGCCTTCGCCATCCCAGAACTCCAAGAAATTCATTTCGAAGAACGTGTAGTCATTCTCTAGGACCTACTTCGGCGTTGGCATGGTGTGCACCCTCCAGTTAGTCCTACACTTTTGTGCCCTTTTTCTTGTAGTCATTGGAGTCGAGCACTTTCACGCGCTTCTGCACTATGTTGAAGCAGTAAACGGACCAATGCTCTTCTCAACAATGGTCTTCTCCCCGGGCGTCGCCTTTTTGGTCATTGTTGTGCCCGTCGTCTTTGCCTGCCTGGGATTGGCAAGTTTTATTTTGAGCTTTGGTTTGGCGGCGGCATCCTACAGTAAAAAAAGTCTCATGTTTTACCGATGTACGCTTTTGTGTTTACCATAAAAATGTTTTCTTGTTTTACTGTTGTATCATATTTGTCTTTACTGAAAAAAGCATGATAAGTTACTACTATGAACCCTGTACCTTTTCCACATTGGGTCTACCCGGCGGGTCTTTATGCGCATCGGTAGACGCCTTCACTGCCTCCTTTGCTGGGAGATGCACCTCGGGTCCGTCTGTTGCTCCCTCTTTCACTATTTCCCGTGGCAAAAAAGTGAACAATATTTTACTATTATGTGTCCAACCAATTACTGTATTTGTCGTCACATAATGTTGCTAGTAGCCCCATTATGTACCTTTGGTGTGATGATGCTAGCCACGTGCGCCTCTTTGGCTTTGCTTGCAGCGGTAGGAGTCTCCTCTACCTCCTTTATTGGCAGAGGCCCCTCCAGGGTGACCATTTCAACCCCCTTTACTGGCCCTTGCAATAATAAATGGATCGAGTTACTGTCAAAAGTCAATAAAATTACTTCTTTTCTACTCATGTTTTACTGTGTCGTTACCACTATATGTTCCTTTACTATCGGGGCTCTAACGGAATGTCGATGGAGCCCTTTTTTACCGTCTCCTGTGATAAAAATGAATCAGATATGAATTACTATACAAACAACTAACCTCATGTAACATCCCAATTTTTAGAGTCTTTCTGAAATTTTCAAAAATAAAAATCACCATTTGAATTTTATTGGATTAATTTAAAGCTTAATTTGAAATTTCAGAAAATGAAAAACATTTTAAATGATTAAAATAAACATTAATTAAATTAAAAATTATTTTATTAAATCTATTCAGGTTCCAAGGATTTTTTGGAAATTTCTTGAAAGTTTTCGGTTTTTTTCGATTTTCTTTTCTTTTATCTTTTTCTTTATTTTCTCTCGCCTACCTTTCTTCCACCTTTGTGCATTCGTGCATTTCATTTTTCTGTTGGAAAACAGACAGACAACAACAGAAGTTACAATTCTTTCTCGTTCTCTTCGCTCGGTTCATCAAATTCAAAACCGTTTTAAGCATTGTGACCCCGTAATCACCGCACCATTACCCCGGTGCATTCAAAGCCCCTGAAACCGTAGCTCATTAGTTAATTTGCCATTTCCTTCGTCATTAACCTCAAAACTGAAACTATCGCCTGTAGTTCCTCACGTTCCCATCGATTCGTTTCATGGTTGAAGCTATAAATTGGTACTCAACAGCTCTTAGACCCCCTTGCGCTCCCTCCAAGTTTCAGAATCTCCGAAGCAACATAGACATCGTATTTCTATTTTTCCCGAACGTCGGTCCTCTCACCCGTTTTGAGCATTCTTCATTCTGGTGAGTTTTTCAATCATTTGATCGCGTCACTTTGTGTTCCCGAGCACGGTGAACATTAGCCCTCAACAAATTTCTTGTTTCATTCAGCGAATTGCTCAAATTTTGCCGTTCCTTCTCCTAGACTGAATTTGCTCCTGACGATCGATCTTCGTCGTCGGTGCGTATTTCTTTGTGTGAACAGCGTCTCGACGCGTTCCAGACCTTCCTCATCCTTAAACCTCTCTCAATTCGTTAGATTACTCGCTGTGGATCGCCGCCGCCGTCGTCGCTCATTTCATGCCGCCCGTCGCTGTGGAGGCATCACCTCAGACCACCTCTGGCTAATCCAATAGCACCTATGCACTCCTTGGACCAAGGCCATGCCCATGATTCCCCCTCTTTCTCCCAGAACCTCTGGACTGCCGCCTCCATGGCCCGGCCAGTGCGCAGCTTGCAGCTTGCGTCGTGGATTTTTGGCTAAGCCACCTCCACCTGTGGGAAGGTTGTGGCTGTGGGGTCCCATTTTGGCTGATGGCCAGCCACCTTGCCACCTCCCTCACCGGCGCCATTGCCATGGTTGAAGCTCTATTCGTTCTATGTTGGTTGAAGCTCTCTGTTCCTTTGATTCAAATATTTTGCTTTCAATATTTGTCACATGAGCACTTTGGCTTAGTTGGTTAGATGAGCCAAGTTAGTCCCCTTGTTACCTTAGATCTTGGGTTCAACTCATGAGAACCCCATTGTTTTCTAATTCTTCAATTCCTTTTACTTGAGTCAATGACAGTCAAGCCCCTCTTGTCATTCACACAACACCTTGGCTCTATGCTATTTGTACAGTCAAAACCGAAGCAATGGAGTCAAGTACTGTAGCAGTTCTAGTGTAATATCATTTTATGTGATAATCAACCTTCCAGATGTCCGTTCTCCTTCGTACGAACTACAAATTCGTCGATTCTCGATCCTAAATTCATATAAATTCATTTTCTTTCTTCCACTATTTATTTTATATGTTTTGGATTTTATTTGAATTGCTGTTATTTATTTATCTTGTAGTGCGTGTGTAGAGTCCGACGCCGTTGACACCAGTTTGGATCAACCGGACGCGACAATCGCAACCTACGTTGAAGGTGAGTCTCCTTTGACCATTTTGTACCTATTATTTGTAAATTATGTTTTTAGTTTTAAATTACTATGCATTGCTATTTCACTAAAAATGATTAGTTTAACTTGTAGGTTGTTAGTTAAACCAAAAATTGTTAATGTCTTCCTTGATATTTGTTATCCTATACATTTGTAACCCTAGCGTAGAAATTCCATAATATTAATTGCAAGTTTGCGGAGTACTTTTGTACGGTATAATTGCTTAGACATGCTTTACGGCTTTATTTCACCTTTGGGGAGAAAAACCATTATTACCCTTTATGCTTTGTTTGGAAAATGTATCACATTAGGTAATATCAGTATTTGGAAAATAAAATAAAATGGTGAAAATATGTTTTAGACTTGGGTGGATGGTAAGATCAGGCGGGTGCAACTAGAGCACGAGATCTTGTATTGTGTAAAGTTCCGCCCAAGTCATATTAAGGACCGACGCTTGTGATTATCCAAACCGAGCAATACCGTACAACCACATATCCTAAATGGGAAGGACCTGGTTTAATAATTTACTATATTGTAGCATTACGCCCGCAGGCTGTAGATGGTAGGAGTTACCTAGGATGTGCAGACGGTGGTAATTGATGTCTATGTCTGTCAGGGCTTGCGTCGGTTGATAGCAATTGACGTCCATGTACGAGCAAGTTATCCCCCACAACGGTGAGCTCTCGATTGATGGTAAATGACGTCCATGACTTGGGGTTAAGCTCATCGGTCGGGCTAATGTTAGGATTAAGTATTGTAAAATACATGTGATAATCGTTTAGTCGCACGCCTAAGGAAGTGTGTCATGGCCGACATTATAAGTCGATTATCTCGTGTGGGTTAAGCTGTACAACCTCTGCAGAATGTAAAACTATTTGAATAGCCATGTCCACGGTCAAGGGCGGGCAAGGTACGTTTTTACATGGTAGATTTTGGTTTTGATTTCAAAAGAGTAAATTTTGGGAACCGAGAGCAGTTGAGACTCTTGGGTGGTTTTCTGGCTGCTAGAGCCAGTTGGGCAGCTAGAGCCCTATCTTTGAAACCTTGGCGGCTAGAGCCTTGATGCTAGTGGTTAGTAGCTAGAACACCCACTAGTGATACAATTAATTTATTTATCGAAACTACTTTTGTCAAATGTGCTTTATGAAAGATGTTTAAACTTAAAATATTGCTTTGTGCAAAAGAACCGTATAAGCCTCATTTGTTAAAGCTATGCATATGCATGTTTCCCAACACTCGCGGAGTACTTTATGTACACACATGCTACACTCAAAATAAATCTCAGAAGCCTTCAATGATGCCATAGACGACTACGACTACTTCGCATGTGGCTTTGACAAAGGATACTCGGAGTACTAGGTTGCGCTCCCCAGTCGAATGCCGGTGGGCAATTTGATGGGTCACTACTTGGCGTTTATCATTTGTTGTTTCTGCTGCTGTAAGATTCAAGGTCTTTTGACCTCTTTTGTAATAAGTGGCCATAAGACCGGTACTCAGTTGTTTTTTAATGTTATTTCGTGATTCGAACTTGTTATCAATGATGTTTCTACTCTGTGCACTTACTCACGATCATAGGGTAGTGCGAAATATCTGAAGGTTCGGATTGAAATGGTAGTGCAGAATATCTGAGAGGTTGGATTCGAAATCTGATCCCGACACCTTACTTGATCATATAGTCATACGTATGTGTTTTCTTGCATTGATTACCCGGTTTGCTCGGGATGGTGGGCGATAATCCGTGGCAATGACCGCTTGACTCAATTGGAGCCTATGTAGCGAATGCAACGGGGTGTATCCCTGGGATCACATCGGCTTCGATCGAGTCTATTATGTTGTCGATGCTTGACTCGACGTCGTTGCCGCGCACCTGGCTTGCACGACAATAGTAAAATTAAGCAGTAAATTACTCTATTGCTTTAATATTTACTGTGTTGAGATAACACAATTACTGCGTGAACCTTACTCGCTCTGTTGTATTTGAATTATTAGTTTACTGTGTTGTTGTCATTTTACTATGTATAATGTTTCTATTTACTGCTGATATTACATTGTTTTACTATGACGCGGTGACATACCTTGGCCTCCGTCACCCTCCACCTCTTCTGGAGTAAGAGGGAACAACGTCGACGCTCAGACATAGTCTGCGCCTTCTTGTTGCATTAGGGGAGGCGGTGATCTTGATCTGAACCTTTGGTTCAATTTGGAGTCTTGACTCACCGGTGTTTGGAGTCTTGACATGACAACAGGAGCCGCGAGTCTGCAGAGCGTTGGCTGGGTTGCTTCCCAATGGTCGAGGTGGCGGCGATGTGCTCTTGGGGCGATAGTATCGGCCGGGTGTGGGAGTCTTCTTGTTGTGGCGATGTGATGGCGCCCGCTGCGGTTGGGATTATGGTCTCCTCTTGCGCCGGTTGCACCGAAGTGTGTGGGAACACTGCGTGTATCGGTGTGGGGTTTGAGGTCATGCGCTCCGATGCCTACACCTTCTAGCTGCGTTTTGCCATTTTCTCCCCGCTTGCGCAAGACGCCGATCCAAATGCATCTGCCATCCCGAGCAACTTCCTGATGACACTGACGACCATCATTTGTGCCCTCTCGATTTTCTATTGCACCCTATGTATCTGCGCCATCACCCTCCTGGCCTCATCATCGAACTTCTCCAACACCTCCATCACCAGGCGCCGCTTCCCCTTGCCCATCGTTCCCACCGCATCGCCGAGCAATGCTCGCAAGCTCGGGAACTGCCCCGCGGTGGGTTGAATGGATAACTGCAACATGTTGCCAATGTCATCACGTCGTGCTAGTAGCAAGTCCCCTCCTTGCTCCTGAACTGGCCATTTTTTTATTTCAAATGATACAAGTGAATTACTATGATATATGATGCACATTACTGTAATGAACATCTTGTTTTACTACTAAAAGGGCAAAGTAGCGAAGACTACTCACGCCGAGCTTGCCAAAGGTGCGCTCCCATCCAGGGCCTTCGCACTGTCAGCCGCGACGATCTTGTCGACGAGGACAGCCGTGAAATGTGCGGCGTGTGGGGTCTCGACGGTGTCGATGCCGTGTACGCACCTTAGGTTGTCGAGGTAGTAAATCTGTGACATACAATTTACTCTTTGTTAGTGTTTGTATTACTAAAGTTGGAGCATGTATTTACTGCATGTAGTAAGCAATGTTTTATGCAATCCCTTTTGCTGGTATGTGCTCTCAGTTTTACTGGGTTGTGATGCTTCTATTTACTGTGTTCATGACCTATGTATCTTATTTCTTTTATGTGTTCATATTACTAAAGTTGAATCATATATTTATTGTGTGTAGTAAGCTACATTTTTGTGTTCGCCAATTTACTAGTGTGCGCGCTCTATTTTACTGGGTTGTAAGACTACTTTTTCCTGTCTTTTTGATCTATATATTTTACTGCTTATCAATGTACAAAGTACTGAATGCAACATATAGGTTTATTGTGGAACTTACAAGCACGAAGGCGGTGCATCCGTTGATGGACTTGGTGGTGCTATCCTACTTCTTGTTCTAGATACGGACGGAGTCCCTAAGGTCGTCTACGGCGGCCTTGCACCAGTTGATGCTGGCGAAGTTGTCCAGATCCTTCGTGAGCAATGCATCCTTCCCAGTTATATTGATGTTGGTGGTCGGGAACAGGCACTTGCTGAAGAAAATGAGGAAGAAACACCTCATCGTCAGAGCGTCTATGCCTCTGGTTTTTATCCTCTCTATCAGTGTCACGTTCTTCATGTTGGAGTTCTACTGCACGACCAGTCACTTCAGCTTGGTGGTCCCTATGCCCTGGGTCACCATTGGCGTGTCACTTCTGCCGCAAGGGATCCTAAGAACGCACTTCACGGCGTGGGGCGTGATTGGGATGCTCCTTCCACTGCCAATACTGATAACCATCTTGACCAGATCAATACTGTCCATTAGGAAGCACAGAATATCCCTCCTCTCCAATCCCTTGAAGTTGAACTTCAGAAGGCCGCCAAATCCTAGCCTCATAACCTCGTTCATCTGCCCTAATGTCAGCTCACCGATGGTGGCGACGACGAGCGCAGGCGCGCACCTGATGCACGTTGTCCAAGGTCCACGTCTCCTATCGCTCGGAGCCTGCATTCAACGTAACATGATTTTACTACCATTGTAGCTGAATAATTACTGTAAACATAACTCGTGTTTACTACTAAAATAAAAAATATAACATGTCGGAGATATGATCGAATTACTGTAATATGAATGAGCATTTACTATTATATGTGCACAACTTTACCATGGTAGGCTCAGGTGCATGCTCATCCCGAGGCGTCAAGGCGACAGCGTCCTCTGGCGCGGGCACAACTGCCTTCCTCTTCTTGCTCGACTGTTTCTTCTGAGAAGCACCAGTGCGAGCTTCCGTGACAGGTGCATCCAATGTTCTTGAGGCGATGGGTTGGGCTTGGGAAGGGTCCAAGTAAATCTCTAGTGTCGTCTGACTGCCCTCGATGGTGATCTTCCTCACCTTGGAGGGTGTGTCGGCGGATGTCCTCATTTACTGCCAGAGCAGAGATACAAGCAAAAAAACCCCAAAAGGGGATCATGTGAATTACTGGATGTGAGGAGTTGTTTTACTCTATAATCTGGAGAGAAAAAACTATCCCAAATGCTCCCAAATTTTGGAGGAAAAAAATTGCCCAGGGTAGCAAGATTATGAACTTTGGAGTTAATTTATTGTGCAGGACCCTAGAAAATTCCACTTCACGAGAGAAAAACTTAAAACAAAAGCGAGGTACTCTTTGACCTTGCGAAGTCGAAGTGTGTGGCGGAAAGAAAATATGATTTCTTTGTAGTGCGGAAACACTCGGACGTCGGCCTCCACGACGTAATATCTGCGACTTCGCGCTGTTCAAAAAAAAAAAAAAACAAGCGATTACTTGCAGTTAACTAGAATACAAAATTACTTCATATTACATGCATTATTACTACATTATAATTTTATTGAAATTCTCATGTGTGTTTACTATAAGGTACTAGTAATTGTACTGTTTACTTGTTGATTCTGTAATTACTGTATGTACGAATTGGTTTTACTATATTATGAGTAAGTTTTTACTGTCAAAATTGCATGTGAGCAGAGAATTCATCAATGCTGCTTCGGCTCCTGATGCGTTTCTTTGTCTCATGTGCCGACGTTACTCCTCATTTTATAAAAATTATCATCTGTCACCGAAGATGAATCCTCACATCATTCTACTCTATTCACCCTCCAACACATACGAATAGAAATTGAAAAATAGCTCCACACTCTTCTTTCCTGTTGCTGGCATTGATGGCCTACCTAGCCATTTTGTATGAGCACATCTCCAACCGTACGCTAGCGGATGCCGCGGAAGGACATTGTGCAAACAGTGTCATCCCTCCTCCGCCGGAGGTTATGCCGGGGGACATGACAACCACGTTCCACCGTTTGGACATCTTCCTCCGCTGCGTCTTCGTGGTGGTCTTCAGCTTCCGACGAGCTAACCTCGCCATCGATATAGTCCTCCAAAACGACGTTGCATGCCTCCAGGAGGCTTACCATCGATTCTACGCCTACATCGAGGTGACGGTTGAGTGGGTATACCAAGCCGAGACCTCTCGAGCAAGGGAAGAGAGCCTCTGGGTGTAATTCGACTTGGTTCTTGAGTTGGAGCGTCTTTGAGCCACTCTTGAACGAGCGTGTCAACGGGTTGACATGTTTTGGGTTACCTATGCTGATCTCGAACCCTGCGATGCCGATGACATTGCCTAAGAAGTTTTGAAGACCACACAAGAAAAACGAAAAGAAAACTATTTTCTACGGAGATCGTCCCCACAAGAAAAACGAAAAAAAAACTATTTTCTAGAGTCGTTCAAATGGGGGAGATGTATATAGTCCCCACACATGTATTTTCTTTTCACGCGGGAATCGAAGCATCTCCTTTACTAGAAAAAAAGCCGTGGTTCTCTTCTCCCATGCACCCAGCTGCATTGCACCTATATATAGCCATCACCTCCTCCTTACAACTTACAGATCTCAAACCAAGAGAGAAGTCAAGTAGTAGGCAAGTAGCTATCTAGTCAACTGGTAGCTAGTAGTCTCTCCAATGGCGTCGTCGAACCCCAAGGTGTTCCTCGACATCGTCATCGGCTCCAAATTCGTCGGCCGCGTGGTGATCGAGCTGTACGCCGACAAGGTGCCCAGGACGGCGGAGAACTTCCGGCTGCTGTGCACGGGCAAGAGCAAGGGGCGCTCCGGCAAGCCGCGGCACTACAAGGGCTCCACGTTCCACCGTGTGGTGCCCGGGTTCATGTGTCAGGGCGGCGACATCACGGTGGGCAATGGCACCGGCGGCGAGTCGGCGTACTACGAGCGGTACTTCGCCGACGAGGGGTTCGAGGTCCGGCACGACGGGCCCGGGGTGGTGTCCATGGCGAACGCCGGGCCCAACACCAACGGCTCCCAGTTCTTCATCACCGTCGACAAGGCGCCATGGCTGGACGGCCGGCACGTCGCGTTCGGGCGGGTCGTCTCCGGGATGGAGGCCGTGCGCGCCATCGACAAGGCCGGGTCGTGGAGCGGCAAGACGGTCAAGCCCGTCGTCATCGCCAACTGCGGCGAGCTCCAGAACGGCGGACAACTCTACGGTTGAAACAAACGTACACTTTCTCCACGTGTTCTTAGTTGCTGCTGTTGCACTTGTACGTGTACGTACGAAACTAGAATATATATACGTGTCTCGTTGTTGATGTGCTACTACGAGCCTGTGTGTGTGCTTGTCTCTATGTATGGTATATGAGGTTGCGTTGGCCATGTCCACGAATTAATAAATTAACAGTGTGTTGCATTTGGTGTCACTTAGCAATTTGGTTTGATATATTATTGTCTATCGATCCCTTAGTTTCTTGATCGAGAAGGCTCGGTTATACCCAATTGCGAAAGTGAAGGTGAGCTTCAATTGATAGACTATTCAACTGTGCAGCACTAGTACACGTGGAGTACAACGACGGCACTGGTTGATGTGGACGTGCACTATTAAGTCCCACCGATGGAACTAAGTAGTGCACGTATCAATTTTGCAAGTGATTTTTAACTGATGGAGTATTGCAACGCGTATAAACCAAACTGAAATTTGTGCGAGTCATCGTCAAGAAGCGACACTCGTGCCAACAGAGGACACGCAAAATAAATAATAGAAAGGATGCTGCTACAGCTCATACATCCGACGCCAAGATTCTCCTCGTACGGTTCGATCACAGTTGAATTAAAGTAACGAAAGTTGATCAAAACCATTGACTCTCATTTGGCCATCTTGTTTAATTGATGTTATCAATTGTGGCCCCACACGCCTCAGTTACTTGATTAATTAGAAGATGGCGTGGCCTATAGGAATAGGAGTACCAACGGGACATTCGACTTCGGTTTTGATCCGCAGCTCTATTTTACGGATAAGTAAAGTACTATATGCTATTTTTGCTATAGACGTGACTTGCGCTCGGACGTATGGTCCGAGCACTAGCTCCGTAGGCCGCTACAACATCCTCAGTTACGGTTGCAACATTCTAGGACAATGGTTGCAACATCCCTGGACAACGGTTGCAACATCACAAATCAAAAAACAAAGCATCTAGAAAAAAAAGCATTGGAAAAAAATTGCGACATCGCCGTGAACAGTATGCAACATTTTTTTCTACAGATACAACACCTGCAACATCCCCGGACAACGGTTGCAACATACTAGAACAATGGTTGTAACATCTCCGGACAACGGTTGCAACATCACAAATTAAAAAACAAAGCATCTCGAAAAAAAAGGCATCACCCAACAATTTGATAAGGCACCCGCAACTTACTGTTACATTAATGAACTACCTATATCTACAAGTCCACAGTAGTACCGATGAGAAAGCAACCAAACATTGAAACCGGCAAACTCCATTTTTACTTTGGCATGGATATAAGCTTTTTTAAAGAGGAATTGATTAGTTTGCAAAAGTACGCAAAACCACCCGACTACTCCAAGAAAGAAACCGGATCTATCTCGGTGAGAAATCAACAGCGCCGCGAGGGCTTACACCAGAGGCACCGAGGGAGCCAAAGTCGGAGGCGGTGATGAGGCTTGAAGCAACCCCAAGTAATAAGGCGTCCGAACGATTTGCTTCTTATCGGACGTCAGGTACGCACCATTATCCTAACAAAAAAGAGCGAAAGACTTGTGTGAAGAACTCCATTGAGTTGGGATAGTAAGATTAGGAGAGAAGAAAATCAGGTGGCTCTTGAGTTGGCTCAACTCGCTGGATCATCCGGGCAATGTGTCGTGAATCTAGCACGTCATCTGGGCCTTACTTTGCCCATTTGAAGTAATGACTAGTGCTCTACAGGGTAATCAGCAAAATATGTCCTTTACCATTAAAAGTAGAACGTCTCTGTTGCCAATTGTGGATGTCATGAGGACATTGTGGATGTCATGGGGACATACTCATGATCTTAGGTGATGAGACAATTGGCAATAGTGTTGAAGGTTTGTTGAAATCTGGAGTTTTCAGCAAGTGTTTGGAAAATCGGTCGTACCAGCTTTGAAGCCGCGGTACTACCGAAGTGCGGTATGACCGCAAGTTTGTTGGCGGTAGTACCGCGATGTGGTGATACCGAATTTTGTGTGGCGGTTGCAAAATTCCAGAGAAGGTGTCTCTGATGTTTTGGAGTGTGGATTTTCTCTGGGCTGATACAATAGTGCTTTGGTTCTTGGTAGTACCGCATGGTGGAATGATGGCGTGTGGCGGTATGGAATTTCTAGAGAGGATGTCGTTGGAGATTTTGGGTTTTCTCCGAGTTGCTTGATGCGACCTTGATTGATTAGCGGTATGACCGTGTTGCGGTATCTTGGGGTTTAGTTGGCGGTTGTACCGCTTGTTGTTTGTTTTGTCTTTGAATTGTGTTTCAATTGGAGAATTGAATATGGGGATTGGTCAAGTTCATGTTGATCATTGCATATGTGTTGCATGATGCATGTTTTGGCTAACGTGGGTCAAGTTGTGAAGAACTTGTTCCCGGAAACGGTTTGTTGGTCTATTGCTATGCAGGTAGCTTGCAGGTCTATGACGGTCGTGGCGAGGAGGATCGGGACTAAGCTTGGAGAGTGAAGTCGAACGATCAAGGATGCGGGTGGTCGAGGACTCAAGCGGGCGTAGAATGGACATAGATTCTTGAGCAGGCGATTCGGTCGTTGGTTGGATCAAGCGGCGCAGAGTCGTTACAAGTGCTCGGTGGTGCGGTGGGATCGAGACGGAGAGACTGGCGACATGGAGCCGTTGATCAGCGTGCGTGGCGAAGCTTGGGATTGCTTCACGATCGTGGACTCGATTCTTGGAGAAGGATCGAGAAGGGTATTTTGGTAATTTCACCAAATACCGCCTTGGTGACCTTTGGCTAAACCGCGGCCGCGGGGTCGACGCATGGTGAAGCGGTTTAGGTCAATCGATGATGAAGATGGCGCTTTGAGATGCGTGCGTGTGTTAACCCATTGTGTGTTAGGGTTTAATGGGTGCCCTAATGGAATATTCTCTAAAATATAGCCTCCACTATATAAGGGCTAAGTGCTGGTTGCACTTAGAACCCTTTGGCCATTTGTAACCCTAATTGTGTGTTTAAGGTTTTGAGGAGAAAGAGAGAAGAGGCTAGGGTTTCTAGAGAGGGATTGAGAGTGAGTGCTCTTGGAGAGAGCTTTGTCCTCTTTATAGGAGTGGCTGTAAACAACAATAATCCATCTATCCAAATCAATCCAAGGAAGATTGCAACAAAATGAGTTCTTATTTGTTCTTCCTCTCTATTTTGTGATTTTGGGGCTTTCTTCGATCCGCGGGTTTTTGATTGGTTTCTTGCGTAGATCTAGCTTGCTGTGACATGTGGGAACCTATCTAGGATCATCTAGATCATCAATCAACCACGAGCAAGCTTTTGGATTTAAGTTTTGGTTTTGCCCGGTTTTGGTGAAGAAAGGGTGATTTTCGGGGGTTTTGCTCTTGAGAGATTTTGGCTTGATTCTTCCTGTGATTGAGAGTGCTAAGATGTATGGGAGACCATCCTTAGCCATCTTGGATTGATTCCTCCCACGAAATCATCTCAATCATTGTTTTCGCATTTGGCTCGGTTTTGAACCCACCTTCGTTCAAACTGAGAAAGATAGGAACTTTGGCATAGATCTCTGCAATCTTTGATTGGAATAGGTTCCTAATATCTTTAAGAAGGTGTGTTTCAAATTTCGTGGAGTTTGGCCTTACGGATCAAAAGTTAGACCGTTTTTCGTTTCGGTTTTCGGGCTGTCTGTGCTGATTTTCTGTTCATCATCAGGCTGGCGGTTAGACCGCCAATATCAGAGGTCAGACCGCCCCTTGTAGCGGTCAGACCGCCCATTTGAGAGGTCTGACCGCTAGGCAAAAAATCAACCCGCCAATTTGAGAGGTCTGACCGCCCAACTCTTTGTGATTTGAGTTTTTGGGTGTTTTGCTTGGGGTTTTGATTTGGATTCAATACAAGTCTTCCACTGTGCTTGTATATTGATCTTCATAGCTTTTATAGCTATTGAAGTGATATTGTGTTGAATCTAATCAAGGTGAAAAATTAGGCGTGCTCCTATTCACCCCCCCTCTAGTCGCCTTTCCGGTCCTACAAGTGGTATTAGAGCCAAGTTTGCTCTTTTGTGATCTTAACCGATCTTTGAGCATGGCGACTAGTGTGCCAACTTGTGAGCGCTTCTTTGCATCTTATCGTAGTTCTTTTGCCATTGATGTCCGTCGTGACGAGAGGCTTGAACATACGATTTTTTGGATGTCTATTAAGGAGCGATTCACATGCGATATTTGTGGCTATCTCTTTCGTTTTGATTGTCCTAGTTTCAGGAATAAGTCATTTTTAGAGCGCGAGGAGAATGAGCCAATTGGCATATGTGCAGTAGCCTTTAAGGATGAACACGATGGAGAGCATTTTGAGGATGACAGTGATGACTCTTCCGAGGACGATCCCCTACTCGAGCTAAGCAAGGTGAGCAAAGAAAAACTTGAAAATGTTTTATTTTCATATGATCTTAAACTGCTTGCTCTTGGGAAGAAAGTAAAATTGTTAGAAAAAGAGAAGGGTGATTTGTCTCATGAGCTCTCCAAATTGAAAACCTCCATGAATGCTTATGATTCTTTGCTTATAGACATGGAGAATTTGAATAATTCACTTGCATGCCTAAAATCTGAAAATGAATTATTGAAATCAAATGCTTCTATGCCATGTTATTCTTGTGTTGCCTTACATCATGAGCTTGATAATGCTAAGTTAGAAATAGGCAATCTTAGTTCTATGGCTAGAAATAATTGTGATTCTTGTGTAGGCATGCTTGCTGAAATTGAAAAGTTGAAATTGGCTAATTCCATGCACCTTGAGCAATTAGAGAATGCTAGGGCTGAAATTATTGATATTAAAGCTAGGCCTTGTAGCATGTGCTTTGAATATAAAAAATTGCTTAAGGATGGTTTAGTCTCTTGTAAGAATTGTGCTAGCTTAGAAACTGAAATTGATGCTTTGAACTGCATGCTTAATTCGAAAGCATCATTAATTTCTTGCACATCTTGTATTTCTTTGAAGAGCGAGATTGAGTCTTTACGCGATGATATGAGCGCCAAGTCATGTGGCTCTTGTATTTGCCTTCACTCCGAGATTGATGTTTTAAAGATTTCTTTTGCTTCTTTGCATTCGAAGTTGAAGTCTTCTTGTGCTAAATGTGAGTCACTTGATGTTGGTTTTTGTGGCATTGCTTTGGATAGCTCTTCCTCAGCGAGTGCAACTTCTTGTGACTCTTCTTGTGCTGTCCAAAGGATTTCAAAGGACAAGGGTGCTTCTTCTTCAAATGGTACTACATCTTCAAAAAGGAAGTACCATTGCACCTTTTGTAAGAAAAATGGACACACTTTCGAGTTTTGATTTCGCCGTTTGAAACATGAGCATCAAGTGCATCGTCGTACCTCTAGGAACACACATAGTCTTTTTCATGGCATGTGTGAGCCTAGTGCCGACACGAGGGCAAGTCATGATGTTGATTCTTCTAGGTTTACTTCTTTGAGCAACAATGGTGCGTCGTCCTCTCGGACCGTGTCTCCTAGGAGATCTTTACACCGTTGCTCATTTTGTGGGAAGAATGGACATCATGTAGATTTCTGTTTTTGGCGTGCAAAACATTTGCGTCAAGCTCATGCTTCTAAGTCTCCTAGTGGGCATAGTCTTTCTCATGACATGCACACTAAAGAGCCAAGCACGAAGACTCGATTTGTTGATGGCTTCTTTGACACCTTTTCTAGTGGTGTCGGACAACACCGTGGACATGGTTTGCATGGTTTTGCTTTTAGTCCACGAGCTGCCCCGAGGCAGGATTTCTACCGTTTTCTAAGAGGTGGACCTCATTTTGTTCATCGAGGTACACACCCACGGCGAGGTTGTGTGAGTTCATTTGATGCTTCTGTTGGTTCTCATCATGGTGCTTTCAAGTAAGGCTATCGCCGATTTTCTAGAGATGGACCTCGTTTTCCTCTTCGAGTTGTTCACTCGCGGCGTGCCTCCAAGGATGAGATTGGACCTTCTTGCATGGACCATCATTTGCATCATGCTAACTCACATAATGTTTCGACTGCTTCTGGTGGTGGTGTGTCCAAGATTTGGGTTCCCAAGCATTTGCTCTCTAACCCTTCGGGATCCAAGACTTGGACACCTTGCCTTTCTCATGTGTAGGTACCAAGAACGCGGGTTGGAGAACATGGACTTAAAGATTATGATCTTTTGCTTCATCACATGATCGGGTCACTTGATGGTTCTCCACCTCAACGATGGCCTCCAAGAGGCATGTGCTTTCATAATTGGTGCTTTCACATGTATGGTGAGCTATCTTATACCTTCATGCATTTACCTTCCTGATTACTCATACTTGGCATGTTGTGCTTGCTTTGTGCTCACTTGTACCTTATTGGCATGTGTTACTCTTGAGATATCTTTCATCATGCTTTTACCTTGCTTGTACTTCCATGTATCATATTGTTGTTCTTAATTTCCATGGGTGTATGAGCTTGGTTTTGTCATCATGAGCTTGTGATCTTGCTCATGTTGATTCTTGCTTACGCATCCATGTATTAAACTGTTGTTCATTGCTTCCATGGGTATATAAGCTTGGTCTTGTCTTCATGAGCCTGTGCTATTTGTACATGATTTATCTTGCTCGTGTTGATGTTTGTTGTATGTATCCACATGTTCACTTGATATCCATGTTAGCATACATAGTTCTTGATTTGTTCTAAAATGCTTTATGCTTACATGGTTTTTGTGCATTGCGGTTAATTGTGGATGCATGAGTCTTGCCATAGCTTTCACTAGCATGCTTTATCTATGACTGTACATATGATGTGTGATTTGCTATGTGCTTGTTTGCTTGCTCCTATACCTTATTGTGGATTAAGGATAGTTTGAGCTTTGTCTTGTCTTGGATAGCATGTGCTGCAATTGATTTGTTTATCTTCATGCTCATGTTCTGAATTATTGATTATATGCTTTTATGAGCTTTGGATCATTTGCTGCTATCCTTGTTAGTCGTGTGTCTTGGTACTGTTTTCCCTAGATAATGTTTCACTAACCCAGTACCAAGGCATAGACTTTTTTTGTCTCTTTGGTGTAGCCTTTCAACTGGGAAGATGAACATGTGGTCCAACAAGTGGTATCACCTCAAGCTGTTGGTTCTTCTTCATTTGTGCATTCAATGCTGGCTATCACTTCTTGGAGACGAAGAATTTGAGATGAGGATGATGGGTGGCGCAACTACCTTACGAAGCTTCAAGGAATAGATCTTCATCCATCATGACTACATCTCCTTTTAAGCGGTCGACTAGCTTCTATACCTTACATTTCTGTATGGTATCCCTAGTCTACCTTGCATTGCATCTGGTTCGTGTTAGGTGTTGGGCTTGTCGAGTTCAAGGTAGATAGGAGTCTCTGTCTTAGCACGTGTCCTTTCTAGACACTCTTCTTATCCCATGGTTTGCTCGGATGCATTATTCTCACAGCTTAGGTCGAGCTTGTCTCCCAATCACTAGTGTTAGCAGGTTTTTGAGTTGCCTGTAAGCTTTTTTGTAACACCCCAGCCAAACAAAGGCCTGGAATGCTACTAAACTAAATAAATTAAACTAAAACACCTTACAAAATTTCGGCAGAACCTCCTTTGTATAGTTATTTATTCTGGAGGTTCCAACAAACAGTTATAACATAAACAGGTAATCCGACTTGCAATATGATCAAGACATATTCAAAACTGGCTATTCGTTACTATAACATCCATAGCAACTAAACAACTAAGATATAGATCATGAGCATCCAAAAACATCTATCCATTTATTACAGTTTACTCTAAGCAAGCAATAATCATAAAGGGTACTCTAAATAGTTCATTCAACTACTAATTAATTTTTCTTTTCATTCCATTGTGGCGAGATCGTGCGATTGTGCAAAAGACTAATCATTCTTTTCCCCATGCATGCCGATCTCGTAAAGGTACCTAAAACACAACAAACAACAAGAGGTGAGTCCAAAGACTCAGCAAATATAATAAATGGCATCAACAACATACCAACATGAAATTCATCCACTATACTTCACAAAACCACATATCAATCACCTTACACACACATGCTATGCAATATGCTCAAAATGATAATTTTCCTTCTCTTTCCCTTTTGCATTTTTTACCGGTAATGCAAAGTGCGCATCCGTCGATGCACACCCATGCCTGTGCTATCTAGCACAGGGACCATTGCCCATACTCCGCAAGTATGGGGACCAAAGCCCATGCTTTACAAGCATGGGGACCTTTTAACCGTCATTAACATGGCGGGGACCTCAAGTTGCTTGGTCATCACATGACCAAGACTTCAATAAGCCAATATGATGCATATGTATGAATTCTCAAATTAATACAAATATGCATCCGCATCAACATTGCATATGAATATCCTAGTCATACTACAAAAGCTCATAATCATAGACTTCACAACTTTCAAATATCCATGATTAACACAATACTCATAACACTAGAAGTCATGATCATTACTAATCATATCACCATATCATTCATGAACAACACAAATAATCATAGAAAATTATCAATCAATGCCATTCGATAATATCTATTATATCCATAATTATACTTGCCTTCACCGCGAGGGAACGAGGGATGAGCAAGAGGTGCTGCCCCCGGGGACCAGTCCACCACCTGAATAAATAATTATAAAGCACGCTAAGACGACAGTAGAGGACCAAAACGAACTATATAACAACAGTCACTAACTCGCAAAAACGTCAAACCCGATCCCAACCCCAATTCCTAAACGTCGATCTGTCCCCTCGGTGGACAGTCAACTTCTAAAATCCATATCTATTGTTACAGGAGTCCGATTATGGTTTTCTTAGACTTTCTGGAAATTTAATTAAATTCTCCAACTAAGTCTAGTTGGTGAGCCTCTCTGAATCGGCCAAATAATACCCCTACCAAGCCAGGTAATAAAACATCGATTTCACGTCGGGCTCTCTGGACAGAACACTAAAAATAACATAACTTTCAGTACGTGTGTCCAAATCATGAGTTCTTGAGCTTTCTGAAAAGCTAATACAATTATCTACATCTTTTATTATACTGAGCTTCTCTGATTTCCCCTATAACTAATCGTTTAACCCAGATTACTAAAACCTGTTAGAAAACCAACGATTCTGCAGAACAGCCCCACTAATAAAATCATAACTTCTGCTACAGAGGTCCAAATTATGTGTTCTAGCACTTCACGGAAAGATGGCGACGTCCTCTACAATACTCTAGGAGACAACCAGAACTGAATCCGCACTTAACTATATCAAAACGACTATCTAACAAAATCTATCCCGAGCAGACCACAATACCGACATTGCCTAATTATCGAATTACGGAACTAATCAAATGGGGATCGGGATTAACCTTGATGAATTCGCTGTAGAACGCAATGAACACCACATGATCCCTCTTCCTCCTTCCTTCTCCCCCTTCCTCTCCCTTTCTTCCTTGGCCGGCAGCACCCAACGGGGTTCCTCCCTCCATTCTTCTTCTTGGCCGGCAGCACCCAAAGGAGGCGATACTGTAGCACGGCGGCACTGCAGCAGTGGTGGCGCTACTGTAGCTACAGTGCCATCCTAGGGTTTTCCCCTCCCCATCCTTCTTTTATTGGTGGCCAGCCCACCTCCTAGGTATGGGCCAAAGGCCCATAACTATGATCCTTCTAAATTCAGATTATTAATCAATTTTTAATTCATTTAATACTTATTTAATGAAATGGGATATTACATTTTTAGTGTTGGTGTTTCGCTCCCTAGCTTTATGAGTTGCTTTCCCTAGAGATCGTGTGGTGTTTGAAGTCCTTGTGCTATCTTGTGGAGTTTTTGGCTCTTTTGGCAGGTTTCTTCCCTCAAAGCCTTTTTGACCCAACAAGGTTTGCCACCTTGAGAAGCGAGCTAGGGATAATTTATCCCTATGGGTTGGTTTGAGGGGGAGTTAGTTCTTTTCTGAACTTTCCTTGTTCATTTGAACTTTTGTGTGGATCTTTTCTGATACCTTCTTCAAGTGGTATTTTCTTTGGATCCTTTTTAATCTTCTTGATCTTTTTAGGCTTTTAAGTCTTTTGTGCATCTCATTGTATCATATTGCATACATATAATAATCACAAAAAGATGCATTGTAATATAAGCTTTACCGCTTCTTTCTTTTAATTAATGAAGCTTTGCTTATTACCCTCTTGAGCTTTAGTATTTCAAATTCTTGCTCAAGATCGTGTCTAGTTCTTTGACTTGCTATAATTATCATGCTTTTACATGTGCAGCAATGTCTTTGCTAAATGAGTTAGAACTGTTAATTAACCTGAACTGAAAATAGCAATTTGTGGATCTTTTAGCTAGTTGCACAATTAGTGATCCATTTGTGACATTGGCCCTGTCAAAATTGCTTTGTTAGCTCTGGAATCTAGAATTGAACATCTTTGAGCTTTCAGTTCATTAAAGAATCTAAAACAGCCCTTATGCAAAATAAAAAATGATCTCTTTTGTGCAAAAAAACTGATCTCACCAATTCTTTCTCATGAGACTGCTTGCCATTGTACTAGGCATGAACTCAGGGGGAGTTTTGGATGACCTAGACCACTCTTTTAAGCTTTTTGTGCTTGAGATGGTCGTGGCAAGGCTTGAGATCTAGCACATGGCTAAAAAGCAAATTGTTAAAATTGGTTGAAACTTAGGAAGAGGTTGTGGATGGCTCCTAGTCTAGGACCTTCTTTACTAGGATAGACCTTTGATCAACTTGAATATTCATTGCAAATGAAAAACAGTTGAAATTTGGGCTTTTGAGGCATTTTAAGCAAAATGATTCAATTCAGAACCTTCTGTCTCTAAAATGGTCTTTGCTAGTTTCTGGATCTCACAATGACATTCTGACATGGTCATTATCACTTTAGGATACCTGTTGTTGAACTTGCTAATTTTGAAACATTGCTTAATTTAATCCAACAACATGTGATATATTCAGCTCATTAGCCTAGCTTTGCTATATATGTCTTAACATGATCTTGATAGCTTTGTCAGGCATGTTGTATCTTGAGTAATGGTAGAAATGCTAGCCTGTTCAATTGAGTAATCTCCAAAGCTTCTTTTACCTAAAAATTGAAAAATTAAAACAAAAATGAAGCCACCCCATTGCATTTCATGCATGCTCTTTCTTTCTTTTGCTTCTTCCTTATTGTTGCACTTGTTATCTCTGGATGAGAGGAAGGGATGATTCCTTGATGAATCCATTGTCAAAGGGGGAGAAGTTTTTGCAAAAATGTGAAAAAGAGCCTTCAGGATAAGGGGGGAGAAGTTCAGGATGTTAAGGGGGAGAAGTTTTGTAAGGGGGAGAAGTTAGGAGCTTTTTGGAGAGAATTGGAGAAATTTAAAATTTAAAATTCTCTCTTGAAATATGATGATCATAGTGAGGGGGAGCATTCATATTGCATTCTTTTGGTCTTATTGCCTTTTCTGAACTTGAATTACAACTCTTAAAGCCCCACAATGATCTAAGGTCAAATAGAACAATTGTTTCTTTCATATGGACCTTAAGTGAGATTTTGTCTCTTCTCTGGAATTTGAAGCTTTTCTTGCTTCTTCTTGCTGTGTCTCACTTGCTGAAACAATTCTGAAGCAACTTGGTCTTTGTCACTGCACTCTCTTGTATTTGAGCTAAGTTGTGCCTTTGCGCGAAATTGTCATGTATTTTCTTTTTCAAACCATCAAACTTACATTTTTGGGAAATTGCCAATGTGTTCATCAAGGGGGAGATTGTGGATTTCATGAGGACATTGTGGATGTCATGGGGACTTGCTCATGATCTTAGGTGATGAGACAATTGGCAATAGTGTTGAAGGTTTGTTGAAATCTGGAGTTTTCAGCAAGTGTTTGGAAAATCGGTCGTACCGGCTTTGAAGCCGCGGTACTACCGAAGTGCGGTATGACCGCAAGTTTGTTGGCGGCAGTACCGCGATGCGGTGATACCGAATTTTGTGTGGCGGTTGCAAAATTCCAGAGAAGGTGTCTCTGATGTTTTGGAGTGTGGATTTTCTCCTAGAGCGGTACGACCGTGCTTTGGTTGCCGGTAGCACCGCATGGTGGAATGACCGCGCGTGTGAGCGGTATGGAATTTCCAGAGAGGATGTCGTTGGAGATTTTGGGTTTTCTCCAAAGTTGCGATGCGACCCATGATTGATTAATGGTATGACCGTGTTGCGGTAATACCGGGGTTTAGTTGGCGGTTGTACCGCTTGTTGTTTGTTTTGTACTGAATTGTGTTTCAATTGGAGAATTGAATATGGGGATTGGTCAAGTTGATGTTGATCATTGCATATGTGTTGCATGATGCATGTTTTAGCTAACGTGGGTCAAGTTGTGAAGAACTTGTTCCCAGAAACGGTTTGTTGGTCTATTCTTTGTCGCGGTGGCTTGCGGGTCTATGACGGTCGGCGAGGAGGATCGGGACTAAGCTTGGAGAGTGAAGTCCGAACGATCAAGGATCTTGGGTGAGGTCGAGAGGACTCAAGCGGGCGCAGAATGGACATGGATGATTGAGCAGGCGGTTCGGTCATTGGTTGGATCAAGCGCGCGGAGTTGTTGCAAGTGCTCGGTGGTGCGGTGGGATCCGGACGGAGAGACTTGGCGACATGGAGCCGTTGATCAACCTACGTGGCGAAGCATGGGATTGCTTCACAATCTGTGGACTCGATTCTTGGAGAAGGATCGAGAAGGGGTATTTTGGAAATTTCACCAAATACCGCCTTGGTGACCTTTTGGCTAAACTGCGGCACGGGTCGACGCATGGTGAAGCGGTTTAGGTCAATCGATGATGAAGACGGTGCTTTGAGATGTGTGCGTGTGTTAACCCATTGTGTGTTAGGGTTTAATGGGTGCCCTAATGGAATATTCTCTAGAATATAGCCTCCACTATATAAGGGCTAAGTGTTGGTTGCACTTAGAACCCTTTGGCCATTTGTAACCCTAATTGTGTGTTTTAGGGTTTTGAGGAGAAAGAGAGAAGAGTCTAGGGTTTCTAGAGAGGGATTGAGAGTGAGTGCTCTTAGAGAGAGCTTTGTCCTCCTTGTAGGAGTGGCTGTAAACAACAATCATCCATCTATCCAAATCAATCCAAGGAAGATTGCAACGAAATGAGTTCTTATTTGTTCTTCCTCTCTATTTTGTGATTTTGGGGCTTTCTTCGATCCGCGGGTTTTTGATTGGTTTCTTGCATAGATCTAGCTTGCTGTGACATGTGGAAACCTATCTAGGATCATCTAGATCATCAATCAATCACGAAGAAGCTTTTGGATCTAAGTTTTGGTTTTGCCCGGTTTTGGTGAAGAAAGGGTGATTTTCAGGGGTTTTGCTCTTGAGAGATTTTGGCTTGATTCTTCCTGTGATTGAGAGTGTTAAGATGTATGGGAGACCATCCTTAGCCATCTTGGATTGATTCCTCCCACGAAATCATCTCAATCATCGTTTTTGCATTTGGCTCAGTTTTGAACCCACCTTCGTTCAAACTAAAAAAGATAGGAACTTTGCATGGATCTCTGCAATCTTTGATTGGAATAGGTTTCTAATATCTTTAAGAAGGTGTGTTTCAAATTTCGTGGAGTTTGGCCTTACGGATCAAAAGTTAGACCGTTTTTCGTTTGGTTTTGGTTTGTCTGTCTTGATTTTTGTTCATCGTCGGTGGCGGTCAGACCGCCAATATCAGAGGTCAGACCGCCCCTTGTAGCGGTCAGACCGCCCATTTGAGAGGTCTGACCGCTAGGCAAAAAATCAACCCGCCAATTTGAGAGGTCTGACCGCCCAACTCTTTGTGATTTGAGTTTTTAGGTGTTTTGCTTGGGTTTTTCATTTGGATTCAATACAAGTCTTCCACTGTGCTTGTATGTTGATATTCATAGCTTTTATAGCTATTGGAGTGATATTGTGTTGAATCTAATCAAGGTGAAAAATTAGGCGTGCTGCTATTCAGCCCCCCTCTAGTCGCCTTTCCGGTCCTACACCAATGGTAGAATTAGGGGGTCAGTTTGTGGAATCTAGTTAATTATGATAATCTTTACCCATTCTAGTATGATTTTTACTATGTATTACGACTTCATAAAGGATGCTTTTATATACTCGCCATATAAAAAAAGGTGAAAAATATATTAAAAAAAATAAAAAAAAACATACGCTTTTCAGAAGCCACCACATCGCCAAACTTAGCTGCCCTAGTTACAGGAGTAAGTGTACAATTTTTTTTAATGAAAGGGATTATATAAGTGTGCTCTTATAAAATTAATAAGTGGGTGCATTTATCACTTCTGTTTTGTTCGTTTATTCTTCTTCTCCACACACACCATATATTATTCGCTTTTGCTAGCACTACTACAGAAAATATCATCACAGACGGTTCAAAAGCGTCATCACAGATGGTTTTCTAAACCATCTGACTTGATGGGCCAGTGATGACATGAGTCATCATAGACGGTTTTTGAACTGTCTGTGAAAAAAGCTATCACAGATGGTTCTGGACAAGAACCATCTGTGATAATCAATTATCACAGACAGAACCGTCTGTGATAGTTTTTTCTATTGCAAAAAAAAATCGAATTCTGAGCCAAACCAATCAATTGCTGGACAGTTAGCCCCGAGTATCTGCATATGGTTGATTACACAATCTGGAATAAAAGAAAACTCAAACTGGACGGCGAACGAACAACAAAAACAGGTGCTGTAACTTTGAAGGCCGTTTTGAGGCCCTAAACGACCTTTCTTTTGGATTTTTCACTTTTCCGAAGCCTCACGAGTGAATTTGACCTGGACTTGTGGATTTTTGGATTGAACTTTTCGTTAGCTTTCCAACGAGCCAAAGAACGTTGCAATCCGACTTCGTATGCAAAAGTTATGGTTGTTTTACCGGACAGTGCGTGAAACCAAAATCTGTTTGGATTTGTGGCCGGGGAGGAAAACGAGTCTGAGACGAAGAGGTAGACGATGGCCTAGTACTCAGAGTCAGGGATGCTGAGGTGCTCGCTGTCGATGTCCATGAGCTTCATCTCAAAATTCACAATCTTATCATGATCTATTCATTCACAAGAAAACCACGATCACCACTAAGAGCCATCAAAAGCAATAAGGCAGGAGGAGGCGACAAGTGATTGGTCACTTACTAGCATGGGTCATGTGCGTCCCTCCTCCTCCACCTCGTTGTCGGTTGCGTCTCCTCGCCGAGCCGTGCCGGGGAATCGAGGGTGGTCGCCGGAGCTTAACGTGGGGAGGGGAGAGGGAGAGACTGATGGAAGACAAGGCGGGGGTGGCTATAATATATAAAGACAACTCTAAAACATTTCACCTCCTGCGCACGCGTTCAAAAAATTTCGCCATCCCGCGCTGCGAATCACAAACGGTTTCAAACAAAAACTATCTGTGATGACCATAATATCACATACGGTTCTTGTTAAAAACCATCTGTGATACTTCACAGACATTTTCAATATGAACTGTCTGTGATATTTTGGTCATCACAGATAGTTTTTAGCGCAGCCAGTAACACAAATGGTCGTAAAACCAAAACCGTCTGTGATTGTATTTGATATAGACGGTTTTGGTTAACCATCTGTGATGAGGCGTCAAGTATTAGCCTTTTTGTAGTAGTGTAGCTCACAGTCGCCTGCTTTTGTTTCAAATCGCAGTCAATTTTCAGCAGTCGGATACGCTCCAAGATTTGTGCGATTTGTGGGTTGTTGGGCTTGTACGAAACTCAACCCGTTAAGCACTATCTCCTTCTCTCCTTCACCATCTTTCCCACCACCTCAAATCCCCATTCACTCCATCATTCCTCGGTCTTCACCATCTTCCCCACCCGCTCCAAATTCGTTGGCCGTGGAGGTTGCGCTGTCCTCCCCAGCACTCTCCCTACATTATCCTCCTCCATCCTCCACCGCATCCATGCTTGCCCCCAAGCCGGT
The DNA here is from genome assembly GCA_036346405.1 of Phyllostachys edulis. NCBI lineage: Eukaryota > Viridiplantae > Streptophyta > Magnoliopsida > Poales > Poaceae > Phyllostachys > Phyllostachys edulis. The sequence continues at coordinate 8,468,415 of CM070564.1, forward strand.
GCACTCAGATCTGGCTGGATATGAGCTCGGTGATGACTTACCATGTCGTCATGCGCTGCAACAAGGCGACGTGGAGCTCGGGGGCCGCCACAACCTCCATATGCGTAGTCATTTCCACCAAGCGTCGCCACCGCCACCTATTTCTCCCCCTCCATCCATCTTCATCCATAGATCCATGGTCGTGAAGATTGCGGCCGTGAGGATCCGCCGTGATATATGCCTCTTTTGTTGTTGGTCCGCTATGCCTTCGAACCACCACCGGGATCGATGACAACGAGTTCTCTTCTCGCTCGACATCTTGCCCGCCCATGACTTCTTCCTCTCCACTGACGACCTCCACCTCTGAGCCGGCGACCTCGACATCATCTTCTTCACCAACTTTCTGGTCCCCTCATCTCGGTTGATTATCCATTCCCCTCGTTCTGTTTTTTACTTTCTATGAAGCTGAACTATTGTTTCTTACTGTTAATTACTCTTGCTATTGCATTGTAGATTGTGGTTGTGGATCTATGCATTATAATGTATGTTTGAATATGAATCTTCATTATGATATTGTGCTATGCTATGTTTGTAACTCAGTAGTTGTAATATGTGAATTGGTTATTGTGATCTATGTTAGGCCGTGTTTGTGATCAGATGTTGGTAGTAGCATGTAGTAGCAGAGAGTAGTGATCTGTGTTAATTTCTTGTTGTAGTTTTGTTTTTAGTTGTTGTGCATGTGCTTTTGAGTTTCTGTGTCATCAGTTAGTTTGTGAGTCATTCGTGTTGCCTCATGTGTATGCGAGTGCTTCTGTATATGTTTAGATGTCAGTGTGTTCTGTATCTATTATTAAGCGCAATTTATGTGTTTGTTTGCACGCCTTAGATAGTTGTCGACCGTTTCCCCCGTCCTTTCATCTTAACTCCCGCCGTGCTTTGCTTCCCAACTCACCTGTTAATTTCTCCCTTCCTTTGTCTTGTGCTCGGTAGTTAGTTAGTGTTGTTAGGTCATAATTACACATAAGTGCAGGTTCATTTTGAGTCATCCTCTCATTCCTAGGTCAGCTTTTCTCTTGCGAATTGAGATGGATATTTTTGTCAGCATAATCATGCTAGACACCTTCAATTGAATTGTTACACAATATTATATTTATTGTAGTATCAAGTCATGTGCAATTTCTTTGTTGAGTGCATGCAATTTCTATGCAGTATAGTAATTTTCATGAAAATTCTTTATAGATTTTTTTCCTTTGCAAAATATCTAAAGAAACATACCTATGGATATACCCCAAGAAAATATAGGCAAATTACAACTTGCATACCAGTATAATTAAAATTTTAGTGTCAGGTAATGTGCAAGTTTAGTTCATATTGAGTACAAATTAGTTTTTTACTCATCTTTAGTTGAATGTTGCATTCCTTTTGTTTTCTATTTTGACTGCGATGTGTTCATGCTCTTTAATATGGAAGTAATCTATGAAAATACCTATCAGATTTAAACTTGCACACCATTTTAAATAAAATTGCAATGGTACATTATGTGCAATATTAATACAACTTGCGTGTATTTTGCTTCTTTAATTTTCAAGGGTTCAATAAGAGTACATATTTTGTCTAGCTTAGAGTCTAAATTATTTGGTTTCTGTTATCTGACTTTCACGCTTTAGTCCCTACATCATCTAGTAGAATATTGTAACTTCAAATCCGCATAAGCAAGGAAGTCGATATAAATGTGATTACCCTACATCATATAGTATAATATTGCACACATGTGTTTGCTAGATATAAATAATAAAAAAACTTCTATTTGGCCATCTTCATTGTAGAGATGTTGGCCCACCTTTGTTATATTTTTCTAGCTCCATCCTTGCTTGTGTCCTTTGATTTGCCCTTCTCTCTGCCTCCTACAGCTAACTAATATATATGTGATTACCTAGCATGTGTATGTAGTATACCAAGTAGCATAGTGTTTTGTTCTCAGACTTGACAAGAATATTTCTTCCTCAGTTATCACCCTTCATTGGATATGTAGGCCAGTAGATAATAGAGATGGTATTTGCCAAAATTATAGTGATATAGAGATATATGGTTTTGTTTTTTTAGAGTAACAAAGTAACTTGTAAACTGAGTAACTCTGGTTGTTATGTTGATGCAGTCATGTATAATTTATTCTCCATCTTGGTTTTGCATTGTGATTTCTTTATCCTTTGCAAATACCAGGGAATATTGCACAGTTAACGAGTTAAAATTGCAGTGCTAAGTAATGTGTAATATTATAGAATCTTTACTGTACTTTTGTAGTCTTTTTATGAAGTGGTTTCAATTTTAAGTGTGTTAATTATTGTAGTTTCAGTAATGCTTATTCTATCTCCTCATTTTATTGTACTTACCTCTACATTTTCTTGCAGGCCAGATGTATTATAGTTGCTCCTTCAATATTACTAGCGGACACCTAATCCATGGGTAAAAAGCTGCATTGAAGTTGTGCATTATTTTTACAATGTCGCTAGTTGTGTCACTTTTGTTATAATCCATAAGATTTTTTTTAATGTTTGGTTATGTTACTAAGCATATTGTTGCAATATCATTCCAACAAATGACAAGGTATGACTGCTCGCATTTTGCGGTGGCTCGCCTCACACCGCTAGGTTCCCCTTGTGGTTTCTACCTTGTTTGTCTGACGTCATGTGATTTTCCCCCATATTTTTTTGAGGTTTTTTGCTAGGGTATCGCTGTGGATGGGTGATTGCCGATCGGGCTAGAATCAATCATGGGTGTTTTTTTGGGAGCCGTAAGGCGTAGGTTGCACGGGTGCTTTTTCGTATTTTTGTTCATCTACTTTTGTAATTCGTTTGGTGAGAGTTCGGGTGGCTGCAAGCACTGTTCAATTTGGGCTTCTGATTAGGATGTTGATTTGACGGTTTATTCGGTGGTTTTGTTGTGTAGGAGTCGCGAATTCAGTGATGGATCAGGATCATGATCAGGATCAGTGACCTGCCCTTGCTGCTGCATATGCTCTGGTTGCCTTGTTATCTGTGGTTGTTGCACCGTGGCATTGTTGCTCAGTGACGTATGCTCCAATGATGGGGCCTAGGCGCCTTTTAGCAATGCTCTCGCTGTCTTTGCAAAGTAGAGTCGGTGAATTTGTTTGGTTCAACGAGTTCTGCATAATGTTGCATGGTTTAATTTTATCTTATTTATTTATAAATGTTCTCATTCAAAAATAAATAAATGTTGTTCATTTTCCCTATGAACTACGATAGTAGTCAATTGTTGCTTGATCTTTACTGCCCTCGTTGTTATGTGATCTCAGGCTTTCATTACCCTGTACCTCATGTGGCTCTTCGTAACATCCCAAATTTGGAGTGTTTTTGAAGCCTTTAAAAATAATAATAACAATTTAAATTTTCTTGTTAAGTCAAAGCTTAATTTGAATTTTCAGAAATCAAAATCACTTAATGTGAATAATCTAAACTTCAATTAAATTCAAAACTATTTTATTTGGGTTCCTTGAGTTCCAGAGTATTTTCTAGGAATTTTTGGAGTTTATTTGCTATTTCTTTGAGCTCGGTTTTCTTTAATTCAATTTCTGAAATTATGAAATTCTTTCTTTTCTAGATTTTCCCTTTGGGACGTTTCTTTTTTCCTTCCTGAGCTTTCCCTTTTTTCCTTGACTGTTTTTTCCTCTCACTGGCTGTTCCTTTCTTTTCCGGCCAGTGCTTGGTAACAAGCTTCTCCTTTTTCTTCGCCCTTGACCCACCCGCTCTCGATTTTCTTCGACGCGCAACCCAACTGAAGCCGCCTCCCTTCCTTCTCTCTCTACCAGCGGGTCCCACTTGTTGGAGCTGTCCTCCCTGTCTCTGTTTCCAGCTCATGTCCGAGCCGGACACGAATGCGGCGCTGTCCCCCTCTCGGTTTCTCCCTTACCCAGCCTTTGAAAAGAGTGCCGCCTGTGTCCTTTTCGTCGCCTCGTCCTCCTTTCCCGAAACCCTAAGCCGTTAGCCTTGATTCTGTCCTCGTTTTGTCGGATTTCGTCGAAGAAGCCGCTGTTGCCGCAAGTGTTCCGTCATGTGTTTCCTTGCCATCGTTGCTCCACCGTCGTTGTCGATGCCACCGTCAGATTCGGCTCGTCGCCCGAGCCTCGCCAGACCACCGTCGCCGTCGTCTTCCTCGTTTCCTGCCGCTGCCTCCACCTTCAATCTCACCGCTAGTGAGTCCTTTCATTGTCCCATGTGCGTCATGTCGTGTCCCTCATTGTCCTCTTCTGATCCCCTGTCTCCTCACCGTCTCTCCACTGCTGTGGTGCCCCACCACCGACATCTTTCTTCTCGCCTGAGGCTGTTGTCGCGCTGTCGCTCCTGTTGTCCTCCGGCCACCCTATCTGTCCTCGTGTGATCCCCTCGTCGTCGTCGTGCCGATGCTCGCCTCTATTTTCTCAGGGCACCGCCGAGTCGCCATTGCCGCTGTGAGCCCGCGCTTCCCTTCCGTCGCCGTTGCTGCTTCGTTGCCTCTCTCGCCGTGCCACTGCTACCCAAAGAATCCCTGAGCCGCTGGAAACCCGTTTTGCCCATCGCCGACCACTCCCTCGTCACCGTCCGCCATCGCCACCGCTTGCCTAAGGCTGCCCCTAGTTCCCCTGTTTTCTTCTCTGTAGCTTCCTCCCCCCTCTCTCTCTTCCACATGGGTCCGCCTTGTTAGTTCCTCCTCTATCCCTTTCTCTCACTGCCACCTTGGTCCCACATGTTGTCCACTTCCATTGTCTCTTTTTCACTTACGAGTAGGCCCCACCTGTTAGTGTTAATTTCTTTTTCTTTTTAGCCGAAGGAATATTCTTTCTATCTCTCTCTCTCTCTCTCTCTCTCTCTCTCTCTTTTTGTTTCCGACAAATCTTCTGAGAGTATGTTCTCCCTCACCCGAACTCCGATTCAGTCTGTTCAAGTTCCTAAATTCCTCTAAAATTGAGATATTTCTTTTAGAGTTGGTTTTTTTGTTTTTTGTATTTTATTTGTTTTTCTTTTGGATTTATTTGTGCTTCGCCTGCATTTATTCTCTCGTTTAGACGATCTGTTTCAAGGAGCAGGAGTAGAAGCAAGTTTTAAAGATCCAAGTGTGGTAACTAAGCAAAGCCAAGGCAAGTCATTATCCATTGATCATGTTAAACCTATGTTTTCAAAAGTTTCTTGTTTTATATAAAATTGCATGCTATCTTTATATCAACTGCTTTTGGGAATAGTTAATCACCTATTTATCATTATGCTTCCATTGATTATTTGAATACCATGAATCATTTGTCAACATAGGATGATCATTACTAGTTGGACATATTTTTATCACCAACATGGGCATCGTAGAGATGCTTAGTCATGCTTATTTGTAAGATGGGCTCATGTCACTTGTTCAATAATGTTAAATTCGATTTAACGAGATATGGAATCATGGCGGATAGTCACTGTTGTTAAAATTGTTGTGCCATAGCAGGGTATGTCATTGGTATTGGTTGAACAAAATGATTTCCACTCAGGTGAGTGATCGTGCAGTAAAGAGGGTGCGGGTAGCACATTGTTGGGTTGTAGTAGACTCACCTGAGTAATTATCAAGGACTTAATCTTATGTGCTATTGAACTAGGTCATATCGTACAACCACTTGTCCAGTATGGGTTGGACCTAACTAACTAATTAACAATGTCTCAATTTCAGTTCTGTCTTAGAAGCGTGAGATATGGGATAGACATATACTCACAATGGCGCAAGAGGGGGGCCCTATCTGGGTGGAAAGATATTCAGTGTTGAAACCTTAGTGGGCAGAACTGGGTTAAGAAGGATCTTTGTAAAGGCATTGTGAGGATCACTTAGTCGCGCACCTATTGAAGTGTGGTCAGACATTATAAGTTGAGTTATCTCTTGTGGGTAAAGTTGTACAACCTCTGCAGAGTTAAAACTGTTTAAACAGTCATGTCCCCAGTTATCAACAATGCTCGGGGATTTTACACGAGAGGTAGAGTTTTTATAAAAATGTGTTAGAGTATGAATGAGAAGTTCACTTGGTGAATATGATGTTCGCTTGGTTTAGTCGCGCACCTATGGAAGTGTGGTCAGATATTATAAGTTGATTTATCTCTTGTACGTAAAGTTGTATAACATCTGCAGAGTTAAAACTATTTAAACAGTCGTATCCCCAGATATGGACAATGCTCGGAGATTTCACTTGAGAGGTAGAGTTTTTATAAAAATGTGTCGGAGTATGAATGAGAAATTCACTTGGTGAATATGATGTTTGCTCGGTGGATGGGGAATTCATTTGGTGGTTTGTGGCGGAAGGTGAATATGGAGTTCACTTGGTGAATATGATGTTCGTTTGGTGGATGAAATATTCACTTGGTGGTTTGGTTGGGAAGTGAATGGGGAATTCACTGATTGTTTCAAAGAAATTATTTACTCTATTTACTTTCTGTCTTTTAAATTACGTTTTGCAATCTATTTACTGTCAATATTTGCTTTCTACAAAAGAACCATACAACCATTCCTTGTTCAAACCTTGCATAAATATTAATTACATACTATTCCATACGTCTTGCTGAGTACTTTATGTACTCACGCTTTAAACTTTGCTGCTTCGTTGAAGAAAGTCAAGCTGCCCAAGAGTTCTACGAAGAGGAGTTCTTTGAAGGTTTTGCGAAATAGGATGCGTTCTCCACTCGATTGTCAATGGGCATAGTAATTGACCTTTCCAAGTTTATGTTCCGCTGCAGGAGTTTATTTGTTTCTTTAGCCCTGCATAGTAAGTTAAGTAAACGTTGACCATAAGGTCCAGTTAGTATTATTATTGGTTATTTTGCTATCTTTTTAGTTAAATCGATAAATGGAGGGTATTTTATCGATGTTTCCCTGTGTGAGCTAGCTACTGATCTAGATTAGTTCAGAATACACAAAGGGTTTTGGATGTGTAAATCCGGGTCTCGACAATCTTCAATGGCTGATATAAACTAGATTTCATTAGTTTTGTTCAAGTTCGTTTTTCCCTGTGTCCACAAACTATGTCCATTTTGGTTCAGGAATGTATTAATGAATTGCTGCTTTGATGGTTGCATAGCATGCAACGCAAAAGGAACCATATTTTTAGGGTAGCTTATGTTACAAGTCTATAACTGTGATTCTTAGTCCTAATACTCTATTTAGAAGAGGTATACTTTAGTTGAAATCACACTCTTTTCATTGTCAGAAACCTTGGTGCCTGTAGTTTTGTTGCTATAGAAATATATGTAGTTTTATGTACCTTTTGTAGTTGATGTAGTTAGATATCAACAGTTCTGGATGTGAAGATAAATCCTGTTGTAGGTGTAAAAACCAAACACAGGTGAGGGGGTGGACGTCGGCCGTTTTACGGGCCATCGTCCTGAGTAAAAATGACACGAGGATTTATCTGAGTTCTGGGGTCGAGAGGACCGCCTACTCTGTCGGTGAGCCAGCGGGGTTACCTCAGGAGAGGAGCCCCGAGGGCTCACCGGTTTGAACATGTTGCTTTATTGCTCAAGAGCTCCCCTTTGAAAGGGGGATACATGGGTATTTATAGGCTCCCAAGCCTGTACAAATGACCAAAATACCCCTTGGGTATAGCTACACTATGAGTACAAGTGAGGGTATTACAGGTCTTTTATGATCGCATGATATTTCTTGGAGTGCATAAGTGTGTCTCCAGCCAAGGGGGCCCCTAGACTAAGGAGGGATGAATTATTCTTCCAACAGTAGCCCCCCTGTCCCTTGGCGTTTTAGGGAAAATGCTAAAAGGGGCAGTCTTGAATTGTGCCTTTTATGCAGAGGTTGATATTCCAAAAAAAGTCCTGGAGGTTCTGAACGGTAGTTGCATTCCGGTAGGCGAGGCTTCTTCGGTCTCATGGGCGTCGCCGGGTGCTTGGGAGTGGGGCACCACAGGTATGTGATGGACGCCTCGGAGGCAGGAGCTCGGGCTCCGGTGGCAGCGAGGTGGCGCGTGGGGCATGGCAGTGGAGACGCCAAGGGGTGTTGTGCGAGGCGGCGGATGCTCCGAAAGTGTAAGGGCGTGAGGGCTCGAGGCCGTGATGCCACGAGGACGCAAGACCCCGAGGGCACTGCGAGGACGCGAGACCTCGAGGCCCTAAGGGCACCGCGAGGGTGCGAGACCCCAGGGCGGTCAATCCTCGAGACGCGAGACCCTAAGGACACCGCGAGGACGCGAGACCTCGAGGCCCCGAGGCATGAGGCGCTGAGGGCACCACGAGGGTGCGAGGCCCTGAGGCCCCAATGACGTCCGCCCCGAGGCGTGAGGCCCCGAAGCTCCGAGGGGGCGAGAGCATGCGAAGTATGGGCGCCCGGGGCGCAGGGCCGCGAGGGCGCAGGGTTGGCCGCTTCCTCTGGTGCGGTGCACCGAATTCCTCTCGGTAAGTTCGTCTATTTGAGGGTGCTCGATCTTGAAGGTTGGGACAGACTGAAGGACGAGGACATGCTGCGGCAGATATGCAAAATGATTCTGCTGAGGTATCTGAGCGTTCGCAACACAGAGGTCACCAGGCTCCCGAGTCCCGCCCGAGATCAAGGAGCTGCGCTTTCTGGAGGCACTGGGCGTGAGTCGCACGCAGATAAGCGAGCTCCCGTCACAAGTGGGCGAGCTAAGATATCTGAGGACGTTGGACCTTGAGTCCCTCACAATCCACTGTGGCCTCGGTTGTTCCGTGGAGCTCCTGATGTTGGTTGGTCCAAAACTCCAGATTTTTGTGTGGTCCCGCATGCACTGCTAAAGGCCGTGTCCGGTATGTGTGCTTTGGTATCTGCTTTTTGCTTCTTCTCTTTTTTCTAATGTGAATCTGTGGCTATGTGTCTTCACGTGAAACAAAGGAGATTATTTAACGCAAATAGCCAGCTCGTGGAAACCAAGGCAGTGCCTTTTCTTCTTTATCTCCTTCCTATTCTTTCTTTCTTCTCCCCATAAGCTTCTTCCCATTTCACTTTCTTGCCTGGTGATTTTTCTCCTGGCCGCAGTCCGTTTCTTTCTTCCATCTTCTTTGTGTTGGCTCCTGGCCGCACGAAGGCTCTAAGGCGCTAACCCGGCCTGCTCCCGTCGTCGTGCGCCGCTGCTGGCCTCTGCGGCCCGGCTCGCCATCGCCCCTGCGCCATGCCCGGTCGGCTTGGCTCCCTTTTCTTGCTCATTTCTTCACGATTCCCCATTTTATTTCCTGGTTTGGCCGGTGGCCTACGGGTTCTATGGTGCCCAAGGCGGCGGCTCCAATAGGCGCCTGAGGCGATGGCTGGCGCGTGGCGCGGGCGCCATCCGGTGCGGCGGACGTGCAGGCGGCGGCGGCATGAGGTGGCAAGGCCGGCGCTCTAAGCGGGCGTGAGCGCCATCCGGTGCGGTGGCCGTGCAGGCGGCAGCAGCGGCGGCGTGGTAGCGGGGCCGTCGCTGCCAGGCGGCGCTCAAAGCGGGCGCGGGCGCCATCCATGCGGCGGCCTTGCAGGCGACGGCGACGGCGGCGCTCCAAGGTGCCAGGGCGCTGGGCGTCCGTTCGCCAGGGCGCGGGAGTCTGCCAGGGCGCTGAGTTTGCCAGGGCGTAGGAGTCTGCCAGGGCACTTGTGCGCGGCCTGCCAGGGCGCTGAGTTTGTGAGGGCGTTTGTGCGCGTTTGTCAGGGCGTTTGTGCGCGTTTGCCAGGGCGTTTGTACGCAGTCTGCCAGGGCGCTGAGTTTGTCAGGGCGCTTGTGCGCAGCCTGCCAGGGCGCTGAATTTGCCAGGGCGCTTGTGCGCGTTTGCCAGGGCGTAGGGTGCCAGGGCGTTGTGGACTTCTTGCCAGGGCGTTGTGGACGCAGGGTGCTCCTCCTTTTCCTTTAGTCAGGCGTAGTGAGTGGGGCTGCCAGGGCGCCTTCGAGCCTGTCCCGCAGGGAGTTGGGTGGCCTTTTGCTTTGGCGCTTTGCAGCAGCCAACACTTCTGCTTCAGAAGCCACATGCCTTTTGTTTCTTTTTCTTTTTGCAGTTGTAGTGTATGAATGCTTTAGGTCCATGTACAGAATAATCTGTACTACTAAAATCATCCGCCGATAGAAGAACAAATCTGTAGTAGTTCTGTAAAGGAAGATCCGCAAAGGAACTAATAGGACTATGGACAATCCGCATGCTCGGCTGAATCTGTCTCCAGTATGCGTAGAAGTGGAGAAAGTTTTTGCCTGGCATGACTTAGCAGATCAATGACAGCATCGATGTGAACACTTGAATTCATATTATTCGGTTTAATTGCACAAACATCAGTGAGGGCGCCGAGACGCATGGGCGTGGGGCGCCGCGGGTGGCGTGAGGCCCCCGAGGCACGAGGACGCGAGGCCCCGAGACGCGAGGCCACGAGGGCGTGAAAGCTCGACGCCGTGAGGCCTCGAGGGCGCGAAGGCTCGACGCCGAGGCCCCGAGGGCGTGAGGCACCGAGACCTCGAGGGCATGAGGTCCTGAGACACGAGGGCTCGAGGCCGCGAGACCCCGAGGGGCGAGGCCTCAAGGGCGCGAAGGCACGAAGGCTCGACGCCGAGGCCCTAAGGGCGTGAGGGCGTGAGACACCGAGGCCCCGAGGGCGTGAGACGCGAGGGCTCGAGGCCGCGAGACCCCGAGGGGCGAGGCCTCGAGGGCGCGAGACGCCGAGGCCCTAAGGGCGTGAGGGCGTGAGACACCGAGGCCCCGAGGACGTGAGGTCTTGAGACGCGAGGGCTCGAGGGCGTGAGGTCCCGAGGCCGCGAGGGCACGAGATCCTGAGGGGCGAGGCCTCGAGGGCGTGAGGCCCCGAGATGTGAGGGTTTGACGCCGCAAGTTCGCGACGGACGCAAAGGACGCTGTTGAATATAATCTTGACTGTTGATGTGCACTCGACGCAGCGAGCAACCAACTTGACCGATTCTTTCGATCTGGCTCCAACCCCGTTGCCCTTCGCAACACATGTGAATACAACTGCTTCTCATGGCACGTCGGCATTTTACCATGCATGCTCTTCAGCTCGTACGTCTCACACGTCCTGCTAGCAAGCAACGCACACGATACATGGACGTGTGAGTTAGCGTGCTAGTTCTGAGCACGCATGGAGGCGGCTTGCAAGGCGCTGTGCTCCTGGGGCGCTGTTGGTCGTCGAGGTGGTAGAGCGCCCTCGCAGGGCGCCACAGGGCGTGGGCGCCGTAGGACGCCATGGGGTGCCGCAGGCCGTTGTGAGGCGCGGGCGCAGGGCGCCGAGGGGTGCTGTATGGCGCGGGCGCGGGTCTTCGTAGGACATCGCGGGGGGCAAGTAGGGCGCCGCGGGACGTGCTGCTGAGTTGTTAGCTTTAGGAGCATGCACATGGATGTGCTAAGTAGTTGGTTTTACAAGCATGCATATGGACGTGTAGCTAGCTAGCTGGTTTTACATGCATGCACATGGACGTGTAGCAGCTAGCTGGTTTTACATGCATGAATATGTATGTGCGTGTGTTGAGGACATGTATATTACGTTCGGCTAGCTTATGCGGCCCGCTCGCACTGTTAGTTTGCTGAGTTAGTAGTGCACGCCGGGGCGCCGTGGATGTTAGATTAATCTGGTTGGTTTTATTTAGGTGCTAATCATGTGAAGTAAATTTGTGACGTACATGATCTGCATATGTAGCAAGAGTTGGCTCATTGTTACTGTGTCAACCAGAGGAATAGGTCCTCCCGTCGTCAGTGCGCGCGACGTGAGTGCAGGAGTAGTGCCATGTAATCAGGAGTAAGTTGGGTAGTTTGTTAGCTTATGGTGTTGCATTTCTATTTAAGTTGAAACGCATATGAATGAATAGAGGTTAAGCCAAGCAGTTTACGGCTGGGCACCAAAGAAACCTGTGTTCTTCCACGAGACTAGGTGTGCGGGGCTCGGGGCATCGCGGAGTGCACTGGGCGCGAGGCGCAGGGCGTGCGTGCCAGGGCACCCACGCGGTCCCTGTCTTCACGTGAGGCCTTCACATACAGCAAGTAGAGCACTTCTAGTTTTCTTCTCACGTGAAATCTTCACGTACAGAGTCTACTTTGTCTTCCTTTTCTACACATGAAATCTTCACGTACAGCAAGTAGAGCATTTCTACAGGGCGCCAGGCTCGTGGACAGGGCGTGCAGGAGCGGGGCGCCCTGTGTGCACCTTTTTCTTGCTTGGTCGGGAGCTAACAGATGTAGGCGCGTAACATGCGTGTGTACTAGCACTGGTACGTGCTTGCATGGCCCATGCATACTTGTAAACAGCTACGTACACACTCATGCTTGTACGGCACCGTGGGTGTCGACTTCATCTTCATCAAGGGCCGCGACCGCTCCTGGGCCTACGTCGTCGACCAGGTGCAAGGCCGCCACAGGCACGGGGCGCGAGGGTGCGTGGGCACCGCGGCACGGGGCATCGCACGAGTAGTGTATGCATACTTAGATGAAGGTATCTGCGCACGCATACCCGGCCATGAGATTTGTTGTTGGACGCTGGCTGTGATTTTTTGCTGAAGACGAATGGGAACCATAATATGTGGAACTAGTAGTTGATCTCTTAAGCCACTTGTGCAGACTTATCGAAGTATAGAGCATTTTAGACAGGAGGTGGTAGGATTCCTCAACACTAGCCCCCCTATCCCTTGGGCGCTTGCAAAGGTGTCCGAGGGGCAAAGAAGAATGCTGATGTCTTGTATCCTGTTGATGAATATACTTGCTGAGGTATGTTGGCAACATTTTTTGCGTGCACTTAGCATGGCTTTTTTTTCAGGGTGCCAAAGACTTGGCCAAATTCCAGCTTGACGGGAATGCAGACGCTTAAGACTTAGCCAAATTCTGACTTGATGCAGCGCGAGGCACGAGGGTTGAGGAATACGCGAAAGAGCACCTACGACTTAGCCAATTTCGGCTTGGTGGGCACGCGGGCACCCAAAGACTTAGACTTATTTTATGCTTCATATCGCGTCAGTGCTCCACGCAAGGGAGAGTACCAAATTGCCGCTTCTCGTTGGTCCTTCGTGTGGGGTGGTTTTTTGTTGTTCCATTCCTGAAGGCGAAATCTTGGATCGGCCGTCCAGAGGCCTGACCTTGAGGCGAAACGATGTCGAGAAAAGCCTGAGTAGGCGAAGTCGTGGACGCGGAGCCGCCCAGCCGAGGCTTAGCCTTCGAAGCAGACGGCGCGTCGGAGAGAAGCCTGTGAAGGCGAAGTTATTGACGCGGGGCCGCCGAGCCGTGGCATAGCCTTCGAGGTGGGCAGGGTATCGGCACGAAGCCGTGGTCAAAGTCATCCTCCTCTTGCTCCATGGTTTGAAGAGAGTCGTCAAAGTAGAACTCCTCAGAATCGTCGTAGTTCGAGCTAGAAACATTGTGGGGATAGGTAGATAACACGAGCGTCTCTGTGTGAAAGAGAGAATGATCAATACTTGTTTCTTGTAACAAGATAACATTCGTTCGACATGACATATAATCAAAGCCGTTGTTGTGGGACAAGTAGAGTCCCATCACTTTAGATACTAAGATCCCCGAGGTGATAGCCTTATGCAGGCATGATAGTCCTTGATCAATATTCGAGCTAGGTCAATGGTAGATGATTTGAGCTGTCTATGAGACTGAGTCATGGACATATCAGAGGGGCGCCCATGAGGCTAAGTCGTGGGGCACTGAATAGCCACTAGGGGTGGTAGCCCCCAGCGGACTTGGAGGTACCCATGAGGCTAACTCATGGGCACCTTGGACGTGTGCCCCTGACAGTAAGTCACGGGCACACCGGTGGCTCCCACGAGGCTAAGTCGTGGGGCACCGAATGGCCACTAGGGGTGGTAGCCCCCAGTAGACTTGGAGGTACCTATGAGGCTAACTCACGGGAACTTTGGACATGTGCCCTCGACAGTAAGTCACGGGCACACCGGTGGCTCCCACGAGGCTAAGTCGTGGGGCACCGAATTATGAGGGCGATGGAGCCCTTTTACCTCGTAGGCGGGTTTTTTTTTGGTGATCGGGAATGCATGAGAGTGGTTAACCCTTGCAAAGCAATGGAGCTAGGCATGCGGGGACCCAGAGGTCGTTCGGCGCGTGGCCTGGAGTCTAAGGGTGACGAGTCCTCAGCACATCCATCAACTTGGTACTGGACCAAAGTTGTCGCTCATGCCCTAGGTCTAGTAGGACACGAGCCGCCATGGTGGAGGCAACGGATGCCCAAGCCACCATGGACTTTTGCTAGGGGAGACTGCGAAGGTCGTATGCCCTACGCACCACGAGAGTGGTCGCTCATGCCCTAGGGCCAGTAGGACACGAACCGCCATGGTGGAGGCGACGGACGCCCAAGCCACCATGGACTTTTGTTAGGGGAGACCGCGGAGGTCGTACGCCCTACGCACCACGAGGGTGGTCACTCATGCTCTAGGGCCAGTAGGACACGAGCCGCCATGGTGGAGGTGACGGACGCCCAAGCCACCATGGACTTTTGTTAGGGGAGACCGCGGAGGTCGTACGCCCTACGCACCACGAGGGTGAAATCTCTTGGAGAGAAAGTGTCTTGAGAGCCCATACGAGATTTATATGTCAGGACTGTCCCCTAACAGTTGCACGTTAGGGGGTAGCCCTCGTAGCGAGCCTTCATCGCTCATGCCGCATGGACGTCATGCGTCCCGAGGGTGATGGTTGGCCTCAGAATCCTTAGCCTTCTGGCTACGAGGGTGTCTTGAACTGTTTGCCCTTGGCTGGGCCTCGCATCGACCCGCACAAGGGAGGAGGACGCGCGTGGGAGCCCTAGGGCATGTAGGACGTTGCCATCCCGAGGTGGATGGCCCTGATCTCCGATGAGGGTGCTCGGCTGGGGCTACTTCAAAGAGCGGATGGGTCGTCCACGAGATCATCGCCCTTCGGAGCCGGAGGAGGTTTCATGGACTTAGAGTATTTCTGGTAGGAGACATAGCCTTTCATTGATTAGCTACGTCCCCACGGTCGGCGCCAATGTTGTAGGTGTAAAAACCAAACACAGGTGAGGGTGGGCGTCGGCCGTTTTACTGCCATCGCCCACTGAGTAAAAATGACACGAGGATTTATCTGAGTTCGGGGTCCGAGAGGACCGTCCTACTCCTGTCGGTGAGCCAACGGGGGGTTACCTCCGGAGAGGGAGCCCCCGAGGGCTCACCAGTTTGAACATGTTGCTTTATTGCTCAAGAGAGCTCCCCCCTTTGAAAGGGGGGATACATGGGGTATTTATAGGCTCCCAAGCCTGTACAAATGACCAAAATACCCCTTCGGGTATAGCTACACTATGAGTACAAGTGAGGGGTATTACAGTCTTTTATGATCGCAACAGTATTTCTTGGGTCTGTACGTGTGTCTCCAGCCAAGGAGGCCCCTAGACTAAGGAGGGATGAATTATTCTTCCAACAAATCCTATTTAGTTCTATCTTGTTTCAAGATCTTTTGTTAATTCTGACCATGGTTCTTATGTTTTATGAATGATCCTCACAACTGTCTCTATTAAGGTACCATATTTATGGCATGAACATAGGAGTCTGGAACACAACATAATTTTGTTGTTCTTATGCCATAATAATGCCTTTTTATCGCAACCTTTTAGCATGGTATAGTTAAAAGGTGACAAGGTGTATTATTGTATGTATCAACGATTTAATTACAGCACACCGTGCACGATCAATAGTCTCTACAGTGTTTGACTAGTGCATTTGCTTTTGCACGTGAGAATGGGATCATTTAATCTCATGTTATCTATTAGTATCACTCTCTTCATTATGGAAAAATTGTGCTAAGTCAATCGGCTGTAGTTAGGCTGTCTGCGGAAACTAATAATCCGGTAGGCTTATGAAGCAAGCAAAATATGCATTGAAGGTGTGTTGATATTATTTTTTTGTTAAATTGTTTTTTTTTGTGTCATGCTTGCTTTGTGATGTACTTGCTAAACTCTTGAGTTTGCAGTTTGACTGCTCTTTCAATTTTTCCTATAACATTGTTCTTTATATGATAAATGATCGAAATGGTTTGTGCATGCTTCCTCCTAATTATTGTTGCAAGCATCATTCTGTGTAAATAATTTGAAATATTTTCTTCAACTTTTTAAAGATTTGTCCAGGTATGGATATATGGGAATAGTTTTGAGTCATTCCTTCTTGTTGTGGTCGATCCCAACAAGGAAGCTCTTGAGAGCTGGGATGAGGCAAATGGAATCGGTGGTGATTTTGACGCATTGTGTCAGTCCAAACAAGGAAGCTCTTTTTTGTTATCAGTTTTTGACATTTGTACTAAACTTTTAGCAGATTGCGTGTCATTAGTACTAAACTTTCACTTCCATGTAATCTGCAATTTTAGTATATTGTCATTGCAGTTTCCATTTATGCTTTTTTTAATCTTAGGTATGAACTTTATTGCAGGCTTTTTGGTTTTATCCTAGGGTTAACCTAGGCCAACACCTTTTATAATGTTATAGTTTATGGTTTACTGAGGTTAGGTCATTTATGTCCATCAATTCAGTGTGAAGTTTTGATTCTATTCTATGTAAGGCTTCACCTAGGTCTCGAAATGTTGAATTTCATAAAATCTATTTTTTCATTTTTTTTAGTTTGTATGTTAGGGTACTGAAGTTTTCAATATTATGTCATTATATTCAAATTAAATTTAGACTTTTTTTTTGTAAGGACTTAGTTCAGGATATTTATTTTTTTCCTTAGTTATTTTTTTATTTTGATTTTGATTTTGATTTTATGTAAGAGTACTACAAGATATTTATTGAGTTTGCAGTTTGACGGGAAGAGCAGTTTGTTGTTGCTCTTTCAATTTTTGCTGTAACATTGTTCTTTATATGGTAAATGATCGAAATGGTTTGTGCATGCTTTCCTCCTATTTATTGTTGCCATCATCATTCTGTGTAAATAATTTGGAATATTTTCTTCAACTTTTTAAAGATTTGTACAGGTATGGATATATGGGAATATCTTGAAGTCATTCCTTGTTGCTGTGGTCAATCTCAACAAAGAAGCTCCTGAGAGTTGGGCTAAGGCAAATGGAACCAGTGGTGATTTTGAGGCATTGTGTTAGAATCCAAACAAGGAAGCTCTTTTTTATTATCAGTTTTTGACATTTGTACTAAACTTTTAGTAGATTGGATGTCATTAGTACTAAACTTTCACTTCCATGTAATATGCAATTTTAGTAGATTGTCACTGCAGTTTCCATTTATGCTATTTTTTTAATCTTAGGTATGAAATTTATTTTAGGCTTTTTGGTTTTATCTTGGGGTTAACCTAGGCCATTACCTTTTATAATGTTATAGTTTACGGTTTACTGAGGTCAGAACATTTCTATCCATCAATTCAGTGTGAAAATTTGATTCTGTTTTATGTAAGGGTTCACCTAGGTCTCAAAATTCTGAATTTCATATAATATAATATATTATTTTGAATTTGTTTTAATGTTAGGTACTGAAGTTTTCAATATTATGCAATTTTATTCAAATTAAATTTAGACTTTTTTTGTAAGTACTTAGTTCAGAATATTTATTTTTCCTTAGTTAATTTTTTGTTTGTTTAGATTTTGAGTTTTGTTATATGTAAGAGTTCTACTAGACTAGTTTATTAGTAGAAGACCATTAATAAGCCTCCATTAATAAGCCTCTATTTGAGTGTTATCCTAGAAGAAGCAGGAGGTTGTGCACGTTAACGGGTCGCGACCTTAAAATTGTGGCCCAAGAACGATACTTGGAGTTTGCTTGTTTAAATTCAGAACAGAAACTGAGTTAGCCCATATAGAAATTCTGGGCCCGATAAAGAACAAGTCAGCCCAAAACAGCTCATCACAACAAAACAACAGAAACAATAGAAACAACCGAGACAACCGCTGGATGCAGATCCAGAGGCCGAAAAAAGTGACTGGTTTTTTTTATAAAAAAAAAAATCAGTTGCCTGGGCTATAGTCAGGCCCTATATTCTAATGCACTTCTTCTAATATTTAGGGGTAAACAAATCTTACCATTTCAACAGGCAAAGGCAAAGTCATGGCAACAAAACCCCAAATCAATCTTTTTTCTACAACAATGTATGAGGAGTACAAAGCTGAAATATGTTAAATACATATTGTACAAAAAAAACTGAACATAAATGAAATGACAGAAAATTATAAATAAGCCACGCATCGCAGCGTAGGCCTCTCTAAATTTGTAGTTTCGTAGACATCTTCGTTGCAAGATATTTAGTATGCGCATGTATAGCAAGTGCAAGATCGTTGTATGCCCGACAAATGTTCAAATGTGTGTGGGTTGAGTTCTACTTGGCTAGTTTATCGTGACGTAGGCTCTGTTTGACATTTTGGTGGATTATGATGACCTTGTTTGCTAGAACTATTTGTAGATATTTTGATGTCATTTGTTAGAACTATCTTTAGATATTTTGTTGTTTGGCTAGCTCATGTTTTCTAAACCAAATTGCAAAAAGATATATTGTTGCGAATAATATGACAAATGAGTGGATATGTGAGAGATAGGAACAACCATTTGGTAGCAAAACTTGCCTAACTTTAGATTGTTCACGACTGCTTTTTCTACAACAATTTCAAAACATGAGCACAACAGCACACAACATAAGTAAATTTTGTTCGTTTATTACGTTTTTGGGGATAAAACATAAATGCATCTTCCTAAAATTGCACGCACCTCACTCCCTTGCTTCTAGATATGGGTGAAACCGGGTCAGGTACGAGCGAATATTGCTCGTCCCATATCTTACCGACGTTTTTTTCAGATTCAAAGCCAGAAATGGGCAAGCTAGATATGAATACGAATTCAGAGTATTCAGGATATGGATGTGGGGTGGATACATGATAGATTCGGATCATAAACGGATAAGATAGTCGGATAGTACGCAATTGCGCACACATAGGAAGGAATATGCATTGAACCATACCACTATAGCTTCAACTTTTCAACACGAGTACATATATATGTCTCACATGCATACACAATCACATCAACATAATGACAACATAGTATGCAATATAGGTTTGACACAATCACACCCATATAAGGTTTAATAGCCTCAATTTTCAAATTCCAGCTTAAAATAACTATTTTTATCCATTATTGAAGTTTTTGAGCCATTTCCTGAATTAATATAAGCTTTTCTATTTTCCTCGAGACTAAAAGCATTCTTACGGAATTAATAAATACTTTTCAAAGTAAAAAAAATGTGTTTTTGTTCCAAATTTTCTAAAATACCTCTGTGAATGTTTTTTTTTTGGAATTTTTATTGCCTATTGCTATTTTTCAAAGCCCGGCACCTTTTGTGGAATTTTTATTTTTTTCTTACAGTACAGGAACTATCCAGCTTACAATATGGGAAACTATCCGACGTAACACAGGAAAAATCAGGATCCGATCTTGGATCCGACCAGATAGTAAAACAGTTTCCAGGATTCGATCCCCACCGGATCGGGCAAAAACTATCTGTCCGGATTTCAACCCTACTTCTTGAGGACGGCTCGCGAGCCCACTAATGCCAGCCCGCTTAAAATAGGTAAGTGGCTAATGCCAGACCACTAACACAAAAAGGCCATGAAGAGCCAGCGGCAACCCGCATTGTGTTTGCCTCCAGGGTAGCCCTTTCCTCTTGCACCGCCCTCGCTGCCTCGTGTCTCCTCGTTTTTCTTTGGCGGCGAGCTGATGACCACCGTCGGCAAACACTGTAGTGAAGCACTGTAGTTTGAAACTATAGCAGTTGATCTGGTCCGTTCTTCCTGAATCGGACGGCTCAGATCGTCGCAATGTCATGACACTATTGCTCTCTACCATTTCCTTTGCAATATCAGAGGATCTGAATCCCTGTCCGCCACCTCTCCCTGCTACCCTCTCCTAGCACCACATCCTCTCCATATCCATGGAACCCGAGTTGTATCCATAGCACAATTTAGAGGTAGAGCTACCCAACATCTAGATTGGGAAAGAGCAAAGCGAGGTAGTAAGGTGCAGCGGCGAACCCGCGGAGGGTGGCACTCCTGGGGCGGATCGGCTTCATCCCCGACAACCCACATCATGTCCTCTCTCGGTGACTAGGTGTTCACGTCGGCTGAAGCTGGTACAAGGCCGTTTCGCTGCTGCGCACTAAGGCATTCTGCAACTAAGCGACGATGCAGTCTCACAAGTCATGACGGTGAAGTGTCGCATGGGATGATTGTAACACCCCAGCCCAACACCGAGCTTGGAATGCCACTAAAGTATCCTAACAATTTAATTAACATCAACTTACAATAAAATTATAGCAAGAAATTCATTATTAAAACCCGACCACGGGTCACAATAAAATATGGATAAAGATTTGACGATCATAAATAATTAAACTTTAGAAGCACAGCAAGATAATAGTCCAAAATTGGCGCATAACCAATCAAATAAACTCTATGAAATGAATAAACCAGTCCTAGTGAATCATCTAGGATCATTCAATATCTATCATGTCCTAAAAGATGTTCCATCATAATGAAGTGAAGATTTCTCATGACAAATAAATCAAGTTTGAGAGTATGTAATTATTCTACGTGCGCTATTCCCTCCTAAGAGAAACGCCATCAATGGTCATCTAAAAGCAACAGTAGAGCAAGAGTGAGTTCACGACTCAGCAAATACATCAATAGACAATAAACAATGTCAAATCAACAGTAATCAATAACACCATTATCATCACTTGTTCTCTTATCTTTATTTTCATGCTCATTCATGCAATCTCTTCTCTTTATTCTCACACTCAATCATCAAATATTTTCTTTTCGATGCATCTCTACACTACATGTCCACATACACTTGTTTCGTGTATACCGGTATAGCGTGAGTGAACACTCGCGACAAAGTTCACTCTCAAGCCCATCCTCCTCAAGGATCGTGGACCTCCTCCACTCCCATAGAGTTGTGATCAACATGATCATTTTCTCATATGCAATGATACTTATGAATGCAAATTATTTCATAGTTTCATCATTATCATCATCGACCATCATTCACATATCCAACAATACGAAATAATCCATAACCATTCACATTGCTTGCAATTAAAATAAAATAAAAGCAGAAACAATAATGGTAATGGGTGATAAAGAAATACAGTGATCAACCATTGATCACTGTCTACTATTCACTTGCCTCTTTTAGTAGCGACGAACAATTTGATTAGAGGATGACCACAAACCCGATGCCACTCCTCCTACAGTAAACATCAAACCTCAAAACAAGCTACAGCGGTACAATAACAACAATTAACGACATCGCTCCTACACGTTCCCCCATCTACAACACTCTCCCTTTACCGGTCAGCCACCCCTAGCTGACCCGGCACTAAAAACAACCACGGCTTTCGAACAACAGCATCCCTAAAATCATATCTCCTGCTCTACCCAACCAAAATTCGTGGTCTTGGACTCTCTAGAATTCTTAGATAGTTATCTACACTTTTCATGTAGGGCAAAAATCCGAAATAGTTCATTTACTAATTTTAATCTACAGTATACTAAGATGTTGCCAAAAGACGACAACTCTCAAGACAGCAGGCTTACAAAATTCATAACTCGACATTTAAGCATTCGATCGGCATGATTAAATACTCTACATAAAGCTACCAAAATTCGCTACAATTAACTAGTAGATGGCATCCTCAAATTACGCCTTTACGCTACTTGAAATAATAGTACAACAAAACAGCAGACTAAAACGATTTACTGTTCGATTTTCCCCCTACTAGAAACATGCTAATTCTTTCTTCTAATTTTGATTCTTTAATCCATAATTAAATTAACAAAACAGATTGGAAAAAAATAACAGATCGTTGCTCACACGATGAAACCCAGATCCCGACTTCTTCCTCCTAATTTTCCTCTTCTTTATTCCTTTCCTAGCTTCTTCCTTGATCTAAAACCAGCAGCATCACCAAAACAAAAAGTCTGGCCTCCCTATTCACACGCAACCATGCACGCATGCATGCAACATGAACATGCAACCACTAGCTAAAAGCAGCAGCTACGCATGCACGTTTCAACAGGCAGGAGGCGCTGGCCGAACCACCTGCGGAAGGCCTCCACGCGCTGGCCAACTCCCAGAGGCTCCACGCGCGGCAAGAAAATAGGAATGACGGCCGGGCCAAGAAAAGTGGACGTGGGCCAAGGAAGTGCGGCCGAGCGAAGAGAATAAAGAAGTGCGACCCGAGAAAAGAAATGGGCTGGGAGCAGAGAAATGGATCAAGGGTTAGAAATAGGAAGTGGGTTTCTGTCCGAATCAATATCTGAGATTTTAATTACTTTTTTATAGAAAATAGCAGAAAATTCAAATGACAAATAGCAAATAGAAAATAACAAATGCACTCAGAAAAATTCTATAAAAATATAGAAAATATATTCAAGAACATAGAATCCAAATAAAATAATTTTTATAATAGTTGATGTTGAGATTATTCATATTAAATTGTTTTTGAACTCTAAAAAATCCAATTAAGCTTTAACTTTAACAAAAAAATTCAAATGGTTATTTTTCTTTTTAAAACTTCAAAACAAACCAAATTTTTGGGATGTTACAGGATACGAATAATTATATCGTTGTAGCAGAATATGTATATTGTTGATTGGTGGATGCTAGATTAAATATATTATTGGAGTATTTGATCCTATGATATTATTTTGGCATCGCATGGAATTTGGTAGTGATCTTTGGATGACAAATTAATTGGAGGTTTTCCCTCACGTTGGATTAATAATTTTAGGATTTAGGACGCATAAGGATTATATAATATATATTACTTGATGGATGGCTCATGTGATGTTATTTAAGGAAATATGGAGGTTGAATCAGATGATTTATTTAATCATGAATAAATTAATCAGAGGTCTTAAGTAATAGTTATGTGAGACATATATACTAGAATTGGGAGAAGGTAGCGATGGGTTATTTGATCGCGGACAATTAGTTAGATTGCCATGTAATTAGTAGATAAGTCCTATGTGCTGAGTTGATGGAATTGTGCCCTCTATTGGATTAGTAGATAACTGATTATTAGTCGATCGCAGAGGCACATATGTAATTGGACTAGTAAATGTTTTTCTTTAGAAAATAAATGAAAAAGAAAAAGAAAATACGTAGACCCCATTTGTCATTGACAATGGCTAGGTTAGCCTGAGTATAAAAAGTATTGAATGAAATAGAAAACCCATAAAAGAAATATTTTTACACTGAAAATTCAATTAACTTTGAAAATTCATAGAAAATTTATATATACTCCAAATGAGATGAATCCAATTGGGTTGTTCATAAAATTTTATTCTCTAGCAGACCATGTAGTTTTTTTTTTCCCACCACTATTCTAGAAATTTTCACGAAAATAGAACATTGATTTTCAACATTTTTCTTCCGACTGATTTTCGGAAGGCTATAACTTTCATATACGAACTCTGATTGAACTAGTTATTTCACCAAAATTTATCTAAAATCATAATTTCACCACTTTGTAAATTTCATGAATTTTTGAGCTTTTTTAATTTTTCGGCAATCTCGGTGTTTATTCGATATCGTCTTTCACTCTAGATTCCGAGTTACCGGAAGCGAGCGATGACATGCCCGAGAGCGAGCAAGTGGACTACCAGCAAGGCAAGCATCATCTTGCATCCATATTGATCCCAGGTTTTCCACTTCAATTATTTTGAATTGCAATTATATTTGCTTACATGCTATTTTGATGTATCGATATTTTGTGAGTTTAGCTAGCTATGTCCTAACTCTTGCAGGCTATCCTTGATATATTTCCATCTCTTATACATATATTCTTAAGGTAGATGTTATGTGATGGTGTGTCTATTAGTTATCTTAATGCTTAGCCTTACAAGTCAGTAGATACGGTAGTTCGGTTGACGGGGTTAGCCCGTCAACCATGGGAAACACCAAACATCTTATTTCTATGTTTCATGTCTAGATCATCGAATCTGGTGGTTGAGTTTGAATTTGTCAAATTAAAAATGATTTGGGACTGGACAAGTTGCTAGTAGTGTGGGTGCCTTTGTGCACGAGACTCGGGTATTGTGGTAGTCTTGTCCGGATTGCTAAGGACCGAATTTTGTGCTGTCGTTAATCCAAGTAATACTCGTACTTTCACACACGGTGTATGGGAGCCGCTTGGTCAAGTAAGCATTTAGTCTTAGTGATTTGAACCACAGGTGGTGTGAGGGCATAATGTGTTTGATCATATGCTTGTAGGAATCTAAATACTATAATGTGCAGGTTAGCACTATTTCTTATGTTGGGGGTTACCCACATACTAACTACCTTACACTAGCATCTCCAATACAACTTGGGAGCCCTCTTAGCATTTTCTATAAGCACTTTGTACTAAGTGGGACTCAATCTCGTGGGTGGCTCAAATCACTAGGGTCTTCTCACTAAATAATACCGAGTCTCGATTTCCCTGGCCGACATACCTTAGGAAGTGTGTCCTTTTCCGAAGGCTTACGGGTTGGTCGAGTCATGTGGGTAAAGTTGTACTCCCCTGTAGGGAATAATCTATTCGAATCGCCGTGTCCACGGTTACAGACGACCACTTGGATTCGGAAGACATCATTGTTAGACTCTAAATTAAAATTGACATGGTTACTACTCAGTATTGGCATGAAGGGTGATTCATGCATTTTAGTTTATCAAAGTGGGCTGCCACTTTAGTATTGTTTGATCTCTCTCTCTCTCTCTCTCTATATATATATATATATATATATATATATATATATATATATATATATATATATATATATCACTATCATTAAATATTTCTTTTGCTAATTTTTTTTTACTAAATGGTAATTACAAACTAGTATGTGTAGAGATTGAAAACTTGTGCGTTTTATGCAAAACTAAGCCACTAAGGCCTCTCCTTTGGCCAGCCACTAGCATGTATAATTTTTATTTTGTGTAAGTCTTGCGAGTATATTTTGTACTTAACCAGATTGCCCACTTTGCTTCAGGTGAGAATGTCGTACGAATCGGTTATAGTTGTTGCACCAATTCTGGGCGATAACAGCAGATGCAATGGTTTTAACTCCAGTTGGTTGCTTGTGGGTTTGGGCATGCTAATCTGGTTATTTCCTTTTATTTCCATGTTTATTTCCGCTGCGATTTATTGGTGTTATGATCAGATTTGGCCGGTCGGCCCCTTTATGCAAAATCAGGCCATGAGGTCCTATTTGTTGAGGTTGTAATAATAATGCTTCTAATATTTTTTGCATATTTGACTATGGATGTGATCAATGTTGTTTGGATATGTGCATGTTAGCCACTGATCCTTGGGAGCTAACATGAGACACATATCCGGGAACTTGAAATCGTTCTTGTTTCTTGTTAACGGTTGTCCCTCCCAGTGCAATCACTTGACTTGAAACGGATTCGATTTTGGGGTCTCACAGACGGTTTTGGTTTAATGACTATCTGTGTTACTAGCTGTGCTAAAAACCGTCTGTGATGAGTTAATTATCACAGACAGTTTGTCTTAAACACCGTCTGTGAAGTATTAAAAAATGTTCTGAACAAGAATCGTCTGTGATATTACTAAATATCACAGAAGGTTTTTTTTTTCTTAAGATCGTCTATGGTACTTCACAGATGGTGTTTAATACAAACCTTCTGTGACAATTAACTCATCACAGACGATTTGTATTAAAAAACCATCTGTGATATTTCGCCGCCCAAACTTTTAAACTGAAGCGACGCCACGGCCTCTCAACTACTCTAGATCGGTTTCACTACCCAAACCCCCTTATATATGCTGCTTGCACGTGTCCAACTACTCCAGATCGATTTCGCTGCCTTCCCCAAACCGAAGCGGCGCTGCCTCCCCCCAACAGATCGAAGCGCCCCGTCCCTCAGCGATGCCAGCTACCACTGTGAGCTCCTCCGCCTCCGGTTGTGACGCCACTGTTCACTGTAGAAGGCACTCTTGTTGTAAGAGTGTCTTGTGCAGTGTCACCGTCGTGACACAACGGTGACGCTACCGCCGCCTCTCCTTCATTGCTGGTGATATCCCCCATCTGATCCCCTCCCCTCTCTTCCTTGATGCTTGGATACGAAATTACGAAATTGAGGGATGGCTAGGGTTTTGACCATGTAAATCTTAATGCTTGTGCGTGTGAAAATTAATTGTTGATGCCTCTAGTTCTTGTGATGATTGATGGATGGCTAGGGTTCTGGCCATGTAAATCTTGATGCTTGTGCATGTGAGAATTCATTGTTGATGCCTCTAGTTCTTGTAATGATTGATGGATGGCTAGGGTTTCGGCCCTTGTTAAAATTCATGTTTTATTGCAGGATGAAGACATGGCGCTAAAATTCATTTGACGATGGTGATCTCCTTCTCATAAATAGGTTCGCTTTGGTTCATCGCATTCTTTGATTGCGTTGTTTTATAGCGCAATCAGAGAATGTTGATGAACTGAAGGAGGCCTATTTATGAGAATGAGATCTCCATCTTGCAATAGATAGTATAGCTATTACAGACGGTTCTTAACTAGAACCGTTTGTGATAATAGACTATCACAGATGGTTCATAGTAAGAACCTTCCGTGATAAGTGTTATCACAGACGGTTAATAACTTAGAACTGTTTGTGATAAGGGTTATCACAGACGGTTCAAAAATCGTCTGTAATGCCCTCAGGGTATTACTAACCTATAAGCACAGACGGTTCAAGAAACCGTCTGTGGTGATATTTTTGAACCGTCTGTGATGAGCTTTTCTGTAGTAGTGCGTGAGGCAAACGAAGAATACACAGACAGGTCGTTCAGTTCGACCAGATATGGACTGGTCGTATGGAGATACAAGTTGGTCGTAGACTGGTCAAACATAATCACCAAGTGGTCGTAAACTAGTTGTAAGGAGTACGAACTTGTCACGACTAAATGTGAACCGATTGTATAAAGATACAAGCTGGTCGTAAGTGATAAGGACCTACTCGTAGATCATATTGCATTAAGGTTTGTCCGATATAATTTATGTACATTCGGGAATCATTTTGTCTTGCTAAGAACCGCTATGGACTCGTGGTCGGAAAAGTATTTTCAGGTCACAACCGATTACGCATGAACCTATAGGGTCGCACACTTAATAGGTTGAAACAAACGAGTTCGGATAGGATCCGTCATGGGCTCTTTATAAGGGGATGCATGAGGCTATTGGTATACAGACAAAGGATGTGGGTTGCTCCACCGAAACCCTAGCCGCCATCTTCTCGAAGACCCTACCGTGCGAGTTGGTGCTAGCACACCGACGTACGGCGTTCCATCCCTGCATGTGTGAATACCGTGTAGGCGCTGCTGCGGTTGTTGTTGTGCTCAAGGACGAGCTACTGGGTGAGATACTCAGTGGAGGCTGCACTCGCCGGTGCACTATAGACTGTGTACTGTGGAGTGTGAGGCCACTCAATATGCTGCAACATCACCCAAAGAGTATGCTGCAATGTGCCCTCCTCAAAGGCACTCGTGCGGTACTAAGACTCCCACTGGTTGACCATCTACACAATTATAAAGAGAAGATGAGTCAAAGATCAAATGACCCGAATTATGGATGAGAAAGACGGTAGTTGGGAAAGGATTTTCAGCACACACTTTTAATCATTCCTAGGTTCAATTACTAATCCCTTAAGGCTATTTAAACAGGTATTTCTACCCCTTGGTCTTTACATAAATAGACCTTTATATCTTTACTCAAAATAACTCCAAATGAAGGTAGGGAGGTTTAATAGGATAATACAGTACAAAAATTGCAGCAAGCAATACATTCTGAAATTTTCGAAAAGAGAGAGCTAAGGGGGTATTCTTAGTAGTTTGAAGACAGCAGCTTCAAAAGGAACTTGTGGGGATGTTTTGACCACACTTTGGCTCAGTTTTTAAAGTACTAAACGTAGTTTAAATGCTGTCATTTTCAGAGAGCTTCCCATCTCTCAAAACTAAGATTATTTTGAACAAGATGAGATGAGCTGACCAAAAAGAGCTTTTAGATAAGAAAGAATGCTAAGAGGGAAAAGATTAGCAATTCTTTCTAAGATTTAAGAACCACTCCTATGGTTAGGTTAGTTGGCAAATTTTTATTTCTAAGTCTAGACTATTAACCATTCTACCTAGGGCTTGTCTGCTTGTCGATCAAGATGGCTCGATATTGTTATTTGCTGCACTCCCCGGCGTGGAATACCCGTGAATCTTATATGTATACTGTGCTAGTCCCAGGAATAAAGGCTAGCACACACATTCACAACATTTGGCATCACAAACATACATTCACATGCTAATATAAAACAAAAGGGTGTACTCTACTTAAGTTATTACAAGATTATTACAACCATAGCCGACCGACCAAATAGACAGTCATCAGAGAAACCAAGTAGCAGCGGAAATTAAGTAGTAGAAGCAAAAGTCCAGCAGTGTGCCCACCGATCCATCAGGCAACTGATTTGGAAGCAAGACCTAAGTAGACCCGTCACCGAACCCTTCGGTGCCAGGCACGAAGAACTCGTCATCAGGCGTTGGATCATTTGCAAGGTCTAAAGCAATAACAAAAACAAACTTGAGTACTTGTGTACTCAGCAAGACTTGTAGTGTATCACAAATATTATATTAGATGCAAGGCTGTCAAAGGTATGGCTCTATTCTACAAGTTCCTTTGCTCAAAGCCAAGTTTATTTGCAATAATCATAAGTAATAATTTGCAACGGAATTTGAAAGAGTAGTTTAAGAAAAAGTAAGTACATGGTAGTAAATAAAGTAAATGAATAAGTAACAACAAGCACTCACAACCCTACACGGTTGTAAGCAAAAATATAATCAGGTTCCACCATTGAAATGGCACTGACAAATTCATGTTCAACCATAGAAATGGCAATCCTGCTATGGAAATAGCAAATCGATCATAGAATGACAATCTGCTATAGACATAGCAACAAAACCATAGACATGGTAGTTAACTCAACAAATGGAAAACCCCAAGTCATTACCCTGACCATTTGTAACATAACAGTTTTTGGAAAACAAAAGCTACCGCCATACCAGCCACACTAAGCATGCTCTTGACCACGAGCGTGGCTATTCGAATAGTTTATCACTCTGCAGAGGTGTACAACTTTACCCATAGTACGCGGTACTCCAGTTGCCTACAATATCTCTAGTTTGTTCAGCATCCAGGAATGCCACCGCTCACTTTCGAAGGTAAACAGTCTAGAGTTCGCGACGCAGCCTTTACATTATCTAGTCCTAACCTTGCACTAGCCCTATGAATCTTTATCCTCATCCGTCAGAATAAAAGTATCAACAGTAACTGTAATAATATAAGTGTATATCGAATGAGGAGCCTTACAAACCGGACAGCCCCCAATGAGCAAGTCCCTCACTTCGCTCGGGTTGAAAGCCTTCGAAGTGTGGCATTCATAGTTGGGTCGGCATACCGAACCATCGGCATGGCGCCCTACTTCTGCCTACTGTCATGCAAGGCTAAGATTTCGATAACTTAGTTAGCTACGGCTACCCCACCCTAGCACATATGGTTGTACGATTAGGTCTTAGTCTCGGATTTGCTAGCTTCAGTCCTTAACCGACTACAGGCAAGATCTTCACCCTATCTACTAGTGAGTTTCAATCCTCACCTTTCCAGAATACAACATAACTTGCCCGTGTCTAAAAGACTAAAGTTTTCATGTCATCTTTATTCAAAATAACAGAGGTAATCCCTTTGGACACTTTTTCAAAATAATCCCAAACTCACAAATTAACATATCGTCCTTTTTTATCAAATTTCAAAAATTCTATTGCTCTAGTTGCAAATTTTGTACGACAGTTGTACTCAAAAGTTCCCAATTGACATTACATAGTGTCTAACCCATATTCTAATGGTTACAACAATAGGGGATCAATATTTCAAGGAGACAAATGCAGCAAGTAGGATTTACAACAACCATTTTCCCAACAATAGCATTTTTACACAAGAAATACACGCATGCATAATAGGATTTGCAAAATGAAGTACAATAATTAAAATACTAGGATCAATACTAGGATCAATATGATCAAAGGGGGTGCTTGCCTTGCTCTTGTTGTTCTGGAGGTATAACGGATTGATCGTCGCAATAGAAACCCGAATAATCGACGTCTAAAAAGAGTCAAGCAAGAATCAAAATAAAATTCAACAAAAACAACAGCAACACAAATAAAATATTTTTACATAATTAGCTAGATTATGATTTTAGACGAATTTAGGGACTGGTCTCACTAAATTTGGAGTTATGTAGCAAAAGTTATTAAGCTTTTACTAACACTCGGTTTGAATAAACCAGAATAATTAGAAAATACGTTTTCCTAACAGAGAAAGCGTATTCTCGTGTCTGTTACATGGGTGGTTACGCCTTCCAACAAGGAAAATGTATTCCAGCATATAACTGAAAACGTACTTTCTATTTCCCATCGGATTTCCGGTCAAACCGACAGGTGGGGTCTACTGTTAGTGAGACAGCTCAAAGGTTTGTGCTGTGCACTTAAACGGTGGGGTCCGCATGTCATAGACTCAAGTGAGTTAAAGATTTGGAGTTAAATTAACTGCTCGGTCCCACATGCAAGTGACTAATTAGCTCTAACTAAAAAGTTTAAGCATTTTATTAACCTTAATCGATGAGTTTGTGGTGATGCCGCTTATGTCAAGACTGAGTGGTGCATGGCATGCGCCACTCATGGCGTTGTGAGTCTCGGTGGGGCAAGTGAGTGGTCAAAATGGGTTCTATATGCTAATGCACATCTGCTGATACCAACGGTGTGGCCTGAGGCAGCTTAACGCAGTGGCGCACCGGTGGCGAGCGGAGAGGTAGTTATGGTAAACGACGATAGGGCAAAAGAGCGAAGCTCTTGACAAAATAACGTGTGCATAAGCATCTACGGACTATTTAGTGTCTACCAGAGTGACGCGGAGCGGCTGAGGAGGTTTGTGGCAAGCTGGCGACGGTGAGGTGCGGCGGCGAAGTTGGTCGCTCGCGGAGAAGAAGCTCGGGTGAAGGAGAGCGAAATCCAAAGCTCGTGAAGGCCTTAGTGGATCCTGGCGATGCTCTGTGTGCAGCGAAAAGGCTCGGGGTGCTTTAAATCGCCGGTGATGCTTGCGGCGGCATCCTGGCCGGAGACGAAGAAGAAGGTCCCAAACAAGAGCTCCTGTGTACCAAAAGCTAAATTGTTTGAGGGGAAAAGCTCAGGGTGTTAAGTTACGTGATGTGGCGCAAAAGAAAAGATACAAAACCCTTCACGGCGCCAGAGATGAAGACGACGACACACTGTGATTTTTAGGGTTTCCGCTCTTGGGGCTCTAGGGTTCGATTTAGTGGATGAAATGAGAAGTGGGTGCGCACATGAGCTTGGAAAAGGTATTGCGAAGCTTGGGGTGGTCCTTATATAGGTTGGGCGGCGGAGATGACCAAGAAGAGCTTCGGGTAGCCATGGGCACAGAGGCGGAGCGCTCCCACGTTGTACGGGCAGCTAGGGGTTGGTGCGGGCAGGCATGGGCGCGGTGTTGAATTGCGAAGCAACAGGAGTGGTTGAGCTGCAACGAAACCGTGGGCGGCGAGGTCCAAAACGGTGGGCGGTGGAGCTCAACACGGTGATGCGCTGGAGCTCCCGGGCGCGAGGTGGACGACGATTCCTGCGCACGGGGCCCACCAGTCAGCGATGCAAAACGAAGCGGTAAGTGAAGATTAAGTCGTGACGGTTAGATCAGAAATGGACGGCCACAATTGATTGTACTCTTCGGACGGTCCGAATGGCCCAATCCATCTGGTGCGTTCATTTCCTAACCAACGGTTGAGATGAGGGCGCTGTTCGGATGGTCCGAACGGCCCAGTTCATCTCGATCGTTCAAATCAGATCCAACGATGCGTGTGTTTAAGTGAAGCGGTCCGATCGTCTCATTTGATCTGGACGCTAGATTTTAAATCCAACGGTGCACAAAGCTGGTGCTCTTCGAACCTGGTCCACTGGTGAGGAGGTGGGGTTCGACCGTGTGGGTTTTGACTCGAGCCCGATGAACAGTACAGGCTTTAGGGTTTTTGAATTATCAGCTCATTTCTTTGTCGATTTAATTCACCACCCAAACGAAGTCCAAAAATTCTGAAAATTTTTGTGTAGGCTATTGAGCTCAAGTAGTTCCTACAGTAAAATTTCCAGAGCCTAAAACCTTTCATGAATTTCTACCAAAATTCAAACAAGGTGCTGATCCTAAGAGGTCTTAGGGATTTCTCCACACAAAATTTCATATAGAAATTTTGGTTGAAGGGTTCCTGGGACAAAAGGCCCAAAACCATTCTTTTACTTAGGAAGTTTTATTATACTTCCTCTATTTCCTTTTTAGCACCTAATGGTGTACTAGTTTTAGTTTTAAAAACAACACAAGAATTTCATAAATGCAAAGTTTAAATGCAAATGTTCAAGGAAATTTTTCCTAATGCATTTTACATTACTTAATCCCAAGATTAGGATTTTGGGATGTTACAAAACTTACTTATAATTTTTTATAAAATCATGCTGTTTCTTAATATGCAAAAAAAAAATGAGTTTGGTCTCTATTGAATTCTTTTTGGCTCTTATTTGTGATGTTTGGTGCTAGATGCATAGATACCGATATCCCGGAAACGATCATCGTCGAACCAGAGCAAGAACTATCATTCAACGAGCATGGCAAGCACCCTCCTTTGACCATATTGATCCCATATTTCACTAATTATGTATGTTGCTTTTCAAATGTATATACGTGCATGTAATTTTGGTAAATTGCTATATTGGTATACACTACTATAGAAAAGGCCTTCACAGACGGTTCAAAAATGTCATCATAGGTGATTTTGTGAGCCGTCTGAGTTTATGGGTCAGTAATGACATGAGGTCATCATAGACAGTTTTTGAACTGTTTGTAATACATACTATCACAGACGGTTATTAACTCAAAACCGTCTGTGATAGTCGACTATCACAGACAGTTTGTAGATGAAACCGTCTGTGATATGCGACTATCACAGACAGTTTGTAGATGCAACCGTTTGTGATAGATGATGTATCACAGACAGTTTGTAGATGAAACCGTTTGTAATAGATGATGCATCACAGACGATATGTCCTAAGGGATCGTCTGTGATATTCTTTTGTATTGCTAAATCTATTTCTTTTGTAGATGAAACCGTCTGTAATAGATGATGCATCAAAGACGGTATGTCCTAAGGGATCGGGGACCGTTAGATCTTCTGCGATCACCTTGTGAGCCGCAAGGTTATCCTACAACTTTCTTGACAAAGTAAATTTCTAGTCAAATGAAACATTAGTCGAAGAGTTTTTTCCTTCGACCACATTTTCCACGACCATCTACTGGTCGAAAGATCATCTACTGCTCCTTTCTCAAGCAAGCTATTTTTCGCTTAAGCTGGGGGGCTAGATGACAAGGATATAACAATCCTCATTTAATAATTTATCCATAATTCATATTATGAGGTAATAATGATGTCACATAACTCCTGAGTATACCCCTTAAATATTAATAAGGGAGAGATTTGGAGGTCGAAGTTCTTCTCGACCACCTCAGTAGTCGTGGGTCTTCCTACGACTACCCCATAGTCGTAAGTCCTTATACGACTATCCCATGATCGTAAGCTCTACTACGATCAGTATGCAGTCGTAAGCTTTCCTACGACCATCCCCTGGTCGTAAGACCTTCTACGACCAGGCCCTAGTCGACAAAGCTCACAGACATATGGGCCTAGTCGATAAAGGAATCTTCCGCGCCGTATTCAAAATACGGGCAGTAAACTACGCCATTATTTTCTAAAATAATGGCACGATTTTAACTCCCTTTTATGATGATAATTGCCTGGCGACGTGGGAACATTTTAACTCCTGCAGTAACCTCCAGTAACGGCACCACGATCTGGATGATTAAGTGACCTTTTATTAGAGGTCCAACGACGTACATTCTGGGGACGGTATAAAAGGTAAGGATCATCAGAGCAATAAGGAGAGCCCGAATTCTGAGAAGCACAATACTCTAGTTTTCTGGCTTTATCTTGTAATCCAGTATACTCAATACATACACACAGGAGTAGGGTTGTTATTCTCCCCAGAGAAGGCCTGAACCTATATAAAATTCCCGTGTCTCCATCTCTGCGTGATTTTAAGCCTAGAGGAACCCTCGAATCAAATAATCTTTATGTAAGTTCGGTCCTAAAACACCGACAGTTGGCGCCATCCGTGGGGTTCTTAGAGTCATCAGTTTTTCCCTCCGTCCTTCCAATTCTCATGCTCTCATGGCAGGAGAGTGGAACGAGGAGAACTGGTTCGACTTGACCGATTATGCAGACATTGACATGGATGCCGGTTTCGACTACGAGCCAAGTGATGCATCCTCCGACGATGATGTCACCCCTGGAGATCTTTCTCCAGGAGATTTTGCCACTGATGGAGTTGAGGAGGGATCCATATCCCCCACAACTATACGCCCAGACGGGGAACTAGCTTCCTCAAAGGGCAAGGGTGAATTCGACCTCAATGAGGACTGTCCCAAGGTAGACTCAGGGCATGGCGATGGTTCCCTCTCCAAATGTCCAAGTCCACCTAAGGCAGTCCGACCTGACGCGACAACTCTTGGAAACCGTAATTCCGGATCTTCATCAACATCTGGTGATTCTTTCTCTCCGGCTAACCCAGCCAAGGATGCGATCGAACATGCTCTTCCTGCGTGTCCGACCATACCAATGCAGGATTCACTTGCCGATGGAGATGGTTATAACCCGGAATTCCCCTTCTTGGAGGGGTTTGCTCCAAGTCGCCAGATGGTGTCATTCGACGACTCCTCAAGCCAGGAGGCCTCTAGCGCAAGTGGAGATCATCAATAGGAGGTCTTCATCCTGCCCTCAGGTAGCAATAACTCTCCTAAAAATAGGGCTGAGGATGCTCCCCGAAGATCACACCCTACGACTGCTCGTGGCGATGACGAGGACGCCTCCAGCGACGAACAGAGTCAACGCTCTGATGAATGTGCGGAAAATTCTCGAGATCATCACACTCCGTTAAAGCAAGGTCAAAGGTCAGGTATGGACGATTCTGAAACAGTCCGACGGAAACGAGTCGCAACTTAGAGAAAATTGCCTGGGCGTGCTCAATACCAGTCGGAGGAAGCTTAGGAACTTTAGCACATCAACGACCTGCTCGAGAACCCCTCTCGAGAACTTGCCCGAGCGCCCGGCTACGACCTCTTCGCTGAAGAGATCGCACAAAAGCTGCGGAATACGATGAGCAAGCTCGAATGACCCCGCCGACATCATTCTGGAAGTCGTGGCAGTACGACTCCATCAGCTTCCAGTCGTTCGAATAATTCACCGTATGGAGATCGCCGCAAGGTACATCGCTCCCCAATCCGGAAAAGAGTTCCTCGAACGTCTGAAGAACATAAAGCTCCTAGGAGAGGTGATCATTCACCGCTCTAACCCAAAGGTTTGCAACAGCAAACAAGATACGAGGAGTATTACCCTCGTAGGATCGAGACTTACCATAAGTCAGATTCACCAATGGCTTGGTATCGTCGAGTACGATCACCTAGCGACGTCAACCCCTATTTTATACAAAGGAGGCGTTACGACGTAATTATCGGATGTCGAGCATTCTCGCCTGACCTCCGAGTAGTTCACTGGTCGCCGCGGTTTCGACAAGGGAACACGGAGAAATTTGATGGGTCACAAAATCCCATCGAATTCCTTCAGATCTACACAACCACTATTCGAGCAGCAGGAGGAGGAGAGCGCGTCATGGCAAATTACCTTCCAACTGTGCTCGAAGGGTCTGCTCGATCATGGTTATTAAACCAACCAGTCGAGTCGATCTACTCGTGGCAACATCTCTGCGATATATTGCTGGCCAATTTCCAGAGCACCTACCATCGCCCCGGAAAGGAAGACGACCTACATCGGATGCGACAGAACGATGATGAAACACTACGTCAATTCATCAGGTGTTTTAGTTAGGTTCACAATTCGATTCCTAAAGTTTCTGACTCATCTGTTATCAGAACCTTCAAGCAGGGAGTCCGTAGCAGAAGGATCACGAAGGACATCGCTTTAAACCCTCCCGCTACTATAGCCGAACTCTTCGAGATGGCTGATCGGTACGCTACTGCTGATGAAGCAGTCGAGTGGACCAAAATCATCAATCGAGATGACCAGCACCCTCAGGAGACGGGCGAAGGTAACAAAACGAGGGATAAAAAGACCAAGAAATCCAAGAACAAGGCAAAGGGCCAAAATCCTCAAGCCAATTCTTCTAAGGAGGTCTTGGCCGTAAGTGATAAGGAGCCACGAACTACCAAATAATACCCCGATCGAGGCAAAGGTAAGCGCCCCGAATGGAAGAACGACAAGCCTAGGTGGTGCCCTTTCCATAAAAAGGAAGGGCATGACCTCCGCAATTGCTGAGTTTTCCAACGAAAGCTCGAAGACTACTACAACGGCAAAGGGCCACTCCTTGCCCTCGAAGAAGTAGGGCAAGCCAGTGGTCGTACGCAGTCGGACAACAACGAGGACATGCCGTTTCAGGATCCCGAGCACACCATCAAGCACATCTTTGGGGGATCATCGGCGTACGAGTCAAGGCGATAGCTTAAGGTAGTCGAACGTGAGGTAACTCCATTGACTTCCCTCTTGTCAATAAAGTACCGAAGTGGTCGAAAGTCACCATCTCTTTTGAGAAGGGTGATCGCCCAATCCTTCGATCCGACCAGTTCGTTATCTCGATCGTGGAAATGAACCCACCATCAACAACTCGCCGAGTGAATCGAGTGTTGATTGATGGTGGTATCGATAAATATTTTGTTAACGAACACCCGGACGAGATGCAAGTACCGGGACCAAGGTAAGACCGAAGATATTCATTTCATGGTATTATACCGATCTTCGCCAAACCTATTGGTCAAGTTTCCTTCCTATTACATTTGGTTCACTAAGTCATTTCAGACGGAGAAGATCTCCTTGATGTGGTCGATTTCGACACTGAGATATAACGCTATACTCGGACGACCGGCTTTGGCAAAATTCTTAATGGCAACTCATTATGGGTATCAATGTCTTAAGATGCCGTGTCCCAAAGGAGTAATCACAATTCATTGTGATAAGAAGATGGTGCACACGATGTGACCGTCGATCCTCGAGGTGGTAGGTCGATACCCATTTCGGGAAGAAAAGGGCGACCTTCACCAAGTGCTCGAAGCCTAAAGTCGCGCCCAAGCCGAACGACCAAGTCAAAGAGGTTCCCCGATCGAGGAACCTTCAAAGGTCGTCGATCGGGATACTTCCGACCCCAAGTAGGAAGACGCCCTCATCACTTTCCTCTGAGCAAACGCAGATATCTTTGCGTGGCAAGTATCTGACATGCCCGGAGTCCCCAGGAAAGTGATTGAGCACATGCTAGCTTTTACTACCGACAAAGTACCAGAAACAAAAATTACGGAGATTTGCCCTCGATCGACGAGACGCTATAAGGTCGAATTGGACAAGCTACTTAAAGCGTGCTTTATAAGCGAAGTCGACTACCCAGTGGTTGGCCAACCTGTAATGGTTAGGAAGTCTAACGGCAAGTGGCGTAATGTCGTTGACTTCACCGATCTTAATAAAGTTTGTCCAAAAGATGATTTCCCTTTACCTCAGACGATCGGTTGGTTGACTCTCATCGCTGGTTGCGAAACATTAAGTTTTCTAGATGCATATTCGTGCTACCATCGATTAATATGTGTCTAGAAGATGAAGAAAAGACCGATTATTACTCCATTTGGTATATTTTGCTATGTCAAAATGCCATTTAGTCTACAAAATGTCGGCACTTCTTTTCAACGCTTGATGCAATCGATTTTTTCACCTCGGCTAGGCCGAAATTTGAAGCCGATGTTGACGATCTAGTCGTAAAAGCATCAAACGGCTTGATCATGTTTCGACTTGCAGGAGACGCTCGACAACCTCGTAAAGCACCGCTTGAAACTCAATCTCCGAGAAGTGTGTGTTTGGAGTCTCTTTGGGAAAGTTGCTTGGATTCTCGGTCTCTCACGAGGATCAAGAAAATCTAAAAGATAAAAGCCATTGTCCAAATGCGCTCTCCAACCACGAAGAAAGAAGTCCAAAACTCACAGGGTGTATGGCGGCTTTAAGTCGTTTCATAGCACGACTGGGAGAAAAAGGACTACCTTTCTTCAAACTTCTAAGGAAACACGAGGGTTTCGAGTGGTTGGAAGAAGCAAACGCTGCCTTCGAGGATGTCAAGAGATATCTTATGAGTGCTCTGCGGTTTCCCCGAAACCAGAAGAGACGCTCTTGATTTATCTAGCTGCCATGCCACAGGCAATGAGCGCAGTATTAGTCGTAGAATGTGAACACGTTCAACGACCAGTGTACTCGTAAGTGAAGTTTTGCACGGACCTAAGGAGCGTTACCCTCAGGTCCAAAAGCTTCTCTATGCCCTCCTCATGTCTTCGAGGAAATGCGGCATTATTTTTAGGCACACAAGATAATTGTGCCGCTCGAGTTTCCTTGGGAGTAATCCTCCGTATTAGGGAACGGCGGGACGCATGTCTAAATGGTCAGTAGAACTTGGGGAGTTCGACCTCCATTTCGTGTCCCGAACGGCCATTAAATCCCAGATCTTGGCAGACTTTGTCGCCGAATGGACAAATCCTGAACCTGTTCAGGATCCCTAGTACAATACACACGACAAGTGGACGATGTACTTTGACGGGTCATTTACTTTAAATGACTCGAAATTGGGTCAGTGGTCTCGAATCTCCTAACGGAGAGACCTTAAAGTATGCCATACAGCTAAACTTTCAGGCCACTAACAACGTGGCAGAGTATGAAGGTTTACTAGCCGGCATACGAGCTGCGAAAGCGCTCGCGATTCGACGACTACTCGTGAGAGGGGACTCTCAACTAGTCGTGAATAAGGCCAGAAAAGAGTACCAGTACTCTAACCCGACCATGTTTCGGTACTTATCGGAAGTTTGAAAGCTTGAAAAGTATTTTTTCGGTTTCGAGGTACAATTCATCCCTCGAAAAGATAATTTCCTCGCAGCCCAGCTTGCTCGAATAGCTTCTTCTCGATCACTAGTACCAAAAGGAGTCTTCTTGGAGCAACTCCAGAAGCCGTCTCTAGTGGAAACACCAGAGAAATCTCCTATTGAGACAGCCTCTCTAGAATACGAGGATACTTAGATGGATCCTATTTACAAGTATCTTCAGACGGGTTCCGTGCCCGATGACGATCTTGGAGCAGATCGTATATCCCGAAAGGCCAAAATGTATACTTTGGTCGAAGGAGTCCTCTATAAAAGAGGTACTCAAGGGGTACTCATGCGATGCATACCGCAGAGAGAAGGACTAAACCTCCTTCATGACATACACGGGGGCATCTGTGGAACTCATGCTTCCTACAGAACGTTGGTTGGTAAAGCCTTTCGACAAAGATTTTACTAACCAATAGCCCTCTATGATGCCAAAGAGATGGTTAAGAAATGTGTACAATGCCAGTTTCATAACAGACAAATACATCAACTAGCTCAAGCATTACAAACAATTCCTCTATCATGGTCTTTTGTGACCTAGGGTCTCGATATTCTAGGACCGTTCCCAAGGGCTCCAGGAGGTTTCGAGTTTCTTTTTGTGGCTATTGATACGTTCACAAAATGGATCGGGCGAAACTCGGATCGATAACAACGGAAGCCGCAAAACGGTTCATGATGAGAAGCGTGATTACTCGATTTGGAGTCCCCAGTCAAATAATCACAGACAATGGTAAACAATTTTTGAGCGCAAAATTTTATGAA
This sequence comes from Phyllostachys edulis, assembly GCA_036346405.1. Taxonomy (NCBI): domain Eukaryota; kingdom Viridiplantae; phylum Streptophyta; class Magnoliopsida; order Poales; family Poaceae; genus Phyllostachys; species Phyllostachys edulis. The sequence goes on from CM070564.1 coordinate 8,508,242, forward strand.
TTTTGCGACGAGTTGGGTACCAAGCTCTATTATGCCTCTATCGCCCATCCCCAAAGCAATGGGGGCAGTCGAACGAGTGAATGGCCAAATAATGCAGGGAATTAAAACTCGAGTCTTCAACCATTTTGTAGCGCTCGGGGCTTGGGTACAAGAATTACCCTCGAGATATAAGGCGATTCGCACGACCGCTAGTCGCAACAAAGTAAACACATTTTTCATAGTCTTTGGTGTCGGGCCATGCTTCCGCCGTAACTAAAGATCAGGTCTACAAGGGTCGAGAGTTTCAATGACTCGGCCAAGAACAACTTCGAGGATGACATTAACCCGCTCAAGAGAAGAGAAATCAGCCTTAATCCGCTCAAAGAAGATACCAACAAGCCTGCGCAAATACTACGATCAGAAGATCTAACCTCATGACCTTGTCAGAGGTGACTTGGTATTGAGGAAGATTCAATCCCAGTCTAATCAGAACAAACTTTCTTCTAAGTGGGAAGGTCCTTACACAGTGGTCGAAGTTATGCGTCCAGGCTCGGTGCGACTGGCAATGGAAGACGGCCGGGTTCTCTCTAATTCTTGGAATATCGACCAGTTACGCAAATTCTACGTATAAATGACCAACCATTCAATAAAGTATCAGGTTCTTTCTATCTTTATTGTTTTACTTTGAGTAGCGCTTTGATAATTCTTTCAACCATAACCTAGTCGAAGGTCCGCCCTCGACCAGTTCCTAGTCGTGACCTTTCTCACGACAACACACTGGTCGTAAGACATCCTACGACCAGTACCTAGTTCATCTTTACACTGGTCGAAAGGATGGTAACGCCACCTAGTCGAAGCCTTTACTCTCTACACGTGGTCCCGCCCACTAGAAGGAACTTCCTAGAGTTTACTCGTTCCTCCCTTTTTTTACCAACACAAAGAGCTTGGGTTCAAAACATGGTCGAAATAATAACAAGCCAACTCTTAGTACCTTAGTTTATTTCTTCATTCATCTTTTTTGGAAAATAAACTAAGCAGAGTACATTTTCAAATTTGCTCAACTACTCTTGATAAACTCGGTTTGTTTTAACTGGTCGGAGGAAGTTGCAACACCTAGTCGAAGACTTTCCTCTCTGCATGTGGTCTTGCCCACTAGAAGGAACTTCCTAGCGTCATTCTGTTTCTAACTCTTGCTACCATAGTGAACATATTGAGTGCATTGAAATAAGTTGGATAAATTTTATAAAGGAACTCCAGAAGTTTATCTAACTCAAGTTGACCGTTCTTGATTTGATTAATCTGATCGGAGATGGTAACATCACCTAGTCGAAGCCTTTCCTCTCTGCATGTGGTCCCTACCCACTAGAAGGAACTTCCTAGTATCGACCTGTTCCTACTCTTTCGACCAGCGCGAGATAATCGTGATCGAAAATGTAATAGCCCAAAATTTCAATTTCAGAGAAAATTTAAAACTTATTTATTTGTGTGGATTTTCTGAAATTTTTAAAGCTTTTCCATAATTATTTTAAAGCTAAACAATTTTATATGCAAAATTTATTACCAAAAGAAAGTTGGAAATATTTTATTTAAGTCCAAAATACCTTTGAGAATTTATGTGAATTTTCTCATAATTTTTGGAGTTTATTTAGTATCTTCTAAAGCTAGTTTGATTTATCTGAATTAAACAAATTGGAAAAATCAATACAAATTTGCCAACAGTGTTTGGGCCGAATTCTTCTTCGGCCCAAGTCCTCCACGCGCGCGCAAGGCCCGCATGGTCTGCCTCTTCCGCGCGTTCGCCCAACTCACCGCAGCCGTTGGATTAACATCGGACGCCTCACGTGTGCGCCCCTTCTTTCCTTCTTTTCCTTCCGCCGACATGTGGGACCGCTGCTACAGGGTCGTCTCCCACCTCCTTTTCTCCTTCCTCGCGCTGGGTTTCTTCCTCGCTGATCGCCTATTGTGAATCCAGTTCCACCCAAGCAACGGCAGCTCGCCCGATTAACTGCCAAACTTCACATTCTAGAAACATTATCCTTCCTCAACCAATTCCGAATCTTATCTTTTCAAAATTTGGTTTAAATCTCGTTCAAATCTCCTTATCCCTTTCGGCTCCGAAAAGAACTCCGCCGCCGTTACGCCATCGGGAGGCCGCCTGAGCCCCTATAAATAGCCCACAGCGTGCGCCCTTCTCTTCTCATCCCAACGCCTCAGAGCACCTCTCCCCAATCGCTCTCTAGAGCCTGGATTTTGAAGTTTCTCACCGACGGTGGAACTTCGTTCCTTCTCCGATTCCGGCGTCCCCGTTGTCTCCACGTCCTCGCCTCCACCACAATCAGCATCACCGCGTCGTCGCGAAGCCGATGCGCCTCACTTCGCCGGAGGATCATCGGAGTGCCCACTTTGTCGACACCCGAAGCTCACCACTGCTTCTTCCTCGCCGCCGGTCGCCTTCGTCCTCGTCTCGTCGAGTGGGTGAGAGCTTCGAGTTCGCCGTCTCCTCCTCTTTCTTATGCGCACCTCGCCGCCCGCCGCCACGCGCTGAAGCGCCGGTGACCATCGGTCTCCGCGCCGGCGCCATCCTCACCGACGTAGCACGGCCACGCACATGCCTCTGTGGCGCCACCTCACGCCACATGGGCACCACGTCGCCCATTTCTGTCTATGGGGCGCCACATCAAATCTTCCCCTGAGCCTAGGGCCGCATGGACTTGGTTCATGTAAACCGTGTCTATTACACGTGGGGCCCACCAGTCAGATTTAATTGAAATTCCGAAAATCCTAGGGCTGATGTCAGCATTGCGCAGTAAATAGATTTTCTTTCAAAAAAATAATTCGGGAAATCCTTTTAATTTACAGATCTAGGATTAAACTTGTAAAATTCATAACTTTTTCATCCAAACTCCAAATTGGGTGTTTCAAATTGCTAAATTCGTATAAAATCATTATCTAGCTGAATAAAGTATAATATTTTTATTTGGAGTTAATTTGATTTGACTTTTTGAATTTATTTGATTTTTATTTGAATTTGTCGTACTTTCGCGTATAGACTTTGATGATTCTGGAGAGGTAGATCCTTTAGAGGAATTAGAGTTTCAAGACTTCAACGAAGGCAAGTTATACCCTTGACCATATTGCCCCCAGTATTTTAAAGTTATTTAATTCAGTTTTAAAATTATTATTGCATGCATATTTTTAGTCAATTATTTTAATGCCCTATTTAAAAGCTTAGTTATTCCAATTGTTATTGTATGGCCAATTTTGAATATTGAAATGCCATTCCTTTGTCACCATAGTCAAATTGGTTTGGAAATTATTCATGCTTAGCAAATGCTTATACCATGATTTTGATTTTGGGAGGATTTAGCCAAACCATTACAAAATTGTTTAAAATTAAATCTATAGTATTGTTTTACCATAGAGTTATTGTAAAGGTGGTTTTTACTAAAATAAAATCAAAATGGTTTGAACTTGGGCGAAACGGATGAATGGTGGGTGCAGGTTTGTGCACGGGCTTAATCTGGTTAAGATTAAGACCCAAGGTTTGATTTTGAAAGACGCCCAAGTCAATTAAGGACCGGTCTTTGAGCGTATTTTGGTACGCCTTACCGTACCACCACATGTCTTGTATGGGAAAGACCTGGCTTATTAATTTGGGATACCTCATAGATATTTGTGTCGTGTTGTATGTGTGGGTGTCGGTTAGACTATAGTCCCACCTGGCGCAAGAGGGGGCTCCCGAAGGACGGTCAGTCCAATGGAAGCCAAACCTTAGCGGGCATGAGTACTTTGAGGTAGAACATTGTAATGGCCTTGTGATAATTGCTTTGTCACACGCCTTAGGAAGCGTGGATTGGCCGACACAAAGAGCATATTATCTCGTGTGGGTAAAGCTGTACAAACTCTGCAGAGTAGAAAATTATTCGAATAGCCGCGTCTGCGGTCATGGACATGCTAGCAAAGCCACTCCGAGTTAGACTTGTTTTTGGTTTCAAAATGGTTTCAACAGATGATTTTGGATGGATAATCCTTGTGGTAAAATTGGGCGGTTAGCCATGTGATAGGAGGGTATCCTTCACCATTCAAATATGGAGGTTATCCACACTATAAAACTGTCATTTAAAATCTGATTTTAGATATAATATAAAAATGGCCTTGGAAATTAATATGATTATTTAAAATTGAAAATGCCGCTTATGCAAATAAACCCCGCTTAATACCCCTTGTTTACCTTATGCATGCATTCAATCTGTTACATGACGGGTGTAACTTGCGAGCACGGTAGTAGTGCTCACTCTTGCTGAATAATCTTTATTCAGGAGAAGACTTCTACTAGGACGGTGAGGACATCGATGCTTAGGCCACACTCCCCCAGATGATTGCCTGTGGCGAATCGTTGGGTCTACTACTACTACTGCTTTGGTTCCGCTGTGTTTTACTTTATTTGGCCTCAGGCCCTTTATAATAAACTCTGAATAATTATTAATAAAGTGCGTGATATGTTTTGATTATTACTTTTGTTTGACTGTGTACACTAGAAATCCTGGATTAGTGTATGAACACAGAGAATTCAGGATCCTTCGCTCCCGGGTTCGACAGAAAAACTACATGTTAGCTAAACCGCTCTCTTTTTCAGAAAACCCATTTAGTACTATTTACTCGGTTTATCTAAATAAACCAAGCAAATAGTCGGAGGCTAGGATAAAGTTATTAACTTGACTTCAATTCTTAGTCTTGCTCTTTTTTCCCATCCATTATCTTAAGAGTTGCTAACTACTCGACAAGATGATTTTTCAGGAAAAAGGAAGGATTATATATCAACATCAACAAAAAACTTGTCTTTACAGGACTCCGGTACAAACTACTCTGGCGACGGGGTTTTTTATTTCCATACCCCACGTGACTAACTCGGCGATCAGATGCATTGACGCTATCAACTGCTTTGCTTCTGCTTCAGGACAGGTAAAGTCGTCTATGACAGGCTGTAGACTCAGATTGGGATCATGAGATTTAAGTTTTGCTAAAGCAAATCTTATTCCCTCCTAAGTTGCATCATTTATCGAGTGAATTGGTTAGTCCTCAGAGTAGTCACCAGCTCTTGCAAAGTCCCGACTTGTTCACCAATAGTACTCGAGTGGGCAGGCAAGGTGTCGTCATGAGGAGTAATCTCCTCAGCATGAAGCCCACAGAGTACTTTGTTCAGAAGAGAAACGTTGTCTTGAAGATTGATCTTCAAAGCCTTCATTTCTCCTCGACAGAGTCGAAGCCTCGCAGAGTCGTTTTACTTGCACTACTTGCTCTGAAAAGAATAAGGGCAGTCAAATAAAACAATCTCAAGAAGAAAACACAACTTATTACAGGTAAAGATTTGCTTACCAACAAGTTGAGAATCTAACTTCTTAACTTCTTCAAAGATGGGCTGCAAAGTGTCCTTAAGGTAACGCCATCCGACTTCTCAACCTCTTGGTCTTTCTCTCGAAGGAAATAAAATTCAAAAAGAAGAAGCGGTCGAAAGTAGTCTTAAGTTCAAGACTTCATCGCTTAGTTGTCCCCGAACTTTCGATTTGTAGAGTCGCCTCAAGCTTTTTTCGGAGGTCTTCTTTCTCCTCCTTAGCTTTTTTCGTCTCGGCTTTCTCATAGTCAAGAGAATCGGCTAGGGACTTCTCATTACTCTTAAGCCCGCAAAGAAAAAGGGTAGTTGTAAGTATAGAACCCGGTCGAAGTTTCTTCTACGATCGCCCTAGTCGAAGTTCTTCTCGACAAAAACCTTGGTCGAAGTTCTTCTACGATCAAGATTAGTCGAAGATCTTGTACGACAAACTTTACAAGTAATGGGAAAGTGGTCTGAACATATAAAGACTACGAGAAGCAAGCATTACAACCTCTCTGCCTATTCGCAGAGTAGTGCTTTGTCTTGTCGCAGTTGGACAAGTTGCCTGTGATATTCGGCAACAGTGACAATTTGTTCCAACGTATTCTGCATAGAGAAAGGCAGTAAGGAGCGCGAAAAGACATATATGTAAAATGCCAAGCTTAGGATACTTACATTCATGGCTGACCGAGCAAACGAAGATACCACCTTCGGGGTCCTCACCATCGATCTCATCGACTCGTTTCCACCATACCCTTTTGAGACGCTCGTCATCGAAAACATCCCCTCTGTTGGGAATGTCATTAGGGTGAGGAACGCGATCACGAGATCTGAACGCGCGGGAGCCCACAACGGTGGCAGGGGCGAAGAACCCTAAGGAGTGATCGAAGAGCTCGAACCCTTCTCCTCCTTCGGAGGTAACGACATCGGTAGCTTGACCTTGGAGGCTGGGAGGATCATCCACATCAACTTCCTTCCCAGAGTGCTGGATGGATGTTTCACCCCCATGGGCGAGTGTCTCCGCCGCTACCATCTCCACCCCTGGTTCTACGACCACTCCTATGGTCGTAGCCACTTTTGACCCTACAACTGCTCCGCTGGTCATAGCCACATCAGCTACAATGGCATCCTCCACCATTTGGACAGTGGTCGACCCTTCGATCACCGCCGCTGTTGTTCCTTTGCCTGTCGAAGAAACTACAGTAGGTTCCTTAAAAAGAACGTCCTTGATGATGAGGGGAGCCGAGCTAAGACCATGAAAAGGAAAACACGATCAGGTGATAAAAGGCAAAAGGTAAATGTTGTCCTTACAATTTTGTCTCTTTTACATACCTCCGAGTGCCGGACGAGATCTTAAGTTTGGAAACAACCCTCCCTATGAGAGGTTTCTTTGATTTTTCTCAACCACGATGGTTGAGACTTAAGTTGAGGATCAACCACGACCACGCCTAGTCATGGGTCTTGATCGAGCACCATCGCTTGGGCCCTTGGCTCTTTGGGCGCCGAGATCGGCCTCGACCACCTCAAGGGCAAGATCACCTCAACCACGAACGCACCGGCTGGTGCAGCATCTCCTTCATAAAAGACATGAAACTTTTCGGTTCTCCTTCTCAAGTTGCTTGATAAAACCGGGGGAGGCGTAAATCACAAGGTTTTATTGTCATAATAGAAGAGTACCTTGGCCTTGGGGGCTTTAGGTTTGAACACTTTAGCTATTCTCGCCATGATTGTTTCTCTGCAGTTGATTATTTCATGCAAGATTAGCCGAAGGTGCAGATGGAGTAGTGGAACTCGAGCTCGACCGCCCTTGTCAACAACTTGTGTGGGCTTTCTTCTTCTGGTTCGAGGAGCATCCGCTGCTCAACAAGCAGACTCGAGCTCGAGCATCCCTTGTCTCGCGATTTTAACGAAATGACGCCTCTTGAAGGGGAGAAACAAGTCGCTTCTACGGTGGTTGCTCCAACGACCATCGGGCTTCTACATCCTCGTCGTCTCCGACGGTTTTCCTTGCCTACTTTCTCGCAGAAGTTAAAAGAGAGACATTATAAAGTGATCATAAGTTCTTCTACGACCAATTACCATGTCGTAGTTTTTTCACGACAAATCTCTAGTCGAAGTTCTTCTACGACCATAACCCGATCGTAGCTTTTTACGATCAAGACTCGACCATAAGTTCTCCTATGACTATAAAGTCCTAAAGACGAAATCGACTATCGACACCTTTAGGCGCCAAGCTTGTCCTCCGAAGGTGTCAACCAGGATTGGAGGCGCCATGACATGGGCAGGGGGTTTCTCGCAGATAAGCTTGACTCGGGCATCAATCTCCTCTTGCGAGAGGTTTGCAGAAACAAGAGAACCTTAAATAAAGCCAATTCTGAAATCAACAGAAAGAAGGCTAAAGCTTAAGGTTTACTTACCTTCCGCATAGTCCCTCGTCGGGTTCGATGAACCCGAGTACCTCCACATCTGGTGAGCCCTCTTCTTCGGAGGGCTGATGCGGTGCGTGATGAAATCCTTCACCACGTGCCATCCAGTAAGCTCCTCTTCCTTCAAGTCCGCGATGGCTTGGATGAAGGGGGCAATCCGGCAAAGGTCCTTAGGAATCGCATCCCATGAAGGAACCTTCTCTGCCGGCTTTCCAATGAAGGAGAGGTTGTCCTCATTGGTGATCTCCCAATAGAACCACCTCTTCTTCCACCCCGGCCATGACGATCGGGTAAACATGTGAATGTACTCCCTCGACTTCCCGTCACGGAGCTTCAGACTACAGCCACCGACAATTCCGCCTAACCGAGTCATTCCGTAGTAATACCGAAACAACTCCAGGTCAGCTGGGATCCCCAGGTAGGCCTCGCAAAGGTACATGAATACCCCCAACATTGTAATTGAATTGGGAACGAGGTTCACCAACTCTACTTGGAAGTACTCGAGTACCAATGTAAGGAAAGGATGAGCAGGTAATCGAAAGCCGCACTCACAAAATGCTTGGAAGATGGGGATTTGCCCCATCTCCTCCAATGGCCAATGCTGCCTGGCGGCTTCGATCCATCTCACGAATTCAGCCTTTGGGATCTTCTCGGAGTCGACCAAAGCTTGAATCTTGGCCGTGTCCATCTCCGATTCAGCCTACTAGGAAGCGGCTCCAGCCATTTCTCCCGAAAGCTAAGAGATTGGATGTGGAAGGGTTGGAGAAGAAAGCCTGATTTGGTCGTGGCAGAGAACTCGAAAGTTTTGAACAAGAAGAACAAATTGGGGAAGGTAAAAACCTTACCTCACCATGTGAAACTTTATAACCAAGACGCTCAAGATGAAAAGACGTATACCCAATGGTTGCTAACGCTTCGAACCGCTTCCAGCAGACAACGGCAAGGGAGTCGATTGGGATTCTTAAAATTTGTCTACTCGAGGAAGTCAGGTCTGTTTTTACACCTCAAGCGAAATTACCTTCTTGACCAAGTCTTTTCTGGTCAAAAGTAACAACGGTTGGAAAGTTTCTACTTCCAAACCACAGTACTGTGACCACTCGGGGACCGTTAGATCTTCTACGATCACCTTGTGAGCCGCAAGGTTATCCTACAACTTTCTTGACTAAGTAAATTTCTAGTCAAATGAAACATTAGTCGAAGAGTTTTTTCCTTCGACCACCTTTTCCACAACCATCTACTGGTCATAAGATCATTTACTGCTCCTTTCTCAAGCAAGCTATTTTTCGCTTAAGCTAGGGGGCTAGATGACGAGGATATAATAATCCTCATTTAATAATTTATCCATAATTCATATTATGAGGTAATAATGACGTCACATAACTCCTGAGTATACCCCTTAAATATTAATAAGGGAGAAGCTGGAGGTCATAAGTTCTTCTATGACCACCCTGTAGTCGTGGGTCTTCCTACGACTACCCCATAGTCATAAGTCCTTATACGACTATCCCATGATCGTAAGCTCTACTACGATCAGTATGCAGTCGTAAGCTTTCCTACAACCATCCCCTAGTCGTAAGACCTTCTACGACCAGACCCTAGTCGACAAAGCTCACAGACATGTGGGCCTAGTCGATAAAGGAATCTTCCGTACCGTATTCAAAATACGGGCAGTAAACTATGCCATTATTTCCTAAGATAATGGCACGATTTTAACTCCCTTTTATGATGACAATTGTGTGGCGACGTGGGAACGTTTTAACTCCTACAGTAACCTCGAGTAACGGCGCCACGATCTAGATGATTAAGTGACCTTTTATTAGAGGTCCAACGACGTACATTCTGGGGACGGTATAAAAGGCAAGGATCATCAGAGCAATAGGGAGAGCCCAAATTCTGAGAAGCACAATACTCTAGTTTTCTGGCTTGATCTTGTAATCCAGTATACTTAATACATACACACAGGAGTAGGGTTGTTATTCTCCCCCGAACCTGTATAAAATTCTCGTGTCTCCATCTCTGTGTGATTTTGAGCCTAGAGAAATCCCCGAATCAAACAATCTTTACGTAAGTTCGGTCCTAAAACACCGACAGAGTTTCTATAGAGGAAATGTGTTTACCTGTTGATTAAATTCTGAACAACTGTGAAGTCGTGTTTGCCCCTCTGTAGGGAATCTAGGCATATTACTGAGTTCCGTTTTGGTATAATTACAATTAGAATCCAGTGGAACCTACACAGGTATGTCACCATGGTCATTAAACCTAAGTTCGTGTTGCTTATAAAGTACAAATCAACAAGTATAACCAGTAGTGCAACACTTACTCCTGGTTGTAGGGCACAAGTATGAATTCCTTGTTGTGGCGAGCCGACAAAAACTCTATAATGTAATCCTCTACGAATTTTGTATCCTCCTTGATGGTTTGCTTGGAGACCATGTGTGAGTCGAGGAAACCTACCGGTGAATTCCTTAATTCAGCTTCAGAAATCATGTATCTATATACAAAATGAAGGAGTTATATATAACATTTATCGGTATTACATGAACATTGACCGTGATTGTACACACTTACAGTGTCCAGCATCGCATGAGTGAGACGTCGAGGGAGTCGAGGTTGAAGAGACGGAACAACTCCTCAAAGGTCACTGTGAAGACACAGCCTTGAGTCTCGTGGTTAAAATGAACCTTCTTGAACTTGACGATGACACCCGTGCGTCGTTGTTCATCTGTCTTGTTGGCCTGTTCCATGTACCATGTATGCAATGTCGTGTAAGCCGATCCTAGGGTAGGGCTGTCTAACCTCTCGATCAACGGCTCGCCTAGCATGAATTTTCGGGCCAATGGCAAGAAGGGGATATCAAAACAGGAATCGACCGTCTTCGATTTGCCCTTACTGCCTCGCTTTGTAGAGGTCGACTTCACAAGAGTCGACTAACCACAAGGTATAGATGCATCTGATGCACCGGGCCCTTGCCGCTTCGGTGCAGGTAGCTCCGGTGCAGTCAGCTCCTGTGGACTTGACACCGTTGCAGGACATTCCTATAAAGTTGACACCGGAGTAGGTAGCTCTAGGCAGATGTCCCTCTTGGGCCACTAGATGAATGTTCCAACGGCTTGCTCTAGAGTCATGACCTCGTCGTTTGGGGGAATATGCAGCGGGACGGCTGCGAAATTGGCACAAACACCGTCCACATTCACTTTTGCAAAACCCGACATTAGATTTACACCGTGCACCAAAGCCCCAACACCGGATGGATACATCTGGCCCCAAGCAACATCTAGGGCAACAGAGGCATATCTCACTTGGATCTTGCACTTCGTAGCCACCTACATAACAATACAAAATTAGCTACTCCAACAGGCCTATCAATGGATCGAGCATTCCAGAGATAATAATTATTACCTGGATGTCATCGACAGAAAATCTGTCGTCGCCTATTGGGGTAGGGTTAGGGTTGGACACGCAGCTACTCGGAAGTTTGGGGGGCTGGCTAGCACAGTAGGGGCAGGGGCTTGCTACTGATTTGAGACTTGCAACTGAACTTCCCTAAGCCTTTCCTCAAAGCTCTCCATCTGCCGTTGGGTCACAGCTCTGACGTGATCATCGATCTCATCTCTAAGGGATTCAGTGATCTCATCTTTGAGGGATTCACGAATCTCCTCTCGTAGCTTTGCATCGCGCTCGGCTTTGGCTCTCTTCCTACTCTGGTACAATTCGGAGTCCACTCAGAACCAATCTTTCCATGGAACATAAAGACTAGCGCCTCTCGTGCGACCCGGGTGCTCATTGTTTCCCAGGGCTGTGGAGAGTATATCTCTCTCCCTGTCTGCCTGGAATGAGCCTTGGAAAGATTGTGCACTCAGCGTTACCTGCAATAGCCCGACATGTTATTTCACTTCCTATGAAGTTATGGGGTAATTACAAACTAGGTAGTTCGATATCTTATCAGGCACTGGGACACTTCCTCCGCTGCGGGGTTTGGAAAGGAGATTTCCCCCATAGACAAGGTACATAACCTCCCCATTAACCAGTTTCAAGCGCGCTCATCAGTGATCTCGGCAAATGGCAGGGAGATATTTGAACGGTTTGCCTGCTGGTCCTAATCCCTCCATATCGGGATTTTACCAGCATACCCAGCGGTGCCGAGTCTGTGGGGTGCTTGTTTTTTTGCCTAGAGGGTCGTGTGCACCACACTTTCACTCCTAAATTCATCTGTCATCTTTGTCGCCGCAAACTCGGCCCAGCACTCTTCCTAGAATGGATACTTGTGGAAGGGCCTTATATCCTTCTCCACGTAGTTCTTGACAAGCATGCTCTTGAAATTCTTCCATGCTTTGCACGCCTGTAGCAACACGTGTTGTCGCACGGAGTCCTGGTGTTGTTCCGGGATCTCGAACGATCGGAAAATATCCGTCAGCAGCTGACCTTTGTGTTCTTTGGTCAACTCCTTCCACGAATCGTAGTTGATGTTGACATGTTCCCGTGCAACTATTCCGACCATTCTCCGGAATGTGGACGCTGCTCAACGAGGATTGATAGGGGGTCCCAGATTGATCGACCTCCGTGATGGTAAATTGGCCCATGGGCCTTTTCGATATTCCTCTTCTTCTACCGTGCTTGGATATTCCAGAGGACGGTGCATCAGACATATGAGGCGACGATGACGAAGAATGAGCGTAAGACATCTTCACAAGAAATAGAAGTTTTGACACGCGTGAACATATTATCATAAGATTCGATCTCTATGTGTATGGGTATACACACCAATTAATAATAATTAGGATATGTAGGGAAGAAATTAGGACCAATACAATGACATAATTGACATAAACATGTAAATCCTCCAAGTCATTTAAAAGGAATAATATGCTCAACACAAACATCATGTGAACAAATAAAATCAGCATAAAGCTATGATTTAATATTTTGATATTGCTCTCAAATGTAGAGTAAGCATTCCAATTAGAGCTCAAGTTCAAACCCGATTATCAAAACAATTTCAGTACGAGACTATTATCATCACAGAGCATTCATCTCAAGCCCACCACACCACATTGCAATATATTCTAGTAGTAGTATCAAAACAAATACCATATGAATCACTGACTAGAACAAATACAAATTCCTAAAACAAGTACAACACCTCATACTACTTAGTGTTTGAACCAGATACTAGTGCAATTATCATGAGTCAATGAGGACCATGACAACATGACAGATTATTGATAGAAAGAGTAAGGGAAAGGGGCGTCAGGGTCGGCAACTGGGCACCGGTTACCTTTGGACGTCGAGGAGAAGGACGAGCAGGGAGTAGTACTGGAGTGGCAGGGTGGCGTCGAAGGGGAGGTGCGTTAGGCTCGGGGGAGGGGAGTCAGTGGGCTCGAGGGAGGAGGCGCGCTGGGCTCGAGGAGGAGGCGGCGTCGACGGGCTCAAGGGAGGAGTCGCACCGGGCTCGAGGACGAGGCGACGTCGAGGACGGTGGCGACGGGCTCGGGGGAGGAGGGAGGAGTTAAGAAACTTAATCGTTTGAGTGGGGGGCGCAAGCAAACCCTAGAGTCTGAATATAAATAGGGATGGACATCACAGACGGTTCTAAAGTAGAACCGTCTGTGATAAATAATATCACAGACGGTTCTAAAATAGAACCGCTCGTGATATGTGATATCATGCAGCGGTTCCAATCAACAACCATCTATGATATGTGATGATGTATCACGCATAGCCCAATCAACAATCGCTCAGGATATCATGTATCATAGACGCTTTTTACCAAGGAACCGCTCGTGATATATAATCATACATGGTTTGTAGATGAAACCGCTCTATGATATTATTTTGTATTGGTTAATCTAGTTTTGTTTATTGGCTAGCCTCAGGAAATGCTAGCCATGCTCTCTGAAACAAGTAGAAAACACAACAAGTTCAATTAATCTTTAAAAATGAACTCAAATGAACCATTCATCTAAGCAGTGAGTACAGGCTTTGGCCCCTTTTGTACTCTGGCCCGACAGGTTAGCAAGGGCAGGATAATCATTTATGGTGCGTAACAACAAGGAACGAAAGTGAGGTTCTCTCATTTGTACGCATCCCATAATTGCATTCTTCAATCCACGTGATTTTTAGATCTTCCATCAATGGTGCTAGGTACACATCAATATCATTCCCAGATTGCTTTGTCCCTTGATAAGTATTGAAAGCAAAATATATTTTCGCTTCATACACAACCAAGGAGGAAGGTTGTAGATACAGAGCGCCACGGGCCAAGTGCTATGTCGTTTGCTCATGTTACCGAAAGGATTCATTCCATCTGTACTCAATCCTCCAAACCTTATATTCCTCAATTCCGCACCGAAGTCTGCAAACCTCCTATTGATGTTTCTCCACCGGGCGGAATCAGCAGGTGTCTTAGCTTCCGTCATTCTTACGCTCCTCCGAAAGTGCCAATGCGCAGCTTTTGCATTCTTTGGGTTCGCAAAAAACCGCTTCAAACGGGGAATTACAGGAAGATACCATGCCACCTTAGCAGGAGGTCCTTTCTTCACCTCAATTCCCTCGTCGTCATCTGATTGATTTTTACGCTTGTATCGGGATGCGTTGCACACTGGACATACATGCATGTTTGTATACTCGTTACGATAGAGGATACAGTCGTTCGGACATGCATGTATTCTTTCTACTTCCATTCCCAATGGACAAAGAACCTTCTTGGCTTTGTAGGTGGTTTTAGGCAACTCGTTTCCCTCCGAAAGTATGTCTGCTAAGAGACCTAACAGCCCTGTGAAACTCTTGTCGGACCAACTGTTGCTTTCCTTCAATTTCAGCAGTTCAAGCACGGATGACAACCTTGTGTATTCCGGCTTGCAGCTTGGGAACAAAGGTTTCTTCACGTCCTCCATCAAGCCCCGAAATTTAACATACCCCCTCTCATCACAGTTCCCTTCTGCATCATGAAGCATCTAATCTAGATTGTCATCGTGCAGCCTATCCGAATCGGAACCACAATCGACATCATTCGCAAGATATCATTGACTTCAGATAATATGCTCTTCACCATGATTGGTCCAACGTATAACCCTTTTAAAACCCTTCAATCAAGTGTGCTTCGATCTACGCTCGGTTCTTAAATATCTTCAGATTCTCGTAGTCAATACATGGACAATACATATATTCCGCCCCCTTATTCAACATATCCTCCTGGCAACTCTTGTAAAAGCAGACATGTCATTAATGTACTCTTCACTCACATAGTTCTCAGTGTACATCCAGCTTCGGTCCATCACACGGTTTGTATTGAAAACCCTGGAAATAAATAAAAGGGTGACTTCGAAAGCATATTTTCTAAGGCTTAATTACGCTTTCCAGTAGAGAAAGCGTATTTTTCTCTAAACTAAAGGTGGCTTTTTTTATTTTTACATTTTTTTGGATTTTATTAACTTACATGTGGGCCCTACTTGTCATTGACTCATTTTTTATTTCATGATTTTATTTATAAAATATATGGCGGTCCCACATGTCATAGACTCGTTAGTTTATTAACTAAATCATTAAAAAGCAAGAGGATTTGAAGCTCAAATTGGGCTCGTGGTGACATCGCATTGCTAATAGTCGAGCTCGGGTTCTACACGCCTCGAGGCGAACCGACGATGATGTCCTGTATGCGGCGCCATGGGTTTCACTAGCGATTTCATGTAAACGTCAAACTACTCAAATTAAAAGATACTTATGCTCCAAAGAGCTCACCTCGATCAAGGGAAGGTGTCAATGAAGTCGGGAAGGTCCAAGGTGGCTAGTCGAAGTCGGGGAAGGTCCAAGGCGGCCTGGTCGTCAATGAACAAAAGAGTTGGCGTCGATGGCGGTGGTGGTGACAGAGAGGTCCACGGTGGCGGCCAACAGCGTGGCGCAATAATAGTGAAATGGACCACACGAAGCGGGCTCGGGAGGAGAGGCGATACTCAAACCGGCATGGAGTGGTGATGGACTCACGGGCTTGGAGATCTCCGCAGCTATCGTGAGCGCTAGAGATGGAGATCAAGAAGACTCGCTGGGGAGCTATGTACCTTCGCACCGCCTCGTGATGAGTTAATTATCACGACGGTTTTCAACAAAAACCATCTGTGATATGTAGTAATATCATAGACGGTTCATGTTGAAAATCGTTTATGAAGTATCACTGAGCGGTTACGACAATAAACCGCCTCGTGATATTGTAATATCACAAACGGTTTTGTGTAAAAATCGTGATACTTCATGACGATTTTTCAACATGAACCGCCTGTGATATTATCTCTTCACAAACGGTTTTTAGCGTGGAAAGTAACACAGACGGTCGCTAAACAAAAACCATCTGTGATTGTGTTTAATACACACGGTTTCGATGAACCGCTCGTGATCAAAGGCCCAAGATAGCATTTTTGTAGTAGTGATAGATGGTAGTTAATCCTACTTGTAGCATTGGCTGCCATGATAAATTGCTATCCCAACCCTTGTCACCATAGTAATTATCCTCTAGACAAGCTAGTATTGATAACTAAGCATCGCTAAACATCAACTATTTAAACTTGATCAAAATTGGAAGACACATGTTATGTATGTCTAGAGGAGGTACCTCTGGTAGTTTGGTTATCCAATGAAAATAAATCTACCATGTATTTTAACACTACTACATTTTTAAAAATTATACTTTTAGAACTTTTGTTTCAAAAATGTAGTTCAAAGGAAAGATCATTTCTTATTTATGCAAATTATAATGGCACAAAGAGATAAGAAGTAAAATTTTATGATTAAAAGGACAAAAACAATTAATTATTTATAATAAATGACTAGAATCGGATAGGATCATATGAAAATTTTAATCATGATCCTACAATTTTTGGTAGAATCGTAATAATATTACGATTCAACAAATTAATATTTTACCTAGGATCGGATCGATCTAGTCAATCTAGGATCGTAAAATCGTAGGATCGTATGATAGAATTGAGATTCTGACAACCTTATATATATATAAAAAAATAGCACACCTACATGCATCTTAGGGGTCATCAGGCAACCGCGGTGGCATATCCTATGCACATGTCCCATTTGGTGGACATGTGCACATGAGCCATTTCACCAAGCATTAAATCCACAGTCGTCCAATCCTCGGCTCCCACTAAAATAAAAGCGTGAGGACGCCCTTCCCTTGGCCCCATCCCACCAGCCCGAGCGATCCCCCCATTCTCCACCCACGCTTAGGGTTGCTCTGCCAAGACCAAGCCCCACCCCTCGTGGCGAGTCGAGCCTCAGGCCGACTCCTCTCGCACCGAGTCCTCATGAGCCGCACCCAATGTCGCCTTGGTGCCTCCCCCTCTACGCCATCCCCACGCCTCCCCTGCCGAAGCCGAGCCAGCGCCGCCCGCCTGCCCCAATTTGGCGACGGGTGCAGTGTGGTGGCGGATTTGGAAGGGCTTGCATCCACGGGGTGCAGTGCAGCGATGACGGTACTTCAAGGCGGCCACCACTCTAGCTTCTTCATTCTCCCACAACCCACTGGGTGTTTGTTGACGAGATGATGTTCAGATTTGGTTAATTTGCAGCGGCCACCACTCTGGAGATGATGTTCAGATCAATTGTTCCCTTTTTTTGTTGTTGTATCAGATACAAATCGTTAATGAAGTGAAATGATTGGAGTAGATAAGCAGAAGTTGTTGTGTATTTTGGGAGCTGAAATGTGTCTGGCAGAAATTTTTTAGTATCAAGCAGAATTGTTGTGTATGCAAATTCTAGACATATTCTGATTACAATGCAGCTAATTACAATGACAAATTCTGATTACAATGCCAAATTCTAAGATTACTCATACACAACACTCTACAGAATTTGTATGAGTAAGCTTAGAATATGAGTGGGAGAATTTGTATGAGTAAGCTACTTGCCATGATAGTTTCCAATGTTGAAGGCTTGAAGTGGCACATATAGATGTTGTATGCATGTGAATGGATGTACAATATTCTTATATGAGCAGGCCCAAATCTTTTGTACAATCTCTTGTATCTCCACGCTACTGTGAAATTGACTAAAATTAATTTCACTGACTATTTTGCACACAATTGTTATTAGTTACCGCTTGAAGACCATACATAGCAGATCACTAAAATTAATTTTGGATTTCAATATTCATATCTCAAGTCACAACTCATCAGGATGTTGTCGTTACTTTTCATTAAGAAAATTAGTGGCAATACTAGTTATACATTCATTACCATGTACTGTTGATGACAGCTTATGCATGAACAACTATGAATAGTTCTTTTATTCCATTCCTCTGTATGCAAGCTGTGAAAAATCTGTATGCAAGCTGTGAAAAATGCTAAAGTAGTAAGAAATTCTGGAATTTTTTCAGTTAACGCAACAGTAGATCTTCAATTTGGATTGCATATTCATGCATGATTTAAACAAGATCACTAACTCTACAATCTTTTTTATTTTGGCAATGAGTCACCACAAGTGAAATTGGAATTGTAGTACATATCATTTCAGGCATCCATTTCTCTGATGATCTACAAGAGTGTCTTTTTCCTTCCAAATTTCCAATACAACAGTAGCTAGCTAACTAGCTTACAAGTCCCCCACTGATCTCTCAAAGAACACGACATAATCCTAGTCAATTCTTCACCACTTTGCACAAGCTGAGGGATGTATCCCTAATCACCATCAAGTCCATGTTTTTCTTTGCAAATTCAAGCGCGCCCCATCTTAGATCTGAAAGAGCAACCACACTACCATTCTCTCATACTCGAAGCCTCCTTTTCTTTAAGTGCACACTGAGACCAAGAATCCCTGCATGTCAAATAGTAAGCAAAGACACACCACATAACAAATTAAAATAAATTATGTCAAGGAACAAATATTAATCTACAAAATGCATATATATATATATATATATATATATATATATATATATATATATATATATATATATATATATATATATATATAAAAGCATAGTGAATTACATTTTCACGTACCGGAGAACGTTGGATCATTGCGTGGCTATGGCTTGTGATTCATATTTCCTAATACCTGAACATAGTTACAACCTGAATGTAAATGAGAAAATAGCAACACACATCTTTTTTTAACATAAAAGCAATGAATTGGCATTTATTTAATCAGATCAGGATACATGTCAATTTACAGAAATAGGGGCTAGACAAAAATCATCCATCCTCATTCGTGGACAATATGCTACAAGTTACAAGCTACAACCAAATAATCCATGCAATCTATATACACAGGTCATACAATCAAACAATCACATTCATGGATGCTTCGGCTTCTTGCAATGCTTTTTCATCTGCACCCATACAATCTGCAGCAAGAAAGAACCAAATAAGGCAGTTTACATAGAGAATTTGATTCTTGAAATCTGGAATAGAGAATTTGAACTCTAACTAGCATGTTTACATGGAACTCCCACTGTGACTCAAATATCTTGGGATGCAACTGGCCAGTGGAGGACCTGGCGTAGGGGGTAGGGGCGGCGTAGGGCGCAGGCGACTTGGGAACTAGTCGCAGGGAGAGACGAGACGACTAGGGCGACGGCGCGGTGACTAGCTTTGGCAGCGCGACGCAGTGGCGGTGGCGACTCGGAGGCTGCGCAAGGCACCGCCGGAGGGGCGACGCGGCACAGGGGGTGAACCCTAGCTCGGGGAGGCGATGAGTTGGGAGAGGACGGCATGCGGCGCTGCCCAAGAGGATCGTCGGCTCGGCGCAGGAGGGGCGGAGGCGCAGGACGAGGCGTAGGCGCGGAGGCGCGGGGGCGGAGGCGCAGGAGGTAGCGGGCGACGTAGCAGGCGGCGCGGGGAGGTGCTAGAGCCTGGAGGAGGTGAGCGCTGGAGAGGATCGGAGGATTGGGGAATGGAAAGTTTGCTCTCGATCGGGTGGAGGGAGGGGGACGCAAATGCATAAAATATTGATCCTCTACAGCAGCAGTGCTCGCTATCTTGTTGTCAATCCGCGATCAACTGCCTAGATCTCTTATGTCCATATGTTCACACATGGCTCCATGTGCACCTGATACGGCCCCGGCAACCGCATAGTCACACAAAGAGTTTCTTCGAGTAAATTGCGCTGTAGTTCCATAAACTTACGTCGTTGTCTCAATTACCTCTTGAGCTTGCAAATAAATTACTCCCTCCGTTCTTAAATACATGACGTTTGACCAAGCGCGCAGTCAAACTTATATAACTTTGACCATTACTTTTCATATGATTTTGTTAGTAAAAAATTACAAAATTATTATATTATGAAAATATTTATCATGACAAATCTAATGATACTATTCACTCATGATCAATGTAAATAGTTTTTCATATATTATTAGTTAAAGTTAGATAAATTTGACTGCACGCTTGGTCAAACGTCGTATATTTAAGAACGGATGGAGTACTTATCCTTAGACTTACGTCCGTTTACACCACGGCACCCTTTGGCCGTTAACTAACCAAATCTGCTGGCGTGGACGATGGCACGGCGAACCCCCCTCTCTCTCTGTCCGAGCCTCTCCGGACTCTGCCGCTGGAGTCCACCACCACCGTGATGCACCCAACAGCCGCTCCCCCAGGCACCGTTAAAATGAGGCCATTTCTTCTGAACATGTTTGATAAAGATCCACCTAGTTGATTAGATGAATCCTGATTGTTGGCCCAATCTTTCACGGTACACTCGAAGATCAGTAGCAATCTCACAAACCAATTCGGTGAATTGAATTGTAAGAAAATCAATACACTCACAAACCAATCTAATAGATTGAATTGCAAGTAGTAGCCTTCGGTGAATAGTACTCCGAAGCAAGAGATAGATATCTTGATCTCGCTCTCAATCTTTCTCCCTCAATCTCTCCAACTCATATCACGACTCAAGAACACACGATATGCGCCAAAATGGCTTTTCTGATTTTTTATTATCTAAATCATAACCTGCCCACCTCTATGGTGCGGCCATGGGGGGGG
The DNA here is from genome assembly GCA_036346405.1 of Phyllostachys edulis. Classification (NCBI taxonomy): domain Eukaryota; kingdom Viridiplantae; phylum Streptophyta; class Magnoliopsida; order Poales; family Poaceae; genus Phyllostachys; species Phyllostachys edulis. The sequence continues at coordinate 8,529,007 of CM070564.1, forward strand.
TTTATATAGCCTCCCACGCAAGCACACAACTCACAAACCGAGTTGCTACAGTAACCGTTTCCGATACTGTTCACGTGAACAGTAATCCGAGTCGGTTACTGTTCACGTGAACAGTAAACCGAACCAAAAATTACTTTCTTAATTAGAAATTAAGCTACTCTAGTTTTGGAATAAAACTATTAATCACCAGTTGGCTGTCTGAATTGGATCCAAACTGAACCAACCCACATGCCATGTTCCCGGCATCCTTCCCATGCATGGCCAAGTCTCCCTCTCGGTTTTCCTTGTGTTATGGGCTTTCCTTCTCTTAGCTTCTTGTGCGAGCTTGTTCCATGCACTTGATGCTTCTTTCGACGCCAATGCAACCCTTGCTTCCATGTCACGCTATCGGCCTTCACAATGTTTTGTTTTACCTTTTGTTGCAAAACAACACCAATGGCGCCAATTTGAGTTCTAGCATTAGTTTGCAATTTAGGGACACAAACCAATGCTTTGGTAGTAGTTATGGCGTATCATCCTCCCTTTCTTCAAGAAAAGACGTCCTCGTCTTTTGTGTAACCTTAGGAATCTCCATCGGGTAGTCTTCACGATCGCTTTTTTAGCGATGATCTCCTCGGCATGAATAGAATTCTCGGCATAGGACACGGGGTATATGATCTTCCCGATGCACCAAAGAGTACTTGTTGGACCTCCGTGGTGTGTAGCGATACGATCATCTCGCCACGGACGCTAACAAACAAGTGACATGCATGCATAGGTGCGATGTCACACTCCACTTTGTCGTGATAGTCTCCCTTTGAAAAACAAACTTTGACACGATGAGTAATTTTCGCCATCGATATTATGCAACCACTTGTGCATAATACGGTTCTCGATGTCGCCATGTTGTCAACCCCAAAGCTTGCACCAAATCGTTGCTAATGATATTGTTGTAGCTTCCACCATCAACGATAAGCTTGCAAACTTTGCCATTGATTTTGCACTCAGATTTGAAAGCGTTGGTTCACGCCTGCTGTGCGAGAATGGAAGTGTTGTCCTTTCGAACCATCTTAGTCGACATACAAAGACCATCTTGTGGTGCCTCCTTGGTAGTTTTGTCATCATGAAACGACTCATCTTGCTGTTTTTGGGTAGAAAGAAGGGCCGCCAATTCGATTTCTTCTGTTCTTCCTCGCCAACCGTTCTTCTTCACGTTTCTTAGCCTTTAGCCTTTGCGCTGCTCTTTAATGTCTTCTTGGACCTTGTCTCGTCATTGTCTATCTTCAAGGTACCTTGACGAGGACCAAGATGTAATGTCCTTTCGCATTCCTCTCCATGGAAAGGAGTACCGCATGACGGGGCGTGATGCAACTCGGTGTATGTCTTTGTTCTTTCAACCAATATGCACCAATCACCAACGAACATGCTCTCATATGCATAGGAATCACGTCACAAGTAACAACAAGAAGATACCCATCCAAAGAAAATTTTACCTCCACTTGTTTTGTGATCGAATGTGCTTGAACCTCCAAAGCAATAGATATGGCTCCGGATGTGGCTTTGTGACCAACCCCAATCTGTCCACAAGTGTTTGGCTTGCAGCGTTTGTCAAGCTTCCCGTGTCGATCATCATAGCACAATCTGTGTTCCCCACTCGACACCGATTGAAGAATATGTAGCTCGGATCGTGGAGTGGATCCTCCTCGCATTGATCTATAGTGTAGGTGAATTGCATGACCAACTTCATATCCTTCGTATCGGCCATGTCGATAATTGATCTTCAGCGACAGAACAATACCGTGAGCAATCAAGCTTTGATACCACGATAAAGATCCACCTAGTTGATTAGATGAATCGATTGTTGGCCCAATCTTTCACGGTACACTCGAAGATCAAGAGCAATCTCACAAACCAATTCGTGAATTGAATTGTAAGAAAATCAATACACTCACAAACCAATCTAATAGATTGAATTGCAAGTAGTAGCCTTGGTGAATAGTACTCGAAGCAAGAGATAGATATCTTGATCTCGCTCTCAATCTTTCTCCTCAATCTCTCCAACTCATATCACGACTCAAGAACACACGATATGCGCCAAAATGGCTTTTACGATTTTTATTATCTAAATCATAACTTGCCCACCTCTATGGTGCGGCCATGGGGGGGTTTATTGTAACATCCCAAATGTATAATCAGGGTTATTCAAGTATAATTATATGTGTACAAATTAAAACTTTTTCTAACAACTTGAAAACCCTTTCAATCTCATGTAATTCTTGTCCAAGAGTTGTGTAAACCAAGAACACAAAGCTCTTGTTGACCAAAAGTCAAATTCATTTTCCAATTCTCTCAAATCTTGTGCCAAACAATTGGAAAGTATCTTCCTTGGTCCTAAAACTGAGGTGGGACCCTCTGAAAAATATCACAAGTTGTAAAACTAGTTTGATAATTTTGTAGGTAAAATGAATCATTGAACAACCTTAATGAAATTCCTGAGAAAAATGCATGGCATAATAACCTCTGGAAAATTTATGTAAGGTTAATCATGTTGTCACTAGCTCCAGTTAAAATCTTATGAATTTTGGAGTTCATTTGCTATCTCAAACAATTTTGCAAAGTCTTATTTGTTAGAAAATTAAAATTTAAAACAGAGCCTTTGTTCCTTGGCCGAGCCAGTACTCAAACCTGGTCCGGCCCAACCCCATCGACCTCCTTTTCCACCTTGATGAGGTCGAGCCGTTGGATCCAATCCAACCGCCACGACCTCCCTCAACCAAGGCCCCCAGACCTCCCATTCGAGGTCCTCTTGACCTCGTGGACCTCCTCGGGTCAGCGTGGGCATCGAGACCTCCCACCTCATCAGGTCATAGCCGCTGGATCAAAGATCCACGGCCACGACCTCCCCGTGTGTTAAACCTCGAAGGACCTCCTCGTCTTTGTAAGCCATCGCAGCGAGGTCATCCCACTATATGAGGTCTTGGCCCTTGGATTCAAGATCCGCCACGACCTCCCTCACTGTTAAACTAAGCAAGTCCACATCCCACCACGTGAGGTCGAGCCATTGGATCAAAATCCATGGTCACGACCTCCTCTGGCAAAAACATCACAACAAGGTCCTCCGCCTTGTTGAGGTCTTGGCCCTTGGATTAAGATCCAACCGTACGACCTCCCATGGTTATCAACCTCAAAACCACCTTCCACCTTGGCGAGGTCATCATTTGTTGGATTTACATCCAACCGCCTCGACCTCCTTTGTACTCACTTGAGGTCGTGGCCGTTGATTTACATCCAAAGGCCACGACCTCCTCCTCAAAAATATTACAGCAAGGTCCTCCGCCTTGATGAGGTCCATGCCCTTGATTTGCATCCAAAGGCCATGACCTCCCCTCGATCTCTTATGTTGGCGTGCTGTTAAGTCCCAACCGGAGGTCCGCCTTTGTTGGATGGAGATCCAACGCTTTGGACCTCTGTCCATTTCCTCACGTGTGTTTTCACGTTAAGGATCGGAGGCCACGACCTCCTCGCCCTTGATCGTGTGGTGGGACCTCCTCCCGGCCACTTAAAACTTAACGGTTCAAAATAGGATCCGATGGTTAGGACCTCTCCTGTGTCTTATCCAACGGCCATAAGGACCTCCTGTTCTTTCTTCCTCTCGCGGCGGGCAAGCTCGAGCAATGCATTTAATGCAAGTCCGCCATGGAGTATGTATATCACTCTTTCTTGACCGCATTTAATCTTGGTCGACTTTAGCCTCTCAGGTCAAGCTCTAGCCTGCCCCCTTGTCAACCTTTATGTCTTGTCCCCTGCATTGGACCGTGCCATGGGCCAAGCTCACCGTGAGCTTAGCCGGTGGTCTCGACCTCAATTGCCCTTAGGATAAAACCACCCCATTGTGTCTTTATCTTCCTTTACAAGCCATTGTTCTTTGCTCACCCATACGTGCTTGTGAACTTTAAGCCGCATGAGCTCCTTGGCCGCCATTGTTGGACTTGAAGTTCCTCGGTGGACAAGGGTCACCGGGTTTCCCACCTTTCTCCTTGCTTCCATTTGTGCCTTCCCTCGGGATCAAGCCCTAACCTAATTTGTTGGGCATTTTGTTTTCAGAGGTGGTCAAAGTCGGGCTTGAAGCTGGAGCTTTGGCCGTGGAGCCCTGTCTTCCCAACTCCGCCACCACCTCCACGACCTCCCAAAGACCTTAGGACCATCGGGTAAGCCCTGTTAGTCCTTTAGATCTTTGCGCACCTGATGAATGATCTCGCGGAGCTTTAGTTTGGCATAAGCTTGTTTGTCGCATGAGCTCATTTTTGCTTTTCGGTTTTGCCGTCTTGGTCACCTCTGTCCTCTCCGGCTCGCCCGGCGTTCGAGGCCGTCTTTGCCGTTGAGAGAAGGTCCGTTGGAGTGCGCGTGGTTATTCTGAACCGCGGTACCATTGGATCTCGCATGGCGAGGTCTACATCGCCGGCGAGAACCAAATATTTGAACACGGATTTTGTCGGGACGCAACGACGAGCGTTGTTGTCGTTTTAGGACAGAGCTCATTTGGGGTTAATGCGCCATAAATTGCTAAATCTCGCAATCATTGGGTGGGTCTTGATGTCCTTAAATCCACCATTTATTGCGCGCCTTTAAGTCCTCCCGCGCGCGGACCTCCTTGTGTCCCACGCGCATTAATGCCCTGTCCAAACATGTGCGGCGCTGAGCTGCAGGATGTCCGGACCTCCTCCAAGGAGATCTGGAGCGCCCAAGACCTCCTTGGCGCAATCTTAGCCGCCGAGACCTCCTCGAGGTGCAGTGGCGTTGAGACCTCCTCTGGGACCTCCTCGAGGTCATCTCACCGCTGAGGACCTCCCTTTAATCTGGTCCGCTCGGACCTCCCTTCCATGTTGTGGTCCGTTAGATCTTCCATCTACGGCCATGACCTCCCCCTCACCTCGCGCATGTGCGTGGTTAGGAGGTCCAGGACCTCTGGACCTCCCATGTGCGTGTGTGTTGTTCTCTTGGGAGGTCTAAGCCGTTAGATCTGAGATCTGTGGCTCACGACCTCCCATGTCTTTGTGAGTGTTGAAATGCCAGTAAAGTCTTAATAATAAACAGAATAAGGTATAAACTTTAAAATTTCATCTCTTTTTCTTCTTAAATCCAAATGAGGTCATTCAAGTTGTGTTAGCTCTATCTTGAACTTGACTTTAATCTAAAAATGATTATAAGTTGAGTTCAGCTCCAGAGCACAGATTAGCCACTAGATTTTAAAACTCCCTTTTAAATATACATTCAAATTAATGCTTAGCTTGTAAAATTCATAACTACTGCTCTGTAGGTTGTTTTTGAGTGAGACCAACTTTGTTGGTTTCCTCTATTAATGAACTCACTAAGAAAATTAGTTTTGAGCATGTTGCTGTTAGAAAAATGAGGACTTGTGCATTATAATTTTGTTCAAGTTCTTGTTTTTGAAAAATTATAGAAAGTGCATAATAGCTCCAAATGAGATGAACTCAATTGTGTTATTCATCTCATGAGGTGCTGGTTTTGCAGTAAAAATTTCAGCCTCACCACTGTTCTAGAAAATGTTGCCTCATAATTAAATTAGTGAATAGTGCAGTTTGGTATTTTCAGGGGCTGAGCAGAATTGTTTTGCTCATAACTTTTGCATTAAGAATCCAAATCCATTGGTTCTTGCTGCTAAATTTCTAAAAATCACCCTCTTACTGCTGTAGAAATTTCAGAGAATTTGGAGTTCGTTTGCTGTGCTGTCTTTGTTGTCTTTCGTCGTTCTTATCGGTTCTTTATCGTTTTTCCGTTAGGTTTCGACATTTGTGGTGATCCATAAGCGACCCTCCGCAACAAAGTGACCAGCAGCAAGGCAAGCAGTTTGACCATTTCCATCATGTCCCATTACTTTAAAGCTTACTACTTTGTTTTACTTCTATGTATGCATGCTACTTTGTGTTAAATGTCGCTAGCTTTCCTATAGTTGCATAATCTGTAGGAATTGTTATCCTCTACTACCAATGAGCCTAGGTTATTCGCTGTGGTTTGAGCTCGTTGGATGAGCTCTTATCACTTAGTAGTTGCGTTTAAAACTGCTTAGACATGCTTAGCTATCGGTAGTAATGGGCGATCATCGACATAGTCGATGGTCTTGATCACACAAGTATAATTATTCCTCCTATATGTCCAGCACTTGTGCTTTGATTAATTTGTAAAATCAAAACTGAAAATAAAATGTCGATTTAGACTTGGGCATATTGGATGGATGGTGCGGTTCTTGGAATGTGGTGGTATGCCGGGTCCCTAAGGACCGAGTACTTGGGTCACTAAGCCAAGCGCTTTTGCGTGCTAACCACACGAGGGGGATATGGGACCTCTCTTGACTAAGTACTTTGGGAGGTGTTAATTATGAGCTGGTTGGTGGGTATGTTTTAATAAAATCTGTGTGTGTGGTGTTGGGAGGGAGCATTGGCACGGTTAGGGCTGCCTAATGTGTCTTGTCCCGTGGGTTGCGGCTCGTAATTAGCATCGTCCATTGGAAATGTCTCGTAGGACTTAGCCGTGCCGGCACACCAAAGGTCGTGTGCCTAAAGGAAAGGCGGTCTGACGTGTGGGTACATTGGTACACCCCTGCAGGGATAAAACTATTGAATAGCCTCGCCCTAGGTTATGGACATGCTTGGTAAGGTCGTTCAAGACTAGTCTCAACCTTTTAATTAAAACTTGATGGGTTGGTATGAACGGGAGTTCATGTTATTGTCGTGGTGACTAAGGGTTAGTCACTTCCAGGTTTGTTCTTGTTGTTGTTATTATGTTATTATCGCGTTGTATTTCAACATTTAAAAATACTTTGCCAAATTGCCTTCAATCTATTGTGTTATTGCAAATAAATGTTGCTTTATGCTAAAATGAGTCCAAAGCCTCATCCACTTAAATAAAACTTGCATGTAGCTATTTATAGTTACGTTATCTCACACGTAAGTCTTATGGAGTACTTTATGTACTCATCTGCCGTGGTTGTGGCAATTTTTTTGTGGCTTTTGTTGCAGAGGAAGAAGGAGAGCTCCAAGAGCCTTACTCGTGCCACGTGTTGTTGTTTCTTCGACGACTAGCTTGGCGGTCCCACGATGCCTAGGGTTACTGACACCGATTGGCTTTGTGTTATAGCCATCTTTATGGCACTTTTGCTTCATTGTGTATTCTTGTAACTTATTGCTATTTGGCCTAAGGGCCCCTCTTTGTAGTAGCTATTCCATATTAATATTAACTTCGGTTTGTTGCTTATGTTCTATGTGTTGTATGGAATTGATATATTCTTTTGTTGTGAGGTATGTATACTGCATTCGGGAGTATACATCTCTCGATACCGAAGTTTATTAGGTTGATAATACTAGGGTCAATTGGATGACTAAGTATTATGAGCCTAATAAACGTCTGGTCTCACAAAAGTTGGTATCGAGTCGTTATGACCGTAGTAACACGAGCTTGGTCGTCTTTAAGATATTTTGGAAAACCTATTTTCAAAGTATAAACGAGATTTGAAAGCTTAAGAAAATTCTCAGATTTTATTCCTCATCTACCTTAGCTTTCTTCTCATCTCACTCTAATTTGAGTTTTGAAAGTTGTTTTCCTCTCTTCTCTTCTACAAAATAGTCATTATCGATTAATTGGGTTTTGGGTAACATATGAGAGTTCTAAATTGATGTCTTGGCTACCTTCTTGGTGAAGAATAGAAGTATTTGAAGGCTTAAACTCAAATCTGAAAATTCTGGACAGCAAGCAAGCATTTTAGGGCAGCAATGCTTAAGCTAGTAAATGAGGTAGAAAATGAGAGGCTAATCAACTAAAACTTGTGGGAATAAAAGGGTAAGATGTGATACTAGTTAGCTAAGTATCTAACACTTATTTCGCTGCCTTAACCTTGCTCTCTAATAGTTTTAGATCTCATCTTACAATCTGATTTGTAATCTTCCGATCAATTACTCGCTCATTCAATACGGGTTAGTTGAGTTGAGAAGTTGAACCTTGCTTTTGGTGTTTCTTGGCTGTTTGTAGAGTCTTTTAGAAGCTTTTAAAGTTTAATTACTCGTTGTTTTGGCTTTCGTTTAGGGTGATCTTCATTCCCCTAGTCGATCGCTTTTGTTTTCTTTAAGGCTTAGTTTTTTGGGTCTAGTTGCTAACCAAAATTTCTTGTAACAGATGGCGGACGCTTTCAGAGCGGCCAAGGCGGCCACTGGTCCGGACGAGGAGCTTCCTCCTCCCACCATGGCCGAGGTTCTTCTTGAGATAGAGCGCAACCGGCGGATGACCGGAGAGTTCTCATGGGCGTCATCGCGCAACACCACCGTGACTTACGGAGCTTGAGATCGGGCGAGTGAATGCCCATCACCGCGTGGAGGACTCATGAGTTTCTTCGTACTCGCCCCCACCTTTTCCTTTTCGATCGAGGACCCTTTGGATGCGGACGATTGGCCGTCTTGTGGAGCGAAGCCAGATAGCGCAGATGCCAGAGCACGAGAAGGCGCTGTTCAGATCGCACCGCCTTGAGGGTGCGGCTTTGTCTGGTGGGAGAGCTATCTCGCCATGCGGCCGTAGACCACACCGTCTCTTGGGAGGAGTTTCAGTCGCCTTCCGTCGGGCTCACATCCTGCCGGCTTGATGGAGATCAAGAAGGGAGTTTCTTGCGCTCAAGCAAGGGCGAGCTCGACCATGGAGTATGTGTACGAGTTCAACCATCTGGCTCGTTATGCTCCTGAGGATGTGGCCACTGATATGGCCAAGTAGGCCAAGTTCAGGCGTGGCTTGTCCGAGGAGCTGAAGGACAAGCTATCCATTGCCAACTTTCCCGATTTTCAGACCTTGGTCGACAAGGCCATCGTCGGCCGAGCATGCGGCTCGGGAGCTTATGGATTCCCGCATAGCGCAAGTGGGAGACCTATAAGACTTCGTGCCCGTGCTTCCGCCCCGCCGGCGGTCTCGGGTACCACTCTCACTCTTGGCGCCCGAGGTCACCCGCCTTGTTCCTCGTCCTTCGCAGTCGGGTCTCACCACGCACTGCGAGTCGCCAGAGCGCCCCATAACCCGGCACTGGGTCACATGTTTCTCATGCAACGTAAGGGCATTATGCTAACCAATGCCCTAAGAAGACAGAGCGACCCCTCGCCCTAATGGAGGACGCGGTCGAGGTGGTGCATCTCAGACGAAGATCGCCCCGGCTACCCAAGGCGTGGGTAGTGGTCGCGTCAACGCCATCACCGCAGAGGAGGCTCAGAGGCACCCGACGTCGTGCTAGGTACACTTTCGTTAACTCTCATCCCGCCATCGTTTTGTTTGATTCAGAGCATCTCATTCCTTTGTTTCGAGTCTTTTGCTCTTTGTTGGAGAGCTTCTTTCCTCTCCATTGTCGATCCCGCTACTCATTCGCTCTCTGGTTCGGAGTTGAGAGTGAATCCGAGTGTAGAGATGTCCCTATCGAGATCGGCGAGGTTTCTTAGCAAACCTTATCCTTCTCCATTCAGCGAGTCTTGATGTGATTCTTGGCATGGATTGGTTGTCCCAAAGACATGGGGCAAATCGATTGCGCCAGAAGCTCATCTCTATCTAGTCCCTCCGTGGCGAGGCAGTTCGCCGAAGTCGCTAGATCCGCATCTCTTGGCGCTTGAAGCGAAGCCCGCCTAGATATTAGCGAAGTCCCAACAGTTTGTGACTTTGTTGATGTCTTTCCCGCGATCTTCCAGGATGCCGCCTGCTCGAGACCTCGAGTTTGTCATCGAGTTGGCTCCTGCATCGCCCCTATCTCAAAGAGGCCTTCTGGGATGCCACCGAACGAGTTGGTGGAGTTGAAGAAGCGATTAAGTGAGCTGCAAGAGAAGGGTTTCATTCGCCTAGCTCATCTCCTTGGGGTTGTCCGGCAATCTTCGTGAAGAAGAAGGGCGGTACTTTGCGCATGTCGTTGATTACCGCCCACTTAATGAAGTGACGGTAAATAACAAGTATCCATTGCCCAAGATCGACGATCTTTTCGATCAATTGACGGAGCTCGAGTTTTCTCCAAGATTGATTTGAGAGTGGGATATCATCGAGTTGAATTCGCCCGAGGATATTCCAAAGACGGCGTTCTCTACTCGCTACGGCTTGTACGAGTACCTTGTCATGTCGTTCGCTTAACCAATGCTCTGCCTTGTTCATGAACCTCATGAATTCGGTATTCATGGAGTATTTGGATAAGTTTGTCGTGGTCTTCATCGATGATATTCTTATCTATTCCAAGAACGATGAGGAACATGATCAAGATCTCGAGGCTTGTGTTAGGCAAGCTACGTGAGCACCATTTGACGTGAAGTTCACAAGTGTGCATTACGTTGAAGGAAGTGGCTTTCTTAGGCCATATTCTTTCAAAGCAGAGGCGAGCCGTTGATCCTAGCAAGGTCGGCGATGTTCTTTCATGGAGTCACCTATTTCGTCACCGATGTGCGGAGTTTTCTCGGTTTAGCGGGATATTATCGCCGCTTATCGAGAACTTCTCCAAGATCGCGAAGCCGATGACGGAGTTGCTCAAGAAGGACAAGAAGTTTGTGTGGTCCGTTGAGTGTGAGGAAAGTTTCCAAATACTCAAAAAGCGTTTGACCACCGCTCCCGTTCTTGTTCTTCCTGATATCCATCGAAGCTTCGATATCTTTTGTGATGCTTCTCGTCGAGGCCTCGGTTGTGTCCTTATGCAAGAAGGCAAGGTAGTGGCCTATGCATCAAGACAGTTGAGACCTCATGAACTCAACTACCCTACTCATGATTTGGAGTTGGCTGCTGTGATTCATGCACTTAAGATTTGGCGACATTACCTAATCGTGAATCGCTGAAGTGTATTCGGATCACAAAGCCTCAAGTACTTGTTCACCCAACCCGACTGAACCTCGGGCAAAGGAGATGGTTGGAATTGATCAAGGACTATGATATGGGTATTCACTACCATCAGGGCAAGGCTAATGTCGATTTGCCGATGCGCTTTAGTCGCAAAGCGCATTGTAATGCCTTAGTGCTCAAGGAGCATTCGCCCTCTCTTCTCGAAGCATTCCAGCGTCTCAACTTGGAGATAGTTGAGCATGGATTTCGCCGCCATGGTTGTGCAACCAACCTTGGTGGATCGGATCAAGTCCGCTCAGCGATGGATTTGGGAGTGAGCCACATTAAGGCAAATGTCAAGGCCGAACGACCAAGTGCTTTTCTCGAGGATGAGCATGGTGTTGTGAGGTTCGCAACGCCTTGTGGTTCCAAAGGACATGGAGTTGCGGAATTTGATCCTCCATGAAGCCCATGATTCGCCTTTATCCATTCATCCGGGGCCACAAAGATGTATCAAGATCTCCGTCGAGATTTTGGTGGACCCGAATGAAGAGGGAAATCGCGAGTTCGTTGTCGAAAAGCGACGTGTGTCGTCGTGTCAAGGCGAAAGCATCGGCGTCTGTTTGGATCGCTTGACCTTTGCCAATTCTGAGTGGAAGTGGGATTCGATCGAATGGATTTCATCACGGTCTACCCACATCCCTCAAGAAGAATGATGCCATTTGGGTCGTCATCGATCGATTGACTAAGGTGGCACATTTTCTTCCGTCAAGACCGACCTTGGGTAGGTCTTTTGGCGGAGCTCTACATTGCCCGCATCGTGAGTTTGCACGGTGTCAAGACGATCGTGTCGGATCGTGGATCCTTTTCACGCCTCGTTTTGGCATAGCTTGCAAGAGGCTATGGGCACTCATCTTGTTTTAGCACAACATTTCACCCTCAAACCGATGGTCGACCGAGAGGGTCAACCAAGTTTTGGAAGACATGCTTCGTGCTTGTGTCCTTTCCTATGGGAAGCATTGGGAGAAATGCTTGCCATTCACGAAGTTTTCTTATAACAACAGCTTTCAGGCCAGTCTCGGCATGGCACCATTTGAGGCCTTATACGGGAGAAAGTGTAGGACCCCGTTGAACTGGTCAGAGACCGGTGAGAGACCTCTCTTTGGCCCGGACTCAATCAATGAGGCCGAGCGCCAAGTCCAGCTTATTCGTGAGCGTTTGCGCACAGCTCAATCCAGGCAAAAGAGCTATGCGGATCGCCGTCGACGTGAGTTATGTTTTGAGCCTAATGACTTTGTTTATCTCAAAGTCTCTCCGTTGAAGGGCCATCAACGTTTAGGCGTCGAGGGCAAGTTGGCTCCTCGATATGTCGGTCCCTACCGCATTATCGAGAAGAAGGAGCTGTTGCCTATAAGTTGGAGTTGCCACCTGCACTTGCGGGGTACATGATGTTTTCCATGTGTCCCGGCTTAAGAAGTGCCTCCGTGTTCCAACCGAGGAAGCTCGTTGGAAACTCTCGATGTCCAACCCGATTTGACCTATCGCGAGCACCTGCTCGGCGTGCTCGATGAGTCCGAACGAAGGACAAGGAATAAGACCATCAAGTTCCTTAAAGTTCGAGTGGTCAAACCATTCGAGGATGAGGCTACTTGGGAAAGAGAAGATCGTCTGCGGCGGACTATCCATCCTTCTTTATCGAGTGAGCCAAATCTCGGGATGAGATTTTGTAAGGGAGATTTTGTAACATCCCAAATGTATAATCAGGGTTATTCAAGTATAATTATATGTGTACAAATTAAAACTTTTTCTCACAACTTGAAAACCCTTTCAATCTCATGTAATTCTTGTCCAAGAGTTGTGTAAACCAAGAACACAAAGCTCTTGTTGACCAAAAGTCAAATTCATTTTCCAATTCTCTCAAATCTTGTGCCAAACAATTGGAAAGTATCTTCCTTGGTCCTAAAACTGAGGTGGGACCCTCTGAAAAATATCACAAGTTGTAAAACTAGTTTGATAATTTTTGGAGGTAAAATGAATCATTGAACAACCTTAATGAAATTCCTGAGAAAAATGCATGGCATAATAACCTCTGGAAAATTTATGTAAGGTTAATCATGTTGTCAGCTAGCTCCAGTTAAAATCTTATGAATTTTGGAGTTCATTTGCTATCTCAAACAATTTTGCAAAGTCTTAGTCATTAGAAAATTAAATTTAAAACAGAACCTTTGTTCCTTGGCCGAGCCAGTACTCAAACTGGTCCACCCAACCCCATCTCGACCTCCTTTTCCATTTGATGAGGTCGAGCCGTTGGATCCAATCCAACCGCCACGACCTCCCCTCAACCAAGGCCCCCAGACCTCCCATTCGAGGTCCTCTTGACCTCGTGGACCTCCTCGGGTCAACGTGGGCATCGACCTCCCACCTCATCAGTCATAGCCGCTGGATCAAAGATCCACGGCCACGACCTCTCTGTGTGTTAAACCTCAAAGGACCTCCTCGTCTTGTAAGCCATCGCAGCCGAGGTCATCCCACCTATGTGAGGTCTTGGCCCTTGGATTCAAGATCCATGACCCGACCTCCCTCACCGTTAAACTAAGCAAGTCCACATCCCACCACGTGAGGTCACGACCATTGGATCAAAATCCATGGTCACGACCTCCTCGAAAAACATCACAACAAGGTCCTCCGCTTTGTTGAGGTCTTGGCCCTTGATTAAGATCCAACCGCCCCGACCTCCCATGGTTATCCAACCTCAAAACCACCTTCCACCTTGGCGAGGTTATCATTTGTTGGATTTACATCCAACCGCCTCGACCTCCCTTTGTACTCACTTGAGGTCGAGCTGTTGGATTTACATCCAAAGGCCACGACCTCCTCTCAAAAAATATTACAGAAGGTCCTCCGCCTTGATGAGGTCCATGCCCTTGGATTTGCATCCAAAGGCCATGACCTCCCCTCGCCTCTTATGTTGGCGTGCGTTAAGTCCCAAGCGGAGGTCCGCACTGCTGGATGGAGATCCAACGCTTTGGACCTCTGTCCATTTCCTCACGCGTTTTCACGTTAAGGGGATCGGAGGCCACGACCTCCTCGCCCTTGATCGTGTGGTGGGACCTCCTCCCGGCCACTTAAAACTTAACGGTTCAAAATAGGATCCGATGGTTAGGACCTCTCCTGTGTCTTATCCAACGCCATAAGGACCTCCCTGTTCTTCTCCTTCCTCCGTGGCGGGCAAGCTCGAGCAATGCATTTAATGCAAGTCCGCCATGGAGTATGTATATGACTTTTTCTTGACCCGCATTTAATGCAGTCGACTTTAGCCTCTCAGTCAAGCTCTAGCCTCGCCTCTTGTCAACCTTTTATGTCTTGTCCCTGACTTTGGACCGTGCCATGGGCCAAGCTCACCGTGAGCTTAGCCCGGTGGTCTACGACCTCAATTGCCCTTAGGATAAAACCACCCCCTTGTGTCTTTATCTTCCTTTACAAGCCATTGTTCTTTGCTCACCCATCTGCGTGCTTGTGAACTTTAAGCCGCAGAGCTCCTTGGCCGCCATTGTTGGACTTGAAGTTCCTCGGTGGACAAGGGTCTTTGGGGTTTCCACCTTTCTCCTTGCTTCCATTTGTGCCTTCCCTCCGGGATCAAGCCCTAACCTAATTTGTTGGGCATTTTGTTTTCAGAGGTGGTCAAAGTCGGGCTTGAAGTGGAGCTTTGGCCGCTGAGCCCTGTCTTCCCCAACTCGGCCACCACCTCCACGACCTCCCAAAGACCTTAGGACCATCGGGTAAGCCTGTTACTCCTTTAGATGCTGGCACCCGCATGAATGATCTCGTGGAGCTTTAGTTTGGCATAAGCTTGTTTGTCGCGCTGAGCTCATTTTTCCTTTTCGGTTTTGCCGTCTTGGTCACCTCGTCCTCTCGGCTCGCCGGCGTTCGAGGCCGTCTTTTGCCGTTGAGAGAAGGTCCGTTGGGTGCGGCGTGGTTATTGCGAACCGCGGTACCATTGGATCTCGCCGGCGAGGTCTACATCGCGGCGAGAACCAAATATTTGAACACGGATTTTGTTCGGACGCAACGACCGCGTTGTTGTCGCTTTTAGGACAGAGCTTCCACAGGGTTAATGCGCCATAAATTGCTAAATCTCGCAATCATTGGGTGGGTCTTGATGTCCTTAAATCCACCATTTATTGCGCGCCTTTAAGTCCTCCGCTGACCTCCTTGTGTCCCACGCGCATTAATGCCTGTCCAAACATGTGCGGCGCGAGCTGCAGGATGTCAGACCTCCTCCAAGGAGATGCGAGCGCCCAAGACCTCCTTGGCACAATCTTAGCCGTCCTGACCTCCACGGAGGTCTCAGGACGCTGAGGACCTCCTCTGGGACCTCCTCGAGGTCATCTCACCGCTGAGGACCTCCCTTTAATCAGTCCGCTTAGGACCTCCTTCCATGTTGTGGTCCGTTAGATCTTCCATCTACGGCCATGACCTCCCTCACCTCGCGCATGTGCGTGGTTAGGAGGTCCAGACCTCTGGACCTCCCATGTGCGTGTGTGTTGTTCTCTTGGGAGGTCTGAGCCGTTAGATCTCGAGATCTGTGGCTCACGACCTCCCATGTCTTTGTGAGTGTTGAAATGCCAAGAAAGTCTTAATAATAAATGTAATAAGGTATAAACTTTAAAATTTCATATCTTTTTCTTCTTAAATCCAAATGAGGTCATTCAAGTTGTGTTAGCTCTATCTTGAACTTGACTTTAATCTAAAAATGATTATAAGTTGAGTTCAGCTCCAGAGCACAGTTAGCCACTAGATTTTAAAACTCCCTTTTAAATATACATTCAAATTAATGCTTAGCTTGTAAAATTCATAACTCTGCTCAGAGGTTGTTTTTGAGTGAGACCAACTTTGTTGGTTTCCTCTATTAATGAACTCACTAAGAAAATTAGTTTTGAGCATGTTGCTGTTAGAAAAATGAGGACTTGTGCATTATAATTTTGTTCAAGTTCTTGTTTTTGAAAAATTATAGAAAGTGCATAATAGCTCCAAATGAGATGAACTCAATTGTGTTATTCATCTCATGAGGTGTTGGTTTTGCAGTAAAAATTTCAGCCTCACCACTGTTCTAGAAAATGTTGCCTCATAATTAAATTAGTGAATAGTGCAGTTTGGTATTTTCAGGGCTGAGCAGAATTGTTTTGCTCATAACTTTTGCATTAAGAATCCAAATCCATTGGTTCTTGCTGCTAAATTCCTAAAATCACCCTCTTACTGCTGTAGAAATTTCAGAGAATTTGGAGTTCGTTTGCTGTGCTGTCTTTGTTGTCTTTAAATCGTTCTTATCGGTTCTTTATCGTTTTTCCGTTAGGTTTCGACATTTGTGGTGATCCATAAGCGACCCTCCGCAACAAAGTGACCAGCAGCAAGGCAAGCAGTTTGACCATTTCCATCATGTCCCATTACTTTAAAGCTTACTACTTTGTTTTACTTCTATGTATGCATGCTACTTTGTGTTAAATGTCGCTAGCTTTCCTATAGTTGCATAATCTGTAGGAATTGTTATCCTCTACTACCAATGAGCCTAGGTTATTCGCTGTGGTTTGAGCTCGTTGGATGAGCTCTTATCACTTAGTAGTTGCGTTTAAAACTGCTTAGACATGCTTAGCTATCGGTAGTATGGGCCATCATCGACATAGTCGATGGTCTTGATCACACAAGTATAATTATTCCTCCTATATGTCCAGCACTTGTGCTTTGATTAATTTGTAAAATCAAAAACTGAAAATAAAATGTCGATTTAGACTTGGGCATATTGGATGGATGGTGCGGTTCTTGGAATGTGGTGGTATGCCGGGTCCCTAAGGACCGAGTACTTGGGTCACTAAGCTGTTGCGTTTTTGCGTGCTAACCACACGAGGGGATATGGGACCTCTCTTGACTAAGTACTTTGGGAGGTGTTAATTATGAGCTGGTTGGTGGGTATGTTTTAATAAAATTTGTGTGTGTGGTGTTGGGAGGGAGCATTGGCGGCACCGGTTAGGGCTGCCTAATGTGTCTTGTCCCCGTGGGTTCTTGCTCGTAATTAGCATCGCCCATTGGAAATGTCTCGAGGACTTAGCGTGCCGCAAGCACACCAAAGGTCGTGTGCCTAAAGGAAAGGCGATCGGCGTGTGTGGGTACATTGGTACACCCCGCAGGATAAAACTATTGAATAGCCTCGTCCTAGGTTATGGACATGCTTGGTAAGGTCGTTCAAGACTAGTCTCAACCTTTTAATTAAAACTTGATGGGTTGGTATGAACGGGGAGTTCATGCTATTGTCGTGGTGACTAAGGGTTAGTCACTTCCAGGTTTGTTCTTGTTGTTGTTATTATGTTATTATCGCGTTGTATTTCAACATTTAAAAATGCTTTGCCAAATTGCCTTCAATCTATTGTGTTATTGCAAATAAATGTTGCTTTATGCTAAAATGAGTCCAAAGCCTCATCCACTTAAATAAAGCTTGCATGTAGCTATTTATAGTTCTGTTATCTCACACGTAAGTCTTGCGGAGTACTTTATGTACTCATCGCGCCGTGGTTGTGGCAATTTTTTTGTGGCTTTTGTTGCAGAGGAAGAAGGAGAGCTCCAAGAGCCTTACTACGTGCCACGTGTTGTTTGTTTCTTGACGACTAGCTTGGCGGTCGGTCCAGATGCCTAGGGGTTACTGACACACCGATTGGCTTTGTGTTATAGCCATCTTTATGGCACTTTTGCTTCATTGTGTATTCTTGTAACTTATTGCTATTTGGCCTAAGGGCCCTCTTTTGTAGTAGCTATTCCATATTAATATTAACACGGTTTGTTGCTTATGTTCTATGTGTTGTATGGAATTGATATATTCTTTTGTTGTGAGGTATGTATCTTGCATTCGGGAGTATACATCTCTCGAGATCGAAGTTTATTCGGTTGATAATACTAGGGTCAATTGGATGACTAAGTATTATGAGCCTAATAAACGTCGGGTCTCACATTTATATAGCCTCCCACGCAAGCACACAACTCACAAACCGAGTTGCTACAGTAACCGTTTCCGATTACTGTTCACGTGAACAGTAATCCGAGTCGGTTACTGTTCACGTGAACAGTAAACCGAACCAAAAATTACTTTCTTAATTAGAAATTAAGCTACTCTAGTTTTGGAATAAAACTATTAATCACCGATTGGTCATTCAATTGGATCCAAACTGAACCAACCCACATGCCATGTTCGGCATCCTTCCCATGCATGGCCAAGTCTCCTCTCGGTTTTCCTTGTGTTATGGGCTTTCCTTCTCTTAGCTTCTTGTGCGAGCTTGTTCCATGCACTTGATGCTTCTTTCGACGCCAATGCAACCCTTGCTTCCATGTCACCCTATCGGCCTTCACAATGTTTTGTTTTACCTTTTGTTGCAAAACAACACCAATGGCGTAATTTGAGTTCTAGCATTAGTTTGCAATTTAGGGACACAAACCAATGCTTTGGTAGTAGTTATGGCGTATCATCCTCCCTTTCTTCAAGAAAAGACGTCCTCGTCTTTTGTGTAACCTTAGGAATCTCCATCGGGTAGTCTTCACGATCGCCTTTTTAGCGATGATCTCCTCAAGATGAATAGAATTCTCTCGGCATAGGACACGGGGTATATGATCTTCCTGATGCACCAAAGAGTACTTGTTGGACCTCCGTGGTGTGTAGCGACACGATCATATCGCCACGGACGCCCCAACAAAGAAGTGACATGCATGCATAGGTATGCGATGTCACACTCCACTTTGTCGTGATAGTCTCCCACCGAAAAACAAACTTTGACACGATGAGTAATTTTCGCCATCGACATTATGCAACCTTTGTGCATAATACGGTTTCGATGTCGCCATGTTGTCAACCCCAAAGCTTGCACCAAATCGTTGCTAATGATATTGTTGTAGCTTCCACCATCAACGATAAGCTTGCAAACTTTGCCATTGATTTTGCACTCGATTTGAAAACGTTGGTTCGCTGCCCTGTTGCGAGAATGGAAGTGTTGTCAACTCGAACCATCTTAGTCAGCATACAAAGACCATCTTGTGGTGCCTCACTGGTAGTTTTGTCATCATGAAACGACTCATCTTGCTGTTTTTGGGTAGAAAGAAGGGCCGCCAATTCTGATTTCTTCGTTCTTCCTCGACCAACCGTTCTTCTTCACGTTTCTTAGCCTTTAGCCTTTGCCGCTGCTCTTTAATGTCTTCTTGGACCTTGTCTCGTCATTGTCTATCTTCAAGGTACCTTGACGAGGACCAAGATGTAATGTCCTTCGCATTCCTCTCCATGGAAAGGAGTACCGCATGACGGGCGTGATGCAACTCGGTGTATGTCTTTGTTCTTTCAACCAATATGCACCAATCACCAACGAACATGCTCTCATATGCATAGGAATCACGTCACAAGTAACAACAGCAGTATACCCATCCAAAGAAAATTTTACCTCCACTTGTTTTGTGATCGGAATGTGCTTGAACCTCCAAAGCAATAGATATGGCTCCGGATGTGGCTTTGTGACCAACCCCAATCTGTCCACAAGTGTTTGGCTTGCAGCGTTTGTCAAGCTTCCCGTATCGATCATCATAGCACAATCTGTGTTCCCCACTCGACACCGATTGAAGAATATGTAGCTCGGATCGTGGAGTGGATCCTCCTCGCATTGATCTATAGTGTAGTGAATTGCATGACCAACTTCATATCCTTCATCGGCCATGTCGATAATTGATCTTCGCAAAGAACGAAGCACCGTGAGCAATCAAGCTCGATACCACGATAAAGATCCACCTAGTTGATTAGATGAATCGATTGTTGGCCCAATCTTTCACGGTACACTCAAGATCAAGAGCAATCTCACAAACCAATTCGTGAATTGAATCGAAGAAAATCAATACACTCACAAACCAATCTAATAGATTGAATTGCAAGTAGTAGCCTTCGTGAATAGTACTCGAAGCAAGAGATAGATATCTTGATCTCGCTCTCAATCTTTCTCCTCAATCTCTCCAACTCATATCACGACTCAAGAACACACGATATGCGCCAAAATGGCTTTTCTCGATTTTTATTATCTAAATCATAACTTGCCCACCTCTATGATGCGCGCCATGGGGGTTTATATAGCCTCCCACGCAAGCACACAACTCACAAACCGAGTTGCTACAGTAACCGTTTCCGATTACTGTTCACGTGAACAGTAATCCGAGTCGGTACTGTTCACGTGAACGATAAACCAAACCAAAAATTACTTTCTTAATTAGAAATTAAGCTACTCTAGTTTTGGAATAAAACTATTAATCACCATTGGTTTGTCGAATTGGATCCAAACTGAACCAACCCACATGCCATGTTCGGCATCCTTCCCATGCATGGCCAAGTCTCCTCTCGGTTTTCCTTGTGTTATGGGCTTTCCTTCTCTTAGCTTCTTGTGCGAGCTTGTTCCATGCACTTGATGCTTCTTTCGACGCCAATGCAACCCTTGCTTCCATGTCACCCTATCGGCCTTCACAATGTTTTGTTTTACCTTTTGTTGCAAAACAACACCAATGGCGTCAATTTGAGTTCTAGCATTAGTTCGCAATTTAGGGACACAAACCAATGCTTTGGTAGTAGTTATGGCCGTATCATCCTCCCTTTCTTCAAGAAAAGACGTCCTCGTCTTTTGTGTAACCTTAGGAATCTCCATCGGGTAGTCTTCACGATCGCTTTTTAGCGATGATCTCCTCAAAGATGAATAGAATTCTCGGCATAGGACACGTGGTATATGATCTTCCCCGATGCACCAAAGAGTACTTGTTGGACCTCCGTGGTGTGTAGCGACACGATCATATCGCCACGGACGCCCTAACAAAGACAAGTGACATGCATGCATAGGTACGATGTCACACTCCACTTTGTTGTGATAGTCTCCCACCGAAAAACAAACTTTGACACGATGAGTAATTTTCGCCATCGACATTATGCAACCACTTTGTGCATAATACGGTTTCGATGTCGCCATGTTGTCAACCCCAAAGCTTGCACCAAATCGTTGCTAATGATATTGTTGTAGCTTCCACCATCAACGATAAGCTTGCAAACTTTGCCATTGATTTTGCACTCAGATTTGAAAACGTTGGTTCGTTGCCTGCTTGCGAGAATGGAAGTGTTGTCAACTCGAACCATCTTAGTCAAGATACAAAGACCATCTTGTGGTGCCTCCTTTGGTAGTTTTGTCATCATGAAACGACTCATCTTGCTGTTTTGGGTAGAAAGAAGGGCCGCCAATTCGATTTCTTCGTTCTTCCTCTACCAACCGTTCTTCTTCACGTTTCTTAGCCTTTAGCCTTTGCGCCGCTCTTTAATGTCTTCTTGGACCTTGTCTCGTCATTGTCTATCTTCAAGGTACCTTGACGAGGACCAAGATGTAATGTCCTTCGCATTCCTCTCCATGGAAAGGAGTACCGCATGACGGGCGTGATGCAACTCGGTGTATGTCTTTGTTCTTTCAACCAATATGCACCAATCACCAACGAACATGCTCTCATATGCATAGGAATCACGTCACAAGTAACAACAGAAGATACCCATCCAAAGAAAATTTTACCTCCACTTGTTTTGTGATCGAATGTGCTTGAACCTCCAAAGCAATAGATATGGCTCGGATGTGGCTTTGTGACCAACCCCAATCTGTCCACAAGTGTTTGGCTTGCGGCGTTTGTCAAGCTTCTCAGATCGATCATCATAGCACAATCTGTGTTCCCCACTCGACACCGATTGAAGAATATGTAGCTCGGATCGTGGAGTGGATCCTCCTCGCATTGATCTATAGTGTAGCTGAATTGCATGACCAACTTCATATCCTTCGTATCGGCCATGTCGATAATTGATCTTCGCAGCAACGAAGTACCGTGAGCAATCAAGCTCGATACCACGATAAAGATCCACCTAGTTGATTAGATGAATCGATTGTTGGCCCAATCTTTCACGGTACACTCAAGATCAAGAGTAATCTCACAAACCAATTCGTGAATTGAATCGTAAGAAAATCAATACACTCACAAACCAATCTAATAGATTGAATTGCAAGTAGTAGCCTTCGGTGAATAGTACTCGAAGCAAGAGATAGATATCTTGATCTCGCTCTCAATCTTTCTCCTCAATCTCTCCAACTCATATCACGACTCAAGAACACACGATATGCGCCAAAATGGCTTTTCGATTTTTATTATCTAAATCATAACTTGCCCACCTCTATGGTGCGGCCATGGGGGTTTATATAGCCTCCCACGCAAGCACACAACTCACAAACCGAGTTGTTACAAGAATCGTTTCCGATTCTGTTCACGTGAACAAGATCCGAGTCGGTTACTGTTCACGTGAACAGTAAACCGAACCAAAAATTACTTTCTTAATTAGAAATTAAGCTACTCTAGTTTTGGAATAAAACTATTAATCACCAGTTGGCTGTCTGAATTGGATCCAAACTGAACCAACCCACATGCCATGTTCCCGGCATCCTTCCCATGCATGGCCAAGTCTCCCTCTCGGTTTTCCTTGTGTTATGGGCTTTCCTTCTCTTAGCTTCTTGTGCGAGCTTGTTCCATGCACTTGATGCTTCTTTCGACGCCAATGCAACCCTTGCTTCCATGTCACCCTATCGGCCTTCACAATGTTTTGTTTTACCTTTTGTTGCAAAACAACACCAATGGCGCCAATTTGAGTTCTAGCATTAGTTTGCAATTTAGGGACACAAACCAATGCTTTGGTAGTAGTTATGGCGTATCATCCTCCTTTCTTCAAGAAAAGACGTCCTCGTCTTTTGTGTAACCTTAGGAATCTCCATCGGGTAGTCTTCACGATCGCTTTTTAGCGATGATCTCCTCAAAGATGAATAGAATTCTCGGCATAGGACACGGGGTATATGATCTTCCCCGATGCACCAAAGAGTACTTGTTGGACCTCCCGTGGTGTGTAGCGACACGATCATCTCGCCACGGACGCCTAACAAACAAGTGACATGCATGCATAGGTATGCGATGTCACACTCCACTTTGTCGTGATAGTCTCCCACCGAAAAACAAACTTTGACACGATGAGTAATTTTCGCCATCGACATTATGCAACCATTGTGCATAATACGGTTCGGATGTCGCCATGTTGTCAACCCCAAAGCTTGCACCAAATCGTTGCTAATGATATTGTTGTAGCTTCCACCATCAACGATAAGCTTGCAAACTTTGCCATTGATTTTGCACTCAGATTTGAAAACGTTGGTTATTTGCCTGTTGCGAGAATGGAAGTGTTGTCAACTCGAACCATCTTAGTCGAGATACAAAGACCATCTTGTGGTGCCTCTTTGGTAGTTTTGTCATCATGAAACGACTCATCTTCTGTTTTTGGGTAGAAAGAAGGGCCGCCAATTTCGATTTCTTCGTTCTTCCTACCAACCGTTCTTCTTCACGTTTCTTAGCCTTTAGCCTTTGCCGCCGCTCTTTAATGTCTTCTTGGACCTTGTCTCGTCATTGTCTATCTTCAAGGTACCTTGACGAGGACCAAGATGTAATGTCCTTTCGCATTCCTCTCCATGGAAAGGAGTACCGCATGACGGGCGTGATGCAACTCGGTGTATGTGCTTTGTTCTTTCAACCAATATGCACCAATCACCAACGAACATGCTCTCATATGCATAGGAATCACGCCACAAGTAACAACAGAAGATACCCATCCAAAGAAAATTTTACCTCCACTTGTTTTGTGATCGAATGTGCTTGAACCTCCAAAGCAATAGATATGGCTCCGGATGTGGCTTTGTGACCAACCCCAATCTGTCCACAAGTGTTTGGCTTGCGGCGTTTGTCAAGCTTCCGTGACGATCATCATAGCACAATCTGTGTTCCCCACTCGACACCGATTGAAGAATATGTAGCTCGGATCGTGGAGTGGATCCTCCTCGCATTGATCTATAGTGTAGCTGAATTGCATGACCAACTTCATATCCTTCGGCCATGTCGATAATTGATCTTCGCAAAGAACGAAATACCGTGAGCAAGCTGAAGCTCGATACCACGATAAAGATCCACCTAGTTGATTAGATGAATCTCGATTGTTGGCCCAATCTTTCACGGTACACTCGAAGATCAAGAGTAATCTCACAAACCAATTCGTGAATTGAATTGTAAGAAAATCAATACACTCACAAACCAATCTAATAGATTGAATTGCAAGTAGTAGCCTTCGTGAATAGTACTCAAGCAAGAGATAGATATCTTGATCTCGCTCTCAATCTTTCTCCTCAATCTCTCCAACTCATATCATGACTCAAGAACACACGATATGCGCCAAAATGGCTTTTCTGATTTTTTATTATCTAAATCATAACTTGCCCACCTCTATGGTGCGACCATGGGGGTTTATATAGCCTCCCACGCAAGCACACAACTCACAAACCGAGTTGCTACAAGAACCGTTTCCGATATCGTTCATGACGAAGATCCGAGTCGATTCATCGTTCACGTGAACGATAAACCGAACCAAAATTACTTTCTTAATTAGAAATTAAGCTACTCTAGTTTTGGAATAAAACTATTAATCACCGATTGGTCGTCGAATTGGATCCAAACTGAACCAACCCACATGCCATGTTCGGCATCCTTCCCATGCATGGCCAAGTCTCCTCTCGGTTTTCCTTGTGTTATGGGTTTTCCTTCTCTTAGCTTCTTGTGCGAGCTTGTTCCATGCACTTGATGCTTCTTTCGACGCCAATGCAACCCTTGCTTCCATGTCACCCTATCGGCCTTCACAATGTTTTGTTTTACCTTTTGTTGCAAAACAACACCAATAGCGCCAATTTGAGTTCTAGCATTAGTTTGCAATTTAGGGACACAAACCAATGCTTTGGTAGTAGTTATGGCCATATCAATGTTTCTCTCTTGCCCTTCTCTGTGTGTGGCCATCTCATTTCTCTCCTATCCCTCTCTGTAGGAGGTCCATCTTGCGGTCATCCGTAACATAGTTTAGCAGCGTGGCATCTTTGTCTGTTTGGTTCGATTGTCCACTTTTTTTTGTTCGGAATTTGAATCCCGCGACTCTAACGGTAAATTGTACTACACTAACGAATTGTCCTCACCATTGAAAAAAAATCAATTTTTTATGATAAATCACAGTCCCTCGTGCCCGTTGGATATTAGTTGGCCTAATTTTGTAAACATAGGTATCCATGTTTAATTCCACTATTCTGCGCGTATATTGTACGCTTGTGAGATCAATCAAAACATATGTGCATGAGTCTAACGGCGGAGCCAGCTGGATTTATACCCTGCGAGGTCCATTGTAACTGAATAATTTGAAGATTTATACCCTGCGAGGTCAATTGTAACTGACTAATTTGAAGTTAGGTCATTTCTCTAAAACTTCATGGTCTAATACATAAATATGTATAAGCTTTAGTCTTGTTTGAAAAAAAACCATCTTCAATGTTATATTTTAGCCAGTTCAAATGAGGAGAGAGAAGGCATTGAATCGATTCAATATATTGGAGGGGTCGATTCCACAAAAAAAAATGCATAGAACCGGACTCTACTTAGGAATCGATTCAAAGCATTAAACAACTCATATGAGCATTAAACAACTACATAGGAGACAGTGCGGTTGAGAGATGATATTATTATTTTATGGTTTTTTAATGTAACATGGGTCTCAGTTATTAGTAGGAATCGGTTCAATATATTGGAGAAAAACAAGCTCAGTTCCTATAATACTTACGTGGCATTATTTTAAATCGACATCGGTTCAATACACTAAAGATGCTCTAAGTATGAAAACACTCACTCTAGTCACGAAAATAAGTTGTTTTGGATGTCAACGCAGTCCCCAAAATGCAATTTGACCATAGATGTTTATTGTAATATATTTATAAAACCTTATAAATTATAATATTATGAAAGTATTTTTCGAGACAAATCTACACATATTATTTTCATGCATCAAATCTAAATATTTGAAAAGATATTGGTACCAAAATTTGTAATGTTTGACCACACGCAACCAAAACCAACTTGTTTTTATGACCAGAGGGAGTACTTCACACACAAAAAAAAAATTGTATTAACCGCATCACAATGACTGGAAGCAGCGGAACTCCACGTACTCGAACCACGGCAGGATGCCCAACACCTCCATTGCCGGCGCCGGCGCCGTTGCGTCGCTTTCGTGAGGTTTTCTTGGAGTTACCGGTGGTGGTGTGGTGGGCAATAGGCCTGGTAATGGGCCATGCTTGAAAGGGCGGCTGCTGGAGGGCTGGTATCGGGCCGCTCTGAAAATTGGTCACGGTTAAAAAGGTAGGGTCGTGCTGGGTTTTGTTCAGAATGGGCTAGGTCAGAATCGGATTCGCGCCGACGAAATTGGTTTGAATAGGTTTGGCCCACGGGCCAGCTCACCAAAAACGAGTAGGGTTGCTTCAGAGATTCCGTCGCCGGTGATGAAATCGAC
Source organism: Phyllostachys edulis (assembly GCA_036346405.1). NCBI lineage: Eukaryota > Viridiplantae > Streptophyta > Magnoliopsida > Poales > Poaceae > Phyllostachys > Phyllostachys edulis. Next base: position 8,555,303 of record CM070564.1, read on the forward strand.
AACGACTTCCGCCGTCGGCGAGGCGGAGATGTGGCGATGAGGCCGGCGTCGAGCAGCATATCGCGACCCACATGTAATCACTGTGACTAGGAGAGGCATTTGGAGGTAGCTAACGCAGATCACTGACGACGGCGACAAATCGGGGCTGCTAGGGCATGGTGAGGAACGAGAACAGGAGAGAATAAGAAACAGGAGCGGCACCGGCGATGGGACCTGATCACTGAGGACGGAGGTGGCGGAGGCCCTTCTTGGATGGCTGCTCTTCACCTCTTCGTCCATGGCACCGTCGCGCCGGGAAGAAGCGGATGCGAACCTGCGATCTGATGCGCTGGTAACAAACTGATGTTTTTTAGATGCCAACGAGGGCATCGAACCGTCTTAGAGCTTCTTTATGGCTTTAGTGGGCTGTAGGTACTGAAAGCCTCTAGTGGAACTTAGTTGCGTCAGATTTAATGGGCTGGCCGGAGAGTTTTAAACGGGTCAGGACAGGATCAGGGCTTTAGTGGGCTGTAGGTACTGAAAGCCTCTAGTGGTTTTATCATTTCGTTTATTGGTTAGTCGGCTGGATGAGGGTTGGGTCGACTCAGAACAATATGGGAGGGTGGGGTTCGGGCTGGGCCTTGGCCCAGTAACAGGCACTGGTGGGGTACTCGGGCTCGATCGGTTTCCGGTCACGGGTACGTTATACGTACCGTGCAGTACACCGACTGGACCGTGACAAGTACTGACATACTACATCTATGTACATTCTTAGTTCATACTTGTACTTCATACTATTGTCAGATGCGACGTACTACTTCAACTTGTTCTTGATCATTGGTCATGTTAAATGTTGAATCGTGTCTTACCGTCACTAAAGATTAAGGGGTTGTTTAGTTCATGAACAAATGAACCAAGCCAAATATGTATAGCTAAAACTTATGCAAAGCCAAAATTTGGCAAAAGGAACATCGTTTGGATTGCGGCCAAGCCAAATTCGTTTTCTCACCTTTTGTCCGCGTGTAACGTTAGATTCTGTTGGTGTTTCTAATTTTTTTGTTAACATTACCGATTATTGGTAGCAAACCAAACGATAATCAATATTTATTGGTATTACCAAATTTTGGTTTGATTCATGTAGATAACAAATCAAACATGCCTTGACTGTCCAAAGGCCTGTGTGATACAAACCTGGAATTAAAGATTGTGCTTAATTCGTGCATGTACATGTCTGCTCCATGCTACCAAATACCATTACCAACACCAGAGCCCGCGTTGGCACCTTGGGAGGCGCAAAACACTAGTACTAGCCCGTGCAGGGACCAGGGGTCTACAGACCACTGCTAATCGTTGCCCTATCGCGCGTGGGATCCATTCGTCAGGTCGGTTTCTGACGCAGGAAATTCGCAAAAGGACGCTCTAGAAATTTCACATGAAACAATTTAATTATTCCGCGTTCGAGACAGATTTGTACCTAGGCGAACGCACCTAGGATTGGAAAAAAAACGGCTGGTTCAAACAGATTTGTACTGCATCCATCGAAATAAGTATTGAAATATGCATTTATCCATGCATCGGGACAATCCAGAGAAAATTAATGCAAGGGAGAAAAGAGAAGAGGTAATCGAGTAGCATAAACTAGTACTCCTGTATAGCAGTACTAGTTTGCTCAGTAATTGGTCAACTAATCAAGCTGCGCAGCAAAGAGGTTGAAGAGGCCCTCGTCGGCGATGTGGTGCGCGGCGTGGATGAGGTCGATCCGCGCGTCGTGCCTCAGCCCGCCGACGAACCCACCGTCGAACTCCCCGGCGTCCGCCGCCGCGGCGCGGCCCTCCCAGTACGCGACCACCGCCGCGACCACGCCGCCGGAGACGTTGCCCGGCACGTCCACCACCGCCCCCGAAGCCGCGGCCGCGACGAGCCCCGACCGAGCCCGCGCGAGTGACGCCGGCACGGCGAGCTTGGCGCCGTCGAAGCACCGCAGCACCACCACGAAGTCCTCCGCCATCGCTGGCTGCTGTTGCTGTCGCACCGATGGAACAAGTTTCCGGTAGCTAGGGCTTTGCGTACGTGCGACGCGCGATCGAGTTGCGAGGGATCGAGAGGTACCGCGGCGCGCGTATTTATGGCTGCTGAGCGGAACGCACGCGCGCGCGGGTTCGAGTCCGACTCGACCGGCCGGGCGGAGTCCGTTCCGGTTCGGACGATCGATCGAGTTGTAAAGGTGGGCAATTTCGTGCATGGCTAAATACGCGACAAGGAACGCGAGAGCCGTTTCGATATACCGTGGCGTGCACGCCTGCGATGCACGCTTCTTCTTTTCCATCCATTACAGCGCGCACGGGAACGAGGTGCTAGGGACAACTTTTCAGGGGACTGTACCCGATGCCGTCCATCCGTGCACGATCGGACGGTTTCGGAGACACTACTCAGTTCGGCACCGTCCCAGAGATACCACACCATCTCTCCGTCCACTTTTTTTTTCTTGCGTGTTCTGGCTCTCTGGACGTTTTTTTATTTTATATGTGGGATGTGTCGGCCCAGTAAGGCCCACGCGGCGGGTGCATGAGTTTGGTTTCGATGCCTGCAGTAATGCAAAGGTCATTCATTATTTACACTAGAGGCAGATTTGCCTCGGCAGCTGCATGCGCGGGTGGGGTGCAATTGGAGGCTACGAACGGATATAGTTGATTATGTATCTATTTTTGTTTTTTTTTTTTCTAAGAGTTAGAATCGGACATGAATAATGTTAGATTCCTATTTTTCCATCTCGTATTTGCTCCACGAGTCTTCGGTCGGTCGGTCGGCAATTATCCGCTTCTTTTGCCCCCCTCTACACAGTCCATTGGACAGTAGGAGTACGATCAGAGTGAACATAGAGAGACTAATCGCTGAGATGTCAAAAGAAAAACACTCAGTATCTTCTGCCTGCTCAGATGCAACAACCCACCTATATGTTATCATGTTCCTAATTGAAGTAACAACATGCTTTTCTGTGGATATCATAGGGATATACTCACGATCTTAGGATGATGATACAATTGGAAATGGCATTGGAGGTTTGTCGAAACATGCATTTTCGGCAAAGTTCAATTTCTGTCAGGCAGTAGGCGGTCAGACCAGTCAAGGTGGCGGTCAGACCGGCCTTTGTGTGATCGACCGGCCATCTCTGGCAATGACCGGCTCGGCTTTGTCCAAGAGGTGGCGGTCGGGCCAGAGGCGAGGCTGGCGGCCGATCGACCCGACCATAAAGATTTTTTTGAATTTTGGATCGGGCCAAAAATAAAAGGTGTAGGCAAGAGACGGGATTCTTCTACACTTGGTATCATAATTTTTAGAATTTCGAGTCAAAAAGATTATTCGTTTAAAATTTCTAGATAGGTTTCGGATTTCTAGGGAGGAAATTTGGCTAAGTCCCTTTGCTGGGTGATCAGACCAGCCAAAGGGCGGCTAGACCGGCCATGGGTGGCGGTCTAACTAGTTTTGACTTGTTCGCCAGCCAGCTTGGCGGCGATGTATTGTTGGTTAGGTCAAATTCATGGGTTTCAGTGCATATGTGTTGTATGATGCATATTTTGACTAACGTGGGTCAAGTTGCGAAGAACTTGTTCCCGGAATCGATTTCTTTGTCTATTGTTGTGCAGGAAGCTTGGAGGTCAACGGTGAGAATGATCGGGATTAGGCTTGGAGAGCTGAGGTTCAGAACGATTGAGGATGCCGGGTGAAGTCAGAAGACTCAAGCATGGCGCAAAGTGGACAAGGATGACCGGAAGGAAGTTCGGTACGACGGGTTGCATCAAGCGGTGCGAGGGTCGGTGCAAGTGCCATGGTGATTTCGGTGGGAGCCTGATAGGAGAGACTTATCGATATGAAGAGAGCTGTTGATCAACTTACACGTAGCGAAGCATGGGATTGCTTTATGAAGATTGGACTTGGTCTTTGGAGAAAGATCGAGAATAGGTATTTTAGTAACTTCGCTAAAATACCGCCTTGATGGCTTTTGGCTAAACCACAGCGCAAGACGGCACAAGGAGAAGTGGTTTAGGTCAAGAGAAGATGAAGACGACGTTTTGAAATACATGCGTGAGTGAAACCTGTTTGTGTGTGGGCTTAACGGGTGTCCACTAGAGATGTCCTTCTAGAATCTAGCCTCCACTATAAATAGGGGAGGGTGCTGGTTGTGGAAGCTAGCCTCCACTATAAATAGGAGAGGGTGCTGGTTGTGCACCCCCAACCCTTATATTTTGAAAAACCCTAGTTTGTGTTTAGGGAGAGGAAAGTGGAGAGGTTAGGGTTCTAGAGAATTGGATTGATTACGTGCTCAAGTGTTGAGCTTTTGTCCTCCTGGATGGAGTGGCTGTAAACCAACATCAATATCAAATTAATCCAAGCAAGATTTCTCAAGATGGGTCTCTTCTTATTCTTGCTCTCTCTTTTATGATTTTAGGGCTTTCTTTGATCTTTGGTTTTTGGCCTGGATCTTACTTACTGTGATATGTGGGAATACATCTAGGATCGATCATCTTGACCATCTTCTACCAACGAGCAAGTTTTTGGATCATATTTTGATTTTGACTCGGTTTTGAAGCAACCTTCACTCAAACCGAAAAAAAGTCAGAACTTTGGCAATGATATTCACGATCGTTGATTGGAATAGGTTCATGGCATCCTAGAGAAGGTATGTTTCAAGTTTCAGAAAGGTTGGAGTTGTGGATCAAAAGTTAGACCAATTTGTGATTTTGAGTTCGGGTTATTTTACTATTCAATGGGCTGGAGGTCAGACCGCCCTCTGGAGAGGTCAGACCGCCCCATGGAGATATCAGACCGCTAGGCTAAGAGGTCTGACCGCCCAACTCTTTATGAATTGAGTTTTTGATGTTTTTGGTTGTTTTACTTCGGGGTTTTGATTGGATTCAATACAAGTCTTCTGCTATGCTTGTATATTGATCTTCATAGCACTCATAGCTAATGGAGTGAAAATTGTGTTGAATCCGATCGAAGTGAAAAAGAGACTGTGCTCCTATTCACCCCCCTCTAGTTGCCTTTTCAGTCAAACAAGTGGTATCAGAGCCCGGTTAGTTCACTCTTGATCTTAACCGGTCACTGAATTTGGTGATAGAGAAGTACTTCACCAAGTCGCATATCTTCGATGGGCTCAACTATGCCTATTGGAAGAATCTCATGCGTGTCTACCTTCAGAGCGATGGTTAAGCTATATGGGAGGTAGTTCGAGCTTCGCTCATTTTTGCCCGAGGTTGCTACGCCAGCTTCAGCAGCCCTCTTGGCTAACAACCATAAGGCAAAGAATCTTCTATATGCCGAACTTGGTAGACATAAGTATAACAGGATCTGTCATCTTGAGACCGCGCACGAGATTTGACATACCCTCGAAATCTACCATGAGGGTTCATCCCAAATCAAGCAAGTACGCCAGACGGTCTTTAAGCGAGAATACACGTTCGAGATGCATCCTAGAGAGAGCATTGATGATGTATTCACTCGCTTTAACAGGGTACTTAATCAGTTGAAAGCGGTCGATATCGAGTATTCTCAGTCTGAGAATGCTACACACCTCTTGGCTGCAATCAACACCAAGGAGTGGGAGATAAAGGCTACCGCTATTGAGGAGAATGTCAATCTCTCTTTGGAGTTGCTATATAGCAAGCTCAAAACTCATGAGATCAAGAGAATTGATCACCCTAAGAAGGAGAACATGGCTTTGGTAGCAAACCCTCTCAAGAGAACTTCTGATGGATCTTCTGAACCTTCCTTTGGATTTTCACTTGCTTATTTATCTGCAATCCATGAAGAGGAACTTGAGAGTATCCCTGAGGTCGAGTTAGCCCTCCTAGCAAAAAAAAATTCACACGAGTCTATACCAATGTGAGAAATAAGAAGAGAGACGGCCCTGTGACATGCTACGAGTGTGGAGAGCTCTACCATATCTAGGCAAACTACCCAAAATTAAAAGGGAAGGGCAACCACAAGGAGGAGAAGGCAACTTGGAGGAAGCCTCAAGGGAACAAGCCCAAGTTTGATACTGCCAAGCTTATGAAGGCCGCTCACTGGGTCCTTACCGCTTTTGAAGAGAAATTCATGAGCGATGAGCTCCCTCAAGACAAGAAGAAAGGAAAGGCAAGGATTTCACTAGCATGTGCTTCATGGCCGACTCCGTCGATATCAATGATATCGATGAGGTACCTTCATCCTATGAAGTTCTCTCTGCTAGATGTGATACCAATTTTGAACAACTACTTAGCTAGGATAAGGCGTTAGAGTTCACCATGGCTACGAATAAGGACTTAGAGTCACAAGTAGAGTCACAAGTTGATAATCTCACAATAAAACTTGTGAATGCTAAGAATTTTGATGCTGATGAATGTTCATCCTGCCATGCGTTACACTCTGAACTTGCTAAATTGCAAAATTCTCATGATGTTACCTTGCACCAACTAGAAAATGCTAGGATTGAGTTAATTGAAGTTAGATCTACTCCATGTGAAAAATACTTATAATCTAGCAAGTTGGTCGCTTCTGATAAGGTTGAGTATAGCACTTGCTCTTTCTGCTCAGAACGTGAACATGAAGTAAAAGACGTATTAGAAGTAGTTAGAGCTAAGTATGTCAAGCTTAAGGACAAAATTGATTCCGTTCCTTGTGCTTCATGTGAAGTCCTTAAGCTTGAAGTTGTTATTCATAAGGATAAGTATGCTAGAGCCATTAAGGCCAAAACTTGTGAATCATGTTTTAACCTTGAAAAAGAGAATGCTTATCTTAAGGATACATTAGAAAAATTCTCTAAGGGTAAAAAACTGTTAAATATGATTATTGACAAGTCAAAAACTCCTTATAAGAAGTAAGGGTTATAATACAACTTTGCCCAAGACAAGTCCAAGCCAAAATGTCATTCAAGTCTTGGAAAATGGCTTAGTTGAGTTCAAAACCCAACCTGCAAAAATCATTTTCAAATCTGCAGGTTTTGCCCAACCATCTTTTGAGCCAAAAGGTGCTTCTCCTAGTGGTACCAAGTATCATTGCACCTATTTGTAAGAAGGATGGACATTTGCTTGAGTTCTGTTGGCGTAGGCTAAAAAATGTTAGGAAAAATCTTACTAGAATTTCATCTCATCAACCTAGTGCCTTCATGAGACATGGTCATCTAGAAAAGAAACATGTACTAGGATTTATTTCACATGATCATCATCATCATGTTCTTAGACAGGATGCTTCTCATGTTCGTGTAACCATTTCTCATGATAGAACCTCAAGTAGGATCAAGGCTAGCAATTCTGCTGTTCATACTACTCGCAGACGTGTGTTTCAGTACTAGGTTCCCAAGTAATGTTTAACTAATCCTAGTATTGAGACACATCGATCTTCTATGCCTTGATTTTTAGGATCGTCGTGGAAAGGGGAAGAACACGTGGTTCGTCGAGTCCGGCTGTTCACGCCACATGACCAGAGACTCAAGATGGTTCACCTCCTTCATGCGGTCGACAGGTGATAACCTCATCACCTTTGGAGATGATACACAAGGACGAATTGAAGGAACGAGATCAATCAGGATGAACGACAAGTTCATCCTTAAGGACGTCGCCCTTGTGGACAAGCTAAGGTACAACTTACTTTTTGTCTCATAACTTCTTGATGATGGCTATGAGACTAGATTTAAGAAAAATACTTGTCGTGTGCTTGATTCAGCTAGTCAGCTTGTTTTTGGGATTTCTAGAGTTGATAGAATTTTTGGAGCTGACTTTTCTGAATCTCTTGCTAGGTCTCTCAAGTATTTGATTGCATCTTCTTCTGAGTTCTGGCTTTAGCACCGTCGTTTGGGACATATTGGTTTTGATCATCTGACGCGAGTTATCAGCCTTGATCTCATGAGAGGTTTGTCCAAACTCAAAACCATCAAGGATGTTGTATGTGCACCCTGTAGGCATGGCAAACAAGTTGCCGCCTCACACCCTTCATTGACTATGGTCATAACTAATGGACCAGAACAGTTGCTTCATATAGATACTGTTGGTCCTAGTAGGGTTCAGTCAACCGGTGGCAAATGATATATTCTTGTCATAGTCGATGATTTTTCGAGATACTCTTGGGTGTTCTTACTGTTGGAAATATGCCCTAGAGGCAATCATAGAGATGATTGTATTTCATTATGTTCACAATATTTGATAATATGTTATCTTGTTCCTTAATTGAATCATCAGTCATGAAGATTAACGAGTATGTGACTTGTTGGTGAAGCTCTTTTTAACTTATGATGATAACGTTCTAAAAGTATCCCTGGTCGAAAGTCACTGGTCGGAACACTAGTGACTCTACGACCAGCACATGTATTGATTGATGACCATGTTTCACCGGTCATGGATATAGGGATATCGAATCAATAATGTGGACACGTGTTAGAGAACATGGTGTTGGATAAGACCCACCTTGAGACACTATTGAGATTGTTATGATTCTATGTGTCGTTAGTTGGTCTCAAGCAATAATGATGTATAATCCTTAGACCTGAGATCAGCATGGTTTCCTACATGTGTAATAGCACTCTTAGGGGTTGCCAAACGCTACTAAATGAATCGGGTAGTTATAAAGGTAGCTTTCAAGTATGCTATGAAACATCTTTGAGGATGTATTTGGTGGGATATGGATTTGCCCCACCTAATATAACAGAGAGATATCATGGGCCCTCAAGTGGTTGGATAAAGAAAGTGCATGGCCATGCCCTTTGGTGGTCGAAGAGTTCGACCATATAAGGTTATCCGATACTCGATCGAGAAAGCATTGAGCAGATCCATGGATGACACAACATCTCACCGGAGTTCAACCAGATATCGTGAGGCAAAGGAGAATACATGAGTAGGTCGCTTAGTTCGACCAGCGATTCGGATCGGTCGTATGGAGATACAAGCAAGTCGAGGCGGTTGAGCGTAATCACGAGTGGTCGAAACCAAGTCGTAAGGAGTTACGAGTTGGTCGTGATCAAATCTGAATTGGTCGTATAGAGATAGGACACAGTCGTAAGTGATGAGGACACGGTCGTAGATCATATTGTATTAAGGTTCGTCCGATATAATTTGTGTGTATTCGGAATCGTTATGTCTCGCTAGGAACCGCTATCGACTCGTGGCGGAAAGAGTTTAGAGAGTCACAACCGGCACACATGAACCTAACGGGTCACACACTTAACGGGTTGGAACAAACCAAGACGAATAAGATTCAGAAGCGTGTTTGGATAGGATCCGTCACGGGCCTATATAAGGAGATGCATGAGGCTGTTGGGGAGTTGACGCAAGTTACCCTACCGAAACCCTAGCCGCCATCTTCTTGAGAGCCTCCCCGGGCGATTTGGTGCTAGCACACCGGCGTCGGTTGTTCCTTCCTCGGACGTGTGGATACCATAGAGGCGCTTCTCGTTGTTGCGCTTAAGGACGATCTGCGATCTTCGCAAGGAACCGCAGAGTCTTTGGAGGAGACGATCAACTCACGAGGACGCCGGACGATCGACTACGACCGAGACATCGAGCGCTCTTCGTCGGACCAGCCGCCCGACACTTCTTCCGCCGCTTCTCTGGCGTCTAGTGGTAACGATCTGTGATCATCTTCTTGCTTGGCTTCCTGGTTTACGTGGTAGAAATTTTGATTTGTCGCTATCGTAGCCTACCCGTAACCCAACACTTTCTTGCTTTGAAGGATGAAGTTTTTGATCATTTTCATGATCTTGTTCTTCGCTTAGCTTCTGAACTCCCCAGTGCCCTAAGAGCGATTCATAGTGATAATGGCACGGAGTTTAAGAATGCCTCATTTGCCTCTTTCTATGCTGAGCGTGATATTGAGCATCAGTTCCCTTCTCCACACGTCTCTCAACAAAATGGTGTGGTGGAAAGGAAGAATAGAACCTTAGTCGAGATGGCTAGGACGATGCTTGATGGGTATAGCACTTCGAGGAGGTTCTGGGCCGAAGCTATTGCTACAGCTTGCCATATTGCCAATCGTGTCTTCTTGAGACCGTCTTTGAGCAAGACATCATATGAGCTTCAGTTTGGAAGAAAACTCTGTTTCTTATTTTTCGAGTTTTTGGAGCTAAGCGTTTCATTCTCAAGACAAGAAATCTAGATAAATTTGAGTCTAGAACTTTTGATGGTTTATTTTTGGGTTATTCTACACATTCGAGGGGTTTTCGGATTTTTAATGTTGAAACTAACGTTGTTCAGGAGACATGCAATGTCACTTTTGATGAGACTAGCTCTGGAGCTAGATCAGATGTTTCAGGTGACACATAGGTGACGGAGAGCATCTTTGTGGAGGAAGATGATGATAGAGTCGATGATGCTCTTGCACTTGCTGCTGACACTCCTATTCCAGCTCAAGAACCTGCTTCGACTACTTCATCTCCAGTTGAGGCTCCTGCTACATCTTCATCATTAGTAGTACCTGCGGAGGCCGAAGAGATGCTATCTCTCTCGGGCACTTCACTTCACATTCATAGGCGTCACCCACCGGATTAGATGATTGGTCATCTTCATGAGCGAGTCACTAACTCCAGGTATCACGATCTGTGTCTCTACTCTCATTCTGCATTTGTTGCTTCTTTTGAACCCCACGATATATCACATACTTTATTTGATTCTAGCTAGGTTAATGCCATGCATGAGAAGTTAGAGAACTTTGAGAGGAACAAGGTCTCGAACCTAGTAGAGCCTCCTAGTGGTCATAATGTGATAGGAACCTGTTGGGTGTTCAAAAACAAACAAAGTGAGGATGGTTCTCTGGTTAGAAACAAGGCTAGATTTATCGCTCGGGGTTTTAGCCAAGTTGAAGGGTTAGACTTTGATGAAACCTTTACTCCTGTTGCTAGATTAGAAACCATTCGCATTCTGCTTGCATTTGCTGCATCTAAGGGCTTTAGGCTGCATCAGATGGATGTCAAGAGTGCATTTCTGAATGGTTACATAGAGGAGAAAGTGTATGTTAGGCAACCCCAGGCTTTGAGAATCTCAATCATCCACATCATGTTTTTAAGCTATCCAAAGCCTTATATGGTCTTAAGCAAGCCCCTAGATCATGGTATGATAGACTTAATATCTTCTTACTTAAGAATAATTTTGAGATGGGTAAGGTAGACAAGACTCTATTTATTCTTAGGCATGGCAATGACTTCTTGCTTGTTCAGATTTATGTAGATGATATTATCTTCGGTGGTTCTTCGCATGCTCTTGTTTTCAGTTTTTCTGAGACCATGTCTAGAGAATTTGAGATGAGTATGATAGGAGAACGCAACTACTTTATGGGGTTTCAAATCAAGCAATGCAAGGAAGGGATTTTCATCCATCAGATAAAGTGCACCAAGGATCTGCTCAAACACTTCGAGATGGGTGACTGCAAGCCAATCGCCACTCCCATGGCGACTTCGACTATTTTGGATCCAGATAAGGAAGGAGAAGCCGTAGACCAACGCGAGTACCGCAGCATGATCGACTCCCTCCTGTACTTGACGGCCTCAAGACTGGACATCCACTTCGCTGTCTGCCTCTGCGCGAGGTTTCAAGCGTCTCCAAGGACTTCCCATCGCCAAGCCATCAAGCGTATTTTTAGGTACCTTCACTCTACCCTCCAGTATGGCATTTGGTATTCCTGCTCTTCTCCCTTGTTCATTCGGGGGTTTTCTGATTCTGATTTTGCGGGTTGTCGGCTAGATAGGAAGAGTACCTTAGGCACTTGTCACTTCTTAGGCACTTCTCTTATCTCTCGGTCTTTTAGGAAGCAGTCCTCTGTTGTACAATCCACTGTAGAAGCTGAATATGTAGCCGCTGCTAGTTGTTGTAGTCAGATTTTGTAGATGGTGTCCACCCTTAAGGACTTTGGGTTAACTTTTGCTAGTGTTCGTCTTCTCTATCATAACACTTCTGCTATTAATATTGCTAATAACCCTGTGCAACATTCTAGGACCAACTACATAGACATTCGCTATCACTTTCTTAGAGACCATGTAGAGAAGGGTGATATTGTGCTAGAATTTGTGGAGTCCAAGACTCAGTTAGCTGATATCATCACCAAGCCTTTAGACCTAACTAGTTTTTCCACCTTGTGAAGTAAGTTAGGGGTAATTTACCCTTATGGGTTGGTTTGAAGGGGAGTTGGTTCTCTTCTGAGTTTTCCTTGTTCATCTGATCTTTCCTTAATCTTTTTCTGAACTTGCTGATTTTTTTGATGTTTTTAGGCTTTTAAAGTTTTTCATGCATCTCATTGTACATATTGCATTTATATGAAAATCACAAAAAGATGCATTGTAATATATGATTTAATGCATGTCTTTTAAAATGATGAAGCTTTGCTTATTACCCTTTTGAGCTTTGGTGTTTCAATTTTTGCTCGGTTCTATATCTAGTTCTTTAACTTGCTAGAATTATCATGCTTTCACATGTGTAGCTATGTCTTTGCTAAATGAGCTAGAACTTTAAGACAACTTGAACAAAAAATTGTAATTTGTAGACCTTTTAGCTAGTTGCACAATTAGTTATCTTTTTGTGACATTGGCCCTGTCAAAATTGCTTTGTTAGCTATTGAATCTAGGATTGAACATTTCTTGAGCTTCTTGTTCCTTTGTGAATCTAAAACTGCTCTTGTGCAAAATGAAAAATCAATTTTCAAAATTTTCATGTGGTTAAATTATGCCAAACTATTCTTACGGGACTGCATGTCAAAGACATGAACTTGGAGATAGTTTGATGATCCAGACGATCTCATGGGGATTGCTTGTCAAAATTGACATGAACTTCAAGATTTGTTGCCCTAGTTGAAACTTAGGAAGAGTTTGTGGATAGCTCCTAGTCTAGGATCTTCTTTACTAAGATAGACCTTTAATCAACATCAATATTCATTGCAAATGAAAACTATTGTAAAAATTGGGTGATTGAGGTTCTTTGAGCAAAATGATTCAATTTAGGACTTTTTATCTCTAGGATAGTCGTTGTTAGCTTCTTGATCTCACAATGACATTCTGACATGGCCATTATCACTTTAGGACTTCTGTTGATGAACTTGCTAATTTTGAAGCTTTGCTTTAATTGTTACAATTCATCGTTTTATCTTGAGCCTTCTCGCTTAGCTTTGATATATATGTCTTAACATGATCTTGCTAGCGCCTTCAGGCTTGATATGTATTGAGTAATAGTAGAAATGCTTGCTTGCTCTTTTGGGTAATCTCCAAAGTTTCTTGAACTAAAAATTAAAATTACAAAAAATGAAGCCACTCCATTGCATTTCATGCATGCTCTTTCTTATGCTTTTTCCTCATTTATGCATTTGTCATCTCTGGATGAGAGGAAGGCGTGATTCCTTGATGACTCCATTGTCAAAGGGGGAGAAGATATAACAAAAATGTTAAAAAGGGGAGCTATTTGGAGAAAAAGGAAGAAAATGTAATTTTTTAAAAACGATGATCATAGTGAGGGAGAGCATTTAAATTACATTCTTATGATCTTATTGCCATTTCTGAAATTGAATTGCAATTCTTGGAACCTCACAATGATCAAAGGTCAAATTAAACACTTGTTCGTTCATGTGGACCTTAAGTGATATTTTTGACTCTTCACTGGAAATTGAAGCTTTCTTGCTTTCTTTTGCCTTATCTCACTTGCCTATATTGATCTAAAGACAACTTGGTCATTTCCATCACTTTCTCTTGCTTTTGAACCAAGTTGTGACTTTGTGCGAAAAATGTATTTTTATTTTCAAACCTTAAACTTACTTTTTTGGGAAATTGTCAATGTGTTCATCAAGGGGGAGATTGTGGATATCATGGGGATATGCTCATGATCTTAGGATGATGATACAATTGGCAATGGCATTGAAGGTTTGTCGAAACATACGTTTTTGGTAAAGTTCAGTTTCTATCAAGCAGTAGGCGGCCAGACCAGCCAGAGCGGCTGTCAGACCGACCTTTGTGGCAGTCTGACCGGCCATCTCTAGTGGTCAGACCGGCCTGGGCTTTGTCCAAGAGGCTGGTGGTCAGACCGGCCAGGAGGCGGCGGTCTAACTGGCCATAAAGGTTTTGTTGAATTCTAGATCGGGCAAAAAATAGAGGGTGTAGGCAAGAGACGGGATTCTTCTACATTTGGTCTCATAATTTTTGGAGTTTCGAGTCAAAAGTTTTATTTGTTTGAAATTTCCAAAAAGGTTTTGGATTTCCAGAAAGAAAATTTGGCTAAGTCCCTTTGCTGGGCGGTCAGACCGGCCAAGGGGTGGTCAGATCGGCCATGGGTGGCAGTCTGATCAGTTTTGACTTGTTCGCCGGCCAGCTTGGCGGCGATGTATTGTTGGTTAGGTTAAATTCATGGGTTTCAGTGCATATGTGTTGTATGATGCATGTTTTGACTAACGTGGGTCAAGTTGCAAAGAACTTGTTCCCAGAATCGATTTCTTTGTCTATTGTTATGCATGAAGTTTGGAGGTTAACGACGGTTAACGGTGAGAATGATCGGAGCTAGGCTTGGAGAGCTGAGGTTCAGAACGATCAAGGATGCCGGGTGAAGTCATAAGACTCAAGCATGGCGCAAAATGGACAAGGATGACCGGATGGAAAGTTCGGTGCGACAGGTTGTATCAAGCGGTGCGGGGGTCAGTGCAAGTGCCATGGTGGTTTCGGTGGGAGCCGTATGGGAGAGACTTGCCGATATGAAGAGATCCGTTGATTAACCTACACGTGGCGAAGCATATGATTGCTTTGTGAATATTGGACCCGACCTTTGGAGAAAGATCGAGAAGGGGTATTTTGGTAACTTCACCAAAATACCGTCTTGATGGCTTTTAGCTAAACTACAGCGCAAGATGGCGCAAGGAGAAGTGGTTTATGTCAAGAGAAGATGAAGACGACGCTTTGAAATACGTACGTGAGTGAAACCCGTTTGTATGTGGGCTTCACGGGTGCCTATTAGGGATGTCCTTCTAGAAGCTAGCCTTCACTATAAATAGGGGAGGGTGCTGGTTGTGCACCCCCAACCCTTGTATTTTGAAAAACCCTAGTTTGTGTTTAGGGAGAGGAAAGTTGAGAGGTTAGGGTTCTAGAGAGTTAGATTGATTGTGTGCTCAAGTGTTGAGTTTTTGTTCTCCTGAATGGAGTGGCTGTAAACCAACATCAATCTCAAATCAATCCAAGGAAGATTTCTCAAGATGAGTCTCTTCTTGTTCTTACTCTGTCTTTTGTGATTTTGGGACGTACTTTCTTTGATCATTTGATTTTCCTTTGGTTTCTGGCCTGGATCTTGCTTGCTGTGACATGTGGGAATGCATCTAGGATCATCTTGACCATCTTCTACCCACGAGTAAGTTTTTGGATCATATTTTGATTTTGACTCGGTCAGACCTTTGGCAATGATCTTCACGATCGTTGATTGGAATATGTTCCTGACATCGTAGAGAAGGTTTGTTTCAAGTTTCGGGAAGTTTGGAGTTGTGGATCAAAAGTTAGACCAATTTGTGATTTTGAGTTCGGACTAATTTTACTGTTCATTGAGCTGGGTCAGACCGCCTCTTGGAGAGGTCAAATCGCCCTATAGAGAGGTCAGACCACCCAACTCTTTATGAATTGCGTTTTTGATGTTTTTGATTGTTTTGCTTCGGGGTTTTGATTGGATTCAATACAAGTCTTCCGCTATATTTGTATATTGATCTTCATTGTTCTCATAGCTAATGGAATGAAAATCGTGTTGAATCCGATCAAGATGAAAAAGAGACAGTGCTCCTATTCACCCTCTTTTTTCGCCTTTTCGGTCCAACATTTTCTCATACCACCTGACATACGGACACATACAGACGAATATCGCTCATCATGTATCTTATTCCACATTTTTTCCTTGGAGTTGGAGTCAAACATAGATAGTGTCGGATACACATTTATCCCTTCCATATTCACTTCGCAAGTATCCAATCGGTCGGATAGGAATTATCTGTTCCGTTTGCACCCCTATCTGCAACGAAGCGCTAGCACTTGCAACTAATTGTGTAATCTACGGAGAATTTTGTGTGGCTTCAGATTGTTTGCAGATAGTTAACAGCACGGGAGAAATGTCTCCGTGCCTTCACACGATGATTCTCCGTGAGATCAAAGAGGAGCAAGTCCGTTGTAGTGCCGTTTTTAGCTAGGAACTCGAACTGGGAAGCCTACAAGCTACAAAAACCAAGATTACAAAGTTCTATTGACATCTCAAAGTAGAAGCATATATGAAGCAACCAGCAGCTACTGTCCAAAAACAAACCTAGTGGCACTTAGAGCATCACCATCACACTTCTAGAGAAACTATCAGATAGGCTTCAAACTACTATTACAGCTAGAATAGTTACTAGCAGAATAGAAGCAAAATAGTATGACACTAAAAAATTTGCTATCTAAACAGATAACAACCAGCAGAGAGAGCGAGACAACATCCAGAACTATAGCAAACAAAATGACACCCTGATCCACTCAATTCTTCAACTTCTTGATCAACGGCGTCCAACTGGATGTAGTTGTCTCTACGACTGATAAATAAAATATGTATATTGCTTAATTGATTTCGAATGACAATAATTCGGATAAAATAACATTTTGGATTAGAAAAGTCTGCATTGTATTTGAATCCATATTCTTTACGCGAATTCGAATATGAATCGGACAAAATTGTTCGTCGAATGAAAAAATATATGCAGTATTCATATACTATTAAATACTATAGGCGAATAAAATCCATTTTATGTCCTGCTGGTCACCGATGGACCCGGCCACGTGACTCATCCAGTACTCGTGTGATCACACTCTAACAGAGATTGCAAATAAAACCATGACTGTCTTCAATCTTGTATCACCATGACTGCCTTCAATCTTGTATCACATTGGTTGCTAATTTAATTATAGCATAGCATATTATCACAATTCTAAAAAGTATATATTGTGAAAGTAGTATATTTGAATAAGAATCTACTAAAATAAATTTACAATGGCCATTCTAGATACTTTTGTATGCACTAATGGTTAGTGACAACCTTGACAGGGGCGGATCCACCTCCTGGCGAGCGCAAGCGACTGCCCGGGCTCGCCGGCGATGAGCCGTAGAGGTCTGTGATGCCCCGCCGCCGCCAGCTACAATGGAATCGGAGCTTTCCTGAGCAAGCCTCGTCGTGGATTCCCTGGGCCGCTTTGGGGGGTTGTTGCGTCGTATGGGCCATAGGTCACAGCCCAATACCCCGACGCCTCACCCAACCCTCTTCTCTGCCCCTCTCTCTCTCTCTCAAAATAAAGTGGCCCACACTTCAGCCTCCTCACGCAACCAGCTAGGCGACTCGAATCGATCCATCGATTCCCCAATCTCCACCCCTCTTCGGTGGTTCCTCGACACCCAAAGCTTGTTGCCGGCGGGATCTTGGCACCTCGACGGAGTGGCAGGCAGCAGTCGCCTGGTACAGGTGAAGGACGTGCGACACTACAAGAAAACCTCCTTATAGAAACTTTTTCTGGAGACGCTTTTTAATTTCTCTCTAAAATAAGGAGTTATATAGTCTAGGTGTGCTTTTTAGAGATATTTTAAAAATCGTCCTAAAATTTTGTATGCTACATAAAATTTTGAGATGTTTTTGAGTTTTCAAGACACATACAAAATTTTATCTTGTAGAGATGTTTTTGAGATGCTCTCTAATTCATCTAAAGGTTATGTTGGGTAAAGACATTATTTTGAGACGCTTTTCAACTCTTTAGAGACGTTTTTTTTGTCTAGTTGATATGTGTTAAAAGTACTACATATAAATATTGCAATACACAACTAAACATGTGACGTTGAGGTGGCTAATGTGACAAGTCTAAGAAAAGTATTTCCCACGAGATCTAGGGTCATAGCAACAATACATGAGAGGGCGTCAATGAGGTGTTTTCAAAAACACCTCTACAACTGTCTAAGGGGGAAGAAAGGCGCTTTTACTATACAAAGAAGTCGTCTCTACGAGCCAATTTTGTTGTAATGCACACAACAAGGGGAAGGCGGTGCCGCGGCGGGCGGCGAGGCCAAGGAGGGGCAGGGGGGGGGGGGCGCTGAACAGTGATATTTCCACTCCCTTAGGTAGAAGGTCAATCTATGGTCATTTTTGATATGGTCAAACCTTTTTTTTAGATTTAGAACACCTTAATAATCGGAGGCAGTAAATCTTTCGGTTAGAATAGTGCTGTATATTGTAACCGAGATAGATGGGAAAAAACGTCCACAGAAGTACCATTTCTGTGCCACTATATGTAAAATTACTGCATGCATGGGAAGCCATGATCAGTTACATGGATTTAGGTACATGACTCCAGAGATGATGGTGACTTGAAGAGGTCGAACAGCCTGTGCTCGTTCAGGTGGTACGCCGCGTTGATGACGTCGACGCGCATGTCGTGGCTGAGCCCGGCGACGTACTCCTCGTCGTACTTGCCAAGATCGACGCCGCCGACGGCGGCATAGTAACGGTTCATCCAGTAGGCGATCACCACGGCAAGAACTCGACCGGTTACACCGAGGACCGGCACGACGCCGGTCTCGACGTACTCGCCGGCATCCATGCCGGCGGTGACCACTTCCGACCGCCGCGCCAGCGCCGACGGGACGCGGAACTCCTCGCCGTCGAAGCATTTCAACACGACGAAGTCCTGGAGGCTGTCTCCCATTACTTGCACCATCGTGTATAAAGCTAGCTGTACATCGCGAGCAAATTAAGGTTTCTGCGTAGTTATATACATGGGCTGAAGCTTAATTTCCACGATGCAACCCAAGTTGGCGTCCATCGTTGATATCGGTCCCCGAATACAATTTACAATATTTTTGTATTTTAGTTCATGTGGCCGCGGTACGAGTACAAATCTAGCGTCCCCCCACCAAATGTGCCACTGTACACCCTTGGGACATTAGCCCCGTTCCGTTGTTTCCAATGTTTCAGAAGTTGTGTTTCGGAAAAATAACCCAGTATAGTCCATCTAGCTTGTATCTAAGAATTTTGATGACATGGATACGAAAAGAGACTGATGACTGATGAAAGAGAAGGTACATGCATCTGGCATGCATGAGATACAAGCCTTTTTTAGCACACCAAGAAAAGTAGATATGTAGATATGGCATTGAGAGCTTGTATCTGAAAACACGTTTTGTGGCCCATTCCTATAAGGATTCATGCAGCGATTAGGCCATCCTCAGCGTTATAGAAAATCGGTGGTACCATCTGTTTTTTTACCTTGGCTTCGGTGCTAGCTTTGCACCGACGCTAGATCAAGGGAAAAGGTACGGCCCACTTGTAAGTGAAATGGGTTGAAACCGTGTGAGGAAGAGAGTGTGGTGGGGAAAAAATATGTGATATTTTATTTAGTTACGTACTGGCTCGGTCTTATCTTGAGAGATAATAAGATGCTAGATATTGTACGAGAAAAACAAAATTAGGCCTATATATGACATGGCAGCGACCTAGAAAATCTGGCATAGGCTACACTATGGATGCCCTTAAGACATTGTGTAACGTCTCTAAATCTTTAAGTTGAATTAGTTAAGCATCTAATATATTTTTGTGAAATTTTAGACTTTTTAAAACTTTTTGTTGTAAACCTTATGTTGAAAATCCTTAATTTTTAAAGACTGATTTAAAACCTAGCACTCCAATACTCTTTCCCCAATTCAAAAGCTCAATTTGAAGTCGGAGCAAAACTAAAAACGTTTCAAGCGTGAGAATATTTTAGTTGGATTCTATATTCTCTGATATGCTTGCTTAAAATTTTTCTAGAATTTTTGGAGGTTACTTGGTTTCCTATTTAATTGGCGTGTTCAATTTTGAATTTGGATTTCAAGCACAAACCTAGTAGATAAATAAAACAAATAGAAATAAAATTTGATAATTAAAAATCTAAACACAACATAATTGTTATAATTATAAATTGAGAAATTAATTAATGCATTGCAATTTTCTCACTTCAAGTAATAATAATCAATATTAAATCAAATTGTTTGAAAAACTAAAATTAAAAGTTTAATTATTTTGATTTTAGGTTTTCGCATGCATCACAAAAATCATGTCATTATATATGCATTAGTACCATCGTTTTAGTTTTCAGTTCGATCGACCGCAGGCAAATCGCTTGCTTGTTCTTTCTTTTCCAGTCATCTCCATTTTTCCTTCCCTATTAACTCCTTTCGCTTCCTTCCTTAAAATTTCATCTAAAAACTCAAAACCAAGCCATGCATGTTATACCACCGCGATCGTCATCGCACGACCAACCCGATTCTGCAATTCGTTTTCGTATGCATGGCAGTTTGAGCGAATTCGTGAAAGGAAAAAAAAGAAGTAGCAGATAAAATATCTACGTGTCCATTCCTTTCTCTAACTTCTCTCCTCCCAATCACAACCAAACATCTAAAATCTTGCGATTCTCCCACCGAGCACCTCCCTCTCCACTGTCTTTTCTTCTCAAAGACAATTCTTTTCCCCCAGTTGAGAACCACCCAACCAAGTCCACTCCACGCCATCTTCTCCCCTCCAATAGCACCCAGCTCGTCCCCCCCCCCCCAACAGAGCATGTTTTCATTTCTTCCTCCAACACGTGAACTCATTACATCACCTTCTCTCATCTAAATCCCAACTACAGACTGTGAATCAGCCCCTGCATATTATACATTTGCATTCACAAGCACACAAGCAGTCCATCCATACAAACATCACCTACATGCATGAACTCTTGGACGCTCTGGAAGACGAGGCGGCAGTATAACAATGGCTTGGGCAAGTGCAGCCAGCGCATTGCATGGCCCGGCCTTCTTGCCGGTAACTGCGACAAGGAGGTGGCGACGCGGCTCCATCTTGCGTGCGAGTAGGACGCATGGAACGGCTGAGGTGGCGCAAAGATGGTGGCAGCAGCGAGGCCTAGCAGCGCAAGTCGGCATGGAGGAGCTGGGAGCATGGCACGGCCAGCACAAGCACGTGCAGCGAAGCATGCAGCAGCGGCATGTGGCCGGGCTCGACGGCATCGGCTTGGCCGTAGCTTGTTCGTTGGTAGCAGCTTGGCGCCGAGGCGAAGGAGCCAGCGGCCTACCATGCGTCGCAGTGGCCAGCATGCAGCTCACGGCGCGGCAACCGAGGGGATGACGTTGAGGTGCCATGGACAGTGTCATGAGCACGGCGAGGCGGAGCCCGAGGCTGAGGCGCTGCTTGCATGTAGCGGTGGCAGTGGCGGTGGCATCGGCTTGCTGGTGGCGGCCGAACGGCGACGGCGGAGGATGGCCGAGCCCGGGGCGGCCGAGGCGAGGAGGCATGGATGGCAGCACAGCGGCGCATGCGGAGCAGCGGAGACTCGGCGAGGACGGACTCAGCGAGGCGACGACGGTGCATGCGAGCGGCGAGGCGGTGCGGTGGAGCGAGGTTGAGCTCGACCGTGCATGCACACGGCGTGGCACGGAGCCTTGCTTGTGGCGGCACATGCGCGCATGCATGCATGCGTCTTGGCTCGCTAGGGCGTGGTGCACGCAGAGCGAGACACGGACGTGGACGCGAACGTGAGGCCGAGCGGACACGGGATCGGCGACGACTACGACGGACACGGATACGGGATCGGCGATGACTACGGCGGACACGGACACGGAGTCGAGAAGACGTCGTCCGGTGGTAGTCGCACGCTTAGCGCGTGCGGCAGTAAAATCTTTAGTGGTTAATTGCATTACCGTGCTTATGTATTAGTTTGTGCATGTGTATAATCATGTTATGCATGTCATTTTATTATTTCATGCATGTTTAAATGTAATTAACAAATGGATAATTGATTTAAGTAAGGAAAAGTATTTAATAGCACCTCAATACAACAAACATTTAATAGCACCTCAATACAACAAACTCCTTTGGTTAATATATATGAGCAGTAGGGAGATATGAGGATAATTAGATTTGACAATAAGCTAATGTTATTACTAATACAAGTAGTTAGAGTTTTTCTTCTTTCATTTAGTCTTTGGCATTTACCTGTCATAGGCAACCCATTCTGAAGACTAGTTTTCTTATGAATTTCTAAAGACCAACAGTGAACCATGAGTAGTTAAAGAGAAGCATGTTAAGTGAACTAATTAGTTAAGGGAATACTTGTAACATCCCAAATCTTGGGTTTGTATTTTAAATATATTAAAAATGAGGAGAATTTAAAACTTTTGAACATGCATTGGTTTTTATGGAACTTTGCATAATTTGTTGCATTGAAATTGTTGAAATCAAAGAAAACATACAACTCAAATTGAAGTTCCAAAAGAAAGCAAGAATAAAAATTTGTGATAATCCTTTGGAAATAATTTATTCAAATACTACAATAATTATCATGAATTAATATATTTTTTTCCAAATTTTTGGAACTCTTTTTGACCCTCAAAAATTTCAAACCCAAATCATTAACCTTTTCCAAGTTTGAATTTAAACTAAGCAAATAAGTCTTAAACAGTGGGGTTTAAGATTTTATTTGAGTACTAGAACATCCTAGGAACCTCCTTGAAAAAGTTCAGATTTTTTGAAATTTATTTGCTATATTTTCTACCCTAGTCAAAGTGGGAGGTTTAATTTTCAAATCAGTCAAACCTCGGCACTATTCATCGGGCTCAGACCGGACCTGACCGCACCTCTT
Organism: Phyllostachys edulis; assembly: GCA_036346405.1. NCBI lineage: Eukaryota > Viridiplantae > Streptophyta > Magnoliopsida > Poales > Poaceae > Phyllostachys > Phyllostachys edulis. The sequence continues at coordinate 8,577,927 of CM070564.1, forward strand.
GACCCGGTCTAACCCCCTAATCAAACCGACCGAGCCACCCTCCACCGCGTTGTTTCCTGTCGCTGATAGCGGGCTGCACCGTGCGCCAGTGCGTCTTCTTCCTCGGGCAAAAGCCACGCGCCACACGCCCGCGCCGCTTTGCCGCGCCTCCGTCTTCGCCAGGTCACACCGTCAATCGACCACCCTCGCGACCCAACCAGGAGGCTCACCCGTTGACGCCGCCTGCATTCTGACCGTTGCTCCGCTATAACCCGCCCTCGTTCTCTCGCAATCCCTCACTTTTCCTCTCGGTGACCGAGGGAAAGGAGGCAAGAACTCGGCTCCCTCTCGGGTAAGCTTCGTGCTTCCACCTCCTTCTCCACCTACATCCATCACTGTTTCCATTTTGGCTAATGCCAGCTCCTGTTTTGCTTTGTAGCTGCGGGAACACGATCGTGCCATTGTCACCTCCGGAGCGCGCACCGAGCGGCACCTCTTCGCCATCTTCTTTTCCGGTGAGCCTCTCTCACTCCTAGGTGCATCAGCACATGTTCTAGGACACTAGGAAGTTTTCCCCTCCATTAATTTTAACGTTTGTTCACAAGGACCATCGAATCTTGGACTTCCCCATTTTTTCGGCCGCAAAGCTCCCTGTCGTCTCCATCTCTGGCACGGTGAGCCCCTGTCAAATTCCACCCTTGTACACCATCTTGAGACCTCTATGATGCTTCCTCTACCACCCATTTCCTCCCTCCGTCCTCAGGTGGTTCCCTCCTCGTGGAAGCGCCGCCGCCACTTCAGTTCAACGGCGACAAGCCAACTCCGACTAGCCGGACCTCCCCTTGGCACCCAGGTAGTTTCCCTGGACCTTGTAGTTGCTTATGCACATGAGAAGTAGCTCTTTTAGCCATCGGTTTGCGCCGCGCACGGTTGCCGTAGTAGCGCCGCTGCCCCTCTCCGACGCGCTGCCGCTTCTGGTCGCCGTTGAAGTCGACACCACCACCCAAATGTGAGCAGCACTATTGTGCACCTGTCCTTGCCTTTGGATCGCGCTGCCATGGCCGGGAACGCCGGTGAGCCGCCGGCAAAGCTCACGGTCGCACGCTCCCCTGCGTTGTCGGATTTCCGACTGTAACAGTAGTTCATTAACGAGCCAAATCTCGTTTCTTTTAGCGCTAATAATTACTTAGGGAATTATGGCTGTCTTAAGGGATATAGTGAGTATTTTACATGTGGGCCCGGGAACTTAAGTGCACCATGTAGACCCATGGGCTAGCTCATGGACCTTCGGTCCATACACTGTTTCATGCACCGTGTCCATGACAAGTAGGTCCCACCCGTTAGAGTTAACCGGGAATTAAATGGAAAATGAAAAATGATACTATGCACTGGATCTCACCTGTCATAGACTATGGCTAAGTAGATCTCGGTGAGAAAAGTACTAAATGAGTATAGAAATTCCGAAATGAATTATTTGTACACTGAAAAATACAATTAACTTAAAAAATGCATAACTAAATCATTTTAACTCCAAAAATAGTGAAACCAATTTTTATAATTTTTATTTTAAGTAAAATTTATTTTAAAATAGGTTTCAAATGCCTCACTATCACAGAAAATATAGTTTATGGAAAGTGATCCAAAATGAATTATTCTTACACTATAAATTCTTCGTTAACTTTGAAAATTCTTAACTAAATCATAAAAACTCCAAATGAGATAAACTCAGTTATTTTGGTCTTATAATATTATTCTGTTTTTACCTATGTAATCCTAGTATCCACCACTACTTTACAAAATTTCACCAAATATTTCGGTGAACAATAACAGAGGAGAATTAAATTGGTTTTTCTGAAATATGAGTTTCAAACTACTATAACTCTCGTATACTAAATCCAAATGGAATAATTTTTTCACCAAAATTCATCTAAAATCGTGATATACCTACTGTGAATTTTTCATGATTTTTGGAGAAATTTGAATTTTTGGTTATATTTGGTGTTATGTGTTCTTATTGGCTTTTCGTATTCGAACGTTAGATTACGAAGATCTGAACGAGCTCAATTGTGATCCTCAACAGCAGCAAGAAGGTTATCTTCAACAAGGCAAGTAGCCCCCCTTCGATCATATTGATCCTATTATTTCGTTACAAAATATCTTGTTTTCAACTTGTATGTATGCATGTTTTACTTGAATGATTATTTTTCGTTAGAGGTAGTTATTCCTAGTAGATGCATGAGCTGTAGCAAATGTTTATCCCTTGCCACTAACCCTAAGTTAATATTCCCGCTAATGTTAGTGCTCGGTGGATGTTATAGAGTCTATACATGTGTATGCGAATTGATGCTTAGTCATGCTTAGCTTTCGATAGAATTGGGCGGTTATCGACTTAGTCGATAACTTTGATCACACAAATCATTTTATTACTCTATGTCTAGCACTTTGTGCTATATTACTTTGAAAACTAAAAGTGTAAATGAAATGATTTAGACTTGGGCAAGTGGTTGGATGGTGTGATATCGGGTGTGTGAATGTCTTGCCTAGGTCAACAAGGACCGAACATCTTGTTTCACCAAAACCAAGTATAATTGCATGCTAACCACATGAGAGGGATATGGGACCTCTCTTGACTTAGTACTTTGGCGTGTGTTAGCTCCGAGTCGCAGGTGGTTGTGTGTGTTGTGTGAAAAAGAAATGTTCCATGTGTGTGTTGGGTGTGACTGGGTAGAGTTCCTAGGTTCTCCACCTCGAGGGGTATCGGCAGTTGCTACGGCTGGGCCAATGTCCCGACACAACGTGTGGGTCCTCCGTGGGAGCCCCGTCTGCACACACAAGGGTGGTTCACGGAGGGTTTCACCCATGCGGGCGACTCTTAGTTAATACACAATATTAGAAATGTCTCGTAGGACTTAGCCTTGCCGGCATACCTTCGGAAGTGTGCTTAATCTAGTGGCAAAAGAGGCGGTCTGGCGTGTGGGTACATTGGTACATCCCTGCAGGGTATAAACTATTCGAATAGCCTCGTCCTAGGTTATGGACACGCTTGGGATTGGATTTGTAGGAGTTAGACTCAACATTTTGGAATTTTAATGTAAAAACTTGTTCGGGTGGTATTGAGAAGGGTCTCATGCTATGTTTGTGAGCTGCGGGGCAGCCACTTATTGTTATTTAGATGTTGTCTAATAATGTTTCTCCGCTGTTATTTAAAGTTATTAAAAATGTTTGCATACTTGCCATTTCAATCTATTACTTGTACTTCAAATCAAATGTTGCTTTATGCTGAAAATTACCTAGTGTAGTAGCCTTCCTTTGATACCTGAATGCATCTAAATATTCTTTTGCTTGTAAGACTTGCAAGTACAATTGTACTCAACCCGCTTGCTGCAATTTTAGAGGAGGTTGATCCCCAAGGGATCAACTATTGTGAGATCAACTTCGTTCAGGACGACGACTAGCTTGGAGTTTCCGGCCAGGTTGCCTTGTGGGTAAGGGCACACCGGTCGGCTTTTCTTTTGGTGCCATCTTATGGCTATGTTTCCACTGCACTCTTAGTACTTTTATTATTGCTATTTGGCCGATCGGCCGTATGTATGAAATTGGAGTTATGATGACTTGATGTAACCTTTTGCGGCTATGGTAATGTAATGTTGTTGTATGGCATTGATATTGATATTGTTTTGTGAACGGTGTATGTATATCGCTCCTAGGAGATATATAATACATCAAGGGCGGGATATTCGGTTTGTAATGCTAGGACCAATGGATGGTTAAGTATTACAAGTTAAATACCCTGGGCTCTCACAATACTTCTTGTGGCTAGAGTCTCAATGAATCTAATAGGGTTTTGATTAGGGCAATGGGCTAATGGCATTTCTATTACAAATAGGAGGCATGTATTGAATTGGAATACCCAAATAGCATTGAGCTAAAACCTTATCAAGTGCATAGGCAAGTTAAGTAGAAATCATGTTGAGTTAACTAACCATTAGCATTTGATCTAAAAGTGTATAGTTGTTTAGAAGGCAAGAGTTAGGTTATTCGAATGTCAAATGTCGGTAACCATTTGCCTTAGATGTGTTACTAGCAATAGTGGCACTAGGTCTATGAGTTAGTTGATAAAAAGATTGGTTTAAACTTCAAAATTCACAAGTAAATTAAATCAACTCCCAACTGAGTGAAACCAATTTTGTTAGTTTTCACTTTTAATGTACTTTCACATGGAATAGGTTTGGAAACATGTTTATGTCACAGAAAAATTTGATTTAAGGATTAACTCCAAAAACCGAATTATTTTTACTCTAGAAATTGGATTAACTTCAACAATTCATAGAAAATTCATATGAACTCCAAATGAGTTAAACCAAGTTATTTTGGTTTTATATTTTTATTCACTATTTATATATGTAATCCTTTTTCCCACCACTATTCTACAAATTTTCACCAAATAATTAATTTCGGATGAATAGTAACAGAGCTCCATTTTCAGCATTTTTCCCAAAAAAACTGATTTTCAAACTGCTATAACTTTCACATACTAACTCCAAATGGAATGAATCTTTCACCTAAATTCATATAAAATCATGAACTACCCACTGTATAAATTTCATGCATTTTGAATGATATTGAACTTTTTTAGATGTTTTCGGTGCTATTGTTCTTATTCGATGTTTTCATTCATTCGATAGTTGACGAAGGTACGAGTGTGATTAGCAACATCACATGGACCATCCACAGCAAAGGCAAGCAGTTTCATCCTTTGATGCATGTTGCTCCTATTAATTTTGAAAACTATCTATGTTGATTTTCAAGTATTCTATTCATTGCTTAATTTCAAATACTTGTATGTCAATTGGGTAGAACTAGTTATATCCTCTTGCTGCATTGGCCCTCCATTGAATGTTGATTACCCTTTTACCTTGAATGATTAAGGCTATATGTTATATGGGTTTGTTTGCTAATTTGTAGAACGATGCTTAGCCAAACAAGTAGTTGTAGCCGAAAGCGGTTGATGGAGCTAGTCCATCGGCCGATGGATTGAATCGAATCTTGATGAAATTTAGGATTATATGGATTGAATTATGTTGAATTTGAGGAATATGTCCAGATCTTCGCATCTAGTGTTTGTGGAATTGTTGGGTGGGGGTTGTTGTGTGTTGGACTTGGACGGGTGATAGGGTGATGAAGGGAGGTGGTCCTAGATTAGCTTAACGCCGTTTGGGTATTTGAGGACCGGTCTATGGTGTGATGAACCAAGTCTTATGTGCAACCACACGTCGGGATAATGGTGAAGGCTTGGCTTAATAATTTGTTGTGTGTTAGCTATCAAAACACAATTAGATTGACAATTGTTATTGTTATTGTTATTGTTATTATTTAATTGTTCTGTTGTCAATCTAGTGGGGGCATGTTAAGTTTCGCCTTACTTGCCCTTAAGGGTCTCTTGTATGTTAGGGACTTACTTACACAATGGGGTTCACCTGTGGTTCTAGGTGACCGCTCAGTCTGCCATGGGATTATGTTCCTCGGGTGGGTTGATAGTTAGAACATGACATTGTAACGGCCTCGTTATGCTATATCAGTCACACTCCAAAGGAAGAGTGCATTGGCCGACATTGAGAGGTATGCATATCATGTGGGTAAAGCTGTACAACTCTGCAGAGAACTAAATCTATTCAAATAGCCGTATCCCTAGTTATGGACATCACTTGTGGGAAAGCATGCACAATTAGCTTATGGGAATTTGGGTTTGGGTTATGTTGATAGGCCATGTTTTGAATTGTTGAGATCTTGTATGTTGTCACAAACGGGAAGTTCGTATGTTGATTTGTTAAGGAATGAATTGTGTCACGAACGGGAAGTTCATGTGTTGATTATAATTGGAGTATCTATTGTTGATAATGATGAATTGGGATTACCTACTGTATATATTGTTTTCTAAATGTTTTACAAATGGCAATTTGAATCTATATCGGTTATCTTAAAGAAAAACTTGCGTTATGCTGAAAACTGCCTAGTGTAGTAACCTTCCTTTGACACCTGAATGCATTTATTATATGTTGCTATTCGTAAGTCTTGCGAGTACATTTTCATACTCAGTTGCATTGTCCATGTTGCAGGTGAGAAGTCGTTCAAATTGGGTTAAGTACTTCAGACGCTACGACTTTAGCCCCAGTTGGTTGCTTGTGGGTTTGGGCATGCCAATCTTGTTATTTTCTTTTTATTCTAAGTTTATCTTCCGCTGCGATTTATTTTTGTTATGATTAAATTTGGCCGGTCAGCCCTCTTATGCAAAATTGGACCATAAGGTTCTATTTATTGATGTTGTAATAATGAAAGACTTCATTTGATTATTTGAGTATGAATGTGATGCAATGTTGTGTTTGGATATGTGCATATTAACCACTGATCATTGGGAGCTCACATGAGACACATATCCGGACACTCAGAATCGCTTTCGTTTCATGTTAAGTGTTGTGCTTCTGGTGGAATCACTTGGCTTGAAACGAATCAGATCCCGGGTTCCCACGGCTGGAATAGCTGCTGCATGAATTACATAAATAAAAAATCATATGCTTTTAGGCGCAACGTCTAAATGAAATATGCAAAATAAGAAACAACTTTTTATGGATATAAACTAACCTAAAATGTTGAAAATTAACACCATATTACTACAAAGAGGGTCATCATAGATGGTTTCTGAACTGTCTACGTGTCTGTGATAACAGGCAGTTATCATATACGGTTTATGAGCCGTCTGTGATAAGTTACAATACATACGGTTTTGCGGTATAAACCGTCTGTGAAGGCCTACTATCACAGACGGCTTCTAAAAAAAACCATCTGTGATACGTCGGATATCATGGACGGTTATATGTACAAACCGTCTGTGATATCCGATATATCACAGACGGTTAGTAAAATGAACCGCCTATAATATCCGACATATCACAAGCGGTTGTTAGTGGTAGCTGTCTGCAGGGATTGGATAACCGGTCGATAACCGGCCGATAGCCGATATAATCGGTTCTCTGGCAGGTCGGTTCAAATACAAACCGGCTCAATTTGGGGTTTGAATGAATTTTATCAAAAATTTGAATTTGATTGAGTTTTGCTCGGTTGATGAATGAGTGTAGTAATGCAAGCCCATTTGAATCAATAGTCTATATGAACATCTTGCTAACTAGCTTAGATGATGATTTTTGTTTGAATTTGATTTTTTAAATTTAAAATCGAAAAATTCAAAAAAATTTGAAAATTTCGGCGAAATTGGCGAAAATTTCAATTCGATAAATCGGACATCTGGCCCCTCCAAAATTTTTTGATCCGGTTACGGAACCTGGTATGCGTGATAGTAGGCCTTCATAGACGATTTGTACCACAAAACCGTGTGTGATAGTTCGTTCTATACTTTAGTATTTTTTTTGTTTTTCGGCTAGCATTAGGAATTGCAAGCCATACCCTCTGAAAACAAGGAAGTAGAAAACAGATAAATCAATTGTTTACAACTCAAACAACTCAAAGCGATTTACAACTCAAAATCAATCACAAAAGAAGGTTCAAATATTGTCGCTAGAGTTACAATTGAATTACAACTCAAAGTGAATTACAATTGAATCAATTTTTTGAAGGTGGTTTAGCGGTGTCGACAGAGTGAAACTCTTCGTTGGAGTTAATGATCTCCATCTTGATGAAGCCGGAGAGCAGTCCTCGAACCTCCGATATTTCATTCATAGCCAATGCATCTAAATCGAGTATCATGCCCTGTCGCTAGGAGGAGTAAAGTAGTAAGCATATATAGTTAAATTTATAATTAGGAAATAATTATTGCGAGATTGACAAACCTCTGGATCATTCATCTTAGCACTCATGATTTGCTGCATATGACGGCAAACGTAGAATGCACATAGGTGATCTTGTTTTTGCTGGTGGCATTGCAAAAATAGAATTACATATATAGGTATGGTCAGTTCGAGAGACATTATTACAAAGTGTGATATAGGATTATTGTGTTGTAGAGCGTACCGAAAATCGCTTCCTATGTTGCAGTGTGGCGCTTGATTCCTTGTGTATCCCTCCCTCGGCAACATAGGCGCCGAACGACCTACGTGATTCCAAAAAGTTATCCTCAGCCATTTCAAACGAAGAAAGACTATAATAGAGTTATGTATGGAGGAAATGAGCATACCTGTCGAGTATTCCTTGCACAAGGGTGAAGTCGTGCTTTTTGTTGAGTAGGGAATTAAGGTATATTACCTTGTTCCTCTTTGGTACAATGACTAAAAGGATCTAGTGGAACATACTCATGTATGTCGCTATAGTCATTGAACCTAAGTTCGTGCTGCGTATAAAGTACAAATGAAATTTGTATAGCAAGTAGTGAAGCACTTACTTCTGGTTGTAAGGCACCATTATGTAGTCCTTGTCGCCCTGAGTAAGCAATTCTGTCATTATGTATTTCACGACGTAGGATGCATCTTCGGTGATGCATTGCTCAGAGATCAAGTGTGGGTCGAGGAAACCCACCGGTTCTCGTCATCGTCGGGCTTCTTTCATCATGTATCTATATATAAGCAATGAGCTGTGACATTTATCGATATTACATGAATGTAGAACTTGATTTTACACACTTACAGTGTCCAGCATCGTAGAAGTGAGACGTCAAGGGCATCGAGGTTGAATAGGTCGAATAAGTCTTCGAAGCCCACGACGAAGTGGCCTGACTCATAGAGAAAATGCTCCTTCGTGTATTTGACGGTGATTCTAGTAGGCCGGTTTGACCTTCACTCGTTGGTCTTCCGCATGTGCCATACATGCAAACTCTGGCAACCTATTCTAGCGTGGGCTAATACTGTGTCGGGGACCAATAGACTTCTGAGGGAGTATTTCCAAATGGTGGGAGGCGCCTTAATATTCTTCGATTTCGATTTGGCCTTAACGACTCATTCGCTATACGTCTTCCTGTGAGACGACTCGGGAACCAAAACGGAGACACACTTTTCTTGTTCATTCAGCGTCTTCTCCACTGGAACCAATACGACGGCCTTATGAAGTAGAAGTTGAGGTGGAGTCATCGAGGGTCATGTTAGAGAGGCATGGTCGTGTAGAGATCGCGACACTACAGGGTCCAGGGCGATGTCCCTCTTGGGCCATTAGACAGAAGTGTACATGGCATCCCCTAGTGTTCTGATGTCTTCGTTCGGGGGAATCTCCAGCGGGATGGCCATGAAATTATAATGTACCAAGTCCACCTGGACCCTGGCGTAACCCTGCGCCAGCTGGGCACCGTGCACCACTATCCCCTCCTGGCATGGAAACGCTATCCCCCGCCCAACATCAATAGAAATGGACCCAACCAGCTTCATTTGGAGTTTGTAGGGCGTCGGCTCCTACAAAACAATACACAATTAGCTAAGGCGTCATACAGATCTATCTTTGGAGCATTCCAGAGATGTATATTACCTTGATGTGGTCGATAGGTAATTGGATGTCGCCATGTTCAAAAGCTGGCATGGACGCGTAGCTACTCTGACGTTGAGGAGGACTGGTTCCCAAAATAACAGGGTGGCTTGCGACTGGTTGAAGAGTTGATTCATTTGCTCCTGCAATGATGTTATCTGTCCTTGAAATGTTGCAGTAAGCTTCGCAATCTCTATCAACCGGTCCTCGCAATCGGCCTTGGATCTCTTCCTACTCCTATACGCCTCGGAGTCGTCTGGGAATCCCTGCCTCTAAGGTACGTAAACCCCAAGGGTTCACGTGCAACCCTGGTGTTCCTTGTTTCCTAGGGCCATGGATAGTATATCCTTCTTCTTAACTACTTTGAAGGAGCCTTAGGAAGATTTGGTAGTCAATGTTTGCTGCAAGAGGCCATCATGTTATTTTAGACACTATGAAGTTATGGACTTATTAACAACTAAGTAGTTCGACATATTTACCAAACATTGGGACACTTCTTCATCTGCCGGGTTTGTGAAAGAGATGTCATCGAAAGACATGGCTGATGCCCTCGCTGTTAACCAGTTTCAGGCGCGCTCGTTTGTGATCCCAGCAAATGGCGGTGGGCCTCCCACCGGATTGCTTTATCGTGCTCTGTCACCCATTACGGGATTTTACCCGTATACCCAGCGGTGCCGAGTCTGTGGGGGTGAGTGTTTTGTGTTTGGATAGCCTTGTGCACCGCACTTTGCTCTTCAAATTCGTCTGTCATCTTCATTTGCACAAAGGTGTCCCATGTATCCCGCGATACGAAATGATACTTCGTGAAGGGCGTCTGATCCTTGTTCATGTACTGCGTGACAAGCGTGCTCTTGAAGATCTTCCACGCTTTTCCTATCGCGAGCAACGCCTCCCGTCGAATGGATCCCTAGACTTCTTCTGGGATCTCGAATGAGCTTGAAATTTTAGTCCACAGCTGGCCTCTCTCTATGAGCGTCAGAGACTTTCAGCTTGGTGTGATGATGGGGACTCGTTCCTTTCCAAGTATCCTACAGGCGGTCCGAAATGCTACCGCTGCTTTCTTGGGATGCAGAGGGACCCCAGCCTTACTGACCTCCGTGATGATCATTCGACCCTCAAGCATTTTCGATTTTCCTCTGCCATGTCACTTAGGTATCACTTTCCTCGGAGATCCAGACGCACTCGGCGACATCGATGACGGCGGCGAAGACGGTGTAGATGCCATCTCGCTTACTTGCTATCTATGGAAACTTTTTAGCAAAAGACAAAAGATATTTTTCTTGATTGAAATCCAAACTTGTACTAGATCATGGAGATTTTCTCCTTGGTAACATATTAAATATAGAAAAATATATAAGTTACATACTGTAACATTCCAATTTTCTGGAGTTCTTAAAAAGTTTTCAAAATAAAAAGAACAATTTGGTTTTGATGAGAGTTCAAAGCTTAACTTGAGATTTTTGGAAAAATTCGAGTGCTTAAAATGACTAAATCAAACTTCAATTAATACCAAAGTTCTGTTTATTTGGAGTTGCTCAAGTTCTGGCCTTGCTTTCCATTCATCTCTATTTGATCTGCCCTCCCTGGACCTCCCTTAACCTCTTCGGACCTTTTTCCCGTTTGGACCTCCTCTTGGTCTTTTGCAAAGACCACCCTTTTGAGTAGCGACCTCCCTGTTGGTCGCGATTTCCCTTTGGTCAAGACCTCTCTAGATTTCCCTTGACCTCGCTTCTGGTTGGACTTCCCTCTTGTTCAGACCTCCTTCAGACCTCTTTGTTGGTTTGAATCTCTTTTCGGGGTTTAGACCTCCTTTTCGATCTAAACCTCCTTCTCTGTTTAGACCTCCTTGTTGGTCTAGATCTCCTTTTCGTTTGAACCTTCTCCTGGGTTCGGACATCCCTTCCTTTGGACCTCCCTTGCGGTTCGGACATCCCTCCCAGTCCGGACCATCCTTTGGTTTTGACCACCCCTTGGGCCGACCACCCTTGAGGTGCTCCAAGCTCGGGTGTGTGTTTCAAATGTCCTTGATTTCTGAAATTCAAGGTTCAGGTTGAATTTTTCCTTTCTGGATCCCCTTCCCGCTCAACCCTTTTTCCTTCGTGGGCTCGACATCTCCCATGTGTCCATCTTGACCGTTGAGACCTCCCCTGTGTTGATCTTAACCGTCGAGATCTCTCTTGTGTCCATCTTGACCGTTGAGACCTCCCTTGTGTTGGTCTTGACCGTCAAGATCTCCCTTGTGTCCATCTTGACCGTTGAGAGCCCCCCTATGTTGGTCTTGACCGTCGAGATCTCCTTGTGTCCATCTTGACCGTTCAGACCTCCCCTGTGTTGGTCTTGACCGTCAAGATCTCTTTTGGCTCCATCTTGACCATTTAGGACCTCCCCTTTGGATCTCCTCCGTTGGATCTCCTTTTTGGGTTCGGACCTCCCTTTCCCTTCGCGTGGTCCGAACCAGCCTCGCACTCTACTCACTCGAGGACCGTCCGATCCTTTTTGGATGGCTCGTCGAGATGTAAGTTAATTTGGTCGAACATTCCACTTCCACATGGACCGCTTGGATTCAAATCGGACGTTCTGCTTCACCGCGCCTTGTTTGGTTCTTCGGGACCTCGTCGTCCTCAGGATCTGTTGGTCTTTTTGCACAGACCACCCTCCCGGTCATGACCACCCCTTGTGGTCAGGACCTTCCCTTCAGTCTGCAACCTCCTCTTTTTGTCGTGTTGCCGCGACCTCCCCTTGAGGCCGCGACCTCCTCTTCTTATCGTTTTGTCACGACCTCCTTTGATCGGGACCTCCCTGTAGTCTTTTTGTGAAGACCACCCTCTTTAGTATTTTTGCAAAGACCACCCTGGTGGTCGCGACCACCTCTTCTGTGGGACCGCTCTCTCAGGTCTCAGTACCGTGGGGGAGAAAGGTCTTCGTACATTTAATGCTATCATTTCCACCATACCTTGTCTTTTATCTTTGTCACCACTTTTACCTGCTCATTTCATCCCTTTACCTGCTCCCGTCGTGAGCATTAATTGCACTGTCTCCCCCTCTCTGAGCCTCCCCGTGTCTATATAAAGCACCGGAGAGGCCTCCTACTTTCTTTTGTTTCCCAGAACCTTGAACCGCTCTTCTAGAGAGCTTTTCTTCTTTGATAGGAGCTCCGGTTCTAAGGATCAAGTTCCTATCTTCGCCCTGAGCCCGTATCTTTCTTTTGGCTTTTATTTAGTTCTTTCGTTGGAGTTTTGTGGAGTTGGTTTTTTTGACTTGGCTCTTTTCGAAAACGTTTAGGATCCGGCTGTTCCGAAGACGTTCTGGACCCAGCTTTCTCAGTAGAAGACCCTCAGTTCTTCACTGAAGGCAAGTTATAGACCTTTGATCATGTTGAACCCATTTTTGCAAAAAGTATATTGTTTTATTATGAACATGCATAACTAGTTTTATAAAAATGGTTTGGGAGATAGTTATGCATCACTTGCCAGTATGACTCCTTGGTATGATTGAATACAACATGTTGACATGTACCCTTGGATACCTGTATGTGAACATCATGAGGATATGCTCATGATCCTAGGTGATGTTACAATTGGCAATTTGGTTGAAGGTTTGTTGGAATTCCTGTTTTTCAGAAAGTTTCAGCAAAGTGTTAGGATTTTGATGAGAGCAGGAGTTTAAAGGCGGTATGACCCTTGAGCAGTCGACCTTAAGTTGTGTGGCGGTAATACGGATCGCGTTTATACCGATTGGTAGATATGTGGTAGCTTAATTCCGAGAAGATGTTTTGGGAATTCGGTCTTCATTGGAAATCAAGCAATAGTAGTTATTGAGGCGTCTGATAGAAGATCGGTAGTCTGCATTGGTAACACTGTTGTTGTACCGATTAATGTTGCGATTATCGGCCATTTTGGAGTTTTGGTTTTGGGATAGGCCATATTCATGTTTGTCATTGCATATGTGTTGCATATTGCATGTTTTGAGCTAACGTGGGTCAAGTTGTGAAGAACTTGTTCCCGAGCGATTTCTTGGTCTATTCTTTGTGCGGTGGCTTGCGAGTCAACGACGGTCAGCGGCGAGATGTCGGGACTAAGCTTGGAGAGCTAAGGTCGGAACGATCATGGATGCGGGTGGTCGGTGACTCAAGCATGGCGCAGAATGGGCGAGGTGATCGAAAGGCGATTCGATCTGTTGGTTGGATCAAGCGGCGCGAGGGTCGGTGTAAGTGCCAGGGAGGTTCCGGTGGGATCCGGACGGGAGAGACCTGCCGACATGATGAGAGCCGTTGATCAATCTACACGTGGCGAAGAAGGCGATTGCTTCGACAGGATTGGACTCGGTCCACAGAGAAGGATCGAGAAGGGGTATTTTGGTAATTTTACCAAATATCGCCTTTGTGACTCTTGGCTAAACCGCGGCGTGGGTCGGCGCATGGTGAAGTGGTTTAGGTCAAGCGGAAGTAAAAACGGCGCTTTAAAATGCGTGCGTGTGTGACCCGTTTGTATTGGGCCTTAACGGGAGCCCATTAGGGTTTGTCTTCTAGAAGGTCTAGGCCTCATATAAATAGGAGGGGTGTTGTTCACAGCAGCCCTAAGCACTTCATTTGGAGAAACCCTAGTTTGTCTTAGGGATTAAAGAGAAGATGAGAGGCTTATGCTCTAGGGAGATGAGTTGTGTGTGTGCTCATGGATTGAGCTCTTGTCCTCCTTGAGAGAGTGGCTATAACTAGCAACCAATCTTGAATCAATCTATGGATAATTATTCAAAGATGAGTCTTCTTGTGTTCTTCCTTCTCTTTTGATGATTTTGAGTGCCTCCTTGATCCTGTGGTTTTTGGTTGGTTTCTTGCCCTCATTTAGCTTGCTGTGATGTGTGGGAATACATCTAGGATCATCTAGATCATCAATCTCCCACGAGCAAGTTTTTGATCAAGTTTTTTGTTTTGCTCGGTTTTGAAACCTTCTTCATTCATATCGAAAAAGGTAGGAACTTTGACGTGGATCTTGTAAATATTTGCTTGGAATAGGTTCATAACCTCCTTAGGAAGGTGTGTTTCAAATCTCGTAGAGTTTGGCCAAGTGGTTTAAAAGTTGGGCCAATTTTACTTTTCGTCGTCGGGCTGTTCCAGGGAAATTGGTACAACCACCCGTTTGCTTGCGGTTGTACCGAACATTGGTACGACCGCCCGTTTGCCTGCGGTTGTACCGAACATTGGTACGACTGCCCGTTTGCCTGCGGTTGTACCGATTTCTGATTCTTCAGCACATCGTTGAGTTTGTTGATTGCTATACTTAGGGGTTTGGAGTGGATTCAACATAAGTCTACCATTGTGCTTATCTATTGATCTTCATAGCTTTCATAGCTATTGGAGTGAAATATTTGTTGAATCAAATCTAAAAAGAAAAATTGATTGAGCTCCTATTCACCCCCCCCCCTCTAGTCGCCTTTTCGGTCCTATAAGTGGTATCAGAGCCCAGTTAGCTCTTCTCATAGATCTTAACCGGTCTTTGGAGCCATGGCGTGACAAGTATTCAATCAAACCACATTTTTCGATGGAGTTGATTTTGCTTCTTTGGAAGGCACGCATGCATGCCTACATCGAGGCTCAAGGGCACGCTATTTGGCTTAAAGTCAAAAATCCATATGTCGTGATAGCCAATGACGATGTGATCCTCGGATGTTGAGGCTAATAGCAAGGCTCGGAACTTTCGATCCAAGGTCTTAGTTGATCACGAGTTTGGTAGCGTGGCTCATTTGAGGTCTGCTCACGAGATCTGAAGGACCCTTTGTGACTACCACGAGGGCTCTCTGCGATCAAGGAAGTGAGGCAGAATCGGCTCAGAAAGAATACTCAAAGATCGAACAAAGGCTGGTGAGTCTTTAGATGAAATTTGTCTGGGGAGGTTCTCCAAGATTCTTCATGATCTTGTTTGTTGATCTTGTTTTCACCGAGTGCGAGAATGCCGTCGACTTTTGGGTGCTCTTGATGTGAAGGTGCAGGGGATGAAGATCACATCCATCAATGACAACCTTGTCATGAGTGAGCTTACCATGGATAAGCTCTACTCGAGGTTGAAGAGCGCATGAGATTGACTTTATCTCGCGTCTCCCCAAAACAGTCGATGGCTTTGGTGGTCGACCCATCTAAGGGTAGCTCTTGATTCATTGGATTTTGGCTCATCGGCTTTTCTTTATGCCTTTACATTCTTTGAGCGATGAGTAGCTAGAGAAGCTACCTGAGGATGATTTAGCCCTCCTATCCACCAAATTCTCGAGATTTTACAATAAGGTGAGGAACAGGAGGAGAGGTGGCCCAGTCACTTGCTTTGAGTGTGGTGAGCCAAACCACATTCCCTTCAAGTGCCCCAAGCTAAAGGGCAAGATGGAGAAGGACTCTCGGAGGCGTCCTCAAGCCAAAGACACAAAAGGTAAGAAGCCCAACTATCGTAAGTTCGTCAGCCAGGTCCTTGCCGCTCTTGAGAGTGTGAACATGAGCGATGTGAACTCGGAGACGGAGGATGACGACGATGACTCTCATGGCAAGAAGAAGGCCCATGACTTCACAGACATGTGCTTCATGGCTAGAGACAGCCATAACGTCGACTCCTCCAACGACGACGATCTTTTCAGCGATCCCGATGAGGTCCGTTGTGCGAGGAATGAGGACATATGGCTTGTTGACTCCGGGTGTTCTCGACACATGATTGGAGATTCTAGATGGTTCTCCTCCCTCACACGTGCATCCGGCAATGAATTGATCACATTTAGGGATGGTTCTACTGGGACCGTGACAGCTAAGGGCACAGTGCGCGTCAACAATAAGTTCATGCTCAAGGACGTCGCTTTGGTAAGTAAGCTGAGGTATAATCTGCTATCTGTTTCTCAGCTACTTGATGAGGATCTAGAGGTGAGATTTAAGAGTGGTGAGTGCAGAGTTTTAGATTCCTCTGGTGAGCTTGTCTTTGAGATCTCTAGGTTTGAGAGGATCTTTTGTGCTGATTTCAGTATCTCTTCTGCTTTTAGCTCTAGGTGTCTTGTAGCTTCTGACTCCCATGATCTAGTGCTGTGGCATCGTAGGCTTGGTCACATAGGTTTCGACCACTTGACTAGAGTCAGTAGCAAGGATTTGATTAGAGGTTTGCCTAGGCTGAAGGCTGTTAGAGACCTTGTGTGCACACCCTGTAGACATGGTAAGATGGTTTCTGCTTCTCATCCACCTCTTACCTTAGTGATGACAGATGGACCTGGTCAGCTTTTGCACTTAGACACTGTTGGTCCTTCTAGAGTTCAGTCAGCCGGTGGGAAATGGTATGTGCTTGTGATTGTGGATGACTACTCCAGGTATTCATGGGTTTATTTTCTGATTTCTAAGGACGAGGCATTTGGTTTCTTTAGAGAGTTGGTTCTTAGACTTGCTGTTGAGCTTCCTAGAGCTTTGAGAGCCATTAGGAGTGACAATGGGACAGAATTCAAGAATTCTTCCTTTGCCACTTTCTGCACAGATAGGAGAATTGAGCACCAGTTTTCTTCACCTAGAGTTCCCCAGCAGAATGGTGTTGTAGAGAGGAAGAATATGACCATTGTAGAGATGACCAGAACCATGCTAGATGAGCATTCCACACCTAGGAGGTTTTGGGCTGAGGCGATCTCTACTGCTTGTTATATCTCTAATAGGGTGTTCTTGAGATCTGTTATTGGTAAGACTTCTTATGAGCTCAGATTTGGTCATAAGCCTAAAGTTTCTCATTTCAAGATTTTTGGTTGCAAATGCTTCATTCTTAAACATGACAACCTTGATAAATTTGAAACTAGATGTTCTGATGGCATATTTCTTGGATATCCTGCTCATTCTCGTGGCTATCGTGCATTTAATTTTGACACTAACAAAGTTGCTGAGACTTGCGAAGTCACTTTTGATGAGGCTAGTCCTGGTACTAGACCCAATGGTGCAGTACACGGAGTTCTTTGAGAGCATCTTAAATCGATGATGATTACGAGGATGAGGACCCAATCCATCCTCAAGTCCCTTCGACATGGTTGGAGAGCCTACTTCTACTACATCGACGGATGAGCGACCTCTTCCTACCTTCCTCGGCGATCGAGTGGCTCTGTTCCTACCTCCTGGCCCGTGAGGTAGAGGCCACTCTGCACCAGAGCACCTCTTTGCATCAAATGACAGCATCTACCTGAGCAGATTATTGGGGATATACATGAGCGAGTCACTCGCTCGGGTTCATTCTCCGATTCTCATGCACATTCTGCTTTTGTTGCTTCTTTCAAACCCTAAGATGTCACCCATGCTCTTTCTGATGCCTCTTGGGTCAATGCCATGCATGAAGAACTTGAAAATTTTGAAAGAAACAAAGTCTGGACCTTAGTTGAACCTCCACCTAATCATAATGTAATTGGAACAAAATGGGTTTTCAAAAATAAGCAAAGTGAAGATGGGTTAGTATTTCGCAATAAGGCTAGACTTGCAGCTCGAGGGTATTCCCAGGTAGAGGGCTTATACTTTGAGGAGACCTTTGCTCCTATAGCTAGATTGGAAGCCATTCGCATTTTGCTAGCATTTGCGGCATCCAAGGGCTTTAAGCTTTTTCAAATGGATGTCAAAAGTGCTTTCCTGAATGGTTTCATAGAAGACGAGATCTTTGTCAAGCAACCTCCTGGTTTTAAAAATCCCAAGTTCCCAAATTATGTTTTTAAACTCTCCAAAGCCTTGTATGGTTTGAAGCAAGCCCCTAGAGCTTGGTATGATAGGCTTAAGAGTTTTCTGCTTAAAAATGATTTCAAAATGGGATTGGTTGATAAAACCTTGTTCACTCTCAGGCATGGCAGCGACTTTTTGTTGGTTCAGATTTATGTGGATGACATTATATTCGGTGGTTCCTCTCATGCTTTGGTGTCTAGATTTTTAGATTCTATGAGCAGAGAGTTCGAGATAAGCATGATGGGTGAATTGACCTTCTTCCTTGGTCTTCAAGTCAAGCAACTGAAAGAAGGCACCTTCATTCATCAAAGTAAGTATACAAAGGACCTTCTTCGGCGCTTCGACATGGGAAGCAGTAGGCCAATGTCTACTCCCATTGCCACGACCACCGTGCTAGACCCTAATGAGGATGGAGAGCCCGTGGACCAGAAGGAGTACCGCAGCATGATCGGCTCCCTTCTCTACCTTACAGCGTCGAGGCCGGACATACAATTCGCTGTGTCTGTGCGCTCGATTTCAGGCTTCCCCTCATGCCTCTCATTGTCAAGCAGTGCGTCGCATTTTCAGGTACCTCCAGGACACTCTTGACTTTGGACTTTGGTACTCTTCTTCTTTTGCTCTCTCTATTCGGGCTTTTTCGATCTTGATTTTTTGGGTCTGAGTAGATAGGAAGAGTACTTGACACTGTCATTTCTTAGGCACATCTCTTATCTCTTGGTCATCTAGAAACAATCCTCTGTTGCCTGATCCCTTCGCCGAGGCGAGTATGTAGGCTATGACGATGGTTGCTCTCAGGTTCTCTGGATCTTGTCTACTCTGCGGGACTATGGGTTGTCTTTGGTAGTGTTCCTCTTTTCTGTGACAACACTTCTGCCATAAACATTGCCAAAATCCCAGTGCAACACTCACGGACCAAGCACATTGATGTTAGATATCATTTCCTTAGAGACCATGTAGAGAAGGGTGATGTTGTGCTTCACTTTGTAGAGTCCGAGCAGCAGGTTGCGGATATTTTCACTAAAGCTCTTGATTCTTCTCGTTTTGCTTCTTTGCGGGGAGAGTTGGGGGTTGTTAGTCCTCTTGGCCTGTTTTGAGGGGGAGTTTGCTCTTTTTGCATTCATTGTACCATAATGCATTTTAAAATTCAACAACTTGCATTGTAATATAAACTTGTGGAGCTTTGATTATTATCCTTGTATTATCTGTTTTCATGCTTTATACCCTGCCATGTCTTGTGCTAGCTTGCTAGATTTCTTTTATAGCTTTTTATGTATTACTTAGCTTTTGCCATGCTAGCTTTACTTTCTGTGGAAAGATTGAATTAAAACATGACTTGTTGGATCTTGTGACTAGTTTTGCTATAGTGATCCTTTCATGATTCATGTCATGTCATATAGGCTTCATTGAGTCATGAACTTATTTTGAGTTTTAAATTGAGCTTTGATAAATTCTTAAGTCAAGCAAATGAAAAATGAGCTTTTCTGTGCGGAAAAAACAGATCTCACCAATTCTTTCTTATGAGACGGCTTGCCATTGCACTAGACATGAACTCAGAGGGAGTTTTGGATGACCTAGACCACTCTCTTAAGCTTTTGTTGCTTGGGATGGTCATAGTGAGGCTTGAGATCTAACACAATGCTAAGAAAACAAATTGGCAATTGGTTGAAGCTTAGGAGGCAGTTGTGGATGGCTCCTAGTCCAGGACTTGCTTTACTAAGATAAAACCAATCATTTTCAGCAAAGTGCTCAAAGTGCTAAATTCTAAATGCTTGAAGAAATTGACTCAAAATTGAACTCATAATGCTCACAATCGACTCAATTTCTAGTTTCTGGTCTCCATTTAGTTTATAGACATGGCCTGACTCATTTTTGGATACCTTTAGTTAAACTATGATCTTGAGCACCATGTCATGCTATCAATTCATTTAATCTCAGAATATTGCTATTTTGGCCTTAGCTTTGTTGTACATGCTTTGCCATGATTGAACATAGCTTCTTCATATCATATGGCTTGGTGTAATACTTGTATAGTCTTCATGGATAATCTTCATGGCTCCTTTTGCTAAAAAAAACAGAAAACCTGAAAACTTTTAAAAAAAAAACTGTAGCCATTCCATGTTATTTTGCTCTTTTCTTCTTTTTGCACCTTGATGACTCCATTGTCAAAGGGGGAGAAAAATAGGACAAAAATGCTGTTTTGGATGCTCTCTGTGCATTTTCTGAAAGGTTAAATAGAACACTTGTTCTTTCATATGGACCTAGAGTAAGATTTTCTGGAATTGGAAGCTCTCTTTGCTTCCTCTGCCTTATCTCACTTGCTGAAGCCTTTCTGAAGCCAACTTGGTCATTTCCTTGCATTCACTTGCTTTTAGGACCAAGTTGTGCCTTTGTGCGAAAAACTGATTTCTTTTTCTTTCAAACCTCTAAACATTCATTTTTTGGAAATTGCCAATGTGTTCATCAAGGGGGAGATTGTGAACATCATGAGGATATGCTCATGATCCTAGGTGATGTTACAATTGGCAATTTGGTTGAAGGTTTGTTGGAATTCCTGTTTTTCAGAAAGTTTCAACAAAGTGTTAGGATTTTGAAACCAGGAGTTTAAAGGCTGATGACGACCATAAGTTAATGTGGCGGTAATGCGGATCACGGTTATATCGATTGGTAGATGGCGGTAGCTTAATTCTAGAAGATGTTTTGGGAATTTGGTCTTCATTGGAAATCGAACGGCCGCAGATTATTGGGGTGGTGCGATAGAAGATCGGTAATCTGCATTGGTAAGACGGCGGTTGTACCGATTAATATTCTGATGTCGGCCATTTTGGAGTTTTGGTTTTAGGATAGGTCATATTCATGTTTGTCATTGCATGTGTTGCATATTGCATGTTTTGAGCTAACGTGGGTCAAGTTGTGAAGAACTTGTTCCGGAGGCGATTTCTTGGTCTATTCTTGTGCGGTGGCTTGCGAGTCAACGGCGGTCAGCGGCGAGGAGGATCGGGACTAAGCTTGGAGAGCGAGGTCGAAGCGATCATGGATGCGGGTGGTCGGTGACTCAAGCATGGCGCAGAATGGGCGAGGTGATCGAGCAGGCGATTCGATCTGACTTGTTGGATCAAGCGGCGAGGGTCGGTGCAAGTGCCATGGAGGTTCGGTGGGATTGAGCGGGAGAGATTTGCCGACATGATGAGAGCCGTTGATCAACCTACGTGGCGCGGCGGCGATTACTTGACGAGTTGGACTCGGTCAACAGAGAAGGATCGAGAAGGGGTATTTTGGTAATTTCACCAAATACCGCCTTAGGTCGGCGCATGGTGAAGTGGTTCGGGTCAAGCGGAAGTGAAAACGGCGCTTTAAAATGCGTGCGTGTGTGACCCGTTTGTATTGGGCCTTAACGGGAGCCCATTAGGGTTTGTCTTCTAGAAGGTCTAGGCCTCATATAAATAGGAGGGGTGCTGTTCACAGCAGCCCTAAGGACTTCATTTGGAGAAACCCTAGTTTGTCTTAGGGATTAGAGAGAAGAGGAGAGGCTTAGGCTCTAGGGAGATGAGTTGTGTGTGTGCTTATGGATTGAGCTCTTGTCCTCCTTGAGAGAGTGGCTGTAACCAGCAACCAATCTTGAATCAATCTATGGATGATTATTCAAAGATGAGTCTTCTTGTGTTCTTCCTTCTCTTTTGATGATTTTGAGTGCCTCATTAATCCTGTGGTTTTTGGTTGGTTCTTGCCCTCATTTAGCTTGCTGTGATGTGTGGGAATACATCTAGGATCATCTAGATCATCAATCTCCCACGAGCAAGTTTTGGATCAAGTTTTTCGTTTTGCTCGGTTTTGAAACCTTCTTCGTTCATATCGAAAAAGGTAGGAACTTTGACGTGGATCTTGTAAATCTTTGCTTGGAATAGGTTCATAACCTCCTTAGGAAGGTGTGTTTTAAATCTCGTAGAGTTTGGCCAAATGGTTCAAAAGTTATGCCAATTTTACTTTTTGTCGTCGGGCTGTTCTAGGGAAATTGGTACAACCGTCCGTTTGCCTGCGGTTGTACCGAACATTGGTACGACCGCCTGCTTTTACTGCGGTTGTACGAACATTGATGCGACCGCCCGTTTACTATGCGGTTGTACCAATTTCTGATTCTTCAGCACATCATTGAGTTTGTTGATTGCTATACTTGGGGGTTTGGAGTGGATTCAACATAAGTCTACCATTGTGCTTATCTATTGATCTTCATAGCTTTCATAGCTATTGGAGTGAAATATTTGTTGAATCAAATCTAAAAAGGAAAATTGATTGAGCTCCTATTCACCCCCCCTCTAGTCGCCTTTCCGGTCCTACACTATAGGATGGGTTATCTTAGTTGGATGTCCTTGAATACCAACATGGGTGTGTTTTACTGCTTAGCCATGCTCTAGTTGACGTTGGTCTCGTAATCTCATGACTTAAAGAATGTTGAACCTGACTAATGAACTATGGAGCTGTGGTAATGCCGCTATTATTAAAATTTGTGTGCCAAGACCGGAATGTTCATTTGGCCGGGTTGAACCAGAAAATGTTTTATGCTCAGGCGAATAGTCAGGGAGTGAGTAGTGGGTACCTTGAGCACCTTTGGGAATGTGGTCGAGACTACTTTGAGCGACCAACTAAGGACTTAACCTTATGCGCCATTGATGCGGGTCACTCTTGTGCAACCACAAGTCCAGGATGGGGTGGTCCTGGCCAACTAATTAGTGAGGTCCTTATGCGGTTCTGTCGTGGTGGTCGAAATGGCGCAAGAGGGGGCCCTGAAAAGCGAATCCTTAGTGGGCAGAACCAAGTCTGGACTGACCTTTGTAAAGACCTTGTCACGAGCTCTAGACTCCTTACCAAAGGAAGTGAGCAGGGGCATCGACGGGTGCCCAACCAACTAGAGGACTTCGTGTCTTGTGGGTAAAGTGTACAACTTCTACAGAGTGAAAAATCTATTCGAATAGCCGCATCCTCGGTGATGGACATGCCCGGTTCTTTCATGCAAGGGGTAGATCTTTCAAAAATTGGGTTTTGTTTTGAGTGGGTTGGCTCATGACTGGGTGGTCATGAGTAGTCTGGGCACATGGCTGGGTGGTCGTGTGATGTTTCCAAAGAACTTGTTTACTTATGTATTATCTTTCCAACTTGTGCTTTGCAATCTACTTATTGTATTTCCAAAAAATGATGCTTTATGCAAACTAACCCTACAGCTCACTTTGTCAAGCCTTGCATAAATGTTATTGCATTATTTTCCTAAGGCTTGCTGAGTACATTCAAAGTACTCATGGCTTTTGCCCTCTGGTTAATCAGCAGCCGAAGACCTCCCAGGGTGCTCCGAGCACTATGAGCAGGAGTTTGTTGGAGACCTCGTGGACTAGGGGATGTCCTCCACTCGATAGCCTGCGGCTCACCAAGTGGCTCCGCGCTGTATTTTGTTCTCCTCTACAAGTGTTCTTTGCTGTGTGCCCTGCGTGGCACCCCCATAAACAAGCTTGACCGTAAGGTCTTTTGTCTATAAATATTAATTTGTCTGCTTCATTTTAAGTTTGTTGTATGGTTGTGATGTCACCAATGTTGATTCTGTGCGAGCTAGCGTGTTGATCTTGGGACTAGCTCTGTGCACAGAGGCCGGGACGTCCGGGTGGTCTTGGAGGACCTCCGGGTGTTCTTGGAGGACCTCCCAAACCTCCAGGTGGTTCTGCCGGACCTCCTGGGTGGTCCTGGGAGAACCCTCCGGATGCTCCTAGGTCTGGTCGTTACAAGGTGGTATCAGAGCCATATCGACCGTTGGACGTAACCTTAGTTAGCATGGTCGATTTAATCTAGAGTCTAAAAATCTATTTTCTCAATCAAACCAACTGATTAATTTGAGTAGCTGTTCTTTTCTCATCTTACTCTGTTCTTCACTCATCTTATTCTAATCTCTTCTCACCTTATTCTTAGATTCTCACCCCTTACCCCCTCTGGAGCTGTGTTTTTTTTTAAAAAAAAAACTTAAATTGACCTTCTTACCTCAGGAATCTCTGTAGGATCGAGCTTTGTTTTAAGTTGCCTACCCCTGTAAGTTAAAGTAGAAGTGCCTAGAGTGGTCCTCCTTAGCCTAGTGCAGTTTAGTTCGTGTCTTTGGCCTTCTGTTGGAGTTTTGTGCCTTTTTATAGCTTTCTGGCTACTTGCTCTTTGGGTTTGACCTGCTTCTCCCCGATTAAGGTGCTCTGTCTCTCCTCTTGCTCTCTCTCGCCCCTTGTGTACCTATTGTGCTTTTTCCCTCTCATCTATTAAGCCTAGAAGGTGTCTTGCAGATGGTCCAGACCCACAGTTCAACCAATCAAGAGGAGCCAGCGGACCCCTTGTTGCCACCACCTCCACCTCCTCCAGCAGCCCAGGCAGACCCGAGCATGAGTGAGTTCTTGGCAGCCCAGACTCAGCTTATGAATACCATGATGCAGAACATGAATCAACTGGTAGCTCAGCAGAACCAGACCTCTACGGCTTTGCTTGCAGCGTTGAATCAGAACAACCAAGCCGCCGCTGTATCGCCACCGCCACCAGTTGTTCCCCAGTCAAGGATAGCAGAGTTCTTGAGGACCCGTCCATCTACTTTCTCTAGATCCTCCGAGCCATTGGACGCAGACGATTGATTGCGCTCAACCGAGAGGAAGCTTGCCATTACCCGGTGCGATGACCGGGAGAAAGTCCTCTATGCCTCGCACTAGCTTGAGGGCCCAGCAGCGGAGTGGTGGGAGAGCTATTGTGCCGCCCATGAGAACCCCTAGAGCATCGCGTGGGCAGAGTTTTCTGAAGCCTTCCGCCATTCCCATGTCCCTGATGGGAAGGTGGAAATGAAGAAGAATGAGTTTTGGGAGTTAAAGCAGGGAAGCAAGTTAGTGAGTGAATATCTCAACAAGTTCACTCAACTTTCTCGATATGCCCTAGAGGATGTTGCCACAGATGATGCCCGACAGAAAAGGTTCAAGCGGGGACTCATTCCAAGTTTGAAGGTTCAAGTCGTCGGCAATGACTATGCAGACTTCCAGCAGATGGTGAACAAGAGCTTGCTCATTGAAGAATCTCGCAGAGAGCTTGCCGAGTCCTATAAAAGGAAGATATCACAGTCTGGTGCTCGTCAAGGTCACCCGCAGAGAGCTCGAACTAGTGCTCAGCACACCGTCCGTTTTGCTCCTCCGACCACCTCCGGGACCTCTCCGGCTGACTCCTTACGTGACCTCCGGTGTCGCGGACCCGGCTTGGCGAGCACCGTCGGCCAACCCACGGGGCGGCAACCCTCTGGTGGGAATCACATGTTTTAATCGCCATCAAGCGGGGCACTATGCGTACATGCCCACGAAGATAGGACCGGCCAGTCCGATCCAACCAAGCGCCACTCCGGCAAGAGTTCGATCTTGGGAAGCGGTCATGGAGCTCCCAGACCTCCCTGCGCCCGCCAAGACCTCCCGCCCCACAGGAAGGGCGTGTGAACCACGTCACCATAGAGGAGCCCGGTCGGCTCGGTTGTCATCTTTGGGTAAGTTCTTGGTACATTCAGCACCAGCCACTGTCTTGTTTGATTCTGGAGCTTCCCATTCGTTCATTTCTCGGATTTTTGCTGCAATGCACCAGTTGAAAGTTTTGCCTCTTAAGACCTCCTTGTTGGTCCAATCCCCCGGTTCGGAGTTAAGTGCGAACCAGGGTTGTCCACAAGTTAAGGTGATCATATAAGGAGTAGAGTTTCTAGCCGACCTAATCCTTATCGACGCCCAGTCTCTAGATGTGATTTTGGGCATGAACTGGCTGGCTAGACATCAAGCAATTTTGGATTGTGGTGGTAGAAGCATCTCTTTGGTCAGTCCAGTGGGAGTTAAAGTGAAATTTGAAGCCACCTCCGAGAAGCCAGAGAGAGTTTTGGTCTGTAGTGTTCAAACCGTGTCTTTAGAGGATGTCACAGTGGTTTGTGAGTTCCCGGACGTCTTCCCAGAAGAGCTTCCCGGAATGCCGCCAGACAGAGATCTAGAGTTTGT
Source organism: Phyllostachys edulis (assembly GCA_036346405.1). Taxonomy (NCBI): domain Eukaryota; kingdom Viridiplantae; phylum Streptophyta; class Magnoliopsida; order Poales; family Poaceae; genus Phyllostachys; species Phyllostachys edulis. The sequence goes on from CM070564.1 coordinate 8,604,075, forward strand.
CATCAACTTAGTCCTAGGGACTACTCCAATAGCCAAAAGACCCTACCGTCTACCTGTTGATGACCTGGTGGAGTTGAAGAAGCAGATTGAGGAAATGCTTGAGAAGGGTTTTATCAAACCGAGTTCCTCACCTTGGGGAGCTTCTGTGATCTTTGTCCCCAAGAAGGATGGTACTCAGCAGATGTGTGTGGACTATAGAGCACTCAATGAGGTCACCATCAAAAACAAGTACCCTTTGCCCAGAATAGATGACCTATTCGACCAGCTAAAAGGAGCCGGAGTGTTCTCCAAGATAGACCTGAGATCAGGATATCACCAGTTGAAGATTCGCCAAGAAGACATCCCCAAGATAGCTTTTTGAACCACATATGGTCTGTTTGAGTGCACGGTCATGTCTTTTGGTTTAACCAATGCCCCTGCCTACTTTATGAACCTAATGAATAAGGTGTTCATGGAGTATTTGGACAAATTTGTCATTGTCTTTATTGATGACATCCTAGTGTACTCTAAGAGTGAAGAAGAGCATGAAGAGCACCTCCGCTTAGCCTTGAGCAAGCTCAGAGATCATCAACTCTATGTAAAGTTCAAAAAGTGTGAATTTTGGATGAAGGAAGTCACCTTCCTAGGCCATGTTGTGTCTGAAAAAGGAGTTGCTGTCAACCCTAGTAAGGTCCAAGATGTCCTCAACTGGAAACCGCCCAAGTCAGTACATCAAATCAAGAGCTTTCTCGGCATGGCGGGTTACTACCGTCGGTTTATTGAAGACTTCTCCAAGATAGCAAGACCTCTCATCCAGCTGTTAAAGAAGGAGAAGAAGTTTGTTTGGGCCTCGAGTGTGGCGAGCTTCCAAGAATTGAAGAAGCGCTTGACCCTTTGCCCGATCTTGATTCTACGGATGTCCGAAAGGACTTTGAGATCTACTGTGATGCATCTCGTCAAGGTCTTGGGTGTGTTTTGATGCAAGAAAGGAGGGTAGTGGCTTATGCTTCTCGATAGCTAAGACCTCATAAAGTCAACTACCCTACGCATGATCTAGAGTTGGCTGTCGTAGTGCATGCCTTGAAGATATGGCGTCATTATCTTATTGGTAACTGCTGTGAAGTGTACACTGACCATAAGAGCTTGAAGTACATTTTCACCCAAGCAGATCTCAATATGCGGCAAAGAAGATGGTTGAAATTGATCAAGGATTACAATGTTGGAATCCACTATCACCCGGGCAAGGCCAATGTGGTAGCCGATGAATTAAGTAGGAAGGTCTACTACAACACCTTGATGATCAAGGAAAGTCAGCCAGCACTTCATGAAGAGTTCCAGAAGTTGAAACTTGAGTTAGTAGAAGAGAGCTTCCTGGCTGCTCTAGAAGTCCAACCCACCCTTCTAGACCAGGTCAGGAAGGCCCAAGTTGAAGATGTGGACATCCAAGAGATCAAAAGCAACATGAAAAAGGGCAGGTGCTTGGAGTTTTCAGAAAGATGGGCAAGGGACTATTTGGTTTGGCAAACGCATTTGTGCACCAGATCAGAAAGAACTCAAGCAGCTGATACTCAAGGAAGCTCATGAAGCCTTGTACTCCATCCACCCTGGAAGCACGAAGATGTACCAAGACCTCAAGGAATTCTATTAGTGGCCTAGCATGAAGTGTGAGATCACCGAGTATGTGTCAAGGTGTGATGTCTGCCAGCGAGTTAAAGCTGACCATCAAAGACCTCCTGGACTCTTGCAACCTTTGAGCATACTAGGATGGAAGTGGGAAGAGATTGGTATGGACTTTGTCATTGGTCTGCCCAGGACCCAAGCTAGATATGACTCGTTTGGGTAGTGGTGGATCAACTTACCAAAGTTGCCCACTTCATCCCAGTCAAGACCACCTACTCAAGAGACAAGCTAGCAGAAATATATATGGCAAGGATTATTTGTCAACATGAAGTGCCCAAGAAGATTATGTCAGATCGAGTATCTCAGTTTACTTCAAGATTTTGGCAAAAGTTACATGAAGCTTTGGACACAAATTTGAACTTCAGCACAGTCTACCATCCTCAGACTGATGGACAAACCGAAAGGATAAACCAGATTCTAGAAGACATGCTGAGAGCTTGCGCTCTAGAGAACCAGAACAGGTGGGACCGAATGTTACCTTATGCAGAGTTTTCCTACAACAACAGCTACCAGTCGAGCCTACAGATGTCCCCCTTTGAAGCCCTCTACAGAAGGAAGTGTAGGACACCGCTGTATTGGACAGAATCAGGAGAAGGCCAAGTGCTTGGACCAGACCTCTTGAAGGAAGCTGAAGATCAAGTCAAGTCCATTAGAGAGAAGCTGAAGACCGCTCAGGACAGGTAGAAGAGCTATGCAGACAACCGTCATCGAGACCTAGCATTTGTCCCAGGAGACCATGTGTATCTTAAAGTATCACCTCTCAAGGGTATGCGCCATTTTAGGGTTAGTGGGAAGCTTGCACCAAGGTACATCGGGCTTTTTTCAGTCCTTGCTAGAAAAGGAGAAGTGGCTTATAAGTTGGAGCTTTCGCCTCAGTTGTCAGGAGTGCATGATGTCCTTCATGTGTCCCAGTTGAGGAAGTGCTTACGTGTGCCAGAAATGCAAATACCCCTGGAAGCAGTCAACCTCTAAGAAGACCTCTCTTACAAGGAGCAACCTGTCAAGATCCTGGAAGAATCCGAGCGCGTGACAAGAAGCAAGGTCATCCGGTTGCAAGGTCCAGTGGAGCAACCACTCTGAAGAAGAAGCCACTTAGGAGCGTGAAGAGGACTTGAAGACCGAGTTCCCGCACCTATTCCCTAGCCAGCCCGAATCCCGGGGTCGGGATTCCCTTTAAGAGGGGGGGGTAGGTCTGTAACATCCCAATTTTCTAGAGTTCTTAAAAAGTTTTCAAAATAAAAAGAACCATTTGGTTTTGATGAGTGTTCAAAGCTTAACTTGAGATTTTCAGAAAAATTTGAGTGTTTAAAATGACTAAATCAAACTTCAATTAATACCAAAGTTTAGTTTATTTGGAGTTGCTTGAGTTCTGGCCTTGCTTCCCTTCCTCTCTGTTTGATCTGTCCTATCTGGACCTCCCTTAACCTCTTCTGACCTTTTTCCCGTTTGGACCTCCTCTTGGTCTTTTGCAAAGACCACCCTTTTGAGTAGCGACCTCCCTATTGGTCACGATTTCCATTTGGTCAGGACCTCTCTAGATTTCCCTTGACCACTCTTCTAGTTGGACTTCCCTCTTGTTCAGACCTCCTTCAGACCTCTTTGTTGGTTTGAATATCTTTTCGGGGTTTAGACCTCCTTTTCGATCTAAACCTCCTTCTCTGTTTAGACCTCCTTGTTGGTCTAGACCTCCTTTTCGTTTGAGCCTTCTCCTGGGTTCGGACCTCCCTTCCTTTGGACCTCCCTTGCGGTTCGGACCTCCCTCCTAGTCCGGACCATCCTTTGATTTTGACCACCCCTTGGGCCGACCACCCTCAAGGTGCTCCAAGCTCGCGTGTGTGTTTCAAATGTCTTTGATTTCCGAAATTCAAGGTTCAGGTTTAATTTTTCCTTTCTGGATCCCCTTCCCGCTCAACCCATTTTCCTTCGCGGGCTCGAGATCTCCCTTGTGTCCATCTTGACCGTTGAGACCTCCCCTGTGTTGGTCTTGACCGTCGAGATCTCCCTTGTGTCCATCTTGACCGTTGAGACCTCCCCTGTGTTGGTCTTGACCGTCGAGATCTCCCTGTGTCCATCTTGACCGTTGAGACCTCCCCTGTGTTGATCTTGACCGTTGAGATCTCCTTGTGTCCATCTTAACTGTTGAGACCTCCCCTGTGTTGGTCTTGACCGTCGAGATCTCCTTTGGCTCCATCTTGACCATTCAGGACCTCCCCTTTGGATCTCCTCCGTTGGATCTCCTTTTTGGGTTCGAACCTCCCTTTCCCTTCGCGTGGTCTGAACCAGCCTCGCACTCTACTCACTCGAGGACCGTCCGATCCTTTTTGGATGGCCCGATCGAGATGTAGGTTCGGCTGGTCTGAACGTTCCACTTCCCTGTGAACCGCCCGATTCAAATCGGACGTTCCTGTTTCGCCGCGCCTTGTTTGGTTCTTCGGGACCTCGTTTTCCTCAGGATCTGTTAGTCCTTTTGCACAGACCACCCTCCCGGTCATGACCACCCCTTGTGGTTAGGACCTTCCCTTGAGTCCGCGACCTCCTCTTTTTGTCGTGTTGCCGCGACCTCCCCTTGAGGCTGCGACCTCCTCTTCTTGTCGTTTTGTCACGACTTCCTTTGGTCGGGACCTCCCTGTGGTCTTTTTGTGAAGACCACCCTCTTTGGTCTTTTTGCAAAGACCACCCTAGCAGTCGCGACCACCTCTTCTGTGGGACCGCTCTCTCAGGTCTCAGTACTGTGGGGGAGAAAGGCCTTCGTGCATTTAATGCTATCATTTCCACCATACCTGTCTTTTATCTTTTTGTCACCTCTTTTACCTGCTCATTTCATCCCTTTACCTACTCCCATCGTGAGCATTAATTGCGCTGTCTCCCCCTCTCTGAGCCTCCCCGTGCCTATATAAAGCACCGGAGAGGCCTCCTACTTTCCTTTGTTTCCCAGAACCTTGAACCGCTCTTCTGGAGAGCTTTTCTTCTTCGATAGGAGCTCCGGTTCTAAGGATCAAGTTCCTATCTTCGCCCTGAGCCCGTGTCTTTCTTTTGGCTTTTATTTAGTTCTTTCGTTGGAGTTTTGTGGAGTTGGTTTTTTTTTTTGACTTGGCTCTTTTCGAAAGCGTGTAGGATCTGGCCGTTCAAGAAGACCTCGGACCCGGCTTTCTCGTGAAGACCCTCAGTTCTTCACTGAAGGCAAGTCATAGACCTTTGATCATGTTGAACCTATTTTTGCAAAAAGTATATTGTTTTATTATGAACATGCATGGCTAGTTTTATAAAAATGGTTTGGGAGATAGTTAAGCACCACTTGCTAGTATGACTCCTTGGTATGATTGAATACAACATGTTGACATGTACCCTTGGATACCTGTAGGATGGGTTATCTTAGTTGGATGTCCTTGAATACCAACATGGGTGTGTTTTACTGCTTAGCCATGCTCTAGTTGACGTTGGTCTCGTAATCTCATGACTTAAAGAATGTTGAACCTGACTAATGAACTATGGAACTGTGGTAATGCCACTATTGTTAAAATTTGTGTACCAAGACCGGAATGGTCATTTGGCCGGGTTGAACCAGAAAATGTTTTATGCTCGGGCGAATAGTCAGAGAGTGAGTAGTGGGTGCCTTGAGCACACTGTGAATGTGGTCAAACTACTTTGGCGACCAACTAAGGACTTAACCTTATGCGCCATTGATGCAGGTCACTCTGGGTACAACCACAAGTCCGAATGGGGTGGTCCTAGCCAACTAATTAGTGAGGTCCTTATGCGGTTCTGTCGTGGTGGTCAAAATGGCGCAAGAGGGGGCCCTAAAAAGCGAATCCTCGATTAGGCGAGAACCAAGTGCAGGTGACCTTTATAAAGGCCTTGTCACGAACTCTAGACTGCTTACCAAAGGAAGTGAGGAGGGGCATCGGCGGGTGCCCAACCAACTAGAGGACTTCGTGTCTTGTGGTAAAGTGCACAACCTCTGCAGAGTGAAAAATCTATTCGAATAGCCACGTCCTTGGTGATGGACATGCCCGGTTCTTTCACGCAAGGGGTAGATCTTTCAAAAATTGGGTTTTATTCCGAGTGGGTTGGCTCATGACTGGGTGGTCGTGAGTAGTCTGGGCACATGGCTGGGTGGTCGTGTGATGTTTCCAAAGAACTTGTTTACTTATGTATTATCTTTCCAACTTGTGCTTTGCAATCTACTTATTGTATTTCCAGGAAATGCTACTTTATGCAAACTAACCCTACAGCTCACTTTGTCAAGCCTTGCATAAATGTTATTGCATTATTTCCCTATGGCTTGCTGAGTACATTCAAAGTACTCATGAGTTTTGCCCTCGTTAATGTCGGTGAAGACCTCCTGAGGTGCTCAAGGCACTATGAGGAGGAGTTTGTTGGAGACCTCGTGGACTAGGGGCGTCCTCCGCTCGAGCAGCGAGTGGCTCATGTGTATTTTTTTCTCATTGCAAGTGTTCTTTCTTTGTTTGCCTGCGTGCACCCAGTAAACAAGCTTGACCGTAAGGTCTTTTGTCTATAAATATTAATTTGTCTGTTTCATCTTAAGTTTGTTGTATGGTTGTGATGTCACCAATGTTGATTCTGTGCGAGCTAGCGTGTTGATCTTGGAACTAGCTCTATGCACAGAGGCCAGGACGTCCGGATGGTCCTAGAGACCTCCCGGTTGGTCCTGGAGGACCTCCCAGACCTCCAGGTGGTTCTACCGGACCTCCTGGGTGGTCCTGGGAGGACCACTATTGTCTATACTCTTCACAAATTAGATATTACGACCAAAAACAGGACTTTGAGCTCTAAAGAATGCTTTACTAATATGTCAAAAATTCATCCCATAAACAAAAGACATCAACTTAAGCTTTTGGCCAACAGAAGATCATCAATGCAAAATGATAACAGAATTCAACCCTTCAATCTATAAGCCAACAAAACACTAATATACTGTTGACTCTCACGGTTCACACCGTACATCTAGTTTTATTCCATCTACGCTACGTATGTAACAAATTAGTGTCAAATTAGATTAATAAACCACAAATACGTACTCTTCCTATTGACCAAATGTACTTAAATTGATTAGCGATTAACCTAGAACAAATATAAAGGGTTACAGATCGTTACCCTCGGAGCTCACGATGAAAATACCAAATATCCCACGAGATTCCTCTCCTTCTCCTTCTCCTCCCTTCTTCCTCTCCTCCTCCCTTCCCCCTTTCATTCATTCTCCTTCCTTCCCTTCCTCTCCTCTCTAAGCTGGCGCAATGGGAGAGGAGGTAGCAGGGGTGGCGGCTCAAATGGGAATGGGCAGGGGGGTCTGTCAGGACCAGGCATTTATAATGTCTGCCTATCACAGACGGTTCTTATTACGAACCGTCTGTGATAATTCACAGATAGTTTTTCTTTAAAAACCGTCTGTGATAGAGGAGATTATCACAGACGGTTCTATTCAAAAATTGTCTGTGATAGTTGCGTATCACAGACGGTTCGAAAGGAACTATCTGTGATAAGTTCAACACAGACGGTTCCTGATGAGGCGTCCACTATTGCCTGTTTTGTAGTAGTGTAAGTGTTCAAATGATAATTAAATGCTATTACGTACAAGTATTTGAATGCTAAATGAGTGATAACAAAAGACCACAAAATATCACAAGTAGTGTGTCCATCATCCTGATTGAGTAATTGCACTTGCAAGGTCATCACAGAAACTATCCATAGATGTAACACTCGTTTGCGATGTTGATGCATCCGATGCATCATAAGAAATGACATATTTGGCATATCTTGATGGTATTGTGGGCACATAATTAGGATCCTGATCGAACCTACGAAAATGCATGTCTGGCGAAGCATGTTCACGTATGAAGTTGTGGATTCTCATGGTTGCTGCAACAATCATCTTTTGCTTGGATATGTGAAAGCTCGGCATCTTAAGAAGAATTCTCCATTTTATCTTCCATACACCAAAGGACCTCTCAATTACGTTGCAAACGCTCGAGTGCAAATGCTTGAATTTCTCTTTCTCACCACTAGGAGCAACACCTCTCCGAAATTCTAGAACATGGTACCTTTGCCCCTTGTATGGTGCTAAGTACCCAGGCCTATTTGGATAACCGGCATCAACCAGATAATGTTTTCCTGCAACGTAAGACGAAAAAAATCATGTATATCAACATCCAATGCATGAACATTACTAGTAAATAAATTCGTAAATGGTACAAAACAAAGAAAATTACCCTATGGAGGATGTGGAAAGACTTCCCTGTCTAGAATGTACATGGGGGGGGGGCAGAAATGTATCAAATGTTGGATGTGTGCTAGGCAAGCCAAGAATGTGGATTCTATCTAGCCAAGAATAACCACAAAATCAGGGAACCTACCAACAACCTTACATGGAGAGAGAGGCAACAATAGTCGTCTCTCTCTTTTCTTAGCTTGACTTTCTCGCCTCAAAATATCTGGGCGGCGGAAGAAGAATACCAATGGAGATAATAACGGTGGATAGCGAAGTGCACGAAGTATAGCGTCATGTGCGAGAATATTATCGAGAAAACAACCTGACAAGCCAATGAGAATTTGTTCCAATAATGTCGTGTCCATGAGAATAGAAAGCGGGAGCTATGTTCAGATCATTGAAGAGGCAAATCTATTTGATAAAGGAATGACTAAAAGCAATGAGAAGAAATGATTTTGGATCAAATACAAGAAAATATATTATGCAGTTGCATGCTATCTTAAGAGTATCGATTACTATCAACTTTTCTCTGAATTGACATAAATTCATGAAACAAGTGAAGTGATCTACTAGCATGGTTTGGCACCGCATTAGAAACATCAAGCATGTAGTTTGTCATAAAACTCACCAAAAGGGTAAGGAGCTCTTTTAATGGTGTATTGGAGGTAACGTACAATGGCAGATAGTAAAGTGAAGACATAATGCGACTATAGATATAGTAAAGCATAAATCTTTACACGGTATTTAGAACATGGAGTATATGCATGTAATTTCGATACGATGAAAGCAGCACAATACACATTTGCATACTCTTCTTTACTTGCAAAGTGCAGCCACTCATACGAAACCGCAAGATCTTGACAAGAATCACTAGCAAGTAGACATTGTTCTGACAACTGTTGTGCAATGCCTTTCGTTTGGATCTAAATTACAAAATAACAATGCCTGCGTGCATCAACAGTACCATCAATTTCATAGTTTGCTAAGTAGACTTGTTACACGAGATTATAAGGGCAGAGTAAATCGCATTACAACTTAATCCACCACAACACCCTGTGCATCCGAGAGCTCAAGATTTGAGCATAGGAGTAGTCTATCACCAACAACCTAGGTGGAATTTTGGGAGGGATTCTTAGAGAATGGAGTGGGCGGGGGACATACTTGTGCTGGGATCGGATCTGGTAGCCTGTTGCTCCATGACTTCGATCGGGTTATCATCGGAGATACCCGGCCCGCCGCCGCCGCCTTCACCACCACCACCACCCGCTCCTCCTCCTCAAGTGTAGGCACTTGTTCTAGATCCTTCTGGATCTTCGAGCCGGGCTATTTGTAGTGTCAGGGTTTGGCTCGATTTGGGCGTGGAGTTGGAATTGGATTTTTCCACCACGCCACGATGGGACTCAAGGAGGCGGGGAAAAGTCGTTCAGGGGACGAGGAGGCCACGAGGGGGATGGAAGAAATTTTGCTCAGGCACTACCTCAAAGCGGCGTAGTGGAGGTCCGACGGGAGTGCCCTCGGGGTCCAGCACCGGCACAGTGGAGGTCCACCGGAGATGCCCTCGGGGGCCGAAGGCAGCGCACTGGTGGCATTGGGCGAAATCGCCTCGGTTGCGAGAGAGTAGAAGATGAAACTCGAAGGAAGAAAATGCGAAGGATTACGGGCTCGGGGGGCTTCTCGCGATGGGGTAGGAGGGTGAGTCAATGGCATTTGTGGGTAAATAGACTCGATTTCAAGGGGTATTTTGTTTCTACCAAGTTGGCTTCCCACGAGAATTCATGGAAATGCTGCTTCTCGTCGCTAGTTTATTTTTGAGACAGCTCCTCGCGAGAATCAGAATCAAGTGGTTTTGAGAATTAGGTGTTTGGTACGGCTCCATGAGAATCGATTGAGAAGTTGGGAGTAGAAGCTGTACCAAACAGGGCCTCATATTGTAGCTATAAAAATATTGTAACCAGTTTGAAAGAGAGGAAAAGCAATGGAACAACAGAAGAGATAAAAGACACAAGTGGTCAAGCGTCGCAAAACTCATTTGAGTTCATCTTCTTTTGTGCATGCGTTCCAGTGAGGAAACAATGTACGAGTTCTCTCCGGGAGCTGGGCCAACAATTGTTTGGCTATATGCATACAGAGTTCGATGATTGAAGAAGCAAACACAAGACAAGGGAGTGGCAATGTTTTGCTTCATGCCAGTTAAGCTTACGACAAACAAACGAATTGTCTGTCCTTGACAACACTAGTCCTATGAAGTAGGGGACAATGGCACGAAACCAGGGTGCTCAGCCTCATCGACAGTAGATGAACCTCCTCCATGAACCACCGGTGCTCAAGCACTTCTGCCGCCGTGAGCCTCTCGTCAGGGTAGAAGGCGGCCAGGTCGGCAAGGACCTTCTTGCGACCCGGCGACTCGGCGACCCTCAAAACCGGTGACCCGTCGGTGATCTCACGCATGTCGAACACCTCGGCGAGCAGGTCCTCCTCCGTGTTCGCGCCGAACATGGGCGCGCCGGTTAGGAGCTCAACCATCACGCACCCCAGTGCCCACACGTCCACGACTGAGCCGTAGCACCCACTGCCCATGATGAGGACATCCTATCACTGATACAACCATACCAACTGCTGCTACTCCTCATCTTGATGTGCAAGGACTAATTACCAAAGCACATGCTCATCAACTAAATTATCAGATGACTTCATTTCTAGGAGTGCACTCATATTCCTTGAAGTCTACGATACTGCCTGATGCATGTGATATTATATTAATTAGGAATCAAAGACCTTGCTTGGAGATAGGAGCCACAACGCAAGGTTCATGTCAAACATGCATGGAGATGATGATTTGAATGGCTACTACAAACAATTGAAGTCCCCATGAGGTTGCATGAATATAGCCGAACCTAAACCCACATGAAAGCACCAACTGCTTCGGCCACCACTACTTAGAAATATTTAATTAAGAGTCTGGTGCTGCACCACCTTAATTGGGCCAGGCCCATGTAATAGAGTTCCAGGGGAGGACCACATAGAGTTGGGGTCAGTTCCCCCTTGCTGGTCAACACCCCCTCCTCCTTTATATAGTGGCCGCAGCCCCTCCCCTTGGGTTTTGGGTTTTGTTTAGTTAAAGTTTTCCACCGTGAAACTACGTGCATTCTCTTGTGTCGACTAGACAAACAGCTATACCAATTTCGGAATACCAACCTTTCAATATTTCATCCATATTTGCAATTTCAGATTGTCTTTCATCTTGTTCTTCGATTGCTTGTAGGAATTGATCTTCGTGATCAAGTCATCTGGGCTTATAGCAAGGTTGATAACAAACCCGGATTTTGTTCAGCAATTGCTTGACGTATCTATCGTGTACGGTTGATAGCTAGATCGTGAGAGTCGTCTCTATAAATCAAAAGTTATCCTTCTCATCGAAAGATCGGGATACAATTAGAATCATCAAGTGGTATCAGAGCTATAGTTGATCTATGAGAGTTTCTACTTTTCTTGCAGTAGATTCATTTTTACCTAGAGTCTATAAAATTGCCACAAAAAAATTACCTTGCCTGAACCCCTTTGGGCTTTTGCAGTTTTTTCCTTTTCGGTTTGCATCTTTGAATTGCCGAATTATATCATGTCTAGTTGCTGGTCTTAGTGTCTAGATCGGTTCTAGTTTTTAGTTTTGCTCGAGATGGTTTTTTCTAGGGTTTTTGCCGCCACCTTGTTCTTTTGCCTGCCGCATCAATCCACACCACTTTGCTCCCGCCACGTCCACCTCGTTTTGGTTTGCCGCAATAATTTGTGCCAAAAGAGAGTTGTAGATCGATTCCACGACCTAGCAGATTAGTTTGGTTGTTGCTATTTTTTAAATCATATATATATACTAGGTGGTAATGCGCGCTTTGCCGTGCCTGTGATATAGATCGTTACTAACACAATCATATGTTTGAAATTTCACATAACTTTTTTTATGGGTTTTTCTGGGTCCATCTATCGGAGCTTATATGTTATAATGCCGTGCAAAACAAAACAGTTGGTACCAGCATGAAATCCAAAAAGATGTTGCCTAATGAAAAGCCGAAGAGGATTTTTCACGGTGGTTAATCATAGCATAGTTGTAATTATGTATAGTTATGTAGAGAACTGTTTGGTAGTTCATACTATATAAAAGCATGGTCCCTTAACAATCAAGATGAAGCCATATAGCTATTACATGTGTAACAATTTTTTTGGCCTAGCATAGTTATAACAGAGTAGTAGTCTGAAACTTGTCTTATAAACAACCATGCTATTGTAAAGACATGCACGGTCATAGACAGCAAAAGGGCGTAGCAGCAAACAAAGTAACATTTCACGAAGAACGGTCAGCAAAAGACTTATATCACAACAGTAGCACCGAGGGGATAAACATGTTAAATATCCTGCAAAATAAGTAAAGTCTTAAATGTAGTAATGGTAAGCATTTCATAAAGCAGTGGTAAGATAATGTGATGTAACCTATTGGTTTTCTTTAGTCGATACTAATTATGTACAACGTTTTTTTGCCTACAGTGAAAAATCTCTTTTTTTCGTGGGTGCATGCAATGCAGATATACAATGCATGTAGCATGCACCATACTTTTCATAGTTTCGAATCTAGCCTGTGCTATGTGAAATATTTGTAAACTGTAAATGTGAGGTTTTTTGGGTTCCGTAGAGATTTGTTTAATACCGATTACGGCGAAAGCATAATTAGTAAAATTCGTTAGTACAAGAACGGGTGTGTAAGTAAAGATGGCAAGGGATTTTAGCAAAAACTAAAAACCTGGGACAGTATTCAAATGTTTGAGCAGATCAATATAATATGTAGTAATATAACGTTTTGGTTTAATTACTACAGTTGAAGTAACCAAGAAATTCTAAGAACACTGATAAGCTGGTTTGAACAAAAAGAAGTTGACAATTGCTAGGAATCATAACGGTGATTACATGCTGCATGTGCACTGAAAGAGCAAGGATTGATCTTTTTTTAATCAGAGGCCATACTTAGTCAGAAAGCGTACTATGTAAGGTTTTTTTTTTGAGTCTCAACCTGCAAGTGGTCATTTTTCAAAAAAACCTGTCTATCAGAAACCTGGAAATTTACAACGGGAGGGACATTTTATTTTATTGGCGTCTGGTTGCATCATAAGAAAAGTGATAGATAACATTTGCACCTTTGTAACCGGAGAGTCCAGCACTGAAAAATAGTATATGAGATGCATTGAACTGACCTAAGGCCTGATAACGTGTTTGACAACGCCATGCCTGAACTATTTCCTAGTTGCTTTTGAGCGACTTGCAGAGTTGTTGTGCCTGCCATTATTTAAAAAATGTTAAAGGCATGTATACGACGGTATGTAGGGGTAGCTATGCTTTATAAAAGAGTGGATATTTTATTTGTTATGCTAAGGATGAAAAGCGTCACGGAAACATGCAGAATGGGGGAACCAAATGAAAAAACAAAGGACTAACAAACCCCAATCCGTAAACTCAAATATTTTTAAGGTAGACACCAATTCAGCGTGAAAAGGAATTGTTAATAGGCAGCGCTAAACGCGCTGTAGTGGTAAGTTGGCAAGAAATGCAAGCTATATCAATAGTTTTAATTTGAGAATACACATTTAGTCAAAGTCTGAGAATATATATATCTGTAGTCAGCACATGTTTCTTTTTTTTGTATGGTCTGTTTCAATTGCAAGATGTTAGGACAAATGAAACCTTTTTAGTGTCCCTGACTCAGATACAAGCTGTCATGCGCACTATATATCAAACTAAACATGCAAGATGATATCTCTTGGCGATTTAATTTTGCTATTTTGCATGCCTTCTAGCTAGTATGGCATGAGGTGTAGATGTGTGGTGGTATAACGGAAAATCCTTTTTGGAATTCCCACGATATGACATGTGGATTGTGGGAACTAAACGAAGAACTAAGGACTAACAAACCCCAATCCCTAAACTCAACTATTCTCAAGGCAGACACTAATCCAGCATGAAAAGGAATTGTCAATAGGCAACGATAAACGTGCTGTAATGGTAAGTTGCAAAGAAATGCATGCTATAGCAATAGTTCTAATCTGAGAATACACAGGTAGGCAAAGTATAAATAAAATATCTATAATCAGCATATGCATAAGGCTTTTTTTTGTATGCTCTGTTCCAATCGCTAGATGTTAGGACCAATGAAACATTTTTAGTGTCCCTATACAAGCTATCATTTGAACTATATATCAAACTAAACCAGTAAAGTTGATCTCTCATGCCGTTTTAATTTTGCTATTTTGCATGCCTGCTAGCTAATATGGCCTGAGGTGTAGATGTGTGGTGGTATAACTGAAAATGGTTTTTGGAATTCCCATGAGATGCAAGAATTTCTTGACTTCTTGTTAGAAGAATAAAATGGACAAGCACTATATCCACCGAAAGAAAGTTAAAGCAATTCACGCGGAACACAATGAAACCTTTTTAGCGTCCCTAACTCAGATACAAGCTGTCATGTGAACTATATATCAAACTAAACCTGTAAGTTGATCTCTCATGGCGTGTTAATTTTGCTATTTTGCATGCCTGCAAACTAATATGGCCTGAGGTGTAGATGTCTGGTGGTATAACTAAAAATGGTTTTTGGAATTCCCATGAGATGCAAGAATTTCTTGGCTTCTTGTTAGAAGAATAAAATGCACAGGCACTATATCCACCGAAATAAAGTTAAAGCGATTCACGCGGAACGCAACAAACATCTAACTACAAACGGAAATCCGAGAGACCTCTGAAACAAACGTTCCTGCCGACTGTATATGTAGCCATCTCAATACAGCTATTCACATAAAACCGATCCAGGAAAAGCGACTGAGGGAGGAAAGAGGTGAAAAAATGGTACAAAAATATATTTCGAGAACCGGACCTTTCTTTTACACATACCAGCAAAGCAGAAGGCATACATTCAGGACGACATGACAAAAGGTAAATAGATAGGCGGGTTTTGACAAACCTCTTGACAGGAAGAGCAGTGGAGGCACGCCTGGTCCGCGACAACCTGAAAAGCAAAGAAAAGAACAATGGTTAGAAATGAGGACGGACCTAAAGCAAGAACAAACAGGGAAAAAGGGAAAACACTGATGATTCGAAGAAGCGAATGCGACCGGTGCTCTGTTGGGCGGAGAGGACGGAATCAGGGAAGAGCAAAACGTCCCCGGCGTTTTGTCTGCAGGGGAGAACGAAATCCGGGAAGAGCAAACGCGCGTGGTCGATGGTCAGTTCCACCGAATATAAAGGAAAGCAGATGTATACCTGCGGAAGGAAAAATCGCAAGCGAACTAAGGAGATAAGAAAGCAAGATCTGAAAATCTCAAACGAAAGAACCGGAAACAAAATGAAACATTAAAAAACAAGAATCGGCAGCGGATTCGGAGAAGCGAATGTGACCGGTGCTCTGTTGGGCGAAGATGACGAAATCCTTGAGGTTGTCGGCCATGAAGAACGAAATTAGGGAAGAGCAAAACGCCCCCGTCATTTTGTACCTGAAAATCACAAACAAAAAAACCCAAAACAAAATCAAACAGGAAAAACCAAGAATCGACTGCAGAATCGGAGAAGCGAATGGCACCTGTGCTTTGTTGGGCTGAGAGGACGACATCCTTGAGGTTCTCGGTCGTGAAGAACGAAGGGCAAAACAAGAATCGGCCGCCCTCGAAAAAGCATCCTAACTCGGGGACTGGCAGGGGAGAAGAAAATCCGGCACGAGGAAAAGAACCCGTGGTCGACGCCAAGCTCCGGCGACTAAAAAGGAAAAAGCAACGAATCGGCCGTGGACTCAGAAGAGAAGAAAGAGATTTCTGGAAATCAGTACAGAAAGACTCCTGGCTGCGATCTGAAATAGCGTTTGTTTCGTGTCGAACGCCACAATGATGACGTGCACTCACGCGAACGCAAAAAGAGGCAGAACAAGGCGGCCATTACTCTTTGGTGCCGTGTCATGCTGGGACGTTTTGGATCAGTTCGTCTCTCTCGGCAACACGAATGCATCGGGCGGCTGATAAGCATCTTGTGAACGCAAAAAAACCGAACAACCGCAATGTAAGAAATTTGAGCAATAAATTTTGATGGCGCGTCCGGAATGCACGCGACCACAGAGGCCACGCAAAGGAAAACCGGACACATAGCCCAAGGTAACACTGTTTACTTGCGCTGATTCACCACGAGACGTCTTGGTCGACCCAGCCAGCAGCAACGCCGCACTGTGATGGATAAGTCTTGTGTTGGCTTGTCTTTGTCCTCCAAGGGCGACATCTTTAGGACAAACATCTTGGCGCTTTAGGGACAAACATCTTGGCGCTTTAGGACAGACATCTTTAGGACAAACATCTTGATCGCTTTAGGACAAACATCTTGATCGCTTTAGGGCGGCATCTTAGACTAGCATCTTAGCATATCTTTGGTGGTGCCTATAAATTTGTATCCCCAACCCCAAAGTTGGCATAGCATTGTGTGAGAAATAAACAAAGAAAATTGCCCCATCTCCAAGTGTTATCCTCTCGATGAGAGTAAGGATCTTGCTATCACCAAGAGCAAGAGTCCAGCGACTAACAAGTGGTATCAGAGCCGTAGTATCCCGCAACCTGAGCATCTCCTGCTCAATCCCTTCTCCAGCCTCGCTTCGGCCCATGAAGCGACCCAACCAAGAGAGCTGCTCTCTCCACGCTGTGATTCCGGGCGCGCCATGTCCGCAGGCGATCTCAGCCTTCGGTCGCCTCGAGCACTGCAATGGCGAAGAAGCCGAACTTCGGCTGGCGGGAGGAACGCGAGCGGCGGCCTGAAAGGCTTCTTGTGTGAAAAAGCGTCCGAGGTCGGCAAGAATGAGCCGGCAGCGGCTTCAGCGGAGGTGGAAGCGGCGGCGGCAGATCTGCAGCGTCTTGGCAGCAATGAGGTCGAGGTTCTGGCTGCAAAGAATAAAGCTCCATCTCCGATGATACCGACGCGGACCTTGAGCGGCTGGAGAGGAGGAAGCGTAGCGAGGCGGCGGCGATGGGCAAGAATACGCAATCGCAAGACGCCTATGAGCGCGGCAATGCAGACCGTCGGACGGACGCGCGGCCGGGCGCCTCTGGAGGAGACGCGCATGCGGCGGCGGATCTGGTCGACGGAGAGCGGCCTTCCACAGCGACGCGCTCTCTCTCCGGTTCGTCATCGTGGTCACCACGAGTACCAAAGCCGTCGTCGAGGACGTTGTCCCCGGCGGCGGGTGTGCCTACCTCACCAAGACCAACTACGCCGAGTGGGGTGCGGTGATGAGGTAAAGCTCAGCGCGGCATATGTGGGATCTTGATCCAGACGGAGGCGTCGACACGACCCGGGATCGACGGGCGCCGGATGCTCTCATCGCCGCAGATCCGCCCGAGATGCGCTTCGCTACCAACAAGCGATTGCCAAAGAGGCTTGGGACGCCATCGCCGCAAAGACGACGGCGGCGATCGCGCCCGCAAGTCTACATTGCGAGCACTACGCAGGAGTGGGAGAACCCGCCTTCAAGCGGTGAGGGCGTTGATGACTTTGCTCTCCGTCTCAACACTCTGTTGCGAAGTTAGTGCGATTCGGCGGCGACACCTCGGCGAGGAGAGCGTGGAGAAGCTCTTCCGTGCGTCCCCGAGAAGTACAAGCGGATGGCTCGCTCGTCGAAGTCTCGCTAGACCTCTCCACGATGACGATCGAGGAGGCGCGGTCGCCTCAAGGTCGTTGATGACGATGAGCCTGGCGTCTCGGGACCGTCACCATTGGCGGGAAGCTCCTCTCGCTCGGGGAGCAGCTGGTGCCGGCCAAGGTGACGAGGAAGAAGGAGCCTTCTTCCACGACAGCGGCCATAAGCGTGGCAAGCAAAGCCGACGAGACAACTCTTGCTACTGCTGCGGCAAGCACGGTCATTGGGCCAAGGATTGTCGGCGACCACGAGGTGATGACCAGTGGGCGCCAGGTGGCTATTCTTGGCAAGCAAAAGCTTAAGACGAGGCGACTCTTGCCACAAGCGCGGCAAGCTTGGTCATTGGGCCAAGGATTGTCGGATACCACGACGCTGCGAGCCCACGTCGCCAGAAGTGAGGAGGAGGAGCGGGCTCTGTTCATTGCTCATCGCGAGCATCGAACTACCTCCACCGCACCGGCCGCAATGGCCTTCCTCCACCTTGACGAGCCAAAAGCACATGCCTCCGCCGGCGCGATTCCGCAGAACGACAAGACCGACGGGTGGTGCCTCGACACCGGCGCCACCCACCACATGACCGGGCGGCGGAGTACTTCTCGAGCTCGACTCAAGCGTTCGAGGCTCCGTCAAGTTTGGGGCGCCCCGGCGTGAAAATCAAGGCGTCGGCTCCGTCATCTTCGCGCCGGTGTCTGGCGAAAGCACAGCCGCCACCGGCGTCTACTACATCCCCGACCAGATAACTCCATCATCGACTTGGGGACAATTTGGATGAGAACGGCTCGCGTGTCGAGATCGAGCACGGTGCCGCGGATTTGGGATCTTCGCCGCCGCTTTCTTGCCAAGGTAACGAGAGGCAAATAGACTCTACATCCTTCACGTCGCGGTGGCACAACCCTCTGTCTTCGCCGCCGTCGGGACGACGAGGCGTGGCGCGGCATCGAACGCTTTGGGCACCTTTTCACCGAGGCCTCTGGCGGCTCGGTGCCACGGAGATGGTCGCGAGGCCTGCCGTCCCTTGACCATGTGGAGCGATTCTGCGGCGTCTGCGTGTTGACGGCGAGGCGACTCCTTTCCGTGAGGCGAGTTTAGAGCCAAGGAGAGGCTCGAGCTCGTGCACGGGACTTGTGTGGCCGGTGACACCGCCACACCGGAGACGACGCCACTTCCTGCGCCGCTCGTCGACGACCTCTCCGCTACATGTGGGTGATGGTCCTCGGCAGCAAGCGGAGAGGGCATGCGGACGCCATCAAGCGCGACGCAGTCTGCTGCGAGGAGGCGAAGCGGTCAGTAAAGGCTGCAGCGTCAAGACAGCCTGATTTCGGCGGCGAATTCACGGCGGTGGTCGCGTCGTCGATCAGGCCGATGAGGGCATTCAGCGCCACTACTCCAGCCGTCTGACCGCAGTGAAGCGGCGTCGTCGAGCAGCAACAAGAACGAGACGGCTATGGGGATGGCTCGGGCTCTCCTCGCCAGAGGGATGCCACGGTATCTTCTGGGAGAAGCGGTGGTACACCGGCGTCTACATCCTCAACCGCCGCCTACCAAAGGCGCTCGGCAGCGGGGGCGCCGACGAGGTTTAGCACGGGCGCAAGCCGGCGGTTTCGCTTGCGGGTCTTGGCTCCTCGCGTTCGCCCGAGCTTGGCACTTCGCAAGCTCGGCAGCAGAGCACACCGGAGTGTTCATCGGCTCTGCGGAGGGCTCAAGGCCTACCGCATCCTCGACCGACGACACGCAGGCGTCCAAGATCTCGCGTGGCGTTGTGTTCGACGGAAGCGGTGGACATGGGACAAGCGGTGGGCGGCGATTCGACTTCGATTTCTGTGGACTTCGTTGTCGACTACGTCCATTTCGAGAGAGCTAGTTAGCTTCGTCTTCACCGAAGCTTCGACATCTCTCGCCGCTGACTCATGAAGTGCTCCACCACCGGCACCAGCTCGCCCACTTTTCGCACCGCCACTCCACCGGCGGCTCGCGCGCACCGGCAGCCACACCACCGGATCGGCCCCGGCAACCGGTCCACGACGGCAACAAGGCGCGGTGGAGTTCGCTACTCACCGTCCCACAGCGAGATCGCGTCGACGCTACCACGACGGCGAGCCTCTGCGCTACCGTACCATGGATAACATCTCGAAGCCGCCGTCCTCGATCGGCGCAAAGACGATTTCGGCGAGCTGCGCTTAGCGGCGACGACGGCGAGCCCCGCCTTTGCCGAGGCGGAGGAGACGCGGCGTGGCGTGTCGCGATAAGCAAGAGATGGACGCCGTCGAGCGGAACCGGACGTGGGAGCTGGCGGATCTTCTGCCGGCCACCGCCGCGATCACCCTTAAGTGGGTGTTCAAGCGAAGCGGGATAAGCCGCGCCATAAATCAAGCACAAGGCTCGCTTGGTGGCACGAGGCTTCATGCGGCGAGAGGATCGACCGACGACGGCGCTTCGCGCGCGTCGCGCATGGAGTCCGTTCGTCTTCTCTCGCGCTTGCGACCAGGGAGGGTTGGCACGTCCATCACATGGACGTCAAGTCCGCCTTCCTCAACGGCGACTTGAAGGAGGAGGTCACGTCCGTCACCGCCGGATTCGTCATCCCGGCAGGAGGCAAGGTCCTCGCCTCGCAAGGCCCTCTACGGCTTGCGGCGAGCACCACGAGCACCGAACGCTAAGTGGACTCCACCCTTATGCAAATGGGGTTCAGCAGAGCGCACACGAGGTGCGGTTCTACCGGCGGGCAAAGCAACGCAACGCCTGGCGGTGGCGTCACGTCGGCGACTTAGTGATCACCGGCCCAAGAGGCCGAGGTCGAAGCGTTCAAGGCGAGATGAAGACCGCCTTCGGATAAGCGACTTAGGGCTCTCTTCTTCACCGGGATCGAGGTCCGCGGGGCAGACTCGATATCTCCTTCGCTGGACCGCCACGCCAAGCGCATCGTTGAGTGGCGGGCTCGCCGCCTCGCAACCCACCCCGCTCCTATGGAGGAGAAGTCAAGCCGAGCCGCGACAACCGGCGGAGGAGGTGGGCCTGAACGCAATCTGCGGCAAGAATGGGCGACCTTCGCTACCTTGTCCACACGCAGCCGGACTTAGCGTTCGCCATCGGCTCGTCGGTCGGTTCATCTGGCGATCGACGACGAGACATCGCGGCCGTGAAGAGGATCCTCCGCCACGTTGCGGGCACCTCCGACCACGGCTTGCACTACCCGAGGTGTCCCGTGGCAAGACTTCATCGCATGCGGATGACAGCGACCACGCAGCGACATCGACACCAAAGAAGAGCACAAGCGGGATTCTCTTCTTCCGGCAAGTGCCTCGTTAGTTGGCGATCGATCAAGCGGCGGTGGTGGCCTGCCCGGTTGTGAGGCCGAGTACATAGCGGCCTCCACCGCTCGACTTCAGCGCCTGCTCGCTCGTTCGCTTGGTGATCTCTCGGCGAGACATCAAGCGGTGGCGCCAGGTGGCAAACAAGTCGCCGGCTCTCGCAAAGAACCCGTTTTCCATGAACGGAGCAAGCACATCCGGGTGAAGTACCACTTCATCCGAAATTCGTTGGATGAAGGCAACATCAAGGCGAGCTACATCAACACCACGGATCGACTTGCGGACACGCTTTCACCAAGCCTCTTGGGAGGTCAAATTCCTCGAGCTCTGCTCCGGGATCGGGATGGTTCAACTCTCCCACAAGCGACGCGACAAGACTTAGGGGAGAATGATGGATAAGTCTTGTGTTGGCTTGTCTTTGTCCTCCAAGGACAACATCTTTAGACAAACATCTTGGATCGCTTTAGGACAAACATCTTGGCCCTTTAGGGCGACATCTTGGCCTTTAGGACAACATCTTTAGGACAAACATCTTGGCCTTTAGGACTGACATCTTGGCGCTTTAGGGCGGCATCTTAGACTAGCATCTTAGCATATCTCGGGTGGTGCCTATAATTTGTATCCCCAACCCCGAGTTGGCATAGCATTGTGTGAGAAATAAACAAAGAAAATTGCCCCATCTCCAAGTGTTATCCTCTCGATGAGAGTAAGGATCTTGCTATCACCAAGAGCAAGAGTCCAGCGACTAACAGCCTGCAGCATTCAAAATGCCCTCACGTCGCCGGTCGCTGCGAGACCAGCACGAAAAGCTCTGAACAACGCGCAAGCGGACGCGACGCACGGCGAGACGCGACTAAAAGTTATTCCCGCCAAACGCGGGGAGGCGAGGAATTCTACCGCCCATAATATATACTAGGACGTCAAGCTTGCTTCGCTGCGCTCTGTTTGGTCGTGGTAGTATGATGTTATATGTGTGTGTGTATAGATGGTAATAGGCACGATCTGGAGTTAATCCTGATAACAAACAAAATATAATAAGAGCAAGTACACGGCAAGTTTCTGAACACATCTTTTCCAAGTTTGTGGGAAAACAAGTAGCTAACAAACCTTGAGTGTCTTTTTTCCTCACAACAAAACAAAACAAAGCCTCGAGCATAGAGAAATCATGAATCTCACACGTGCAATGACACAAACCGATGCGATCGGCGTCGGTTGGACAGAATAAACTTTAGCCTCAAAATCCACTAATTACAAGCGTATCTAAGCTAAGCGGCATGAATAGTGTTAAACATCGAGCAAAGACCTCAGTGAAAAGTGATATTACAAATAGAATCATGCAGTCTTGATGTAAAATCTCGATACAAAACCGCGCACCGTTTGGACTGAATGGGCACATGCACTTCTTCGCTAAACTAAATAAATATACATTGGTTAGCACAAGCTCCTCTGCATAGTAAGTGAATACACCGTAAGTAATGGTGATGAATGAACTCAGGACCATTTTTCAGCTCATCTGGACCTACACAAACTGATAGGTTTTTTTTTTGGAAATGTAGGCTTTGACAAATTCCTTTTTTTTTTTTTGAAACAACCAAATACTTCACCAAACATGTAAAGGCTGTCGACAGGCGTTGGGTGTGATAGGAAATATTTCAAATGCACCATAACATTGTAAAATCAAACGGACTGGATGAACACATGCACAGGTAAAACTAAACTGAATTAAAGTATATTGCTAAACACAAGCATTTATACACAGAAAGTGAATGCTGAATGCAGCTAAAGCGATTGAGATAGATGAACTCGGATCCATTTATTTTAGCTCACAAAGACCCAATCAAACTGAGAGCACACATTAAGGTAAAACATAAGTAAGATAATACATAGTGCCATGGTATAGAAAATATATAGGTACAAACATATGTTTCTGTGTAGAATAGGCGCTTCTAAAATAAACCATGATGAACCTGGTTGGAAATGTAATCTAGACTAATAGAAAAATCTAGTAGTAGCTTTTGGCTATTAGTCAAGGAGAAATGCCAAAAGGATGAATTAGAAGCATGAGTAAGTAGAGGAGTTTAATAGGAGGACTACATGATGCTTTTTTTTTTTGCTAATGGAAATTCGTTGGCCATTTATAGGTTGAAAAGTGCTATGGCATGTAGGCAACCAGCGTGCAAACTACATCTCATATAAGCATGTAGGGCAGTCAATATTATTATTCTATTTTGGCTGAAGCACTCATAATCTATGTCACATATATGATTTGTGTGGGGTCCAGATCAGAAGATACTTCTTTCTCGGATGCACAAAAGTTTACATCATAAGCTATATTACTAATATTTAGCGCATACCTAACATGGCACGACTTGTCCAGAACAAATACAAGACATAGTGTCACCTTCAAAAGCAACCAGCCTAGTGGCATGTGGCAAGCACTTGCATTCAAATTTACCACTGCGAGAGAAATGAAACATATAAGTATATACAAAGACAGGCAAATCAAAGATATAAGCATAGATACACAAAGGTAGGCAGACACACTTACGAAGGTGGGACAAATATATCATCCATCCTGAGCTGTAAAATCGTCTGCGGGCATTTTTTTTCTTTTTTAAAAAACAATATTGTTGGTTCGCAAGCAGAAGAACTATCAGAACTCTAATGAATTGTTTAGATACCTACAAATTGATATCAATTGGGACTGAACTGAGTTACCTGCATTTTGTTCCTCGAAATGAAAAAGCATACGGGAATAATATCAGGAGTTTCATTCCTCATACAGCATGAGCAGCCAAACGTGTATATCTCCCCAGTCCTATCCATCTTCGAAATGCCAACCATCAACAAGAAGCTTTTACTACTAAAGATCAATCTGATAACTATGTCTCGTATGAGATATAAAAGTGTAGCTATTCTAGATCTGAAGAGAAATCATGTGTCCATTGAAAGGAATTTTAAACACGAAACAATAAATGCAGGCTGCAGGACCCAAACATTACAGACATCTTGCTGCAATTGATAGCAAAGTTTGAACAGGTAGTAAAGATGCGTAGCGCAAATAACTTTCTTGTTATCGCAGAAATAATGCCCCAAAGATGCGAGTAGTAATGTTGGCGCAATTAAATATACCTTGATCAGAGGTAGGCTAGATTGTTCGTAGTTACTTGGTAACATGAATTGGGAGCGGGAAAAAAGGGAACAAATCCTCATTGCATGTGACCTTTGTAGGCAGCAGAACAATCTCATCTCTGAATTGTGCAGAAGCTCTACATCTGATAGGCCTACTATGAGACTCAGCCTGGGCTTGTGCAGGAAACTAAACAACTTGTCTTGGTCAAAACTCTTAACACAAAACTAAACACCAGGTAGCTCCCCTCGCGACCCTGTTCCTTGTGTGTGTGGGCAATACTTTTACCATTTATCTATCTGTAAGCATGCAACCCATAGAGGAATTTGAAAGCAGAAGCAGGTCATTCTAGATAACTAACCTCTGTTGCCTCTTGACCTTCTTTTGGCTCTTCATCCTCTTCGACCTGTCAAGCAAGGAGGTCATATCAGTCAAAGATATAAGAAGGCAATATATAGCAGTAGCTCTAAATAACCTGTATTGTTAAGAGAATCAGCAAGAAGCACCATCAAGAACCTACCTCAACGGTTCTTGATTTCTCCTGCCATGTATATATGGGGAATGACACAAACTGAGAGTAGTTCTTAACTAAGGCTTGAATTCTTGCAGGGTCAGCAAACTCATACCTATCATCAGGCTGCATAAGTACAACAAGAGTTCAATAATGTGTAGGATTACTGCATGCACACATGCTGTATGGATTCAAGCAAATTATGAGGAAGGGCAAAATAAAAAAACAGGTTTCACGGGAAAAGACAATATTCGGTGTCTACCATTGACAGACAAGCAGTAGGTCCACACAATATAGGGGCAAAACCAACCTAAACAGTTCGTTGTTTTACCGAAAAAGAGAAAGCTCTATAGAATACTTACAGGGTACTCTTCCTTTTGTTGGAATGAGAACTCTTTAAATGTCTTGCAGTGTTTAATTCCCACAACACAGAAATTAGCTATTACATATGAACTAAGTTTTTTTTCTTGGGTAGGCGATTTGCAGTTGGCTATAAGAAAGGACGTTCTTGCTATAAATTGGTAACCTAAATGAAATGAGGGCATGCACACATTTCTTATCTCTCCAGTAGGAAGACCAGTATAATAGGCCATGCACACATGCTACATGGATTCAAGCAAATTATGAGGAAGGACAAAATAGAAAAAAGGTATCATGGGAAAATACAATATTCGGTGTGTACCACTGACAGGCAAGCAGCAGGTGTGCACAAAATAGGTGCCAAATAAACCCAAGCAGTTCGTTATTTTACTGAGAAAGAGAAAGCTCTCGAGAGTACTTACATGCTACTCTTCTTTTTTCTGTAATGAGAACTCTTTAACTGTCTTGGAGCGTTTAATTCCCACAACACAGAAATCAGGTACCACATGAATTAAGCTGCTTTTTTCTTGGGCACCCGATTTCCAATTGACTATAAGAAACGACGTACCTGATATAAAATTGGTAACATAAATGAAATGAGCCAGCTGAGTCTGCAACACGCAAAACACGTTGACCTCTGATGATCGTAGTACTGATGGTAACACTTTTCAAATTAGTGTATATTGTAGCAGCTTACTGAGCCAAAAAAATACCATCCAACGCATTTGCTGTTCATGAGACGATTGAGATGGCAAACAAAGGCCAACATGAAAGCCAAACCTAATCTCTTGCAATAAAAATTCGATTTGTAAGGATATTCACAAAAGCATCTTGTATCATCTCTCTATGCTCGATAGACCAGAGGTAGTAGTTTCCGTAGAACAAGAGCAATTGCAAACCACATACATATTAATTCATTTAAAATCCAACCTTCTTTCTTAAAGACGGGACTCTGTTCAATGTGTGATTCTATAAAAGCAAAATAGTTGTGTTTCTGCAGAAACACATTATGTAGGTCCTTTGGATGCATTTTGTAGCCAGCAGAGTCAGCAGCATAAAAAGATAATATATTGTTGCTGTCAACTGTCTTTTTGAGGGATTGAGTTAGTTCTGCACACCCTACCACTAAGCGACTGCACATTTTCAGGTAGCAAAAGATGAGAATCAACAAATTAGGGTCATGCCACAATTATCGAAGCAGAATTGGCTTGCTATGGAATGAAACATCTTGAGACATTTTAACATGCATGCCTTGCTATGACAGACCAACCAAGATCGGTAAGCTAACCTTGTAGAACTGTTTACATTGTCATGACAAATAATTGTATTCACCGTGTGAGATAAGAGGTCCGCAAAATGATGGCGTCAGCGATTGCAAATTTAGGGAGGTGCTGTTCTAACTATAGCATCATGGCTGTTTGTAGCAAAAACCCAATAGACATATATAGTGAAGGGAAAAAGTGGACAAAGCTGGTTTGATCTAATATAAGTAAGGATCTAAAAGAAAGCACCATCAACAATATGACATGAAACTGGCCCGTCACCGTAGTTATGTTTCATGTTTCGTTGCGTATTTCCTGTGTAGCAACGACCACCAAATAGGATATGTAACCATATGTAGGCAGTCTAGCAAATACAAGCATGAGTTGAAATGCACACGCAACAATGCAGTTAAAGACATGGTAACGATAATAGAGAATGCAGGGTTCAAGGATTACAGGAGGCTATCTTAAACAAAAATGTATATGGTGGCGGTACCAAGTACCAGTCATCATTAGTTCAAATAATTTCAGAAACATAAAAAGTGATGGCTAATGTATATGGTGCTTTCCCTTTGGCCTCTGCTGACTATTGGAGAACTATTTTTCAAGAGATTTCTTGTAGTTCTTCGTCAGGTTAAGTGCAGTTGCAACCAACATCTGTTCAGTTGCTGAAGGGTATATATATAGTCACGTTCTTTGCAATCGCGGAGATAACAGCGCCAAGAGCTAACAGGCTTCCAGTGATTGCCTAAAACAGTTAACAGAAACTCTAGGTAGTAGGTACTGTGAGTTTCCAACAAAATGGACCTGGAACTCTGGTCGTAAGGTATGGTCAAGCATATGAATCAAGAGGACATGGAAGTTAGCTATATCAGTTTTTTTTTGGTTAAGCTAAATAAGAGACAGCAGTTAATAGTTGTGCGTATTATGCATAGCACAAAGATTGATTCTAACGTAATTCTTGCCATTATAAGAGAAACAAAGTATCAGTGCACACTGAAAATGACACATAACTAAAACAATGTGGATGAACGTAGCCTTAAACATAAGTGCATTATGTTCTTTGAGAATCGCTCGTGATGTCAACCGAATACCCATTCATGGACTACTAATGCAATCATACCTTTCATGGATTAACATAACAAAATTAAACAGTGTGGATGAACGTAGCATTAAACATAAGTGCATTGTGTTCTTTGAGAATAGTTCGTGCTGTCAGTACAATACTTATTCATGGACTACTAATGCAATCATACCTCTCATGGATTATTGTATGTAAGTTCATTGAATGACTAAGAGGCTAAGATAGGCAAGAAAACTCAATTTACCTGTATTTAACTCTCAAAACAGATGGAAATCAGGACCTTGAAGAACACATTCTAAAAGATAAATTTTTAAAAACATTGGTCCATTAAAACAGGATTACCTTTTTTATATTAAGCAATCCCTTCTGCTTCATGCTTTATAACAAATCCGCAGTCTTTCAAACTGGCAATAGCAAATTGATATATCAACAAAAAAAATTGACAGATGGAAAGGGTGAATAATTTGTAACGGACATTACATACAGTAATTGAAGGACTGCTGTTGGGAAAAAAATTATAGTGATTATCTATCAAACATTATATCTTCCATCCATTAACAAACTATTGTATCTCCTCAAGTAACCTGATGTATCCTTTGTGCACTTTAATCCGGTTCTCTTTTCTAGAGTAAAGTTAACTGGATTGCCCTTGTCTAGTACATTGGAAATACTCCAGCCAATAGTTTTTGCATTGTCATGGTCTTTCACTACTTTCTTTTGTTTACTGATTGGACCTTCCCCTAAGCAGGCAACTGGAACTAATTGCCATGAAAATAGAGTATGCTTCTGAGGAATGGGAAAAATCATGCGAGAGGTGATACTAAAAAAAAAATATTTCAGTAGACCAAGCACCAAGAAGAATACATGAATGGCGGTTGGAGGAACTGGAACTAATTTATCTAGGGACATAGTACGAATGGCGGTTGTAGGATCATAATATGCCTGTATTTCTTTTATGAAATAATCGTGTGGCTTACTAAAGCATACATGACACCGTAATAGTACGAAATTTACGTATATTGTTTAGAGAAAAAAAATAGTCAAGTATACTGAGTACAAAATAAATTGAGGCTTATGTACTTTAATGATGGAGAAGACATGTAATAAAACTAAAGTCAAATAAGCTGTGAACCCAAAACATGTGCGGATTTGCAAAAGGATAAGGCAAATTTGTTATTAACGTGTCTTTCATTTTGTATATAAGTAATCTACCTATTGTATCACTAGGCGGTACATAGCTGGCCCTCCCCACATGGGTTCAACAACAACTATTGATAAAGCAGTAGTATATAGGTATCTAAATGTGTACATACAACATCTACAAATTAGCATTACACAAAGTTAACAGACACCAATCTAAAACAAAAGGAAGTCCTTTAAAATCAGAAGATGTGGCCACTTAAGCTGTTACCTCTATCACCTTTCTTTCACTCATGTGCGATGGAAAACCCTAACATATGTAAAAAGACAACCAATTCTGCAATAATGAAAACAGATCGTCAAGTAACACAACTGCAACATACATCTTAGAATGGAAGGAGAAGGAGGGTTAGAGATACTCACATCGAGCTCTTCTAGGAGAAGGTTGAGTACATGAGTATTGCATCTAGTAGCATCTCACAATACAGCACTATAATCATTGAAAGTATGACTGCAATTGCGTGACCGACGCGTAATTTAGTGTGTGCAATAATCTAAAGTAAATACAGCGTGCGTACATAACTACATTATCTGTAGTCCCAGATTTAACAGTGCAATATCCAATCAGCCCATGTACATGGCTGTCTATCACAACATAGACATCGAACTGAAACCTAACAAGCAGGCATACCTATATCATAGAAAAAGAATAAACAAACCATGGCATAATTTTAGAAGGCAATCGATCTTGAATTTGATCATTGTACATTTCAAGAGAAGGATGTGATCAATCAACTGAGCACCTATTCATTTGATAGCACTTATTTATTTGATATGATGTGCGCTAACCAGAATGTACCTATAAACAAAGGTAATCAACCAGACAGTAAATAGGATATATAATGCAAGTTAACAACAAAAACAGTGAAAATAAACAGCTCAATTGCATATTAAGACTACATTAGGCATGGTGAACATAACAAAACATCAGAATGAACATGAGAGAAAAAGAAATTTGAGAGTAACTGAATTCATGCAAGTAATATGTTGTATGACCTGGCCCAAAGTGAACCGAACTGCACTTTCTGTAACGCATGCATAAGAACCATCAGGCTACCTAAGGCTGACTTGCCAAGGCCCTGATCAAACAAAAGTTGACTACATAAGTAGCTGACGGTGAAGATGAATAGGGCTGATATCACCCCCAAAAAAGTCCTTTCGTATGCTATTTAGTTTGGTCTTGTATTGCAAAACCAACATGAGGAATCGAAGGATACAAATTCATATTTCGAAATGTTATCGTATGAAGCGGGAAAAAACAAAGGCAACAAAAATTTATCTACTGCTAGTGGTCAAGGCTGTAGACCATGAACTTCAGTATTACCTGAGTTTTGGCGGAATACAGCACCGCTGTAATTCACTATGTATGGAGTGACTGCAACTGTCTATATAGTAAAGGGAAAGAAAGGTAGTCACAGACAGGAACACAAACATGGTTAAGTAGGTAAAAAAAGAACAAATGTATACCTTGGAGTAGTCATGCTGAAAGGTAGTCACAGACAGGAACACAAACATGGTTAAGCAGGTAAAAAAAGAACAAATGAATACCTTGTAGTAGTCATACTGTCTGATATGAAATACTGGGGTAATTTGAAAAGGAAACCGGAAACGCTGATCTTTTGGGGGAATCCAGGAAGCCCCAACCATGGAACTGGACGGTAAATATCATATGTCACCACGTCTTAAAGCACTACAAAAATTAGAAGGAACAAGCTGTCAAATGCAATATAAAAGACATACCGCAAAGTATCTAGTTCAACACTAAAGAGAAACTGCCGGTTCAGATGTGGCCAAATTTTGCCGAACAACAACGAATGCAAACAGGATGAATCAACAAAAATGTGCATACTAACACAATTGGTAAAACTATAAGTACATTATTGGTTGCAACAACTATATATTGTATGCCATTTACTCCTATGCGACAATGCTGCAAATAAATGCTAGAATTATCATCAAAAGAAGAAAATTTTATCTTTATTCAAGGAAATGGAATTACTACTGATTTTAGATAAAAGATAATCATTGTAATTTATGGATTCAATATTCCCTGGCATTTGCTTAGATCTGAGGCAATTCATAGAGAAAATAATGATATGCATATGATGTCTACGGTATGTCCCCCATTTTTCTTTCTCAAATTCCTACTCATGCTGATACTGCATCAAGCCCAAGGTGTGGTCATTTTAAAATGGCAGGTGAATAAAATGCATGACTGGCCAAAACAATGGAAAAGTTTAATCTTACAACTGCAGTGCAAACCATCTATCCCAAAAAAACATATACATATATGTTGGCAAGAATAGAGCATTATTCTAGACATACCACATACCTCTCTAAAGATGAAAGGTCACGTGAGCTACTGTTGATGAAGACATATAGAATAGCTGTTAAAAAAAAGAATAGAGGTCCATTTCATACATTATGAGGGGTTCTAAATATCAAATTGTATGTAACCTTACCTACCAAATAGACACTAAACCCATAGCAGAACAACGACGCTGAGATTGAGCGAATAGCTATGCAGATATACATTAGATATTTTTCCAAAGAATACATCAGAGAAAAGCTAACTTGATACCTACGTGTTTCAAAAGGGGGTGCCTTCTGTTTTCCTTTCCTAAATGTGTGGAATCAAATAAACAAAACTATCACCAAGACGCGAATTAAAGCACCGATACACATGGAAATGGCAGTAATCAGGTTCAAGTGTTATCATTGTCGGTATCCTCACTTGGTCTTCGTAAGGTAGATGTCGTAAATGGTGGGGCGTTAGGCGATAGCGTGAATGAAATACTTTACGTCCTGTTAATATTGAAAATGTTATGTATGAACGAACCTAGCAAATTAGCCAAAGTGATTTGGGCCAATTGTACATTTTTCATAGTAAACCAACAGGTGGACACCATAGTACACACTCATTTGTCCATCTTACCAAGAACGGCAAGAATTCTCCAGGGAACAAACAAGCCTAACAAGTAGGCAAGCAATATACCAATTGTAACAGAGAGCTGCAAAAGGAATTATGAACAAGGTTAAAAATTACAAACAAATGGGCAGAGCAGAAGACAGATATGCATAAATCAAATGATATTGTTTGTTATAAAGAAAGGACCTGATTTGTTGTTCATGAGACGATTGAGATGGCAGACAAAGGCCAACATGAAAGCCAAACCTAATCTCTTGCAATAAAAATTCGATTTGTAAGGATATTCACAAGAGCATCTTGTATCATCTCTCTATGCTCGATAGACCAGAGGTAGTAGTTTCCGTATTAAAATTCACAATGGAATTCTCCTTAGGCGCTACCTCTTGACCTTGGTTATCTTTCCCGTCAATAGTCGTATCCTGTCAAAGAACAAATCTAGTATCTTACGGTAGAAAAGTTAAACAGTTATGAAGAGGCCACTACTAAAAAAATGATTGTCCTTTATATAAGAATAGATGATCAAAGGAGCTAAGGACATAGCTCCTACACCAACACCTAGAAAGTAACCATGTCACTATCCTACACCAACATATAGACATTGATTCTGCTCTCTACTCACGCAAGTCAATCAATGTTGTCATGGCAAATAAAATGGAGAAACTGAATTGAAGCATGTTTGACACCGAAGAGGAAGCATACCCGAAAAAATCAATCAAATCAACATATTAAGGTTTCACACCAACAGAATATGCAGATACACTTCTAAAATATAAGCCATTAATCAGCAAGCATAACTTGAAATTTGTTGAATTGAAGTGAGAACTTAGAAGCGAAGTGTCTATTTTGTTGACAGGCCAATACTTCTCCAATACAGAGACCATAGAAATTAGAAAATTAGCACAGATCAGCCTTTTAATTTACCGATAGCAGGTCAACTCCTTCAGGTTCCAGTGATGGGACTGCACGAGCCAAATTTTGTGGCTTCCACTGGATACTCATGCCAGTTCCTGAAAGCACTCACTCCAGGACACTGCTCCTCAGTAGGTGTTCCCAACAACCTTTTCAAAAGCAGATTTTAGCCAATGGATCAATGCATAGTACTCCACTGTCTAAATTGATAGAAGATATTTTCACCACGTTCGTAACGTGTTTCAGATTATGGCAAGCATGAATTCACGTGAAAAAAAAATCAAAATTTGCAACAAAATGTGACGGACCCGGGCTACCACCCCCAAGTCCGGCAGGCCAAGTACCAGGGGAGCCAGAGGCGCGGCGCAGGAGGAGCCGAGCCGAGGGCCAGGGGCGGCGCAGGGAGGCGCGCGAGTCGGGGCGGCGCAGGGAGACGCGGGAGGCCGAGCAGGGCCGAGCCAGGCGAGCAGGTGCGGGCTGGGACCGAGCCGAAGCCGGGGCCGAGTCGGAAGAGCGAGGGCGCTGCGGCGGCGAGCGAGGAGGGGGAGGGGCTCGGTGGCGCTTGGGGGCGGCAGGGGCTCGGGGGCGGCGGGGAGGAGGTGCGCCGCGGAGGAGGGAGGTGGAGGAGAGCGCCGGGGAGCCGCAGATCTGGGAGGGGGACGCGGCGGGGCGGCGGCGCGGTCGCGGGAGCAAGAGGGAGGAGATAGCCGCCAGTGGAGGGGGGGGAGGAGGAGCGGGCGCAGGGGGAGGGAGGAGATGGCGTTGGGGGAGAGGAGGAGGTGCGCAGGGGCGATGCAGATCTGGGAGGAGGGTGCCGAGGAGAGGAGGGAGGAGGACGCGGCGGTGCGGCGGCGCGGTAGGAGGAGGAGGGAGGAGGATGCGGCGGCGCGGGCGCGGGAGCAGGAGGGAGGAGATGGGCGCCGGTGGAGTGGGGAGGAGGGAGGGAGGAGATGGCGCTGGGGGAGGAGCAGGCGCGGGGTGAGGAGCAGGCGCGGGGTGAGCAGCGGCGGAAGAGGGGCGTAGGAGGCAGGAGGCGGAGGGGAAGCAGCGACGGGAGAAGCCGCAGCGCTAACCCGAGAGAGAGAGAGAGAGGAGCGGCACGGAGAGGAAGCCTCGCGAAGCGGGGCGACGTGGCACGCGCGGCCTCGCGCGTTCCCACGAAGCGCCTCGGCTGGATCGGACGGCCGAGAGATGACCGACACGCGATCGGGCGGCGGAAACAATCCGGGTGACGTGGACACGCTGGGAGGGCGCCAATCCCAGGAGCTTTAATAATGGTAAGACTAGAAGATCACCCGCACATATGGTGCGGGCTGTAATTGTCTGGCAGTGATGTAAATCTGAAAAGATGCCCTCATGAGAAAATAATTGTCATTTACATGTATCATATGACACAAAGAGCACGGAAGATCTTAAAGCGTGTATACAAATAAAGCGGGTATTGTCGATGGACATATTTGTGTTGGGAAGGTTTACAAAATAGGTTGCAAAAGGAGCAGCAGTACGGGCTAAAGAATCCACGTATTGCACAGAATTGATAGATAGGAGTAATTAAACGCTAAGTTGTTCCTGAGGAAGTACTGCTTGATGTGGTGATCAGGGATGACTTCTGTAGAGACTGTAAAGAGAGCAGTGAGTTAGAAGAGACTATAAACCAGCATGGATTTTTTTTTCGTAGGAACTGTCAGCGTATCATACCTAAGGTTCTGCTGACATGCGAGTTTAACCGATCATGTAATAGGTTTTTTAGATGAATGGGTTTTCTCTGAGGTCGAGCAATCATAGAGTGAGTAACAGTGACACAGATCATGCAATAAACTAAGATCGAATGCTATGGCGAATAATAGAAACTGACTTACATAAGCTTTGCATACGTGGTACGTCCATCTTTGGAATGGGTCTTCTTTGGGTTCTCATGTCTGCATGCTATATCAAATGGAACTATCTTGACCGAAATTAAAACTTCTGTAGGGGGCTAACAACCTCATAAAAAAAGTCGAGATGAAACCTGTAAGCTAGGTGTTTCCTATCAGAGATGAGAGCAGGATGTGAATATTTTTTTATAGGCGATTCATCTAGCTAAACAAAAAGACAGTTATCATACGTGGCAAGAAGTTATCATAGAAAAGATAGAAGTTAAAGGAACGCCTATAAAAAACACACTGGGGCCTAATTAGGCTTTTTTATTAGCATCTTTTCCTGATTGCGAATATCACCGTCTCTGAGTTACGCAAAATCTAAACATGTTATTAACAAAATAGACGAAGCTTGTTATAGTATATTTTCCAT
The DNA here is from genome assembly GCA_036346405.1 of Phyllostachys edulis. Taxonomy (NCBI): domain Eukaryota; kingdom Viridiplantae; phylum Streptophyta; class Magnoliopsida; order Poales; family Poaceae; genus Phyllostachys; species Phyllostachys edulis. Next base: position 8,638,639 of record CM070564.1, read on the forward strand.
GGACAGGGAGAAGAACAGGGAAATAGGTTATTAAAACTGTATTCTTTTGGATAGGGAGGCCCAAAAATTAGAGTATCACTGAAAGAAAGCTATTTGATATAGTATATTTATTTTCAATGGAATAAATAGAGTCTTCTTTGAAAGAAAGCCGTATGATAGAGTGACTTCTTTTGCATGGAATAAGAAACTTGGAAAGCGACAAATGGTGGCGGTGCTCTTTTGTCATCAAAGCGATAATTTTCGCATGGCGAAGAAAAAAGAAGCTAATAGAAGCGAGTTTTAAAACTAAAACATAAAAGCAGATAAAACAGATAGGATTTTGTAATGATGAGTCTTTGTTTAGGACTCGTGGTAACAAAGGTCGCTACCTCTATGTCGATTTCATGGTCTAGCTTTTCTTTTGCTATGTTGACAAATCTTCCGATGGTACTAAATGTTAAGTAGTCATGCATGCATGTGTATTAGCAACCTAATGGCTCCTAGTTGGCTTAGGTGAAGGTGTATGTACAGATCAGATATGTCCGAGGTAATAACTAACCTTTTTAAAAAGAAAGATGCAAAGAATTAAGGGTTTCTTAAATGTCGGTGATGGAGTAGTCTGAAATAAAATAAGAGCATGATGTTATAGCTTGCTATTATAATATTTAGGTACAATCTGAAAGAGATACTTATAGATAGAGGAAAGAGCGGGTCCATAATGATATATCTACTCTCATGTTGTTTAAATGATAATAGTAAGTAACAACCGATTGAAGCAATCGAAATACTAATCTTAAAATCTATCTCTTCTTGAAAACATATGTACATAAATCCAAGATGCGTAAATGCGAACGTAATATGTTTTTTTTCGGCTCTTTTAGTACAAAAAAATAAACACTTATTCACATGTGTTGTTCGCAATCGTAGTCGAGTGTACATTGTATAAAGGCAACCACAAATAATGATAAGCGAATAAGTGATAGATATTGAAACATGTAATTTGACCTAACAGATAGCAGTATGAAAATAGGAGGGGTCAAATCTGAGTAGCATCCCCCCTATATTTAGGCACAATCTGGAAAGAGATACTTACAGATAGAGGAAAGAGCGGGCACATAATGATATATCTACTCTCCGTGGTTTAAATGATATGAAAGAAGTAACAATTGAAGCAATCTGAAAGGGAATCTATATGAAAATCATCTCTACAAAACTATCGAACCTATCGAGGCTAAAGCGAAAATCATTTTGTATCTAAGGCTAGGGATCATCCATACATAATCTGTAAGTTACATGAATCATTGGAAATTAAGTGAATTGTTGAAATGAATTTCTGTAAGGTTAAAAGGGATAAAACAATGGAACTGAACACATTGTGAGGCAATTGAGGTTATAGGAACTAAGGAAATGAAATGAGACCCTGCTCATGTCCAACACAGGAAAACCTCATGAGGCAAATATAATAGCGTAAATATACATTGATTTATAACAAACCTAAGCACAAAATTAGAAACTATAATAGCGAAGTAGTGTTTGTTGAATCTAAGAAATTACTATTGGAATCTGCGAAGGCCACATGTTAAGCAAAGCGCACAATGGTGATTGTGCCCCATACGACAAAATATTTGCCATATTTGAAGGAAATGCTTTGAACCAACCTCTCGCACCATTTCATTGCCTCTAAATGAAAACATATATATAATAAGATAATCTAAAGATATATAAAAAAATGAGAACAACAAATGTAGAAATCATCCTAAGCTATAATCAGATCACGATAACTTTTTTTTTTGCTCAAGCAATATAAAAACGTAGCCAAGATTAAGCAAGTAGGATGCACACCAATACACATGAGATATCCTCATCGTCAAATAATTTTTTTGATAATCTGACCTGACAGTGTATATACCAAAGACAATCTAGCGGCGTACTTAAGCAATATATATTTAACGGCGAATCTAAGCACTATATACAAAAAGACAGTCTAACGGAAAATCTAAGAAATAAGAAAATCATGCTTGGGCTACTAAAAGTGCCTAAGATCTCAGATCCGTACATTTCCTATAGAGGGCTGGTATAGTGGATCATCATATATAACTGCAAAATAAAGCCAAGTGAATAGAGTTAGCCACATGCAGTTGCAAAAGGAAACAAAGCGAACACATTTAGGCATATGTAACATATAGGGTGTTGGCTACACTCATGAAAGGAAAAATGGTAGGCTATGATGATGGTTTTCTTTGTCAAAGTGAAACATCACCATCGACCGATCCACAAAAAAGTTTATATAAACACTTAACACAAAAGACAATATAACGGCAAATCTAAGCAATAAGAAAATCATTTTTCATCGATTCGATCCAAAAAAGTTTACATAAACACTGAACACGAAAGACAATATAACGGCAAATCTAAGCAATAAGGAAATCATTTTCGGGCTATTAAAACTGCTTAAGAGCTCTGAGTCGTACGTTTCCTGTAGAGGTCTGGTATCATGTATTATCATATATAGCTGCAAAATAAAGCCAAGTGAATAGATTTAGCCACATGCAGTTGCAAAAGGAAACATACTCTTCAATCTTTTACAGAAACACAACGACGAATAGCAAGCCAGAAAAACCGTAATACGGCCATCTCTACAACGCAGCAAGGGCCGGCGGGTGGAGAGGAAGGAGGCGAAGAAGGGAGAGGGAGGTGACCGGGAGGTGAAGAAGGAGCGGAAGTGCGCAGACGCTGTGTTGGAGATGAGAAGAACCAATGTAGTATTCATCCTAAGCTATAATTGTATCACGCATACATTTTTTTGCTCAAGCAACCTAAAAACGCAGGCAAGATTAAGCAAGTAGAATGCACACCAATACAGAGGAGATATCCTCATCGTAAAAAAAAAGTTTTTATGAGAATATGAATTGACAGTGTATATACAAAAGACAATCTAGCGGCGCAGCCATATGTAACATATAGGGTGTTGGCTACATTCACGAAAGAAAAAATGGCAGGCTATGATGATGGTTTTGTTGTCAAAGCGAAACATCAGTCATCTGTTTGATCGACAAAAAAGGTTATATAAACACTGAACACGAAAGACAATATAGCAGCAAATCTAAGCAATAAGAAAATCATGTTTGGACTATTAAAACTGCCTAAGAGCTCTGAGTCGTACCTTTCCTGTAGAGGTCCTGGTGGTGAAGATGCTTTATTGTCAAAGTGAAACATCAGTCATCAGTCTGATTCAAAAACAAAAATTATATAAACACCGAACACGAAATCGATAATAAACCATAGTAAATATATAAATGCATATTTGCAAGAGCTATCGAGTTTCACTCGACAAGTCGAACAAATCTATCCACACGCAACATATGATGTCTTTGTTTACATATTCATGCAGATCGACATGAACAATAATGGGTCTCCGCCAAAGTAAAGAGGCGACCATCGGCGAGAATCACAAAAAAATATCTAGAAAACGTAAACGAAATCATTAATAGCTCAAGATTTAATATATGCACGCAGATCTGCAAGAACAATCGGATCTGCAAGAACAATCGGATTGTTAGTTAGCAACAATGAAAAAATTCTCAAGAAAACAGAGGAACAGAGAGAGAAGGAGGATCAGAGTGGCCGAGAAGTAGCCGGAGGGAGCGGAGGCGGCAGTGAAGCAACTAGGGAGGAGCGGCAAGACGCAAGACGGAGGAGAGGAAGAGGAGGGCAGGAGGAGGCAAGCAGGGCATGGGACCGGACGGGGAGGAAGAGGAAGTGGCAGTGGCGGGCAGAGAGGAGAGAGGGAGAGTGCCGAGGAGGAGAGGAGGCGCCGAGGGGAGGGATCTGATGGCTGGCGCGGTTTTGGGAGGAGGCGGAGGAGGCGCCGAGGAGGCAGGAGGCAGGCAGGCGCGCTTTTGTGAAAGGGGACGGAGAGAAGACGCGAGAAGAAGTCTGCAGGAGAGGCCGGAGGCGGAGGGAGGGCAGGAGGCGGCAAGGCTGCAGCTTTGGGAGGCAGACGGGAGGTCAGGAGGAGGCGGCAATGGCAGTGGTTCAGTGAAAGGGGATGAGAGAAAGAGAAAGGGGCGTGAGAGGCGTGGGGCGGGCGTGAGGGGAGGAAGGGGAGGAGGCCGGGCGCAGGGCGGAGGAACGGGCCGAGCACGGGGAGGCGGCGGTCGGTGAAGGCGATCCAAGGGGTAGAGAGGAGAGCGAGAGAGCGAGAGGCGAAAAGAGGCCAGCGTGAGGAGAAGAGAAGACTCACGAAGACGCAGGCGAGGAGACGTGGCCCGTGCGAAGCTTCGCGTGCGTCCGTTCCCAGCTTCGCGAGCGAGCGCAGGCGGCCGTTCAGAACGTGGGCCTCGACGCGATCCGACGGGCAAAGGTGGCGTGCCATGAGATCTGCGAATCCGACGGCCGGCGGGCGGCAGGAGATCTGACGGACCACAATTTCTGGCGACGTGGCGAGGACGTGGCGCCCTTTCTTGCAAGAATTAGTTTTAGTAATATATATATATATATATATATATATATATATACTAGGAAGTTCACCCGCATCATTTGGGCGATAATGGATTGTTAGATGATTCAAGAGCTAGATTAAAATGAGGTATAGTACATAGATCATATAGCATGTCTTGTAGTTATATAGTTAAATATAGTCTATTTTAAACGAATTAAACAGATATTGTTTGCAGCAACCATACGAAGAGCATGGAATTGATGACAAGATTTGTATATACAAAACGTCGATTGCGATGGATGTAAATGAGCCATAAACATTTGGGAAATAGAGGAAGGAAGCTGGTCATTTACAAAATCGAGCTTGCAAGGAGCGGAAAGATATATACAGAAAAAATGAAGTTAGCTATGTCTCTAGGTGATTTGTAAGTGTTTACAAAATAAAATCAGAGGACCAAAGAACTCGGGCTATAGATGATTTCTTGTTATAAAAAATTTGGATACTACCTAAAATGAGAACAAAAGCACATCTTTGGCAAGCACATTTTTTTCTTGTGAAGCAAAATGTTGTTGTTGATGCTGCAAAGTTGTACGTAAAGCCTGTATAAAGTAGCAATCAATCAAGTTTTTACTCTTTTTTTAATGGTTAAGAGGTATACCGAGGTCGTCTGTAAGTAGAGGATGGAGACTACTCGCCCTTTTTTTTGGTGGCGTGTTTTCTTTGTGGGTGGTTCTACCGCAATTTGGGTAGGTGATGATGCAGATCTATATAGGTAACATGTATAAGTACTATGATGTAGGGAATTAAGAGTGAAAGCTAGAAAATGACATGTATAATCTGGAATGTTCTGTTAGATGTTGGGAAAGGTGGGATGCAGTCATTGGGATTAACGATATAACAGTATGTTGTTGGAAACCAAGCGTTAAATTTATTGAACAGTATATATATTGTAAGATGATATAAGAGATTTTGATAAGTACGGTACTGAGACGCTATTGGGATACCTTTTAGCTCGAAAATCTGTAGTTTTTTCTGGTGATGGTATAGTTGCTGCATCCTTTTGTCTTTGTTGCTGCAGCAGTAAATAGAAGAGATATGACTGGTATTTATAAAAAGGTAAAGATTGAAGGGATACGGGTAGGCTACGATAGCAACAATTCAAAATTTCTACCACGTAAACCAGGAAGCCAAGCAAGAAGATGATCACAGATCGTTACCACTAGACGCGCAGAGCAGCGGAAGAAGTGTCGAGCGACTGGTCCGACGAAGAGCGTCGATGTCTTGATCGTAGTCGATCGTCGGCGTCAAAGACGTTGATGCGATGGTCGTGGTCGATCGTCCAACATCCTCGTGAGTTGATCGTCTCCTCGGCACCTCTGCGGTTCCTTGCGAAGATCGCGGATCGTCCTAAGCGCAACAACGTAGAAGCGCCTCTATGGTATCCACACGTCCGGTGAAGGAACAACCGTGCGACGGTGTGCTAGCACCAAATCGCCGCAGCAAGGCTCTCAAGAAGATGGAGGCTAGGGTTTGAGAGGGCAACCGTGTCCACTCTCTTCTCCCAACAAACCTCATGCATCTCCTTATATAGTGCCCCGTGACGGATCCTATCCAAACACGTATTGAATCATATTCGTCTTGGTTTATTCAACCTGTTAAGTGTGTGACCCGTTAGGTTCATGTGTAGTTCGCCTTGTGACTGGAAACCCTTTCCGACCACGAGTCGAAGCGGTTCCTAGCGAGACATAACGATTCCGAATACACACAAATTATATGGGACGAACCTTAATGCAATATGATCTACGACTGAGTCCTCATCACTTACGACTGTGTCCTATCTCTATCTGACAGTTCAGATTCGATCACGACCAACTCGTAACTCCTTACGACTTGGTTTCGACCACTCTGTGATTACGTTCGACCGCCCACGACTTGCTTGTATCTCCATACGACGGTCCGTAGTCGGGTCGAACTCTTTACCTACTCATGTATTCTCCTTTGCCTCACGATATCTGGTTGAACTCGGTGAGATGTTGTGTCATCCATGGACATTCAATGCTTTCTCGATCGAGTATTGGATAACCTCATGTGGTCGAACTCTTCGACCACCAAAGGGCATGGCCATGCACTTTCTTTATCCGACCACTTGAGGGCCCAGAGATATCTCTCTGTTATGTTAGGAGGGCAAATCCCATATCCCACCAGTCATACATCCTCTACATGTTTCATAGCATACCCAAAGCTACCTTTATAACCACCCGATTCTGACGGCGTTTGGCAACCCCTAAGAGTGCTATTACACATGTAGGAAACCATCTTGATCTCGGTCTAAGGATTATACATCATCATTGCTTGAGACCAACTAACGACACATAGAATCATAACAATCTCAATAGTGTCTCAAGGTGGGTCTTATCCAACACCATGTTCTCTAACACGTGTCCACATTATTGATTCGATATCCCTATATCCATGACCGTGAAACGTGGTCATCAATCAATACATGTCTTTGGTCGAGAGTCACTAGTGTTCCAACCCGGTGACTTTCGACTGGGATATTTTTGGAACGACATCATCATAAGTTAAAAAGAGCTTCACCAACAAGTCACATACTCGTTAATCTTCATGACTGATGATTCATTCAAGGAACAAGATAACATATTATCAAATATTGTGAACATAATGAAATATAATCATCTCTATGATTGCCTCTAGGGTATATTTCCAACAAAGATAGACTGTTAAATGAGTATATGTAGGTAATTGAGATTGTATGATAATGAATGTATCTTAAGGCTGTATATAAGTAGAAGTATGTATCTATTTTTTTGTCAGAACATGTATATGCTCATATAATCTGCTATTTATTTTGCAGTGGAACGTTTAATATTTTATTGTAGCTATGTTCAATTAACAGATATGTTATAATAAAACGTGCTGTTGAAAGGGTAAATGAAGTAGTAAAAAGAGGTTAGATGACCAATACCTATAACAGTGCTTGGAAAATCTCTGTGAACACGATGTTTTTAGTTTGTGAGCTGCATTGTCCATCAGCATCTTCAATCAAGATTTTTAGAGATTCTCTAGAGATGCTGTGAGGAGTCGCAGCTACATCTTTTATACCTGTCGACTGCGAGAGGAAGTGTCACAAGAATGAAAAAGAGATGAATGATTTTTTTTGGGGGCGAACTAATCTATTTTTTTTATGCATGTAAGCTAGATGGTAGCAGCACACTGAATAGATGTAATTAGGTACGCACAATGAGTATACATAGGAGACATTTTCACTGACAAAAACAAAGTTTATATGAGAATATGACATAACAATTTATATACAAAAGACAATCTAACGGCGAATCTAAGAAATATATATAAAAGACAAATTAACAGCACCATATAATGTGATGTTCACATATTCAGGCAGATCTGCAAGAACAATCGGATTCTTAGTTAGCAAAAGCGCTAAAATTTTCAAGAAAAACATATCCTTGAATCCTTCACAGAATCAGAGTGGCGAAAACTAAAGAGGCAGTCATCAGTTAGAATCACCCAAAATGCTTTGGAATGATGACATATTGACATGTAAGCTAGATAGTAGTATTCATAAACCTTATCGACCTCTCCGGTGGTGGAAATGGGTTTGCTGCTAAAGTAAAAAGGCAGTCATCAGCTAGAATCACAAAAAATGCTTTAGAATGATGCCATGTATGCTCGATAGTAGTATTGCACCGTTTAGCTGTAAGTAGCTACGTACAATGAGTAAACATAATATGAAAGAGGGATTGTTTTCAGGTAATGTAAGGATATAGCAAATAAGCAAATATGGGTGATGTAGGCATATATTTTTGCAGGCTGAGAACAGCCTTAATAAAAGATATTGGCTAGGAATCTGAAGACACTGTTAATTTAGGTAGGTATTTATGCAGTAGAAGTAATTTAAGCAAGTTCATTAAAAAACCATATGTGATCCAGCAACAATTCATAGTCCTGAAAACTGTGCTACGGTGCGTTTGCCCAATGTAGTAACTTTGTGGTCGTCTCATTACGAATGTAACACCCTTGTTAGCGCCAGTTAATAATATTTTTTTGAACCAATATAAGATATGGCATTAATAAAAGATACTGGCTAGGAATATGAAGACACTGTCAATTTAGATAGGTATTTGCTTATATTGATAAAGTAGATGTTATGCACAATCTATATCAAAAAGAAAATATGACAGCAAACCTAATCAATAAGATAATCACATCTGGGATCTAAAAATTGCTTAGTATTTAGGGTTCTTACTATTCCTGTAGAGGATATGCATCATGAATAACCATAGCTGTAGAAGGAAACCAATTTAACTAAATCAAACAGATGAAACATAAAGTGTACTGTGCTGGTTACATCCATGAAAGGGAAAATGGCATAATACTAATTCAACATATCTAGACATGGTTTATAAGTGTACTGATGTAAAGGAGATAAGAATTCCCATTGGATTCAGATAACAACCTCTCAAAACATGGCACAATTATACATAGGAGACAGCATGATGGAGAGGCCAGTAGGTATCTTGAGGGTGTCAAGGGCAGCAGCTGAAGTACTTGCAATGACGGCACCTGAAGTAGACCTTGTGGTAGATCCGGTTGTTAACAAAACTAAACAATGTGGATGAACCTAGTATTAAACACAGTGCACATTGAAAACGACACATAAAAAAATTAAAAAATGTGGATGAATCTAGTACTAAACATAAGTGCATTATGTTCTTTGAGAATAGTTTGCGCTGTCAGCAGAGCACCCATTCATGGACTACTAATGCAATCATACTTTTCGTGGATTACTATATGTAAGTTCATTCAACTACTAAGAGTCTAAGATATAACATAAAACTTAATGGGCCTGCATTTAACTCTCGAGGTATCCTAACATCTTGTCCAACACAAAATATGCATATTAGAATCTGACATCATCAAATAAGGCAAAAAACACGAATATATAAAGCACATGAAAATAATTTCATTCTGACCTATCATGTGAGAGATAACAGATAAGGTATTTTGCATGTTGTATGGTAGTTCTTACCTGTCGAGACTCAAGATTGGAAACTGCCATATGGCGCGGGCCCATTGAGTTTTCTGTTATATCTTAGACTCATTCTGGTAAGGCATATTAGATAGATCATACAGTATGTAGTGTAGATATGTAGTTAAATGTAGTATATTTTTAATATAATGGTAAGGCAGTGTGACAGTCTGGAATTATGCAGTCACACTGCCTTACCATTATAGATTGGAATTATGCGGTAATGAATTGGTTGATTATTTAGGAGTGAGCCAAAATTGAGTTATATTAGATAGATCATACAGTATGTAGTGTAGATATGTAGTTAAATGTAGTATATTTTTAATTAACTAAATGGGTATTATTTGCAGCATTGAAATGAAGAGCAAGGGATTGTTGAAAGGATCTGTATATATAAACTGCACTCAGTGATAGATTTAAGTGAGTTATAAACATTTATAAAACAGAGCAAGGAAGTAGTACGTTTACAAAACAGAGCAAGGAAGTAGTGAAAGTATATGCACATACAAACTGAAGCCACTTATGAACATAGGTGAGTTGAAAGTGTTTACAAAACAGGATTTGTAGGAGTAGCAACTCAGTTCAGATGCGTGTTGTAGTGTACAATTTTGATACTATTAAAACGGGTGGATAAAAGCACAAATTGTTAAGCACAATTTGTTCCTAAGAAGTAGCGATTGTTGCAGCGGCCTCAAAAGCTGTATGTAAAGCCTGTATAAAGCAGCAGTTAGCTATTATTTGCAGTATCGACACGAAAAGCAAGGGAGTGACGAAAGGATCTGTATAATAAAAAAAGAACAAAAGAGTTGTTACACCTTAGTGTATAAATATAAAAGTTGACGCTGTATTGTCTGCATAAAAGATAATGTTGTATTATCTAAAAAAAGAGAAACAATTAAGGCGTGCAAGCAATGCAGTTTATACACAATAAAAGGGGCAGTTTTACACAGTAGATAGAGCATATGCTGTACTATTGTACTATTGTGCTGGCAGCACTTATAGTGAACTACTAACAGCAATAGTAAGGGTTATGTTTGAAGCGATCAATGACCACTGCAGTATGTTATAGTAGTCAAACGTGTTTTCTTAAAATGTTTGATGCTAGGATCGTACCACGTAACGCAAGATCTGGATGTAGATGACTACATAGGAACATTTTGGACAAAGTCAAGAGCTACGATGCTGAAACATCTGAAATCACTCAAACATGCGAACTAAAATTAATATCCTAAAGAATATGACAAGCATAAATCAGTAAAATACATATGGTAATTCTGGCTTTCCAGAATAAAGTAACACTATCACAATTAGATGTCAATCTGAGTAGAATCATACGCAAAACATGCTTAACTAATGATGCAGTAAGATATAATGGTAAGGCAGTGTGACTGCATAATTCCAGACGAATGAGAAAGACAGCATATTAGCTTTAACTCGAATTCAATCTATAAAAGTATAAATAGGATATACTTGATGTATGCTATATCATTAATCAGTTTTATACGTGCATCGGATGGTATCTATATTTTGAACACACAAACCTGCAAGAAGTTTATTTAAAGAATTATAAGAAGGTTTCGGATGATCTAAAGAATAAGGAGGTTTAAAACGAATGAAGTTCAGGTAGGTAGGAGGGGGTGCTTACATAGTGATCTCCCGTATGATATCAACCAAGGGCAGCCCTTTTCTCATCTTCCTGTGAGAGATGTCTAAGTAGATAAGGAAAAAAATTGCATAAGACACACCTTTAAAACACAAACTGTGAATTGTTCGGAGGATAGTAATGGTAATTAAGGATACTTTTGTAGCTGGTTGAAAATGATTCATTTAGTAACTAAAATGATATCTGCTCAATGTCTTTCGGCATGGGATTTCCCGTGCAAAGGTAGAAAGCCTCTTTTGTTATTTGTTGGGATGCCATGTGCATTGACTGCACATAAAAAGGAAAGGTAAGTTAGTGTCAAACCAATGATTGGCTAAAGAAGTGGCTTTGAGACCACAAAAGCATAATGTTTGGGATAGGAAACACAAATAATACAGTATTACCGAAAGCAAGATGCATGATAGAGTATATTTCTTTTCCATGGAATACGAAATCTTTAGAGCAATAAACAGTGACAATGTTCTGTGGACATTAAAAGTGATAGCTATCCATGGAGAAAAGAAAAGGGAGATAAAAGAAGCGAGGCGTAAAAGATAAATAGAAAGACAGACTAAGAGGATAAGATACAACAATGTTCAATCTCTGTCTAGGGTGCTAAAATCTGTTAGTTCTATGCTGCAGTTTCATGCTGTAGGAACGGTTGATTTTCATTTTATGTTATCAAATATAGAAACGTCCCTAATAAGAACAATTAAAAATATAGAATGGAGATGACATAAATAAAATACAGTTAGTCTAGTTCAACTATTCAAAGACAAATCAATAACACACAAGTGTACTTCGCGTGATCCATTGGACGGCATACATGGCACATTTTTTTTTCTTTTGGGCAGTAATGGTGGCATGGTAGCCATTATGCGGACATGGACTACAACCAACATCACTAAAGAAAAGAGCGTACTGTTGTATGAGATCTATTATTTATTATAGTTTGGCAACTTACCTTCTGATGATATTAAAATATTTTCACAGAAGACAGTCTATTATAAATATAATGCAATACCTAATATTTAATACAGTTGAATAACCGTTGGTATTAACTGGATGCAGTAGTCTTTTCTAAACTGAGGGTGCTTACATACACAAGCATCACAAGACAGCTAGCAAGTAGAACGAAACCTCAAAAGCTGTGTTCAGACTTTAGACCAAGATCTAATGACAGTCACAAAGAACAGCACAGTTGCAATCACAATAACATCACAGTATTATTAGCTTTGGGTGGAATTAGGGGGGCAACAGGATTACCTTTTAATTTCCAGCAACGATTTATACTCTGTTGGGTGACATGAATAAGTAAAATCATTTTTTTTCAGATAAAATACAATATGATCTTTCAAGATAATGCACTGACTTCAAATGTAAATGGATGCAAGTCAAGCTACCTCACTCCGCATTGGATCATTCTCAGGTAAGTGGCAGATGCACATAGTTAAAACATTAGTTGCAGCATCAAGGCCCCAACTATGCAGGTACACGGAAATGTTCATATGCACTCGATAATTCAACATGCACACCTTTAAAAAAGTAATGGGAACATGGTAATGCACTCAAACTACACATGTATAAAGATTACTAAAAGCGAAAGAATGCCTAAGCTATGCAAAATCAAAAGGCTTATCGCAGTAATAAAAGGTTGGAACTAAAATGTCTTGTCATACTTGAGCAAGTCGAGCTACAAGTTTTTTATCTCTCGACCTCAAGCAATCTTGCCAAGTATTACTCCCAAAATTGTGAGATCCATATGTGCGGAATTGTCACGTGCTCGAACTTGTTTCTTCCTTTGTTCAATGAGCAATTGAAGCAGGTTTATCATACGCTCCATTGCGCAAACAATGATCGGATACTGAGAAGAGCATCGTTAGTTTTCCTACATTAATTAGCTCGCAAAGACAAAGTAAATCCAATAATCACATACAAATTATCATGGACAGACCTTTTACATCGTGCCGAAAGTCTTGGATGGTAGAGAAAATGGTTGGTACTTCCTTCTTCAAATGGCAATAATATGAACACCTATGAAGAATAAAATCCATCAATTTTTCTCTACCATCGATCTTGAAACTAAGAAGAATAAAATCAAGAAATCAAGAATAAGCTTTCTCCGGCGGTAGGCGTGGTCCACCATATCAGTCGCCTCGACGGCGTACACGTTCTTGGCGCCGGCTTGGGCGCTCCAGGTACCCCTGTATCACATCGACGATATCCGCGGCTCCGCCATATTGGTCATCTCGACGGCGTACACCTTCTTGGCACTGGTCTGGGCATTTCAGATGGCAAGGATGTCACTCCCGGTCGCCACATCAAGAACCACCTAATAAATCCACTAAATCCATAAAATCGGAGCTCAAAACTGCAGCAAAGATCGAATTTTGCAAGGGCTGTGGGGGTGGAGAGGGGTCTATCTCACCTTGCCGCGGAAGTGGGTAGCGTCGCAGAAGATGGCGGAGTGGCGGCGCAGGAGGAAGAAAGGGGAGGAGCGGCGTCGCGTGACGGAGCGCGTGACGAAGCGAGAGAGGAGGCGTCGAAGCAGCGGCCGTGGAGAAAGCTCGAGAGGCCGGCTGGAGAGGAAGAGGGAGGGGCGGCGGCGCTGGTGGAGGAGGGCGTCGGAGGAGGGAGAGGGACGGGAGGCGAACGGGAAAAGGAAGAGAAAGATGGAGGGAGGTCAAGGGGGCGACGGGGGAGGAAGGGGACGGCGCAAGGGCGACGGAAGGGGGGAGAGGAATAGGCGACGTTGGTGGAGGAGGCGGCGCGTCATGGCGTTAGTGGGAGGAGCGACGGGGAGGAAGTGACGGCGCAAAGGGGACGGAAGGGGGAGAGGACGGCGGCGTTAGTGCAGGAGGAGGAGCGACGGGAGGAGGGGGATGGAGGAGGAAGCTGCTGCCATGGCGTTAGAGGAGGAGGCACGACCGCACGACGTCGGAGGGAGTCGCACGGAAGGGAGAGTGAGGACACAGACGGGAGGAGCGAGCTGGGTGTAGAGGCTTCTACTTCGGGGCGACGCAACGCGGTCCACGCGAAGCTTCACGTCGCAGCGGCTGTTCGGACCAAGCGCAGGAGCTCCATCGTGGCCGGCCGTTCGGAATCCAAAGGACGAAATTTTTTAGGGCGACGTGGCAGTTCCGGAGGAGCCCTTTCTTTCAAGATTAAATGTTTTAAATAAATAAATATATATATATATATATATATATATATATATATATATATATATATATATATATATATATATATGCTAGGATGATTTTGCGCTCCTCTGCGTCCCGTCACGTGCATGGTATCGTGGTTTGTTTTAACGTTGTTGAGCAAAACAAAAAGTATGATAGCAAGTGTGTATATGCGTTGCAATAATATAGAAGGTGTGAGAAAAGTAACATTTGGATTAATTAGTTCTTGGTATCACAAACAAACTAAAGGTACAATTGCAAGCTTACACATCCCGGCATGCATATAAGGGATACTACACGAGATGGATCATGCATATCATAATGAGAGCAAACAATAGCAAGCCCTAGGATTGCACTAAGTCACATAACTTGGATCTCCAATCCAATGTAAATGTGAAAGTGACCGCGAGGACATAGATTTTGTTATCTCAAGTTTAGAAACGATTTTAAGTGTGCAAAGTGAGCTATTGACTTTGAGGTCAGACTGTGGCCAATACAAACTTGCTATCTCGACTTTGGTGGCAAAAGAAGTTGGTGCTTTCTACCTCAACTGGCTTGGTGGAAAGAATGATTTTCTTGGTCTTGCATATCTCACCGTCTGTGGACTCTGCTTCTTCTGGCATCTGCATTTGCCTTGTTTGTACTTGATAAAACCAAGGTTAGTAACTTTTCAATTCTCATACACTACAATCATATGAAGTACACATGCTATCTAATTGCTATGTTCATGATTTGAATGCGATCTATATAGTAAGTCTTCGAGATTTAGCCTATTGAGATTTATGATCTCTTGCTAATTCGGAAGGTTCATCACATCGGGCTATGAAATCCTTGCCTTAGTGCTTGCTATGACATTAATATTTCAAATGTCCCTCCAATTGTGTGTTCCATGTTGATTGTCCGAACTTAGACGATAATGACAAGATGATTTCGCTTGTTTGAAGCGCTCATTGAATTCTTGATAGAATTATTCGATGTCCTTTGAAGCCGTGGTTCGGTCACAACATTTCTTCTCGATCTGAAGTGCATCTCGATCGACTTGTGGTCTCTCAGAGGAAATTGGGAGATAACAACTACTTGTCATGGAATCTGAAACCTGCAGTCAGCCGATATGGCTGAAAGTTAGATTGCACATTTTGCATCAAACAACTCTTCTTATGATTCAAAAGTATCTTGTACTAAATAGCAATTTTATTTATGTTGTGGTGGACTATGTATATTAAGCGTGCCAATGTGTATGAGCGACAATGGTGTACATTATATTGAAGCAATATATACACCTTTCTATTGTCGAAAGCCAAATTCCCGTAGTGAAATGAATTTATCGAATAATTATATCGTGTTCAAGAATCTTTGGTTTTAAAGCTGTTGCATCGTGACACCAAGATGACAGATGATGCACAACAAACTCGAGTGACATAAACCATTACTTTGGATATATTCCAACTAAATACTTCTCAAACAAGGCCTATAGCAGATGGGGGATGGTTACCACCGAAGGAAGGTGATGGAGGAGACGAGAGGAAGGAGTGTTCAAAAACTATGAAATATTGATAATCGATGACATGACTCAATGATTAGCACTATAATATAGGAATTCCCAAAACCCCGCATCCAACAAACTAAATAATTAAAGACAGACTTTTGGTATCTGCACGACTTCACTCTATGATAATACTGAGATAATTTAAGGACGATGGATAGGGATACAATAAATAAAATACCAAGCTATATATTAGCTTTGCTCTTTGAAAATTCAGATAGTCTAAGCACAAAGGATATTGATAGAGTAAGTAAAAACTAAGTTCTCTCAGACTTTATGCAAATTCAAAGATCAGTTTGTCTTCAAACATGAAAAATCGATGTGGTAAAACGCATACGATGGCCAGAAGCTAGCCTTCAAGTCATACATATGGTGTCAAATAATCTCTAGGGTCTAAGAGCATACATAAAAATATTAAGCAACATCTTAATTACCATCGTATTTCTAACAACATAGTCCGTCTATAACATCATGCATGTACCGAAAAGCACTTCTTTGAAGACCCTCTAGTGAGAAGTCCTTCATAATAATACACATCAAATAAAGAGTCAACACAAATTGCGACCTTTGTGATGACCATTCCAAACATTGTCCACCAAAGCCATCTCCGTGATCGCATTGTCCATCCAAAAAGAATAGCCTCGTGTTCAGATATTACTACAAGCATTTGAAATCCAAGTCGATATGAATTGTGCCGACACCGCAACGTGCTATCCAAACTATCAATAATAAAGCTCTCACTGAAGCGGTGTCATTGACCCAAATCTTGATAAAGGTCAAATTACCTTGACAAACTCACACCACGCTCAGACGACAATAGAATCGTTGAACTAATTGAATACCCTTCTCTCATGATGGGTCACCGACTTATGTAGGTGTGCTTGAAGCGGCGCACGGATAGGGATGCGGTAGGCATGCCAAAATCGTAAGCATTAGCGAGTTGTGATTTTGCTTGGACATAGTTCTTGCAAAAAAATTAGAGCAGAGATAATACCAAACTACCCATAGTCATTTAATACTATGTAACCTCCATTTGAGGAATAAATTCGATCAACATGAACTGAAAATTGGAAAGAAATGGTTGCCAATAGTAGAAATGTTGATAAACAAAACCCGTTGAGGGTATAAAAAAGGGCACATGCAATAAGTGCACACAGGGTATCCTTGTAGAGAGGAGGACAAAAATGTAGCTAGCAAACACAAAATGATTGTGGATGGAACAACTTGTTAGGCACAAAGTAATTGATTTGAGAATATAAGCATCGATCTAGTCATATTTTACATGTGTTCATAGTACAAGTTGTCCACAATGAACCAAATAGTAAAAAGTATTGTGTAAATTAATGGCACCAGAGGAGCACGCAATATGTTAGTGCAAAGACAAAACATACGCATGATAAGCTGCAGAACAAGACATTCATAGATAATACCAGATGTGAAAACATCAACAAAGAAAACATGACACACTAAACAGTACCGTTATAAAATAGCATCTAAAGCAAAAAAATAATAATAATCAGGATTCCTATTAATCCAATCTCACGTAAGATTGCATTGTATGTGATTAGTCATTATCAACACAGGTAACATAATATTGTAAGGCCATGAAAGAAACTACCTTCTCTTTCCTCATGCCCAAATTACCTACAAATGAAAATATATATTTATTTGGTAGGATGAACAATGCCATCAATAATAAGATGAAAAATGTAATCCTAGAATCAACAGTCTCTAGTATGCATCCCTTCTTAATTAGGTGAGAATAGCTGAAAATATCTCCCTCGAAAGATATTATTATGTGTCATAAAGTAAGAAAGAAGAAACCACATGTTCATGTTGAAAGCGAGGCAAAGTCGGAAATAGCGAGAGAGGGTCATGCTGAACCACAGTGTAAGCTGGATTAGGCGCCGATATGAAAAGGCATAGAAAGAATAGGAAGCACCAAAGACATTATCTTGACGAGAGAAGAACATGAATCGTCAATTTGTTAAAGATTGGAGATGGTAGTACTTAATAATCTATTGAATCATGTCACTTGTAATACTTGCCCATTCCCATGCAAGTAATAGAAAATACATCACTTAACCAAACTTATCCATCTGACTCTCGTAACATGAAATCTAATAGTATGATAGCCTAAGTTGCACTAACATATTCCTAAGAAAAAAGATGCGCCAACATAGATGGACACTATTACCACACCATATCTTTTTTCCAAAAGCACCAACACAGCTACACGATCATACATATTTTTTTCAACTTCCATTGGCAGCTAAGTAAGTACGTATTGATCAACAATACTTGATTTACATATTAATAAGATTCGAGATACCAAAATTTTAGTCAACATATTAAAAGACCTTTTCATGGAATCGTATGCTAGCTTGTGTCTAAAGTAGACGTAGCTCATAAAAACAAGTTAGCCATGTCAAGAATAACATATTAAAAGTTTAGAGTCCCACCGAGACAAACCGATAAAACACAAAATTTCCTCACACAAGTATAAGAAGTATCTGGCCGTGGCCATGCTCAAGAAAAGTGCCAAACATGCTAGACAATCCACGAGTACAAGAATCGGTGCAACCTACGAGAAGCAATCTAAAGATCACAATCTTGTATCCTTTACATACATATGGCAACTCATTAGGCAAGAACATACCAAAGTTTAGCATTGTGGGCTATACTGACTTGGTTTGGAATGTGATTAACCCAATAAATTGACTATTATGAAGTGAGGATGTGATTTTTGTAAAGAGTGGAGAAAAGGACATAGATGAATGCAGAAGGCTAGTGTAGCAAAGAGTGACGATGTTGCAAGGAGATTTTAATTGCATAATCAATGTGAAACAACATTAGATTGACTAACTAATATGTATAACATGTAAAGGCTTTGTGAGACCCCGATCTTATTCGGCTTGTAATGCTTAACCATCCACTTGATCCTAGCATCACAAATCGAATAAATCAAGCCTCGAGATATATGTACTTCCCAAGATGCAGTACACACACCTCTTTACAAAAGCATGCATCAATTCCATACAAACACATAGAACAGAAGCACAGCAACAAACCAGAAGTTAATTATAAACAAAAGATAGTTATTACAAAAGAGAGGCCGACTGGCCAAATAACAAATACAAAACTAAATAAACAGCGGAAGCAAAAGTGCCATAAGATGGCCATAAACAAAAGCCAATTAGAGTGTGCCTTTACCCACAAGGCAACTAACCGGACCGCCAAGCTAGTCGTCGAACCCGAAGCACATCTCACAATAGTGAAGCCCTTGGGGCTCACCTTCTTCCTCTGCAACAATAACATTAAGCAAAGCAAATGAGTACAATAATGTACTCTGCAAGACTGACGTGTAGGATAACAAACCTATACATATGCTACATGCAAGCTTATTTAAGTGGAGGTTGTATGGCTCATTTTTAGCACAACGCAATCTTTATTTGCAATAATGTAATACATTTAAAAGCAATGTTTGCAAATCTATTTTTATTGTTTAAATAGCAATTGACAACAATAATAACAATAGGTGGATGACAACAACAATCCTGGAAGTGACTAACCCAATAGCCACCACAACAATAGCATGAATTACCCATTCAGACCACCCATGTCAAGTTTTAATTAAAGGTTGTAGTCTAACTCTTGGAAGACCTCGCCAAGCGTGTCCATAACCTAGGACGAGGCTATTCGAATAGTTTTAACCCTGCAGGGGTGTACCAATGTACCCACATGCCAGACCGCCTTTTTGCCACGTGATGAAGCACACTACCTTAGGTATGCCGGCACGGCTAAGTCCTAGAGACATTTCCAATGAATGATGCTAGTTAAGAGCCGCACACAACCTGAAGAGTAGGAGACATCGGCCAAGTCTAACAAACCGTGGTGCTCTTCCTCTTATAAAAACAGTTTTACTCACCAGCGACCCATAACTAACACCTCCCAAAGTACTGAGTCAAGAGAGTTCTCATATCCCTCTCGCGTGGTTAGCACGCAAAATTGCTTGGTTTAGTGTAACAAGATGTTCGGTCCTTGTTGACTTAGGCACCATTCCAGTCACACCCGATAATCACACCAACATCCATTGTGCCCAAGTCCAAATTAGTTTTTCATTTTCAGTTTTTAGCTTTACAAAATAACAAAGCACAAGTGCTGGACATAATGGAGTAGTAATTTCATTTGTGTGATCAAGATCATCGACTAAGTCGATGATCGCCCAATACTACCGAAAGCTAAGCATTACTAAGCAATTTTAACTCGTCATCTACTAAGTGACAAGAGTTCATCCAACGAACTCAAATCACAGCAAATAACCTAGGCTCATGGTAGTAGAGAATAATCAATTACCTACAGATTATGCAACTATAGGATCAACTAATCAAAGCATAATTTAACACAAAATAGCAATGCATACATACAAGTTGCAAACAATATATTAGACTTGAAAATACTAGGATAATCATGATCAAACTGCTTGCCTTGTTGATGATGCTTAGTTTGTTGCAGAGGGTTGCTTTGGTTCTCAATTTGCTCTTCCGAACCTAACGAAAGAATCGAAAAAGAACCGATAAGAACGAAGAATACGAAAAGATTCAAAAACCAACTTTCTCCGAATGCTCTGAAAATTTTACAGAAATAATAGCATGATTTATAAAGAATTTAGCAACAAGAACCAATTGATTTGGATTCTTAATGCAAAAGATATGATCAAAACAAATCTGCTCAGCCTGGAAATTCCAAGCTATTACTATTCACCATAATTAAATTGTTTAGCAAAAATTTCTAGAAAGGTGGTGCTTCTGAAATTTTTACTGTAAATCAAGCACCTCATAAGATGAACAACCCAATTGGATTCACCTCATTTGGAGCTATTATGCACTTTCTATAATTTTTCAAAGACGTGAAAATGAGCACAACTAAAATGCACCCACAACTCTTTTAAAAACAGTGACATGCCTAAATCCTATTCTACCATTTAGTGCATTAACAGAGGAAGCCAACAAAGTTGGATCCACTCAAATATGATCTATAGAGAATTACTTATGCATTTTACAAGTTAAATGATTTTTTAATGTAGCAAATAAAGCCTAAACATGGATTAATCTATTAACATATTTTTATGGAGTTAAAATGAGCTTAAAACTATTTTCAGATTAAAGTTTAGCTTAAAATAGAATTATCAAAATTTATTTTAACCGAAAATGAATTAATATGAATTAGTTATGAATTTCTAAAGTTTAATAACATTTTCAGTTGAGAAATAAACCTACCGGGAAATAATAAAACCTTTACCGAAAAGAATAAGGCGTGGACGCACATGAGCCGTTGATGCGCCATCCAACGGCCCACGTGCGCGGCCCAAACAGTAGCGCCCGATTCTAAAACGGCAACATACGGTTGAGATTAAAACGGACGGCGGAGATCGATTGGACACTGTTCATGGTCCGAACGGCCCAATGAACGTCGGCCGTTGATCACGCGATGGAGGGCTGAGATCAGAGTGCGGTTCGGACGGTCCGAACGGCCCATCGATCTCAGCCGCTGATCTGCAATAGGACGGCTGTGAGTGATTTGGCCAAACCCGACTTGAACAGTGCGCCCTGACGAGCGGGGCCCACTGTTAGTGAGGCTGAGTCACGACTGCGGCTCCAGCGCACACGCCCACGTGGTTTGAAAATGGCGGGCCCACTGTCAGCGACCGTGGGCCACGCACGGGCATTGACGCGAGCGGGAAAAATAATAGGGTGTGGCCCGCATGGCAGTGAGAGTAGGAGCCGGCTTAAGACAACCATTAAAGGCTAAGCTCAATGATTAGACTTAATGACTAGGGTTTTTCTTAAGGGCGGCGCACAGGTTTAAAGGTGTACAGTGAGGGGGTTATTTAATGGCGCGGCCCACATGGCAGTGGCACATAATAGCCCGCGCAAGGACACATTAACCCAAAGCAATGATTAACCGCAAATAAATGGGGATTAGCTGAGTTAATGGCGGCTCATGTCCTATCGACAACGACAAAGGCCGCTGCTCGTCGTCAAACAATGACCGGCACTCCCATGCCGCGCCGCGGCGACGTGGACCACGCCGGTGCACACCGAAGGGCAAAACGGAACTGCAATAGCATGGCGCATCCATCGATGGTGGTGGCGACCACGGAGGAGGACCTCAACGGCGTCTAGCCGGAGAGAGGCGGCGCGGCCATGCACGGCTAAAAGACGAAATGCAAAGAAGGCTCCGCAGCGGTTCTGAAAAGCAAGTGCCGGCTTCTAGGGACTATAAGTAGGTTACCTCAATGCAGGAGAGGTCCAGGGGAGGGCTGAGGAGCTCCGACGACGTAGCACCGCGCCGGTGCTGGAGAGGACGATGTGGAAACGGCGGCCTGAGCAAAACGAAGGCCAATGGAGGGTACGATTAGCTCCACAATGGCTCACAGATGGCCTGAGAGCGAGCAATTGGAATAGGGAGCTCTTACTGGAGCTGAAAACGATGAATAGTGATTTCGACCGAAAAGGGGGGAAGACTTCAAATTAGTTGCTTCCTGTGGATGCAAACTAAAATGAAGTTAGGATTGACATTCCAGGAGGTAAGAGGCATACACTGGAGCAATGGATTGACAAACGAATCACTGAGCCACTGGTTTCACCAAGGAGCTCCAAGTGCTTCAATGGCGGCCGATGGTGTTTGGGGTGAATAGAGCTCCACAAGCACAGTGGGTGCAAGCCAGAGCTCAAAGGTGTGAAAAGGAAGCTAAGGGGAAGCTTGAGGGCTTATGTAGCCGAGGGATTGAGGATGGCAATGGCAACACTCCACGGGTGGTCCAACTTGCTGCCACGGCCATACCGAGCGACGGGAGTAGGTTTGACAGAGGAAGTAGACTTTGGGGCGAACACACGATGTGCATTAAATGCTGGTCAGCAAAGAGTCGTTGCAAGGACCTCCCGAGGTGACCAGGCGCTGCCATGGCCTCAGGTGCGCGCGAGAGAGAGAGAGAGAGAGCGACCGAGGGAGAAGAAAAATAGGGCGACGCGGGTCCACCAGTCAGTGAGAAGGAGAAAGGGTGGCTCGGGTCCACTACACAACAGGGTCAAGCCCAACCCCAACTCACTGACCCACACACGCACCGATGGATTTGATTTGGACGGTAACGATTGAACGCAATCGGAATGGTTGGATTGAAGATCAACGGCTCACAGGCTTGGTCCGATTGACCCAATTGATATGGGCCGCGCGATGGAGATCTGACGGTTGAAAAGGACGGCCGCGCAATGATGATCCCACGGCTGAGATTGCTTGAGCATTGAACTGGCGCTGGGGTGCTGTTAGTCAGTTCGACCGAGTCAAGTGGCACGAGCCCGAGCCCAACTCGAACCCGAGGAATAGTGTGTAACAGCCCAAAATTTCAAATTTGATTAAAGTTTAAAACTTATTTGAATTTGTGAATTTTCTGAAATTTTAAAAGCTTGTCTTCAAATTGTTTAAAGCCAAAAAGAAATTCAAATTCAAAATCTATTATCAACTTTAAGTTAGAATCATTTTATTTAAATCCAAATCAATTCTAGGAACTTCTATGAATTTTTATAGAATTTTTAGAATTTATCTGCTAATTTTTAGAGCCTAAATGAATTAATCTGATTTCTTTTAAATAGGAAATCAATTTTAAAACCGTAAAAAGCTTTAGGCCGAATTTAAAGCAGTATGCCCATTTCCTTCTACCGAGATCACGTCAGCAATGATCGTTGATTTAAATCAACGACCTGCACCTACCAGACCTCCCTATCTCTTTCTCTCTCTCACTTTGACCCACCCCGCCCCTCTCCCTCTCTCTGTCTTGTGGCCCGCGACCCCGGCCCCTTCCTCACCTTCGTCTCCGCGAGGTCAAAGCCCTGCCGCCATTATCGCGACGGCGAAGCTTCCTGTGGCGCCTAACCTCCCGCTTCCTCGCGTGTGCGCCGGACCAGCACGACACCCGCACGAACCCCACCTCCTCTCCCCTATCTCTCCGCGCGTGTGCGCCACGACGCCGCAACCGCCGCGCCACTACCCCACCTTCTCCACGCCGCCTCGGACCTCCCCGGCCCCTATAAAAGGGAGCACAGGGTAGCCCTCACTCCACCGACGCCAACACCACCACCCACTCTCGCTCCCGTGCCCCCTCTTCGCCGGAATTTGAGTTCCCTCGCCGCCAGTCCCGACGCATTGGAGCTCCGATTCCGCCGCCGCCGTAGACCCCGCGTCCCCGCCACCGCCACGATCTCCATCGCCGCGACGCCGCGAACCTGGTGCGCGCCTCGCCATCGTCGGAGAGCCACCGGAGCGCATCTTCGCCGTCAAGCCGCAACTCGCCGCCGCATCTTCCACGCCGCCGCCGCCTCCGTCCCTGCCTCGTCGAGTGGGTGAGCGCGCCAGAACCCCCGTGACCTCCTCTCTCTTTTGCGCATCTCGCCGCCCGCCGCCGCGCGTTGTAGCTCCGGCGACCCTAGGTCCCCGCGCCGGCGCCGCCCTCACCACCATGGCCTTGCCACGCGTGCGCCACGAACACGCCACCTCGGCGTCGGATCCTACGTGGCACAGAGCCGCGCCACATCACGCCACCTCCCCGTGCGCCAAGGCCTGTGGACTAAGTCCACGTGGGCCGTGTCTCTAACACAAGGGGCCCATGGTCATATTTTGTTTTTATTTATTTAAATCCCGAAAATATCAGGGCTGACGTCACCATGCGCAATAATTAGAGTTTCCTTTAGAAAAATAATTCGGGAAATCCTTTTAAACTGCAGATTTAGGTTTAAATTTGTAAAATTCATAACTTTTGCATCCTAACTCCAAATTAGATGATTCCAATTGCTAAAATCTTAGAAAATTATTATCTAACTAAATAAAGTATAGTTATTCAATTTGGAGTTCAGTTTAGTTCTGTTTTAGAATTTAGAAATTCATTTAAAATCCAAATTTAGATTAAAATTTGTAAAATTCATATCATCCTAATTCCAACTCCAAATTTAGTGAATTAAATTTCTAAAATTTTATAAAAAGATTATCTAGCTTAATAAATTAAAATTAGTTTATTTGGAATTAGTTTAAATTGTCATTTTGAAGTTGAAACTATTTAAATTGCAAATTTAAGATTTAAACTTGTAGAATTCATATCTTTTATTTCCTAATTCCAAATTGAGTGTTTCAAATTTATAAAATCTTATAAAATTATTACCTAGCCAAATAAATTATAATTATTTTATTTGGAGTTAGTTTAAACTGTCGTCTTGATTTTATTTGAATTTCTACTGATTTGTCGTATTTTCACGTTTAGATTACGACGATTCCGGGGAATTTGATTCTTCTGAAGCTTTAGAATTTCAAGACTTCAGGAAAGGCAAGTTACACTTTGACCATGTTGCACCTACTATTTTAAAGTTATTTAAATTCAGTTTTAAAATTATTATTGCATGCATATTTTTAGTCAATTATTTTAATACCCTGTTTAAATACTTAGTTATTCCAATTGTTATTGTATGGCCAATTTTGTATATTGAATTGCCATCCCTTGTCACCATAGGTAAAATTGTTTGGAAATGCTTAGCAAATGCGTAGACCATGATTTTGATTTTGGGAGGATTTAGCCAAACCATTACAACTTGTTTAAAATTAAATCTATGGTATAGTTTTACCATAGAGAGTTTGTAAAGGTGGTTTTCGCTAAAATAAAATTAAAATGGTTTGGACTTGGGCGAACGGATGAAAGGTGGGTGCAGGTTTATGCAGGTTAATCTGGTTAGGATTAAAGCCTGTGGTTTGATTTGAAAGACGCCAAGTCAATTAAGGACCGCCTTTGAGCGTTCCTTTGCTATGCCAAAACGTACTACCACATGTCCTGTATGGGCAGGACCTGGCTTATTAATTTGGGATACCTCTTAGATATTCGTGCCATGTTGTATGAGTGGGTGTTGGTTAGACAGTAGTCCCACATGGCGCAAGAGGGGGCTCCCGGAGGATGGTTAGTCCAATGGAAGTGAAACCTTAGCGGGCATGAGTACTTTGAGGTAGATCATTGTAAAGGCCTTGTCACGTGCTCTAGACTGCTTACCTAAGGTAGTGAGCGGTGGCATAGATATATCTTGGGATAAACTAGAGAATTCGTGTCTTGTGGGTAAATTGTACAAACTCTGCAGAGTGGAAAACTATTGAATAGCGTCATGATCATGGACATGCTAGCAAAGCCACTTTGAGTTAGACTTGTTTTTGGTTTTAAAATGGTTTCAACAGATGTTTTCAGGATGGTTAGTCCTGTGGGAAAAATTGGGCGGTTAGCCATTGTGATTGGAGGATATCCATCACCTTTGTTGGAGGTTATCCACATTATACAATTGTCTTTTAAAGTTATGACTTTAGATATTGTATGAAAATGGCCTTGCAATCTACTATGATTATTTAAACTAAAACTGCTGCTTTACGCAAAATAACCCTGCCAATGTCATTTGTTTACCTTATGCATGCATTACAATTCCATATTGGGTGTAACTTGCGAGCACGGTAGTTGTGCTCATACTTGCTTTATGCAAACAAAATTTCAGGAGAAGACTACTATCAGAACGGTGAGGACACCGATGCCTAGGCTACGCTCCCAGACGATTGCCTGTGGCGGATCGTTCTGGCATACTACTATCTGTTTATTTCCGCTGTGTTATTTACTCCTTTATTTGGCTTCATGCCCAATTGTATCGAACTCTGATTTACTATTAATGCAATGCGAGATTTGGTTATGTTATCATTTTTGTAACTGTGTACACCGGAAATCTTGGACTGGTGTATGAACACAGAGGGTTCGGGATCTTTCGTTCCCGGGTCCGACACAGTGACAACAGATTAGGGTTTGATTTTGAACTAGAACTTTGGGGGATTTTTAGAGGGAGCAATACAACTCCAAAAATCCTGAAATTTTAAATGGAGGTTGCTGACTCTAGGATAAACCTTGCATAAAATTTCCAGAGATTTTTATGCACTGCATTTTTCTCAAGAAATTTCAGAAGGTTATTTCTAGGGTTTGACCAAGGTTTTGACTGGTTTGACTTGTCTCCAAAAATTATCACATAATTTCTAAAAATTATGAAATAATTCAGAGGTGCTACCAAGCATCCCTAGAATTCAGGAAAAATATTTACAGGGGTTTGACACAAGATTTTCACCAAGGAGGTTTTTGACTTCAGTCAATTGAGGATTTTGATTTTTGATTTCCATAATTCCTTTACAAGAATTACAGAATTGTTCAAGGACTTCAGGATGCAAGAAAAGTTTTAATTTCTACTCATTTTCTTACATTTGAAGCACAAACTTAAATTTGGGATATTCTGAGGCTTCTTTGACGTGAGGAGAGCATACAAGTTAAGAAGCGATGAAGGAAGATCTGCAACATGATTTTTAATCATTTCATGTGATTGTGTATAACAATTATGAGAGGTCTACAAAATATCTGATCAGAAGAAAACTTCGATATGTACATAGTCATTTTTCCTTTTATTCTTTGGATAGATGAATAGATATAAGAGTCTGAAAGCATCAATCGAATCAAATCCGATAGATGAAGTTGGCAAAAGAAAGGAAAATATGTTTGGCGTGGCTACGATGGTTGTTGGGCAAAGGAGGGGACCGTGGTATCGACCCCGCCTGAAGCCAGAGAGACGAGGGGAACATGTGCACTGGCTAGCATGCCGACCTCGACACCTCAAAGTCTTTGCCAAGCGAGGTGAAAGAATCAACCGATGGATGGATCGATATATCACTACTTCCTTCTTCTTTTCTTCTTGTATAAAAGAATCAATCGAAGAAGAAGAAGAAAAGGAACCTTACGGGAGAGGTGGGAGATGAAGTGGTCGTCGATGGCGGCGCATGAGGCGTTGAGGGTGAGGAGGGGCTTGAGGCGCTCGTTTCAAGACAGCAGAACCCATCATTCTTGCCGGGCAGAGGCAACAGCAATGATGAGCATCGTCTCCTCCTTGTTCGTCGGGATGAGAGAGGAGGTAGGGCGAGCCGGCCAAGGCGAGCTATGAAGTAGCGGTGTAGAAGCGAGGCGGTAGGCTAGGCCGAGAGGCCGAGGCCGAAGCGAGAGACAGGCAGGGGAGCGGCTATGGCGAGGAGGAAGAGGAGGCAAGGGGCTGTTGAGAGGGTCACGAGGAGAGAGAGAGGGAGGATAGGAGGTGGGACGGAAGGAGTGGCGGTGGCCGGCGAAGAGGAGCGCGATCGGGAGGAGCACACGGAGGAAGGAGCGAGAGGCGAAGGCACGGAGGCCGGGAGCCTTCGATCCAGCAGAGAGACCAGAGAAAGACACGCGAGGAGAGCCGTCTTGCTGCCATTGCAATCGTCTTGGCGTGAGCGACAGCGCAGCGCCATCGAAGGGCCGGATTTTTTCGGGCGACGTGGCCTTGGTCGGCAACCGGCAATCCTCCCGGCTTTAGATAAAACTATATATATATATATATATGTGTGTGTGTGTGTGTGTGTGTGTCTATATATATGTGTGTGTCTCAATTCGGACACGACACAGAGTCCTAGTCGGCCGCGACAACAAGTCCAAGTCCACCTCTTCGTCTCGGACCCGTTTTCCTCTCCGGCCATAAATCCGAATCCGAACAGATTTTGGTTTCGCGCATTGTCCGGTAAAACTACCATAACTTTTGCATACGGACTCGGATTGCGACGTTCTTTGGCCTGTTGGAAAGCTAACAAAAGGGTACAACAGAAATTTGATAAAGTCAGCTATAAATGACCTCGCGTGGCTCTGGAAAAAGTGAAAAACCCAAAAAGGTCGTTTAGGGCCTCAAAACAGCCTCTTTAGTTTTAGCACCTGTTTTCGCCGTTCGTTCGCCGTCCAGTTTGAGTGTTTTTTTTCATTCTAGATTATGTAATATTTATTTCTAGGCCATATTTTAGTGTGCTTTAATATGCATGCTGCTCTAAATTAAAAAAGGAAGCAGAAGAAAAGAGGCAAGTTCAAGAAACAAAAAAAGAGAGAGAAAAGAGCCGGACAAGTTAAAAAAACAACGAACTGCCTTGTTTCTTTCAAAATTGCATCCTTCTTTTGGTGCTTCGGTGTCTTGGTAGTTCCTTGTGCTAGCTCCTTGAGCTTGACCCTAGTGTTTTCTTTCTTAGTTTGCTTTAGCTAGTTTCCGATCTAGTCTAGGGCTAGCAAATTGTGACTAGTACTTTGAACTGCTTTTCAACTTTGCATCTTGAACTGAATTGCTTGCTTTTCCTTGCTACCATACATAAGCCTATCCTAGCTCCACTTTCTACTGATCGTACAGGTGTCGTTCACTCGCAATCGCTGTTATCAATCTTCAGAGATCGTTTGACACTGACCCTAGCGGCTAGTCGCACCACCTGTTTGCTTGGTAAGAACTTGGTAAAGGCTTGAGTGTGAGCGACTTGGAACCTTCAGCACCTAGTAGTTGATAGAGACATATAAACTGTGATTTGTTTTCTTGTCTTCTACTAACAATGAAAGGTTCACCGGATCACTCCGAGGAAGATGCACCTCTCACACCTCGCATGAAGGGAATCATGCAGCACTTTTTCACGCTTGCTGAATCACACAAATAATGATCTTGTTGCGATTGCTACACATGTGGAGCAGCTAGAGAGAGCTTCACCCCTGCTATTGCCCTTGTTTCTGCCACCCTCGCTACTGCAGGCATTGCACAACCACGTCGTAACCCATCGATTGCTCGCTCATGGGCTGATGAGGTAGAAGATGAAGTGAACCCATACGTTTTTGATACAGAGTCCGATGGTGGTTTCAATCCCAACAATGATTGTGATCATCGGCGACGACACTTCAATCAACAAGGTATGAGAAGAGATTCACCACGTGAGGTACGTGACCGTGATGATGCACTTGGTAAAATTAAATTCACTATGCCTCCTTTCGCTGGTAAATATGATCTTGATGTTTATCTCACATGGGAGTTAGCCGTGGAACGAAAATTTGCATGCCATTAATTTTTTGAACATAAAAGGGTTAGGGCTATTACTATTGAGTTTACTGATTTTGCTTCTATTTGATGGAATAAATTTGTGCCGTAATGAACAAAACATACCTAGAACTTGGGATGCTATGAAGAGAGCTATGAGAGCTAGATTTATGTCTTCATATTATTCTCATGATTTGCTTAATAAATTACAATGTTTAGGACAAGGTAGTAGCACTGTAGAAGATTACTATCAAGAATTGCAAACTAGTTTGTTATGTTGTGGTTTAGAAGAAACTGAAGATGCTAAAATGGCTAGATTTTTAGGTGGATTAAACCGTGAAATTCAGGACATAGTTGATTATAAAGAATACAATTTTATCGCTTGCTTATTTCATCTTGCTTGTAAAGCTGAAAGAGAAGTACAGAGATGACAATCCAAGACTAGAGGCACATATGGAGGTTTTCTGCAGGTTGTGCGAATCAAGGGCAATTTAGGGCATCGTCAAACAATTCCAACCGAGACCCTACCCCAAGCACCTCCAACATCCATGCGCGTCCATCTACTTTCACTACTCCTTCATGTGCACCTGAGACGAGCAAGAGCACGATACAAGTCCCCGCACAAAGTTCATTTTTGGTTGCTTCAACGGGAAGAGTACAAGAAACTCAATGTCATCGCTGAAAGGGCTACGGACACATGATGCATGACTGCTTTAGCAAGCGAGCTCTCCTCATAAAGGATAATGGTGAGTATACTTTAGCTAGTGATATTGAGAAATAATATGATATGCTTGGAACTGACCCTGTAGGTGACGAACAACAATTTGAGCATGAAGAGGAGCAATTTGGTGCTGATGCCATGGAAAAATATTTGAGTATTATTGTGAAGCGTGTGCTTAGTGCACAAATAGAGTGTACTGAACAAAATCAATACCACAATCTATTCCAAACAAAGTTCGTTGTCAAAGAGCACTCATGTCGTGTGATCATTGATGGAGGGAGTTGCAATAATTTAGCAAGCATGGACATGGTTGAGAACCTTGGATTGACCACAAATCATCACCCTCATCCATACTACATACAATGGTTCAACAATTGTGGTAATCTGAAGGTAACTTGTATCGTGAGAGTACACTTTTCTATTGGTTCATACCATGATTATGCTGATTGTGATGTCGTACCTATGCAAGCATGTTCATTACTATTAGGTAGACCATGGCAATATGATAAAGATATTGTGCATCATGGTAGGACTAATCAATATACTCTTATGTCTAAAGGAAAGAAAATCACTTTGTTGTTCATGTCTCTAGAAGCAATTTTAAAGGATGAATTAGAAAGAGCTAATAGTGAAAAGGAGAGTAGCAAAAGTGAAAATCAGATTGTAGCTAAAGAACTTACACCGCATAAGAAGAAGGAACCTATTGCTGAGAAATGTGAAATTAAATTGAAAGGTTCTGTTTTGTTAGCTACAAAGTCTGATATTAGTGAGGTGGAAGCTAGTAATTATGTTTGCTATGCTTTAGTGTGCAAAGAAGCATTATTTTCATTTGAGGATATGCCTTCCTCTTTGCCTCCTACTGTTGCTAACCTTTTGCAGGAGTATGATGATATATTTCCAAGTGAAGTACCACCGGGATTACCTCCAATTAGGGGAATGGAACATCAGATTGACTTGATCCCAGGAGCTTCCCTACCCAACCGAGCACCATATAGGACCAATCCGGAGGAGACTAAGGAGATTCAGTGTCAAGTGCAAGACTTCCTTGACAAAAGGTACGCACGTGAAAGCTTTAGTCCTTGTGTTGGTCCTATAATTTTGATTTCTAAGAATGATGGATCATGGCATATGTGTGTTGATCGTAAAGCTATCAATAATATTACCAATAGATATTGTTACTCTATTCCTAGGTTAGACGACATACTTGATGAATTAAGTGGCTCTACTTTGTTTTCTAAAGTTGACTTGCGTAGTGGATATCACCAAATTCACATGAAACTAGGGAATGAATGGAAAACAGTGTTCAAAACAAAGTTTGGTTTATGTGAGTGGTTAGTGATGCCTTTCGGTTTAACTAATACATGTAGTACTTTCATGAGATTGATGAACAAAGTTGTAATACCCCGATTTTCGATTAGAAGAGAATTTAATCGGGAAAGGGTTTTTAGTGAAAA
Source organism: Phyllostachys edulis (assembly GCA_036346405.1). Classification (NCBI taxonomy): domain Eukaryota; kingdom Viridiplantae; phylum Streptophyta; class Magnoliopsida; order Poales; family Poaceae; genus Phyllostachys; species Phyllostachys edulis. Next base: position 8,670,636 of record CM070564.1, read on the forward strand.
ATCCAGAGTTTTAGGGGGAAATAAGGAGTTGGGCCTCTGGCCTAGGTTTGCAGCCTTGTGGCCGGCCTTGTTGAGCCAAGAGGGGAGGGCCCAAAGCCCATGACAACCACACCCCTTAACCCTAGCCAAAGGGGCGCCACCCCTTTCCTCCTTCCCTAGCCGCCTCAAGCTCTCCCCAAACCGCCGCCCCTCCTGCCCCAAGCCGCCCCTTCCTCCTGGTGTTGGCGCCTCCCTCCTGCCTCCTGGAGCCGCCCTCCTGCCGTGGTGCCGACCCTCCCTGCTGCTGGCCATTCACGAAGGAAGGAGAGGGACTTTGCGGGGTTGCCGACCAAGAAGGAGAGGAAGGAAAAGGGACTAGGAGAGGAGCATCTTCGAGGGATTGATCATTGTCTTCCTGTAGATCTCTGAGGGAAACGAAGTGTTTTCTTTGCTGTTTGTATCATTTTAGATGCGAAATCGATTATGTTTAGTAGATTGGTTCCCTGCTGCAATTAGATCAGTTCTGTCCAGTACCTTGCGCAACGGTTTTCATGTGTTTATATTATGAATTTGAGGTTCCCATATCCTAGAGTTATGTGGGAATCGTTCTTAGCTTTTTGTACCTCCAAGATCACTCAATTCTGAGTTACGGTTCAAAAGTTATGATAGATTCTTTCCTGCTGTCCTGAAAAGCTGACGAGAATTATTAGTCAAGATGTTTAGTAAAATATGATTTGGTTAGGATCAGATTCAGACTTATTGCCCAAAAATATTTTTGAAAATAATTTCATCATCTTTCTGGATTGATAAAGAACATCCTTTTTGCATTTGTATAACAAAAGTTATGATCATTTCTTTACTGCTGTCGATTTCTGCTAAGCAGATTCTGTAATAGACTTTCATCTAATTGTTAGCCTAATATTTTGGCCGATTTAGATAATTCACCCAACTAGTTTAATGTGGATATTTTCGTTATATTTCCATAGGATCTGAGCTCACTCCGTTTAGAGTCTCAGATCAAAAGTTAGGATGTGTTTAGTACCGCTGTCCAGTCTTTCATCTTGTTAAACTGTCGGGTTAATTGGATAGATCGACCATGTAAACCTTGGGTTTAGGTTGATGCGACTAAGCGTTTCGAGTAGCGTCCTATTCATGTTGTTCCTTATTCAAGTAATTAATTTGTGTAGGGGGAGAGAATTCGAGTCTAGCGGCACCCTTTTTGTCTCATAACGCTTCGCAGAGCGGAAGGCAAGTATCCTGTGAATCATTTCATTGATGATTGTTGACTATTTGGAGTTCATGTTTTCATTTCATTCTATGTTCTATGAGTAGATTTCACTGATTCATATTCTTCCTTCATATGTTAATCCATGCTTCATGATATCATGGTTCCACATTCATATTTATTCTTTCAAACTCATGTTCATGAATTAAGACCCATCATTCCAATATGGGTACCCACCATTCCAATGTGGGTAGATTTGGATCCCCGTATGAAACGTTCTTCATACGGGCCTTGGATTTCCGTATTTTGTAGAATGCGGGCTTGAGTGAACACCAACGGGTGTGTCACTGGCTATACCGATATAAGCAGAAAATAAGATTTCATTCATTCATTCATTCATGTCATTCCTGTCATTCTATATTCAAATTCCATAATGCAATGATTGTGTTCATATTCAATATTGTTCTTATGATTCTATTGTACTTGCTGAGTCGTGGACTCATTCTTGCTTTTGTTTATTTATTTTAGGTGATCATTGATGACGGCATCCTTGAGAGGGATTAGTTACGGACACTGCATTCACTTCACATTATTCATTCTTAATTATATGAACTTGTTCTTACCAGTCATTTGTTAAATTTTGGATTGTAATAAATAGAGTATGATGGTTGATTTTATCCTTCACTATGTTTTTGGTTGATTCAATAAATGCATGTGTTCCTGGAATAGTTTATTGATAGGAATATCTTATTTAATTTCGTATGCTTGGATGATCAGAGTTTGTGCTTTGTTGCTGAATTCATGTTAAATTCCTATAATTGTTCTAGTAGATGTTGAACCTTAGTTGATTTATTGTTGAAATTCTTCCGCATTGTTGTTGTAGGTTAGGTTCTTTAGGTAACATTTTGGCTTCCGAATAGCCAGGGTGTTACAAAAGTTTTGCGTGATTTTGTTGAAAAATTTGTGGAGGTGTATTTTGATGACATATTGATATATATGAAGTCACCTGAGGAGCATCTTGATCATTTACGTGCTGTTTTTAATGCTCTACAAGATGAACATTTATTTGGTAACCTTGAGAAGTGCACCTTTTGCACTGATCGAGTATCGTTTCTTGGCTATATTGTTACTCCACAGGTCATTGAAGTTGATCAAGCCAAGATCGAGGCTATACAGAGTTGGCTGGCTCCTAATACGGCCACACAAGTGCGAAGTTTTTATGGACTTACTGGATTTTATCGACGCTTCGTCAAGGATTTCAGCATCATTACCGCACCATTGAATGAGCTAACCAAGAAAGGTGCTCCTTTCCATTGAGGCCCTATACAAGAACAATCATTCAACCTTCTGAAAGAGAAGCTCACAAATGCGTCACTTCTCCACCTTCCTGATTTTGGTAAGACTTTTGAGCTTAAATGTGATGCTAGTGGAATTGGACTTGGAGGTGTGTTACTACAAGAAAGTAAACATGTTGTTTATTTTAGTGAAAAATTGAGTGGGCCTAGTTTGAATTATTCTACTTATGATAAAGAATTATATGCTTTAGTTTAGACTTTATAGACATGGCAACAATATTTATAGCCCAAAGAATTTGTTATACATTCCGATCATGAGTCTCTCAAACATGTTAGAAGTCAAAGTAAACTGAACCGTAGATATGCAAAGTGGGTTGAATTTATTGAATCTTTTCCTTATATCATTAAACACAAGAAAGGGAAGGAAAATGTTATAGCGGATGTATTGTCTAGACATTACACTATTCTATCTCGACTTGACTTCATAATTTTTGGATTAGAGACTATTAAAGAGTAATATGTGCATGATGCTGATTTTAATGAAATATTGCTGAATTGTAAAGAAGGAAAGAGCTAAAATAAATTTATAGTGAATGATGGATTCTTGTTTCGTAAACAAGATATGCATTCCAGCTAGCTCCGTTCGTCTTTTGTTGTTACAGGAGGTGCAAGGAGGTCTCATGGGACACTTCGGTGTCAAGAAGACAAAGGACGTTCTAGCCGACCACTTTTATTGGCCAAAGATGAGGCATGACGTCGAGCACTACATTGCACACTGCACTACTTGTCAAAAAGCTAAGTTACGACTTAACCCACATGGTTTATATATGTCTCTTCCTGTTCCTAGTGAACCTTGGGAGGACATTTCTATGGACTTTGTTTTAGCACTGTAACATCCCAATTTTCTGAGCTTTAAAAATCTTTTAAATAGTTAGTAGGAGGAAATTCACCATTTGGATTTTATTTGAATTTAAATCAAAAGCTTAATATGGACTTTGTACATCAAATTTTTTTAATATGATTAAAGTCAACATGAACAATGGTCAAAACTATTTTATTTGGATTCTTTGGGCTTGGATATATTTTCTAGATTTTTCTAGAATTTTTCCAAGTTCATTTGCTATTTTCTTTTGCTTATTTGGATTTCTAGTATTTTCTAAAAAGAAAAATGTATTACAAATCTCAGATTTGGTCTCGGGCCAAATCCTTTCCCCGGCCCGACCCTATTCTCGCCCAGCCCAGTCCGGCTCGGTCCCTTTCTCCATGGCTCCGGCCAGTCCAGCGCCTAGCGGCCGAGCAGTGCTGCTTTTTTCATCTGCACCGCGATCGCCTTCCCTTCAAGCGTGGCGAGCCGGCCCGCCTAGCCTTTCTTTTCACGCAGCCCAGTCGCTCGCTTCCGTCACGCAGCCACTGCCGTGTGGGCCCGCGTTGTCAGTCGTCATCTCCGTCTTCAAGCCGGAGTCCTTCTCTGTTTTCCTCGTGTGCGCGCCGTCGTCGGTCTCCGCACGGACTCTTCCCCCTCCAACCCTATTTAAAGCCGCGAGCGCGTCAGAATCTCCACGCCCACCTCTCGCCTCCGAAACCCTAGCCCGCATCTTGAGCTGTGCCGCCTTTTGGGCGAATCGTGCCCTAGAAGCTCGACGCCGCCAAGACCTTCCCCGTCGTCTTGTGCCGCCGTTGGTGAGCCATCGTCTTCTTCGTCGCTGTTTTGAGATCGCCATCGCGTGGCCTACGTGATGCGCACTTCCTTGTTCTCGGGGAACCCCCGTGGAGTATCGTCGCCGTGAGGCCGCGCCGCTCCATCGCTTTTCTTGGCCCCACCGCCGTCACGGTCATCTCCGGTGCCAATTGGCCGCGTCACTGAGTTCCCCGAAGCGCCTCCTTCACCTGGCGCGCCTCCGTCGTCACTAGAGAGCAGCCCATCGCCCGAACCCCGGGTCCAGAGCCTTGACCGCCGGCGAGCCCCTGTGTTCTTGCCACCTCGGCGTCGTGTCACCTGCCAGCTCAGCCGCCACCTCAGCTCTGTGCCTCGCTGTCGCCCGCGTGGAGCCCAGTCAGCCCTGCCATGTGGCGATCCAGATCTAACCCAACCGCCTGGCTTAGTGAACCAAGTCCACCGTGAGCCTAGCCACTGACCCGTGGGGCCCACCTGTTAGGGGGATTTTCTTTTCCTTTTTCTTTTCTTTCCGGCGGAAAATCTTCGCTGACGTCAGCCGACGTCATTATTCCGATTTTCTGTAAAAGAATAATTCGGGATATTCCAAAAATAGGATTTTCTTTAGATTCAAACTTCCCAAGCCCATATCTTTTGCATCCGAACTCCGATTGAGCCCATTCAAATTTCTAAATTCATCTAAATTCAAGATCTATCTATCTAATATTTTTATTTAATTTTTGGATTTTATTTTGCCTCTGTTTTTATTTATTTTTGTTTGTTTATTCGTTTGCGAGTAGACGTTGATACCTCGGGATGTTTTGAAGAGCAAGGAGCATCTCAAGACCAAGATCAATACCAAGACCTTTTCCAAGGCAAGTTATACCTTTGATCATATTGAACCCAGTTTTCAAAAGTTATATTGATTCAAAGTATTGCATTTACTTTAATTATTTATTCCAATGCTTTTGGGATTAGTTAGTATCCAATTTGTTATGACCTCCTTGTCTAATTGTATGCTATAATATTTTGTCACCCTAGTTTGGTTTATTTAGTTGGTGCTATTGTATTACCAATGTGGGTTGGTTAGATGCGATTAGTTTGCTTAGCCATGCTACGAGTCATCATCTCATGTAGTTGCAAATATAAACCTGACTAAGTGACTATGAAACTATGTGATAAAAACTGTGTGCTCTATGTGCTATTACTCGTTGATGGCATATGTTGCACTTAACCAACAGGGTGGGAAAAGGTTTTGGATGGGGGCGAGTGGTTTGGTATACTTTTATGGTGGATCTGTGTTGGCGGGAATGATAGGTTAGAATTGGGAAGTCTTGCCCCGGTCAATTAAGGACTTAACTTTGTGCGCCATTGAACTGAGCCTTTCGTACAACCACATGCCTGATGGGACGGGCCTAACTTAGTAAGTTATGGAGTCTTGACATTGATTACTCAGGTTGTAGGTTAGCTGTGTCGGATTGGGTGGAGGTGTGTACTACCAAGTAGTCGCATCACGGGCGGTTCGCCGTGTCCACAATCAGCGGTGTGCGTCTGTGGCGGCTAAGCATATCGGGAGTGTCAATGTCGAGATGAAGTTTCTGAACTGTTTTGTTACAGCTAGTGCTAGCTACACTAGTTGTATCTTGTGGGTAAAGTGTACAACCTCTGCAGAGTGTTAATCAATCTATTCGAATAGCCGCATCCGCGGTCATGGACAATGCTCGGTGATTTCACACGAGGGGTAGTTTTTCATAAAACCTTGGGAAGGGAGCTGTGTGACCTAAGTTATATGGCTATGTGAATAACTTGTTTAGGCTATGTGTCTTTGTGAACTAAAAATGTCAAATTATTATTGTCTATTTGTTTTGAATTATGCTTTCAATCTATTACTGGTATTTAAATTGCAAATGCTGCATTTCTACAAAAGAACCACAGAAGCCATTCCTTTGGAATAAGCCTGCATCTATAATTGCATTTCTGTGGTATGACTTGCAAGTACGGTGTGTACTCATGCTTATTGTAAAACATGCAGCAGAAGAGGAGGAGTCTTCACTTTGCCGAGGAGGAGTTCATCGAAGGTGCTTGATCGTAGGGTGCGGATCGATCGGTTGCCTATGGTGAATTGATGGGATTCCGTTGAAGTTTCTTCGTTCCGCTACTATTTTATTTCTTGCTAGCCCTGCGTGGCTTAATAATTGTAAACTCGACCATAAGGTCAAAACAACTATTTGTTATCAAATTACTCGTTTATGTTATTAATCGCTTGTGTGGATCGATATTCACCTATGGGGACACCGTGTGCACTAGCGTGATCCTGGACTAGTGCATTATACACAGAGGGTCCAGAATTGCATATTTTGGGTCCCGACAGAGGTGGTATCAGAGCCATACTGACTGTAGGTCTTACCCTTAGATCAGCCATCTTAGAGAGTCCAAATTATTTTCTAAAGAAAAATTAACTTGCAAGATTAAATGAATTGCTTAACTCCTCTCATGTCTCTCTCGACTCAACTATTGCTATAATCTTTTCCTTTGCCCACTGTTTTAGCTTGGTTCCCACCCTCTTGTGCATCTTCTGAGATGCTTCATACCTCTGATGGCGCAAAGGCGGACTTGCCGCAGAGCTGTGGAAGCTGTTGCAAGTATTTGGAGGCTTTGACCGTCCCATGTATCGTGGCAACCAATGGATGGTAAACGGCCGAGATCGTGGAGTGATCTGCCGTCTGACAGTCTACGCCAGGAAGAGCACTAAAACCAGCCAGCCGTTGAACATCTCCGTCAGGAGGATCACATTCGCGTAAGGAATTCAAGAGTCATCACGCTTGGCCATCCTCAGGATTTGCCACATCTACGCGCGAGAGCTGCAGAATACTGTCTTCTGTTACCATCCCCGAGCTGCTGTCGTGGATCGACCAGCACGCTACCCGTCTACGGACGGAGAAGACGATGCCACAGTGTTGCACCTCGCCCAGTTCGAGAAGTCGCTGGAAGCAGTCGCCACCAAGTTGGAGTGTGCCTATGAGACCCTGCAAGGAGCTGAAGAAAGGATCGCCATGTTGGAAGAAGCCCTCTACGGTCAGCACGACCATGAAGAGGAACAGGAAGAAGAAGACCCTGAAGAGCCAGAAGAACCAGAAGAGGACCCTGAAGAAGATCCCGAAGAAGACCCCGAGGAGGTTCTAGAGGAGCCAATAGAAGCTCTGAGCGGAAGAGCAGACTGCTGCGGAGGCACTGCTCTCTTGCACCGATCCCGAGGATATCAGGATCAGTTCGCAAAGATGCCAGCTCACTTCCAAGTCTACAGCAGGCGGGAGCATCGTCGTGGTTGTGGAGGCTACCTTAGCAAATGAGATCGCTAGAGTCTTAGGTCATCAGGCTTAGGCAGTTTCTTTTCGCAGAGTCGCCCCTTAGGCGGTAGTTTGTGTGCTTAGGTTCGTCTTATTTTCTTGTGTGCAGTATGAGCTGCAAAAGCCCTTAGGCATTGTTGCAAGCCATACCAAGACCCTTAATAAATAAAGGTGCTTCATTTGAGTTTCTTGAGCTGTGTTTGTTGGGTTTAACCTACCCCCTAGATTAGTTCTTAACTCATCTTGTGCTTTCTACCTTATCTAACCCATGAAACTTCACCAGATGGTTCAGACTCGCCATCTTGCCATAAGTGGATCCGAACCCAAGGATCGAAGGCTACTGGAAAGACCCTGCGAGGCAGTACCACCACAAGCACCTCCTCTTGACTTGTAGAACTTTGGAGCCTTCATGGCAGCACAGACGTAGATGATGTATACTATCATGAACCACCTGCAGAACATGAGTAATCAGAACAACAACAACAACAATCATCACCCTGGAGCCCCAGCCGCTCATGGACACCAAGGACCATCCAAACTTGCTGAATTCATGAGGACTCGCCCTCCAACCTTTTCTGGTAATGTTTCACCAATTGAAGCTGATGATTGGCTTCGGGTTATTGAGAGGAAGCTGCTGATCACTCAATGCAGCGACCGTGAGAAGGTTCTGTATGCTACTCACCAGATGGAAGGCATAGCTGCCGAATGGTGGGAGAATTTCAGCCTTGACGCATGAGGCGCCATAAAACATCACTTGGGAAGAATTTGCATGACATTAGTTAGTATCATGTACTGAAGGTATTATGGATCTAAAGAAGGATGAGTTCCGCGCTCTCAAGCAAGGAGCTATGTCAGTGATTGACTACCTGAATAAGTTTTCTCAGCTAGCCCGCTATGCTCCGAGAGGATGTCGCTCTTGATAAGTCTCGCCAGAGTCGCTTCTTGAAGGGTTTGAATCTGGGCTGCAAATCAATCGCTTGCCCATACTTTTCCGATTTCGAGGAGCTAGTGAACAAGGCATTGGTTATGGAAGATAAACGCAAGGCGTAAGATAACATAAAACGCAGGATGGCTCGACAAGTAAGTCACCGATCGCGACAAAAAGCAAGGATAGTTCATAACAAACATAACCGTGTCCCACCGCAGAGTTCATTCAGGAGGCCTGCACCAAACTCAGCACCTTGTCCAATTGTTGAACTCGCAGACCAAAGACCGACCAATCCCAACCCGAGGAACAACGGTGACATGATCCGAGAGTGTGTTACTCTTACCGTCAGCCAGGGCATTTCGCCAACCAGTGTCCACAAAAGGGGATCATCACTCCAGTGCGTTTCAACCTTGGAGCTACACCCACCAAGACCCCAGCACCGAACAACCAAGGAGTTTCTCAGGGTACCAGTCAACCAGGAGGAGTGCCTCGATCGGGTCGAGGTCGTGTCAACCACGTCACTTTGGAAGGAGCTCGGGGAGCACCGGACGTCGTACTGGGTAAGTTTCTAGTAAACTCGATTACTGCATCGATTCTGTTTGATTACGGAGCTTCGCATTCCTTTGTTTCGGAGTTTTGCAACTAAGAACAACTTGGAAGTTATCGCCTTAAGCATACTCTGTTAGTCGATCGCTGGAGCAGAGCTAAGCTCTAAAGTGGGATGTTTAGGGGCTAAGTTACTCATAGCTGGAGTTGAGTTTCTAGCCGACCTCATTGTTCTAGACACCCAGACCTTAGATGTTATTCTTGGCATGGATTGGTTAACCAAGCATAAAGCCGTGCTGGATTGTGGCCGAAGAGCCGTTACAATTGAAGATACTAAAGGAAACAAGGTAGAGTTTCAAGCTACCTCGGTGCGTGATGGACACCTGATAGTCAATAGTTTGGAGGCAGTCGCTTTGGAAGATGTGCCTATTATCAGAGATTATCCAGATGTGTTCTCAGAAGAATTACCCAAAATGCCACCAGACCGTGACATCGAGTTTGTCATCGATCTAGTGCCCGGAACAGCACCCATTTCTAAGAGACCCTATCGGATGCTAGCCGATGAGTTAGTGGAAATGAAGAAGCAAATAGAAGAACTTCTGGAGAAAGGTTTTGTGAGACCTAGTTTGTCGCCATGGGGAGCACCAGTTTTGTTCGTTAGGAAGAAAGATGGAAGTATGAGGATGTGCATCGATTATCGATCTCTCAATGAAGTCACCATCAAGAACAAGTACCCATTACCTCGGATTGATGATCTGTTCGATTAGATGAAGGGAGTCGGAGTGTTCTCAAAGATCGATCTGCGATCGGGTTATCATCAATTGAAGATTTGTCCTAAGGATATACCGAAGACCGCTTTCTCAACACGGTATGGACATTATGAGTTCTTTGTCATGTCCTTTGGTCTAACTAATGCACCAGCCTATTTCATGAATGTGATGAATAAAGCGTTCATGGAATATTTGGATAAGTTTGTAGTGGTGTTTATCGATGATATTTTGGTCTACTCCAAGTCAAAAGAAGAGCATGCCGAACATTTGAGATTAATCCTAGAGAAACTCAGGGAGCATCAGTTGTATGCAAAGTTTAGTAAGTGTGAGTTCTGAAAAAAGGAGGTTGATTTCCTTGGTCATGTGATGACAGCCGAGGGAGTAGCCGTCGACCCCAGTAAAGTCAAGGCAGTACTACATTGGGAACAGCCCAAGACTATCACTCATATTCGTAGTTTCTTGGGAATGGCAGGATATTATCGCCATTTCATTGAGGGATTCTCAACAATTTCTAGGCCTCTTACGCAGTTGTTGAAAAAGGAGAAGAAGTTCACTTGGACCCCAGCCTGTGAAGAAAGTTTTCAAGAGTTGAAGAAGTGTTTGACTTATTGATCTTGATTTTGGCGGACATCCGCAAAGATTTCGATATCTATTGTGATGCTTAGCGTCAAGGATTAGGATGTGTCTGATGCAAGAAGGAAGAGCCGTAAACTTATCAAGGAAATTAAGGTCTCATGAAGAGAATTACCCTACCCATGATCTGGAATTAGGCTGTAGTAGTGCACGCTTTAAAGATTTAGCGTCATTACCTTATCGATAATCATTGTGAGGTATATACGGATCATAAGAGTCTGAAGTATATTTTCACTCAGTCTGATTTGAACATGAGACAGAGAAGATGGCTACAGCTAATAAAGGATTATAACCTTGGAATCCATTACCACCCGGGTAAAGCTAATGTAGTTGCAGACGCTTTAAGCCGTAAGAGCTATTGCAATGTTGTGGAAGTAAAAGAGGTTTGTTCGGAACTTCAAGAGGAATTTAAGAAGCTGAAGCTAGAAGTTGTAGCTGAAGGATTTATAGCCAGTCTAGAGGTGCAGTCTACTTTGGAAAAGAAGATTCGAGAAGCTCAACCAAAGGACCCCGTATTCTCAGACATCAAGCTTAAAATGACAGAAGGAAAATGTAAAGACTTCACCTTAGATGATCAAGGTACACTATGGATTAATGGACGTATTTGCGTACCAGCTGTCGATGGGTTAAGACAGCTAATTTTGAAAGAAGCCCACGATTCAAAGTATTCAATTCACCCTGATAGTACCAAGATGTACCAGGATGTTCAGAACAAGTTTTGGTGGCCAAACATGAAGCGAGAAGTTGCAGAGTTCGTTGCCTTGTGCGACGTATGTCGAAGGTAAAAGCAGAGTACCGAGAGACCAGTGCATTGCAACCTTTGAAGATTCGAGTGGAAGTGGGAAGAAATCGAATGGATTTCATTACCGGTTTACCCAAGACTCAATCGGGTTACGATTCAATTTGGGTAATAGTGGATCGCTTGACCAAAATTGCTCATTTCTTCCCAATCAAAACCACCTACTCAGGAGATCACCTTGCAGAGTTATATATGTCAAGGATTGTCAGTTTGCATGGTGTGCCTAAGAAGATAGTGTCGGATCGAGGATCTCAGTTTACCTCCCGTTTCTGGCAAAGTCTGCATGAAGCCTTAAGGACTCATCTGAATTTGATCGCATACCATCGAGCACGGATGGGCGGATGAAAGAGTTAATCAAATCTTGGAGGATATGTTAAGAGCTTGTGCCTAGCCAATGCTACCGTTGGGATAAGAGTTTGCCGTATGCAGAATTTTCGTACAACAACAGTTATCAGGCCAGTCTGCAAATGTCACCGTTTGAAGCTTTTACGGTTGTGCCTGTAGAACCCCTTTGAATTGGTCAGAAACAACTGAATGTTTAGTTTTCGGGCCAGACATTATCCAAGAAGCAAAAGAACAAGTGGCCATGATCCGAGAAAGGCTAAAGATAGCCCAATCGAGACAGAAGAGCTATGCTGATAATCGTCGTCATGATCTCAGCTTTGAGCCAGAGGATTTTGTCTATCTCCGAGTTACTCCCCTCAGAGGTGTGAAAAGATTTCATGCCAAAGGAAAGCTTGCCCCTAGATATGTTGGTCTGTTCAAGATATTGGCTCGTCGTGGAGAAGTAGCCTATCAATTGGAGCTGCCGCAGTCGTTAGCAGGAGTACATGATGTCTTTCATGTCTCCCAGTTGAAGAAGTGTCTTCACGTGCTAGAAGAACAAGCCCCGTTGGAGTTAATCGAGCTGAAAGAAGATCTCACTTATAAAGAGCAGCCAATCAAGATTTTGGATGTCGCGGAGCGGCATACCAGAAGCAAGACCGTTCGTTTTTGCAAGGTTCAGTGGAGCAACCACTCGGAGGAAGAAGCAACGTGGGAGCGTGAAGACGAGCTGAAAGCCGAGTTCCCTAGCCTTTTCTCTAGCTAGCCTGAATCTCGGAGATGAGATTCCTTTAAGGGGGGGAGGTTCGTAACATCCTAATTTTTTGAGCTTTAAAAATCTTTTAAATAGTTAGTAGGAGGAAATTCACCATTTGGATTTTATTTGAATTTAAATCAAAAGCTTAATATGGACTTTGTACATCAAAATAATTTAATATGATTAAAGTCAACATGAACAATGGTCAAAACTATTTTATTTGGATTCTTTGGGCTTGGATATATTTTCCAGAATTTTTTGGAATTTTTTTTCCAGATTTTTCTGGAATTTTTCCAAGTTGATTTGCTATTTTCTTTTGCTTATATGGATTTCTGGTATTTTCTAAAAAGAAAAATGTATTTAAAATATCAGATTTGGTCTCGGGCCGAATCCTTTCCCTGGCCCGATCCTATTCCCGCCCAGCCCAGTCTGACTCGGTCCCTTTCTCCACGGCTCCGGCCTAGGTCCGCCCATGACCAAGCATTTGCCAGCTTTTTCCTTCATGCGGCACGCATCGCCTTCCTTCGACGCGTGGCGAGCGGCCGCCAAGCCTTTCTTTCCGTGCAGCCCAGTCGCTCACTTCCGTCCCGCAGCCACTTCCTGTGGGCCCGCGATGTCAGTCGTCATCTCTGTCTTCAAGCCGGAGTCCTTCTCCGTTTTCCTCGCGTGCGCGCCGTCGTCGGTCTCCGCACGGACTCTTCCCCCTCCAACCCTATTTAAAGCCGTGAGCGCGTCAGAATCTCCGCGCCCACCTCTCGCCTCTAAAACCCTAGCCCGCATATTGAGCTGCGCTGCCTTTTGGGCGAATCGTGCCTTAGAAGCTCGACGCCGCCAAGACCTTCCCCGCCGTCTTGTGCCGCCATCGGTGAGCCATCGTCTTCTTCGTCCCTGTTTTGAGATCGCCATCGCGTGGCCTACGTGATGCGCACTTCCTTGTTCTCGGGGAACCCCCATGGAGTATCGTCGCCGTGAGGCCGCGCCGCTCCACCGCTTTTCTTGGCCCCGCCGCCGTCACGGTCATTTCTGGTGCCAATTGGCCGCGTCACTGAGTTCCCCGAAGCGCCTCCTTCACCTGGCGCGCCCCCGTCGTCGCTAGAGAGCAGCCCATCGCCCGAACCCCAGGTCCAGAGCCTTGACCGCCGGCGAGCCCCTGTGTTCTTGCCACCTCGGTGTCGTGTCACTGCCCGGCTCGGCCGCCACCTCGGCTACGTGCCGCAGCATCGCCGCGTGGAGCCCAGTTAGCCCTGCCATGTGGCGATCCAGATCTAACCCAACCGCCTGGCTCAGTGAACCAAGTCCACCGTGAGCCTAGCCAGCGACCGTGGGGCCCACTGTCGAGGATTTTCTTTCCTTTTCTTTTCTTTCCGGTGGAAAATCTTCGCTGACGTCAGCCGACGTCATTATTCCGATTTTCTGTAAAAGAATAATTCGGGATATTCCAAAAATAGGATTTTCTTTAGATTCAAACTTCCCAAGCCCATATCTTTTGCATCCGAACTCCGATTGAGCCCATTCAAATTTATAAATTCATCTAAATTCAAGATCTATCTATCTGAGATTTTTATTGAATTTTTGGAGTTTATTTTGCCTCTGTTTTTATATTTTTTGTTTGTTCGTTTGCGAGTAGACGTTGATACCTCGGGAGGTTTTGAAGAGCAAGGAGCATCTCAAGACTAAGATCAATACCAAGACCTTTTCCAAGGCAAGTTATAACTTTGATCATATTGAACCCAATTTTCAAAAGTTATATTGATTCAAAGTATTGTATTTACTTTAATTATTTATTTCAATGCTTTTGGGATTAGTTAGTATCCAATTTATTATGACCTCCTTGTCTAATTGTATGCTATAATATTTTGTCACCCTAGTTTGGTTTATTTAGTTGGTGCTATTGTGTTACCAATGTGGGTTGGTTAGATGCGATTAGTTTGCTTAGCCATGCTACGAGTCATCATCTCATGTAGTTGCAAATATAAACCTGACTAAGTGACTATGAAACTATGTGATAAAAACTATGTGCTCTATGTGCTATTACTCGTTGATGGCATATGTTGCACTTAACCAACAGGGTGGGAAAAGGTTTTGGACAGGGGCGAGTGGTCTGGTATACTTTTATGGTGGTTCTGTGTTGGCGGGAATGATAGGTTAGAATTGGGAAGTCTTGCCCCGGTCAATTAAGGATTTAACTTTGTGCGCCATTGAACTGAGCCTTTCGTACAACCACATGCCTGATGGGACGGGCCTAACTTAGTAAGTTATGGAGTCTTGACATTGATTACTCAGGTTGTAGGTTAGCTATGTCGGATTGGGTGGAGGTGTGTACTACCAAGTAGTCGCATCACGGGGCGGTTCGCCGTGTCCGTATCCAACGGTGTGCGTCTGTGGCGGCTAAGCATATCGGGAATGTCAATGTCGAGATGAAGTTTCTGAACTGTTTTGTTACGGCTAGTGCTAGCTACACTAGTTGTATCTTGTGGGTAAAGTGTACAACCTCTGCAGAGTGTTAATCAATCTATTTGAATAGCCGCGTCTGCGGTCAGGGATAATGCTCGGTGATTTCACACGAGGGGTAGTTTTTCATAAAACCTTGGGAAGGGAGCTATGCGACCTAAGTCATATGGCTATGTGAATAACTTGTTTAGGCTATGTGTCTTTATGAACTAAAAATGTCAAATTATTATTGTCTATTTGTTTTGAATTATGCTTTCAATCTATTACTGGTATTTAAATTACAAATGCTGCATTTCTGCAAAAGAACCACAGAAGCCATTCCTTTGGAATAAGCTGCATCTATAATTGCATTTACGTGGTATGACTTGTAGTACGGTGTGTACTCATGCTTGTTGTAAAACATGCAATGAAGAGGAGGAGTCTTCGCTTTGCTTCGAGGAGGAGTTCATCGAAGGTGCTTGATCGTAAGTGCGGATCGATCGGTTACTGTGGTGAATTGATGGGATTCATTGAAATTTCTTTGTTCCTTTGCTATTTTATTTCTTGCTAGCCCTGTGTGGCTTAATAATTGTAAACTCGACCGTAAAGTCAAAACAACTATTTGTTATCAAATTACTCGTTTATGTTATTAATCGCTTGTGTGGATCGATATTCACCTATGGGGACACTGTGTGGACTAGCGTGATCCTGGACTAGTGCATTATACACAGAGGGTCCAGAATTGCATATTTTGCGTCCCGACAAGGACTACCTAGTACAAAGAGGGGGAGGGATAGTATTTTTATTGTCGTAGATAGATTTTCTAAAATGGCATATTTTATACCTTATCATAAGAGCGATGATGCTACAAATGTTGCTGATTTATTTTTCAGAGATATCGTTCGACTACATGGAGTGCCCAATACAATTGTGTCTGGTCGTGATACAAAGTTTCTGAGTCACTTTTGGAGGACACTATGGGCTAAATTGGGGATAAAGTTGCTGTTTTCTACTACATGTTATCCCCAAACAGATGGACAAACAGAAGTTATCAACTGAACATTGTCAACTAAGTTGAGGGCTGTTTTGAAGAGGAAGAAGATGTGGGAAGAATGCTTACCTCATATGGAATTTGCTTATAATCGTTCGCTGCATTCAACCACAAAGTTGTGCCCTTTTCAGGTAGTATATGGATTTACTCCTCACGCTCATATTGATTTATTACCTCTACCATCTTCGAAAAAGGTAGACATTGATGCTAAACAATGTGCTGAATTGATTCTGAAAATGCATAAAACAACTAAGGAGAATATAGAGCGTATGAACGCAAAATATAAACTTGCGGGTAGTCAGGGCAGAATAGAAATAACACTTGAACATAGAGATCTTGTTTGGTTGTATTTGCGCAAAGATAGGTTCCCTGACTTGAGAAAATCAAAATTGATGCCCAGAGCTGATGGTCATTAAAGTGTTAGAAAAGATTAATGATAATGCATATAAGCTTGATCTGCTTGTAGATTTTGGGGTTAGTCCCACATTTAACATTGCAGATTTGAATCCATACTTAGGAGAAGAAGAAGAGCTTGAGTCGAGGACGACTCCAATTCAAGACGAGAGGGATGATGAGGACATCCCTTCTGCTGATACAACCATATCTACTACTGCTGCTCCTCAACTTGATGTGCAAGGACTAATTACCAGAGCACGTGCTCGTCAACTAAATTATCAGGTAACTTTGTTTCTTGGAGTGCACTCATATTCTTCGAACTCTACGATACTGCCTGATGCACGTGATATTATCTTAATTAGGAATCAAGGACCCTACTTGTAGATAGGAGCCGCAACGCAAGGTTCATCTCAAACATGAATGGAAATGATGATTTGAATGGCTACTACAGACAATTGAAGTTCCCATGTGGTTGCATGAAGATGGCCGAACCTGAACCCACATGAAAGCACTAACTGCTTCGGCCACCATTACTTGGAAATATTTAAGTTAAGAGTCATGTGTTGCACCACCTTAATTGGGTCAGGCCCATGTAATAGAGTTCGAGGGGAGGCCCATATAGAGTTGGGGTCAGTTTCCCCTTGCTGGCCGACACCCCCTCCTCCTTTATATAGTGGCCGTAGCCCCTCCCCTAGGGTTTTGGGTTTTGTTTAATTAAAGTTTTCCACCATGAAATTACATGTATTTTCTTGTGTCAACTAGACAAATAGCTATACCGCTTTCAGAACCCCAACCTTTCAATATTTCATCCATATTCGCAATTTCAGATTGTCTTTCATCTTGTTCTTGCTTGTTCTTCGACTGCTTGCAGGAATTGATCTTTGTGATGATGTCATCTTGGCTTATTGCAAGGTTGATAACATCCCGGAGTTGGTTCAACAATTTTCTGGTGTATCAGTTGTGTACGGTTGGTAGCCAGATCGTGAAAGTCGTCTCCACAAAATGAAAGTTATCCTTCTCATCGAAAGATCGGGACACAATTAGACTCATCAGCCCACGAGCTGCTCCGACGAGCGGTACCACAATTAGACTCTTCACGTGTATAAATCCTCCTTGCTCCCATTGCCCATGTTAGTATGTGCATAAATAAATCTGCTTGCTACAATGTTAAATAATCAATTCTTGACAGTATTTAATCCTCTGTTACACTCTCATTGTTTAAAATGAAACAATGATACATGTCGTTGCAGAAGCAGAAGAAGAAGAAGAAATAATGATACATTGGAATCGGGAAAACAGGAGAGTAAAAGTATCTTTGTTGAATTCGGGAGTCAATGTTCGGTGTTTTCAATCGGGATATCATCAAGCGAGGTGCTCTAATCCCCCAGCCTGCTATAAGTGCAAAAAAAAAGGTCATCTGACTTCTGGGTGTCCAGATGATAAAAGAAATCGCAATATCAAATTATTTGGATTTGGGGTTCCAAACCAGGGGTTTTATACCTTACAGATTCCTAGATTGAAGTTATTTGAACAACAAGATGCTTTAGGAATGATTGAAATAAAAGAGGGAGTGGCCACTGTGCAGAGAATTGAGGCAGAACTGAAACATCTTATTCAGGATAAGTGGGATTGGAGAGTTCGTAAGGTGTCTGAGAAGGAATATGCTGTTGTCTTCCCCTCTAAAGAGATTCTAGATACCTAGTCAAAAACAAGGGGTGTAGAAATGGCTCTTCATTCCATCAAGGCTAAAATTGAAAAATCCAGTATTGACCCTGCAGCTTCTTCAATCTTGGTTCCTACTTGGATCAAATGGTATGGGGTTCCAAATCCTGCTAAGTCTGCAGACATTGCCAAGGAAATGGCTGGTATTGTTGGCGAGCCTATGGATGTGGATGAAATTAGCTTATTGAGGGTGGATCCAGTTTGAGTGAAGGTGTTTTGTCGCAATCCCTCTGCTATCAATTGTTATATCGAGATTTTCCTTAATTCGGTAGGATATGAAATTAAGTTTGAAGCTGAAGGGGTGGATTTTGTGAAGAAGGGAAAGATTCCTAGTGGCCCTGATCATCAACATCATGGTAAAAAGAAAGATGAGGAGGAAGAGGAATCTAATGGTAGCATTCACAAGACTGAATGGGAAAAGATGGCTGAGAAGTACGAAGGAGATTCTATCCAGACTTTAGAACAGAAAATTGGAGGTGGTTCTAATAAAAACAAAACTAGAAAACATTCTGAGGTGGAGTCTGGGAAAGGGGAGATAAACTCTGGGACAAAGGATAGAAATTTTCAGTCTATACCTATCACCCCAAATGAGCAGGCTCTGGTTGTGATGCCTTTAGCTTATAGTTTTCCTAAAGAAAGGGCTCATGAGGGGGGTACTGCTTTGCTAGAATTTGACACTGAGGTTATTGAGGGTTCAGGGCATGATAGCAAGATTGAGGGAGATACTTTTGATGAGGATTTTGATTCTAATTGCCCTTATGATGCTATAGTGGTTCACACTAAGATAGGTCCTACCTATTTGCATGCAGCACTGTGGCCTTGTCTGCAGTCACCTAAGAAAGGCAGGGATACCTTTGGGAAGCAACATTCTGAGCAGTAGGTAGTTAGTAGACATTTGAGACAGATGTAGACTCAAAATCAGGAGCCTTTGTTCAAAAAAGGTCAGGTAGCTGCCTTTGTGGATTTAGGCTCTCTAGAAGAGTTAAAGGAAGAAGTGAGGTCTAATATAGGGGTGATAGCTCAAGATGCTGAAGAAGATGTAGTTCATAGCTCTATTAAGGGGGTATTGACAGAGGAATGGATCATATCAAAGAAAAGAGGGGGAAAGAATAAATTTAAAGAGTCTTAGGTGGCAACTAGAAAAAGCACTCGTATCTAAGATCAAGGTATACCTATGCAGGACAAAGCAAGCTTATTGAAGTCCATTTAGAACCTGGAAACTCAAGGTAAATCTAATCCTTTCACTGTTCTTAATGATGCTTCTTGCAGTTATTTAGAAAATGTTGCTTCTTCTTGTGGGATCATCTTGGGATCTCATACTGAAAGTCCACTTAAGGTGATTTTGGCTTTCAAAGCTAGTAAGTTAGCTAGAGCTGCCATTGCCAAGGTAGCCTTGGAGATACCTAGCAAGTCCGAACAAAGAGAACATAGTCTGGATGCTCAAAAAATGGTGGTAGAGGAAGTAGAGGATATGTTGAATGTTGTTGACAATGAAAAAAAGGGTGCAACTGGGTTCAAAGTTAATAAGCAAGTCAGGGGGAAGCTTAAAATAGGAAAGACTTCTTCTAAAAAGTGCAACACATGAAGATTCTTTTTTGGAATATCATAGGCTTGGGTAAATCAGATAGGAGGGGTCAACTTAAAGATCTAATTTACAAAGAGAGATTTGATGCGGTGGGGGTGCAGGAGACTTTTAAGGGAGACTTCACTGAAAGAGAGCTTAAAGTTTTCTCTGGTAATGGTGATTTTGGTTGGAGTTGGCTTCCTACTCAAGGTCATTCGGGTGGTATCCTGTTAGGGGTAAGGAAGGATAATTTGGATATTGAAGGGTATGATCATGGAAGATTTTTTGTCAGCATGGTGGTGAGGCATAAGCAGCTTAACTTTAGATGGGAACTTGTTATAGTTTATGGCCCAACCAATCATGAGTTATCTCAACAGTTCTTGGAGGAGCTTCATAAGAAGTGTCAGCTTTCTATATTGCCTCTGGTTCTAGGGGGAGATTCCAATTTAATCAAAAAAATGGAGGATAAAAGTTCTGTGGGTGTCAATTACAGTTTGATGGATAAGTTCAATGATTTTATTGATGATAACAATTTATTGGAGGTCAAGAGAAGTGGACCTAAATACACTTGGACTAATAAGCAAGCTAACCCTATTATGGTCAATTTGGATAGGATCTTGGTTTCAACTCCTTGGGAAGCCAAGTATCCTCTTTATTCTGCTTCTAGTCTTACTAGAGTTGGGTCTGATCATATTCCTATTATTTTACATTCTGGGGTGGATGGAACTGTTCCTAAAGGGAGATTCTATTTTGAGAAAAAATGGCTCTGTCAAGATCATTTCAGGAAACTTGTTAGGGACAAATGGGAGGAGATTAGTAGGAAAGTTCCTGAGAAGAGCTATTCTCTAGACATGTGGAATGGGAGTTTGGCCTCTCTTAGATAGTTTCTCAAAGGGTGGGGTGCAAATCTGAATGGAGTTTGTCTTAGAGAAAAGAAGATAATTTTGGATAACCTGCATATGCTGGATAGGAAAGCTGAAGACCAGACTATCAAAGCTGAGGATTGGATTTGCAGGTATAAGGCAGAAAGAGATCTGGAAAAGATTTATGATATGGAAGAAAGGTCCTGGCAGCAGAGGGGGAATGTGAAATGGATACTCCAAGGGGATGCTAATACTAGGCTTTTTCATACTTGTGTCAATGGAAGGAGGAGAAAGAATTTGATTTTTAGTCTGGAAAATGGGGATGAGCATTTAACTTCAGAGGAGAGCATTAGAGATCATATCTATAGTTATTATAAGGCTTTGTTTGGTCAAGATACCAATCTGACTGTTCAGTTGAGTTCTGATTTCTGGAAGGAAGATTATATGGTTTATGATGAGGATAATGTCAGTCTTACTCAACCTTTTTCTGAACAAGAGGTTTTTAATATTATCAAGGATTTGCCAGCTGATTCTGCACCTGGACTTGATGGATTTCCTACTTTGTTTTACAAAATTTTCTAGGAGATTTTGAAGAAGGTTTTTATGGATATGGTTATAGATTTCTTTAAGGGGAACCTGGACTTAAAGAGATTAAACTTTGGGGTGATTACCTTGATTCCCAAAATCAAGGATGCAGCTTCCATTAATCAATTTAGGCCTATTTGTCTGATTAATGTGAGCTTCAAGATTATAACTAAGATTCTGGCAGTAAGATTGGGTAAGATTGCTGACAAGATTATTCATAAAAGTCAAACTACTTTCATTAAAAACAGAAATATTCTGGATGGGGTGGTTTCTCTTCAGGAGATTCTTCATGAGCTGAGAGTTTTTAAGAGGAAGGGAGTCCTTCTTAAACTGGACTTTGAGAAAGCTTATGATAAGATCCAGTGGGGTTTTTTGGAAAGTATTATGGAAGGAAAAAGTTTTTCTAGGAAGTAGGTTGATTGGGTGATGAGTTCCATTAGGGGTGGCAAAGTAAGTATTAATATTAACGGGAAAGCTGGCCCTTACTTTACTGGTCCTTACTTTACTACTCATAGGGTTTTGAGACAGGGAGATCTTTTATCACCTTTATTATTTGATCTGGTTGCTGATGCCTTGGTAGAGATTGTAGTGAAAGCTCAAGAGAAGGGTCTGATTAAAGGGGTGATTTCTCACTTGATTCCAGTAGGGGTCACTTTACTTCAATATGCAGATGATACTGTTCTGATGATTGATTGTGAGGAAGAGTACTGTCGGTGTTTTAGAACCGAACTTACGTAAAGATTGTTTGATTCAGGGGGTCTCCTAGAATGGAATCACGCAGAGAGATTGACACGGGATTTTTATCTGAGTTCGGGCCTTCTCAGGAGAGAATAACAACCCTACTCTGTGTGTGTATGGTATTGAGTGTATTCGAACAATCGGGGAAAAACTAAGACTATTACAGATAGTGCTTGTATTCTGATGGCAGGTTGATCTTGTCCTTCCTTTTCTCGATTACGCCTTTTATAGTACATGAAGGAGCGGCGATTACTCAGATAAGCGGCGCCTCATCACCTCCATGCTTGAGCAAGACGTTGGTAATAATCACCGGTGTATTAACTCCTCCACGTCGCTCAACATGACTATATACCGAGATAATGGAGTATTACGTGTCATTACTCCATAAAATAACAACAGATGATTTGTTTGAATCCCTTAATCAATAAGACCCACTTATGCAGAGGTTTATTTGATCATAAGGTGGTCGAGGTGACCTAGTCGTAGAAGAACATACGACCATGAGGTAGTCGTAGCAAGACTTACGACTATTGGGGTAGTCGTAGCATAACTTATGACTATGGGGGTGGTCGTAGAAGAACTTACGACCACCCATTAAACTCTTCCTCATAATATTAAGGGTACACTCGGGGTCCACATAACGTCATATTTACCTATAATAAGAATTATAGATAAAAGATAAAATGAGGATTATTATATCCTCGTCATCTAGACTTCAAGTGAAAGCAACTTATTTGGTAAAGGAGTTATAGATGGTCTTACGACCACGAGAGGATCAGAGAAAAATAGTCGAAGGAAAAACTCTTGATTGTATACTACTTTGACCGAAATATGCTTGGTCAAGAAAATTACCTCGACTATCAAGTAGTCGTAAAAGCATTCCTACGATCACGAGGTGGTCGTAGTATAGTGTCGGAAGAAAGAACTTTCCGATTATCATTTCCTTTGGTTGAAAAGATCTAACCAAGGAAGTAATTTCGCTTGAGGTGTAAATGCAAACTGATTTTCTCGAGCGGACACCTTGGGAATCTCAAAGCGGCGCTTGCTTGCACATGCAGTGAAGCGGTTCCCGAGACGGTGGCGACCCTTGGAATGTCACGCCTCCGGCTCAAAGTACGCGGTTATAAATACTTACCGGGGGGTAAAACCTAAGATCTTACCTTTCCCCAAATCATTCTACTGTTCATCAAGTTCTTGTCTTCTCCGCCACCAACTCAGTCGAAAATCTCCTCTTCACGAGAAAAATGGCGGAGAGTTTCGAATGGGCGAGTCGGAGATGGATACGGCGAAGATGCAAACCCTTGTCAATGCTGGGAAGATTCCAGAGAGAGTTCTTGTGGAGTGGTTCCCGGCGCATAAGCAGCAATGGCCGTCGGGGGAGGAAGGACAAATCCTCGTCTTCCAGGCGTATTGTGAGTGTGGTCTTCGATTACCTGCTCACCCCTTTCTCACACTGATACTCGAGCATTTTGGAGTGGAATTGGTGAACCTTGGTCCTAATTCCATCACCATGCTGAGCGTATTTGTATATCTGTGTGAGGTGCACAGGAATTCAGCGGATCTTGAGCTTTTCAAGTATTTCTCTGGAATGGCTCGACAATGCAGGATAATTTGGAAGTTGTGGTTTGAAGCTCCATGACGGGAAGTCGAAGGAGTATATTCAGATGTTCACTCGGTCCTCATGGCCGTTGTGGAGGAAGAGGTGGTTTCACTGGAAAGTCACCTCAGAAGGCGATCTTACTTTCGAAGGAATTTGCAAAAGAAAGCTTCCGGGATTGACCCCCGGGATATCAATCGAATTGCCCCTATATTCAAGCCATCAAGGATTTGAAAGCGAGAGGGTTATTTGGATGGCATGTGGTGAAGGATTTCATCACCGCGTCGAATTAGTCCTTTGAAGAAGCGAGTGCCTCCTATGTGGAGGTACACGGGGCCAAAAGACCCGACCAGGGACTACGAGGGAGGTAAGTGAATTTTCGACTTAGCTCTCAGTTTGGTCTTTCTGCAAAGTTGTTTAAATAATGCCTTTATCTGTTTGAACAGATCTTTCACCAGCGGAGATTGACGTTAGAGTCAAACTCGTTTATGAGAAGCCTCCGCCACTTAGTGTGGCAATTCCTAAGATCCTTGCGATCGTATCCATGAGAGGAAAGGATGGTTCGCCTAAAGGTAATCAGTAGTTGATTTTATCCTTAGGACTTTATAGTCGTAGAAAGAACTTACGACTAGAGAAATGTTGTAGAAAAACTTACAACTTAGTAGTGACCGTAGAAAATCTTACGATTCGAGGAAAGATAAAGAAAAACTTACGACTTGATCTTTCGTCGTAGAAGGTCTTACGACCAGTTAGTAATTCTTCTTTTTCTGTTTTGCTTTACAGAAAGTAGGTATGGAAAATCGTCGGGACGACGAAGAAGCTGTACTGATAACCATCGGTGCAGAGTTGACAAAAGACAAAGGCTCAGCTCCTCCGTCCAAGAGACGTCGACTTACAAGAGCGTGACAAGGGAGAACAAGCTCGAGTTCTAGCCCTTGACGGATCCTCTGCAAAGCCTGTGGCAAACATAGCCGTAGTTGAAGCCGAGGCTGAAGCAGCTGAAGCTGAGGAGGTCGAAGCAGCTGAACCTCTTAAGCGCAAACCTCGCAAGGCCAAGGTACCCTTCTATTATGACAAAAATCTTTCATGATTTACGCCACCCCTGGTTTTGTCGGGCACCTAGAAAAGGAGATCTAGAAAGATTTTATGTCTTTTGTGAAGGACAATGCCGCTCAATGAGCCTTTGGTGAGGCGTATTGCTCTTAGAGTGGTCGAGGCGATCTCGGCCATCCGGAAAATCAGAAACAGAGGAGTGGTTCTGTCCAAAATCCACGACGAGGCGTGGTCGTGGTGAGCCTATTCTTCAACTTGAACTCAGGCCGGGCGTGGTCGAGAGAAGAAGAAATCTTCTGTTGGGAAGGTGACTCCAAAATTCCGTTTAGGTCTAAGGTGCAGGTATGTGAAATATCTTTGAAGTGTAAAACGACATTTACCTTGTTCCTTTCCACAACGACTTACTTTCCCTTTGTTGTTTTAGCCCGACTCCTTGACCCGAGAATGCTTCCGTTGAGAAGCCTATTGCTACCTCTCCATTCTTTGGAGAGACAACAAGGAAGTGGTCGATAGATCATCCTCGGCCAGTGGTAGAAGAAGTCGTGGCTCTCGGCGGTTGTCACGACCGTGAAATCAGTAGCTATGGCCACCGAGGTGCGTGCCATAATTCTTGAGTGGCATCTACAACCACCGAGGTAACCGCTATGACCACTTGAGGTTGCAGCTACTACTCTTGAGGTAGCCGCCATGACCACCGAGGTTGCAGCTACTACTCTTGAGGTGGCGGCTACACCTATTGAGGCGTGATTACGACAAGCGAGATAGTCGCCATGACCACTAACGTGGTCGTAGGACCAGCAGAGGAAGTCGCGAAGCCTCTGCCCAAGGTGGTGATGTGCGGACCACCGTGCGGGGAAGAAATCGTTCTGAGACCTCCTTCACGGTACCCAAAGAGAAACTACAATTTCAGAATCGGAAGATGAAGAATACTTCAACCACATTCGATTTCTTTAACCTGCTTCCATAGTGGGGTCTTACGCCTTTAGATCTATGCCAAGAGTCCCCATCCCAAAGACATTCCCAATAGAGGAACACTTTTGATAATGGCGCCTTGAGAAGGTTTGGTGGGACCAAGTTGAGAGAGTGGACGATTTGAAGCACCAGTGGTTTACTCAATATTTGCTCGATCAACCATGAATGTAAGTATTTGATGATACTTATACATACAGTATAATCTTCTCTTATTTCTCCTTTGTCTTGTCTTTTGCGAGAAAGCCATAGAGCAAATCGCCGTTGTCGGTGAATATCATCGATAACTTCTAGAGTTGCGACAGGAAAAAGAGGAACTCTGCAAACAGGCGGAGAGGTGGTAAGTCACTGTTTTTCATAATCATTTTTGACTACTTATATAGTGCTTACGGGGTTTGTCATGGAAAAACTCACGACTAGGTCTGGTCATTAAAGACTTCGACCGGTGGCTTTGTCGTAGAAGAACTTCTGAATAGGTGATGGTCGTAGAAGAACTTACGACCATGAGATTTTGTCGAGAAAAACTTACGACTAGGTCGATGGTTGTAGAAGAATTTACAACCGATTGACCAATGCTTATGTTCACTTTTATCCTTTGCAGGTTGAACAGTGACGCAAAGACCTTAGCCGACTCGCTCGATTATGAAAAAGAGGAGTAAAAAAGCTATGGGAAAAAGTAGAATTCCTTTTGGGGAAACTTAAAAAGCCAACTCGCAAGCGCAAAATTGCGGGAAGGAATAAGCGATGAAGTCTTGAACTTAAGGCGCTTACGACTTTGATCTTTATCTAACTCTCGCTTCTTTTCGTAGAAAGAAGATGAGATGAGAAAGCTCGAATGAAGTCAAAGAAAACTTCATCATTCACGAGCTTACTCGTATGTCCAAAAATAAAGATCAAGATCTTGAGGCCGAGAACTTCGAATATCGGGTAAGTAATTCTTTACCTGCGATCCTTCTGAGTTATTTCCTTTTCTTACTCCACTTCTTTTCTAGGAATGGATCTTGAATTGGGAAGGCTCGAGACTGAAATCACGGAAAAACCATGATTTATAACGAGACCGTCCTTATTGCAAAGAAGAATCAGAGGACATTAGATCATGGGAGAAAAAGCATCTTTGAGACCGTTGCTTCCCATAATGAAGAGGTCAAGAAGTTGGATTCTCGACTAGTGGGTAAGAAATTCTTTTACTCGTGATTATTTTTGTTCTTACTTCCTCTAGGAGTTTATCTTTGTTTGACCAGTCTTATTCTTTTTCAGAACAAGTGGTCGAAAATAAAAAGCTTCGCGAGGCTTCGACTCGTACCCAACAGGAGATGGAAGCAATGAAGATTAAACTTCAAGGCAACATCACGCTCCTGAACAATGTGCTTGGTGAGCTACATAGTGAGGAAAGGCTCCTCAAGATGATCGATAACCGCTCACATAAGTACTATTGGGGATCAAGTCGGGACTTTGCAAGATCTGGTGACTACTCGAAGGCCAACCAAAATTTGAATCAATAAAGGAAGCGGTCGAGCTGCGATAAGTTATGCATTAGCAAAACTTAAGGCTCATGACCCCAACCTTAATGTGCAACCACTCGAAGCCGACTTCGACTGCTCTGAAGCAGAAGGAAGACGTCTGATGGAGGAGATGCAATCAGTTGGCCGGAAAGTTTCAGAGGAGATGCAGTTGGGATCTCCCTCTTCAGAGTAGCTTGTAATAAACCTATGAAAAACAAGCTTTTGTTGATGTAATATACGATCCATCTTGTTTCCTGCAAATTATCTTGTCGAGTAGTTAGTAACTCAAAAGATAATTAACGAATTTTAAAGACTAAAAATTGAAGTCAAATTAATGACTTTATTGTAAGACCCGGGATTAACACTCCCGAATCCTCTGTGTATTTCTGAACTAGTCCCATGATCAGTAGCTAGTCCACACAGTAAACAAATATGGTAACAAAATCATATCACAACTTTATTAATAAATAACAACAGAGTTGATTACAAAGGAGGCTTATGGACCAACAATAAAATAAACACAAATGGAAGGCGAAGATGTAGTAGGGTCCAGTTAATCGCCACGAGCAATCGATCGGGAAGCGGCCTAGTCGTCGAGATCCACACCGTAGCAAAGTTCTTCTCCTCTGAAATTATTTGCATTAAGCAAGCATGAGCACAACTACTAGTGCTGCAAGTTACACCAATATGGAATTGTAATGCATGCATAAGGTAAACAAAGGACATTGGCAGGGTTATTTTGCGTAAGCAGCAGTTTTAGTTTAAATAATCATATTAGATTGCAAGGCCATTTTCATATAGTAATTAAAATCATAATTTAAAGGACAAAAGTAAAATGTGGATAACCTCCAACAAAGGTGATGGATATCCTCCAATCACAATGGCTAACCGCCCAATTTTTCCCACAGGACTAACCATCCTGAAAACATCTGTTGAAATCACTTTTAAAACCAAATACAAGTCTAACTCAAAGTGGCTTTGCTAGCATGTCCATGACCGCGGACGCGGCTATTCGAATAGTTTTACACTCTGCAGAGGTTGTACAGCTTTACCCACATGACACGAATTCTCTAGTTTGTCCGGCATATATCTATGCCACCGCTCACTACCTTAGGTAAGCGGTCTAGAGCACGTGACAAGGCCTTTACAAAGCTCTACCCAAAAGTATTCGTGCCCGCTAAGGTTTCACTTCCATTGGACTACCCATCCTCCGGAAGCCCCCTCTTGCGCCAGGTGGGAAAACTGTCTAACCAACACCCACACAAACAAATGGCACAAATAACAATGAGGTATCACTAATTATTAAGCCAGGTCCTACTCCCCATCTTGAGGACATGTGGTTGCACGGTGAGGCATAGCCCATTATAGGCATAGCAAAGGCAGCTCAAAGGCGGTCCTTAATTGACTTGGCGACTTCAAATTAAACCACAGGCCTTAATCCTAACCAGATTAAGCCCGTGCATAAACCTGCACCCACCTTTCATCCATTTCACCCAAGTCCAAACCATCACTTTATTTCATTTTTCAAAGTCATTTATAAACTTCCATAACACACCAATGCCATGGATACAATTTAAACAATATTTGATTTTTGGCTGAAATTCCCCAAATCAACATTTTTGGTCTAAGCATGTCCATGCAACATTTTCAAATGATCCTAGTTCATACTATTGTATCAACTAGGTTTTATCTAGGGTGACAAGGGGTGAGGGATTCAATGTCAAGGTATTGTCAGGTACGAGACCGGTAGGTAAACCATCCGTACTGTGTTCATCCAATCTCCAGCAATTGTAAAATCTCATACAATATTGATTAGTCCGATATCCACCATATCAGTCTATTCCTATGATCTGACCTCCATCGATCCAACATTCAGTAATGCTCTAATTCTATAATCTGATATCTGTCAATCCATTAATTAATCCTTAATGAATTATTTCTAATAATTCAACACCCATCAATCCGATGATTATGTAATCCTATAATCCAATTTTTGATAATCCGATATCTAATGATTATCTATTTCTATAATCCATTCTTCGATAATCCATTATCAGCAATTATCTACTTCTAAGATCTAATCAAGTTTTATTTCTAAAATCCCACCAAGGGTTAATCCTACAATCCAGCACCCAAGCCAATCAATATTCTATAATGACTGCTTCTATAATTCAATCATAGTAGTCCAATATCAATAATTAACTATCTCTACAATTCAATATCCATTGATCACTTATTTCTACATCCGTCATTAATGCATTCCTATGATCCAATCTCCAACCATTATTCTATCCTATAATCCAATATTCAACAATCGTATAGGTGTGTAATCAGTATCTAAAAATCATGTATTCATATAATCTGATACCCAATAATCACGTGGTTCTTATAATTCAATATCCATCCATAATGTATATCTACAATCTCATGTCCATCAATTGTGTAATCCTATACTTCCATCTCCAATATTCTGATGCCCAAAAATATATTTCTATAATTTAACCTCAACAACAAATCAATTTCTTTAATCTCATATCCAACGATCATGTTATCTTATAATCCAATATTTCCACTTTCTACCTCCGATTATATAAATCACATTAGAATGGTTCTCCATATGGTCTATCTGAAGCAGTGAATGGCTATACATAGGAGTTAGGAATAACTATAAAGCTTAAAAGCAATTATTTAAATTACTTGAATATAAATCGCATGCAATAATAATTTAAAACAGAATTTAAATAATTTAAAATAATGGGTGCAAATATGGTCAAAGTGTAACTTGCCTTCGTTGAAGTCTTAACACTCTAAATACTCGAAGGATTGAACTCTAGGAATAAATCAAGTCTATAAAGCGATCCAAATTCAAACGAAATTCAAATAACAAATCAAAAGGCAATTCAAATTAACTCAAAACTAAATAATTCTATTTTATTTAGTTAGATAATAGTTTTATAAAATTTTAGAAATTTGAAACACTCAAATTGGAGTTGGGATTTAAAAGATATGAATTTTACAAGTTTTAATCTTAAAAGCTGAAATTTAAATGAATTTCTAAATACAAACAAGATTCAAATGAAGTACAATTTAAATAATTTTGGTTTAGTTAGCTAGGTCTTCAATTTATATGAATTTAGAAATTTAAAACACTTAATTTGGAGTTTGGAATCAAAAGGTATATATTTTACAAGTTTAAATCTTAAATGAGCAATTTAAACTATTTTGATTTCAAAAGACAATTTAAATTACTCCAAAACAAGTATTTATACTTTTCTTAGTTAAAACATAAATCTGTAAGATTTTATAAATTTGACTCACTAAAATTGGAGTTTGAGATACAAATGAATTTTATTAATTTTAACCTAAATTTGAAATTTAAATGATTTCTAAATTCTAAAACAAAACAAAACTGAACTCCAAATGGAATAATTATATTTTATTTAGTTAGACAATAATTTTCTAAGATTTTAGAAATTTGAATCATCTAATTTGGAGCTAAGATGTAAAAGATATGAATTTTTACAAATTTAAACCTAAATCGTTATTGAACCAATTTCCCGAATTATTTTTCTATAGAAAATTCTAATTATGGCGCATGGTGATGTCAGCGATGAATTTTCCAGAATTTAAAATACTTTCTGACGTGTGGGCCCCACGTGTCATAGACACGGCCCACGGTGGACTGGTTCCACCGAGCCAAGGGGACGTCGAGGTGGTGGAGTGGCCACGCGGGTGGTGCCATGTCAGCGCCACGTGGTGACTCGGTCGGACACACGCACATGTGGACCGACATGGCGATGACATAGGCGCATCGCGGCGACCACGTCATCGCGATCTTGCGGCGGCTCGGCGTCGGGCTTCCGGTGATAGGGGCTCCGGTGAGCTCCGGTGAGCGGCAAGTGAGAGAGGGGGCGGGGGTGTCGATGCTCACCATTGCGGCGCTTAGAACTCGAATCGGCTGCCGTGGCGAGGCGTGGTCTTGGCGGCGGCGGCGGGCTCATGGCGGCGAAGGTGTTCGGGGTGCTTAAGCGAGGCGAGCGCCTGGCGTAAGCGGCAGTGCGATGCCATTCTTTGCGGTCAAAATCGCGGGCCGTCCTTGACCTCGCCGGAATTGACGAAGAAGAGGCTCATGACGGCGCAATGTTTTGCGAAATCCGGCGGATCGAGAGGGAAAAGAGGAGTGGGTTAGGCGTTGGGTGAGGAGAGGCGGTCTGGGCGTCCTTTATAGGCGGCGGCGGCGGGGCGAGGAGATCGGGCGGCGCTAATGGCGTGGCGGTTTTGTCTTGTGGCGAGAGCAGGTGAGAGAGAGAGGGAATCGTGGGAAGTGGAGGCGGTTGATGGGGTGCGGAGTGGTGTCGCGAGTGGCGCGAGGAGGTAAAGGCGGTTGAGGGGCGGTTGAGGAGCTCCGTCTTTGCGAAAATGGCAAGACGCTTGAGAAGAAAGGGAAAGAAGGCGCGTGGGGCGGGAGGAAGGAGATGGCGCGGGCGCTTGATTTTCATCGGGCGGTTGTGATTTGTGGTGAGGTGGAGTCGAGTTGGCCGTCGGATCTTGATCCAAGCAGTCCAC
The DNA here is from genome assembly GCA_036346405.1 of Phyllostachys edulis. NCBI lineage: Eukaryota > Viridiplantae > Streptophyta > Magnoliopsida > Poales > Poaceae > Phyllostachys > Phyllostachys edulis. The sequence goes on from CM070564.1 coordinate 8,701,929, forward strand.
GGCCGCGCATGGTGGGAGAAGCCGAATGGGCGGAAGTGCATGGATTGGGCAGGCGTGGGAAAAGCGGAGATGGGCCAAGGAGATTGACCGAGAAGCGATGGAGGAATTTCTTTTGGTTTTCCCATTCAAATAATTTGATTAATTCAATTTAGCTTTATAAAATAGCAAAATAAATCCATAATTTTCTAGAGAAATTCTCATAAATTCTTAGAGTCATTTTAGACTTAATAAAATTATTCCCAACTTAAAGTTGGCTTTTAATTTTGCAAATAAATTATTTTGGCTTTAAAATATTTAGGAAAAAGCTTTTAAAATTTCAGAAAATTCTCAAAATTAATTTAATTTTTATTTTTCAACTTTAACTCAAATAAAACTTTAAAATCTTTAAATAATTTTATTTTTGGCTTTTAAAAACTTTAGAAATTCAAATAAAGCAATCAAACTCTTTCAATTTTCAGAAAATCCAATAAATTAATAACTTTAATTAATTTAAATTGGTATGAGAACTTTGGGTCATTACATTTATCCTAACCCACGACTATTTGCTTAGTTTGTTGAAACTAAGTAAATAGTCTTATCTCTACAAATCATCTTGTCGAGTAGTTAGTAACTCAAAAGATAATTAACAAATTTAAAGACTAAAATTGAAATCAAATTATCCTAGCCCCGACTATTTCTTTGAGTTTGTTTAGACAAACTAAGTAAATAGTCTTTAAAAGGTTTTCAAAGCAGAGAGGTCTGTTTAACTTGTAGTTTTGGCGCAATTGTCATGCCTTTGGTCGAAAGAGTGGTAGCAATTGACACTAGGAAGTTCCTTCTAGTGGGGCGGGACCACGTGCGAGAGGAGAGGCTTCGACTAGGTAATGTTAACATCTCAGACTAGATTAATTAAATCGAGAACAACAACTTGAGTTAAACAAACATCGAGAGAACTTCAAAAATTCGTTAAGCCCTTCTTTGGAGGATTCAATAAGTGCATACTGTTATCAAGAGTTGGAAGCGAGCGATGCTAGGAAGTTCCTTCTAGTGGGGCGGGACCACGTGCGAGAGGAGAGACTTGACTAGATGTGTTTCTTCCTCCGACTTAGTTAAGGCAATTGAATACACCAAAAGCGGTGAATAAATCTTAAAAAGTGCACTCTGCTTAGAATATTTTTCAAAAATGAAGTGAAGAAATAATCTAAGGTGAAAGGGTTGGCCTTCAAAAAAATTTCGACTAAATAAAACCCGAGTTCTTTGTGTTGGCAACAAAAGCGAGTAACGAGTTGACACTAGGAAGCTCCTTCTAGTGGGCGGGACCACATGCATGAGGAGAGGCTTCGACTAGGTGATGTTATCGCCTTTCGACCGATGTAAAAAAGCGGGTGTTTGAAACATAGTCGAAAAATTATGAATGCACTACTCAAAAGTAAGACAATAGAGATAGAAAACACGAGTCTTTATTGTCCAGAATGATTGGTTACACATAGAACTTGCGTGGCGGTCGATGTTCCAAGAATTGAGAGAACACGGCCGTCTTCCATTGCCAATCGTCCGACCCTAGGCGAGTAGCTGCGACCTTTGTGTAAGGACCTTCCCACTTGGGAGAAAGTTTGTTCCGATTAGACTTGGATTGGAAAAGCCTCAATACCAAGTCACCTACAGCAAGGCTGCGAGGTTGGACCTTACGATCGTAGTATCTTCGCAGGGCTTGTTGGTAGACTACCGAGCGAATTAGGGCCTGGTTTCTCCTTTCTTCAAGTAGATTAATATCATCTGCTCGAATTTGTTCTGGTTGGAGTTTTGAATGTTTAGACTCGTGTTAACCGTATCTTTAGTTAGGAGGAAGCATGGCTTCAAAGACCAAGACTAGAAAGAAAGGTGTTTCTCCTGTCTTGGTGGTAGTTGTCTGAACTGCCCATATCTGAAGGTAACTCTTGTACCCAAGCCCCGGCGTTTGACGAGTGGTCGAAAACTTCGAGTCTTAATTCCTCTCATTATTTGGCCGTTTGCACGTTCATTGCCCCATTACTCTAGGGATGGGCCACGAAGCATAACACAACTTGGTACCCAACTCGTCATAAAATTCCTGAAATTTTAAGCTCAAAATGCTTACCATTATCTGTAATTATTAGACTCGGTACTCCAAATCGAGTAATTCGCATCTCATCATAAACCGTTTTGCCTTACTTCGTTGTTATCGATCACGAGTTGGCTTCAATCCATTTTGTGAGCGTATCAATAGCCACAAAAGGAACTCGAAACCTCCGGAGCTTTGGGGAGCGGTCCGAGGATATCAAGACCCAGGTTGCAAAAGGCCAAGATAGAGTATTGTTTGTAATGCTTGATTTGGTTGGTGTATTTGCTCGCTATGAAGCGGCCTTGGACACACTTTTAACCAACTCTTTAGCATCGTATAGGGTCATTGGCGATAAAAACCTTGTCGAAAAGCCTTGAAACCAGCGTTCTATAGGAAGCATGATTTCCACAGATGCCACCATGTATGTCGTGAAGGAGTGTTAATCCTTCGCTCTGCGGAATACATCGCATGAGCACCCCTTGAAATACCCGTTTATAGAGAACTCCTTGACCAAAGTATACATTTTGGCTTTTCGGGATAAGCGATCTACCTCGAGATCGTCTTGGTCTGAGAACCCTTACGAAGATAATCATAGATGGGCACCATCCATGTATCCTCGTACTCTAGAAATTTGTCTCAATAGGAGGTGTCTCGGCTCGTCGACGAGAGAAGGCTTCGGAGTTGTTCAAGAAGACTCCTTTTGGTACTTCAGATCGGGAAGAAGCTATTCGAGCAAGGGTGATGCGAGAAATTATCCTTCGAGGATGAATTGTGCCTCGAAACCTAAAAATGTTTTTCTAGCTTACGCACTTCCGATAAGTGCAGAGACATTGTCGGGTTAAACCTTTGGTACTCTTTGCCGACTTGATTCACGACTAGTTGAGAGTCTCCTCTCACGAGTAGTCGCGAATCGAGCGCTTTCATGCGCTCGTATACCGACTAGCAAACCTTCGATGATACGCCACATTATTAGTGGCACGAAAGTTTAATTGTATGGCATACTTTAAGGTCTCTCCGGTAGGAGATACCAGACCACCCACCCGAGCCACTTAAAGTGGCGACCGTCAAAGTACATAAATCCCTTTGGTCGTGGGAATCGTACTAGGGATCTGAGCAGGTTCAGATTTGTCCATCGGCGACAAAATCTGCCAAGATCTGGGATTTAATGGCCGTTCGGGATCTGAAATGGATGTCGAACTCCCCAAGTTCGTGACCATTTGCCATGTATTGTTTCCTTATTACGGAGGATCGCTCCCAAAGGAAACTCGAGCGCAAGACAGCTAGTTTGTGCGCTGAAAATAATGCATGATTTCCTCGAAGACATGAGGAGGGCATATAGAAGCTTTTGGACTGAGGGTAATGCTCCTTAGGTCCGTGTAAAACTTCACTTACGTAGTAGGCGAGTCGTTGTACATTTTCACGTTCTCGACCACTCTGCGCTTCTTGCTGTGGCGTGGCGACTAGGTAAACCAAGGCGTTTCTTACGGCCTCGGAGGGCGAGAATAGGAGCACTCGTAAGGTACCTCTTGACATCCTCAAAAGCGGCGTTTGCCTCTTCGACCACTCAAAACCTTCGTGTTTCCTTAGAAGTTTAAAGAAAGGTAGTCCCTTTTCTCCCGGTTGTGCGATGAAAGCGACTTAAAGCCGCCATGCACCCGGTGAGTTTACGGACTTCTTTCCGTGTAGTTGGGGGCATTTCTAAAATGGCTTTTATCTTTTAAGGATTTGCTTGATTCCTCGTATTGATACTAGGAATCCAAGCAATTTCACTGAGAATTCAAATACACACTTCTCGGGATTAAGTTTTAAGCGATGTTTTACGAGATTGTCGAGCGTTTCTTCTTGGTCGATAATATGATTAAGTCTCTTGATGCTTTTGACAACTAGATCATCAACATAGGCTTCTAAATTTCGGCCTAATTGAGATGAAAAAGTTGCTGCATCAAGCGTTGAAAAAAAGCGCCGGCATTTTTAGACCAAATGGCATTTTGACATAGCAAAATATACCAAATGGTGTAATAAATGCGGTCTTTTCTTCATCGTCTAGACACATATTGATCTGGTGGTATCGAATATCGTCTAAAAACTTAACATTTCACAACTGCGATAGAGTCAACCAACCGATCGTCTGAGGTAAAGGGAAATCATCTTTTGGACAAGCTTTATTAAGATCGGTAAAGTCTCGCTTTATCGCCATTTGCCGTTTGACTTTCTAACCATTACGGAGGTTAGCCAACCATTACAGGTGGTTGACCTCTCTTATAAAGCTTGCTTTAAGTAGCTTATCAATTCGATTTAATAGCATCTCGTCGATCGGGGGCAAATCTCCGCAATTTTTGTTTCTGGTACTTTGTCGGTAGTAAAGCTAGCTTTGTGCTCGATCACCTCCACTGGGGACTCGGGCATGTCGGATGCTTGCCCGCGAATACATCTGCGTTAGCTCGGAGGAAGGTGATGAGGCGTCTTCCTATTTGGGGTCGGAAGTATCCCGTGCGAGCGATCTTGAGGGCTCCCTGCGTCGAGAGGAACCTCTTTGACTTTGTCGTTCGGCTTTGGTGCGACTTTAAGCCGACTTGCTAGTCGGTGACTTTCTTCTCGAGTTGGTATTTGTCCTACCATCTCGAGGATCGTGATCGCGGTATCGCCATCTTCTTGTCACAATGGATTGTGATTACTCCTTTGGGACTGGCATCTTAATACATTGATATCCATAATGAGTAGCCATTAAGAATTTTGCCAAAGTTGGTCGTCCGAGTATGGCGTTATATCTTAAATGTCGAAATCGACCACATCAAAGGAGATTTTCTCGTCACGAAATTACTTGGTGAACCAAATGTTAAAGGAAGAGAAACTTGACCAATTGGTTTGGCGAAGATCGATGCGATCCATGGAAAGGGTATCGTCGGTCTTACTTTGGTCTGGTTACTTGCATGTCATCGAGCACTCGTAAATAAAATATTTAACGAGCTTCCACCATCAACCAAAACTCGATTGGCCCGACAATTGTTGATGGTGGGTTCGACCACGATTGGGTATCGACCTGGTCGAGTCGAAGGAATCGGGCAGTCACTCTTCTCGAAAGAGATAGTGACTTCCGACCACTTCGGTAATTTATTGACAAGAGGAGGATCTATGGAGTTTACCTCACGTTCAGCAGCCTTAAGCTGTTGCTTTGATTCATATGCCGATGATCCCCCGTAGATGTGTTCGATGGTGTGTTGCGGATCTGGGCGGCATCTCCTCTTAAATCATCGAAGATTTATGACCACTTGTTTGACCTACCTGTTCGAGAGTGGGAAGTGGTCCTTTGCCGTTGTAGTAGTCTTCAAGCTTTCGTTGGAAGACCCGGCAATTGCGAAGGTCATGCCCTTCCTTTTTATGGAAAGGACACCACCTAGGCTTATCATTTTTCCGATCGGTAGCTTACCTTTGCCTCTGTCGGTGCGGCTTGGATGTGCGTGGTTCTTTATCATTCACAGACCAATACCTCCTTGGAACCGCTGGTTTGGAGTTTTTGACCCTTCGCCTTGTTCTTGGACTTTTTGCTTTTTATCCTTCTTCTTACCAATGTCGCTTTGGCTCTCGAGAGGTATTGTCTTCTTGATCTATTGTATCGTTCCACTCGACCGCCTCGAAGCGATGGCATATCGATCGACCATCTCGAAGAGTTAAACCTGAAGTAGGTGGGTTTAAAGCAATGTCTTCATTATTCTCCTACTACGGACTCCTGGCAGATGCTCGATGGCAGATGAATCGAAACTTAGGAATTGAGTTCTGAACTGACTAAAGCGCTTGATGAATTGGCGCAAGGTCTCGTTGTCATTCTGTCTCATCGGTGCAAGTCATCCTCCTTCTGAAGGCGATTGTAAGTGCCTTGAAATTTACTAATAGAAGGTCGCGAGAGGTGTTACCAAGAGTAAATCGACTCGAGTGGTTGATTCGATAATCACGATCGGCGGATCCTTGAGCACAGTTGGAAGATAATTTGCCATTACATGCTCTCCTCCTCCTGCCGCTCGGACGGCCGTTGTGTAGATTTGAAGGAATTCGATGGGATTTTGGGAACCATCAAACTTCTCCATGTTCCTCGGTCGAAAGCGAGGTGGCAATGACGGCTCGGAGATTGGCGAGAATGCCGACATCGATAATGACTTCTTGGCGCCTCCTTTGCGGGAAAGAAGGGTTGATATCATCGGTGGTCGTACTCGGCGATACCCGATAATAGGTTGGCCGGACCTATGATAGATCTCGATCTTCGAGGAATACTCCTCGTAGTTTATCTCTTCTGCTGATTCCCATGTCGGAATGGTGGCGATCACCTCTCAGGGGTTTCTTGATCATCGATCGTTCGAAAGACATTTCTCCGAGTAGGTGATCGATCGACTTCTTGTTGCGTCGATTCCTCCGTGGTGATATGTTCGATCGACCGTAGTAAAAGAAGTCGTATTGCTATGACTTCTGAATGATGTCGTGGCGCTTCGGCCTTGCCATCGTGTTCAAGCCTTTGTGCGATCTCTTCAACAAAGAGGTCGTAGCCTGGTGCTCGGGCTAGCTCTTGAGTTGGATTCTCGAGCAAGTCATTGATGTACTGAAGTTCTTGAGCTTCCTTCGATCGATATTGGATGCGCCCGGACAAATTCTTACGGGCTTCAATTTTCTTCGTCGAATAGCCTCAAGAGCTTCTATGTCGAACTCTTGAGGCGCCTCAATGAAGTGCGAGAATGTCGAGATTTCCCTCGCGTTCATGAAGGTGTTAGTCGTGTCGCCCGATGGTGGCGTCCTTGCCAAGCGTCACGAGGCGCGGTGTGTGATTTTACGGAAGAGTCTCCATCTCGGTCTCTAGAAGAGTGATCTTGATATGAGGAAGGGCGAAGACCTCTCGTTGATGATTCTCACTTGCGCTCGAGGCCTCTCCGCTTGAGGAGTCATCGAGAGACACCATCTGGCGACTTGGAGTAATCCCCTCGGGTAGGGAAGTCAGGTTATCTTAGTCTCCGTCGGCGGTGTGATCTGCGGAGAGATGGTCGAATTTGTAGGAAAAGCATGCTTGATCCGCTCTCTCTGGCGTCATCAGGAGAGAGGATCACCAGATCTTGGTGAAGTCCCAGTGTGGCTTCGAGCTTGCCTCACCAAGTCGGACCGCCTTAGGGGACTTGGACGCCGAGGAAAAACTCGGCGTGTCGTGAGTCCACAGGTCTTGATCTGGTCAGATTGACCCTTGTCCTTTGAGAGGTAGATTCCTCTCTTGGGCGTCTTGTTATGAGGATAAGGATCCTCCTCAACTCCATGGCGACATTGTCTCTGGATCGTGGGAAGATCCCGAGGCGGCAATGCCATAGGATGATTCATCACTTGGTTAAATGTCGAATCCGGCATCCATGTCGACGTCTGCGTGTCTGCCAAGTCGAACCAGTTCTCCTCGTTCCATTCTCCGCCATGAGTGCATGAGATTTGGAAAAAGAGAGTATGTTGACAAGAGATTAGGAAGATCCCCGATCGGCGCCAGCTATCGGTGTTTTAGAACCTAACTACGTAAAGATTGTTTGATTAGGGGTCTCCTAGAATGGAATCACGTGAGAGATTGACACGGGATTTTTATACTGAGTTGAGGCCTTCTCGAGAGAATAACAACCCTACTCTTGTGTGTGTATGGTATTGAGTGTATTACGAACAATCGGGGAAAAACTAAGACTATTACGAGATAGTGCTTGTATTCACGATGGCCGATTGATCTTGTCCTTCCTTTCTCGATTGCCGCCTTTTATAGTGCGTGAAGGCGGCGGTTACTCGAATAAGCGGCGCCTCATCACCTCATGTGAAGCATACGTTAGTAATAATCACGGTGTATTAACTCCTCCACGTCGCTCAACATGACTATATACGAGAGATAATGGAGTATTACGTGTCATTACTCATAAAATAACGATATGATATTTGTTTGAATCCCTTAATCAATAAGACCCACTTATGCGTAGGTTTATTTGATCATAAGGTGGTCGTAGGTGACCTAGTCGTAGAAGAACTTACGACCATGAGGTAGTCGTAGCAAGACTTACGACTATTGGGGTAGTCGTAGCATAACTTATGACTATGGGGTGGTCGTAGAAGAACTTCGACCACCCATTAAACTCTTCCTCATAATATTAAAGGGTACACTCGGGGTCCACATAACGTCATATTTACCTATAATAAAATTATAGATAAAAGATAAAATGAGGATTATTATATCCTCGTCATCTAGCCCCCGACTTCAAGTGAAAGCAACTTATTTGGTAAAGGAGTTATAGATGGTCTTACGACCACGAGAGGATCGTGAAAAATAGTCGAAGGAAAAACTCTTGATTGTATACTACTTTGACCGAAATATGCTTGGTCAAGAAAATTACCTCGACTATCAAGTAGTCGTAAAAGCATTCCTACGATCACGAGGTGGTCGTAGTATAGTGTCGGAAGAAAGAATTTTCCGATTATCATTTCCTTTAGTTGAAAAGATCTAACCAAGGAAGTAATTTAAGCTTGAGGTGTAAATGCAAACCTGATTTTCTCGAGCGGACACTTTGGGAATCTCAAGCGGCGCTGTTAGCTTTGTTCTGTTGAAGCGGTTCGAGGCGGTGGCGACCCTTGGAATATCACGCCTCCGGCTCAAAGTCTGTGATTATAAATACTTAGGGGTAAAACCTAAGATCTTACCTTTCCCCAAATCATTCTCTGTTCATCAAGTTCTTGTCTTCTCGCCACCAACTCGATCGAAAATCTCCTCTTCTGAGAAAAATGGCGGGAGAGTTTCGAATGGGCGAGTCGGAGATGGATCTGGCGAAGATGCAAACCCTTGTCAATCTTTGGGAAGATTCGAGAGAGTTCTTGTGGAGTGGTTCGGCGCATAGCAACAATGGCCGTCGGGGAGGAAGGACAAATCCCGTCTTTGGCGTATTGTGAGTGTGGTCTTCGATTACTGCTCCCCTTTCTCCTGCGATACTCGAGCATTTTGGAGTGGAATTGGTGAACTTTGGTCCTAATTCCATCACCATCTTTGGCGTATTTGTATATCTGTGTGAGGCGTACCTGGGAATTCCAGCGGATCTTGAGCTTTTTCAGTATTTCTACGGAATGGCCCGATTGATCTTGTCCTTCCTTTCTCTGATTGCCGCCTTTTATAGTATGTGAAGGAGCGGCAGTTACTCCAGATAAAGCGGTGCCTCATCACCTCCCATAACGGGCGCACGTTGGTAATAATCACCGGTGTATTAACTCCTCCACGTCGCTCAACAGCTATATACCAGAGATAATGGAGTATTACGTGTCATTACTCCGCAAAATAACAGCGTATGATGACTATTTGAATCCCTTAATCAATAAGACCCACTTATGCAGAGGTTTATTTGATCATAAGGTGGTCGTAGCTGACCTAGTCGTAGAAGAACTTACGACCATGAGGTAGTCGTAGCAAGACTTACGACTATTGGGGTAGTCGTAGCATAACTTACGACTATGGGGGTGGTCGTAGAAGAACTTACGACCACCCATTAGGCTCTTCCCTCATAATATTAAGGGGTACACTCAGGGTCCACATAACGTCATATTTACCTATAATAAGAATTATAGATAAAAGATAAAATGAGGATTATTATATCCTCGTCAAGTACATCCTTAATCTTAAGTTTCTTCAGTACTGCTTTGAATGGATGTCAGGCCTCAAAATCAACTATCACAAAAGCGAGGTTTTTGTTTTGGGGTGGATATTGTGGAGGCTATTAAAGTCTCTAATAAATTCAATTGCATGTTGGGGGAGCTCCCTCTTACCTATCTGGGCATAAATATTGGAAATAGGAATTTGGGTAATAGAGTAGCAGGTAAAGTGATTGATAAGATGAAGAGGAGGCTTGACAGTTGGAAGAACAATTTGTTGTCTTCAGGTGGTAGGTTGGTCCTTACTAATAGCTACCTCAGCAGTCAACCGATTTATACTATGGGATTTTACCATTTGAATAAGGAAGTTCATCATAAGATGGATTCTATTAGATCAAAGTTTTTCTGGAGAGGGGCAAGTGATCGTTTCAGATACCATATGGTTAAGTGGGAGGCTGTGTGTAGACCTAAGGACTTTAGTGGACTTGGTGTGCTCAATACTAGTTTGCTGAATAAATGTATCCTCTGCAAATTGTTCTGGAAGCTGAATAAAGCTAAGGATGAAATATGGTTTAGGATCTTAAAAGCTAAGTATTTCCCTGATGGTGATTTCAGATCCTCTGTTCCTAATAGAAGTTCTCAATTTTGGAGATCTCTACATAAGGTTCAACCTTTGTTTAACATGAGGGTTTCCTTTTAGGTGAGAGATGGGAGAATTATCTCCTTTTGGCATGATATATGGGTTGATGATTGTCCCCTTAAAATCAGCTTTTCTCGATTATATAGTATTTATTCTGATAAAACTATCACAGTTTCTGACTGTGTGGTGCAAGGAACCTGGTGTATTCATTTTGTTAGAAATTTTGGGAAGGAAGAAGAAAGACAATGGGGTATTCTCAAGGATTAGCTCGATGGGGGTGGATCTGAATGGGGAGATGGATAATATGGTGTGGTGTTTGGATAGTAAAGGCCATTTTTCTGTGAAGTCTTTGTATCGGAGTTTAACATTTGGGGGAATTGTTGATTTTAGGATGAAAAAGCTTTGGTCCAGTAAGATTCCTCTCAAAGTTAAAATCTTCTTATGGCAAACTTATCATAATAGAATCCAGACGGCTGATCAACTTAGAGCTAGAAATTGGAAGGGGGATATGAATTGTATCTTGTGTGGGGGTGTTGGAGGACGCGAATCATGTTCTTTTTCATTGCGTTCTTACTAAGTTTGCTTGGTTTTGTTGCATGGAAGCTTTTGGTTGGAGGAGATGTCCAGATTCTCTTGAAGATTGCCGTCTTAATTGGTTAGACTTGTGGGGTGTTAATAATTACAATATCTACTTATTCAGTTTTGCAGCTATGGCCTGGACGCTTTGGAAAACTAGAAATAAGATGACGATTGAAAGATCTTTCCCTAAGCAACCATATGAAGTTATATTCAAATTTCTATCATGCTTGCAGCATTGGAGGGCGGTAATCAGAAAGGAGGATCGTCAAGGACTGGAAGATGTGCTGATGAAGCTTGAAAGCTGGATTAACAGATTTTGGGAAATGGATGCAGGCTAATTAGCTACTTCTTAGTATCTATTGTGCTGTTCTGTATGGTTGACTTCCTTTGGTGTCTGTTAGCTGGTGTTTGTTGTTTTGCTCTAGTTGGGGGTTTCTTAGTTAACTGGTGATGAGGACATCCCGATTGGACCGATTACACGAGCACGAGCTAAAAAGATTAATCAACAGGTGAACTCGCTCCTAATTAATTTTAATTTTGATTGTAATGAATATATGTTACTACCTAATAGTCTCATATTGTGTGTGTGCAGTTTTATATGTATAGAAGCATGGGAGACGACGTCAAACTGAAGGAGCGAAGATGATGTGCATGCATTCGGGAGGAAGAAACAAGCATGCATGTGTGTGATAAATGCAAGGAATGTTGTGCATGCGTGACATGCATGTGTGTGGCATGTGCATGTGTATGTGTATGCATATGGGAGAATGCTCAACAAGACTTGTGCATGCACATGCATACGAAAAGAAAGGCTCATGAAGGAAGCTAGCAAAGCCACATGCATACGGAAAGGAAGGCTCATGAAGAAAGCTAGCAAAGCTACATGCAACATGCATGCATGCATCTCGGCTGGAACGGACAGATTGCATGGGCCTGTTTGAAGCCTATTTCTTTTGGTTGAAACCGAACTAAACTCTGTTCGGCCTTATGCCCATGTGTGTTTCGGCCTTTTGCCCTTTGTGCACCGGTTTGATGACTATAAAAGCCAACTGTGCGCCGCCTGTAAAAGGGGACGACGTTTTTTTATACAGATCAATATATTCTTGATTCTAGGGTTTGAGTAATATTGCCTCCACTAGAATAGGGAGTTCCAATCTGTTGTGCTGTTCCGTTGTTCTTGTGATTCCTTGTGTTTTGCAGGAGCATCGACCGTCTACTTTGTGTGATCGAGTGAAGCGGGATCACGGCGTGTGGTTGGCGAATTCTTTTGTCGTATGTTCTGTTTTGTGATGGTTGGCGCCATCGGTTCGTCAGGTTGCACGGATCCAAAGTTATCATCGATCCTACGTCGTGAAGATCGGGCATCCCCCGTATCATCTTGGTATCAGAGCATCGGTTGCCACGGTAGGATCAATTACCCGTAGTTAGATTTATTTTTCCTGTCCTATACACAAAAAGCCCCCAAAAAAATCCTTTAGCCCGTAGTTCAATCTGATTTTTTTAGTGCGTTTGGTTAGGTCTCGATCCATTAGAAATTGTGTTTAGTCGCTGAACTTTGTTTCCTTTGCGTAGCTTGATTTTTCTTTCTTTCAGATCTGTTCATGTTTCGATTAGCCCTTATTAATTGTGTGCGCACCTGTTGTTCCCGAGTTACCTCTATAGCCGCGCGCCGCTGATTAGGCTTGCCTAGTTGTGATTCTAATCTGTTAGTCGGCAGAAAAAAAAACTGTACTGTAGCGTGTGCGCGCATATAGTGCTCCAGATTGTGCCGATCGCTACAGCAGCCCGCAGCCATCAGCCGCACCAACAAAAAAAAAAGCTGGTGAACTGTAAAAATAGTCAGCTGCAGTAACATGCTACAGTCACGCTACAGTATCAGTGCGCAAAAGAAGCTGATCGCGTGCTGCTCCACGGCGCTGGAAAAAAAACCAGTCTGTTCGCGAGCTACAGAAGCTACAGTACCGAAATTGCTACAGTGTGTTGATTTTTACTGTACGTGCTACAGTGCCAGTGCAAAAAAAAAACCTCCGCCTATATCTTTTGTGAGGCAATTCAATCCTTTCCGAATACTTTGCTCTTGTTTGAGACTAGCTTGTTGATATTGCTCTAGGGCTACTCGTTTTCATCTCATTACACAATCTAGCTTGTGAGTTTTTGCTGTACCTAAAGGTCTTGTGCTGCTCTTTGTGAACCTTTTTGTTGGCCGAGTACCAAAAAAAAAAAAACTAGAGAAAAAAAACAGAGCAAAAAAAAAAGATAGTGACAAAAAAAAAGACAGTGACTAAAAAAAAGTGCTTGGCCGACATTGTTTTGAGAGCACACCTAGCTGGTACCTATTTTCAGATTGTGCTATTTCATTGTTTTGAGCAATCTTGTGCCCTATTTTATATCATTGAGCAAGTAGCTAGCGTCTCTCCATAACTTGTGCAATACGAGCTAGTTGTCCATCACTTATATTTTTTAGCTCATTCATTTGATTGCACTAAGTTCCATCATCTTTGCGTGTGAGTTGCTTCGTTCTTCGCTTATATCTTTTGGATCAGCAACTAGGCATTGAATTCTAGTTTGGATTGTTACCTAGCTTTACAATATCTAGAAATTTCAGATTACATAGGTAAACACTTTTCCTCAAGCTCCACAAATAAGCCATTGTCTAACGATGCTTGTGCACTTGAATTAAGCAATCTATCACCTTGTGTTGTCTCCGTCACCAAAGTCGTGCAGCTCTTCAATTCCATCAGGGCCTTATAAGAACTTGGTTAGTAAGAGAAGGTGAGGTTGAGTGATTTCCACAAATAAAACTTCCACATCCACATATATAGTTTTCTTTGTTTGCACTGACCATGTCAGGGAAAGAAGGAGAACCTGCATATGTTACACAAGCTGGCTTTGAGAAGCTCACAAATGATTTCAACACTCAGTTGAATGACAACATGAGCGTCTTGAGGAGGGAGATACTAGAGGAGCTTCGCAAAGAGCGGGGTCCAGTTGGAGTCCATGAAGAAGGCATTGAGCTTGATGAGACCGATGAGGAGAAGGCTGCACGATTCGTTAGAGAAGCTCAAGCGGGTCAAGTCGCTGCCAACGCGGTTCGTCCACCCCTTCCCGGGCGTGGGGGAGGTGTTTTGGGCGCTGACCATGGCCAAGGGAGAGGCTGTGGCTGTGGGCGTGGCTATGGACGCGGCGGTGCTGCCCACATTGAGGACTTCGACGATGACGTTTGGTTACACCGCAATGATAACTATCAACGCCATGACTGTCGTCATGATGAGCAGCACGTGGAGGAAAAATCTGAGAAGCTCAAGTTCAATATTCCCAAATTTGAAGGCGCTTCCGATCTAGATGCATATCTCACATGGGAGGCGAAGGTAGAAGATATTAGGATGCAGTTATTACGAAGAAGAAGCTACACATGGCGTCACTTGGGTTTGATGGGTATGCGTTGATTTGGTGGAGAACCACCAGTTGCATCATGGGCTAAAATGAAGCAAGAGCTGAGAGCACGTTTTGTTTCTACCACTTATAAACGTGATCTTTTTGATAAATTGCAGAATTTGAGGCAGGGAGGTCGCTCGGTGGAGGAATACTACAAGGAGATGCAGCAAGCTATGATTAGGGAACATGTGCACGAGGATGAAGAGCAGACACTTGCGCGTTTTCTATTTGGCATAAATAAAAACATTAAACGCATAGTGCAATATCAGCCCTATAATACTGTTGTTGATTTGGTGCATCAAGCGACAAAGGCGGAGAAGCAATTATTAGAAGATGTAAAGCCAGCACCAAGGACAGCATCGTTCAACTTGAAAGCTCCATCATCTTCATCTAATAGCACCAAAGCACGTTTCAGTTTGGGACGAGGTACATCTTCAGCTAGTACTAGTTCAAATACTAATGCTCGTTCTTCCTCGATTGCAAAATCAGCACCTACATCAAGTGAGAAGAAGGTGGCTCCATCCTCTACATCCTCAATTGATGCTACAACAAGGAGTAGAGAAATTCAATGCTTCAAGTGTTTGGGGCATGGGCACATAGCTAGGGAGTGTCCCAACAACCGAGTCATACTTGCGACAGAAGATGGAGAGTATGAATCCGTAAGTGAAAATGAGGTTGAGCTCAGTCATGAAAAGGAGAGATATGAAAATGCATCGGATGATGGGATTGATGTGTTGAGTTATGAAACAAGAGAAGCACTAGTAGTCACTAAAAATTTGAGCATGCTTGCACAAGAAGGAGATGCACATCCGCAGCGATTCAACTTGTTTCAAACACAAGCCAAGGTAAACAACAAGGTAATCAAACTTATTATTGATGGAGGTAGTTGTCATAACTTAGCTAGCGTTGAATTGTGTGAGAAGCTTGGTTTAAAGATGCTAAAACATCCACGTCCATATCATGTGCAATGGTTTAGCGAATGTGGGGATGTGAAGGTTCAGTTTGTGGTGCATGTTACTTTCAAGATTGGTGATTATGAGGACACCGTTGAGTGTGATGTGGTCCCTATGACCATGTGTCATTTGCTGTTGGGAAGGCCATGGCAATATGATAGAAGTGTGCAACATGATGGTCGTTCCAATAGATATGCTTTTAAGTGGAAGGGGAAGACAAAGGAGTTTAATCGAATGACTCCTATTCAAATACAAGCTGAATTTCAGCAAAAGAAGTTTGCTGAAAATGAGAGTAAAAGGAAAGAAAAGAGTGATTCCCACACATCAGTGAGTGAGAGCCACAAGCCAAATATGAGAGGAAAAAGTAAGAGTGAGGTTATGTTAGCCACAAAATCATATTTGAGAGATGTGAGCAATAATCCATCAAAGATGCACTTTGTGCTTGTGTACAAAGATGCAACTGTTTTGCTTTCAACTAACAACTTAACCTCTCTTCCTAGTGGTGTTTCCTCCCTTTTGCAGGAATTTGAGGATGTGTTTTCGGAGGAGATACCAGTGGGACTTTCGCCATTGCGCGGAATAGAGCATCAAATTGATCTAGTTCTCGGCGCATCACTCCCAAACCGTCCACCATACCGTACCAATCCGGAGGAGACCAAAGAAATTCAGCGCCAAGTGCAAGGGCGACTTGAGAAAGGGTATGTACGCAAAAGTCTTAGTCCTTGTACTGTTCCTGAAATTCTTGTTCCTAAGAAAGATGGTACTTGGAGAATGTGTGTTGACTGTCATGCCATTAACAATATCACTGTTAGATATCGTCATCCTATTCCTAGGTTAGATGATATGCTAGATGAGCTTAGTGGTGCTGTTATATTCTCCAAAATTGATTTGAGGAGTGGATACCATCAGATTAGGATGAAACTTGGTGATGAATGGAAGACTGCTTTTAAGACTAAATTTGGATTGTATGAGTGGTTAGTCTTGCCTTTTGGTTTATCTAATGCACCTAGTACATTCATGCGATTGATGAATCATGTTTTAAGAACATTCATTGGTAGATTTGTTGTGGTATATTTTGATGACATTTTGATCTATAGCAAAACGATGGATGAACATATTGATCATACTAGACAAGTGCTAGAAGTGCTTAGGAATGAGAAACTGTATACTAATCTTGATAAGTGCACTTTTTGTACTGATAAAGTTGTGTTCTTAGGCTATGTTGTTTCTGGACAAGGTATTGAGGTAGATGAATCTAAAATTGAAGCAATTAAGAATTGGCCTACCCCTGTCAATGTTAGTCAAATAAGAAGCTTTCATGGTCTTGCTAGTTTTTATCGCCGTTTTGTTAAAGATTTTAGCACCATTGCTGCCCCATTAAATGAGTTAACTAAAAAGGGTGTTGTGTTTGGATGGGGTGCACCGCAAGAAAAAGCTTTTCAAGAGCTAAAGAAACGTTTAATTGAAGCACCATTGCTTGTTTTGCCTAATTTCGCTAAGACTTTTGAAATTGAATGTGATGCTAGTGGAATAGGTATTGGTGGTGTTTTGATGCAAGAAGGGAAACCCGTAGCATACTTTAGTGAGAAACTAGGAGGTGTTCAACTGAATTATCCTGTGTATGATAAAGAATTGTATGCTTTGGTACGTGTGCTTGAAACTTGGCAACATTATCTTTGGTCTAGAGAATTTGTTATCCACTCTGATCATAAAGCTTTAAAATATTTGAAAAGTCAAGCTAAATTGAACCGTAGACATGCTAAGTGAGTAGAATTCATTGAAATTTTCCCATATGTAGTTAAGTACAAGAAAGGAAAAGAGAATGTGGTAGCTGATGCTTTATCTAGAAAACATGTGCTTTTAACTCAATTGGAAGTAAAGGTACCCGGATTAGAGAGTTTGAAAGATTTATATGCTTCTAACCATGAATTTTCAGAACCATATTCTAAATGCAAAGATGGGAAAGGATGGGACAAGTTTCATGTTCATGATGGGTACTTATTTCGTGCTAACAAATTATGTGTTCCAGATTAAATGCATGCGTTTGCTTTTATTGCGTGAATCTCATGCGGTGGATTGATGGGACACTTTGGGAGAGAAAAGACCTTCATGATGTTGAGCGATCACTTTTATTGGCCTAAAATGAGGCGTGGTGTTGAAAGGTTTGTACAGCGATGTGTGACATGCCACAAAGTGAAATCTAAACTTAATCCATATGGTTTATATACCACACTTCCTGTTCCTAGTGTACCTTGGGAGGATATTAGTATGGACTTTGTTTTAGGATTGCCTAGGACTAAGAGGGGAAGGGATTCAGTTTTTGTTGTTGTGGATAGATTCTCAAAAATGACACATTTTATTCCCTGTCACAAAAGCGACGATGCGTCGCATGTAGCTGACTTGTTTTTCAGGGAAATTGTGAGATTGCATAGCATGCCAAAGATGATTGTTTTATATCGTGACGTCAAGTTCATGAGCTATTGTTGGAAGACTTTGTGGGCCAAGCTTGGGACAAAGTTGTTATTCTCAACAACTTGTCACCCACAAACGGATGGACAAACGGAGGTGGTGAATAGAACACTTTCAATGCTACTACGAACGATGATCAAAAAGAATCTAAAAGAGTGGGAAGATTGTTTGCCGCATGTGGAGTTTGTGTACAATAGGGCGGTACATTCTACTACTCAATTGTGCCCGTTCGAGGTGGTGTATGGTTTTAAACCAATCACACCACTTGATTTGCTGCCACTTCCGCTACATGAACATGCTAATATGGAGGCGTCAAAGCGTACTGAATATGTGAAGCAAATTCATGTCAATACTAAAGAAGAAATTAAAAAGAGGACGCGCTACTATGCTGAGAAGGCGAACAAGTCAAGAAAGAAGATGCTATTTGAACCAGGTGACTTGGTTTGGGTGCATCTACGCAAAGAACACTTTCCGGACAAGCGTAAGTCCAAGTTGATGCCTCGAGGAGATGATCCATTCAGAGTACTTGAGAAGATCAATGACAATGCATATAAGATAGAGCTTCCGGGCGATGATTATGCTGTGAGTTCTACATTCAATGTTGCTGATTTGTCACCATTCTTTGGGCCGGAAGAATCAGAGTCGAGGATGACTCCTTTTCAAGAGGGGGAGGATGATGAGGACATCCCGATTGGACCGATTACACGAGCACGAGGTAAAAAGATTAATCAACAGGTGAACTCGCTCCTAATTAATTTTAATTTTGATTGTAATGAATATATTTTACTACCTAATAGTCTCATATTGTGTGTGTGCAGTTTTATACGTATAGAAGCATGGGAGACGACGTCAAACTGAAGGAGCGAAGATGATGTGCATGCATTCGGGAGGAAGAAACAAGCATGCATGTGTGTGATAAATGCAAGGAATGTTGTGCATGCGTGACATGCATGTGTGTGGCATGTGCATGTGTATATGTATGCATACGGGAGAATGCTCAACAAGACTTGTGCATGCACATGCATACAGAAAGAAAGGCTCATGAAGGAAGCTAGCAAAGCCACATGCATACGGAAAGGAAGGCTCATGAAGAAAGCTAGCAAAGCTACATGCAACATGCATGCATGCATCTCGGCTGGAACGGACAGATTGCATGGGCCTGTTTGAAGCCTATTTCTTTTGGTTGAAACCGAACTAAACTCTGTTCGGCCTTATGCCCATGTGTGTTTCGGCCTTTTGCCCTATGTGCACCGGTTTGATGACTATAAAAGCCAACTGTGCGCCGCTTGTAAAAGGGACGGCGTTTTTTTTTATACAGATCAATATATTTTTGATTCTAGGGTTTGAGTAATATTGCCTCCACTAGAATAGGGAGTTCCAATCTGTTGTGCCGTTCCGTTGTTCTTGTGATTCCTTGTGTTTTGCAGGAGCATCGACACGTCTACTTTGTGTGATCGAGTAGACGGGATCACGAGCGTGTGGTTGGGCGAATTCTTTTGTCGCAGGTTGCTGTTTTGACAGTGGTTGGCGCCATCGGTTCGTTAGGTTGCACGGATCCAAAGTTATCATCGATCCTACGTCGTGAAGATCGGGCATCCCCCGTATCAACTGGTATCCCCAGTTGGTTACTGTTGCTGGCTGAATTTTGGATAATTAGCTTTCTATAAAAGCTAAGTATTATTCCTGTTTAAAAAAAAAAAGAATTCGGGAGTCAATGCTGTTTTTTTAGTTTCTTATCTACGGTAGAGAAGCAGAGACAATATCATATTTGATGTTCTCAGTTTTAGCACATATGCTACAGTGCTATGCATACAATGAATCTGATGAAAAAAATCGAAGAAACAAACCATCATCCGTCCACCTCTCTTGCATCCAGGGCAAAACCGAGCTGTTCTCAGTGAAGGACATAGGTAAGAACAAGCGCCAGAGCCATGAGGAAGTAACCAATCCCCTGGTCGATCGCCTTGTCGTCCGATCCGCCGCTCCTCCGACTCCGGCGCGCATTGGCCGTCCGCGCCGCCTCTGTCACCTCCCTGCGCTCCGCCGGGGAGAAAACGGTTGAGAACATGAACAAGAACACCACCAGTGCACCCACTCTGGTAGACGCCATGCGAACAGTAAAGGTGTATGTATCCAAAAGAAGAATTGGGTGTGAAGAGAAAAGGTTGGAGATGATGGAATTGGGTTTGATTTGTTGATAACTTTGTATGGTTCATGCCACTGGTCTTGAAGAGCTTATATACGTTATGCAGAAACAAAGCTTGTGCAGCATTAGTTAAACATGGTGTGCCCATGGCAGGCTCTCCTGCACGTACGTCTGCTCGTCTTGGTGATGGCCTAACGGGAGAAGGGCGTGTCAATTGTGTCGGATGGTGCCGTGCCGTCACTCTCTGAGTCTTCTCGGGATGTAGAGAGCTTGGGACATGTCAAGCATTCCAGGTAAAATTTTATTCAGACAATTGCTCGCCGTGATGTGCACGGCTATCATATCGGACTTGATAAATGACAAACGACTTCAGGTGGAGCGGCATGCAGCTCTCACTGGCTGTTGTTGATCTTGGCCTTCGATTTGTCAAATCCGACGGCTATAAATGTCACAATTCGTGGAGGTTGTGTGGGGAGAGTCTATGGAGCGGGGTAGGGGAAGATACCCTCGGCGTGCCGGGGGGGGGGGTAGGCAGTGGGTCGGAGGAAAGCGGAACGCTCCCGAAGATTGGTTTGATGAGGATGATTTGTTGGTTTGAAGATGATTTGAGAGATAAGCTTCAGCGAGATCAAGAGCAGAAGTGCCGGATCCATGAGCATCATCAATAGAAATCAGGTACTCAAATGAGCTCTCAGGATTTTGATAGATCTCGTTGTGATTCGCATCCTTTTTGGGGGGGGGGGTTGGTAAGGATGATTTATCCTAAGGGAAGGGATGGCAAGGGGATTCTTAGAAAATTTTTCAAGGGCATGAAGGGGTTCAGCGTCGTGATGATCCTCCGAGAGGTGATTATAGGGGTGGTTTTGGGGGGAGAGGGGGAAATCCCAGATTTGGGCGGAACAGACCGTCTAGCAATTGGGATTCTTCTATGAACATTGAAAAAGGGGAAGAGGCTAAAAAACTTGGGGTGATATTGGTCAAAATACTGGTGTGCTTAGATCTGAGGATCGTGGGACTTGCTTCAGATGCTTACAGTCTGGACATCACCATGCTAGATGCTTGAATCCTCCTGTGTGCTATAAATGTAAAAAAACCGGACATATGACATCTGGGTGTCCTGATGATAAACCTCAGGGGTTGAAGCTATGTGGTTTTGGTATTCCTGGACAGGGATTCTATAGTTTACATATTCCTGAGGTGGATTTGTCTGAGCAGCAAACAGCTAATGGGGTATTGAGCATCAAAGAAGGGATTGCCTTAATGCAAAAAATTGAAGCGGAATTGAAACATCTCATACAAGCCAACTGGGATTGGAAAGTGAGGAAACTTGTAGAAGATGAATATGCTGTGGTTTTTCCTTCTAAGGAAATGCTTGATACTTGGTCTAAAGCCAGGGGTGTTGATTTAGCTTTGCATTCTATTAAAGCTAAAATTGATAAATCTCATGTGGATTCTGCAGCTTCTTTGGTTCTTTCTGTTGGTTGGATTAGAATTACTGGTATTCCTTTTCCAGCTAGAACAGTTGAAGCTATGAAAGCTATAGCTAGTACAGTTGGAGACCCTTTGGAGGTGGATGAGCTTAGTTTGGTTCGGGTTGATCCTATAAGGGTGAAAGTGCTTAGCAGAGATCCTTCTAATATCAACTGCTTTGTGGAGATTTTCATTAATTCTATGGGTTATGAGATGAAATTTGAAGTTGAAGGGGGTGTATCAGGTAAGAAAAAGGGATCAGTTTATGGCCATTTTCATAAAATTCATACTCATAGAAAAGATGATGACGATGATGATGACGATGACGATGAGGAAGATGAATATAATAAGAATAATAACAAAACTGAATGGGAGAAATTATTAGAAAAGTTTGGAGGAGAGCCTATTCAGATTTCAGAACAGAAAAGTGGTGGGGGTTCTAATACTCAGAAGAGTAAATAGAAACAAGGTTCTGAAGGTGAGGTCGTTTGTTCTGACATGATTAGATACTCCCCTGCTGAATTAGACTTACCTACGATTTCTCTAGTTGAGAAGTGTGATAAAACGAAGAGTCCTATAGATCAGTTGGAAAGGGATATTTGCAAAAAAGAAGATCAGTTATTTGAAACTGTTGGGGGAGGACGACAGCAGGAGTTTGATTCTAACTCTAAAGTGGACTTAAGTCATGCAAATCAGGAGGTTTAGGTTTCTTCTTCTGAATTTGTCAATCCCTCTACAGACAGTCATTTGGTCACTTTGGAATCTGGTCATGAGGCTCTCTAGATTTTCCCTCTTAACTTTAGTTTTCCTGATCAGGTTGAAGGGATAAGTCAAGAGATTTTTGGGAGTAATGTAGTTTGTTTGGAAGGTTCTGGTAATATTTGTGATGAAGCTCAACTAAGTAATATAGAAGTTCCTATTGACGAGGACATAATTGTTCATACTGAAGGGGGTCCTGCAGTCTTAGCTGCATCTCTTTGGCCCTGTCTTCTTTCTCCTAAAAAGAGAAAACATTATTTGAGAAAGCCTGCTGAAGATATGGACCTCTTGTCCTCAGGACCTCCTCGTGTCTTTTGGACCTCCTGTCCTCAGGAACTCCTCGTGTCTTTTGGACCTCCTGCCCTTAGGACCTCCTTATGTCTTTTGAACCTCCTATCCTCAGGACCTCCTCGTGTCTTTTGGACCTCCTGCCCTCAAGACCTCCTTGTGGTCAGGACCTTCCTTTGAGGTCACGACCTCTGGTCTTTATGCAAGGACCTCCCTTGCGGGTAAGGACCTCCCCCTAGAGGTCAGGACCCCTGGTCTTTTGCAAAGACCTCCCTTGCAGCTGAGACCAACCCTTTGACTGATCTGTTCTCTTGAGTTTGACTGGCCCCACTTGTCAGCCCTACTGCTCACTTTTCCCAATTCTTCCGCCTCAAAACTCTATGCGCATTTAATGGCTGTTGTATCTCCCTGCGCTCCCCTGGGAGCACTTTCCCTGTATATCCTGAGAAGATCCTCACAAAGGTGGTATCAGAGCCCTGGTCGATTGTAGGACGTGGCCTTAGATACAAGGGTCGTTTTAGATAAGTCTCAAAAGCTATTTTCTAAATCAAACTAACTTTATAACTTGTTTGGTGGTTCTTTATTTTATCTTGTTCTATGCTTTTCTTATCTTGTCTTAAATCTTTTCTCATCTTATTCTACTTCATTCCTATCTTGTTCTTTGGTTCTATTGTCTTACCTCCTCCGGAACTTTATTTTCAAGTTTTAACTTGACCTTCTTATCACTGTAACCTCTATAGGGCCGTTTTCCTAAGGATAGGTCGGTAGTGGTCCCTTGGACTCTTTAGCATCACTTAGTTTGGGTTAGTAGGACCTTTTGTCTAAAGTCTTGTTGCCTCTTTTTAGCCCTCTGGCTTTTGCTTTTTTGGTTTAACCAAGTCACCCCTATTAGGATACTCCATCTTTCTCCCTTGCTCTAGCTCATCTTTATGCTACTCCCTCTTACCTAATGTGCTTTCTTTCTCATCTATTAAACTTTGAGAGCCCTATGCAGATGGTTCAAACTTGTCAATCAGCAAGTCAGAATGAGCCCTCAGAGCAATTGCCTCCACCACCTCCTCCTCCAGCAGCTATGCCAGATCCGGGACTGGGACAGTTCATGGTAGCTCAAGCTCAAATGATGAGTTCTATGATGCAGAACATGAACCAAATGATGGCACAACAAAGCCAAACCACCAATGCCTTGCTTGCCATGATGAGCCAAAGCAGCTAAGCAGTAGTTGTGTCACCTCCTCCACCTTCTGTTCATCCTCAATCAAGATTATCCGAGTTCATGAAGACTCGTCGAACCACCTTTTCAAGCTCCCCTGAGCCACTGGATGCGGATGATTGGTTGAGATCAACTGAGAAGAAGCTTGAAATTGCTCGTTGTGAAGACCGAGAAAAGGTCTTATTTGCGTCACACCAGTTGGTGGGTGGTGCCGCTGAATGGTGGGACACCTTTTGTGTGGCTCATGTTGATCCCCAGAGGATCACATGGGCTGAATTTGCAGTAGCTTTTCGCCATTCCCATGTTCTAGATGGGAAAGTTGAGATGAAGAAAAATGAGTTTCGGGACCTCAAGCAAGGGAATATGACTATGAGTGAGTACCTCACCAAGTTTACACAGTTATCTCATTATGCCCGTGAAGATGTTGCCACTGATGATGCACGCCAGAAGCACTTCAAGCGAGGTCTCCATCCCAGTTTGAAAGTTCAAGTGGTTGGCAATGACTATTCTGATTTTCAGCACATGGTAAACAAAGCTTTGCTTATCGAAGAATCCCGCAGGGAGCTCTCTGAGTCTTTCAAGAGGAAGATGCCACTCTCCAGTGCTCAACAAGGACCTCCTTAGCGTGCCAGGACCTTTGTGCAGCACCAACATAGGCTCCAAGGACCTCCTGGACCTGTCAAGACCCCTGCCAAGACCTCCCGCCTAGTTGTCCCAAGTCAATGCCGCATCACTAGCAGCAGCAATCAGCCTTCAAAGACCTCCTCCATAGCAGGAATCACCTGTTTTAAGTGTCACCAAGTGGGGCATTATGCCAGCAAATGCCCACAAAGGACACAGCAAGCCGCTAGGACCTCCTCTTTAGGACCTCCCCCAGCCAGGACCTCCTCCTCTTTAGGACCTCCCCCAGCCAGGACCTCTCAAGCAGCCGCTGGACCTCCTCAAGCAAGGACCTCTCAATCCTTTGGAAGGGCCGTGTGAACCATGTAGCAGTGGAGGAAGCCCAGACCTCCCCAGATGTTGTACTAGGTATGTTCCTAGTAAATTTAGTGCCAGCTGCAGTTTTGTTTGATTCTGGAGCTTCACATTCGTTTATTTCTCGGAGTTTTGTTACCAAGCACTAGTTTAAAGTTGTTGCTCTTAAGTCTACCTTGTTGGTTCAATCCCCCGGTTCGGAGTTAAGCATGAACCAGGGTTGTCCACAAGTTAAATTGGTCATAGAGGGAGTAGAATTTCTAGCCAACCTCATCCTCCTAGACACCAAGTCCCTAGATGTGATCTTGGGTATGGATTGGCTTACAGACCACCATGCAATATTGGATTGTAGTGGTAAGAGCATCTCCTTGACCAGCTCTAGTGGTGTCACAATGAAGTTTGAAACCTCCTCAGAGAAGCTTAATGGAGCTCTAGCTTGCAGTGCCCAAGTTCTAGCTTTGAAAGATGTCCCTGTGGTCCGAGACTTTGCAGATGTGTTCCCTGATGAGCTCCCAGGAATGCCATCAGATAGAGATCTTGAGTTTGTAATTAACCTTGTTCTAGGGACTTCCCCCATCTCCAAAAGACCTTATAGGTTGCATGTTGATGACCAAGTAGAGTTGAAGCAATAGATTGAAGACATGTTGAGCAAAGGTTTCATTAGACCTAGCTCCTCACCTTGGGGAGCTCGAGTGATATTTGTTGCCAAGAAGGATGGTACTCAAAGAATGTGTGTGGACTACCGAGCTCTAAATGAAGTCACCATCAAGAACAAATATCCTCTGCCAAGAATTGAAGATTTGTTTGACCAATTGAAGGGAGCTACAGTGTTTTCAAAGATAGATTTGAGGTCAGGGTACCACCAGCTCAAGATTCGCAAAGAAGATATCCCCAAGACAGCTTTTTCAACTAGATATGGGCTGTTTGAGTTCACGGTAATGTCTTTTGGGCTGACCTATGTCACTGCTTATTTTATGAACTTGATGAATAGAGTGTTTATGGAGTATCTAGATAAGTTTATCATTGTCTTCATTGTTGACATCCTTGTGTATTCCAAAAGTGAAGAAGAGCATGCAAAGCACCTCTTTTTGGTCCTGGAGAAGCTTAGAGCTCACCAACTCTTTGCCAAGTTTAGTAAGTCTGAGTTCTGGTTGAAGGAAGTGGTCTTTTTAGGACATGTGCTATCCGAAAAAGGGGTCTCTGTCAACCCTAGTAAGGTCCAAAATGTGCTCAATTGGGAACCTCCTAAGTCAGTACCTCAAGTCCAAAGTTTCCTTGGTATGGCAGGGTATTATAGAAGGTTTATTGAAGGTTTTTCTCGAATAGCAAGGCCTCTCACTCAGTTATTGAAGAAGGAAAAGAAGTTCTCATGGACCTCAGAATGTGAACAAAGCTTTCAAGAGCTCAAGAGAAGGTTGACCTCTGCACCAATTTTGATATTGCTAGATGTCCGAAAGGATTTTGAGGTCTATTGTGATGCATCAAAACAAGATCTTGGTTGTGTCTTGATGGAAGAAAGAAGAGTGGTAGCTTATGCCTCACGACAACTGAAACCTCATGAAGCAAATTACCCCACTCATGATCTAGAGCTAGCTGCTGTAGTGCATGCTTTAATGATTTGGCGCCACTACCTCATTGGGAACAGATGTGAAGTCTACATAGATCATAAGAGCTTAAAGTATATATTTACTCAAGCTGATTTGAACATGAGGCAGAGAAGGTGGTTAGATCTAATCAAGAAATTAAGACCAGCATGAGAAGAGGGAGATCTTTAAGGTTTTCTGAAGATGAGCAAGGGACTGTCTAGTTTGACAAAAGGCTATGCGTGCCGAACAACATGGGGCTCAAAAAGGTACTACTTAAAGAAGCCCATGAAGCATTATATTCCATTCACCCTGGAGCTACAAAAATGTATCAAGACATCAAGGAAATGTATTGCTGGCCTAGTATGAAGCGAGAAATTGCGGAGTATGTGGCCAAATGTGATACTTGTCAAAAGGTTAAGGCTGTGCACCAAAGACCTAGAGGTCTTTTGGTGCCCTTGCCCACCCCCAAGTGGAAATGGGAAGAGGTAGGGATGGACTTTATAACTGGTCTACCCCGGACTCGAGCTGGTTTTGACTCTATATGGGTCATTGTGGATCGCCTAACCAAAGTGACTCATTTTATCCCTGTGAAGACCACCTATTCTGGAGACAAGTTGGCAAAAATCTACATGACAAAGGTTGTGTGCCTATATGGTGTGCCAAAGAAGATAGTGCCAGATAGAGGATCTCAGTTCACCTCCAAATTTTGGCAAAAGCTACATGATGTCATGGACACAGACCTCAATTTCAGCACAGCCTATCACCCATAGACTGATGGCCAAACCGAAAGAGTTAATCAAGTTCTTGAAGACATGCTGAGAGCATATGCTCTGGAAAAGCAAACTAGTTGGGACAGAATGCTACCCTATGTTGAGTTCTTATACAATAATAGCTACCAAGCAAGTCTCCAGATGTCACCTTTTGAAGCTCTTTATGGGAGGAAGTGTAGAACACCCTTGTATTTGATAGAGACTAGAGAAGGACAAGTTCTTGGACTAGAACTTTTGAAAGAAGCTGAAGACCAAGTGAGATCAATAAGAGAAAAGTTGAAGACTACACAGACCAGACAAAAGAGCTATGCAGACAATAGACGTCGAGATCTAGCTTTTGCTCCCAAAGATCAAGTATACCTTAAAGTGTCACCTCTCAAAGGAATACGACGTTTTAGAGTCAGTGTAAAGCTTGCTCCAAGATTCATTGGACCTTTTCCCATTCTTTCCCAAAGAGGAGAAGTTGTTTACAAGATACACCTCCCTCCTCAGCTTGCCAGAGTGCACAATGTTTTTCATGTTTCTCAGTTGAAGAAATGTTTGCGTGTGTCGGAAGAGCAGATGCCCTTGGAAGCTATGAACCTCCAAGAAGACCTCACTTGCCAGGAGCAGCCTATCAAGATCCTGGATATGTCTGAGAGAGTCATAAGGACCAAGACCATCAAGCTTTGCAAAGTGCAATGGAGCAACCACACCGAGGCAGAAGCAACTTGGGAATGTGAAGAAGACCTCAAGAAGGAGTTCCTGCACCTATTCTCTAGCTAGCCTGAATCTCGGGGTCGAGATTCCCTTAAGGGGTGAAGGTTTGTAACGTCCTGTTTGTCCTAGAGTTTCTTGCTAGATTTCAAAACTAAAAAGGAACTATTTGGTTTGCTAAGTTGCTCAAGCTTAACTTGGAATTTTAGAAATTTGGGAGCTTAATTTGAACTAACCAAACCTCAACTAAGTTCTTTTGGTTTGTGTTCTTTGTCCTTTTGGGGTTCTCTGGTGCTCTCTAGTTTTAGTTCTCTTTTCTCTATTCGCCCTATGTGCCCTTTGGTTTAGTTCGTCCTTCTCTGGACCTCCTTGTTCCCTTTAGATCACCCCTTGGTGTTTTCTCTTGGACCTCCTCTTTGGAGATCTTAACCGTTCAGACCTCCCTTTTGTTAGATCTGACCGTTAGGACCTCCTCTTTGGAGATCTTAACCGTTCAGACCTCCCCTTTGTTAGATATGACCGTTAGGACCTCCCCTTTAGAGATCTTAACCGTTCAGCCCTCCCCTTTGTTAGATCTTACCGTTAGGACCTCCCCTTTGGAGATCTTAACCGTTCAGACCTCCCCTTTGTTAGATCTGACCGTTAGGACCTCCCCTTTGGAGATCATAACCGTTCAGACCTCCCCTTTGTTAGATCTTAACCGTTCAGACCTCCTCTTTGTTAGATCTGACCGTTAGGACCTCCCCTTTGGAGATCTTAACCGTTCAAGCCTCCCCTTTGTTAGATCTGACCGTTAGGACCTCCCCTTTGGAGATCTTAACCGTTCAGACCTCCCCTTTGTTAGATCTGACCGTTAGGACCTCCCTTTGGAGATCTTAACCGTTCAAACCTCCCCTTTGTTACATCTGATCGTTAGGACCTCCCCTTTGGAGATCTTAACCGTTCAGATCTCCTCCTTGTGGATCTGACCGTCAGGACCTCCCCTTGATTTGATCTGACCGTCAGGACCTCCCCTTTTTTGGATCTAACCGTCAGGACCTCCCCTTGTAGATCTTGACCATTAGGACCTCCCTCGAGAAATCTTGACCCTCGCACCTCTTGTGAACTGTGAGCAGGTCTTTTAGATCTCTTGTCCTCAGAACCTCATCGTGTCTTTTGGACCTCATGTCCTCAGGGCCTCCTCGTGTCTTTTGGACCTCCTGTCCTCAGGACCTCCTCGTGTCTTTTGGACATCCTGTCCTCAGGACCTCCTCGTGTCTTTTGGACCTCCTATCCTCAAGACCTCCTTGTGGTCAGGACCTCCCTTTGAGGTCATGACCTCTGGTCTTTATGCAAGGACCTTCCTTGCGGGTCAGGACCTCCCCGTAGAGGTCAGGACCCCTGGTCTTTTGCAAAGACCACCCTTGCGGCTGACGCCAACCCTTTGACTGATCTGTTCTCTTGAGTTTGACTGGCACCACTTGTCAGCCTTGCTCACTTTTCCCAATTCTTCCGCCTCAAAACTCTGTGCGCATTTAATGGTTGTTGTATCACATTAAATGCAATCACATCTGAGGTACTTTGTTTTATTCTTTTGATGGCATACCCTGTCTCTAACTTCCTTGCTCTTGTTTAGTTTTCTCCGTGCTCTAGACCTCCCCAAGGAGCTCTACGAGGCTGTGTTGTGCCTCTTGTTTTCTGGTTTTGGTTGAGTTTGTTTAAGCTCTGTTTAGTCTTCTTTTTAAGTTCTTTGCTTGGAGCTGGTTTGCTTATTTGGTTCTTTGGCGAATGTGTAGATCCTGAGTTTGAGGAGGTGTTCTTGGACCCAGCAGTTTCTACTGAAGGCTCGCCACTGCTCAACGAAGGCAAGTCGCAGACCTTTTGATCATATTGAGCCTAGCTTTTCAAATGTATTTTGCTTTACTTAATCATGCATGGCTATTTTTATAAAAAATGGTTTGGCAGTAGATAATTTCCTACTTGACAATATGCCTCCTTGGATAATTGTATTTGACATGTTGACATGATCCTCTTGGACGCCTTAGGATGGGTATTTTAGTTGGTATTGTTTGGTATTGCCAACATGGGACCGTATGTTTATGCTTAGTCTTGCTTTTAGAACCGAGGGTCTTGGGAATCATGTTCCTTCTCTAATAACTTGACTAATGGAACTAAGGAATCTATGGTTGGTGCCACCATTAAGCAACTATGGTGCTGATGCCGTAGCTGTGTCGATTGTGGTGCGATGCCACCTTTGTTAAAAATTGCAGTGCCAAGACTGGGTGGTCCAGTGGCCGAGTTGAACCCAAAACGTTTTCGCACTCGGGCAAGTGATCATGCAGTAAAGGGGGTGCCGTGTGCACAATGGGATGAGGTTGCCTTGCTTGAGTGGATTAAGGACTAAACTTTGTGTTCTGTTGATCTGGGCCTTTTCGTGTAACCATAAGGTCACTTTATGGGAGGTGGTCTGGGCCAACTAATTTGTCACATTCTAGCACCATGCCGCAGGATGATTTAGGGCATTCAGACGATGGTAGCCGCACGTCCATGTCTGTCGGGGCCTGCTAAGACGATGGTAGCAGCACGTCCAGGTCTGAGCAGGTTATCCCCCACAACGATGAGCTCCGGGTCGATGGTAGCAATACATCCATGACTCATAATAAAGTTCATTAGGCGGTTTTGGTGATAGGAGGTGGTATTGTAAAGGCCTTGTTGCACTCTCTAGACTGCTCACCTTTGGAAGTGAGCAAGGGTTCCGACAGAAACCCGCCCCGCTAGAGAGGTCGTGAATTGTGGGTAAAGTTGTACACCTCTGTAGAGTATCAATCTATTTGGATAGCTAAGTCCTTGGTCATGGACATGCCCGGTGAAAAAGGTGCAAGGGGTAGACTTTCCTAAAACTGTGGTCCATGGTTGATGTTGGATATCGGCGAGTGTTCTGGGTTGCTTCGAATGCTCGTGATGCCCATGATTAGCCATGGAGGACTTGTGAACCCTAGGGTGGTACAAGGAGCTCCTGAGTGGGTGCTCAGAGGAGATCTTGGAGCTTTAGGGAGGTCTTTGGGAACCCTGGAGTTGGTGCTCCAGAGAGGTCTTGGGAGAGGTCCTGGTTGTGGGTGAGAACAGACCTCCCCCAAGTGGTCTTGGGACTGGGCTGATGCTCACTGTAACACCCTGCTATTCGGAAGCCAAAATGTTACATAAAGAATCTAACATACAACCTTAATACGGAAGAATTTAAACAATATCTCATCTAATGACATAAAGAGATCAACATTTAATAGAACAATGGTAGGAATATAATCTGAATCCAAGTAATTATATCAAGGAGTGATCAAAGATCACAAGTAGTACTTAATCAACTATAACATAGAGAAAGATATCAAACATATCTAACTTTATTTATTACAGTTCATCACTTAACGAATGAAAGACAGAACCAAGTCATATTATTGAAACTGGAATATGGTGAAGTGAATGAATAGTGCATGTCTACTCCCTCCCAATAGAGCTATCATCAACGATCACCTAAAATAAATGAACAAAGCAAGAATGAGTCCTATACTCAGCAAGTACAGTGAATTGGACATACACCCAATATGAACAAGACAGCATCTTTAAAGATTATGAACATAACACTGAATGAATATAAGAATGAATGGATTGATTGAAATGAAAGGATTGCACTCCTGCTTATACCGGTTTAGCTAGTGACACATCCGTCGGTGTTCACTTAAGCCCGCATTTAACAAAATACGGGGATCCAAATCTTGTATGAAGAACGTTTCATACGGGTGTCCAAATCTGTCCACATTGGAATGGTGGGTCTTACGTGCCCATACTGGAATTGATGGGTCTTTATAATCCACTCCCGTGGATGAAACATGAATAATGGATGCATGGAATGAAATATGAATAATGAAAGACATTATCTCTAACCATGGAAATAATACATATGAAAGGAACAAAAACATTGAATCTTCTCATGTATCATAAAAAAAAACACAATACAAACATCAAGCATTCAGCATTCACTAATCTTAAGAATATCAAAGTACTTGTCTTCCGCGATGCGACGCGTTAGTAGGCAACGAAGGTGCCCCTAAACCCGAAGCCTCTCCACCTACACAACTAAGTACTCGAAATAAGAACAACATGGTACAGGACACTACCAGCAACGTTCTACAACACCTTCTCGATAACCCAAGAATTAACTAATAGACTTATTCTGAAAATAGACAACACAATCACAGAAACGATTCTAGACAGTAGCACGGAAAAACTGATAACTATTGATCTGGGACTCGGAACGAGGTGAGCCCAGATTCTATGGAAACTTAATGAACATATCTATGAAATTCTAGTTGACAATATTTCCCAATTCGGCGAAAATAAAATGCTAACAGGTAGATGAAAATACAAGACAGATTCTGTCTAGATGAAAAGGACAGCAGTAAAGAACAGATCACAACTTTTGATCTACAACTCCGATTAGGGCGTTCTTTATCATTCTGGAAACGTTATAAAAATTTATACAATAACCTAGTTGGGTGAAAACCCTGAATCTTCCATTATCATGATCATAATTTAAAAGGCAACTTGACAGTTCATTCTCGTCAAGAATTCGGAACAGCAGGGAAGATCATACCATAACTTTTGATCCGTACGTCGGAATTAGGTATTCTTGGTGGCTACAGAAATCTAAGAACATTATCTAGATATCTCTAGGAGATGGACATCTCAAATTCGGCATCTAAGAACCCGAAATTGACCACGCAATCTACTGGACCGATCTGGATTCTAACAGCAGGGTTTTTGATCCAATCCAATCAATCGAATTTGCATCTAATCAACATCAAATAGCGGGAAAGCACTTCGTTACCCTTGAAGAACCTCAGGGATACGCTGGTTGAATCCCCCCAAGAAGAAGATCCTCCTACTTCACCCTTCCTTCCTTCCTTTTGGCCGAAATAGCCGCTGGCCTCCTCTTCTTCTCCTCGCGTTGGTCGGTAGGGGGAGTTCCAATGGTGAGAAGGGGAAGCACCACGGTAGGGCAGTACCCAGGGTTGAAGGGGCGGCACCAAGGGGGAGGAGATGGGGGCGGCAGCAAGAGGGAGGAGGCGGCTTGGAGGGGAAAAGGGGGGAGGGGTGCAGCCAGCTAGGCTTAAGGGGGTTTGGGGGCGCATGGGCTTGGGCCTTGGGCGCCTCCCCCCTTCTTGGCCCACACATGGCCGGCCACTATGCTGGTCTGGCCTGGGTCGGAGGCCCAGGTTCCAAAATTTCCCCAAAAACCTTGAATTTTCAATTAATTCTCTCACCCGATTAACATTCTCTCTAATCAAAACTCGGGGTATTACATTCTACCCCCCTTAACAGAATTCAACCCCGAATTCTAACCGTCGAAGCGAACACAAGAACAGAATGCCACAAAATTGGAAACAACGAATTAACACGTACCAGGAGCAAACAGGTCTGGATATTGCTCGCGCATGCGAGACTCTAGCTCCTAGGTGGCCTCTCTCTCGGACTAGTGAGACCACAACACAAAGACGTAAAACGACGTCTGACCTAACACTCAACCTGAACTTTTCAGGTACACTCATCAGAAGAGAATCGAAGGTAAGACCTTACTCGATGGTCAACATCTTTAAATAAATCTCAAACTTTGAATGGCTCAGCTGCTCACTCAGCACCAGAACACAACAGATGTTGCGTACTTCGTGTATGTACCTGAG
This sequence comes from Phyllostachys edulis, assembly GCA_036346405.1. NCBI lineage: Eukaryota > Viridiplantae > Streptophyta > Magnoliopsida > Poales > Poaceae > Phyllostachys > Phyllostachys edulis. Next base: position 8,735,304 of record CM070564.1, read on the forward strand.
ACGGTCAAAGCGATACGCCAACTTCCTAATTTCATAGCTATGCAAAGCGAGCGAATGTACAGGCCACCTTCCCTTTGGTGCGAAAAGCACACAACATGCTCAAAATCGAACTCTTCATCTAACAAGGGACACCTCCTTTAAACAAGAATACACAATAGAACTGGTTCTTAAACCACTGATTCAGAAAGAGAATCCAACTGAAAATAGAGAGTTCTCATCGCACCCATGCAATACTAACTCTCCACCAAAAGGGTAAAATCCAAGATTGACAAATCATCACGAAAACAATTCCACTTTCTAAATAGACAGTTTACGAATGAACACCATGAAAGCCAAAGGAAAAATCAATCAAATGCCCATACCAAATACTTCTTTTGATTTGTCTGAATTGGAAAGAATCAAACATGCCAAAACAGCGCCAACTCAAATTGTGGATGACATCAGTCAACAACACAAAACTCAAACGAGAATCAAGAAAATGCTTCACTACCCGAGGAAACATCCTTTTTCTCAATTTCTCTTTTAGGAATAAATGTTCTCTCAAACCTTGGAATTCGAATTCATCGCATACCACATGAGCAAACTTCTTAGTTTAACATCTTCAAATTATGCTCAAACCGAAATACATCGTCCACACCATTGTGAAGAGGCTCTATTGATTCCACCGAACCGTCTAGACAACTCCTTCTACTGGTGAAATTAATTTGACAGAAGGCACCCAATGAACCTCGAACTGGATCTCATGCAATCCCATCACATCCAACCTTCAAGAATAACAACTTAGAATCCTCAGTACACACGCTCATGTACTACATCTGAAGGGTTCTAACAATGTTCATTCCACTGATCAGGAAACGTCATATTCTATTTTCTCTCCCCACAATCATTGGGCGACCCAAGGTCTAGCATAAAAGTGCAAATCCCAGATTTAACCTCAAAGACCTCTACAACAAATTTCTCTTATAACAAATAGTGAAATCATCGGATTTAAATCTCTAACATTCCCACAATTCTAACATACTCACTCATTGACATCATCAGAAATCATCCACACAATCTTGCAATACTATTCAATTGCGTTACTCTATAAAATTAATCAAGGTTTCCATACCTTCGATAATCCCCAACCTTTCAACATGAACTGAAGTTCTGGAATTTCACTATACCATAGGTCCTACTTAGTCGTAATACTATTCAGATTTACTTCGAAGCCAAACATTCCATGTGAATCAAATTTCCTCCAAGAGGTACAGATCAAAACCAATTCATCTTCTACAACTCCTCCAATAGCTTGGTAGCAAAACCTCACAACTACAATTTCTTATCCACCACCAATAGTTGAAATTATACTTTCTAAAACTTTGCAACATAAAACTGTTGATCCTTTCTCAAAAGAAAGAGGCGAACAAGGACAAGATTCCTCACATAGGAAAATGTTGCTCCTTACAGTAAGCACACAACCAAAAGAAATATTCTGAGAATGGTGATCTTGGAAAACGAAAGTTGAATTCACAATTGAGGGCACACATTCCTCAAATGGGAATAGCAAATAACAGCCAATAAGAAAAAACATTACGATTGAAACTCGACATCTCTTGAGAGGAAAGAGCAGAAAGTTTAGGAACGATTCAGATAACCACAAGTTACAAAACTTGACTCAAATTCTCAAATACTCCTACTGCACTATTTCATTTAACACTGAAATTTATCCTTTGACTAGGAACACTTTGCCACAACGAACAAGATAAGGTCTTTAGTCCAAACCACAAGAACTAATTAAGAACCAATACAATTCTTCAACACGTCATATTTGCTCGGAACAGTACATCTACTCATGAAACATGAGATCCAAATGATCTCAGCCACAAAACTCAAAACATTTTCATTTACGGGATTTCACGAAAAGCAAACGGATTAAATCCCTCTTGAAGAAATCAACAAATTTTTTTTCTTTGATTGCAAACTCACTTTGCGAACTCAAACCAAAGAGCCTTTAAGACTAAATCACATGAAACTCTTAAGAAGCAATAAGACATTCCTATTTAAGTGATATCACCATAGGCGATCAATTTACTACAAGTATTAACATCAATCTCACAACAACAATTAGAAAACACTTCGAAAGACTCATGTGAAAAGAATGGGTTGATTCTTTCTCAAAAGAAGAGGCAAATGGAAACAATTTTCACCAACTAGAAAATCATTTACCACTCGCAATGAACACATGACCAAGGGGAAAACCAATTAAGCAATGCACAAAAAAAAACATAAGTGGAGTCCACAATTGAAAGCATAGGCCTCACAAGAAGTGAATATTAGACCTTAACAGATAAGAACAAACAAGCATTCAAGATCAAAGCACTTGCATCACTGAAGAACTATTAGAACTTTGCATTTTGTCGCTTTACTCGATAAACTTTGTTTACCACATAAAGCGTGAACCCCCAAAAGATCATGAACACAAAATTTGAAATTTGATCATTTAAGAAATATCACGAAAGGCGATCAAACTTCATTCTCTATAAAAGAATCAACATTATCCTCACATTACTGAACATTTTATTAAGATCAATAACATACTTTCATGGTAACAATCAATTTTACCTTTCTAACACATCAATAAACCTGCTAAAGGAAACACGACAAATCGTGTCATAAAATTTCCATCATAATATAAGATTATAAGGACAACTTATTTTAGAAAATAAACCTAGTGCGAAAGCCACAAAGCTAAAGCAAATATCTTTTTAACAAGATCACACTAGTAGTACTCTAACCATTACTACTAACAACTGATGATTATGTAATCACGGAAGCATTCATAGTTCTACCTTTGTTCAGAAATTGGAATGAAATATCTTTAAACTTCAGCAATGGAATATTTATAGGACAATGTTTTGTAAGTCAACACAACAACCCTTATCCATTTCTTCATACATATAACAACAATTTAGCATGACAAGATCAGGTGAATTTAGCATTTGAACAAAATCTCCAGGTATCCAAATAGAAGACATATACAATGTTAATATTTACCAATGCAAAGATAACATCACTTTTGAAGACACTAACTAAGACTCATTGGTTTGCACCAAGATATTAACCCATCCTGATAATTCCTATCGTACCAAATAATTCTTTTAATTAAAACATCTTAGATAAGTATGACAATACATCACTGAAGGGTTTTAACATACTCTTTCTCATAAGAGAGGCATAAAAACATCAACTCTCAATTTAACCCAAAAGAATTATGCAAGGTCAATGCACCCACTTAACAAAGAACTTGCAAAAGAAATCTTCCACTGCCCAAAATTCTAAGCGAACATTTGAGTTACATTTTCCAACAGAGGATAAAACAGAACTTCTGTGAAAAGATCAACTTGCAAATTAACTACGTTCACAAGTAGCAGAAATATCACACTAGTCGGAAGAACAATATTTATTTCAAAGAACAAATGAGACCAAATGGAGCTTGCCCACCTCATTAAAACCATCAATCAAAAGAAGTTCCTCAACTGCAAGGAACTACAACCAGGAGACCAAATACCAGCTCAAGGAAGACAACAAATTCATCAAAGAACTTGTGCTCAACACATAACTATGGAACAGGGGTAACTACTTCTCTATTTTCATACCACGAACAGTGGTGTAGCCTGGCAAAACCCAGGACAACAACCACGATCTCAACTACTCAACATCCGTTATCAACACGCATAACCAATATAATCAATTATGAATATAAGGTCATCTCATAGTAATCATAGAATAAATTCATAAATATAGAAGATCATAGATTAACAACAAGAATGATAATACAGAAGCAATTCAAGAACAGTTCATCATGATGAAACATACCAAAAGAAATACGGATGTAATGGATTACCCAAACCCCACCTACTGTGCATAGTGTGTCATTTTAATAACTTAATTACCACGGACCTAAAGCCCGCTCTGATACCAACTGTAACACCTTGGCTATTCGGAAGCCAAAATATTACCTAAAGAATCTAACATACAACCTTAATGCGAAAAAATTTAAATAATATCTCATCTAATGACATAAAGAGATCAACATTTAATAGAACAAGGGTAGGAATATAATATGAATCCAAGTAATTATATCAAGGAGTGATCAAAGATCACAAGTAGTACTTAATCAACCATAACATATAGAAAGATATCAACCACATCTAACTTTATTTATTACAGTTCATCACTTAACGAATGAAAGACAGAACCAAGTCATATTATTGAAACTGGAATATGGTGAAGTCAATGAATAGTGCATGTCCACTCCCTCCCAATAGAGCCATCATCAATGATCACCTAAAATAAACGAATAAAGCAAGAATGAGTCCTATACTCAGCAAGTACAGTGAATAATTGGACATACACCCAATATGAACAAGACAACATCTTTAAAGATTACGAACATAACACCGAATGAATAAAAGAATGAAAGCCCGCATTTAACAAAATACGGGGATCCAAATCCCGTATGAAGAACGTTTCATACGGGTGTCCAAATCTGCCCACATTGGAATGGTGGGTCTTACGTGCCCATACTGGAATTGATGGGTCTTTATAATCCACTCCCGTCGATGAAACATGAATACTGGATGCATGGAATGAAATATGAATAATGAAAGACATCATCTCTAACCATAGAAATAATACATATGAAAGGAACAAAAACATTGAATCTTCTCATGTATCATAGAAAAACACAATACGAACATCAAGCATTCTGCATTCACTATTCTTAAGAATATCAAAGTACTTGCCTTCCGCGATGCGATGCGTTAGTAGGCAACGAAGGTGCCCCTAAACCCGAAGCCTCTCCGCCTACACAAGTAAGTACTCGAAATAAGAACAACATGGTACAGGACACTACCAGCAACGTTCTACAACACCTTCCCGATAACCCAAGATTTAACTAATAGACTTATTCTGAAAACATACAACACAATCATAGAAATGATTCTGGACAGCAGCACGGAAAAACTCATAACTATTGATCTGGGACTCGGAACGAGGTGAGCCCAGATCCTATGGAAACTTAACGAACATATATACGAAATTCTAGTTGACGAGATTTCCCAATTCGGCCAAAATAAAATGCTAACAGGTAGATGAAAATACAAGACAGATTCTGTCTAGACGAAAAGGACAGCAATAATGAATAGATCACAACTTTTGATCTACAACTCCGATTAGGGCGTTCTTTATCATTCTGGAAAGTTTATAAACATTTCTACAATAACCTAGTTGGGTGAAAACCATGAATCTTCCATTATCATGATCATAATTTAAAAGGCAACTTGACAGTTCATTCTCGGCGAGAATTCAGAACAGCAGGGAAGATCATACCATAACCTTTGATCCGTACATCAGAATTAGGTGTTCTTGGTGGCTACGGAAATCTAAGAACATTATCGATATATCTCTAGGAGATGGACATCTCAAATTCGGCTTCTAAGAACCCGAAATTTTTCACACAATCTACTGGACAGATCTGGATTCTAACAGCAGCGTTTTCGATCCAATCCAGTCAATCAAATTTGCATCTAATCAACATCAAACAGCGGGGAAAGCACTTTGTTATCCTTGAAGAACCTCAGGGAGACGCTGGTTGAATCCCACAAGAAGAAGATCCTCGTACTTCACCCTTCCTTCCTTCCTTTTGGTCGAAATAGCTGCTAGCCTCCTCTTCTTCTCCTCGCGTTGGCCGGCAGGGGGAGTTCCAATGGTGAGAAGGGGAAGCACCACGGCAGGGTAGCACCCAGGGTTGAAGGGGCGGCACCAAGGGGGAGGAGATGGGGGCGGCAGCAAGAGGGAGGAGGCGGCTTGGAGGGGAAAAAGGGGGAGGGGTGCAGCCAGCTAGGGTTAAGGGGGTGTGGGGGCACATGGGCTTGGGGGTTGAGCGCCTCCCCCCTTCTTGGCCCACACATGGCCGGCCACTATGCGGGTCTAGCCTGGGCCGGAGGCCCAGGTTCCAAAATTCCCCCAAAAACCTTGAATTTTCAATTAATTCTCTCACCCGATTAACATTCTCTCTAATCGAAACTCGGGGTATTACACTCTCTCCCTCCTTTCAAACAAATGTATTTATATATTATTGTTTTAACTTGAGCTCTGCAAAATCTATACATGTTATTTACTGTCAAATATTGCCTTTTGCAACTAACCCTACAGCTCTCATTGTTAAGCCAATGCATGAATATTATTTGCATTATTGTTCCTTGCGATTTGCTGAGTACATTCAAAGTACTCATGGCTTTAAGCCCTGTGTTAAAGCAGTGGTCGAAGATGATCAAGTGCAGGGCTACTCAGACCTCTTTGTAGAGGAGTTCTTCGATGATCCAGCTGCCTAGGACGTCCTCCACTCGACAGTCTGTGGGCTTGCCGGATGGCTTCAAGTGTTTTGTGTTTCTGCTATAAAGGTTATCCTTTTGTCAGTTTTGTAAGCTCAAGTTGGCAAACTTTTGTAAGAAAGCTTTGACCATAAGGTATTGTTTAATGTAAAGTTTAATTTGTTTGCTTCTTCTTGTGTTTGGCCTTGTGCTTGTGATTATACCTAAGTGTTCTGTGTGAGCTAGTATCGGTTCTCCTGGGACTGGCTCAGTACACAGAGGCCGGACCTCCTCTCAGGATATGCCGCGTGGTACTACCGCCATCCTTGCGGTAGTACCGGTTGCAAAACAAAATGGTCCTCCTGGACCTCCCTGCGCTCCCCTAGGAGCACTTTCCCTGTATATCTTGAGAAGGTCCTCACAGGAGCAAAGGGGGTAAGCTTAAAGAGAGGGGTGTGTCAGATAATGGTTTGCATCTATGAGAATCCTTTTTTGGAACATCAGAGGTTTAGGAAAGGCAGCTCGTAGGAAATAGCTGAAAGAGTTTATTTTCTCTGAACATTTGGATGCCACTGGGGTGCAGGAAACTATCAAAGATAGCTTTTCTGATAGAGATCTCAAAAATCTGGTTGGAGACTTGCATTTTAGCTTGAATTGGATCCCTACTGTGGGTCACTCAGGGGGAATTTTGCTGGGGGTTAGAGAAGATTTCTTAGAAGTGGAAGCTCATGATTCAGGTCAATTTTTTGTTAGCTTGGGAGTTAGAAACATAAGAACTAATTATAGATGTGAGTTAGTAGCTGTGTATGGCCCTGCTAATCATGATCTTTCTCTAGGTTTTTTGGAAGAGCTGGACAGGAAATGTAAGTCGACTGTTTTACCTTTGGTTATGGGGGGTGATTTCAATTTGATTAGGGAGATGGGAGATAAGAATTCTAAGCATATCAATAGAAATCTTATGGAACTTTTTAATGATTTTATTTCTGAAAATTGTTTGCATGAAATCAAACAAGGGGGTGCTAAATATACTTGGACTAACAAGCAGAGCTGTCCAGTTTTAGTTAAGTTGGACAGGATTTTTGTGTCTCCTGATTGGGAAACAAGCTTTCCTCTTTGTCAAGTTCAAAGTTTAACAAGAATTGGATCTGATCATAGTCCTATTATTCTTGATTCTGGAGAAGGTAAAAGTGTTAAGAAAGGGAGATTTTTCTTTGAGAAGAAGTGGTTTGGTCATGAGAACTTTAAAAGTCTTTTGAAATCCAAATGGGAGGAAAGTGAGAAAAGATCCCCTAATACTTGTTATTCTTTGGATAGATGGATAGTTTGTTTGGCTTTTTTAAGTGCTTTCTGAGGGGGTGGGGTGCAAATTTAAATGGGGAGTACATGGTGAAGAAGAAATCCATTCTTGACCAAATTGTGGCTCTTGATTCTTTGGCAGATAGCCAAGGCTTGAGTGCTGATCTATGGGGTTTGAGATATTCTTTGGAAGCTGATTTAGAGGGAGTCTATGATTTTGAAGAAAAGCACTGGCAGAAAAGGGGGAGAGTGAGTTGGTTAACCTAGGGAGATGTTAATACATGTTTCTTTCATTCTTGTGCTAATGGGAGGAAAAGGAAGAACTTTATTTTTAGTTTGGATCATGATGGGACTGTTTTGAGAAGTAAGTCTGAGCTGAGTAATCACATCTATGATTTTTATAAGTCACTTTTTGGTTCTGGGAAGGAACAGGTGGTGAGACTTTCCCATGAGGTCTGGATTGATAAGCTTAGAGTTTCTGAGAGTGACAATTTGTTTCTCCTTCAAGAGTTCACTAAAAAAGAGGTGTGGACGATTATTAGTGACTTGCAGGTTAACTCAGCTCCTGGCCCTGATGGTTTCTCAAACCTTTTTTTACAAAGAGTGTTGGGGGTTTATCAAAAATATCTTCCTTGACTTGGCTTCAGATTTTTCCAAAGGGAATTTGGATATCAAGAGATTAAACTTTGGGGTGATTTCTTTTATTCCTAAACTCAAAGAGGCTAACAACATCAAGCAATACATGCCTATTTATTTGTTAAATTTTAGTTTTAAGATTTTAACTAAGATTTTAGCTACTAGGTTGGGGGTGATTGTAGATAAGATCATTAATGAAAGTTAATCAGCTTTCATCAAAGGCAGGAATATTCTTGATGGGGTTGTGACCTTACATGAGATTAGACGTACTAAGAGGAAAGGGGTGATTCTTAAACTTGATTTCGAAAAAGCTTATGATAAGATCAATTGGGATTTTTTGGAGGAAGTTTTGGTGAGGAAAGGCTTTGATGTTAATTGGATTAAGCTGGTAATGAGCACAGTTATGGGGGGGGGAGTGAGTATCAATATTAACGGGGAGATTGGCCATTTTTTCAAAACCTTCAGAGGTTTGAGACAAGGAGATCCACTTTCTCCTCTTCTTTTCAATCTAGCAGCTGATGCCCTAGCAGAGATTATCAATTTAGCTCAGGAAAAAGGTTTTGTGAGAGGGGTGATTTCTCATTTGGTACCTGGTGGAGTACCTATTCTTCAATATGCTGATGACACGATTATTATGCTGGAATATGAGGATGACTACTTCTTAAATCTTAAATTCTTGCTTTATTGTTTTGAATAGATGTCGGGGTTAAAGATTAATTACCATAAGAGTGAAATCTTTGCCATGGGGGTGGATAATGAGGAAGCTTGCAGAGTTGCTAATATTTTTTACTATTCTCTTACTGAGCTACCAATGACTTATCTGGGGATTGTTGTTGGGGATAAACATGTGGGAAGGAATGCTTCTGACAAAGTTATTGACAAGTTGAGTAAAAGGCTTGACAATTGGAAAAATAAATTACTTTCCTCTGGTGGTAGAATGATTTTGGTTAATAGCAGTCTAAGCAGTCTCCCTATCTATACAATGGGTTTTACAGGTTCAATGAAGAGGTACATAATAGAATGGACACTATTCGTTCCAGATTTTTCTGGAGAGGCACAAGAGGAAAGTTCAAGTATCATATGGCTAACTGGAACTTTGTTTGTCGGCCTAAAGACTTTGGGGGCTTAGGGATTATTAATACTCGAGTCATTAATGATTGCCTCTTAGCTAAATGGAATTGGAGAATTCACTTAGCTAAGGATGAGTTATGGTTCAAGATTCTTAAAGCAAAATACTTTGCAAGGGGTTATCTTAGAGAAGCCAAATACTTAAGGAGCTCCCAGTTTTGGAAATCAGTGATGAAGGTTAGAAATTTTTTCAACATGGGGGTGAGATATAATATTGGTAATGGTGGTAACATCTCTTTTTGGAATGATGTCTGGGCAGGCGATTGCCCTTTGAAGGTAATGTATCAAAACTTATATGAGATAAGTCAGGACCCTGAGATTAGTGTGGCACACAGTCTTTGTGGGGGTGTGTGGAATATTCTCTTTAACAGGAATTTTTGGGATGAAGAATTTTCTCAATGGAATGATCTTCAGAATTTACTTTCTGATGTCAATCTGAAGGAGGAAAGGGACATGGATCATTGGTGTTTTGAAAAAACTGGCATCTTTTCTATCAAATCTCTTTACAGACACCTAGTCTTTGGTGGGATTACTTGCAGGAAGATGCAAAGGCTTTGGGGTAGCAAAATTCCTTTAAAAATCAAAATTTTTCTTTGGCTTTGTTTCCATGACAAAGCTCAGACTTTAGATCAGTTAGTGAAAAGAGGTTGGAAAGGGGAGAACAAATGCATTTTGTGTGGGGAGAAAGAATCCATCGATCATGTTCTCTTTAATTGCATCCTAGCTAAGTTCTTTTGGTGTTGTATGAAAGAGGTGTTAAGCTGGGACAGGCTACCTATTTCTTTAGATGATTTCCAACAGCACTGGTTGGAAACTAAAGTTGCTAATTAGTATAATCTTGTATTGTTCAGTTTTGCAGCAGCAGCTTGGAATCTCTGGAATTTTTGAAACAAAATGGTGTTTGATCAATGTTTCCCTAAGCAACCATTGGATGTGATTCATAGCTTTCTATCTTGTTTGCAGCATTGGATAATTCTTCTCAGAGAAAAGGATAGAGATCATTTTGGGAGCTTCCTGTCAAACTTTGCAACTTGGGCTAAAGCTTTTGGTGCCTCAAGCAAGTCTGATCCTTTTGTAATAGCTTAGCTATTTTGTTCCTTGGTAGTTTGTTGGTTCTGTTGTTTAGCCGGGTTGTTTCACTTGGCGAGTGACTAGAGTTTTTTGGTCTTGTATTTTGTTTTGCTATGTCCTAGGAGCTGGAGTCCCCAGCCTGTAAATTTCTGTTTAAACTGCTTGTAAGGCATCTATATGCTTTCTATAAGAAGCCGGGTTTTCCCTTTCAAAATAAATAAATAAATAAATGTCACAATTGCATGGTGCTATGTATCTTGTCAAACCCTAAAAGTGAACTATATCTATCAATGATGTTGCTTTCTCTTGGTGTGTTGGCCCGTTGAAAGTTACTAGGACAGCAGGCGCGCTGCGCTGCGCCGTTGTTGTTTCTGGTAGTATTGTTTCATATGTGAGTTGGTATAAATGGTAATGAGAACAATTTGTATTGAATAGTTTTTTTAAGAGATAAACAGAGAGATGTTCCTTTTTTTGGTTACAAAGTTGGAATGGTACAAGCTGAGTATTTCGCAATGAATGGGATTGGCAATCTTGCATTGTCGTGCAAAGATAAATTCGAACAAATTGAAACCCAAATAAACTGGTTCTATAGTAAGGAAAATAGATAGAGAAAAAAAATCCAGGTTACAATGCGAGGATGAGGATTAGAGATGCTTGCATCTAACTATTTCAAAATATGGACCCAACAAAGACTCACTTCTAGTCACAACAAACAAACACAACATTCATCGTCCATCCAACCCAATAAAAAGACAATTTGCAAGTTATTGGTTTTCCATTATATATGAGAGCAAGGTATTTGTATTTCAACTCAAAAAAGTCTGAAGCGAACCGTTGGAGCCTTTTTTTTTTGGCAGCACCTAGAACAGAACAATTCATGGAATGCTTGTGCGAACACATATCTCATTACCGGATCTGGCCTATCAAGAGAATATAATAAGCCCAAAACCAGATGGATTGTTGTGCTGAACTACATCTAAGGACCATGATGCTGTTGGACAAAATTATTCAGGCCAGGTGCAACCTTCTTGTCCAATAGGGAGGTATGATCAATCACTCCAATCCTAATATACCACCATGTATTAGTAGCGCAGAGAGAGAATAAAAACAGCGAGGAAAACAATCTTTAGTCAAAACCTCATCAATATACGAAATCTTGGTCACCATCACGAGATCAAAATTTTTGATGCATCATGTCCTACGGCACATCAAAGACAATCAGATTTCATAGCATATTTGGGTTGGAGAAGCTTTTGGTTTCATTTTAAGTACTTCTGTGTTTTGCTTCCTATATTGTCTTGTCAATTAAAGTTCATTACATCAAAAGGTTATCTAGCTAGAATGCTGATGAAGCTGTAATGAAAATCTCAGTAACGAAATTAAAACATGTCCACGTCATGCAAGAAGATTCTAGACTAAGGAAGATGATATTGTTGCTTATTCATAATCTGTTCTATAATATTATGCGAGATTCCAATAATCAGTAAGGGAAAAAAAGTTTAAACATATATCCGCATGAGAAATAAAGCATGAATCTTGATTAAATAAGATATCATCATATGTAATAAAAGTCGTAAATACCAAAAAGTCAGAAAGTAAAAGGAAAAAAATCAAAGAAATTGTCATAACAAATCAGAAGATCCGGGCCTTGATCAGGTGGTTCTTAATGATCATATTTTCATTATTATAAATATTAGTGTCCCTGAGTGGATGCATAATCTAAACATGTCATTAGAAAATTATAGAAAGGCTGGCATAATAGATGAAAGTACCGTTTACATATTTTGCCTCGCATGTTAGACGAAAATACTCTTTGCCTGGTTTGTTTAACTTTGAACTTATCTTAAAAAAAGCAAAGCTATTCCTCTAAAAAAAGCAGCATGAGTGTGCGAACTTTGAAAGATTGTTCAATGAGAGACCATAACACCAAAGTGTAAAACTAATCTTGTACTGTTGGACAACACTATTTCCACTTCAGTGCAAAACTAATCCTAAAGAAGTATGGAAGCATAATTCACCTAGTCTTCATTAGAATCATGTTTAATTTTTCCTAGACTGATCGCTAAATAAATAAGCCTATTTCTTTATTTCTATACGCTGCATACAGCCCGAAGTCAGTCGAATCATGTCAGTGCAAATTTTTTTTATTGGAGCTCAGATTAATAGAATCCCATAGTCTCAATATTTTGACTCTAATTGTTCAGCTTTTTTGTGTGTTGTGAACACGCCTACAATTGAATGTATGGCATTCTCAGGGGTATCTAATACTTGACTCTTTCTAATTAATTATATGAATTATGTTATGTGGCTTCCGAGCCAGTTTTAGGTACCAGACAACCAAAGGCTGAAACTTTTTGACCAAACTTCATAGTAAGTAGTTAATGACATTGCATGCACGTGGTCAATGATCTAGATAAATGAAACATTTTGATTAACTTCCCCTATAACAGCATTAATTTACACTGGAAGCTCGTAACATTTGCCCTAACGATTTCTTGCCAAAATAGCACACCAACCAGTGATGAAGACACGGTCTCAATATTTATCCACATTTTGCAGTGGAACCTAAAATATATGGTAGCACGATAAATAGGAAAATGGCACGCCAAAAGGCCCGCACGAGAAGAAACCAAATGGCGCGGGGGCGTGGATGTTGTTGTTTTATGTGGGCACCGCAATAAGAAGCTCACAAACTACACCGTATGCACTGTGGTTTACAGGCAGACTAAATATTTACAAAAATGCTTGGCTTCTTTACAACTATGGAGTAGGAGTGTAAAAGCTAAGTTAGTAGATAGGAATGCAAACCTGATTGGTTTTCCTCCAAAGCTCCATAAGGAAATTGTCAGGCTTTACATCACGGTGAAGAAATCCCTCTGAACGCATGTACTCAACTCGATTAATCCGAAACATTCGAAAGAAAGAATGTGGTTATGGCAGAAATCTATATAAACTAAGATAGACAGAACAAAGTAACTATGTAACAATAAACAAATTTTGAACACATGTATTCAACTCGATTAATCTGAATCATCCGAAAGAAAGAATGCGGTTATGCCAGAAACCTATAGAAACTAAGTTACACAAAACAAAGTAATTATGTAAAGATAAACAGATGAGAAGATATGAATTGGAGCAGTTTAAAAAAGAAGCGATTGTATTCCTAACATCTGATCAGCAAAACAGTCGACTCAATTCATCGTCATCATTATAACAGCTAATCACTAAGTACCATTCCAGCTACATGGATAGGCTCTATGACATAAACCTACTTCCTCCTTGGAGAAGCATGTGCAGCTTCAACTCATAATGAAGCTGTGGGTGTTTCGTCTTCACATTTTCCTGTCAACCGAAGGCAACAACTCAGCAACACCAATGTATAAAAGTTCCCACTGACCCAAATAACTAACTAAACTGACAATAGTACCAAGGGTACAACATTCGACAAACATTTCACTATAGTGTGCATCTAATAATCTTAATAAAAACAACAAATTTTATCAAATTGCACAGAACAAAAACTCTAAGCTTCATTAAAAAAAACTCATAAGGTGCATGAGAAATGAGACAGAATCCACTACCAATTTGACAGCGACTTCCTCTCCAATCTGCACATTAACAGCTACAAACAAGAACAACAATAAAGTTAGCATCTTTCTTTCCAAACACAATAAAAAAAATCATAAGTTGCATGAGTAATGAGACATAATCCAATACCAATTTGACAGCGACTTCCTCTAGAATATTTACATAGCAAGCTTCTAGAGGATAAATAGAAGCATTAAAAGGATGGAGACATTATACAGCAGGTTAAAATAGGAGCAGTGAAGTACTAATACAAAATGATGGGTGTTTAGTTTCCATGATAGCGCTTCCAGGGGTCAGCTCTTGAATCTCTTCTTCAGGACAGGAGATCTGTGAGAGTAATTGTTAGGGAGTAGAAAATTAAAATAGTTTGTTGTAAGAAAGTCGGTGTAGCAAAATTGATGACACACATCATATTGAAGTAGGGGAAAAACGTAAGACATATATTTGTTGTTTCTGGTGGAAGGGATTGGGCTATGTTTTTTTGTGTGTCGGCTGAAAAGTAATCAATGGTGAGAAACTGTATAAGAGGGGGGAAAATGGGTTGCAAGATGAGCAATGGTAGCAGGAAAAGATGTATTGTGCAAAGGAATTACGGAAGCGAAGAAAAGGATGCTCTTAATAACATGTAAGTCACGAAACTATCAAATGGTAAGTAATCTATTTTGAAATTATCATTTACCATTTCATCCATCTCACACAGCATCAGCAATGTCAACTCATCCGATACCTTTGTCAATTCTATATTTGTAGGAGCATGAAACGCATCATCTGTATTTCTTTTCTGACTCTAATTTACGATGGTTGCCTGGCACAATAATAAAAAAATTCTTTAGTTGACACCTGACTACTGCTATCTATTCAAACAAGGTCACATATGGCATTTCTATTTGGTTGAAGAAAGAACGAGAAAAGGTGAAATGTCAAACAGCTACCATTTCTATTCTATTGGTGCATTTTCCCTTTTATGTCTACCCATAGTTGAAGAACGACCCTTGAGCTTAGAAGGTGGCAAAGTTTCATTTTGAATAGGATAAATAAAAGCATTTTGAAATGACTAATATAGAACGGCTAATATTTCAGTAGATAGCATTACAATTAAAATGCTTAGAATAACAAAGAACAAAAAAAAAGACAGGTTTAAAAAGAAAACACAACTATCAGTGGACTGAATTCACATTATCTATGTCAAACACGTATAATATACATAGCTCTATCATTCTCAAAACATATATACAGTGGGCATGGAACTTTTAAAAAAGTAGCATATATGTGAAAGTTCGAGCAAAGGACATATTTCAAAGAAATAAAGCCTGCAGTGATCATGACATAGCAAGATTTTAGTTATACTGAAGTCTGGTCGTATTAATAGCTCTATGCCTATCAACAATTCGGTAAGACAAACTATAAGAAAACGACGTCATGCTAACACTTAGGCATGATAGACCATTTGTATTATCTATAGAGCCAATATGGTGTATATTATGTACTTTTTTTTTGAAATAACAGTACCCAATATAAAAGAATGCTTTGCCAAAAAAAAATGTGTATGTATATGCAAAGAACCTCGTCCATACGACGATCAACAACTAAATGGGAATCTATAACATCCTGCAAAAGGTTTGCATAGTATGTCATCGCATCTATATAATTGTTTGTGTGATTTTCGTCTTTCTCCCAGGTAGGTACATGAACTACACCAACAATATTTTCGCTTGTTACAAAGTTAGAATCATCTAGCGAACCAAAATCTGATGAAAAAAATGATGACATTGCAGAGTATGAATTATTTTGTAGAAAGAATTTCCATGGAAACAAAACATTTTTTAAAGAGGGTGTATACAGTAATGTAATTATTGCACAGTGAGACTTTGTTCAGCACATGTAATATTAACTTATTTTATTAGTCATCACCATAAGATGGCCTGATATAATAGTAGCAAAAGGCAGAGAAGACTTACATGACAAACATAAATGGAATGAACAATTTGAAAATAAGAAGTGCCGCCATAAGAAATGGCTGCCAAGAAAAAGGAGAGAAATTATAAGCGGCTATTCTTGAAGATCACCTTTTTTTGTACATCGTGACAACATAAGCCAGTGGTAGATCGCTTTTGAAGATCACCTTCTTTTTTTCGTACAGCCTGACAATATCATGATATGTGACAGATTCATAATTACAGCCATTCACCTACAGCATGAATTGTTAAAAAACATGAATTATATTGACCTAATAAATATGTCAAAAGGTATCAAGATTGACCCATGAATTTTGTATTTCTAGATTCATTATGAAATATACTTTCATAATCTATATTTTTGTGATGTACAACATCGTATAGCAAAAATTAGTGGTCAAAGTAGTACTTTGGAGATCATGATAGTATCCAAAATGAAATATTTTTAGTGACAGAGGGAGCATTGAATAACAACTCCTTGGATGAACTAACAATAAGAAGTCCAATTCCATAGAGCTTATAGTTACAAATAAAATAAGAATGTAAATAGATTCTCAAGGAAGAGTGGCTCACACCGAAGGTGAATAAGTAGTAGCTCACACAACATCGATGCACACACAAGGTGGTATTAGAGTAAAAAGCGAGAATCGATCCATGGGGCCAATATCAAACATTGTTGTTTTTAAGAGATATACATTAGGATGACAACTATCAGTATTCTCAAAATAAATAAATGGGCCGATAACTACTATAAGGCTTCAATATATTTTATATAGTCATTCGAGCAAAGATCTCCAAATAGATCATCTAGAGTAGATGTACAAAGGAGAACTATGTCAACATCATCAGCTTTTACTCGAGCCATCTCAAGAGCCCTTTGTGCTACCTGTACTGAAAGTCCCCGCAATGTTTCATCTTCTAACACATTTGAAAACTACAAATTACTCCTGAAACATGAAGACGTGAAATGTGTCTGCAAACCTGAACAGATGTTACTCCTTAAATTGTGATAACAAAATCTGACCGCCTACCCTACTTAACACAAAGGGGACAGCTGTCGATGTTACATGTTGTTATTCACATCTATAGTATTAGAGATGTGAATTAACTTAAAACAAACATGTTAAAAATGCTGCGTTGTTTTTATAGATTCTAGGCCAACCAGGCACAGTAACAAGACACATATTGGCATTCATATTTATTTATCTGAGATACAATTTTTATTTATATATAGCCGGTAAACCACAATGTCCTCATGCTACTATCAACCCTTAAGACTTGAACTGAACAGTGTTTTGTAACAAAACATACGCATATCTATTATGATTATTCATAGAATCAACATGTCTATGACCTAAAACTACTTCATCCATCAGTGGTGACGTGATGCACACATGATGCACACATCCACAAGTAATCACCAAACTAAAACAAAAGCAACACCTGCAAACAATTGCTAGACATCAAGCCAGAGGGGGCATAATTGGCCCTAATCATATTACTCTTTAGTGAAAGAGGAAGGGGGGAGTGAATCAAAAGTACCTAGCAGAATTCGCCTATTCTGAATCCCAGTCCGTGTTGCGATCCATTCATCTGACGTTTCAACTATTTTTGAAAGGTCATCATTTGAAACGCTAAGTGCTGGAGTTGCCGATCCACATCCAATGAGCTTTGAACCCATACTAACCACCCTGCAATTTCTCATTAATCTTGAGAGTCATCCCACAGGTGAATATTTTAAACCCCTTAACAAAAAATGTAGATCAATTAATCAAATCCCAGGCTACAATTGTAGCAACATAAGCAATAACATCGCCATACAGTGACCGGTACAAAAATAGCATTATTTGCCACCACATCTAATGCGTAGGCTGGGTAGATCCCCCATCCGTGATCAAAGAAACCACGAGCTACCATCTCTCTCACTCTATAAATGAGGAAGGCCTATTCCGGTGACACACAGCAACACTAGCGAGTTGAGCCATCTACACATCATTCATGGAGCATCAAAGCATCGAAGCTTCACACGCATAGCAAAAAAGAGCGGAAATCATCAGCACGCACGAAGAAAGCTATGATAGTTTGTTTAAGAGACATGCATGTGTCAAGAATACAAGAAAACAGATGATGTATCTAGAATACACAAGGTTCTCCAAATGAGTATAACATAGCACAAGAATTGTGAATACACGCTACAAACCAAAAGGCTTGCAACCCAAGAATGTAGTACTCAATTTTGTGGCATAAGAGGAATACCTGGGAAATGCAATAAGCGCAACACGACCATGACCAAACTTTGTGACTTCAAAACCATCTCCTTATGCATTGGCACCCTATATGAGCAATGAGATGGCAGATTTAACGATAGAAATTCACGGAACTTGTATGTTAAGGCTATCTCTTTTTACATCACTGCAAAATTCCAGCATGTCTAGTTGGCTATCAGAACATGGCAACATACATTTTCCATGAAGCACTAAAATCACACGAAATTAACAGAGAAGGAAAAGAAGTTGGGAGGGTCCAAGATGGCCGTGGCGTGAACACTGAGGAAGGCGGCCGCCAGAGGCGACGACAAAGCCGGACCGAAGCCGTGTGGGCACACGACGTGCGATTAGGGTAACGCTGCACGCAGGAGAGCCGGTGCCGGTGGCAAGCATTGAAATCAAACAAAATTAACAGAGAAGGAAAAGAGGTTGAGAGGTAAAATCCATGGGAGAAGCCGGATTCGGGCCACCACCCTCGAATCCGGTGGTCCAGTAGCCAGTGGCGCGACCACCAGGGAAGGCGGCCGCCAGGAGGCGCGCGTACGGGGCGGGACCTAGCCGGGTGTGGGCACGCGAGGGCACAGCGGGCCGGGCCGCAGAGGTCGGAGGCAAGGCCGAGGAGGGGCGGCGGAGCGGCTACGACGAGGGAGGAAGAGGCGGCGGCGACGGCCAGGGTTGAAAGGGTCACGGGGGGAGGAGGGACAGGAGGTGGATGGGAAGGAGCGGCAGCATGACGGCTGCGAAGAGGAGCGGCGACTGGGAGCGATTCCACAGAGGGGAAGGAAGGAACGGGAGGCTTCGATCGGGCGGAGAGATTGATAGAAATTAGAAGGCGGCGCAAGGAGGGAGCACGCAATTGTGCGGGCGTGGAGCGACACGCGCGCGATTGAACGGTTGGAGCTTTTCGGGCGACATGGACGCCCTGGTTGGCCGGCAATCCCAGGAGCTTTAATAAAGGTAAGATTTGGATGCATGGCAATTTGTGTATTGGTGTATCATGTAAGGTATCTAGTACATGTACATCTGATCCTGAAAGTAAATTTCGTTATTATATATCCAAATGTTACACGAATGATGCTATGATGGTCAGAAGTAGATAGGGTACTAGAATAAAAAGAAAATAAAATGGTCACCTTGGGCTTGTCAAAGGTTCTACATTTCTATTGGGCCAAAGTTGATGGGCAAAGTTACTTCTTGGGCTTGCTCTTAGCTCCCGGCTTAATTCAATGCCGAGCTCGTAGGAATGATGGATTGGGCTCGGGTTTATGTGTAAAACGCAAGCCCGGTTTGCCCTAACAACGCAACCATTTTTTTTTATAGTAGTACACATTCCCTCTAAACAGAAATAATAATAGTGTACATTTATCTCTAAAATAATAATAGGATATGTTGATTTCTTTACAGAGAGTGTACATTGATATATTATGAGGATGTCTTCGGTAGAAAAACTTTTAACTACAAAATGCTTCCTTACTTTTTTTCTCCTCTTCTATATTTTCTTTTTTAACTCACACCCGTAGGATGAGCCGTGGATGGTGGAAACGAATTGTATAGTTGTATATAAAGCAATGTTGTGAAAAAGGAATACACTTGTTAGGCAGATGGGTACAGCTAAGCGATTAACGGATGACTGTGTTCTTAATAGTATGTTTATTTATATTTAAAATTGACAAAAATGTTTTGTATACCAAGATTAAGGAAAATTATAACTATACAAACATCATTTGCTGTACTCTACATTTTATATGGTTTATACTTCATCTATATGGTACAAACTTTGAACACAATTACACAATATTATAAACTAATTTCTTGTAACTAGTGGGTAAAATAAGTGGTTTTAGTGATTTAATGGGACAAGGCAACACTAATCGGACAACGGCCAACACTAATCATGATCCACTTCGCTATTTTTTATTTGTTGAGGAACCGTCGCTGGCGAGTCCAGTCCGAGCGATTACTTCATAGACAAATTCAGAATCGTAAGAATAATGCAAGAACACAAGAACATAATAGTAGATTGAACACAGGGATATAGAGGGCTTCTTGCTTCTCTTTATTCCTTCATCAATCGATCTATCGTTAACAATAAATAGCACCCCCTATTTATAGGCTAAAGACCCTGCTAGGGTTTGGAATGGGGGAGCTCATATATGAGCCGGCTTCTGGGCTAAGCCCATAATTTCTTAACACTCCCTTTGATCACCCATCTTCACATATTCATGTCTTGTCAAAACTTCATAAAAACCCAGTGGGAAAAATTTGGAGAAAGAGCGCATGATATAAGTTCTGATGTGTTGCACGAATTGCCTCATTAAAAACCTTGGCCGAGAAACTTTAGGAAAAACCCGTCAAGGGTAAAAGAGTACAATCCACCCAATTTCATTTAATCTCCAGGATTTACTCTTTGGATACTCGATCTTTGTAATCAAGTTTCAATAATGCGCTCGTGAAGATTCTCCTCCTGAATTCTGCACTTCTCTAAGTCTCATCATTCCATTTCCACATATGCACCTTTTAAAGCTAGATGCTAGAAGTGACTTGGTGAATAAATTTGTAAGATTTTCACATGACTTAATATGCAGTACTTTAATTTCGTCCATCTTTTGCAATTCATGAGCATAGAAGAACTTAGGGTTGATATACTTTGTGAGATGACTCTTCACATAACCTATTTGCACTTGTGCAATATGAGCTGCATTATCTTCATAGATAATAGTGGGGGTTTGCGCGGTATTCAATTCACATGACTGCTGGATGTGGTGAATCATCCGCTGAAGCCAAACACATTCTTGTAAGGCCTCGTACAGTGCTATGATTTCCGAGTGGTTCGTCAAAGTCAGTACAAGACTCTGTTTAGACGATTTCCATGAAATTACAGTTCCACCACATAGGAATACATAGCCTATTTGCGACTTGGCTATATGCGGGTTCTACATGTACCCAGCATCTGCATAACCATTCATAGTTAGGTCTTGGTTCTTTTTGTAGAACAGACCAAGTTCTTTGCTTCCTTTGAGGTATCTAAAGATATCCTTCATTCCCTACCAATGCCTTTGATAGGTTTTGCACTATACCTTGCTAGCAAGTTCACGACAAATGTAATGTCCGATCTAGTACAATTTGCTAAATACATGAGTGCTCCTACTGCGCTCAAGTACACGAATTCTAATCCCAGGACTTCCCACCCCCCCTGTCTTCTCTAGGTTTGTATGGTCTTTATCTTATTGCAAAGATCTCCCAACCATCGGTACTTTCGAATGATATGCCTTTCAAAGCCGACCCTTTCTAACACCATTTGAATGTAGGTTGACTGATGCACTCAAATCCCTTCAGGGGCATGCTCAAGCTACAAGCCTAGACAATATTTAGTTTTATCCAAATCTTTCGTTTCGAACTCCGACTTCAGGTAAGAGCTTGCTTTCTTAATACCTTCCAGGGTTTCAATGATATCCAGATCATCTTCATACACTGAGATTATACAAAATCCATCCTGGGATCGTCGTATAAATACACAGGGATTATTGTCATTGTTCCTATAGCCTTTCTTGTATAGAAAGTCGCTTCAAGCGATTATACCATATCCTGCCTAATTGCTTAACTTTGTACAATGACTTTCCGAGTTTCACACTGTACAAATTTCTATTTACTCTATCTTAGTTCGGGACAGGGATACATTTAGGTATCTTCATATAAATGTCTGAATCCAATATTCTATAAAGATATGCTATTACCACATCCATCAATTTCACTTTTAACTTCAAGTTTGCTGCCATTGAGATTAAATATCTAAAGGGTAGTTCCGCCCATGACCGGGGAATATATTTCTTCGTAATCATGTCTTGGACGTTAATTGAAACCTTGTGCAATGAGCCTTACTTCTTTTTATTTCTCTTTCGAACAAATACCCACTTATACCCTACGAGGTGCACATGGGGAGGCATACGGCTTACAGGCACAAACACCTCTCTTTTATTAACAGATAATAATTCAGTTTCTATTGCCTTCTTCCCAATTTGATCTTTTTCTTACCTTCAGCGTGCGATGCAGGCTCTGGATCAAGATTGATGATTGTAGCAATTTTCTTTGCAAATAAATGTCGATATTGGATGTTGTCTTATTCATAGATTCTCCCAAGGTCACAAATTTTATAACTATTTCTTCAAGGGACGATTCTTCTAATTCTTCTAACGTTTCTACTTGCTCACCGCTGCTTCCAATTACGAGGGCAAGTCCCTTTAGTTTTTCAGCTCCGATGTGTGCGCACACATCCATGCTGATGTCTCCCTTCATGGGGATGTTCAAATCCAGTATACCTTTTCTAAAGGTTCCATACAAGTGCCAGGTTTCAAATGGCTCCCCTTCTGGTTCTAGGGAACTTTGGTGATCAGCTGTGTCAAGTCCTTCTTATCCTTTTTCACCAAGCGTCCCCGGTTACTTCGGATTTGAGGGGCCGGAGTTCTCATCCTTTCTGAGGCCTTAGGACGGGATTAGGGATACCTTCATCGGTATTACAACCCTTTTCGGTGCATTGCGTACAGGCATATGCGACTTGGTCAAGCTATTCAAATCACAAAAGTGGTCAAACAGTTGACCGCTAATGCTTGCAAATCAATTTTCTTCTGGACTGCAATTGTCTTCTAGAGTTCAATTATCTTCTGAACTTCTCTATTTGCTTCACTAGGGCGCATGTCATGTGCATGGATTTCAATTATCTTTTGAACTTCAATTATCATCTAGACTTCTCTATTTCCCAATATTTTCATCAAGGGGTTGATTTCCTCCTCCTAATGACGGGAAACTAGCCTCATCTAATATACTATCAGCGAATCGCGCAGTATGCAAATCTCTCCTCATAGGGTCCAAATACCTGATTATGGATGCTATCTCATTACCAGCGTATATCCTAGACTTTTGGAGAAGGCCCATTGCAGTTCGCTGTAGTAGTGGTATAGAGATATAAACCTTGCAACCAAATCTTTAAAGATGAGAAATTTTCGGTGCTGACCCTCTTGCACTAGTTGCATGTGTGAATGGATGTTATATGCTGACAGTATAAAATTGATGAGAGTTGCTGCGAGCAGGACGCGTGTCCCCAACATGCAGTTGGTAAATTACAATTCTTCAAAGGTGGTCGGACAATAGATTTAATCTTTCTAATTAATGTCTCTGCTAGTCCATTTTGGGTGTGGTCATGTGGTATGGAATGCTCAACTTTAATTCCCATTGTCATACAATAATCGTCAAATGTCTTTGAAGTAAATTCTCCGACGTTATCCATTCTGATAGACTTCACATGATGATCAGGTAAATTATTCTTCAATTTTAATTATCTGCGAGACTAGCTTTGCAAAAGCATAGTTTCTCGTAGACAATAAACATGCATGCAACCATTTTGCATAAGCATCGATGAGCACCATAAAATACCTAAATGGCCCTTACAAGGGCTGTGTAGGACTGCAAAAGTCTCCCTAGATACGGTCTAGGAATGCTGGGACTTCATTCTTCGCTTTCTGAGCAGAAGGTCTGGTAATTAATTTCCCGGTGGCACGTGCGGGGCACACAAAATCTTCCTGATTCGAGAAATTCTTTACATTGACATTATGTCCCTGTGAATTGTTAATTATACCTAGGCGGCATAATCTATCATTCCAGAGATAGAAAAGGTTTAGAGCTTCTAAATACGGTTTTCAGGGCAATATAGGCTACAGATGCCTTAATATTAGTGTAGTATAGCCCAGTTTCAAATGAAGGAAGTCGTTCTGATACCATTTTTCTACTTTCTTTATGCTTTGTAATGAGCAAGTATTCCTTACCATACTCTTCTTCAGTCTCTACATGGAAACTGTTAGCGCGAATATCCTTGAGAGTTCTAGTCAATTCTGGGTACAACAAAGCTTCTTTAATGACCAATGTTGTGCACATCGGAAATATAATTGTGGCCCTTCCTGAGCCTATTATACAAGTATCGCTGCCTACGATTGTCGTAAGACTAACAGCATTCTTGCTGATCGACTAAAAAAGTTTCGTCTCTCTCAAGATAATATCCATTGTGCCGCTACCTGCTAAGCACACTCCCTCTATAGGGCGCCACACGCGTTCTAATATAATGTACTTTATTAATATACAGTAGAAAGCAATAAATAAAATACTTTAGATATTAGAACATGTGACGACCCACCCCGTGATGTACCGCAAAAGGTCTGGGAGGACCATTTATTTATTTATTTTTTTGCGCTGCGAAGTCACCACAGAAAGATGTGGTAGCACCGCATGGAGCTTTACCGAGGAGGTCTGCCAGGACCTCCCAGGAGGTCTTACGGACCTCCTGGAGGTCTTGGTCCGCCACTGACCTCCCAGGAGGTCTTGAGGACCTCCTAGAGGTCGTGGCCGCCACCCGCTCGAGCGCCTCCAAGCACATCACTAAGAGAGGTCCAGAGGACCTCCCAAAGAAAATCTCAGGGACCTCCTGGTGGTCTTGCCCCTGCATCCGAGCTAGTCCCAGACAACAGAGCTAGCTCGCACAAGAACACAAGCCAATACCACAACCACGAGGTCAAACAAAGATGAAGCAGATAAATTAAATATTATATAATAGGACCTTATGGTCAAGCTTGTTAACAAGAGGTCTGCCATCGAGGGCTTACAAAACCAACGAGGACTTACAACTGGCAACAAGGAGCTCTAGGGCTCAAACACCAAAACATAAAAGCCATCCAACAAGCACCACAGTGCGTCGGGTGGAGGACGCCCTAGGTAGCTTAGTCGTCAAGAACTCCTCCTCGAAGAGGTCTGACCGCCTCGCACTTGGTCATCTTCATAATCTGCTTTGACATGGGGCTTAAGCCATGAGTACTTGGAATGTACTCAAGAAGTCACAGGAGCAAAGATGCAATAATATTCATGCAAGGACTTACCAATGGAGAGTCAGATGGTTAGTTTGCACAAAGCCAAGTTTGACAATAATAGCAATAATAGATTGTAAGGCAACAGGTAAAACCATAATACATAATACTTTGATGTTTAAAAGGTGGAGTGAGCACCAACTCACACCACAACAAAATGAAGGAGTTCCGGCCACACCGTGACTGTGTCCTTACCAAAACCCACTCTAGAGCACCCACTCCAGAGGTCCAAACCGACCTGGACCACTACCCGAGCCAACCTTGACCCCTCCGAGCCGGCCAAGGTCTCTTCGAGGCAAAGCCAAGGCATCTCGGAAGTGTCCAAAGGGCACAAGCTTTTGAAACATCTACCCTTGCACCATTTCACTAAGCATGTCCATGACCAAGGACTTGGCTATTCGAATAGATTTTTACACTCTGCAGAGGTGTACAACTTTACCCACAATCCATGATCTCTAGCGGGGCGGGTTACGGTCACCCTTGCTCACTTCCTAAGGTGAGCAGCCTAGAGAGCGCGGCAAGGCCTTTACAAAGCTTTGAACCGACTCTGAGCGCCCGCTAAGGTTTCATAATCCCCTTGGTCTAGAAGTCCGCAGGTTCATGGGTGCCCTCTTGCGCCAACGAATCACACGCCAACCCCAACAGCCCCAAGCCATCTCATTGCTAATTATTCAGCCTGCACCATTCCCATAAAATGATCTTGTGGTTGCCACTGTTTGCCCAGTTCGACAGCACACAAAGTGAAGTCCTTAATTGTGCTAAGACAAGACTTCCACAAACCAGCCAGCATAGCACCCACTACTCACTCCCTACCTTCTTGCCTCAAAGAAACCATTTTGTATTAACCCATGCCAAAAGACCACCCAGTCTTGGCTGTGAGCTTTTAACCAAGTGGTCTCACACCATAGTCAACACAAAGTGAGGCATCCCGCCATAGTCGCTCAACAATGGCACCAACCACATATTTCATAAGTTATTAGTCAAGATTATTAGAGATGAAGCATGATATGACCGAACCACGTATTCTAAGCAAGGCTATATAAGACCTACGGCCCCCATGTTGGCAAATAACAAAGAACACCAACTAAATATCCACCCTAAGGCTCACAAGGTGAACATGACAACATGATGGAGACAAGGTATGAAGGAGGCATAACAGCAAGTAGGCAAGTAACTACAGCCCAAACCATTTTCTTATAAACATAGCCATGCATGATAAAGTAAAACCGAAATACATTTGTGAAACTAGGTTCAAAATGATCAAAGGGAGGTCTGTGGCTTGCCTTGGTCAAGTAGCGGAGAGCCTTCGGTAGAGAGAGCTGGGTCCAAGATCTCCTCAAACTCGTGATCTACACGTTCGCAAGAAAACCAAATAAGCAAAACCACCCTAAGGCAAAGAACTTTAAAAGACTCCAAGGAACACAAACCAACTCAGCAAGAAAGGAAAAACCAAGGAACTTAACACAGCCTCAACGAGCTCCTGGGGGGGGGGTCTTGCGCAAGGAGGAAAACAGGCGAGGAGACAAGGAAGAAATGAGCAACAGGTTACAAAGGCTTGCCTGCCCAGGCTTTATATAGCCGGAGTTGGTAGTGTGCACCACAAGGAAAACTCAGTGATGTGTAGGCAACGGGACAACTAGGCGTGGCTTGCCTAAAAGAATTGAAATAAAGTACTCAGATGTGATTTGCATTTAATGTGACCCGACACCTATTAAATGCGCATGAGTTCTGAGGCAAGAGCAATAATTACAAGGTGGTGAGAGGTGGTAAGTGGGGCGATCAAAAGGTGCACCACCGGTCAAAGAGGTGGCCCCACCGCAAGGGTCATCCCGCTAAAGACCACTTTGTGAGGTCTGGGCAAGAGGTCCAAGACACTCAGAGGGAGGTCTGGACAGAGGTCCAAGGACTCAAGAGGAGGTCTGAACAAGAGGTCCTCAAAGCTCACAACGAGGAGGTCTGACGCCTCGGACACTGCACAAGGGAGGTCTAAGGGTCAAGATCTCAAAGGGAGGACCTCAACGGTCCATATCAAAGGGTGCGGGAGGTCCCGACCAACGAGGATATTCGATTTAGGAGGTGGTCCTTACAAAAGACCAAAGAAGGACCGAGGAGGTGGTCCTTGCAAAACAACCGAGGAGGGTCTGGAAACAAAGGAAAACGCAGCATCAAAGCGAACCGCTCGATTGAATCAGGCGGTCAGAAGGAAAGGAACGTTCGGACCATCCAAACGTTACCTCGCGGTGAGCCGTCCGATCGAGATCCAATGGCGCCAAAATGAAGGGCCGTTCGACCGAGCAAAGCAGAACCAGCAGGACCAGCCGTCTCGATTTGAATCGGACGGTTAGGAGAGAAAGGGACGTTCGGACCAAGCTAACGTGCCCTTAGGATCGGGCCATCCAACAAAGATCGGACGGTCCTAAGGTAACGAAGGCAAAGCCTCAAGTGATCTGACCACGAGAGTCAAAGATGGGTCCAAGCGCTAAGGAGGCTCGGAACCTTTAGATCCAACGAAGGAGGACACAGACGGCTAAGATCCCCAAAGAGGAGGTCCTAACGGCCAGATCTCAATAAGGGAGATGTCTCAGGCGGCTAGGATCTCAGAGAGGAGGTCCTAACGGCGAGATCTCAACAAGGAGGTTTGAGCGGCTAGATCGCAACAAGGGAGGTCGAGCGGCTAGATCTCAACAAGGGAGGTCTGAGGCTAGATCTCAACAAGGGGAGGTCTCGAGCGGCTAGATCTCAACAAGGGAGGTCTGAGCGGCTAGATCTCAACAAGGGGAGGTCTGAACGGCTAGATCTCGACAAGGGAGGTGCGAGCGGCTAGATCTCAACAAGGGGAGGTGCGAGCTGCTAGATCTCAACAAGGGGAGGTCTGAGCGGCTAAATCTCAACAAGGGGAGGTCTTAAAGGACGCGGAGGAGGTCCAAAGGACACAGAAAAGTCCATAGGGACAGAGGGAGGTCTATTTGAACACAAGGAAGGTCCAAATAGCGACGAGGAGGTCTGTGAAGGTCCCAAAAGAGCACTGGGAGGTCCAGAGAAACTCTGGAGTGCCCAAGAGAACTCAGGGGTTCCAAGAGAGCGTGGGGAGGTCCACGGGGAGGTCCAAAAGAAGCAAAGCCGATCGTGGCTTGGAGGGACCAAAGAGGTTTTGAAACACAAACCCGAGCCGGGTCCTTGACAGGAAAACCCCAAGCAAGGGAGAGGTTCGAATAGAGGGGAGATAAGAGAGAGGTCTGGATCTCAAAGAGATTCAAACCAACAAAGGAAGTTAAGAGAGAAGAGACAAACCAGGGGCACACAGAGAGGCTCGGAGAACCTGACCCCAAGGGCAAAGAAAGACACCACAGAGAGCCACAACCAAAGAAGGAACACCCACAAAGAGCTTAGTTAAGGTTTGATTAATTCGGTTGAACTCTCCAGATTTCAAAATCTCAGGTTAAGCTTTGGATTCTCAATAAGGCCAAATGGTTACTTTTATTTTGAAAACCAGGCAAGAAACTTAAGAGAAACGGGACGTTATAGAACATAGCTTGCTATTATAAATACGAGAATAAGTCTCACAAGACTCATCATAAGAATTTAATGTTTTGCTCTCCTAAAGCTTACAACCATTATTTAAAAAATAATTCAATATTCTGCTTCAATTACAAACTGCAAGTTACTATAAAAGATCCAAGTGCAATATGTGCACTAGATCGAATCAGCAAAGTATTCAGAAACTTCTGCCTCAATCTGCTCCATGGAGATCTTCTCCTCTTGAGCAACTATGGCTGCGCCCGCTGTGATGTCCAAAGGAGGGATGATAGGGGCTGCTACTAGGCTGTCCACTTCCATGAGTACAACTAATGGATGTGCATCCTCTATGCCTGCAATGGCGAGGTGTGCCTCATGCTATCCTATGCCCTTCTTCTTAGACTAGAAAGCATCAATAACGTACGACACACGACCTTACCCTTCTTGCCCCTCTTCGTCGTGAGAGGCTTCATCACCTTGTAGCTGCAAGCATTGGCTTCATGGCCAACATTGCTACTAGCTGGCTGTGAGATGTAGTTCTTCCTGAGAACATCATCTTGAGCTTCTGCAACTTGCACGATGTCAATTAATGTGGCAGACTCCATGTAGCCGTCTTGATGATAGTTCTGTGCGGATTGCACTGCATTTGGGTGAAAGGTAGAGAGTCTTCTCAATCTTCTGCTCATCCGTGATTACACTATCACCGAGTTTGAAGACTTGTACAAATTCTGGCCATGCTGGGTCAGTTCTTCGAACTCCTGGTTTGTGATGCTAGTCATCTTCACATTCATGCAAAGAGTTTATAAGATTACTACTAGTAATTTGTGAGGACCTCTCTCGGGAGCTCCTGGAGATAACTCCCAGGACCTCCCCAGGAGGTCCGATAGGACCACCTGGAGGTCTGGGAGGTCCTCCAAGATCACCCGAGGAGGTCTCCCAGGGCCGCCAGGAGGTCTCCAAGACCTTCCCAGGAGGACTTGAGGGTCCACCCGGAGGTTCTCTGAGACCACCTGAAGGTCCTGATCTCTGTGCACACCGAGCTAGTCCCAAGATCAGATTGGCTAGCTCGCACAGACTCCACATCAGTGTAATCAAATCCATACAACAGGAACAAAGATGAAGCAGACAAATTAACACATATATTAACAAGGGACCTTAAGGTCAAGGTTTGTACAGGGGAGCCTCTCAAGGCTAACAGCAAAAGAGAACTACAACACCGCGGAAACAAAACAAATAGTAAGGTCCATTCGGCTAGCCCACAGGCTACCAAGTGGAGGACGTCCTAGTGCGCAAGGTCTTCAAAGAGCTGCCCTCCTGAGAGCACCTGATCACCTGGATCTCCCACCTCTGCTGGTTAAAACAGGGCACAAGCCAATGAGCACTTTGAATGTACTCAGCAAGTCGTGGGGAAAACATACATGCAATTAACATTTATGCATGGCTTGACAATGGAGAGCTGTATGGTTTGTTTGCGGAAAGCAAAGTTTGACAGTAAATAACATGTATAGATTGCAAGGCTCAAGTTAAAACAATAATACATAAGTACATTTGATTTTTCAAAGGAGACAGTGAGCACCCACTCACTCCCAAGGCACCAACCCAGACCTCTCTGGAGCACCCACTCCAGAGCACCTCAAGACCAGCCCCTGGACCACTTCGCGAGCTAGCCATGACCCCTCTGGAGCCGGCCAAGGTCTCTTCGAGGTAACAACCATGACCTCTCGCCAAAGTGCCCCGGGAACACAATTTTTATAAAAAGAATTCTACCCCTCATTCGAAATCTCCGGGCGTGTCCATAACCGAGGACGCGGCTATTCGAATAGATTTACTCTGGAGAGGTGTACAACTTTACCCACAATCCACGATCTCTCTAGCGAGACGGGTTCCGAAAAGACCCTTGCTCACTTCCAAAGGTGAGCAATCTAGAGAGCGTGATAAGGCCTTTACAAAGCTTTGAACTGGCTCGGAGCTGCCCGCGACGGTTTCGCAAATCCCACCTGTCGGGTTATTGGGTGCCCCCCTCTTGCGCCAATGAATCAACATGCTCCACCACAACAGAACCAAGCCAGCTCATTGCTAATTATTTGGCCCAGACCATCCCCATAAAATGGTCTTGCGGTTGCACGGCATGGCCCAGATCAATGGCTCCCAAGGTTCAGTCCTTAAATGGCTGCTCAGGCAAGGCTATCCTCAACCCAATGTGACCCCATAGCTCCAACTGTAGGGCACCCAAGTGACTCCACAGCAACAACTCATGAATCACCCAAGTGACTCCATAGCAACAACTCATGGAGCACCTACTACTCGCACCTTGCCAACTTGCCCGAGCATAAAACAGTTTTGGGGTTTCACCTTGGCCAAAGACCACCCTGGTATTGGCACAACATGTTTTAACAAAGAGGTCTCGCACCACAAACAACACAACCTGCGGCACCAACCACAGTTGCTTATCAGTGGCACCAACCAAGTTCCATAATTCAATTAGTCAAGTTTAGCAATATTGATTCATGAAGAGATCAGTGTCTACTAGAGCATGGCTAAGCAAGTACGATACCCATGTTGGCAATATCAATAAGAAACCAACTAAATTACCCATTCTAAGGTGTCCAAGTGACCAGGTGCTCTCAGGAGGGGAGCTCTTTGAGGACCTTGCACACTAGGACGTCCTCCACTTGGTAGCCTATGGGCTGGCCGAATGGACCTTGCTATTTTTTTGTTTCCGCGGTGTTGTAGTTCTCTTTTGCTGTTAGCCTTGAGAGGCTCCCTTGTACAAACCTTGACCTTAAGGTCCCTTGTTAATATATATGTTAATTTGTCTGTTTCATCTTTGTTCCTGTTGTATGGATTTGATTACACTGATGTGGAGTCTGTGCAAGCTAGCCAATCTAATCCTGGGACTAGCTCGGTGTGCACAGAGATCAGGACCTTCGGGTGGTCTCAGAGGACGTCCGAGGACCCTCAAGTCCTCCTGGGGAGGTCCTGGAGACCTCTTGGTGGCCCTGGCAGACCTCCTCGGGTGGTCTTGGAGGACCTCCCAGACCTCCAGGTGGTCCTATCAGACCTCCTGGGGAGGTCCTGGGAGTTATCTCCAGGAGCTCCCGAGAGAGGTCCTCATAGAGGTGGTATCAGAGCTCCATACCGACTGTAGGATGTAACCTTAGTTAGCATGGTCATTTTAGTCTGTTTCAAATGTTATTTTCTAAATCAAACCAACTTGAAAACCTGACTAGTGGTTCTCCTCTTGCCTTGTTCTGTTCTGTTCTCAACTTGTTTCAATATTTTCTTCCCTTAATCTATCCTTTCTTGTCATCTTCCTAGGTTCTTGTGTCTTACCCCTTCTGGAAACTTTGTTTCTAAGCTCAATATGACCTCCTTATCTCAGCAATCTTTGTAAGATCTGACCTAGTTTTAAGTTGACCGTCCCAATAGGCTAAGTTTAGCAGTGCCATTGATAGGCTACCCTTTTAATTCTAGTATCGTTTAGTCCAGTATCTAGGACCTTTTGCCTAGCTTTCTTGCCTCTTAGTAGCTTTCCGGCTACTGGTTCTTTTTCGGATTAACCTATTTCTCCCCGAATAGGTTGTTCCATCTTTCTTTCTGGCTCTCACTCGTCTATGGTGCTTTTCCCTCTCATCTTTTGTGCTTTCTTTTCCTCATCTTTTAAACCTGAGAAGCTTCTTGCAGATGGTTCAGACTCGCAGCTCAGCAAGTCAAGATGATCCAGTGGATCCCTTTTTGCCATCACCCCCACCTCCTCCAGCAGCAACTTCAAAGCAAAGTCTGGGGCAGTTCATGGTAGCTCAAGCTCAGTTGATGAGTGCCATGCATGATGCAGAATATGAATCAGATGATGGCTCAGCAAAGTCAGACAGCTGCTGCTCTCGTAGCCATGATGAATCAGAACAACCAGACAGTTGCCATGCAGCCTCCAACTCCAATGTTTCCTCAGTCAAGGCTGGTGGATTTCTTGAGGACTCGACCTCCAACATTCTCCAGCTCCCCCGAGCCTATGAATGCTGATGACTGGTTGCGCTTGACTGACAAGAAGCTTGCCATTGCTCAGTGCAACGACCATGAGAGAGGGTTGTATGCAGCTCATCAACTTGAAGGCCCAGCAGTAGAGTGGTGGGAAAATTTTTGTGTTGCCCATGCAGATCACCAGAGTATCACTTGGACCGAGTTCTCCGAAGCTTTTCGTCATTCCCATGTTCCAGATGGGATGGTTGAAATGAAGAAGAATGAGTTCCATGAGCTGCTACAAGGATGTTTGACAGTGGGTGAATACCTTAACAAATTCACTCAGCTAGCACGTTATGCTCTAGAGGATGTTGCCACCGATGATGCTAAGCAGAAGAAGTTCAAGCGAGGACTCAACCCCAGTCTGAAGGTTCAGGTCATTGGCAATGACTATGCAGATTTTCAGCATCTTGTGAACAAGGCCTTGCTCATTGAAGAATCCCACAGAGCGCTTTTAGAATCATTCAAGAGGAAGATGTCATAGTCCAGACCACATCAAAGACCTCCCCAGTGAGCTAGGATGTCTGTGCAACACTAGCTTTCAAGACCTCCTGGTGCGTTTGGGACCTCTGCCGCAGATCCCCATCCAGTTGCTCAAGAGTTCGACAGCAGCCAGCACCTCGAGAGAACCAAGCTTGCCGAAGGTATCTGGTGCTTCAACTGCCAGCAGTGGGGTCATTTCGCCAAGCACTATCCTCAACATCATCACTAGAAGCAAGCCTCTCCCCAAGCTTCAAGACAAGCCATCAGACCTCCAGTTCCAGCTACAAGGGGACAGGTGAACCAAGTTGTTGTGGAGCAAGACCAGCTGGCTCAGGACCTCTTCCCTGGTAAGTTTTGGTCAATGGCGGTTTTGTCTCACTCAAGGAGAGTTGGAGGAGTGAGAAAAACCCGTGTTCCCCAACCTATTCCTTAGTCAGCCCGAATCTTGGGATCGAGATTCCTTTTTAAGGGGGTGTAGGTTGTAACGTCTCGTTTGTCCAGAGTTCCTGTAGTTTTCAAAATAAAAAGAACCATTTGATTTTGTTGAGAGTTCAAAACTTAACTTGAGATTTTAAAAGAGCTTTAATTGACTAAACCAAACTTGAACTAAATCAGTTCGGTTTCTTCTGGAGTTTGTTGAAGTTTTCCTTCGTCCCTCTTTTTGCTCTGTGTGCCTTTGAGTTTGGCTTCTCCTTTCCAGACCTCCTTTGAGCTAGACCTTCCCTTGCTCGGACCCCTTTGTTGGTATAAGTCCTCCCTTTTGAGTTTAGACCAGCGCGGGTTTGTGTTTCAAACCTCCTTGATCTCTGGACCTTTCCTTGATTCTTTTGTTTGGACTTCCCT
The DNA here is from genome assembly GCA_036346405.1 of Phyllostachys edulis. Classification (NCBI taxonomy): domain Eukaryota; kingdom Viridiplantae; phylum Streptophyta; class Magnoliopsida; order Poales; family Poaceae; genus Phyllostachys; species Phyllostachys edulis. The sequence continues at coordinate 8,769,365 of CM070564.1, forward strand.
CAGTCCAGAGCTCCTCTTTGTTGGTTTGAATCTCTTTCTGTTTAGACCTTCCTTTGGTCTAAACCCTTTTCTTTGTCTAGATATCCTTTGATCTAGACCTCTTTCTCTGTTTTGGACCTCCCTGTGGACCTCTCAGCGTTCATTTGAACTCCCTGAGTTCATTTGGGCGTCTTTGAAATCCTTTTGGACCTCCCCGTGCCCTTATAGATCTCCCTATGTCCATAAGGAGCTCCTTCCATTTGTTAGATCTGGTCGTTAGGACCTCCCCTTTGGAGATCTTAACCGCTCAGACCTTCCCCTTTGTTAGATCTGGCCGTTAGGACCTCCCCTTTGGAGATCTTAACCGCTCAGATCTCCCCTTGTTAGATCTGACCGTTAGGACCTCCTATTTGGAGATCTTAACCGTTCAGACCTCCCCCTTGTTAGATCTGGCTGTTAGGACCTCCCCTTTGGAGATCTTAACCGCTCAAACCTCCCCCTTGTTAGATCTGACCGTTAGGACCTCCCCTTTGGAGATTTTAACCACTCAAACCTCCCCCTTTGTCAGATCTGACCGTTAGGACCTCCCCTTTGGAGATCTTAACCGTTTAGACCTCCTCCTTGTTAGATCTGGCCATTAGGACCTCCCCTTTGGAGATCTTAACCGCTCAGATCTTTCTCTTTGTTAGATCTGACCGTTAGGACCTCCCCTTTGGAGATTTTAACCGGTCAGACCTCTCCATTTGTTAGATCAGACCGTTAGGACCTCCCTTTTGGAGATCTTAACAGTTCAGACCTCCCCCTTGTTAGATCTGGCCGTTAGGACCTCCCCTTTGGAGATCTTAACCGCTCAGACCTTCCCCTTTGTTAGATCTAATCGTTAGGACCTCCCCTTTGGAGATCTTAACCGCTCAGATCTCCCTTTGTTAGATCTGGCCGTTAGGACCTCCCCTTTGGAGATCTTAACCGTTCAAACCTCCCCCTTGTTAGATCTGGCCGTTAGGACCTCTCCTTTGGAGATCTTAACTGCTCAGACCTCCCCCTTGTTAGATCTGACCGTTAGGACCTCCCCTTTGGAGATTTTAACTGCTCAGACCTCCCCCTTTGTTAGATCTGACCGTTAGGACCTCCCCTTTGGAGATTTTAACCGCTCAGACCTCCCCTTTGTTAGATTGTAACCAACGGTTAAGATCTCAAAAAGGGGAGGTCCTAACGGCGAGATCTAACAAAAGAGAGGTCTGAGCAGTTAAAATCTCCAAAGGGGAGGTCCTAACGGTCAGATCTAACAAGGGAGAGGTATGAGCGGTTAAGATCTCTAAAGGGGAAGTCCTAATGGCCAGATTTAACAAGGAGAAGGTCTGAACGGTTAAGATCTCCAAAGGGGATATCCTAACGGTCAGATCTAACAAGGAGAGATCTGAGCGGTTAAGATCTCCAAAGGGGAGGTCCTAACGGTCAGATCTAACAAAGGGGAAGGTCTGAGCGGTTAAGATCTCCAAAGAGGAGGTCCTAACGGCTAGATCTAACAAGGGGGAGGTCTAAACGGTTAAGATCTCCAATGGGGAGGTCCTAACAGTCAGATCTGACAAAGGGGGAGGTCTGAGCGGTTAAAATCTCCAAAGGGGAGGTCCTAACGGTCAGATCTAACAAGGGGGAGGTCTGAGCGGTTAAGATGTCCAAAGGGGAGGTCCTAACAGCCAGATCTAACAAGGGGGTGGTCTGAATAGTTAAGATCTCCAAAGAGGAGGTCCTAATGGTCAGATCTAACAAGGGGAGATCTGAGCGGTTAAGATCTCCAAAGGGGAGGTCCTAACGGTCAGATCTAACAAAGGGGAAGGTCTGAGCGGTTAAGATCTCCATAGGGGAGGTTCTAACGGCCAGATCTAACAAAGGGGAGATCAAAAGGAGCTCCTTATGGACACAAGGAGATCCATAAGGGCACGGGGAGGTCCGAAAGGATTTCAGGGATGCCCAAATGAACTTAGGGAGTTCAAATGAACGCTGAGAGGTCCACGGGGAGGTCCAAAATAGAGAAAGCGGTCTAGATCAAAGAAGATCTAGATAGAGAAAAGGGTTTAGACCAAAGGGAGGTCTAAACAGAAAGAGATTCAAACCAACAAAGAAGAGGTCTGGATTGAGGGAAGTCCAAACAAAAGATTCAAGGGAAGGTCCAAAGATCAAGGAGGTTTAAAACGCAAACCTGCGCTGGTCTAAACTCAAAAGGGAGGACTTAGACCAACAAAGGGGTCCGAGCAAGGGAAGGTCTAGCTCAAAGGAGGTCTGGAAAGGAGAAGCCAAACTCAAAGGCACATAGAGCAAAAAGAGGGAGGAAGGAAAACTCCAACAAACTCTAGAAGAAGCCGAACTGATTTAGTTCAAGTTTGGTTTAGTCAATTAAAGCTCTTTTAAAATCTCAAGTTAAGCTTTGAACTCTCAACAAAATCAAATGGTTCTTTTTTATTTTGAAAACTACAGGAATTCTGGACAAACGGTACGTTACGTAATTTACATAAAATTGTTGCAAAATTCTCATAATGCTCTTCGAACTCCTGGTTCTTGATCCTATATTTTTCTATGCATTTTTCATGATTTATTGCTATTTTCCGTGATTAAAAGTAATATAAACAATCACAGACAATCAAAACAATAAATACAGTACATAAATTGCATAAAAATAATAATAACAGAGTTAAACATGTTTCAAATACTCAAAATATGCAAAAATTTGAATTCCCGAGGCCCTCTTCTGTTGGAATATGAATTTTCATAGAATTCTACAATTTCTAAGGGCTAAAATGCTAAATTTCAATTATGCGAATTTTTTTGCGCAATTTTTAAATTTTCGGGGGGTTTTTCACAAAATTTATTATTCGTAAAATTTTCTCATAATTTGTAGAATTTTGAGGGTCTTATTTGCAAAAAAAATATGAGATTTTCCTTTTCTTTCCTTTTTTTTTTCTCTCCGCAATTTCCTTCGCCCCGAAATTCTGGTCGAGCCCCTTTGCCCCTTCCCGGTTATTGGGCCACACCTCACGGCCCATTTCGATTTCCTGGCCTAAGTGATCAAATATTTTAGTGTTTGCCAACCCTTTCCTCAACCGGCAGCGCAAAGGGGCGGGCATGCGTGCGTGGCGCTTCACGTCGAGCGGCAATGTTGCTGGCGAGGAGGAGAGTGCGGTAGAAGGTGGAGCTTGGCGGCGCTCCCGTGCGGGCCGAGGGTTCTTGACAACGCTGCTTGCACGCGTGGGGCGGCGTCGGCGGGCATGCTTGTAGCGGCGGTGACGAGCGGCGGTGCACTTCAAGGTGGCCAGGCGGCTGTCAAACCCTCAGGCGTGGAATATCCGTGGATATTATGTGTATACAGTGTTAGTCCCTGGATTAAAGGCTAGCACACTTATTCACAACATTTGGCATCACATTCATACATTCATAATCTAAAGTAAGGCAAAAAGGGACAATGTACTTAAGTTATTACAAACTACGACCGACCGACCAAATAAAAGCAGTCATTAAAGTAAGTAAAGTCACAGCGGAAAACATAGTAGCAGTAGTAGCAAATGTCCAGCGACATGCCCAGCTGATTCCTCAGGCAACCGACAAGGAAACAAGGCCTAAGGAGACCCTTCATCGAACCCCTCAGTGCCAGGTGCAAAGAACTCGTCGTCAGGAGTCGGCTCATCTGCAAATTCTAAACCAACAACAACAGCAAGATTGAGTACTTGTGTACTCAGCGAGACTTGTAGTGTATCACAAAAACATATTAGATGCAAGGCTATCAAATGTGTGGCTCTATTCTACAAGTTCTTTTGCTCAAAGCCAAGTTTATTTGCAATAATTATAAGCAATAATTTGCAACAGAATTTGAAAGAGCAGTTTATGAAAGAGTAAGTACAGGACATTAAGTAAAGTAACTGAACAAGTAACAACAAACACTTGCAACCCTACCCGGTTGTAAGCAAAACTATAATCAGGTTTTGCCATAGAAATGGCACTCACAAATTCATGTTCAACCATAGAAATGGCATTCCTACTATAGAAATAGAAAATCAGTCATAGAAATGTCAATCCGCTATATAAATAGCAACAAAGCCATAGAAATGGCAGTTAAATCAACAAATAAAAAACTCCATGTCATTACCCCAATCTTTTGTGACAAAACAGTTTAGAAAACAAAGCTATCGCCATACCAGCCGCACTAAGCATGCTCATGACCACGAGCATGGCTATTCAAATAGTTTATCACTCTGCAGAGGTGTACAACTTTACCCATAGTACGCGGTATTCCAGTTGCCTGAAATATCTCTATATCGCTGCTCACTACTGAAGGTAAGCAACCTAGAGTTCGCGACACAGCCTTTACATTATCTAGTCCTAACCTTGCACTAGCCCTGCGAATCTTTATCCTTATCCGTCGGGATAATGATAATAATAACACTGATAGTAACAAGGTAACACATCGAATGAGGATCCTCACTCACCCGGATAGAAACCTGTTGAGTGAGTCCCTCACTTCGCCCGGATAGAAACCTGTCGAAGTGAGGCATCCGTAGTTGTGTCGGCATGTTGGTCCCTTGGCAATGCGGACACTACTTCTGCCTACTATCATGCAAGGCTAAAATTTCGATAACTTAGTTAGCTACGACCATCCCATAATAGCACATATGGTTGTACGATTAAGTCTTAGTCCCAAATTTACTACCTTCAGTCCTTAATCGACTATGGGCGAGATCTCCACTGTATCTACTAGTGAGTCACACTCCTCACCCTTGTAGAATACAATATAACTCGTCCGTGTCTTAAATACTAAAGTTTACATGTCATTTTCATACAAATAATAGAAGTAACCCCTCTGGACATGTTTCAAAATAATCCCAAACTCACAAATTAACATATTGTCCTTTAATTGATTTTCAGAAATTCTATTGTTCTACTTGCAATTTTGTACAACAATCGTACTGAAAAATTCCCATTGGACATTATCTATTGTGTAACCCATATTCTAAAGGTTACAACAGTAAGAGGTCAATAATCCAAGGAGACAAATGCAGAAGTAGGATTTACACTACCAATTTCCCAATAATAGCATTTTCATACAAGAAATACACGCATGCATAATAGAATTTGCAAAACAAAGTACAATAAGTAAAATACTGGGGTCAATATGATCAAAGGGGGTGCTTGCCTTGCTCTTGAGGTTCTGGAGGTATAATGGATTGATCGTCGCAAGAATAACCCGAATAATCAATGTCTAAAAAGAGCCAAAAAAGAATTAAATAGCAACCAACCAAAATAACCAGTAACCAAAAATAAATATTTTTACATATTCAGGTAGGTTATGATTTTTGATGAATTTAGAAACAAATTTCACACAATTTGGAGTTGTGTACCAAAAGTTATTAAGCTTTTACTCCAATCAGTTTTGAAAAATCCACTATAAATGAAAAATATGTTTTCTAACAGCGGAAACGTATTTTCGCGTCTGTTATAACGAAGTTTACGCCTTCCCAAAAGGAAAACGTATTCTAGTTATAACTGAAAGCGTATTTTCCATTTTTCATTGGATTTCGATTTCTTGACAGTGGGGCCCACTATCGATGGCTAGGTCCTGACACGGTCGTGAACCGATGGTTTATATCGCGTGGTGCCTGAGCCCATAGGGATTTCACTGTTTACTTAAACCGTGGGGCCCGCATGTCATAGACTCACATGGAGTTAATGCTTTGAGTTAATTTAACGGCTTGGTCCCACACGTCTGTGACTCATTACGACTAAACCGGTAACTAAACATTCATTAAGTCCTAATGATCGTAGTTAGACACAGTGATGACGAGCTACAGTGTCGTCATCGCCATGCCGCGCGGTGGCGATCATGCTCGCGCGACTTGCCAGCACGGTGAGGCTTGGTGAGGCCAGTGGGTGCTAAACACGGGATCTACACATTATTGCGCACCCACCGGCACCGACGGCGTGGCCTGGGGTGGCTTAACACGGTGGCGCACCAGCAACGAGCGGAGGAGCAGGTACGGCAATGGGCGACAAAGCAAAAGAACTATGCTCGTGACAATCTAACGCATGCATGAGCTTCTATGGACTACTAGGGTCATACTGGAAGGATGCGGAGGGACTGAGGTGGTCAGAGTTGGGCTGTTGATGGTGAGCTGCGGCGGTGATGTCAGTCGCACGTGGAGAAGAAACCCAAGTGAAGGAGAGTGAAGTCCAATGGTCGGAGAAGCTTCAGTGAGTCCTGGCGATGCCTCAGGTATGATGAATTAGCTCGAGACGCAGTGAATCACCGGCGAGCACGAAGCGATAGTACTAGTCGGAGACGAGGAAGAATGGGCCAATCCGGGCGATCCTGTGAATCAAAGACCGAATTGAGTGAGGGGGAAAGAAGGCTTGTGCACTGAGACAAGAGATGACGTGATAGGATCGACTAGGAACCCTTCAGTTGGCTGTCAATGGAGGTAGTGGCGCATGGCCATTTCAGGATTTTTGCTCTCCGAGCTCTAAAGCTCGAATGAATGAAAAAGTGGTGGAGTGAGTGAGAGCATGGAGTTGGAAAGGAGAATGTGAAGCTCGGGGGTGGCTTTTTATAGACGATGCGGCGGAGTGAAGCGAGGTAGAGCTTGGGCAGTGGCGGTCAACAAGGACGGAGTTCTCAGCATTGTACGAGCAGAGAAAGGTTGGCACGGGCAGGTATGGGCACGGCGTTGAACGGCGAAGCAACGCGGGTGGTTGAGGGGCAGCAAAACCGTTGGCGACGAGGAGAAACCAGGGGTGCGGCGGAGCTCTCGCACACGGGCATGCGCTGGCATGGCCGAGCGTGAGGTGGATGATGAGTCCTGTGCACGGGGCCCACCAGTCAGCGAGACAGCGAAACGGTACGAGTTGATCTAATCTTCGCGGTCTAATCAGAAACGAACGGCCCAGTTGAAATGAGCTATTCGGACAGTCCGAAAGTTCCACTCAATTTGGACGGTCATTTTCAAATCCAACGGCTCAGAATTACCGGGTCCGACTCACTCGTGAAGATGGTCTGGTTTGACCTTGTGGTTTGGACTCGAGCCCGAGGAATAGTGCAAGCTTTTGATTTTTGAATTAACAACTGAATTCTTTGCCGATTTAATTCACTAACCAAATGATGTCCAAATTGAAGGGATACGGGTAGGCTACGATAGCAACAATTCAAAATTTCTACTGCGTAAACCAGGAAGCCAAGCAAGAAGATGATCACAGATCGTTACCACTAGGCCAGCAGAGCGGCGGAAGAAGCGTCGGGCGGCTGGTGCGGCGAGCGCGTCGATGTACTGGTCGTAGTCGATTGTCCAACATCAAGCACGTTGATGCAGTGGTCGTAGTCGATCGTCCAGCGTCCTCGCGAGTCAATTGTCTCCTCCAGCACCTCTGCAGTTCCTTGCGAAGATCACGGATCGTCCTCAAGCGCAACAACGTAGAAGCGCCTCTATGGTATCCACCGTCGGGGAAGGAACGGCAAATGCGCGGTGTGCTAGCACCAAGTCGCACGCCAAGGCTCTCAAGAAGATGGCGGCTAGGGTTTCGGGAGAGCAACTCACGTCAACTCTTCTTTTTCCCAACAGCCTCATGCATCTCCTTATATAGTGCCCGTGACGGATCCTATCCGAACATGCTTTACGAATCGTATCTGTACTAGTTTGTTCTAACCCGTTAAGTGTGTGACCCGTTAGGTTCATGCGTAGTTCGGTTGTGACTCGGAAACCCTTTTCGACCACGAGTCGTAGTGGTTCTTAGCAGGACATAACGATTCCCGAATACATACAAATTATATCGGACGAACCTTAATGCAATATGATCTACGACCAGGTCCTCATCACTTATGACCAGGTCCTATCTCTATACGATCAGTTTGTATTTGGTCACAACCAGCTCGTAACTTCTTACGACTTGGTTTCGACCACTCTGTGATTACGTTCGACCAGTCTATGATCAGCTCATATCTCCATGTGACCAGTCTGTAACTGGTCGAACTAAGCGACCTACTCATGTATTCTCCATTTGCCTCACAATATCTGGTTGAACTCCAGGTGAGATGTTGTGTCATCCATGGACTGTTCAATACTTTCTCAATCGAGTATCGGATAAACTTATGTGGTCGAACTCTTCGACCACCAGTGGCATGGCCATGCACTTTCTTTATCTGACCATTTCGAGGGGCCCAAAGATAGCTCTCCTGTTACGTTAGGAGGGGCAAATTCCATATCCGACCAGTCACATCCCTCTACATGTTTTATAGCATACCCGAAAGCTACCTTTATAACTACCCAGTTACGAGTAGCGTTTGGCAACCCCTAAGAGTGCTATTACACATGTAGGAAACCATTCTGATATCAGGTCTAAGGATTATACATCATCATTGCTTGAGACCAACTAATGACACATAGAATCATAACAATCTCAATAGTGTCTCAAGGTGGGTCTTATCCAACACCATGTTCTCTAACATGTGTCCACATTATCGATTCGATATCTCTATATCTATGACTGGTAAAATATGGTCATCAATCAATACATGTGCTGGTCGTAGAGTCACTAGTGTTCCAACCAGTGACTTTCGACCAGGGATATCTTTTAGAACGACATCATCATAAGTTAAAAGAGCTTCACCAACAAGTCACATACTCGTTAATCTTCATAACTAATGATTCATTCAAGGAACAAGATAACATATTATCAAATATTGTGAACATAATAAAATATAATCATCTCTATGATTGCCTCTAGGGCATATTTCCAACACAAATTTAATGAAAAGTTTTGTGTAGACTACTCAGCTCGAGTAGTTTCTACAGTAAAATTTTCGGAGGCTAATACCTTCCATGAATTTCTACAAAATTCAAACAAGGGGTTGTTCCTATGTGTTTCTAATTATTTTTCTAAACAAGTTTCCATGTAGGATTTTTGTTGAATAGTTTCTGGGATAATTAGCCCGAAACAATCCTCTCATGTGGAAAATTTTCTTTGTTTTATCTATTTCCTTTTTAACACCTATTTGTTTGTAGTTAAAGTTTTGCTTTAAATCCAACACAAGATTTTTATTATGGCAAAATTTATATGCAAATGTTCAAAGAAATTTTTCCTAATGCATTTATATTACTTAATCCCAATATTAGGATTTTGGGATATTCTGTGGGTGGCGCATGGGCTAACTGATGGGACCGGCTGCAAGCGTGGAGACGCAAACATGGGCCCAGTAGCGACGACTTGGTGGTCTTTGTGGTACATGTGTGGCATGGGTCTGTGACTTGAACCAATGGCGGCTCCAGGCGGTGGATGGTCATTGCAGTGGCGGCGATCTTGAAGTGAGACGGTCCGGTGGCGCGAGGTGCTTCGCCGGTGGTGATGCGGCTCTAGGCCGTCGATAGCCTAGCTACAAGTCGTCGAGGGGGGAGGGGAACATGTGTGGCTGCTGGTGGCTCCGAGCCATCGGCTGGTGAGTCGTAAGAACAATGCAAGAACACAAAAACAGAATAGTAGATTGAACACAGAGTTATAGGGGGTTTCTTACATTACTTTATTCCTGCATCAATCGATCAATCGTTTACAATTAATAGCACCTCCTATTTATAGCCTAGAAACTCTGCTAGGGTTTAGGATAGGAAGCCTATACATGGACGGCTTCTGGCCAAGCCTATAGTTTCTTAACACCAACAAAGGCGTTGACAACATTTCGATTATGCTATTCGTGACGGTTCCGTTGTCACCAACCAACCAGCCAATTTAGTCGGCCAACACGGCCTTTTTCACAGCACTCATATAAAGTACATCAAACACATAAAAGACACGAAGCTTAGTCACTCCTGTATTTTTATTGTGCGTAAAATTCAAATTCACGACGTTTTTATATAGTTTGACAAATTTTGGGGTTTTATTCTAGACATCATGGGGTCTAACCATCATATCCATTCATATACAGGCTCCTCGGTCACCAAATCCCAAGCGTTTATTGTCCCATCTTTGCAAATTAAACCGGTCGCACATTTAGAAGCTAACGAGATAAAGCTGCTTAGCCACTAGGACTAGGACGCTATGTCAAGCAAGCGCAACCACCGTAGGCTAGCCTTGCCTACCTTTCAATCTCTCCGCACGGAACTAAATTAAAAAGGAAATTCGCTAGATACTACTGAATAACTTTGGATCTTCATCAGATACAGTTGGTGTCTCACTGATATATAGAAATGTATTACACTAAGAGTAGTACTGCATATATGGTATGGATTCGTATCATCTGTCATTGCATTGTCAATGATAGAGGAGCATAGTACTGTAACATTACGAAAATCTGAGATATCCGAATAGGGAAGAACAGATCGGATCACTGCTACAGTGTTATACTGCAGTGAACAACCTGACCTCAGCCTTTTTTTTTATCCGATGGCTGGGAAGTAAAATCACAGTATTGTAGTACAGTGGCTTTGCTTCGCAACATCAGAGGATGCGCCTCCTTATGTTATATATTGCCATCACTCAAAGTCTGTTGCTAGAAAGCTGGTGAACGGTCGATCGAGACTCGGTCGAGAGCTAGCTGTTCCTAGGTCAAGCTGTTGTCAGTTTTTTTTGGTGCAAATGTCATTGTTGCAATCGTTTTTTACGGAATTAGCGTCTATCGCGATGAAATTACAAATTTTACGCCTCGTCCGCACTGTGGCTGGTCGGACGTGCTGTCCACGCGACACGTACCCTCGTCCGGCCCGTGGGCGCCCAGACGCGCCTTATCTGCACGGTGGCCGCCCGGACGTGTGCCACGTGCCCTCTTCCAGACCATGGGCGGCCAGATTCCCCTCATCCGACCAGTGGCTAGCTGGACATGCGCCATGTGCCCGCTAACTCCCCTCATCCAGCCCGTGGCTGGACAGACGCGCCGCTTACCCGACCGCTCCGTACTAGCTATCCTCTCAATGTCTCATCGGGGGTGAGCCACTTGTTCCAGGCCGTTGGCCGGTGGACTAGAAGGCTAGGCTTGGGAATCGGTTTGACATACCTGTGAGGGACAGTGTTCGTGGCATCACTTGGACTTGGCTGAGGCATTTTAGTCAGTGCCGGAGGATGCACCCGAAGAGGTTGTTCGGACACACCTCGTCACTTATCTTCTCTATGTCTTTGGTTCGATCATGTTTCCCATGACACAGGGCGATTGGGTGTACCCTAGCTTCGTCCGCATCACCGAGTCTTTGGTTGACGTGGAAGCCGGGGCGATGCCTTAGTAAAGCTGGGGATCAGCCGTCCTTTGCGCCACATATAGGGGGTTGTGTGATGCTTCGAGACGCAACACCGGTGTCAAACCCAGCCTTGCCTATTGCTACGTGCTCCTACAACTGTGGAGTTGGGAGCACTTCCCTATCGGCATGGCCATCCTTTGTGAGAGCAGTGCAACCGTACCCCGAGTTGCAGGACCCGATAGACGGGCCCACTATGGGGTATCGGTGGACTACTGCGCAGGTACGCTGGGCGAAGGACAGACCGACAAGGTGATACTTGTTGTTCCACAATGAGTTCAAGTCGTTGCATAACAACCATATCATCTGGGCTCCATGGAGCCCAGATTTCGTGGGCACGGTAGCACCACATGGGCTATCCTTGCAATGCATGTAGGACGCTAGATTATGGGCGACGACATACCACCTGGTGTTTGCACATATGGTGGAGGCTTACGTACCGCAGCACATAATGCGATAGTTCGATTTGTACTAGATCGTGCCCCCTCTCGACAGCAGGATCCTATAGTGAGTTGTCCACTTATGAGTCCAACTCCATCCGAGTAATATTTACACTTCGTACCCATATCATCTGTTCTAACATCAATCCTTTCGGAATGCAGGCATTCGATCTTTCGGAATGCAAGCATTCGAGATCGGGGTGACATGCTAAGGACTGGCAAGCAGTCCAACACTAGTGGATTACAGCTTGGACGAAGATGGTGCACATCGAGATCTTGCAGGAGCAGCGACCGTATGACGTACGGACATACCGTAAGTACATAGAGTGGTACGTACCACGATCGCACACCAAACTCACCTGTCCTTCACCAGAGCGTCGAGAGCAGGTGACGCACTAGGAGAGCCTCTGCCACTCGTTCGATCGACACAGAGCTTCGCGGCGTGACGACACCGTAAAACAATTATAAACTCTGGTTATTTCATTGATGATATTTGTACTCTTTGTTACTAAACCTGTTTTGTGTCTCACTTCAGTTGAAGCAGCTGCAGCGCATCGCAAGTGCATTGGAGGCTGCCATCGGTAGCCTAGAGCACACAGTAACGGGCCTATTGAGTACTTTGAAGTACATCTTTGCGGAGTCAAAGAACATAATAAAGAACATTAGCTGCTGTTATTCGAGGGACGACGACCTGCACGTCAAGCACTAAGTGGAGGAGTCGTGCTCATGTGCTTTGTCAGCACAGCCCAGTTGGATCGGCAGGCGTGGTAGCACTCCCCGTTGGGCATCCGTAGTCCAGATCGGTGGGGATGTAAGCTATGTACAAGTGTATGTTCTATTTTTTGGTTATGCCTTACGTTACGTTAACATCATGTTGTTCTCCAGCTGCAGGTCCGTCGGGATGCATCACTTTTGCCATCCTCCCCCGTACATAGACTAACGCTCCCCCTCGGTCATCTGCACTGCACATCCAGGAGGTATGAGATTCTTAGTTTACGTCCAGAGTATTTTTTTGCCTAACATCATTCCATCTTGTAGCCTTCAGTTGACCGTGGGAGTGATGGTCATCCATCCACTGATGAGGATACGTGCTTCCCACCTCCTGCCAAGGAGTAGTATACGGAGCCAGGATTTTGACCGTGGCACCCACCCTTGTCGTACATTGACCAGTACGGAGTACCATACGCAGGGCAGAGCTCCTCCGGAGTCGGTGGCACATCGTACGTTCAAGGCCAGAACTCCTCCACACAACCGGACATGCAGACATCATACCTTGGGATGGGACAATCCAGGAATGCATTTATGCAATCCTTCATTCATGACATCATTATAGGTAGTCCCCAATTTTGCATGTCTTAGCAGCAGCACATCGACACTGGATAGACTCAGCTGGGCCAGAGTTAGCTTACTAGTGCATCTTCGCCCACTCAACGGTCTCCGTACCCCCTTCGAACCGATACGCGCTCTCCAGACTGGCTGACGTATCGCACGGGACATGCTCAACGCAAAACCAGGACACATAAGCGGACGCAGACGCAGCGAGTAGAGAGTGGCTCAGACGAGTGAGCCATAGTGCATCCCCTGTATAACTGCACTATAAACATGATATGCAGTTCTGCTGGATGAACATCCTATGATACATCTCTGGGTCATCGATCCACTAGAAGAAGTTGCAGCACATCTCGGGTAGCCATCACATGTTGATGAAGTTAAAAATTTATGGAAATCAACGTACGGAGTGCAAAATCGATGTCTGTGAAAGAGACACTTACGAGGTGGTGCTCGCACGTGTAGTACACCTGGGCAGAGGTGGCCGAGTGTGTGGACTGAATGATCTTTGCTAGCTCTTCGCACACACTGTGGGCATGGACATTCTGGTGGTACCGGTGCATCCTTCATTGAAAAATCTGGGTATTGTTTAGCCTTCTTCACAAGCCACCTGCGCTTCTACAATATCCTCACGTAGAAGTTGGTCGACGAGTCTGACATATTGTTGTCCCGCCAAATGTTTAGCTGTAGAGAACAAAACCTAGGCGGACAATACATTAAATTACGATAATAAATGACGACTAGATGAGCTCAATCTATTTGGGTAATCCTTCAGTGAGTGTCCAAGGGTCTTACATGTCTTGCACTTAATCGTGTGGCTAAGGCTGGTATGTTGGCTGGCATTCATGTCATTTTGGAAGCATTGAGTCTGCCATCATCTCTTCCCTGTTGTCTTCAAGGCCTTGGTCAGACCCCATTGCGACTGTCCGACCAAAGATCCTTGTAGTTCATGTCCAAGCCGCACGAGTGAAACTCTTCACTCCATGTACTGAAAAGGTGCTGCATGTCATAGCACTCGGAGTTGTACGGTATAGACATCTGCCTCATTTGTGCACACGCCTTGTACGCACGCAAGCATGATTGCGCAGGAGCTTCGGCTTGTTGCAGGTGCATGTTGCCACATCATCCTGGGTGTATGCATATTTCCTTTCCCCTAGCATGACTGTTGACATATTTCTGCCGAAGCCTGATCTCGTACTTCCTTCTGAGGCCATCGATCACCAGAATGTTGTGCATTTGGGCCTTTTGCATCTTCTGGTCCATGTACCTTTGCATGTTCTCGGACCACTGCCTGCCTTCTTCCATCTGTCACTTCGCTGCGGTGGCTCTATTGACGAAGTAACCAACAGTGCGAGTCCATGTCTTCTCGATGATCATGGTGATAATGAGGCACCGCGCATCTTTAAGGATGTTGTTGTACATCTCAGACATGTTGGTCATCATAATCATGTATCTCGCACCATCTGTACCATAGAGTAGGAACCATTTCTCCAACTCAGGAGTGTGGAGATTAATCAACTTCGAGAAACTTATGGTGCTCTTGGCTTGCCCGCTCATGGCCTGTAGTCCCTCTAGTACCTCCGAAGGGGACTCCCTTGTATGCCTCGTAGTCTGGTGTTCGAGGTCTATCCAGATGGGCTCAAACTTCCGCCTCTAGTTCTGCAGGCATAATGCCTTGAATGTCTTCATAACTTTCTGACTACAAAACCGCGTGAACAAGTTCGATGCAAGATACCTCATGCACCACCTGGTTTGCACGTCGTTCCACTGGTGACGGGGTTCCGTCCCATGCTTCATGTTGTTCTGGACCGACAACAACCTGGCATTGTGGTCTGTGATAAGGCATACATTGCGCCAGACTCCCACAACCGCCCGCTTCACATTCGCTAGGAACCACACCCAACTACATGTGTTCTCACAATCCACAATGGCAAATACCATTAGGAGAAGCTGGTCATTCGCGTCAGCTGCCACCGTAGTGTGAATAGTGACCTTGTACCTCCCCATAAGGAAAGTGCCATCCATCGTGAGCACAGGATGACAGAACTTGACGCCCTCAATGGCCTAGGCGAAAGTGCAGAACACCCGATCTAGTATGAAGCAGTTCGGTCTTCCATCAGCATCTTTACTTTCAAGCTTGTTTATGTACGTGCCAGGGTTTGATTCGGCAATCTAGTGAAGTATTCTTGGCACATGGTTGTACGCCTCTTCGTATGTCCCATACATGGACTCGATGACCTTCTGCTTGGCTCATCGGACCTTATTGTAGCTGACTGGATAACCAGCCAGATTGGCAACTTCCGACATCAGCATCTTGGGGGAGACGGACATGTCCTCTGCAACTAGGTGGCTGATGAGGTTTGCCACATATGAGAAAGTCACATTCCGATGCCGCCGTAGTGGCTCACTAAGCTCTCAAGTGTGTTTGGTCAGCGCCTTAACAGCGAAGACCGAGCCGAAGAACTTTGCTTGGTGAGTGCTGACCCTGCCAGGGCAGCTTTCCACTACGCACTTCACTGCGTAATGTCCTGGGTTAGACTGGTGCACTCGGTACACACAACTGATGGACATGGCACACCATGCTATAGCTTGTTGCACGGTTGCCTTGCTAGTGGCAGTCGATGCGGGCCGACCATCACAATTCTGCCTCCTCAGTTTGCACAAAATTATGCGCAAGTCTTTCGTCCGAGATAGCACATTCCATGCTACCGTCTTTAAGATCCACCTACGGTTGCCCGCTTGCCGAGGCCCCAGCATTATCAGGGTTTCCTGGTGACCTATGTACGAAATTCACGTAAACCATCCGCTTCCCGTATATCGCCGCCTCGGGTTGGGAGGCAATCTGCATGTACTGGCCCTATGCTATGCTTCCATTTATCTTGACTAGCTCTCATACGCCCTTTGTGCAGGTGATCCCCTCGATGATAAATTTCTTCATCATTGGCTCCGTGTCGAAGTCCCTCTGGATGCAGCTCCGAAGCTTGTGAATATTCATCGCATCGAGCCCCTCCACTCGGACCACCTTGTATAGGCATCTCGATAGGTCCAGCACATCGGGTCCAGCCTGTACTAGACCACCGCCTAAAACTCTACCAAGTCTTGCATGTTCGAAATTACGGAAAGCCACAGCAACCCAATCTACATTACACGAAATAGCAAACATGGTATGTAGTTACCACAAATTTAATATGACTAAACTAATTAATAGTATTTAATTACAAGTAATTTAATCGTTGATAATTACCCACAGCACAAACAACGACGACAGATTGCATGAAATGCAAAAAATTAATTAATTACCAACAATTTGAATACTTGTCCAAAACTTACTTACAAGTTATTCATTACTAGTGTAATTACCACTAATAAACCATGACTCAAATAAACACGATTTATTAATTACGACTGATTAATTACCACTAAATTATTTACGACTATTTAATTTCTACTAAATTAATCATGTCTAACTAATTGCCACTAAACTAACCATGACTGATTAATTACCACTAAATTAATTACGACTAATTAAGTACCATTGAATTAATTACGACTAATTAATTTTCACTAAATTAATTATGTCTAACTAATTGCCACTAAACTAACTACGATTGATTAATTACCACTAAATTAATTACACTTACTAATTTCCACTAAAATAATTATGCCGAATTGATGAACACTAAACTAATTACGACTTATTAATTACCACTAAACTAATTACGACTATTTAATTTCCACTAAATTAATTATGCCTGACTAATTGCCACTAAACTAACTATGACTGATTAATTACCACTAAATTAATTATGACTAATTAATTTAAACAAAGTTAATTATGCCGAGCTGATTAACACTAAACTAATGACGAGTGATTTATTACCACTAAACTAATTATGACTATTTAATTTCCACTAATTTTTAACCACTAACTAATTCATGCTGAAATAATAAAGCCTACTTAATTACGACTAATTATGATGCACTAATAAATTACCGATACATTTGCTACAACTAAATAATTAACAGTAAAAATCTACGTCTTAATTATTAACACCTATTTAATTAGCAATACAATCTACATTAATTGGGACTAGCTAAGTAAGACTAGTTAACTATGACTACGGTAATAATGACAACTGCAGCAAAAAAATTACCTACCCTTCGGGGGAACCGTTCAGCGATGAGTGTGAACTATAATCTCCAAAAAAAATTAATTATGTTCTATATGTCCTCAGCGATGAGCGCGAGAACGAGAACATAAACAAAAATGCCATTGGGTTGAGCGATGAGCGAGTGGGAGACACTGGTATTTATAGTCGTGCGGAGGGAGGACAACCTACGTTGGTTGCGAGAATACCAGATGCGCTATCGGGTTGAAGCACTCTGGGCAAGGGGGGAGAGCACCAACCAGGCAACATTTGTGCGGGGGAGACTCGTCCGGTTGACCACTATGTTGAGGCGGCGTGTCCAGCCGCCCATGGGCCGGACGAGGGGAGGTGGCGGGCACGTGGCGCGCGTCTGGCTGGCCACCATGTAGACGAGGAGCGTCCAGCCACCCACGGACCAGACGAGTGTACGTGTCATGTGGACAACGCGTCCGACCAGCCACCATACGGACAAGGCGTCACATTTGCAATTTCGTTGCGACAGATGCTAATTCCCTAAAAAACAATTGCAATAGTGACATTTGCGCCAAAAAAGTCATGCTGTCACGTACGTACGTGTAGCTAGCAAAAGTTAATTGTATAAATATGTCTTCGTGGGCCCATGAAGCATGAAACTATGAAATCGTAGCTAGATCAAGCCGAACTGTGTTATATTAATGGATCACGTGTGGCTTTGGCTTTGTAAAAGCCAGAAGTCCCTCAACGGGCAAGCTAACTCATAGCAGCTTAAGACTTAAGCCACAGCTGAAGCCTACATGAAAGCCAAAGCACCTCTCCACCAGCTTTTTTTTGCTTACTGCGGGAGATGTATAACTATTTACAACTAAAACTTCAAGGAACACCAAATACCACTGGTTAAAAGGTCCTTCCCAATCGATTCCCTCCCCACCCGTAAGGTCGTACCCAATCGATTCCCTCCCCTCCCCATTAGCCCCTTGGTCAAGCCGACGCCCCAGGCCGCCTCGATGCATCACGTTCTCTTCCTACCTCTCCGTCTCCCCTAATTCTGGCTTTCTCATCAACCCCAGGCCAACCCGATGCCCCAACTCCTAACACCGCCCCAAGCTCCCTCCTCGCCACCTCTCCGTCTCCCCCAACTCCGGCTCTCCCGACGCCCCCAACTCCTAACACTGCCCTGATGCCCCCAACCATTGTCCCGTGGTCACCGCATCTCTCTGTACAATGGCGCCACCACCCTCCAGCAATCACCCTCTCAACGCCACCACCTCCCAGCCGGTGTCGACGCCGCCAACAACCCCAAAGCACAGGACCCCTCCATCCTCTTGTACAACTCAATTTGTTGGCTTGAATCTGATTTCTGTGCCTCATGGAAATGTGATTGGTACTAGTAGTTGGTCTATGTCTCAACATTAGAATTTTTGGGTTATCAATGAGGATGGCATTACTTGGATCTGAATTTTTGTGTACTTAGCTCAATCGGTTTTTCTTGGCTCCAACTAAAGGAATCGACAATCCTTATCATTTCCTTTGTGTTGTTGTCATTGATTAAACAAGGTGAACCATGATGATGTTGTACTTAGCTCCATTTTATTGTATCGAATTTTTTTGTTTAGTTGTTATATTGTGTAACATCCGAGTTTAAAAACTTTTTTTAGCTTAGCCCTTGCAAAAATTTCACCAATTTTTGTTGAATTAATAGAGCTTAACTGGACTTTCTAAAGTCAAAACAATTTAATATGATTAATCTAAACATCAATTAATTCAAAAATTGTTTTATTTGAGTTCTTTGTGCTTGGAAGTATTTTCCAGAGTTTTTAATGAATTTTCCGAGTTCATCTGTTATTTTTAATTTCCCATTTGGGTTTTTTGTATTATCTAAAATGGAAAATCAGTTTAAAATACCATGAAACAGTGTGTTGTTTTCCTTTTCCACGGTCCATTTCCTCTCTCCCTCCAGCCTAGCCCACCGGCCCAATTCCACACCACAGCCCACTCTCCGTCCCTCTCACTCGCTCATGCGTTGGGGCCCGCATGTGTAACATCCCAACTTTCTAAGTTTTAAAATCTTTTTGAGTAGTTTAGTCTGTTGGAAAATTTCACCAATTTTTTTTAATTTAGTAAAGTTGAAATGGGACTTTTAAATGTCAAAACAATTTAATATGATTAATCTAAACATTAATTAATTGCAAAAATATTTTATCTGAGTTCTTTGTGCTTGGAAATATTTTCCAGATTTTTCTGGAATTTTTCCGGGTTCATTCGCTATTTTTAATTCGCCATTTAGATTTTCTAGTATTTCTAAAATTCAAAACCTATTTAAATCTCAAGAAAATAGTTTAGGCCAAAATTCCTCAGCTCCAGCCCAATTCTTCCTCTTCCGGCCCATTCACGCCCATGGCCCACCTTCTCTCTCCCGCCTGCTCGCCCACATCTAGTCCCACTTGTCGGCCCCACGGGTGTCATGCACGATGCCAACTCACCCGAGCAAAAGTCACTGACATGTGGGCCTATGGTTGCATCATTGTTCATCATCCTCAACGTGCACATCCTAGACTCCACCATCATGCCGTGTTCGAATGCTCCCTTCACCCCACCGCTGTAGGCTATAAAAGTCCTCGACGTGCATGTCAAAATGACCGCCTCAACCCTAGCCAGCAATCTTCTAAAGCCCGGAGCACTAGATCGCCACACCGGAATTGCAGATCTAGCCTTAGCATCGTCGTCTTAGTATTTCTTCGATTTCGTCACCGTCAGTGATCCCTTGTCGTCATCATCAACACTGTCGGGTTCGCCTTCTCATGTCCTATCGGGTATGCACCTTCTCATCACCCTAGGACCACTGTAGCATTGTAGCACCGTCGAGGCCGCGCTGATGCTCTACTTCACCATCACCACTGCATTCCCGTCCTCGTTGACGACCATTGGTCCTCGCACATAACCCGAACGCATTGCCTTGTCCTTGTGATTCTTTTGTGCATGTCCAAGACCCCACCGGAGCCCTTTTCCACTGAATAGCCGTTGACCTGAGCCTTCGCCGCCGTTGCGCCTCTTGCTGACCCCTACCGTCACATCTGAGCCGAGGGATGAGTTCGTCGGAGCTCCAGCATGCCGGCGATTCTCTCCTTTCTTCTCCAACCGTCGTCATTCATCGTTGCCATCGTCTAGCCATCGTTGTCATCGGTCTTATTGAGGTGGCCGCCTACATGCCAGCCTCGTCACTGCCTCTGTGTCGCCACATGTGCGCCGCGTGAGCACCCAGCTGCACATGTCAGCTCACTATTCCATAGACCCGTGAGCCATAGACCCATGAGCCAAATCCGTAGACCCCATCTATAAACCGTTGGTCCCACCTGTCAGCCCAGCGTTGCAATCGCCGCCACGTCAGTGCCCCTACCCATGTATCGCCTCGTCACTGCCTCCGTGTCGGCCATGTGTGCATGTGCATCCTGTTGCCACCTTAGCCGCCACCCAAGCCAAAACCTTGATTCAAGTCAGCGTGCACTTAGTCCACGGTGGACCAAGTGACTGTCATGTGGACCCCACATGTCAGAACCCTATGCCATAAACCCAAGAGCCCGTAGACCCGTGGAACAAATCCATGTCCACAATCTATAGACTGTGGGCCCACTTGTTAGCCTCTATTCCAATTTTTATGATTTTCTTTCACTTCCAAAATTCTTTTCTAAGCAGGTCACACCTATCATATTTCTCTCTCCTTTTTCTTTTTCTTTGATTTTGTCAGACAACCAACTTCCAAGAGCCTGTTCTTCTTTATACGAACTCCGATTGAGCCCATTCAAGTCTCTAAATTAAAGCTCTGCCTGCCTATGGTTTTTATTTATTTTTTGGAGTTCATTTGTTGCTTTATTTTGTATTTATTTGTGTTTTCACTTTCGTTTGCGAGTAGACATTCATACTTCGGGAGCTTTCGAGGAAGGAGAAGTTGATGAAGCTCAAGACCAGTGCTAAGACTTGTTTCAAGGCAAGTTGAGCTTTGACCATGTTGCACCCAGTTTTCCAAAATTACTTTGATTTAAACTATTGCATGTTATTTCAATTATTAAATTCTTTAATACTTTGGGATTAGCTATACACCTACTTGATTAGGTCCACCTTGCTTATTGTATTACCATGATCATTTGTCACCCTAGCTTGGATAACTACTAGTTGGTATTATCACTACACCAATGTGGGTTGGTTAGATACAATTAATATGCTTAGCCATGCAACATGTGATTGATATCATTTTGAATTGCAAATCTAAACTTGACTAAGTGATTATGGAACTTCTTTGTGAAAAGATTGTGTGCTGTATGTTGTCACTTGTTGATGGCATGTGTTGCACTTAATCAACAACGTGGTAAAAGATTTAGACTGAGGCAGGTGGAAAGAATTGTGATATAGTGGAACTGTGTGCTTGGAAAATGTGAATCTTTATAATTTGGTTAGAAACTAGCAGTCTCACCTTGGTCAATTAAGGACTTAACTGTGTGCACCATTGAACTGAGCCATAACTGTACGACCACATGCCTGCCATGGGACAAGCCTAATTCAGTAAGTTACGGAGTTTTGACATTGACTACTCAAGTAGTAGGTTAGACTGTGTGCTAGGTGGAAGGTGTGTACTACTCTGTTTGGGGTCAAATTTATGGGAGGTTGACCATCTCCAAGTTCAACAGTGTGCGTCAGACCAATGAGTAAGGTTGGGGTCAACGATATGCACATCGGGAGAGTCAATTGCCAAGATGAAGTTTCGAAAATGTTTTGTTATGATTGGTGCTAGCTATGCTGGTTATATCGTGTGGGTAAAGTGTACAACTTTGCAGAGTGTTAAACAATCTATTCGAATAGCTGCGTTTGCGGTCAAGTATATGCTCGGGGATTTCACATGAGGGTTAAATTTTCATAAAACAATTGGGATGGGTAGTTGTGTGAAATAATTCATGTGGTTGTGTGAAATAAATTGATTAGGCTATGTGATCTTTGTGAAATACTTTTTAAATTACTACTATTATTTGTTTTCAATTATGCTTTCAATCTATTATTTGTAATCAAATACATGTGTTGCTTTTGCAAAATAATCATAGAAGCCATCTCCTTTGAAATAAGCCGTCATCTATAATTGCATTATGTGGTACAACTTGCTGAGCACTCGGAGTACCCATTCTTGCTGCAATCAATATTCAACTTAAGTGGAGGAGTCTTCGCCTACTTTTGAGGAGTTTCACAAGGAGGTTGATTGCTAGGCCTTGATCCCAGTCGGTTTCATGTGGCAAGACGATGGGTTCCCATTGGAGTTGTCTTCGTTCTGCTGTTGTTTCTTTACTTAGTGCTCAGCCCTGCGTGGATTAACAAGTGTAAACTCGACCATAAGGTCATAACCATTATTTACTATTTAAATTAGTCGTTTATTCTTATATTCGCCTTTTGTGGAATGATATTCATCTATGTTGACACTGTGTGCACTAGCGTGATCCTGGACTAGTATAGTATACACAAAGGGTCCATATTTGCATATTTGGGTCTTGACATATTGTCGGTGAACCATGATGATGTTGCAATTTTAGATTGGTTATAGGTCGTATGTAATCATGGCATTCAGTTGTAGGTTATCTGTAATCATGGCATTTGGTTGGTTATGTTGTTCGTAGTCCATTTTTTCAACTAACAGTAAAGTATGATTTATGCACTAGATGGACAAAGTTGTTAAGAACCCTATTGTAGTGTGGGATTGTTTGGACAACGAAGCGTTTTGTGAGGTATGTGCCATTGAGGTAAAGGCTAGAAATAGGCTATCTGGACATTTGAATGCTAAGAGATACAAAAACCTAGCTGAAAAATTCCTTGCATTATGAAGACTTTACGATAAGAAGCAATTAAAAAAATCATTGGGATGCTTTGAAGACCAAGTTCTCAATATGGAAAGATTTGAACCATGCAGCTACAGGTCTATGATGGAATGTTGTGAAGGGAACAATTGAGGCTGGCGATGATTGGTGGGCTCAACAAATAAAGGTAGGATCTTGGAAAAGTTTTAATTTATCTTACATACCAACATAACCTTATGCTTACATAACTTGTCTAATTTTTTTCTAGTCCAATCCAAAGTATGGCCAATTTAATAAAGCACAATGTGAGAACATAAAGCATCTTGAAGTCATGTTTCGGGATATTAATGTGACATCTTAATCTTCAGTTATCCTTGGCATAATAGCTGAAGTCACAAATGTGCATAATGGTTCAGATGATGGTGGTGATTATGTGGCTGCTATCGAGGGGGCAAGTAAGGCTGTTGAGAAGGAGCCAAAGGGCCCTACCAAGCGAAAGACTACTTCGCAACCCAAAGAAGAACAAGAGGGACTCTATGGTTAGGAAAGTGAAGCGTTTAGTGGACCATATGACTAGTAGCATTTCCGTGACATCCTAGAGGTGTGATCAAGTTGATGATGAGATCATAGAGCACATGCGAATGGTTGTCCAATATGGAGTAGAGCAGGGGAGTGATGAACATTTTATTGCATGAAAACTCTTCATAAAACCTGAATATCAAGCAATGTTTCAGTCCATAGAGATCAATCATGGAAGTGTTGCTTGGCTCAAGAGAATATATGAAAACTGGAAAAAGAACTAGAAGCCTTCTTTACGCTCTTTTTATCAATGTTTTATGTAATTTCTCTCTTTGTGTTAGTTTGTTAGATTGAACTATTTATGTATGTGTAAACTAAGTGCATGTATGTCTATGTTTGAACGAGAATAATTTGTGCTTGTCACCATGTTATGTTTATGTCAATCTTTTCAACTCTATTATGTTTCATATGGGTGCCCTGTTGTTCATATCAACCTTTCAACATGCATTCTTATTATTGTTGCTTATGTCAGCTTTTTTGTTAATGTTTGTAGATGAGTTCATCAAGTGATAGTAAGAGCACATCAATGGAGAGTGATTCTAGTGTGGATGATGCTCATGCTGACCAAGGGTACAAAAAGAGAAAATCAAGGTGTCTTCACACTAAACAATAGAACAAAAGGTGGAAAACAATGCATTTCCAAACTACAGCGATTCTTGCTCTTGTAGGTATGCACTATAGTGATACATACCTAGAGAAGAAAAAGAGAGAACTACCAAGAATAACCGTGTATGAATGGGTTATAAATGAACTAAGTGATAACTGGAATTGTTCCAAAAAGTTTTGAATGAATATGATTGTACATTTTAAGTTGCATGAAACTTTGGTGCAAAAATATGGCTTGAAATTGACAAGAGATGCGAATTCTCTAGAAGCTCTAGATATATTCTTATGGACATGTGGTGACCCTCAATCATTTATCCAAGTAGAGAACATCTTTAAGCAGTCAACATAAACAATATTTAGGAAATTCACTGAAGTCTTGGAGTGCATTGAACTCTTAGGTAAAGACAACATAAAATCTAAAGATCCACACCTCAGTACAGTTCATCCAAGACTTGGAGATTCTCATTTTGCACTTCACTATAATAATTGCATTGGTGCAATAGATGTCACACATATAATTGTTATTGTGCCAAGACAGACCAGATAGTTGGAGAGAGTGAGATGAGGATGAGCAGGGTGGAGGAAGAAGATGATGGCAATATGGTCATTTAAAAAAAAAACTAATGGGAGAAATATATCGGAGTTTACGGCTGTTGTATAAAATGGTAAGGTTTCGACTTTACAGTGATATGTAAGAGAGAGATATGTCACTTTATAATGGTAGATTAGATATCAAAATATTTGGGGTGGGCATATAAATTTTTTTCGCTTTGCTCAACCGTTCGAGGAATTGGAAACATGCAGAATTGTGAAGCTACCATGAATCAACCCACTAGGCAACTTCAGTCCAAGCCAGGCTGGTCTCCATCAGTCCATGTGTAACGCCCCCAAAATCTAGGACTGTTAAACTCTTCACAACCGCTCAGGATGTGCGGTTGCGAAGTAAACAGCGTCTCAAGCAAGCTTTTGATTACAAAAGAAACCATACTTTTATTACATAAGATTAAGGCTTAACAACCAGTTTTTACACTAGCACGGGTATCCAAGCTCCAAGTTAATATAATATAAGACAAAAGAACTTTAAACCACAGGTACGCTTGAGTGCGGTCGAGACCTAATAACAGTAGTCATTGCCATCCATTGGTCCACCAAAATCCTTCTCAACAAGATCCTCTACATTTTCCTAAGTTTCCTCTGTAGATGATTTTGTAGATTATGCAAGAATGAGTACAACTTTCGTACTCAACAAGCCACATGAAAAAGCTAAATAATTACATGCAAGGAGTTTAATGGATGGTTAGGGTTTATCTTAATAGGCATATATGGATGCATTTTGTGGTTATAGTTTATATTTAAAACAGTAAAACAATAAAAATAATAACATCAGGAGGTTCTCAACAAATCACAATTACCAACTTAACATCTCAAAATCTCTACTTATACCTCATGTATTGAAATCACCCATAACACAGCTTCATTAACCGGAAGCACGGCGTATTCGAATACCTTTAATTATAAACTCTGCAGAGTTGCCCAACTTTACCCACAAGATATCTCAAACTCACACTGTCAGTACATAGACACGTAACATGTTAGCGTACAACTGAATTGAGATAACAAAACCTTTTCACCACGCCCTGCCATCCAGGTCGCTTGATGGTGAGTCTTTTTGTCAACCTTGGTGTGACGAAACCATATGCATGCGCTGGCCCAACAATTCGTGCATTACATTCTGGCGCCTATGTTCACGCAGCGTCTTGTGCGGCGGTGGTTGCGATCATCCAACCACTGAATAATAGATAACCTGCTACCTTTATTTCAGATCATGTCCTCGGATGGAATTTGTTCTATTAATTAACCTTTTTTATTTTATTTTAAAGTTAACCCCCCCCCCCACGAACTTTAATTTCAATTCTGACACCTTTAGTCACACTACCACCCATGCTGTGATAAAACAACACTGTCACGCCAGCCTGTATCTTGGCAAGCTTTTGTCATGCCACCACCCGTAGCATGATAGTGTTATTTGATCACGCCACCACTAGTGGCGTGACAAAAAATGCTATTTTAGCGGACTTATCTTATGGCGTGACAATATTGTTTTGTTACACCACGACTGGTGGCGTGACCAAAAAGGTTAGAATTGGAAATAAAGCTCATGGGAGGTTAACTTTAAAATAAAATTTTAAAAAGGATTATTTAATGAAAAAAAAAGTTCCCTCGGTTGGTGCTTGTTTATGTACTGAAACTTTCCCACGTTCTGATAGCTAAGACATGATTAACTCTCACATGAGTTTTATGTAATTCATAGGAACTCCACGTCCCGTGAGGATAGAAATTTCTGCGATCTAAACAGGACCTAAAATTTTAAACAGAGAGCATGGGAGCTATGGATATACTATTTGCCCTGTATATAGTGCTTGTTGGAACCATTCTTTTTCTTTTTCCATACTTTTGTTGGGCCATTTAGGATAGCTATATATAGTTGGGGGTTGGGGAATTTTTTTATTAATTAATAATTTTTTAAATTTTATTTTAAAGTTAACCCCCGTGAATTTTATTTCTAATTCTGACCCCTTTGGTCATACCACCACCCGTGGCGTGACAAAACAACGCTGTCACGTCAGCCCGTATCTAGGCAATGATGAACCACGAAGGTCCTATTCTGGCCCGATCTTCTGATGAGAAGGTAATTTCGGTAGTAGTCGCTCAATGCTCACGATCCTAGCTACGAACTCGCAAGGCTCGAAACCACGCAATCGCTGAACTACTCGATAAGTCGTTATTAACCGTGCATGAATACCCAGATGACCTGATCACGAAGGTCAATTCCTGCATATACCGAAGAAGCACGCAAGAACAAGATAGATAAGCAATCTGAAATTGCGAATAGGAATTGAAATTGTATTGATAAGTGGGGTTCCGAAGAACAATATCACGGTTGATCTCGTCGAACAAGAGGACAAAGTATAAAGTAGCAAATCTAAACTTCAATCAACAAAACCCGAGTTTTGCTAAAGGGCGACAGCTCCTATATAAGGAAGGCGGCCAAGAGGTGGGAACCCTAGGGCTGGCGGTACTGTTCATGGACACTGTTCACATGAACAGTACGTCCTCCCTAGGGTGGCCGGCCAACATATGGGCCTTATGGGCCAAGTTGGCCGAGTCAGTCCATACATTACATAGCCAGTGGGCCAATAATTGGTGACGCAGTACCATGGCATGTAGACACAACACCATGGCATGTAGACGTAGCTCGGCTCGTATGAGTAGCTCGGTCCAATTGGGGAATATGACATTGCAGTGGCAGAAAGTCCAATTGGAGAAGATGTAGTTAAAGTAGAGGATGCAGTGCAGCGACTCGAAGTAGTGGTTGCATCCTTAGGGTCGATATCCTCATCATCCTTCCTTTCTTGAATTTGAGTCATCCTCGACTCAATCGTTTTCTCCACGTTATCACTCTTCTGCAAAATGTTAGTAGCAATAGGAGGCAAAGAAACACACATTTCTTCTAATGGACACGAAGATTCTTTGTAAATTATAGTATAGCATTCAGATTCATATTTTTCTATGTCAATGCAATCAGATTTTGTAGCTAACATAACAGGAGCTTTCAATTTAATTTCACTTGGAGCTACAATCTTATGATCAACTTTTGTCTTCTCCTTACTTGTTCTCTTAGTTCTTTCTAATTCATCCTTTAATATGGCAGTAGGAGACATTGTAAGCAAAGCGATTTTCTTTTATTTATATGTGAAAGTATAATGATTAGATCTACCATGATGTTCACTATATCTATCATATTGCTAAGGTCTACCTAACAATAATGAGCATGCTTGCATAGGTACGACATCGCAATCAACATAGTCATGATATGATCCAATAGAAAAATGTACGCACAGAAGTTTATTCACCTTCAACTTACGACAAGAATTCAGTCATTGAATGTAATAAGGACGAGGGTGTTGAGTTGTGTTCAAACTAAGCTTCTCGACCATGTCGGTGCTAGCAAGATTGTTGTAACTTCCGCCATCGATGATGACTTTGCATGAATGTTCCTTGATGATGAACTTTGATTGAAACAAAATGTGGCGTTGATTTTGTTCAGCAACCTCTATTTGAGCACTTAGCACACGCTGGACAACTAAGCTTTGGTACTTGTCAGATGTCTCATGGCCTAATTGTTCTTCCTTAGTTTCATCACCTGCATTGTTTGTTGCAACCAAAACACGTTCTTCCTCAATATCGCTAGCAGAAGTGTACTCACCATTGTCCTTGATAAGCAAAGCTCCCTGATTTGGTCAATCGCGCATCAAGTGCCCAAATCCTTTGCAATAGTGACATTGTACATCTCTGGATCACCCTGTAGAAGCAATGGAAGAAGCACTTTTTGTGGGAACTTGTACCTTTGCTGATTTGTTTGTCTCAGGGATATGTGTCGGAGTGGAAGGAGCAACAGGGGGTGCACGGTTTGAGGAGGGTGCATCATGACCAGAAGTAGAGGAAGGTGGCATGTATTGTTGCTGCATTGGCTGACCTGCGAAAGATCCTCCAATATTGCCCCTAGAGCGAGATTGTCGACCCTGCACTTCTCTTTCAGCTTTGCAAGCAAGATGGAACAAACGGGTGATAGAATTATATTCTTTATAATCAAATATGTCCTGAATTAAATGGTTTAATCCTCCCAAAAATCTAGCCATTTTAGCATTTCCAGTTTCTTCTAAACCACAACACAACAAACCAGTTTACAATTCTTGATAATAGTCCTCTACAGAACTACTGCCTTGTCTTAAGTGCTGCAATTTATTAATCAAATCACGTGAATAATATGAAGGTACAAACCTATGTCTCATTACTCTCTTCAAAGCATTCCATATTCTAGGTATGTCTTGATGAGTACGACCATATTCACTCCACTAAATAGATGCAAAATTAGAAAACTCACTAGTGGTAGCCCTAACTTTCTTATCTTCAGGGAATTCATGACAAGCAAATTTTTGTTCTACGGCAAGCTCCTATGTGAGATAAGCATCAGGATCATATTTTCCAGCAAAAGAAGGCACAGTGAATTTAATTTTACCAAATGCATCATTATGGTCACGTACCTCACGTTGATTTCTTCCCATACCTTGACGATTATGATGAAGCTGACGATGGTTACGATCATTGTGCAAATTGACTCCATCAGTTTTCGTATCAGTAGTGTAGTTGTTCACATCTTCTTCTTCCACCTCATCTGCCCAACAGCGGGTAGCAGGTGGTGTGCGGCGAGCAGGAGGGTCCTCCACTCGTGGCTCATGATCATGGGGTTCTGTTTTCAGCAAGTGGCTGACGTTCAAGGAGCGTAATGCATGTGTGGAGCGCCACGAGGTTGTCATTAATCTTGTCCAAAGCATCGCGAACACGCTCACCGACCGAGTGCTCATTGTGCCGCACAAGCTCTCTCGTGTGAGGTGTGAAAGATCCCTCAATAGTATACCCTAAAGAGTGGTCGTTATTGTTTTCACCATATGTAGATCTTTGTGACCCTATGAACATAGTGTATATGTCGCTATGAACTACTAGGTTCTGGAGTTTCACAAGTCACTCTCTCATAACACCTTACCAAGTTCTTACAAGCTCTTACCAATGCAGCAAAGAGGTGGTTCAACCGGTGGCTAGTTCGTGATACTCTCACTTGTGAATAGCCCAAGATTGCGAGGAACGGTACTTGCTGAGTTAGTAGGAAGTGGAGCTCGGAAGGCTTCAATATGGTAGCAAGGATCAGCAATAATCAAATCAGTTAATGCAAGTTGAAAAATTGTTCAATGTACTGGTCAAAGTTGCTGATCCTATCCTAATCAAAGCTAGCTAATCAAAGTCCCCACTAAGAGATGTGTTTGTACGTACACGCAACGATAAATGTGACTTGATGTGAGCAGTAGAAAACCTCACAACAAGTGCTAGGAGAGACGCTAGCCACCTACTCAAACTTCTGTGAAGGGCACAAGATTGTTCGCACGACGTAGAGCACAAAAGACAGCAATATCAGTGTAATACAAACAGCCCACTAGATTGAGCAGAAACAACAGCTAGTCTGAAATGATGAAAAAGCAAAGTTTTATATGTCTTATATATGCTTGTTTGAACGTTTTCGACAAGATCTACAACTTTGCAGTTGAGGTGAACCCCAAATTCCGAATGGAAGATTGAAAGAAATGGCAAAAATAGAAACCGAAAACTTGCGACGCGAATTCGAGGCCGAAGATGGCCAATTTTGGGGTCTTGGAGGGCGACGAGCAAAGGCTATTCATTTTTATTGGATGTGCGTCATTGTTAGCTTTTCAAAAAGTTCAAAAACGTCGAATTCCGACTCCATATGCAAAAGTTATGCCCATTTTACTGAAGGTGTGTCGGAAACTGACTCGAATTCATTTCGGCTTCAAATTGAAATGGCTATATCTTTTTATCCCTTGGGCCAAACGTGCTCAATTTTTTTGTGAGAGCTTGTGGCTATATGAAGAATGGGTCCAGCAATTTTCACTGGATTCGGCGAACGTTTGCTGCCTTTTTCAATTTTTGGAACAAATTAACTCTATCTGTTTTGTTTTTCTTCTCTTTTTTTTTTCTTTCCTTCTGTTTTTTTTCTTCAAACCGAAAAGAACTCTCATTTTCACTTCCTTCTTTTGCACAACCGAATTGAGCTTCCCTTCTATTCTCTCTTGCAAACCGAAACCCAATCTTCTTTCTTCTCTTGCACAAAACTGAAACAAACTCTAAGGTTTCTTTTCTTTTGCGGCAGATGGTCGCCGAGGCAGAACAAGGAAGTGGCGGTTGGACTCGCTAGTGACCGCGGTAGGTAGGGGTTGCGGTGGCCGCGGTAGGAAGATTTGTGGTGCGGCAAGGAGGGTGATTGCCACGGCAGGCAGTGCTTCTGGTAGCGGCGGTGGCAGATAACGATGGCTACCGCTGCAGCGATCGATGGAGGTGGCGGCACGGCGCTGGCTTGCTGCGGCAGGAGGGTGGTGGCCACGGCAGGACGCAATAAGGGATGGCAGTTGTTCTGGTGGTCGCGGCAATCCCTCTGGTGGCCGCGGAGGTGCAAAGGCAGAGGATGATGGTGGCGCGGCAGGGAGCAATTAGACACAAGATGCGAAAATAAATAAAGATGAAGCTACGCAAAGGAACACGATGCAAACTAAACAACGACGAACTAGACAATCACTAGACTAGAAATCAGCAACTAGACACGACGATGCAACCAAAAATTGAACAAGCGAAATACTGAAAAGAAAATTGCAAGGGCACATATTGGTTTGGACAGGATGACTAACCCCATTTTTTTATTTTTGTGGCTTATGGACTGTAGGTAAAAAAAAATTCTCACCGATGAACTGTAGCTCTGATACCACTTGATGAACCACGAAGGTCCTGTTCTAGCCTGATCTTTCGATGAGAAGGTAGATTCGGTAGTAGTCGCTCAACTCTCACGATCCTGGCTACGAACTCGCAAGACTTGAAACCACGCAATCACTAAACTACTCAACAAGTTGTTATCAACCGTGCACGAATACCTGGATGACCTGATCACGAAGATCAATCTTGCATACACCAAAAAGCACGCAAGAACAAGATAGTTAAGCAATCTGAAATTGCGAATAGGAATTGAAATTGTATTGATAAGTGGGGTTCTGAAGAATAATGTCGTTGTTGATCTCACCGAACAAGAGGACAAAGTATAAAGTAGCAAAGCTAAACTTCAATCAACAAAACCTGAATTTTGTTAAAGGGCGACGACTCCTATATAAAGAGGGTGGCCAAGAGGTGGGAACCCTAGGGGCGGCAGTACTATTCATGGATATTGTTCACGTGAACAGTACGGCCTCCCTAGGGTGGCCAGCCATAATATGGGCCTCATGGGCCAAGTCAGCCAAGTCGGTCCATACATTACATAGCCAATGGGCCAATAATTGGTGACGCAGCACTATGGCATGTAGACGTAGCTCGGCTCGTTGGAGTAGCTCGGTCCAATTGGAGAATATGGCATTGCAGTGGCCGAAAGTCCAATTGGAGAAGTTGTAGTTGAAGTAGAGGATACAGTTCAGCGACTCGAAGTAGTGGTTGCATCCTTAGGGTCGATGTCCTCATCAGGCAAGCTCTTATCACGCCACCACCCATGGTGTGACAGTGTTGTTTGGTCACGCCACGATCAGTGGCGTGACAAAAAGTGCTATTTAGCGGAGTTATCCTATAGCGTGACAGCGTTGTTTTGTCACACCACGGGTAGTGGCGTGACCAAAAGGGTCAGAATTGGAAATAAAGTTCGCCGAAGTTAACTTTAAAATAAAAATTAAAAAAGGATTAATTAATAAAAAGAGTTCGGGGTTGGGGATATACAGTAGTTGGCTAGATCACCCTTCTCGGTTGTGCATGGCTTGAATGGGATCTTCTTTGTAAGTTCGTATCTTTTTTATCAGGTCACCAAATCCAAATACAATTGAATGCTGCCTTGTCTTCATATGCATTGGTCTAGCTAGATATCTCGTACTACTACTGCACCAAACTTGTGGTCGCGATACATCAGTAGCTAGAGCTACACACAAAAAAGAAAGAAAAATAGAATAACTCATCATGGCAATATGTATGTGCAACGAAGCTGGCATATGACCAGATGACTAGGCAGACTTTGTGCGTCTTGGTCACCAGGGTTCAAGTCCTAGACTTGACGCTGATATGCTTTGATTTTAGGAGTACATACCTACGCATGTTAAATGGAAAAGTGTGTGTCAGCACTCCGTGGGGTCTTAGTTGCCTCCAATAAATTCGAAACATGTGTTGGTTCTGCATAGATTTTGAGAGTTGTTAAGGTGCTAGGAATGATGAGGACATCAACCATTCGGATACAACTGCTACTCCATCTCCAACCAGACTATTCTACTTCCACCGATTCAGCTACGTCAAACTCTACTCCAACGGGCCGACGAATTTTCTTCACTTATATATGGTGATGCGCCACCTTACATTAGGGCAAGGGCCTTGTATCAATTATTGGACCCAAAGGGCAGCCACCACTTTAGGTTATTTGGGCCGGCCACCTCCCTGACCGCCCTCTCTCTTGGACCGTCAGTCCAAGCCCAAGTTTGGGCGCCTCACCCTAGGCAGCATACTGTTCAGGGGGTACTATTCACGCATGAACAGTACCACCCCAATCTCCTATCTATGTGCGGCTGCCCTCTCCCTATTTAAGGTGGCCGCATCCATCTAGACTCTTCGGATTTTGTTTAGTTAAAAGTTAGCTACATTGTAACTTCGTGTATTGGCTTGTATCGATTAGACCAACAATAATACCGCTTTAGAATCTCACTTTATTGAGTATTTCAATCATATTTGCAATTTCAGATTGTTTATTATCTTATTCTTCGATTGCATATAGGAATAGACCTTCGTGGTTAGGTCGATCGTGTTTCTAGTAAGGTCGATAACAATCACAGAGTTGGTTCAGCAATTGCCAGGCATATTGGTCGTGTACTATTGGTAGCCGAATCGTGAGAGTTATCTCTATCAAATCGAATTATCCTTCTCATCGAAAGATCAGGACACTCATTGTTGCATTAGAGACGTGATGATTGGTTACAATATGATGATCTACGTACCATTAAAAGTACCTAATAAAAGGTACTTCAATTGTGGGTAGGTATTTGCACCGCAAGAAAAATCCATGTAGGGAGACACTACAATAAAGAGAAGGTATATGGTAAAAAAAAAGTATTGGTGTACAGTGAAGGACCAAGACGCCTCCAATATTAAAAAACAGAACCGCTAGAAATAGGTCAAATGAAAATTTTTGTGAAATTGTCGAATTTCTCACGTTCCGATCTGCTTCAAGATTCATGCTCCGGCGAGCTCGTGCATCCTCTTCATCTCCGGCGCCGTTGTCTCCGCCGTCGTCGGGTTAGGGCTTAGAGTTCACCAAGGCTAGATTTAGAGGGAGGCCGGTGCAATGGGAGTACCAATGGTGGGTGGCAGCAGCTGGCGACGGTGGCCTTGTCAGTCACAGACTTGCAGGGAGGGTGGTGGAGGTTGGCGGAGAAGACAAAAACAAGAGATTATTATCGACGCGGCGGTATGCGGTGGCGGATCCGATAGCTGTCAACGATCGAGTCATCAATGTTACGAAATAAATAGAGAAAAATGGCAAACAGTTCTTGGGAGAGAATGGGATTGCTCTTTATTGCTATGAACTAGATCCTTTACAGGGGGTGCCCTTGATAAGGTAGTGGACTAGTCCTAATTACACAGAGCGTAATGCTTGCTATACTATTGAATTAGGCTTGAAACATGAATCTAATATCGATTGTGATGTTCCATTCCTATGCCCTTTGTTCCTTTGTGCTCCATTCTTAAATAACCATCGAAGGGTAGCAGTTACTCCTAGAGAAGATGCTTATTGGAAGTGACGCGTCCAGTCGGAGGGTCAATTACAGTTAGCGAAATAGTAACTAAATGCCGGTTGGTGTCTGTGAGACACTCAACCGTATAGTGATTGTTGTCAATGTCTTAGGACCAAGAAACATGTGTTCCATTCGTCATACGGTAAGAAAGATACTTGGAATCGGGTCCAAGTGTCAGTTCATAGCTTCTATGAGCAGTCATCTAGTCAAGGATTGGGTACATGACCTTATCCGACCAGGGTACCAATTATGTAACCTCTAGAAGCCTTACGACCACAGGGGTCGTTAGCCTTAGGGGTTACGACCACAAAGACATATGGTCTTTTATTATGTATTAAAGTAATACATAGAGATTTTAATCCTCGTCGGCTAGCCCTTGAACTTTAAATGAATTGGTCGTGTGAACTCTCCCCCGATGAAAAAATCGTATCGGGCAGACCCACATTAAATGTCTTGACAAATAAGGTGGTCTATATTCACTTAAAAGTTGAGAAACTGCCTTGGGAACTGAAAAATTTTTCTGTCCGTTGGAAAAAGATTTGTGTCCGTTGGACTTTGGGTAACTCCCGATTGCAGATAGGGAGTTGCGGCTATAAAATCCCCAGTGCACACAGCTTTAGGGTTTTTACGCCCTTAGTTTTTCCCTTGAATCCTTTTCATCTTCTGCAAAGAATTCTCCGACCTCCCTTCATCCTCTCGCCCAAAAACTTCTCTGACCTCTTGTCCATTCACCAAAAATCTCACAATGTCAGATTCGATCACCAAGTGGTTGGCCACTGATCTGAGCGAGAAGAAGCTCAAGGATCTAGAGGAGATAGGGATGCTTCCTGATAAGAATCTGATTAAGTAGAGGTCAACAGTCGAAGAGTATTACCCGAGCAGAGAAGATGGGGAAATCCCTATTTTTCTTGCCTACGTCGAGTGTGGGCTCAGATTTTCAGTACACAAGTTCCTGTCCCAAGTTTTTGAGTACTTTAATGTCGATCTGGTGAACCTAGCCCCCAACTCAATCACCAACCTCAACATCTTCATCTACCTCTGTGAAGTATACCTGGGGATGTGACCAAATCTGAGGGTCTTTAGGTATTTTTACAAGATGGCAAGGTTGAGGAAGTCGGCGGCTGGACCTGGGGAGTGCTTGCCGGATTAGTCCCGTGAGGTTTCGATCACTTTCCCTGCTCTGGTATGTTGATCATGATGAGGTGACCAAGGATAACAGGGAAGGTAAGTCCTGAAAATACCAAGTAGTATAGTTTATTTAGTTGTTGATTTTCTAATCTTCAAATCTCTTTATTTTTTGAAGCGTTTTCCCGCGATGAGATCAAAGAGCGGATCAAAATGATCTGCATGAGGGCTCGATGTCAAAGCTGTGTTTCCCAACATCTTGGTTATTGTCTCTTTAGAAGACAAGACGAAGAGACTCAAGGTAAATAACAACTTGTTCTTCATCGTCTATATATTCTTCGAGCAGTATATAATTCTACTATAATTATGTAGGCTGTCGGGTTGAGGATAAAAAAGTCCGATGATGGCTCTAATCCCTCTGTCGCTCCGACCGACTCTTGCTCAGAGACCATGCAAGAGGACTGTCTCCCAGAGGTAAAAAAAGAGCATTGAAGTGGAGTATATATTTTAGATAGAAAAATTTTGTCGCCTAAACAAACTTTAATTTGTAATCCAGGCAGGAGAGAAAGACTCGCAGCAGGACATCATCTCCGACCAGATGGTCAGGGACCTTGACTAACTGGTCGAGGATATTTCTTCTGACCTTCTGTCGAAGGACGTGGGGGGTCTAACTAGCCCTACCAGTTTGGAACCAATAAAATTGGTTGAAAAGAAAAGGAAGGCTAGTGCCCGGGACTTTGCTCCAGGGCGCTTCAAGATTAAGACCAAAAAGACGACCAGGTATGCATATACGAAAGAGACTTACGAAAAATACATATCTTTTGTGTCTCTAGTATTCTAAAACCTTGATTTTCCTTTCTTCTATTTTTATAGATTATCTGGTGTTCTAGTTGCCTTCGACCAGAGCACCCCTCAGGAGAAAATTCCTGAGGAAAAGGAGGTCGAGCCAGCCCCCGAATAGGTGACAGTGCCAGCGCCTGCTCAGGAACCTATGGCGGCTCCAACCCCACCTATGGAGGTTTCTTGAGAGATCCCAGTAGGTTCCGATCTCTGCTGGGAAGTCTCCTCTTCCTGGCAGCTTCCCTTGTTGCCCTCAGTTTATCGATGATAAAGAACTCGACGAGGCTTGGGGGAGAATATCGGACCGTCAACCAAAGACGAGTCCACGACCACTTTTATAGCATTTTCCTTAAAGTTTATAAAGAACTTAAAGAAGGTTGCTATTTTGTAGCACATGGTGGAAAAATTCGCTATGATCGGAGGACTAACCCAGTGAATAAATTTTTTAGAGAAGAAAACTTTGAATTAGAAAGTAAGTACTTTGTTCTTGACTTCTCCTCTCTTTCTTTGTCTATCTTGCTCCTCTCCTGTCAATTAACTTCTCCACTTACCATATTTGATACATTGAAAGCCAAAATAAGCAAGCTTGAAGATGAATACTAAGCCAAGGACCAGTCGATCGAATACTTGACGACCAGGAACAAGAAATCATTGAGAATGTCGAGAAGAAGAATTAAGGTAACCGGTCGTAAACTTGACCAGTGTACTATCTTTTATAATTACATGTATTTAGCCTTTGGTTTACTTGTGCAGAGCAAACTCAAGCATTAGAAAAGACCCAAAAAAAGCTCTTAAGTTTGAGGAGAAGGTCGACGCTCTCAACAAGATACTCTTCGACATGGGATCTGGATCAAGCCTGCCAATTCTAAGAGATCTAGTCGAGAAGATAGATTACCTTGGCCAACAACTCAAAGATCTCCAAGGTCTGCTCAAGACTACTCGGAAGAAACCTGCCTAGGTTATGAAGGATGCTGTTGCTAACGGAGTCAGCCTTGCTTTGGCAAAGCTGAAAGCTTCCGACCTCTCTATTCCCATCCAAGTTGTTGAAGAAGACTTCAACTGTTCGGGTGAAGAAGCGACAAAGTTATTCGAAGAAGTAATGCCTCTCGAAAACAAGGTCGTAGAGGAAATGGAGGTCGGGTCTCCATCCCGCAACGACTAGTCTAGTGGTCCCGAGAAGTAGATGATTGTAATGTTAGATTTGTAAATGTTAAAACTTACCTTTTATCGTCAATAAAGTCTTTGTTTTATCTCTTCACTTCACTAAATACTCATATATTTCCTAGCCCTTGACTGCTTTTATTAGTAGAAGAACTTACTAAAGAAGCAGTAGACCAAGAAAGAAAGAGCAAAAGCTACGACCATAGTACAAGTATGTACTGATTATGTTGTAAAAAAGATCTAAGTAATACTAGAAAATTAATTTGATCGGAACCAGTGTATGACTTCGACTAGCTTTACATCTATTTCCTTCATCGAAAATAATGTATAGTACATGTTGTGATTGAAAGATGTTACTAGACATACCTCGATGATAAGAAACCATGCAAAGATATATGCATACA
The DNA here is from genome assembly GCA_036346405.1 of Phyllostachys edulis. NCBI lineage: Eukaryota > Viridiplantae > Streptophyta > Magnoliopsida > Poales > Poaceae > Phyllostachys > Phyllostachys edulis. The sequence goes on from CM070564.1 coordinate 8,807,465, forward strand.
CGATAAGTGGTCTTGTTTATACATATTTTCTAAAAACTGGTCGTAAGGGTTGCTAAGAACTGAAGACATGAGAAACTGTGGATATCATGGGGATATGCCCATGATCTTAGGATGATGAAACAATTGGCAATGGTGCTTTTGGTTTGAAGTTTCAAGTGTTTTCGACAAAGTTTCAGATCTGTCAGGTCAGCGGCGGTCTGACCGGCTTTTGTGCTGAATGTTGATATAAGTGGTGATTTGATTTTGGGATAGGTCATATCCATATTTGTTAATGCATATATGTTGCATGATGCATGTTTTGGCTAACGTGGGTCAAGTTGTGAAGAACTTGTTCCCGGATTCGTGTTTGCTTGTCTATTCTTTGTCTGGTGGCTTGAAGGTCGACATTGACGGTCATCAGCGAGGAGGATCGGGACTAAGCTTGGAGAGCTGAGGTCCAGAACGATCAAGGATGCCGGGTGAGGTCAATGAATTCAAGCATGGCGCAGAATGGACATGGATGACCGAACGGGCGGTTCGGTGCGACTGGTTGGATCAAGCGGCACGGGAGTCGTTGCAAGTGCTCAGTGGTGCCGGTGGGATCCGAACAGGAGAGACTTGACGACACGGAGCTGTTGATCAACCTACACGTGGCGAAGCAGGCGATTGCTTCAATTGGATTGGACTCGGTCTTCGGAAAAGATCGAGAAGAGGTATTTTGGTAATTTTACCAAATACCATCTTGGTGACCTTTTGGCTAAACCACGGCGCGGGACGGCGCAGAGGAAGAGGTTTAAGTCAAGAGAAGTGAAGACGGCGCTTTAATTTGCGTGCGTGTGTGTTCCGTTGATGTTGGGCCTTAACGGAAGCCCATTTGGTTATTAGGGTTAGAGGATGCCCTATAAAAGGTTTTTGGATGGGACATTAGGTCTTGGCCGCTGGGGGTTGGCGTGCCTATAGAGCGCCCCTGTAAAAAAGGAGAGCCGGCGGCGGCTTGTTGGCTCTGCAAAAATCAGAGTAGCCGCGCCTGTAGAGCTCTTGATGGCGGCCTTTGAGGGTTTGCTCTGTAGACACAGAAAAAGGGGAGCGGGCGGCTCGTAGCCTGGTGACCGCCCGGAAAAACAGGAGAGTATGGCTGTGGCGGCGCCCCGTATAAACTGAGTGGCTGCATCCTGTTTGGTTTCTTTGGTCGGCGATCGGCGCCGATCTGCCATTCTTTGTGGCAACTTCTTACGTGTCTTGAGTGAGACTTTGTTTTTAATTGCTTTAACTGCTCTTTGATGCGACGGAAGCTTTGTTATTTGATTGATTGCCTGCGATTCCGGTTTGTTTAGTTTTTTTTTTGTCCACTCGGCTGCGTGGTGTTCTGATGGATTGTCTGCTCGGCTGCTCAGAGAAATGAGATCGATGCGGCTGTAGAAAAAGAAGCCTGGCGGCGCCCTATGGTGCCCTGCAGAAAAGCAGATCAAAGCTGCGGCATGTGTGCTTGAAAAAATCGGCTGCCATATGATCTGATTAATGCCCCGATTGAAACCTGCGCCTGTAGAGGCAGCATCCTCCTGAAAAAGCCGGAGCACTGGCGGCAGCGTGTTGTTGATCGCTTTGTTTCATGTTTTAAGATTCGTATCATTCGGCTGTCTCCTTTGATGCGAGTGATGAGCGTGTTTTAATTTCCTGCTGGGTATTCTCTTGCTGTGGCTGCCTTCTTGATGTGACTGAAGTTTAGTTTTTTAATCTGCTAGTGGGTTTTGTTGTTTGTTCTGTGCCTGTGCTTCTTCCGAAAAATCCAGAATCCGTGATGGTCGGCTCCTTGTTTCTCCCGCAAAAATCGTGCAGCATCTGTAGAGTCTCCGCAAAACCGGACCTTGGCTGTGGCCTGTCTCCTCGCAGAAATGAGAGCGCTCAGCGGCTGTAGCTAGTATGGTGGTCACATCGATTTGTAAATCATCAAATCCTGCATTGAGTTTAGTCCTTTTATATTCACTTGGAGTTGTTTCTTACTGTGTTTGATTTGAAATGATATGATGTTGCACTGAGTCACAGTTTACAGATTTCTTTATGGCTGCCATCATTGATGCTATTCCTTGTCGGTGGATGCGTGATCTTTGCTCTGGATTAGCTGGTTGCAATTTCCTGTTCTCTATGCATGCTTGTCAGATCTGCAAGGTTTCGGTTTTGAGTCCAGCGGTTTGCTGTTTTTGATTTGATTACTGCCTGGACTGCGATTTCTTCTGTGTTTGATCTGGGCGGCAGCTGTAGCAAAGCTTGTTGGTAGTCTCATCGGTTTGTGAACCGATTCTTTGCATTGAGTTCAGTTTTTATTACTTAGGATGCAGTGTCTCTTGTGTTTTGATTCGGTCTTGTAAAAGTCAGCAGATGCGTATTTTGGTTCCCGTGTGATTCCAGTTTGCTGTGCATGTGCATGCGGTCTTGAAAAAGCAACGGCGACTGTGCATGCGGTTGCGTGATGTTTTTAGTCTTGTGCTTCGGGGTTTGATCGGATTCAACACAGGTTATCCGATGTGCCTATATACAGATCTTCATAGCTTTTATAGCTATTGTAGTGAAAGTAGTGTTGAGTTCGATCGAGGTGAAAAATAGAGAAAGCGTCTATTCACACCCCCCCCCTCTAGTCGCCTTTCCGGTCCTACAATTGGTATCAGAGCCAAGTTTGCTCTTTTGTGATCTTAACCGATCTTTGAGCATGGCGACAAATATGGGGACTTATGAGCGCTTCTTTGCATCTTGTCGTGGTTCTTTTACCAATGGTGTTGGTCGTAACAAGACTTTTGAATGTATGATAAGTCTAATGGCGATGGAGGAGGAAGTGTCCTGTGATATCTGTGGCAAATCCTTTTGTTTTGATTGTCCTAGTTTCAGGGATGAGTCACTTTTAGAGCCAGGAGAACAAGCCCGATGGGCGTATGCAAAGCGGCGATTGAGGATGAGAATAATGAAGAGCATTTCGAGGATGATCATGATGACTCTTCTGAGGACGATCCCCTATTCAAGCTAAGCAAGGTGAGCAAAGAAAAACTCATTGATGGCTTGATTTCATATGAATACAAATTGCATACTCTTAGGAAGAAAATGAAATTGCTGAAAAGAGAAAAGAATGATTTGTCTCATAAGCTCTCCGAATTGAAAACCTCCATGAATGCTTATGATTCATTGCTTGTAGACATGGAGAACCTGAATAACTCTCTTGCATGCCTAAAATCTGAAAATGAATTATTGAGATCAAATGCTTCTATGCCATGTGATTCTTGTGTTGCCTTACATCATGAACTTGACAATGCTAAGTTAGAAATAGGCAATCTTAGATCTATGGGTAGAAATGATTGTGATTCTTGTGTAGGCATGCTTGCTGAAATTGAGAAGCTTAAATTGACTAATTCTATGCATCTTGAGCAATTAGAAAATGCTACGGCTGAGATTATTGAAATTGAAGCTAGGCCTTGTAGCATGTTCTTAGAACATGAAAAATTGCTTAAGGATGGTTTAGTCTCTTGCAAGGATTGTGCTTATTTAGAAACTGAAATTGATGCTTTGAACTGCATGCTTAATTCGAAAGTATCATTAATTTCTTGTACATCTTGCATTTCTTTGAAGAGCGAAATTGAGTCTTTGCGCGATGATATGAGCGCCAAATCTTGTGACTCTTGTATTTTCCTTCACTCCGAGATTGATGTTTTTAAGATTTCTCTTGCATCTTTGCATTCGGAGTTGAAGTCTTCTTGTGCCAAATGTGAGTCACTTGATATTGGTTTTTGTGGCATCGCTTTGGATAGCTCTTCTTTGGTGAGTTCGACTCTCACGGACTCTTCTTGTGTTGTCCAACGTATTTCTAGAGACAAAGGTGCTTCTCTCTCAAATGGTACTAAATCTTCAAAAGAGAAGTACCATTGCACCTTTTGTAAGAAGAATGGACACACTCTTGAGTCTTGCTTTCGCCGTTTGAAACTTGAGCATCGAGTGCGTCGTCGTACCTCTAGGAACACACATAGCCTTTCTCATGGCATGTGTGGGTCTAGTGCCGATGCGAGGATGATTCGTGATGTTAGTTCTTCCAGGACTTCTTCTTTGAGCGACAATGGTGCTTCGTCCTCTCGGACTGTGTCTACTAGTAGACCTTTACACCATTGCTCATTTTGTGGGAAGAATGGACATCTTGTTGACTTTTGTTTCCAGCGTGCAAAACAGATGCGTCGAGCTCATGCTTCTAAGTCTCCTAGTGGGCATAGTCTCTCTCATGACATGCACACTAAAGAGCCTAGCACGAAGACTCGATTTGTTGATGGCTTCTTTGACACCTTTTCTAGTGGTATCGGACAGCACCGTGGACATGGTTTGCATAGTTTTGGTTTTGGTCCACGAGCTGCCCCGAGGCAGGATTTCCGCCGTTTTCCAAGAGGTGGACCTCATTTTGTTCATCGAGATACTCACCCACGACATGGTTGTGTGAGTTCTTTTGATGCTTCTGTTGGTTCTCATCTTGGTGCTTTCAAGCAAGGACATCGCCGCTTTTCTAGAGATGGACCTCGTTTTCCTCATCGAGCTGTCCACTCGCGGCGTGCCTCCAAGGATGAGATTGGATTTTCTTGCATAGACCATCATTTGCATCATGCTAACTCACATAATGGTTCAACTGCCTCTGGTGGTGGTGTGTCCAAGGTTTGGGTTCCCAAGCATTCGCTCTCTAACCCTTCGGGACCCAAGACTCGGACACCTTGCCTTTCTCATGTGTAGGTACCAAGAACGTGGGTTGAAGAACATGGACTTAAAGATTCTGATCTTTTGCTTCATCACATGATCGGGACACTTGATGGTTCTCCACCTCAACTATGGCCTTCAAGAGGCATGTGCTTTAATAATCGGCATCTACACCTGTTTTGTGAGCAATCATATACCTTCATGCCCTTATCTTCATGATTATTCATACTTGGCATGTTGTGCTTGCTTTGTGCTCACTTGTACCTTATTGGCATGTGTTAATCCTTTGATATTCTTCATCATGCCTTTTCTTTTATCTTGCTTGTATATCCATGTATCTTATTGTTGTTCTTTATTTCTATGGGTGTATGAGCTTGATTTTGTCATCATGAGCTTGTGCTGTCTTGTACCCTTATAATCTTGCTCGTGTTGATGTTTGCTGTATGTATCCACATGTTCACTTGATATCCATGTTAGCATTCATCATTCATGATTCGCTCTTAAAATGCTTTATGCTTACATGGTTTTTGTGCCTTACGGTTAATTGTGGATGCATGAGTCTTACCATAGCTTTCACTAGCATGCTTTATTTATGACTGTACATATGATGTGTGATTTGCTATGTGCTTGTTTGTTTGCTCCTATGCCTTATTGTTGATTAAGGATAGTTTGAGCTTTGTCATGTCTTGGATAGCATGTGTTGCAATTGATTTGTCTATATTCATACTCATATCCTGAACTGTTGATTATATGCTTAAATGAGTTTTGGATCATCTACTGCTATCCTTGCTAGTCATGTTTCTTGGTACTGTTTCTTTAGACAATGTTTCACTAACCCAGTACCAAGGCATAGACTTTTCTGTCTCTTTGGTGTAGTCTTTTCAGTTCAGAAGAAGAACATGTGATTCATGATTTCAAACTATTGGTTCTTCTTCATATGTGCATTCAATGATGACTATCACTTCTCGGAGACGAAGGAATTTGAGATGAGGATGATGGGTGAGCGCAACTACCTTTTGAAGCTTCAAGGATTGGATCTTCATCTATCATTACTACATCTCACTGCCAAGCAGTGCGACTCAGGTTCGAGCTTCTATACCTTACTTTTGTGTATGGTATCCCTAGTCTACCTTGCATTGCATCTGGTTCGTGTCAGGTGTTGGGCTTGTTGAGTTCAGGGTAGATAGGAGGCTCTGTTCTAGAGCGTGTCCTTTCTAGGCACTCTTCTTATCCTATGATTTGCTAGGATGCATTCTTCTCACAGCCTAGGTCGAGCTTGTCTCCCAATCACTAGTGTTAGCAGGTTTTTGAGTTGCCTGTGAGCTTTTTAGTGTTGGTGTTTCGCTCCCTAGCTTTTCGAGTTGCTTTTCCTAGAGATCGTGTGGCGTTTGAAGTCTTTGTGCTAGTTTTTGTGGAGTCCAAGGCAAATTGGCAGTTTTCCCTTCAAAGCTTTTTGACCCAACAAGGTTTGCCACCTTGAGATGCGAGTTAGGGATAATTTATCTCTATGGGTTGGTTTGAGGGGGAGTTGGTTCTTTTCGGGCTTTTAAGTCTTTTGTGCATCTCATTGTATCATATTGCATACAAATGAAAAATCCAAAAAGATGCATTGTTATATAAGTTTTACCGCTTCTTTCTTTTAATTAATGAAGCTTTGCTTATTACCCTCTTGAGCTTTGGTATTTCAATTCTTGCTCAAGATTGTGTCTAGTTCTTTGACTTGCTAGAATTATCATGCTTTTACATGTGTAGCAAAGTCTTTGCTAAAATGAGCTAGCTCTTTAAATAACTTGAACTGAAAATTGCAATTTGTGGATCTTTTAGCTAGTTGCACAATTAGTGATCCCTTTGTGACATTGGCCTTGTCAAAATTGCTTTGTTAGCTTTGGAATCTAGAATTGAACATCTTTGAGCTTTCAGTTCACTAAAGAATCTAAAACAGCCCTTGTGCAAAATGAAAAATGATCTCTTTTGTGCGAAAAAATTGATCTCACCAATTCTTTCTCATGAGACGGCTTGCCATTGTACTAGGTATGAACTCAGGGGGAGTTTTGGATGACCTAGACCACTCTTTTAAGCTTTTTGTGCTTGAGATGGTCGCGGCAAGGCTTGAGATCTAGCACATGGCTGAAAATGCAATTTGTCAAAATTGGTTGAAGCTTAGGAAGAGGTTGTGGATGGCTCCTAGTCCAGGACCTTCTTTACTAAGATAGACCTTTTATCAACTTGAATATTCATTGCAAATGAGGAACAGTTGAAATTTGGGCTTTTGACAAAAATTGAGCTAAATGATTCAATTCAGGACTTTTTGTCTCTAAGATGGTCTTTGCTAGCTTCTGGATCACACAATGACATTCTGACATGGCCATTATCACTTTAGGATACCTGTTGTCGGACTTGCTAATTTTGAAGCATTGCTTAATTTAATCCAACAACATGTGATATATTGAGCTCATTAGCCTAGCTTTGCTATATATGTCTTAACATGATCTTGCTAGCTTTGTCAGGCTTGTTGTATCTTGAGTAATGGTAGAAATGCTAGCCTGTTCAATTGAGTAATCTCCAAAGCTTCTTTTACCTAAAAATTGAAAAATCAAAACAAAAATGAAGCCACCCCATTGCACTTCATGCATGCTCTTTCTTTTGCTTCTTCCTTGCTTGTGCATTTGTCATCTCTGGATGAGAAGAAGGGATGATTCCTTGATGAATCTATTGTCAAAGGGGGAGAAGATATAGCGAAAATGTAATGTTATTAAAGAGCTTTTTGGTTATGGGGGAGAAGTTTTGTAAGGGGGAGAAATTGAGAAATTGAAATTTCATATTCTCTCTTTTAAAATGATGATCATAGTGAGGGTGAGCATTCATATTGCATTCTTTTGGTCTTATTGCCTTTTCTGAACTTGAATTGCAAATCTTGAAGCCTCACAATGATCTAAGGTCAAATAGAACAATTGTTCTTTCATATGGACCTTAAGTGAGATTTTATCGATTCTTTGGAAATTGAAGCTTTTGTGCTTTCTTTTGCCTTATCTCACTTGCTTATGCTATTCTGGAGCCAGCTTGGTCATTTTCATTGCTTTCTCTTGCTAATGGACCAAGTTGTGCCTTTGTGCGAAAACGTCGAGTACTTTACTTTTCAAACCACAAACTTACATTTTCTGAGAAATTGCCAATGTGTTCATCAAGGGGGAGATTGTGGATATCATGGGGATATGCCCATGATCTTAGGATGATGAAACAATTGGCAATGGTGCTTTTGGTTTGAAGTTTCAAGTGTTTTCGACAAAGTTTCAGATCTGTCAGGTCAGCGGCGGTTTGATCGGCTTTTGTGCTGAATGTTGATATAAGTGGTGATTTTATTTTGGGATAGGTCATATCTATATTTGTTAATGCATATATGTTGCATGATGCATGTTTTGGCTAACGTGGGTCAAGTTGTGAAGAACTTGTTCCCGGATTCGTGTTTGCTTGTCTATTGCTGTGCAGGTGGCTTGAAGGTCAACGACGGTCAACGGCGAGGAGGATCGGGACTAAGCTTGGAGAGCTGAGGTCCAGAACGATCAAGGATGTCGGGTGAGGTCAATGAATTCAAGCATGGCGCAGAATGGACATGGATGACCGAACGGGTGGTTCGGTGCGACTGGTTGGATCAAGCGGCGCGGGAGTCATTGCAAGTGCTCAGTAGTGCCGGTGGGATCCGGACGGGAGATACTTGACGACATGGAGCCGTTGATCAACCTACACGTGGCGAAGCAGGTGATTGCTTCAACTGGATTGGACTCGGTCTTCGGAAAATATTGAGAAGAGGTATTTTGGTAATTTTATCAAATACCATCTTGGTGACCTTTTGGCTAAACCACGGCGCGGAACGGCGCAGAGGAAGAGGTTTAAGTCAAGAGAAGTGAAGACGGCGCTTTAATTTGCGTGCGTGTGTGTTCCGTTGATGTTGTGCCTTAACGGAAGCCCATTTGGTTATTAGGGTTAGAGGATGCCCTATAAAAGGTTTTTGGATGGGACATTAGGTCTTGGCCGCTGGGGGTTGGCGTGCCTGTAGAGCGCCCCTGTAAAAAAGGAGAGCCGGCGGCGGCTTGTTGGCTCTGCAAAAATCAGAGTGGCTGCGCCTGTAGAGCTCTTGACGGCGGCCTTTGAGGGTTTGCTCTTTAGACACAGAAAAAGGGGAGCGGGCGGCTCGTAGCTTGGTGACCGCTTGGAAAAACAGGAGAGTATGGCTGTGGCGGCGCCCCGTATAAACTGAGTGGCTGCATCCTGTTTGGTTTTGTTGGTCGGCGATCGGCGCCGATCGCCATTCTTTGTGGGAGCTTCTTACGTGTCTGAGTGAGACTTTGTTTTTAATTGCTTTAACTGCTCTTTGATGCGACGGAAGCTTTGTTATTTGATTGATTGCCAGTGATTCCGGTTTGTTTAGTTTTTTTTTGTCCGCTCGGCTGCGTGGTGTTCTGATGGATTGTCCACTCGGCTGCTCAGAGAAATGAGATCGCTGCGGCTGTAGAAAAAGAAGCCTGGCGGCGCCCTATGGTGCCCTGCAGAAAAGCAGATCAAAGCTGCGGCGTGTGTGCTTGAAAAAATCGGCTGCCATATGATCTGATTAATGCCCCGATTGAAACCTGCGCCTGTAGAGGCAGCATCCTCTGAAAAGCCGAGAACCTTTGGCGGCGTGTTGTTGATCACTTTGTTTCATGTTTTAAGATTCATATCATTCAGCTGTCTCCTTTGATGCGAGTGATGAGCATGTTTTAATTTCCTGCTGGGTATTCTCTTGCTGTGGCTGCCTTCTTGATGTGACTGAAGTTTAGTTTTTTAATCTGCTAGTGGGTTTTGTTGTTTGTTCTGTGCCTGTGCTGCTTCCGAAAAATCCAGAATTCGTGACGGTCGGCTCCTTGTTTCTCCCGCAAAAATCGCGCAGCATCTGTAGAGTCTCCGCAAAACCGGACCTTGGCTGCGGCCTGTCTCCTCGCAGAAATGAGAGCGCCCGGCGGCTGTAGCTAGTATGGTGGTCACATCGATTTGTAAATCATCAAATCCTGCATTGAGTTTAGTCCTTTTATATTCACTTGGAGTTGTTTCTTACTGTGTTTGATTTGAAATGATATGATGTTGCACTGAGTCACAGTTTACAGATTTCTTTATGGCTGCCATCATTGATGCTATTCCTTGTGCGGTGGATCGTGAGTCTTTGCTCTGGATTAGTGGTTGCAATTTCTGTTCTCTGTGCATGCTTGTCAGATCTGCAAGGTTTCGGTTTTGAGTCCAGCGGTTTGCTGTTTTTGATTTGATTACTGCCTGGACTGCGATTTCTTCTGTGTTTGATCTGGGCGGCAGCTGTAGCAAAGCTTGTTGGTAGTCTCATCGGTTTGTGAACCGATTCTTTGCATTGAGTTCATTTTTTATTACTTAGGATGCAGTGTCTCTTGTGTTTTGATTCGGTCTTGTAAAAGTCGAGAGATCGTATTTTGGTTCTGTGTGATTCGGTTCTTTGTCGCGTGTGCATGCGGTCTTGAAAAAGCAACGGCGACTATGCATGCGGCTGCGAGATGTTTTTAGTCTTGTGCTTCGGGGTTTGATCGGATTCAACACAGGTCATCCGCTATGCCTGTATACAGATTTTCATAGCTTTTATAGCTATTGGAGTGAAAGTAGTGTTGAGTTCGATCGAGGTGAAAAATAGAGAAAGCGTCTATTCACCCCCCCCCTCTAGTCGCCTTTCCGGTCCTACAGAAACACTTTGCGAAACGTGCTCATGCTCAAGTCCGAATGGTAGTGATGATCGTAAGAAAAGGATCGTCACTAGGAAACTCCTTCCAGTGGACAGGACCACATGCAGAGAGGAGAGATTTCGACTACGAGGCTTTCTGTGTCCTGACCAGCAGCTAAATGAGAGTAGAACAGAATGCTGAAACGAAGAAAGGTAGTCTCCGAAATCTTAAGCGTGTAAGTAATTATATGTAGTTGTTTGTGTTATGCTTCGTTTGCTCGTATGCCTCTTTGTGAAAAGAGTATGGTCGCGTATGAGAACCATTGACGAATAGTCACGACTAGGACCTTTATGGCGTTTCACTTATATGTCTGAGCCAGAGAGTAAAAGTGATCCCTTTGGAAGGATATCGGAGAGAATTGGGTCTTCTCCGACCAGTTAAACAATAATAGTACATGATCAGATAGTGGATAGACATATAAACAATATCACTCATCTAAGAAAGTGAAAAAATGATGATCTTTATTGAAATTGACAGAATGTAAAGTACATTTATATAAAGAACTTACACAATTGATCAATGTTCTAAGAATTAGACAAAACACGCCCGTCTAACATGGCTAGTCATACTGAACCTGGTTTGGTGACTTCGACCATAGTGTAAGGACATTCTCATTTGGGAGAAAGTTTATTGCGATTAGACTGACTCTGAATTTTTCTGAGGACCAGATCACCTACAGCTATGCTGCTGGGCTATACCTTACGACTATGATACCTTCGCATGGTTTGTTGGTAAACCGTCGATCGTATAAGGGCTGGTTTCGTTATTCTTCAAGGAAACTGATGTCGTTGAGTCTTCGTTCTTCTTGATCGTTTTCGTTAAAACAATCAGTTCGAGTAGAGCCAATTTTCAGTTCCAGAGGAAGCATGGCTTCAGCACCGTTAACCAGAAAAAATGGTGTTTCACTGGTCACATGACTGGTCATGGTCCGAACAGCCCATAATGCAGAAGGAAGCTCTTGAACCCAAGCTCCTGACCGTTTTGTTAACTGGTCGAACACTCAGCGTTTTACTCCTTGCATTATGATACCATTAGCTCACTTGACTGCTCCGTTGCTCCACGGATGAGAGATAGAAGTGAAATGTAACTTGATACCTAGATTCTCATAGAATTCCTGATAACTCTTTTAAATTACATAAAATCAAGAAAAGCTTTGACAGCTAGAAAATCCAATAAAATAATAACTTTATTAATTTTTATTTTAGTAACAGAACTTTTCGGATATTATAGATGAAATTATCCAAGTTTCAAGAGTCAACAAATCCCTCGTCAAAGAAGGCATCATCCTTCGGTAATAGGAAGAATAAGCAAGAAGTCCCTGCGTCGGTCTACGAGCCACAAGGATATCGCAATTCACACTTTTAGATGCACCAACATAGACTGTTGATGAAATCACTCTTCCTTTAAGTCCACAAAAAAAGATCCTCTGACGATTAAACCTGCTGACTCAACTGAGAAGTAGGCCTATTGGTTAGTCAAGCCTACCTCACCGACCACATATGAACGCCACAATGAGTAATAGTGTGAATCAAATGATCAATTCAATTTCGACTAGATACCCAGAGTCTCCACCGGAACTGACTCCTACGCCGTCAAGGTCGGCGCACCCTGCAAATTAAAATTAACCCGGTGTCCCTCAACCACAAATTTCGCAGAAAAACATTCTTAGATATACTTGAGAAAAGGAAATTTACACATATGCAGCTTCCAACATCAAAGTTTAATCATGTTACAACTTAATTTCAACTCTCTCTATAGTTTACCTCTACAATTAAGTACAGTTTCACATCCTAATTAGCCAACATTATCACACTAACGCTGAAAAAGAGCAAAGGTAGAAAAAGAGGAATATATTATTCTGTTCTTTTATCATACAACTAGTCATGTGCCCATGCATTGCAACGGAAAATTAATTTTTGCATAGAATATGTTATTGTAGCTCACCAATCTCCCTATTGCCATTCATAAGTTAACACTTCCATGTCTTACAGTAGAGTCAAGAAGGTTTCCTTGCTGCAGGTTTGACTAAACAACCATGCAAAATAAATTTAATACGTCAAACATATTTACATGGCGAAAACAAGCAATTAGTCACAAAAGAACATGGAGATGTATTGATTCTTTCGGTCAACATGAATCATGACATAATTAAAAAATATCTTGTTTACAAAGTAAATTTGTTATTTACACAGTTTATTTATTATCACAAAACATCAAAATATATATTGCTTGGGGTAGCATGCACCTCATTGATGCTGCTTCTATGTTTTCCAATTGATTGCCTACGCCAAGTAAAAAAACGAAGAAAAAGAAAAGGACGACAACCGGCGCAGAGCAAGAGGACGCCGCCAGCGCTAGCGCCGCCGAAGTGCAGGCCTGTGGCTAGTGGTGGAGCGGCTTCGCGACCGTGCCCTCCACATGCAGCAACGTCAAGCGCTGCCGCCACCCATAGCCTTGCACCGATGTCGGCCCTCGTTGCCGTGAACTCCGGCACTACTCGCTCGTAGTTGAATAAACAAAAAGAAAAAAAAAGGAAAGAGAATGAGGGAAAATGAGTCTTTTTACCTACTAATGGCCGTCAAAGTGATGGTAGTGTCATTTTCAAGAATTTTAGTTGTTCACGATGTTATTTCGCTGTTGAGCTCGATTTGGATGTTATTTCTCTAAATACCAACTATAGGAGTGTTACTGAGCTAATTTTCCCATTCGAATATTGTTGGACTCAATCACGGGTTCAAATAGAGATCGAGTATGAATTCAAATAAAAAAACACTCCATTCGGTTGAATTTACATAATTTGTAAACTGCCAGATAATAATAATAGACTTTTAATCTAGCGTGCAACACAATAAATCTTTGTGACACCATGAATCAAGCTGAAGGAACATAAATTGATTGCGTTACCGAATTCAGATGTGAATAGACAAGATTTCTGATGGAAAAACTAAGCCATATTTGCATCGGTATCATTTTTATGTTTGTAAGAATTTAAATTGTGAAGAAACTATTATTCAGGTGAAAGAAAAAGTTCGAAAACATATTTGGATCATATCGAATTCAGATAACCTGGCAATAGAAGAAGGGGAGAAAGAGGATGCCTTAGGATTGTAAAGACGGTGTAGATCGGACCAAGCATCTAGAGTGTAGATTGAGCATGGTAAACACAGGAACAGATATCCAGTTTTGGTTGCTTCTTGTTTTAGCGCCGGCACCACTACGCATCTTTGGTTTTGGTTGGTTGTTTTTTTCGTCTCCTATCTGGGTTCTGGGATTCCACTGTCCAAACATTTTTGTAGAACCAAACTTTCCTATGCTCAAATATCAAGGATAACATATGGCTATTGCCATGTAGGCCTTATTATAGCTTACAAAAATTCGAATATATGTTCAATACACCGTAGATAGCATGACTCGGTCTAACTACAACAAGATGGGAGATGAAAATATAAGTTGAACATAAACCAATCACTAACTCTAATACTCGTCTCAAGCGATAGGAGTTCACAGTGCCAACCCAACTATACACTGTTGCTAGTTTAGGCCACTGACAAAATACTAAAAACTCATAAAACGTATCTTTCCAATGCAAATGGTTCATCATTGAATCAAGACTCCATGGATTCATCGGGCGAGACAATCAACCCTCCTTCTGATGAAGAAATAGGGTGCTTTGTCGATGGCATGGGGTCTTGACATCATGAGCGTGAGTGTTAGGGACTAGAGCTAACAATCGCATCCCCAGTGGGGCACAAGCTGGGATGAGTTAGCGTTCTTTGGACTTCAAGTTCACATCAACCATGTCTTCTGCTTTGATGATGAAAGGGTCTCCATTCGAGGAGTGCATTGGCAATCTTACGGAACAGTGCCTCGTACAAATTTGCGGCGATTAATACAAAACAAACAAGTTAATCAACTTGCAAAAAAAGGAATGAGATGTAACCCATTCATTACATCAGCCATATTTCAACCTTTCTAAAAGAAAGGGACACTGCTTTGAGCTTTTAGAAAAATTAGCCAGCTCTATAAGCATGTTATCCACCATGAAGCCTACTTGTAGTAAATGAAATATACAACAAAAATCTATTTCTTGAAGCATACCTTAATGTTAAAACCAGCTTTAGCACTGGTTTCAATAAACATCACACCGAGATTTTTTGCCTTGGCTTCCCCTTCCTCTATGGAGACTTGCCTGTTGCATGAGAAACAACAGAACTTCAACAAAGATATGCGAACTACACATTTCTACAGATCACATTAGGACCTTAAGGAGGTAGAAAATCATTGGTAATTTAGCTAATGTAGCTAAGCAGGAAATAAGCACACTCAAATGACTAAAGTCTTAAAAAGGCTCAAAACACAAAAGAATAAAAAAATCAACATATGTCATACATTAGTTCATGTTACAAGTAATTGACCATAAATATTGAGTAATAGCATATAATTTATAACCATGTACGACACTTACTCTTCCAAATGGTTTAAAGCAGACCTAACATGGATAGGAGCTTAAACCATAATGTTGTTCAGAACTTCTGGTTGGCTTTGGTTATTTATCCACAACTAATACAGCTCTGTTTCCTCTTGGAGAATACATACATGTAAAGACATCAGATCATCCGTACGTATTTGAGAACAAAAGGCTGATTAGAAAGCATCATAATAGTTTTTTTTAGTATATTGAATTACTTTGCATATCAATTCACAAGGGCACATTGAGTGCATCCTAACTTTTGGTTAGACATGAGTAATTTTTGATTATACATGAGTGAGAGGTAGGGGGAGGACGTGAGGGACAACTGAGAGGTTGGGGGGGGATAGTTCCATTGCATCTGGCATTCTGGATCTAATGGTTAAAAAAACCACTGATTTTATTGAAGAAGAAAAGGTTGGCCGTTACATAGATAGGCCCTTTCTAAAGGAGTCTTACGCGAGAGTTAATTACATTTAGCATCAAGGCCAGCGACCAGTGTTAACAGTGAGACGTGTAAATCACAAAACCTAGAAAAGGACTTGAATTGACAGAGAGCGACTCTTCGAATTGAAGCTCAAGGAACCAGACCGATAGTTACATACACCAACCCAGCCAGAGAAGCTCTCACTTAATTCTCAGCACGAGCATTGTTGGGACATCGAATCCAAATGGCAATCCATCCCGTATCAAAATACTCCAGTACTAATAATATCTTGTGCGTTGCATTTGCCTATCCAAAACTTACAAAGACATGCCTAGTTGTACCCCCTATATCAAATTTGATCTTTTGAGTTCCGACACGACGCCGCCATCTCCTTGGCTTTTCTAGTTGTACAGCACCTGTAGAATTATATGGAGTTGCCATGAGTTGCTGTCAAAATTGGTTGGGCGGTTCGGTTTCTTTAGTTCACTCTGGAGATTTTTACCTTGTCAATGATGCCGTAATCCAAGGCTTCACTGGGGCTAAAGTACCTAGGCCGCCTGATGTCCCGAGAAATCTCTTCCATTGGTTTACCAATGTGCCTCGACATCAGCTTAACCTGAATAACATAAAGCAGAGTCAAACAGTACATTGTAACAATCGCCAAGAATATCCTTTCTTCTGGCATGTGGTCGGTAATCTCTCAATCAGAGGAGCAACAAGGTAGGAGCAAACCTTTTGTCATTCCTAATAGATGTCCTGTGCCTCCAGGAGTTTCACAGGCCCAGTCAGCTGAGAAGGAGAATCTGGTAGCTACCTCTCTTAACCAGCCATCAATCTCCTTGGGCAAAGGAAGGCCTCTATCAGAGGAAGAAGAAGTGGTAGTTGGCACTTTTGCTCATCCAGTTCCCTCAACCCCGTCAGCTCCGCAGAATCTGGTAACCTCTGTGGTTCCACCTCGGACATCTATCTCAAAAAGAAACTCTCTAAAAGGTCAATCCCTTTGGTGGAAACAGAAGTTCATAGAAGCACAGGGTTGAAGGCTCAAAAAGGTGGCTTCATGCGCAAGCTTTGCACTGACAAGCACCATCTGCCAGGGGAAGAGACTCCACCCTATCTCTCGACCAAAATTATCAAGAACCTTTGCTTGAACTACTGTCAGGTGCCCCCAGAAGATGTCACTGATGACAGACTTGTAAAAGTACCTCCCAAAGTCAAGAAGTATGAAGAGAAGGAATCAGAACATGAGAAGAACATGAAGACTTAAAGGCAGGAGTGAGATGGGCTGCAGAAGCTTTTGGACTTGTTCTATATGTAGCGTCTCTTATTCACTTAGCACTCTACTCTCCTGTGACACAAGTTATCTCCCTAGATGCTTTTGTTTAAGCTGCGTCTATCACTCTGGCCTGCTTGGGGCATCTTTGTATCACCCCAGTGTATCTGGTATATGCTGGCTAAAACAGGTTTCATATGTTTGTTATGAATAGACAATGAAAGATTCTGTCTTGGAATGTTAAAGGACTTAACTCTAACAACAAATGGAGGGCCATTTGCAACAAAATTGAGGAAAGCAAGTGCAACATATTGTGCTGCCAAGAAACTAAGAAACAATACCTGGAGCTGAAATTTTTGGCCAACTTTTTCCCTAGACACTTCGATAGTTTTTCTTTTCTTCCCTCGGTAGGAGCCTCGGGAGGCCTCCTTATAGCATGGTTAGGTTCCATGTTCATAGGCCACACCACTCTTACTAATGAGTTTTCTATCTCGGTTGAATTTACTTCGGTTCACTCGGGCCTCCCCTAGACTCTCACTAATCTTTACGTCCCTCCAAGAACTGAAGCAAAAGGAATATTCCTTGACTGGTTCGCAAGCATTGTTATTCAACCAAACCAAGATAGGATATTTGTGGGGGATTTTAATTTCATCAGGGCTCCTTCGGACAGCAATAAACCGGGAGGAAGTGTTAATGACATGCTACTCTTCAATGCGGCTATCAGTGACCTAGGTCTAGTCGAATTGCCTTTAAAAGGTAGATCCTTTACCTGGAGTAACATGCAAGGAGATCCCTTGCTGGAAAAACTGGACTGGGTTTTCACATCTAACAACTAGACCCTTCGCTTCCCGAACACCCTGGTCATTCCTCTGGCCAAATCAGTTTTGGACCACGTACCCTGCGTGGTTTAGATCAGCTCATCCATCCCTAAAGCTAACATCTTCAGATTTGAAAACCACTGGTTGGAGCACAAGGACTTTGAGAATCTTGTGAATCATTTTTGGCATATTTCAGTGCATGCAAACGATCCGGGCAGACGGATCAATCTGAAATTCAAAACCCTTCGGCGTGCACTTAGAATCTGGTCAAAGCAACTATCTAACCTTCGGGTAGCCATAACCAATTCGAATGAGGTTATCCTGCTACTCGATACATTAGAAGAATTCAGAGCGCTCTCCACAGAAGAATGGAATGCTAGGGATATCTTAAAGGACCACCTTCATCATCTCTTAAAACAGCAGCACATCTACTGGAAGCAACGAGGAGCTATAATCTGGGCTAAACTTGGGATGAGAACACTAAATTCTTTCATGCTAGAGCAACTATCCGTTTCCATTCTAATTTCATTTCTGTTCTTCAAGACGCTTATGGGAATGAAATCAAAGAACATTAGGACAAAGCATCACTTATTTGGGAGGCCTACAAAGAGAGATTAGGCACCTCCACGACACCTGATATGCACTTCAACCTTGGGGATTTAATCTTGCCCCATCCTAACTTGGATTGGATGGAAGAAGCATTTGACCATCAGGAGATTGATGAAGTTATCAAGCTCCTTCCACCGGACAAATCTTCGAGACCTTCAATGGACAATTCTTTAAGAATGCTGGAGCATCATCAAACAAGATTTCTATGAGCTTTATGATGCCTTTTTCAGGAATGAGTTCAACCTCCAATCCATCAACTCAGCTCTCATCGCTCTTGTCCCAAAGATGGATAATCCTGTGGGGATTAATGACTATAGACCGATCCCCTTGTTGAACACTTCCTTCAAAATCTTGATAAAGCTCCTGGCCAACAGACTTCAGCTGGTTATTTTAGAATTAGTCCATGCAAATCAATATGGGTTCCTAAAATCGCGGACAATTCAAGACTGTCTTGCTTGGGCCTTTGAGTTCCTTCACATCTGCCACTCTTCGAAGAAGGAGATTATTGTTCTCAAATTGGACTTTGAAAAAGGCTTTTGAGAGAGTTGAACATAGGACGATCCTGGCAATCTTGAAGCATAAGGGCTTTGGACCTAAATGGATGACCTGAATCGCCAATATCCTAAACACTGGAACCTCTTCTGTTCTTCTCAGTGGGGTGCTTGGCAAAATTATTCATTGCAGAAGAGGTGTTAGACAATGGGATCTGCTCTCTCCGCTACTATTTGTTCTGGCAGCTGACTTTCTTCATACGCTTCTTAATAGGGCTATGGGTCTTGAGCCCCGGGCCTTCTCGATCAGCTGTCCGGACTTCCGTAGTTCAATGCGAGCTGTCTTGAAACAACTGTTCTTCCTTAAGGAGATTCTTAATTCTTTTGCAGAATCTACCGGACTCAAGGTTAATTTTGATAAATCCTTCATGATCCCTATCAATGTTCACCCGGACAAGATGGAAATCCTCTCTCGCACTTTTGGGTGTCAACTTGGCTCCCTCCCATTCACCTATCTGGGTCTCCCACTAGGAACGAACAAACCAAAAATCAAAGACTTCCTCCCACTCATTCAAAAAGTAGACAGAAGGTTAGCCAACTGTGCATCATTCCTCTCCATTGGAGGCAGGCTTACAATGGTGAATTCAGTTTTCTCATAACTGCCTACTTTCTACATGTACCTACTTAAACTCCCGAAGGGAGTCATCAAACAGATCGATAGATACCGCAGGAATTGTCTTTAGAGAAGCTTAGCTATGGACGCCCGTGGAAAATCTCTGGTCTCTTGGAAGGAGGTCTGCAAACCAAAAAATCAAGGATGATTAGGAGTTTTAAACCTGGGAACTGTAATACTCCGAAAATGTGAGGAACATTTAATCGGGAAGTATTAAATTAATCGATAGAGATTAATTAATCGGAGAAATATTCATTGAGAAAATCATCAAATCAGGAAAAGAGGGGTTTTCGCGTTCTTGGCAGCAGGGGCCTCGGGCCACCCATGGGGGCCCATTATGGGCTGGCCGCAGGGCCTATGAGGGGGCGCCTCCCCATTTCTCCAAACCCTAGGCCCACAATCCCCCTCCCTTTTTCCCCTCCCCACCCCTTTGGCCGCCCCCACCCCTTGGCGCCGCCCTCCACATCCTCCCTGCGCCTCCTTGCTGCTCCTCGTCTCCCCGCTGCGGGCGGCCTTCGTCCTCCTCCCGGCGATCCTCCAAGGAAGGAGAAGAGGAGGAGATTCTGCAGTGTGGCCGATCGAACAAGGAGAAAGAGGGAAGAGGAGAAGGAGGGAAGGAGAGGATCCTCACGCCGGCACTGGTGGAGGTGTTCGTCGTCGTTCGTCAAGGGTAACGATGATCCCCGATAGTTTAGATGGATAATTAATTGTTTAATCGTTACCGGTTAGTAGATCCGTTTCTGTCCAGTAGTTTGGACGTGAGTTTTGATGTCTGTAGAGGCAGTATCTGGGGATGACTTCTCTTAGAAAAAGTTGGGTCGTGTCCTTAGCTTTCCGTGGCCGCTAAGAACGCCCAAATCCGTTTAACGGTTAGCGAGTTATGATTTTTCTAATGTCGCTGTCCTGATAATCTGTCAACATCCTGACAGTCTGTAGAAATCGAATTAATCTTTTAGTTAAAGGTGAAATCAGAGGATCTCGTTATAACGAAAAAGATGGGTAATTTCCATACCTTTCCAGAAAGCCAAAGAACGCAATATTTGGACGTTCGTAGCAAAAGTTATGACAATTTTAGTGTACTGTCCAGAGAACCCGACGTGAATATTGATGTTCTGTAGATTGGCTTGGTAGGGCTAGTAAATGGTAGAATCAGAAGGGCTCCCCAACTAAGTTTATTTAGATAATTTAATTATCTTTCCAGAAAGTATTAGAACATCTTATTTGGACTCCTGAGCAGAAAGTTATGTATTTTAGAAGTTGACTGTCCGCAGTGAACACCAAATCGACCGGTAGAAATTGGAAGATTGAAAACGCTTGGGGGTTTAGTGAGTTCTATTGTGCTCTTATTTATGCTTTTGGTCCAGTAAGTTTGTCTTAGTTGGGTTATCATTATGTTCAGGTGGGAGGGTGATCCCAGGGCAGCGCCTTCTTGGCGTCCATCGTCCTCGCGTGGTTAAGGCAAGTATTCGGGTTAAAGAATAATGATGATTGTTTGCTAAGATTGATTGTGTCTTGATCGTGATTGCCATGCATGGATGTTATTGTGATGAATTACAATATATCTTGGTATATTCAAGTTATGGTTGGAGTTTCTGTGTTCATGGTTAATGCTTACATGTTATTATGTACATGTTGAATTCATATGTTTAGAAGATAATGTCATTGAACATATGCATGTAGTAAGCATGATTGAGTTTTGGTCACGTGGTGACCAAGTATAGTGTTGAGGTCCCGTCATGTCGATGACGGGCTAGAAATCCCACATTAGGTGTAATGTGGGCAATGAGTAAAGAGGTCCCCATCATGCCGATGATGGGCAAAGGTCCCTATACTTGTGGAGTATAGGCTCTTGGTCCCTATTGCGAGTGCATAGGCATGGGTATACATCGACGGTTGTATACCCGCATTACCGATAAAATGCGAAAAGAGATAAAGATTAAAAGGTGCATTGCATGGTTGCATTACATAAGCATGAAGGCTATGTTTAGCGTAATGTTTAATTGTGAATATTAATCTTTGTGGTGTGTTTCTAGATTTGGCCTTGTTGATACTTGCTTTGAGTCTGTGGACTCACCCTTGCTTTGTTGTGCTTTTAGGTACCACTAGCAAGAGCGGCATGCATGGGAGGGAGTAGCTTTCTTTGGATTGCACACTACCCTTCATCCTAATAAAATCATACCATGTAGTTCATTCTATATGAATGAGTAAACTATTAAGTTTCATTAATAGATTTGGTTGAGTGTTTTGGTCTATCTGTAATGTTGAGATTAGCAAGTTGGATTATGCTAAATATTTCTCTATCGGATTAGACTATATTATATGCTTGGATGATAGTGAATGTTGAATTATTGATGAAGCTGTAATAAGTAAACCGAGATGGGAAGGAAGGATACCTTCTCTATGATTTATTACTGCTTGTGAATCTAGTTTAATGATGAACTGTAATAGATAGGAATTAAATGGTGAAGGAAGGATACCTTCTCCATATATTGGATGTTTTGTTTATGCCTTCCTATGATATTACATTGGTACCTCGGTATTGATTAATAATACAAAGGAGGTTACGCTAATTTTGGTAAGATGGTTGTAGATAGTTCGTTTTATTTGTTTAATTTAGTAGCATTCGAGGCTCATGTTGAAATTTGGGGTGTTCTGATTGGTATCGAGCGGTCAGAGGTCCGTGGTTAATAAAACATTAATTTTGACACACTAAGCACTGATGGGTGGGGTTTGGGTTTGCATTGCATCTATGTTTCCGTTGATTATTATAGTTGGATGTATGCTTAATGTTTGTATTTATGCTTGTTGTGATGTTTAGAGATGGCAAGGGTAGAGGCGTGGGCGTGGCGGGGTAAGGTGCCGACGAGGTCGGCAAGTACCGACAATACCCACTTGAGAGTTGAGCTTCGGTAGGTGATGAGGCTAATCTTGAGGATCGAAGAAGAAGTTATACGCAATTCGCAATCTGGGAGACAGCGCCACCAGTTTGCATGCACCGCTCCTTTGGCGGCTCTCTGGTGTACCGTGGTTGGTGCTATGGGTTTGCATCGATTGGAGCATACTGCGTCTGGATACTTTTGATGGGTTGGGCACGCCGATTGATGTCGCTAATGGTCTGCGACACATGGAGAGACACTTGAGCGCTGGTATGACCGGAGATGAGGGCACGGTTGTGGCCTTCGACAAGAACAGCGGATATCTGGTGGGAGGAGTCTGGACGACTAGGACCGCTGCCCATGGCCCGATTACACAGGAGCTATTTGTGGAGCAATTAGGAGGAGGTTTTATCCACTTCATTCGTGGAGAGGATGGAAGTCTCATTGAATAGTTACAAGCAGGCAAGGCGGCGATGTCGAGTATGAAGCGGGTTTTAACAACATCATCCGTTTGTTCAATGATGGCTACAAATGAGGCCGAGAAGGCCAAGAGGTTTCATGAGAGGGCTCGAGACGGGGAGTTTAAAAGGTATTGGGGGCGTTGGAGCTGCGTGATTTTAGCTCCTTGGTAGAACAAGCGAGGGTATGGAGTTAGAGATGCATTTCGGAGAAGATATGCAAGGCATGGGTGGTTCGGTGGTTCCTTCGATGCGGTGGCGATCGGAAGAGGAACTTTGGAGGAAGAAGTGGGTCATCCTCAAGCCCGTTTCCAAGAAGTTCAAGGGCTCGCAGAGTTCATACAAGTCCAAGTATACAAAACCACAAAGCGCCAACACTTGAGGCCGCCGTCGAGTGCGCCTATGCTTCGTCCGGTTCTGGGCAAGGTATGATTTGCTTCAAGTCGTAATGAGCACCGTGCTTGAGTGTTCTGGTGGATCTTGTCGCCACTTGTGGTGCAGCGGGTCATAAGGCGGTGGTTTGTCGGCGGAATCCAGCTAGTGTTATTAAGTAGGAGCAGCTCGACCACGATGCAAGTGCCATTGCTTCTTCACGAGGGTCGAAGCAGATGCTTGCCGCTACCCCCACGATCTTGGGGACAACCTGATCTTACTTCCGGCTCTGGAGGATCCCACCACCGGGTATTTTGGCACTTTGCTCACTGCTTCCGTTTCGATAAAGACCTTCAAGACCTCCTACGGCTTCGCACCACCATACCAGTCTTTGGGGCTTTCGCCGCTTGACAATAGATTGCTTATGCCATGCCGATTCGCCGAGTCGGTGGGGCGTCCGACGTGGTGACAGTATGCTCCTTGTGGACTCGATGGAGGCTTTTGTTTTATTCGATTCGAGCTACTTTCTCTTTTGCATCACTAGAGTTTGCTAGCGAGCACATTTGAGTATGCGATCTATAGCTCGATCGGTTCTAGTAAATTCTCTGGAGGAATTCTTTCTAGTTCCACTGATCTGTCCGGATGTGTGATTTCTTTAGATGGGGAAGACTTTATTGCTAATCGATGGTTATGAAGATGGAACCGTTTGGCGTTATTTTGGGTATGGATTGGTTGCATAGTTACCGTCTTTGTCATATCTTGCTTTTGGAAGGCGATAACTCTGCAAGCTCGTCTGAAGCGAGAGATAGTGTTTGAGTGGCGCCCTTCTTACTCTCTTTGTGTCTTTGGCTAGTTTGTTTAGGGTAGTCGGCGACAGAAAGAGTGGATTTCTTTGTCCTTGGTAGAAAGCGAGTTTGTCCTTGATGCTGCAGTATTCGATGGTTCGGGAGTTTTGGGCGTATTTCAGCGAATCTGCGGAATGCCTCCACCTCGCCCGTGGAGTTCAGATTGATTTAGTACGGCGCTCGACCGGTTTCCATGACCCGCACTGTCTGGCCCGTCCTTTTCGGGAGGAATTAAAAAGCGGTTAGACGATCTAAAAGCGAAAGATCTTATTCGTCGGTGTGTCTCCGTGGGGAGCTCTGTGCTTTTACCAAGAAGAAGGATGGTAGTTGGCGCATGTGTATTGATTACCGTGCTCTCAACGGTGACCATTAGAATAAATATCCTTTGCCTCGCATTGAAGATTTATTTGATCGGTTGAGAGGGCAAAGGTATTTTCAAAGATTGATCTCGATCGGGATACAATCGATTCTGTCGAAATGAGGATATTGAGAAAGCGGCGTTCTCCACAAGGTATGGGCATTTTGAATTTAAAGTTATGTCTTTTGGACTAACGAATGCCCTATTTGCTTTCATGGAGACAATGAGCAGGATGTTACATGAGTATCTGGATGATTTTGTTGTCGTCTTTATTGATGATATTTTGATCTACTCGAAGACTGAAGCAGAACATGGGCGTCATCTGCGGCTGGTGTTGGAAACGCTAAGAGAGAATAAGTTTTATGCAAAGCTGAAAAAGTGCGAGTTCTGGATGTCTGAAGTGGGATTCTTGGGACATGTTATTAACGATAAAGGAATATCAGTTGATCCAAGTAAAATCTCCACAGTGGTAGAATGGGGAAGGCCGACCAACGTCAAAGAAGTGAGAAGCTTCCTTGGTATGGCAGGTTATTATCGGCGTTTTGTGCAGGATTTCTCCATCATTGCGAAGCCGTTATCCAGGCTCACTCAGAAGGATGTGAGGTTTCGGTGGGATGATGATTGTGAGCGCAGTTTTTAGACTTTGAAAGAAAAGTGGTGACCGCCCTCTGTTCTCCTTGTTCTGAACACAGGAAGCGTTTACGCTTTTTTTAAGCGCTTCTCGTGTTGGTTTGGGTTGTGTGCTCATGCAAGATGGCAAGGTCTTGGCTTACGCATCTAGACAGCTGAAGAAGCATGAGCAGAATTACCCAACTCATGATTTAGAGTTGGCCGCTGTAGTGTTTGCGTTGAAGCTTTGGAGGCACTATCTTTATGGTGAATCTTGTGATGTCTTCACTGATCACAAAAGCCTTAAGTACATCTTTACACAGAAGGATTTGAATCTGAGGCAACGCAGATGGTTGGAGCTGATCAAGGATTACGATCTCACGATTCAATACCATCCAGGCAAGGCCAATGTGGTGGCTGATGCTCTTAGTCGCAAGGCGACGCCTGCTACTCTAGATTGTTTAATTGCAGATTTTGACCGCATGGGAATATCTTATTGCTATGCAGGCACGGTTCATGTCGAAACTCAGTTGATCTTAGAGTCGACCATTCGAGCAGATGCGGAAGCGCCAGAGTGACCGATTATTGCAGAGGGTCGAAGCGCCCGGATATGGGCAAGGAAGGGATTTCGGTTTGGATGGAGTGCGGAGCATTGCGATTTAAGGGTCGCCTTTGTGTGCATGCAGAAGCGGGGTTAAGGATGACATCTTGAGGGAGGCACATCGCACTCCTTATCTGTTCATCGGGTGAAACAAAGATGTCCGCGACTTAAAGCATAATTTACGGTGGAAGAGAATGAAGGTGGATATAGCTAATTATGTAGCCTCTTGTGGTGTGTGTCAACAAGTAAAGGCAGAACATAAGCGCCCCGCAGGTTATTCTGACCTTTGAAGGTTCCTCAATGGCCTTGGGATGATATCTCCATGGACTTTGTAGTTGCATTACCCGATCGCGCGAGGAAAGGATGCGATTTGGGTGATAGTGGATCGATTGACAAATCGGCGCATTTTATTCCTATCCCATACGACCAACTCATGAGCGACTTGGCTCCTATTTATGTGCGGGAGATTGTGAGATTGCATGGTGTACCAAAGACCATCATTTCGATAGAGATGCCAAGTTTGTATCCAAGTTTTGGGAGAGTTTACTGAGTGCACTGGGCACCCGCTCCGTCTGAGTCTGACATTTCATCCACGAGACAGATGGACGGTCGAGCGCACCATTCAGACCTTGGAGGACATGTTGCGGTCTGTGTTTTGTCTGGAAGGGCGATTGGGAAGATCGATTGCCTTTGGTGGAATTAAACACAACAACGGCTACCATTCAAGTATCAAAGCCGCACTGATTCGAGGTTTTGTATGGGCGAAATGCAGTCACCCCTTTGTTGGGAAGCGGTGGGTGAGAAGGCGATCTTAGGCGGATTGGGTACAAAAGACCGTCGAGCGAGTGGCCTGGTGAGACAGAACACGCTTGCGACTCGGAAGCGAGCGAAAAAGTTATGCAGATGTAAAAAGAAGGATCTGGAATTTGAAGTGGGAGATCAAGTGCTCTTGAGTATCTCCCACTAAGGGTGTGGTGAGGTTGGCACGGAGGAAGCTTAGCCCGAGGTGCGTTGGGCCTTTCACGATCTTGGCTCGAATCGGGAAGTTGGCATATCGTTTGGACCTACGAGTCTATGCGAGGAGTGCACAACGTTTTCATGTGTCCATGTTGAGGAAGTACCTTCGTGATCCGAGCATCATGTGTCTCTAGAACCTCTAACCATTGAGCAAGATCTCTTTTGAGTCCAAGCGGTGCAGATCCTGGAATTATCGAGAAGACATTGAGGAATAAAACTTTAAAATACGTTAAGGTGCTTTGGTCACAAGCAGACCGAGAGAGACCACACAGGAATTGGAGTCTCGCATCTTGAAGCATTATCGAGTTATTTACAACAGTACATGTTAATGTTGTAAGGTTTAATTTGTGTTTATACTTGGCTTAAGCGTTAGAATTCGAGGTCGAATTTATTTTAAGGGGTAGAATGTAATACTCGAAAATGTGAGGAACATTTAATCGGGAAGTATTAAATTAATCGATAGAGATTAATTAATCGGAGGAAATATTCATTGAAAATCATCAAATCAGGAAAGAGAGGGGTTTTCGCGTTCTTCCGCAACAGGGGCCTCGGGCCACCCTGGGGGCCCATTATGGGCTGGCGCAAGGGCCCATGAGGGGCGCCTCCCCATTTCTCCAAACCCTAGGCCCACAATCCCCCTCCTTTTTCCCCCTCCCCACCCCTTTGGCGCCCCCACCCCTTGGGCGCCACCCCTCCACATCCTCCCTGCGCCTCCTTGCTGCTCCTCGTCTCCCCGCTGCCGGCGACGCTCGTCCTCCTCCGGCGATCCTCCAAGGAAGGAGAAGAGGAGGAGATTGCTTGTGTGATGGCCGATCGAACAAGGAGAAAGAGGGAAGAGGAGAAGGAGGAAGGAGAGGATCCTCACGCCGGCACTGGTGGAGGTGTTCGCTGTCGTTCGTCAAGGGTAACGATGATCCCGATAGTTTAGATGGATAATTAATTGTTTAATCGTTACCGGTTAGTAGATCCGTTTCTGTCCAGTAGTTTGGACGTGAGTTTTGATGTCTGTAGAGGCAGTATCTGGGGATGACTTCTCTTAGAAAAAGTTGGGTCGTGTCCTTAGCTTTCCGTGGCCGCTAAGAACGCCCAAATCCGTTTAACGGTTAGCGAGTTATGATTTTTCTAATGTCGCTGTCCTGATAATCTGTCAACATCCTGACAGTCTGTAGAAATCCGAATTAATCTTTTAGTTAAAGGTGAAATCAGAGGATCTCGTTATAACGAAAAAGATGGGTAATTTCCATACCTTTCCAGAAAGCCAAAGAACGCAATATTTGGACGTTCGTAGCAAAAGTTATGACAATTTTAGTGTACTGTCCAGAGAACCCGACGTGAATATTGATGTTCTGTAGATTGGCTTGGTAGGGCTAGTAGATGGTAGAATCAGAAGGGCTCCCCAACTAAGTTTATTTAGATAATTTAATTATCTTTCCAGAAAGTATTAGAACATCTTATTTGGACTCCTGAGCAGAAAGTTATGTATTTTAGAAGTTGACTGTCCGCAGTGAACACCAAATCGACCGGTAGAAATTGGAAGATTGAAAGCGCTTGGGGGTTTAGTGAGTTCTATTGTGCTCTTATTTATGCTTTTGGTCCAGTAAGTTTGTCTTAGTTGGGTTATCATTATGTTCAGGTGGGAGGGTGATCCGGGGCAGCGCCTTCTTCGCGTCCATCGTCCTCGCGTGGTTAAGGCAAGTATTCGGGTTAAAGAATAATGATGATTGTTTGCTAAGATTGATTGTGTCTTGATCGTGATTGCCATGCATGGATGTTATTGTGATGAATTACAATATATCTTGGTATATTCAAGTTATGGTTGGAGTTTCCTGTGTTCATGGTTAATGCTTACATGTTATTATGTACATGTTGAATTCATATGTTTAGAAGATAATGTCATTGAACATATGCATGTAGTAAGCATGATTGAGTTTTGGTCACGTGGTGACCAAGTATGAAGTGTTGAGGTCCCGTCATGTCGATGACGGGCTAGAGGTCCCCACATTCGTGTAATGTGGGCAATGAGTAAAGAGGTCCCCATCATGCTGATGATGGGCAAAGGTCCCTATACTTGTGGAGTATAGGCTCTTGGTCCCTATTGCCAGAGTGCATAGGCATGGGTATACATCGACGGTTGTATACCTCGCATTACCGGTAAAATGCGAAAAGAGATAAAGATTAAAAGGTGCATTGCATGGTTGCATTACATAAGCATGAAGGCTATGTTTAGCGTAATGTTTAATTGTGAATATTAATCTTTGTGTTGTGTTTCTAGATTTGGCCTTGTTGATACTTTCCGAAGTCTGTGGACTCACCCTTGCTTTGTTGTGCTTTTAGGTACCACTAGCAAGAGCGGCATGCATGGGAGGGAGTAGCTTTTACTGGATTGCACACACTACCCTTCATCCTAATAAAATCATACCATGTAGTTCATTCTATATGAATGAGTAAACTGTTAAGTTTCATTAATAGATTTGGTTGAGTGTTTTGGTCTATCTGTAATGTTGAGATTAGCAAGTTGGATTATGCTAAATATTTCTCTATCGGATTAGACTATATTATATGCTTGGATGATAGTGAATGTTGAATTATTGATGAACTGTAATAAGTAAACCGAGATGGGAAGGAAGGATACCTTCTCTATGATTTATTACTGCTTGTGAATCTAGTTTAATGATGAACTGTAATAGATAGGAATTAAATGGTGAAGGAAGGATACCTTCTCCATATATTGGATGTTTTGTTTATGCCTTCCTATGATATTCTGTTGGTACCTCCGGTATTGATTAATAATACAAAGGAGGTTCTGCCGAATTTTGGTAAGATGGTTGTAGATAGTTCGTTTTATTTGTTTAATTTAGTAGCATTCCAGGCTCATGTTAGGCTGGGGTGTTACAGGAACACAAAACCAGGTGCTCATTCTCAAAAACCTTCACAAGCTATTCAATCATGTCAACCTTCCATGGGTAAAACTTATTTGGGAAGCCTAATATCTAAACTCTCTACCTTCAGTCCATGTGCGTATTGGCTCCTTCTGGTGGAGAGATATCCTCAAGATGCTTCCACAGTATAAGGGCCTGGTAGCCTACTCGGTAGGCAATGGGAGATTAGTGCTCTTCTAGAAAGATTTGTGGAATGGAAATGTACTCTGTCAGCAGCACCCAGAACTCCTTTCCTTGGCTAAATCAGATCTCATCTCAGTCACTTCAGCTAAGCAAGTGGATGGTTTTGAGACCCTCTTTCACCTTCCGTTGTTGACACAAGCGTATGCTCAGTATCAGCAGGTGCAACATCTCACTCAAGAACTGGAACTTACAATGCATGAGGATTCTTGGCACTATATCTGGGACTTATCACAGTACTCATTAGTCAAAACCTACATTTGCTCATGGGCAATCTCCCGGCGCCAATCTATTTCAAGTGGTTGTGGGCATGTGTATGTCAAAGACGCCATAAAGTTTTTTTTCTAGCTCTTGCTCAAAGATAGACTGAACACCAGGAACCTACTTCGTCGCAAGAACTGCCTACTAGATGACTGCTCTTGCATTCTATGTGATCTAGGAACTGAAGAATCAGCTCAGCATCTCTTCTGGTCATGCCCTTTTGTACAACAGCGCTGGGATTTAGTCTGCCCACAACGGTCGTCACTCATCTCAGCACATCAAGCTTTGTTCCACCTCAAAGACAAGATCAACCAAAGCTTTTCCACGGAAATCATTGTGTTGTCTGCTTGGGCCATATGGATCACAAGAAACAACTGGATCTTCAATCATCAGACTCCAAGCATTCCGAATTGGTGCACCATTTTTACATGAGAATTTGCCTTGCTGACTCATCGGGCTAAACCATCTATTAAGCCCCTACTCTCTGACTGGCTATATAACTTGCCTTAGATGGTTTCCATGGAACCACCTGAAGATCTAGCGCGCAAGAAGGAAGAAAATGCATACTGATAATGCGCGTATTAACTTTCGTAAGCATGATTATTGATGTGCAAGAAGAGATAGCAAGAATGCGAGAACGGTGGAGGAATACTTTCCTCACAAGAACGTTGTAGTAACTTGCTTGGATTGGTAGCTCAGTGCGACATCTACCAGGGTTTACCATGGGTTTGAATTTCCTTTTGGGAGTTTTATTCCTTCTCTGTGAGAATGGGTTTATTCGTGAGGCCTGTTGTATATACTCTCTTCTCCTCCTACTCCATCTCCCTCTTCTCTTGTAATTTATATAATTCTTTTAATATATACAGTAGGGATTTCCCTACTGTTTTCGGTCAAAAAAAAACAATGTCCTTGAAATACAAAGGGCTTGCTGAAGAGGCTGCATGCCCCTTCAGCTCTCACCTGATGGGTAGTCACCACAAAATAAATTAAGTTCAATAGGATGATAGGTAAAAATAACCTAATGAAACACATGTTCGATTTTATTATTAATATCTATATCAAATCAAATGCAACGGAAGTAAGTTTTCGCCAACATCAGGTCCAAGAAGTAGTCAAGATTTCCATAACATCAGGCCCAAGTATTGTTCTCCATGTTCATGAATCATGATCCCTTACAAGATTTTGGTGTAATAATTGTGTGGTCTCAGATAACTTACTTGTATGCCTGTTTTCTTACGGTGGATCACTATCCATAACTAAATATGGAAATGCCTTTCATTGTTTCTTAGGACACAAAAAGGTGCAGCAGAAGATATGGGTGGGTGTATGACCATGAAATATGGTACTTCCAAATCCATGTACCCACCTAATTTTTAGGACACAGGGCGTCGGCAGTGCACTGTGATTCTCTATGAGCATGAACTGTCGGCATTCTCTACCCTTGGTAGTTTCAGAACCATAATCCTATGCTCCCAAATTTCCAATAGCACATGGCTACTGCATATGACGCATGAGCTACAGTCCACAATTTATGAAATTTGACCAAGTAATCTTGCTAAAGCTGGCTTGTAAATATATAATTTTGCATTCTTAAGGAATCATTTAAACAAAGAGATATGAATTAAATTATTGTAATGAACACAGCAGGGAAATTGGTGTTTTCTTATTGTGGTCTGCCAATGTTTGGAAATTGACAGTGGTGGCTTCAAGACTTAGAAAGTTGCATCGTGATATTGCCAATAGATGGACTGGAGTAATATTTTTCTTTTCCACTGGTTCTCCTGATTACCAATGAATGGAAGATTGGAAGGAAATAGGAGTCTGGCATTGCACAAGTTTGTATATGTCTACAGTAATGAACAAAAGCAATAATATTGACTGCTAAAAACAAGAAAATATTGAATAACAATAAATTAGTTTGAAGTCAAGCTGAGGTTATCAGCTTTTTCTTCCTGCAAGGGATGCAAAAATACCATTTACATCTTCACATTTCAAATTTCTTTTCTTGCTATGTCCACGTCTGTCGCTTGACCTTGAAAACGACCAATTGGCTGCACATTACAGGTCACAAGAGTAAGACATTCTAGCCTCATATGTTTAAACCAGTAAAGACCAATGATATTGTACACAATTGTGCATTTCAACAAAGTAAGTATGCACACACGTGCGCCAAGATCCAAGAGCAAGAGTGTAAGACATTCTGCTATCATTATCTTAGTAGTCGTGTGTGATAGAATCATCTAAGATAGAAATTAATCTGTTATGCCTATCAACCAAAAGGAAAAGAAATAACCTGCTTTATCATTATTGTCCATGATGGAAGTGCAGCGCGGTTACCTTTAGCACCAGTAGCCAAGAGTAAAGCAGCTTCTCCCCATGCATTACCGACACATAGTGTGTAAATTGGAATTTTGACATACCTGCATTGGGTGAAGATATAAGACAAACATTCGTAAATATTCTTTGCAATTGCTAGGCTGCATGCATATTTTTTTAAGACAAGAATAAGAACAGACATGGACAATGGCTTTTTAGATGAGAATAAGAACAAACATTTACAATGGCTTTTAAAACAACAGCACCTCCAAAAGGGCAGTTAGCATAGTAAAGCTAAGGACATTACTAATTGTTGAACGTATATGTTTCTGACTTGCTGTGACAACTCACCAGAGTACCATGACAAATAAAACATAGCTGATTAACTGCAGTGTTCCAAGATCAATTCTCCTTTCTCACCTAAATACACTAAAAACTGAATTTTGGTGTAAGCACAATGTTTCAAAGCCAGACGACTTAAAGTCACCAAACATAGAGTATCAACAAGAAACCCATCCTAACATCTTGATATTTAAACTAAAAATTAGCAATGTTGCATAAAAATTACCATTGGTAACTCGTGCGGCCAGTCCAAAATCTGCGAGCTTCATCTTCCCTTCTTTGGTGAGCAAGATATTCTCTGACTTAATGTACCTGTGAACGACGCCCATCTCGTGGCAGTACTTCACCACGGCCATTAGATCCTTGATCACAATGGCAGCACGCTGCTCGGAGAACCTGCCTTCCCTCGCCATCTCATCGAGCAGTCCGCCACCGCTGCAGAGCTCCATGATGAGGTAGAACTTGTCAGCGTCCTCAAAGATGGCCTTGAGCGTCACAACGCCGAGGTGGCCTGAGAGGTGCTAAATGATCTCCACCTCGCGGCGGACCGTCTCCTCGCCGTTCTTGGGCAACACCTTGCAGGCGAACTCCTCGCCCTCGGACTTGGCGCGGCAAATCCGGATGGACCCAAAATTGCCCTCACCAATCTCACCGCCGAGCTCGTACTCACTCTCCAGCCGCCTTTTCGCCCTATCCACGTGGCCAACTCGATGCATCCCAGCTTCCGCTTCAACCCCCGGCTAGGGCTCTCCGGTGCACCCTGCCCGCTCATCGGCAGCGCCGTCATCACCACGCTGCCCCGGGCGGAGGCGTCATCGACGACATCACCGCCCCCGAATGAGGGCTTCTTCTTCTCGGGGCGCGTCTTGGGCTCCCGGTAGTTGCGCTTGTGGGCGGCGGGGGGATTGTGGAGGGATCCGGCGAGAGAGCACGCGGAGCACGCGTCCTTGCGCTTCCGCAGTAGCGACTCCATGGGAGGGACTCGGAACCCTAGGCGGCGGCGTGCTTGCGCCGCTTGCAGATTATGGGGGTGGAGAACTGGAGGTCGAGGGATGGATCGAGAAGGTTGGTGATTAGATGGGATAGGGAGGGGCTCAAGGAGAGGGAAGGAAAGGGGAGCGATGGTGCTTCTTGCGTCCCCTCCCCACAGCGGCCGGCGCAGCCGCAGCCGTGGGCGTCGCGGATTCAGCAGTCGATAGGCAAGAACTAGACGCCGACGACGCCTTCGGCCTAGACTGAGCTTCCTCGTCCTCTTCCGCATCCAGGCAGCGGCGGAGGTGCCTGGAGGCGAGGAAGTTGGCGCTGGAACCGTAGGATCGCGAGGAAGAAGGGCAAGGCGAGGATCAGGTGGCGGTTTGGAGGCTTTAGTCGTACGTGGGTGGGTGGGGGTAAACTCCTAATCGGCTTTAGTCGTTCATGGGTGGCGCTGTGGCGTGAACCGCGCAAACGTGAGAAAGATCAATGGCTCAAGTTGCACGAAACAAGAAAGGTCCAATGGCTCAGGTCGTAAAAAGGAGACGACAGCAAACTCCAATATTTAAATAGTAGAAATAGAAATTTTGGTGCATGCAACTGAACAAGCAAACTCCAATATTTAAATAGTAGAAATAGAAATTTTGGTGCATGCAACTGAACAACTCAACTCGCATCAGAAAGATCATCAAATGTACGCTTTTGGCGGGTAACTCTCCACGCTGTCCACCCAAGGGTTGCAACTGCGCCGGTCTCCGGAGGCGGCGGTGGCGTCGGCGGGGGACACAGCCGGCACGTCATGAGCGCACGCCAAACGGCGCTATTGCATTTGAATCGAGCGAATCCGATCGCCAGACGCGGTGGCAGCGGGGCGACGCGCGCTTTGGCCTCGGCGAGGCGAAGCTCGTGCTGAGCGAGCGAAGCCGCTGGTGTTGCCGAACCGGTGCAGCGGCACTTGCTCGGCTCCATGTCGGCATCGTCGAGGCCGAGGCTGCGCTGCACCTCCTCGAAAGCACGGCGCGACCGCCGGGCGCACGCAGGCTTTCGAAGCGCGCGGAAGTCCGGATGTAGGGCCGCGCCGTGGCGCGAGCACGCGGGCGGAGCACGAGGGACCGGAGGAACTTGAGCTGCTCGGAGAGCGGAGGACGAGGGCCCCAGGGTGGTGATGTTTGTCTTGGCGCGTCGCCGGCGACGGCCATGAGCTCGCGCGCAAGCGACACGCCGACCTTGCCCCCGGCGTCCTCGCGCTGGTACACGCAGTTGAAGCACTCGTCGGCGGCGCCCTTGTGGGTGCGCACCGTGTGGAGGAGACGGTACTTGGCGCGCCCGGCGTCGGCGCGGCGGTTGGACAGCAGGGCCGCGGCGCCGCCCATGCGGAAGATGCAGTTGGACAGCAGCATGGACCGGTCGTTGCCGAAGTACGAGTTGAGCGTGATGTTCTCGGTGCTGAGAACGACGGCGTAGCTGTCCGGGTTGGCCTTGAGGAGGTCGCGCGCGAGGTCGACGGCGATGAGCCCGGCGCTGCAGCCCATGCCGCCGAGGTTGAAGGACTTGACGTCCTCGCGCATCTTGTAGTGGTTGACGACCATGGACGCCAGCGACGGCGTCGGGTTGAAGAGGCTGCAGTTGACGACGAGCACCCGCACGTCGCGGCGCGGGTCGATGCCCGTCGCCGCGAACAGCGCGTCCAGGCAGCCGAACATGACGGCCTCGGCCTCAGCCCGCGCCTCCGCCATGGACAGCCGCGGCGGCCGCGCCAGGATCCCCGGCGGCAGGTACGTCCGGTCGCCGAGCCCGGAGCGCTTGGTGATCTTGGTCTGGAAGTCGAGCGCCTCGGCATTGAAGAACCCCGTGCTCTCGGTGATGTCCAGGAATCCGTCCTTGGAGATCTGGTGCTCGTCACCGGGCTTGTAGCAGGCGAACTCGACGAGGTACACCGGCCGGGGGCGGTTGAGATAGCAGACGGCGAGAAGGAGCATCAAGGCGCCGAGCCACGCAACGCAGGTGAGGAGGTCGAGCGAGTGGAGCATGCCTACGTCGAGGCGGGCGAACGAGTAGGCCGCCGCGGCCAGGAGCGGCGGCGCGAGTGCGAGCGGTGCCCAGGACGTGGGCGCCGGTAAGCCACCAGAGCGGAGGCCGAGCTTGATGTACTTGAGGTTGACCGACCGCGCGAAGTCCGGGAGCCGGCGGCGGATCTTGATCACGATGCTCGGCGCCCGCGGCTCCTCGGCGCCGCCCTCGACGGTGGCGGCGGGCGCGAAGGCCATCTCGGCCGTCAGGCGCTCGCGCTCCATGACCGCCGCCGTGGACACCATCCTGGTTTTGCTTGGACTGGGAGCTCGAGTTCCTTTTTGTGTCTGGCTGGAGTTGGGTCTCGGGACAGGGGAGTGCGTCAATTTATAGGCACTGAAATGGAGGCAGAGAGGGGGACGGGATGGGCACCTGCTGACTAGCGTCTTGCGGCTGTCCTTTTAGTAGGTCGCCGTAGGTAGGAAATGAAAGATGGACAAGAAAAATTGGGTTTTTATATTACTTTTTTCATAAAAGTGAGCAGAGTTTATTCCCCCCGCGAACAAAACAAACATCGAGACCAAGATAGACAGACGTGTATGCGCATAGGTGCCAATGCAGAGGTGCTATAGTGTATAGATATTTACTGTAGAGGTTTCGGAAAGAGAGGGATCTTTGGTATTATAGCTCTCAATACAGAGATGCTATAGTGCACAGTAATTAGGAGCGATTCCCACTGACTGGCTGAAAAGCGAAGGATGTGATCAATCGCTACGAAAACAGTAAACCCGCTTCATTATTTTCTCGTCTTTGAGACTGTCTATTCATAAGGTGACTAAAAATGTCTTAAGCATAAGTCACTTTTTTATCCATTGGATTAATATCCAATCATATGAAACATCAATCTCTACACAAATTCAATAGTCACAACAAGTGACTTAAACTTAAAAAAAATTCAGACGATCGACTTAAGAATAACAAGGCTGCTCGTCTTTTGCTACGACACTACGTCAAAGCACTGTTCACACATCGTCCTACGCATTTATTGCGGAGGATCCGGATCCCATCAACTGTCGTATGGCACTGAGAACCGTTTTGACTATGTGAAACGTCATCCAGTTTCTATTTTTCTCATAAAATTCTTTTGTTCCCAATATGGCCTCAGAATGTTTTGCTTCCATGCTGGTCGTAAGTTGTACTCAAAACTAAAAATGAATTCGAACATGAAACTTTAAATGGATGAAGTCTCCTAAACGAAGAACTACCCTCGAAATATTTTGACGTAGAAGCTAATATGGTTTTTTCTGTTCTTTTTTTTTTTGTTTTCACTAAGGGAGCTACTAGCCCACGAATTTTTTTTTAAAATAATATTATTTTAAAACATAATTACAAAAATATATCGTCTCTCCAAAAAAATTACAGAAATATGTTCCTGTCGCCAGTTGAAATGACGACAGGGACCTATCGCCATTTCAACTAGCGATAGGGACCCTCTCCCCCTCCTGTCGCCGGTCCAGCCACCTATCGCCAGTTAAAATGGCGATAGGTCCCTGTCGCCATTTCAACTGGCGATAGGAAGCAAGCCAAATTTGGCGGCAAACCTAGCTAGAGAAGGGGCAAATTTGGCTTGCTTCCTGTCGCCAGTTGAAATGGCGACAGGAACCTATCGCCAATTGAAATGGCGACAGGGATCTATCGCCATTTCAACTGGCGATAGGTGGCTGACCGGCGATGAGGGAGAGGGTCCTGCCGCCAGATTGAAATGGCGATAGGTCCTCGCCGCC
The DNA here is from genome assembly GCA_036346405.1 of Phyllostachys edulis. NCBI lineage: Eukaryota > Viridiplantae > Streptophyta > Magnoliopsida > Poales > Poaceae > Phyllostachys > Phyllostachys edulis. The sequence continues at coordinate 8,844,627 of CM070564.1, forward strand.
ATTTCAACCGCAACAGAACACATTTCTGTAATTTTTTGGAGAGATGATATATTTTTGTAATTATGTTTTAAAATAATATTATTTTAAAAAAATTCACTAGCCCACGCTATATTGTTGGAATGCATTTCCAACGATATAGCAGTTTCATGTAGTTTCGTGAAGTTTCAGTTACTTCAAAGTTCTAGATTTCCAGTTTGAAGTTTTGACTAGGTTTCAACGCGTTTTAGATTTCTAGAAGTTTCCAGAGGATTCAAAGAAAATTTCAAGCCCAAGTTTCAAATTTTCGAACTAAAGTTTCAAAAAGTTTCAGACAAAAGAGTTTCAAGAAGTCTCATGAAAACATTTTAAAAGTTTTAGGTTTCAATAAGTTTCGCGTATTTTTAGAAGTTCCCAAAAGATACTAAGAAAGTTTCAAGCCCAAGTTTTAAATTTTAGAACTCAAATTTCAACAAATTTGAGACAAAAGAGTTTCAACATGTTTCAGCAAGTTTCAACATGTTTCAAGAAGTTTCAATAAGTTTTAGATTTTGAAACTTAAGTTTTAACGAGTTTCAAACAAAAGAGTTTCAACAAGTTTTAGTTTGGAGAACTCAAGTTTCAACAAGTTTTGGATTTTAGAACTCAAGCTTCAGCAAGTTTCAGACAAAAGAGTTTCAAGAAGTTTTAGAAAGAAACAGGTGAAACACTGATGAAAATCAAGGTTCAGGTAGGTTTCCCGGAAGTTTTTTTTTTCAAAAGGAGCGAGTTTCACATAATTTCAAGCAAGTTAGAGCCCTCAGATTCTTCTAGAATTGTTTAGAGCCGTCCAAAGTCCAAACCATCTGAACCCAAATTTCTAGAACCTTCTAAAAGCTTCCCAAATCAGAGGCAACATATAGATTACAACCAATCCATAGAAATCGAATTAAAAGGCAAGAAGATAAGGAAGGGATTAGAGCACCAAATCCATCAACAAATCAACGGCATCAGGTGTCGAACATGGCAAAACTGAGAAAAAATCACGAAGGAAACCAAGGGAGGAGGAGAAGAACGCATGTAAGAACTGACAACAGTACAGGCATGAGCACTACAACGAGGCAAACCGACCTTGGAGAAGTATAAATAGGGGTCACCAATGCACACCTTCACCACGATCCATTCTCATGCATCCACACATACATACACATTCACAAAAGAGGTGAAACTATGCTCATTCTTCCATGGCAGAGGAGAGAAATGGAAGAAGACTAGGGATTTGGGGATTTCTCACTAGAGCCCATCAAGTAGCAATTGGGGGTAAAATTGGCATCCTCATGCTAGGCTACGGCCGACGATGGTGAGATCGGTAGCTGAGACAACGATTTAAGGCGACGAAGGCAAGGTGCTGCACATACGTAGGAGAGGGAAGAGTAGAGGGAGAGTAGGTGAGAGAGAAAGGGGACGTATTGGAGGTGGTGATGCAACAACAAAGTGGAGGAGTCGAATGAGGGAGAACAGGAGGAGTGGAGCAGACATAGAGAAGAGGAAGGAAGCAGTGCATGGGAGAAGAAGAAATGAAGAAAAGAGAGTTGGTGATCCAACGGTGAGATGCTATCCCGTTAGCTTACGAATTTACGAGCAAACACTATAGGGTTTGTTAGTTTTTCTCTCACTAAACAATTCGCTTTCGAACAAGTCGTGTTTTCCTTATAAAAAAAGAGTCACGCTTTAGTAAAGAGTCATGCTTTAGTACGTCTAGCGAAATGCTGAGATTTGGTAGGCCAGCTGCTATTATATGCTCTGCGGAAATCGACAAGCGCCACATGGACGTACATCCGGAATGGAAAGGAGCATGCGCACAAGTCATGCCTATATGATGGTGCTAGGTGGGGGAGCGATAAAACGGGTGGAGATTCTTGGGAAGCTATCATATGTAGTAGCAGCTCAACCAACTTGGAATTTAGGACGGACCATCGATCGATCCAGCAAACGGAAATCCCGTTTGCGTATGTACATGCCCACTCCCATACGTGCTTAGATCAGATGTGGAGCAATTTGCCAGCCTTGATTATTAAAGCATTTGCGCACTCGATGTATGCATAAGCAAAGAAAAATAGCGCCGAAGAGTGGAAATGTGATTTGACCGAAGAGCGGAGTTAAGTTACTGATAGAGAAGTGATTAACTGAAAGATCCGAAAAAACAATGTAGCAAGTAGACATCGGGACCCTATTCTATCCGTTCTTTTTTACTTAAAAAGGGGACAGGGGAATTTGGACTACAAATCTTAAGCAAAAAACACATGGTTGACAATCCAACATCCTCCTAGAACCTGACCAAGCCAAGCAAGCATACCACCTTAGCATCCTACACACAGCTACAATTCAACATGACGTACCTTACCAACGACTAATCCTCTACTAACATCACCTGAATCCTCCTCCTCTCAACTGATGTTAGTAACCAACCAGCCATTCTCTTCATCCATCACTCGCAAGTCGCAACAACATATGTATTCACATAACCGAACCGAAGCCAGCTGTTATTTACAGATGATCATTACGCCCCCTCCTTACAGAGCTGCTCCATTATCAAGACTCTGACCAAGAAGGGAGCAGACGAGGTCAAAGACAGGCAAAGCATACTTTCAGTCTTTCACCACGTCAATACTGCATTACCTAGCCAAGCTTGTAGCTGCCACTGGTCCAACTCTGCAGCCACCACCGCCTTGCCACTGCTCGCGCAGGTAACCAAGCAAAGTCGCAGCCTGCAAATCATATAGCTAAACGTAAGTGACTCCACAATTTGGGATCAGTTTTCAGATTCAGTGAAATTGAATAGCACATCCATAGTAAGGCTGACATATGAGGGGGAATTTTGTTCCAAGGCAGTTCAAATAGAAACCAGATAACTCATGGCAAATTGTAGTGGCAAAATCAAGAAGCAAGCATTTCAATAGGGAATCTCAGATGCATATGTTTTCACAAGAAATTTTAAGTATTCTCTGCAGCAAATCAATATCTTTCTAAAAAAATGTTGTAGTACGAACATGAACATTAATGATGTACACAACTATAATATATAGTTCAACCTCAACGGTGCTGCTAGCTGTGACTGATGGAACCAATTCCCAAGAGAGTTCGGTGTAGGAAAACATGACAACTTCAAGTGAAATCCAAATTGGGGGTGTTTATGAAGAGATGAAGAGCTTACAAAATTCAAAACAAATTAATACCCCACTGCTTGTTTGTCAATTCATGAAAAAGGTTCATGCATATGACTAAAGGTCTAGATGGCACAGAAAGGTTGAGTAAGTTTATTTACATGTTCTTCTTGAGTTGATGTTCTTGGCAACCCATCTAGCCCATGTCATGTGGTTAGAGCTTTCTTGAATACATCCATCACCTCAAGGCTGGGGCCTTCTTGATAATAGTTTAGCCTGTGGACAAAAATACTTAACCAATGATTTGGCAGGATGGAAACTGATTAATGGTATCAATTTTCATATATAATTTCAGGGGAAAATGTGATATACCCTCTTGATGTTTTTGATTGAGTCCACCAGTGGCCGGTGTTGAAGACGATGATGTCAGCAGTCCGGTAGCACTAATGTTGACTAGTCAATATTTCTGTTCAAGGAGCTGATCTGTAGGAATGACAACTGACAAGTCACTAACGCCGGCCATGTGAATACTTTTTCTATGGGCAAGCCATGTGAATACTTTTTTTTAGGGAAAGCCATGTGAATACATACTATTGTGATAAAACTGGAATAGTTAGCTAGTATCTATATAAACTGCTATAGATGTTCAAAAATAAGGCAGAATGTTGAAGTCTTTTAACTTTCCACTACTGTCTTCCCTTCACAGACATCACATACAATGGAACCAAGGTCTTCACAGTATGGGCACTTCATATCTTCACCAACCCACCCCAAAAACTGCATTTTAAGGAGAAGTCAACAACTAAATGCAAATCAGAGAAGAAAGAACAAGGTTTAATTTAATATTGTGATGCATTTTCGCGGACCTGTGGTTCAATGTTCGGCTCACCTGTTCCATCACATTCTGCAGCAAGAAAGAAGGGTGTTATCAATAGTCACAACATGGGGGATGGAACGCTGCAGCTCATTTATCAGTACATTGCAGAAGGTCCACAACAATCAGGGACAATACAAAAGTAAAACAAAGGTAACCAATGGCAATGACCTATGGTACATCAAAAGATAAAATTGGGATTTATATAACAATGTACAGTGAGATACACCAGAAACGATTCTAGTAAATACCTTCTATAGTTCTATCTAGAATTTCAATCTGATGAACTACATCTGCTTGACATTTGCAAAAGAGAAAAAAATCTAACCCGATGATGTCTGTATATCATGGTTTGAAGGTTCTAGAGGAGACGAGATTATGAATTTTACAATCTTCTCCCTGACAATGGCAAGTAAATCATGTAATTGTACACATTAGCGCAAGAAGCAATGACTTTTAGTACCTACGCACATGATGTGGCCTTCACCTCGACAGGAGATGGACTTCTTTGTAGATGTTGTAGTAGCACTGCTAATTGGTTTATTCTTCTGTGTCAGCCTGGACGAGTCTTCCCACCTGTTTTCACCAATTAGAAACACTCTGTGTTCCGACACTGAGACACCATTTTGTTTGACCACGGTTTGTTGAACCTCTGCAATTCCTGTTACAGCAGGAACAACTGCTCCGTTTATGCCATCCTACAAGCAAATATAATCTCAGCGGTGTACACCAAATGCCGTGGCTAGTGTCTGAAATACTGCTTGAAGCTTCTACCTGTGCAAAGTGATGGACTGATAGGAGGCCCAGTACATTTGTAAGCAACTCTTACTGAACTGTAGAAGTAACTGAACATTTCTAGTTTATAATAGATATTTTGCTTCGGTGAACATTGAAAATATTTATTTGCCTTTATAATTTATGTGTACTTGGTATGTCGTGCATCTTTAGAAAATCCCATCAACCAGATTAAGGCATTTTTTACTAAGTACATAAATATTGGGAAAATGCATTAATTATCTACTAAAACCAAACATGATGTTATTTTAGCAACATTTGTATCATCATTGTAGTTTCCAACGAATATTACGTAGATAATAATACTTTCATCCTCAACATCGCCATGGTTAGACAGTAAGCTAAGAGCATAGACTGTAGAGACTAACACATGGTGTTACTTATATATGGGTTATAAGGTTGGTAGCTAAACTTACTTTCGTTTTCACATCCTCCCCCATATGTCCCGCAAATAACATCACAAGTAGCTCCGATGTCATCACTCCATCCTCAGAAGTGCCTACTGTTGCCTGCAACAGGAAGCGCATGCACATGTTTATATTAGCTTAGCAATATATGAAATTACACGTTTCAAATCAATTCAGGAATGATGTTGCAGTGACCTACCATGTCTTAACAGCTCGTTCGGTGCCAGCTGAAAAGCTGGGGAACTCCATGTCTTCTTCACCCGAATAATAGCCAAGCTTTTCCAAAGCGTCCTGCATCACGTACAATGTACTTGGATTTATTACACATTTATACTACTGATCACGCAACTGTGACTGCCATGAAAGGCTTAGTGGAAGTGTATAGCGCTAATCTCCAATATCTGCATTAGTTCATAACCAGTTTCTGCCAATATACAATAGGTAATTGCAAAAGATTGCAAATAGCATACCCAAATATGGAGCATTGCCATCAAGCATGTATGTACTCTGCAAAAGCTGTCACTTTCTAACAAACACCCAAGTCCACATTAGGCATAGCGGAACAAAGCTGGGAGTGCCCCAGCTCGATCAGCTCAAAGCCTCAAACACACGTAATTCATCACGAATCCTAGCCAAAACGAAAGGTGCACGACAACGCTCACCTGCATCGCGCGCACGTCCTCCCCTTCGCTCCCCACCCTCAGGCCTCAACGTCCTCCTCCTGCCGCCCCCGCTCCCCGCCTTCGCCTTCTCCGTGACCACCACCACCTCCTCCCTCACCTCGACCTCCTAAACCAGCGCCGGCATGGACAGCGGCGGAGGCAGCGCTGCGGGCTCGGGCGGGGGCACTGGCACGGCCACGGCGTCGACGGACGTGAGGGGCGGCTCGAGCGCGCGGATGCAGAGCCGCGACCTCAGTGAGGAGGGCCTCGTGCTCGGCGCACCAGCGCGACTCCTCGCGGAATCACCGCACCTCCTCGCGCACTTCCCAAGACGACGACGCGGCGGGCGAGGAGGCGGACCGGACCGGGAGGACAGCCGCGCGGCGCGGGCGGTGGGAGGAGGAGACGAACGGGAAGGTGGTGGTAATCATGGGCCGGGGAGGCGGAGACGGAGGCGGTGAGTTGGGGAGTGGAGAAGTGGCGGGGACGCCGAAGAGTGAGCAGATTGGCAATGGCGACGGCGGAGAAGAGGGAGCGGCTCGGCGAGGAGGTGAGTTCACTACCACCTACTACAGCGGAAGGGGTCCAGGGAGGGAGAGGGAGAAGCGAGCGCGGCGCCGAGCGGAAGGGGGAAGCGAGGGCGGGGAAGAGGTCTTTCTTGGGGAAGAGGAAGGAGGCTGGAGGGCGGCGGCGGCATAGGAGAAGGGGGCGATGGGGGAAAAGAGCAGACGGGGAAGAGGGCAGCGGGGGGCGGGCGAAGGTAGGGGCCGTGTTCACCTGGGGGGGGCACTGGACTCACGGGGACCGTGGCGCCGTTTGAGACAGCGACGGCGGAGAAGAGGGAGCAATTCGGTGAGGAGGTGAGTCCACCACCACCTACTATCGCGGAAGCGGGGGTGAGGGAGGGAGAGGAAGAAGCGAGCGCGGCGGAGGGCGAAGGGGAAGACGAAGCAGCGGTGGCGGCAGCAGGCTCTTGTTGGGTTTTAGGTAAACCCTATATTGATTTTATGGTGTCTATCCGATCTACCCTCTATGTGAGGTCCTCCAAGACCTCTCTGGGAGTCCACCAAGACCTCCCAGGAGGTCCCAAGGACCTCTCGGGCAGTTCACCCAGGCCTCTCAGGAGATCCAGCCGTACCTCTTGGAGGTCCAGGGGACTGACCCGAGGAGGTTTTGAGGCTTAGGACCTCCCCAAGAGCCATGATCAGACCTGGGAGGAGGTCCAGAGCCTCACCCGAGCAGATCATGGGACTTAGAGAAGTCCTAACCCTCCTGTGATCCGAACCAGTCCCAAGGATCAATGGCTGGTTCTCACATCAATTACAAGTGATAACATACATACATACGAGACTTTATTAACAACAAGGGAGTTGATTACAAGGTTGCTTACAAGCCACGACAACAAGGCAAAAATAAACACAGCGGAAGCAAAACCATGTCCATCCAATACACCACAAGTAATTGGCTGGAGGGCGCGGCCTAGTTGATCTGGTCCTCATTATCATCAAAGAAGTCTTCTCCTGCTCAATTCATTAATCAAGCAAGAATGAGCACAATAATCGTGCTCGCAAGTTACACCCGTCAATTAACAGAATGACATGCATAATGGATATCTCAAGGAAGGTGTAATATGGTTAGTTTGCATAAAGCCAAGTTTGTTTCAAATACAAGTATTAAGTTCCAAAGCGTAACCATAATTAAAATTCATTTGCAAATTCTCATTTTACAGTTGGATAACTTTCATCAATATGATGGTGAAGGATACCCTCCTGTCACAAGGCTCCCTGCCCAACCCATTTGGATAGAAATAAAACAAACCAGTTTTTAACCATCCATTTTGAAAACAAACAAGAGGTCTAACTTTGAGCAGCTTTGCTAGCATGTCCATAACTGCGGACACGGCTATTCGAATAGTTTTACACTCTGCAGAGGTTGTACACTTTACCCACATGACATGACTTCTCTAGTTTGTTTGGCAACCGTCGTTGCCACCTCTCACTGCCGATGGTAAGAGGTCTAGAGCACGTGACAAGGACTTTACAATGCATCATTCCACCGTAGTTCATCCACTCTAAGGTTTCGCCCCTTCCTAGGGCCCCCTCTTGAGCCAGATGGGTACAACAAAGTCATAAAAGACAGGCCATGAAAGACCACCCACTATTTCGCGGACCAACCGCGGTGATAACTTTGCAAATTAGTTGGCCAGGTCCCGCCCATACAGGACATGTGGTTACACGGAGAGGCATAGCAAAATACACTCGCAGACCGGTCCTTAACTGACCCAGGCGGCCACCACAACCCTAGGGCATCGGATCACACGACCCCCGTGCATAGACTTGCACCAACCAAACAACCAATGCCGCCCAAGTCCAAATCCATTTCCCATGTCTTTGCTTTTCAAACCTCCATGGCACACCAATGCCATGGCCATTTGCAAAAACCCCATGACACGCCAATGCCATGGTCCAGATCATTTAGACAAGTGATATTTTTGGCCAAAACCTCCCAAACCAAGATTCTTTTCTCTAAGCATGGCTAAGCTTTAGTTTTTCAAAGGTCTTGGTCCACTGTATTGCGTAAACCAGGTTTTGCCTAGGGTGACAACATGTTCGGCTCAAGATCAATAGTGGTCATACCAAGGAAATTAGGTATAACTATGAATTTAAAGACGGGCATTGAAGTAACTTAGTCATGTAAGCATGCATTAACATTTGAAATGGAATATACATAGGTTGAAATAATGGGTGCAATATGATCAAGAGTGTAACATGCCTTGCTCAAAGGCCTAGATGTCTTCTTCTTCTTCGGGGAGCTCTTGCTCTTCAGTGTCTTCACGATCTACACGAGGAAACCAAAGTAACTCAATACAGAGATCAAACAAAACCCAAAGAAACTTCAATGAAACTCCAAAATAAAACCAACAGAGAGGCTAGGTCGGTTTGGAGGAGGTCCAAGGAGCTTGCTGGAGGAGGTCCAATGCTCAAGGGAGGAGGTCCAAGAGCTTTGGAGGAGGTTCAAGCTTAAGGAGGAGGTCCACGAGTGCTTTCGGTTGCTTTGGAGAATGGATATGGGGAAAAAGATGAGGATGAAGGGCTGCCCAAGCTTATATAGTCGAGCCATTGAGATTTTCGGTGTATAGGTGTTCATGAGTTGGTGAAAAGGACAATGAAAGCAGGCAAGGGATCTGACAAAAGTATGGCACGGGTGCTGCAAAAAGTGGTAGCATTTAATGCGATAAAACAGGCATTAAATATGGGGAGACTCCCTTGTGCAAAAGACATAGTCAAAGGATAAAGAAAAATAGGTGTGATTGACAAGTAGGACCAGTCAAAGCTCAAGGGAAGGTCCCGCGGACAGGAGGTCCAATAGACACCACAATGGGGAGGTCCTGACGGTCGGATTAAATCAAGGGGAGGTCTGGGCGGTTAGGATCTCCAGAAGGGGAGGTCCTAACGGTCAGATCTAACCAATGGTAGGTCTGGACGGTTACGATCTCCAAAGGGGAGGTCCTAATGATCAGATCTAAATAAGGGGGAGGTCTGGACGGGTAGTATCTCCCAAGGGGAGGTCCTAATGGTCAGATCTAACAAGAGGGAGGCCTGGATGGTGAGGATCTCCAAAGGAGAGATCTTAACGATCAAGATCTAACAAAGGGGAGGCGGCTAAGATCTTCAGAGGAGAGGTCTTAACAGTCAAGATCTAAGCAAGGGAGGTCTTGACGTCTAAGATTTCCAAACGGGAGGTCTTAACGGTCAAGATCTAACAAAGGGGAGGTCCTGACGGCTAAGATCTCCAGAGGGGTGGTCTTAACGGTCAAGATCTAACAAAGGGGATGTTCTGACGGCTAAGATCTCCAGAGGGGAGGTCTTAACGGTCAAGATCTAAACAAGGGAGGTCCTGACAGCTAAGATCTCCAAAGGGGAGGTCTTAACGGTCAAGATCTAACAAAGGGGAGGTTCTGACGGCTAAGATCTCCAGAGGGGAGGTCTTAATGGTCAAGATCTAAACAAGAGAGGTCCTGACGGCTAAGATCTCCAAAGGGGAGGTCTTAACGGTCAAGATCTAACAAAGAGGAGGTCTGGACGGTTAAGATCTCTAGAGGGAAGGTCTTAACGGTCAAGATCTAACAAAGGGGAGGTGAACGATAGCGAGATAAGAAGCGGGAGGAGCGGGAGCCATTGGATTTCCATCGAACGGGTCAAGGCAATTGGGCTGTTTGGACCAAGCGAACGCTCCAACAGATCGGGGCCATCCAATACGAATCGGACGGTTCTAAAGAAGTGGGACGTTCGGATCATCCGAACGTCTCACCAAGATCAAACCGTCCAACGCAAATCGAACAGTACACAAGCGATAGAGGTCTGGATCAAGCGGAAGGCTCGAATGGACGCGAGGGAGGTCCAAATAAACAAGGAGGAGGTCCTAGAGGACATAGGGAGGTCCTGAAGGATACGGGGAGGTTCAAGTAGACAAGGAGGAGGTTCTAGAGGACATGAGGAGGTCCTAAAGAACACTGGGAGGTCCAAATAGACAAGGAGGAGGTCCTAGAGGACATAGGGAGGTCCTGAAGGACACGGGGAGGTCCAAATAGACAAGGAGGGGGTCCTAGAGGACATGGGGAGGTCCTGAATGACACAGAGAGGTCCAAATAGACAAGGAGGAGGTCCTAAAGGACATGGGGAGGTCTTGAAGGACAGGGAGGTCCAAATAGACAAGAAAGAGGTCCTAAAGGACATGGGGAGGTCCTGAAGGACACAGGGAGGACAAAGCCAGCGCAGAAAAGAGGAGACCACCAAAACTGCACAAACCCAAATAACCTCATGCGATTTTTAGTTGAAGTTCGAATTAATCCATTAAAATCCATTCTGAAATTCTCAAGTTAAGATTTGAATTCTCATTAAAACAAAATGGTTCTTTTTATTTTGAAAGTTCAAAAAGGCTCCAAAAATCAGGGTGTTACAAACCTACCCCCTTAAGGGAATCTCGACCCAAGATTCAAGCTTGGCCAGCAAAGTGGTAGGGATAGTTAGTCTTGAGGTCTTCTTCATTTTCCCATGTAGCTTCATTTTCAGGGTGGTGGCTCCACTGCACCTTGTAGGTTCGGATGATCTTGCTTCTAGTAACACGCTCCGCGACATCTAGAATTTTAATTGGCCGCTCCACATAGGTGAGGTCTTCTTGGAGATCAATGCTCTCTAGGAGGGTGTGGTCTTCTGGGACTCGGAGGTATTTCCTTAGCTGTGATACATGAAAGACATCATGCACCGCTGACAATGAGCTTGGCAGCTCAAGCTATAAACAACTTCACCTTGTCTTGCCAATACCTTGTACGCTCCGACAAATCTTGGTGCTAGCTTTCCTTTAGCCCGAAACCTTCTAACTCCTCTGAGTGGAGTTACCCTGAGGTACACAAAGTGACCAACTTCAAAGGATAACTCTCGTCTTCGATTGTCCGCATAGCTCTTTTGTTGGGACTGAGCTATTCTAAACCGCTCTCTTATAAGCTTCACTTTTTCCTCAACCTCTTTGATTACTTCGGGCCCAAATAACTGGCGCTCACCTACTTGATCCCAAAGGAGGGGAGTTCTACACTGCCTTCCATACAAGGCTTCAAAGGGAGACATTCTTAAACTAGCTTGGTAGCTATTGTTGTAGGAGAACTCAGCATAGGGGAGGTTTTTGTCCCAACTTTTCCCATAATCCAAAGCACAGGCTCGGAGCATGTCTTCAAGAACTTGATTCACCCTCTCTGTTTGTCCATCGGTTTGAGGGTGATAAGCAGTGCTGAAATTAAGTCTTGTCCCTAAGGCTTCATGGAGACTTTCCCAAAATCTTGAGGTGAATTGGGAACCTCTATCAGACACTATACTCTTGGGTACACCATGTAGGCAGACAATTCGGGCTAGGTACAACTCAGCCAACTTGCTGCTTTGGTAGGTGGTCTTGACAGGGATAAAATGTGCCACTTTGGTCAAATGATCCACAATAACCCAAATGGAGTCATAGCCCGATTGGGTCCTTGGCAAACCAGTGATGAAATCTATGCCCACTTGCTCCCATTTCCACTCGGGAATGGGCAAAGGCTGCAGCAAACCAGCAGGTCTTTGGTGCTCAGCCTTAACCCTTTGGCACACGTCACACCTTGCCACATACTCAGCTATTTCTCGCTTCATGTTGACCCACCAATACTTCTCTTTGAGATCTTGGTACATCTTGGTGCTCCCTGGATGAATGGAGTAATGAGACTCATGAGTTTCTTTGAGCAACATCTGCTTTATGTCTTGACAGTTCGGCACACAAAGTCTACTGCCGAACCAAAGAGCTCCCTAGTCATCTTTTAAGAAATCAGGAGCCTTGCCTTTCTTTAAATTTTCTTTGATCTCTTGGAGGTCATTATCATGAACCTACATTTCTTGAATTTGCTTCTGTACAGTAGGCTAAACCTCCAGAACATGCACACAACTTTGAGTGATAATCTCCAAATTTAGTCGTCTCAACTCTTCACACAAACTGGGCTGACTCTCTTGAACCATTAAAGTGCTGCAATAACTCTTTCGACTCAGGGCATCAGCCACCACATTTGCCTTACCTGGGTGGTAGTGAATTCCAATATCATAGTCTTTGATAAGCTCCAACCATCTTCTTTGTCTAAGGTTAAGATTCGATTGGGTAAAGATGTATTTTAGACTCTTATGGTCTGTAAAGACCTCACAGCGATTACCAATAAGGTAATAGCGCCAAATCTTTAGGGCATGCACTACGGCAGCTAATTCTAAATCATGAGTTGGGTAGTTAGCTTCATGAGGCTTTAACTTTCGGGAGGCATAAGCTACCACTCTTCCCTCTTGCATCAAGAGACAACCAAGACCCTGCCTAGAGGCATCACAAAAGACTTCAAAATCTTTTTGGGTATCTGGCAAAATGAGCACGGGGCAGAGGTTAACCACTTCTTCAATTCTTGAAAACTGTGCTCACAAGCTGAAGTCCAAACATACCTGCTTTTCTTTTTGAGCAACTGAGTGAGAGGCCTTGCTATCTTGGAAAAACCTTCAATGAATTGACGATAATACCCTGCCATGCCAAAGAAACTTCTAATTTGGGACACTGATTTGGGTGGCTTCCAGTTTAGAATATCCTGAACCTTGCTAGGGTTGACTACCACACCTGCAGCTGACATTACATGACCCAAAAAGGTAACCTTTTTCAACCAAAAGTCACACTTCTCAAATTTTGCATAAAGTTGGTGGTCTGTAATCTTGTCTAGAACCAACCGAAGGTGATCTTCATGCTCCTTCTCAATCTTGGAGTATAGTAGGATGTCATCTATGAAGACAATGATAAACTTATCTAAGTACTCCATAAACACTTTATTCATCAAGTTCATAAAGTATGCAGGGGCATTGGTCAATCCAAAATACATGACCGTGAACTCATAAAATCCATACCGGGTTGAGAAGGTTGTCTTTGGGATGTCCTCTTGTTGAATCTCCAATTGATGATAACCTGACCTTAGGTCAATCTTGGAGAAAACTGTTGCTCCTTTTAGTTGATCAAACAAGTCATCAATCCTGGGCAAAGGGTACTTATTCTTGATGGTAACATTATTGAGAGCTCTATAATCCACACACATGCGTTGTGTACCATCCTTCTTTGCCACAAAGATCACTAGGGCTCCCCAAGGAGAGGAACTCGACCTAACAAATTCTTTGATTTGCATTTCATCAATTTGTTGCTTCAACTCAACAAGATCATTTGCAGGCAACCTATAGGGTCTTTTGGAAATAAGTGCTGTCCCTGGAATCAAGTTATTGGCAAATTCCAGATCTCTGTCCGGAGGCATTCCAGGTAACTCACTTGGGAACACATCTGGGTATTCCCTCACCACAGGGAGGTCTTCAAGCTTAACTTCTCTCAAACAGGGCAAGCTAGGACCTACTCTAGGAGAGGTCTTAGGGCTAAATTCAACTTGTGTCCCTTGCTCATTGGTGAGCACAATGGACTTGTTGGCACAATCTATTTGACCTTGGTTCTTGGCTAACCAGTCCATTCCAAGAATCACATCTAACCCTTAGGAGTGTAGGACTATCAAGTCTGCAAAGAAAGGTACTCCCAAGATTTCCAAGGAAAGATTTGGGCACAAGGAGCTAGTCCTCATTTCAGAGCCCAGAGAGTGGATTAGCATAGGGTTTATTAAAGGAGACATAGCTAACCCATTATTACCCACAAACTTAGAAGAGACAAACGAATGGGAAGCTCCGGAATAAAAAAGAATGGTTGCCGGTACTGAATTAACAAGAAACGTACCAAGAACCACATCCGATGCGGTTTGAGCTTCTTCAGCTGTGACATGATTTACTCACCCTTTAATATATTGTACTGAAGGCTTCGAGTTGGTGTAGCCGCCAGGAGGTGAGGGCCCTTGTCCAGATCGGTTGGGAGTTGGAGTTGTAGCTTGAAGCTTTTTCGGGCATTTGCTAGCATAGTGCCCAACTTCATGACAATAAAAACATGTGACCCCAGCTGCTGGGGACAGGGATGGCTTCTTCTGGACAAGACTTCCTGGAGAAGTCCCACGGGAACTAGAAGTGTAGGAACGTCTCGCTTGCGTGGGAGACTTTGAAGGGGAGGAGGTCGCAGGCCTCTTTTGCTGAAATTGAGAGGTTTTTGGCCTGGAAAAACCCTCTGGCTTGAACTGCTGAGCTGCCTTCCTCTTCTTATGATTCTCCATCTCAATATGCTTGCCCTCTTGACAAATTGCCTTGCTCACAAGTTGCTGAAAATCTGGGTAGTCATGAGCAAGGAGCTGGACCGAGAGATCATCATTGAGCCCTTCCAAGAAACGCTCTTACTTTGACTCATCAGTGGCCACATCTTCGGGTGCATATCTTGCCAATTGCTTGAATTTGTGAAGATATTCACTTATAATACGGTTTCCTTGGCGCAAAGATCTGAACTCCTTCTTTTTTAGCAACATCATACCATGTGGGATGTGTGCACGGCGAAAAACTTGCACAAATTCCTCCCAAGTTATAGTCTGAGTATCAACATGGGATTGAGTGAAGTTGTCCCACCACTCAGAGGCTGGTCCATGGAGTTGGTGAGAGGCAAACAAAACCCTCTCATGATCAGTACACTGGATCATGTTCAGCTTTCTTCCACTGCCCTAAGCCAGTCATCAGCTTCCATAGGCTCAGTAGTACTGGAGAATGTGGGTGGCCTCATTCTCATGAACTCAGAGATATTTGTCCTTGGAGGGGGTGGTACATATATAGGAGGTTGGGCTGCTGCTGCTGCTTGAAGGTTCTGAGTGTTGCTGATGGACTGGGCTAACAAGTTGATCAACTGTGCTTGATTTGCCATCACTTGGTTCCAATTTAGTCCTTGAGTTGGAGGAGGAGGTGGTTGCGGCACTAGGGGTCTCTGGATCACCCCCAGAGGCTCGGCCTTGCCCACTAGTGCTGCCACTGCCTCTAGTTGTCACCATCTGCCAGAGGTCCAAAGGTAGGAAAGAGATGAGAGAGATAAGGGGGAAGAGGTTAAAACAACCAAACCAGCAAAATCAGCAACTCACAAGTTCAAACACGTTCTACTCGAGGCTCACTGCCCTCAGGGCTGCAAGTGAGGAGGTCGTGGCCACAAGGGGAGGTCATTGCAAGAGACCCAAGGGAGGTCCTTGCAAAAGCTACCACCATTGACCACAAGCTGGGAGGTCCTAACAAAGGGGAAGGCTCAAAACACAAAGGTTAACTACCACATGACCCCTTAAGGATATGAGAAGGGAAAGATGATCCAATTACTTTATAAAACAATGAAGAAAGCAAAAGGTAGAAGAGAGTGAGTTGAGAAAAGATACAAGGAAGGGGCAAGGATAGAGAGATGACTCAAGTAAGGAGAGAACAAATTATTTCTCTTATTTTGTAATACACATTTTGAACTTTCTTCTAATGACCATTCTACTAGGCTACGACCTACAGTCAAGATACTCTGATACTACTTGTGACGACCCGGCCAGGGGCCTCACCCGAGAGGTCCTCCAAGACCTCCCTGGGAGTCCACCAGGACCTCCCAGGAGGTCCCAAGGACCTCTCGGATAGTCCACCCAGGCCTCCTAGGAGGTCCAGGGGACTGACCCGAGGAGGTCTTGAGGCTCAGGACCTCCCCAAGAGCCACGACCAGACCTGGGGGGAGGTCCAGAGCCTCGACCGAGGAGATCATGGGACTTGGAGAAGTCCTAACCCTCCTGTGATCCGAACCAGTCCCAAGGATCAATGGCTGGTTCTCACAGCAATTACAAGTGATAACATACATCCACACGAGACTTTATTAACAACAAGGGAGTTGATTACAAGGTTGCTTACAAGCCACGACAACAAGGAAAAAATAAACACAGCGGAAGCAAAACCATGTCCATCCAATACACCACAGGTAATTGGCCCCCTCTTGAGCCAGGTGGGTATAACAAAGTCATAAAAGACAGGCCATGAAAGACCACCGACTATTCCGTCGGACCAACCGCGGTGATAACTTTGCAAATTAGTTGGCCAGGTCCCGCCCATACAGGACATATGGTTGCACGGAGAGGCATAGCAAAATACACTCGCAGACCGGTCCTTAACTGACCCGGGCGGCCACCACAACCCTAGGGCATCGGATCACATGACTCCCCATGCATAGACTTGCACCAACCAAGCAACCAATGCCGCCCAAGTCCAAATCCAAATCCATTTCTCATTTCCTTGCTTTTCAAACCTCCATGGCACACCAATGCTATGGCCATTTGCAAAAACCCCATGACACGGCAATGCCATGGTCTAGATCATTTAGACAAGTGATATTTTTGGCCAAAACCTCCCAAACCAAGATTCTTTTCTCTAAGCATGGCTAAGCTCTAGTTTTTCAAAGGTCCTGGTCCACTGTATTGCGTAAACTAGGTTTTGCCTAGGGTGACAACATGTTCGGCTCAAGATCAATAGTGGTCATACCAAGGAAATTAGGCATAACTATGAATTTAAAGATGGGCATTGAAATAACTTAGTCAAGTAAGCATGCATTAACATTTGAAATGGAATATACATAGGTTGAAATAATGGATGCAATATGATCAAGAGTGTAACTTACCTTGCTCAAAGGCCTGGATGTCTTCTTCTTCGGGGGGCTCTTGCTCTTCAGTGTCTTCACAATCTACACGAGGAAACCAAAGCAACTCAATACAAAGCTCAAACAAAACCCAAAGAAATTTCAATGAAACTCCAAAATAAAACCAACAGAGAGGCTAGGTCGGTTTGGAGGAGGTCCAAGGAGCTTGCTGGAGTAGGTCCAAAGCTCAAGGGAGGAGGTCTGAAGCTCAAGGGAGGAGGTCCACAAGTTGCTCGGTTGCTTTGGAGAATGGATATGGGGAAAAAGATGAGGATGAAGGGCTGCCCAAGCTTATATAGCTGGAGCCATTGAGATTTCCCAGGGTATAGGTGTTCATGAGTTGGTGAAAAGGACAATGAAAGCATGCAAGGGATATGACAAAAGTATGGCACGGGTGCTGTAAAAAGTGGTAGTATTTAATGCGACACAACAGGCATTAAATGTGGGGAGACTCCCTTGTGCAAAGGATATAGTCAAAGGATAAAGAAAAATGGGTGTGACTGACAAGTGGGACCAGTCAAAGCTCAAGGGAAGGTCTCGCGGATAGGAGGTCCAACAGACACCACAATGGGGAGGTCCTGACGGTCGGATTAAATCAAGAGGAGGCCTGGGTGGTTAGGATCTCCAGAAGGGGAGGTCCTAACGGTCAGATCTAACAAAGGGTAGGTTTGGACGGTTAGGATCTCCAAAAGGGAGGTTCTAACGGTCAGATCTACATAAGGGGGAGGTCTGGACGGTTAGGATCTCCCAAGGGGAGGTCCTAACGGTCAAGATCTAACAAAGGGGAGGTTCTGACGGCTAAGATCTCTAGAGGGGAGGTCTTAATGGTCAAGATCTAAACAAGGGAGGTCCTGACGGCTAAGATTTCCAAAGGGGAGGTTTTAACGGTTAAGATCTAACAAAGGGGAGGTCCTGATGGCTAAGAGCTCTAGAGGGGAGGTCTTAACGGTCAAGATCTAACAAAGGGGAGGTCCTGACGGCTAATATCTCTAGAGGGGAGGTCTTAACGGCAAGATCTAAACAAGGGAGGTCCTGACGGCTAAGATCTCCAAAGGGGAGGTCTTAACGGTCAAGATCTAACAAAAGGGATGTCCTGACGGCTAAGATCTCCAGAGGGGAGGTCTTAATGGTCAAGATCTAAACAAGGGAGGTCCTAACGGCTTAGATCTCGAAAGCGGAGGTCTTAACGGTCAAGATCTAACAAAGGGGAGGTCTGGACAGTTAAGATCTCTAGAGGGGAGGTCTTAATGGTCAAGATCTAACAAAGGGGAGGTGAACGATAGCGAGATAAGACGCGGGAGAAGCGGGAGCCATTGGATTTCCATCGAACGGGTCAAGGCAATTGGGCCGTTCGGACCGAGCGAACGCTCCAACAGATTGGGGCCATCTAATATTGATCGGACAGTTCTAAAGGAGGGGGACGTTCGGACCATCCGAATGTCTCACCAAGATCAAACCGTCCAACGCAAAATGAACGGTACACAAGCGATAGAGGTCTGGATCAAGCGGAAGGCTCGAACGGACGCGGGAGAGGTCCAAATAAACAGGGCGGAGGTCCTAGAGGACATGGGGAGGTCCTGAAGGACACGGGGAGGTCCAAATAGATAAGGAAGAGGTCCTAGAGGACATAGGGAGGTCCTGAAGGACACAGGGAGGTCCAAATAGACAAGAAGAAGGTCCTAGAGGACATGGGGAGGTCCTGAAGGACACGGGGAGGTCCAAATAGACAAGGAGGAGGTCCTAGAGGACATGGGGAGGTCCTGAAGGACACAGGGAGGTCCAAATAGACAAGGAGGAGGTCCTAGAGGACATGGGAAGGTCCTGAAGGACACGGGGAGGACAAAGCCAGCGCAGAAAAGAGGAGACCACCAAAACTCCACAAACCCAAATAATCTCATGCGATTTTTAGTTGAAGTTCGAATTAATCCATTAAAATCCATTCTGAAATTCTCAAGTTAAGCTTTGAATTCTCATCAAAACAAAATAGTTCCTTTTATTTTGAAAGTTCAAAAAGGCTCCAAAAATCAGGGTGTTACACTCTATTCCTCTGCCTTTTCCGTGGTGCCGCTCACAATTGCATTATGAGGCTAGAGGGTAGGGACCTATTTATAGACTCCACTTCCAGGTGTTGACAATTGCCCCTCCACCTCGATGACCTAACTTCGCCCCATTGCCCCCATCCAATCTTCGAGCACCCCAACCAGAACTGCCTCCTCCTCCACCCCCAACCTTTGCAATGTTGAGCCGTCGCTAGATTAAGCAAGATCTGTGGCATTCATAGCCTCCCCAGCATTTATTACCTTCTTTGACTGCTGTGTACGCCATATCCTTGCCAGTGACTGTAAGACCAGGAGGTTTTTGGTCATGTTATTTGATGATGAACACATTGACAATAAGAAAGACTTAGTCTTGGTGTTTTAAGATGAATACATTGTCTTTGGAACATGCTTGTGATCTTAGGTGCTGACATGCTTTTGAGTTCTGTTAAATTCTGCGAAAATCAAGATTTGTCGGTTTTCTTGATAGTACCAGCGTTAGAAGCTGCATACTATCACGGACGAACAACTGCATGATTGTTGGCGGTATGAAATTTTTCGAAGACTTGTGTTTGGCTTTTGGATTTTCTTGAGAGTGGTAGTACCGGCTTTGTATTTGAGGAACTACTGGATTGCGGTAGGACCGCTTGTGAAGTGAGGTAGTACCGCAAGTCACTGAGCTCCAAACGCGTGTTTTGCTCGAACCATTAGATCTTGATCTGACGGCCCTCATTGAGAGGAACGTTCGGACTGTCCGAGATCTTAAAGGATTGTGAGCCTTTGGATTGAAATCAGACGGTTGACATCAAGAGGAACATTCGGACTTTGAACAGTACCCCTAAATCCGACGGTTTTGAAGCAAGGTCCGATTAGCCAAGTCATCTGGAGCGTCCACGTGTCTCAGGGCTTGGTTCTGAGTCTTTTGCGCATTTTAGTGGTGCGGTAGTACTGTTTGGTAATTTGCGGTAGTACCGCACAACAGTTATACCTTTTTTGTTTTTGGTGGTATGGAAAAACCAGCACACTTGTTTTGAACATTGGACTTCTTGCTGAGCGGTACGGCCACGCCATGGTTGGCGATAGTACCGCGATAGGTTTTTCTCGGGGAGAGAGTTTCTGACAAGCACTGTTAAGTGAAAAACGGTAGTACCGTTGTCTTGAAGCGGTATGACCGCACAAGGGTATGACCGTGTTTTGAACGTCGGTAATACCGCTCATCGGTAAGACCATTTGCTAGCAGTATGTAATTTCCAGAGATCTTGTTTTCGAAAGATTTTGAGATTTCCCAAGGAGTGGTATGACCGCAGTGTTTTGAGTGGTACGACCACCTCGGCGGTAGTACCGGGAATAATATGGCGGTATGACCGATTGTGTTCGAATTGTTTCGATATTTTGAGAATTGGCTAAAGTTTTGGTTAAATTCATGAGCTTTAAGTTGTGTTACTTAATGCATGATAATGTTTACGAGTTTGTGAGCTAATGTTGGTCAAGTTTTGGAGAACTTGTGCCGGATTTGTTTGCTTTGATCTTTGCATGTGCAGGTTGAGCGTGAAGGCAATTGTTGTCGTGATGAGGAGGACTCATACTAGGATTGGGGAGATCTGAGGTCCTGGAGGTCGTGGATGTTACGAGATGGTTGAGCTTGCGCTGGAGCACGTGGAGTTCAAAGATAGGTTCACGTTGGAGCTACGGGAGGAGTCCTGGAGGCTTGCGGCGTGGGAGTTTTGGAAGGGATGACAGATTTGGAAGGAGTTCCAAATCTGGATGTTTTTGAGATAAAATCCGTGTCGGTGTCGTGTTAGACATGGATAGGATTCTAGGGTATAAATAGAGGAGGGTTAGGAGCTAACCGTGGAGCTAGAGAGAGATTGCATCTGTAGCAAGGTTTATCATGAGAGCTTGTTGTTGCTTTTGTGATAGAGCTTCTAGAGGGCTTTCTGTTGAAGGTTCTTGATGGGTGCTTGAGGAGCACTTTGTAGACTCAAATCTATATAGAGAAATAAAGATCCAATTCACTCTAGTCTGTCTCTGGTTTGTGTTGATCTTGTTGTGTGCGCAAGGAGCTTCTGTGAGAGTTTTCCAAGTAGCTTGTGAAAAGATCAAAGGAGTTCTTGTGCACAGGTTCGAGATTGGATTTGGAGGTCAATTGGCTGCAATCATTCAACCCCCCCTTCTGATTGCCATTACGATCATACAAGTGGTATCAGAGCAAGGTTGCAATGGCATCAGATCAAGATCGCTTCTCAGGTAAGCCACCATATTTCGATGGATCTGATTACATCTACTGGGAGACACACATGGAGGTTTTTCTGCAAGCATAAGGTAATGTTATTTGGCAAAAAGTTGAAAGCCCTTATGAAGTGCCTGTTGTTGTTACTGCCAATAACACTGCTGATGTTGAAGCTAATGCTAAGGCTAGAAATATTTTGTTGCAAGGTTTGAGTAGGAATGAGTTTGTCAGAATTGCTAATATTAAATCTGCTAATAAGATTTGGACAACTCTTGCTGATTATCATGAGGATCAAAATCATTAAAGGTGTTCGTCGAATCAATTTAAAAAGAGTATTCTAAGTTTGAGATGAAACCAGGTGAATCTGTAGATGCTCTTTTTGATCGCTTTAATAAAATTGTTAGTGATTTGCAATCTGTTGATGTTGTTTACTCTGATTCTAACAACGCTCGTCAAATTTTGAATGCTTTGGATATGGTATGCAGGAGGTTTTAGTCACTACAATCAATCATTCTGCTAACATGGAAACACTCACCTTAAACGATCTCTGTTCCAAGTTGAAAACACATGAGATTAATATTTTGGCCAGATAAATAAGTCAAATTCTTTGGGTTTAGTGACTAACCAAACCGACGACTTATCTAGCTCTTCTAGTTTTTCCTTATACGCTTTGGGAGCTATTTCGGATGAACAATTGGAGGAGATTCGGAAGAAAGCGCTTGTACTCTTCTCCAACAGGTGACTAAAGCAATCAACAATATCGATCAAGGAGGAGAGGAGGTCCAATTCGATGCTTTGAATGTGGTGAGCTAAATCATATAAAGGTGAATTGTCCCAAGCTGAGAAGTAAGGAGACTAAAGATGACAAAGCACCAGCTCGGCGTTCAAAATTCAAGTTTGATTCAAGCAAGATGCAAAATTATCGTAAGGCGGTCAACAAGGTGCTCTCAGCACTTGAGGAGATTGGATTGAGTGATGTTGACTCTGAAAGCGACAATGAGGATGATAACAAGAAGGCAAAAGAGGTGGACTTCACAGGGATGTGCTTTATGGCAAGCAGTGAAGAGCTTAATGATGATAATCTATATAGTGACCCTGATGAGGTAAAACCCTCTTATGCTGATTTATCTCGTGCTGTGCTTAAGTTGACAAGTGAGCTTAAAAATACAAAAAGAAAGTTAAGAAACATGACCTTGTTGTTGATAGCTTAAATTCTGAAATTAATAGGCTTAAGGCATCTATTCTTGATGATGAATCATGTGAATCTTGTCAAGTTTTGCATTCTGAATTGAAACTTGCTAGATCAATACATGCTGAATTTGAAGAGTTAAAACTGGCGCATGATTCTTGTGATGATAAGATGAAACTTGCATATGTTGAAATTGAAAAACTCAAGTCTAGTTCAACTTGTTTAGAGTCAAGTATTTTGAATGCTCAAACTAAAACTTGCTCTAATTGTGAATTGCTAGAAGCTAGACTAAAGTCATCTCAGGAATCCATTCAACAGATGCTTTATCATGAGACACTTTCTTGCACTAACTGTCCCAAGCTCACTACTGAAATAGAAGCTTTAACTAGACAACTAAATGTGTTTGCGGAAAAGGAAAAATTGGCTCTGTCTAGTGCTTCTAAGAAAACCTTGAATGAATCATTATGTGCAAATCATCCTACTTTGGCTAAAGAAAATGAATATCTTAAGGACACTTTGGAAATATTTTCTTTTGGCAAGAAAAATTTGAACATGATTCTAGACAGATCAAAAGTCAGTACTAAAAGCCAAGGTCTAGGATTTAACTTTGCTGAGCATACCAAGAATCATCCTCCCAAAATTCTTAAGCTTCTTGAACCTGAAAAGTTTGAAATTGAATCTGAACCTAAACAAGTTTTGTTTAAATCTGCTAGTTTTGCAAAGGATCCTTCTATCAAAGTGAGTACTGTAAAAAAAAACTACAACTTCTTATCAAGACAAATATCAATGTACTCACTGTGGAAAAGAAGGGCATTTGGTTCAGTATTGTTTTCGAAAAGCAAAGAAAGAAAAGAGAGACATGCTAAGAAAATATTTTCAACTCCCTTATCATCGTTTTGTCTCAAGTAAACAAACTGCTGCAACTTTTACTCAAGCGGTCATACCGGCGTCTAAACAGCGGTCTGACCGCCAGACTCTAGAAAAAAGAAATGCTCGTGTTGCTCCTGTTCAATGTGTTTCTTAGTACTGGGTTCCAAAGTCGTATCTTATTAACCCCAGTACTGTGAGACCAATATTTTCTTAATGTAGGTACAGCTGTTGAGGAAGGGGAACATATGGTTAGTAGACTCAGGATGTTCCAGGCACATGACAGGTGATTCAAAATGGTTCTCCTCCCTCACTAAGGCATCCAGTGATGAATTGATTACTTTTGGGGATGCTTCAACTGGAATTGTGATGGCAAAAGGTACAGTACGTGTAAATAACAAATTCATACTCAAAGATGTTGCTTTGGTGAGTAAATTGAAGTACAACTTGCTTTCGGTTTCACAATTGATAGAAGAAAATCTTGAGGTAAGCTTTAAGAAGCATGCTTGTAGGGTTTTAGATGTTTCTGGAGATCTTGTCTTCAATATCTCTCGGTTACGGAAAGTCTTTAAAGCTGATTTCAATCATTCCTTTTCACCTAATGTTAGATGTTTGGTAGCTTCCGAATCCAGGGATCTATTCTTTTGGCACCGCAGATTAGGACATATTGGTTTTGATCATCTTGTTCGAATTAGTAGAATGGATCTCATTAGGGGGTTGCCTAAACTTAAGGGTGATATAGATTTGGTTTGCTCTCCTTGTCGACATGGTAAGATGGTTGCTGCTCCACATTTTCCTATTTCTGTAATCATCACAGATGGCCCTGGACAATTGTTGCATATGGACACTGTAGGTCCCTCTAGAGTTCAATCTGTTGGAGATAAGTGGTACATTCTTGTGATTGTTGATGATTTCTCTAGATACTCTTGGGTGTACTTTATGGTGTCTAAAAATGAGGCTTTTGGTCATTTCAAAGATGTATTTCTCAGACTTAATAATGAACTGCATGGTGCTGTGAAAGCAATAAGAAGTGATAATGGTACTGAATTTAAGAACTCCTTGTTTGCTTCTTTTTGCTCTGAAAATGGTTTGGAACATCAATTTTCTTCTCCTCGTGTCCCACAATAGAATGGTGTTGTAGAGAGGAAAAATAGAACCTTGGTTGAGATGGCAAGGACTATGCTTGATGAACATGCTACTCCTAGGAAGTATTGGGCAGAGGCTATCTCAACTGCTTGTCATGTTTCAAATAGAGTATTCTTGAGAGCCTCTTTGCACAAGACTTCTTATGAGGTGAGATTTGGCAAAAAGCCCAGTGTTTCTCACTTCAGAATTTTTGGATGTAAATGTTTTATTCTTAAACATGATAATCTGGACAAGTTTGAATCTAGATCAACAGATGGCATTTTTCTTGGATATCCTCTTCACTCACGTGGCTATCGAGTGCTTAATCTTGAAACTAACAAAATTGTTAAGACTTGTGAAGTTACTTTTGATGAGGTCAGTTCTTGTTCTAGAATCGACATTTCAGGTACGCAAGTTCAGGGGGAGTCTGAAAGCATATTCCTTAATGAAGAAGATGATTTTGGTTTTGGTAATGACTTTTCTCCCATGCCATCACCTGCTGATGATCAGCCACCTGTTGTTGCGCCATCACCAAGTGATGAACAGATAGCCGAAGGTGTTCATAATGAAGAAGTCAGTTCAGAACTTTCTACACCATTGAGGATTCAGCGACATCATCCTCCAGAACTGATGATTGGTGACATTCATGAAAGGGTAACATGTTCTAAGTTTATTTCTCCCGACTCACATGCTCATTCTGCTTTTGTTGCCTCTTTTGAGCCTAATGATGTAAGTCACACTTTATCTGATGAGTCTTGGATCAATGCCATGCATGAAGAATTAGAAAACTTTGAGCGAAATAAAGTCTGGACCTTAGTTGAACCTCCTCTTGGACATAATGTAATTGGAACTAAATGAGTTTTTAAAAATAAGCAAAGTGAGGATGGTGTTGTTGTTAGAAATAAGGCTAGACTTGTTGCTCAGGGATTTTTTTAGGTGGAGGGTCTTGATTTTGGTGAAACTTTTGCTCTTGTAGCCAGACTAAAAGCTATTCGAATTCTCTTAGCATTTGCTGCATCTAAAGGTTTCAAACTGTACCAAATGGATGTTAAAAGTGCGTTTCTTAATGGCTTTATTGAGGAGGAAGTTTATGTTAAGCAACCACCTGGTTTTGAAAATCCTAAGTTTCCTAATCATGTCTACAAACTCTCAAAAGCCTTGTATGGATTGAAGCAAGCTCCTAGAGCTTGGTATGAGAGGCTAAAGCTTTTTCTGTTAAAAAATGATTTTCAAATGGGCAAGGTAGACAAAACTCTGTTCACATTTCGACATGGCAATGATCTATTACTTGTTCAGATTTATGTGGATGATATCATCTTTGGGGGCTCCTCTCATGCTTTGGTTTCTAAGTTTTCAGATACTATGAGCAGGGAGCTTGAGATGAGTATGATGGGGGAGTTAACTTATTTCTTAGGCTTGTAAGTAAAACAGACCAAGCAAGGCAATTTCATTCATCAAACCAAGTATACTAAAGACTTGCTTAGGCATTTTGACATGGCAACTTGCAAACCCATCTCTACACCAATGGGGTCTACAACTGTTCTTGACCCAGATGAAGAAGGTGAGGTAGTGGATCAAAAAGAATACAGGAGTATGATCGGTTCTCTACTCTATTTAACTGCTTCAAGGCTGGATATACACTTTGCTGAGTGTTTATACGCTCGATTTCAAGCTTCACCTTGTGCATCTCATCGACAGGCTGTGAAAAGAATTCTCAGGTATCTCCAATCAACCTTAGAATTTGGTCTTTTCTATTCATCTTCATCCTGTCTTACTTTGCATGCATATTCGGATAGTGATTTTGCGGGGTGTAGAATTGATAGAAAAAGCACATCTAGCACATGTCACTTTTTGGGCACATCATTAGTGTCTTGGTCTTCTAGAAAATAATCTTCTGTTGCTCAATCAACTGCTGAAGCTGAGTATGTTGCTGTTGCTACTAGTTGCTCTCAAGTTCTTTGGATTTCTTCCACTCTCAGAGATTTTGGTTTAGACTTGGGCACTGTTCCTCTTTACTGTGATAACACTAGTGCTATTAACATTGCTAAGAATCCAGTGCAACATTCTAGAACCAAACACATTGATATCATATTTCATTTTCTCAGAGATCATGTTGAAAAGGGGGACATTGTTCTTCACTTTGTTGAAACTAATTTTCAGTTTGCTGATATTTTCACTAAGCCACTTGATACTTCTCGTTTTGTTCGCTTGCGAAGTGAATTGGGTATTGTTCATCCTATGGGCTTATTTTGAGGGGGAGCTGTTTGATCAAAATTTCAGAAGCTTTGATTATTCTCATTGTCTCACAATTCATTAAGTCCAAGCCATTGAAATAAAAAGGAATAGTAGAGCTCTCTTTATCATATTTATTCATGTGCTATGTAGCTTTGCTCTTGACTGGTTTTAATAAACTTGCTGCACAAAGAACTAAAGCATGACATGGCTGAAATCTTTGACTAGATTGATTATTGGTATCACTTGGTGATGTCTATTGAAAAGGATAAGCTTGTTTGTGAGTCTTATTTTAAATCTTGGATTTGAAGCAAGAATGTCTCTCCTTTCAATCCTGTGTTGCTCACTCAATTTGGCATGTTATAAAAGATAAAGGGTTGAGAAAAAGGATTTGAAAAGATGTGTGCTTCAAGCATGCCATACATAGCTGTGTATAAAAAAAAAGGGGTACATAACAGTGCTCACATGAAAAGAAGTGTGCTTCAAGCATGCCATACATAGCTATGTATCTTTAAAAAAATACACAAAAAGTGATTCAATCAAAAGAAGTATGCTTCACGCATGCCACCCTTCAGAAGAAGTATGCTGCAAGCATGCCACATGCAAATAAAAATTGAAAGTGAAGCAAAAGGATGATACATGAGACGGTAGCTCATCCAGTTTAAAGTTTGTCTCTTTGTTTGGCTTTCACTTTTTGATGACTTCTCTGTGTGGTCTTATAATCTTTTTAGTCATTGTGTGATATGCCTGTCATAAATCTAAATTGTCTCATCACTTTGAAATACTTGTCTAGCTATTGCTCTGTGGTATATGCATTTATATGATCTTGTTAGCTCTACTCAACAAAATGGCTTGGTTAATCCATTAATTCTCCAAAGCTTCTGGACTTTTTCTTGCTCCTTCTTTGAAGCTCTTGATGATCACATTGCCAAAGGGGGAGAAAATTTGAGAGAAAGATTTGCAAAAATTTGCTTTTCTTGTGTTGAAGGAAGTTTTTCAGCTGCTGTTTTGGAACCTTCTTTTGCTTGGTAGTTTTTGAAACTTTGACACCATCTCTTGAATCTGGAAGTATTGTCAATGTATTCATCAAGGGGGAGATTGTAAGACCAGGAGGTTTTTGGTCATGTTATTTGATGATGAACACATTGACAATAAGAAAAGACTTAGTCTTGGTGTTTTAAGATGAATACATTGTCTTTGAAACATGCTTGTGATCTTAGGTGCTGACATGCTTTTGAGTTCTGTTGAATTCTGTGAAAATCAGCATTTGTCAGGTTTTGCGGTAGTACTGGCGTTGTAGCCGCGGTACTACCACCGGACGGAACAACCACATGATTGTTGGCGATATGAAATTTTCCGAAGACTTGTGTTTGGCTTTTGGATTTTCTTGAGAGCAGTAGTACCAGCTTTGTATTTGAGGAACTACCGGATTGCGGTAGGACCGCTTGTGAAGTGAGGTAGTACCGCAAGTCACTGAGCTCAGAACGCGTGTTTTGCTCGAACTATTAGATCTTGATCTGACGGCCTTCATTGAGAGGAACGTTCGGACCGTCCGAGATCTTAAAGGATTGTGAGCCTTTGGATTGAAATCAGACGGTTGACATCAAGAGGAACGTTCGGACTTTGAACAGTACTCCTAAATCCGACGGTTTTGAAGCAAGGTCCGATCGGCCAAGTCATCTGGAGCGTCCACGTGTCTTAGGGCTTGGTTCTGAGTCTTTTGCGCATTTCAGTGGTGCGGTAGTACCGTTTGGTAATTTGCGGTAGTACCGCACAACAGTTATACCGTTTTGTTTTTGGCGGTATGGGAAAACCAGAACACTTGTTTTGAACATTGGACTTCTTGCTGAGCGGTATGACCGCGCCATGGTTGGCAGTAGTACTGCGATAGGTTTTTCTCAGGGAGAGAGTTTCTGACAAGCACTGTTAAGTGAAAAACGGTAGTACCATTGTCTTGAAGCTGTACGACCGCACAACGGTATGACCGTGTTTTGAATGTCGATAATACCGCTCGTTGGTAAGACCATTTGCTAGCGGTATGTAATTTCCAGAGATCTTGTTTTCGGAAGATTTTGAGATTTCCCAAGGAGCGGTATGACTGAAGTGTTTTGAGCGGTACGACCACATTGGCGATAGTACCGGGAATAATATGGCGGTATGATCGATTGTGTTCGGATTGTTTCGATATTTTGAGAATTGGCTAAAGTTTTGGTTAAATTCATGAGCTTTAAGTTTTGTTACTTAATGCATGATAATGTTTACGAGTTTGTGAGCTAATGTTGGTCAAGTTTTGGAGAACTTGTGCTGGATTTGTTTGCTTTGATCTTTGTATGTGCAGGTTGAGCGTGAAGGCAATTGTTGTCGTGACGAGGAGGACTCGGACTAGGATTGGGGAGATCTGAGGTCCTGGAGGTCTTGGATGTTACGAGATGGTTGAGCTTGCGCTGGAACACGTGGAGTTCAAAGATAGGTTCACGCTGGAGCTACGGAAGGAGTCGTAGAGGCTTGTGGCGTGGGAGTTTTGGAAAGGATGACAGATTTGGAAGGAGTTCCAAATCTGGACGTTTTTGAGATAGAATCCATGTCGGTGTCGTGTTAGACATGGATATGATTCTAGGGTATAAATAGAGGAGGGTTAGGAGCTAACCGTGGAGCTAGAGAAAGAGATTGCATCTGTAGCAAGGTTTTTCACGAGAGCATGTTGTTGCTTTTGTGATAGAGCTTCTGGAGGGCTTTCTGTTGAAGGTTCTTGAGGGGTGTTTGAGGAGCACTTTGTAGACACAAATCTATATAGAGAAATAAAGATCAAATTCGTCTATTCTGTCTCTGGTTTGTGTTGATCTTGTTGTGTGTGCAAGGAGCTTCTGTGAGAGTTTTCCAAGTAGCTTGTGAAGAGATCAAAGGATTTCTTGTGCCCAGGTTCGAGATTGGATTTGGAGGTCAGTTGGCTGCAATCAGTCAACCCCCCCTTCTGATTGCCATTACGATCCTACAGTGACCACCATCCACCAATGGCTGCCTCAACTCATCTCCTTCTCCTAGATCTGTCATTGTCGCGTACCTGGCCACAACATTGTTCTACACCTGGTAAGCACTCTCTCCCACACATCTTACAATTGTTTTACTCTCTCTCTCTCTCTCCATTATTTGTTTATGGTACTACATAATCTGAGTGGTAATTTGGTTAGATGTAATGTAGTTGTAGTAAACATTGTCGATTTTTGTTCCACTTTTTGTTTGGTGGAGAAAGCAATTCGCATTGAAAAGTGGTGTGGTAAGTGTGCAGATGTTTATCCATCAACGAAGAAAAACTGATAATAGTTGTATGTGATGTTCATTTGTCGTTTCACTGTTTCAACAATATTGGTGAAAAATAGATGAGTTGTTACTACTTTCCAAAGCTTCACTTTATTCAATTTTTTCGATTTGTCCTTGACATGTTGTACTTACATCGGTGCTAATATTTTGGGTTGTTTAATTGTTTGATCTGGTAGCACCAAGCTACTTGTTCAGTAGTTGTCGGTAACTAGAAGCTGTTGAGTTTATAGCCAAGAAGATTAATGTTAGGTCTTGGTTCGCGGTCGATAACTAGAAGCTATTGAGTTTATAGCCAAGAGGATTAATGTTAAGTCTTAGTTCTGTAATATCCCAAAAAACTTTAGAGGAATTAAAGAGAGGAATATTAGAAAATGTCAAAAATCTGGGCCTCGGCTTTTGGCCGACGATGACTTGGCCCAAGAGGGGGACTAGCCTTAAGAAGGAGAGGGGGAAGCCGGCCAAGCCCTAGCCGCCTATCCCTGTTGCCTCCCATGTGCCACGCTCGAAGCCTCCCCTGCGGTTGCTCTCAGTATGCCCATGCTGCACGACTGCATGCCTTTGGCTGCCCCCTGCTACTCCTAACTAGCACTGCGTGCGTGCGTGCATGGCTAAGCTACATGCATGTTGTTGTGGCTTACTTGGGTGTTGCTGAGGAATGTAATAAGCAAGCAAGGAGGAGCCAACAAGAAGGAGATGCAAGGAAGGAGGAAGGAAGGAAGACAGGAGTAAAAGAGCGAAAGATTTTCATGGGTTCTTGTGATCCGTCGCGTTCGTCAAGGGTAAACCCTGATAATCCCTAGGTATTGCCATGGATTATTCGTTGTTAATTTTGTAGGTCATTTTGATTAGGGAAATGTTAGTTTTCAATCTTCCCTAATTCGTCAAGGTTACGTACAGAACCTTGTGGGGTTGATTAAGGATAATTAGAATCGGATTCTGTAACATCCCGTTTTCTTTTAAGTCTTTGCCAAGTTTTCAAAATAAAAGTAACCATTTGGCTTTATTGAGAATCCAAAGCTTAACCTGAGATTTTGAAATCTGGAGAGTTCAATTGGAATTAATCAAACCTTAACTAAGTCGTTGTTGATGTCCCTTGCTGGTTGTGGCTCTCTGTGGTGTCTTTGCTGCCCTCGGGTTGTGGTTCTCCGAAGCCTCTCTGTGTGCCCCTGGTTCGCCTCTTCTCTCTATCTCTTAACTTCCTTTGTTGGTTTGAATCTCTTTGAGATCCAGACCTCTCTCACATCTCCCCTCTGTTCGAACCTCTCCCTTGCTTGGGGTTTTCCTGTCAAGGACCCAGCTCGGGTTTGCGTTTCGAAAACCTCTTCGGTTTCCCCCCCATGCCACGCTTGGCTTTGCTTCTTTTGGACCTCCAATGGACCTCTCCACGCTCTCTGGGAACCCTTGAGTTCTACTGGGCGCTCTAGAGTTTCTCTGGACCTCCCAGTGCTCTTTTGGGGCCTTCCTAGACCTCCTCGTGGCTATTTGGACCTCCCTGGCGTTCAAATAGACCTCCCTCTGTCCCTGCGGACTTTTCTGTGTCCTTCGGACCTCCTCAGCGTCCTTTAAGACCTCCCCTTGTTGAGATCTAGCCGCTCAGACCTCCCCTTGTTGAGATCTAGCCGCTCAGACCTCCCCTTTGTTGAGATCTAGCCGCTCAGACCTCCCCTTGTTGAGATCTAGCCGCTCAGACCTCCCTTTGTTGAGATCTAGCCGCTCAGACCTCCCCTTGTTGAGATCTAGCCGCTCAGACCTCCCCTTGTTGAGATCTGGCCATTAGGACCTCCTCTCGGGAGATCTTAGCCGTCCAGGTCCTCCCTTAGTTGAATCCAAAGGTTCCGACCTCCTTAGGTCCAAGACCTCCTTAGCGCTTGGACCCATCTTTGATGCTTGTGGCTGTATCGCTTAAGACTTTACCTTCGTTACCTTAGGACCGTCAGATGTGGTTTGGATGGCCCGATCCTAGAAACACGTAGCTTGGTCGAACGTTCCTTTCCTTTTGGGCACTTGGATTCAATCGAGCGGCTTTGCTTTCTTCTTGATTTGCTTTTGTTTCCCAGGACCTCCTCTGGTTGTTTTGTAAAGACCACCTCCCGGTCCTTCTGGTCTTTTATAAAACCACCCTCCTAACCTTGAATTTTTACATTGGTCGGGACCTCCTGCACCCTTTGATCTAGACCGTTGAGGTCCTCCCTTTGAGATCTTGACCGTTAGATCTCCTTTTGGAGATCTACTCGTCGGGACCTCCTGCACCCTTTGATCTGGACCGTTGAGGTCCTCCCCTTTGAGATCTTGACCGTTAGATCTCCCTTTTGGAGATCTACTCGTCAGGACCTCCCTGCACCCTTTGATCTGGACCGTTGAGGTCCTCCCCTTTGAGATCTTGACCGTTAGATCTCCCTTTTGGAGATCTACTCGTCAGGACCTCCCTGCACCCTTTGATCTGGACCGTTGAGGTCCTCCCCTTTGAGATCTTGACCGTTAGATCTCCCTTTTGGAGATCTACTTGTCAGGACCTCCTCTTGAGTCCTTGGACCTCCTGTCCAGGACCTCCCCCTCTGAGTGTCTTGGACCTCTTGCCCAGGACCTCACAGTGGTCTTTGGCGGGGATGACCCTTGCGGTGGGGCCACCTCTTTGACTTGTGGTGCACCCTTTTGACTGGCCCCACTTGCCAGCCCCTCTTCACCTTGTAATTATTGCTCTTGCCTCAGAACTCTGTGCGCATTTAATAGGTGTCGGGTCACATTAAATGCAGTCATATCTGAGGTACTTTATTTCAATTCTTTTAGGGCAAGCCTTGCCCTAGTTGTCCCGATTGCCTACACCTCACTGAGTTTTTCCTTGTGGTGCACACTACCAACTCTGGCTATATATAGCCTGGGAGGGCAGGCCTTTGTAATCTTTTGCTCATTTCTTCCTTCCCTGCCTCATCTGCTCAGTTCTTCCATGTGCAAGACCTTTCCCAGGAGCTCTTTGAGGCTGTGTTAAGCCTCTAGGTTTCCTTTTTGGCTGAGTTGGTTTGAGTTCCTTTTTGGTTCTTTTGATGTTCTCTGGCTTAGTGTGGTTTTGCTTATTTGGTTCTCTTGCGAACGTGTAGATCACGAGTTCGAGGAGATCTTGGACCCGACTCTTCTTTGCGAAGGCTCTCCTTTGCTTGACCAAGGCAAGCCCACAGACCTCCTTTTGATCATCTTGAACCAAGTTTTGCAAATGTATTTCGGTTTGACTTTATCATGCATGGCTATGTTTATAAGAAAATGGTTTGGGCTATAGTTACTTGCCTACTTGCTGTTATGCCTCCTTTATACCGTGTCTCCATCATGTTGTCATGTTTACCTTGTGAGCCTTAGGGTGGATAATTTAGTTGGTGTTCTTTGTTATTTGCCAACATGGGGTCGAGGTCTTATATAGCCTTGCTTAGAAAGCGTGGTTCGAGCGTATCATGCTTCATCTCTAATAACCTTGACTAATAAGTTATGAAATGTGTGGTTGGTGCCATTGTTGAGCGACTATGGTAGGATGCCTAAGTTTGTGTTGGTGTGGTGTGAGACCACTTAGTTAAAATTTGTGTGCAGGTGGGTGGTCTTTCGGCATGGGCTAATACAAATTGTTTTGCTAAGGCAAGAAGGCAGGAGTGAGTAGTGGGTCTTTGTGCACACTTGGTTGTGGAAGTCTTGCCTTAGCACAAATAAGGACTTCACTTTGTGTGCTGTTGAGCTGGGCCAATTAGTGCAACCACAAGATCATTTTATGGGAATGGTCTAGGCTGAATAATTAGCAATGAGATAGCTTGGGGCTGTTGTGGTTGGCGTGTGATTCGTTGGCGCAAAGGGGCACCCATAACCCTGTGGATTTCTAGACCCTTTGGAGGGATTATGAAACCTTAGCGGGCAGCCCTAGTCGGTTCAAAGCTTTGTAAAGGCCTTGCGCTCTCTAGGCTGCTCACCTTAGGAAGTGAGCAAGGGTGACCGGAACCCATCCGCTAGAGAGATCGTGGATTGTGGGTAAAGTTGTACACCTCTGTAGAGTAAAAGATCTATTGAATAGCCAAGTCCTTGGTCATGGACATGCTCGATGAAATGGTGCAAGGGTAGATGTTTCAAAAGCTTGTGCCCTTTGGACACTTCAGCGAGATGCTTTGGCTTTGCCTCGAAGAGACCTTGGCGGCTCGGAGGGGTCAAGGTTGGCTCGGGTAGTGGTCGAGGTTGGTTTGGACCTCTGGAATGGGTGTTCAGGTGGGCTTTGGGTGAGGACACAGCCTTTGGTGTGACCAGACCTCCCCATTTTTGGGTTGTGGCCGTGAGTTGGTGCTCACTCCACCTTTTAAACATCAAAAGTATTATGTATTATGGTTTTACCTTCTTGCCTTACAATCTATTATTGCTATTATTGTCAAACTTGGCTGCATAAACTAACCATCTGACTCTCCATTGGTAAGTCCTTGCATGAATATTATTGCATCTTTGCTCCAGTAACTTCTTGAGTACATTCCAAGTACTCATGGCTTAAGCCCTGTGTCAAAGCAGATTATGAAGATGACCAAGTGCGAGGCGGTCTGAGACCTCTTGAGGAGGAGTTCTTGACGACTAAGATGCCTAGGGCGTCCTCCACCCGACGACTGTGGTGCTTGTGGGATGGCTTTGCGTGTTTTGGTGTTTGAGCCCTAGAGCTCCTTGTTGCCGGTTGTAAGTCCTCGTTGGTTTTGTAAGCCCTTAGTGGCGAGACCTCTTGTTAACAAGCTTGACCATAAGGTCCTATTATATAAAGTTTAATTTATGCGCTTCATTTTTGTTTGACCTCGTGGTTGTGGTATTGGCTTGTGTTCTTGTGCGAGCTAGCTCTGTTGTCTGGGACTAGCTCGGATGCAGGCGGGACCACCAGGAGGTCCTACAGACTTAGCTGGGAGGTCTGGGACCTCTCTTGGTGATGTGCTGGAGGTGCTCTGAAGGCGGTGGCGGCCGGGACCTCCGGGAGGTCCTCAAGACCTCTGGGAGGTCGGTGGGGACCAAGACCTCCGGGAGGTCCATAAGACCTCTGGGAGGTCTGGCAGACCTCCTCGGTAAAGCTCCATGCGGTGCTACCACATCTTTCCATGGTGACTTCGCGGCGCAAAAAAAAAAAATGGTCCTCCCGGACCTCTTGCGGTACATCACGAGGTGGGTCGTCACAGATTCAGAGGTCGGTCTAATTAGAAAAACGTTAGATAATCTCGTTAGCTTTCTAGGAAGGTCTGGATCATTAGAATTAGAGTAGCGACTGAAAAGATACAATCTCGGGAAAGTTGTTGTCCAAATTCTAGACGTAATTGGCAGACGTCGGGAAGATGTGTCAGTTTCGTGTAGTAGATGGTAAAATTAATTATTGGTGTCAACTTGAATAATGTAGGAAATGTTGTGTAGTTTCTAGAACTTGTATTTTTCATATATTTGCAAGTTGTATAATTAAAGATATAAAATCATGAAACAGACTGTTCTGACAAATTCTGGAGCGGTTTTCGGGTAAAGAAACAGGGTAGAAAATTGTAGAATCAGAGGTTAGTCATAACTAGGAAATTATAGGCTGTTTCGTGAGGATTCCAGAAAGTCTTTGATAGTGAAATTTGGAGTTCGGATGAATAAGTTAGGGCCATTTTACTGTTGGGACAGCGGGTAGTGCGTTCGGAAGTTTTGGGTTAATTGGGTCGGTTTGGCATAGACGTGTGAGGACGAATAGAATAAACTGTTGGTGCTGCAATGTTATGATTTTGAGATGTGCTTTGGATTATTTGTCTAGGGAGTGTGATCGCTTGTGCTTTGCCACCGCTTCGGTATCCAGCTTCATAGGGATATAGAGGTAAGTGCATGGTAGACAATGTTCATTGGTTGATCACTGTATTCTTTACCACTCATTACTATTATATTGTTTGTGCTTATACTTTACTTAATTGCAAGCAATGTGAATGGCCATGACTGTAACATCCCAAAATCTGAATTCTGGGAATATGCGTTATAAATGCATTTGAGAAAAATCCTTTAATCATTTGCATATGAAATTATGCCCATATTCAAATTTGAATTTTGGTTTAAAAGCAAAACATGAAATACAAACAAGCATGTACTCAAAAGAAGTTACATAAAAAAAGTAAAAATATTTAATGAGAGAATTATTTCAGGCATGATATCCTAGGAATAATTTACCCAAGTATTTACATGAAAACTTGTTAGAAAAATAAATACAAAAGCATAACAACAGAACATTGTTTGAATTTTGTAGAAATTCACAAAAGGTTTAAACCCCTGAAAAATTTACAGGAGAAACTACTTTAGGTCAGAAGCCCCCACAAAAATTTCATAAAAGTTCAAAGCTTTTGCTTTGTGAATAAAATCAGCAAAGAAATCAGCAGAAAATCCAAATTTCGTAAACCTAACTCTCCTTTCCCTCTCGCTGATCGGTGGACCCCCTTCACAAACCCGTTCGTCCACCTCATGCTTGGCTCACCAGTGCATCGCCGCGAGTGCATCACCACCTCGCCCTCGGTTTCCACCGGCCAACCGCCCACGTCGCATCATCGGTCAACTCCGCGCCCATCCCCCTGCCTGGCCATGCCCATGCCTGCTCGTACAACGCCGAGAGCTCCGTCATTTGCCCGCATGTGCCTGAGCTTCTCCTCGCCTATCTCTGGCCCCTCTGTCTATAAAAGTCAGCCCTGAGCTTCTCTATCACTTTTCCTTTCCCATGCACACCTCCCCACTCCTTCTTCTCCACTCAATCGAGCTCAATCGCTCAGAGAGCTTGAGCTCCGCTCTGGTCGTGTGCCACCGTGAAGGGTTTTGTGTCACTCTTCTCATGTCATATCACGTTTTAGAGCATCTTGAGTCTTTCCCCTCATTCTATTTTGCCTTTGATCTACAGGAACAACCAAATCGTGTCTTCTTCCTCGTCTCCGGCCAGAACCACCGCTCCAGTCATCGCCGGAGCTAGATCCTCTCAAGTCCAGTCCTGGTTGCATGAATGCCATTACTTTAGATGTGACTGCTATAGATGCTATTCCTTTGCCTTGCTCAAATTGTGCTTTGCTTGAATTAAAATTGGATAGCGCTACAAAAAAATTGATGAAATTTGATGCTAGTCACACTTGCTCTCATTGTGAGAATAATAGGATAAAAATGAAAGAAATGACTGAAATGGTCCTTCACTCTAAATCTGCATCATGTGAAAATTGTCTTAAGCTCACAATTGAAAATGAAGCTCTAAACAAGACACTAGAAAAGAAAGCTAAAATTAAAAAAATCTATGTCCATGATTGCTTCCAAGAAAGTAGTTGACTCTAGCTCTTGTGCATTTTGCATTGAAGTTGGACAAAATTTAGATGAGATACAAGAGGCGTTTAGAGTTAAATTCAAGGAGCAAGTGGATAAGATTAAGAATACTTCTTGTGTGTCATGTGAGTCTTTGAAAGTTGAGCTAGCTCTTCTTAAGAAGAGATATAATAAGGTAATCGATTCAAATAAGTGTGCATTATGTAAGGATCTAGCCAAAAAGAATGATTACCTCAAAAAGACTCTTGAGAGATTTTCTAGTGGGAAGAAGAACCTCAACTTAATCCTCGACAAATCAAAGGTGAGTATGAAGAATAGTGGCCTAGGTTTTAATCCACTAGAGCATTCCAAGAACCATCCACCTAAGATTGCGAGAGTTGTTGAGAGTGGTATGTTTGAGGTAGAACCTTCTAGCCATCTAAGATAGTTCTTAGATCTGCAGGTTTTGCCCAAACTCCTTCTAGCAAGACAGGTGCTTCTACTTCAACAGGTCAGACCCCTCAAAAGGTCAAGTAACATTGCACCTTCTGCAAGAAGGGTTGCCACATTGTTGAGTTCTGCTTTCGTAGAGCCAAGATTGAGAGGAAGGAGAGGATGAGTGCTTTGAAAACCATTAGAGGAGTTCCTTCACCTGCTGTAGTCTCTAGAGCCAGGCAGCCTGTCTTTTCTGCTAGATATAGGCCTAGGTTCGTAGATGACTTCTTTGACTCCTTTGGTGGCTCTAGGCAGCGTTCTGGTTTAGGATATTGTGAGGAGAGACCACGGGTAGCATCTAGACAAGGGGAGTACCGACCTTTTGGTAGGTCGATTCGGAGAGGTTTAGGTGGTTCTCATGTGTATTCTTATGATTTTGCTTCTAACCATTTTACTACTGCTTCTACTGCTTTGCCCAAGCATCGTGTGACTCAGTACTGGATTCCCAAGTCTTTTATCACTAACTTGATCTTGAGGCACGAGATGTTTCCTGTTCGTGCTTTGTAGGTCCGTCGTGCGAGGAAGGAGGACATATGGCTTGTCGACTCCGGGTGTTCTCGACATATGACTGGAGATTCTAGATGGTTCTCCTCCCTCACATGTGCATCCGGCAATGAATTGATCATATTTGTGGATGCTTCTACTGGGACCGTGACAGCCAAGGGCACAGTGCATGTCAACAACAAGTTCATGCTTAAGGACGTCGCTTTGGTAAGTAAACTGAGGTATAATCTGCTATCTATTTCTCAGCTTCTTGATGAGGGTCTAGAGGTGAGGTTTAAGAGTGGTGAGTGTAGAGTTCTAGACTCCTCGGGTGAGCTTGTCTTTGAGATCTCCAGGTTTGATAGAATCTTTTGTGCTGATTTCAGTGTCTCTTCTGTTTCCCGTCCTAGATGTCTTGTAGCTTTTGACTCTCATGATCTAGTTTTGTGGCATTGTAGACTAGGACACATAGGTTTTGACCACTTGCCTAGAGTCAGTTGCAAGGATTTGATTAGAGATTTGCCTAGGCTGAAGGCTATTAGAGACCTTGTGTGCGCACCCTGTAGACATGGTAAGATGGTTTCTGCTTCTCATCCACCTCTTACTTTAGTGATGACTGATGGACCAGGTCAGCTCTTGCACTTAGACACAATTGGCCCTTCTAGAGTCCAGTCTGCAGGTGGGAAATGGTATGTGCTTGTGATTGTGGATGATTTCTCCAGGTATTCATGGGTTTATTTTCTGGTTTCTAAGGACGAGGCTTTTGGCTATTTTAGAGAATTGGTCCTTAGACTAGCTGTTGATCTTCCTAGAGCTTTGAGAGCTATTAGGAGTGACAATGGGACAGAATTCAAGAACTCTTCCTTTTCTGCCTTCTATTCTGATAGGGGAATTGAGCACCAGTTCTCTTCTCCTAGAGTTCCCCAGCAGAATGGTGTCGTAAAGAGGAAGAACAGGACCCTTGTAGAGATGGCCAGGACCATGCTAGATGAGCATAGCACTCCTAGGAGGTTTTGGGCTGAGGCGATCTCTACTGCTTGTTATGTGTCAAATAGGGTTTTCTTGAGATCTGTGATTGACAAGACTTCTTTTGAGCTTAGATTTGGTCATAGGCCTAAAGTCTCTCATTTCAAGGTTTTTGGTTGCAAGTGCTTCATTCTTAAACATGGCAACTTGGATAAATTTGAATCAAGATGTTCTGATGGCATTTTTCTTGGATATCTTGCTCATTCTCGTGGCTATCGTGTGTTTAATTTGGATACTAACAAAATTGTTGAGACTTGCGAAGTCACTTTTGATGAGGCTAGTCCTGGTACTAGACCCGATGGTGCAGGTACACAGGTTTCTGAAAGCATCTTCGTCGACGATGACTCTGAGGATGAGGACCCAATCCATCCTGCAGTCACTTCTGTGGTGGTTGGAGAGCTTGCTTCTACTTCTCAAATTTCTGGTGAGCAGCCTCTTCCTACCTTCACCGATGATCCGAGTGGCTCTGCTCCTACCTCCACAGTTCATGAGGTAGAGGCCACTTCTACACCAGGACCTCCTCTTCACATTCAGCGACAACATCCATATGAGCAGATGATTGGGGATCTTCATGAGCGAGTCACTCGCTCCAGTTTATATCTCCTGATTCTCATGCACATTCTGCTTTTGTAGCGTCTTTTGAACCCCGAGATGTCACCCATGCTTTATCTGATGCCTCTTGGGTCAATGCCATGCATGAAGAGCTTGAAAATTTTGAAGGAAACAAAGTCTGGACCTTAGTTGAACCTCCACCTAATCATAATGTAATTGGAACAAAATGGGTTTTCAAAAATAAGCAAAGTGAGGATGGGTTGGTAGTTCGCAATAATGCTAGGCTTGTAGCTCAAGATTATTCCCAGGTAGAAGGCTTAGACTTTGAAGAGACCTTTGCTCCTATAGCTAGATTAGAAGCCATTCGCATTTTGCTAGCATTTGCGGCATCCAAGGGCTTCAAGCTATTTCAAATGGATGTCAAAAGTGCTTTCCTGAATGGTTTCATAGAAGAAGAAGTCTTTGTTAAGCAACCTTCTGGTTTTAAAAATCCTAAGTTTTCAAACCATGTTTTTAAACTCTCCAAAGCCTTGTATGGACTGAAGCAAGCCCCTAGAGCTTGGTATGATAGGCTTAAGAGTTTTCTACTTAAAAATGATTTCAAAATGGGAATGGTAGATAAAATCTTGTTCACTCTCAAGCATGGTAGTGACTTTCTGTTGGTTCAGATTTATGTGGATGACATTATATTCGGTGGTTCCCCTCATGCTTTGGTGTCCAGGTTTTCAGATTCTATGAGCAGAGAGTTCGAGATGAGTATGATGAGTGAATTGACTTTCTTCCTTGGTCTTCAAGTCAAGCAACTGAAAGAAGATACCTTCATTCATCAAAGCAAGTACACAAAGGACCTTCTTCGGTGCTTCGACATGGGAAGCAGTAGGCCAATGTCTACTCCCATTGCTACATCCACCGTGCTGGACCCTGATGA
This sequence comes from Phyllostachys edulis, assembly GCA_036346405.1. Lineage (NCBI taxonomy): Eukaryota > Viridiplantae > Streptophyta > Magnoliopsida > Poales > Poaceae > Phyllostachys > Phyllostachys edulis. Next base: position 8,885,376 of record CM070564.1, read on the forward strand.
GGATGGAGAGCCCGTGGACCAGAAGGAGTACCGTAACATGATTGGCTCCCTCCTCTATCTCACGGCGTCGAGGCCGGACATACAATTCGCTGTGTGTCTGTGTGCTAGATTTCAGGCTTCCCCTTGTGCCTCTCATCGTCAAGCAGTGCGTCGCATTTTCAGGTACCTCTAGGACACTCTTGACTTTGGACTCTTGTATTCTTCCGATTCTGCTCTCTCCATTCGGGCTTTTTCTGATGCTGATTTTGCGGGGTGTAGAGTGGATAGGAAGAGTACTTCTGGTACTTGTCATTTCTTAAGCACATCTCTTATCTCTTGGTCATCTAGAAAATAGTCCTCTGTTGCCGATCCCTTCTTAGAAATTTGAGTATGTAGTATGACGATGGCTGCTCTCAGGTTCTCTAGATCTTGTCTACTCTGCGGGACTATGGGTTATCTCTAGGTAGTGTTCCTCTTTTATGTGACAACATTTCTGCTATTAACATTGCCAAAAACCCAGTGCAGCACTCCAGGACCAAGCACATTGACATTTGATATCATTTCCTTAGAGACCATGTACAGAAGGGTGATGTTGTACTTCACATTGTAGAGTCTGAATAGCAGGTTGCGGATATTTTCACTAAGGCTCTTGATTCTTCTCGTTTTGCTTCTTTGCGGGGAGATTTGGGGGTTATTAGTCCTCTTGGCCTGTTTTGAGGGGGAGTTTGCTCTTTTTGCATTTATTGTACCATAATGCATTTTGGATTCAGCAACTTGCATTGTAATATAATCTTGTGGAGCTTTGATTATTATTCTTGTATGACATGATTTCATATTTTATACCCTGCCATGTCTTGTGCTAGTTTGCTAGATTTCTTTTATGGCTTTTCATGTATAGCTTAGTTTTTGCCATGCTTGCTTTATTATTTGCGAGAAAATTGAATGAAAACATGACTTGTTGGATTTTGTGACTAGTTTTGCCTTAGTGATCCTCTTATGATTCACGCCATGTCATATAGGCTAAAATTGAGTCCTGAACTTATTTTGAGCTTTAAATTGAGCTATGATAGATCTTAAGTCAAGCAAATGAAAAATGAGTTTTTCTGTGTGAACAAACTGATCTCACCAATTCTTTCTCATGAGACGGCTTGCCATTGCACTAGGCATGAACTCAAGGGGAGTTTTGGATGACCTAGACCACTCTCTTAAGCTTATTGCTTGGGATGGTCGCGGCAAGGCTTGAGATCTAGCACAATGTTAAGAAAACAAATTGTCAATTGGTTGAAGTTTAGGAGGCAGTTGTGGATAGCTCCTAGTCCATGACTTGTTTTACTAAGATAAAACCAAAATTTTTTAGTAAAATGCTCAATGTGCTAAATTCCAAATGCTTGAACAAATTGATTCATAACTAAACTCATACTGCTCAAAATTGACTCATTTTCTAGTTTCTGGGCTCCATTTTGCTTATAGACATGGCTTGACTCATTTTTGGATACCTGTAGCTAAACTTTGGTCTTGAGCAACTTGCCATGCTTACCATTCATTTAATTTCAAATTACTGCTATTTTGGCCTTTGCTTTGCTGTACAAGTTTTGCCATGATAGAAAGTAGCTTCTTCACATAATATGGCTTGGTGTAATACTTGTACAGTCCTCATGGATAATTTTTATGGCTCCTTATGCTAAAATGAATTAATTGTAGCCATTCTATGTCATTCATGCTCTATCTTCCTTTATGCACCTTGATGAATCCATTGTCAAAGGGGGAGAAATGGTAAAAATGAAATTTGCATAAGGTTATGAGGATCATAGTGAGGGGGAGCATCTCATATGCATTTTTGCGATCTTATTGCCATCTCTGAATTTGATTTGCAATTCGTGCTTCCTCACAATGATCAAAGGTCAAATTGAACAATTGTTCTTTCATATGGACCTTAAGTGAGATTTTTGGCTATTCTCTGGAATTTGAAGCTTTTTTGTTTTCTTTTGCCTTGTCTCACTTGCCTATGCTATTCTAGAGCCAACTTGGTCATTTCCTTTGCTTTCTCTTGCATTTGGACCAAGTTGTGCTTTTGTACGAAAACGTCGAGTTTTTACTTTTCAAACCTCAAACTTTGCATTTTTGAGAAATTGCCAATGTGTTCATCAAGGGGGAGATTGTGGATATCATGGGGATATATGCATGATCTTAGGATGATGATACAATTGGCAATGGCTTTTGTGGTTTGTCAAATCATGCGTTTTCGGCAAAGTTTCAAAGGCTATCAGGTCACTGGCTGTCTGACCGGCCACTTTGGCGTTCAGACCGACCTTGCCTCGGGTTGATTTTCAGGTTTGGTGGCTGACGGTCTGACCGGCCAGAGTGGCGATCAGACCGGCCAGAGGAGCGGTCTGACCGACTACTACTGAGCGATCAGACCGGCCAAAAGGTGACCTTGGATTTTTGAGCTAGGCCAAAAATAGAGGGTGTAGGCAAGAGAGGAGGTTCTGCTGCTCTTAGTCTCATAATTTTTTGAGCCTCTAGGCAAAAGTTCTATTCATTTGAAAATTCCAGAGAGTTCTCGGGTTTCCAGGTTGGAAAATTGGCTAAGTCCCAAGTGGGCGGTCAGACCGGCCTTTTGTTGGTGGTCAGACCGGCCAGTGGGCGGTTAGACCGGCCAAGGGTGGCGGTCTGACCAGTTTTGACTTGTTTCGCTCGTCAATGTGGCGCGATGTGTGTTCGTTAGGTCAAGTTCATGGATTTCATTGCATATGTGTTGCATGTTGCATGTTTTGGCTAACGTGGGTCAAGTTGTGAAGAACTTGTTCCTGGATTCGATTTCTTTGTCTATTGTTGTGCAGGACGCTTGGAAGTCAACGATAGTCAACGACGAGGATGATCGGGACTAAGCTAGGAGAGCTAAGGTCCAGAACGATCGAGGATGCCAGGTGAGGTCAGGAGACTCAAGCATGGCGCAGAATGGACAAAGGTGACCGAACAGGCAGTTCGGTGCGACGGGTTGAATCAAGTGTTGCAGGGGTCGGTGCAAGTGCCATGGTGGTGTCGGCAGGAGCTGGACGGAAGAGACTTGCCGACACAATAAGAGCCGTTGATCAACCTACACATGGCGAAGCAAGCGAGTGCTTCACCAAGATTGGACTTGGTCTTCGGAGAAAGATCAAGAAGGGGTATTTTGGTAATTTCACCAAATACCGCCTCTGTGACCTTGGACTAAACCGCGGTGCAAGACGGTGCGTGGAGAAGCGGTTTAGGTCAAGAGAAGATGAAGACGATGCTTTAAGATGCGTGCGTGTGTCCCGTTTGTGTTGGCCCTTAACGGGAGCCCATTAGGGTTAACTCTTCTAGAAGCTAAGCCTCACTATAAATAGAAAGGGGTGCTGTCATTCAGCTTTTGAAGCACTTCATTTGCAAAACCCTAGTTTGTCTTAGGCTTAGAGAGGAAAGGAGAGGCTTAGGGTTTTAGAGAGTTGGATTGATTTGAGTGCTCATGTTGTGAGCTTTGTCCTCCTTGAGGGAGTGGCTGTAAACCAGCAACAACAACGAATCAATCTATGCAAGATTTCTCAAGATGAGTTTCTATTTGTTCTTGCTCTCTATTTCTTGATTTTGGGTGTTTCTTTGATCCGATGGGTTTCTAGTTGGTTCTTGCCCTCATCTACCTTGCTGTGACATGTGGGAATACATCTAGGATCATCTTGATCATCAATCTCCCACGAGCAGGTTTTGAATCAAGTTTTTCGTTTTTGCTTGGTTTTGAACCTTCCTTCAGTAAAATAGAAAAAGGTCAAAACTTTGATGTGGATCTACTCAATCGCTGCTTGGAATAGATTCCAACTATCCCTAGGAAGGTGTGTTCCAAATTTGGTCAAGTTTGGCCGTGTAGATCAAAAGTTAGACCGATTTTCGTTTTGGTTTTTGAGCTGTAGGCATTGTTTTAGTCGAGTTTGGTCGAGACCGCTCCTTTCTTTGCCGGTCGGTGCACCTGGTCGATCGCTCAATGAACGTCGGTCTGGCCGCCCGAAGAAGCTTGAGCCCATTTTTGTTCTTTACTTTGGGAATTTTGGTTTGGATTCGACACAAGTCTTCTGCTGTTCTTGTGTGATGATCTTCATAGCTCTCATAGCTATTGAAGTAAATCTGGTGTTGAATCTGAACAAGGTGAAAAATAAGGCGAGATCCTATTGACCCCCCCTCTAGTCGCCTTTCCGGTCCTACACAGCGCATCCGACCGACCACTATGCAGACGAGGCATTAAATTTTGCAATTTTGTTGCGACGGGTGCTAATTCCGTAAGAAACGATTGCAACAGTGACATTTGCGCCAAAAAAATCATGCTGTCACGTACATACGTGTAGCTAGCAAAAGTTAATTGTATAAATATGTCTTCGTGGGCCCATGAAGCATGAAACTATGAAATCCTACCTAGATCAAGCCGAAGTGTGTTATATTAATGGATCATGCATGGCTTTGGCTTACTGGAAAAAGACTTAAGCCACAATTGAAGCCTACGTGAAAGCCAAAGGACCTCTCCACCAGCTTTTTTGCCTTACTGCGGGAGAGGTATAACTATTTGCCACTAGAACTTCAAGGAAATTACCCACCAAATACCATCGGTTAAAAGGTCCTTCCCAATCGATTCCCTCCCCACCCGTACCCAATCAATCCCCTCCCCTCCGCATTAGCCCCTTCATCGAGCTGACACCCCAGGCCGCCCCGACACATCAGGCTCTCTTCCCACCTCTCCGTCTCCCCCAATTCCGGCTTTCTCATTACCCCCAGGCCAACCCGATGCCCCAACTCCTAACACCACCCCAAGCTCCCTCCCGTCGCCTCTTTGTCTCCCCCAACTCTGGCTCTCCCGACGACCCAACTCTTGACACTACCCTGACGCCCCCAACCAAGGTCCCGAGGTCACTGCATCTCTCTGTACGACGGCACCACCACCCTCTAGCAATCGCCCTCTCGACACCGCCACCTCCCAACCGGTGTCGATGCTGCCAACAACCCCAAAGCACAGGACCCCTCCATCCTCTTGTACATATCAATTTGTTGGCTTGAATCTGATTTTTGTGCCTCATGGGAATGTGATTGGTAATAGTAGTTGTTCTAAGGCTGAACATTAGAATTTTTGGGTTATCAATGAGGATGGCGTTACTTGGATCTAAATTTTTGTGTACTTAGCTCAACCGGTTTTTCTTGGCTCCAACCAAAGGAATCGACAATCCTTATCATTTCCTTTTTGTTGTTGTCATTGATTAAACAAGGTGAGCCATGATGATATTGTACTTAGCTCCATTTTATTGTAATCAATTTTTTTGTTTCATTGTTATATTGTGTAACATCCCAATTTTCGAGTATAAAAACTTTTTTTAGCATAGCCCTCGCAAAAATTTCACCATTTTTTGTTGAATTAATAGAGCTTAACTGGACTTTCTAAAGTCAAAACAATTTAATATGATTAATCTAAACATCAATTAATTCAAAAAATTACTTTATTTGAGTTCTTTGTGCTTGGAAGTATTTTCTAGAGTTTTCTATGAATTTTCTGAGTTCATTTGTTATTTTTAATTTGCCAGTTTTGTTTTTTTGTATTTCTAAAATAGAAAATCATTTTAAAATCCCATGAAACAGTGGGTTGTTTTCCTTTTCCACGGTCCATTTCCACTCTCCCTCATTGACTCACCCAATTCTGCGCCTGACCCACTCTCGATCCCTCTCTCCAGTTAAATGCTTGTTGGTGCTCGCATGTGTAACATCCCAACTTTCTGAGTTTCAAAATCTTTTTGAGTAGTTTAGTCTGTTGGAAAATTTCACCAATTTTTTTTAATTTAGTAAAGCTTAAATGGGACTTTCAAATGTCAAAACAATTTAATATGATTAATCTGAACATCAATTAATTGCAAAACTATTTTATCTGAGTTCTTTGTGCTTGGAAATATTTTCTAGATTTTTCTAGGTTCATTCGCTATTTTTAATTTGCCATTTGGATTTTCTAATATTTCTAAAATGCAAAACCTATTTAAATCTCAAGAAAATCCTTTCTCTTCCGGCCTATTCCTCAGCCCCGGCCCAATTCTTCCTCTTCCAGCCCATTCACGCCCGTGGCCCACCTTCTCTCTCCCTCCCGCTCGCCCATGTCTGGTCCCACTTGTAGGCCACACAGGTGTCGTGCACGACGCCAACTCACCCAAGCTAAAGTCACTAACATGTGGGCCCGTGGTTGCATCACTATTCATCATCCTCAACGTGCACGTCCTAGACTCCACCGTCATGCCACGTTTGAATACTCCCTTCACGCCACCACTACCGGATATAAAAGTTCTCGGCGTGCGTGTCAAAATGATCGCCTCAACCCTAGCTAGCAATCCTCTGAAGCCTGGAGCACTAGATCGCCGCATCAGAATTGCAGATCTAGCCTTAGCGCCGTTGTCTTAGTATTTCTCCGATTCTGTCGTCGTCGGTGATCCCCTATCGTCATCGTCTACATCGTCAGGTTCACCTTCTCATGTTCTACGGGGTGTGACCTTCTCATCACCCTAGGATTGCTGTAGCACCGTAGCACCGTTGAGGTTGTGTCAACGCTCTGCTTCATCGTCACCACCGCATTCCCATCCTCGCTGACGACCATTGGTACTTGTGCATAACCCGGCCGCATCGCCTTGTCCTTGCGATTCGTTTGCACATGTCCAAGATCCCGAAAGCCCTTCGGCTGGCGATTAGCGACTAACACGAGCCGCCGTTGTTGTCGTTCGCCTCTTCTTGACCCTACCGTCACATTTGGTGAGGATGAGTTAAATGGAGCTCGGCATCGGCGATGCCCTCCTTTCACCGCCAACCGCCGTCGTTCGTTGTTGCCGTCGTCTACCCGTCGCTGTCATTGATCTTGTTGAGGTGGCCGCCTATGTGCCAGCCTTGTCACTACCTCTGTGTCGCCACGTGTGCATCACGTCAGCACCCAGCTGCACATGTCAGCCCACTATTTCATAGACCCGTGAGCCATAGACCCATGATCCAGATCCATATAGGCTATCTATTGATAATGGGTCCCACCTATTCTTTTTGTTTGATTTTATCAGCCAACCAACTTCCACGAGCATGTTCTTCTTTATACGAACTCTGATTGAACCCATTCAAGTCTCTAAATTAAAGCTTTGCCTTCCTATGGTTTTTATTTAATTTTTGGAGTTCATTTGTTGCTCTATTTTGTATTTATTTGTGTTTTCACTTTTGTTTGCGAGTAGACGTTCATACTTCGGGAGCTTTCGAGGTAGGAGAAGTTGATGAAGCTCAAGACCAATGCTAAGACTTGTTTCAAGGCAAGTTGAGATTTGACCATGTTGCATCCAGTTTTCCAAAATTACTTTGATTTAAACTATTGCATGTTATTTCAATTATTAAATTCTTCAATACTTTGCGATTAGCTATACACCTACTTGATTAGGTCCACCTTGCTTATTGTATTACCATGGTCATTTGTCACCCTAGCTTGGATAGCTACTAGTTGGTATTATCATAGCACCAACGTAGGTTGGTTATACATGATTAGTACGCTTAGTCATGCAACAAGTCATTAATATCATTTTGAATTGCAAATCTAAACTTGACTAAGTGATTATGAAACTTCTTTGTGAAAAGATTGTGTCTTGTATGTTGTCACTTGTTGATGGTATATGTTGCACTTAATCAACAACGTGGTAAAAGATTTAGACCGAGGCGGGTGGAAAGAATTGTGATAAAGTGGAACTGTGTGCTTGGAAAATGTGAATCTTCATAATTTGGTTAGAAACTAGCAGTCTTGCCTTGGTCAATTAAGGACTTAACTTTGTGCGCCATTGAACTAAACCATAACTATACGACCACATGCCTGGTATGGGATAAGCCTAATTCAGTAAGTTACAGAGTTTCAACATTGATTACTTAGGCAGTAGGTTAGACTATGTGCTAGGGTGGAGGAGTGTACTACTCTGTTTGGGGTCAGATTTATGGGCAATTCACCATCTCCAGGAACGGTGTGCGTCAAACCAACGCGTAAGGTTGGGGTCGATGATATACACATCGAGAGAGTCAATTGTCGAGGTGAAGATTTAGAAAGGTTTTGTTATGATTGGTGCTAGCTACGCTGGTTATATCGTGTGGGTTAAGTGTACAACCTTTGCAGAGTGTTAAACAATCTATTCAAATAGCTGCGTTCGCGGTCAAGTACATGCTTGAGGATTTCACACGAGGGGTAAATTTTCATAAAACAATTGGGAAGGGTAGTTGTGTGAATTAACTCATATGGTTGTGTAAAAGAAATTGATTAGGCTATGCGATCTTTGTGAAATACTTGTTAAATTACTACTGTTATTTGTTTTCAATTATGCTTTCAATCTATTATTTGTAATCACAGACATGTGTGCTTTTGCAAAATAATCATAGAAGCCATCTCCTTTGAAATAAGCCATCATCTATAATTGCATTTTGTGGTACAACTTGCTGAGCACTCAGAGTACCCGTTCTTGTTGTAATCAACATTCAACTATAGTGGAGGAGTCTTCGCTTGTTTTTGAGGAGTTTCATAAGGAGTTTGATTGCTAGGCTTTGATCCCAGTCGGTTGCGTGTGGCAAGTCAATGGTTTCCGATTGGAGTTGTATTTATTCTACTGTTGTTTCTTTACTTAGTGCTTAGCCCTGTGTGGATTAACAAGTGCAAACTCGACCATAAGGTCATAACCACTATTTACTATTCAGATTAGTAGTTTATTCTTATATTCGCCTTGTGTGGAATGATATTCATCTATGTTGACATTGTGTGGACTAGTGTGATCTTGGACTATAATAGTATACACAGAGGGTCCATATTTGCATATTTGGGTCTTGACGTATTATCGGTGAACCATGATGATGTTGCAATTTTAGATTGGTTATAGGTCATCTGTAATCATGGCATTCGGTTGTAGGTCATCTATAATCATGGCATTTGGTTGGTTATGTTGTTCATTGTCCATCTTTTTCAACTTACAGTAAAGTATGATTTATGCACTAGATGGACAAAGTTGTTAAGAACCCTGTTGCAGTGTGGGATTGTTTGGACAATGAAGCGTTTTGTGAGGTATGTGCCATTGAGGTAAATGCTAGAAATAGGCTATCTAGACATTTGAATGCCAAGAGATACAAAAACCTTGCTGGAAAATTCCTTGCAAATACATGAAGACTTTACGATAAGAAGCAATTAAAAAATCATTGGGATGCTTTGAAGACCAAGTTCTCAATATGGAAATAATTGAACCATGCAGCTACTAGTCTAGGATGGAATGTTGTGAAGGGAACAATTGAGGCCAACGATGATTGGTGAGCTCAACAAATAAAGGTAGGATCTTGGCAAAGTTTTAATTTATCTTACATCCCAACATAACCTTATGCTTACATAACTTGTCTAATTTTTTTCGAGTCAAATTCAATGTTCGTCCAATTTTAGAAAGCACAACTTGAGAACATAAAGCATCTTGAAGTCATGTTTCGGGATATTAATGTGACATCTCAATCTTCGGTTATCCCTGGCATACCAGCTGAAGTCACAAATGTGCATGATGGTTCAAATGATGATGGTGATGATGTGGTTGCTGTCGAGGGGGCAAGTAAGGCCACTGAGAAGGAACCAAAGGGCCCTAGTAAGCAAAAGACTACTTCGCAATCCAAGAAGAACAAGAGAAACCCTATAATTAGGAAAGTGAAGCGTCTAGTGAACCATATGACTAGTAGCATTTTTATAGAATCCTAGAGGTGTTATCAAGTTGATGATGAGATCATAGGGCACATGCAGATGGTTGTCCAATATGGAGTAGAGCTAGGGAGTGATGAACATTTTATTGCGTTAAAACTCTTCATAAAACCTAATATCAAGCAGTGTTTTAGTCCATAGAGACCAATCATGGCAGGGTTGCTTGGCTCAAGTGAATGTATGTAGACTGGAAAAAGAACTAGATTCCTTCTTTATGCTCATTTGCTCAGTGTTTTATGTAATTCATCTCTTTGCGTTCGTATGTTAGATTGAACTGTTAAGTATTTGTGAACTAAGTGCATCTATGTCTATGTTTGAACATGAATAATTTGTGCTTGTCACCTTGTTATGTTTATGTCAACCTTTTCAACTCTATTATGTTTCATATGTGTGCCCTGTTGTTCATATCAACATTTTCAACATGCACTCTTATGATTGTTGCTTATGTCACCTTTTTTTGTCAATGTTTGTTGATGAGTTCATCAAGTGGTAATAAGAGCACATCAATGGAGAGTGATTCTAGTGTGGATGATGTTCATGCTAACCAAGGGAACAAAAAGAAAAAATCAAGGCATCTTCATACTGAACAATAGAACAAAAAGTGGAAAACAATGCATCTCCAAGCTACAACAATTGTTGCCCTTGTAGGTATGCACTACCGTGATACATACCTAAAGAAGAAAGAGTGCACCACCAAGAATAACTGTGTATGAATGGGTTATGTCGGACCCTGGGCTTTGAATACTTGAAGCCCTCATGTGTGTACCATACTAGTCCCATGACTAGTGGCTAATACACACATCCACAACATTGATAATCACATCCATACAATCATACATACAAAATAAAACCAAGTATGGTACATAACTTAAGTGATCACATTATTTACAACACATTGGCTGATCGGCCAAATAAAAGCTTAAGTAGCAAAAGTAACAAGCGTAACAATGGAAGAAAAAAATAGGTGATAAGTCCAAAATTGCAGCAGCATGCCCATCCGAACCCTCAGGTAACCGACTAGAGACAAGTCCTAGAAAGACCCGTCACCAAACCCACTGGTTTTGGGTGCAAAGTAGACGTTGTCTGGTGTAGAATCATCCTCTATCTATGAACAACAATTTAAGCAAGATTGAGTACATTGCGTACTCAACAAGATTTGTAGTGTATCGCAAACTTTATATAAATGCAAGACTAATAAGGGATGAGACTCTATGCTATCAGTTATTTTGCATTAAGTATATTTTATTTGCAATATCAATTTGTAGTATTTTGCAACGAGAATTTAAAGAGCGGGTTAAATAGATGAAGGACAATAAGTAAGTAATTAAATAAATAACAACTCGCAATCCTCCTCGGCTGCGAGCAACTTCTTATTTTTAGCCATAGACATGGCACTCAACTCAAATATAAACCATCAAACCATTTCCCACATCTTCAAATGAAATTATTTTTATGAAAATCAAGACTATACCCATTAAGTCTACACTAACCAAGCTCATGACCACGAGCACGGCTATTTAAATAGATTTACACTTTACAGATGTGTACAACTTTACCCACCGCACACGAATTCTCTAGTTTTGTAACATCCCAAAATTTTCCATTTTTGAAAAGACATAGTGAAAATAAATGGGAAAGTAATTTTGAGCTTATTCCATATAGAAAATTATTTACGCTTTACTTTGAAACCTTTTGTATGCAATAAGTAATGAAATTTCATACAAGCAGCAACTTGTAAGAATTTTAGGGAAAATAACAGAGCACATAAAATCCTAGAAAACTTACATATGGAACAAGACGTTGTCATAAACTATCAGAAAAAATTTCATAAAGTTTGGAACATATTTAATAGGTTTAAAAATTCAACAAAAATCAGCCAGATTTGGGAAAAATCTGAAAACCAATTCAAATTTCCCTCTCACCCTTTGGACCTAAAGTGAGCCAGCCCAAACTCCTTTGCACTCAGCTCTAGCCCGTATTAGCACGCTTGCTCTCCCTTACTGATGAGTGGGCCCCGCCTGTCCGCACCCTTTGTCCACCTCGCCCTCGCCCTCCGCTCGCCAGCGTGCTAGCTCGCACCTTCGCCCACTCGCCAATGGATTTCCTCGCTGCCCACCGTTTTTGTGCCTTACCTACTGCCATCACCTCCGACTGGCTCTGCCCATGCCAACCATCCTCTTAGTGATGCCAAACACCCACTCTAGCGGGGACGCCGAAGGCAGGACCATGAGTTCTCACTGCAGTTGTTTTTCTCGTTGATCTTCTCATGTTCTACTCACTGCTACTTAAGACCCTGAGCGCATCACCATCTCTTTAGCTTGCCCCTCATTCTCTCTTGCACTTTCTTTGAGCTTCTAGCTCTATGAATCGCCAAGAATGAGTGCGTCATTCTCGACGTCGGTGAGCAAGCCCTGCAACGCTTCTAACTCAGGTGAGCTTCCTTGCCTTCGCCACTTGTGTCACCATGTGTCTCTTACCTCACGATACCCATCCTTTACTTAATGCAGCTCTAGGAACGCTGTAGCAAGGATGCACCATCATCTTCTTCACCTCCGGCGTGCACCCGACTCCGTACCTTCATGTTCCCGACGTTCTGGTGAGCTTAAACTTCACCTGACCATGTCACTTCGTGTCTTATACCTCACTAATGCTTTTCCCTCAGTTGATGAGGATTCAAACTCAGGGGATCCCCTGAATTGATCTTCTTTCTCATTTCCGGCCGCTGCAACCATTTTCAAGTTAGCCGCCACCTCGGTGAGTCCCTGGTCGATTCCTTCTACCCCTACCATCCTTAGTGTGCATGCAAGCTAATACGCACCTCCTTGTAGCATCTCCATCCCTACAGCGCACTGTCATCGCAAGCTTCCTTCGTGCTGCCACTGCTCAACGTCGCCAAGCCACTCCGGTCATCCCCCAACACCGTCAAGGACCTTGGTGAGCTTCTAGTAGTCTCCTACAGCTTTTGCGTGCATTAGATCAAAGGATTAGCCAGTGTAGAAAAGACTTCACCATAGCCCATCATGGCGCTGTCGCTTCGGTGACCATTGGTCCCCGAGCCGCTGCCAATAGCATCGTAATAACCTCCTAGAGCCAGTGAGCACCACCTTTCACCACTGATTTGCTCCAATCGTGAAATCCACTTCTGACCCGAAGAGCTCCGCCGCTTCTCGCCGACGTATCACTGCCTTCGGTCATCTCACTAGCCCCCACCACCACCCGGTGGTATCGCTGTCGAGAGAGGAACCCATTTTGCCCTTAACCCGAGCCTCTCTTGTAACACCTTGGCTATTCGGAAGCCAATATGTTACCTAAAAGACTGACATCCAACAACAATACGGAATTATTTCAACAATCTTTTGACTAATGACATAAAAGATCAACATCTAATAGAATGAATATAAGAATTTAATCAGAATTCAACAACATATCAACTCTGTCATCCAATCATATTGAATCAATTAAGATAAATCTATCCAAAGATTATACGAAGATCATTAAACTATTACCAATTCAATCATATCATAAAGAATGATAATATCATCCATCAAACTACATTTATTACAATCCAATGATTATCGAATGAAAAGGTAATAACAAGTTCATCTAATTAACAATTAGATAATGTGAAGTGAATGAATGATTCGTGACTATTCCCTCCTAAGCATGCCGTCTTCAATGTTTACCTAAAACAAGTAAACATGGCAAGAATGAGTCCACAACTCAGCAAGTACAATAGAACAAAATGAACCATACTGAATAAGAATATAATAGAATGAACGAATAAGAACATATCATCACATAATAGATTTCGAATGTAGAATGAACGAATAAGAACAAGACAGTCACTTTATAGAATATGAATTTAGAATAATAGAAATCATATGAATGAATGAAATGCATGAACTCCACTTCTACTTATACCGATATAGCCAGTGACACACCCGTTGGTGTTCACCTAGGCCCACATTTATCAAAATGCGGGGATCCAAGGCCCGTATGAAGAAAGTTTCATAACGGGGATCCAAATCTACCTACATTGGAATGGTGGGTCTTATGTGACCATAATGGAATTGATGGGTCTTTACATCCCACTCCCATAGGTGAATCATGAACAATATATGAATGAATGAATACATGAATTTGTAAGAAGAAAACTCAAGAAGCATGATTCACATACACGAATCGAAATAGAAATCAATAAAACATACTCACAGACCATAGCACTCAGTCATGGCATGAACATAAAACACTATGAACAAACAACAGCGGTACATTACACAATGTACTTGCCCATATTGGAGTAATGGGACTTCACTACCCACTCTCGTGGATGGACATGAAAGAAGGAACAGATGAATATATCGAATGTAAACATACCACCAAATAATCATGGTTTATCAATTATGAAGGGAAACAAGAAATACCAGAATTACCCATTGCATAATCACCAATCAAGTGGAACCAAAACAACAAACAAGACAAATCAATTGCACTTGCCTTTTGAACTACGATGCGTTAGGAGGCAAGGACGAAGCCACTAATCCCGAACCCTCTCCTCCTACACAATTGAATTACTTGAATAAGAAACAACGTGAATAAGATGTTGCTCATAAGCACTTAATCGCATCTTTCTAAACCCAAGGTTCATGTAATTGATCTATCCACTTAAATCGACAGTCTAGCGGAACGATAAACTGGACAGCGATACTAAAAACATCATATCTTTTGCTCTGAGACTCGAAACAGAGTGATGTCAGCTCCTACGGAAATTTATCGAAACCCTCCAGTTGGCGAAATCTTCCAAGTCGGCCAAAAACCTAGGCTAACATTCAAATGAAAGTCTAACATACAATCTGTCTAGCAAAACTACACAACAGTAAAGAAATACTCATAATTTTTGATTGGATTAACCAAAATCCACGATTTTGGTCATTGTAGAAAGCTAAGAACAATATCTTAAAAAGTCCATTTGGCATGAAGCTCAGATTTTGCCTTTATCAAAAAGTGGCACATGGTTCAAAACTACTATCAGAACCTGACAAATAATCTGGACAGTCAGATTGAAATGTTCATAACTTTTATTCTACAAATCCAAATAGAGTGTTCTTTAACAATCTGGAAATATGATAAAATTATCTATAGAACGCGTTTTGGGCAACAATCCTGAATCAGAACCTAACGTAAACATATTTTAATGAACATTGCGACTATTAATTCCTGTCAGAATTTCTGTACAGCAGGAAATAATCCATCATATCTTTCAAACCGTAAATCGGAATTGAGTAAACTTTCATTTCACAGAAAAATAAGAACGGATCCCACATAACTCTAGGAGGTGGGATCCTTTAATTCAGATCCTAAGTACATGAAAACAGACGCCCAAACTACAGGACAGAATCAGTTCTATTCGCAGTATGGATTCGATACACTAAACGTAATCAAATTCACATCTAATACGATCCAAACAGCAAAGAACACCCTTCGTTACCCTTGAAGGATTGTAGGAAGACGAAGAACAACCCCCGTGAAGAAGATTTTCTTTTCTCCTCCTTTCTCTTCCTTTTTTCCCTTGGCCGGTGGCACCGGAACGGTTCATCTCCCTCTCTCCTTCTTCTTGGACAGCAACAAGGGGAGGAGATGGGTACTGTAGATGACGGGGTTACTGTAGCTGGCGGTGGTACTGTAGCATAGGCGTGCTACAGTGCATCTAGGGTTTTTGGCTGTCCCTAATGGGCCAAGGCTATGGGCCTTTGGCCCAAGATTTAATCCCCCTTCTCGAGAAATTCTGAAATTCCATTTTAAATCCCGATAAAAGGTTTAAAATTCAATTATAATTCTAAAGATTGAACGGGGTATTACATCCCTGTGCCTAACTCGCTGCCAACAAGTTCACCGTGGTGCTTGGCCATGCGCGCGCCCAGCACTTCCCTTTCTCTCTCTCTCTCTCTCTGCGCTAGTGAGACCCACGTGTTTAAATGTGGATTAGCACTTAATGACAACATTTAAGTGTACACAGTCAATGACAGGTGGGACCAACTGAAAAGATAATAAAAAAATCTAATTCTAACTATTTTTAGTAAATGTGTCCCTGACATGTGGGACCATGCACTACTCCCAGTTTTAAAACATATTTTTAAACCGAGACAAAGACATGTGGACCCTAGCTATCAGTTAATTAAAATAAAAAATAGGTTTAATCATTAGTTAATAAATAATGAGTCTACGACATGTGGGACCACCTCTGTTTTATAAATAAAATCAATAAAACAAAAGAGTGAGTCAATGACAAGTAAGGCCCACATGTAAGTTAATCAAAATCACGAAAATGAGAAAGCCACCTTTAGTTCTAAGGAAAATATGCTTTCTTTATTGGAAAGCGTAAACCTCGGTAGAACGTAGAGAAGAATACACTTTCTCTGCTGGAAAGCGTAAACTTCAAAAAATACGCTTTCGATGTCACCCTTTTCTATTTTTCTAGAATTTTCAAACAAAAGCAAATTGAAACCTTAATAACTTTTTCATACAAACTCCAAATGAGATGAATATTTCTTATAAATTCATGTACTTCTTTTATTGATCCTACTATTTTTATTATTGTACTTCTTTTTGCAAAATCTACTATGCATGCGTGTATGTTTGATATAAAATTGGGAACACGGTAGTTGTAATCCTATTCAATGCATGAACCTCCTTGAAATATTGATGTCCTTGCTGTTGAAGCCATTAGGTTATAGTTTATACAATAGATAATGTTAACTCAGGAGTTTCGAGTGCGATCGCACTATTGCTTAGTCTGGATATAGTCTTTCATAAAAATTATAAAAAGGCTAACATGATAAATATGAGTTTGGGAGTTTTTGAACAAAAAGTCCAGAGGGGTGTATCTTTGTTATTTTGTATAAAAATAAAAATGAAAAATTTTAGTTTGTGACGCGAGCAAGATATATTATATTCTGAGAAGTGTGAGAGGTGTATCTCACAAGTAGATAGGGGAGATTCTTGCCCAGGTCAATTAAGGACTGAACGCCGGTGCTCCCAATCTAAAGCCTAAGCGTACAACCACATGTGCCGGTATGGGACAACATTAGCTAATTAAGTCATTGAAAACTAGCCTCACACGTTGGTAAGCCATAGTAGTGCGAGCATGTGTGATTGCTCGAAGGGGCTCCCTTCCCTAAGGCGTTGGGCACAAATCCTTCTGACACAACGGTGAGTGCCTCACTTGATGGGGATGAGCCCGCGCTAAGTGAGGGCGATCATTCACCAGGCTAGTGCAAGAATAGGACTAGATGATGTAAAGACTTCGACACGTGCTCTAGACTACTTACCAAAGATAGTAAGTGGTGGTATCGACGGATGCCAAACAAACTAAAGAATTCATGTGCTGTGGGTAAAGTTGTACAGCTCTGCAAGGTGTAAATCTATTTAAATAGTCATGCTCGTGGTCATGAGCGTGCATGGTGCGGTCCATTCTATTAGTCTTGGTTTTCATAAAAATAGTTTCATTGAAAAATGTGGGAAACAGTTCGTCGGTTTATACTTGAGTTGAGTGCCATCCCTATGGCTGAAAATAAAATGTTTCTCGCAGCCGAGAAGGGTTGCGAGTTGCCACTTCTTCAATTACTTAATGGTTGTCCTTTATCTACTTAACTTCCCTTTAAAAATCCCATTGCAAAGTACTACATATTGATATTGCAAAGAAAACTTGTTTGATCATGAAAATAACTTGTAGCATAGAGCCTTATCTTTGTAAGCCATGCATGTATAAAAACTTTGCGACACACTACATGTCTTGCTGAGTACACAATGTACTCAATCTTGCTTAATTTGTTTTTTCAGACTTAGAGCATGAGCCTATGTTGGACGACATTTTCTTCGCGCCCAAAACCGGTGGGTTCGGTGATGGGCCTCTCTAGGACTTGTCTCTAGTCGGTTGCGTGAGGGTTCGAATGGGCATGCTACTAGAATTTTTTGGACTTATCACTTATTTTGCTTCCGCTATTACACTTGTTACTTTTGCTACTTAAGCTTTTATTTGGTCGGTCGGCCTACGTGTTGTAAATGATGTGATCGCTTAAGTTATGTACCATACTTTGTTTTATTTTGCATGTATGATTGTATGGATGTGATTATCAATGTTGTGGATGTATGTTCTAGCCACTGATCATGGGACTAGTACGGTACACACACGAGGGCTTCTGGTATTCAAAGCCCGAGGTCCGACAAGTTTGTTTGACATCTGTCGATACCACCACTCACTTCCTTCAATAATCAGTCTAGAGCATGCGTCGAAACCTTTACATCATCTAGTCATATCCTTGCACTAGCCTGGTGAATGAACACCCTTACTTCACCCGGGTACACCCCCGTCTCAGTGGGGCATTCACCATTGTGTCAGAAGGCTTTATGCCCAACGCCTCGATGAAGGGAGCCCCTTCGAACATGCCGACGCCGGTCATGCTCTCACTACTACAGCCTACCCACGTGCAAGGTTAGTTCAACAAATTAATTAGCTAATGTTGTCCCATACCATCACATGTGGTTGTACGCTTAGGCTTAGATTGGAGTTGCTGGCGTTCGGTCCTTCATTGACCTGGGGCGAGAATCCCCCGCTGTTTACTTGTGAGATATACCTCTCACACCTCTTAGAATATAATATAACTCATTCACATCGAAAACTAAGTTTTTTATTTTTATTTTTATACAAAATAATAGAGGTAAACCCCTCTAGACCATCAATTCAAAAACTCCCAATTTTATGTTCATCATATCATCCTTTTAACAAAGTTTGGTAAAAACTACACCTTGTTTAATACCCTGAGTCCCGATTAGAGAGATTTTATTCGGGGAAAAAGGTTTAGAGTAATTTCAGTTTTGGAGGGAGGGTTTAAAGAGATGGGCCTTCGGCCCAGGGTGCTTTGGCCTAATGGCCGGCCAACAGCCCAAGGCCCATGGTGCCTCCACAGCCCAAGGCCCATGGCGCCTCCACCCCTCCAAACCCTAGGCATCCTCCTTTTCTTCTTTCTTTTGTTTGCTCCCTCAAACACATTTGCCGCCCTATTTGTTCTCTTGGTGGTGGCGCCTCCCTTGCTGTCCCCAAACTGATTCCCCTCTTCCTTTGGTGGCAGCTGGCCCTCCTCCCTCCATTGGTGGCTGCAGCTTCTCCTCCCTCCATTGGTGGCTGCAGTTTCTTCTTCCTCCTTTGGTAGCAGCAACTCATCTCTCCTCCTTTGGTGCTGCAGGCCAAATCAAGGAAGAACAACCGGGGGGCCATCGTCCATTGGTGATTCATGTAAGGATTAGCATCTCACGCATCTCCTAGAGTATCATCTCACATCCCTGCTGTTTGTTCGGTTCATTCTTGGTAGAGGACGTTTTTTTTAGTTCGTCGGTAGTGCTGTGTTCAGATTCAGGTTTGCTGTTCTCTGTTGCATGTCGATTTTTGTTTAGATCAAGACCGAATTAGGACTTGTGATCTCTTAGAGAGTTGTATATTATTTCGTCAGGTTTCCGTAGCCTCTGAGTTCACCTGAATCCGAGTTATGGTTTGAAAGATACGGCCATTTTTTGTACCACTGTCCAGAACGTCGTTTAATTCCCAGCAGTCACTTTGCGTGGCAATTTGAGCATTGTTAAGTTCCGAATCAGGAATCCTTCCTATTATGAGAATTGTATTTTATTGTCTTAGCTTTCCATAGCCACCAAGTTCCCCAAATTCCGACATACGGATCAAAAGTTATGTTCGTTTCATCCTTGCTGTTCAGATTTCTGACGAGACTAGTATGTTGATTTGTCTTGTGATATATGTTTGTGTTAGAGGAAACTTAATGGCTCCCACCCAACTAGAATATTTTAGAAAATTTCATAACCTTTCCAGAATGTTAAAGAACGCCTTAATCGGAGATGTAAATCAATAGTTGCGTTATTTTCTTTACTGCTGTGCGTCTCGTCGGAACAGAATCTGTCTTTCATGTTCAGCTACTTGTTAGTATTTTCCTTTGGCCCATTTGGGGTATCTCCCCAACTAGGTTTTCATAGATATGCTTGTTAAGTTTCTCTAGGATCTGGGCTCACCTCGTTCCAAGTCCCAGGTTAATAGTTATGGTCTTTCCCGTGCCGCTGTCCAGATTCACTCATGTGTTGGTGTGGTCCGTTTTAGACTAAGTCTATTAGTTAACTCTTGGGTGTTCGGGAATGCGTTGTAGAACGTTAGTGGAAGCGTCCTGTTATATGTTGTTCTTATTTCGAGTATATATTATGTAGGCGGAGAGGCTTTAGGTTTAGGAGCACCGCCATTGCCTACTGACGCGTCGCATCACGGAAGGCAAGTACTTTAACGATCTTGATTATAAAAATGTAAATGCCTGATGTTGGTATTGTGTTCCTAAGATCCATGTTAATATTTAATGTTCATGTTACTTCTATGTATGTTATCTCCCTGATTATAGAGCATGTCTTTTCAATATTCATATTTCATTCCATGCATCCATCATTCATGTTTCATCCACGGGAGTGGATTAAAAAAAATCCATCAATTCCAGTATGGGCACGTAAGACTCACCATTCCAATGTGGGCAGTTTGGGACACCCGTATGAAATGTTCTTCATATGGGACTTGGATCCCCGCATTTTGTTAAGTGCGGGCTTAGGTGAACACCGACGGGTGTGTCACCAGCAAAACCGGTATATGCATGTATGTAGTCCCTTCATTTCATCCAATTCAGTCATTACATCCATTCCAGTATTTGTTCTGTAACTTATTCATATTGTTCAATGATGATGTCATAAACATGGGTGTTGTATGTGCCATTTAACTACTGTACTTGCTGAGTCTCGGACTCACTCTTGCGCTGTTTGTTTTTTTAGGTGATCATTGAGGCTGGCTCTATTGGGAGAGAGTAGGCACGCACTACTCATTCACTTCACATTAATCAAGTCCATGATTACATTTTTGTTCAATTTCTCATTCGTTAATTGATAAACTGTAATAAATAAAGTTGGATGTGGTTGATGACCTCTCCCACATTGTGATTGAAGTAGTACTGCGTGTGATTTTCGATCATCGTTTTGATATAATTGATTGATTTCCGACTATACTCCTGTGATGGTTCTGTTACTTATTGATTCCTTTATTGTCCTGATATATTTGACTGTTGGAACCTTCAGTATAGCTATCTATATAGGGGAGGTTCTGCCGAAATTTAGAATTTTATCTTCTGATTTAATTTTGTGATCATGTTAGTTTAGTAGCATTCCAGGCCCTTGTCGGACTGGGGTGTTACATCTTGACAAAGCAATTGTGTGATACTCGCACTCAAAATTCCCAAATTGACATTAGCTATTGTCTAATCCATAACCTAATGGCTACAACAGTAAGGATATCAAGATTTCAAGGAGGTTCATGCAACGAATAGGATTACAACTACCATTATCCCCAAATTTAGTAATTTTAATCAAACATACACGCATGCATAATAGACTTTGCAAAAAGAAGTATAATAGTTAAAATAGTAGCATCAATATGATCAAAGGGGGTGCTTTCCTTGCTCTAGTTGCTCGGAATATGAGGATGAAGGATCGTCGTAAAAGTCGTTCGAATAATCAACGCCTAAAAAAAGCCAGAAGCAAATTAAATATAGCACAATAATTCCAACAGCAACAAAACCCAAATATTTTACATATTCAGGTATATAATGATTTTAGATGAATTTACAAAAAACGATTCATCTCATTTGGAGTTTGTATGCAAAAGTTATTAAAGTTTTATTTTGTTTCGGTTTGAAAATTCCAGAAATTAGAAAAGGGTGACATCGAAAGCATATTTTTCAAAGTTTATTGTAACACCTTGGCTATTCGGAAACCAAGATGTTACCTAAATCCTCTAACATACAACCATAATGCGGAAGAATTAGAACACCATCTCATCTAATGACAATAAGAGATCAATATTCAAAAGAACCATGTCATGAATATAGTCCGAATCTAAGCAATAACTATCGAAGGAAATCAAGGATCACAAGTACTACTGAATCAACCATGACATAGTAATAGGTATCATTCACCATCTCAATTTATTTATTATAGTTCATCATTAACGAATGAAAAATAGAACTAAAACGTAATTTTGGACTTGGTTAAGATGAAGTGAATGAGTAGTGCATGTCTACTCCCTCCCAATAGAGCCAACATCAATGATCACCTAAAATAAACAAACAACGCAAGAGTGAGTCTGAGACTCAGCAAGTACCGTAAATAAATGGAACATACAACAAACATGATCATGACAACATCATTGAAGAATATGAATAAATCACGTAAGCGAATATTTGAATGAATGGAATGAATGAAATGAAGGACTACACACATGCATATCTTTGGTATAGCTAGTGACACACCCATCGGTGTTCACCTAAGCCGCATTTAACAAAATACGGGGATCCAAGTCCCGTATGAAGAACGTTTCATCTGGTGTCCCAAAGCGCCCACATTGGAATGGTGGGTCTTACGTGCCCATCTTTGGAATTGATAGGTCTTTTTAATCCACTCCCGTGGATGAAACATGAATAATGGATGCATGGAATGAAATATGAATATTGAAAGACAACATCTCTAATCATGGAGATAACACATATGGAAAGAACATGAACATTAACTATTCTCATGGATCACAGAAAACACAATAAGAACATCGAGCATACAGCATTTTCTAATCATAAAAACATCAAAGTACTTGCCTTCCACAATGCGACGCGTTAGTAGGCAATGATGGTGCTCCTAAACCTGAAGCATCTCCGCCTACACAATATATACTCGAAATAAGAACAAAAAAGAACAGGACACTTCCATTAATGTTGTACTACACCTTCCCGACAACCCACAATTAACTATTTAGATCTAATATGAAAACAGACAACACGAACATGGAACTGATTCTGGACAGCAGCACGAAATCACTCATATGTAACGATCTGGGACTCGGAACGAGGTGAGTCCAGATCCTATGGAAACTTAACAAACATATCTATGAAATCCTAGTTGGTGAGATAACCCAAATCGGCCAAAATAAATATACTACAGGCAGATGAACTTGAAAGACAGAATCTGTCCCGGCTAAAAGCAGACAAAGAAAGAAAATAACACAACTTTTGATCTACAACTCTGATTAAGGCGTTCTTTAACATTCTGGAAATTTTATGAAATTTGATAAAATAATCTAGTTGGGTGGAAACCCTGAATTTGCCTCTAACATGAACATATTATAAAAGACAAATCGACAGATTAATCTAGTCAGAATTCTGGATAGCAAGAATGAAACTAACATAACTTTTGATCCATATGTCGGAATTAGGTGATCTTGGAGGCTATGGAAAGCTAAGACATTAAAATACAATTCTCATAATAGGGTGAAATCCTGATTCGGACCTTAACCACATTCAACTTGCTACAGAAAGTGACTGCTGAGAATTAATCGAGGTTTTGGACAGTAGTACACAAATGGCCGTATCTTTCAAACCACAACTCAGATTTAGGTGAACTCAGAGGCTATGGAAATCTGACGAAATAATATACAACTATCTAAGAGATCACAAATCCTAATTCAGCCTTGATCTAAACGAATATCAACGTACAATAGAGAACAACAATCTGCTTTCATCTGACACTAACGACGAATCAATAAACGACATCTACCAATAACAAATTGAATTAAACAGCGGATAAGATTGAACAAATACCCTCGAAGACCCTTGCTAAGCGCTGAGAGTTTTCGAAGATCTCCTCTCCTCTCCTTGGACAAGACAACACGGCTCTCCTCCTTTGCTTTGACCAAGCAAAGACAAGGAAGAAGAGAAGGCGCCAAAGGAGATGAGGGAATGGGCGCAAGGAGTGGTAGGGGTGGCTGCTGGGGCGTGAGGGGTGGAGCAAGAGCACGCCGCCATCTTGTAGCACAACTGCTGTAAGCACGACGGCCTCTTGTAGCAAGGAGTGGCTAGGGTTTGGTCCCTCCTCCCTTGCCTTCTAATGGGTGCCGCCCACTCATGGGCCTTAGGCCACTATGGCAGCTCCTCTCCTCTCGAATATGGGTTAGCGGCCCATTCCTCTCCTAAAATTCTGAATTTTGAACTTAATTCCATCTCTAAACTTTGTTACAATCGATATTGAATAAACTTCCCTCTCTCGAATAATATTTTCTCCAATTGATATTTGGGGTATTACATTTATGCTTTCCAACAGAGAAAGCATACTATTCTATAAGGTTTACGCTTTCCAGTAAGGAAAAGTATTTTTCCTCATAACTAAAGGCAGCTTTTCTCATTTTTCTGATTTTTATTTAACTTACATGTGGGGCCTACTTGTTAGTGACTCATTCTTTTGTTTTATTGATTCCATTTATAAACAAAGGTGATCCCACATGTCATAGACTTGTTATTTATTAACTAAAGATTAAACCTATTTTTGATTTTAATTATGTGACGGCTAGGGTCTGCCTGTCAGTCTCTTAGTTTTAAAACGTATTTTAAAACTAGGAATAGTGCGTAGTCCCACATGTCAGTGACACATTTACGAAAAATGTTTAAAATTAGATTTTTTATTATCTTTTTGGCTGTTCCCACCTGTCATCCACTCAGTACATGTAACCACCATCATTTAGTGTTAACTAAATCATAATCAATAGTGGGTCCCGCCAGTTAGTGAGAGAGAGAGATGGAAGGTAGATGAGCTGCGCGCATGGCCGAGCGCCCGTAAGATCCCAATTTTTCTGAAGTTTAAAAATCTTTTTGAGTAGTTTACTCTGTAGGAAAATTCACCATAAGTTTATTTGAATTAAAATAAAGCTTAATATGGACTTTCAAAAGCAAAACAATTTAATATGATTAATGCCAACATCAGCTATTGTCAAAGTTATTTTATTTGGATTCTCTGTGTTGGATATATTTTCTAGAATTTTTCTGAGTTCATTTGCTATTTGTAATCGCCATTTTCATTTTCAATATTTTCTAAAAAGGAAAACCTATTTAAAATCTTAGTTAATCAAATGGGCTGAAATCCTTTGCTCAGCCCATTCCTATTTTTCCCCTCAGCCCAGCCCATCTAGCCTTTCCCTTGTCGCTCTAGCCACTCACCCACGTCGATTAGCAATCACTAACCGGTGGGCCCCTTTGTCGAGACCTTCCTCTCACCTTGCGTCATCATCCTCGTGCGACCGTGCTCATAGCCACCATGGCTGCGTTGTGAAGCTTCGTTCGACAACGAGAATTCCAACAAGAAAATCTTAGGCGAGCATGTCGCTTTGATTACCCATATCTCTTTGCGTTCAAATCCAACCGAATCTTATCCCATATCCTGTTCTATCTCTGAAACCAAATCGTGGCCGTTTCGAACTCAATTTGGGATCTCACCCTCCTGGCCATGCCCTCACCGTACAAAAGGCCCCCGTAGGATCAGCTTTGTCCCCACATCTCAAACCTCCCATCAATTTCACCCCTAAAGCCCTAGCGCCACCGCGATCGGAGTTTTAGGGTATTCGGCTGAGGTTTTTTGTTTTTGTGAATTGCGCCGCCATCGTGGTCGCCCCGTCGGCATTGACTGCACCGCTGTTTGCACCGTCGCGAGATCTACCTCGTGCACCCCTTCACGCGGTCGGAGCATCGCTAGAGTGTTTTCCCAACAACAGCCGAACCTTCTCCGCCGCTCAATCATCCCCGACCACTAGTGAATACCTCATTAGGTTCACATTAGTCTCCTCTACCCACTGGTACCACTCACCGCCGATGAAGCACCGCCATTCGCCGGGGCCTTTGGTTCCTGAGCCTCGCCGCCGTCGAAGTTGACGTGGCATGCCACATCATCGGCCACATCAACGTGAGTACATGCGTGTCTGCCCACATGCAGCCTAGTCAGCGCCACATGCACAAGCGCACGCCACCTCAACCTCAGCCCTGATCCAAAACCTCAGTAAATTGAGTCCACCGTGAGCCGTCTCTCTGACTTGTGGGTCCCAAATGTCAGGAGATTTTCAATTTCGTTTCTCATTTTTTTGGATAAAAATCCTTTGCTGACATCAGTGTGACATCATTATCCAGAATTCTCAGTAGAGAAATAATTCAGAATATTCCATAAATTCCAATTTGATTAATTCTTTAGGTTTAGATCTTCCAGAAGCCATATCTTCTTCATCCAAACTCAGATTGAGCTCATTAAAATTTCTAAATTAATCTAAATTTGAGCTCTATTTTCCAAAGATTTTTATTTTTATTTTTGGAGTTTGTTTTATCTATATTTTATATCTATTTATTTTATTTGCTTTGGTTGCGAGTAGATGTTGATACTTTAGGAAGTTTTGAACAAGGAGGAGTACACCAAGATCAAGATCAATCCCAAGATCTATTCCAAGGCAAGTCGTGGTCCTTTGATTATATTGAACCGATGATTTCAAAAGTATATTGTTTTATACAACTGCATGCTATCTTTATATCAATTGTTTTGGGATTAGCTATTACCTGTTGGCATGATGTCTCCTTTGATTATTTAAATGACATGAATCATTTGTCATCCTAGCATGGATAATTTTAGTTAGACATATTTGTATCACCAAGATGGGTATCATACAGATGCTTGTTCAGCTTAGTTACGATGGGTTCATTATCACATGTGTCATAATGATTAATCTTGACTTAATGAAATATAGAATCGTGGTGGTTAGCCACTGTTGTTAATATTTGTGTACCATGACAGTGTATGTCACTGGTTTTGGTTAAACAAAATGTTTTTCGCTTGGGCGAGCGGTTGTGAAGTGAGAGTGTGGATTTAACATGTTGTGGGTTTGTGGTAGACTCGCTTGAGTAACTTATCAAGGACTTAATCTTGTGCACCATTGAACTAGGCCTATCGTACAACAACATGCCTGATGGGATGGGCCTAACTTAGTAAGTTGTGGAGTTTTAGCATTGACTACTCAAGTAGTATATGAGTGGTGGTGTGTATTCTATTAAGGTCACATCGATGGTCGGTTCGCCGCTTCCAGGTCCAACAGTGTACATCAAACCAACAGCGAGATTGGGGTGACAGTATGTACAATGGGAGAGTCAATTGTTGAGATGAAATTACTGAACAGTTTTGTTATGATTAGTGATCGCTACACTGGTTATATCTTGTGAGTAAAGTGTACAACCTCTGCAGAGTGTTAAATGATCTTTTCGAATAGCTACATCCTCGGTTATGGACATGTCTGGGATTTCACACGAGAGAGAGAGAGAGAGAGAGAGAGAGAGAGTTTCTTTATAAAATGAGTCAGAGTGTGAATGGAAAGTTCACTTGATGAATATAATGTTCATTCAATGAATGGGTAATTCACTTGGTGGTTTGTCTTTGGAAGTGAATGGGGAATTCACTAGTTGTTCCAAAGTAATTGTTTTTTTATTTACTATTCTTTTCAATTACGCATTTCAATCTTTCTAATGTATTTATCGTGAATGTTGCTTTATGCAAAAGAACCATACAACTAACCTTTGTTCAAGCCCTGCATGAATACTATTTGAATATATTTCCCCAGGACTTGCTGAGTGCTTTATGTACTCACGGCTTTGCGCCATTGTTGCTCAATTGAAGAATACCAAGCTGCTCAAGAGTTCTTCACTCAGGAGTTCTATGAAGGCTTTGCGGATTAGGATGCGTTCTCCACCCGATTGCCTGTAGGCATGTTGATTGCCCTTTCCAAGTTTTCCCATTTCGATGCAAGAGTTTATTTGTTTCTTTAGCCCTGCGTGGCAAGTTAAGTGAATGTTGACCATAAGGTCCAGTTATTATTACTATTTATTACTTTGAGATCTTTTTAGTTAAATCGAATAAATGGATGGTATTTCATCACAAATTCCTGTGTGAGCTAGCTGCTGATCTAGGACTAGTTCAAAATATATAGAGTGTTCCTTAATCGTATTTTTGGGTCTCGACAGCGCCATGGTGAGCTCGCCGCCATCAGACGGCGTGATGAGCGACGACATTGAGCAGCGGAATGGAAAGAGGGAAGTAGTGCGAAGCTATTGGTGGTGGCGATAGCGACGACGATGGCTAGTGGTGGTATTGCGGTGGCCGAATGCCTCGGGTACACGATGTATTTCGCATAGGAGACATTCCCTAGGCTAAAGGAGTGGCACACTAGGCCCAGCGAGTCCAGGCAAAGCTAATGGACTGGGCACGAGGACCTAGGGTCATGGGAGGTGAGTCAGCGGCATGCAACTACGGTAGCGCTGTGAGTGGCTTAGGGGGAAATTGCACTAAGGACTCGCCCTAGGCAAATTGACATGCGTATGAGGATCAGTGACTCACCACAACGTGCAGAAGATGAGGTCGGGGAGGCTCTAGAGCGGCTTGTCGACGATGAGTAGCAGTGGTGCAGAGGAGGTCCATGAAGGTAGCTCACCACAACGATGGAGGTGCTACAAGAAGCATCGTGTTAGGTCACTGGGGTGTTAAGGATAGTGTAGACGCAAGGAATTAGACCGAGGCTCACCGAGTTTCGAGGAAGATCAGAAATGGCAGCAACGACCGTGAAGGATGAAGATGAAGGTGAAGCTCGGATTCAGGGTGAGATTGTCTACATTGAGTGAGGGGTTAGCATCAATGGAGTGGGGAACACCTTATGACACAGGGGCGGAGCTATAGTAGATGCATGGGGGTACAGTTGCACCCCCAAAATTTTTGCACAAAAAACTGATATATATACCCCCCTTAATACATAAAGTATATACTACACATACTAATATACATATTCTCAACCAATATACATACTCTCAGCTCAGCAGCCGGTAGCCCATTTATTATTCGGCCCAACTCTCTAATAGAGTCCTGCGGTCCACAAGTCATTGTCTTAATGTCTTTCTCCTCTTATCTCTCTCCCCATTTCTCTCTTTGTGGATTGTGGTCTCCAGATCTTGGTCGCCCGCCGCCCACCGCCACTGAGCTTAGTGAGCTTTTGCCTTTTGGCATCACCACCCACCGGCTGCTTGTCCTTTGATGCCGCCAACGTCGCCTCCAACCTCCCTACCTGTAACGTCCTGTTTTTCCTAAGAGTTCTTGCCGTTTTCAAAGCTAAAAGGAACCATTCGATTTATTCGCCTGCTCAAGCTTAACTTGGGATTTTAGAAATTTGGGAGTTTAACCTGACCTAACCAAACCTCAAATAAGTCTTTTGGTTTGTGTTCCTGGTCCTTTTGGGGTTCTCCGGTGCTCTCTGGCTTTAGCTCTCTTTCTTTTGCATGCTCTGAGTGCCCTTTTGTTTTAGCCCTCTCTCTGGACCTCCTCTATGTTCATAGGACCTCTTCTAAGTCCTCTCGACATCCTCTATGTTCATAGGACCTCTTCTAAGTCCTCTAGACCTCCTCTGTGCTCATAGGACCTCATTGGAGATTCGTTGGACCTCCTCTGAGCTTGGATCTTTTCATCTCTTTTAATCTAGACTTCCTATGTGGGTTTGAATCTCTTTAAGGTTTAGACCTCCCTCCCTGTGTCCTTCAGGACCTCCCCCTTTTTTGTTTGGACCGCCTCGTGTCCTTTAGGACCTCCCTGTGTCCTTCAGGACCTCCCCCTTGTTTGTTTGGACCTCCTCGTGTCCTTTAAGACCTCCCTGTGTCCTTCAGGACCTCCCCCTTGTTTCTTTGGACCTCCTCGTGGCCTTCAGGACCTCCCCGTGTCCTTTAGGACCTCCCCCTTGTTTGTTTGGACCCCCACCCCCCGCGTCCAATCGAGTCTTCTACTTGGTCTAGACCTCTATCGCTTGTGTACTGTTCAATTTGGGTTGGACGGTTTGGTCTTGGTGAGATGCTCAGATGGTCCGAACGTCCCACTCCTTTAGAGCCGTCTGATCCTTATTGGACGGTCCCGATCTGTTGGAGCGTTCTCTCGGTCCGAACGGCCCAATTGCCTTGCCCCGTCCGATTGAAATCAAACGGTCCTGCTCCACTAGGCTTTATCTCACGGTCGCGCAGGATCTCCCATTTGTTAGATCTGACCGTTAGGACCTCCCCTTTAGAGATATTAACCGTTCAGACCTCCCCTTTGTTAGATCTAACCGTTAGGACCTCCCCTTTGGAGATCTTAACCGTTTAGACCTCCCCTTTGTTAGATCTGACCGTTAGGACCTCCCCTTTGGAGATCTTAACCGTTCAGACCTCTCCTTTGTTAGATCTGACCGTTAGGACCTCCCTTTTGGAGATTTTAACCATTCAGACCTCCCCTTTGTTAGACCTGACCGTTAGGACCTCCCTTTGGAGATCTTAACCGTGCAGACCTCCCCATGGTTGTGTCTTTTGGACCTCTAGTCCAGAGGACCTCCCCGTTGTGTGTCTTTTGGACCTCCAGTCCTCAAGACCCCCTCGTTAGGACCTCCCCTTGATTTGATCCGACCGTCAGGACCTCCCCATTAGAGGTCAGGATCCCTGGTCTTTTGCAAAGACCTCCCTTGCGGCTGAGACCAACCCTTTGTCTAAATCATTCTCTTGAGTTTGATTGGCCCCACTTGTTAGCCTTGCTCTGTGCGCATTTAATGGTTGTTGTATCACATTAAATGTAGTCACATCTGGGGCACTTCTTTTTATTCTTTTGGTGACCTGCCCTGTCCTAACCTTGTCCTAGCTACTACCGATCATTGACACGTTTTGCTCTAACCCTTGTTGTTTCTCCAGCAGCTCTGGCTATAAATAGCCTGGGCATGCCTCCCTTTGTCACCTTTTTGCTCTTTCCCAATCTTCTTGTGCTTGCCTGGATCTCTCCATGCTGAGGACCTCCCCAAGGAGCTCCCGAGGCAATGCTGAGCCTTTGCTTTCTGGTTTTGGCTGAGTTGATTTGAGCTCTTTTCAAGTCTTCTTTTAAGTTCTTTGCTTGGAGTTGGTTTGCTTATTTGGTTCTTTGGCGAACGTGTAGATCCCACGTTTGAGGAGGAGTTCTTGGACCCAGCGGTGTCTACTGAAGGTTCGCCACTGCTCAACGAAGGCAAGTCGCAGACCTTTGATCATATTGAGCCTAGCCTCTCAAATGTATTTTTCTTTACTTGATCATGCATGGCTATTTTTATAAGAAATGGTTTGGGGTAGTAGTTATTCTCCTACTTGACAATATGCCTCCTTGGACAATTGTATTCGACATGTTGACATGATCCTCTTGGACGCCTTATGTTGGGTATTTTACTTGGCATTGTTTGGTATTGCCAACATGGGACCGTATGTTTATGCTTAGTCTTGCTTGTAGAACCGCGGGTCTTGGGAATCACGTTTCTTCTCTAATAACTTGACTAATGGAACTATGGAATCTGTGGTTGGTGCCACTGTTGAGCAACTACGCTGGGACGCCGTAGTTGTGTTGATTGTGGTGCGAGGCCACGTTGTTAAAATCTTGCGTGCCAAGACTAGGGAGGTCGTTGGCTAGGTGAACCCCAAATGCTTTCTTGCTCGGGCAAGTGATCGTGCAGTAAAGGGGATACTCTTCGCACACTGGGATGTGGAAGCCTTGCACGGCGACAATTAAGGACTTAACTTTGTGTTACGTTGATCTGGGCTTTTTGGTGCAACCACAAGATCATTTTATGGGGATGGTCTGGGCCGAATAATTAGTGATATCTTGACCTGGTTCTGTTGTGGTGGTGCGTGTTGATTCATATGGCGCAAGAGGGGGCTAGGTTCCTTTTACAGGACGGCGAAACCTTAGTAGGTAGGTCAGGTCAGGACAAAGCTTTGTAAAGGCCTTGTCACGCTCTCTAGACTGCTCACCTTCGAAAGTGAGTAAGGGTTTCGACGGGAACCCGCGCCGCTAGAGAGGTCATGAATTGTGGGTAAAGTTGTACACCTCTGCAGAGTATCAATCTATTCGAATAGCCAAGTCCTTGGTCATGGACATGCCCGGTGAAAATGGTGCAAGGGGTAGACTTCTCAAAAATTGGTGTTCCATGGCTGGCTTGGGATGTCTGCAAGTACTCTGGGTGGCTCCGAGTGCTTGTGACGTCCTCGGTTGGTCGTGGAGGTCTTGTGAACCCTAGGGTGGTCCAATGAGCTCCTGAGTGGGTGCTCAAAGGAGATCTTGGAGTCCTAGGGAGGTCTTTGGGGTCTCTGGAGCTGGTGCTCCAGAGAGGTCTTGGGAGAGGTCCTAGTCGTGGGTACGACCAGACCTCCTCCAAGTGGTCTTGGGAGCTCTTGAGCGGGTGCTCCAGAGAGGTCTTGGGAGAGGTCCTGGTCGTGGGTGCGACCAGACCTCCCCCAAGTGGTCTTGGGTGCTCTGGAGCTGGTGCTCCAGAGAGGTCTTGGGAGAGGTCCTGGTCATAGGTGCGACCAGACCTCCCCCAAGTGGCTTGGGGAGTGAGTTGGTGCTTACTTCCCCACTTATTCAATCAAAGGTACTTAAGTATTATTGCTTCTAAATTGAGCTTTTCAATCTATACCTGTTATTTACTGTCAAACTTAGCTTTGTGCAACTAACCCTACAGCTCTCATTGTTAAGCCAATGCATAAATATTAATTGCATGTCTGTTCCCTGCGATTTGCTGGGTACATTCAAAGTACTCATGGCTGTAAGCCCTGTGTTAAAGCAGTGGTCAAAGATGATTAGATGCAGGGATGCTCAGACCTCTTCGAGGAGGAGTTCTTTTGATGACCCGGCTGCCTAGGACGTCCTCCACTCGACAGCCTGTGGGCTTGCCGGGTGGCTTCCAGCGCTTTTGTGTTTTCGGCTTTTGAGGTCCTCCTGTTGTCGGTTTTGTAAGCCCAAGTTGGCAGACCTTTGTAAGTAAGCTTGGACCGTAAGGTCTTGTTTAATCCAAGGTTTAATTTGTCTGCTTCATCTTTTGTTTGACCATGTGGTTGTGATCACACCTATGTGGTTTTGTGCGAGCTAGCTTGGACTCTTGGGACTAGCTCAGTGCACTCAGTCAATACCTCCAGGAGGTCTTTGAAGATCTCCTGGGAGGTTTGGACAGACCTCCCCTCTCGGAACCTACGGGCGGTACTAGCGCTCCTTAGTGCGGTAGTACCGGGGTGTGCACACTGATACAAAAAAAAATCTCGGTATATTGCCCTGTCCAGTGCTTTTTCAAGATGAGGTCCTCACAAAGGTGGTATCAGAGCCCTGGTCGGCTGTAGGACGTGGCCATAGGTAGAAAGGTCATTTTAGTTTGATTCAAAAGCTATTTTCTAAAATCAAACCAACTTTACAACTTGTTTGGTGGTTCCCTTTTTCTTATCTTGTCCTATGCTATACCTACCTTGTCTCAATCTCTTCTTATCTTATCCTACTTCATTCTTATCTTTTTCTTTGGTCCTGTTATCTTACCTCCTCTGGAACCTTGTTTTCAAATTTTAACCTAACCTTCTTGCCTCTATAACCTCCATAGGGCCGACTTGGTAAGGCTAGGTTGGTAGTGATCCCTTTTTAATCTCAGTTGCGCTTAGCTTGGTCATTAGGACCTCTGTTTATAGTTTTATTGTCTCTTTTTAAGCCTTTTTGGGCTTTTGTTTTTGAGTCTAGCCAAGTCACCCCTAATAGAATAATCCATCTTTCTCCCCTGCTCTAACTTATCTTTGTGCTACTCTCTCTTATCTATTATGCTTTCTTTCTTATCTATTAAACCAAAGAGGTTTTGGTGCAGATGGTTCAAACTCGGCAATCAACAAGTCAGAATGAGCCCTCAGAACAGTTGCCTCCACCACCACCTCCTCCAGTGTCAGTGGCAGACCCAGGTTTGGGTAGTTCATGGCAGCACAAGCTCAAATGATGAGTTCTATGATGCAAAACATGAACCAAATGATGGCCCAGCAAAGCCAGACCACCACTGCCTTGCTTGCCATGATGAGCCGTAACGATAGCGATGAGTTGTGTCGCCACCTCCCCTCTCAGTTCATCCCGAGTCAAGGTTGTCAGAGTTTATGAAGACTCGTCCAACCACTTTTTCAAGCTCCCCGGAGCCTTTGGATGCTTACGATTGGCTGAGATCAACTAAGAAAAAGTTGGATATTGCCCGCTGTGAAGATACAGAGAAGGTTTTGTTTGCATCACACCAATTGGAAGGTCATACTACTGAATGGTGGGATACCTTTTGTGCCTCTCATGTTGACCTGCAGAGGATCACATGGGCTGAGTTTGCGTGACTTTTCGCCATTCCCATGTCCCACGATGGGAAGGTTGAGATGAAGAAAAATGAGTTTGGGACCTTAAACAGGGCAACATGACTGTGAGTATCTTACCAAATTCACTCAGTTGTCACGTTATGCCCGTGAAGATGTTGCCACTGATGATGCACGCCAAAAGCGTTTTAAGCGAGGTCTCCACCCCAGCCTGAAAGTTCAAGTCATTGGCAATGACTATCCTGATTTTCAGCACATGGTAAATAAAGCTTTGCTCATTGAAGAATCTCGCAGGGAGCTTTCCGAGGCTTACAAGAGAAAGATGTCACCCTCCAGCGCTCAACAAAGACCTCCTCAGCGTGTCAAGACTTTTGTGCAGCACCAACCTAGGCGCCAAGGACCTCCCAGGACCTCTGCCAAGACCTCCCGTTCAGCTGTTCCAGGTCAACAACGCAACACTAGCAGCAGCAATCAGCTCTCAAAGTCCTCTCCAGCAGTAGGGATCACTTGTTTCAAGTGCCATCAAGTGGGACATTATGCCAGCCAATGCCCACAAAGGACTCAAGCAGCTGCTGGGACCTCCTCTTCAGGACCTCCCCCTGCTAGGACCTCCCAGCAAGCCACATGACCTCCTCAAGCTAGGACCTCTCAATCTTTTGGGAGGGGCCATGTGAACCATGTGGCCGTAGAGGAAGCCCAGACCTCCCTAGAGGTTGTACTATGTATGTTTCTAGTAAATTCAGTGCCAGCTGTAGTTTTATTTGATTCTGGGGCTTCACATTCGTTCATTTCTTGGAGTTTTGTTGCCAAGCACCAATTTCAAGTTATTGCTCTTAAATCTACCTTGTTGGTTCAATCCCGGTTGAAGCTAAGCACGAACCGGGGTTGTCCTAAGTTAAATTGGTCATAGAGGAGTAGAATTCTTGGCCAACCTTATCCTTCTGGACACAAAGTCTTTAGATGTGATCTTGGGTATGGATTGGCTTGCAAACCACCATGCAATATTGGATTGCAGTGGTAAGAGCATCTCTTTGACCAGCCCTAGTGGTGTCATAGTGAAGTTTGAAGCCTCCTCAAAGAAGCTTAAAGGAGCTCTAGCTTGCAGTGCCCAAGTTCTAGCCTTAAAAGATGTCCCTATGGTCCGAGATTTTGCAGATGTGTTCCTGATGAGCTCTCAGGCATGCCACCAGATAGAGATCTTGAGTTTGTGATTAACCTTGTTCTAGGGACCTCCCCCATCTCTAAAAGACCTTATAGGCTGCATGTTGATGACCAAGTGGAGTTGAAGCAGCAAATTGAAGACATGTTAAGCAAAGGTTTCATTAGGCCTAGCTCCTCACCTTGGGGAGCTCCAGTGATATTTGTGGCCAAGAAGGATGGTACTCAAAGAATGTGTGTGGACTACCGAGCCCTCAACGTCGTCACTATCAAGAACAAGTATCCTTTTCCCAGAATTGATGATTTGTTTGATCAGTTGAAGGGAGCTGCAGTGTTTTAAAGATAGATTTGAGGTCATGATACCACCAGCTTAAGATTCACCAAGAAGACATCCCCAGGACAGCTTTTTCAACTAGATATGGGCTGTTTGAGTTTACTGTTATGTCTTTTGGGCTGACCAATGCCCCTGCTTATTTCATGAATTTGATGAACAGAGTGTTTATGGAGTATCTTGACAAGTTTGTCATTGTCTTTATTGATGACATCCTTGTGTATTCCAGAAGTGTAGAAGAGCATGCAAAGCACCTCTTTTCAGTTTTGGAGAAGCTTAGAGCTCATCAACTCTTTGCAAAGTTTAGTAAATGTGAGTTTTGGTTGAAGGAAGTGGTCTTTTAGGACATGTGTGTCAGAAAATGGAGTCTCTGTCAACTTGATGAAGGTCCAAGATGTGCTCAATTGGGAACCTCCAAGGTCAGTGCCTCAGGTCCGGAGTTTTCTTGGTATGGCAGGGTATTATAGAAGGTTTATTGAAGGTTTTTCTCGAATAGCAAGACCACTTACTCAGCTATTGAAGAAGGAAAAGAAGTTCTCATGGACATCTGATTGTGAACAAAGCTTTCAAGAGCTCAAGAGAAGGTTGACCTCTGCACCAGTCTTGATATTGCCAGATGTCCGCAAGGACTTTGAAGTCTATTGTGATGCATCAAAGCAAGGACTCGGCTATGTCTTGATGCAAGAAAGAAGAGTGGTAGCCTATGCCTCCCGACAATTGAAGCCTCATGAAGCCAATTACCCAACTCATGACCTAGAGCTAGCTGCTGTGGTGCATGCTTTGAAGATTTGGCGCCACTATCTCATTGGAAACCGATGTGAAGTCTATACAGACCATAAGAGCTTAAAGTATATTTTTACCCAAGCTAATTTGAATATGAGGCAGAGAAGGTGGTTAGAGCTAATTAAAGACTACAATCTTGGAATTCATTATCACCCCAGCAAGGCCAACGTGGTAGCTGATGCTCTAAATAGAAAGGTTTATAGCAGTACCTTGATGGTCAAAGAAAGTCAGCCTATGTTGTATGAGGAATTCCAGAAACTCAGACTTGAGATAGTTGTAGAAGGGTTCCTTCTATGCGCATTTAATGGCTGTTGTATCACATTAAATGCAGTCACATCTGGGGTTCTTCTTTTTATTTTTTTTGTGACCTACCCTGTCCTAACCTTGTCCTAGCTACCACCAATCATTGACACGTTTTGCTCTAACCCTTGCTGTTTCTCTAGTAGCTCTGGCTATAAATAGCCTGGGCATACCTCCCTTTGTCACCTTTTTGCTCTTTCCCAATCTTCTTGCTCTTGCCTGGTTCTCTTCACGCTCAGGACCTCCCCAAGGAGCTCCCGAGGCTGTGCTGAGCCTTTGCTTTTGGTTTTGGCTAAGTTGATTTGAGCTCTTTTCAAGTCTTCTTTTAAGTTCTTTTGCTTGGAGTTGGTTTGCTTATTTGGTTCTTTGGTGAACGTGTAGATCCCGCGTTTGAGGAGGAGTTCCTGGACCCAGCGGTGTCTACTAAAGGTTCACCACTACTCAACGAAGGCAAGTCGCAGACCTTTGATCATATTGAGCCTAGCTTCTCAAATGTATTTTGCTTTACTTAATCATGCATGGCTATTTTTATAAGAAATGGTTTGGGGCAGTAGTTATTGTCCTACTTGACAATATGCCTCCTTAGACAATTGTATTCGACATGTTGGCATTCCTCTTGGACGCTTTAAGTTGGGTATTTTATTTGGCATTGTTTGGTATTGCCAACATGGGACCGTATGTTTATGCTTAGTCTTGCTTGTAGAACCGAGGGTCTTGGGAATCACATTCCTTCTCTAATAACTTGACTAATGGAACTATGGAATCTGTGATTGGTGCCACTGTTGAGCAACTAAGGTGGGATGCCATAGTTGTGTTGATTGTGGTGCGAGGCCACGTTGTTAAAATCTTGCGTGCCAAGACTAGGGAGGTCGTTGGCTAGGTGAACCCCAAATGATTTCTTGCTTGGGCAAGTGATCGTGCAGTAAAGGGGGTGCTCTTCGCACACTGGGATGTGGAAGCCTTGCCTGAGCAGCAATTAAGGACTTAACTTTGTGTTCTGTTGATCTGGGCTTTTTGGTGCAACCACAAGATCATTTTATGGGGATGGTCTGGGCCGAATAATTAGTGATTTCTTGATCTGGTTCTATTGTGGTGGTGCGTGCTGATTCGCATGGCGCAAGAGGGGGCCAGGTTCCTTTTACAGGACGGCGAAACCTTAGCGGGCAGGTCAGGTCAGGACAAAGCTTTGTAAAGGCCTTGTCGTGCTCTCTAGACTGCTCACCTTCAGAAGTGAGTAAGGGTTTCGACGGGAAGCTGCCCCGCTTGAGAGGTCGTGAATTGTGGGTAAAGTTGTACACCTCTGCAGAGTATCAATCTATTCGAATAGCTAAGTCCTTGGTCATGGACATGCCCGGTGAAAATGGTGCAAGGGGTAGACTTCTCAAAAATTGGTGTTCCATGGCTGGCTTGGGATGCCTGCAAGTACTCTAGGTGGCTCCGAGTGCTTGTGACGTCCTCGGTTGGTCGTGGAGGTCTTGTGAACCCTAGGGTGGTCCAATGAGCTCCTGAGTGGGTGCTCAAAGGGGATCTTGGAGTCCTAGGGTGGTCTTTGGGGACTCTGGAGCGGGTGCACCAGAGAGGTCCTGGTCGTGGGTGCGACCAGACCTCCCCCAAGTGGTCTTGGGAGCTCTGGAGCGGGTGCTCCAGAGTGGTCTTGGGAGAGGTCCTGGTCGTGGGTGCGACCAGACCTCCCCCAAGTGATCTTGGGAGCTCTGGAGCTGGTGCTCCAGAGAGGTCTTGCGAGAGGTCCTAGTCATAGGTGTGACCAGACCTCCCCCAAGTGGCTTAGGGAGTGAGTTGGTGCTCACTTCCCCTCTTATTCAATCAAAGGTACTTAAGTATTATTGCTTCTAAATTGAGCTTTTCAATCTATACCTGTTATTTACTGTCAAACTTAGCTTTGTGCAACTAACCCTACACCTCTCATTGTTAAGCCAATGCATAAATATTAATTGCATATCTGTTCCCTGCGATTTGCTGAGTACATTCAAAGTACTCATGGCTGTAAGCCCTGTGTTAAAGAAATGGTCGAAGATGATCAGATGCGGGGATGCTCAAACCTCTTCGAGGAGGAGTTCTTTGACGACCCGGCTGCCTAGGACGTCCTCCGATCGACAACTGTGGAGGCTTGCTTGGATGGTTTCAGCCTTTTGTGTTTTCGGCTTTTGTGGTCCTCTTGTTGTCGGTTTTGTAAGCCCAAGTTGGTAGACCTCTGTAAGCAATCTTGGACCATAAGGTCTTGTTTAATGCAAGGTTTTATTTGTCTACTTCATCTTTTGTTTGACCATGTGGTTGTGATCACACCTCTGTGGTTTTGTGCGAGCTAGCTTGGACTCCTGGGACTAGCTCAGTGTACTCAGTCAAGACCTCTAGGAGGTCTTTGAAGATCTCCTAGGAGGTCTGGATAGACCTCCCCTCTCGGAACCTACGGGCGGTACTACCGCTCCTTGGTGTGGTAGTACCGGGGCGCACACACTCATACAGAAAAATCCTGGTATATTGCCCTGTCCAGTGCATTTTCGAGAGGAGGTCCTCACACTGCCTCCGCACCTCCCGTTAGCTCCCCGGGCGCTGCCTTGGTCCCTCACCCAGTCGCGCCTTGCTGCGTCACGGCACACACCGGCGCTAACCTCCTGCGAGCCATCGCGCGCAAGGCTCTCGGCCCTTCGATGGCTCGGCCTCCGGCCGCCTGACGGCCGGCCGTCGTCACAGATGTGTTCTCACTACCGTGGGCCGTCGCCCGTTGATGGTTTTGGGGTGATGCTACTATCCTACCCGCTCTCCATCCTGCTCCCTCTCTTGTGCTTTGGTAGTTTTCTATGAATGACAGAATGGGTGATGTACTTATGTTATTGTTTGGCTGATTGGGGATTGGCTCACTAAGTTAGTTGATTGATCATTGAATCCCCTATACTTTGGTAGTGCTCTGTGAATGGGTGATGTACTGATGTTATTGTTTGGCTCAATAAGTTAGTTGATTGATCATTTATGTATGGTTAGGGTTAGCCCTCCCCTTCGATTAGCGACCCTTCTTGATTCTGGATTATGTGGTTGCTTACTATTTAGTGATTTGGTTCCATATGTTTGGAACTTTCTATGATTTGCTTATTGTCTAGTTTGTGGGTTAAAATGGCTCTTGATTTTTTTACTTGTATCGTTACTAATACCAAGGGCTAATTCTTAAAATTTAAAGCTTAGTTCATATAGTTATGGACTTATGGTCAAATGTTGTTCTGTTGTAAATGTAGGTTTGTAGAGCACTAAAATATGAAGAATAAAGATCTAGCATCTTTATGGAGTGCTCATTCCGCTAAAATTTGAAATGGCACGGAAGATCTCTTCTTCTTCAACTCGTGCTCAAATAGAGAAAGCAAGACAAAGAGTATTTTGCCTTCAATTCGAGGCTCAAACAAATATTGACGATTGGGGAGCCCGAGGAGACAATTTGTGATGTTGATCTTCTTCCACATGATCCAAACAAAGAGAATCCCCATCACTTGTTATTCTCGCAAATGAGCAAGATGCGTGAGAAGAGGATATATTGCAAAAGGGCCATGTCAACCAAGGACACATGATTTTCCACAAAGACAAATTGGAGGTATGCATCGCTTCCGTGATGTTTGGTTTGACAAGTATGATTGGCTTGAGTATAGTGTGGAAAAGGATGCTGCTTATTGCTTTGTTTGTTATTTGTTCAATGATAAAACTACTTATTCTGGAAGCCTTAGAGTTAGGTGAAATTGAAAGTGGACAAGGTTTACATCAAGAGATGGGCTTAGGCAGGCTGGGTGATACTCGATGGGGATCTCACTATAAGACTATTTTGCATGTTATCTCTTTGTATCCTACGCTCAATCGAGTTCCCACAATGATTGGAAAGGATTGCACTCAATCGGAGCATCTGAAAGCTCAAAATTGTTTGGTGATAATTGAGTCATTTGACTTTGTTTTCATGGCACATTTATTGCTAACCATATTGGGATACTCAAATGAACTATGTCATGCTTTGCAAATGAGGGATCAAGATATTGTTATCTTTGTTGAGCTTGTATACATGACTAAGCTTCAGCTTGCAATTGTTATGGAAGATGATGGATGGGAAACTTTTCTCAAGGATGTCACTTCTTTTTGTGTTAAGCATCGCATCAAAGTTCCTGACATGAATAGTTTCTATGTGCTTATGGGAAGACCAAAGCGTTTCTTTGGAAAAGTAAAGAATTCCCATCGCTTCCATGTTGAAATGTTTTTAAGTGTCATTGATATGCAACTTCAAGAGCTCAATAGCAGGTTGGTTAAATTTGCTACAACTGTTTATTTCTAAATTCCAACGCATCTTTGCTTCCTACTAAATAGTCTAATACATTTGCT
Source organism: Phyllostachys edulis (assembly GCA_036346405.1). Taxonomy (NCBI): domain Eukaryota; kingdom Viridiplantae; phylum Streptophyta; class Magnoliopsida; order Poales; family Poaceae; genus Phyllostachys; species Phyllostachys edulis. The sequence goes on from CM070564.1 coordinate 8,926,156, forward strand.
TCTTATAACAGGTTTCATGAAGTTAATACAGAGCTACTTCTTTGCATGGCATCTTTGCATCCTGATGATTCATTTGCTTCATATGACACTACTATAAAAAGGCTAATACTGGACGCCTCATCATAGGCGGTTGACCAAAACCGCTCAGACATAAGCAATCACAGCACGGTTTTGGTTTAGAGATCATCTGTGTTACTGGCTACGCTAAAAACTCGCTCAGAAGAGGTAATATCACAGATGGTTCATAACTAAAACCATCTGTGACTTATCAAAGATGGTTATTGTTAATAACCATCTGTGATAATTCTACATATCACAAACGATTTTCAACAAAGAACCATCTGTGAAACATCACAAACGGTTCTTAACAACAACTGTCTGTGATATTACTACATATCACAGACGGTTTTTTTGTTATAACCGTCTGTGATAATATCGCTACACCTCCCAGTTGAAGCCCGATGAGCTTCTTCGTCACCGATGCGTCTCTTTGTCGCATCAATGCTGCTTCGGCTCCCCGATGCATCTCTTTGTCTCACGCTCCAAATTTATTATTTGTTTTATAAAAAGGATCATCCGCCATCGAAGATGATCATCCCCACTTATACAAAAAAAAAGAAATGACTGCCTCTTCTGTTTCCTTGTTGCCAACATTGATGGCCTACCTGGCCGCACTATACGAGCACCTCTCTCACTGTACGTTGAACTGTGCTGCAGAAGAACAATGTTTCAATAGTGTCTTCACTCCTCTGTCCGAGAATTTGCCGGAGCAGGTGACGGCCACCTTCCGCTGTCTTGACATCCTCCTCCGCCGTCTCTATTGGGTGATCTCCCACTTTCGGTGAGTTTACCGTGTCATCGACGTGGTCCTCCAAAATGACATTGCACGTCTCCAAGAGGCTTGCCGTCACTTGATAGCAGAATCGAGGCGACAGCGGCCAAAGTCGACCGTGCCGAGACCCTCAAGCAAGGGAAGAGAGCCTATGGGCTCAATTCTTCTTGGTTCAACAGTTCGAGGGTCTTCGGGAGACACTCGAATGAGCGTGTCAGTGGGTGGACGCATTTCAGGCTTCGTTCAATCACGAACCGTCCGCCTAAACGCCGCCTCGAAGTATTGAAGAGCGGAGATAGCGACCTACCTCCACCACTAGAAAAACTTTGTTTATTTCTAGGTTTCTACTTTATTTTAATCTTTTTAGGTTTAACGCCATTTGTTTGGCCATATGAAAATTCCAAAATTAAAAAATTAAAAAGTTTGGAGGTGAAGTTACTATATTAATTATATGTTGAATTATTACTATATATATATATATATATATATATATATATATATATATATCAAAGACAGTTTAGTGGAACAAATTAATTAATTAATTATATATATATCCGATATGTGATATATATATATATATATATATATATATATATATATATATATATATATATATATATATATATATATATATATATAGTTAAAAGCAAATTTTAAAGAAATATTTAAATGACAAAATTGACATATAAACATGTAATTTCTTCATGTCATGTAAGTGTATATACACGATAAATATACTTGAGAAAAACCATTTCACAGACGGTTCCATAATGGAACCGTCTGTGATAATTATCACTCACGGTTCTATAATAGAACCATCTATGATAAGTCTCTTTATTAGTAGGAGCCTGGCCGCTAGGGTTTGCGCCCACCCTAACTCTCGTCACTCCCCAGCGCCGCTAGGGTTTGCGCCCGCCCTAACTCGTCACTCCCCAACGCATTTACTCTCGTCTGTTCCCCTCCCCACCTCGACGTCGCCACCCAACCCTGTCATCGTCGCCACCGGTTGTGAGACCACTCTGCACTTCACAAGACACTCGTACGATAGTAGTGTCTTGTGGAATTTCAGGGTCGTGCCACAAATACGGTGACGCCGCCACCCAAGCCACTGGGCTTGGCCCCGCGTGTCGCTTGCACCACCATGGCTTGGTTCTCCTACTCGGCCTCCTGTGCTCGGGCCCTGGCCGGGCTTTGCTTTCCCCACCCTCCCTCTATTCTCCTCTAGATCTGTTAGCTTAATGTCTTTTGTTGAGTTTAATTTTTATGCTCCTTAAGTTGTGTCCTGATGTTTGTGTGATTTATGCAAGGTGAAGGAGATGGAAGAGGGTCGTACTGGTGGTAGGGTCGCCACCGTGGTTGCGCTGTACTGAGGTATCACCCTACCTTACTCCCTCGATCTCTGTCTCTATCCCCTTGCTCTGTGATGAAAATGGCTAGTGCTCTGTGATGGATGCCGAGGGCTACTACTGGTGTGGTGGCCTGGGTTTGAATCGCTCAATGATGTTAATAGTCTTATGTTGAAATTGAATTGATAATTAGTTCATATTAATAGTCCCTTGCTCTGTGATGTAATGATGTTAATAGTCTTATGCTGAAATTGAATTGATAATTAGTTCATATTAATAGTCCCCTTGCTCTGTGATGTAATGATGTTAATAGTCTTATGCTGAAATTGAATTGATAATTAGTTCATATTAATTGTCCCCTTGCTCTGTGATGTAAACTCAGTGCTATTGGTGTATGTGCATTCTATGCATCTTGCTTAGTTCATGCTATGGGTTCAGATTGACAAAAATGAATGGGGATGGTGGGTTTGGTTAATGCTCTCTGATGGATACTGAGGGTTATTGATGCCGGTTCTAGCTTTGTGCTTTGCTGGCTTACATTGGATGTGGTTCGAATGGGGCTTGGCTGCAATTAACTTTTCAGATTTGTAAAGGTTTAGGCTTGGTGTGTTTTGTATTAAAAAACAAGACCAAATGAGTCAAAAACTACTACAACACCTCTTCACTTGTCTCTCGCCATTCATTTCACCTTTGTCTGTGTAACTATGTTCATGCCGGTCAAGTTCTCCTACCTTGCGTCCCAGGTACGTCCTACCATTTCATTCATAATCTCTTCTCTATAAAGTCTCCAAGCAGTGGCTACTTGTGCCATTAAAACCGGCATCATATATATATTGTTCATAGTCCCCAGCCACTTTCGGGGGGGGGGGGGTCGTTAAATCCATACAACATGAGAAGGATGAGACAGTAGCCACGAGCAACCTCATTGAGCCTCTGCAAGTTTAAAAAGTATGGATGCAAGGAGATCGTCGGACATACAATTATCTAGATGTTGTCGATAGGTAATTGGGCGTCGCTATGTTGAAAGTGGCGTGGATGCGTGGGTAATAAGTGGCATCATCTATCGACAACCAACAATTGCTTGAGCATGTAATCGTGTTGGGTTTAAAGAACACCAAGCAATTACATGCTTCAAGTTTAAAATAGTTCTAGTTGTCGATACATGATGCCATTCTTAGTCAAAAAATACCGGCATCCACGCCACTTTCTAAACATAGTGATGTCCAATTACCTATCGACAACATCCGTGTAATTAGATGTCCTCGACGATCTCTTGCATCCACAAGGGCTCAATGAGGTTGCCCATGGCTACCGCCTCATCCTTCTCATGCTACGTGGACGATCACCCCAAAGTGGTCGAGAGACTACGAACAATTATATATATATATATATATATATATATATATGATGCAGTTGTAATGGCTCAGCGACCACTACTTGGGGCTTTATAGAGAAAAGTCATCACAGCATCAAACATTTCCACCACAAACCGCTCAGGATATATACTTATCACGACGGTTTGACCACAAACCATCTCATGATAGGTTCCTATCACGTATGGTTCTCGCTAATAACCGCTCGTGAAAGTATGCATCACGACGGTTTGAAACCGCTCGTGATGACGCGTTTTGAACCGTCTGTGAATACGCTTTTACGTAGTAGTGTGACAAGGATAAAGTTCTTAAACTTGCTAAGTTTTATCCTAAAGATTTCTCGAACACATATTTGATCCAACTTTCTTTGCAACTTAATATGTTTATCACTGACATGCATCAAGATACAAGGTTTCGAGAAATGAAGGATCTCAGTGAGCTCTCTATTAAACTTGTTGAGACAAAGAAGCATAATCGCTATAAACTTATTTATTTACTGCTCAAATTGGTATTGATCCTTCCTGTGGCTACTGCAAGTGTAGAGAGGGTATTTTCGGCAATGAATCATGTGAAGAACAAGCTAAGAAATAGCATGGGTAAACAATACTTGAATGATTGCTTAGTTAACATTGAGCGTGAATTTTTTCTACAAGTTAGTGACGATGCCGTCATCAATCGCTTTCAAAGCATAAAGGAACGTCGTATCAAGTTGTAATTTTCTAAAATATTTTGTGATGTTGGTCATAATGCAAACATGTAATTTGACACATTTGAGCTTATGTAGTATGTCATTTGAACTTGTGTTGGAATGGATGTGTCTTAAGTTCGCACCCCCATCGTCAAAATCCTGGCTCCGCCACCGTTATGACATGGTTGGTTTGAGCTCAAACTCACCAGAGCGATGGGAACGCTATGCAGCTCAAGCGCGGCTTGAGCCGAGGATGAAGGTAGTTGCGATCAAGCTAGACAACTTCTAGGGCTACATTAAGCACCGGAAAGGAGTGAGTGAGGTAAGAGGATCAAGATGATGCAGGTGTCCTAGTTCAGGAAGCTCACCAGAGCAAGAATGGTGCGAAGGCGCGCTCATCGGCGTTGGGAACGACGTGTACGTTCCTGCGAAACTAAGGGGCTATGAGGCTTGGGTTAGCGTGAAATGGAACAGGGGCGAGCTGAGGAAGACGATGTGCACGCTAGGGCTTAAGTAGTTATGACGTTCCCACGAGAACACGATGAGACGCCAGCGGTTAGTGCAAGAATCTCGTGGTCGCCTCTGGGTCTCTCCGCCAGCGCGGGAGATTCTAGCCATGAATGGGGTGGCTAGCATGAGCGGAAGTTGGCGGAGGGGACAGGGTAGCTGGGCGCAAAATTGTGGGCGACGAAGGAAATCAGCGGACAAGTGGTGGAGCAGACGAAGGCGCTCTGGTGCGCTGATGCGCGCACGAGCGCAAAGTGGAAGACACCACCAGACGAGCAAGGCCCACACATCAGTAAGCGCAGGAGCGAGGGTGGCGTCGGCAGGAGCTGAGCACGAGGGAGTTTTGGGCTAGCTCAGTTTCGGCCCAAAGGGTGAGAGGGAAATTCAATTTACAAAAAAATTTGTGAGGGTTCCTAACCTAGTATAGTTCAATGTTTCAAGATTTTCTGTGCTTTTTTATTTTCCCTATAATTCTTACAATTTTCTATTTTCATGTAAATGCATTGTTACCTTTAATGAAAATTCATAAAATATGCTCAATAAAATTTTCCTTCGTGTAAACATGCCCAAATTTATTCTCCTACATCTTTCCATCCTATTTTCCCAAAATTGGGATTTTTTTTATGTTACAGGTTATAAATCAACTAAGTGATAACTGGAATTGTTACAGAATGTTTCGAATGAATATGCTTGTATTTTTTAAGTTCCATGAAACTGTGGTACAAAAATTTGGCTTCAAATCGACATGAGAGATTAATTCTCTAGAAGCTCAAGGTATGTTGTGGTGGCCCTCAATTGTTTAGCCAAGTAGAGAACTGCTTTAGGCAGTCAACATAAACAATATTTAGGAAATTCACTGAAGTCTTGGAGTGTATTGAACTCTTTGGTAAAGACAACATAAAATCAAAAGATCCACACTTCAAGACAGTCATTCCAAGACTTGAAGATCCTCGCTTTGCACCTCACTATAATAATGGCATTGGTACAATAGATGACACACATATAGTTGTTATTGTGCCTAAGGCATACCAGATAGTTGGAGAGAGATAAGGATGAGGGTGGAGGAAGAAGATGAGGGCAATATGGCCATTTTTTAAAGAACTAATGGGAGAAATCTATTGGAGTTTACGGCTGTGATATAAAATGGTAAGTTTCCGACTTTACAGTGATATGTAAAAGAGATATATATCACTTTATAATGGCAGATCCGATATTCGAAATCCGATATTCGAAATATTTGCAGTGGGATACAAATTTTTTGGGTTTGCTCAACCGTTCGAGGAATTGGAAACATGCCGAATTGTGAAGCTACCATGAATCAACCTGCTTGGCAACTTCAGTCCAAGCCAGGCTGGTCTCCATCAGTCCACGTCCTGCCGTCCAGGTCACTTGATGGTGAATCTGTCTGTCAACCCTGGCGTGACGAAACCATATGCATGCGCCGGCCCAACAATTCGTGCGTTCCGTTCACAAACGCCTATGTTCATGCGCGCGGCGCGGTGGTTGCAGTCATCTGAACCCTGAATAATAGATAACCTGCTACCTTTATTTCAGATCATGTCCTCGAATGGTGCTTGTTTCTGTACTGAAACTTTCCCACGTTCTGATAGCTAAGGCAGGATTCTCACATCAGTTTTATGTATTTCATAGTAAACCCACGTCCAGTGAGGATAGATGTTTTCTTTTCTATGAAAATTAGAATTTCTACGTTCCAAAAAAAGACCTAAAATTATAAACAGAGAGCATGGGAGCTATGGATATACTATTTGCCCTGTATATCTATATAGTGCTTTTTTTTTAGAGTTATATAGTGCTTGTTGGAACCATTCCTTTTTTTCCATACTCTTGTTGGGCCATTTAGGATAGATACATATAGTTGGGAGTTGGGGGTATACAGTAGTTTGCTAGATCACCCTCTCGCTTGTGCATGGCTTGAATGGGATCTTCTTTTTGTAAGTTCGTATCTTTTTATCAGGTCGCCAAATCCAAATCCAAATCCAATTGAATGTTGCCTTGTCTTCATATGCATTGGTCTAGCTAGATATCTCGAACTACTACTGCGCCAAACTTGTCGTCGCGATAGCTAGAGCTACACACAAAAAGAAAGAAAGAAAAATAGAATAACTCATCATGGCAATATGTATGTACGAAGGAAGCTGGCATATGATCAGATGACTAGGCAGCTGTGTGCGCCTAGGTCACCAGGGCTCAGGTTCTAGACATGTCGTTGATATCTACCGATTTTATGAGTACATACACATGCATGTTTAGGGGAAAAATGTGTATTCGTACTTCGTGAGGTCTTAGTTGTCTCCAATAAATTTCAAGCATGTGTTGGTTCCACGCACGCTGGTGTGTACAGTGTATACATCCCGCCATATACTTAAAAAATATGTATGTACGTGAAAGTCGAAACACCTTCCCACCAATTCTTCTGGCTTACTACGGGAGAGGTATATCAATTTGCCACTAAAACATCAAGGAAATTACCCACCAAATACCACCGCTTAAAAGGCCCTTTCCAATCGATTCCCTCCCCACCCGTACCACTACTACAGAAAAGGTCTTCACGGACGGTTCAAAAATGTTATCACAGATAGTTTTGTGAGCCGTCTGAGTTTATGATTCAATAATGACATGATGTCATTACAGCATTTATTTTTGAACTGCTCATGATAGACTATCATGCATGCTTTGTAGATAAAACTGCCTCATGATATATATTCTCTATAAAGTCTCCAAGCAAAGGGCAGCTCGTGCCTTTTAAAGGCTTCATATATATATATACATACATACATACATACATATATATATATATATATATATATATATATATATATATATATATATATATATATATATATATACACTAGTATATGTCTGCAAGGTAAATCGGAACAAGAAATACTATATATGCATATTTTACATTATAATTTATCACATAATACTTTATGCCA